>OZ020608.1:92692855-97492855 GCA_963971545.1 Philophylla caesio | reverse complement strand
TTTAAAAAAAGCACAAAAAGTGGAAAAAAAAACTTTAAAATTTAATATTAAAAATTCTAAACCAAAAAATTGGATATTATTCATTAAGGTTTCGAAATGAAGGCAAAGTGTAACGATTAAAAATTATTTATTATAAAGGGTTCCATATCATTTCTATAAAATTTATCTCTTTCCTACACGAAACTTTGAGTGCCTTTACCACTCTCTAAATATTTTTTTATATTAAAATAAAAAATATAGGCGGTGGGTGGCGGCATTATAACTCTAAATAAAAATTTTTCCCATACATTTTTGGGCCACCCTAGATGATGTGCATTGCACAAATTAAAAAAAAAAACTAAATTTTTAAGCTTGTAAATTTGTTACTCATTGCACAAATTAAAAGAAGAAAAAACAATATTTTGAAGCTTGAAAATTTCAATAATAATTTGCGTAATTTTTAATTGGATCGCATCAACATTGAAAATTAAAAATACAAATTTTTTTTAATAATTGCAAAAATATGAATTTGTTGCCTTGTATTTAAATCCGCAATGCAAACAACAAAAAAATATATGAATAAATGCATTATGGAATCATTTCACAGCTGCTGTAGACCTTCAAAATAAATATTTCAACTCGATTGCGCAATTAAACAATTTCAACTCTAACAACAACCAACAAATGAGGTAATTTTGTTGCATATGCACGCCAAATTCAAGAGGTTTCAATGCTGTCTGTCAGCACTTCAAGCACACAAAAGCTGTAAAGCATGTGTCAGTTTTTATAGGTTCAAAACTCGTATTTAGTACTTAGCACTGAACATATATTTGTAAAGTATGTACTTGCAACACTCTATGTAGCAGTTGCAATAAGTGAGCCTAAGTTTTTTACATACAAATATTGAAATTCACTCAAGCTGGCGCACGCGTACTATTGTGAATACCCTCAATGCAAAAAAAAATGCTATCGATTAGAATAAATTAGACACATTTTACAGCTAGTGACTCTGAACTTTTCAAATTCATTACAATTTGTGCTTGTGCGTGTTCTCTACCGAAATCCTCCAGCATTATATTGACTATGCCCATTGGGAGGAAAGACTTGCGGGTTTCGTAGGTTACGAACCAGAAAGGCTGAGAAGTTCGGCACTTGGTATGTATCTAAAACGGAGACGACAAAAAACCCTGCAAGAAAGAGCACATTCTCTCTTCGTTGGCTTCTTAAATGCTTTGAGACTAATCGCTCGATACATTTAAACTGGTATTCTGTAATTTGGTATAATCTCAAGTGTCCGAATCTGACACTATGAATTAGAGAATATTTCCTCGCCTTTTCTCAATTTCCTTTTTTGTTTTTATTTAAATCGTCTAAAATTCTGGCTTTTATCTCTATTAGAGACCGAGACTGCTTACTGAATTCCGGGATTAGACCTAGCACAGGGCATAGATTCCTAAAACAAAAAAAATGTAATGGTTTTACAGGAGCTCTCGTGAGCCCCCGTATGATATCAATAGGTTACCAGAATTAGTGGGGATACCTAACTCCTGATTTGTGTACTGTCTTTGTAAATCCGGGTTTCGTATTCCATATATTGACAGATTTGTACTGTGTATATTTGTATTACTTTTGAATTATAAGACAGAAAACAGACTAAAAGAATCCATATAATCCCCAATTTCGAATAATTAACAATAATGAAAGACACTTTATTTTAGTACATAAACTGTATGCCTCAAGTTTCTGGACTTTCATATCGAACTTTAGGATATATTTCCAAAAAAAGGTTTATGAAAAATAAATAATTATTAGGAAAAGTTGTCAAAAATGGGCGATAATTTTTTAGCGACTAATTCT
Source organism: Philophylla caesio (assembly GCA_963971545.1). Lineage (NCBI taxonomy): Eukaryota > Metazoa > Arthropoda > Insecta > Diptera > Tephritidae > Philophylla > Philophylla caesio. Next base: position 97,491,019 of record OZ020608.1, on the reverse strand, counting down.
TTATTTTAATTACATTTAATGAATTATAAATCTGCATTCCCAGAATATCAAAAAATACTTTTAGACGTCCGTCGTCATACCTCTGATACTAGACAAAGAAATTTTTAAGTTTTAATCTTTAAAATGGCAAAAGGTGGCATTAAAAAAAATAATAATAATAAAAGTGCATTGGTACTCGAAGAAATAAAGTTGGTAATTTCAATATTGTGTTTATTGGCTATTTAGTAAAGCGTATTTTTCTACAAATTTTAGAAGCTAGAAGTTTCATTCAACTGCCTGTTTGTAGACGTAAAAACTAGTACAATATTAAAACAACTTTATTTAAAAAAAATTTCCATACTTAAAAAAAAATTAATGCACATAAAGATTATAACAACCATAACAGTACAAACGATATGATATTTTCTATAAAAAGTCGAGCCATAATTTGGGGAAGGGTGTTAAAGTTTTAACTTTATTTGAATCGTTTGCCAAGTTTGCCTTTATAAATACAAAACTTTATAGTTAAGTCAATTTAATCAATTTACAAACTTTTTTAATAAATTTATACAAAACATTTAGACGTGATATAAAGACTGTCTTGTTTTTAGTTATACCAACAAAAATTTTAATTCATTAGAAATATCTGATGTTTCACTTCAAAACGTGTCATTAAAAAATTCACAGACATAACTATTTTTCGCGCAGCATTAATCAATTACAAGTACACAAATCTATCCACGTGGACACCTCTCTACAAACGTGCCCGAAGTCCGTATCCGCGGCGAAGCCTCGAACCAAAACGGCCTGCGCGTAACAAAACAAATTACGGCACGTTATGACAATCACGCAAAACAACAGATATTCAGAGCCAGAGACAAGCAATCGTTGAGGCATTCAATAAGCAAGACAGGCTTTCATTGCCCGCCAGCTACATTAATCATTGTGCTTAAGCAGCTGCATATGCAACGCACATGAATGCATCGCTGCTAGGCGCTGGGTGCTGGACGCGCGAATTCAATATTTTTCGAAACCTCCAAATGTGTTGAGACGACGACAGCAAAGCAGCAAAGCACAGGCAAAACACAAGCAAATACATAAACCTCAGCGCCATTCATCCATTCAAGTTGGCAGTTTCAGTTTTGCATTGCTATATTTTTTCGTTTTCGCATCGTCTGTGCGTGTGACAGTACAAGTTTTTTTTTCTTATTTTTTTTTTTTTGCAAGCATGCTACTTGCAACTCGCATTCTGTCGCGCTCGTCCGGTATGCGCAATGTATTGCTGTGCTTTGCTTGTGCGGACGGGTCGACTGATTGGCGTTCATTTGCTGTAATTAGCCAAGCGAACGCGCGCAAATGTGCACTTTGCATGTGCATAGTGTGCCCACAGAGTCGAGTGCAACACATTTGTGGCACGCATGCGAACGTGCAACAGAGTGCGTACGAATAATCTACTAGAAGCTCAGTCATATCTATAAGCATTTACATGCCTGATACGTGTCTTTTGCCAGCGCCAGTCACAACCACTGCATGCGTGCACAATTGTTGAAATATCACAGCGTGAAATGCATGTTTGGCTATATCTGACCGCTTGCATATTAATTGAAATCGTATGCAAAGCAAATTTTCATATGAGTTTAATTACATGTATTCTTGAATTCTTTTCTTTACTTCGGCACTACGAGTATTTGCGATTTTCGCTTAAAATTTAAGTGTCAATACTAACATACATCGATGCTCGTACGCACACACCCTAACGCATTAAAATTTAGTATGTGTCATGTGTCATTTATTAAATAATATATTTATACTAGTTTTTCGTGTGATGCAACAAATACAAGTTTTCAAATATTTTCGTATTCAGGTCCAAATGTATGTCTTATTTTCCGTATGAGGAAATTTATGACACTGCTTTGATAAATTTTGTAGTTTTAATCCTAAGCCGTGAATGCATGTGTATGTGTGTAAGACAGAAATGCTATACAAATTTCAAACCTCTTAAGATAAACTAATATTTTGAGGCGGCATAACTTGAAATTGTATTTAAAGCAAATGGTTGTAATTGTAATTGAGGTTGATTAGGAAGTTATTTATGTTAGCAGCTATAAATGAGGGCAATAGAAATTAGCTGCAGGGAGGAAAATTAGTTTTATTTTTGTCGAACGTTAAACATTGCCTTTATTCATTAAATTTTAAACAACAACAGCAAATTGTTTTTTTTTTAGTTATTTTAAAATTTAATGAGATTTTCAAGGTTCTCACAAATGCCAAAAATTGTTTAAATTCAAATTTGTTTTCAATTGAATATTAAAAAAAAATTAATAAATTATCAATTGGATATTATTATTTGAAGAAAATCAGAGTTGCACGTTTTTGAAATAATTACCAAAAATGTGAAAAATTCGATATGTTCGATATGTCTTAGCATAATATGCAGTTTAAAATAAGTGAAAATAGACATGCCACCACCGTCTTTAGTAATATATATACCATACCATACCATATACATATACCAAATATGGTGCACGTATTGCCTTTACGACTTTTAAAAATATATTCGAAGATATTGAAATCAGATATCATTCACGCACACCTCCCTTCAATTGCTAATTTAAGAAATTACAACAAATTCTGGATGCCTTTGGAAATGCTAACATCATATATTTTGTAGGTATAAAAAACCGAATTATCGGAGGATGACATGGTTTATGAAGAAGCTTTTAGCCCTTTTTGATCTTTTTTAATAATAATAATCCCAACGGTTTTATCCCTCCATACCCGCCCGACCGACGCGAGGGGCGCATCCGCATGACGCACGGATATATAAAAAAAAAATTTTGTTTTTTTCATATATGTTGCGCCGAGTCATGAAAGGCAGAGGTTTGTTAAGTGTCGAGATCTAAAACTGTTCAGCTACAGAACAAATGCTCATCAGCTGATCGAATAATAATATATGTATATGTATGTATGTATTAATTATTGAGAGAATTGAGTATAGTTTTCTTTATGTAAAAAAGTGAGTCTGAAATATCAAAAGAACCGGAGTGAGTGTTAAAATCCTGACACAAACTACGGAGTGGCTCATTTAACTCAAAATTACTTTTACATGGCTTCAGAAAGAGAGGCCGGAAATTTCTTGAAATTCTGGAGGGAACGTTTAGTTTTATTTCGCTAAGAAGAGATGGGCTAGAGATCAAGCCTGTCAGTAACTTGACCAAAAATACAATGCCATGAGCGTTGTTTCGTTCTACACGACCGCATCGGATGAATTCGGTGTACTTAAAGGCTAATATCTAATTTTTGGTTAACCAGTGAGTTTTTAAGCCTTATTGGAGTTATATTTATGTCATCAAAAAGCATTAATGCTCAAAACTTCACAGTCGTACATTTCTGAAGTTTACAAAAGCAGTCAAAAAAAGCTCAAAAATAACTAACCTTTCAGATTTTTACTTTAGAACGCGCTCTGCTTGGCTGCTGTAAGATGATATAAAGGCTCTTATTTGAGCACATGCAGCTGAAGCTTTGAAATAATTTATAAATACAAAAAAATATCTCAACACTGGACGATGACAGACAAAGCAGACAGAAAAAATTTGGATCTTAGAAAATGTTTGGACTTCTTTTGAACCTGAAACAGAATGGTCGGTAGGACAAATATTCATCGTGATATACATATTATCAGTTATTTGAGAGAATAGTTAATTTTTTTAAATTATATTCCTTAAAAAAGACCATAGCCACAAACATTTATTTTAATAAGAAGACTTTTTGTCCCCCAGGTTTTAGCGCGCTCCATTCCACACTCAGCTACAACTTACCGTAGAAACAATCTTCGCTTCGAAATTGTCTTGATTGAATGCTCATAAAAAACGAATAATTTTCCGGTACTAACAAAGATAAAACTTTGTTAACTTTCACAAAAGTAAATAGTGAAAAAAATTTCAGTTTCTTATCTTCTTTAAAAGTAAAAGTTCTCCATGATAATAAACAACACATAACGGTAGCATATAATCAAACATTGAAAATGCAGTTTGTGGTCCATTGAATTTTAATAGTATAAAGCAAACATTTTGAGAAGAGCGTCGATAAACAAATGTTCAAAAATCAACAACAATTTGCAGCCATTACAAACTTGTAGGTAATTTAAAACTGAAATCAAATTCGTTACAAAACAGTTAACTCAATGTTTATATGTAATTTTTTATAAAAAAAATTTACAAAAAAAAATATTTTATGTTTGTGCGCGTTCAGATTGTGTCACATTTTTTTCTTATGACCCTTAAAGAACTTCAAGTTCTACCAAAATTACAAACTAATGAAGCATGAACATAAAATCGTTCTAACGCTCTAATTATTTTATTTAGAAGGAATTTGTTATAGTTACTAAGAATTTAGCAGTTTTAAAACGGAAGTTGAATTTTTAAAATTGCCCGTTATAACATTTACTACCATAGATGCATATAAATTGATTTAATACAAAATAAGTAGGGCGTAACATATTTATTAATAAAATAATATTAATTTCCACATGTGCAAATGTACGTATATACGAGTACACACATACATATATACCAAACATACATATGTACATACATACATAAATATATTACGAGTACGTTGATATTGCTTTTCTTTCTTTTTAATTTTCTTGTCTTTTACACTTTCGAGCTATCACTTCAAAAGCATTTAAGCGGTAAAAAAAATTCACATTCAGCCCGTTCCGCAGTGGGCAGCAATCAAAATGTGTCACAGTGCCGTTGTGATTATACCGCTCATGACATGCAGCTATGTGACAGCGTTGCTATGCATCTACAGGCAACACATTTGTGCATCATATTTATGGTGGGACACACATATGTTCGTATGTATTTATTTTTTTTTCCAAGGCAAATGAAAAGCTGAAATACCTCATAAAAAATATAAATAAAAGTATGGCAACGCCTCAACTTATGCGCTAAAATCTATAAATGGTAGGCGCCGGCGTTTTTATGCTGCAGGTTGTTATTGAGGCGTTCCAGCTGGCGCTGTAAAGAGGCGATAGAAAGCAAAAGCTATGTTTTTTCCTCTGACAAAAAAAAATGTACTTCAATGCCGCATTGCGCGCCACTTGATGTGACACTTCAAACACATTTCAAAAAGCGCATGGTATGTTATGTATGAAAAAGGTAGGAGGTATCGATAGCTTTTTTTTTTTTTAATTAAAGAGGAATATATGTATATGCACGTCCAACCTCAAGGCGATTTATAATTGATTTTCACAGAATATGATTTTTATAATGGAATAGATTTTTACTTAAATATTGCTGTTCGATCGAGCGCATAATTGCTGGCATGCTTGGGAAAATTTGATTTGTTCTTTACGAATTTTCATAGGCACTGTATGCGACCAAATATCCATTTTTTTTTATTCTATAAGAAAGAACTTAAGTTTTCCTGTTTTGGTTCTAGATTGCACTTTAATTTTATCCCGCTTATATAAAATTTGCAATGAGATTAGTATTCATGTATTGAATACATTAGCTTTAGAGTTGTGAGACATTGTCTGTCCAATCTTGTTCAATATGATATATATACACTCTGTTCACAAATTAAAGCACAAACTCATATTGACACATTTGGGCAATTTATTTATCCTCCAATTATTTAAATTTTTTTTTTATTAAAACATCTTTGATTCTCTAACAAACACCATAAAAAACAGCTTCTTAATTATCAAAAAAAATTTAGAAAACATTTCAAAAACTTTCAGGAAAATTTCGAACTTAAAAGAAAATTGTTTTTTTAATTTTTTGGGGTATGCATATAGGTAGTTCATTCGATTCAAGTACAGCAAAGTGCAATTTTTTAGCGGCTACGATTTTTTTTTTTTTTAAATTTACTAACGCTCTTTTCCAAATCCCTCCATACAAATTTTTCAAAAATTAGTGATAACTTCCACTAAAAAAAAATTAGCCAAAAAATTGCATACTCAACAAAATTCTAAAAGCATTTTTTAAAAAGCTCGAAATTTTGACGAAACTTTGTTATATCATTGTACATTTTCTAAATAAAAAATTCGTATCGGAGAGTTTTCTTAGAGAATGAACCATATTTTAATTAATTAGATGAAATATAAAGTAATCAATACATAGGAGCTACCATGTGCTCAGGTCCTATAAACGATTTTTTGGACAAACATTACACCCTTTTTGGTTATAACAAAGAACATATAGAAACTGCAAGCTTAGCCAATATTTTTAATTTCTTGGGAACTATTCTGGTGAAAACGGAGCTTAAATATGTTTTGAAAATTAAGTAAAACATATCTTAAAAAATCATATAGAATTTTTATTTAAAATGTTTTTAGATCACTTTTGTCAATCCGTATCTCATCAGCCCTAAACAAATTTTAATTAAGTGAAGTTATGGTTATATATTATTCTTTCTTCACAGTTCTCATTTGCTTGAGTGATACAGTTGTGACATGTTTGTATATTCTAAAGCTCTCTTTAAAAGGCCTTTAGTTTTTTATAGAGCATTGTCTTTGTTTCCAACAAATTTGTACATTTAAACCATTTTGAATATGACAAAGTCAAAAATATTCTTAAATTTGGTATTTCTTTATAATTTTTATGAGGTAGCTTAAAACTTCTATAAGACTAAAATGTATGCCAAGCTCCCCTCAAACTCGGCATTCAATCATTGCATTAGACACTTTGTTTATCGCATCGCTCTCCAAAGAAAATGCACAGCGTACTTTAACTATATGCAGTCGAATAATAGCCCACCTTAACATCTTCTTCTATATTAATTCCACGAAGATTTCGCGTTTTTTTTTTAAATTGGTTCTTATAGAAATTTAGTATTTTCTCTGTCAGGTACCTAGACAATTGATAAATATACGACTATGTACACATACAAGGACACTCAAACTATCTGTAATTAAGGGAACATTGGTATTTTGCAGGGCAGTTAATTGGTTCGAAGTTAGCGATAACGATGACAATTTTTATTACAATAGCAAAACAATAACGTTTTTCAAATACCATAATTGATAACCATTGTGATATGTATAAATATGTACATCAATAAGAAAATTTCGATAACGATATCGATAAAAATATAAATAAATTTCGATGACGATATCGATAAAAAAATACCGATAAGTGTAGTTATCGATATTAATAACAAAAAAATTTTAAAACTAATAAATGACGATAAAAATAAAGATAATTATTACACATGTTTGTTAACCGCTATATTATCGATAAAAGTAACTAGATTAAAAATATAGACATACATAATTTAATTATAAAACAAAATTAAAACTATTTTCCCAATGCATTTCAGACAGTTACTTTTTAGTCATCAATCTACTGCAAGCGATTTATTTTTCTTTTCTAAGTTTTTCGGTCCTTTTTTATCTAATTTCCGAACTAATTTTTTTGCGCATCTGAAACTATTTCTCCAGATTTCATATAATTTTTGGATACTAAGAACCGCACTATCTTAGCAGAGAGAATATTTTAATTAGCGCAGCTTGCACTCTTCCCACAAAGGACGACCACAATTTCAGTTATTTTTTAAAAAGTTTTTTATTCATATAAACATACATAAATGTGTTTTGCGTTATCTTTGCTGCCAGTCAGTGGTTGCTCCAATCATATGGCGTGAATCATGTGGCACAGCGGCAGCAAAATAGCAACTGGCAGTGGTTGCCCAAAATAGCATCATGCTCTCATATTTTTAACTTTATTTGTGCTATCACTTGCCACTGTTAATAGTTTTGCTCGGTTGTGTTGCTTAAAACCATCTCATCATAATTTACCTACATTAACGCACACATGCACGCACGTTAACATATGTATGTATGTATGTATGTATGTGCATATAAACATATGAATGCATTCATGCTGTTAGTTTTCATGCTTCAAAAGCTTAATATTTTGGGTGGTGGCCATGTCGACAGCACCGATTGCTTGCTTGTGCCACTTTACTAGTCTTGCACAGAGTGTAGCATGGTAGTCATTTTCAGTATGAAAACAAAAATATAGAAATGAAATAAAAAATTAATAACATTAAACACTAAAAAAGTTTAGTGTACGTATTTCATTTTAGTTCTTGCTTTTGCTATTGCACTTAAATATATTTCGCCCCTTATGTGAATAGCAAAACATGTCCATCTATGTATGTTGTCGCCCATCAGCGCCTTCATCATCACTATAATCGCCATGCGTGTCATCAACAACAACTATGCGAGAGTTTGCACTGGCCGTGTATAACCAATACAACAACAAGAATGACTCGCTTCACAATTGCAAGTATCATTTCTTTGAGAGTGCTGTGCGCCACTCATCTTCACCATTTACATACATATATTCATAAATAGGTGTGTATGTACGTATATATTTATGCATGGATGTATGTAAAAATGTCGATTGCACACACATGCTGTCCTCGCCCTCAACAGTCCGTCTGTCTGCCCATTTGTCTGTCGCTTAAGTCTTGCGAAATCTGCAGCGCTGCACTTGATTGCCGACGCAGCGCTCGTCGCCTGATCTTCACATACGCAACCAATATCATTCATACATACATACAGGCATACGTATTTATAATTAAGTATGTGTGTCATACTAAAGACATTACTTGGCTGCAACGCAATCATGTGCAACATGTTGCCGTTTAAATGAGTTCAACGAAATGTGTGTGTGTTTTTTTTTTTTAACTCTTTCAATTTTCATTTCATTCCGTTTTGCTTTTGGCTTCGTTAATGTTGCACTGCCGGGTGCTGCTGGCACGTTTACTGTCTGCCACTTACTGTGCGCTGTTTGTTATTCGCTTTTTGGTTTTGTTTTTATTAAATTATAGGTGACATCACAATGCAAAGGTGTGTCTGTCGTCTTGGTTGGTGGGCAATCACACACACGCACATACATTTCGTGCGTAGACTCATAATTCGTGTTTTTTTGGGATTCAAAATTTTGCAACTCCTTTGACTCATATGGCTTTTTCTTGCTTTAATGTTTACTGGCAAATTCAGCAGATTCGTAAATTTATGTCCCTTTGTTAAACTTTAAGGTTACTTTGGATGGGCATTGAACTTAACAAGGTTAACCTTCTTTGTACAAGTTTCCGCTCAGCAAAAGTACGCGCCTCCATTGATAAAATGAAAGTTGCAGCCACAACTAGGCTTATCAGGCAGGTTAGGCGATACCTAACCGGAATTGCCCCGAGGAAATTTCAAAAATTGCACAAAGCTTTTTGGGCGATTTATCAAAAAAAAATTTCTACAATTCTGAATGGTGACAGTAGATGCAAATGAAAAAACGAAGCTGTTGAAACACTCTTACGTTTAATTATTGTTAGTTCGTTTGCCTTATTTAATTTTGAGTTGCTTGTTTAACCCGGCATATAAAGACAGTGAATTGATGAACAAAATATAATTTTTTCGCCACAAAAGCGTTCTATTTTTCAACATAATCTCCTTTTAACTATATAAAATGGGAAATAGTGAAAATCATCAAATAACTTTTTTAAATAAATAAAATTATTCAAATAAATAAAAATGATTAAGTTAACTTAAATTATTGGATTATTTTTAATAAGTAGAGTGTTTCCACTAAGTAGAATATTTTAAATTATTTGTTTAGAAGTGTATGTGATTATTCTTAATTATTTTTCTGAAAAGACCAGTTTTTCATTGGCAGTCAAAATAGATCATGAAATCACAAACAAAAAATTAAATAAACTTAATCATGTCTTTAAAAATAATTAAAAATAGTTCAAATTAATCAAATATTTATAATTCTCTTAAATAACAATGAAAAGTAAATGAAATGAATAAATTAATTATATTTATAATTTGGTTAAAAAATATTTACTTTTTAAAATTTTTAAATTGTTATGAGGTTTGGTTTTTTTTTTGAAAAAAGTGTAAGGAAAAAACAACAATACCCATAGCGGTGGAAGTTATACTTAGAACTTAATATTTCGGATATCATCACATTTCAAATTAATCAAATGCCGTCTTAGTTTATTTGCTTGAAAATATATAAACCCACAGTTAGTACCGGGGAGCGGTAAGAGCCTCTTACAGACCAAATTATTTGCATATGATTTTGCTAGGAAGGACATAAATCTCCTAAATAGAGCCAACATTCAAAAAAATTTTAAATAATCATGGTTATCATTTTTATTTTAAATATTAATTAAATTATTAATTTGATGTAAAGATTATTATAATAATTTAAAATTATTTATCAGTTTCACAAAGAGAAGAGAAGAGAATATGTAAATTTGGTATCGTCGTGAAAATAAAAAAATATAAAACTTTACCACCAACTTCTTCGGAATTTGGATGGACCAACCGCTTGAATTTCGCGCGTATTCGGTCTATTGCCTATTCTTCTTTTGTTTTGTAGCAGAACAAATTATGTTTTAATAGTTCTCGAAAACTGCCTTAAGATTACTATTCTCTAACATTTTTTTATGCTTCTTAACTTTGCCGTTCATACCGATATGGAAGAGTGAACTTTTGTTGGTGTTTAATGATGAAGTTAATGATGGCCATAATCGTGGTGGCGAACACTCAAATATTTAACTGATTTTTCAAATAGCTCCTACAGCATTCCTCCATGGGATGCACTTACATCCGGAAGAGCACGATCTGCAGTTACTCTATTATGCAGTAGATTTCTAAAAATCAATGTCAAAGTTATCCTTTGTTTGAAGTCAAATGTTTCACAAAATTTCGCTATAAAAGAAGAAACTAAAATTCTATACAGACATTAATTTTAATCGTATCTTTACTTTGCTCAGGTAAATGTATTATTAAATTTTTGTTTAAAAAATGTGTTGAAAATGAAAACGAGTCTTAAAGTTTTTTAATTTTTTAGCTTGTATTTTCAACAAAAATTGGATTGATTTTGCCTCAAAATTTTGCAAGGTATTAATAGTAATTCTGTACGCCAACCCATAAACATTATTAGTTCACAAGGCTATTTCCATGCGAATCCATTAAGCAAAATTAGTTCAAAAACTCATACATATCTATGTATGTTACTTATATATGTATGTGTATGTATGTAGGTACTCGTATATTTCCATTTTCAAACACATGTAATGTGCGGCAAAAATCTCTACTTACGCTGAGATAAGTGCAAACACACACACTTATAAATACAACATTTCCCTTTCGACACGAAACATTTTTGCAATTGCACTGTGCGCGTATTTAATGAATAATGACGATTTCCGAGTGAATTCAAAATTACTGGCTAAGCGCCAAATTTGCAGATTTGCAATTCATATTTGTCACACTGAGTGCATTGATGACAGAGTCTCCGGTCGGTGGTTGACGACTGGCGACCGGTGGCTGGTGGTTGGTGGCTGTCGACGGTAGCCAAAAAGTGCAAACGGCTTAAAAGACTTTTCGCAATAGATAAAAAATAATTTGGAATAGAATATAATTCGTTGAGGTGGAACAGACCACACTTAGCTGGCATTTGGCAGACGAAGCTGCTTGCGTAGGTGAAGAAGGAGAACAACTGCAAAATTAGAGTAAAAGTTCAACTGTCGCAAAAAAAGAACAAATCAAAGTAATTTAAATAAACGCATCCACGCCTACGACTTCACGCAATACTACAAACGGTTCAAATTTTTTTTTTAATTAGTGCCGGCGTACATTTACAGTCGCGTAAGAATTCTAGAAATTCTATAAGTGAAAGCTATATTTAAACTCTGTTTTTCGTGCTTAAACAAAAAATGTTCGATATTAATCTATGTATGTCTGAGCGAGTACATTTATGAAAGTAATTATTTTGCTGTTCAAAGCGTCACAAATTTGCAGCAAATATTTGCTTAATATTTCACGTCCAGCAGAAAGTATTTTTCATTTTTGTGTGAGTATGTTTAAATATGTATGTATGCATGTATGCCTGGAATCGATTTGTGTTATTTTTGAAAATAGGGCAATCGCTACATAAACAAAAACTGCTGCTCCTCCTGCTTTCGCACATTTTTTTAATGTACAAGTGCATTCCTTTTTTGTTTTGCAAGCATGCATTCACATGTGAGTTTTTTCTACAAATATATGTATGTATATCGTAATAATATTTGTGTATGTGTACGGAAATAAACGTTTCTATAAACGAAATCATTAACTTGATAAAGAATATGTAGATAGGGCAAGCAAGTTCTGGTAAACATTTTGTAACAGACATATGTATGCATGTCGATTTTAAACTGGCTTTGTAGAATACTATGTTAAGCCGTTAACATCCTCGCGATAAAGCCTTTTTGAACCATTGTTTAGAGAAGTTTTGCAAAATATTAATTTGCAAGGGATCTAGAGATTTCAAGTGTTCTAGAAAAATATTGCCATTATTCCCTAACTATTTTTACGCAATCCATATCTGCAATAGTAAAAATGAATTAAAAATTATCTTAAAAAATGCTATCAATACATGCAACTTATAACTCATTTATGTATGTACATACATGCGTACATAAGCACAAAATTTATATGAGGAGTTCCATATCAATGGAGTAGCAATAGTTTCACTTTTCATATTTTTGTCCTTTTATTGAATTTAATAAATAAATTATAAGAAATGCTTTAACTCACATTTTATGAACAATTATTATTTTGAATCTACGAATTTCTTTGTAGAGCACTATAATCACTACTCTCTTCGAAAAAAAAGGTTTTCTTCATGTTGCTTTTCCTCGATAATATGATAATGAAATTGGAAGCGCCAAAATAAGTTATAACTCTTATTACTGTTATACTAAGTAAGATAACAACCTCAATTTTTTTCACAACCAGAGCCTGCTAAATTTACACTTACAGTATGCCCAAAATTTAGTAAGAAAAGGATATACTGAATGTTATCTGCTTTTTTGGAAATGTGGCGTCGAAGTATGGAAAAAAATTAATAGTGCTTAGCTGCAGGTTGATCAATTTAATTTGCACGTATATTCAGACTCCAACAAAAAAGGCGGTCTCCTATTGATCCCAAAAAACAACAATGGAGCGCTCCCCTTATGATCCCAAGAGACAAAAAAAGGGAGCGGTCTCCGATTTTTTCTTAAGGACGAAAAAAAACTTTCCCCAATGATTAGACACATCTCTGATTGTAGTCAGCTCTTCGCAAGCCCGGCTCTCATTTTGGGTCAGATGTTTCGTCGAACCTCAGAACTCAGGAGATATTTGTAATTCAATCAAACTCATTGTCGATATAAAAATCGGACGACCTATAAGATCATCCCACAAACATTCAAGTGTCTCCCGGTGTTATCGAAATACTTTAGCTAAATATCGAAATGTACTTTTTTAGTAGTGATACTCGTATCTTCTTCACTCTAATTATGTCCAAACACAAATTGACCTGAAAGATATACGAAATTATTATCAGGCATATATGTATGTATGTACATTCATTTAAATATAATTAACAATGTCGGACGGCATGTATGAAAGACATGATAATGTAATACCATCGGTCCTTGCAATAGTACATCGTGTATTAACAGTTGCGGTTTTCATAACGGTTTCTTTAGCACGTCTGCCAGCTCCGTTTAGAACTGATTTATTAGAGCACTTACCCTTTACCATTTTTTTGATGAAAAACCTCCTTTAATTTCTAGCTGATGGGCAGAAAGTTTTTCTTTTTTGTCTGTGTCTTGAAATAAATTGGTATCCGTTAATGACTACAACTTTAAAAATTTCATTTTCATTATCCAAATCAGAGTTTTCTAAAAATTATCCTTTATTCCCCTTTATTTATTGTGGAACATAAAAAACCCAACCACTTATAACGAATTCGAAAAATTGTAATTTTATTTACACTCAATCGGAATATTATAATTTTTTTTTTTGAATGCGTGAACAATTGTCAATAAATAATGTACCTATAAACATCCCCGTTATCGGGCAATTTTGACCGACAAGTAATTTGTACGTAACTATCCTTGCCCAGCGGATCCAATAAAGATAAAAAAAAAATCGATGTGATTCAAGTTTAGTTTTATGAAATAATAAAAGTCAAAAAGTTTCATTAAAATAAATAAAGGCTATAAAAAAATATTCATTGTTAGAGGTCGTTTGGGGAATTTCGACCCAGCATAACGGTTATTAAAGAACAACAAATACACAAATCCCTTACCAAAACTGTTTTCACGAATCAATAGAATTTTGTACACACTTGACCCTTGTCCTTTTAACCAAATTGAATTTAATAAGCTAGAAAATTGCATTCGCAGAAAATTATTATATTTCCTAATATGAGATTTTGTCAAAAAATTTATATTTTATGAGCTAGGCTTTTTAAAAATAAATATTACCCAAAACTTTAGCAAACTAAATTAAATGATGAAGGCGAAAAAATATGCCGAAATGCGTAGGAGAATATAAAGAAAACTTTGTTTTACTTTTCACTTAAAAGCCGGCCGTAAAGCTCCTTATAACAACGTTAAATTAAATTAAATTAACAAATACTTGTCAAAATCTTCTTTAGTTTCTTTAAGCAAAGACGGCAATTACGGGCAGAGATTTACAGACAGCGACATAATTATTGCTATTCTATATATGGATACATTTGATGTACATTGGATCGATTTTCCGTCTTCCCTTGTCAAATTTGGTTTTGTGACATGCCGGGTTCGGCTGTTGGTTGTGCTATATTTATTGCTGTCCATTGATTTTCAGGTATTGGATTCAGTTTTACGAGATGTTTGCAATTTTGGTGTTTTATGCTTTTGTTACCTGAATTTACGTCTGTATAATATTCTGTTGAGTGAGTTTTTTATTCTTCGGTTCTCTTCGGGTTTTCTTTTATACATGTGGAAGTCGGCAATTTGTAGTTTTGTGCAACATTCTGTTCTGGTTCTGTGTGTTGTTGTCTGTCTTTTAAGCGAATATTGAGTCGGAATAAGTATGGGTTTGCTCATTTATTACTCTTCCATTAAAGGTTCTTTGTATATAGATCTCCATTATTTCAATTACTTTCAGGCGGCGTCCCCCCTGTTGCACATGAAGTACTTTAGCTGTTTTCTTAAAATTTGCTGGTGGACATTGGTGAACATGTGGTTAGCGAAGTTCAACTCAGGTACAGGGGTCTACTTTCATACCTTTTTGTTGTAGTCTGCTATATGTTCGCGGAACCTTGTTCTTATTTTCCGTCCTGTTTCTCCTATGTAGTTGTAATGGCATTGATACAAGCTGACACGCCTTGTTTGTTAAATGGGTTTTCGGTATTCATGCTGATTCGAAGCAATTTTCCTAGGTTATTAGTTGTTTGTTCAAATTATTTTTATTCCACATATTTTAAATAATTTTTCATTAAAAATACAGTTCATTCTCTAACATTAAATCCCATTAATTTAATATATTACAAAAATAACAAAAATTTACCAAAATTTCATTAAAATTTCGAACTTTTTTAATGGCACTCCGTTTTAGCGTTGGATGGAGGAAACTGCCAGTAAAAAAATTTGGCAAAAGTCAGTGATAACTTGTAAATACTTGAAACTTGCATTTACTTAGACTAAGATTGAATGATACAAAAAACTGTGTACTCAAAAAAATTCATAAATGTTTTGTATTCGAAATTTTTAAATGGATCTTTCTTTGTTATTGGCCAATGTTGTAATCCGAACTCACTAAATTAATCTTTTTTTCATTACTCCGAAATTTATAGTTTAATATTACCAACATTGAAATGTCTTGTTCATATCCAAGTCACTTACTTTTGTACGCTTCTTGCAAAGAGACTTATGAATAATGCCCTACAAAAGTCACATTCTTTTATGGTTCAAGTAACTTTCCTCCTACCTTACTAAATGCCTTAAGATGCGCCAACAATATGTACAATGACAGTCTTTAGCCAACACTTAAATATTAATAATGGTTGCAAAGGCCCGATACTCCACTCTATTGCCATGTGAGTGGAAAACATTTGAGCACCGAACTATTCCAGCCTAAACGCATTCAATTTTGGCTGCCACTTCAGGCATGAAAAACAAGATAAGAAGCCCAGCAACCAGGAAGAAAGTGCAGAAAACAAAGTAAACAACAAAAGCCGATAACCACTTTAAATGTTAATTTTGCTTAAAGCTTAAGCAAAAAAAAAAAACTTTATATATACGCAAGTGTGTGAAGCAGAATACGAGTATGTAGTGAAAGGGAATTTGTAGTGGATTGCGTACGATTGTATTATGTTCCTGCAATTATGCATTTGTTAATTTCATTCAAGGCATCTTTTGCAGACATTTTCGCCGACAAAAGAGACGCGACCATTTGAATGCTAATCGCTGGCATTGCAATAGAGATTGTCTGACTGATTGCCGACTGTCTAAGTATCAAGCGATTCTATGGCGGCACATTTTATGCATAGCTTTCAATGGCGTTAACTAGCGTTGAAATAGTCATTCAGAATAAGCTTAGTATTAAAAGAGAAGAGATGTAGGTAAAATAAGTTACTCAGACGATTACAAATAAAGCAAAAAAAATCTCAATCCATGTAAAGTGCCCTTTGGTTAAATATAAAACAGAAAAAGTAAAGTGCCCTTTGATTAAATATAAAACAGAAAAAGTAAAGAATGTATGTACATACTACCTAGTGCTGTTTTTGAAATACTGATGTTAAAATTTACTAATAGTCATATTTCGGAACTTAAAGCATTCAGAATAATTATATGAGATATATATGGTTCTTATCAAGTTTATTTATCTTGAGACTAGTACTAATTATTTATAAGGTTTATCCTCTTTGTGCTAGAATTTCATCTTAAAATAAATACAAAACCCACATTGAAAAAATGTTCGAAATCTGCTTCAATGATTTTTTTGTTTTTAATAGAAAAGAGGTTCCCTTATGTACCGCATACGTGATATATTGTTTAACATCTTTATAGCAGAATATAATATTTAGGTGAAACTTATTTTCGATATATAATCGTTTTCAACTACTTACGTAAATATTTATACGAGTATATATTGCCTCAGAAAATTCCCATGCAAGGAGTTTTTCAACAGGGAAAATATTTTTATAACAAATTTTTTGACTAAGTTTTTTCATATAAAACTAACAAAAAACTTGCTATGCTATTTTATTTCTCATTAAATTTTAGTATAATAAAGTAGTCCTGCCAACTTTCTCAAACTTTTCAATAACTTGGGAAAATTATAACTTTTTTATAATACAAAATTAATTTCGCTTTAAAAGTTATAAAGATGAACTAAAAATCATCCACTAAGTATTTGTATTATTTTATTTTGACTAGTGAACGCTAGATGGCGCTAGAGAAAGAATTCCCAAAAGATCCGTGCAAGGGCAATATTTATGCCCGAATTGAATTGACAAGTTGTCACAAAATGAGCTTTTCTCGCTTTCACGTTTTTCCTGTGTTTTATTTTAACTTTTTGTGAGCTGCTCATCATCAGGTCACAATTTAGAGACTTTATTTTGAGATGTGGCCGCTGTGGTCGAGTTGGTAGCGGTGCCTGCTATAACTTGATATGCCGGTGAGTTTGAGGTTCGAATCTCAGTCAGGGCAAGCAAAATCTTAATAATAGAAAAAGTTTTTTCTAATAGCGGTCGGCATAATAGAGTCGGCACAAAATTGTAGGTCCCTCCATTTGTGGTAGAATATAAAGACGCACACTACATATGGTAGGAGAAGCTCGGCCAAACACTGAGATATAAAGTGTAAGCGCCAAAATTATATTATATATATTTTGAGACTAGAGGCTTTATTTAGACACTAATGAATGCCAACTGGTCTAAAATTGTCACTTCTGTCCCTATTAGAGACTGTGACTGCTTACTGAATTCTGGCATTGAAATGAGAGTTCGACATAAGAAATTTCTTTGATTTCTATTAAGAATCATCTCTCAAAATAAAACTGACAAAAAAAGCATCACAATTATTCACATTTTTTTAGTGCATGAAAACAATGCGTAATGTCATAAAATCGTTCAACGAAAACTCAGGTAACGAAAGTATACCAAAACGAAATGCTTTTTATAAAGTTCTTCAGAATATTATTACATCCATACGAGTACTAAGTGCATATACATACACATTTACATATACGTATGTATGTGTATTCGTAAGATATTGTATAAACATCGTGTTATAGGCAGTATTCTGA
This sequence comes from Philophylla caesio, assembly GCA_963971545.1. Lineage (NCBI taxonomy): Eukaryota > Metazoa > Arthropoda > Insecta > Diptera > Tephritidae > Philophylla > Philophylla caesio. The sequence continues at coordinate 97,472,907 of OZ020608.1, read as the reverse complement.
AGTGCCCTTTGCCACTTCAAGTCAATCAATATTGCTCGAGTACCCTCTTCATAAGTACTCTAAGCCAGTGCTGGCTAAATGCAAGCATACAAATTTGTATATACATATATTCTCGCCAACAGAAAAACATATTCATTGAAAAATATTATTGCTTTCAAAAGAAGAAAAATTAACAATGATACTTGCAAAAAATCTCTGCAATTGCATAATGGCTATCGAATACAAGATGGAAATTACATGCAAAAATAATGATTAAGCAATAAAGCGATAAACTCACTAAAGGCTATTAAAACACAAATGATTTGCCAAATGCTTGATTGCACTTCTAGCTTTCAGTTTGCAATTAATGTTGTACCATTGATTAACTTAAAATATTTACGTTCATGCTCTGAAAGATAGTTGTTGTATATTTTATATAAAGATATCGGAAAAAATTAAAATTGAACTAGACTGCATATACTCGTATTTGGCAAATTTCTTAGTGAAATGTTATAACTTGAAAAGTTTTTCGTTTCCTCTTTTTTTTGTACAAAATAAACTGGATTAATTTTTCCAGACTTACTGGTTGTGGTGCTTCACTAAATACTATTGGAATGGGCGGCGGTAACACACCTAATAAAGCATACATGTTAATAAATAAAAATAAATTTTTAAATTAAAAATTGCGTACGAAGAACTTTATAAAAATGTATAATGTTTTTATGAACGCCTTTAGACGATTTGCTTTGTTAATCGTCTAAAAAACTGTTGGAAAGCTTGACTTAAGGTGGACAACTTCTTGCGATTGGGCACTCCTAGAAAAAAAAAACACTCCTGTTCTTTTGAATGTATTGCAAGTAGGTGAAAATGATATTCTTCGGCGATCAAAAATGTTTGTTAGAATTATTACAAATACAAAAAAAACCATTAATCTATATTTACCATATTAGATATACATATATCGTATGGAATATGAGGGCTCTTGTTAAAACGTTTTTCACTATGCAGAATCTTTTGGTTAAAAAATTGGTTATATCATATAAAATAAATAATTTTGATAAATATATTCGTTAATGTCACAAAACTAGGATAAAATTTTAAAATAAAATTTTGGAACTTATATTTATTTATTTATTTTTGATAAATTTCATTTACAATTTAATATGATCTATAACTAAAACCATATAAATAAAGGTTTCAAAGCTTACACGAAATTCGCAAAATTTAAACTAATTTCTAAAAATTGTCATCAAAATCTCAAACTTTTCACTCAGGAATTTGAAGAAAATTCTGGCTATTCAGTTTTGTACTTCATTTCAGAAAAACAAAGTGTAAGTTCCAGGTGGCTACGTTTCCAGTTTCTTTTCTATGCCGCTCCATACGTTTCACTAACTCAATTCCTTTTAATGTAATGACAGATAAGTTTTGTATGTTTATTCGTCTAAGTAAACGAACCGATTTTTTACCACGTATCTATAAATATGTAGATTTGTTTATAAAATTACATTGTTGAATACAATTAACTCGTATTAAGTAGTTATCATGGCAATAAACCAATAATACAACGGCTATTTGATTTTGTGAAAGGAAACTACCATGCAAAATATACATTTAACCTGTAGTTTGAAAATATCCCAAATAAAAATTACTGCATTTATATGGAGGAGTACGTAAGTTTACGGTAACTATGCACAGTGAGTTATGAAAGTGTTTTTCTAAATATTCTTACTCTTTCAACATAAGGGTGTATTTTAATAAATTTAAATTTGAGGTAAAATGGTATTTCATTACAAAATATCATCCAGTTGTAATTACGTTATATGGTATGACAAATGATATCATAGAAATAGTAATATGAGATGCTTAGTGTTAAACGAATAGTTCGACATTTTGTAAGCCAGAACACGTAATAAATTGCATGCCATTGACTTCAATTTACTTGCATTTATCTATTTAGGAGTACCGTAAGTTTATTAATGATACAATAATCGTAGTCCTTAAACCCTTATGCAGACGGACGAATTGTAACACCAAAGGACGAATATGTCTGGCCAGACCTATATGTAATTTTTATTTCACCCACACAATTAATTTAAAAAAATGAATATTTGTTTGAACAAATAAAAATGCATTTATTCATAGTTTATTTTTTTGAAATTATTTGGTTATAGATAACTTGCATTGTCGAATTTTAACTTCCACTTCTATATGAGATAACGCAGTTCAAAGTAGTCAAGAGGTCTGGCCAGACTTATTCGTCTGTTTAAGGGTTAAGTGCTTCCTTTCTGACAAAGAAAAAATTATCGAAATCATCTTACGGAGTCCAAAGTGATGCGTTAAAACAAATGTTTTGCGCAAATTTTTAAACCTCTTTTTTTTTTTGACGTACAAATATCCATTTTGAAATTGAAAAACTAATTAGAAATTTGTCAACAATCTTATGCCCAAAATAAGCTTCATTATTCAAGAAAACCAGGATATACTTTTCGAATTGCAAAGTAAAATTATTTTATGCGATTTTTGCAAAACATTAAGTTTACTAGAAGGCTCAATCTAGTTGGAACCAGGCGGCTGTCCAGTTCGAAATACATATATATTTTAGGAGTTTTTCAGAAATATTTTTGTTTTACTATTTTAGAAGTAAAATTTCTAACTGACACTGAACTGAAATTGTGCATCTATTTATTAACGATTACACAAGGCGCATTTAATAGGCCGGCGCAGTAGAAAAAGTAAAAAAAAAATATACATATATGAGCTCTGTGTACTTTTTTTTGCTTTTAAAAGCTAAAGTTTCAAAAATATTTTATCAACTACCTTGAATTGTACTGAAAGCATTCATATCACAACGAAATACATAAATTGACAATCCAAATTAAAATAAAAGAATAAAAAAACTAAAAAAAAACGTTTATTGCGTCTTATTGCGAATACAATTTGTATATTCTGCCAAGAAACTTTCTTTTCAATTAAATTTTTTATTTTTTTTATTTTATAAGCAAAGTTTTTGTTTACCACACTCGTACGCAAAAATACTATTTGCGTGTACAAAAATAGCAGTGTTTTATATTTAAAAATTTTGACTATCAGTCTCACCTCTATTAAATTAACATACATATGTAAGTGCAAGTTTCGAATTTTGTACAGTTTTACCAAAAAATTTCAAATTAAAAAGAATGGTCATTGAAATTTCTGACATTAAAATCAAATTTCTGAGCTATGCTTTTAAAATTTATTTGACATGAGCTCTGTAGCAAATTTGTTTTCTACAACGCATGTTTAGATTCCACGTCGAGTTTTTAGAAAAATTCTGCGTGGGAAATTTGGTTGAGTTTTAGTTGCCACACCTAGGATTCATTATTATTTTTTATGGCAAGGAAATAATATTGAAGACTCGTAAGTGTAAAGAGAGGTGACGAAATCTCGTTTCAAAACTAATTACATATGAAATAATAGTAAAGCCAGTCGAAACCAAACACAACCAAAACAATCAATGAAAATATTTCATGTTTCTAGAGCAACTAATGGAAATTCGATTTTTGATGTTAGCTTCCATTAACTTTTTGAACTATATACATATATATGTACATACATATAATAGAATTATGGGAGTTGTCGTAGTTAGATCCGTTCCATTTCTTGCCTGAATGTGGGGGTGAAAAAGGTGAAAAAGGTGAAAAAAGTTAAGGAATCAACTTTAAAAGAATCTTTTAACACGTTGTTTGTGTAGTTTGCGCAATTCCGTAAAGCTAGAAGTGAAGTGACAAATTTTTGTGGCCGGAACAGTTTGCACAAAAACGCGAGAACAATTCAGGTTTTAGCGCCTAATTAGACAGCATCAATATAACTGAATTTATATGAAAAACTAACTTATTTTTTTTTAATGTTAACACTTTTCTGGCTTAGTGTACTTTATTGGCATAACAATTAAAGAGATTTAAATTTAGTGGTTTTGGGTACTCACCAATTGGCTGGACTAGCGATAGGCGTGCTGTGCATGTTGAAATTCTTTGTTGTTGTTGTTGTTGCTTCTTAGTTAAACCAATATCGTTGTTGTTTTTTTTTTTTTGCTTTTTCGCTTTTATTTATTTGCGTTTGGCTTAAGGTTAGGTAGGTAGCACAGAGGCAGCTAGTCAGCGCAGCGCTTTTTCGCTAGCAATCTGACTAATTGGCATCAAAGTGATATCAATTGCACAATTGTAAATTGTTATTGTTGTTTTACTTGTTTGTTGTTATTGTTGTATTATTAACGTTTACGTTGTTGTTTTAACACTATTCGGTATATGCTAATGCATATTGTTTGCAACCAGGTGTTGCTGGTTGTTGTTTGTTTTAACGTAGCAATGCTTTCAATTACCAACATACATATAAACATACAAATGTTGACTATGTGCATACATACATAAACATATAACATACATATGTACATACATGTAATGTATGTTATCCACTTTTATAGTGTTTCTCCTGTGTATATTTTATTGCAACTTGAGTAATTTTCGCAATTTAAAATTTAAACTTTGCGGTTTTTTCATCAAATGTAGACAAATCAAATAAATGTTATTTGTTTTTGTTTTATATTTGTTTGTAAACAATTTCACTATTTCATTTCTAGGCTAGACGATTGCGTTTATCTATTTACATATGTATGTGTGTGTGTATTTATTTATATATTTTTAATGCAACTAACAATTTTTAGTATATTCCTGGCTATGGCAACTAAATTGAAAATCTACAAATCAATTTAGATTGATCACCAACGAGAAGAGTAAATATGTACATATCTGTACGTTTATGTGTAAGTGTGTATGTATGCTGACGTTGCTAATGGTTCACTCCTTAAAACGGCGTTTATTTTTCATTAAATTTTCAGGGTTTCTCAGGGATAAGATATGTAAACATAATACATTTAATAAGGGTAAACGAAATAAATGTTGGGTAATTTTCTACGGTACGAATCAGTAATTTAGTATAAAAAATTGAGATTATTATATCAATAAAAAGTAGTAAAAACAAAATGCTCTGTCCTGCAGAATTAAAGAAGCCACACTTTCTAAAATATCTGTGATTTATGTGAGTTTCTATTCAAAAAATAAGAATTGCAGATATTTATAACACCTAGTTCTATGATCAGTCGAATGCACGAAACTTGGAGATAGAGTTCTTCCCTCAAGAACAAATATAGTCTTTTAAAGTGTCTTATAGGTCAACACGAGATTTTTCTAGTGTATGTTTTCTTGTGATACGACTCTAAGTCTATAATCATCGCTTTCTCGATGGTGATTCTTTACTCGGGATTGGTAATATTGAAATAAAGTTATGGCAATTTAAATAAATAATATTAGATGAGGAATCTTCAGGCCTGAAAATATCAGGTGGGGCATGAGTTAAACTTCGTTTTAAATAAAGAAATCAAGGGGTAAAGAACCTGGAATCTTTAAAAAGTGCTTTGAAAACCAACGTTTTCTTCTTGCAAACTACAAAAATTTCACTCCGCACTACATCAGGATTGTAAGAGTAGGAATTTTGACGTACTCGTCGTGAGAAATTAAAGTTTTCATGCTTCCCATAACTTTTGGTGTGTGTTTTTCAATTCGAAATTCTGCACTTTTTAATAATTCATCCCAAGAACGTACTTACAAGTAATTGAAACATCAGTCGAATAGAAAATCCCAACTCAGTAGTCGCTTATCACAGCTGTATTAACTGCCGAAAATTGCCAGCGCAATCATTTGTCAAATTTAGTACTTAATTGCCATACGCAACTACAAAATTTCATGCGCACAAACCAGAAGGAAGTGTACTTATCAAGTTTATAAGTGTGGCCAAGAAAGGCGTATATTTTATACAATTACCGTTAAACCGCCTACGAAGGCTCGATTTAAAGCCAGTTTTGCATTGGAGGTTACTCATACGCCCAAGTGCTATACGTGCAAGCACACATACATACATACATACATAGATACATACATACATACATACTCGTATATCGTGATTATACTACAGCCATTGGCGCTGCTTAGACATTTAAAGTTTTCGCTTCTTTCTTTTGATTTATGTCACTTAGGCTCGTTAATCATTTGAATACTAGGATATACAAAACTATGCACAGTCACACATACACATGTAAGTTTGTGTAAAGCACCTCTTCTAACATGTTATCTACTCTATGGTTAGTAGTGGAATATTTTATTTCACTTTCCTTTTCTACTCACAAACTTTCAATTTAGTCTAGCGCGCTGATCTAACGCACGTTTGACTTGTAACACCCATGTTTAGCATACTTTATGGCGCTTTAGCGTTTGCATTCGTTATGTACTTATATATATGTTATATTTTACATATTTACATACGACATTACTTTAGAGTAAAATACAACGTTATACTCATACCAAGAAACCACTGTCCAAAGAATTTTTGTATCGCTACCAATATTTATTCTGCCGTTGGCTAAATACACATATTTAACTTACTTCATTCAATAGCTCTCCACTTGTTCACTTACATATATGTATATATATATGCCTTTTCAATGGCTTTTTTTTTATCCAATGCACATATTTATCCTTTTTGATGTAGCACTTCTTCGATTTTCTATTATTACGTATGAACATATGCTGCAAGAGATTAGAAAATATTTTTGATTGAATATTTTATTGGTAAATATTTATTTCGTTATTTTTATATATTTATATAAATTGTGTACGAAATTGTATTTATGCAACATGCAGGCTAACTTATTTTAACCAGTAAAAAAATTTTCAATAAATCTTACAAGCTAATATGTATGTACATTTTTCAATGCCTTCAAAATATGTTGTTTATCATTGAATAGTGTGAATGTAGTTTTAAAGCATGTATGTGGCCCTGGGCAACGAAAAGCATTTTAGTTTAGAGTGACTTTAACCAAAACTGAAAATCATTTTACTTAAATTTGTATTTATAATGCATGAATTCAAAACACACGTATTAGGGTGTGTCAATAGTATATTCTAATAAGAAATAGTTAATCTTCAATGTAAATTATCATCTACACCTTTGAATACTAAGAATTGATATCTGCTATTGATTTAAATCAAAAAGCATCGCTTGATGATGCAAAGTAGCAAAGATTACTTACTTTAACTTCTTTTATTTAAGAAAAATTTAATACAAAATATGTAAATAAAAGTGATTTAAAAAACTACAATTAAAAATTGGGATATTCGCAATGCCTTTTAGAGCTGCGCTTCGATTCACTTTTTATGCAGAATTTGTAATAGAACGCTTCAGTCGTCGAGAGAAAACAAGCGTGAAATAATCTTTTGCACCTTACTGAACATCGCTTCACAAATTTTATATTACGAACAATAGCGAAAGTCTTGTTCATATGTTTGGTTTGAAAGTTTTTCTCTTGTAAGGCTAAGCAAATTGTCCTTACTAATCATACCAATTTTATAATATATTTCAAAAATTTAAATTTTTAATTAACTTTTTTTTTATCTATTAAAAGTGCGATATATGATAAAATAAATTTCTTTGAAATACAAAATTTTCGATCGAGTGAATTTGGATATTAAGTTTCCAACACCATTGTAGGAATATAAGACTTAACATGAACTAGCTATTGTAACACCTTCTATATTTATACCAGTATTTCTTTGTGCATTATGTACTTATGTATATTACTCACCGTTATGTATGTTCTCGTTAAGTGCATGCCCTCAATAAACATATCTTCATATAAGCCAACACACTTGTAATTAGAACGTAAGCAATCAGTGAATAAATGACCAGAAATCCATCAACATCGTCTTTAAAATAATACATGGCGCAGCCGGTATTAAAGTAAATGGGAAAAGCTAAGCAAAGCACTTCCATACTAAAAGCAAAACCACGTGGAAGGCCTCCGAAACAGGTACGATTTATTCATACAAATAGAAGTATGGATTACGTAAAGAAGGTTGAAGAACTCAACCTGAGTGGAAATATCGCGGAAAATTGGCGAAAATTTTGGCAGAATTTCCAAATCTTTGCTGTGGCTGTCGAGCTAGACAAAAAGCCCGAGCCAGTGAAGGTGGCCATTTTCTTAAACGCGATTGGAGCTGAGGCTGTTGAAGTTTTCAATTCGTTAACTATCAGCGAAGCTAACAGAGCGAAATATGAAGAGGTGACTAAGGCCTTCGAGGACTTTTGCAAGCCAAAGAGCAACGAGGTCTATGAGAGTTTCATTTTTCATAACCGCTGCCAAGCACATGGGGAACCCTTCGACAACTTTTTGATGGATGTCAAGAAGATGGTGAAAAAATGCGGCTTTCAAAATGAAAATCGGATGGTTCGAGATCGAATAGTGCTGGGCACGAACGACAAAAAGCTGCAAAAGAAGTTTCTGGACACAATGAACTTAACGATGGAGATGGCTATTGATATGGCGCGATCAGCAGAGGTATCCAATCGTCAGATGGCAAGTATGCAAAAAAGCGATACTGCGGTGGACTTGGTTCGTAAGCATTCGGGAAAACGGGAAAGTAATAGTTTTAGTTATAAAAGGTATAAAGACGCACAAACCGAAGTTTTGCCGAGCAACCTCAATAGTAAAAAAGACATTTACAATTGTACATTTTGTGGTAAAACACATAATAGGGGTAAATGCACTGCATTTGGGAAAATTTGTAATAATTGCAAGGGAAAAAACCATTTTGCTGGAGTTTGTAAAAAGAAATCGGTAGGAGAGCTAAAAATAGAAAACAATAAATACAATGATTCATATTGGTATTTAGACTCAATTGGAAATGTAAATGGTTCTAAAATGTGGTATGAAACAATTAAAATACAGACAAAATTTATCAAATTTAAATTAGATACAGGAGCCATGGTGAATATTTTGCCTTGTACGTACATGAAAGGTTTAAGAGACTTACAAATTAACAAAAGTTCTGAGAATTTAATTGCGTATAATGGTACCGAAATAAAAAATCTTGGATTCGTAAGTGTGGGTTGTGAAATCAAAAGCAATAGAGAGATAATAAAGTTTTTTATAGTAGGTAACGAAATAAATCCAGTGCCGATTTTAGGTCTCGAAACGTGTGTTAGTTTGGGCCTTATAAAAAGGGTGGATTGCGTCAATAAATTGACAAAAGAAGATATTCTAAGCAAGTATCAGCATCTGTTTGAAGGATTGGGATGTTTCAAACGAAATTTCTCAATTGTACTGAAAGAAAATGTCGTTCCGTGTGCTAAACCTGCTTCACGAATACCTCTGGCGCTTAGAGAGCCTTTGAAAAAAGAATTAGTAAATTTATGCGAAAAAGATATAATCGAAAAGTGTGAAACCCCAAGTTCTTGGGTTTCAAATATCGTGATAGTGGAGAAGTTAAATAAAAAATTACGTATTTGCATTAATCCTAAGGAACTCAATATGGCTATAAAGAACCATTATTATGAGATTCCAACGTTTGAGCACATCAAAACTAATCTATTGAATAAAAAGATCTTTTCGGTTTTTGATTTAAAAGACGGATTTTGGCAGATTGCTTTAAGTGAAAAATCTAGGCAATTGTGTACTTTCAGCACGCCCTTTGGCTGTTATAGATTCAAGCGCTTACCTTTCGGTATTAAAATAGCACCTGAAGTTTTCCAAAAACTGAACGAAGAAAATTTTGGAGATATAAAGAATGTTACGATTTATATTGATGATATTCTGATAGCGACGGAGACGGAAGAAGAACATGATGAGGCACTAAAGTTGTTGTTCCAAAGAGCAAGTGAAAATAATATAAAGTTTAATAGGGATAAGATACAATGGAAGCAGAAAGAGGTCGTGTTTTTGGGACATAGGATCACAGAAGAAGGAATTGAGTGTGACAAGAATAGGTTGAAAGGTATTGAGAATTTAGGGGCGCCAAAATGCAAGAAAGATTTGCAACGACTAATGGGATTTATCAACTACTTAAGAGAATATATACCCAACTTATCGGAAATAAGCAGTCCACTAAGGGAACTGATGAAAAATTCAGTAATTTTTGAATGGCTACCCGCACACGAAGAGTGTTTAAATAAAATCAAGCAAATGATTATAAACGCACCAATATTGAAACCATTTAATACTAGGGAAAGGATTTATGTGCAAACAGATGCATCTAAAAATGGCTTAGGCTGTGCGCTACTTCAAAATAAAAGGCCAGTTTGTTTTGCTTCGAGAAGTTTGAATGAGGCTGAAACTAGGTATGCGCAAATAGAAAAAGAAATGCTGGCTGTAGTGTTTGCGTGCCAAAAATTCCATAATTATATATACGGGAAAAACGTTGAAATAATAACTGATCATAAGCCATTGTTAGGAGTTATGAAAAAAGACTATAGCAAAATACCATCAGCAAAATTACAGCGAATGAAATTGAAGCTAGAAAAGTATAACTTAAATTTTACTTACCTACCAGGTAAATTTTTGTATTTAGCAGATTGGCTATCGCGCAGCTATTCAAAAAAGGTTGAAAAAGCAGACGAAATTAAAGGCTTGGAAGAAATGGTGCATACGGTTAATGTAAGTGAAGAGAAAAAGCGGAAAATAAAAGAGGAAACGGAAAATGATACAATGTTAAAGACTATTAGTAAATATATAAAACATGGTTGGCCGAAAGACAAAATGAAATTAGATCAAGATATAAGGTTTTTATGGAAACATAGAATGAATTTGTTTACTGAAGATGATCTAGTATTCTTAGATGACAGAATCTTTATACCGCAAGCCCTACGTAAAATGGTAATGGAGCAACTCCATAAATCTCATATGGGCATAGAGAAGACCAGGAATAGGGCAAGACAACTTGTATATTGGCCTAACATGAATCAAGAGATAGAATCGATGATTACGAAATGTAATATTTGCCAAAAATATAGATCTGCCAATATAAAAGAACCACTCTTGAATCATGTTACACCAAAGGCTCCCTATGAAAGACTGGCAATGGACGTGATGGAGGTAGCTCGAAAAGATTTTTTAATCATAGGTGATTATTTTTCTAAATATTTAGATATAATACCATTAAATAAAAAGACAGCGAAATCCATATCTGAAAAACTAGATATTGTTTTTTCAGTACATGGATACCCACTAGAAATAGTGGCGGATAATGTTCCGTTTGGGTCATATGAGTTTAGGCAATGGGCACAAGCGTTAGATATTAAAATAACTACAACGAGTCCACATTATCCCAAATCAAACGGATTTGCTGAGAGAATGGTCCAAATTGCGAAAAAATTGGTATTGAAATGCAATGAAGAAAAGAGTAACTTATGGCATGCGTTATTAGAGCAGAGAAATACTCCAATTATAAACTCAGAGCTTTCACCAGCACAGTTACTCATGGGCAGGCAAACTAGAACCTTGGTTCCTGGAAAGAAAATTTTTTTTTATAATGCGGAATTGAGTGGAAGAATACTACCCATTTTGAACCATAATAACGAATGTAACAAGAAATACCATGATAAAACCGCAAAAAAGAGAAAAGAATTTGAAAAAGGAGATAAGGTGTGGATGAAAGATGGAAAACATTGGGTCCCAGCTGAAATTTCGGACAAACATGGAAGTCCGCGATCGTATATAGTAGAAAAGGATGGAAAGACTTTCCGAAGGAACTCTTATTTTTTAAGAAACCGAAAATAGTAGTATAGTACAAGTTATACAATGAGTTAAATAATCAATTTTGTAAATAAGTAAAAGCACAACTATGCAAGAACGTACTACCATGAATTTAATTAATTTGAAATTGTATATATGAAACTTTATATATACATATATGTATATCAGTGTCGTTAACTAGAAAGGGGAGATGTAGGAATATAAGACTTAACATGAACTAGCTATTGTAACACCTTCTATATTTATACCAGTATTTCTTTGTGCATTATGTACTTATGTATATTACTCACCGTTATGTATGCTCTCGTTAAGTGCATGCCCTCAATAAACATATCTTCATATAAGCCAACACACTTGTAATTAGAACGTAAGCAATCAGTGAATAAATGACCAGAAATCCATCAACATCGTCTTTAAAATAATACATGGCGCAGCCGGTATTAAAGTAAATGGGAAAAGCTAAGCAAAGCACTTCCATACTAAAAGCAAAACCACGTGGAAGGCCTCCGAAACAGGTACGATTTATTCATACAAATAGAAGTATGGATTACGTAAAGAGGGTTGAAGAACTCAACCTGAGTGGAAATATCGCGGAAAATTGGCGAAAATTTTGGCAGAATTTCCAAATCTTTGCTGTGGCTGTCGAGCTAGACAAAAAGCCCGAGCCAGTGAAGGTGGCCATTTTCTTAAACGCGATTGGAGCTGAGGCTGTTGAAGTTTTCAATTCGTTAACTATCAGCGAAGCTAACAGAGCGAAATATGAAGAGGTGACTAAGGCCTTCGAGGACTTTTGCAAGCCAAAGAGCAACGAGGTCTATGAGAGTTTCATTTTTCATAACCGCTGCCAAGCACATGGGGAACCCTTCGACAACTTTTTGATGGATGTCAAGAAGATGGTGAAAAAATGCGGCTTTCAAAATGAAAATCGGATGGTTCGAGATCGAATAGTGCTGGGCACGAACGACAAAAAGCTGCAAAAGAAGTTTCTGGACACAATGAACTTAACGATGGAGATGGCTATTGATATGGCGCGATCAGCAGAGGTATCCAATCGTCAGATGGCAAGTATGCAAAAAAGCGATACTGCGGTGGACTTGGTTCGTAAGCATTCGGGAAAACGGGAAAGTAATAGTTTTAGTTATAAAAGGTATAAAGACGCACAAACCGAAGTTTTGCCGAGCAACCTCAATAGTAAAAAAGACATTTACAATTGTACATTTTGTGGTAAAACACATAATAGGGGTAAATGCACTGCATTTGGGAAAATTTGTAATAATTGCAAGGGAAAAAACCATTTTGCTGGAGTTTGTAAAAAGAAATCGGTAGGAGAGCTAAAAATAGAAAACAATAAATACAATGATTCATATTGGTATTTAGACTCAATTGGAAATGTAAATGGTTCTAAAATGTGGTATGAAACAATTAAAATACAGACAAAATTTATCAAATTTAAATTAGATACAGGAGCCATGGTGAATATTTTGCCTTGTACGTACATGAAAGGTTTAAGAGACTTACAAATTAACAAAAGTTCTGAGAATTTAATTGCGTATAATGGTACCGAAATAAAAAATCTTGGATTCGTAAGTGTGGGTTGTGAAATCAAAAGCAATAGAGAGATAATAAAGTTTTTTATAGTAGGTAACGAAATAAATCCAGTGCCGATTTTAGGTCTCGAAACGTGTGTTAGTTTGGGCCTTATAAAAAGGGTGGATTGCGTCAATAAATTGACAAAAGAAGATATTCTAAGCAAGTATCAGCATCTGTTTGAAGGATTGGGATGTTTCAAACGAAATTTCTCAATTGTACTGAAAGAAAATGTCGTTCCGTGTGCTAAACCTGCTTCACGAATACCTCTGGCGCTTAGAGAGCCTTTGAAAAAAGAATTAGTAAATTTATGCGAAAAAGATATAATCGAAAAGTGTGAAACCCCAAGTTCTTGGGTTTCAAATATCGTGATAGTGGAGAAGTTAAATAAAAAATTACGTATTTGCATTAATCCTAAGGAACTCAATATGGCTATAAAGAACCATTATTATGAGATTCCAACGTTTGAGCACATCAAAACTAATCTATTGAATAAAAAGATCTTTTCGGTTTTTGATTTAAAAGACGGATTTTGGCAGATTGCTTTAAGTGAAAAATCTAGGCAATTGTGTACTTTCAGCACGCCCTTTGGCTGTTATAGATTCAAGCGCTTACCTTTCGGTATTAAAATAGCACCTGAAGTTTTCCAAAAACTGAACGAAGAAAATTTTGGAGATATAAAGAATGTTACGATTTATATTGATGATATTCTGATAGCGACGGAGACGGAAGAAGAACATGATGAGGCACTAAAGTTGTTGTTCCAAAGAGCAAGTGAAAATAATATAAAGTTTAATAGGGATAAGATACAATGGAAGCAGAAAGAGGTCGTGTTTTTGGGACATAGGATCACAGAAGAAGGAATTGAGTGTGACAAGAATAGGTTGAAAGGTATTGAGAATTTAGGGGCGCCAAAATGCAAGAAAGATTTGCAACGACTAATGGGATTTATCAACTACTTAAGAGAATATATACCCAACTTATCGGAAATAAGCAGTCCACTAAGGGAACTGATGAAAAATTCAGTAATTTTTGAATGGCTACCCGCACACGAAGAGTGTTTAAATAAAATCAAGCAAATGATTATAAACGCACCAATATTGAAACCATTTAATACTAGGGAAAGGATTTATGTGCAAACAGATGCATCTAAAAATGGCTTAGGCTGTGCGCTACTTCAAAATAAAAGGCCAGTTTGTTTTGCTTCGAGAAGTTTGAATGAGGCTGAAACTAGGTATGCGCAAATAGAAAAAGAAATGCTGGCTGTAGTGTTTGCGTGCCAAAAATTCCATAATTATATATACGGGAAAAACGTTGAAATAATAACTGATCATAAGCCATTGTTAGGAGTTATGAAAAAAGACTATAGCAAAATACCATCAGCAAAATTACAGCGAATGAAATTGAAGCTAGAAAAGTATAACTTAAATTTTACTTACCTACCAGGTAAATTTTTGTATTTAGCAGATTGGCTATCGCGCAGCTATTCAAAAAACGGTTGAAAAAGCAGACGAAATTAAAGGCTTGGAAGAAATGGTGCATACGGTTAATGTAAGTGAAGAGAAAAAGCGGAAAATAAAAGAGGAAACGGAAAATGATACAATGTTAAAGACTATTAGTAAATATATAAAACATGGTTGGCCGAAAGACAAAATGAAATTAGATCAAGATATAAGGTTTTTATGGAAACATAGAATGAATTTGTTTACTGAAGATGATCTAGTATTCTTAGATGACAGAATCTTTATACCGCAAGCCCTACGTAAAATGGTAATGGAGCAACTCCATAAATCTCATATGGGCATAGAGAAGACCAGGAATAGGGCAAGACAACTTGTATATTGGCCTAACATGAATCAAGAGATAGAATCGATGATTACGAAATGTAATATTTGCCAAAAATATAGATCTGCCAATATAAAAGAACCACTCTTGAATCATGTTACACCAAAGGCTCCCTATGAAAGACTGGCAATGGACGTGATGGAGGTAGCTCGAAAAGATTTTTTAATCATAGGTGATTATTTTTCTAAATATTTAGATATAATACCATTAAATAAAAAGACAGCGAAATCCATATCTGAAAAACTAGATATTGTTTTTTCAGTACATGGATACCCACTAGAAATAGTGGCGGATAATGTTCCGTTTGGGTCATATGAGTTTAGGCAATGGGCACAAGCGTTAGATATTAAAATAACTACAACGAGTCCACATTATCCCAAATCAAACGGATTTGCTGAGAGAATGGTCCAAATTGCGAAAAAATTGGTATTGAAATGCAATGAAGAAAAGAGTAACTTATGGCATGCGTTATTAGAGCAGAGAAATACTCCAATTATAAACTCAGAGCTTTCACCAGCACAGTTACTCATGGGCAGGCAAACTAGAACCTTGGTTCCTGGAAAGAAAATTTTTTTTTATAATGCGGAATTGAGTGGAAGAATACTACCCATTTTGAACCATAATAACGAATGTAACAAGAAATACCATGATAAAACCGCAAAAAAGAGAAAAGAATTTGAAAAAGGAGATAAGGTGTGGATGAAAGATGGAAAACATTGGGTCCCAGCTGAAATTTCGGACAAACATGGAAGTCCGCGATCGTATATAGTAGAAAAGGATGGAAAGACTTTCCGAAGGAACTCTTATTTTTTAAGAAACCGAAAATAGTAGTATAGTACAAGTTATACAATGAGTTAAATAATCAATTTTGTAAATAAGTAAAAGCACAACTATGCAAGAACGTACTACCATGAATTTAATTAATTTGAAATTGTATATATGAAACTTTATATATACATATATGTATATCAGTGTCGTTAACTAGAAAGGGGAGATGTAGGAATATAAGACTTAACATGAACTAGCTATTGTAACACCTTCTATATTTATACCAGTATTTCTTTGTGCATTATGTACTTATGTATATTACTCACCGTTATGTATGCTCTCGTTAAGTGCATGCCCTCAATAAACATATCTTCATATAAGCCAACACACTTGTAATTAGAACGTAAGCAATCAGTGAATAAATGACCAGAAATCCATCAACATCGTCTTTAAAATAATACAACCATCTCGCGTCAATTTCTATTGTTGAATATATGTAGCTACTTGAAAAATTATCTTTATATATAATTCTAACTCAATTTTTAGTATGAAAAATAGTACGAATAAAAAGTAGTAATACTTATAAATTTCTTTTTTTTTAAATTCGCTTCATTTCATTAAGAAATCATTTGCGATTGCATAAAAATCAATGTTTAATATTTTTATAGCAAAAACATTTTAAAAGCACGCAAAAAGTGTTGAGACCAACAGCACCACAGTTTTTCTTTTAAGAAAATAAACATGTGTATAAAGATATTTTTATGTTTGTATGTATGTCAGCATAAAGCACCAAATGCTTGAGCATAATGACCTACAGACACTTAGGGGTGTCATTGTACTCTTAAGCTGTACTAAAAGACGGTGCAGTAGAAGCCAAAACAAGCTTACAAATGAGATATGATCCAAAACATAAATCACAAATTCACATTCCACGCGAAAGGGTGCAATTCGAAAGTAAATGTTAAATGTTTTTTTTTCTTTTAAAATTAACTAGCTTAAACTCAGAATATAATTTTTATTGGTTTTATACATCACATTAGAATTTAAGCGTATATTTATTACCGAGGCATTCAAAACTTCGCAGATGCATTTCGGTCTAGAAAGATGTTTGCTCCTCTTTTCAGCTACAGAGCAGCTGGATTCCAAGTTTATCCGAGTATACACTCCGCCTAATATACTAATTTGTTATGAATCTTTCGATAAGAATAAGGTGCTTTCTTAAATGATCCTCTTAAATGATCATATTTATACTTAGAATGTCTTCTTTCTAAGTTCTGAATATCATTATTGTCTACTGCCAAACATTATTATAAGATTACAAAATAGGTTTCAATATTAAAGGTTTTTTTTTCTTAACTAAATTAAAAAAAGACAAAGGCAACTACACAGCTAACATATATTTATATGAGCTTTATATTCATCCAATTTTTCTATTATTTACCATGGAATGCCTCCACACATATTCTTATATGAAGCTGGCATTAAAAGTCACACATACTCGTTTTATTTCTATGCATTTATATGCAACAAAAAAAGCGATAAACAGCTGAGGTACTAACGAGGTTGTCAACATTGAATCACACAATAGGATGTTAAAACGAAGGTAGTATAAATAATAAAAAAAAAGCAACAACAGATAAAAAAGGGTAATTGAGTAGCGTCAAGAAGCTAAAAGGAGTGCGCGTCACAAAGAAAAGTGGGCGATGATGAGTATTAAGTATGAAAAAAAAGTCGAAACAAAAAAGCTTAGAGCAAAAACGAAGGGTTCGAGTTTTAATGAATCGCCTTATCTGTGTGTGTGTGTGTGTGTGTGTGTGTGTTGTACAACTTAAATTATGACTGGCAAAGAAATACTTCAACGCACTCCAAACCAAGCATGTAACTTGTATAAATCTTGAAGAAAAATGATGCACACCTTCAATCAAATATATATTCACTGCCTGAAACTATGCGTGCCTACATACTTGGAGAGGAAAAGAACAAACCACAGCTCATATGAAAGATGTGACTGTGCATGTATGCGTGTGTGTCTGAAGGCTTTGTATCTTTCATTTTTACACAGACAAATTTCTCTTTCACTTTCAACCCGTTTCCTTTATATCTGTAATCCGCACATTTTGTAAGGCCACTCAACTAAGTGACTGTCACATTAAGGATATTGTCAAATGCTTCCGGGCTTTGGTACCTGCGCTTTAGAAACTTATTATTGTAAATATATGTATGTACATGTGTCTATCATATATGTATATATACTCGTATGTATGTTTGTGTGTATGTATGTGTGGCTAGCTTTCAATTGATTAGCGCACGTGTTCTATCAATAGAAGCAAGTAAAATATGGCTAAGTAACTCATTGATTGAAGTTTTTAAAACTTCCATTGTTGGTTGTTGACAACAAAGGATTGCATGAGAAAAGGTACTCCCTTTGGTTGGCCAACGACTGCGTGTTTTAAAGAAGAGTCACAAAAGATTTTTGTATGTTCTGTGTAATTAAAAAATTGTCTGTAGGAAAATTTAGCATAGAAAATTGGTTTACTTGTAAAGCCTTAATTAAAAAGTATTAGTTTTTGTTTTTAATTTTTTTTTTAAACTAGTATTGGATGAAAAAAACAGTGGCTTTCAAAGAAATTTAGAATCTTTCCAACATCTCAGTTCAAAATTTCCAAAAAAAAAAACATACAGCTCCAGCTGGTTTTGGACTATGCAAACTTTTGCGTTTCTGTGGAATTTAAATGAAATGTAGCTTGTCTTTTGGTACTAACAAAATCAAAGTGACTTTGTGATGGAATATTGTCAAATAGTTTTCAAGAATTTAAGTTGAACTATCACAAAGAATATTTGCAGCAATAACCACGTCAAACTTTGGCAAAAAATATCTAAATACGTATAAGACTTGTTGGCCAAAATCATTCTTCTCTCAGTAATTATTTGTATTCGAAATACTATGAGATTAAATGATTTTTGGAGCGTTTACCTATAAAAAGGCCTAACCACCATTTAGGATAGCAAAATATGACCAAAAGGACTCAAGGATATGCGTTCAGGCGGGAACAGTTATTATTATAAGTCTCGTGAAACAGTGCAAGAATTGTATGACTAATTTACCTCAGAGGTTACGGGTTGCCTCGATTGGAGCACCAGCCTTTCTCAATATTTATATAAACAGCCAAAAAATGGTAAGAGATTGTAGAACATTCTTACCTACCACGAAAGAGGAAGAAGCGTCGAAATAAAGATGAAAAATTTATGTAGATCAGTGGTGCACAGATAAGAAGAAATCTAGATTAATAACCGATCGACTGATAATAACATATGCTACTTGTATTTATTTGTCGAAGAAGAGACTGTAGTCAATATTCTGTACAGCTGCTCAGAACTGGAAAAGAATAAGTTTTCTAACAAACCTTTTTTTGATAGTATTAAAATAGAGTTCATATAAAGAATACATTAAACTTGTATTTGAGTAAAATATATCAATTTTAGTTTTATTTTCTTCGTATTTATTACTTTCAGAAGGAGTGTGGTCTTCTGGTTTTAAAACAGCCAACAGTTAGGGCTAATTGGAGAAAGAGGGATTTTGTTTACAAGGCTTTGGTTAGGTTAACAGCAACAAAGGATAGAAAATAATTTCAAGCATAAGAAAACTTATTACATCTTTAATTATCATTATCGCTTAGAGCATACGGATTTTTTAAATAAGTCACACAGTGAATTCCAAAATGTAGGAAATGAGCTCACATTTCGAATGTTAATTTATTGAAGACTTATCATTTTATTCAATGGTTTTAAATAGGCTACAGATTATTACTTCTTTAATTAGCAACAAAAAACAACTTTAAAAAGAAGGAGGCTGTGTCAGAGACACGGCCATTAAGTTTAACGTAGAATACGCCATCCGATAAGACAGAAAACATATGTATAATGATAATTTATAATGATAAATAATGCAAGCAAATGAATTTCTTTATTTGATAGTTACTTTTGATGATATACATAAGCTTATGATAGGAAAATAGGATAAAAATGTTTTTAAATTATCAATTAAATTTCTCGCAAAAACGAAGTCAATGGTAGTTATCAATAGTAAAGATAAATGATAAATAACAGACCCAAATCTATTTGATTATTTGAAAGTTACTTTTGAGAATATAGGCTTATGATGGGAAAAATAGGATAAATATGTTTTTAAATTAACATTTAAATTTCTCGCAAAAACTAAGTCAATGGTTGTGTTATCAATAGTTGTGGGAGCATCATTTCGAATATAATCCAAATTAAACGTATCGCTCATAAATTTCGCCAATCTAGTATTTGAAGTGATTTCTGTGTTAAAATCACCACCAATAAGCAGTAGTTGGCAGCGCTTTCTCTGCCTTTACTCTACTTTAACTTGCCCGCCTAAAATTATGCAATACAAAGAAAGGGCTGCACGAGTACATTTAAATCGCCCAACAGCAAACACTCAACCAAACACCACACACATATTTGTGTGCATGTGTTTATACAATTTTCATTTGAGAAATTTAAATATTAGGAAGATATCAACCAACATGAAATGTATGTCAAACGAAAGCTAACATCTTCATTTGACTACAAAATAATTTTTAAAAAAAGTTACCGAGCCGTTTCCTTATAATTAAAGAAATAGAGATTACAACAATAAAAACCTGACATGGGTGCCCATACCGTAAGGTAAGACGTATTCTACGCCAATATTTAAAATTTTACTTTCTTCATATTTGTCTCACTGCATGCCTCATCATTTAGTCGATTTGAATTAATAAAAATAATTAGTTTCGAAATGTGGGTACTTTTCACGAAGTCTATTGAAATCAATTATTTACAAATGTATTCTATTAGCTTACTCCTACATGACATACTCGCATTTTTTATATTTTTTTTTGTTCCCCAAACTTGCCCAGCGCTACCTTAAACGCCACAAACATCCACGCAATTCACACAAACTGTGCTTCCACATAATCTTATTCCCACATCAGCTGTTCTAATATTTGTAGTGTCATTCGAATCTTTAAGCAAATGAACGTACGAGTAATAACTACGCGAAATTGTTTACTTTCTTTGGTCAGGTACGACGATTATTGCTCTCTGCATAAAAGCCTAACAAAATGCTTCGCATCCCACAACTACAGAACATTTTTACACCGCACACTAAATGACATTTTCCCATGGGACTCTGCCAAATAGGCAACACAACTAACCACGCACGAAGCCACAAATGACTACTTAGCTACTTTAGACCTTGAAGCGCACACTTACTTTGGCACTAAGTGCATATTGTCCTCTATGCGTTGTGTTGCGTTGCGCGTTGCGTGCGTTTATTTGTGCCCCTTTTTGTTTGCCTACGTGCCACATGCATGAATATGCGAACCAAAGCTTGTGTGAGTACATATGTACATACTCGTACATATGTGACACACGCTTGACAGTTTGCCTGTGGCAACTATGACTTTTAGCAGTTATGGCTTAAAAGTTTAGTGCGTAAATTTGAGTGATGTGTTGTTGTTGTAGTTACGAGCGTAGGTCTGATGCCTTTGGCCATTACTTGTGCTTCAATTCCAACAGCATCTCCAGCATAATGCACATCATTACCGTCATTAGCTCAGCTTATTTTTCTACGCTAAAATGTCAACTTTATTTTCTTACTAGCCGGCAGGGTTAAGTTTCCCCACACATTTGCTGGATGTGGCTTTAAGCGTAAGTAAAAATAGAAAAGAGATATTCTCTGCCAATCCGTCTGAGGGTCGCAAACTTATATTTAAGTTCCTTAAATGTGCGCGCATCTACTCTGTCGCATTTTGAGAAAATTTTTCCACACACATACACGCAAATATAAAAAATATTAGAATGAAACACACACACACAACTTTGCAACCTACAAATAGCTTATGCCTGCGCCCCCGGCAAGGGAAAATTGATTACGCTCCTCGAATTCTGACATTATTGGAATTATTGTGAATTATGAATTTTACTTTTTTTTACATGTGTACATACCAATGTACATTTTTTTGCAGCTCTTATTGTGCCCTTAAAGTAAAAAGACTTCAGCTTGAGTGCCACTAATTTGCCTTCGTTTGTTATCATTGCATTCAAGTGTGACTTACCCTGTAGGAAAAATGCAAAACAAAAAATAGACTAAATAAGAACAAACATATACATATACTTATAATATCTCTACGAATATATTTTCAAATACTCGTAAAACACGTAGTAGATCTTTATTTTTATATTCCGAAACATCATCACACTTTTATTGAGAATATACTTTTTTCAATATATTTCTAGGTTTTTTTTGAGTATGCAGCTTTATAGCCTATTAAATTTTAGCGTTGATTTTAGGCTCAAATTTTTTAAACGTTCTTTCGCAATTTTTTCCATGTTCGATTTATTTTTATGACGGAAACTGTGGAAGAACATTATTTAAAAAATTGTCCTTTTTTAAAACTTGCACAGAACATTCTAAAATTAAGTGTGTTATAAAACTGCAAAGTTGCATAAAAAATATGTTTTTTTAAGTTTGAAGTTTGGATGTTATCTTTTGTAAAGTTTAAATCTTGGATATATATAAGTTTTTTTTAGAGAATGTACTGTATTTTAAATAAAAAAATATTAAAATTTATATAAAAATATACACAGTAAAAACATGTCAATAGTCGAATAGTTTTGACAATCAGTATGTTTTTTACGAAAGTCTTATATGCTTTTTGTTTTATTATAACAATTATATATGCTATATACGGTGAAAAGAAAAGGAGTCAAAGTAGAACTAATTTTGGGTACAATTAAGGTAATAAGTGAAAGAGTCATTTGAAGGTTTACCCATTTGGCGGAGATGGCATATTTCAAGCGCTACTTTAGGAGATGAGTATTGATGGCTGACAGTTTGGAATCATTTTCATGTATTGTAAGCAATTTTTTTCATATTTTGGTCTTTGTTTCGTAATCTGTCAATCACGACATTCTTCGACAGTTCTATTCTGAGCAATAAATCATTTAAAAACGGCTTACGAGGTCGTTCCACCACCAATGTGAACTTGTGTCAGTTTGATTACAGAGCTTCACTGAAAATCAAGCAGTTTAAGTTATAACAAAGTTCGCCTGTCTCTGACGAAATGAACTCGGTACTTCGTGTTATTTCTGGTTTCCCTGCATTGGTTTCGAGAAAGTATATACAAACCGAATCTTTAGGAAGAAAATAATTCAACGTTCTTACAATGCGAATTATTTGGGTTTAAGGCTGAATAGAAGACTAAATTGGAGTTCCCACCACTCAACCAATACGTATGTAGGCAAAATATTTAACAGCGACTGTCGGCGAATGTCTGGCGGTAAATTTCTACTGCCTTGAAATTCACCTGGTATTCCTTGGGATTACGCACATGTTTGAAAGTTACTTATCTTCTAGAATCTCAAATAGGATAGCTGCACTTAAGGTATTTTTATGTAAAAATAGGTTGTTCAATTTTTTAAATTAAGTAACAAAGTCTAAAGACTTAAAAAATATTTATATGTACATTTGTATGTATGTATGTATGTACATCGGTCCAATTATGACGCCTACTAGAAAAATATTATCTAATATTGCAATTTAACTACACACCATCCATTGAGACGCCAGTGATTTTCTCTCCAGGGCACTTTTTATAAGAAAATATTCGTGCGTGTGGGAAAAACAAGCATTTCTTCTGCCACATAAATGTCACAACTGCCACATAAGCGCCAATCATTATTTTGCGGTGATTTTGGCAAACATTAATACATTTGTATGTACCTACATGTGTATACATTTTCTGTCACTTAGTATTTCTTACATAAGTTAGGGGATAAAAATTGTGTTTCTTGCTAATTTGATTAGACATTTTGCCAAATTGACAAATTAGTTAAAAACAACATTTGTTAGTTGAATTTTTTTGCATTCCGATAATGATGAAAAGAAGCACAAAACTCGATAGTTAGATATAAAATAAAAAAAAATTGTTTTTTTAAGCTACAAGTCCTAGAACGAAACGACATCTGTGCACCAACTCCAGAAAAATGTAATTAATATTGTAGACCGAATTTACTTGTCGTGGCTCCCTGCCAAATTTATCTTATGTGCAAATTATTTATTTTTAACGAAGATGAATATTGCTATCAATTTCAATATTGCTCATATTTACATGGAGGAACATGTCTAGGGCTATATTTAATTTTTAAATTTTAACCAGTTACTGAGATTTTGAACAAAGCTGACTTTCTGACAAAGCTCCAGTTATATAATAGTTTTAGAATATTAACATACTTAAAGAAATAAAATCAATTTAAATAAACGCCGGAAAGCTACAATCATGAAAGGAAGTTATCAACAAAAATAATATTTTGGAAGTGACCACAAATTTCGCTCTTTGCGTATGACCACTAAAGAGTGAGGAATGTCAGAACGGAAAGAACAACGCTGCGTTCATTTTTCGTGAGAAGAAAAGAGATGGCGGAAGGCATGAGTTCCTTGAACTTCAGATGCTAGCCGACAGAAAAACAACTGAAAGTTTCTTCAGAAAGTTCGACGACTTCCAACTGAAGGTTATATAAACGAGGTTAAATTATGTAGGAACGATAACGTTGACCTGGCGAGACACAGAAAAACCTGGTGTGCTAGATTGAGCTCGACCAAAAGTAAGTAGAAATATTTGGTATATATTTTCTTACCCTACGCTTAGATAATTAACTTTACGAGATAATTTAAAGTAATAGCAATTTTATTATTCAATATTATAAAAAACAGACTATAAAATATGATACAGTCTAAGGAATTCCATTCTTAGAATGAACGACTATATTTTGAACTTTATCTTTACTTCAGAGCTTATCGCTGGATTTTCATATGTGTGCTTTTAAATTCAGTCCATCGGTTGCAGTATAATAAACCTAAGCTTTAGTAGCAATAATTAATAAAAAATAAATTAAAAGAATTTTAACGATTTTATCTAATATATGGGAAAAATCATATATTACGAAGCACTAATCAAATTCCCTTTAAGCTCGCAGCAATATTTATATTCACAAAGCATTCAAGTACTTCACTCCATGGTAAATATTATAATTTTTTGTTATTGCTTTTTTATTTTCCAATGCATATTGATCAATGAAACCGTAAGAGTGCAACTGTAAAAGTTCACTTCAGTACAATTACCCAGTTATGAAAAGTGACCACTCTTCGATATACTCGTATGCAATTTCTTTAAAAAAAAAAGAAATATAACGATATTCTAAAAAAAATACATTCACATTTTGCCATACGCACTCGAGGGCATACTTATGCGCTTATTCGTTTGTGAAAATAAATATATACATACATATGTATGTATATATTTAAAAATAAATATGTACATATTTTAATTCTAGGCAAGTGATAAGTGTGCAAGAGATAGACAATAAAAATGTAACAACTAGTTCATTGTCATATTAGCGTTAGTCAAAAAAAAACAGGCAGAAAAAATAAGTAGTTGAAAATGAAACAAAAAATATGGGTAAAATTTATATATTTACACATGCTCATGAGTATTAATGAAATGACTTAATTGAAATCATCTGTCGCCGGCCGGTCATTGAAAATATGGCAGATTTAAACCAGAGATAGCTAATGGTAAAATGCTAAACAATTGAATTGATTAATAAAGTTGTGTGAATAAAAAATTAAAAGTAAAAAAGAAAATATTTACATTTTTTTAATGCACGCACATTTGTAAATATTCTTACAGATTTGCATGAGAGTACTTATAAAATAATTTTATACATTTCAATTAAAAGTGATGTGCATTAACATCTGTACACATTTAAATATTAAGTGATTGTTTGTTTACTTACTGCTAGCTATACATACAAACAAAAATAAAAACGCACAATTGCATATAAAAAAAATACGTTTGCTTGAATTTAATTGTAAACACTGATAACGCGATTGATGAAGGGAAAATGTGTAAGTTAATATTGTAAAACTTATTGTTGCTTGATTAATACATATTTTTTTGTTTGTTTTTAATTTTGTTCTTGATGCTATTATGTCTGCTGACATCAGCTTTCAGCGATTAACTCTTATTTAACCGCCATAAAAGGCCATTTCAGGAATAATTAGAGTATTGAAGTAGCAACAGTGGTACTTGCACATATTCACATACACACTTAGGTGTTATATATTGCGCAACTAAATTATAATTTACTTAACTTAATTTCTCACAAAATCACAGGCAGTCAAGTTTAAATTTTGTAGAAATTTAAAAAAATATATATCTAGTTTAAAAAATAATTCGATTTTTTAGGCAATGCAATTCTATTGAGCCTGGTGCTACAAGGTATTATACTCTGAACGCCGGCAATGTCGATCAGTCGTAGTTCTTGAGCGGAGATTACGTCGGGGAGACTGTGTCCAAACACTATTTTGCTATCGTGACGAGATCAACGCTCTCAGGACACTCGAAGATAATTTTTTTTGTAACATCGTCTAACTTCGATCGAAGATTTAGCGAACACTTGGGGGCTGATGAACACCCTCGCTTTGATGCGTATTATGGCAAGATAATCTGTTCGCTTGTCCCATCCCTCGCATACCCATTGCATTTCCTGAACGACCGTTAGAAGCATCAATTAGTTGAAGTGGAATTTATGCTAACCACTTGCATATGTATGAATTTGAAAATAAGAACAAAAAACGAAAAACATTACAAAATTAAGCACTCTTTGACACAAATACTACATCTGTTCTCCCATTTACATCATCGAAACAACATGTTGCAATAAGCAAATTAATGTTTTATTAAAACAAAACTATCACTCTATCTCTTCACTGTTCCTATTTAAATTCCCCATGCACGAGTCATAAGACGTTCTACTAATTATAATGGAACCAAAAATTTAATTACACACATTTTGAGTGAGAGTTGTTGCGAAATATCAGCTTGTTATCAACATTTTTACTGCTGCTGCGTCGCTATATGAGTTTTAAGCTATTTAATTGAAAACAAAACTTTAAATAATAAATTTCGGCGAGAGTAAAAAATTTACGAGCGCATAAATTTAAAAGCTTATAATAGCACTCATACTCACACACACCACAAGCCATTGACAAGCTCACGCACTTACGCATCAACGAAAATAGCAAAGTCGTTGGCAAATGTTTTAGAAAACAGACAGCTCCCGCTGCGTTTATGTCATGAAGATGCCAATTTTTGTTAAATCGAATGAAACATACACACACAAACACACGCACACAAAAACATTGTTAAACAAAACTTAAGTTGCCGTTTAAATTATCAAATAGTATTTCCGGCAATGGCTTTTATATCCAGATGCCAATAGCTGCGCGTTGTGGCGTCTTTATTCGACAAAAATATCTAAACATACATACATGCATGTATGAGCTCTTTGGTTGTTGTTAGTTTCCTTGTGCCGCTCTTTTGTTGAAAAAAAAACATTAATTTGTTTACTTTAAACATGTCTGTTGGAAACAGATGTTTTGGCAAAAAATGGAAAATTAAAATGAAAAATAAAATTAAAAAAACTTGTTCTGAAATCTACATATGTATAAAATTTCAAAAGTGAAATTTTATTGTATAAATACAAAACTATTTTACGTATGCATAAATAATGACTTCCGAAATTCAACGAAAATATATATGTATAATATTATAGTTATGGCAAATCTTCACTTAAATTTATGACATATGAGAGACATCAAAAAAAAAATTAAATCATACAATTAAAATTTACTCAAAAAATAGATCACCCAGATTTCATAAAATATCACAAATAACATTATCTTTGACAATAAATATCAATAAAAATTGATAACGATTAAAATTTCGATATTAATAACGGGAATGATAACAATTTCTGAAACAATATTTCACAAATTAAAGCACAAACATTTGTTGTCACATTTGGACAATTTATTTATCCTCCACTTATTTAAAAATGTTTTTCATTTAAAACACCATTCAAAGCAATTTTTTAAAATTTTATAAAAAATGTAGAGAACATTTATCGAAATTTAATTAAAATTTCATTAAAATTTCGAACTTAAAAAAAAACACTTTAGACACTTTTGGGACAAAGAAAAGAAAAATAGCTCATTTAATTTATTGTACTTGAAGTACAAGTTTCTAGTGGCTACGAATTACCATTGATTTTTGACAATTTTTGTTTACTTACGCTCTTTCGCAATTCCTTCCATACAAAAAATATTCGCGGTTTTGCGTTGTATAGGATACTGCCAATAAAAAAATTATCAAAAATCAGAGAAAACTTGCACTCTCACATTTTTTAAAAAGTTGGAAATTTTGATAAAATTTGGTTAAATCATTGTAAATTTTGTAAAGAGTTAAAAAAAAAATGAATTTTTTTATTTATAACAAGTGGATATTTGTGGTTTTTCTTAGATTAGACCATATTTTACTTGAAAAATAATTTTAATTAATTAGACTAATAATAAACTGCCCACATCTGTAAATATATGGTTGTGCTATAATTACTGAAAACAATATATATCAATTGGATTAAGAAAGATATCGTACATTAGGATAAAAAGGGATGGACAACGATATCATGTTTGTACAAAATCATAGTCATATACTGAAAATGATAACGATTAAAATGTTGATATCAAAAGTGGTATCGATAAAAATAAAGTTAACGATATCTACACAGAAAATATGAGTTTTAAGATGAAATAAATAATTACAATAAAATTAACTAAACAAAATTAAAATTAATAAAAATAAATCGATAATAATAGCAAAAATATCAATATTGATATCGTTAACGGTAACTATGATATCGATAAGTAAAAAACTTTCATAGTCAAAATAACGCTAACCTTACGAAACCCTTAGGGTAAATTTTAATGATAACACTGAAAGAATATTTACAAGTTAATGATAAACATATTATTCAATAGAACCTTTTTCGATACTATAAAGTATGATACAGTACAAGAAATTTCACACGTTGATTGAACGAACATATTCTCAACTGTATCTTTACTAAAGAACTTATAGCTGAATTTTCATATGTGTTCTTTTAAATTCAGTCCACCGGTTGCAGTATTTGGTAGCAATACTAATAAAAAATAATTAAAAAGTAGAAACAAATATTATCTAAGAATTTACAAAACGATTTTATCTATTATAATATACCAAAAATTTCATATATTACGGAGCACTAATTAAATTCACTTTAAGCTCGCACTAATATTTGTATTCAAAAAGCATTCAAGTACTTCACTCCATGGTAATTATTATAATTTTTTGTTATTGCTTTCATTTCCAATGCATATTGATCAATGAAACCGTAAGAGTGCAACTGTAAAAGTTCACTTCAGTACAATTACCCAGTTATGAAAAGTGACCACTCTTCTATGTACTCGCATGCAATTTCTATAAAAAAAAAGAAATATATGTACATATACACATTTTACCATACGCACTCGAGTGCAAGTTAATGATAAATATGATAAATCTAAAATAATTGAAAATTTATATTTAGTTATTAATTATACGTATGATATTTTTCTATAGGACCTGAGCTATTCTTTCCAATAGCAGCAAGCAATATAAAGGAAGCAAGCATAGAAAGAAAAGAAGTCAGCTCAGGGCCCAGCATTGGGAAGAGACCTACGACTTCCTACAGGCAAAGGCGAGTATAGTAACAACAGGTTTAAAGTACTTATAGGCCTCCCAAAAGTAAAACTTAGAATCCTCACAGGTATCCTCACGGGCCACTGCAGGTTGAGGGGTCATCCGCATAAACTGGGTATCTGGTCGAACGATCAATGTCGAAAGGGTCAAGGAGACCCCCACTCACCTACTCCCGGAGTGCGAGACTGTAGAGCGACGAAGGGAAAGATGGTAAGGTGTTAGATGTAAATATATTTACTCCCTATCACCGGGATCCATCTTAAAGTTTAGAGAGGCTCTCGGGCTAGAGGAAGTGTTATAAGGCACTGAGGGCACAATAGACCGACTGGTCGCAGTGCGATCCTCATATAATTAATATAATTATGGATGTTAACTTATTGTCGTTTTTAAGTTTAGTTTTAACTTTATAAGTTTGACATTTTTTTATCAATTTGTGATTATTTTTTTCATTTCTTACATTATTTTTAAATAAGTATGAATTTTTTTGATTATGATGGGAAAAGTCACAATCAAATTTTCAAAATTTTTAAAGAGCAGCTAAATTTGTCAAATCTTCTAGAAAAATAACTTTTCATTTTATTTTGATAATTGTTATTATGTTATTTTTATTTATGTAAGAAAATTTTTTAAGTTTTTGCACAATCAAATAATTTTAAACAAATAATCAAACATAATAAAAAAACGAAAGTTACCAAGAAAATGAGAAAAATAAAAATTTTAATTCTATTAAATATACTAAAAACCAAAAGTAATAATACAATTAATATACAAAAAAATTAATAATCAAACTTTTAGTATTTTCTCTTAGTAATCATATTATTAATTAAAACCAATATGAAACGATTTGCTGAGCTTTTTTATTTTTTTTTTTTTATTTTTTTTTTCAAATGTTTGCCTTTTTGATTGAGTTTAGTGGTATTTATTTTAATAAACCTAATCACTTTTATAAATTGTAAAAATAAAATGCTTTAAGCCGATTTTTTTTTCTGTTTCCGAAGACAATGGTGCAGAGCAAAATGTAATGTTTTCTAGTAGGTTTTCTCATTTATCTTTAAAAATGCGTTTTGTCATGAAACTCCTCTGATGTCTTTTATCGCTTGAGAGATTTTTTCACTTTTATAATTTTTGTTTTCTTATGATAATATATTCATATTTAACGAGCACAAAAAAAAGTTCAAAGACATTAGCCTACTAATAAAGTACAGCAATACAAACTTATGAATGAACTTCATGAATGAAAACAAAATAATAGTGCAACTGTTCAATGACTGCAAAGAATCGTAAATATTTAAGTATCACCTTTAGCAAATAATTTAAAATGCTAATTCAAATCAACTTTAAAAACGGTAAAAAAAAATGCTGGGGGCGCTTATTTGTAAGTGGAAATGTAGGCGCACACATTTTTCTTTATACACCAACTCTGAAAATGGCACTTAACGCGTGAAGATAAAATTTCAATCAATTAAAGATAAATTAGTTATTTTTAATTTCATTATGTTAATCCAAACTGCATTTACTTTTTTATCCACACTTTCGTATTACATTATATTTCACCTACTCTATTTTTTAGGCTTTCACTTTTCTCCTTTTTTTTAAACGTTCGTATATATTTTACTTTTCTCAATTAATCAATTTACGCCAACACATGCAATTGGGAACACAGTTAGACTTAATTAACTATATTAACTAATGTTGCACATAAACAAAGCGAATGAGTGAATGTGAATGACAAACGAACCAGATAAAATGGTTCAAGCCATTCAACACTGATTGGAGATTTATTTACGTGTGCGACAGTTCGCATTAACCAGTTTTAATTGATGGCGGCTCAGATTAAAGCAACACTTTTTCAGTGGGTTTGGAATATATTTACGCTAGTTTTACTAATTTGTATGCAAATGTAAGAAATTTTTGTGAAAAAAACCGGCTTGGCTTCAATAAAGTTGACAGCTGGAAAATGATGAGTTACTGTCATACTCGTAAATATGCAATGTGGAGTTGTTGCAACCTGCAACGGTAGATAATATGTATTCGTATGCTGGTAAAAGATTAAATTTGTTACTATATACCAACCATACTAGCGAATAACAGTTATATAGCTTTAGTTTCAGGCCATGGTGGCTACTGTTCCACGCGTCAAGTTACAACCAAATGAATTTATTATGTTTTTGCCTTTGGCGGTAATTCGATATACAGTGTTCAAGCATGCGAATTATGATAAAGAAATTGTATTTAATGTTTGTTCATTTTTCTGTTGGCCCAGTAAAATGTTAATATTTTATAATTTTATTGAGCTCAAGGCCAGTTTATGGGAGATTTGTTTGTGAAAAAGCAACAACAGTTTTTAATGGTTGAAGTTATAGTACTATTTCGTAAATCACCACATTTCCTCATCAGACTTCTTTGTGATTATTAAATTAAATTATTTTAAATTTAATTTTTCATAACCACTTCTCTCAGGCTTTGAACCCGGGAGCTCGGAGTTGCAGAGCCATATTGTGCTACGCTAGCCGAGTTGGCTGTTGTGTTTATTTCATCTTCCTTAAACAAACCAACTACAAACAAGAGCAACTGATCTGCCGTTATTTAGCTTGTTTGTGTGGTTGTTGTTTGTGTTTTTATTTTGCAAATTCTTTATTATATGCATTTTTAAGGCGTGCTCATCCTTGTCTACAATGTTTGTTCATTTTTCTGTTGGCCTAGTAAAATGTTAATATTTTATAATTTTATTGAGCTTCAACCATTAAAAACTGTTGTTGTTTTTTCACAAACAAATCTTCCATAAACTGGCCTTGAGCTCAATAAAATTATAAAATATTGAAATTTTATTTATTAAAAAACTTTTTTAGCAACATTTAAAAGTTTTTAAAATCCATTTCAAGCACCCGGTGCGCTCCAGAGGATTAATGCATGGGTGATTCCTCTTTTTTTTAAATTACCATTTTATTTTAGAAATTAATACTATAGTATTAGCCCCTTATATACTGTATGGGAGTGCACATTTTCAAAGGTTTTCGAAAGTGACACTGGAAAGGTGATTTTAAGTTTGATTTTTAGATAGTGTTTTTTTATATAAGATTAGCATTTTCTATGACCAACTCCATTGTGAATACTCAAATATAATAATCGATCCTTTTTATAAAACCTGGCGAGTCTGGAATTCTTGAAATTTTGAATTAGTAAGCATTGTATTAAGTAGGTCCTTGAAACATTTTCGTATGCTGCTTCTACATATTTATGTTTAACTTTACTCCGAATAGTACTGCTCGATACGCTCCGACGCCGGTTCAAAAAGAGAACTATCCCACTTTATCGGTCAGTTTTGAAATTTAAAAACAAGGTTTTAAAACTCAGTAGTAGAGAGATATTCAGTTTTAAAGCTCTGAGCTCCTTTACAAATAATTCTAAATGTACTGCATCATATCAGGGATTCATTTTACGAGAAATTTAGCATAGAAACTAGTAAGGCAATAGAAGACCAAACTGCGTCTTCCTAAAACAAAACGTAGTAGACTACTTGCAATCGGCTCGTTTGACGATCTATATAAACGAGCCGGTAGAATTTATAGGCAATCATAGTCGGCGCAAGTTCGGACGTAATCTGATAGGAAAGCATGCAGAAAAATCCGGCGAAAAATACCGAAAATGCCGGTACTTTGTAAAAGTGCAGTGGTATATTTAAAGTCCCCTTTCTAATTACAGATGTGTAATGGATCCATCAAGACAAAATCTCAAACAAAATTCATGAATTTCATCACAAATTCTTTTTAAGTTATCATCACAATGACCGTACAAAAGCTTCATAAGTGAACACCCTTTGCAAAGGTTATCCTATTCTAAATACCGCCGACACTATCACTTAAAAAATTTGTTCACAACAATTTTACGAACTCAGTAGCAATACATCGCTTAGTCGATCTTAGGATGGGTTGCGCAATTAAACCAGAAAGCCCTGTTCACAACAAATTTACTCCTAGAGATTGACCTCATAGGAGAACATAAATATTATTAACAATCTTTAAAAAACCAGTCCCAAAAAAAAGACACTGTGTGTCATTTTGAAGAATTCGAAGAATTTCGTACAATCATAAATTGATTTCGATGCAAAAATGAACTCGAGGTTGTGTGAAGGTTTGACAAACCGGTTCAGGGAAATTTTAACAAAAATCTGCCATGATAAACCTTTTTAAAAAAACACCACAACGAGGTCGCCAAGTGAACTTTACAAATCTTTTTTCTTTTAATACTCAATGTTGTTGTTAAATAAAGTCACATTGCATT
This sequence comes from Philophylla caesio, assembly GCA_963971545.1. Taxonomy (NCBI): domain Eukaryota; kingdom Metazoa; phylum Arthropoda; class Insecta; order Diptera; family Tephritidae; genus Philophylla; species Philophylla caesio. The sequence continues at coordinate 97,439,145 of OZ020608.1, read as the reverse complement.
GTAAATGGCAAAATCTACTCATTGGCAACGAATTTTTCATAGAGTAAGTATTTGGAAAAGGCAGAATGAAAGACCATTTATTTTCATAGGAATTTATAATTAATTAACGTATTTAAAAGAGTCGGGTGTGTAAGGAGATTACGAACAGACAAGACACATGTTTGAAGTGGATTTGCCAAGCCGCTTGTGTGGTACATTTTTATCTTTAGTCTTTAAAATTTCAGCGTGTGATTTATCTTCGAATGGTTTAATATCTATCAAGTGAAATAAAATAGATACAAAAATGCCGAATATTTGATAAATCCGAGCGAGCTGGCACTCAACATACATACCTACTATAAAAATATCTAGAATTAATTGTTAAATTTTTTTTTATCATAAAATCCTATTCAACCGTGTCACACTGTGCTTTACAAAATGCAAATGAGGCAACGCTTATGAACGCATAATTCATAGTTTGACAATGTTGTACAGACGCGTACACTTTAAAATATACGAGGCGATCAATGCTCGCAGTATCTGACAGATAAGATCGGCATTTATGCAGTCGACTTGCTAATGATTACAAGCATAAACGCGCAAGCCGTCGAGCAATATATGTATGTGCATATGTATGTATGTATGTATGTAAATGCATTTGTTACCCTACACTCGATTTGTATCATTAGCATACATGTGTTTGTTTGTATGTACGCGTTTTGTTCGATAAACGTCAACAAATCGGTAGCTTAGACGATTGGTATGGCGGAGGCGTTGTTCAAGCGAATCGCTTGCTGGTGGCGCTTAGCGGCTGATGAGTTCATTTTATTTTTGAATTTTCAATTAATTTTACCAGTCAGTCAGCCGGTTTGTTTTGTTTTTATATGATATTCTTTTTATTTATTTTGTGTTGCATAAATTAAATTGGCAACCGCATAATTCAACTAAAGTTTGCTCAATTCGATGCAGCTGCATGTGTTTGCACACAAAATTAAACATATGTACATACATACATATGTGCATATACTATATATGCAAATACATGTATGTACGTGCCCATGATGACTAAAAACTTACGTTCATGCGAGTACTTGCTGAATTGAGTTGTTATCGTGCTGCAATCACTTTGGTGGCACTGCCAGTGTGTTGCATTTAAAGCGGTATGCAGTCTTCTTGTTGTTTAATACAAAAAAAAGTTGCATGATTGCTTTTTCTCCGCTTACATTGATTTAAATGATAAGGCGTGTGCTCAGGTGTGAATATTCGCTTTATCAATGCAAACTGGGCGTTCATTATTAATTTACGTGCATTTTTATTGGCATTTCGCTTTAACTTAAATTTTTAAGCAAAAAGTTTTTTTTATAAATTCAATTTCTTAGTAAACAAAAGCTCATAATTACTCTTATATCTTATGGTATTTCATTTTTATTTTCATTGCAATTGTAGCATAAAATGGAACTTAATCCTTTAGTTTCAGTACTTTTATTCATGGAAACGTACATTCATCACTAGTATGTTAATACTTTGGGTCGAAGAATTTTGTATATTTATTAACCACAAGAAATTTACTCCATATAACAATTTGCGGAATTGAAATAATTTACTGAAAAATATGAAAACTTTGATCGGCAATATGTATACTTACAAGTAAATTATTGTATATTTGAAAAGGTGTAACAAACGAAGTGACTTCAGTACTTAGAGTATAATGTTTTCTTTGATTGTAGAAGGGTAAATGCATTGTTCTTTTCTTAAATAGCATATTTTTCAATTACATTAATTTTAAATTAAAATATCATTAAATATAAATATTTTATGTAGGTAAACTCAATTGTCAAAATATTTCGAGTTCCAAATGACAGAAGATTATCATTGAAATTTTCGTTTTTTTTAAATGCTTTTTCATATAATAAAATATTTTTAATTTTAAAAAAATTTAACAAAGTACTCAGAGAAAAGGTCTGTTAAGCTAACGAAACCACAACATAAATACTAACTCTAACTAGCCTAGTATTTTTAAAAAAAATTAAAAAAGTTAATAACAAAATATGATTTTTTAAGAAATTTAAAAAAAAAACTTTACCCTCCATTTTTGTAGGTTTTAGTTGCTTATTGTGGTTACAAAAAAATTTTAAAAGTTTAAAATTTTAATAAAATTTGTTAAATATTTTATTAAATTTGTTAAAAAATTTTTTAGTTATGAAACGCAAAACGTTATATACAAAATTAAATAAATAATATTAAATAAAATAAAAATAAGTAGTGTAACTTTTTAAATACGTGGTTCGGCTGCGGTTCTGAAAAGCACTGACTAATTTGGCCCTTTAATTGTGGAACTATCATATGACTTCATCATCTTATAATTATTTCTGCATTGATCTCTTGATTTGTATTTCTTAATGTTTACTTCCACAGTCTTAGTTTTTTCCATTACATTTTTTTTTTGTAATCTTTAAGCTGGAATCGTATTTGATATTTTGAAAATAATTTAAAACTGACATTAAAAGTAGTATTGAACGGCTTCGATACCAAAGGTGTGCAGAACTCGATTATCAAATGCATCTGCAGTGACAGATTTTTAAAAAAGAAAGTAGACACTGAGTTTTCAAAATTACTCAGTACTTGGGTGTTAGATTATTCGTGTTTATGGAACTATAACTATATTATATACAATTTTTTCGTAGTATAGCATTTAAAGGGTCTTTGGCGGCGAAAATTCAATGCGCTTGTGTAGCCACTGACGGAAAAATCGCATGTTAAAGGTTTTCTATCTAATTCAAAGCATATTATGGGTTATTATACATAATTCAAATTTTATGTGAAGCAAGTTGTTCCTGAATTAATTTTAATTAAAATATGAAATCAGACGTTCAAATTTTTCCGAATATAATATTTAGTAATGAAATACATTGGTGGTTAAAATATTATTAGATATTTATTTTTCAAAATTACAAACTTTGTCAATTAGTTATTCCTTTACTCAATTTCTTTAAATTAGACTTTAGGTAAAATTATATTCAAAGTCGTTATACCCAAGTTTTAACAATTGTACAGTCTTCACAACAAATTTTCATCAAAGTCATTTGAAATTTGAAATGTTTGCGTATGAAGTTTTGTTACTTATTCACTTTTAGTACAAGTTTTATCTAGTTAAAATTTACTGTTTTAGATTTTCTTTCGACGAGGGTGTTACGAATTATTTTTCATATAGCGCATGCTTCTCTTTTATTTACATCGAAATACCGCGCAATTCCTACAATAAAAAACATTAACAAAATACAAAATAATTTGTAGTTGCTACAAACTTGCTCTTTGTTATACAAGTTTTTTTTAAATTGCATACTCTATGGAATAAGAATTTCTAAAAAAGGTCATTTTAATAGATACTTATACATCTCTTAAGCAAGCTATATATAAAGTTAAAAAAAAAGATTGTCGTAAAAAATGTCAGAGGATGTAAAAGTTCTTGGAGCTTAAGTTATTTTTATAATTCTCTTAAAATGAAACAATTAGACTCGTAGTTATTTTGTTTAAGGCTAAAATTGTACACAATATTGTTTGTGATTCATTTATAAGCATTTTCAAGAGAAATTAAAATTTTAATTAATTATAAGTCAATCATTCGATTAATTGGTAATTATATCAGCTCAACCGTTGGGTTAGCTTTTTTATCAATGAAAATAAATAAATCTCCTGAGTAATCGTATTACAGCGAATACAATTTATCCTCCCTCGATTTGAGTAATCGGGATTTTGACTACTCAGAAAATTTGTTAATCGAACAACTGATTAACTAACTTCCACGATAAATCACAGCGCTTATTTTTCAACGCTTTAAAGCAAACGATACACCTGACTTTAATTCAAATTATTAAAGTTAGCTTGTCAAAATATACTGGCGGCTTTGTAAACCTGTGAATGCATGCATATTTGCATGTAATTATCGTCATTCAATTTGCAATATTTAATTACTCATTTTTTAATAAACTGAACTATTAAGAGAAATTTTAATATGCATAACAAACTTTTACCCGAAAAGGCAAAAAAAAAAACTTTGCTGCATGCATATTAATTGTTTTGAAATAAAAACAGTTGTCTACTCGAGTTTACATGACAATATTTGAGCATAAACATTGGCAAAACATGACAACCAACAGGTACCTATGTAACATATGTATGTATGCACACATACATACATATATACTCGAATAGGTGGTAAACTATGAGCAGGTGATTCAAAATAAAATCAATGACAAAATTTATTGCCTGCGACGATAGTGACATTTAACTTGTGGCACTTATCAAAGTGTCAATTCATGGCAGTTGCATCAGTGCAGCACAATAAACACTTCGACCAATAACTGTAACAGCAACAACAACCAACTTTCCGGCAAAACCAATAAAATTTCACATTTTAATGCAAATTTAATGCACCCAACATACAAAACGCGCGAACGAATGCATGCAAATATCACACTTGCCATCTATGTACATACGAATTTAAATAGACCGTGAAAAAGCTCACCCGCGCGCAACTTCAATTTGTGCAAGCGGCAAAACCAAAACTCGCTGCGTTAGATACTCGTAGACAGACATGCCGGCATCAGCGATCGACTATCAGCATCGTGGTTAACAGCAAATGAGTTTGCAACATGAATCAATTAAAAACGATTGAAAATAAATTGTAATAAAACGATGTGTTGGTGCGATGGCCAGACGCGCATGCGCCACACGCATTGCATACCAAATGAGTTGGCGAAGAGTAGGAAGTGAGTGAGAAGTGGAGCACTGGACATTTCAATGAAGTGATGAGCGCGTGGTATGTGCAACTTTTCAAGCGAATGCAAAGGAAACTGTGTGAAAAAATATACTTGTTAGAGAAAACAATAGAATATTTTAGTTTACTGAAGTAAAAATGCGTTACAAAAGAATTCAGGAACTAACATGTTATTGTACGACGCACTGAGCGGAAAAAATAAGCACTGCATTTTGTCGGCAGCATAAAAGCGACGATATGTTGCAAACATAAAATTTATTGTACCTACAAGAAAATGTCAAAAATAGTTTATGTTTTGTTGGTATAAGTATAGCACAAACAGCTACAATTTTAACTAACTAGGCAAACATTGCAATGACTTAATGAATACATAATAGAAATAGCAATGAACAATAGCCGGTACGCTGCGGCGGTGCTGCAAGTGACACTTCGTTGGAAGAAAGCGGCGGCAGTTAATGTCGCACAGTAATGCACGAGGCGGCGCAAAAAATCTAAAATGTACTGGCAAAAGTATAAAATAAAGTAAGGTTTAGGATGATATATTGCTTGTAAACACAATTTTTTCATTCAACTAAAGTTAGTAGCAGAATATTTACCTAAAATAAAATTGTGGGGCACTATCAGAGAGAGAAGAGGATTCACTCCGGACTGAAAACATGATTATTTTTTTTTTATGGCCTAGTCACTATTTTTATACTCGTAAAATTAATCGACTTCTAGTTTGCTTGAAAAATTTATAGGGAACAAAATATTGAAAGCCCTTAAAGTTATAGCTTCTGTATCGGAGTTCAGTAGCCCGTTTCCCTTGACGTCACATCGATTCGATCCAAATTATTCGATTGATGGAGAAAGAGTGTTTCCGTAAGAATTAATCTAGAAAATATGGAACAGTGAGAGAAATGGAATGCAAATCGACAGGAAATTCATGACATCAGATTAGCAATTACATATTTAAGAAAATCGTATTGTGAAAAGTAAGCATTTTAACCAAAATATGTAAACAAAACATTTAATATTGATAAATAAAGATTGTTTCTATTTCACCTATGAGTTTATTGGTAATTGGTTACCCGACGTATTTCTTTGTAATAAAAATACAAAAAAGCTTTTTTATTTATCCATATAAAATATATTAACCATAATATACTTACACTGGTCTTTAATTTCACCAGCTTCCATTTTGAATTAAACGAACTGTGTACACAAACACATGAAAGTCACTTAAATAAGCAATTATCATCACCTCAACAGCAAGTGAGAACAACAATCGGCAATATTTCATTTCATTTGATTACAGAAACCCTTTCAATCGAGTGTTCCTACTAAAATGGAATGGAACAAATCAGCTGACTATACAGGGTTGTCAATTCGACTTATTTTATTACAGAAACACAATAAGTGAGTGTGACGTCAAATCGAGAATTTCAATCGAGAACATCGATCGAAATGAGTTACAGAAACGGGCTACAGATCATAATATCTCTTTATCAGAATGATTACTTCAAGACTTTAGTGAGAATCGAACTCACGCCACTCTAAACCACTAAAAGCGCCAGCATCCAAACGCGTTGAGATAGGCTTAAGCCATTTGAGCTGTTAAATTGTTTACTTCCTTCATCCTCCCGTAAGTTTGTATGAATAAGACTTTAATTACATATATACTTTTTGCAATTACCATGACACAGTCGGATATAAATCTTACTTAAAATGTTCATTAGAACGAAAAACGACACTGAAGATGGCACAACGCCGAAACCGGTTTGTCTTAAAACCAAACTTGACAAGGGATGAAGGAAAATCCTTCCAAAATTTAGTATTTTCATGAGCTTTTACCGACGAGTATGCAGTTTTTTTGGCACATAATATTTTAGTGTGAGAAAGTGAAAGTTTCAAATGTCTACAAGTTATCACTGTTTTTTGACAATATTTTTAATGGAATCTTCCCCTATACATTGCGATTTTTCTCCATATGAAACGAATTGCGAAATTGCGTCAGTAAACAAACTCTCAAAAATCAGTGGTAACTTGTAGACACTTGAAACTTGCACTTTTTTGTACTAAAATTGAATGAGGTATATATTTGCATAGCCGAAAAAATTCTAAAATTATATGTTTTTTAAAGTTCGAAATTTTCATAAATGGTTTCTACATTTTTTATAAAATTTAAACAAATGTTCTTAATGGTGTTCGTTAGAGAAATAACAATGTTTTTATTAAAAAATAGTTTGAAATAATTGGAGGATAAATAAATTGTCCAAATGTGTCAATACATGTATTTTTGAGCTATAATTTTTGAATGGAATGTCCGATAAAGGAAATACATCCGAAACAAAGCTCACGCTCCGGTCAGAAATGTATTGTTTTATTGCAGTTAAAGCAATTTATTATTTATATCTACAATTTTTATTGGCCTCGAGGCCAACTTTATCGGATGTTTTTATTTAGAAAACAACAATAGTTCTAGGGATGAAATGTATAGCTTATATTTCGTAGTAGTTCTCTCCACTCATCAGACCTGTTTTTTTTCTACAATGGTCGGACTGAAAGATTATTTAACGTTTGGGTATTCTTTTTGTTTAACAGCATAAAAAAATTCTTATTTAAAATGAATTTTCGTGATCCCTGCCCAAATTAATATAAAGATAAATTGGTTTTCGCGTTAGAACAAAAACTCTACTGTCATCACATAAATAGTTAACAAATAGGGCGAAAGTTCGTTTTATGTAACATCAAAAATTATTCTTTTTATAATTGTATGAAATTTTGTTTTACCAATCAATAAAACTTTAAACAAAATATAAGGGACATACATTAAGGGACAAATATGGGTTCAATTTTCGACTACTTTCTGCAGCAATTGGGGCCGTATGCCAGCAATAATGCGCCGAATACTGTCTTCCAAGGCATCTTTAAATGGCAAAACGAACTGAGCATAAATCAAGTAACAGCTGTCAAAAAGACCAACTCTGAAAAAGAATTACCTGGTTGGAAGCCACACGTCTAAAAACACACCCTTTATATATGCATATTCTATAATTTAGATCCTTATACTGTGCTCTGAAAAAATCACCCAAAATTCACTGAAAACTCTATCTTCAGTCATTTGCTTTCTATTATTTATTCGTCTACAGGAATGCATTTTTCGTCTCAGTTCTGGCATGAATTTTAGACACTGTAAGTCCCTTGAAATTAGCGGGCAAATATCATAAATAGGATGACAAGGAAATGCAGCAAGTGCTACATTATGCTGTCAGCAACACTGAACAATGTGCACAATTTGTTGAAATGTTTTGTTAAACGATGTCAGTGATTAAATTTGTATAAAAGAGTTACAAACGTATGTATGTATATGAGAAAGTGTACTGATGATGGTTGGAATACAATAAAATTACATAAATAAATTTTTTAAATTTTTTATAGGTCAATATGTTACAAGCTGTAAAAGTCTGCTTAAAGTGTGCTGTTGAATTTAAATAACACAAGTAACAGTCAAGTTCTAAATGAATTTCCAAATTTAAGTTCTGGAAAAACACGAAAAATAGCTTGTTAAACAAGAACGTGCATATTTTACACATTGCAACAGTACAAGCAAATGGATTCTCTACAAGTTTGGTCATTACACAGCAATTACAGGTAGTAACAATAAAAAAGTAATTTGAATTACAAATAAAGTAAACAGAGTAAGCCAATTATATGAAACTCATTTATGGTAGAATACGCACTCGATACTTTATTGCTGCTTTTACACTTCATTTGCATCAATTGTTTACATTTTTTTTTAATTATGTTGCAGACACTTAAACGGATGTCAACATTTTGATCGTACTTGGTGAAAATATAAATGGACAAAGTGGGAGAAAGAAGCATGTAAATTGTGTTAAGCCATTTACAGTTTGAGTATCATTTTTTATCGACTTTTCCAAATGCAAAGAGCAATAAGGGTTAAATTTTCTTTTTGTTATTTTTCAATTAATTTTTCTTGAACGTGCATTAAAAGTATTTTTAATAGAAAATGTGAACAATATTTAATGTAAACAATCTCATATCACATTTGTGTTTGTTCACACTTTTCTAAATAATGCCAAAATGAAATAAAATATCTAATTGCAAAATTTGTCGAATTCTTGGTTTTTACTAAACAAAATATTTTATTTAAACAATATTTTTTAAAAGGGTTTTTGAGGAAGAAAGGATTGTTTGGTTGACATCAAAAAGATCGCTGAAAAAGCAAATATTCCTTATACTTTAACTAAAGTTTAAAAATTGTTTTCAATTCCCGTTAGACATATTGTGAACTTCTTCATATTTTGAAAAAAAAATAATTTTAAAGCATATAAAATTAAATACATATAAAATTTAATTTAATGTCAATTAATCATTGCATCATTACAAGGCCATTGAAACATAACACAAATTAAATTTTCTCTTCCTTACTAATATTTATATAAAAATAATAGATGGATATATACTTATTATTATAAGTTCATAACAAAAGTTTTGTGAAATTTTTTAGGTATGCAGTTTATATGCAAAAACTGATCGGTTTTATTATAAACTTATTACAAAATGGACCAAAATTAGCCCTAGAACAGAGCTCAAACAAGTATCGAACTGGCTCCCAGCTGGTGCCAAATTACTAGTGTTAAACGCTTCCAGTTAAATAAAGTATTGAACCTAATTTGCAGCTATAAATGTACATATTCGTACATATTTACTTATATATATTTGAGTAAGTAAATAGATAAATCGGCAAACCCAATAAATTACTAGAAACGCATCTTTCAATGTGACTCTCCACCTTGCACTGAAAAAAATTATTGTGGTTAAAGCAAGTAATTTTTTGCGAAAAATTACCAAATAATATCATACGAATGTGATAGTAAATAAACACTATTTTTTGAAATATGACGAAGCCAGCGCAATCTATCCGCATATTTTACATCAGGTGGAGTTGCAAGAAAAACAATCGATTTTTTGTGGAGATCTGCGAAACTTCAAGCTCCGGAATTGTAAATGGGTAGTAAGTGATATATATTTTATCACCCTTCGCTACAGAAATGGATCGATTTGTACGCTATTCAACAATAAATAATTCACAATTGAACTTTCTTTAAATCGTGTGGCGCCCATCGGGCTTCCAACTTTTTGTTTGAGCAATTATTAGCTCCTAGCCTTAGATGACGATCGGTCTCAAAAGTTTTCAAATTTTTTAATTCAACTTTTTGACAATTGATTTATCAGAGCTTGGTAAATTCTTTGCATGGAAATAGAATGTAAAACCCAATATTGAACGTATCAGGCGTTTCGCCTTTATCATGTATTCTCTTAGTTTTAGCTTGAAATTAAGTTATGGACATATTTCTAACAACCTTACCAACTTCACTGTACGCGGATTTCCTAAAAAATATTTTATATTTACCAAAATCGAACTAATGAAAGCAAAAACTGGATTTGCATGCTTAGGATAAATAAAAAAAAATTAACTTTAAGAATATAATTAAATTAATTGTAAATGCCTCTGGAAAATTTGGAAAATTTCATTGCACAAAGAGATTTTTATTTCTCATTACACTAAATGCCGCTTGACTTAGCATCCTCGAACTTGCACTTGAATGTATGTATGTATGTATTGTATTAAATAGTCTACAAATCTGCGATTCCTTTTTTTGTTTGGCTCGTCATTTAAACCATCGTAAGCATTAAAAAAGCGTATGACTAGTATGTATGTACTTGAATATATAATGCAATGTACATAATTAAAAAAATAAAAATAAGCCGCAGTAAATTTTCCAATGACAATGAAAATAAATGCAAACAATGTTTAAAACAAAGAAAACGAACAAAGGCGATTTTGCGGTCACAAATCGTCACAAAGAAATATTCATCAGGGGACTTTCTGTTGCCAATGTCGTGAGTTTTTTGAAGAGCAAATGGTCAAGTCTGAGGGTATGGAAGATAATCAGCTTCCACAAAAACCACATCAAGCAATGCTTATATTTCCTGAATGAAAAATTAAACAATTTGCTGGTACGAAAACTGGTTGGTTATTTTTATATTTTATTTACCCAAAAAAGCAATTTTAACGAAGTCTTTTCGGCGAAAGCATGTGAAATTAGCTACTTAGTAAGTTTTAGGATAAGCATTTAGAAAATTAGAAATTTTTTTAGCATGTTATTTATATTTTTAGCCATGATATGTGTGTGCTCTTACTTTATGTATTTATGTATTTCTTTCCTGTAAGAAATAAATATTTAATGCTTTTGCAGTGTCATTTATCTAGATATGCTTGGTCCCATGAAGGTATGTACATATATACATATTTAGAAAAAATGTGTTGCTACTCTCTTTCAGCCAGCCAGCAGCGCATCAGGGACATGACATAAATTCCCTGCGCAAAATGTCACTTTATTGCCATTGCCAGCCTTGTTTTCTCATTCAGACGTGTGGCGCACAGTAACAAGCGCTCGTGCGAATTCGCAATAGTGAGTCTAAAAGCAAAATATATTTTTTATAAAATGTACATAAATAAGTTTTAGAAGACTCTGTTTGTAAATAAATAAACATTTCTAAGTAATTTGTGATACTTTCCATATTGCTACAGACAAGCTGAACGATTACTAATTTTTATATTTCACATTGTTTGATTTTTGCATTGCACTGACTGTCAACACTTATTTAAATAATTTGCATCCATCTTTTTACGCGTTCTACAGAATTGTCAGTAAACAATGCAAAATATAAATAGAGAAGGTAATTAAACAGACAGGGATTTAAATTGTTTTGAAGTGCAAACAATGCCAAAAAATTTCGAGGACGGTCGTGGCCTTAGTCTAACATATGTAGCAAGTGGCATGAAAATTAATATGTATACATTAGGGGGATTCAAAAAAAAAAATGTCTTGCAAACAGGCTCAAAAGTTTCAATTTGACGTAAAACGATACCACTTCCTACTAAGGATAACATGAAAAAATACTAACGTGTCGTGTATCATAAAAAAGACCCTTTTGCGTATTTTTGCAGAGAATTGGACGCTCTGCAAAAAAGTTTTCATATGATTTTTCGATAAACCTAAAATTTTTACGTGAAATTGAAATTTTTGAGCCTGTTCGCAAGAAGAAAAATTGTTTTTTTTCTTTTGAATCACCCTAATATACATACATATATGTATGTATGTACATATATACAACAATTAGGAGTCTGACATGAAGACGCAGTACAAACATCTTAAAACCAAAAATAAGAGGTAAAATTTTCACTTGATTCTTACTTAATATTGACAAGCAAGCAACAAAATTTTGTCTTAAAACAATTTCCAAAAATAAAATGAATTATTTGCTTTCGACGTCAAAGCGAAAGAGTATCACACCATTGAGCGGGGTTATAAAAATAAAAATAAAACACAACTTACTTTGTTTCATGCCATTTTTTTAAGTATGTATTTTACTGAATTTTGGGACGATTTTCCGTCATCATTTGTCATGTTTGGTTTTAAGACAAACCGGTTTCGGCGTTGTGCCATCTTCAGTGTCGTTTTTCGTTCTCCTTATTTACTTTCGCTCCTACTAAAAACTTACTGAACTCAAACTTATTAAAGTGCTGGCCCAATGTGAATGTGCTTTGCTAACCTTGTTTGTTTGTTTTACCTTAAAAGTTTCAGTTACCAATAATATCTAATACATTATAAGGTAAATGCACCGGAAAACGACCACCTAAGAATGATCAGTAGATTGTTCATTTAGTAGTTATTACTCTAACTTGCTTTTCAAATTAAGAATAATTGGTCTATAAAGAGTAATGTCCATTTTATCGAATAGAAATGGCATTTTCTTGTCAAAGATAAAAAATTATGGTGTAAATTACGAAAAATAGAACTACTGCGTATTGTACCGACCATCTGCATGTTACACCGACCATGCGGTGAACGATTTCCGACCACCTCCCGACCATAGCATGCGCGTGTCCCGACCACATTCCGAACATGGTGTATAATGATTGTGGGCCTTCTTTTTCAATATGATGACGAAGATATTCATAACGCCATATATTTTTTAACAATTAACAAATAAAAGATGAAAACTTACTATCCTAAAAGTCATGACACTTAGTCATAATTTGCTGTTAACAATATGGCTTACTGAATTTTATACATATATTAAAATTGTTTCTTCTACTATTTATATATTTATTTTTTATATACATATATATTAAATATATATATATTAAATCTTTTAAATATATATTAATAATTGTTTTTTGTTGTTTTTTTACTCCGACAAGGTTGAAAGTTGATGTATTTTGGAACGATTTTCCGTCGATCCTTGTCAAATTTGGTTTTGAAACAAACCGGTTTCTGCGTTGTGCCATCTTCAGTGTTATTTTTCGTTCAATATTAATAATCTCCTTTCTCTCTTCACCTTTAATTTTAAATTTTCCACAATCGTTTCTAGGTGATAAGACAACTTTAAAATACAAATTCTACGAATTTTAAAGAAAAAAAATGTTTAGGTTTAGTCACGCTGCGAGAAGACCGCTTAATATTTTTGTATGTAACACACTGGCCACGAAACAAAAAGCCTTAGCATGGCAATTAGTGATATTTTATGGTTGGAGCGCTTACATCCATTCGAACGATATGACCTCTGGTACACTCCAAGAGCGCTCTCATCTGATGTCTTTATCGTCCATGCTTCTGCGCCGTACACTAATACTGGCATAATCAGAGACTTATAGAGTGTGGTTTTTCTCCGTCGAAAGAAGACTTTACTGCTCAATTGCCTATTCAGTCCGACGTTTCACTTGTTGGCAAGAGTGATCCTCCGTTGGATCATTATTATTTTTGTTAATGCTGCTTCCTAATTATACTTTTACAAAGTTTTAACTGTCGTCTTGGATATTAGATCCCAGCCGTGAATGTGCTGATTGTCTATTTGATGACAGGAGATACTTCGTCTTGCTCTCGTTCACCGCCAAACTCATTCACTTCACATACATACATATATGTATGTATATGAACCCTACAAAAAAATTCGATTTATCTAGGATGAGTCCGGAAATGGTATCAAGGGGACATGCGACTAATACTACTTCTGAACTTTTTATATGAAACGAACTATTCCCATTGCACGTTCTATGAAGAGGCTAATTGTCGACCAGTCTTTTGATTAAAACAAAAATAAAAATCATAGCTTCGAGTGAGATTCGAACTGCCTGCTCGAGATTTGTTAGGTAAATGCTCTGTTTATATGCCAATGACGCGCATAAAATTAATTATACCCGTTTGAGGCTGGTCGCCGTTAGAGATAAGTCACACAATTTTTTGTAGGGAATACTCTTTCATTATTTCAGATAGCCAATATAATAAATCGATTAAATAAATATTTACATCACTAATATTCACTTTGTGTAAAGATTTTGTAATATTGTAATCAAATTCATTTGTATTTAATTGACTTTCATTCATGTTGACACATACACACATATGTACATATGTACATGTGTACATATATAAATAGTACCTACATAGCTGCATACGATTTTACATATTTGCAGCTACAAACATTCATACCTATTACGAGTATATACATATGTATGTATGTAGGTATGTACTTATAAGCATTGATTATCTTTATTGTATGCTCAAGTTCATGAAATTAAAATAAATTAATAATTGACAGCTGTTGATAGCGTTATTTATGTAGGTCGCAAAATTTTTTAATTTTTTAATTATAGCGTCTCAAAGATTTTTTCATGAAAGGATAGATTAGTAAATTTAACATGTGGGTTCGTAGATAAGTAATCGAGGTTAGAACGCGAATTAAGAATCTACTTTGTGTTAATATGTAGAATAGTGCTTTTCTCTTCCCAAATATGATTACAACATATAACATTTCATACCAAAGTTACTGATACTCTGACTCCTTCTTAAAAAATGGGCTATACAACTGTGTAAAATTAAATAGAAACTAAAAATTGTAAACATATAAAAACTAAAATCGTATTTGGTTTCATTTACCCACGCCGGAATTTTCGATATAGATTATAATAATTAATTTCCTTTGTTTTGCAATTGTTAAGGCTAAGGTCTTACAAGAGACTACAACAGCCGTTTAGTTAACTTATAATAGCAAGATCGTAAGCATATGAAGATTAATGTGTGCACTCAATTAGCATTAATTTATTGCTGATATTTATTTTATAACAGCCCACCCGCGCAGCTTATTTAAGATAGTGGTAATAGTTGTAAGTGACCCTTTAAAGTATACATACATTCAATAATTTTCGCATTGGTTTTGTACTCAGTAAATGTGCATACATACATACATACATGTAATGAAAGTATGCGAGAAATTTTCATACTTTCCTGCAGTCGAACACTTTAAAGTACAAGCAATAAATTTCTGTTATCAAGACTTCCGTTTCCATACGTCATCGTTGAGGGGTTACGGCGCCTCACACAATTTTATCTAGTAACCATAGCAAATCGCATAGCTATACTATAGCCAACCGTTCATTTTCACAAAAGTACTTACACAAACATGCACACATTCAATCATACATATGTACATACAGAGGTATAAGATAAAACAAATGTGCATATGAGTTGTAAATAAAATAAATTACATGAAAGCACAAAAGAAGCACAAAACAAAAGTCATTCATCATTTGAGAGCACACTTAAATCGGATTATTTACATGTATACAAGCATGAATAAAGATCTTGAGGTATTTAAATACCCACTAGGAATTGTGTACATACAAAAATGCTGTCATCTTGAATGATGCAAGTTTCCTAAGGAATTGGGAAAGCATTCGACTTTGATGGGCACTGCAGCAGAGAACGTTTTTATGTTGTCGAAATCGAAGACATATATTCCCCTGGTATCCTTATTCATTTTTAGAGCTCTTGACTAGTTTAGAGATAGCTTTAAAAAAATATGTTTTATCTATGCCGAATATGCCTCACACACTTCTGAATCGCTTAAATTTTTTTCTTACGAAGTTCTTTTTTCAGCTTTGAGAATAATGCCGGATTTCGGTAAGCATATAATTGAGACGAAAGTAACATTTTTGACATTCCTCTTTATCGAATTTCACTTAATGCAGAGTCGCTAATGCAACACGACACTTGAAAAAAAGCAACGCATGTGGCCACAGACTATGGATAAATATTGTTTGATTTTGTTTTTGTAATACAATGATGCATTTTTTTGGCATAGGGAGAAGTAAAAGAAGTTTTGCCGTTATTGCTAAAACTTATAGTATTATTATAAATGCCTACATATATATTACATTTTCGATAACATACACTCATCGGCGTTCTTTTTATGACATTTTTAAATATTTTTTAGGAAAGCTTTAAATTAAAAAATTTTGGTATGTATCCATAAAGCTGCATATCAAAAATTAGTATCCTGCACCAATTTCTAGTTGTATCCAAAAAATTAATGGGTTTATACCACAGGCGACTTTATTAATTAGTAATTTATGGTCGTCTTGGACTACTAGTAAATCAGAAGAAAGTTCCCACAAACTTTAATACAGTGTGGTATTGAGTTGCTTGATCGACAAAAGATCAAGATTGTTATTTATAATAATAATGAATCAATTTACTGGTTAGGATTAAACAACTAGCCTCATTAATAAATCGATTATCCCTTTCTGCTGATTTAAAAATACATACTCGTATTTAGTTTTATTTCAGTTTATAGTGTTACATGGGGAAAAAAAATAAAATATATTACACACAGGCACACATAAAATAAATACGAAACCATACCATTTCGTTAAAGACTTTTCAAGTCGTCTTTATTTTCCTGTAGGGTATTTTTTATTGGAGCAAATATCACACGTGTGGACATACTTGTTTATATATTTTTATTATCAATATGTTTGAAAGCTTGTATGCCGAACCAAAGAAACCAAATCCACTAATTGTTGGTTGCAGCCTGCCTTGTAAGGATTCTCTTAATTTTTTACTCCCCCCCTTCATCTCACACGCTACTTTGTATCTCAGCCAATATTACTAACCTCGCCAATATCAACACTAACCAAAAATGCATAAGCATCACTAACATGCACACATACAAATTAACATACAAGAGCAGAAAGTCGAATACAAACGAAAACAATGATAGGTAAACAAAACTAATTTCGGTACTATTATCTATGCCTTCAGCAAGCCGAAGCGTGGATGGGGGCGGCGACGATTTTTCCCCTATTTCATTTATTATTCAAATGCTAATACTGGCGGCATTTATTTGTGAAAAATATTAAATTGAGCTAAAAATAGATTCAAAAAACCACTGAAGATTTTGAAATGAATTATTTGCGGGATTTTTGTGTACACAAACATATACAAAATTTGGAATGTTTCGCTGTGTGAATTGAGGCGGTTAAAAAGAAAATTTTTCAAATTGAAATTAATTGTATATGAAGTTTGAGATATATACATATGTACACATACCTACTTATGTGTACATTCATACAACGAAACTTTAGTATTTCTTTATTGCTACAAAATTATTATATAGTACAACAAAAGTCTTTCGATGCTTCATTTTCTTCGAGTGAATTGGTATTTAACATTTTCTTTTTTATACCAAAAGGTGCTACTGCTTAGGTGTAACATATTCAATATGAGGGTGTATTGCGGTTCAGATATGCTACAGAAGTAAATTTGTTATCACTTACACAAAAAACGTGTAAAAATAATAAAAAAAAGGAAAATATTTGTGGAACGAATTAAATACGGCAATAAATATTTTTTTCTTAGTCCAAATAACGTATTGGTTGGCAGTGCCAACTTGGCACAAATCATTCCTTTATACCTACATAGTTAAATTTTATCGTTTTTTTTTTAATTAAAATTAATTTTATTGTTTTACAAGAACAATATAAACATAAATTTTCCAACTTTACAGATATTTAAAAAACAAATTAAAAAATTTTCATAGAAATTTTAGATTTTTTTAACGATTTTATTTCTGTGGAAAAACTGCGCAACGCCGGCAGTAAAGAAAATTCTAAAATCTACTTTAATTTCTTGCCACTTAAAACTTGCACTTAATTATACTTAAATAGAATGCGCTATAATTTAGCTCTTTTAAACTCTAAAAAAAATCTAAAAAATCGTTGAAAACATTTATATTTTACTTTATTTTCCACAAAGTTTTAAATTAAAGTTAACATGGATTTTATTAGAGAATAAGGGGTAATTTATTAAAAATATATAAAAGAAAATAAATTATAAATACTAGTATAAAGCAACCGTTATAGCACACAAGGTTAAGTTATATTAATTTGATGTGGTTACGAGTTATCACATTTGTACGATTTGTGTTTTTTTTTATTGTGACCATTATGATATCCCGCGGTCTAACCAACTCACGGACTTCTACTTCTACCTTGACAAGGTTATATAGATCATTGAAGAAATCAGAATTTTATTAACATTTCACAGTTTCTTAAATTTTATTGTCATTAGGAAATAAGCGGAAATAAAACAATGGCGTTATTTGATTCTTTTTTGCATTTCAATTTGCATAAGTGAACAGTAACCAATTTTCTGAAAAAACCTGATCAAGAATCGAAAAGTTAAAGCATTTTAAATAAACCTTTTTTTGATTGCAAATTTTAAATTTCAATGTATAGTTTTGAAATTCAAACTGGCCATCCAATTGCTAGCAAAAATAATGTATCTACTGAAGTATTTAAGAATAATGTATTATATTAAAATCGACTTATTTGGGTCAATGATCCTTTCGAAAAAGGTGAGAGGAAACCTTCCACCTGTCTGTTCTTCATATTTGTAAAGGAAATTCAAATTTACAAGCAAACTATGGGCTTTCGATATAAAAAAAAAAATTAATTAGGCCGATTAGATATTTAAGAGAACGGTTTTGTTCATGATTAGTTTAATTCTGAACTTTCACAATAGTGTATGGTTATTTATTTTTTTTTTTTTTTTGGGTCAACGAAAAGTATCTACCATATGGTTAACTTTGAAATTTTCATACCTTGACTCCCGGACTTCTACAAAAAGTTGCTCGTGTTGAGTTAAAGCAATCTTTAAAACAACAATATACTGAAGTCAAATCCCTTTCTGACACCATTTAAATCTTGAAACAAAAATACGTCCAACCGTGAATAATTTATATTTAAAATAAATTTTCAGAAATTGTTTAATAAAAAAGCATGTTTTACATAACTCAGATCAGAATTAGTACGGCTAACATGAAACCAAGGCACATAAAATAGGTAGCCGCAGCAAACTTTTTTTTTAACTTTTTCATATTTTATTTTAATTTAAATTGTCAAAATTTTGAATTTCGTTGTGATAAGAATGCTCTCAGTACAATTCAAGGTAGTTAAGAAAATATATTTGAAATTTTAGCTTTTAAAAGCAAAAACAAAATAAATAGAGCTCAAATTTTTTTTTCAATTTTTCTACTGCTGCTACCTATTGCCTTGCATGAAACCCTTAATAAATTCCTTCTCATAAAAAAACTAGTTGACGGTCAAAATCAAATGCCTATTCGTTTTTCTACAAACCGTCGCCGGCAGTTAACTTCTCCAAAAGATGACAAAAATCTGTAGATGCACATAAAAAACCAAACAAATTAGTAATGCAAATGAAATATGCTAATTTGATAAAGCCAAAAATGAATAGCTTGTGCCGCACAACAAGAAAAGCCAAAACAACTTACAACAGTGAAACGGATAAGATATAAAATCTAAAAGCAATTTGCTAAACATAAACCTAAAAGAAGGAAATGAACAAAAAAAAATGAACTAAAAACAATAAAAAACAGATAAATAAATAGAAATGAATAAGCTACGCAACATTATTCGCTCACATAAGTAGCAGAGTTAATTTAAAACAAAAACAAAAAAAGATATAGCCGAGTTGTTGCGCCTAAGCGCCAGATTTCAATCTAAGCTAAATTACTTATTATGCAGATACTGGCGAGCGATACGCGCATACTAGCTACATACACACACACAATCATATAAACTGTTTAGTTACATTAGATGCACAGTGGCCTAGCTAACTAGGACTGGTGCTGGTGGGCGATTAAAAAAAAACAGAAGCGGGCTCAAGACTTTCGCGCGTGCTTGCATAACAATTTGTACATACTATGTGTACATACTACTAATTCCCCCCGCATAAATATGTAGTTGTTGTGTGATTGTGTCTGTTCCTAACAAGTTGTAAAGCTGATCTTGAAACATTTTCGCTTCATGTGGCAGTGGCATATTTAAAAGCTAATCCATGTTAAATGACAAAAAGTTTTTGAATGATTGAGTTTTGATTTTATGTGATTTATTTGCTTGCGCTTTTGATTTGGATTACACTTCTACTACATACATTTACAAAAACATATAAAATTCCTGCAACCCAAGGCATATCAAATAGGTAGGCGCAACAAACTTTTTTTTTTGAAAGTATTTTATTTTATATTTTAATTTTAATTGTCAAAATATGAATTTCGTTGTGATAAGAATACTTTCAGTACAATTCAAGGTAGTTGATAAAATGTTTTTGAAACTTTAGCTTTTAAAAGCAAAAACAAAATACACAGAGCTTATACTTTTTTTGTTTAATCCAACATAATCGAAATTAAGTAATTTTTTTTTGCTCCATTGTTTAACAAATTATTGTATTGTCGTAAATAAAAACATTTGCTACCAATCTGTGCCGACAAGCAATAACAGGATTTAGAATTTCCAAATAAGAGAATGTAGAATTGTTGACTGAACTGAACTGGATACTTTTTTATAAATATGTGATAACATAATATTTACTAGTGAACTAAAACGCATTTTAAAAAAGGTTTAATACAATAACTCAAAACGAATTTTATTGCCAAAAATATTTGTACAAACTTAAAGGAGAAGTTTTGGTACTTCCTTCATTTCAGGAAACTCACAACTTCCTCAAATTGGAGTCAACGTCGTAGATATAACCTTAGTTTCTATGCTCATAATTTGATCTACTTGCAGTGATGGAAAATATAATAAGGTCACGGAGATGTAAACAATTTTTATAATTGTTTTCATTATTTAACGTTTATATTTTTTATAAGAATAACATTCATTATTTGTTAAAATTCAATTAAGTCTAAATTTCCAACCATGTGCAAAAAATGTTAAAACAATTTGCAAAATTCCATTCAAACTTTTTGCCCTTTAATTTCCTAATACAGTTTAAATAACTCCCGATTCGCGATGTATTTGAAATCAGTTCTTTTCGCAAAACTCAAACGTTAGTTCTCAAAGGACTGTTGAGAGGGTTCTTAAATTAAAATACGCATTTTAATTTAAAATTTTTCTTTATTTTTAACTTGAGAAGTACTTTGTTCTCAAGGATGAGTGGAGCAAAACAAATTATTTACTCTGAATAAAATATATACATACATAGGTACATATTTGATTTAGGATTTAAAATAAGCATTCAGTTTTTTCTTTGTTGACAATTTTTTCTCATATGTTTCTCAAACCGTACTCAAGTTGAATAAGAATGTTTGAAGACAATTTGAAAACATTTTTAGTTTCAAATTATAAACAAATTGTGAAATAATATTTTCTCAATTTTTTTTCCAATTTCTTCTCTAGAAGTTATCTCCTATTTTAAAAAACAATTTTGTTTTGAGGAGGATGTTGCGAATTTTTCATATAAAAATGTGTGTTACATGTAAAAAAAATTCCTCAAAAATACTATATATTTCGTCAAAAGGAAAATATATTTTAAATCAGTGACAATCCCAAGTGAGTTGTAACTTGCACTTTGTTGTATCAATACTGAGTGAGCTACAAAACTGCACAAATTTTGAAACTGCGACTTGCGTGAACTTTGATAGGCAATAAAATTATTCTTCGTGAAAGCAGATCCATAGACCAGACGCCCGCATTTAGTAAAATTCATTAGTCACACTTGATAGCAGAAAGCATTTTGGTGTATTTTCTGCTAAGCCCAGATAAAGATTCTTAAATTTGTGCGCATGCTTACAACCATAATTGAGTAGTATAATTTACATGTAAAAACCAAAATGCAATATAAAATAGGCCAAGGCATTGAAATTTGTCTGTGGTAATATGCATGCATAGTCTTACAATTTTTCCTTAGATATACATAATATGTATGTACATATGTATGTACACTCTGTTCTCAAATTATAGAACAATCACATATTAACCGATTGGAGCACTTTATTTTTCTTCTAATTACTTCAAATTATTTTTCAAGTAAAACATGGTTCATTCTCCAAGAAAAACCATAATAATCATTTTTAAAACTAAGTACCTTGATTTAGCAAAAATTCATTAAAATTTTGAACTAAAAAAAAACATATGCATACTTATAATATTTTTGAGTATGCAGTTTTTTTGTTTCAAGTTACTGCAAGTTATCACTGATATTTGACAGTTATTTTACTGGCATTTTCCAGTCCAAAACCTCGATTATTTTTTGTATGGAAGAAATCGCGAAATAGCTTCAGTAAAAAAATTATCGAAAAGCAATGGTAATATGTGGCCACTAGAAACTCGTACTCAAATTGAATGAACTACAGATTTGCATACTCGAAAAAATTAAAAAAATTTTATTTTAAAACTTCAAAATTTTCATAAAATTTTAATAAATTTGTTTAACGCGTTTTGTAAATTTAAAAACTTGTTGTTAATGCTATTTGTTAGAGAATTAACCATGTTTTATTTGAGAAATAAATTGAAGTAATTTAAAGAAAAATAATAGGTCAATATGTGGTTGTGCTATAATTTGTGAACAGAGAGCATATATGATGGTATATACATATATTTATATGTATGTATATACATAGGTACATTTTATAGTTTCATTCATTTGTACTTGTGCAAGCGACAAAAATATTTATGCATTTGTATTTTCTTAGTAGCGTTTACCTTTTTGGCCCTTTAATTTCCTACTCCAGTTTTTTTGTGTGCCGCACCAACATCAAAACGTGTCAAATGTGCTGTTGAGGTGCGATTGTTATTAACGGTTTTGTGTTGTTGTTTATATATTTTTTTTTTCACTTTGCTTTCTATGCTTCGACAGCTTAGGTTGTAAAGGCTGGTTTAAGTTGATTGTTGTTATTTATTTATTTATGTTGCATGTGATTTTGTGTTATTTTGCGTAGAAATTACGGCTGTGTTTTGAATTTAAAATTTTTTATTTCTTTTTAAATTCTTGCATTTTTTTTTGTAATCGAATACTATTTAAATATATTTTGAGTTTCATACATATGTATGTATGTTCGTGTCTACTTAGTTGAGAATTGACGTCGAACACTGATTTAATTTACATTTTCACTATATAAATAAGGAAATTGTGGTTTAGTTGCTTTTTTTTAAATCAACAAATAAACTTTTCTAAAGTAAAATCCAAATAACTTAATGCAACTTTACAAGTAATATTCAATTTTGTAATAGAAAGAAACTTAATCATAATTTATTTTTATACATTTTATACATTTGTGTAGAAGCTAAGTCCTAAATAGAACACAGATACCTAAATGAAACTTTACCTGGTTTTACTTGTACTATATCAGTCGATACGAAAATAAATTGATCGAACTCAAGTTTTTTTTTATATGGCAACAAATATACAAAACTCAAATTTCATTTAAAGAACCTGAACGGCTACAGGATATAAAATACACATACTACTTTACCGGGACTAGAACACAAATCTTACTGCAACGCTTTGCTTTAGAATTTGATTGCATTCAAAAATTAAATGATTCTTGAAATAAAGTTTATTTTTATGAAGAAATAAAGCAGACATATTAAGCTATTTACCAGGTAATCAAACTCAGTAACTTATTACCCTAATTGAATACTTTAGTAGAACTTTAACGAATAAAAATTCAATTAACACGCAGTATATACGTTTTTGTTCGATTTTTTTTCGAAATTCGAGCCAATTTTCTATACAAAACTTATCACTTGTTTAAAACTACTTTAATCAAAACAATTAAATTATTTGCTTTTGTTGAAACTTATTGTAAAAGGTTTTGAAAATTATACATTTTTGTTATTTATTGGCCTTATAAATGTTAAATAATTGATAAATTTATTGAGCTCGAGGCTCAAATTTAAAAATTATTAAATATTTTAGTTATTTTTTAGTTATATTAGTTGTGATTTTACTTTTTTCGTTATCAGACAACCTTTCAATTACCTACAACTTTTAAATTGTATCTAAATTCTCGATATTCCATACTGAATCCAAACGTCGCTATTTCAATTCAAATTAACTGCATACATAAATTTATTTTTAGATCTACTACACACATACTCATACGTAAATATGTATGTATGTTCATATTTTCAAATTCCTATTTGTCACTTTGCGTACAAGCTCGCAATTCGAGGACATTTTCACAATTGCATTTTTATTTTTACACTTCCAAAATTCTACGAAATTTTTTAATTTTATGCATAAAAGTCGAAGTCAAAATGCAAACGAAACAATGACATCTTCCACATATGTACTCAATTTTATTGTTTGAAATATTATACGAACTCATACGCGTGCAGGCATACACAAAAAAATGTAAACAAGCATACATCCATACACAGATATGTACGTGTGTATGTGCATACGTATTTTATACATTTTGTCATATGTATGCTTGTATGTATATTTACCAAAAAATAACTTCTAAATTATTTTTTACACGGTTATGACTTACATAACTTGCACAGCTTGCATTTGTGAATGCATTATTTTTCTTGCAATTCAGCAAATGTCATCAACAGGGCTACGAGGGTAAATAAAATTGTGCCTGTAAACTAATAGCCAACAGCCAACAAACCGCATCAACAATAACAAATTGAAGTTAGTTAAACTAGATTTTCTAGTTGAAAAAGTGCGGTTGAGAGGTAGAGAAACTGAAGTTTTTATAAAACTAAATTAAAAGAAATGCGTCATGTCATTTGAATCCACACTACACAAAAACAAAGCTTTTATAAGTTTTTTACTTATAAAATTATTATCACAAGAATAAAGTCGAACATTTTCTTTTATTCAAATTTTTTGTAGCATTATATGGTTTCACAGATCACTAAGGTCCATTTGCATGGTGGGAAATAAGTTCCCATTCGGTATTTATCTGTCGATTTTCAAAAAAAAAACGCAGAAAATTAACTTCAAGGAAACTTATTTTTTATAATAATGCATTGTTAGGAATTTGTTATATTTATAGATATTTAAATTCGTTTTTTATATGTATGTTTATACAAAGTTTAAGGTATCACTTTTTAGTTGATGAAATAACTTTTTATTTTTTCGTTGGAAAAAATTAAAATGTAATTGTAATTAATTTTCAACAGCAATCTTTCCGAGATATATGTAATTTGTTTGTTTCTTTGATAAAAAAAAGGTTTATGTTGTACAACAAATACAAGGGCATCAAGCTTAATATCGACTTTTCCATGGCAGAAATATTAATATACACTTGTAGGTATGCCATTATCTGCCGAAGGACGATCTGTATTAGACAAATATTTTTCTATGAACTTATATTTGAAATATCTCTGCTGAACTTTGAGCCAAGACACTCAGTGACATTCCGAGTTGCAGTACTAACCGCTAAACACTCGGCGTCATTGTTATATTTAGAATGTCATAAATGAACTGACATTCGACGCCAATTGAATTGAATTTTATTAATTTCCCAAATTTGTTGGTTTGTTTTTCTGATCCTATATTGTTAACCATGTCAGGTATGCTGACCTCAATCGGGTGACCAAAAATATCGCTTTTACACATTACTTATAGGAGGTGCAAGCGTCGAGATATTTGGGCAACCCGAAAATATGTAGGTTGCAATGTATTTCATAATTGGAGGATGTATTGACCACATGAAAAGGAAAATATCTAAAATAAAATGATATTGTATAGAATTTAAGGAAACTACGTATTGATTTTTAGGTCACATTGTCCGAAAGTCATATTTTAAGGCACTTTGTTTTATAATTTTGTTATGAGAATGTGTGGTTGTTTAAAAAAAAATTAACGGAGTATTGCCACTTGTTATGGAAAATACATACATTCTTTTGATATTCGCGAAATTATTGCGCTACTCTCCTATCTTTTACTTATGGTATATTATTATTATTATTTTTTTATTTGTGTTTTTATATTTAACTTTTATTCTTAATATAAGCTTATGTCCTAAAAATTATCGAAATGTGTTGAAATAAAAAAAAAATAATAGATTTCGATTCAGAAGATAGGTAATTTTTGTGCATAATTTCAATCACAATTCAAAGATTGTTTATTTACATATTTATTTATTCTACTATGTGCTTCTTTATTTTTTTTTTTTTTTTGGTATTTTCCGACAAGTGTTATTTTAATTTATTTTTGATAAGATCAGACACATAGATATGCATACATAGTAAATGTCGAACTATGTACATATATAAATATGTACCATACATGCATACATTTGAAACTTTTTAATATAAATTTTAACAAAATAGTCATTAAATCTCTTTCAATCACTTTCGAAAATGTATACGAAACAAAACACATGTTAATATGTTTAATAAACATTTAAAGGTACGATGAATTAACACATTCCTTTTTTAAAAATTCACACATTATTCGCATAGGCGCACATTTCATCATGAAGATCACCCACCTTCGAAAGAGCACAAAAATCAACGAAAACGTCAACGAACCGAAATTCGCGCGCCTTTTTTTATCAATGATGGAATTTCTTTCACTAACACACTAATTCGCTGTATTTAAATTTTTTTTTTTTTTTGTATTCGTTTCCACTATGCAAATCAATGCTGTTGTTGGATTTTTTGCGTCTTCGACATTTCTTCACTTATTTTGACTTATTCGAATGCCGACCGATGCCAAAGCCAAACGAGCATCACAATGACGAGGGAAACGCACGTTTATATGACGTTCGCAAACGAATCGAGTAGAATCACACTTGCTACTCCGCTTCAATGCCGCCTCTGTGCATGTCAAACGACAGACTGAAGCAGGCCGTACACGGCCGCAACGATGATACCCCAAAGCAAAGCAAAATACACAAGCACAAAAGTGAGTTGCCAACAAGCCGCAGTAGCAGAACAGAACACACAACAGCAGCAGCAGCAGCAGCAGCATCAGCAGCAGCGACAGTGGCGTCAAACAACAATTCCAACAAGGCAACAACGCAAAGCATAAAGCAACCATCCAACAGGCCGCAAAAGCGTGAAAGCCCCAGCTAAAAAGCATAAAAACAACGAACAGCAGAGACAGAGCAAAAGGCAAAGCCAAGCAACAGCAACAACAAGCAACACATACACACACAAACACAAACACACAGCTTGTGGCCAAACCGAGAAGCTAACAAGCGACAGCGTACAACGTAACGCAGCAGTCGATGCGGGCAGCGCTGCTTTGTGGAGCTTACTATAGAGCCACCTTCAAGGTGGTGGTTGTAGTCATCAGCTCAGACTGTGCCTGTGAATTATAGTGAGTCGAAAGCAGCGAAGTAGTTGCCAAGCTTTCCGCACTACATACTTTGCATACATACATACATACATACATACATATGTACAATGCATTGAGCTTGCCTATGAGGGTGTTGGCGCTGTGAACAGAGATTGGTACTGAAGCAGAGACTGCGACTATAACTGAGAGCAAGATGGGTCTGGCATTGCGAATGCCAACGGCATGGAGACCGGCTGTCAACCTCACTTAAAGGCAGAGAATTTGCGACAACGGCATTGAGTAAAATACAAGCTCACATAGCTTCGATATCAGCACGAAAAGGCAAAAGTAAAAAGCGAGAATAATAACAACCATTCGCTGTGTTTTCCTTTTGAGCAATCGAACTGGCCTAACTAGCCGGCATAGCTCTGTAAGTGAGAGTGACTGCTTGACTTTTTGAGTAGCCTATTGGTTAGGTATTTGCATTGACATATGTACGAGTATGTGTTTACTGAGCTCCTTCTCTTGGCGACAACTGAGATTTTTTTTTATATTCGTATATATATTTTTCCAGCACCATCGGCAATGCGACAAAATCTTCTCCACGTGGAGGATCCTTCTACTTGGCTTATTAAAAACTTGTGGCAAGCACGCAACTGTGCTGAGAATGGTCTTTTCTGTCAACGTCATTAGCAATATTGGCGCCGCTTGTAACATTTTATATACATATTTAACCCCAGGTGATACCAATTGCTTCATATTAGACATTAAGCTTCATAATGACAGACTTTTACTGGGAGCTCTTTTGCCACCATTATGAAATAAACAAATAAGGAGTGACTAGCTTCAGGCAAAACTGATTTTTTTTTTCAATACCAACCAACCTTATTTCAATAGCAACCCACACAATAAAATTCGTTGAGTTTGCCCCAATATTTTCGAAAAATAAATTTTGGGAATATCTCAATTGAAGCTTTCCAGGGAGTATACATTTTTATAAAACATTTTAACACGCCATCGACAGTGAAAGTTGAATTTCTCAGTGTTTTAAAAATAACGGGAAAGGATCTTTGTTCTAAAACAATACATGCGCTTTTACATTTTATTATGACTTCTGGAAGACATGATTAATGGTAAATTATTTAAAATAATTATTTAGGATCCATTTGAAACCAAATTGTAGAAAATATGTGAGGATGAAGGACAAACCTACAGATGGTCTAGAGCTCTTTCACTTTCGTAACTTTAAAGTTTGGTCCGGTGGTTGTAAGTACCAGCTCAAAGTACCACCAAAAAGTATACCGAAATGATCAGGTTGTTGAGCTGAGACGATGTCCGTCTTCTGTTCGTCTGTTTAAACGCAATCCCTCAAGTCACTAAATTTTTCAGCTATTTGGATAATTTATTTTTTTAATTTATAAAATATTTGTCGGAATCGGCCAGATCAAACGACTATTACGTATATTGGAGCCGATTGTACAGATATTCTGCTTTGCACCATAACTCTTTAATTTAAGCGGCGACAGTCTTCAAATTCAGTTGTAGTTAGCAGTGAAAATCAAAAGATTAGAATATTATAGCAGTTAGCTCTTATACCTTTATTCCATTAATGAAAGGTATGAAGATTTCGGCATAGTCAAACACAGCCCTTATTTACTTGTTTTTGCTTTTGCTTTATCTATTTATATCCTTTGCTTCATATTCTTTTATTTCACTTCATGAATTTTTTTAATTTACATTTATGCTTTCTGTATTTTATCATTTTATGTATTACGTATTAAAACTTTTTTATATTTATTTTAAATTTCAAATTATCACATTTTATATAATTTTGTTTTAATTTCTTTTTGATTGTAGTTTAATTCATTTTTTTCGATTTTGGTTTCACCTCTTTATATTTTATTATGTTTAATTTCATTTTATTCATTTCACTTAATATCATTCCTTTGATTTTTATCTCAACTTAATTTTTTTTCTTCTATATTTTAAATTATTTTTGTGTGTAGCTATGTTTTACATTATTCCCAATATTTTTATTTCATATCATTTAATTTTGTATTGTTTCAATGCGCCTTGTTCTGTTTCATTTTTCATATTTGTTCTTGTTTCATTTTGTTTGTCATATTTTTTCCATAATTTCATTATTTTTATCTCATTTTACTCTACGTTATTTTGCTCTCCAATTATTGAAATTTATTCGCTTTTAACCTATACATTAAATTTTTTTAACAAACTTTATGCGCTTAACTTGACTTTATTTCTCTTAACACTAAAAATTGGCTTCAAATGTCAAAGGTTAAAGCTTTGACTTCTGTCATACGGCGAACATCATTACAGTCAATGTATTTCACAATTACTTCAACATCGAACCACCATTCTGCTCCCTTCTTACTTTTACGCGCACTTACACACCACCCACACCAAAAAAGATACGCTTCCCCTAACGTTACTTCCTGTCGACTGCCGGAAGTTGACACCAAGCAACAAATCTGCACATTTACGAGTATTGTGCGCCAAACACATTGCATTCGCGTTGCGTTATCAGCGATTATGAACGCCATGACAACAATTTGCTCGTTTATACTTACATTCTTGCCTCATTTCAATATTCATGCATTCTTTCAGTCATTTGCTTGCCATGCAACGCACACACACACACACACACACACACGCAATGACATAAACAATAGGCCAAGTGCGACTACAGCGTGTTGGCGCCATCAACAGCTATAATGGCAACAAGATCCGCAAATTCGTATGCCGACGCTAGCGTTATCGACGTCAACATCAACGTCAGCATCACTGTCATCGTCGTCGTTGTCGTCGTCATCGCCATTGTCGCTAGCAGCAGCACTGCTGGCTTCGTCACTTCAACTATTTATGACGTTTGCTTTAGGGAGGAACAGCAAGCTACGACCGGCATTTCTTCCAAACAACAGCAACAACAATATGATAATATAATATTATCACCCACGGGCATCAACAACAACCACAAAAACAGGCCCAACTACATTGCAGACTACGACGACAACGACGACAACGACGACAACGACGACGATGACGATGAGTCGCAAATTGGCTGAACAATGAATGCTCTCCATTGCTGCTCAACCTGCTCTATGGACGCCTCTTTTGGCTGCCCTCAGTCTGTCTGGTAATGTTCCGTTTGTCGACAAACATCTATATTTATGTGCTCACCCGCTAGCAAGTGCCGGCGTTTAATGCAGCATTGTTGCGACAGTTACTCGGTTGGTTGTTCATTTTGTCGGATATGCGCCTGTCGCAAATATTCGAGTACTTAGGCTGAGTGGTGGTGTGTTGGTGGGTGGATAGTTGCCACATTTCTTTACAAGCCTTTCGCTACTTGATTGCTCTTCTGCTTGTAACTTTGGTGGTTGTGTATAAAGCTTCTTTGTCTATAACATTGTTCTCGATATTTCGAGTTTGCCTTTTTATCTTTTAGTTTAGTTTTGTTCTATTATTTCTTTCTTTTTAGACCTAAGTCATTTTCCGTGTTTTTACCCTTAGTCGATTATCGCTATCCCCACATATATCTTCCATTTACACTTTTTCTTTTTATTGCATCGTTATTTATTGCATTAAATATTTGTGAGAAAAAATCTCAAAATTTTAAATTTTCTATCTTCTGAGATAGATAATTTACTCAGAAAAAAACATAGTTCTATAATTTCTTCTTTTAATGAGTTATAGCCCAGTTTTTTGTTTAATTTTATAAGAAAAAACAAAAATCACCAAAAATTGTTGCGGATATACTTTGAAACAAATTTACCTATATTGACAGAGAGAACATATGGCCGCTGTGTTCGACTGAGTAGCGGTGCGTGCTATAACTCGATATGCCTCTGAGTTCGAGGTTCGAATCTCAGCCAGGGCAAGTAAAATGTAAATAATAAAAAAGCCTTTTTCTAATAGCGGCCCCCCTCGGCAGGCAATGTCAAACCTCTGAGGGTAATTCTGCCATGATAAAGCTTCTCATAAAATACGCGCACCACAAATGGGTTGACAAGCTCGGCCATACACTGAGCTGTAATTATGTTAGCGCCAAATTTGTATTATTATTACGTAAAGACTAATGTAGCTAACGAATTTCAGAAAACTATTCCGGTATTGCGTTTTAAATATATTAAGTGTAGAAAATTAAAAAACCGACAGTAATTACAAACTTTTCACTTAAAAAATGCCGACTGTAATGAGAGGCGTGTCTTCAAAACAATTAAAAAAATAAATTTTTACAATTATGTAAAAAATTCATAAAAGTAATGAAAAGTGTCGATTCTTCTCTATAGTAATAATTATTTCCGACTTTCTTATTCTTATTTTACATTGTTGGATGACTTTTGAATTAGGCAGTTGATTAGTCATAATTTAAAAATTTTATCAGGACACAGATAAAACTTGTTTTCCAACTGAACAAAGTATCAATCTTCAAGTAAATTTATTTTTTTATTTGGGTGACGGATGAAATCCCAACTAAATTTTATTTTAAAATAATCCCATGAGTCAAATTTCAATTCAAAATGATTTTTATACAAGAAGCTACCTCATATTTTTGTGGCCAATTTCCAAAGCTTCCAACTCAAGGTTATTCCTCTTCTTTTATGTGAAACTCATACATGTACATATTTTTGCTATTGCTAATACGGCTTAACGCTTTTGAATAGTGAAGATAAAACATTCGCAGCTGCGGTCCGGTACCGATAACCTCCAATATATCTTCAGCGTTAATGGCATTGCGCCATTGAACCGCTCCTGTGCCAGCATTCATACAAGTTGTTGTGCGTAAAAGTTGGTAAACGGCGAGAGTGAAATTACAATGTGGCAATAAAAACAAGCACGCACCAGCACCAGCGAATGCAAAAGTAAAAACAAAAACAAAAAAGTCTAAAGTCAGCTGAGAGCGCGCACACAATACAACGAATCGCCAATGTTTGCTGCTAACTCAGGCTGGCCGAACGCGAGCTGATAAAGCTCGACCGAAAGTTGACGTCAGCGCTAACGCTACTGCCAACGACAGCGTTGCATAGCGAAGCGAGCGTCAACGCCAAATGTAGTATCAATGTATTTGTGTGCCGGAAACAGGCACTTCATTGATTAGATTTTCACTTATAGCCGGTGGATTTGCGCGGCAAAAAGGTGCTCCTTAGAAAATAAACAAATGCGATTTAGTAGAGTGTGAATGAGTTGTATGGCTACGGATGTATTGGTTTGCAAGAATACATACTGATATATGAATATGTATGGATGGCAGCTTTAATAGGCAACAAAAGTTAAATACAATCGTTGTAGTGCACTGTAAAACCGGACATCTCCATTCAATGGCGCTCGTTGTTGCATTAGGGAAATGTTGCCATGGCGTTAAGTATTCTAATGTGAAAATTCAGGTGGCTCGAACACTACTATTAACATGCTTTTGTTGTTATTTTGTTTTTCTGTTATTGTCTGGCAGCTCGTTGTGATGATGTTGGCACTACTGTTTTAGGTTTTACTTACATTCACATTCAACACTCCGATCAGTAGTGGATTTTTCTGGTAGAGCTGTTCTCAATTGCTGCCGCATAAAATGCTATAGTTTTTCTCGCACCAACTAAGGCCATATAGACACCAGATATAAGCCTTTAGCCATTTCGTGAGTGATTAAATTAACCCTTCGCCGGGCGTTAATGTTATGTGAGGCAGTGCCAACCCTAAACTTGAGTGAAAATGCTAAACAGTCTGTTAAAAAGCTATCGGATAATCTTTTTTTAACAAAAATTTACAGTTTTCATTTAATATTACGTGTAATGTTTTTTGCTTGAAATTCAATACAGTTGTTGTTTTTTCAACGAGGGCTTAGATTAAAATAATCAAAAGGATGTCCTCGAAATTATTTAAAAATATTAAATCATCAATCGCAAAACTTTTATATTTACTTTCTGAAGGATGTTTTACCATAGTGCATTGAAAATTGACTTTGTCACTAAAAAAATTCGACAAAGTTGTATAGCAAAATAAGATTTTTTTAGTACGGGTGAGCACGTGTAAAATATGAAGTTTGCTGGGGAGAGTAGTCAGTAAATTGTGCCGACTAGAATGGTGTACAGAGCAATTGTTGGAGACGGCAACAAGTGCTTCTTCTTCTTCTTACTATACCTGAACACACCTAAACTCTACACCCAAACTCACCACACTTTAATTCCCCACACCTTAACTCACCACAACTGAACGTACAACTCTTAAACTAACCACACTTGAAACCACCACACCCGGACGTACCACTCCTAAATTCGTATCATCTAAACTCACCTAAACTCACCACAACTAAACTCTATTTTTATGCTCTCTTCACCTCCGCGCACTTCATTTCGCCTTAACTTACTCCTTTCATCTAAGCTCATTTCACTTTACCTTACCTCAGCTCATTACAGAAAGCGAAAAAAATCATTATTAAAATTGCTTTCGTAAATATGTATTGCCTTAATTATTTGATTACAAAGTAACCTTTGTTTCTGGATTATCGAACGATTAACAATAATATGCGTGAATCAAGCGTGCACTCTCTTTTTTAACTGTAGATCCCACCACAAGAATGCAAAAGGCAGCAAAAGCTTGGTACAGCATCGATATATTTATATGCAAAAAAACAGCGGTAAGTTCTGAATCTAGTCCAAAATTGTTCCTCGCCAATAAACAGACATACGACATTCAAATAAATATTTAAACAGAGATTGTTTATCGACCAACGCGTTCTATTTTTTTTTTGTTTTTGTTTTTGGATGCCAGTATTAGTGCCTTAGGCTATGCGATTATGTTGGCTCATTGTGTACTTCTCGCCATGGCCAACGCAATTGCTGCTGCCACTGCTGCAGCTGCATAATTTTGTTGCGTAAATGTGTTGCATTTATCGATTCGATTGTTTTTGTCCCTCTACTTGCAACATGGCATTCGCCTGCATTTGTGCTATTGTTCTTCTCAACGCATGCTATTATGATTTCTTTGTTTTTTGGGGAAGTCGCTCTTGTTTTCTTTTAGTCCCATTTGCTTGCGTAATGTTGCAACAGCAGTGCGTCGATATTGGTTTGTTGCAGCGGCAATTGTTATTAAATGGCGCCTCTACCAGCGGCGGCATACCATGCCATAGATGGACGATGCAGGATGTCAGTAGCAATAATAATGATTCTCTCTAGCTGATATTGAAGCTGGTGATGGTGGTTTTACTTCTTTTTGTTTTTTTTGCATTACCTCCAACTCAGCCATTCCATTCGATCGTCAATGGTTGCTTGTTGTTGCTACTGACTGGTTATATTGTTGATATGATTTCACGCTGCTTGTTTGTATTCCTACCATTGTCGACGCTCTGCGGTACAGCGATGAACGCACGTCTCTGCCTCGTCTGCTTTCCTGAACTGCCTTCGTGTACGTACTTACAAACATACATAAAAGTACATGCCACAATGCATTGTTGCAATCACTCTGCTACTTGTATTATAAGCGTTATGCATTAACGGCTTTAACGCTTTTACAGAAATAAAAGGAGCATGAAATGCGGGCGAAAACGGCAATATTACTGCGGCTGTGGGTATAGAACTCCCTGGTCATAGTCATTCACTGCGAAACTGCCCAGTTCAATCAATGCACAAATGCCATAAATGGCCATTGAAAATTGGATTTTTACTGCCCGTCGCTCTGTAAATTCCAATGCATTGCATTGCATTCCCTCAGAACCGAACATATCACTTTACAGCTC
Source organism: Philophylla caesio (assembly GCA_963971545.1). Lineage (NCBI taxonomy): Eukaryota > Metazoa > Arthropoda > Insecta > Diptera > Tephritidae > Philophylla > Philophylla caesio. Next base: position 97,404,185 of record OZ020608.1, on the reverse strand, counting down.
TCTTTTTTTTCTCCTGGTAGCTTTACGCGACAGCGTTTCCCGTCCTTGGCACATCTCTGCTGAGCCCCTGCAGGAATAAATTTCACTACTGAAGCTTAAAAATGATTTTAAACTAGTTTCATAACGCCAACTTTAAACTTCTCGCTACGTAATTACCGAAGAGCGACTTCTTTTCTCGGATATTATCTAGCATTTTAATACAAAACAATAAAGACTAGTTCCGATCTTTAGAGAATAAGAAAAAGAGGTGTTTAAAAACAAAAGAAAAAATTCTTGAAATCGTGAAATCGTGAAATAAGCTGCGTCACTTCTTCCTTTTTTATTTTAATTTAATCACGATTCAACCCTGCGTTAATACGAGACAAGATATATAGGAATATGTTTTAATTGTTGAAGCTGCTACTTCACAAATTAATTCCGAATTAGTCTGGTAATACGGATTAACATTGACAACTTTCTAGTCTATTAGAGAAAAATGGAGCACGAAGTCCAAGTGAATCGTACCACGGATAATCCTCTTAAACTAACTCAAAATTTCTCATGAATCGAATATCATAAGAAGTAAATCACTTCTTTACTAATTGATTTTCCTATTCGGACGGACTTGGAATCATAGCTGACAGTGGTAGTCTATGTCCACAGGTATGTTTGCGTTATCACGGTAATTTTTTTTATTTTTTGTGCGTTTGTAAAGGAAGCCGATTTCATTTATACAGCAACGCATATCCTTTTAATAAAATGTAAGTATCAATATGTTTGATTGTGTTATTATTGAACTTTTTAATTTTTATGCAGTCAATATTTGTTTTATTCTTTATTCTTATACAATTACCTGGCTTTTAATTGAATCCGTGTGGATTACACCTATATACCTACATATGTACATTGAGTGCTGGCAATGCATTTTGATGACAGTTTATGGCCGGTCTTCACCGCCAACTCGTGCGGAGTATTTTGGAAAATTTTCCACGAAATTGTGCTTTACGCACAGTCTTCTCAGCTGTGTAGGAAACAGTATTTTTTATTTATAAATTTTCTTGACAATCCTGGCATCTATTTCCAGCAATTCCCCTCATTCATAAGAGAAGCTCGCATAAAACCCGCAACTTTAACATTAACAGCGAATATTCTATGAGCCAACATACTATTGTAAAGCTGCAGCAACAATGCGCGCGGTAAGTATGCTTTACACGAATTCATGTGTGTGAGTGTATACACATATTTACGTGCAATAGTGTAGGTTTGTGCAAATATCCTATATAAATACCATATGTGCCGACAGCAACCTGTTGAATGCGTTCCGTGCACGTACGCTGTTTTATGGCTTTCTACTGAATTAATCATAGGAAATTCTTACTTATGCAGCTACAAATAAAAATAAAAATAGTTTTACATTTAAACCAATAAAATAAGTTAAAGTAATAAAAGTTTCAGAATTCAAGTGAATGAATAAATATAGAAAAAAGGCGCATATGCTTAGCATTCGCTAGGAATGGATATTAAATATGCAGTATTATTTTATTTATATTTATCGGTGAAAATAAATTGTTCTTGAAGAGTTGAATAAAAGAGCACAAAACACTAAGTCTTCGTAAAAATACATACATATATTTGTATTTTTGCATATGAAATCAAAATTTTTAAGAAACTGTTTAGCTCTTCCAATCAGACTTTGCCTAGATGAAGCTGGTCAGTGAACTTTTTTTCTTCAAGATTTATTGCAGACAACTTTATGGCCAATGTAGACAGGAAATTTTTAAGTATTGAGATTTGATAGTCACATTTCCCTTTTTGACGCCAAGTCCTTTTCATTATTTAGGTTTTATATTATACATATAAACTCATATTGATTGGAAACTGAAGTTGATTATTATAAATATATTTCAGAGGGGATCTGTTCTATATTTTCTTGGTTTCCATACTGTATACCTCTCTCTGGAAGACTTTACTTTATATCAGCTGTGTGTTATATTGCTAGGATCTTAAAAGAACTTTTTCTTATTTCAATCATCCTCGAGATGATTACTCAATTTATCTCCATACAAGAATGATAATATTCAAGATGGGAATGGGAGAGTAAAGAAGAATTTGTAAAAAAGGAGACGCGAACAGTTGATTATCTGCTTTCACACGACAATACTTGTATGCATATATTTATTTAGCATATATTTAGCACGCTCACATATGTATGTATTTATGTAAACTCATGTTCCGATAGTAAAAATATCAACAATTTTTGAAAATCTTCAAATATGAACGATCGATTAACATGAATTTTTTACCATCGTACTTTTTGTCTCGTTATTAATGTTTGCATACAAGAAAAATCGTGTGAAGGCGGATTATTGCATGAAAAGTTTATTACTACGTCATCGAATGGGTAGATGCTGGCAAATCGAGAATGAGAGGACTAGCGGTGCTCGGATGTCGCAACCTTTGTTTCACTCGACCGTGATATCCATAAACCTAGAACCCACTGAACTGCATAAAAATCTACTATTCATTTAGTTGTTTTTTACTTCTTTCAAAATTTAGCAAACTGAAAAATTATCTGACATTTAAGAAGACTTCCTTGGAAACTTCTCTCCTGACTCTAAGTATGACTCCGCACCTTTTGAGGGACGTGACCTTAAATATTTATTAGCCAGGAAACCAGTCGTCAAATATATAAATGTTCCTAATCTACATAACCACTGGTTTGACCTACCGAAGGTATTGTTATATGAAAAAAGATTAAGATTTCTAACTCTATTTTACACTCGGTGTTATATTGCACCATCGCATGGAGATCATGATATCAAGTTTCTACACCCGTTCTCTCCGTAATCTTTGGCAGATCAATATAACAACATATAATATATGATGGGTATTTCTTTGTCAAAGCATATTTGATCTTGAAATTGGCTCGAAAAACTCTTTCCATTAGTTCACATCTAAATTCAGATCTTGCAAAACTGTTTAGACTTCTAGTCGTGAATGAAAAAAAAACCCAAAAAAAGGGACCATCAGATAGATATTCGTGAGGAGATTGCAGCTGTCTCTTGAATAGAACACGGACGATTCCAGCCCAGATCATTTATGTGAAATTAGAAAAATGCGTTTTTTTAACAGGGATTGCTCTTTTACAAATGGGCTTTATTATTTTTTTATTTTTATGAAATTTTGTTTACAGCTATAAACACGAAATTTAAGTAGTTAAGTCAGAAATAATAATTTACAATTTTTCGATCTATGAGAAACCCACCACTAAATTATTTTGGCGAACAACTTTCAACAATAATTTGAAAAACCTAATTAATATATCTTTAACATCTGCCAGCAAGGCCAAAATCTTTATGACACGATTAGTGGAACCAGTAACTAAAAAATTGAATATGACAATGATGGTTTACCGATCCAAACTTCACATACATATGTACTATATAAATCAACTTATGCAATTTAATATTTAAGTTAGCTTGCTTATAAAGGATTTTAAAATAGGGACGCTACAAAAGTTTTTTAAAATAAAACAAAAACGGTTTTGGATATCAATGAAATTCTTTATTTCTGCGAAAGTATATTCGTTGCCATTATGTATGGAACTCGATTTCTTTTATATCCAGACGCTGAACCCAATTTTCGACAGTTTTCAAGCATAAATCGGCCGATACTGATGGATATTCACGTTAGATATTCGTACGAAGTTCATGAATCATCGCTGGCTTGTTGGCATAGATCATAGACTTGGCGTAGCCCCACAGGAAATAGTCGAACGGCGTTAAGTCGCACGACCGAGGCGGCCAATTGACTGGGCGATTTCGTGAGATAACACGTTTACCAAACTTGGTTTTCATTAAATCAATTGTGGCATTAGCTGTGTGGCTTGTGGCGCCGTCCTGTTGAAACCACACATTGTCAAAGTCCATATCATCCAATTCGGGCAAAAAATATTCGGTTATCATTGAGCGGTAGCGATTCCCATTCACAGTAACGTGCTGGTCTTGATCGTCACGGAAGAAGTACGGCCCAATGACGCCGCCGGCTCATAAACCGCACCAAACCGTAATTTTTTCGCGATGCAATGGTAACTCACTGAGTACGTGTGGGTTGCTGTGTGACCAATAACGCATATTTTGCTCATTGACGAAGCCATTCAGCCAGAAATGAGCGTCATCATAAATTGCACGTAGCGCTCTTAAAGTTGAGGCCACTGACTCCGAATTTCGGTAGTAAATTTTAATTATTTCGACTCTCTGTTGGATCGTATATCGTTCCATGATGAAATTGCAAACCTTACTGAAGAGAAATGTCAAGAGAGCGGGAAAAAATATGGCATCGTTTGCTGTCCCTATCGGTCTAATTTTGTAGCGTCCCTATTGAAAAACAAGTACATACAAGTACTTAATAAAATATATTTCAGGTACCTTTTAAATAAAAATCAAGATACATACTTGCCTCTACTCGTAAATCGGTAGGAGTGTAAATATGTATGTACATAAAAACATACATTTCTACAAGACAACATGATAAAAATTTAAAGTAAGAACTTCATCTAACTCATCGCTCGTTTATTGTTGTAAAAATTTATCACGGAAATATTATTGCACAATTTTCGCCTACCCAATGTTCACTAGGTGTGAATATAAATTTTCTGCCTCAATGCAGCAGACAAGCTAAGCCACTAACAACAGGCGATAGGCAGGCGGACACACAGACAGACAGCAGCGATGAGCTAAATACTACTGTGTGTATTAAATATGCTAAGGCGTTTATGAGAAAATACAAATTTATTTCGGCATAAGTGAGTGTAGAGCTTCCACAATGTTGCACAATTGCAATAAAAATATGAAACTATGTACATATGTATATTTTGATTGCAAGATTGAGCGGAAAATTGCAACTCACTGGCGGAGTGTAGTACACAAGAGGTATTAAAAAGGATTTAGTAGGTATATGCCATGTCAACGGTTCATGACCAGGGTCAATATCACCTTGTGTAATAAAGTGCTTGGCAGCCATATTGCCACACTACCATTCAACTTTCTTTCTATTCAAATATATTTTTTTACAAATTTCATCGTTCACATGTATTTATGTACATATGTACATACATATGTAAGTTTCTACAGACATGCTGAAAAATGTCCATATGCACATTACTCATGCAGGATTATGCCGGATAAGAGAAAATGCATGCAAACATATTAAGTACAACTTATAAGTATGTACATGTTTGATATCATGTGTCCATTCTATGCAATGACCACACTTTTTCCGGCAATAAAGTCGCAGACTACCAAACTGACTAGACTTTGGGTCTATACATATAGACGCATACATATGTAAATGTTTGGCATTCTCTGGCAGATACTTGGGAATAGCAAATTTGGGTGTTTCATTGCCAGAAGTTTAAAATTTTATAAACATAGTTATGTTGTTCTCATAAAACAGCGGCACAATCCTGTAAAATTAACAACTCCTTTGGGTGCTAAGCGCTACTACATACGAGTGCATACACAAGTTTATTCGAATGTTTTTTTTTTATAAGCCATTACCAGCAATTTTCCCAAACTATTATTTCTTTCATCTGCAACTGTTTCAGCAAACACTCTGAACAGTCCGCTTGACTAAGCTTAAAAATCTGCTGCCGCCGAGTAGCACGTTCTTGCTACCAGTTAGTTTAGCAGTCATTGTTGGCAGCCGGGTTTACGATGTGGCATTGTTACCAGTTTGCCACTTTTATTGTCTAGCATTTCTGCATTATTTTTATATTATTTAGCGCCTCGCTTTACTGGTTGGCGTATGAGAGTGAAGCCTGTAGGGAAAGCTCAAACAGGTATTACTTTATCAAAGATATTACCTGGTGTGGACCTCGCAACGCTCCACAATTCAAGAGCGCTCACGACTCACGGCTCACGCTCAATAATTCTAGCACGCAAATCAAATTAATGTGAACCGATGATCTGGGTAATATTCACTTCAAGCGCTTCGATCGATTGAGGCTTATTGTTATAGTTCAACGACTGTAAAATAGGAAGTAATGACCAATTGTTGCCCCCATCTGCGAAAGCTTAGCACACTCTGAAATCATAAATTCATAATATAACATATTGGCGGACTCTCTTCGGAAAGTCCACATAAAAAGTTAACTTTTTGTGGGCTCATTCATACCTGGAGGGCCCGTTTCGGTTAATATATGTATGTACCATTCAAAACTCTAAACTTGTAATCGCTATATAATACTATATGCAATCTCGTTATGCATTAAAAACTTAAGTAATGCAGATAGTTTCTCAGGCATCAAATACGTCACATTGCTGTGACGGTTCCGAAATATCACCGTCATCGTGACGTTCATTTGTGACGGCACGGCGGCGGCTCAATGTAATCTGTACCATCTTAGCTCCTTGCGTAAACCGTAAAGCGTAAGACAAGATCATTGATATACATACGAATACACTGTAATTGGGACTTTTTCGACACCATGTCGGGACTAACGCGGAAGAATTTGGGAGCTCGTTCAGATCTTCTTTTGGATAAATTTTGGATTAGTTCAGGGATTTTTCATGGCTGTTTTGGGGAATATTCGGGACCATTTTGGTACTAGCGCGAGAACATATAAGGCCTTGGTACTTTTGTGTGGTTTTGCTTCTCGGCACTCCTGTCACTTATGCATTTGAAGCAATAAGAACTTCTTTGAGCATTAATTTTACATACTGTAAAACTCCTTTGGCGATTGGGATATTTTGCTGAGGCAATCGCTCAGTCCCTAGATTTTGTGAAACTGATTACCTTGGGATAGCGAGTAAGAATAAATAAAGGATGCCACTTATATTTACCAGGCTCGTAAGCCCTAGAGAGGATGAGCGCAAGGGAGAGAGGTGATATGGCAATGGTTAGTAAAAAGAATAGATTGACTTTTGAAATGAGACTAGATTTTTACAACTTCCAAAAATGGATGCATGGAATTGTGCCCGAAGGTTAGGAGATTCTGTCAACCGGCCCGAAGCGTACAAATACAGAGTTCTTGGGTTAAATTGAAATCCTTTCGCTGTAAAACATTTATTGATAAAAATCAAATAAAACTCCCTGCAGGGAATGTACTAAAAACTGTCTATATATAGACAATGTTTATAGTTTTGTGTCCTGTCCAATATGCAAAAGCGTTCTGTTATGTACACATTCAAGTTGTTAATTTGTTTTTGACTGGCAAATAACAAATAAAAAATTTTGACTTTATTCGTTGTTTAGTGCTAATAGAGCTTTGTATATAACTTCATTGCTGCTATTGGAATAAACACAAAAGTGAAAAGTGGAGCGCCATATACGAATATAAAAGTATTTTATGAGAAGAATGGTTCAATTGTTTTGTTAATGAAGTATAGGGCAATACTTTAAAAAAGTTCTTGACTACACTTTCTCCTGTAAAATCATACCAGAAACAATTTCAAAAATCAACTGGAATTTGTATGCACTTCTAACTTGTGCTTTACTGTGTTAAAATGGAATGAGCTACAAAACTGCATACTTAATAAATTCTTAAATAAAAAAATATGAAATGTAAACGCTGGATAGCCTGGTATTTATTTGGTTTTAGCTGACTGAATATAAAACACGTTTTTGCATCGATTAACCAGAACGGAAGTGTCCATTATCCTTTATTTTCTTTGTTGGTTTCATTCCCTTAGAGTTACCATATGTGTACATATTTTACTTTCAGACTAATATAAAAGTTGCGACATAAGCATTCCTTACATGTTTAAATTGAGTGAGAGATAAGAATTAGTGGAAATGAGTTTTAAGAAATGACCGATGGTTATTCGCATATTGGATTATGTATAAATATCTGCAAAAACCTAAAGATGATTTCAATGTTTGCAAACTATGCATCATTTTGACATAAACAGCAGGGGTACCGTGCTTACGTGAGAACGTGGGTCTTGGGTAGAAAACACCGGACGTAAAGTTTGAAAAAAGCCGTTTCTAGTATCGAGCATCTCTTAATAGATATATTTGAAAGGGAATTTTAGCAATGAAGACATTTTTAATAAAAGCTTTACGAAACTAATTATTGGTATCTTTTAGATATTATATTAAAACTTAATTATTTTGAACAAAGTTAAAAAATAATTCAACCATATTTAAAAAAAATAAATTGGTTTTTTATATTTTCGAAAGAAAAAAGAGATAATTTAATTTGTTTTTATTATTTGATCAATAACACAGGGCTACAAAGGTGATTATTGTAGATCTTTTTTTTTGTAAATATGACTATAAGCGGCCGCTGTGGTCGCTACAACTCAGGGAAAGTAAAATCGAAATCATAGAACAAGTTTTTTATAATTGCGGTCACCACTCCGGGGGTACTTGTGCCATGAAAAATCTTCTCATAAAATACATCTGCCATTCGGGGTCGGCTCAAAAACTGTAGGTCACGCCATTTGTGGTTAAATAATATTAATGTTTGTTTATTTTTCTGTTGGCCTAGTAAATGTTAATTTTACAATTTTTATTGAGCTCAAGGCCAGATTATGGAAAATTTTTGTGAAAAAACAACAACAGTTTTTTAATGGTAGAAATTATAGTACTATTTCGGAAATCACCACATTTCCTCATCAGACTTCGTTTTATTAAATTAATTAAATTTATTTTTCATAACCACTTCTCCCAGGCTTTGTACCCGGGAGCTCGGAGTTGCAGAGCCAATACGCTACATATTGTGCTACGCTACAATAAAAATTGTAAAGTTAAATAATATTTTAAAAATATAAAGACGCACATTACAAATAGTTGGATAATTATGCTATTACAAATGTGTTGTCCTAAGTGGTCCACCACGTAATGATTTTAAGTAATTCCATGTGAAATATCCAAAATAATATAGTTCGTTTGGTGTTCTTTGTAAATTTTTTTGATTGACAAAATTTTGCATGCTTTTGAAAATTGTGGTCGTTAGTACAAACAATTAACTTCAAACACAATTTAAAAAAATTGTTAACTATAATTTTTAAAGAAGTAATGAATATTTAAATATTTAATTAATTTAATAATTATTTTAAATAAATTTCTGAAACTCACAATGCCCGTATCCAATATGGCGAACGGTTAAATTTTCAGAACTTTCTAGTTATTTCACCGTGTTTTAGTCACCATTCAGAAATTTTCCTCTATTTCTATCTCTTGATTATCTTAATTTCTGTTCATATATTCTGATCTTTTGTTGTTGTTGCTTCCACAGGGTGTGAAATGATTGGTTTTGGAATGAAATTTCGTCATCCCTTGTCATCCCTTCTGTTTACATGCTTACTCAACGGCCGATAAAATATTTTTTTTAAATGTTCTACCTCTGAGGCAAGCTTCAACATATACATATGTATCTGAAGATATAACAGTATTTTTTTTTTTTCAATAAAAGCAAAGAGCTTAAACTGAAAATATGTAGTACCTCAAATTGCTAAATCAGTACAGATGTTAGTACGATTTGTTTTTAGGTATGAATGTGAGTTTTGAGAATTCTAACAGGACACAGTCAGCTTAATTAGCACCTGAATAAACTAGAAATATATTCGCAAGAACGTTGCAGATTATGTAGGGAAGAGAAAGAAACGGCAAAACACGTCTCTGAGCATTGATGTACATATAACGCAAAAAATGCCTAGGCGAATATCGGATTACGGATGAAGGAAAAGCGTTCAGAGACTTAGGTTCGATACTAAGATTTATCTAGGAAGTTGAGCTAAAGGAAATGCTTTTATCTAAGCAGGGCCACAATAGATCTTAAGGCCGCAGTGCTTATCTTCCCTAACAATAATAATAAAAAATTAATGAGATTTATTTGTTTAGTGAAGAATTGTAAATGAAAAATTAAAATTCTAAAATATTTATTAAGTAATACAATTACAGTTTTTAAGTAGAGTTTAAAGCCACTTGTGCGATGTGAAGAACATTAAACTTGCCAAACGCAAGAAAACATGCAAAGAGCATCCCATGCCGGGAAAGCATTAAAATAGTTGATAAAATGTACGAAGATAAGACGCTTTCATACACATACACATACATGCACACATGCATACGAGTACATGCTCGTAAAGCAATTTCACTTTATTATTATTCATGAGTTATGCAGTGAACATTAACCGCAGAGACAATGTAGACGGACTAATGTTGCCGCTGAAGCAGCACGTGCCAAAAGGCTAACGGCAAAGGCAGGAAACGTTAACCAGCCTAAGCGTTATAAACAATCATACAAAGGTGAAAAGATATAAGAAAAGGGTAAGCCAAAGCGAGTTTTCTGCATACTGCTCGAAACTAGGGGAGCAAGTCAATAGATGAGAAAACGACCGGCTGACACACAAACCCTTTGCGAAACCTGCATAGGTATGAACATAAAAATGCGATCAACGCGCTCATATACTAAGTTGTTATGTATGTTAGTATTATATGTATGTATGCATGTATGTGCATATGTGTGTGCATAAAAGGCGTAGCTGGCAAAGCCTAAATCGCTACTGGCACCTGAAGCTGTAAGACCCACTGCCACAGTGAACACACGCGGTGGAGCTGTCGACGAAGCACGCACGTTCATCCTATTTGCATTTTCATTTACACGGCAAACGACACATACGTTCATACATACATACGCTCAACTATACAGAGAATATAAGTAGTATACACTTTGGTGAAGTTGCACCATCAGTCAAAATGTTCATAACGAGTTCATGTTAAAATGTATGTATGTAAAAAAAGATAGCGGCAGAAGTAGTACCACGCACTTATTTGTACTAACAAGCATGCCGCTATTTTTTTTTTTTTATTAAAGCCGCGTATGTAGTTGTCGTTAACAAAATAAACGCGATTGTCGACGTCATTTGACAGTCTTGATACTCATTTGCGACTTTAGCTACACTGATTGAGGAGTTGAGATCATTGTGCATAATAACAAGTGAGATATCTTTTCGATAAACGTCAAAATTTGGAACAGCTCACCGTTTTTGCAAAGTAAATTCGCAACCCTAGCGTTCCTCGTATATTTTAACCGAATGCAGGGACGGATACTGGGCAGGGGTTCTGGGTGTCTGGATTCCCCCCATAAAATCGGTAGTCTCAGAAAATTTCAACCGTGTTTTCAAATTCGTAGTACACACAAAAACTCACTCTAGACAAAAAAACAAAAATTATTACCCAGTAACTGGAATACAAAGAATGCTTTTTTGCCGAAAAGTATATTTTATTCTAAAAGTTTATGACTAATCAAACCGCCTTCGTAATATGCAATTTTACAAACACATTTACCGAATTTTTCAAATTAGTATTACGTTGCCAGTCACGGTGGCTCCGAGTGAACGGTTCTTTTCTATTTTACGGAGATTGAAGACGTATCTCGAGATATTGAGGTTACTAGTTACCTAGATATTTTGGCAAAGATAAAGAGGAGAATCGATGAAGTACTTTAAACCCCTGATGTTTTATGATTCTACAGATTCAAATGATATAATCATAGCCTTACGATGGCTTTACAAAAATGCATTCAACATTTTACCCAATATTATTATTTCTATGTTTATAATGGATATTAATCGAATATCTCAAAATATGTAAAATATCCTAAAAAATGTAAACCCCCCTTCCCCCCAAAATATTTTCAGATCAGCTTTTTTCAACTTCGGGCCATTCGTAGTTGTCGACATATTGGCGGCCAGCTTAGGTACCCTGTCAAACGCCATCTTAGGTATCCTGTCAAAAGCAACTGTCAAATAAGATATCTCACTTGTTGTTATACACAATGGTTGAGATGCTGCAGCAGCGCATACGACAGACACATATTGAAATGTTTTTACTATTTATATTTATATTTTTTTAATATGTATCCATTTAAAATACAGTTCCACATAAGACCCAAGTTTTATAAAGAAAACAAGTAAGAAACGCTAAATTCGGGCGAAACGGATTTTTATATACCCCCGCGATATATTTTTGCATGGGCGGTGCCCATAATATCATAAAAACCCCGTTTCTTTGTTTCAAATCGCTGCTAGTATTAAACTTTACTCAATTTTTTCCAATAAATACTAAAAAGCGAAGTTTTTGCATTTTTCAAAATTATGGTTATGGTCATTTTTCAATATTTTATAAAAATCAAGTTTTTTAATTAAATATTTCTCTAAATATCAAATTTTAATTAATATGTTCCAATAGATAAAGAAAAAACGAAATTTTTGCATTTTTTTAAATTTCCGTTATATGGGAGGTGGGCGAGGTTATGATCCGATTTCAAAAATTTTAAACGATGATAACAGTAATATTGAAGAAAATTTCTTTACCAAATTTTGTGACGATACCTTACACCGTTATTGAGATACAGATTTTTTTTCCTAAGTGGGCGTGGCAACGCCCATTTTTCAAAATTTCAAAAATACCTAGTTTCTTAGTTCAAAATCGCTCCAAATACCAAATTTCACTCAATTTGCTTTAATGGATACCGAAAAAACGGAGTTTTTGCATTTTTCAAAAACTTCCGTTATATGGGAGGTGGGCGTGGTTATTGACCGATCTTGACCATTTTGAATACCAATCTACCCTGTCGAAAGAGCAATATATGTACCAAGTTTCATTCAGATATCTCAATTTTTACTCAAGTTATTGTGACCACAGACAGACGGACGGACCGATAGACAGTCAGGGCTAAATCGATTCCTCTTTTCATTCTGACCATTTCAGTATATACATACATATGTATATGTGTACAAGTACGCTCGGGTATAAAAATATCGAGCATGTGTTCGAAATCGTGGAAAAGCATTAGCAAACAAAATTTTTAAACTATTTTACTAGACTTTAATTGGCAATAAAATGGCATACTCAAAATAATTATGTATGTACGTACATACATAATTGCTTTTTAATGCAATTAAGTTCCTTTAATGAAAGTTTGTTCATATTTTTTTTTGAATATCTACAAAGTTTAAAATTTGCATTTATAACTATACTATATATAATTATGTATATGTTTTTTGTTAAAGAACTTTCTGTATATATAGCAAAAGTTTAATAAATGTTCAAAATTTATGTGCCGTATAATTATGTTACGTACTACATGTTTCATGTACAACGATTTAACAAACAAACAATATTTTTCTAAAGAAACTATTTTTTCCTTAAAATCTTTTTTAATTTTTCATCTTAATTCAAATTTGAATTTATGCAACTACCAAAAAATATTTCGCAAGATACCCACTGTGATTGTACATACAAGTGGAATATTATAAAATTCTTAAAACAGAAAATAATCTGCATGGCAAGGAAATCACCAAAATAATTAGATTTCTTTTAGTGGTATTTTTTACAAACAAAAGATTACTAGTTATTAACCGTTAATATTCGTCATTTAAACTAATTTTTTCAAATATAATAATATTATAATTAAAAGTTAAAAATTAAAAATTAAGATATGCCACTTAAAAACAATGAATCTGATATATTAATTTGTTAATTAAATACTAATTATAACTATTTGCATTCTAAAAAATATTTATAAAATATTGTGGCTTGATTATATAATCTTGAATATTATTCTGTTGTGCAAGCAAATCATTTTTTTTTTTTGGCTTTAAAATATATTTATTTCTATTAAGTATTCAAAAAAAGACTATTTTAATCTTTAAGGCACACAATTTTCAAGAAAATGAAAAAAATATTTTTTATATAAAAAACTAAAAATAAATATTATAAACACAGTTGACAAAATTTGATTTAATTATTATCTTAATTAAACCAAAAATTTTAATAATTTAATTCTGAGTATTGATTGTTTACTCTAAAGGATTTATTTGTACACTTGCTTCTCAGTTTAATGAATTACTTTGAACTTTTATATAAATAAAAATGTAGCAAAAATTATTAAAATGTTTAATTAATTACTAAGGTTGGTCAGTTTTATTGATTAATAAAAATATAATTAATCGTGCAATTAATTAATTAATTAAGCCCAGTTAGATTAATGAACTCGTTCGAATAACTGATTAATCACGCATACATATCTACTTAAAAAAATTATAACTCTATATAAATCACGTTTCAATAAGTCTTTATTTGCGGGGAATACATCGATTCATATGAATTAGTATACATACTATGTGTATGTTCATGCAATATTGACAGATTTTGTTTTTCATTTGTTTTGTTTCAATTAAAAGTTTTATGATATATTTAAAATCAAATGCAAATATACCTCAACTAAATATTTCGGTTTCAGTTTTCCAAAGAAATCATTAAATAGTTTTTTTTTGGCATTTATTCAATTAAAATTTTTCGCAAATTGGCATTCAGTTGTCAACTACGAAAAACAGGATTATTTGCATTTTTATCAAAGAGTATGTACATATGTACATATGTTTGAATGGATGTTTTTATGTAATTGCAAATGTTGCTCGCCTATAAGTATATCCATTGACAGTGTGTTTGCCTTTCAGCTGCTAGTCAATAGAGCCCATTTAAAAGCGATTGCAAATTGAATTAGTGGTTGTCGATTGCGTTGCTTTTAATAGATCTTGCTTTGATAAATGGCCTGCGCGGATAGCGTATTGGGTTGTTGTTCAAACTCTCAGTTTTTTACAATTTTTTTTTTTAACTAATTGCAATGTTAGTGATCTGATACCAAATGGATAAGTGAATTTCGATGCTATTGAAAATCGATATATTTAAAGTTTCTTATAATTTTAAATAAATATATTTCCTGAAAACGCTATTCAATGCCAAAATATGGAAATAAATGATTTTGATAAAACAAAAACAGTAAAAATTCAATAGTAAGGTGTTAAGCAGTCGTAAAGATTTTAATGGACTAATCAAAAATGCTAATCGAAAGTAATACATATTTGAACCAGTTGTGAAACATTTAACATTTTAGGCGAAGCAAGCCTTCTTTGGCTTAATTTGAAACTGCATCGCCAGAATCTAGGTTTATTTACATAATTCAAACGCAAACAGTATGATTTAATTGCCGGATTATGTGTTCTTGATAAACTATTACACATTTACAAATATTCAAAAGTTTATAATTTGTCAATACAATTTTTTATATTTATAATTCTGTGGCCACAAGGAATAACAACTTAGCTCGATTATGAGTATTTTAAAAATACCACTTTACATGTAAATAAATTAACTAATATGATTAGCTAAGGCTTAGTTTATTTTTATTTTTAATTTAGACAATTCAATGGCAGTCTCACTAAAAATATATTTTCCACTAAACATAATTACATAGTTCAGGGTCTCTTTCTAAATTGACTTTAGTTAATATTTCTTGTGGCCACAGAATTAAGCAAAGAAAAATGCTTTATATTTTTGATTAAAATATAAAAAACTTGATAAATTTTCAATTTTAAATATTTGAAAATATTTGATTATTTGTGAACAAAATAGAATCGAACGGTAAATATTTATTCATGACGTATGGAATATATCAAATCAATTAAATAGAGTTAATTACATTTAAATTTACTTTAAAATTATCCATGGAAAAATGCTAAAAATTTATCCAAACACTTCACACCTGAAATTTTAGGATAGGAAATGTCTGCTCTTCATAGAATGTCAAGTTTGGAAGGACTTAAATTCACTTAAATTAGTTTAGTTAGACGCAAAGTTCTTATAAGTAAGGAATTGCGCTTTTGTGAGCAGTTAACAGCAGTTTAAGGACACTTTGGTTGTGAGGATATGAATCATTTAACTTTTGATATCTCTCTCTTGTATGCGAGTCCCCATGAATCTAGATATACTTCACCGAGTAATTGCTTCAATACGGTGAAGCGTTTATTCCACGCGAACTTCTTGAAGTATTCTTAATGCCGGTAGGCAGTTTTTTTGGTGATTCAGCAATATATTTGTTCCGCTAGCATAACAGCACTCGCAAAGTCTTCGCGTTTAGTCTAAGCATAGTCGAATCATATGCTCTCCAAATCATGTCTGTGTTATTTTCCGCCAGCTCCTCCACACATCCACATAACAAATAGTTTTGAGTCGAAATATGATAACTTCCAACTTTTTTTGGCCGTGATGTTTCCGGAATATCTATCACGATGACCATATAAAAAATTATATACATACATAAGAAGGTATTCCACAATTCTTTGATTATTATTATTATAAATGTATACATATGTATGTATATAGAATTGAACGTCGACTGTTTCAACAGCTTCCATGGTCCCTTAATTATTCAATTTATGTTTTGTGTGTGCTGCAAATTAACCACAGCAACCACTGCTGCAACAATAAATGCATATGTAAAGATATATTTCTTTTTCAACATACCACCAGCGGCGAATTGCCTTAATCAAATTTCACATAAAATGCACACATTTATCACTTATCTCTTATTTCATATCTTCAACAAGCGCATTTGCCACGCGATGTCATGCTCGCGGCCACAACGGCCACAGCATTTGAATAAGCAAAATCAAAAGACAAAAAATAAAAAAGAAAAAATATGAATGGAAAGGAATTTCTGTATGAAGTTAATAATATATCATAAAAAGGTATAAAAGAAAAACTTGCAAATAACTGCAAGTTAAGAAATATTTACATATGTACATGTGAATCAAAACCGTTTAAACCTGTAACCTGTAAATTCTATAGGATGAAGTCAGGACTTACTCACTCTGTAAGATCCGTAACCATTATGATCAATGGTCTGTCGTATAGTAAATCAACATAAGTGAAAGTCATTTATTAAATCAATAATGATTTGCAAATTTCTAATAATATTCTGAAGAGGCACTGGCACCAAAGCCATTTCTTCAAGCATCAACTACATCTAACACTATATACATACATCTAACACTATATGTACTCGTATACTAATTGCTCTAAGATGCCCGAGGTCTTCGTTGTATTTTTATGAATTCACCTCCCAGATGAGTCCTAAAAAAAACTCTATCCTAATTTACATAAGCAGGTAAACTTTGAGCACTGATTCATTGAAGCGTGTTCATTGCAATTAAAAATCATTTGCGAAAATATATGTAAGCACGCATAAATAGTTATACCCTAATACTCGTATACACAATGAAAACCTTAACAAAATCTGTAACCGGAGAAAAAGAAAAGTTTACTAAATACATAAATAGTAAAAAAGATATACATATTTAAAGAAAAAAGTAAATTAAAGTGCTTTAAGAGAAAGTATACATACATATATTGCTTATAATATGTATTTATATGTAATTCCGGGATGCGCAGAAAAAAAACCAAAAGCGAGTTTAGGCAAGTATTGGTTTTGTTATCGGAGCACTCATTGCCCAGTGAATGTTTGGAAAGTTTGAATTAATGATATTGAATGTATGTATTTGTACTCTTTTGTTTTATTTAAACTTATTATTATAATTTTAAATAAATATGCATATTTGTAAGCAGAAATATATTTTGTTTCATTTAAATGAGATTTGGAATTAATTTCGAATAGGAAAACAAATGGTCTCCTTTGAGTCTAGTTGGAGATTAATGCTTAAATTCAAATGGATATCGAAGGATTTCCCAAGTGGAGAAATACGATTTTTCGCATACAAAAAATTTTCTCTTTTGTTGTTTCTCTAATTGAGCTACACTTGTAAATGAAGATTCTAAATTGGATAATGTACTGTATCTCCACTTCGCCTCAAATCAATTTCAAACAACAATGTTTACTGGGTTACACTCATATATAAAAAAAAATATGGTTGTTTACAGTTAACATGTTCATATGTTTTACAATGTTTCACTTTGTATTATTTTTTAAATGCCTTAATGGAATTAATCTTCATATTTACAATGGAATTTAACAACATTGATGTGCAGGTTGCCGCACCGTGTTAAATTACAATAGCCAGAGCGAATAAAAAACGGACCGAATATAAGTAGTACAAAAATTGATAACATACATATATATTTTAATTAATCATATATATAATTTTGGTGCGTACACTATATAGCTCAGTGTTTGGCCGAGCTTCTCCTACCATTTGTGGTCTGCGTCTTTATATTATATCACAAATGGAGGGACCTACAATGTTGTGCCGACTCCAAAGGGCAGATGTTTTTAATGAGAATTTTTTATGGCAGATATCCCCTCGAATGTTTGCCATTGCCTGCCGAGGGGTGACCGCTATTAGAAAAAACTTTTTCTATGATTAAGATTTTGTTTGCCCTGAATGAGATTCGAACCTCGAACTCACCGGCATATCGAGTTATAGCACGCACCGCTACTAACTCGACCACAGCGGCCATAATGTAAAATTCATTTTTTTTTGTTTTATATAAAAATGCACGAAAATCTAGAATGCTTTCAACAATTATGTGATGTTTTAAATATTTTTTTTTTCAATTAATTAAATTATTTACTAAGTTTAAATAAAGCATAGCTTTACAGCTATGTATGTAAAATTTACCTCTTTAAACAATTTTCATTAGGAAGTAATTAAATTCGTAGATGATTATTTATGCCAAATAATAAATATTTATATTTAGAAAAATTGTAAATATTTGACGCAATATCTCATTGAGTAAGCCACGGTAAGTTTTTTGCTTGCTGCTCTCAGCTTCGTCAAACTACTTATACGTACTTTATACCCTTTCGGAAATGAAGCACTAGAAATGCACTTTAGAAGCGTTATCAATATAGTGGAGCGTATAACTCTGCTTGCTAAAGCGCAAAATTATGAATTGCCAAAACAATTTAAGTCTTTCTAAATTGTGATCTCATTTATTCAAAGCGTTTCACATTGCCTACTCAAAGCGCAGCAAGAAAGCCCATTGAAATCAGCAAAAGGGATCGTAATCATTGTGCGTTAAAATTTCCGATTGGGTAAATAAGCACATGTATACATACATATGTATACAATACATACTGGATTTTTGACATTAAATCGGCGAATATGCTTTATTCCCGCTTACTAAAGTTAATGCAGTGGAAATATTCTTCAGATTACAATGAAGCAAGCAGGTAGAAAAAGGTAAGAGAGAAGTAAACGAAAAAGTGTAAATGCCAAAAGTGCAAATATAATTCCTTATGACACATGTTGAAAATATTTAAGCTGATTGCCCCTCAAAATTTACGGAAATTTAATGACGAATACTTTTTTCAATAAGTTAACAAATAAACGGACACGGAAAAGTTTCCGAACTCGACTCTGAATCCTACTTAAGCCAGCAACTCCACATCGCTCTTATACGAGTATTAATGAGCAATGGTAGATATAACATGTGCTAACCAATACGAGATGCAAATGAAAGGAACAATAGTCGAAAATACTTGAGGTAAAGCTGCTTGAAATGTTGCCAGCCAGCAACGCAGCTCAAAAATTCTATTGGAAAGAAAAACAGCAAGCAAATAGTTTTAAATGCCATTCAAGCTTTTAGATACAATTACTCACTTTCGCATTCCTTCTTCAATGCGATGCAGAAAACCGTGATATGAAATTATAATCTGAATCGTAGGACGATATTTGTCATCCATTGTTGGCTTAAGCATTTGGTATATGCATTTGGAAGTCAAAGTCTCGGCAAACTCTTCAAGCCGTTCGCTAAAATTCATTGTAAAGACTGTAGTATTTGTTTCGCAGTATGGATGTGGTTTTCGATTAGGTGGTTCACAAGGTGTCATAAAATGTCGTAAAGGTGTAAGGTCATACAAGTTTTTGGTAGTTCAAATATTTTTGTTTTGTTTTGGTTGCATTGCACAGAGTAAGGATGTAAAATAACACAACTTAGAATTTTGAAAATTTTTATGACTTTACGACACTTAAGACACCTTGTGAATCACCTAGATATTTTTAGCAAAATGAGCAGACCTCGAAGCATTCGCCAGTGCCTGCTTCTTAAAAACGTTTTAGGAGGATTTAAGCTTCAATAATAAAGTGTTTATCAAAAACATTTGATTTAAGTTCTTTATAAAATAGCCTTATTTCGTACTTTTCTGCACTCAAGACTGTGACGTTATGCTGAGAAAAGGGTTCCTTTACCCAAAAATTAACTTACTGATACGATTTAGTTACACTTTAAAATTCTTAAAGGCATAAAGTGATATCACTCATTTTCACATTGATAGGTTTGACAAAATTACATAATTATTATTTCTTTACTTTTATTTACAAAATTCTGTACATATTACATACGAGTATTCTCGACATACATACTCGTATGTATTAAATCCTGAAATGATAAGCAGAACCTCCTTATCAATAAATTTTTTTAACAGTCTAAAATTGTGTTCTTACATTTTTATCTGTTTGTACATATGTACATTTATGCTAATGAAATTCGTTAAAATAAAGTAATCACCAAAATTGGACCATTAGTATACTCAATGCAACATTTGGACGTTTAAACTAAAAAAAAATACAAATTTAAATGTATTCTACAAGCCATTAGTAAACACCTGCATAATATTGAATCCATAATTTATTTTATTTTTCACCTTCATTAGTCGTAAACTTGCTTAGCAAAGTAGCACTGACCCAATTGTTGTCAATGAATAAACTGTTATTGCATATTTCATGTACGTAATTTGTAAATACCTATGTATGTATGTACTAAGATTATAAAATAAAATGTAAATAAATAAATGCCTCTTATTGTTTGTTGTGACATTTTAAAGAAATATTGCATACAATAGTAGTTTATTTTGCATTTGTGAGACTTTCCAAATGATAAATTGCTATGAGCAGTGCATTGTGTGAATTAATGAAATTGCTTAAAAATGCGTAAATCTAGAAATGACAACAAGTTGCCAAATTAAGCCTTATATACACTTCTAAACTTGAAGAAAAAAATTAAAATGTCTGACATTGATTTTGAAATAAAGAATTTTTAAACTGGTAACTATTATTATGGCATGTAACTACAGCTTAAAGCTCCATCTCCAGCTGCGAAAAAAAAGCTTAAGACAAATTTTCCATTATTTATTGAGTGTAAACTAGCATTAGGTAACTAATTTTGACATCATCTTTTAAACACTGTTAAGAGTAGATATTAGAACAAAAAGAATATTAGTTTGTCTACAAAAGTTCGTTTTATAACTCACCAGTTTTTGCCGGAACATAAATTTACTCAGAAATGTTTGTATATTCGCCTCAGTGAAAAGTTTTTTCTTAAGAATTTTTACCAGTTCAAACCAGGAGGCAATTTCCGTGGTCGGAAATGAAGGAATTCTTTTTTTGTTCAGTTCAGGTCAAAGTTGTCTAGTTATCCTAAAAGTGTGTTCAATTGTTCATCACAGTAATATTCAGTAATCTTGAAATTATAAAACTCGCTTTTAATAAATTTATAAAAATTAAAAACTGTGCTATTTAAATAAATTAAAGAAATTGTTTTTCTAAGTTATACGAAATTGAATGCTTTACAATGTATTCGGCTGTTTTTATTACTTAATTAATTTTTATGATATGAATTTTAAACAATACGTAAAACTTGTTTGCTTTCGTGCTATTAAATTAAAACAACAATCGCTTTAATGTTAAGCAGCTATAAAATTTGAATATTAAGTTATGTTTATGGCTCACGCCTCTGCTAATATTAATTTTAAAAATTTGTGTTAAGGTGCGTAACATAATTAAACCAAACAAAAAATCAATTATTTGAACATGCAAAGTATTACTCCAGCGAACCATCTTGCCTGATGTTCAAGCTTTTTTTGAATTCATCCAGCAAATCTATGTACTCATTTTTATATCCGTGCACACTTGGGCACAAGGGTATTATAACTACTTCTTACAATCCTCCCTCGTATAGGGATATAACAACTCCCTTTGTAGTTTCGGTATCTATGATTTGTACAGTGAACCAAAAAAGTACAATAAACAGCCGTAAAAATAACATTCTTTCGTTACAAAAGTGAGTCAACATTAAAAAATGTTAAAAGTGACATTACACCATTATCATTTTAATGTTATAAATATTATTTTTTTAATTTAAAATTGATGGTATTTTAATGCAAAACTGACATTAAAAATGTAAAAAAAATTACTATTAGACAATGTATTGTGGCCATTTTAAATGTTAAATTGACATTTAAAATGTTAAATTGATTGATTAAAATGAATGTTTGAACGATTTTAAAGTCATTTCATTTATATTTTATAAATGTTAAATAAAACATTAAAAATATATTTCTAAACAATTTTATTAATACAAATGCTTTTTATAAAAACAATTTAACTCAAAATATTTTATTTCTTATTAAAGTAGTTCCATCAGGAATACAATATAAATGTATAGGTGGACCAGTGAAACTTTTTATATTAATAATTTCAAGAAAATTATGTTTTGTCCCTACGATATATGTAAGACTGAAAGGGTTCTGGAAATCCAAGTAATTTGTAATAATTTACAATAAAAAAAGATTAATATAATTGTTAATTAAAATATCTAAACCGTCGTAGAGTTTAATGACTTCTTTGTCCGTTTTTGTCAAAAAGTAGCCTTTTTTATTGTATGTGCAACCTTTGTATGTTTAACTCATAACTGATACGTTTGTTGAAATTTGTGATTTCAGGATTTCAAAATTTATAATTGATTTAAAATAAGTACAATTTTCAAAACTTAAAGACTGAGTACTGCCATATTCAAAGGGGTTCGGTAAGCCTTTGCAATGCTCCTTGAGAAAAGCACTAAATTTAAGCGCCGCCTTCATCCTTAAAGAGTAGGATATATTTTTTCGTGAAGTTATACTTCTGGCATAACTTTTGGCTTATTTATGTTTCGACTCATATCTAAAGGTCCATAAACATTTAAGTGAGTCTGATAATATGGTGTGTTAAAAAGTGAAATTTAGGTTTTAGGGGCTCATTAAAAAGTTGAATAAACGTTTCATTGTGAAGTTTTATCAATGAATTTAGTTCTTTTACATAAAATTTAAATTTTCGGCTAAAACTAGGTCAAATATTTTGAGGAGAGTAATAAATAGTCCCCAAACAGGGTTACCTCTTGGAATGCGATCCCCAATGATTAATGAAAAAATTAATAAATGATATCATTACACGAGTAGACATTTTAATTTTATTGTTAGTTATTTGAAGTAAATATAAAGGAGGGGATTTGTTTCCAATGTTCGATTCGCCGTAATTAAACATTTGCTAACGATAATTGAAAGCTTCTATTGAGAACAACTTTTCTTGAGTTATGTATGTATATGTCAACAATTTGCTGTGAAATTTGTTTCATTTGCAATGGTCGCGGTATAGTGTATTTCTTCCTTTTGGAATCAAAAAATGATTCTTTCATAACGTTTAGCAATATTTTCCTGTCAACATGATAAATTATTTTTTTCTTAGCGTATGAATTAAAAACGTGCATCCCTTCTGGAGAAGATTTAAAAAAACCCACGAATACTCGAAACAACAAAAGTGACAAAAAAATTCAAGGAGTTGTATTACATACGAGTTCATAAGCACTTATGTACATATGTACATATATGTTAAAAAGTGTGTGCTTAATTTACAAGTCGCTTACAGCTGAAGATGTTAAAGTGGTGCAGCTACTTTCAAAATCTTGGGAATCAATCCAATTGCGCACGTTAAAAATTGCACTGCTTGTAGACATAGCCATTTCCGAAAACTAAGTAAAATTTTAAACGCATTAATGTGTGTGTACATTTATACTAATAATATTACGCTTCTTGTCTTCCAAGCAGCAATTTTATCCCTGAGTTCGGCCCTGAGTCCAATATTTTCGTTTCCAGGAAAAATTAACTCCAAATCTTCTTTATTTACATATTTTAGCCTATTAAAGGTGAATCCGCAAGCTATTTATTTTATGCAAAATATTAATTAAGTTTATAATTCAATTCATAATAAATACTTACATGAAAATGCTGTCAAATTGTATTCTACATTTAATTCTTTGAGCAGTTCTTTTAACTGGGCATCTTCTTTTTGCTCGCTATCGTCGTCAGATTCAATTGCCAAATTTTGTCAAATTTTGCGCGGCATCAATTGGAAGCTCGATATCTTCTACCCGGGCGAAAAAATTAACGTTTTCTGAATTCAATAAAATGGGAATCAAATTTTCTTCCTAGCTATTTATTACATTAAATACTTGAAAAATGAATCACCAAAACGCTTGCGTACAACATACGCATGCCGACACGAATTCCGCTGCTAATGAAATTTTTACATTAAAATTTGATGTACTACATTGCAATATCATATTGATAATTTTCTTACAAAAATGACGAAAATAATTTTAATTTAGCAATTTTAAATGTGAAACTAACCCTTTTTCGTTTAAATTACCAATAACATTGCAAATTGTTAATTTTATATGGCAATATTTTTCTCGGTGTAGTATCCGTCCACAAAGCTTCAAGAAAGTTATAAAGAGGCCTGTATGTTAATCTAAACGATACAGTGTTAACGGAAAATTGTGCATCGAGGAGAACTTTGACCGACTTCTCAAATTCGATAAGTCCTAAAAATTTTACCGCCGTACTATGGGCCAGCGAACCTTTTTTTTGGCAAAAATCAATTTTCTATGCATCGTTCAAAAAAGGAAATTAATACATATAATACCACTATACATACTTATCTTTAAAAAAACAAATTTGTATATGGACAGATGGCAATCCTATTCATTTATCGTACGTTCAAAGATGACATTTCAATCATATAGATTTTCGTGATTCGTATGAAGAATAATAACTCAAAACGCAAGTGTTCCTAATAGTTTAGGGTGAACAATTTCTTTTTTTTCCAAAAATGGAAAATAGTTATCAAGGTATCTTATATAAAATGGAATAGCTAGCATTTGTTTAATTATTGTTGTGAGTGAGTTTTAATTACGTATAAGTTTGTGGTTTTGTTGTGTAAATTTATCAATTGTGTTTGTGTTCTGTGGATGTAAGCGTTACTTCATTCTGGTCTATTTTGTATAAACAATATATCAGGTTAAAGGTAATAATGTGTACTTTCATGTGATAATTAACATTTTTGCGAAAGATGGAAGTAATGTATATTTTCAGAATCGATTAACCTCAAAAATAAGGATATTTTTAATGTACATATGGCTACAAAATAAGAAAAATAAAGATGCAGTTGAGAATTGGATTATCCCTGAAATAAATAAAAATATAAATGAAGAAGAATTGGAAGCGTTTAAAAAGAAAATTGAGAATCTTTGTTCATTCATAAATCGAAAATGGATCAAATACCAAAGGTCATTAACTCGTTTTAAACTATATAATAATGAATGGCTAGAGGGTGAGACAAATTTCATAATTGGTCATTTTTACAATAGTCTATGAAATATGTACATATGTATATCAAAAGCATTTGAGCGAAGTTTTAGCGATCTAAGACTTTTCTCAGATTTTATGCCAAAAATAATGGTTCGCTGGCCCATAGTGCGCCGGTTAATTTATTTAAATCCATATATTTTTTCTTTTTTGTTTTTATTTATATTCAAACAAAATAGTTAACATAACTACGTTAAATTACATATTAAATATTTAATAGTTTCTCATAAAATTAACACCCAAAGCGCTAAAATTTCTGGTGCATATGAATACGAGTATGTACCTAGTTTTATCGCCTTTAACTTGATTTTCGGCAATGTCAGCGACTGAACCCCCGCAGAATGCCGTCAGCAGCAGGTAAGTGAATTCTACTAAACATATTTTTTGTGAATTGAAAAAAAAAATTGCACACAAGCACTTTTGCAATGACAATTGTGGGCGTTTTTGTTTGATTTTTTTTTTTACTAACAAAAATTTTAATGAAAATTCATTTGTTGCCACGCTGTTGACAACGAACCGATAGCAAATTTCGTATGTCTCACGGCGGCTTAACAGTTTGTTGCATGCCACTTTTGCTTCTTACACACCTCAGCAAATTTGTGCTTTTGCAACATTGCAAACATATTTGCTTTTTTGTTTTTGGCGGCATGCTCCGCCAGCCGATGTCATGAACCCCCACGCGTGTGTGCCAATGTCGTTTCGGAAAATGTTGTTGCTGTAACGCGTTTGTTAGTAGTAATCGATTTTGAATTTCCTATAAATAACCAACCCAAATCGCATTGATTGTACAGCGACTTGACTTTGTGGCGGCTTAGGTGCCACCAAACAGCAGGCGGGTGTGTCTGGTCGACTGTGTCATTGTTTGCTTGTGCGCGCGGTGAACGCCTGTTGCATGCTACGCGACGAGCCGTGGCACTGCAACGAATTGTTGCGTTGCACTTGCATTGTTCTCCGTCAAATTGAACTCAATTATATTTATGTATGTATGTATGCATCGCCAGGTTGCTGTTGAAATATAAATTAAAACTGTTCGGAATGAGCCAAAAAATGCCAAGTTAAAGAAAAATTAACAAAAGCGTGTAATCAATGCTTGCTGAGTTTTGATTGTTCGGCGTGAAGTTTATGAGGTTGAAACGTCAAATGTCGATTTTTTAGTGATACATAAGTATCATTGATGTCAATTTAAGTCTATTTGAAATTTTTACCCACACAATTGACTTAATACGACTTGAAAGACTTAAAACTAAAAAAAAATTTTCAATAGATGAAGTGTTGCACAAAAGAGAATTCTTCATAGTAAGTTGTTGTGATTTCAAAAGATCATATTCACAAATTTGCTAAGCAACTCATGATATGAAGCTGAAAATCGTTTTAATTTTTTTCGAACTGTAAAAGTTGGCTTGAATTAATTCAAAAAAAATGTTATTGCTGCTTCATTTTTTATGAAAACAATCATTAATCGATATGATAAAATTTATAAAATTATATTTCATTTACTTCTTCTAATTGGTTCACAAAAATACGCTGTAATAGCGCGATTACACCGCCATCTAGCGGGTAAATTTTTTCAAAAGCATTTCTTTTCCGCAAAAGATCACATTTTTTAGTAATCGCCATCTGTCGGTAAATTTTTGCAAAAATATTTACATTCCCGTTAACAATTACAAGTTAATTAGAACATTTTCCCATATACTCGTATAATGTACCGATATTCGGATAGGTCCACAATTTTTTTTTGAATTAGTAAATTCCCTTACAAATATTACATTTGCAGAGTCATGTTGCAAGTAGAATCAAGAATATAAATATATACATTTTTGGCTAGTTATTTCACTAATTTAATTTTATTTTATTTGGTCTTTTTTTAACACAACAGCGCAAAAGTCAAATAACAAAATGAGAACGCAAATATCAAAATGTATCCTTATTCTCGGTCAACATCGGCCATTAATTAAAGATATTGATGACAATAATGATATCCCTTATTAAGGGAGCCTAATATTGCCTTTTATTCAACATAAATGTATAAAGGACAACGTACTTTTTTTTTTAAGAAAAATCGCGGATAGCCAGTCAAGATCTACATATAATAAATCAATTGACATGTCTAACTTCGGTTGCTGACTTTGTATACAATTCAAGCGCTCCTCGAAATTATTTTTAAATTTCTATAATCGAACTTTTACAGGGTATATATACATTTTCGAAAGAATTTTATAGAAATTTTCAAGACATGTCTCATATGTACATACTCGTACATACTCGTATTTCGACGGGCCATGTCTTCCTCCTTGCTTCTTCGGGTATCGTTTGTTGAATAGTTCCCGCAAAGAGCAGAAAAGAAGTATCAGCTGATGATTAAATAAATGAAGTACTCAAATGTAAATATGTTACTCTAAAGAGAAGCAGGGACCAAATTTGTTTAATCATTAAAAAGAAATCATTTGAAGGATAACAGTCAAAATAAACTTAACTGCTTAGACCGACCTGATTCATATAGTGGTGTTCTTAACATTTGCAACAAAATTCGAAACGATATTGTTCGTAACTTATGTTTGATAATTTTTTGGTTTTATTTTTAAATTTTCAATCAAAATGCTGTTCTTTCTCTAACAAACTAAGTTTCTTTCATTCTAGAAAACTAAAAAAAAAAAATTTAAAATGAATAAACTAAGTTTCTTTCATTTCAGAAAACTAAAAAAATTTTATCAAATTTTTTTCAAATAAATGATAAAACAACAAAAAAATTTAATTTCAGTATGCAGCAACAGTTTTTTCAACCTCCTGTTAAAATGATCTTCTTACCAATTGTTTTTTCTCAAGTGTCTGTTTAATTTATGCCGCCGACGGATTTAGGGCCGATAATGTACTTATTTGGAACTTAAATCGCCAATCTAGACCATTCGTCAAATTTTTTTTGGGACATTGAGCAACCGACACTTAACAGGCGGGTTAACTGCTGACAAAACTGTATCCGATGGTTAAGCAGCATTCACTCCAAAAGGCAGTCGAGGAAACGAGATGCTTATTCCGAGTCTTACCCGTTTGCTGTAACAACATTGTCAACTGGCACGAACGGAATGCTGATAACTCACGAATATTTTCAAAGCTAATTTGTGACAGTTCTAAATATTTAATGAATTCAATTTGCTGTAATTTTAATTTAAAGTTGCTTTAGCGTTCTGGCGAAAAAACCCTCACAAGTATTATATTACTTATGGCATAATATGGTATAAATATTGCTATGAAATAAAATTGTTGTTGTTGTTCCTATTCATAAAACTTTTGGTCGAAACTGACAACGAAACACCTTCGAAGTGCAATGGAAGCATTTAACTTTATTATCTACGCCAGCTTGTAAAACTTTAGACTTCCACATGCCACAAAACTTATGGCATTGACGAAAACCGCCTTCTATGCACTTTCATACAAAACCAACGATAGGGAAGACAGACAATAACAGCTATAACAATAACAACATTTACGCCAAGAATACTTGTCAGTTGTAGTGTGAGCGTTAAAAGCAAAAGTAATTAATTACGAATTTAAAATGTTACGATGTACATAAAACAAGTTGTAGTTCATAAGTACATACAAACATACTCGTACATATACATATGTGTAACATATTTACTCGTATGCAACAGCAACAGGAGTAGTTAGCAGTAGCAACAAAAAACGGCATCAAATGAAAAACCAAAAACAAAAAACACACCAGCGGCAAGCAGCCTCAACGAGATGCCTTCAGCCTGTCACTCGACTCATTCATCAGCAGATCAGTCAAGCAGCAAAGCGAAGTAGTGAAGCAGTTGAATGGATTCTTCCGTACTGAACGCTTTTGCAACAGGCTGCTGCACTTGCACTTGCAATTCTAAATACGAGTATGTGTTTGGCTATGTAAAATATGTAGATACATATGTAAGCATAAATTTAAAAGTTAGTTAGAAGTATGTTTCTATGTTTTATGTTAGGCGTAAGTTTGTTGTTTTATTGTAATGAATAAGATTTGTCGGATTTGAAGTTGCGTGGTAGATGCAAGAATGTTGCAAGTGCGTTCAGCTAAGTGCCTCTAAGGCTATTGTCACGTATGTAAATGTGTTCGCGTATATATTTGTAAGTATTAGCATTAGGGCTGGTCCATTCAGCAAAACGTTTCTCCGAAGATCGCTGTCACTTTTATAAAGTATCGCTGGAAACATACTTTTCAACGGTTACAAAGTTATCGTTTGGCTTCATCGTTTACCGAAGTTTGATGGATCCCTGTGGGATAGTATCTGATAATACAAACAATTAAATTTCGAGCTGCGATGTAATCGATCAGTTTCACTTAATTTGCAGAGTATTATGCATGGAAACATATATTATCCTAAGCAAAAATCAAGCGTTTATAAAGTATTTAACTGATTTTTTCAGATATTGAAATCATTGATCCGCCCTTATGTCCATAGTATAGAGATTTGTTTGATGATTTGAGCAGTGATGCAACAAAAATTCGAATACTTTAACACCAACACAAACTGTCTTGTTTGGTTGGCGTATTTAGCTGGCAGTTAGAATTTAATGGTTAACAAAACATCCCTGCAACTTTGGTTAAAATTAAGCAAAAAAATGCAAACCTTTTAAATAAAACCCTAGAAACAGTTAGCAACACTTGGAGCAGTAAGAACTGTGCATGAGGTAAATTTCAATAAACACAGGGAACATATACAAGGTATATATGTATATGCAGTATAGGATGTGCCAATAAAAGTGTAGAGCGCTGAATTGGATTATTTTTAAGAATATATTAACACACATATTTCGGTCTCAAGTAGATGCTATGCAAAGTAGTTTCAGTAGCTAAAACAATTTATCGAGTAACGATTTTCATCTCTTTCCAAGTCTTACATATTTATGTATGCCAACTGACCACAAATTTAATGATGAACAGCTCTACAAATATATTGCAACACCCTTTATAAAGCATGGTAATTTAGATATACTTTCATTACCGTGTCCATCCTTACTTTCCACTTTAACGAGTTCTTGTGAATTGAGCAAAAGTGAGTGAATGTCAAAGTTTTGACATTTTAAGCAAATTACCTTCATTAAACAAGTTAGTGTGTAAGTTACCGGGTACCTAAAACTTATGACCACATCATCTACAAATGATCTTCGTGGTATAAATATGCTTACACTTAGAAAACTTACAAATATGCCTGTGGCAAGATGATGGAAGTGCGCCATTAAAGGAAGTTTTTTGAGTGTGTTAAGTTGTTTGCTGCAGTGAAGCGTTTGATCAGCCTTATTGCATCATCAATTCATTATAATAATTATTAAATTCAATTCAATTCTCGCTTACACATTTCTTCAAAAAAAAAAGATATCAAAAAATATGTATAATACTCGTAATAATTAAAAAATTATTTAAATGAATAAAAAAAAGTCATTATAAATAAACGTTGCTTCGTGCGTACGTTTAGTTAAATTAAATTTTTTTTAGAAAACGACGTTTGAATGCCAATTGAAACAAATTAAATTAATCAAAAATAGTCTCAAAACAATACAATTTTAATTTGTTTTGTTTGCAGTTTTATGGTTGGTTATAATTATCATGCCATTTAAATATAATCGTTCAAAGCAATTTTTAATTAAATACGATTATTGCAAAATAAATATTTTTGATCATATTTTGATTTGCACAACTTTTTCTTATTTTTACATTGTTCGTATACTATACGGGTTAAAATTTTTATAATTTTTATACAGTGATTACCACAGTATAGTCCTTTTTAAATTAAATGGTACCCATTTTTTCTCATTTATTTTACACCAATTTTGAGAACAAAATACCAGTAAACGAAATATACTGATTTCTCAAGCTTTTACTGAGCTTCTTTCAGATTTTATCACATTTTAAAATTTAAATATATAATAAAAAGCATCTAAAAATAAGAACAGTTTTGGGAACTATTATGGAAAGTATATACAATACACTTAATATGATTATTTACAGTTGGGCCTACGTTACTGGGACGACCCGGATTGTATACATACATATTCGTAAAAAAGATGTTGCAACCACAATAACAACATGATTAAAAAAAATACTTAATAAAAAACCGGGATGCTACTGTAATAGCTTCCATAATAATTTTTCTCGAAAATCATTTTCATTTTGAACATTTCCGTCATGAGAGTAGAAACTAAATTGACAAACCCATTAAAGTAGCCAAAAATAAAATGCTTTTTTGAGGTAATTTCGTATGTTTAATGACTTTATAAATCTTAATGTTTGATTAAAATTATATGATTTTTTAATTATGAATTATTTATAACTTCAAAATGGTGTGCCATCGAAGAAGCACAGTTGCAAAATTCAACATTCTAAAAGTGATTGCCGATTACCTAATTTTGCTGAATATTATAAATGATTTTCATTAAGTGAGATCTACACGTTTCATATAAAAAATAGTGTATATAAATGAATAACTTCCAGGAAAGAAGATGTAGTAACCGTCTACTTATTTCTCTCCGTAATATTATAAAACATTACTTTGAACTTCAGAATGTAGGCCATCTTTTCAATAAAAGCAAGTTAACAAATTGTATACTTATTCAAAACATATGTACTTAGCATTAATGACATAGACTTTATCGTCATAAAAGCCCTGGTGTCCTAAATTCTAGTTTACAATTGAGACCCTTTTGGCTTCTGAAGACTTTAGTGTGTACTTTATAATATAATATAATATAATTTTGGCGCGTACACTATATAGCTCAGTGTTTGGCCGAGCTTCTCCTACTATTTGTGGTGTGCGTCTTTATATTATACCACAAATGGAGGGACCTACTGTTTTGTGCCGACTCCGAACGGCAGATGTATTTAATGAGAAGCTTTTTCATGGCAGAAATACCCTCGGAGGTTTGCCATTGCCTGCCGAGGGGTGACCGCTATTAGAAAAAACTTTTTCTATTATTAAGATTTTGCTTGCCCTGACTGAGATTCGAATCTCGAACTCACCGGCATATCAAGTTATAGCATTCACCGCTACCAACTCGACCACAGCGGCCAGTGTGTACTTTAGGCGTTCCAAATTCACTTTCTATAATAAATGAAAGAGTTATCGCTGCAAC
This sequence comes from Philophylla caesio, assembly GCA_963971545.1. Taxonomy (NCBI): domain Eukaryota; kingdom Metazoa; phylum Arthropoda; class Insecta; order Diptera; family Tephritidae; genus Philophylla; species Philophylla caesio. The sequence continues at coordinate 97,371,823 of OZ020608.1, read as the reverse complement.
CGCGACCGAAATGTTACACTACCAATTAAAAAATTATTTTAGAATAATGTAATCCTTATCATAGTTACTTATACATGAGTGTACTCATTTTATATATGGTTTATGGTATGTATGTATGTTCAATACAGTGAGTCTTTCTATCTTTGCATTACAAGCAATGTAAATCCAAAAATGTTACAGTTCAAAACTTGTCACGACATCATTCAACTTTTTGCATAAAGTATATGTATGCATGTATGTATGCATGTACAAAGGTATGAGTATAACAATCAGTTAACGGTTACCTCTGTAAACATTTAAGTTCGCTTATTACCGACACCTCATTAATAACCACCAGTAAATCAAGTGATTATTATTTATTCTGCATGCCAGTAAGATAATATTAATAATAGCGTTCAAGTTACACCTACACACATACACACCAACTTACACACAAGCGCAATGTCCCAGTCACAAAAGCGATAATCATAAAAATGTATATAAACTTTCTGGCTTTAAGTTGTTTACTCATTTGTGTGTGAATTAATTTAATACTTAATAATGCGTAATATTTGTGTGATAGCTTTTCCTATGTAACATTTTCCAGTCTAGAGAAGACAGAAAAAGAGGTTGGTGTAGCAGTAAACGAAGAAAAAATCAGATACCTCGTGACAACACACAAAAACAACCTCGCGAATAGTGACCAAAGTCACTTGTTGATAGTTACAACTTAGAAGGAGTGAAGGACTTTGTATGCCTAGCAGCCAGCCACAGCCAATAACGTCGAAAAAAATTTCGCCTTATCGATGAACAAAAATCTCGCTCTACAAATCCCTCATTATGCCCGAACTTTTACAAGATGTCAAACGCATCGAAATTCCTTTCGTGATGGGCAACGAAGGCAAGTACGTCCGTGAACTCATTGGAAGCACCAGGTGCTGAAGAACTTGTCCTCTCTTGTTATGAGTTACTGGCGTAAGCTAGCAGAGGAGAGAGAAAATTGGCGAAGTTTTTTTGGTCTGGGCCGAAGCCAACACCCGGTTGTAGTGCCATATAAGGAGAAGAAGATTGCTAACAGACTGATTGATTCATTTAAACTTGCAGCCTCATAAGAATTGTGAATGATCATTCTAAACCATTTGATTTCTTGTCGTACGACTTTTTTAACCTATCTATAGGTGATATATGTAGTAGACCTAAGGAGCTTGACGTGATTCATCAAGAATTATAGATGGTTCAGCCACCTACCTACCTATGTTACATATGTATGTAGGTATGTGTTAGATGAAATAAGTTAAGCAGCAAAATTATATTGAAAATCAGCTTTGAAATGAAACAGAGAATCTCCAGAACGTTTGCTCCAGCCTTAAAAGTTATCAATGGAAAACGCGTTGGTGGTGGCAGAGGAAGAGGTACATAGATCGATTAGCGAAATACACTAAGGGCCGATTGCACCATCTCTGGTTACAATTACCGGTGGTTAGCAGCAATTCAGCTTACTATTCAGCGCTTGCTTAATTGACGGATGGTCTTAACCGGCGCTTTGAGTTCCGATTAAGCCCTTAACCGGAGGTGGTGCAAACGGCCCTAAGTTTTTTTAGTAACAGTTAAGTAAAAAAAAATGATATAGTATTAGCATACACTCATACTAAAAACTGCTTTTGAACTCAAACCCGTACGATTTTTTTGCTGGGAAATGGCGAGAATGAAAACAAAACCGACATGCAAATACAGTTCCGGAAACGAGATATGATTGATGGTTTTAGTCATTGTTATGCTTGTACATACATCCAAACTTGTAATTATTTATACAAACATATGTATGTACATACATACATACATGTATTTACTTTATGTAATCTCATATTAGTTAATCGGTATAAAGGTGATTAACACATTTAGCGAATTATAATAAACTCAATCGGGCGCCATCATTTGCATAAATAGTCAGTCATATGTGATAACTAAGTGGCAGCAACTTTGTAATAGAAATGCATTTGTAGTAATTCAATAACGAATAATCTCATATACATACATACATACATATATATATACATAGATACTTAAGACATATGTTGAAACAACTCGAAACCTTACTTTAAATAGCTGGCAAGATTAAGACACATATTCTTAGTTTAGTATTTACAAAGAAAATTTCAATTTCAACAACCCTTAGTATTCAATTAAACAACTAATGCAGAATACACCACTTTTGGTGTCCGATCGAATCTTTATCACTGTCGCATTTATATCAGTAAATCTGAGTAGAAAAATTGCATAATAACATAAAACAAGTTCAAGAATTATAACCAGCTCGTTGCCATAACTTTTATATTGTATGCTACTGAAAATTAATTAAGTTGTTTACGAGCAGAGAAGTTTAACAGTCGTGTTTCGAAGTTTTATTTAATGAATCTGTAAAGTTTTAACAAAACAACTAATTTGACTTAAGCAGGTTTTGCTGTAGATGTATAAAATTTTATCTTGAATAAAACAAAAAATAATTCAAAATATTTTTTTATGAAGACAGACTTATGTATATAATTAATTGTTAAAAAAAAAGTTATACAAAAATCATTTGCTTAGATTTTAATAAGAAAAAATGGTTATTTTGTCTAATTATCACGAACAGTTATTTTTAATAATTAAATTTTAAAAGTGCGTCGATTTCTAACACAGGGTCTTTCAATAAAAAATTTAATTTTTCAATAAAAAATTATAAACAATTTTTAAAAATGTTTAGAAAGAATATTGAAATGCAATTTTTTTATCTTTTGTTATGCATTTGTTTGAGTCATGTTCTTTAATAGATTTATGACATTTATGAAATTTACAGAATTACAAAAGAAAAACTTCAAAAAGTTTTATTTTAATTTGAATTTTTGAAACTTTTTTTATAGAGCGCAGTTTTGTAAAGCTTAATATAAGCGGGGAATGCTACGGACAAATTTAGTTGTACGAAAGTTCGCTGTCAAAATTAAAACACACTTTAGTAAATGACACTGCCAAAGCGGCGACAAAGTTCGTCCGACAAAACTTGGCGACAATAGATTTAATTTTAATTTTGCTGCAGCCGCTGCCTCCGGGCGACGACGTCAGCTGTTTGTAAGAAATGTACACAAAGAAAATATTGTAATTGAAAGAAAAAAAAATGTATTGAAAAATTGTACCGACATATCGAGCCCTAACCGCCAAAAAGACGTAAGCACCATGATTATCGATTTATGTTTTTTGATAAAAATCGATAGTTTTCGATCATTCGCATCATCTCACAAAATACCATAGCTATAAAATGAACCGTTATGATTTTACAGCTAAAACAATTTAGACGTATGTACATATTTCGTTTGTTTACATATTTTGTTACAACGAAGTGGTGCTTACGTCTTTTTTCGATTAACATATTAGTTTTAATTGGCGGCAAAATCGCAAAATATTTTACTTTTTATCAGTGATTGTGCAATATGGAATTGTGTCAACAAGTGGTAAGTGCACTGGGTTGTTTTTGTAAATATATTTCGATAAATTTCATTTTATATTTTGGTGTTGTAAAACTTTGTTTCAGATTGCATCCAAAAATGGTCTTGTTCCATACAGCGATACTGATTCTAATCATTCTCCTGAGCAAAAAACTTATTCACAAACAGAATCCGAAAATGATATTGAAGAAGAGACACGTGTGGGCAAAAGAGGTTACAGAAACAAAATAATATTACCTAAGAGATTACAAAATAAAAAACAACGTGATACTAGTGTTCAGCCGAATCCTTGTATAAATAAAAAGTGTGGAAATCTTTGTGATGATAAGTTCACCGAGTCAGATCGGTTAGCAATAAATGAACATTTTTGGGGCTTCGGCAACAAAATTAGACAAGAAGACTGGCTCCTTTCGTGTATAACACGGTTATCCGTCCGAAGACGAAGAGGTGATAGTAACAGAAGGCAATATACATACATATAATTATGCCATTAATTATAATGATAATACTATTAAAGTGTGCCAACAGTTTTTGCTGAAAACGCTTCACATATCGGAAAAAATGTTAAGATTGGCTAGAAACAATGCGAGTGGTTTGAAAAGTTTTAGTGAGGAAAAAAAAAAATCTACGCCTCATAATAAGTCTGACGAGTCCAAGGTTGCACTTTTAAAATCATTTATTGAACAATTGCCAGCAGTTCCCTCGCATTATTGTCGAAATAAAAGTAACAAGCTGTATCTTCCTCAAGAATTTCGCAATATAAAAGGATTATATGATTGCTATACCAAGCATTTAAATAATATTAATCAGGAGTCGTCACTGTTATCCTTAAGAGTCTTCCGAAATGTTTTTACAAATAGTTTTCATATCGGTTTTCACTTGCCTAAAAAAGACAAATGCGTAACTTGTGAAAATTACAAAAACCTGGACAGCGAAACACAAAACCATTTAAAGCAAACTGAAGAATACCAAACACACATAAGAAACAAAGATAAGTGTAAAGAAATCTTTTTAGAGGATCAAAAACAAAGTAAAGCCAATTCGTCTTTCCTATGTGCTAGCTTTGATCTCCAAAAGGTTTTAAATACACCCCATGGAAAAAGCATAACATTATTTTATTCTCGAAAGTATGCATACTATAATGAAAGCGTGTATGAAAATGGCACCAGAAATGGTTATTGTTTTTTGTGGGGAGAAGCTGACGGAAAAAGAGGATCTAATGAAATTTCCACTGTGGTCTTTGAGTATTTGAAAATTGTCGACGAAAGAAGAACTCACTCTTCAGTAAGTCTTTACTGTGACAGCTGTGCTGGTCAAAATCGGAATAAAGCTATGCTTTCCACGTTAGTATTTTTTCTTACAATTTCGAATTTTATACACAACATAAAAATTACGTATTTGTTACCAGGGCATACTATGATGCCAGTTGACTCTATACACAGCACTATTGAGGCATTTACTCGCGATAAAACTATTTGGGCCCCTAGTGAATGGTATACCATGATTTCAAACGCAAGAACTAATCCCGAAAATTATAAATGCGTTATAATGAATAATTCTGATTTCAAAGATTGGAAAACATTTTCTCAAACTATGTTTCCCACTTCAATTAAAATCTCTTGGGGCGTTTTGATTATGTTTAAAGTTAAAATTTGAAAATTTTGTGTCGTGGTTATATCCCAACTCTCCCATCTTCGAAAGCATAATTTGATATTTGTAAGTGATAAGACTAGATGCTGATCTATCCCATTTGTCCTTAGATGTGTATTTATAATTTATTTTTTATTTCTTTCTTCAAACAATGTTCTTTCTTTCCATGCCACTCGAACGTTCTTTAGAAGATTATAAGCAATTTCTTGGGTACACTGAGTGCGATAAATGTGGTAAATTTTCACGGAATTATCAATTCGGTTGATTATTGATTTTAGAGAGCATCAGGGGCTAGATTCTGTAACTGTAAAATCTCAGCCGACAGTGAGGAATTATATATAACCAAATATTAAGCGTTGTGAAATAAAATTTAAATTTCTCTTGCTTTAATTTTTGAATCTCTTTTTTAAAGAAAATCTCCTCCTAATCATGTCCCATTTCCCTTTTGTTGCTTTCCTTCTGTTGGATTTTGATGTGAAAGGCCGCGCATCGATGTCTTGGTCACGTTCTCTAACTTCGCTTGTCATTAAAATAGCTTCCGATGTTTTTTAGAGCTTTGCCAATATTTCTTCTTCGACCACATTTTCTTGCCCACAAAGCAATACCGGCATTACTTGCTGCAATATCCTCCTCTAAAAATCGTAAGGTTCCTTTTTTCTCACTAAACCATTTACCTCCCATCTTGCAAGTTCGGCTTTTCTTAGGGCTTCTCTATCCTTTACGTGGCTTTTTTAAAATAAATATATTTAATAATTAATTGACAATGTATTAATAATAATGAATTTATGTATGTAATATTATTTCTATACTTTTGATCCGACCAGTATTTTCCCGTTAAAAGCTTTTCCCTTTCCTCCCAATTCTAAGGGTTCAAATAGCTTTCAACTGACTTAAATCTTTAGCAGACAAAATTCCAATTTCACGTTAGAAATTTTGCTTATATTGGGATACTTAAATGAATATAAATATATCAAACCTGTCATTGGCGAATTCAATATTATTCTCCATAAATTTTATTAAATAATTTTGTTTTTCTGCAGATGCTTTTTTTGCTTTTAATTCCATATTATCAAAATCAAAAACTCACCGGCTAAGATGCTGTAAGTTTGTTTGAGGCAAAGTGTACATAATTTTGACAATTAAAACTCTTTTTCACACTTGCTGAATTGCAAAATGATTGTACATGCAGTTATTAGTGTACACTTGAAAACTCAGTTACAAAATCCAGCCCCAGAAGTGCAAATCGCTCAGAGTCGTGTGCGGGTCTTGGCTGCCGCAAGATAATGATCCAAATCGATGTTTGCTCATCTTCCTACTCTTCCATCGCAAAGTGGACGCAGATTAACGAGATGCTTAAGACATATCACTCTTTAATGCAACTTGTGGCGAATGGAAGTACCTGGCGATGAAGTTTTACCTATCACAAATCCAACACCAAATTTGTGATTCTTTATTCATATAACAGTTTGCTTTCCCAGAATTTTGGGATATACATTTTTACAGCTTAAGCTATGTAAGGTGTACACAGTAGTCAGATATATTAAGTCACACGACACATCAGTTATGTATAACCACCACATAGTTCATACACATGAATATATGATATATATGTTATATTCGTACACCCAACCGCTAATAGATGAGCTACGTTTCCAAGCGCCAAAGCAATGAATGCATAGCATCACGTGCGTGACCACACAAATTATGACACGAAACCAATGCAACGTGCCTTGGCAATGGAAGTGTTGGAATACAACTTGAGGGTGTCGAAGATGTTATCTCGTGTACATACATACATATATACACGAATAGTGTAAGTAAAGTGACATAAAAACATATTTACGAGTATATACAAACATATATTAGGACACTTGCATGGCCGAATACTATATGAACTTGTGCTCATTTGTTTGATATTGAATCGGCTCGTTTTTACAATAGGACAGTGAAATTATTTAAGAGGAAAAGTGACTAACTAGTCAACAATAAGTAAAATGAACCGATAGATTTGTATCAACCACGTCGAAAAGTTAGGCAAGCTTGTAATAAATATTTCCGCAAAATCCTTTCGTCATGCAAAGGGTAGAGCTCGCGTTCCCCAAAGCGTAAAAAGGAGATGCAAGCGTGAAGTGTACGCAAGAACTTCCAGTGCTTTGCAATCCCATTTGTTACTTAAATGCTTTTGAGGTATTGTTGCAAATATTCATATACATTCGTACATACGCACTTGCACTTTACTATTTCATTTTCTGCCTATTTTTCAGGTGAAACGCGATAAACCACGTTCCGTTATGGTTTGGATTTATGGCGACGATTTTTGCTGCGGCGAAACCACATGCGAATGTTGTACAGCCAACAACTTCATGTGCAAGGACGTGATTTTGTTGACGATGCAGTATCGGCTAGACGCTTAAGGTACGCATGCACTCAGCGCAATTGTCACCACGAATTCAGCAAAAGTTGTTTGTACATTTGCATTCTATTTTACATAAACATATATGTATAAATACATATTATATATACTTATGTAAATATCAGGCATGTCAATCCCTGGGACCCGAAATCCCGGAATCCCGGTCTTTTTAACTCCCAAATATCCTGGAATAAGTTTGTTCAAATACCGGAATTGTAGAAAACAATGAATTTAATTTTTTAAATTTTGTAACATTCTAAAAAATTCCCCTTTCAAGGACAAAACAAAGCCTTTAGAGAGTTCACAATCGACAAATAACACAGCTTGTTAACTCCCTTAAGGCTTTATTTTGTTCTTGCCATTATAAATGAGCTGGAGAATATCCCCTTCGAGTAGAAAATGAGCCTCACTATGAAAGCGATGTTAATAGAACTAACGACGAGGTGCCTCAAGTGGATAAGGCAGAAGGTCTCAAAGATAAATTGTATCAAGTTTTAACGAGCAGCTCACAATTGTCCAATAATCGAAAGGCATACAATTTATCAGAAGGCTTGGTAAAAGAAATTGATAGTTTTTGTAATGAGGCGATAAAGGAATACAGATATGTTGTTTGGAACCCGCGCTATCAAATTCATTTCGACCGAATACAGTCAATTCAAAAACAATTTCTCCCTTTTGATTTAAGAAATTTTCGTTGGAATTCTCAGTACTACCTGCCGCCATATACATACATATAAGTCGTTTAAAACTCATTAATCTTCCTACACTTGCTAGTCGCTGAGAAATGCTAGTCGTAGTATTTTTGGTCAATTTACTGACAGACTTGATCTATAGTCCATCTCTTCTTGGCGAAATAAAACTAAACGTCCCCTCCCGAATTTCAAGACATTTCCGGCCTCTCTTTCTGAAGCCATGTAAAAGTAATTTTGAGTTAAATGAGCCACTCCGTAGTTTGTGTGAGGATTTTAACACTCACTCCGGATCGTTTGATATTTCAGACTCACTTTTTTATTATTTAATGCTCTCAATAATCGATACATACATGCATACATACATATATATTACTATTCGATCAGATGATGAGCATTTGTTCTGTAGCTGAACAGTTTTAGATCACGACACTAAACAAACTTCTGCCTTTCATGACCCGTGCGTCATACGAATGCGCCCCTCGCGTCGGTCGAGCGGGTATTTAGGGATAACACCGTTGGGACTATTATTATATTATACATACATGATTTACCACAAATAGTTCTTCTTTGTTATATTAATATTATTTGGTATACTTCCATAATACAACGATTACAGACGTGTTACATTTTTTGGCAAATTAAAAATTATGTATCAAAACTTCGTGAAATTTGGAATCCCGCGATTGTCCCGGAATTTCGTTTTAAGATCTCGAAAATCCCGGGATCAACAAAATGCCCAAAACTGACATCGCTAGTAAGTTTTCACTTCTTTTTACAGATATCCTAAACTTGCAAGCCAAAATTTTGGCGCTGAAGTGGATTAAATGCAATTGCGTACGCTTCAGTGGCGATCCGGAGCGCATCAAAATATTTGGTCACGGCAATGGTGTTACCGGCGCAGTTCTGCTGATGCTGAGCGATTAAGCGAAGGAAGTTTTTCTGCGCATCATTGCATCGTTGGGGAACGCAGACCAAAAGTTTGTATAGAATTTCATTACCATGGCGTTGGCGTTGAACGACATCTACTTACTTGAACAATTATCCAGCGATTTGTTTGCTCTTAATTCAACTTAATGCTGTTCTCTTCGCACCACCAGAGTCACCCTTCAAAAGCGTTGAAAGGTGTTTTTTTGTTTAACCAGATATTTGTTCACGTAACTTATATTTGGGCTCGATTTCTGCGCCAAGTAATGGGCGGAATTTTGCCAGTTGGAGCTCAGGACAGAGTTTGGTTTCCAAAATTGGTATTACTTAATAAAAGGCTGTTCAGTGAAACGAGCTCGGGATTCTTGTGGCATTTAGAGCATCTTAAATGGACTCTGGAAAAATGCGATACGTATTTATTTCTTGGAATACTCATAATGCAATGATTTCCTATTACAATTATTCCATAAGCCAGGTACACGTTTTGAAGGTTAATATAGGCGAATATGCGAGATCTAAGGTACGAAACAAAATATGCTGAATTATTAGCTATAGAAGGACTTAATTGTTAAGTCTATTTAAAGTTTCACCTCTATCCTTAGTCCTCTGCTGCTTCGCCCTTCTCCTTTAGTAAAAATATGTAATGACAGTACGATACATATGTACGTTCGTAGAAAGTATTTTTGATTATCTTGATCACAAAGCTTAAGGGTGCACCTTCTCTTTTCTAGCTACCGTTCCAAAAAGTTCCTAAAGCACATCTAGATACAATACACCCACCACTCACCTCTACTTCCACGTCAAATGTTTCGCCTGTAGATCCTCGCAGCTTATTCATCCTTTACGCTTAAGCTACAAAGACGACGGAGGGTAAAACATCTGCAACAGGCAGCACATGATGCTAAACTTGCATAGCTTTTTCACAGTGCGCTAGCACCCCAAAGCACACATAGAGTACCGCACCATTAAGCGCTTGATTGGCTTGTGGACGACATTTGCCGCGACGGGCAATCTGAATCCGAGCAAAGGCGCAAAATTAATTGCTTGAAAGGCACTAAATGACTGCCTTTGCGACGCGATGCCACCAGCAATGCCACTACCATGGAGTTCGCTGCAAAAAAGTCCCCCACCGGAGCATTTTCTATACTCGACGATGCTGCCTAGTTAGCGCAGTTTGAATATTGGCAACGATTTGGAATTTATGACATTAGCCGAAACGGGGGAGCTGCGCGTTTGGTAGGTAACAAATGTATCACTTGTATCGCTAGCTTCTCGCCAACACCAATGATTTTATCGATTTGTATTGTATTTGTATATCAAGTCCTTGCTGCACAATGCAGACTGCGCGTTGTTGTTGTAAACTAAATAGCGTATGTGTGCATCGTTGAGAGTGGTTGATTTTAATTGGAATTTATGAATCGGAACAATTTTTCTGAATAAATAAGTAGAAGTGTAAGTGGCTGATTGTTTTGTTATTCATTATGGGTAATGAATGCTTGTTGTAACTGTGATGGGATAGTGTCAGAAGCGTTATTTTATTTAATCGCTTACAAATAGGCTTATTATTTCAATTATGTTAAATGGCAATTGTTGATTTATACTAACATATATGTATACATATGTAAGTACATATGTATGTATACGATAGGCAATCACTGGCGTTGTAATAGTCTTTTTCAAGCCCAGCACCGAACTAAACACAAAGGCATATACTTTTTTTAAATACTGTAATTTGCTTCATATCGGACAATGTCTCGCTGTCGCACTAACTATCTGGTGCAGCCTGCAGAGAAACAATTTTTGATCTTAATGACATTTAATATGATATCTGAAAAAAACTTTTACGTACATACATATGTAATGGAAGAAACCAAAGTACACAGCCCTTCCCTATAAGTAATGGTCTGCAGCCAGGTACCGTCACAGCTCCACTCCTATTTAATATCTTTTTAGTAGATCTGCTCAAGGACAAAGATAATATTATTGCCTTTGCTGATGATATTCTAACATATCATAGCGGAAATAAAATTGATCAAATTAACAGCGAACTACAAAAGAAATATGATGAAGTTGAAAATTATGCTCTGAAATGAAAACTAAAAATAAATGTGCACAAATGTGAAACGATACTATTTCGTCCCCCTACCCTAAAGTGCACCCAAAATGTTAAAAAAAAATGGAGGCACTTCCATGTCAAGTCTAAAAATTATAACTCAGTAATACCTAATAAGGACATTGTAAAATACCTTGGTATCTACCTTGATAAATTTTTATATTTTAATGACCATGCAAAGAATCAAATAGAAAAGGCCAGGAAATCCTTCATGATACATAAATCATTATTTTTTTCGACATACCTAACCAAAAAAATCAAAGTCCTAATGTTCCAATCCCTTGTTCGGCCTATTCTTGCTTACGGTTGTCCCATCTGGTTCAACATATCTCCTTCAATAATGGAAAAAATAAGTGTATTCGAAAGGAAATGTTTAAGAACATGTACCAAACTACATAAATCTGCTGAAAGCGATTATTTAAAATATATTTCAAATTAAAGACTGTATAATGAAAGCGAAATAATCAGAATAGATAATTTCATTATACAATTGATAAGATCGCATATTCGAGAATGCTCTATAAACTTTGATAATTCCCTTATCTATAGCCCATTCTACAGTGATGAAAGGTATATAAAGAAATCATTTGAAACTGGTTTTATCCAAAATGAGGATGGAACAACAATATTTTACCATAACTTTAGAAAGGCAATGGATAAAAGTATTAAGTACATTGAAACTGGTGCGACAGATCTTAGATTTTCAACTTCAATCTCTGATGGTGATATCGACGGCGTACAATCATTACGCAGAACTAATTATTGGTGGTTGTGATCAAATAGAATAGTAGAGCGTATTCTATATATTATTATATCTTAATATTATATTATTATAATCCGCTTATGTGTAAAACTACTTCCTTCCTTTACCTTTTTGTTTTTCTTTCCGATTTTATCTTTCATAAAACGCACGAATTGTAATGTTTTTTAATAACTATTTTTCATGACATACAAATAATAAATGAATTTCAATGTAAAAAACTTCTCCTCTAATTAGTCTTTAAAAGAGAATTCTATAATTATAATACATTTAACTTGAGAGCTCGATCAGGGGACTATAGTTAAGCATTAAATTTAAGTATTCTTTTGTTTATTGTAGAACTAACTAAAAAATTAGTTTATTCAATAAAAAAAAAAAAGCAGAGAAACAAAATGTCGAGATGTAAAGTTAAAAAGCTCCTGAACCACGGGTGTTGTTCTAAAACCCTTAATTATCATTTTGCAATATAAAAATTCAAAAAAATACATCCAGATCAGATTACTGTAAAGCAACGACATAAACAGTTTTACCGCAGAGATAAGGTGAGGATTTCACGCGGGCAAGTAGTTCCAGTATTCGAAATTTATTATCGAATTTCATTATTCTACTCAGGCAAATCCCTTCAGATGACTTTTCGTTTCACACCCACTCAGTAAAGAAAAATAAACAAATATTTAATTTTGCTCTATGAATGTCATGTGAGCTTTTGGTGACAAAGTAAATTCCACTTTCAACTTACTTACTTACTTGAAAGGAATGCGCTTAAATGAAAATATTAATTGAACTATGTACACATCGAAATGTCTTTTTGTATCTGAATTACATCTGTATATCAAAAACAGTCGTGTCTGCAATAGATCTATGCAAGGCACATCAAATAGGTAGCCGCAGCAAACTTTTTTTTTGAACTTTTTTCATATTTTATTTTAATTTGAATTGTCAAATATTGAATTTCGTTGTGATAAGAATGCTTTCAGTACAATTCAAGGTAGCTGATAAAATATTTTTGAAAGTTTAGCTTTTAAAAGCAAAAACAAAATATACAGAGCTAAAATTTATTTTTTTCAATTTTTCTACTGCTGCTACCTATTGAATGTGCCTTGGATCCATGATTCAATTATTAAAGGTTTGGTAACTAAGCAGCTAGCTCCCTCACTTTTTGTCAAACGGCTCCCTTAGCATCAAAACCGTATTGCTTCTTAAAAATAAAAATAGTAGTTACCTCAAAACTTTTTAATACGAAAAACTAACAGGCAACACTTTTTGTTTCTTATGTACGCGTAAACAGTAAGTTTAAGTCCGGATTTTAATGACAGCATTTTTTCTGATTACAAGATTGACCCCGTCTCGTAAATATTTCATGTAAATGTGTATAAATGACGCGCTTTTTCATTGAACGATTTTCACGCGCATATAAATTCGATGCCACTCTGTCACATCGCAAAGTTTTGTAATTTCTAGAAGGAATGGTTTTAAATAAACTAAAAATAATGTGAAAACAAGTATTTGTAAGAACTAAATTCTTGAGTTATGAAGTTTGATGTATTTTTCTTTTAATATACATACATAAGTATAAAGACTTTCTTTCTAAAATCTCGAATTTTTGTGGTTTTCTTACAACTCCATTAACTCCATAAAGTCACTTACTATTTATCGGAATAAAATGTTTGGTCCCTTCAACGTCCAGAGGTTCATCACAATATTAAGAATAACCCTCACAACGATGGTAAATAAATAAAAGGAGTAAACCGAATAAACAACTTATATTTGCTTTATGCCATAAAATCGTTTAGTTCATGGGACAAATAGATTGAAAATTTATTTTCTAGTTAAAAATTGAAAAAAACATCTACCAAGAAGTACATAATTATTTTAATTTTGTAAGCATAGCATAGCTATTGTATTTCTTAATTTAAATGAAATATCTTCGAAATTTTTAATTAAAAAAATTACTAACATTTTTCTACTAATTATTTAGTTTTTAAGAAAGGGTAATAAAATCTAACCCGTTTTCCATACTTTGTAAAACAACCCTTTATAAGGGAGTGTCAAAATTCGAATGTCATTATTTACCTAACCTTTTATAATTGAATCATGCCTTGGATCTATGTAGCTAGCTATTTTGTCAAATAACACAAAACATAAAAAATGGAAAGAAATTTCGGTGACGCAAATGTAAAAAATTTTTAATTGTTTTGTTGATGTAACGTTGTTAAAAGTCAATAGCGAAGAAAAAATTATGAAAAATTGTGAAAAATAAGATTTTCAGAACTAATTGTTGAAGATCATGCTTTATTTGGATCCCGAGTAGAAAATTTCAACAGTTTTCGTTTAGTTGCGGTAGCTGTTCGATATGAAAATTTGTTAACTAAAATTTTATTTATTTATAAATATATTTTTTAAAAAGTAATTACCGCACATTAAAAATATTTAATATATGATGTTGATCATTTTAAAAAGTAAATCTTAATTATTTAAAATTATTTTACATACAATTATCCCAGACTTAAGATATAAAATTTCCTTTACCAAACACTTAAATTGGGAAAAAGCCGAATTAAAAAAAAAAACTTAAAACTATATTTTACTTTTACATCTGTATGTACATATGAACATACATATATGTATATACATATGTACAAAGATGTAAGTATCTACATACATACATATGTATGTATTAATAAAAATAGAGGGTACATATTCTTTTAAACTTGTTTTCCCATTCGTTTTATTCCCAAAAGCACATTCTAAAGAGCTTTTCCATATCTCCCAAATAAGCTGCCTACATTTTCTGTGAATTAAAGAATTCAGCAGAAAAGGACTGTAAGTTCCACAAAATATCCTATAAAAAGTCAATTTACTAAAACAACTGCATTAACGACCTTCTGGTTTAGATGCATTTCCAAGGGATGTTTTACATGTTTTTCTAAGAAATTTCCTGCGCACATATCCCAAAAGGTCCTTTGTTCTCTGCTTGTTATGGGTTTGTGACATGGAAAACTTGCGCTATTTAATATGAGAACCATTAACAGTTTTGATTTTGACATCTGCGACAGAGAACTTGTAAGAAATGACAAGGAGCAAATGTTAACTAACATTTTTTTAAGTACTAAATTGAATATGCAAGATAAAGGAATTCACCAGAGAAATAAAGCAATTCAACACAGAAATAATGGCATTCACCACATCACTTAAATTTACCTTATTTCACGGAGACAAATTATTTGCACATTTTCTTAATTTTGTAAGCATTTTCGTGTTGCTGTGTATGAAGAACTTAGTAAAAAATAAATATTCTGTAATGTAACAAAAACTAATTAAACAAATTTTCTATAAAAAATTTAACATTTTATGTATAAAAGAATTTTGAATATAAGTTAACATGTACATATATGTATATGAATGTATGTCCTATGTATAGATAATAATAGCAGCATTTGCAATAAGGCAAGTTATTTTTTATTTTATTTTATTTATTTGTTATTATGGTTATGTAATTTGGTTTAAAAAGGGAATTTTCCAGCGGAAAAGGGAAGTTCAGTTGCCCACACAACATCCGGAAGTCACTGCTTTATCTGCTGCTGTAAGTTTACACCTTGAGAACAATAGTAGCATGATTTCAAATTTATAACGATAGTACAATATATTGGATAACGTAGTTTCCGATTTGCTGGAGAACCACTTAATACTCGAATGCTGAACAAACTATTTCCTGTTTATTATCGAAGGTGAGACTTAAAAAAGAGATTCGGTTTCAAATATTTTTAAACTGTTAACCATTATTTAACTATTTATTGGACAAGTTCATATCAAAATCACCTCATTTTAAGAAAAAACAAAGATTTAAAAAACTGTTAGTACTTGGTTTACACACGTCGGGCTACATTACAGGAAAGATTTAAATACATTTGCAAAAAGGACGAATATTTTATATTGTTACTACAGCAACAATTTATGAAAACTTTACTCATTTAAATTTTTATGCATACTTCTATTTTCATATATGTATGTATGTATGTATGTATGTGTTTGTTTTTAATTCAGCAAATACATATCTTTTGAGGATAAGCTTCTTTGAACCCTCAGTCTTATATGATTTTATCCCCAAAAAAAATATGTGCATTATTTGAGCACTTTGGCATTCGCATGCATTCGAAAATTATCTTCTTTTTTTTCAAAAATAATTTATTAAAAAAAGTCTTTAGCGTAGGTCCCACCGAGACTTGAACTCGGATCGCTGGATTCAGAGTCCAGAGTGCTGGCCATTACACCATGGAACCAATTAATGCTAAGTTTCTTATGACACTACTATATTGCAACAGATAGGCAACAGCAATGTTAACGAACAGATAACAGTAAAATGCATCCTTACTGTTATCGACTGCGGATGCAGCCACATTAGGGTTGCCAACAAGTACTTTTTACCATTTAGCCAATAATTCTACATTTGAGTTATGTGCTGTATTTATTAAATTTGTGCTTAAGAAATTCAAGAGAAAAATCATTTGAATTTTTGCATGCACATTGAATAACTTTATTTAATATTTGAGTATTGAATATTTTGAATATTGAATGTATGTATGTAATTGATTAACTCTATTAGGCTGAAACAAAAAAGCACTTTTTAAGTGCATTAACTTTTAGTTAAAATGATTTTAAATTGCAGTTATTTTTTTATTATCATATTTGATGTTTGCCATTTGCGGTATAATATTGAATAAGTACTGGCGCAAATGTACGACAATATAAATGTATAACTTTCGGTTGTCCTCCAAAACACAATTTAGTTCAAAGCAGTCGAAGTGAGCACAGCGACGCCACGTTCATAGAAACTATGCGAATCCTGGCCAGCGGCTACAGCCAAATCAACAGTGAACAAGAGTTCTGTGCGCGTGGAATTCAAGTAAACCGGCAAAGTAAGTTTACTAACACGTGTTTCAGTCGAAGCTCTGTAAAATGTACAAAGTTTGTTATTTAAAAATATATTTAATTACTTAGTAAATATATTATTTAGGTAAATTTCATTAACTTACTTCACCCATTTGAGTATAGTGATCGGTAAGTCCATCATAATTGTGGAAGCCAACAGAAGCTCATTGTTCTTGCATTGTGCGCCTTGCAATTTCAATCCGCTCACACCGAAACTACTATCCTTTTGATCGGGATTTAAGCTCGATTCGGTGATGGTTACCTCTAAAGCCAATTCCTCTAGCGACCAGCTGTTAGCTTGGGCCACACATTGACGTGTTGCAGTGATGTACGCTTCGGGGTTCAACAAGCCACCCAACCAAACAGGGAATGTCTGCAGGAAAGGAAGTTATAAATACAATTAAAACAAAAACTTAACTTGTATTTAACATGCAACTATTGTAAATGAGATAGTTTTTTTGTTAAGCTCATATCTTGCAACCGATTTTAAATTGCTTGCAATTTTTAGCATAGTTCGATAACGATGCTATATGAAAATTTTCTGCTAGATGGCGCTGGAGTCGGGAAGTATTTTATACGAAAAAATATATTGTCCTCGTGAGACGAAAAAAAAATTCCTAATCAAATTATGGTTTGACTGATGTCACACTCACCTGTAACTCCTTGGCGCCTGCCTGCGACACCAATTTCGAGACCTTCTGTAGTTGTTGCACACGGTTGCTAAAATCGGTAATCCATTGTATCACAGTGCAGCCGACTGGAACGGTGTAACGCTTCCAACCCTTCGGTATAATGCCACGGACCAACTCCGACAACATTGAACGATGGTGATTCGTTTGCTTCTTTTCACCCTGGCAGATCAACACTACGTCCTGCAGATCGGATATGACGGTTGTCAATAATTTAGCGCCTGAAGTTACCTCACGTTCAAAGTAACGATATAATGGATCTTTGATATTCTCCACAGTACGTTTAAGCACGGCCAAGTTTTTGGGCAAAAGTTCCAGCCAAGCAGTTGCCGAATTGTGCAATGTCTTCATCCAAGATGGACGTCCATCTTCTTGACGTGTTGCTATAGCCGCTTCGGCGTGCTCCTCAACGCTATAAGCCAACTCATCGTCATCCTCCAGCTGTTGCATCTTCAGTAATTTGCTCACCAAATCTGTGCCGCGTGTCGTTAGCAACACCTTCTCCGCATTGTTGGGCAATCCAAGCCAGGAAGGCGTCTGACGGTCGGACAAATTCTCAATCCACTTCAAGAAGTGATCGCGCCGCGTACCATCTGGCATGGTGATATGTCGCTGACCGGCGGCACCACCATCAACATTGGCCACAAGCGCGAAATCGCTTTCGAAGCTGCGCGCCGTAAACAATTTCTTCAGGAATGAGGTCAGCAAACGCTGATCGAAATCATTATCAATTTTACCGCCGTAGATGGACTGCGACAACAATGTTACCAATGCATCCCATGGCACCTTCTCCGGCGGCAAATTGGTGCGACCCATTGCGGTCGTGTCGATCCAGGTGTCCAGCGTGTCGCACGCGACGCGCAAATCCGACTCATTGAACTCGTACTTCTTGGCCCAGCCAAGTGGCACATAGCGCAGACGCTCTTGTACGATGGCATGGAACCAGGCGAGCAAGAAGTAGAGACGTGCACGTTCGCTGGGCGTTTTCATCATGCGCCCTGCCGGCACTGTCGAGAAAGTGCGCAACAAGTTGGCGCGTATGCCTGGCGGTGGTTCGAAAACGAAAATGCGGCCAGCGCGCAACAAGTTGACCGGCACCTTGGGATTGATCTCCATGGTAAGGAATAGTCTGAAGCCCGAGTGTGGCTGCAGCGAATGCAGCTTCTTCTCCAATTGCACCAACCATTGTGGCGCTAAGTGTACGTTCTTTAGCAGCACCCAGCGTCCACTCTTGCAGGCCATGTTGATGGCGCGCTCGGCCTGATTGAAGCCCTCCGCCGAACCAATGGCAATGCTCGAGATCTGTTTATTTAGTTCGGCAGCCAAGTCGTCCACACGTCCGGAGGCATCAAAACCGGGCACTGAGCACAGCAATGCGGGTGTGTTGCAGTTCAACTGTTTCTCCACAACTGCGGCCAAGTCCAATTCCTTTTCGGCGTTCGGCATGAAATCAAGGCCAAGCACAGCATCGACTACCTTATGCGCGGCAGCAATAACGCGATCCGGGCGGAAGGCTTGTATCAATAGCAACTGATGTATTGAGCTAACTATGGCGGTGAGCGCTTTCGACTCATCCCACAATTGTGGTACACACTGCTCGGGTGAGCTTTGTTGCAGCCAAGCGCCAATTTCGGGCATTGATTTCAGTTTTTCTATCAACTTGCGGAAGATGGGTAAACGAGATTGCAAGCGATTGACGCTTTCTATTTGCTCCGCGGTGAGGCCATCAACTGGCGTTGAAGAGGCAAGCAAGCCCTCGCGACTGCGTAAGAAGAAATTGAATTCAGCATCCAAGTTCTGTTCGGAAGTGCCCTTCAAGTGAATCTTGCACATCAGCAGTGCGAAAGTGAGGCGGTCATTGTGCAACATGCCACGCGCTACACGATCATAGCAGACCTGCAAGGTAAGAGATAAATAAAAATATATAAAAAAAAGTGTAAATATATATTTTTTTAAACATCTGGTTATTGTTAGCACAAGCTTACCTGGAACAGATCTTTGGTGACGATGCCCAAACGCTCCGTATACTCTGTCTTGCCATCTAATTTCGTATTGTTGTACAGCACAGTCGAGAAAATGTCCAAGAACATTTTCAATGAATACTGGTAGAGGAAGTGTACCTGATTCAAGCTGTCCATGGTGAAATAAATGTTGCTGCAAGCCACCGACAAAGGTAAATACTGTTGCGATACAGTCTCAATTTCCGCAATAACCTTATCGGTTTCATCCACCTTCTGGTTGATATCATAAGCTTCCTTCTTCAATGTCTCGAGCGTCGTAATCACCGAGTCGTCATCTAGAATCTTGCCCTTCGCATCATTCAAAGCTTGCAACAAACTCTTTTCGAGCTGGCGTAAGCGCAAACGGAATTCGCCCTGTAATTTCAACAGATCCGAACGTTTCTCATCAATATCCGGACGCTCAGCTTTCAGCACTTGATTCAGACATTGTGATTGCAAAGAACTGCGCGTCACAGTGAAGTTAACGAAAGTCACACGAGAGCAAATATCCGGTGGGAACTCCACCGTTGGATCACGTGTAGACAAGAAAATCACGAATGAAGGCGACAAATCGATATCCTGATCGCCGAGTGTGATCAGCACACGACCACCAGTGCGACGCAGTTCACGATTGAGTACAGGATTCAAAATTGGATCGTAATTCTCAACATCTTGTACAAGCAATGGGTTGCCGAAACGAAGCGCCGATTCCAAATTCTTGCGGAAGGAATCGTCCAAGAAAGAAGTCTTTGTAATCTTCTTACCAGCATATTCATTGAGTAAGAAAGTGGTAGCTTGTCCCGATGGATCAATAATGAGTGGATAACGATTGAAACGTTTAAGCATTATAGCGTTCTCGGTGCAGAGATCATCGGAAGGCAGCGCATTGGCTTGCCAACGCAAACGTTCATCGGGATTGGAAAGATATTCAGTGCGTGCCATATCGGCACGATATTGTATATTAGCCGACTGCAAGTGCTGACACCACGTTGTGAAAAGATTCAAGCGATAGTGCTGATCGAAGTAACCGCCTATGAGTTTATAATAACGAAAATTTGTTGTGTTGGAATATCAAACTTTGATTTAACTAAAAGAACTATACATTGTCTTTTAAACTTACCATAAGCAATGAACGCGGCCGATAGCAAAACATCGCCAATAATTGTGGACATTTGCGACTTAAATGTCTCGCTAGTGCTCTCCCAACGCTCGCGTTCGATATTCAAACTCTTCAGCAAAGCAATCGAACGATCGACCTTAGCTTGCACATTTTCCAAATCGGTTTTTATGGCTTGCGCCTGTGATATGAGCTGTGCATATTCTTCCTTGTAGGCGGCAATACTGCGCTCCAGTTGTTCCACCAGATCCTTTGTGTCTTTAGCGCTTTGTTTATTCACATCGGCTTGTTCTTCGAGCGAGCGCAATTCTTCGCGCAGTGGTTCGACGCGTTTTAACATATCGGCGTATTCGATCTGGGTAAGGAAAGTGATGTTATAAAAGCATGTAAGAGTTTTCCTGATTTTGTTGATTTTTTTTATTTTATTCACCTGTGCAATTGCCCATTTGACCATAGGGCCACACGCCATACTGGCGCGATTAACCTTTTCAAAGTTATAATCGGGATTGCTCAGATATTTGTTCTTCATCTTTTCACGTACATCGTCGCTATTTTTTTTATTTGTTTAAATTGAAAATTGAAAACAACATATAAGTTTCAAAATTGGCATATTTTGTTTTTTGTTGCAAATTAATGATAAAATGACCAATCAATGTGTATGGTATGCAAGCAAAGCGTTTACTATTAACAAGAATAAAAACTAAAAGCCAAAACCAAAAATGGTGAATTTAACGAAAAGAAATGGGGTGTTTACAACAAAAAAATAAACCAACACCGATAAAATTCAAATTAAACTAAAAATTAAATATATATAAATCAAATTTACTCGAACCAATTGTCAAATGTTTTTTTTGATTTTTTTTGCAACTATGTTTATGGCAAAATCTACAAAATCGCGTATATCCAATTGCAGAAAAAGGGGGTAAACTTCAAAAACTAAAAAAATAAAACTACAACAAAAACTATAAAAAAATATAATGTTGCTTTACGAAAAACGAAAAAAAAAAATTGTGCAATCGATTGGACAATTTTTGAAAAATATAGCTAAGATTCTAATAAAAATTCAAAGAGTCCAAAGTAACCCTGTTATCCAGATCAACAAAATTTAAATTTACAATTTTTGAGTTGATTTACATCGGTCTGTTCTTCTTTAAATTGTAGTGTGTTAAAATTCGTTCTGGTGTGGTGAAATATTTAACAAGAGTTTTGTTCAAAAAATCAAGAGTTGCGTTTAAGAGTTACAAAAATCTTCTATGAATTTTATAAGCCGCACTTTTTTCTCCTTCACATTACATTCTTAATTAGCTTGAATTTTTGAAAATTCACCACACTCAATCAAATAGTCCAACAAAAATTAACATTTCAAAATCAAACTTAAAACACTCAAAATTGTTTTCTATCAATTGCACAACTCATTCGAAGAATAAAAAAAAAAAATTACAAAAAGAAACAACAAAGTTGTACAAAAATTAACTTATTATTATGTTCTTGTTGTTGTGGTCATGCTTACGTTATATTTTCAGTATTGAAGTTAGATACAATTGAATTTATAAAGTTTTCTCTCATTATAACGGCACGAATAGATTTCCAGTCGGTCGCATTTTCACCCAGTAGCAAACAGATTGACTCTAGTGCCAATTTCACCACCGATGGTGGATTGGCCATGGTACGCACTTCAACAAGTTGTTGCTTTCTGATCGATTTTACGGCTAAAGTGAATCAAGCGGGGTAGGAGTGTTTGGTGAGTTAGAGTAGTAGTAGTAGTAGTAGTAGCAGTATAAATATAATTACGATCTAAATCGTTTAGTAAAATTATTAACATCTATCAATTTAATAAGATATTAAACTAAATTTAGGGGGACATTAAGCTTTTCTTTGCTTTGGTGAATTCGGTGAAATGTTGTTTGAATGCAAGTCCACTCCGTCGTATCCATCGTATGGCAGTCTTCTTCCGTATGTTTAACCAAATGAAAATTAAAAGTTAATTGCTAGCCTAACCAAAACCTGCAGGCACATACATTCATTTGTACATTTGTATTTGTTTATATATATTGTATAATTACATTTAGGCTTGATAAGAGTTCTGATGACAATTAAAATTCCTTATTCTACTTTTTACTATTTTACTATTTTTTTTTTCAATTTCAGGATCTTATTTTTTGTACTTTAAGGAGTTACTCGCTTAGTTCTTACTTCGCGTCGCAATGCTGTCTTTACAACCCCTTAGATAATCTCAGCAGCTAAATACTAATCCAGAAGACATTCCTGTTGAGAGACCTTCCTTTTTGTATTTAATTTTTCTTTCTATTTTTCATGGAATGGCACTTACTGCAGTTCTTCTGCTTTCTTAGAACACTTAGAAAAGATGACACCATTTAAAGAAGTTCTTCAAAAACTGCTTCTTAATTCATTACCTTTGAACCCATGCTGTGAATCACGTTGCCTGAGTAGCATATTGAATTCAGACAAAATTGTATTGGCGTATATAATAATTAGAAATGCTAGGACAGGAGACAAAAGGCAAACACTTTTTCATCGTTTCTCGGGTAAGCCATTTAGAATGACTCATTATAAGAGCTAAGTGTTTAGCAATCTATAGGGGCATATGTATGGAGACTAGTGTATAGGTATATGTAAAGGGTTTGATCTTAGTATACAGAAATGTGCAAAGAACATCCTTGATTTTACTTTATTCACAAGTACATTTTGAAGATATAGTAAAAAAAAAAATATAAAAATTGTTTAAAAGGGAAACATTTATATACTTTCAGTAGCCCAAAGCCAGTAGCGTCTTGTCTTGCGTAATGGAAATTTTACTTTAGTTGCCTAACGGCTACACGCCAACTGCTAGTCTCCATATATAATAGGGGTATTAGTCTATCTACTGCTTCATCTTAAGCAAGATAGTTCAGAGGTATTTAGTAGCTGAGCAGTAAAAGTATTCGTGAGATGGAATAAACATAAACGAGCTGATGGCAATTTATACTCATCAGGAAAGAAAATTGACACTGAAGATGGCACAACGCCAAAACAGGTTTGTCTCCAAATCAAACTTGACAAGGGATAACGGAAAATCGTTACAATAAATATTATCAGCAATGTCTAATTTCGGCAAAGAGAATATTGCGGTAATATGTCTGAAAGGCAGTTTTAAGATGTTTTGGATGTTACGAAAGCACGCTTGATAAATTTATGGAAGCAGTGGTTTCTCTTGCTGGCGGTTTTAATAAGAATTACTACAGACCTATTAACGCTTCTTTAATACCGTTTAGAACTATTTCGAGGCTTTCTTTTCTTTCAAACATCTCAAGACATCCTTCCAGCAGGGCTGAAGCGAGTGGCGACAAGGGCGACCGCCTTGCGGAACAGGCAAAAATCTGTTTGTCAATGATTTACAGCTGATTTTAGCGTGTCAGGCGATTGAGACGATACAGGAAAGTTGGTCTGATGCGATAACTAGTGGGTGCTGCAGAGAACAGCCGCCAGGCGGTTTGACCGTGGAAGTTGGGCAGCAACCACTCCGATGATTCAAGTCAACGAATGACCAGGGTTGGAGTTTATCGACCTAAAAAAAGTAAGTTCGCTGAAACAAACTACTTTCTTAGGAATGCCGAACTCAAGTAATAGGAAATAGATTTTCTTTGCTTATTTCAGTAGGGAATTACTGAAATGGTGGAGATTATTTCAAACATCAAATGCGTAAAAAGTTAATGCGGTAAAAGTATTTAAAATTTGTTTGCACAGAACTCTTAGCAATCCAATACTGAATAGTTGTTAAATACATGAATTATTAATTAAATAAAGTCTATACTTACAACATTATTTACTATAATAAGTGAGTGTTAAGTATATCATTTAAAATTAAATTATTTGCGCTTAGATTAGATTTTTATAATACAGAAAATTACTTACTAAGAATTTAATATACAAATATTAAGAGAACTAAAATAAAATCAACCATGACGAATAGTAATTATTTAAATTAATATTTGTGCACAGCAAATGCAGAATGTGATGAATGCATTATTTGGTATGTAAATGAACGCTGCAAAAGTTGAACAGTAAATTAAAAGAAAAATAAAAATTGTATGTTTTATTGGAAATCAGAAAGTAGAGAGGTAGCAAATCCCGGCGCAGTTATTTATGGAGATTATATGTTTTAGATTTGCAATATATAGATATTTTACAAATACTGCTTCATGGCGTAATGAAAAAAAAGAAATGTTTAATTAACACAAGAGACACAATAAGCCAATTTTGATGTTTTCGAAACGAAATGAGTGATCGTTTATGGTGTATAGTGTACACAAATGTTATATTTTGTTGTTGTTTCTTTTTCGTTTTGAATTTTTGCGGCATATTTTATGTGTGTATATTATATAGGATTATATTGTTTAAAAATATGTAGTATGTATATATGCAGGTGGGCGTGTGTTTAAGTGAAAATTTTGAATTTTGTACGCTTAATATAATTTTAATTTTAATTAATACTGATTATATATTATACTAGTATAATTTTAAATAAATAGTAATGTGTATTGCCGTACGTGATATTCTCAGTTTTCAAATTAACAATGGACGGTATAAAACTATCTTTGACAAGTATGCCACGAATCGCCTTCCAATCGGTGGCAGTCTCGCTGAGCAGCTCACAGACTGATTCCAGCGCTAATTTAACAACAGCCGGTGGATTGGCCATCGAACGCACCTCAGCCAAGTGTTTCTTTTTAATGGCGCTTACAGCTAAATTTGGTAGTAAAGTGTTTGCAAAAAACGCACATTTAAACGGTGATGAAATTAAAATCAATAAAAGTGACAAGAATAAAATTAAAAGAGACACCAAGATACACAAGTATGTGTGTTTGTATGTTTTGTGTAAGGCGCTTTTGTGGAAAAAAATGTAAATATATTAATTTAAACTTAGCTCTTTCCTTGCTTAAATTAAACTTAAAAAACTTTCAAATATTATTATTTTATCAATGGACATTGTTGTTAATTGTAACCTCTATGTATTAAACGTTTACCTGTTTGCGCGTCTATCACTGCCGGTTCAACTTGTGCCAGATCGGCCATAACATATTTACGTTTCTCCTCAATCTTCACCGTCTGATCGGCCAAACGCAACTGTATTTCTTGCGACTGCATCTTCTTCTTTTCGGCTTCCTGTTGATCTTTGAACATTTGCTTCAATTTAGCATTGGCCGCCTCATTCTTCGCCTGCAACTCTTGTTTCTTCACGGCCAAGGATTTTTGCATTTCCTCCACTTGCTCCAGAGTTTCAGCAATCTTATTGAGACCAACATTCAAATGCAATTGCTGTTCTTCCAAATCACTACGTTTCTCATTATACAATTTCACAAAGTGATGTATAAAGTCCAAATAGTGGCGTGGCGTGACAGCCATTGTGCGTCCGCCACGCTTCGCCAGCCGTGCATTGGCCTGATGGAGCGTCTGATGTACGTACACACAACTGTTGATGACAGCGTCGCGATGTGTCGGTTGTGCTGGCACCAGAGGGCAAGCAGATGGGAAAAAGTCGGGTGTTACCCAGCCTTGTTTCTCCAAGTCGACACGTGTTGTAAACTCTTTGCCCACTTGGAAGAGTGCAGAATCGGACCAGTCGCCGAACCAATTGAGCACGCAACGATTGAATAGAGCGGGCGAAGTGGCGGCGCGATCCTTCAAGCCATCCGTAGAGGGGTTCATGGTGAAGACAACATGCAAATTGCGCATTACTTGTTGGGTGAACCTTTTTATGGTGAGAGTGATGAAGAAAAACATAATCAAAAAAGGTTTAACAAATCATATTATTTAAAAAAACAGTCCTTTTAATTGACATATGTATATCTTTCAACCTACCATTTGTACAACTCGTCACTGGAGTCCAACATCAAGCCCTCACGCTGTGCACCTTCTTTGCATTGCGTCATCAAAGTAGTGTATTCATCGCCCTCGAACAGACCGGGCACTTCGCCGTTAGCCAACAGCGTATTCATACGTTCCAAGAAACCGGAATCCAAAACGTTCGACTCATCCAAAATGAATGCAATCTTCTCATCCTTGCAACCCGAACGCCTCAGCACACAACGAAGATCCTCATCGAAGTCCTCACTAGTATATTTATTGTGCACTTTAATTTGGAAAATGGATAAACCATTCATCCAAGCAACGAAACGTGAAAGTGTAGTTTTGCCTGCGCCAGACACACCAATCAACAACAGATGTCCCTGCGGTTGGCGGAATATACGATCGATACGCAAAACATGCTCCAAAACTTCATCGAAGAGTACGAGCGGCACATCAAGCTCCTCTTCGTAGAAAACTTTCAAACGTGCACGCACATAATCACGCAATTCTTCACGATTAACTGGCATATAGTCCTTGGACAACCAATTACTGTAGAGTATGGGACGTGTTAATGCCTCCTCTTGATTGATACCAGGGAAGTGTTTATGTGCCACAATATCGATATTTTCATTGGTCCAACGACGTTCTGATTCCTCAACCAGCCTGTCTTGGAACAAGCGTAACGCCTCATGCGCCCAAAGACGCACCAAACCCTCCACTGGTAACGAATCAAGCGGACGTATAGCCTCGCAAATACCACGCACCCAGCGGGTCATCTCACGCGGCGAATACACATAGTGCGGTTGCATATCTTGTGTGAAGCGATCTTGTGATACCAAATAGAACTCGACCATAGCATTGGTTAATGGTTCAGCGTAGCCACGCAATAAAGGCATCATGCGCAGCATTGCGCGTGAGAAAGTGCCATAGATTTGTTTGAGCGAAGTTTCACCGGGATAATCTACGTAGATGATGGGTACGTGACGTAAGAAACGATGCGAAAGTGGCTTGCGTCCCGGATCTGTTGGCGGATTACAGGCGCCAACGAATTGTATGCGCTCCAAAGAAACCCAAGCTTGATCGTTGGCACGATAAAAACCTTTATGCTCGACAAGTTGCCGCAAAAACGAAATTACACGTTGAGTACCGTAGGTGTCCATATCGGGTAAATTAATTTCATCGCAGAAAAGTACGAGCCATTTACCAATCTAGTAAGGAGAGTTAGGAGCATATATATACAAGTGTATGGAAAAACCACACCGAATGCACAAAAGAGTGAATAAGGCTAATATAAATTGTATACGAATTATATACACACCTGCACTGGCGAGAGGACAACACCGTTAGGTGTTTTACGATATTCGCAATAGTGATCGAATGTTTTCAGCAATAGCTCGGGCGTTGTGGCTGACGAGAAATTCAGACCAACCACTTCCATATCAGGCAAAGCACGCAAGGCCGAGAAGAGTGTCATGGTTTTGCCCGAACCAGGTGGACCACAGAGTACTAATAATATAAACCAAAGTAAAAAATATACATTAATGTGTACGATGCAACCCCGTTTAAGAGTTTGTTTGTAACCCACCCAAAGGCTTGTGTTCAGCTAGCCAAGTATACAACAGCGACTCATGACGCACAGTGTCCAATGTGGGCACAACGATATCTGGTGAGGCCACCTTGTGTGTTTCAACCTCAATAACCGGCACTTTGTTCGACCATGGTACCCATTCGCCATTCATGCTAACTTCGTAGTCGATAATTGGTGCGCCGGCGGCTCCTGGCAGCGGTATGGTAGTAACGCTGCGCACAAAATCACCTAAATCGGTGCGCACCTTTAGCTTAGCATCGCCAGCAAATGACCAGAGTACTGAGTAAACAAGTGCTTTCGGTATGTATTGCTCCAATTGATCGGCAGAACAAGGAAAGTCTGGATGTTGGGCGTTAAAGTTGAGAATATTTCTGGAAAATGAAGATTTTAGTTACAGTCATTACGTTCAATTAAAGTACCCTAAATGCATTTTTCATATTTACATATCTTGAATTGTACATACATACATATGTATGTATGTATAAGTTTCATTCAAAAATTCATCTAAAACTATTCCCACAACTAATTTATTGTTAAAATATGGTTTCAACGAAAAAATTTTCTAACTCCAGTTAAACTACTTTAATTGAACAGCACAGATCTAGACTGGACTGGTTTGTCTCCAAATCAAAGTTGACAAGGTACGGAGATTTATTGGAATATGCCTAAATAAATAATTATTATATCATTTTCTATTATTATCGATATCGATATTAGAGTTGTTATTCGTTCGTTATTGTAATCACTTTATCAACATTATCGTTATTGCTATTTTATCGAAAACTTTGTCCCCATACTAGTCGTTTCGATTCTGATTACCAAATCGATAAAAATCACATTTGTAATACAAATTAACCACACTTTTTCAAGATCAAATACGAACCCGTCAATAATCTTATTATACTGCTTGGCACCATTTAGGAAAACTTACTGAATCGGATTAAATAATTAAACGTTCCAATTTGTAGAGGGGGGTGATTGTTTTACTCTTTCCGCATAACTGTTACGGGTTATCGATAACAAGTTTTGATCAATAATTATCGATTACAAAATTATATCGATAACCGTAACAGTTATGCGGAAGAGATATAATTTTGTAATCGATAATTATTGATCAAAAATTTGTTATCGATTATTATCGATGTCAATTTCATATAAAAACACATTTTTTATTTCCCCGTTTCGTGTCGTAAATAAAAACGAAAGGTGTTATGGGTTCTTCAGTACAAAGGCTACCGAAATCAAACATTTTGGCATTAACAAATTGAATTTACCTTGCAGCTTGATTTAACATTGAGAAAAGTGAGCTGAGCGCTCGCAATCGGGTAAAGTCCATAATGTGCTCCTGTTCCATGGCATACTCTAAACTGCGTACCACAATGCCATCGGCCGAGAAGTATGGTTGCAACAACAATGCAATATCGCGCTGTATTTGCAAGGATGGTGAGACTTCTTCCTCCTTGTCTTTCGATTTAACAACGCCAACAAAGTCATCATCGCCATCTTCCAATGGAATATTTCGCAATCGTGATAGATAATTCTCGAAAATCATTTCGGTAGATAATACATCCTCCGAGAACCAAACCATGCCACAACGCGACACTGTAGCGAGTGTAGCGAATTTCAAATCTTGCACTTCGAACATTATGCGCACATTTGGCGGCAGCGAAAGACGTTCACCATTCGGTAAAGTTAATAACTTGTTGTCATCCAATACAGAGTTCAAGTTCTCAACCCATTCGGGATCGACGTCACCATCAAAGATGATCCACTGACGCTTGTTGATTTCACCGCGCACATTATCGATGATTTTACGTAGTACGTGTGTGAATAGACCATCGGTCCATTCGCGTGTATTTTGATCCAATACACCATAGAGTGCCTCTTTCGAAATTGCTTTGGGATCAATGACATGAGCGACACCTTCAGTGCCCTCAAAACGCTCTAAAGCTTTGAGCAATGTACGCCAGGCAGTCGATTTGCCAGAGCCAGATGGTCCAACCATCATCAAACCATGATTAAGGTTTGAGATTTGGTATAGTTGAAGTACCTTTTTTTTTTATTAGAAGACCGGAAAATTATAAGAATTTGTTTAGAGGAAGGATATTGAAAGAAAGAAAATAAGAGCAAGCTTAAATTTTTGAGGAATTTTATTTGGACAAGCAATAAAAATTGCAATACAATTTAGTCTAAGTAAACTTGCTTGATATAATAAAATTAGAATTGGAAAATAAATATAAAAAAATAATTGGAAAGGGTTAAGCGTCTTACTTTTTCCACCCACGTTTCACCGAATCCTTGCGCATTCTGTTTTATACTCGTTATTGTATCATTGTGATTTTCGGTAATTGCGCGTGAAAAGCAAGCATTAATTAAATATTAAAGTGCATACATTAGGAAAGTTTTGTTTTCAGCATTACTAGGTATACACAACAATTTACACAAAATACGAATAGCGCAATCACAAATATATTCGTGCGAAGGAGGTGCTCCAAAATAAGCGTTTCTTATCGAAAAAGCACAAAATTATGTGAAAATAAATTTTAAATCACTCCTTCACAGCTTCCACACGCTGCACCAACACATTGCACTACAAACACAACAACTACATACGATTTTATATGATCTCTCACTTACCTTCTCCATCCAAGCTGCGCCCTGCTCATCACCTTCACCGCACACCAGATAATCTTCTTGACAAACTTTACGTATTTCTTCCTTTAGGCCTTTCATTTCAGCGCGTGTATAGCCGACATTGGGGAAGACATCGCTCAGCAATGAAAATAGCAATGGAATATCCTCTGCCACCAACTTTGGTACCATTGTCTCACAAACCGATTGTATTAGAATTTCCTGCTCTGGCAAATTTTCAGCCACCGATGCTTCATCAATGTTCTCCTCGCCACGTTGACGTAAGGTTTCCTTAATTTTCATAATGCGATCGCGTTTTACATTGCCAGCCGAAATCAAAACGGACTTGAGCGCACGCAAGCCGAAGTCATAATGGCTTTGATTGGAAAGTTGTTCGTCGCAAAGCTTGAAGAATGGCACAATCTTGCAGGCCAACTTTTCGGCTGAGCGGAAGCCTTGTGAGAATAACATCACTTCGGCGATAAGCTGGCGATCGGGTGTTGTCATAGCCAATGAACGGAAAAGTTTCTTCAAATTGTCGGGCAGATTGGAACGGCCAGCATAACCAGGATTCATTGTTATGAAAATGGCCATATCGGGCGAGACGCGCACCTGCTTGCCAACTAGTTCAACGGTGATGCTTTCCTTGTTGCTATCCATTTCATACTTGAGTGCCTCTTGTATGGTCTGAATTTGTTGCGAGCAAGCCGACAACATACGCTCCTCCAAACGATTGAACTCATCAAAGCAACCCCAAGCGCCAACTTGACATAAACCAACAAAGATGCGACCCATTGCTTGAAAATCGAAAGTCTCATCACAATTGAAGACGAGCACGAAGCGACCAAGTTGATTGCCAAGCGCTTTTACAGATTCAGTTTTGCCTGTACCGGCGGGACCGAAAGGTGAACCTCCCAGACGTGACTCCAGGGCTTGAGTCATGGTCAAATAGCAGCGATCAGTTAGCGGAGTTTGTACAAGACGATCCTGCACGCCTAGATATTCAAAGCCATAGTAGAAGCGGGCGTTGGCCATGTGAATGGTGAGTTGTTGTAGTACCTATTTGCGAAATGAGGTTTATGATATATATATGTATGTACTTTGGAGGACTAATAAACTCTGTGTGCAGAATTTGGGAGTATTTTTGTTGCGAATGATTTTTATATTTAAAAGATATATCGTTTTAGATTTTAAATTAACGGTAACGTTATCAATTATTTATGATAAAAGTATCCAAATCAATAGCAATACCTTAAGGGATATCGATAACGATTAAATTATATATACTATGTATATAATATAATTTTGGGGCTAACAATTTAGAGCTCAGTGTTTGGCCGAGCTTCTCCTACCATTTGTGGTGTGCGTCTTTATATTTTACTACAAATGGTGGGACCTACAATTTTGTGCCGACTCCGAACGGCAGATGTATTTTATAAGCCGAGCTCCCAATTTCACAAATCATCCCTGTCACACATATCGGTTATCGTTGTGGCAATTCACAAACAGCTGTTGTTGAAATTTCCCTTTTGGATTTAGCTATGTATACTTTTTTGAGGAGTCATCAGCAAAACTCTTAAAAATACGCCTATTTCAATGAATAAATCAAGGCGAATTCGTAGAAGGTGGTATATTTCCATCAGCTGATTGCTTGTTTTATCTACGCGTTATGCGGTGAAAATGTCAAAATGGTTATTTTGTTTACATTTAAAATTTCTATTTACGTTCGTGATGGAAAATTCATGTGTAAGACAAGCAGCACATAATATTATAAATAAATTCATTTGAATATTTTTACTATAAAGCCTCAATACGTTTGCTTTTTGTGTCAAATTTGGATTTCCACCCTTTTTTTTTTTTGTTTTCCAAGTTTCTCTGACATTTTCACCGCAAACTACGCACAATTTTTTACTTATACATATGTGGAGTATACCACCTTAATTGAATTCGCCTTGGAATATCTAATACAGAAATGTCATAAATGGCTTCTACAAACATCAAAGAATATTTATAAAAATTATTCCAATCGAAAATATTTAAATATTCACACACTTTTTGTCAAGGCGCTTTTTGTCATTTACTTTTCATTTCACATACCACCAAGCATTCGGATTCAATTCACAAAAATGTTTTTGAATATGAAATTAGGAGCACCAAACATGTAATTTCAAACCGAATTCACAGCGAAATTTGTGAATGTGAAACTGGGAGCAAGGCTGTATGAGAAGCTTTTTCATGGCAGAAATACCCTCGGAGGTTTGCCATTGCCTGCCGAGGGGTGACCGCTATTTGAAAAAACTTTTTCTATAATTAAGATTTTGCTTGTCCTGACTGAGATTCGAACCTCGAACTCACCGGCATATCGAGTAATAGCACGCACCGCTACCAACTCGACCACAGTGGCTTCATTAAAATTACTCCGATAAAATATCGGTAACGGTTATCATAGGGATAGCGGTTATATTAAAACGTATCTGTTATAATTTCGATAACGACATCACTGCAAGGTCAATAACGATTAAACAATATACAAAGCAATTATAATATTGAAAACAATAACGATAAATGATGGTATATACATATATGTATGTACATATGTACATATATCGATAGCAAAAACAGTTATAATGAATATGGCGAGGAATCTCTGTACTTACGAAACTATATAAGTGTACACAAACGCAAAGATATCTTCACATCAAAAATTCTCTCACAAGAGAGCAAAGAATTTTTCAAAAACGAATAGTGCGAGCGATTTATAGAATTATTTACCTCTGTTTGACGTGGATCAAAGTAGAAGCGCATCTCGCAAAGCCATTGGAACGATTTAGGGCTGGTTACACCATTAGCCGTCAAGCGACGCGTTACTGTCCTCTTATGTACAAACTCATTGATCTTAGAAAAAGCAAAGGAAATTTTTGAAATAAATAAGTGTCCTATGTACATATGTATGTATTTATCAATCGAAAAAAAAACTTCAAATCCACCTACCAAATGCTCTAATTTACGTCTACGCAATGGTGGTTGCTCCTGAAGTACCGAATCAGCGAGCACATTCAATGTGGACTCCACGGTAGCTAGTACGCGTTGCATTGGCTTTGAGTCATTAGTTTCAGAGGCTTGTTGCAAGGCCGCTTCCACATCCTCAGACCAGAGAATTTGTGCGGCAAGTACAACAATTTGAGCCTGATACTTGTCACACCATTCCATATATTTTTGTTGATCAATTTGACCTTCACGGAATTGTTTAATATCCTGTACGGCTTGTGCCAAAAGCGATGCTAGAGTGAAACGCATTTGCTTTTCAACCAACGAAAGCCATTCGTTAATTTTTGGATGTTCGACGGTGGAAACGGGATTCATAAATTTAACTTCTTCACCTTCGCGCGACGAAATACCCAAAATTACAGTATTGTCCTCATTCAAGAGTATAGCAGCAACACCGGCAAACATTTTCTTGAAATGTTTCTGCAAACGTGCGATATTCTTGCTGTTGCCAATAATTTCCAAAAGATCTTCATCGCCGACAAAGTAGAAGCGTGGAAAGGAAGTACGTTCACGCTCCAAATATTCACCCAAAGCCTTTTGTATTTTGCCCAAAAGGTCAGCAAGTCGCTCCAATGAACGCTGCACAGCTGGTATATTTAGGACATCCATTACCTTCGGTGATTTGGTTACTTTCTTCATCAGACCCAAGAATTCCGAACTGATACTTTGGAAACGTGAAGTTTCCACCGGTAATAATGTTTTAATATCAGCGCTACCAGAGAAAATGCCCTCCAAGTATACCCAGCGGCGTTGCACA
This sequence comes from Philophylla caesio, assembly GCA_963971545.1. Classification (NCBI taxonomy): domain Eukaryota; kingdom Metazoa; phylum Arthropoda; class Insecta; order Diptera; family Tephritidae; genus Philophylla; species Philophylla caesio. The sequence goes on along the minus strand of OZ020608.1, from coordinate 97,337,207 downwards.
TCAATCCAAACATCGAATAGTGCATTGATGCGATTCAACTTTTCTTCCCAAGTTAAAGCTTCCTCCTCGAATACTTTATAGTAAGGTGAGAGCTTCATAGCAGCAACTGAATTAATGTGTTCTTTAACTTTATTGAATAGATCATCCCAGCCACGTATTATGCGACATTTATTCTGATAATTGATCAAATCGAGTTCATAGCTCTGCCATGATTCGCGCACCTGTTTCAAGAACTCTTCTAATGCCATTTCACCTTGGGCAACCAGTATTATGTCTTTAACTACATTTTCATTCTTTTGCAAATTAACATCCCACACTTGACCAAGCGTCAGATCGGATATGACCCAATTAACACGCAATTGTTTGGTAAGTTGCTTCCAGTGGCGCTCTTTAAGTGCGTCCGACTTCAACTCCACAATCAACATGTTCACCTTGATATAACTTTGTATTAGTTTCTTTACATATTCATACGATTCATACATGCGCAGACGTGCTGGTAATTCTTTGAGTTGAGTCGTCATCGCTTCGAGTTGTTGACGCAATTTACGTGGCTGTACCGAAAGCCATGGTTTCTCTCTGCAAGCGAACATATAAAAAAAAAATTAAAATTTTTTATTCAAATGGCTATCAATTAAGCGCACTCACCTAGTTTCATCAATTTGTGTCCAAACCTTGGAAAGTTCACTCCAGACACCACGCAGATCCTGCAACTCCTCCAAGGCCACATTCATACGCTCCGAACTATTGTTGGGTACAGCAGACTCCTGCAGTTCGAGCGCCTCCTTGGCCTTTGCGACGTTATCGCGTTCCTCCTTCAAGCGCGAATATTTCGTTTCAAATAATTGCAATTGTTGCAATGCATCATCTGGTCGTATTTTGCCGCCAGTTGGCTTATTTTTCTCCCAATCGTTTAAGAAATCAATGGTGCGTGTTTCAACTGCCTTATCTTCGGCCACAATTTTAGCTTGCAAGCTTGCAACTTGTGTTTGTATGGCTGTGTCCTTGCGTTTGATGATCTCATTGAAGGCAGACCATTCGCCTTCGATGTTGTCGACATGCAGCCAGCTGTTAGGGAATTGGAACCGCTGACGTTCGAGTATGCGCTGTGCCTCGCGGAATACCTCAACTTGTTTGTCCCAAGCGATCATGTCCTTCTTTAGCGATTGTACGTAAGTAATGAAGCTCACCGCATCTGAAGTACTAGCGGCTTCTGTAGTGGCGGGAATCAATGTAAGAAGTGTAAAAAAAAAACAATGTAAAAAAAAAATTGTAGTAAAAAAAAAACAATGTAAAAAAAAAAAATTGTAGTAAAAAAAAACAATGTAAAAAAAAAAAATTGTAATAAAAAAATTTGTAAAAAAAAAATTTTAAAAAAAGTTTGTAAAAAAGAAAAAATTGTAAAAAAAAAATTGTAAAAAGATTGTAAAAAAATATAAATCCACAACATTGTCCGAGGGCAAGTTATGGAGCGCACTGATTACAATTAACACAGTGTAAGTGATATTTTTCACATTCTGGAATATTTTATGACCTTGCAATTATAATTTTTTGTAAAGATTTAAAAAAAAAAAATTTTTTTTTACAACATTTTTATGGTTTTGTCTGAGGTGCTTCCTGTTGAAATTGCAATGGTAATCATTCACAATCTTGCATTTCCGATTCAAGCGACTTGCTACAAACAAATTTTGACCATTTGAAAATTTATTCCGATTAAATTTTAATAATTTTTTTATTAAAGTTCAGGTTATGCTCTGACAAAAAGCATTTAAGTCTTTACAAAAAATATTCATGTTTTAAAAAGTGTCATTAAATTTGTCAGAGTCCTTTGGGAAATTTTTAAGTATGCGTTTTGTAGAACATTAAATTATAGTTTAACAAATTGTAAATTGCAAGTTTCAAATTCTTTGGTTTGTTTTTTGCTACTATTTTGAATTTCGAAGGCAAAATCTTAAGAAATTATTTGTTTTCAAACTGAGCTTGTAAATTTATTAGGCGCATGAGCCTTGTTTTCTCACACTTTCGCGCTCCCTCTTCATTGTCCTAATCAACACAACCATTCTTTTTCTAACAATACATTCCACCGAAAAGTTAAAACGCCTCCAAATTCGGTAAACAAGTGCATGAGCGAGTTCGTATATTTATTATTCTCACATGTCTCATTCTGCACGTGATAACCCACGAAGCTTTACTTAAAAAACATTATTTTTTTGCACGAAATTTAAGCTTAACAAAAATTTTATCACAGTTAGTGGGGCTTTCTGGGTCTAGTACAGTCAAACAAAATTGAAATCCACTATTAAACTCACCAATGCTTTGCATCTCTAAGTCAGTGCGCGACTTGGAAACCTTTGAATGGAATGTGGTCATCTCATTACCCAGCAATGTGCCAAATTTGCCCAATGCCTCTTTGTGCCAAGAATCGTACTTCAAGGTAACCTTAGCCTGCACTTTGGCGTAGTCAATTACAATGGGTCCGTAGGCGCGTCGCGTATCGGATGTGTCGAATGTGGTGCGCGATTTCTTAATGTCATTCAAGCATTTAATCCACAAATTAACATCTTCACCCAAGCGGCCATACAAGGTGTCGGCTTGCAAATCCCATAGACTCTGGTAACGCAGCCACTCCTCAACATAATTACGCACTTCACTAATTTTATTCTCAATCTCGCCATAGGCACTCTCCAAAATCTTTGCCTCTGGCAATTTAGTTAACAAGTTGCGGTAAGTGGGTGGCGCATGCTTATCCAAGCCCACTTGATAGCGCGTGCTCTGTAGCCGTACCTGTGAGGTGACAATTGCTTGCCAGGCGAACAATTGTTGCATAATTTGAAAACGCGCCTCCTCAATAGATGGATATAAGTACATTTGCTGATTGGTAATACGAATCTCATGTATAGCATTCTGAATATGTGGCTCACCGCCCAGCTTGTGTGTTGGCTGTGCCGGAGCATCAGTGTCCATGGACAGATCACGCTCTTTCTTGCTACCAGTCAAAGCTTCTGTCCAAGCTTGTATGCCAGCCTGTAGACGCATAGCTAATTTCTTTTCAACTTCCTCATCGAGACGTGTAACCCAAACATTAAGATTGGAATATTGTTTGAGTGACAAAGCATCAACGGCAAGTTGAATTTTTGATAAGATTTCGGTGAATGTAGCCGCACTATAGGGACAAGTTTCCAGTGAGCGCACATCAACGTCCAACTGCTCCTCGACAACGAGTAAATCCTCAACCTTAAGGGCACGCGCAAACATAATTAATTGAGTGACTAAGTATTTTTGTCGCAAAAAAAATGCAGACTCACCTTCTCCTGGAACTGAGTGACACACTCGGACAAGCGCAGCACATATGGATCGAGTTTGTATGACTCCCAGACGAGTCCAATACCTTCGGAGATTAAATTCAGCACTTCTTTGCGCAAACCAGCAACGAGTGGTACAATACTGGCGCGATCTTCAATCTGACAAGCAAGTGAAAAAGGAATTGAATGTGTGTAAATTTGGAAATTTCTATATATGCATTAAGTTGCTTTTTGATGTACAAAGCATGCGCTTGCATTAATTATGGTATGCGAATATTTTTATTTTTTTTTTTTTATTTTTTGCTTTTTATTTTTAATGTGATTACAATAATAAATACTAAGTGCATGTGATTATCGAAAATATTACTATTTTAGAGACATTTATTAACATTAACACTACCTTGAATACTGAATTTTGTGCTAAACTCCTATTATTTAGCTGCATGTAAGAAAGGGAGGTATTCGATGATAATGTTTGTTGAGAGACAGAATAAAATCATTGCGCTTTGAATGCAAAATTTAAAAATATTAATAGCTTTTGATTGTTACGAGTACGAAGTGATGTTGAGAAAGAAGCAAAATTTAGTTATAAATATGAGATCGAATCGAATGTGTGGTATGATTTCGAGCTTGAAGCTGCAACTAAAACTAAGCGAAACCAGATAAAATTAAGTTTTTGATATAAAAAACAAGCATATTAAGCAATACGCATGAAATTAGCGCAAAGCCACGCTAACATTTAAAAAAAAATACATATATAATTTCATTTGTAAATAGTTTAAAAAACTCAAGCTGCACGCGATTTGAGGTGCATGCGTGTTTTTTTTTTGTTTTATTTTATGACAAGTATAGTGAGCGATAAGTGTTGAAAAATTAAATAAATTTAGCATATACAGTGAAGTATTTGTGGTAGTGGCATACGTGTGTAAGTGTAAATTCGCGGCATAATAGAGGAAACATATTATTTGATTATACCTTTTCCAAAGTGCGCTCATATGTGCGAACGCTTTCAATCAATGAAATCGCATAGGGATAAATCTGATTAGCCTGATGTGCCTTGTTTACGATAGTCAATGGTACTCTAAAATATATAAAATAAAAGTGGTGAATGGCAGCGACGCTTAGATGAAACAAGTTTCAATCACATACCTAAAACCCAAGTTTTTAATATTACGCACTTCCTTTGAGAGCGTAATGATTTCAGGCAAAAAGTTGACACGCAACCTCAAAACATTGCTGCGTCCTGTACGTGAACGTGCCGATTCAATGGTGAAAATGCGACCAGAGTTGCCAAAATTACGTTCCTGTACTTTGTGTGCCCACTCCTGAAATACTTCCGATATGGAAAGTTTATTGCGAAAGCTATCACCGTCCGCCTTTAGTTTCTGCCCCTCCAGATGTGTTTCCCAACCTTTACCCAAAACGTCTTCTACACGTTTCAAATACATTGTTAATTGGTTATCAATTTGACGTGCCCAAATAATGGAGCCAGCGACTGGTGGCAAATCGCGCACTGTTGAAAGTCGATAACTTTTGCTTTGTGGATATTGGACCTAAATAAAAAAAATTCAAGCGTGTTGTAAAATATATTTATGTATGTACTTTAGACTGATTTACTCAAAATATACCTTAAATTTCTCATGCAATGCATCTATATCGTCCTTAACGCGTTGTATAAGCTGTGTCTGATATTCACGTATAGCACCGCGTATGTGCGGTCGTACAAAGAGCGCATTGAAGCGCGAGAAAATTCTAAACATTTCGTTGGCATTCTTAGCAGTGCCAAGTTGATCGCGCAAATGGGCTGTGATGCGTGCCTCAACACGGTCTATACAAATATAAAATATTAGTTGATAAATTCCCAAACTTTTTTAAGTAAAACATTTCCTCTCAACTCACCTATTTTTTCTTCATAACGCTTTACAGCCGCATCCCATGCTTCTGAGCCCTCCTTGGTTATATCTAAACAGTCTACCTCTTTCACATTCTCGTACGCTAAATTCACCTCTTCAATAGCATTAGCATCGGCCGCTTCCAAGCTGTAAGGTTGCTTAGTCTCCACTGCGTTAGCTTCGTTATTTTGTGCTTGCTTAGTAGGGCGTAACACACGCAAAATTACGGTTCGCAACTGCTCATGCTGTCGGCGAAATTTACGCATGTGTTCCATGCGTGTCTGCAGTTTCTTATGCGCCGGTGAAACGCGCCAAGCCATTTTCAAATGCTCATCACGCTTCTTCTTTGCAATGTCTCGTAGTAAGCCTTGCAATTTATCATACTCATCGTCCCAACAACTAAATATCTCAAAGCATTGATTCATAACACGCTCGAATTCATCGAAGGGAATGTGCATAAGACGACGCGTACCCAAAACTTTCAGTAATTGTTGTGAAAGATCACGTGATATGGCCTCAATCAATTTGAGGCAGCGCTGTATTGGATACTTGGTGTTTCGTACTTTGCGCAAATGTGAAAATATCTGCTGTACAGCGGGGCGTATCTTCTCCAGCTCGGTAGCAGAGAGTAAGTCATTAATGGGAAAGTCTTTCATTAGGGGATTATAGTCGGCAACCGTAGCCAGAGCCTGCTTGAGACCAGTATCAGTATCAAACGAGACTGTGGCATGGAAACGTTTGCCATGTTTTAGTATGTCCAGTGTGAGTGCCACCTCGGGTGACTCTCGTTTTTCTTGAATGCGATACAGAGCGCGTTCCAAATTTAACCAAAATGAAATTTCCTGTTTAAAAAAAAAGTGTTTATACATAGTTAAATCCGAATCATAAATATAGTAATGGCAAATACACTTTACCTGCAAGGCCGTGCCAGAAGATGGATCACGACCCAATTTGGTCACCTTCTTGATTTCCTTAATCCAACGGTTAACACCATTTTGCAGCTGATTCAGAAATGATGAATCCTCTACTTTATCACCAAAGTCACCCACTTTGGCTTTACGATTTTCATCGGCACATTTACGTATTACCGCATTCACCGAAGTATGTGCTGTCAATGTAATTTCTGGTATATCTATGTTTTGCTGTAGATGCAAAAGTCCCATTTCCAATTCGGCCAATTTCTTTTCAACAGATGGCGCCATTTTGTCGCCATCACGATCGGCACGTCCGGATTCCTTGACATATGACTTGAAGTAGGGCGCCAAGGACTTGGATATGAAGGCATGCAAAGTCTCGTATGGCGAGCCATCGGAGAAATTTATCAAACGCAATTGGGAATGTATTGATTTGTCAGCTTCAATAATAGCACCACGCTTAATGCATGCTAACGAAGCCATACGGCTGTTGGTAAAGTGCACGTCATTACTAATTTGATAGTTGACGAACTCTTTCTCCTCTTCTCCTTCAGCGGGTTGCTCATTTTCATCTTCTAAAAAAAAACACAAACTTCTTTAGCACTCGCACTTAGTTTTAAAATATTTTAACAGTTGTTATGGAGCTTGAAATATTTTATTTTTTTATATCGTTTGGCGTCCTATCATTTTCTCTTATTTTCTGTCATCCCTCGGTAGGTAATGACAAACCTCCGAAGATATTTCTGCCATTAAAAAGTCTCTCTTAAAATACATCTGCTGTCCGGATCAACCCCAAACTTTAGATCCCACCATTTGTAGAATAACATAATGACGCACACAAAAAATAATAGGAGAATACTCGGCCAAACATTGAGCTATAATTGTGTAAGCGCTAAATTATTATATTATTATTATTAATATATTTTTATAAGTATTTTTATTTTTTTATTAGAATTAATATATTATTAGTATATTATTATTATTAATATATGTATTATTAGTACATTATTATTATTTTATTATTATTATTTTATTATTATTATTTTATTATTATTAGTATTATTATTTTATTATTATTAATTTAATTTTTTTATTTTGGATATTATATTGGATATAGATAAGAAAAGAATTTCTTTCCTTGAATAACCCAACAGAAAATTGCAAATTTTTAAACGAAAATGGGATGTTTGAATTTTGGTACTAAATTTCTTTTATATATGTATACATGGTAACCATGAAATGCGATGTGCAAGGTCGAATCCCAACACCCATCATTCCGTCCTCTTTTTACACATTTCACCGCAGTAAAACAGATGTTCAAAGTTCAAAGCCAATTTCGCCGGTTGTAAATAAAAATCAGCTGTTTTTGTTTACTTTTAAGTTGAATGCCGGTTACAAACAAAACAAAGAAATCAAATAAAAATAGTAATAGAGCCAGAAGCTTCGTAATAGATCAAATTGATGACTCATGTTAAAATGACATCACTGTATGCAAATGTCAAACTACTTAATCCAATAGTCTATATTGATTTTTCTTCTTAAAAGTTTTTGCAGTTTTTTAACTGGTTTAGTGAAATGCTAACACTTTTAAATATTTACTGTCTTCATTAGCATATGGCTTAACAATGAACTGATGTTTTATATAAAAGAATTATCCACAATGACCCCTAATTTAAGAACACCATTTTGTATATTTTGGGCGTTGGTAACCTGGCTAGCTAATGTACATACATACATAATGGTGAAAAAGTATGCCGTTAACATATAGGTTTCACCGCAATTACCTTTTAAGCAAGTGCGTTGAATGTACAATGCTTGCACCTGTGGATCCGAAAGAAACTTTTTTATTCTTTCCTGATTATCCGAATCCTCTAGAGCTCGATTCAATGCTGGTGGCACCACATCCTCTTCAGGTAGCAAGATCGTCACTGCCTTACGTATATAATTTGCAAATGCACCAAAATCGACAATGGTCACATTCACAGCCGCCTCCACAGATGTATCGGCGTTTTCCAGCGAATCTCCCATGATTTATTCGCTGGATTGTATACTAAATATTTGTATTTACTGATTTGAAAGCAATTTGCAAAAGTTGATCTGATTACGTCCACAATTTACTGGCAAAAAAATACAGTGGTGAAAAAAAGTGTTGCCTCTTCTTACTTTATGATTGCAGGTCAAAAAAGGGGAAAATTACAAATTGAAAATAATGTATGTACATTTTTAAGCTTTAATTCAGTTGAAATTTTAATTCATTTGGTTATTTTGATGTTTGGGAAAATAGTAGAGAAGGCAATTGCTGTAAAAACATATTTGTAAATCAAGTACGATAGAATACAAGATTGTGCCTTCCCGACGAAAAATGATGTGAAACAATATGCGTGCAACGTCACGAACATGGTTTTACTGAGAATCGGAAGAAATTGTAAACAAAAATGTGAGGTTAGGTTCTGCTATGATTTCTAAATTTTAAAGTTTTTACCAATTTGGGCACTTTATGCAACATATTTATATTCAAATACCTTCATTTATGCTCTGTGTTAGATTGGATTCCTTGAAAAAAAACTGCAGTGCAGCATTAGGAGACACAAGAAGCTTAACTTGCTACCAAGTGCGCACAGCTACACCTTCACATCATTTTTAGCGAGTTTTATAGCCCCGTATCATTGATAGACTCTGTGATTTAACACTTAACACTGCGCACTTCAAGTTTAATAACTTTATTTTAAATAAAATTGCTTTTAAGCATTGAATTTAAGCACAAACAATTGTATGCTTACAAACATACAAACAAAACTAACCGCGTTCTGTGACGTAGAATACACAGCTGATTCTGTCAAATTTGCTGAGAGCGAAAAGCGGTTTGCGGAAGGCGCAACCTGCGTATTTTCTAAATCGTGTGTGTAAATCATATATTGTAATGTTACCCGTTTATGAAGTAGCAAAAGGGGAGTAACACTGCTCTAATTCATCATACATGGTTGCATGCGTTAGCATTTATTTTAGGTAATAGGGAGTTTCCACCAAGCAACTAGTTGGGTATATCGCATTGAGAATAGTTGATGTCAACACGATGATGTGGAAATTTGCCAGTTTCACGTCAATAAGCTAAATAGTGAACTTTTGAAAATGAAGATGCAAAAAAAAAAAAATAAATTTAATGTCGTCACACAAATGTCAAATTTGATATGTAAAAGCAAAGACATAAGTACACTTAGGAATATAAACGTTTTTCTTACTTTTGCTGTACATGCATCGTACATATTTAAACTTATACGCCAACCATAAGGCTTTATATATTTAAAGTACACACTTTTTGATAGCTGGATTAGTGAGTTCTTAAGCACTGTATCATTGGTAAGTTTGATTGCAGCAACCCTACGCAGTGAACTTTGTTTTTATTAACTTATCTTTAAATAAAATCACTCTATGACTTTAACACGAAGCATTGCAGAATATACTTTGAACTTTATAGCACATTAAATCGATTTGAAAGTTTTTGTATGACATTTTACTCTGATTTTTTTCAGTGTTTTTAGTTGTTCTATTACAATTTTAAAATCAGCTGGACCATGAAAACCTTTTATAATTCCGTCAATTACAGTAACCAATACTAATGTTATATATAACATTTTCTAGCAATATTAATTTAAAATTATAAATAAAAACTTTAAAATGCAGCTACTGATACGAGCTAGTAAGCTTCACCAATTCAAGCACTTCTATGGTAAGCGTTTTATAACGCAAAGTGCTACCGGTATACAGGTACATTTTCTCCAGAACTAACTTTGTTAATATTAATCATGACACTTTTAGGAAGCAGAGCTAACAAATGATTTGAAACACAAAATTGAGTTCCACTGGCGTGCAAATGTGTTACAAGGGCAGTTCGATCCAGCAGGCAGTGATAAGTTTTACGTGCTATCCATGTTTCCATACCCATCTGGTGCTTTGCATATGGGTCACGTACGAGTTTATTCCATCAGCGATACGGTGGCTCGCTTCCATCGTATGTGTGGCAAAAATGTGTTCCAACCCATTGGCTGGGATGCCTTTGGTTTACCCGCTGAAAATGCCGCACTACAGCGCGGCGTGGAGCCAGCTACATGGACGAACACAAACATTGCTCAAATGAAGCAACAGTTGCAAACGTTGGGTTGTTCTTTTGACTGGAAACATGAGCTCTCCACTTGCTCGCCCGAGTATTATAAATGGACGCAAAAATTGTTCTTGATGCTTTACAATAAGGGATTGGCTTATCAAAATGAGGTATGATGTAGTTGCACAAAAAAATTTGTCTTTATTTAATTGAAATTAATGTTTTATAACTCTTACAAGGCTTTAGTCAATTGGGATCCAGTAGATAATACGGTGCTGGCTGATGAACAGGTGGACGCAAATGGTTGTTCATGGCGTTCAGGTGCAAAAGTTCAGAAAAAATTGCTAAATCAATGGTTTATACGCACGACTGCCTATGCGAAAGCCCTATTAGATGGACTGGAAGACCCAATACTACAAGACTGGCGTGATATAATAAACTTACAGCGTCACTGGATCGGCGAGTGTGATGGTTATGCATTTCAACTACTTACATCAGCGTCAAATTCGCTACGTATTTGGACTATGCATCCGGAACATTTAAAAGACCCAAACTCATTTATTGTCATCAAACAAAGTCACTTTCTAGCAAAACTACATAATGCATCGCGATTAACTGTTGAAAATCCTTTCGCTGGCACAGTTATTCCAGTAGTTTTTAGTGATACCGCAGATTTCGCGGAGCACTGCGACATCTATTTAGCGGCGCCAAGTTTTCGCGAACATGATAAAGAACTACAAGAAAAATTTGAATTGGCCTTTTTCGCGCACACAAATACTCCCAGCATTTTGAATGCAAAATTGGCACGAGAAGAGGTGCTAGAAGCAGCGACACGTTTAAAAATTGGTGGCTATCGCGTTTCTTCAAAGTTACAAGATTGGTTGATATCACGCCAGCGTTACTGGGGCACACCTATACCAATTATTCACTGCAAGAAATGTGGTGCGGTGCCTATACCTGAAGAACAGCTGCCAGTAATGTTGCCCGAGAAAAAACGGCTAGAGGACCAACGTGAGGAGACATTACGTTGCACTTGTCCCAACTGTGGTGATACTGAAGCGCAACGAGAAACTGACACAATGGATACATTTGTCGATAGCTCATGGTATTATTTGCGTTTCTTGGATCCGAACAATAGTAAAGAAATTGTAAATAAGGAGCTTGTAAAAAAATGCATGCCTGTGGACTTGTACATTGGGGGCAAAGAACATGCTGTGCTGCATTTATACTACGCGCGATTTGTAAACCATTTTCTGCATAATTGTGGACTTTCTCCGACTCCTGAGCCGTTTTCTCGACTGCTTGTGCAGGGAATGGTTATGGGGCGATCATTTAGGATTAAGGGTTCAGGGCGCTTTGTAAAAGAAGAAGAGGTGTGCAAATGAAGACCTAAACAAAATTATTTTAAACTAAATTTATTATAAATATAGTAATCTCACTTAACAGGTTGACATTGTGAATGCAAAAAAGAATCAGGCACGATTAAAAGATACGAATGAACCGGTTGTAATGACATGGGAGAAAATGTCTAAATCAAAGTTAAATGGTGTTGATCCAACGGATATGTTCAAAGCATATGGCACCGATACAACGCGCCTTATATCACTGGCTGATGTGGCGCCGACATCGCACAGGAATTGGTCCAGCGCAAGTACGTCATATACATATACTTATTTGACTTTTATTTGTAACTTCTCATTTTACTTCAACTCTTACGCGCATAGCTTTCCCTGGCATACTTAATTGGCAAAATCGGCTTTGGCTAACAGTGTGCGATTTTTACACGACACGAACCACAACTGATGATCTCGAAAGCAAACAAATTGACATCGAAAGCGAAGCGTTTAAAGCTGAAGATATGAAATTGTTCGATGCGCGTAATTTTTACATAAAAGGTGCCACATTTAACTACCGTCATACACATCAGTTAAGTGTAGCCATCTCTAAAATGCAGGGTCTTACGAACTCGTTACGGGTAAACTTAAGCCTTCAATGATTTGCACAATTCTTTGTATTTTATTTGTGTTTGTCTATTTACTAGCGCACACCAAAACATGTTGTCCGTCATAGTCCACAATATGAACGTGCGTTAGCTAGTCAAATTATAATGCTCGCACCAATGGCGCCACATTTCGCATCCGAATTGTGGTCAAAGTTTGTAGCGGTGCCGAAACGTTTGAATGCCCCATCGCTAGAACTACAATGGGAGCGCGATGTGTTGGAGCAAAAATGGCCTGAAATTGACTCCGACTACAAATTGGACCTAACGATAAAGGTAATGCGTTGCGCTAAAAATACGTACATTTCTTTTTTTAACGTTAATCGCTTTGTTTTTCTTGCAAAAAGGTGAATGGCTTTGAAAATTGTGCGATAAAAGTAGCGCGTAATAACTTGGATAGCATCACACACAATGACGCAATGGATATTGCATTTAATACCACATCGGTTACTTCATATTTGATCGATAAGAAGATACGTACGACAAATTTCGTGCTCTATCCCGGTATTGAGGCGATACTAAATATTTATGTTGACAAAATTAAGCAAACGCCCGCACAACCAACTAAGCCGAATGAGGAGGTTTTTAGCAAATAGTACCAGTGCATTAAAGCATGTGTCTCCTTGGAAATAGTGATAATGTTTAAGTGCTAATAGCTGCATAAGTGAACATAGTTATAATAAATTGGTATTTATTATTAATTTCGAGCTGTTAATTTAAAGAAAAAGTATATCCGGAATATTTGTGGTGCTCAAGTGTTAATATATGAATTAGGTACTTACAGCTGTTTTCACTAAAATGGTAGAACTTTTCAATATGATGTTTTTAGAAACTTATATTAATTTATTTAGAATCAATAACCGAAGCAATACAAAATAAAAGTTTCAAAGCCTATAAAAAATTCGCAAAATTAAACAAATTTCTGAAAATTGTTTTCAAAATATCGAACTTTTTATTCAGAACTTTTAGGAAAATTCTGGGTATGTAGTTTTGTAAATTTTAAATGAAATTTATCAAAAATATATAAAAAAATAAATTAATAAAAGTATAAAAAATATAATTTTGAAATTTATAGCTATTTTTGTGAGCACATCTGTACATGTATACATAATTGGAATGATCTGCTACACCTTGTTTTTAATATATACTCGTACATTTTGTGTATGCAATAAAAGCTAGACAATTATATTTATTTGTGATTGTTGCAATTGTTATGAATTACTTAGTTTTGTTTTTGTGTACCTCGATTAAGTTAAATTTTAATTAATTCTCTATATTTAATGAAAATGAGTTTAAATTTTACAATTTTATTTTTTCCTATATCACATTTTTTTAATTCATTGAGAGTTGTGACAAAAAGGCGCCTCAGAGACATAGAAAAGACAATGTTTTGTTTTTGCTTTAGACTGTAAAAGCAGCTGCCTGTTCATTAGCCAACAAATGAACATATATTTCCTCTTACAGCACGATTTTTTCTCTGGGCAAAAATTATCAGCTGTTTTGTGTTAACACGATACGTTACGCGATACAAAAGAAAATTTTCACAAATATTTTTTTTGTTCATGTATTTACACTGCGGCTTTAATTAGCAAATTTCTTTTTCTTTGGTGGTGAGAATTTGCAACATCCTCTAAAAAAAATTGCACTCTCAATCTTTGCTTGTTAATTTTTGGACATCGGATTTGAACAATTTGTAGTGATTGTTTGCCGCGCGAACACACTTCACATAAGACTGCTTTTATACGGTTCAGCCTTCAATGCAAGTGTGTGGGTTGCGAAGAAGAGGAAAGAGTACAAAGAACCTTGTGGCGGATTGGTTAAAACATTTTCGTAACATCTCTGTGTGTTACATTTGCTTCCTTAAAAAAAATTGTAGCAGAAATCAAAAGTAATTTGTAAAGTTGTGCTTAAATAGTTTACAAGGGAACTTACTTCGTGTAATTAATAACATCTGAAAGAGACCCATTCTCATTAATTAATATCTGAAAGATTTTTATGAAAATTATATATTGTCTTTTTTCATGATTCAATTATAAAAGGTTAGGCAAATAATGATATTCGAATTTTGACACTCCCTTATAAAGGGTTGTTTTACGTAGTATGGAAAAGGGGTTAGAATTTTAGCTACACTTACAAAACATAATTATGTACTTATTGGTACATTTTTTTTTTTAAGTTTTGACCAGCGAATAAATTTTCAATTTATTTGCCCCATGAACTAAGCGACTAATAATTTCGATTGATCCTAAAACATTATCTTGAAATATTTAAGTTATTTATTCGCTTTGTTCCTTTTATTTACATATGTATATACCATTGACATCAGGATTATTTTTAACATTATGACGAACCCCTGGACGGCGAAAACATAATAATTCGAAATTTAAAAAATATAATCTTAACACATACATATATTACAAGAAAAACTATTCAAACTTCATAACTGAAAAATTTAGTTCTAACGAGTACAAATTCATGTTTTTGGATGATTATCACAATTATATAATAATATAATTTTGGCGCGTACACTATATAGCTCAGTGTCTCCTACCATTTGTGGTGTGCGTCTTTATATTATACCACAAATGGACGAACCTACAGTTTTGTGCCGACTCCGAACGGCAGATGTATTTAATGAGAAGCTTTTTCATGACAGAAATACCCTCGGAGGTTTGCCATTGCCTGCCGAGGGGTGACCGCTATTAGAAAACACTTTCTATTATTAATATTTTACTTGTCCTGACTGAGATTCGAACATCAAACTCTGCGGCATATCAAGTTATAGCACGCACCGCTACCAACTCGACCACAGCGGCCACGATTATCACATTATGTCACATTATTTTAAATTTAATTACACAGTCATCGACTAGCCTTTAATCTACTCAGACGTGTGTGCCTCCGAGTGTTCTTAGTCCACTAACTAGTAAAACCGAACAGCAGTTTTTCCATTCTCGCCTTACACTGTTTTTTCGTGTCGGGTGATCTTTTTCTTTTCATACTAAAGACAAATAAATACTAAACAGAATACATAAACAAACCGTTACAATATACTAGATAGCAACAAAATGCCGTCGCCACCAGAACCGCCGGATAAATCAAGAAATAGATTTGCTTTACTGAGCGAATTTGACGACTACAACTCCAAATATTCTTTTCCTACTCTCACATACAAACCAGCGCCACTCAATCAGCCAAAGTACATAATTATTAAATCTGCCAACGACGAACTGAAAAACTTGAGTCCTTTTATCATCAAAAAAGCAATAGACGCAATATCTACTCAAATCGAGAACATAAAGCAGCTCAAAGACGGATCATTACTAATACTAACACGCAATTCCAAAATTGCCGAAAAATTCCTCAAAATAAAAACGATCGCTAGTCTTTGTCAAGTTACAGTAAAATACCACGACAATTTAAATACAATCAAAGGAGTTATCTATGCTCCTTGTTTAAATTATGTTAGCGATGAAGAAATTGTTCAGGAACTAAAAAGCCAAGGTGTAACAAGCATATACAAGTTTACCCGTACGATTGAAGGCAAACCGATTCCCACTGGAAAAATTGCTTTATCTTTCGACCTCTACCACCTACCAAAGTCCATTGACATAGCTTGGTACAAAGTCAAAGTTGCACCTTATTATCCAACACCTATGCGTTGCAAAAATTGCCAGTTGTTAGGGCATACTAAAACGCGCTGCACCAACCCTGCCACATGCGAAGGCTGCAATCTCCCACCCCACTCACCCTCCGACTGCTCACGCAAACAATGTGCAAACTGCGGTAGTGATCATGCGTCGACAGACAGAGAATGCCCAAGATTTAAACAAACACAAGAAATATTAAAAATAAAAACCGTTGAAAAATGCTCCATGGGAGAAGCACGCCAAAAATACAACGAACACAATAAACCTACTGTTAATCAAAAAAATACATACTCAAGCATCACCAAAGCAAACCAAACTACACCCATCATCAGCCTACCATCTTCACCAACACCAACAACCTCGACCATGGGAAAACGTCCCGCCTCGTCCCCAGCAATAAAATCTAACACAACAAAACTGCAAAAAACGCAGACATCTCTCCAAACCAAGAGCAATACCAGTAACAAAACAAACTCACTCACTCAAAACACAGAACTGAATCAACAAAAAAACTCAACCAACAAATTATCCCAGCAAACCAAAAGAATATCAAATGATTTTTCTACTCTTTCACCTTGCAGTAAATTAACCCAAGAACTATTAAATAAAAACGAATATTTCTTGCCTGTTTCCGAATCCGACGAAGAACCAACACTATAAAAAAAAAAAAAAACAATAAATAAATAAACTAATAAAAAGTTACAAATAAAATAAAAACAAAAAAAAAAAAAAAGTTATACTCATATACACACATATATAATTTCTATTCTTTATGAACTTTAATATTATGCAATGGAACATAAAAGGATTCTTAAACAATATCAGTGAACTCAAACTTTTAATAAAAGAACAAAACCCAGATTTTGTTTCACTACAAGAAACGCATTGCCAACACAACTTCAACCCTTATCCTCCAAACGGTTACGTAGGCTATTTTCAAAACTCATCAGCGAATACCACCTCCAAACAAGGAATAGGTGTGCTCATTAAAGCCAATATTCCACATAAATTAATTTCTTTAAACACGGATTCACAAATCTTAGCTGTAGAAATAAACTCCAACATAAAATTCACAATAATTTCTTACTATTTTCCTCCACTACAACAAATTCCATCCAAAGAAATCACAGATCTACTTGTATCCACACAAACTCCAATCGTTTTCTTAGGTGATTGCAACAGCTGGAATCCTCTGTGGGGTTCACCAACGTGCAACAAAAGAGGTAAAGTAGTGGAGTACATAATCAATCAATCAGATCTTTCAATCCTAAATGATGGTAGGCCGACCCATTTTTCAACCCATGGAACACTAACCCATGTGGATATCACATGCTGCTCTCCAAGCCTACTTCCCATGACCACATGGAACATATTAGACGATCTCTTCAACAGTGACCATTTCCCCATTATCACAAAAATTACCTTAGCCCAGGAAAAGAAAAAACACCACTTTGAAAAAAAGTTCTTACTCAACCTCGCCGATTGGAAAAAGTTCAACGAAACTATTGAAGAAGAGCTGTCAAAGAGACCGTATTCAAAAAACATCAACAATGAAGCCAATAACATAGCAACATGCATCCGTGTAGCAGCTAACACTTCTATTCCACAATCTTCCAGTAAAATAAAGAAACACGTGCCTTGGTGGAATAAAACATTAGCGAACCTCCGCAATCAAAAAATGACGTCCTGGCATACTTTCCAAAAATCTCCTACACAACAAAATCTTCTCGAATATAAAAAGCGTAACGCCATCTTTCGAAGGGAAATGAAACGCACAAAAAAAACGACTTTTGAAGATTTTGCCAGTTCGATCAACATAAATTCAACTTCACAAGAACTATGGAGCAAGGTACGGAGACTAACTAATCGTAATAAACAATCATCGATATACGCAATAAAAACAAGTCAAGGGACAACAACCGAATCGGGGCCTATATCTAACCTTCTCGCTCACTACTGGTCTGAAAGTTCCAATGACTCAAATTTCGATAGACAATTTATTCAAGCAAAAAACTCTCAAATAACACTAAATAAAGCAACTAACCCAGCAGCCGAAAAAATGGAAACCCCTATTTCAATGGAGGAACTAATTACAACTTTAAAAAAAACTAAAGGAAAAACGCCAGGCTTTGACCGAATCTCATACACGATGATTAAGCAACTAAATGTATCTGCAAAGACAAGACTTCTTACTTTGTACAACAAAATCTTTAATACGGGCACTATGCCTCAAAACTGGAAATGTGCAACCATCGTCCCCATCGCAAAGCCACAAAAAGAGCCAAACCTGCTCGAATCCTATCGACCGATCTCGCTAATCTCGTGCCTCTCGAAACTAGTGGAGAAAATAGTCGCGACACGTCTACTGTGGTTTATTGAAATAAAAAGGCTCATTTCATCTAACCAGGTCGGATTCCGACCAGGAAGAGGATGTACAGATGCTCTGTTACATATCGACTACCATGCAGCAAAAGCTTTATCTACACACAACCACATCTCCATACTCTCGTTAGACTTCGAAAAGGCGTTTGACAGAGTAGGAGCACACGTAATTTTAGGGAAACTTCATAAGTGGGGAGTTGGACCAAAAATATTCAACTTTATAAAATCATTTCTCCTTAACCGTAGAATACGAGTCAGAGTTAATGGTGTTTACTCGAATCTTTATCCACTGAGCAATGGAATACCTCAAGGGTCACCACTTTCAGTTTTACTCTTCTCAATTGCCTATAGTGAAATTAGCAATGTTATAAAAAAACATAAACTAGTCAACCACTGCGCCTATGCTGACGACATATATATATTATGTAACGTTAAAGATGCCAAAGATTCTAACGAGGTCCTTGAAAAAGTGCTAATAGATATTGACAACTGGACATTAAAATCCGGGGCAAAAATCTCGCTGCAGAAAACCAAAAAGCTCCACATTTGCAGAAAGATTAAATGCTGTTCCCACAACTTTTCAATTACACTGAGACAACATAGCATCGAAAACGTCGATGAACTGCGAATACTGGGTCTTATGTTCACAAAAAACTACACGTGGAAGCGACACCTATTAAAATTAAAAAAGGATTTACTCCCTAGAATCAATTTAATATCATATTTATCTTACAAGGGATATGTTCACATAAATACACTCATACACCTCACGAAAACATTAATTCTTAGCAGAATCGATTACGGACTCTACTTATATGGCTCCACATCCAAAACTACACTTAACATCATAAAACCCATTTACCACAAAGCCATCAGAACTAGCCTATTCGCTTTTCGCACCACACCAATAAAAAACCTCTTTATTGAATCGGGCTTACCCACAGTGGAAGAACGAATACACGAGATAAATTCTAAACTAATTCTAAAAATCTTATTCCCAAATACTTCCGTAATTAGAGAAGACATACAAAAACTTCTCCCATCCAAACGAAAATTCAACGTCACTCCAGCTCTGCTCAAAATTATAAAACTTCTCCGCAATTTCGACCTAGAAGAAAAACCCCACATACCCCGAAAACATAGTCCGACTTGGAATATAAACATCGACTCATGCGATACTTCTTTACATATCTACCAAAAAGACAACACTCCAAATCTAATGTTTGAACAACTGTTTCTTGAGAGGGTCAACACGTATAAAAATAACGGCTGGTCGATCGTATTTACCGACGGTTCAAAAATACAAAACAATACTGCATACAGTATAACTTCAGAAAATGGCGACTATATTAGTCTAAAATCCATGTTCGCATATTCATCAATATTCTCAGCAGAAGCAGCAGCAATACACGAAGCCTTGGTATTTGCCCTCCAGAAAAAGGCAAAAACCATAATATGCTCAGACAGCCTATCAGCCATCCAAGCAATTCGAAATCCAACCTGCAACACCTGGGAAACCATTAACGAAATAAGGGAATTACTGATAAGAAACAGCAGGGCACTCATGCTACTATGGTGCCCAGGGCACGTAGGAATAGAGGGAAACACCTATGCTGACAATGCCGCGAAATTCGCATGCAACGCTCCAACAATAACCAGCCCAAGAATAGAAAAACTTGACGTAAAAAGACATATAAATTTACGCATAACAGAAGAGAGACGAGAAGCACAAAAAACCTATAAACACTCGCACTACTCCGCCATCAATAAGGAATATACCCCTCCTCAATACCCAACAAATGTACATGGCTTCAGAGCCAGAATATTTTCACGACTTCGTCTTGGGCATACAACGGAAACACACCAGTACATTTTAATGAAAAAAAATCAACCCATTTGCACCGTCTGTAACACTAACCAAACACTACACCACATCTTAAATGAGTGTCAAAAACACGCAATTGCAAGGAAGGATATCCTTAATTCCGAAAATATAAACAACATCTTAGCAACCCCCAGTCAGTCAAACATTGAAAAAATTGCCAAATTCATTAAAACAATAGAAATTACAATATAAACATAAAAGAAAAAGTGCAAAATTTACGATCAACCTAGAGCTGATGGCCTCAGTAGCCAGTGCTCAAACAAAACATTTCTTAGTACTGGTATTTATACTAGTATCTAAATAATAATAATAATAATAATAATAAATTTAATTAAACCTATTCCTTCTATAAATTACAAAACTTTCCACTCCGTCACATCGAATTTATATGCGTACGAAAAGTTTTCAATGCAATAACGCGTCATTTATACGAGTATACATTTACATGAAATATTTACCATACGGGGTCAGTCTTGTAATTAGAAAAAAGGTTGTCTTTAAAAGCCGGATTTGAAATGTTGCCTGTTAGCTTTTGGTATTAACAAGTTTTCAGGTTACTACTATTTTGATTTTTAAGAATCACCACGGTTTGGATGCTAAGGGAGCTGTTGGACAAAAAGTGAGGGAGCTAGCTGCTTAGTTACCAAACCTTTAATAATTGAATCATGGTCTTTTAAGAAAATTGAATGAAACATTTTTGAGAATATTTTGCTTATGTTAGAGAGTTCTGGAAATATGTCCCCGCTAGTGAGCGGTAGTGTAGTTTTTTTTTCGTATATTTCAAAAATTGGACTACAAAGTTGTAATAGTTCTACATTCATTAGCTTAAGTTTAAAGTTCTTTGTGTAAGTGTATATGTATGCACGCTGTTCCTCCAATCTTTTTCTAAAGTGTGTGTACTATTTCTAAGTAAGTATGTTTGTATAAATTCGCATTCACTAAATCTATTGCACAATTGCATGTTGCAAAGGTGTACGAGCTGCTACACCTTTGCAAATGAACATCAACTAAGTTGTTCTCGACGCAGGGATGCCACTAATGTCGGCCAGTGGCGGCGCCTTGTTAAGTACGTATGAATGTACGAGGATATACCTACGCACTGGCGCATAATTGGCGCCCTCGGCCTACAATCCACTTAACTTCATATCCACTCAGTATCAAAGCAATGGCGTCGCGACACGCCCGCACTGGCATTGTCAGTCACTTCATGATTTCCTCCATTACATTGCGTAAATATTCGTCGAGATGAGAGTAATCGAGCAGCGCATTCCGTACAATATCCAACAGTACGCTTGGCCACAACGTTTCCAGCATATGCATTTTCTCTACCGCATTCACTGTGTTCTCGATCATGGTGGCAAAGTGTAGGCGGCCACGTTCGCGCATACTAAGCGCATTGATGTTGGTGGTGCCAGCGCTGGCCTCGGTCACTGCGTATGGCATTTGCTGTTGATGATGTCCGTTAGCAATCGTGCCATTGCCATTGTTATTGTTGTTGTTGTTAGTAGTAGGCGTTGGTTTTTTCCATTGTAGCGCCTCTTTGCCAACAACTAGGCGCAATGATTTGTTTTCTGGCTTCATTAGCCAGTCTTTAGGCGACATTTTGCTAGCCGTGCATGTTTCGTCTAGCCGCAAACGCGCCAGCAGCGGCTGCAACATCGTCGCCGGCATTGCCCACAACACCAAATCGGAGAGACTTTCATACAATGCATTCGCCGCCTCGATGTCCGCCTCCGTGACCGCAACACCATTGATCAGCTTAAGACCCCAGTGCGACAGTCGATAAATAGCATATTCACGCCACAAATCCTTTGTGGTAATTGCATTTCCCTCCGCATCGATAGTGAGTGCGCTGATGCCTTGCAGCTCGGCCAATGCGTTCAACTGACCAATGTACTCGATGTTCGTTTCACGAAATACGAAATTTTCGGCATTTGGAAAGCGTGACTTGACGCGCGCCAACACTGTTGTAGCTATATTGTTGAAATTGATGTAGCTAAAATTCAATGTATGCACATCCTGCGCTTTCGCCGCATTCCATTGTTTGTCAATGTAGCGCAGTGCGCCCTGGCCATATACGTTCAGGTAGCGGCCACAAATCTCGATGAGATAGTCACCGCCCTGCTCCCGCTCGCGTTCCCGTTCCCTTTCACGTTCGCGCGCCTCACGCTCTGCTTTGTTGACAGCCGGTGCGCGTTGTCCACCCAACGTGGAGTGGTTGTTGGTTGTGTTGAGCGGCGTAGGCGCCACAATGCACGTGACAGTTGGCTGAGTTGACGCCACTTGACCATTGCTCGCCGTCGACGTAGCACTTGTGGTAGCTTTGCTGTTGTTGTTGCTGCTACTAGTGTTGTTTGCTATACGCCTGCCGGTGTACGCTTCATTTCCGTTATTAGCTGCGGCTAGTAAGCAGTTATTTATGGCACCAGCGCTGGCGCCCACGATTGTCTGTGACCTCATTAGACGGCGACATGTTGTACGCGTTCTTGCGCCTCCTGGCCCCGCCGATCCGCAGCTTGTTTGTTGTGATGTTGGTAACGGCGACGGAGGCGGCTGTTGCACAGATGCGTTCGTCTGCTCTTTAAATCCCAGACTTAGTGAGCTGCCATGGCTTGTAATTTGCGCGGTGGGTGTATTGCGAATTGTGGTGGTGGTAGTGGCGTCTGCTAATTTTTGTTGTGACATCATTATTTTGCTGGTAGTAGAAGTGCCGCTCGACGGCATCAGCATCGGGGAGTTATTGTCCACCTGACTGATAGACTCTGTGGCTTTGGTGCCATTTTCTTTAGTGGCTGCATTTGATGTCTGTTGTGTCGGTAAATTGACTATGTCGTGGTTTGTTGCAGCATTCGCCTCATTTGCTATATGCTTTGCGGTTATTTCATTCGCCTCCGATGTTGTGCCAGCAGTCACTGTGCTAGCGATTATATTAGAACTTAGCTCAACCCCCTTAGCGGCGCTATTGATTTTGCTACTAGTCACAGGTTCAGCTTCAGCATGGCAAGCATTTGCCTTTTGCGCCGCATCATTTTTGCGTTTTGCAATCGCCTTCTCACCACCGCCAATTTCTTTTACCCCACCCTTTTTACGTTGCTGTACACCTGCTGTTTTCTGGTATTTATGTATGCGTGTATTGCTTTGTTGTGGCTCTGTGGAATCCTCGTTGTCGGAACTAAAGCAGCTGGAAGAGGAATGAACATTCGGCCCTAAGCTGGAGCCCGATGAGCCTGAACAACGCGCACTGTTATTGTTGCTGTTGTTATTGTCAACATTATTGTTTTTGCTTTCGTTGTGTTTGGCATTGTTGCGCACATTATGTGGTTGCTGATCGCCATGTGTAGTTGTTGGCGTATCTTTGGCTACCGGATTGAGTTCAGTAGATGGCGACTGCCCTGATTTCGGTTGCTGTGTCTGTGTCTGCAACAGCTCATGCTGTTGTTGTTGCTGCTGTATAGGCGGTAATTTAATAAGTTCGTGCACTTCTGAATCTAATCCCGCCACGAGCAAAGTACCCTCATCTGTCACCTCGCCCACCGCCTCATTTGATTCATTTATGCGCGCCAGTTCGCTGGTTTTCGCTACACGCGGCGCTGCTGGGTAAGTTGACAACAGTTGTTGCTGTTTGTTTGTAGCACCGTGTTGCTGTAGCATCTGCTGTGACCTAAGCAGCTCCCAATTTGTGCGCGCATTCGAGATTACCTCCTCGCGTTTGATGCTTTGATAGGCGTCAGGCGAAAGGTGTGCGTTATGCGTGTCCGAAATCTCTTTATTTCGTCGCCAAGACATCGCCGCAGAGCGCACTTGTTCGGTAATGGGCATCTGACTTAGTGACTGCAGGCATGGTAAGTAGCTGACCAAGAATGAGACGCAGTCGCCCGCCAGCGAAACGGGATTATTCTCGATGGTTACTTCCAGCAAATGCGTTGCCTTGGCGATTGACGCCATATCCTCGACGCGATGCAGCTCATTGTGACAGAGCCAGAGTCGCTCCAATGATGTGAGATGCTGAAAGCCAGTGATGCGCTTGATTTTATTGCGTTTTAAATTAAGTTCACGTAGTTGCCCCAAGCCTTCGAAATCATTTGGGCCTATCTGGCGCAGCAAATTGCCTGCGAGATTGAGGGACTTAAGCTCTTGCAGACAGCTGAGCTTATTGGTTATGCTGGCTATTTTATTGCCATGAAGATCTAGCACACGCAACGTTTGTCTCACACAACCAAGTCCGCTGATATCGGTGAGTCGGTTTTTGCCTAGCAACAGCACGGTGAGCCCAGATAAGCCATCCAAGTTGCCAATGCGTTCGATTTGATTGTCGTAGAGATCGAGAAAGACAAGATGTCGGAAAATCGCGCCATAAGAAGCGGCTAGTTGTCTATTTTTGACGCTCAGCTGCAGCAGCGGATCATCTTCGTCCAATTCACTGCCAGCGTAAGTTGTGCAATTCGAGTTATTTGTTTTATTACTAGTGCTACCAGTATTTGTGGTTGACGTAGCCGCCGTAGATGAAGACGAGTCCGTGACAGTGGTAAGCGCGCTGGTATTCGAGTCGAAACTTTTTAACGCCGCTTCGTTACCCGCTGCAACGAGTTTAATGCGTGCTAATTGCGTCTTCAGTAGATTTTGCTGTATACTATGCAGATGTCGTGGTATATGGGTTGCCAAACTTTTGGAACGCTTGAGCGCGAAACGACAAGGCGTCGGTGGACGTGCTAGCGGTAACAGAGGCGCATTGTATTGCACATTCTTAACGAAATTGTTGTTGACACTGGGGCTCAAACGTTGATGCAGCAACTGATGGTAAAGTTGTGGCGACGGCGAATGCGGCAGTGGTTGTATAGGTCCCAGTGGCGTAGGTGGAGGTGGTGGTGGCGAATTGCCATTAAATTGACGGGCAGTTGTTGTGCCCAAAGCAAACGATAGGCGCATACTGCCGCCGTTGCCATTTCCATTCGTCCTACCACCGCGTTCATTTTGGCGACGCAGCGGTTTCGATGAACTTACACCGTTCGTTAGTAAAGACGAATTTTGCTCACTTCGGCCACACTCAGCTTTTACGTCCGGCATATGATAAACTTCCGGCTGTGGTTCTGCGGGTGTTGAAGCAGATAAGAGCGTAGGCGATGGCAGTGGTGGCGGTGGCTGTGGTGGTGGTTGCGGCTGTTCTTTTGGTATGTGGAAAATATTGATGAGATTATGTTGCAGCGACAGCAGGCGCAACTGTGTTTCATGCTCAAATATCGGTATTGCGCTGAGTCCACGTCGATCATAATTAATGCGATCCGGTTGTTTTTCGCGGTCTTGCGTGGCGCGCGTTATGCGACAAATACCATTTGGCTGCAATGTGACACTGGCAGCACTACCATTACTGCTTCCGTTGGCATTTCCGCTCGCGCTGCTATTGCCGCTAATATCATCACTACCACCAGCATCACGGCCACCGGCGCCTGTGCTTGCACCAGCGGACACGTGTTCGCTATTCAACAACATATTCGGTGACAAATTCCGATATGCCGTTGCTGGCCGATTCGTAGTGGAGGAAGAAGTGGATTTTGAACGTTGTCGTGTGACTATTGCACGCACCGGATTGCGTCGCAGGCGCGCGGCAACTGCTGCCCGCGTACTAGCTGCGTTCGCTTTGGCGAGGTTGCTATCAATCGCTGCCCCCAACAGTGGGGAATTAAGTGCGGCAGCAGCAGTAGTAGCATTTGTGTTGGCTAATAATTTACGTTTGCTGTTGTTGTTATTGTTATTATTGTTATTGCTGCTAGTTATTGTCGTTGGAGTTGTTGTGTTGCACAGTGTGGAGTATGAGCGTCCGAAGGGACGTCGCAGCCGTGTAGAAAGGCTAGGAACAAATGGTTCAATTTTCAGCAGTGATGTTTGAGGTAAGTAGGTTTGTGCGGCTTGCGGAAGTTGATTTGGTTGCTGCTGCTTTGCAGCTACTGTGGCTGCTGTGGCGGCGGCAATAACGGCCACATTCGTTGCTGCAGCATTGAATAGTTTGGTGTTCGCAACGGGCGCTGATGATTTGGCAGTTTTGTGGGCGTCAGCAGCTACCACAGTACTTGTTCGACTCATTCCATGGCCACCGTCATTGGGACTCCTCACATGCTCTTGCCGTGTAAGAACTGCTGGCCTGCTACGCAACTTTGATATGGACATTTTACAGCTGCTATTCGTTCCCGTCTTCAGCCAACGCACCTTTGTGCTTTGTGTTGCCTTGCGATCCGCCTCAGCACCGCCGCCCGTTTCACCGCTACTGTTGAAACTGTATTTCTAAAAAAGCTCAGCCAATTCTTCATGATGACTCAGAAATCTTGCGCATAGTTTTGTTTTGCTAATATTGTGATTGGTATTGCAATTGATTTGCCTTTTGGCTCTGTGCGGCAGCTAACTTTATGTCACTCGATCTGAACTTGTTATTGCGCAACTTCGCCAACTACTTTGCTTACGAAGAGCTCTAACTTTGCTGTGCTTTGCAAACTTTCTGCAATAAAAATCTTTACCAAGCATTCGATTGCCATTTTCCCGTTTATTTAACAAAACCTACCTTGTACATGCGGCGCGTGTCCCATTTCGCCACTTCCTCAAATGCAATTCAGTTCATCATTCATTCGACAGCATTGAACTGGCGTTTGAAGTGAACTTTCACTTTGATACGCACTATCTTTGACGGTATTTGGGTAGTTCGTTTACAAACTTAAAATATACTACATATAAAATGCGTCCGATATTTGAGCTTCCGTTTGAGTGCTCACTTCTTCCGCGCTGCTCCGTTCAGCTGGGATTCTGTCGTTCTTTTGTTACTTGACTCTCGGCGTTAGCATTGCGTTTGCTAGTATTTTTGCTTGTACTCAATTTCTTGAAATGTTTTATTAGTTTGTTTATTGGGGTTATATGCGGTTGCTATAGTCAGTCAGTCAGTCTAACCAAATTCAATACGATTCCAAAAACTGCCCCTCAGCGTTGCTGCGCCCACTCACTTCGCATCGCTCCGCCATACAAACAAGTCAATCCCACAAATCCAGTACATTCCGCATGCACAGCCACGACAGTTTTCATCAATTTCCTTATATTTTTGTATGTACATACGTATGTAAACACACATGTAAAACTACACACATTTTGGTTATTATTTAATGTGAAGTTGTTGAGGTTGTTTATTTCAGTATACTGTTTGCCCAGATACGGCAATTTCGACTTATTTGAAAATACCGCAACAAGCATTGAACTGTTTGCAGCCATGAAGTGAAAGCCCAAGCAACTCGATAAACATTCTAGTTCATAAACTGGTATTTAGTAGGGGTAGCACCGAAATGTACATCGACAGTGAGTGCGACATTTGTCTTAATCGGTCTGCAGAATCGGCAGACCAGCAGCAGCAGCGAGCCCATTAGTGCATCCCTATGCTCATTTCACTCAGATCATCACAGGACTCTTCCGATATAAAGCAGGGTTTGATAGAGCCACATAATGCTTTGAGTGTGAGCTCACACTTAAATTAATGAAGCTAAGTAATCCCAGCCGAGCTATTTACCGGGGATTGAAATATGTTAAAAAAAATTAATTTAATGCAACTGATATCATAAATATCCAAGTATTTCAATATTGTTATCAAATCTAATAAGCTTAAAAAACCTAATTTCCAATATATTAATTGAAGAGGGTTGCTAGCTGTTTGAAAAAATAAATTTAATAAAATTTATATGGTAAATGCAATGTTGTAATTGCAATAGCTTAATTTTAAATAACAAATTTTATTCAATTAAATCACAAAATAATCAATGCGATAGCTTAATTTTAAATAACAAATTGTATTCAATTAAATCAACAAGATAATCAAGTAAGTACTACAACATGGGTTGTCAAAGAAAGGTGTTTTAAACAAGCTCGATTCCCAATGATTTTTAGAAGAATCACTATTTTGCAAAATTTAATTACTGTTTTGGTATTAAACGAAAGTTACTTACGAAATCTTTCATGTAGAGCCCTCTACTGGGAATAATCAGGGATACAACATTTTTATATATGTATGTTAGGTTGACCTATTATCTATCTGTCTTTGGTATATTCGGATTTGTAAAACTTGTCGTATAGGTGTTTGAAGTCGTGCTCAGTTTTTTTTTCGTTAAAAAAATATTTCAGACAAACAAAAGAAGTAAAGTGAAGTTATAATGTTTTAATTTCGCAATATGGTATTTTCTCAATTCTCGACAAGGACAAGGAAGTTTAGGAACAAGTCGAGACCCTACCCTTTGTCGAAAATTTAAATGAGGCACAATAAAAATATAGGGACAATAAATAAATGAGTTCCAAATATTATTATATCTCGAAATAATTAAACATTCGCTTGTTATGTCGATGACTCCTATTGCTTATCATTCATATAATTTTCTTCAATATTCAATATTTAAAAATTAAAATACAGAGATTTCTCAAACAAAAATCAATATACATACATTAAAGTTTAGAGCTTTAAGGTAAATATAAATATTATAAAGGGTGTTTTTATTTGACATGTGATTTTTAAGAACAAATAAAATGCATATAATTTAATGCTATGGCCAAGAATTTAGCTTTATTATAAAGATAAGGGTTTGCCATTATGTTTGAAAAATTATTAGCCCCGTCTTGTTGGAACCAAAGGTCGTCCACATCAACATTCTCCAATTCAGGCACGAAAAAGTCATTAACCATGGCTCTAAAGCGTTCTCCATCGACTGTAACATTTTGTAATTGTCCCGGAGTAATCTGTTTATTATGAAATGGCAAACCAAACTGAGTATAAATCAAGTAAAAGCTATCACAAAGAAAAACTCTGAAAAAAACCCTTTATATACATACATACACATTTTTATGTTTTTTTTTTTATTTATTTTTTTTAATACGCAGTTTTATAGCCAATTCAATTCTCAAACAATAAAATTCCAATTTTAAGTAATAACAAATTACCACTGAGTTTTGAAAATTTGTTACTCATGCCCTTTTGCATTTTTTTATCTACCATATGAATGTATCACATGACCGACATTTTTTTTACGGACGAGCGTCAGAAAAAAATGATCAAAAATCAATAGTAATAATTAGTGGTATGAAACCAGAACATTATAAGGTACATATATTAAGATGTAGTCGGTTACAAAATTACATAATCTGAAAAATTTTAATATTTTCAAGCTGGATTTTCGTTCAATTATTATCAATTTTGTATAAAATTTGAAACTGCAGTTTATATCGTTTTTGTTAGAGAATGAGCATTATTTTAATGGAAAAATTAAAACATTAAATAAAAATTAAAGTATATTATTAAAAATATGTCAGCAACTCTGTGTCGTATAATTATGATGAACAAATATTTAATAATCATACTACTTTTTCCTATGGAAGGGGATCCATTGAACTGATGCAAGAGAACCTTTCCCCAAGTCGATGCGAAAGCCTGGAATTAAATTTGTATTTATAACATGAAAAAAAACATTGTTTAGTAGCCATAGTTATCTTTTGCAAGCGTAGCCATAGATTGCGTGTGTCTCATGGCCAGAATAGTCATGCGTGTGTTTCACTATTTGAAAAGACAAGTAAAAAGCATTTGTGTAATTGCACCAAACATAGTCTTAGTAAAATCAAAAACGTTATAGCATGTGTGTATGCACATATGTATGTAAGTCTGTACGTATGTTAACGAATTTATGTTCAAAAATGTACACGCACCGTCAAAAAAAGTTGATTCGTTGTATTACACGTGTCAATGAAAATACTAACTCTTCTAGTTATGTGAAAAATTAGGAATTAAATACATGCACATTCGTATATGGAGGTACTTAGTGCTTGAATACATGTACTATGCATATATGTATGTATGTGCAATTTGCTTTGTTCTTTCAAGTTCGATAACCTCGAAAATTATATGTACATATATCCTAAGCATTTAGTGTCTGCGATGCTCTCATTTCATTTTTGGATGATAAAATGGATGAAGATAGCATTTTCCAACAGGATAACGCTGCCATTCACGTTTCTAAAGAGCCCTTGAAATGGTTTGAGGAGCACAACATCCAGCTTATGAAATGACCAGCATGCAGTCCCGATTTGAATCCGGTGGAGAACCCTTGGAGATGTATTTTGCAAAAAATCTACGGACAAAAAGCCCAAGGAAGCCTTTAAAGGAGTGTCCTAGAGCTTAAGTTGGCCATTAAGGAAGCTTGGGAAGATTTGGACCGCACATTGCTGCAAAATTTAGTGGCATCAATGACAAATCGTATTTTTGAAGTTATAAAGGCCCAATTAAATATTAAAAATTAAATAAATATGTCTATTTTAAAAATTAAGCTGGTGCGTTTAAACGAATATGCACTTGTTTTTAGTAAAATATTTAAGACGCAATGAATTAAATATAACAACAACAACGAAAACGGTTTTTTGCATGCAGTATAAAATTCCGTTACTTTGAAAAAGAATATAAGTTCGAATTTGTTGTGAGTGATACATAGAG
This sequence comes from Philophylla caesio, assembly GCA_963971545.1. NCBI lineage: Eukaryota > Metazoa > Arthropoda > Insecta > Diptera > Tephritidae > Philophylla > Philophylla caesio. The sequence goes on along the minus strand of OZ020608.1, from coordinate 97,306,595 downwards.
AAAAGAGAGAGAAGGTAGTAAAATTAAAATTAACAGTGCGTTTATACGAATACTCGTATGTGGCACTGTATGTATGTATATCCTAAGTGTCTGCTTATTATTCATTTCATACTTTGCTGTCACTTTGAAATGTAAAAACTTCACTCAGGCAGCCCATCAGCCGCAGTGCAAGAAGCTGAGTCCATAAAACGCAAAGCAATAAAAACCCGGCATTTGTGAAAGTTTAGGGATCTTCGACAATCCTGGCTCTTAGCAAGACAGTCTTTGGCGATTTTGCATTTCTAAGTAGCGAACATTATTGTTGTAAATATTTTTGTGTTAATTTTTCAAGCTTTTACTCTTTGTTTGTCATTACAAGTTTTTATGTGTTGACTCGATAGTTACGGAATGTCCAGTTAAGTCGTTAAGCAGATTCGCACTTCTCGGAAAAAGAGTCTTCTAACTATGGCACCACTCCTTTTTTGCTCAGACGCACAAGAATTTCAGCAGCATAATTCGATTCTTCGTTGAGCTTGTGCCAAAATGACATTACATATTTGACGGCACTTTTCTACATTTAATTTTCGTGGGAAGTAGATTTAATATATTTTTAGAAGACATAGTTGACGAGATAGCGAGACGGCGTCATTCAACTCTGCAAGACGACTGGAAACTGTACACCCACCACTACACAACTGTTAACCAAACAAGGACTAAAGTCACACTTCCACCTGCGTTATCTATATCAATCCTCAAACCTTATATTCGTTTAAGACTTGGTCTCACAGTACTTACCCATTCTCATCTATTGAATCGTTCCCAACAATATAAATGTCCCTACTGCGATAGAATAGCATCATTGGATAAAATACTATCATCATGCCGTAGAATACCAGTGCCCATCAGAACCACCCGTGGATACTGAAGCCCTCTCGATCTCCTAACAGAGCCCTCGTCAAAGAATATAATAGCGATTTAGAACTTCCTCAAATCAAACGACTTGCTAAGATGGATATAACAAGGATATTAAATTCTACCTTATATGTACATTTATTTCTATATTACTTTTATTTGTAACATAATAACTTTTAGTTTCACATAAGGTAATTAATCAGACAGATGACGGCTTCTGTTGCTGATTAAGCGAAAGAGTGTACCTTCCGAGTCTAGCTCTACTTTTCATTGGAGAACCGGATCTTGAACTTGCTTCAAGAATAACAATAGTTACCTATCTGTGTAAAATTATCGCATTTACAGTTCTACTAGAGAACTAGCAACATTCATACATACAAACGTTCTTGTCGTGTATGCAAATGCATACAAATGTTTACGTATTTTAGACTTTTGTGAAGGACTTTTATTTATTTTTACGCTATGTGTATGCCATTAGTAAAACAAAATATTATCTTTTACGTTAACTTCTAGTTATTTTAACGGATTTGAATTAAATGTTGTAAGCATATCCTTACATACATGTGTATGTATGTATGTATATGCAATTTAATAAGTACTAAAATCTTGTATGTGCTTAAACATTCGTAGCTATTTTACATGCATGTGTCGAATGTAAATCAAATATGGGTCAGGGCCGTATGCAGAGTATAATTTGGAGGCAGAAGAGTATTTAAGGCTGATAACACTTCAGGCCATTAACAAATGAGTCACTTGACACAGTTTTACATTATAAATGAAGTGTGTAGATTATGGATAATGTATTCATTAAGAAACGCATATACCTACTGCCTAAATATGTAAACTGTGCTTCATAAATATTAAATTATTTCTAGCAATTGCATTAAAGCACAATAGGCTATCTGTTGCATCTACTGATACATACTTGACTTTATGAAAACATTCTACATGTGGATAAATATATATGTATATTCAAATGCATATATGTATGTATGTTCTTAATTTATAATGTATGTTCTTGGGTATGTATAAATAAATCTATTTTGGTGTATGTACTTACATGTACTATACTTTTTTTCGGAATTTAGTTTTCGTAAAAAAAGTTGTGTCTCTTTATAATTGACGTAAAAAGATACCAGTTAAAAATTGAGCCCTTATTATTAATATTAAGACTGCCCGCATTTATAATAAATCTTCGAACTATTCGATTTTTCTTTGGACAACTAGCAAAAATTATTAACAATTATAGTCTAAGAAACTAAAATTAAGATAATAAACTTAAATTTTTTGGGTGATTTGTTCCAATAAAACTATCAAACTTTGGCTTCAAATAACTCTTAACCTATTATTTTTCTCGGAAAATCATATCCGACTTTTTTTGTAGAGTGTTCAATTCTCTACAAAAATAAGTTAAATGATCTTTTTTATGATATACGTACACGACAGGCTAGTAATAAAATTCACAAGCTGCAGAAAATGGTTTTTCGTGTTATTCTTATGGGAAGTAGAAAAACGCGATGCGGGCAGTCTTAATATTAATATTAAGGGCCCAAATTCTAGCTGCTATCTTTTTACGTCAAATTGAAACTTTTGAGGCTGTTTGGTACATATATGTACATACTTCGAACAAGAAAACTTTTTATTTTAAAGAAAGAAAAAATCTACGCCTACGTTGGAAGTAACGTAAATCCAAGACTGCTCATATGTAACCTTGGCAGTTTGACGACTGTATCTGTGCCATGATTGGAACTAGTTTTTCTTCTTTAGAGAAAATTATAGTTGACTATATATTACATACATTGATATTCGTGTGACCTGTGAAAAACTGGAACAACTCCATTATTTTGTTGTGCGTCATAATTCCGGTATCTATCGGTAGAATAAGACTGATCAGATTCAGAACCATGGATGGGCATGATTTGATTATGAAACCAATAGCTATTGGTATTAAACTACTTACTTACTTACTCTTACTAGAAATATATGTACGCAGTTTGTTTCAACAATCCTCCAAAAACCCAACGAATCTGAATATTTGTATGGTTGGAAACTATTACATTAACCATTAAATCATTTCTCCTGTAAAGAGCGTTTTACAAGGAATGCATCGATAATTTGCTGAATATAAAAATTATAAGCGTTGCAGCAAAGAACAGGTGTTTAAAGATGCTCCACCCAACAACTTTCGTGACTACGGTTACCCGATTCAAACATAAACATTATTTTTTCTCCATTGGCTCTACTTCCAGAGCATTCAAAGCTCTCAAATTCTGTTGAAGTTGTTACTTGATAAGGGTTACCAATTACTTAGCCAAGTCAACTGCTCGGTGGCAGGTTGCCCCAACCAGCAGTAAGGCTGCGAGGAGGTGCGTCTAAAAAACAATTCGTCACGGCCGTTAAGTTTTTTTTGGAATATCAATACACTTAGAAGTTTGAGATGGCGTGACCGTTTTTTAAAATAAACCGGATCTTTTACGCCCGGTAGATTCTTGGAGCTGATTACTAAGCGACATACCAGATTACACTGCGATGTACCAAACAAAGCGGCCGTCGAATATAACTTATTCTTCTTTTCTCCTTTGCTTTAATCCACAGTACTCAAATGTTCTCTTATATTCTTCTTTCCGTCTCTTGCACTCAGCTTTCGGATAGCGTCCACTTCTCGGCTGGGAATCGTAAACTTCCGAGAGCGTTTATATCAAGAAGAAACTACTTAAAAAGTATAATACCACTCGTTAGTTGGAAAGGTTGTAAGTAAAATGCCAATCAGCAACTATAAATGTAGCACCAAACCTAACAGCACTGGATGCTAATTTCTTCGTGGCAAGAAAAGCTCGATTTCATATCTAATACAAACAAAGGCAACTCACGATGACAAGTAAGTTTGAAACTAGTCCAATAAGTAAAGCCACTTAGTAAGGAGTCAATTTGCCGCTTTTGGTTTGATAATACAGCAGAGCTTGTGACCCGAAACGCATCTTCAAAATGCAGCATTTTTTAATTGTCCCCTACTCCGGCTTATGTGCTCCTATTGCTTTCACCATTCCCTCGGGCTTCTCTAACACCAGTACACAGTATCCAACTTTCGACTGATACACTTAAATTTTGGATAGGCAATTTTTATTGCAACTACAACCCATCATTAGTGTCGGAGGAGGAAAGAGAGGAAGCAATGAAATGATTATTTTGGCCGTAAAGTTTTTCCACGTATCTACATACATACATTCAAACATATACATACATATATGTATGTATTGTATATACATAAATACAATGCGAGTATATAGCGACAATGAGAGGTGTATGCAAAAGCAACAGTATATCAAGCTAGAGGTGAAGGTGAAACAAAAGCCGGCTTGTTGCATGCAACAACTTAAAAGGAGCAATTCATTCACACAATACAATGGTATGCCAGACAGTTTACGGTCGAGGATTTGCGTTCGTTCAATTTACAACCCGTCGTTACGATTTCGTACTAAGACAAGCTTCCTAACAATATCCTTGTACTTACATATGTTTATATGTAAGTGTATTCGTTTGTGTGTTTGTGTGCTTACTTGCTGCAACTGTGTAACGATAACGAAATTGGTTGCAAACAGTGGCAACTTGGGATAGAAATTTAATGGGTGGGTTGGAGGTCTCTGTCTCTGTCTCTTTCCCTCTCTCTCTTCCTTTTTTTATGAGGGTACGGTGTTAATTCCTTCCACCCGATTCAAATGGCTGAATGAGTTGTTTTTGCTGCTTAAAGTGTTTGTTGTTGTAGTTGTTTGCCACTGCCATCCATAGACTGTTTGCAATTTGCACTTACCACTACCTACGATGGTTTTTTTAATCTGTTGGCTCTAGAGCTGCAACTGCTACATATCCTGTAATTGGAATGATGTGTAACAAAGACCTAAACAACAAAAACAACACCACCTCCATACATAGTCCATTTTATACACTGCTCAGTTTACAACAATTGCCAGCAAGCGAGTAGTATTACTTTACATAACATACATACGAATGTACTTACAAATGGTCAGCCGACTGGTCATCCATGCAGTACTCAATGGTCATTTCCGTAAGTGGCTGAGGACTTTCGTAGCAGTATTCTTTATTTTTGCTCTTTTGCCTGTCATCTTCTCTATGCAATTCTATGTACATACAGACATGCACATACATATGAATACATACATGTCTACTAACAAATATGTATGTATGTATGCACGCAACTCATTGTATTAATGTTGTCTTAATTTTTTTTTGTTTGCAGGAAAATCATTCATCTCAATTACTAAATTTTGTTGAGTGGCGATTGAGATCGTATTTAGAATGATACCCATATATACATACATTCAAACATGCTTTTTATTTGTATATATGTGTGTAGGTATATGTGCATATCATGTTTGTAAAATTGTGTTGGACAAATAATGCAAATTCACATACATATTTGCATAGCCGTAGTGTTGGTGTGCGTTTGTGGTGATTTTGGTATTTTGAGTACACACTCATTTATACGAGTATTTCCACAAACTAATCGATTGTGAACCTTGTAAACTTAATTTTGGTTGATAATGCACTTGATTAGTGAAATTTTTGTCTTTAGAAATTTGCTTTGTATGCCAAAATTTGAATACTTGCTTAGACAAAAATTAAAGAGTTAAAAAAGTTTTTAGAATACGGAGGGGAAATTCATTCAAAAATATCGGGTACTAAAAATAAACAGATTTTACGAGCCCGAATTCTTGCAATTAAAATTCCAAAAAATGCTCGTCATAAATTTTAAAATGTTTCTTAGGGTTGATTTGAATTTGAATGTAAGCATGCATCCCATTCCAAAAAAAAACAAAAACAAAAAGGATTGTTAAGTCGCTTTTTTGACTTTTGAAAGCGCTAAGCCTTCTATGCCCAATTTTTTTCAATAATCTGTATGTAATGTCTCACGGGCCAGGGGTTTCTGCTTCGATTTCATTAATAATTATTAATTATTATAAGTGATTGAGAATGAAGAGATTCGCAGCAAAAGTTTTCATATACAGCAGACACACAATAAATCAGTATTACTTTTTGCTCTATTTAAAATATGTACCTTGTAATACACATGTATGTACACACATTATTTAAGATCCTGTACAAATTATAAAAATACGAAAAATATTTCTTAACATTTTGTAGTAAAAAAAAAATATTAAATTTATTTTGCTTTTGTTGGACTTATGTTAACTAAAACAAAAGAAAATGTTTCTTGTCCCCAGGCCAGACCAAGGCACTGGATGTGTTGCTTTTTACTTTTGAAAAGGAAAAAAACAAACGCTTGCCTTCAAAATAGGAACCATTCGAAGATTTTACACTCTTTAAGGTTAATTAAGTATCGAAAACTGTCTTTGCAGCACATACTCGTATAAGCAACGGGTGGGAGGAGCATTGTACCATTGTATAATTGTGATCTGTGCCTCTTCCTAGCTAGGCAGGTGAATAAATATTAATAATTCTTTATTAAACTAGCCAAAACTTGACTAACAAAAAACTTGATGTACTGAATATGCATAAAAAGGATCCACCAATATTTTTCTTATATTCTGATGAATATACACATTGATACTTGTGGGATAGGTTCCACGATAAACATTTAGTGGCATTTTCGGCACGTAATTTCAATTTGAAGTGGAATATTTTTATTTAACTAAAATGTAGTTGGAAAAATTTATTTCATAGCCCTCCTGCGAACAATAATTTAATAAATTGTTTTCTCATTACTTTTTACATGCCCACAGTGGCGTAGCTACAACTTCGGTCGCCCGGGGCCAAGCATATTTTATTTAATATTTTTCGTTGTTATTCAGATTATGACAATGTGAGTGTACAACTCTCTCTTTGTCCTATAATAAATTGTGTAAAAAAAAATTTTTTTAAGTATTATTCTAAACTTCAAAGATTGTTTTGCCGCCCCCAAGACGTGTTTTGCAAGCGCTAATGATGAACATTTAGCGAAATTTCATCGAGATTTAAAAAATGCTATGGAGTGCTACCGGGATTTATATAACGACATGCAGAAAGCGAAACCTCAGCGCTTATTAATAGATTCTTTTAAGAACTGAAGTATGGTTCTCTTCGCCGTTTAATATAATTTAAGTTATAGGTTATCTCAAAATGATTTTTTGTCAAAATCCTGTAAAACAGAGGGTTTCGTAAAATGTATCAAAGCATAGCGAATATGTACGTATGTAATAAATTTGTTTTTGTTCCCCAAACTTGGGTTTCGGGCGGAAACTTGGTTATTTAAAAGCGGAATTTTTTTTTACGCTGATTTTTCGCAAATAAGGAACGAATAAACAAATTTGAACTAAAATGTGGTTATTTTTATGCGGCTTTTTTACGCGAACAAATTTCTGTCCCATTGAACCGCTTTTAAAAGATATCGACTGTATTTATATTAAGCTTAAATAAAAGAGGAACTCAAGTGATAATGCAGCAAGAACGTTGGCTTTCAAAAATTATTTTCCACATACTTACTCATAAAGACTCGGCTGATAAAAAAGCATTAATGTAAATAATATTTACTGATATAAACACATTTACATAAATGAAAATAAATAAAAAAATCGGACTTTGATTATTTTATTTGCAAAATTAAAGTGCTCTCTTTAATTTCGATACAGCTTTTTAAGAAAGGAAATGTGAATCACTTTAACTTTTACATAGAACAAAAGTGATGATAACTCGCTTCCTATACGCTGGCAATGATATATGTTGATACATAGTTAATATAGTATAAAATTAACACAACTTTCAATGAGCGGTTTGATTACATCTTTTATATGGCTTCGAATCGAAACTATGAATCAGTTTTTAATATAAAATTTGCATAATTTTCGCTTGTAAATTTTAAACTTTTCATAAAGAATACTTAAAGGTAAATTACCAAAATCATATCTCAAGATCTTTCTTATTTGGAGATAGGAATATTTGCTTTTAGGTACTTTTACTATCATACATTTTATTTTAATATTTTTCTTTCAAAGCTCTAGTATATGGTGCTGCAAATCTTTCCGATATCTAAGTATGCAATATTGAAATTCTATGTGAACAATTCATTTTCATAATTTTACAGGCAATACAAAAATAAATCGGGGAAATTTGAAGCATTATAATTTATGTGAACATATGTTCATATGGAATTATCGCTGGACTGGCCCAAAGTCCCTATACGTACATTCTTTCGATCATATTCTTCATACAAAAAAAAATAAAAGGTACTCGTACTCGTTTATGTGCAAGTTTGCGCAAACACCTTACCAGCTACTGAGTGGTTAGTTTTGTAGCATTTCTAGCTCGCATATTGAATATCTGCAATGAGGTGTCGGATGCAAAGGCTTCTATGCTCAGAGCTTTGTGGTTTGCTTGAGTTCTCACAGATCATTCGGCTTTCGCGGCACATTAATCATTTGTGTATTTATTATGTGTATCATATCAATGTTGACAAAATGCCAATGCCGCATTTTGCAATTAATCTTATGTTGCTGATGTTACCACGTGTTAATAATACTATTACTATACGTCAAACGAGAAATTCTTTCAAGCTAACTTATTGTACGTGCTTTTAAAATACTATGTGAATGAATATTTATATGATCATTCTGCCTTTTTTCTCAATATGACTAACCCCCAAATTCAGTTAGCAGTCTCAGTCTCTAATAGAGACAAAAATCACAATTTTAGACCAGTTGGCATCCATTAAATAAAGCCGCTAATCTCAAAAGAAAGTCTCAAAATTGTGACCTGGTGACGAGCAGGTCACAAAAAATTAAAATAAAAAGAAAAGAAAAAAACGTGAAAGCGAGGAAGAAGAACAATCTCTAGCTCATTTTGAGACTTGAGATGAGACTGAGTTACTGAATTCGGGTACTAGATTGAGAGAAGCATCACATCGAGGTTGTGTGGAATTAAAAAGAGATTTTAATCTCCATTGATAAGGTAGGAAATCATGTTATATTGGGAATAGAGCTCGGTTTTTTTGGCATTAGAATATACCCACCTCTTCTTCAATTGTTGTGAAACAGGTTGCTTATGGTTCTTCGAAAGAAAAAGTTTTGGAATGGATTTGCGTGTACTTGGCATACATAAGTACGTATTTTTGTAACTTATAATTTATTTTTGTTATTTTTTTTTTGAAATCCAAAAAGAAAAAATAATAATTTCACAAATTCCAATTTTTGATATATGTACATACATATATTTATATGATGACATTATTCTAATTTATTTACACCATCACAGTATTTTACTTCCACGAATTCGCTATCAATAATGTTTTAGTTACCGATATGTTATTATCGTTACCCTTATACTTCCCTGTTTTGTTGTCGTCGTGGGTATACTAATTATGTTTTTTCTAATCAATTTGATTACCGATAGCAGCTACATCAAAATCATCGAAATCCTCTACTCATTTCTCTAAGTGCATCTAACACAAATCAAACCAAAAGCATTATTCACACAGTCTATATTTAGTGGTAACATAATCTCTTTACATTGTTTTGCAGTGGCATATAAAATATCACAACTTCATTGACATTCTTAGGAATGCATTAACATACATATACATATATAGACAGATATATACCTACTTACCTACGACATTCAGATGTAACTGCCTAAGAGCAAAGTATTTATGTATTTTTTTTATTTGCATTGGCTTTTGTATCTTACCATTATATCTTATATTTTTTATTTAATTTTCTTAGTGTTAAATAAATGCTATGTCGTTTCATTACTATCTAGATTCGTAGTACTAGTGCTCATCATAGTCGCACTACTTTTTATGCCATTATTCTGTTTACTATACTTCCTATTATTTTGACTACCCAATCGGTGTTTGCCATTTAGAATTTGTGCAACATCTGCATCATCGATGGCGCCCTTGAATATAAGTGGATAAGGCCATTCGTGGCATATTGTTGGACCATTATAATTGCGCAGCGCATTGATGAGCGCATCTAAGCGTTGTACTTCAAGTAGTTCGTCATTAAAATCCTTCACATCGTCAATTAGTTGAGAGACATTTGACTCTAAAACCTGTACAAATAATAAAGAATTAGTTAAACTTATGGATTATTTAATTTTGAGCGCTTAGAATATCTTATATGTATGTGCTTATATGTTATATAGGTGAACAAATTTCAATTATACCAACTCTACACTTAAAAATTAGCATCTTTTAGTATTTTATAGAGTTATCTCTCAGTTTTTTATTTTTTCCTCAAAATGTTAGAAGTGAATATTATTTATTCGTAAACTACAGAGCTACTACCCACATGTGCAATATATCTTGGAGTATCTTACCTAGTGATAGTGAAAGTAAAAAATTTCCAGTAAATTTTTTAGAGTGCTTTAAAATTTTTTTAACTAAAAGCTTGACTAGGGAATGAAAGTATTTGTCCACTAAATGTTATGTCTGTAATGGTAGTAGAAAGTTAGTCACACAATATTTAACTTACAATTCAGAATATCATATTGATAATATTTTTTGTAAGTTAATGGACCTTTACGCTTTTGCGATGGCGACTACCGCAGAGGATGGAACAATGAGCTGTACGAGCTTTGCAATGATTTAGATTGGCTAGGTTATATGTATGTGAAGGAAGGCCTCCTCTGAGCTCGATGACCAAGTGGTAAAGGACTTGGGTGCTCCAAAATTGTTTGAAATATGTATAACACTTCTTACTGAGATTTTTTTTGGAAGTTCTAAAAAAAGTTAAACATTTTAGAAATAATTGTCGAATTTTTTTTTGAATTTTTTGAATTTTTTGTTTACGCTTTTTTTGCTGAATAATAAACTAAGTATGCATATCCTAATAAAAATTTGTAGAAAATTTTATATACATAGTAAAAATTTCCGTTTGGGAAAATATCGTTGTTGATTTTTTTTTTGATAATTTTTTTTTATATACTAAAATTTTCGTTTACGCTTTTTTTTTGGTAAATTATAAACTAAGTATGAACATACATATATTGTAATAACATTTTTTTTCAGCAAATTTTACATAGAAAAATTTCCGCTTGGGATAAAAATTACCATCAATCAACTCTTTATTCACTGTGCATTGCAATTTGTTTTGCATTTCATTCACGTTCATATTGTTCCTTTTAAATTTCTTACAGTATTCAAGTATGTTTATACCTAGAACAATTACAAAGTCGTAATAATAATTTTCTGTTATTTTCAAGTTACTTTAAACATTTTTACAGCCACTAGCATGCACTATTGTCTTTTTAGTTAAATTTTTTTTTACATTCATTAACGGAAACCGAAAATTGTAAATATTTTCATTACCATTGTATCAAATAGTGATAGTTAAAAGAATACGAACCATACAAGGGGATTAACAAAAAGTCGCTTAGTTGACCAGAAAAAAAACCAAAAAATCAATTCGTATTTATTCTTAATCTTTGTCTTTTTTAATTTTCTCTACATAATCGCCATTCATTTGAATTCATTTTGCGTATTTCATCGAAGCCAGAGATCGCAACAAAGTTACTCGTTATTTCAGCAGTGTGAACTTGTTCGTTGTCTTGAAGTAAAAAAGAGCTCCGTAAATCCTCGTTCTTCCTGTTTTTCAACAAATTTTTGAAAATTTTTTGTAAGCAGTCTTCCGCATATCATTTCGCAGTTATCATCTGACCCTTTTCCAAAGGAATAGCAGCTACGATTTTTGATTGTGTGAAGTAAGCTGATATATTGCTGATTTTTGTTTGCTTAGCTTTTACGGGTGGGCTTGCTCCTGCTGGGCTCTATGCTAGGTCTGTTTGTTTGGTCAATCTTGGATCTTTCTTCAACTTTGGATATCACCAGAGCCACAGAGTAATCAGGGGACGATTTTGGTCGATCTCGGGAAACGTCCTCTAAAAAAAAAAGTCTCGTCTGGAATCGCCGGAACCATTTGTCAATAGTCTGTAGAGACGGTGCAATCGTTCCATATGCATTCATTGAATATTTACACCGAAAACCGAAGAGAATCAAGTTGAGATTTCAGTTTGCGCTGGTAGAAGAATTTCGTCTGATCTATCGTCAGATATTATGTGTCTTCTAGTCTATATTTTAACCGATTGCTATGAAATTGAAAATGAAGTCTCATAAAACAATTATAAAGGATTTGGTATTTTTGGTTTTTTTTAGAGTCACCAAATTAGCGAACTTTTCATAGGTCCCTCGTATAGTGCGTCTGCAAATTCAGTACACTACCTCGATATCTGGTAAATTAGTGTTTTGAATTTATAAATAAATACTACTAAAAGTGTTTTAGTCATCAACATTCCATTGCACGTACTACAAAGAGTGAACGACATTAGCAAGGCTTTGTGGATATTACCTGCAAGTGCAATTTCGCTGGCTTTGAATTAGTTTACGGTTGCATTTTGCACAGATTAACATACGACAAACAATACTTAAGTATTTGGATAATGTTAACGTCATCATCATTGGCAACAGTTTGGTTTCGCCATTACCTCTAAACCCTATTTCGAGTTTATTGAACGACTATGAATGTTTGTATGCATGTAAGTAGTGCAAGTGTGTACGATTGTACTTAAGCAGCGATTGAGGTTGAATCTTATATATGTAAAAGTAAAAGTGTTTAAATCGTTTACACAAAAAGTGGTGTGAAAATTCCCCGATGCACTGACTACTGAAATTATGACGAAGTGAAATTATTTGTAATTTTTTTTTTTCAGAAAGCTTCATCAGAAAAATTGGAATTTCACAATTTGTTTTGAATTTTGTTTACTGTTGGATTTTCTATTAATTACTTGTTTTCTAGAGTATTCCACCTGAACTTTGTATACGCATTTATCTCTTCATGTTTAAGTTGATTACTATCAATAATCATTTCTTTGGAAATTGTATTCTTTAGTATGGGCAATATATTTTATAATACTCGTATACATATATTTGATGATACATCATTGTAACTAGTTATTTCTCAATAAATATACTCGTACATGTAGAGATTCCATAGAAATAATATATTTTGCTAAAATAAATAAATCACAAATTCATAATAATATAATTTTAATCTTTAATAAAGTTTTTCACCAAAAAAAAACACAAAATCTCATTTAAGTAATTTTTCCTTACTAACACAAAAAATTGTAGCACACACGACAAAAGTGTTGGAAGCAGCAAGCTGAAGGTGTTGGTAATAATGCGCTGAATATGTAAGTATGTAAGTGCGGGTTGTTTGTTTGCTTTTGAGTGGTGTAAATTTATTCTCTTTTCTGTTTACAAAACACAAATAGTCAACTGAGTGACATTCTCAAAGATATTGTCATTGAGTAAATGCTCTAATTGTAAAATGCACAAATTAGACGAACTATTACCCAGTAGGAAAATGAAGTTAACACTGTACTGATTTAATTTCCGAATATAAATTCAATAAAAGTAAAAGTTTCTGGATTTAATATCTCAATTTAGAGTTATAATAAACTATGTGACGACATTATCGCAGCTATAAAAAGATAACTTATCTTACATGAACGCAGCAATGCAATAACAATGCAATAACAAAGGAATACCAAAAATCTAAACTTGAAAAATACATTGCCAATCTAAATACTTAGTAAATGATAAGAGGAAGATAAGTGAATTTAAAAGAATTGTAGATGCTGACTCAGAAAATATTAGTTCACTTTCTTTGTGTTTTTGACCAAATATTTGCTTTAGAGCTGCAATTATTTCTCTGTCTTTTCCCGATAGCTACTGCATAAGTAAGAACGTCACTAATAAACCGGTATAACCTAAAAAAAAAATTGCTTTAAGCACACTGCGTCTGAAGAATACCAATATACTGGTACATAGTTAACTGCTTTTTTATTTTCCGAGGATGTAAGGGGATGGGATTAGGGGGACGGGGTTAGGGGGACGGGGTTAGGGGGAAGGTTGAAAACGGGTTACTAAAGTTTGCGGAGATACTCTCGAAATCTTCCCATTTAAACGAAAATGGCGAAACTCTTTGGAATCAACTAATATTGATTTGTGTTACAGAACGTATTAATGTAAACAAGAAAAGGAAAAAGGGAATACAAATCTTGTTTCAAATATATTAGTTTCAAGATAAAGAAATCAGCAATTTTTTTGTTAGATTGTGTAATCTGCACGTTCACAATATAGACATTTTTCTCATCGAATACTCCTTCAAGCGACCGGAATTTCTATCCACCGAGTGTTTCACAGTCACAGTCACACAGAGTCAGACAAAGTCAGACACAGAGTGTCAAGACGAGGTCGAAAGCCAAAGTTTTCGGACCATATGAGTGAGATTTAAGGCCTGTCAAATACTATTGACAAGCGGGTCAAAATCCTTGAAAATACACCAGGTAAGCAAAATTAAGATACATTTATATCATTTTCAACGACTTTAAAGCCACTTTGTCGAATTAAAGCTGCCTATACAATAGCGGTGAGTGCTATAACTCGATATACCGCTGAGTTCGAGGTCTCGAATGTCAGCCAGGGTAAGTAAAATCTTTTTCTAATAGCGGTCATCCCTCAGCAGGCAATGGAAAACCTTCGAGGGTATTTCTGCTATGAAAAAGCTTAACATAAATATATCTGCCATTCGGAGTCGGCACGAAATTGTAGGTTCCTCCATTTGTGGTGGAATATAAAGACACACGCAGCAAATGGTAGGAGAAGCTCGGCCAAACACTGAGCTATATAGTGTAAGAGCCAAAATTATTATTATTATTATTATTATACAAAGACCTGCCAAATAGTTAAGAACCTCTCCGAGTCATTCGATACTCAAATAGGTTTTAGACAAAGTGACTCACTTTCGTGCAATTTCTCTAATCTGATGCTGGAAAGCGTAATAAAATCTTGCTCTACAAAGAAGAAGAATATTATGCATATTTACATAGATAATTTAAGTGAATAATACCGTTGATTTTTTAATTTTTTTGTTACTTTTTTAAGAAGAAATTCTGAAACTTATATGAACATTATCTATATACCTATATATAATAGGATGTGTGTATGTATGTAACGTATGGACTCCAAAACGGCTGAGCCGAATTTGATGAAATTTTCAGAGAATCTTCAGAATATTCAGGTGGGTGACACTGTGAAGTCTGATTTTAGATTTTCGGTCTGCAGGCGGAAGGGCGTGGCAAAATCAAATTTTAATATTGCACCACCGATCTATATATAAAAAATAGAAAAAATATCGATAGGTGGCGCTGGAGTCGAGATATTTCTAAAATCCGTATTTACAGACCGATATGATTGAAATTCAAAATCTATATATATATAAATGAAATGCCCCATGTATGTTGCCGCATCACTTGAGAACGGCTGAACCGATTTGGTTGATGAAAAAAGAAAAGGTTTGTATGATAAAAAAGTGGAACAACGCCTAACGATTTTAAAGAAATTTTAATGTGGAAGATACACCACACAAAGTAGGTCAAATTGAAATGCGACAATCTGTTATTTGTTTTGTTTCATCTTATGGGCGTTTTCGAGTTCAAGAAATCTGTATCTGCATTTTATTTTTACTAACAACGGCCACTAGGTTGCGCTTTGGTGCGAAAAATCCATATTTTTAGGTTTTTCCGACTAAGAAGGTAGTTATTGTATTCTATCTGTTGTTCATACAGAATGTATAAGAGGGGGCAACAACACAAAACTGGTATTTGCTAGTTTTATATAAAAAATTTTGCCTTCATACTTTTACTACTAGATTTATGGGGTCAGCAAGTGGCGTCTCTTGACGCGCTTCTGTTAAGAGAGACATGTCAATGGTAGTCTGCTTTACGTGGACAGTCCTGCATACTGAATAAGTATAGATTTCTTCCGAACTTCCGGACAGAAAATTCGTTATGAAAATCCCATGTACGGAGGAATGGTCATGAAATTTCTATAATCCACCTGGAAATCTCACGTTCTTTATGGATGGCTAGAAACCGAATGGCAAAGTGAGGGGAGGGGTCTTCTGGCCGTGAGCTGTTGGCTGCCGGACTAATGTAATGTGCAAGGCCAATGATATCTTCTCTACAGGAGATGGCTAAGAAGAACAGGCTTAACCTCATTTGATTTCCAAGCCATGGGGACATTATGGGTTACTATTTAGCGGACGAACTTGCGAGGACGGGAGCAACTAATTATATTCTTCCCAGTGCAGAACGCATTGGTATGTCCTTTAATACTTGTAAGCTGTTTTTAAAGTAATTTGTTTATGCTCGTGCAAATTATAGCAAAGTACGACCTGTATAATCTCTAGGCAGACTTGGCCTAGTCCATATTCCTTAAAAAAAAAGATGATATATCCCAGGTGATTGGCATTATAGCAGGGCACTGCCTCATAAATAGGTAATCCAGCGGGGCGTCTCGGAGATGCTGCAGAAACTGAAAAAATTCTGAAGAGAAGAAATTACGGTTTTTTATCTTCTATGCGAATGTCCAGCGTTAGCGAGAAGCAGACTACGCTTTCTAGGGACGCAAGTTTTTGGTGACTTCGAAAAATTAGAATTCTAGATGGTTCAGAAAGGAGTTAACGATAAGCTGGTGGTATCACGAAGCTCTAACTAATGGCTTAAGTGAGTCGCCAAAGTTTGTATTGTTTTTGTTTGAGAATGTATTTTAAATAAAAGTACATATGATATATAAAAGAAAATAAACTAAACAATTAATTTAAAAAGATGGATTTCTATATGGCATATACCCGAAACAAACAGATATTTGAATTCATTAACGCTACAAAATTTGTGTACTCATATTTACATTAAACTACATAAATAAATACATATGCATTTACATACTTATTTGCTACGATAAAACAAATCGATTTAAATAAAAAAAAAAGTAATACAATACAATAAATATTTTTGCATTTACCAAAATTTCAATATGTAAATTTATTACACATTTTAACATTTGACGTACTCGGGTGCGAAGCTTTTCAATTGTCAACAGATGCCGCTGCACGGCATTAATTGACGTTTCCGTTGTCATATTTTTAGCTTATATTTTGACGTATTGTCTAGCTGACTGAATAATTGACTAATCGGATGTATAAACGACGCCACACACTTGTATGGATGTAAATATGTTTGCATATTATCTGTCAATTTGTTGTAGTTATACTTTGTTATTATTTATAGCTGTTGACACATTTAAACGGAAACGTACGAAAATACTTTGGGGAAAATCTATTTAAATGCTTCATTGTGGTTGCAACTGTGTGTTGAGTATTTGTTAGCTTTGCACTCATTGAATATTCAATTTTTTTATATCACAATACTATTTTATTTGCTTTGCTCATTATTTTTTGTCATTTCTTATCACACTCACCCTCGTTGTACATATGTCAGACGCAAATCCGATTTTTTGTTCGCATTAAGCGTTAATGACCCGCGTTGCATGCCACTTGCAAATCTACAAGGCAACGTTGTGTCGATTTAGATAATGCAGATATGCATATGACATATGTAAGATTGTTTGTGCATATATCTGGATTAAATACATACATATATTTGTATGCCAATGTATGTATGCATGCTGATAGGAGCGGCAGGTTTTTTTTATCATGCAAAATTTTACACTTTAGATGTCAACTGGTAGATATCTAGAAACACATTTCTCCAACAGGTACACCCGTCGCGGTCATTAGTGTCAACATGATTGCATGACAACCCAGTGAGCGTACATCCACCTACACTGCTACATATATAGGTGTGTATATACATACATACATTCACTCACAACAACGAACAAAAAATATGAGCTCACGCCGCGCGTTCCTGTGCGACGAGCAGGTGCCGGTGGTTCTTCTTTTAACCCGCAATGGCCGTCTTTATGGTAGTTTTTGCGCACAAACTCCAAAAAAAAAATAGAACCACACGCAAACCGAAAGGTCGTTATGGAAAAAAGCTTTTGGCACTTGGACGCGTTTCAAATAGAAATTAACGGTTGACGCTTTCAAAATATGCGTTTGGCGTCGTCATCGAGTGTTACTGTCAGCGGTCTAACTATCCATCGGAAGCAAAGTGTTGTGAGCGACTGATGAGCGCTGGTGCAGCAAAGCTGAATGCTCGGGCTGGTGAGTGGTGCTCGACATCGCATTTTTTATTATCGCTGTTTGTTTTTTCTGTTTCTGTTTTTGTTCTTGTTTTGTTTAGGGCTTTGTGTTTCTATTTCGCCAAGACTGGCATAGTCACTCACATCGCTTCAGTCGTAGCCAACAATGCTCACTTAAGAGCGTTTTTACTCAATATTTCTGAAGTGGTTTCGAAGAGGAGGAGGTGATCAATTCGGTATAAGGTTTGTGCAAATTGGTGTTGTGTAGATTACATGTGTGGCGTTTCAAAAAAGTATCCTTATTTTTTACGACAATTCCTACAAAATTTTGACACATGAGGTGACAAGTTAATAATTTAAATTGTTTTTTTTAAATTGCTCATAAAATTTTCGTGAACCAAAATTTAAGGTTTTGCTCAAAATTAAGAAAACACTCAGTTGATTTTTTTTTTCAAAATTTTTAGGTTAAAAATCAGAATTTATAGAACATTGTTAGGTATATAGATTATAAAAATTGTATTGTAATTCTGTGCGAATTTGAAGTCACTAAAGGTTCCCGTTGATTTTGAAATTTTTTCTTTAAGAAAAAATGCGCAACAATTTTAAGAACACATACAATTATAAAAAGTTTAAACATTAAATTCCCGCGGTTGTGTAGAATTTTTAGCTAATGTTATAGAAAAAAAATTTGCCTCTGGGGCTGCTCAGCTTTCTGTATAACCATAATAGGATTTTTAGGATTTGATAGGATATGTGATTTCTGTAGTTTTTTCATACTCATTAGCTAAACAAGTCAGGGTCGGTTTGTGGTTAGGTAGTAAGGTTGCCTAGAGTAAAAACATCCTAGGACCCAATTAGCGCTGAAAGTGCCATTTTGTGTGGCTATTTCCATGGAACCTCTGGTAAGTCTTAATCCTTTCTGTCCTTAATCTTCAAACCACTTTGATTTGTGGATGAATCTGCATGCATATTTTGCATCTAGAAATCTCCTTGAAGTCTTTTGGAAGAAACACATAGTCAGGGTTACCCTGTAAATATTGAAATGCATAAAACTAAAAATTCATAAAAATTAGACTGCTTTATAAAATGTCATTTAAAAATAAAATTTTCTCTTGAATTGAAAAAATATTTAATTACGAGTAATATCGATTATTTATGATCTATTTCTTCTTTTTCAAATGACTTTTAAAAATTTATAAGAGAGGCGTCCATTTTACGTCGTTTAGAAAAACATGATTGTACAAAGAAATTTGGGTACTTTCTTTACTAAAATTTCAATAACGATCTCCGCAAACTTTTAATAGTTCCTCGAATGAAAATTTGAGATATTAATTTAAACGAACAGACTCACATATTTTTATTTAAATGTTTTAGGTGTATGTTAAATTTTTTACAGATTTTGGAAACAAAAAATATTTGAAGAATGTATTTTAAAATAATTCCTTTTTAATATTTTCTTTCTCTTTTTATTAAAGTATTGTATTAACTCAGTGTGTTATTTTTTTACAAAATTTACATCATAAATACTTGCAATGATAAATATCTCTGATTTGGTACTTGAAAGTTTTTATATATATTTTTTTTATTATTCACAATTACTTTGATAAATTTGCTTAAAAAATTGAGAGTGAGAAATTCTAAAGTGACCTGCTGGCGCACTTAAACTAAGCTTATTTGTACAATGTTGTATGTTGACGTCATCAACTGCGGCGTGCCAATTAATATGAATTCTTTTGTGCTATAAATAATATGCGGTAATTCAATCCATCACTTGTATAAATAGCGTTTAACACACGTACAATATAAACAAAATGAATACATATAGTAACGGTAAGAAATATAGAACTAAGATCCACAATGTTATTGTAATGTTAGTTTTTTTTTATATATTTTCTTTCAAATATTGTTCAATCTGTCACACAAACCATTTAAATCCTAGTTTCAATGTTTTCACAAAGTTCACAAAAACTAAACGAAAATTAAAAACTTAATTTTAAAATTTCAAATAAAAAAAACTTTTAAAATTGTTTTACTAATACAGCGTTATTTATAGTAGTACAATACAGTGAAAGTTTCAAGTGGCTGAAGATCAAGAATATAAACGGTTTTTCATTAGTTTTGCATTATTAAATAAAAATACATACAAGTTGAAAATAAAATTATTTAAGTGTCCGTAATATTTTGCTTAACGGCACTGTACATAATGGAAAAATTAAAGTATAAATATGCTAACACATTTGTACATTCATAAATATGATAACTATGAGAAGATTTTAAAAAAAATTTTTCTGATATTGCTAGTGACTTTCATTCAGTTATAATAAGAGTCTACATACATATGTACGTGTATGTTTATACAGTGGCGGGCACACGCGTCCGAACTAACTCTTATTAAAACCACTTGAAATTATTTGTTATTTAACTTGAAATTATTTGTTATTTAATTATTCATGGAATTTCGGGAAGCCATTGACGCATAGATTGAGTCTTATTGTTTTCTTGTATTTTATAATCCATTTTTTTTGAAATCACTTGAAAAGTTGATTTTTCTGTTTCGCCGACTCTCAAGATTGAATTTGATTTTTGACTACTTATGACTTTTCACCCTTCATAATTCATAATTCGATTGTCAAACTTAAAAAAAACACTTTTAATATTTTCGATTTCTACCTACTTACTTTGTCTGCCTCTGTATATTCATATTTAAGTATGTACATATGTCTGTATGAATGTACATATGAATGAGCAGGTGCATAAAAATATGTTTACGATTTATGTTAATTTGCCATGAACTCATGCATTACTGAAAACAAACATGAATTATAATGTGTAAACAACTCCAATCGGATTCCGAGAACCATAAGAATTTAAAATATATATTTAACACTTCTTTCGTGCAACAAAATTAACGCTCACATGGAGTAAAAAATAAAATAAACAAATAAACACAGTTTAAGCCTGATTAAAAAGATTAATAGGTTGTGCAAATTATTGAGTGCAATGAAGAAATTGTTGTATACAGAAGGCAGAGCGCGGTTATACATAAAACGAAGATAAATCATTCGTGTAAAAGCATAATACTTGAAATTTGCTTATTGCTTTTTACACTAAGTTTTTAATTTTTAAATTTTTAAAAAAATAATATTTAATTATTTCATGCATTTCCCCAAACACTTTTAAAAATTGTTTTCACCTCAAATCTATCAATCATTCTTTAGTGCCACCAATTGCCTTAGTTACACATCGCAACAGCACTTTTCAATGCGATACTAGAACTCAGAAGGAGTAGTAAATCAATGTTTTTACCTTTTCATTAGAATATTACGTATTTTTGAAGGAATTTAAATTATTTGTAACGATTTAACATTCAACAAGGGTATTACTAATTTAGACATACAGTTATTAAACGAAAAACCAATGTCATGAAAATACTTTTTGGCAGAACATTAGTTTTGTGTGCTTCAATTTTTATTTAAGGGCTTGCTAAAAATACTTGACGATATACGCATACCATTTGACAAGGGCTACCTAACCCTGCTATGTTTACTTAACTTTTCGAAAGAATTTGATTCAGTTGACCACAATTTACTATGTTACAAGTTAAGATACTATTTTGGATTTAGTGAAAGTGCATTGATGACCATGAAAAGTTACTTGACTGGTAACAGAGCATAAAACATCTAATCTAATGGCTTTAACTGCTGGTATTCCTCAGGGCTCCATTCTTGGACCTCTACTCTTTAGCCTTTTCATAAACGACATATTTAAAGTGCGTTAATTTGTAAGCATGCATGCTTATGCTGACGATCTGCAGATATATTTTTCTAGCAATTTCAGTGATATAAATGATCTTTGTTTTAAAGTTAATAGTGATCTCTCGTTAATTATGCGATGGACGATGTACAATGGCTTAGCTTAAATAGTAAAAATCATTTGTGTTGCCTGTCTCGAAAAAGAAAGTTTCTCTGTCCTGTTAAATTTGTTAATAAAATTACAAACCTAGGTTTTGCGGTTAACTCGAACCTGACTTGTACAGACCTTATTAATTCGACTGTTGGTAGAGTTTATTGCACATTACGCAATTTGAGTAGATCTGCGCACTTTACTCCTTTTCATGTACGAAAGAAGCCCGCGGTTCAATTGATTCTGCCAATAATCACTTATTCCGAGTTGGTTTACAATAAATTAGATTCGTGCTTGGCCCACAAAATAGACCTTGCCTTTAATTACATTACGCGTTATGTTTACAACCTAAGAAAGTTTGACCACATATCTGCTTGGAGATCCCAACTGCTTGGTTGTGATGTTTTTGAGTATCAGAAAGCTCAAAGTTGTATCTTCCTTTTTCGACTTATCTCAACAAAAACACCTTCGTATCTCTATGAAAAACTCATATTTTGTAAATCCACTCGTTCGTGTAATCTTATTGCTCCATGTTTTAATTATGTTACCTCAAAAAGCCTATTCTTCGTCAATGCCACACGTATTTGGAACTCAATCCCTGCTTCTACAAGAAGCAACTTAAACCAAAGCAACTACAAGCATCTTCTTTATAACTATTTCTCTTCCTCTAATTCTTAAACTGGCCACCTCACTACTTATAAAAATAAAACTATTCTAAGTCAATTTTAAGCATACATTTATTCTTCGTTTTTTGTTTTTGCTTTCTTGTCTTAACATGTAGTTATGCATATACATATGTATATCATACTGTTAATTTAATTTAACTTAGTTTAATATTTCTTAAATTTTTATCCTTATTCTTATTATATTTTGTCCTTATTTATAACTTTTTTTCTTAGTTCACTACTTTAATTATCCGTTATTATAATTCCCGTATTTGTTTGTTGTGCTATAAAAGGTGTAAAGCCTTATTGTACTAATCGCTAGCTTAATAATTGAAATGAAGTTTTTGGCCCTTAAAAAAATGTTAAAAAAGTATTAATTATTATTATTTTTTAAATTAATTACTACTTCATTGAAGTACATGTGTCCACTGCGCATATGATTTCCAATTTTTTTTTTGGACACGTGATATATAGTATATCATATACATACAATACATCATTCAATGATAATGCAAATTTTTCAAAAATTTTCTGCTTGATTGCTGGCATTGAAAGATTAAAGCGCATATACACAAGCATACATAGGTATGTATTTAAATATATTAACGTGATATATGTATACTCGCGTAACTAAAACATTTTTAAGTATGCACTTTTGTAGCGCATTCCATTTTAGTGCAATAATGTAAAAGTTGCAAGGAACTAAATGTTACCGAGACGGGGTCAATATTGTAATCAGAGAAAGTGCCGGATTTGAAATTACCGTTTACGCGCACATAAGACTGGGTTCACACTCGGATACTTTTGTTGCGGCAACTCGAAGTTCGTAGAAGAGAGAGCGACGAGGAAAAGGAAATGGCACCGAGTTGCTCGTACTAGGGCAATACACTTTGTGTTCTGGCTCGTCCATCTCAGTTGGCTGCTAAGAAATTTAACATTCCTTTTCATTTACAACTTCTTTCAGTGGCTGCAGTTATGTATGTATGAATTCATACAATAAGTGGGTAAATTGATATTAGATTTTGATTTTTTGGACTTAAATTTAACACATAAATACCCGCATATGTCAATGTAAATACTTATAACAAGGATGCATTTTAACGTTAAATTTAACCGTTCCGAAATGTTTTCTCTTGTTTCGGTTGAAACATTTCAAAATATTATCGCTTAAGCAATTATCACAATGAATTTTATTACGTTTTTAACCGAAACGAAATGCTGGCGTTAACGTTAAAACGTTAAGAAAAACGCTGGAGATTCACTCGTCGCAAACAGAAGCGCAAACAGAAGCGCTGCATACTTTTAGGCACATTAAAATTAACGAAAACGGAAAATTTATAACGTTGCAACATTAACGATTTGATTTCGTTTTGATAACATGGCGCCGAAACGCAACAAACTCATTTCGTTAACTTGATTTTGCTCGTTAACAAAACAAAATGGTATCGTTTCGTTTGTTGAGCAGCCCTGACTTATAATCATAAGTACAATATAATAATACCTAAAGCCACAAGTTTATCAGAATTTATAAGTGCCGGTCCAGCGAAGCTCACAGAAGTTCGCGAAAATATATATATAATGAACAAAATTTCAGTATTCCAATTTTAAAAATTTGCGAGTGAACAACAAAGCAATGAGCGCGTACTTATGAGTGCTAAGTAATTTTTTAGTATTTTTTTAAGTATGCATTTATATGAACGCAAGTACAAACATACATACATGTGTAAGATGTTTAACAGCTCATATTTACACGTTTAAAATACGACATGTGGCTATCAATTAGTAAAATGCTGTGAAAAACCTTAACAAAATTAAGAATAATTTTTTTTTGCATTGATAATATTATCCGCAAATATTGTTATCAATAAATATTTATCCACGTGTAACAGGGATTTCGACTAATATTTACCATTTAAAACTAGACAATGTCAATTGAAGTCAAGAGCAATTGATGAAAAAAAAATAAATATGAGATTTTTGCACAATAACCACTTCAGCTCAATACACGCCAACCACCGCTTCTTTATTTACATATCTTGATAACATACAAATAATAAGATTTATCGGCGCCTTCTATTAAATTTGTTTATCGTTGATAGAAAGGCTGAATTTGTGAACTGAAAAGATGTAATGGCATATTTGCTTTATTCACGAATCGCAGTGTTCTTGAACACCTCTAATTTTTAAAAGAATCTTCGCGTAACATTAAAATCATCTAATGGCAAGGTGTAATCTTACCATACCATATGTATCAAAATAAAAACCACTGAAATTTTAATAGAACTTCTCGTTGCAACGTGCAAATAAGTTTAAGCTATATTTTTCCTTGCCGGGCTATGTTTATTAACAGCTCTTGATAAGATAGTAAAAGAGCTCGATATACTAGTAAGTTCTTTTTTTTTCTTAAATATTTTTAGAGAATAAATAAAAATAATTTCATTTTTGTCTTTTCCATTTCTATTAATTCCTTTGAAAATGCTAAATCGGTTTTCCAATTATATCTGCGATATCTTCTACTGATATCCCTTTAAAATATATTTTATAAACACATTGTTTTGAATGCAATGATTCTTCGCTTGAACTGCAGTTATCATACTCGTACAATATTGATGGATTTAGTAATATATATTTCAGTTCTCAACTTAATCTCAAATTTAACTCAATTCTAAATAGCATTTTTCATTACGTGAGTCACGGTAAATCTTTTAACTTAAACATTCCCAATAGACTTGATTTATAAATACAACCTAGTCTTAAATATTACACTTTGCTTCAAGAGGTGTTACAGTGGTTCGTTCTTTGAAAATTGATGATTGAGTCGAATAGCACTCTGTTGTTGATTTGAGAAGCAAACCAAATTTTTTATGTTGAAAGTAATCGTTCGAGTCCAAAAATAAACGTATACGACAAGTTGCTATATTCTTAAAATAAAACCCAGTACTTATCGGTATCAAAGATCAGTTAAATGTCTGCTTCTGCACAACAAACTGAATAAATTCATATGGTTTGATTTTATTCAAATCGAACTTACTTTCGCTGAAGTGAGTGATTAGATTCAAACAAGTTTGACCATTGCACTCACAAATATCCGAAAGACGTGTTCGCCAGCATGATGCTGATTTTACTCAATGCTAAGTTTTGTTGCATGATCAAATGTGAGTAAAAATTTTGTTGTATGATGTAATCAAAAAATGCGATTTTTGATTATCTCTGGTGTGTATGTATATTTTGACTTCACAGATATTAACATACATCTGCTTCCGTACAAATATTATTTTCATATTTATTTATGTATTTGTCGATGGACAAGTGTAGTAAAATGCATAAGTTGGCAGCCCTTCATATGCGACAATTTGTAAATAAAATTTCACTTACAGTACTACATGTGTATGAGAATAGATATATGTATGTTTGCTTTTTTGCAGATGTGTTTACTTCCCTAACGAATACATAGTTTGCATGAAAAAATATAGAAGAAACTTTTTAATGAAATAATGCGAAATTTTATTATTTTCACTTGGCCTTTATACAGCTTTTGCATTTTCATTTAATATACGCTCGTTTTTGGCATTTGCAGTTGTACTCGTATGTATAAGAGTATATACGCATGTATACGTAAGTAAGTATGTATTTACTATGGTTACTACATTCGCAATTCGCGAAGTTCACATTTGTCTGTGATTTGTGCCATTTTCAAAACGAACGTACATACATAAATAAATCGTAACGAAGTCAACTTCATTTGTAAACACCGCGATAGTACAAATTATTCTCGGGCACAATGGCATTCCAGTGGCGTAACATAATTGGGCGCCAACGTACTGCTGACACTCTGCCGGCGTCCAAAAGGCGTGAAAGTTTGTCGAAACTTTAAACAAATTCAGCAGAAATGATTGCAAATTGGCACAACAGTTAGGATGGCGGCATATGACGGTAAGTGCGATGGGAGCAGTAAGAGAAGCAAGAAAAGAGACAAATGATAGAATAAGCAGTGACAGGAAGAATTCTTAAGAACGAAAGTTTGTAAAATACTTTCAAGAAAAATAAAATGTGCATAGCAACATTACATTGATGAAAATTTGCAATTAACATATGAAATATTAAAAGCTACAAAATTAAAGGTAATCTATATTATAGAGAGTAGAAAGAAAAATTAAGTTGTATTAAAGAATGTGAATGCATTTGCTATCGATAATAATGGATATATTTCTCTTTATCGTTTATAAAAATAGTCTCAATTCAAGTTAACATTATCGAAACAGTTATCAATATATTTTAAGTTATAATTTCAATAAAATATTCCTTTATTGGTAAATGTATCGTTATTTTAATCACTATTGTTATTTTTATCGATAAGGTTATCGTTATCGGCAATTTTACGGTTATGGTTAGCATTATAATTATCGATATCGTTAATTTAGTCAATATCATGACTATTAAAATGTTACGATTATTGTTATCATAAGCACTATAGTTAGTTATTGTTATCGTTATAGCTCACATTATCGGTAGCGTAACCGTTATCGTTAAAAGGCCAATCTTTAAACTTCGCATGGGATTAGAATTTTTATATCGAGTATTATATTCTCTACCGAATTTGTTGCTAATTTGATCGTAATCGGTGTAATAATTATCAATAGTTAATTCGTCATTGTTCTCCATGTCGTTTACATTTTTGTATTCATTTTTCAATTCGCAATTGTCAAGGCGAATTCATAAAAGATATTCTTTATTAATTAGCAGATGAATGGATAATTGTTAAAATCAATTGTATCGTTGCAAGTAAACAATTCCACTTATAGTTCTAAGCTAGAAACAAAAACTAAATGCAGGTTTAATAGACTATTTTACGAGAGCGGACAGTAGTCCATCAAAGCGTGGTGTTTGGATAAATTGCGAATTTATTCAAAGATTCACTTCAGCAATCACATTAAAAACAACAACTAAAAATGTATGTACGCACATTTTTTTTACAAATTCCTCAGAATTTTTCGTGTTTATTAGGTGTTTAAACGAAACAAAATATTCGATTTTATTCTACAACAACTAATTTAAGCACAAAAACGTGTTGAAACAAAAAAAAAAAAATCTCCAAATCTAGTAATAGTTAAAAAACCTAAATTAAAACCCGAATTCAGTAAGCTGTCTCAGTCTCTAATAGAGACAAAATTTATAATTTTAGATTAGTTGGCATTCATTAGTTTCAAAATAAAGCTTCTAGTCTCAAAATAAAGTCTCTAAAAAGTGACATGGTGATGAGCAAATCACACAAAATTAAAATAAAAGCATAAGAAATAAACGTTAAAGCGAGGAATTGCAATTATCTCTAGCTTATTTTGAGACTTGATATGATACAAAGTTACGGAATTCGGGCATAAGTGAACTACTTGTCAAAATTCAATCAAATATAACAATAGTGCGCACTACACAACATTAGCATAAATACTTCTTTCTACATTACTAAAAATGTTCAAAAACTGAAATAAGAAACAACACAATTCGTAGAAATTTTTCGTTTTACTACTCTTCCTTGAGCTCGGGCACCTCCCAGAATAGCTCATCTTGATGTTGCTCGTCCTTTTGCAGCTTCCGCATGCCAGTGTATTTAAGCGCAGCGCCTGAAAATATATAAATTAAATATAATGTAGGATGAGTTTTTTTTTATATATATTTTTCCTTTCCATTTACCTGTTAGAATTCCACCAACGATGGCCACCAACAAGGTGACTGCAATGGCGCACAGTTGATAACCAGCTTGAACTGAGGCAGTGCGCTCATAGCCCTGAAAGTATGAAAATATTCCATATATCAATTGAGATCTGTGTGGCACAACATATTTTCACAAATTTTCATTAAGAATACATATTTTTTACAAATAAAAAAAATTTTTGTAACTCATTCATTTTATGTTATGTGCTACATAGTTTTCCTAGTCGCTGAAAATCAAAATTGATTTTTTAAGAAGCTTTTCTTTGCGAGTTTTTGAGTATTAACTCTTTTTGCGTTTATTTTCCAGTTGCAAGATACTCCACTTACCCCAAGTATAATTGTTGAGTTATTGTTCACCGGTGCTACAGCCATTGCTGGAAAGATTTGTTCCAACTCGGATTTGTAATTTTCTTTTGTGACAAAATTGGCAAAGATCGCTGAAGCAATGGCTGATATAAGCGCTGGCATGCCATGCAAATTGTGAACACCACAGGTATCATGAATACCCAGAGCGGCTGTGATGCGAGGCTATGAAGAGAGAAAAATAAATAAGTTTCAATTAAAACAAAAACATTAACAACATTAACGTGTAAACTAATACTACATTTCTATGTAAATATCTGTACTCTTAGCTTTTTGTTGTTAATTCGTATTAAAGAAAATACGTTAAAATGTTTTCAATGCAACCCTGCCTTATACATTAATGATTATTTCGAAATATAGATTAACCGTCGATGACAAAAAGTGTACAAAAACGAACGTTAGTTAAAAATACCCATTTATTAATTTATTTTAAAGCTTGACATCGATAAACTCAATGTTGCCGCCGTCCGATTGTGGAAACCTGCATGTCTCCGTATTCGCCACGCTTGAAATAAATTCTATAACAAGCTCTTAATTAAATAAAAGAGAAATGCAACTTTTATGAAAGTAATAGGCTTTAGACAACTGCTACCACATTCATGGTGTATTGTAATAAAGAGCCATTATAATGCCTACTATTATTATACGACACCAAGATATTGGCATTCTTCGACTTTTTATTTTTATTGAGATTAATTTTAAATAGTTTTTAATTAAAATACAACTTAAGACCTAAATTATAATAAAATTATTATTAATATTAATTAAATTTCTTCTGTATTATTTCGAATAAAAAAAAATATTATGAAAAAATTAATTTTAATTTAAAATTTTTTAAAATAAATTTCTTTTTTTTTAATTGTTGTAACTTATTCAATTACGGTATAATAATGTTCAAGTTTGAAATCAATAAAAATTACGGTTAATTTTTGAATTTTTTTTTCCATATTAACCATGTTTGGAAGTTTTTTATACGAAGGTGTGGGAGAGCGCCATTGAAGAATTGTTAAAAATCAAGGGTTATTTGCAACCATATGAACTTTACACTTTATTTTACTTATCCAAAATTATTGTTTATCCAAAGAAATTCTACAAAATTTTGAAAAAAATACTAGTTTGTTTGTTTTTGTGTGCGAATCCATATAAAATTTGGTTTGGAGAAACCAAACGATTTTGACCTTGTGTCAGGCTCAGTATCGTTTTTCATTCGTAGAAGAAGAGATGATTAAAATTTTTTTGCATACAAAAATTTCCATATTTATTACAACTTACAAAAATATACCAAAGCAAATCAATTAATATTTGCTTATTTTATTTAATACGAAAACATTCTGATTATAAATTTAAATTGCTAAATCTAAAAAACAAAAATTGTATTTCACTCCTTTAAATTTCAATAACCAGCATTAAGTTACGCAAGCGAAATAAATCAAAAGACCAGAGTGTAGTTGTGAAAATGTGGCCTCATGCTGCACGCATATTTCACAAAACGCATAGCTGTTGCATACTTAATTAGTTAATTGCAAGTTGATTGCAAAAAAAAATAAACATAAAATTATAAAATTTTTCGATTCAAAGGCAATAAATTTCAATCTATAAATTTTAGTTTTCATATTGAATTGAAAAGAGAAGCGAAAAAGTTTAATTACCGAGCAAAATCAAGAGTGTCCTTGGAAAATTTCAACCACTACTATAACAGGCATTGAAACGTTTGAGAACACACACACACGCACAAACATTGCAACACCAACATAAAACAAGTATGCATATCAGTAAAAGTCATTATTTTATAACAAATTTATTAAATTTAATTCAAAATGCAAATTAGTCACTGAAGAGTACTTAGGTTGTGCAACCGCCAACGACACAAGCACAAGCGGTAATGCACACTCCTCCCCTTAAACATACTTATGTATGTATGTATATGTATATGTTTTTACATGTGTATGCTTGTATGTATGCATTTTCTCATGCCATTGAAACTGTCGACAAGCAGCGATGCATATTATTGAGCCATTACCGACCAACAGGCAACGCAGACAGACAGGCAAGCCGTAACCACAATTCGTTTGCGAGCGAAATGGAGGGATGAGGAGTATATGGAGATGTCATACACGCTTGCTAACATACACACTGACACTTATACAAGTATACATATGTATGTATGTGTGAGTATATGTCGTCAACAAAGAACATTAGTGTTTTTGCTGAGGCTTCATCGTAACGTGGAGTGCTTAATTTTCAATTTAGTTGCATCACTCTCTCGTCCTCCTTCTGATCATTTGGTTTGCTGAGCGCTGAAGGCGGCACTACATACATATAATATCTTTCTACACATTTCAATATTGAATTACTGCAATGACATCGAATGTGCAGAGCATGTGTGTGTTCGCAAGCAATATGAATAAATTTAATGTAGCACTCGAAAACAAAACGGTCTCTCACCGAGCTTTCGCTTGTAGTGCACAGTGCGTGGGGGTGGTCGCACCACTTTTAGTGCCACAAGTAGTTTTTGAACAATTCTGAATGCAAGTTTTTTCTGCTGTCATTTAATTTTTTTTTATTTAATACATACGTCTTTTATATAGAAAAAGAACCAATGCTCGAGTGTGCTTTATAAAGCGTTAGAGGCAATTTATGTTAGGTAGTTTGAAGAACTTTTTTTTACGTAATTTAAGTGATTTTGAAATAATTGCACGGATTTAACTAATTAAATGCTTTTTAGAATGCAAGCATCATTTAGTTGATTGATGCCTAATGAGCTAGGAATTTATTAAGCTATTTACAACTTAATTGAGTTGATAGTATTTTTTTTTTAGCATACTATTTACCAAAAGTTGTGTTCATAATATGTAATTTAAAGAATGGATCAGCAATTAATAAATCAGTTAGTTCTTTAAAATTAGCTTGTGTATTATTTACTATTTTGACAATGTCGAAATGCAAAGCGATGTCTTCACTAAATAATAAAAAAAAAAACAATTCAAAACTATTAATGTATGTATGTACATAAATGACATATTTTTTCAGGATTTAGCAGAATAAGTTAAGTACAAACTTCAAGTGGTTTTAAAAACAGATGTTTTTTAAGTTGTTTTACCAAGATATTTGCGTTTTTCTTCCATATAAATATATATTATGTTTATAAAAGAAATGTTTTGTTATTAAAAAAAATGTGCTACACGCTCAACAAGAAAAAAAAAATTGCTAGCTTGAAAATTTTTAAAAATTATTATTGAAAAGTTGTGAATTTTGATAAATCTCGCCGAAAAATTTACCATGAAAAACATTGCCATTATTTATGAGACATAATCAAAGTCAAGTTAGAGCCGTTTTTATTAAAAGTATACTTTATCTCTGTAATGGTCGAGTTACGGCTTTAAATTAAAAGCAAGTAAATCAGTTTTTTGATTGAAATTTTCAATATACATAGATCAACTGGTGATTTATAGCCTTAACATATATAGCCTTATAGAGCACTTTTTTGGGCTCCCCAAATTTATTCACACTTTTTCCCAAATAAATACAGAACTTACTTGACAGTATTGAGTAGTAGATAGTATGTGAAGTTTGATAAAAGTAGGCATTGGACAGAGCATTAAACTATACTGACTTTGAATTACTTCAAAAAAAAGTCTAGTCTAAGTCAATACTATAATTATGCGCCTATATTGTTAAGTTTTAAATTTGAATGTTTATATTTTATGGCAGTGTCACCGACAAAAGCACGCAAGTCAAGACGGAGCCTCGAAACTAATTCTTTTTTTTTTCACTCTGTGAACGCATGTAATTATGATTGTTCTATCACGTCAAGTTAAGTAGTGAAACGCATTTATTGATTTTACGTAACTTTATATAAAGCGGTGACATAAATTGATATTCTACATTAAAAAAACTTTTATTTTTAACGATTTACATTCCTCTTGTAGTCAGTATTGGCATTATCTCTCTGGAGGCTCCAACAATAGTCTGCAATCATGGCTGGCTCCCATCTACCCTGATAACGCTTCTCGTACTGTGCAATTTCTTGATGAAATCTTTTACCGTGTTCATCACTTACTGAACCCATGTTTTGATATATACTTTTGACCTAATGCTGACATTAATCCATCAATATTATTGCAGAATACTAATACATCCTCTTTTTAATAAAAGTTAGCTCAGTTAATATGATGTTTTCGATAAGCTGTAATTTTAACTCCAGTTTGCAATAGATTCCATTGTTTTAATCTCGAGCCTAATATTTCAGATTTTTCTTTGGTCAAGTCTAAATCTATAACAAGGTAATTTAGTTCTAATTGACTAATCAAATTTGGTTTTGTATTTTTTCATCTGTAAATACCTCTTCGCTATAAGAAGGGCCTGCTTTGTCTTATTCTTCTATATACTTTCACAGTTGTTAAACAGAAGTAACAGTCATCTACATACGTGAATTTTGGGTTAACGCCACTGCATTGGTATACCAAAAGGCATCTGTTTAATATTACCCTAGTACCAACCCGTCAAATATTTATAACATTTTAAATAAGACACTTTCGGCACTGATTATTTGTCTTGATTTCTAATGGCAATTTTAACATAAACTTCATAACATTTTTCCTACAAAAGCGAAATTGGCTTTTTTTTCACTTTTAGGAGTAAATTGACCACAATCGTAACAAATTAAGATAAGAAAATTAACACAAACACGCGGAATTTTGTTGATTTATGAATAATCTAAATGTTTTAATGACTTTTGTACACACCAATTATATAATTTTATAGTTACCCTCAACTAAGTGTAACGAAAAGTAAATAAAGTAAGATTACTGTTATCTAAGTTTTGGGAGGCGATATCTAAATATGAATTTGTTTTCTCTTGTTTACTAAGTATTATACCTAATACCAATCGGTGATTTTTTTGATGTTAAGTGAGAAGCAACATAAGACTTAGCCATGTATTTGATATATTTGAACGATAATAGAATTTTTCGAAGCATTGTCTATGCGCCAATTGTTTTGCCTCTAAAAGATGACCCAAATAAGCTGACTAATTGAAGTACAACAAATTTCCTGTAAATAGTAAGCTTAATTTTCTATAGCAGCGTAATAGGAGAAAACTTTGCTTCTACTCATCCCATCCATTTTCGATCTATGCGAGCATAAAAATAATTTGGTTAAAATATTTTATAGAAACAAATGCAGAAAATGATCTCACAATATAAGGCTAACTTCTAGAAACTTTAAACTGAAGATATAAAACTTTGGAAAATTGTAAGAAATTTCCATGATATTTTGGTAAATTATTATATTTTTTTTAATGGTTTGAAACAAACTTCTGCCATATTCGCTCGAAAATGTTTAATACAATTTTTTTTCAGATCGCATTTGA
This sequence comes from Philophylla caesio, assembly GCA_963971545.1. Lineage (NCBI taxonomy): Eukaryota > Metazoa > Arthropoda > Insecta > Diptera > Tephritidae > Philophylla > Philophylla caesio. The sequence continues at coordinate 97,272,637 of OZ020608.1, read as the reverse complement.
ATTTTCAATATAAATTTTATACATTGGCAATCAGCGAACACAGAATACCTCTACAGATATATCGACTCGGTGTTTTTAATAATTGCAAATTTGACTTTAGACTCTTAGTCAATGAACCCAAAAATTTATCGTAAGAAGTTTCACTAAACTCGATCAATGGTTTCATATTCTCGCCACTTTTTATGAACTTTTGACCAATAGTGTGATTTTTCTGAGTACGATTTTTAGCAAAGTATTAAGCGATAATCGGAAAGTTAACGCTGTGTAGAAGAAACATCAAAGCATTCTAACACCACACTAAGAGCATTTAAACTAAAATATATTTATTGTAACTATATTTAAATATATAAATATATTGGATTTGAAGTAATTTTATTACTGAATTTCTTAAAGCATATTAAAATTTTTTTGGTTTCTTCACTTTCTGTGCTTATTTGATTAGGATCCTTTACGAAAACAAAAGAAATAGTAATAAATAGTAAGACCCTATTTTATTTGACCCTTGGGTAAATACCCAAATACATATCTACCCACTATGAACAAAAATCACATGCCTTGTTCTAACACTTCTTTATTTAATCTTGTAGCTAATAAATAAATAGTTTCATTTTCCCGCCAGCTGTACTGAAGCTAATCCGCTAAAAATAACGAACGCAATTTAACAAACAATTTTACACACAATAAACAAATATTTTATTGATATGCCGTGTATTTTTGGAGCTGAAAATATGTATGCAAATATTTAAGTTGAATGTGAATTATTGCCTACATAAAAAAATAATGAAATATTTCGTTTACATAAAGTGTGCAAAAAAGGAATGAAGGCGCTTAGGCCAAATATTTTAATTAAAATTTTCCTTTATTGAACAAAACCTAAATTGCCATTAGTAAATTTTGTGTAAACTATGTAAACCCAGGGGGGGGAAGGGGGGTTGATGTGTGCAGAAGGCTACTAACAACTACTATGCATTGGCTTACATAATTGTGTCCAGACTTGACCTTTTTGTCGGTCGCAAGCCAACTTACTATTTTTATTATTAGCACATACACACTAACACACACACACTACATATATTTGAACACAATATTCGAGTATGGTAGTTGAAAACAAGGCTAATGTGAATACCGTAATGAATATTGTTCAAGTTAATAACAACAATAACCATACATGTAGTGGACAGCAGCAAACATCAAGGGTACAACTGTATTAGAGTCACCGGAGAGCCAGCAGGCTGGGCCCGAAATGTTCTACTACATAATTACTTAGTTGAATAATTGTTGTTGCAAAGCTACAACCAGCATTTTAGTACGTATGAGTAAGTGCATATATTTACAAACATACATATGTATGTATGTATGCACGTATTCGAATATCTAGAAAATATATGCTTCATTGGAAAATGTATAAAATTACATGCAGCATACATACAGTGACAACCACCGAATTAAGGACACTTCTTGTTAACAAGTGCTGACTCTATTGCTTTTTGTTTATGACATAATTTTTCATTCTCCTACCATTTGTGATGTACGTCTTTTATGTTGTACCACATGTGAAGGGACCTATAGTTTTTTGCCGACTCTGAACGGCAAATGTATTTTATGAAAAGATTTTTCTTGGCATAAATACCCTCGGAGGTTTGTCATTGCCTTCCGAGGTGTGATTGCTATTAGAAAAAACTGTTTCTATGATTAAGATTCTACTTGCCCTGGCTGAAATTCGAACATCAAACTCAGCGGCATATCGAGTGATAGCACTTACCGTTTTCCACTCTACTATAGTTAATTATATAACTAAACCCATACAAATAAAAAATTGAAACTTTGTATAGAACGCACAAAAACTTAAAAAAATTATAAAAGTGATCATCATCCTGTTTTTGTTTCTTTAAAGCCTATTGGTTTAAAATTGTCCGTTCATTTCTGATATTTTTTTTAAATTTACGGTGTTGCTCAATTTCTCCGATATAAAAAAAATGATTTCGAACAAACTACATATATATGGAAGTAAACGCATAACGCCGTCAGCAAAAAAATCTCTAAAATAAACGAATTATTTTAGTAATTTGAAACATTATGATACCAAAATTGCTTAAAAATTTTAAAGTGATATATTAAATACTAAAAATTAGTGTGAGCACTTTACAAAGTTTGAAACTTTGTTCTTTTGAGTTTAGTTATAGAAATAAAAATATTCTTATCTACCATAAAAAATTTGAAAAATAATTAAATAAATATAAAACAAGAGGGTGAAGTATTGAAAAGAAGAAGTGTCTTTTAATATGCGCATGTCACTATAAATACAAACCTACATAGTTTACATATACTAGATTTTGGAGAGGCAACAATTTTCCAACCAGAAAGATATGTATACACATATTTACTTTTGTTAGTAGTTATTGCTTAATAACTTAAATTTATGTGCATACTTACATATGTATGGAAGGCATTTAAATTCAAAAAATAGGCAAGTGTATACTAATATGCATTATGGATGTATTTTAGTACTCGTCGTTTTGGTCAAATGCTGCTTATGAGCAACACGCTTCTAACAAATAGCCTCTAATGGTTTCATAAGACCCTCACATGTAATTATATTCTAATTGATGCAAAACCAGCTTATTTCTAATGTTTGTGGTTTGCTTTTCGATTTTCTTGTTACTGTATAATAGTTTATAAAAAATTATTACTTGGCATAATAAATGATGTTTACTACCGATCCACTTAAGAATAGCTCCATCTAGTATCGCTAGGGACCAATCGATCTATGTATGCATGTGTGGCGCATGGCCAGCCAGATTAACCTATTTTGTTTCACAAAACTTTTGTCGTCACATGCGTATTCGTTTTTTTTACTCTAAAGAAGCAATAATCTTTGCAAAGATTGTTATCGCAAACATTCCTGCCGTGAAAAAAAAATTAAGTAATTAAAACTTAATGGTTTTGTTGATTAAATATGTTAATCTTAACAAGCTTGTTTTGAAAAAGTGTAGAAATAAAATTTTTTTTGTAACTTATTTTAAGTTTTCTCCATAAATTTTAGCATAGCCTTATTAGTTGAGCCACTTAAGCAAAGTAATTGATATTTAGTAAGTCTCTTTACATGTTGAAGAGGTGAAATTAATAGCTGTGTTTAATGTTTACAAATTTTGGCAACTATTTATTCCTTTAGGTAATTCTGATAATTTTTAACATAAAAAATTCTTTAAAAAACCATTGAATGCTAAGTTAAAAATTCTATAAAGTCTTAAAAAAAATTGTTTATAATTAAAAAAAATGCCACAAAATTTTTTATTATTCCCTCAGAATCTTCAAGTATGCAATTTTGTTGCTCATTCAATTTCAGTTTAGCAAAGTGCATGTTTCAGGTGATTTTGGATAATTTTTTTCCCGAAGGTGTTATACATTTTTTTCTATTTTTTCTACTGGCGTAATTCGTAAATCAATACAATACGGAACTTTTTGCAAATTTTATTCGGAATCTTATATCCTACATAACGTTTTGTAAGAACATAAAACCTACCAGTGGCTCTTACACATTTCTTGTATCAGTATTTCTCTAAATGGTAGAAAGCAGAATCGCGTCTAAGCGGCTGCTAGCGCTATTAGAGAAATATCGACGACTGCTGAAAATTTATTGCATACTAACTCTTTGCGTTCTCTCATCGAGGTAGAGAGATTCATGGTTGTAAGCCATGCATTTTTTTACTGATGCTCTTTCGCAATAAGAAATTTTTGAGTTTATTTGTTTGTTAACAGTTGTAGCGTACCGATTTGAAATAACCACGATCTAGCTTTGCGCAATTTCAATTTTTAAACATACGTTAATTTGTTTGTAAATATTTCGTTTTTTCTAGCCTTAAAAAATAAGAGTCCTTATTCTAAAATAGTACTAATTCATATACATAATTTTTTTCAGCAATACCAGTTGGTAACGTATATAATATTTTGAGAGACAATATGAGTTGCTGATAAAATTGTTATTGGCAATCACAATGATCTTATTTTCGTTAATTTGAAAGCTTTCTCAGTACTTGAATCAGCTTACGTTGGTCCATTAAAGACCTTCTCTGCGACAATCAAACGAAAGTGATACTCCTAAATTTCGAAATACATTTTATGGTTCATTGTTGCTACAATAATTTTTAACAAATTTTCTTTTAAAACTTGTAAAAAAGAAAATTTTAAAATAATAGAATTAGATAAATACCATGTTTTCTAATTGCCTATTTCTCGTTTTATGTTGTGTTGTTTTTTTTTTGCTAAGCTCATTTTGTTCTTTTTCGATACATTACTTTGCTTTCTTTTTTATATGTTTTTTGGTTCTTAAAATGCGTTCCCTTGTTATTAGAAATCAAGTGCAAGTTTTTTTTGTAAACAAATATCTTAAAAAAATCGACCAGCTTATTATTTAGATTTGTACTGTGTTGAGTTCGAATTACTAAGATTTCGGATTTTTTTAGAAGTGAGCATTTTCAATAAAATACCAAGATCTGAGTGTTAGACAGATTTGAAGCTAATAACGTTCACCTGAAAGCTGTTTATTATTTTATATGTAAATATATTTGATTTCCTTTGAAAAATGCTGTGCCCTCAAATACGATTATACGTCATCAATTATATTAAACACATTTTTTGAGAAATGCTTCTCAGCTCTTGGTTTACACTTCCTTTATGCATACGATTTGTCAAAATATTTGTTTATACTAGAAAACAATATACGTAAAACCATTATTGACATTTTGCTATAAAGGCCACAGTGTTGTTGTACAGCATCCTCTAATAATTATAATAATGAATGTGGTATGAATACCCGTCGCGTGCATAGGCTAAAGAGGTAATGAAATGTGTTTTTGGGCGTCGAATGCCAAATAGGAACTAGAAGGGAGGAGGGCTTTAGCCAAAATTCATAATACACTAATTAACAACGGAACAAATATGCAATACTACGCACGACTACTACATAAACACGTACATACATACGCACATTTATACGCTACCAAAAATTTATCAATAACCCGAAGGCTTATGGCGTCAAATGAGTTTATACATAAATATGCTAATACAACCAGCCAATGTTGAATTTTGTTGAAGTATGTGCGTGCACTTCAGCAACAAAAACAAAATGAAACTTAAATTTAGTTCTAACATAACAAAGGAAATTGTAGTCGAAATGAAATGTGTACTTACCGAGAGGTAACGATAACCCAACACCGAAATGCAACCGGCAATAATGCCAATTAATATAGCGCCATGCGATCCAACTAACAAATTACAAACGGTGCCGATGGCAACACCGCCAGCCAATGTTGAATTTTGCACATGTACCATATCCAATTTGTTCTCGTGACTAACAAGTGCCGACACGATGAACGTTGTAACTGAAAAGGAAAAGAATTAACGAGCAGCGTATCAGAGTGGAGATATAATTGTGTTGAATGTATTAAATTTGGTAAAGACCAATACATATGCAAATACATATCTAAAGGGTGTTTTTTTTATTTGGACGTAAGGTTTTCAATGAGGCAATTCTATTTTCTGAGTTGGTCTTTTCGACGCCTTGGAAGAGAATATTCGGCGTGTAATTGCTGACATACGGCCCCAATTGCTGTAAAAAGTGGTCGAAAATTGAGACCTTCGGCTGGAATTCATTTAAGGCCTTATGCAGTAGAGTGCGGATTAGGTTTGTTTGCTCCCTAATTGGACTAGTATATTTTTTTGTCTTTTTTGTACAAGACTGTTGGGTCCATAATTGGACTAGCATTTTTTTTTGTCGATTTTGTACTAGTATGAGCCTTGCAAATTTCTGATAAAAATCTGACAATTGCCATTTCGGATTGACATTCCCATGTAAAAAATACCAGTTACTTGTATGGAAAAAAGACAGTTGGCTGACTAGTTGGGCTTGCAAGGCATACTAGTTGTGAAGTAGTTAACAACTAGTACGTTTGACTACAGGGTATGTACAAGTATATACCTACACGAGTGATGTGTATGAAATTTAAGTTGAGTGAATACTATGCAGTAATGAACTGAGTGAATACGGGAACTAGCGTAGAAAATGTGTATCGGTACACATACCTACAGTCCGCTTCACTTGAATAGGTACAGTGATTGGGATGTAAAAAAGGGCTCACTTACATCTTAACATAAAACTTCGAAAGACACTTTGCACTGATTATACTTTAAAGAGCGTTTAATTCTGTATAATTTTGGAATATATGTTTATGAGAATGGGTATATATTTTATATCAAACATTGGCTTTTATTTTAAAGTAATTTGAAAAGGTATGCACGAGTATACGATTATATGTAAGTTGTCGAGTTCTTGTTAAGACATTTGCGTAAAAGAAATAAATCAAAGCAATCATTAAATAAAAACCAGATAAAATTTTTGGGGTTAAGAGAGAAAATGTTCAGGAGCAACAAATTAAAATTAATAAAAGTAATAACGTTTCCTTGACGTTTTTGTCCAACACAACCTTTTACGGAAAAACACATGAAAGCAAATCCAAAAAAAGCAGATTGAAGAATTATGATGAGGAGATCGGTATTGGACTCAGCCTCTAGAGTCTCATACCAATGAATTTAAAATTTTGACTCAAATCAGAGTAAATGCTTAAGTATTCACTGTGGGGAGATTCATCAATAGTGTTTGTAATCTAGCCTTGAAGAAGCTACAAAAAAAACCATCACTTAATTCAAAACGGAGTAAAGCACGCCTAAAGTTCAGTAGAGTTCGCACGACGGAATTGTAAAAAAGTGGTCTTTTTGGACAAAAAAAAAAGCAATTTTTATGTACTTATTTAAGTGATTCAAAACTAAGCTAATTTTTGATTTCGTTCGTTAAAATGCCAATAAATGTTTCTTTCAAAAACTCTAATTTTCTTTAATTTTCACTAAAAAGTTAAGAGCTAAAATTTCGTTACAATGTTTTTTTGTAACCAAGAACGAAATTTCCGTATGAGCCCGTTGAAAATTAAATAGTTTTTTTTTTAACAAAGTTTAATGCCCATAAATTCATATGTATGTAGGCCTGTCGGAAGAAAGCAAACAGTTTAAAAGATTTGCCAATATTAAAGTAGTTGGAAATCAACTGCTTTGAAACAAGTGCAACGTGCGAATCTCAAGTTATTCATTTATTTAACACAGCGAATAAAAAATTGTTTTAATAAAGTTGAAATTAAGAGAAACTAGGAAGGTAATTAATTAAGTTTTGTTAAAAATCTCTTTACTAAGGCAATCGATGAATACAATAACAATAACAATACATAAATACATATTTAAAAATTTGAGTATCCCTTTTAAACAACCACTTTTCACTAATTCTTCATAGGCTCTAAATATTTGACAAACGACATCCATTACTCAATATTTTATTTATTCTATCTAATATATGTACATAAGATTAGCGCAAAAAGAGAAAATAATAATAAAATAAACTACAATAACTAGACTTTACATTTAGGGAGTTCACAAGCCGTGTTATTGTTCGTAATTCGTCGTATCGTGTATTGTAATACCACAGTTGTAAACATATTGTTATTGTTTCACATGCTAAATTTTCGTATTTCCATACAACTCTGAAAGGTATGTTTAGTGTGTTCTTCGATCAACTCTTTCTGTTTATTATCATTTGAGGTTTATTTTTGATTGAAAAATGTAAAATAAAGTCGAATGGTGATGTACGTATACATATTTTAAAGAAATCGATCGCTCAAATTTATTATAATTGATTGTTTGCAGACTTACTGCTTGAAAACCAGATACAAGCTCCTCTATTATATAAATAGCATACTAAAGAAATACGACCAATAACACGGCTTGTGAACTCTCTAATTATTTTCACACGGATAGCTTATCGAGCGACTATGTGCAAGCTTTCTGAATTGAAATTTTAAAAATTGTCTACTTAAAGTTGCTCAATTGCGCGTGAATTCATTTCATATGCTTTGATTTGAAACGTCGCAAAAAATATCACCGTGGACACCTCTGCTAATGATTTCAAGGACCTTAGAGCCATCCCTGTATCCCTTTAGTAAAGAAGTGTGCCAGTGTAAGCTGAGATGCCCGCCTTAGATTATAATACCATACCTTCGGCAAAGCCATATTTTGGAAATTCGTAAGAGTACGCGTTGCTACCTAATTAATGGTTGAATTAATCAGTCCGAGTTCGATAATTTCTCTAACGGAGTCGGGGATATTTGCATATCCCACGATGGCGAATTTTGGCAAGGAACTGACGTTCTATAGCCAATGTGATTCTAGAGGTCTACGTTATTACCTCATAGGTAACAAATTAACATCAATGTATTGAATCCGAAAGATTTCTCTACCAGAAGATTGCATACCATCGAAGCTCTCGTGGTTCTGGTGGTGGCCGCTTCGACGCTAGTCTTCTTAAATTAGATAAACAAGATACTTTACCTTCACGGCTTTGCCCCCACAGGACCATGTCTCTCATGCTCTCTAGTTTTCTTTTCTAGCCAAAATGGGACATTGGTTGTTTTGAACGTGAGCTTTTGATGTGAATTTTATTTGGTGTATTCGAAAACATACAATTTTGATTAGTATCTTTTAGTAAGCAGTGCTTGCCTCACAGAATTATGAGAATTAAACTTGAAAAGAGCGCGAAATTATTGGTGGAAGTAATAAGGGGTAAAAGTTACAGAATAGTTGGTTACCTTGTCAGTCCTTGAGGATATTTGTAGTGAGTCGGAATTGTTTATTAGTGTGACCGTGTGGAAAATTGTAAATCGAAGACTTTAAAATTTTATTTTACACACATCGAACCTTTTAAAGCTCAAAAATAGTGTAACAGTATTTCCTTTCGTTCCATTTAATTTTATTTCAGTAACGTCATAGTTTTCAAGACACTAACAACAAATATAAAAATCTTCCATGCAACGAAACATTTCAAATAAAAGAGGCCTCCGAAGTTTTGATGCTAAGGTTAGATTTAACCTTGCAACGCTAGTTTTGCCAAGTCATATTGTTTGTGCAGCTCCACTTGTAAAGTATGCTTTATCATATCTTATGGCTTAAAATTGTACCTGGTTTATTTTAAATGTATACTTATACTTCATATAAAATATTGGTAACAAAAGAGCAAAAATATGCAATAAATAAGAAAAAAATAAAAATAAAAAAATAATCCAGGCTATTAGTTATTTATTCCTTTGGTTATTTTATATAACGTCGTGGAATGAAATGTTATGTAATGATATGTTATAATACGTTACGTTCTTTTATGATTATGCTATATTAATTAGTAGCGATAGTAACGGCGAATACAACGCAAATGGTGTCTGCGTTAATCGTGTACTCTATGCCTCAACTAACTAAACTCTAATTTCCCGCACCTACCATAAATTCACCATTACTGAACTTACCATACCAAAAGTAACCACACCAATTACTATATCCCAACTCTGCGCACGTCAACTTCGGCAGCCCTTTTCCCTAAAAAACTATATTCATACCATTTTAATGCAGTGCCTGAAAACGAAACATTCTATGATAATGTCTGCTAATTTTAAAGTATATTTTAATTACATAAAATAACTCCTCTCATTTTTTTTTATTTTTAAACGGGAATTTGTTGATTCATTACCAATTATTTAAACGTACACCTCAATATTGTGTCGATATGACACCTTAATTGCTATTTGTAGTTCTGATTTGATTGGGCTTTAAACAATTTTTTCTACGTCGCTTCCAATGAAATCAATCTAAAATGGTTTCGGAGTTTTTATTTTGGAACACCACCGATAGGAAAGCAACAGCAAAAAAAAACCCCCTAATTAAAAATAAAACTAAATAGCTACTCGAAAATTAAAGTGTGCATTTGATACCTTGTTCTTGCTAATTTTGTTTTGTTTTTGTTGTTGCCATGTTATAGTTTTGCGTGTTGCAGCCCTTGTCACTGGTGTAATTAAAGTTAGGCCAACAAGTTCGACCGACTGTATTGGGCATTAGAGCGGCATTATGCGAGTGAGTACCGTGCAAGTCGACATGTTGAACACCATCTCGTATGAGTGTTTGAGCCAGAATGTATGCGTGGCATGTGTGGTATGTGTGGCAAGTGTTGAATAATATGTCCTATGCTTGTTTGCTAGCCCAGCTGCTGCACTATGTATCAACTTGCTAAAGCACTATATATGTATGTACTTATGTATGTATGTATGCGTGTATGAACATATAACTAAGCAAATAAAAGTTTGTTTTGTTATTATTGTTTTTGGTGCCATTTTGTTTAGCAAAAACATTTTATGGTTCAAATGACACCGGCGGCGGTGTTAATTTAAACTGTTTACTGATACTTATACGTCCCGTTGGTATCCATACACTCACACACACATAAACTGGAGTATAAGTGTGTAGTGAAATTGAATGCCTTGCAACAACAATACACTTGGCAAGCAGGTGGTACGAGAATTTTGTAAACATTCGTAGTAGCTATGTATTTAGTAGAAAAAATCTTGTTTAATTGATTTTTAAGCTAAATTGTGGTAGTTACATACAAAAATGCCAAAAGAGAGTTATGTAGTAGGTGCTGGTGGTACACAAGTACTACTATGTAAGCTGGGTATTAATACCTAGTAACCTCTACAAAATTTCGCTTCGCTCCTGTTTAGTGCTTAACGTGGCAACATAGCGTAACGTAATGTGCAATAATTTTTGGTAACACCAAGGCAACAACCAGCATAAGCCCACCGCATATGTTTGGACGGACACATGCAACCAATCAATTAAACCAAATGCTAACTCACGAAAATTTTCTGCCAGCCATATCATCGACAACCATAGCAGTGCGTCGTGAATTTGTTGCTTGTTTGCAACACTGGCGCCGACAGATATGCGCCACATTCCTGTTGCATTTAGTTTGTTGGGGAAAAATGCGCTCTGGTATTTATGTGTACAAGTATTTCCATTACAGTGCATGTACTAAGTTGGTTTTGTTGCAGTCATGCTGCAGCAGTGGTAGTTAGTCGTATGTCCTGATAAGGGATGTGAATATTTTTTAGATCCCGAAATTGCTGGGATTTGCTTGGCTTAATGGGGTTATTTGAGAATCGAATTGAGAGAAACAAGTTTAAACGTTTCTTACAAAATAGGAGCACTACAAAGTTTTTATGATTGCGAGAATCTTTGCTTAGGTAATATGATGTGCGCAGGTGTGAATTGAAAATTTCACGAATTATATTTAAAAATAATTTAACTATTTAAATCAAAGTGGGCAAGCAAAAAAAAGTAGTAAAACATATCGACACATTTTAACAATTAATTTTTCCTTTACTTAAATTCTAATATTTTACAATTTATAAAGGAAAGTATATAAAAAAAATTCAAATTTTCAAAAAATTAACAAAGTTTAATATGCTTTTGGCGAAACTTAAGTAACTTTAAATTACCATTATCATTTCTTAATCTCTTTTTACTAACGTACTTCAGCTATATTTTCTATACTATACCCACAAATTGACAAGGTTTGATTACATAGACTTTTTAATTAGTTTATAATATTTTTAAATTAAAACAGAGTTGATTTTATTTAAAAAAACACAAGATTCCGCGGGTTCTAACATCATATACAATTTAAAAGAATTAAAACAAAAATTTTGACTTAAAAAATTATTTTTTTTTTGTAAATAAATATTACCGTTTATTTAAAAAAAATTTTGCTGCAATTTAAAAAAAAAATCTTAAATTCTGGACACTTCAAAAAACCTTATTTAAGTTCGAAATGAAATTTTGTTGAATTGTTATTAGTTTTGAAACTTGTGACTGTATAGTATTCGTCAGAGAACAACTTATTTAAAATTAAAAACAATAGGGTTCAAATAAACTAAATTAAAGTTGAACAATTCTGATAATATGATGCAGCGCTTTAGTTCTTTGAGGTGCTTAACCGACTTGTACTGTTTTAAGATTAACATTTAGTCGGACATCAAACTTTCCCCTTTGGCCCAATTTAAACAAGATTTTTTCCGATTTATTCTATTTTTATTTTACTCATATTTAACCAAATTATGTCGAAAGGTGAATCCCGGCACCAAACTAGGTATAACTTAAGTATATTCCAAAATCCCGGTATCAAATTTTTCCGCTAAAATGTATAAGCATCCTATCCCTGATGTCACTAACTGTCAGAGAAGAGTGTGTGTGTTTGTCGCACACTAACCGTGATTGTTGTTGGTCATACACGCTTGTGGCATTATAATTTTTATGGGTTTTTCGGAACGCTACGTAAAAGCAACAGCTATGACAAGGCGCTTTTTACTTGCAGAAGCACAACCATTGCGATGTGGTGAAATTCAAATCACAGCACATTACCGGCATATGTTGTCAAAGCTTAATGGCAAGAGCATTATATTTGAGTTTATTGATTGTGGTTTGAGAATAAAAAAAAACTGTTGAAAAGTAATTGCAGGTATTCGAAGTATAAACTTACATTGCACAAGATTCGAAAATGTATCAGTAAGCGATTGTAGAAAAAGTTTACTACAATAATTATCTGCCCAGGAAGGATAGTGCACCCTATTCACAAATTCAAGCAAAAACACATATCGACATATTTGGACAATTTATTTAAACATTTTTTTGAAACGTTCGAAAATTTGATGAAATTTTGATAAATATTTTCTACATTTTTATAACAGTTTAAAACTGTTTTTACAGTTGTTCGCTACAGAATTAACGTTGTTTTAATTGAAAATTAATTCTAATTATTTAGAAGAAAAATAAAGTGCCATAATCTGTCAATATGTGGTTTTGTTATAATTTGTGAACAAAGTATATAACTTGACTCATTTGGGGTAAATTTTCTATATGAGAATTTTTTTATGACAAAAACACACACGGTGTTTTATTACAAACTATATTTTCTATGATTTTATGTTTTCAGTCTCACTTATGCTAGGTCGTGTTGCAGATATTCAGAAGCCTAAATCTTACATTTGTATATATTGTTTATACTGCTTAATAGTTTCTTACGATTAAAAAACAGCGTTTGGTTTGCTATATACATACACGCGTAGGTATGTTATTTAGTTTTATTCTTTTTCAATAAAGGGTAGCACTTCTAAAATATGTGACTTGTTTAGAGCATATTAAAATCATTTTTGTTTAACTAATAATCACTTTATAGTTATTAATCTATTAGGTATATTTAATTGTGTGTCTTTTTTTAGACATATAACAAACTATATTGTTTTCTTCTTTTTCTTGTCCGACAAAGTGGAATGTTGATATTCGTTGGAACAAGGGATGACGGAAAATCGTTCCAACAAATAACAAACTCTTTCAAAAATTTTAATATAATAAAAGTATTAAATTGCATTACCTTCCATCTATTCTCATAAAAATATTATCGTATATTTATGTTTATCAAAAAAAATTCTCGATAAAAGGGCATTTTAATGTTTGCTTAACTTAAAATTGATTTCCTGCACATATATGTATTAAGGGAGCTAAATAGCGTTGACTCTAAATAACCTTTAAGATCTAGTGTTTTAGCTTCTTATGTATTATTTATTATATCTAAAATTGAAAACTGTTTCGTTGATTTCCTTAAATTCTTGTATGATAATATTTAGTCACTTAAATAATTCAAAATGCAACTGACGTAGTTCAATATACATATGTATACAGCAATTTGCTATTGCTAACTTTTCCACTTCTTTGTCTTCAAAAAATAAAATAAATCTATGAATTGAATCACCATGTAGATATATCTACTTACACATACTTACATATATATGTATTTTTTTTATGCCTATATATGTATATTTCCAGGAGAAAACACTTTAATATTCAGCTTATTTTAGCATACACCAAACTACTTTTGGCTCTTAATTGCACCTGTCCACGAGAATCAAATATAAACGATGGCCTGAATCCAGGTATTCAAAAATCAACTAAGGAGCACTATCTCAGTAATATCTTGTTTATCAAGTGAAGTTAACAATATTAATCTAACAAGCAGCCATTAACTCTGTTGTAAATATTTTTTTACTGACTTAAGTAACAAAACAAATAAAATTTTATCAAAGCTTCACACTTACATCGTCTTTGCGCTGTTAACCCATATCGTGAGCGACTTATGCTACTCATATTACTCTGCCTCACACGTAGTGGCTCATATAATGACATTTAAAAATATTAATAACTAGGGTTCTTTTGAATCAATTTTAAAAATGTTTAAGCTGCACTTCGATCCTAAAGTTGTCCGTATTTTAACGATCGTAAAAGTCTTTTATCCGCCAATGCTTCGCACGAAATTAATTTGTATACATATTTACGTTATTTTATATATTTGTGGCAGTAACGCCCATTTTGCAAAGGCTAATTCATTCATTGGAAATTGCAGCTCCTTACCGTTACATTGCCTACAGCAATTTCGTGCAAACTGTTTGCTCTTTACCGGCTACTGGCAGCAAGCAGCACTTTTTCCACATCCTTTGCCTTGGTGTCAGGCTATCAATGGATGTTCGTCGACGGTCGGTTATTAGCGACCTAATGTGTTTTCCTGAAACTTTTTCCTTGTTGTTAATATGATTTTATTGTTGTTGGTAGTAAAATTTATGCTGGGCAACTTTGTTGCACAAAATACGCAGTTAGGTACTTTCGGACTTGCCCATCAAAGCCGCTGTTGGCAATATTGTTGTTGTTGTTGGTGCTTTTTGAACGTGTTTAAAATAATTTTCGAAATGTGTTAACGCTACTGTTTGACATTTAATTAGTTTGTGAGCGGAATACGAAATTTTGTCGCGTGATCAGCCACAGACATACTTATTTACACACGCACACATGTAAGCAACGCGTGGACGAACACAAAATATTACAATACAGTTGTAGAACAAAGTACGGAAAGCTACTAACTAAGCTTACAATGCAAAGGGATTCCAATTTAGTAAAAGTTGTGAAGAGAATAAGTGGATCAGTAAGCGTTAGTAAGATTAGCTCGATATAGTCTCAGCAGGCAACGATAGTAATGGAAATAAATAAACAGTTCGGTTTCTTGCGAAAAGTCCACTACTGACAAGGGCAATGCATCAAAAATACCGCCGAACTAAATTTAATTTTCTAGGGAAATTAAATGTATGGAATTTTAATATCTCTAGCCAGGTCTTTCGATCAAAAGTTGTTAAATGATAACAAAACAAAAACAATTAATTTGCTATTTAGGAATAAATGATATCTCAAGTGTTCGTTCGTGTACATACTCGTTCTCTACGGCGTCTCTGTTTGGTGGACGAGCTTTGAGAAATTCACAATCAGGTAAACATTTACAAAGAGAGAAATGGAGACATTCGTATTAAGAACAGAAGCGGGGCCAACTACACCAAGCAAATCCCATAAAACCGTTCTAAACACCTCCCTGAAGACCATGGCAAAATATGTGAGCTGAAACGTAGTGAGAACAAGCGCTCTGAAATGAATGAACAGAGAGGGTCACAAGATTTGAACAGTTTCCAGACAACACGAAACCGATATCCTCCTTGATAAGTGTGTTAAGCACATATATTCCCTTGAGGAATTATTGAGATAAAGTCAAGGTACTGGTGGAAAGAAGTACTTTCTCGCAATAACTCTTATTTAAACTTTGTTTTGTTTGCCATTACATCGCCGAGAAGAAGTAACAATTTCCTCAGCTAGTAATGGACCAACATGAGGGATAGCAATTCAGGTCTTGAATATAATCGATAAGGAAAGGTAGGGCATCCTCACCAAATGAGTATTGTAGGAGCAAATATTTCTGTCGAAGTTGCGATATAAAGCTATTAAAATTGGATTGAAGTTTACGTTTTCCAGAGCTTTAACACGCTTGCAGTTGATTTTGATTGGAGGCAACTACTTTTACTTAAAAACTATTTGGTTATAGTCTATTGGAATTAAAATTCTTAAGCGGTGGTAGTAAATTGAAAAATCAATATGGTGAATGTAACGGAAATGATGCGATGAAAATCGCTCCGAATGTTCTGAACTCACTATATCTATATTCACCATGCACGAACGAACCACACCTAAACTCACAACACCTGTACCTATGGTATGCTACGATATGTTTTTAAAGTTGTTATGTTACGTTTTATTATGTTATGTTGTACTTTCTTTATGTTATGTTACGTATTGTCATCTGCCTATGTTGTGTTACGTTATATATTGTTATTATAAGTGCAGTTATATTATGTTATGTTACGTTTTATTATGTAATGTTATGCTTTGCAACGTAATGTTATCTTATGTCATGTTATGTTATGTTATGTTTCGCGAAATAAGTGGTTCTTCTCGAAAAATCTGAATTCACCACATTTAACCATCCTACAGTCTAAATTTATCACACCTTCTCTCACCCTAACTCTTTTTACCTTACCATATCTTTTCTCAACTCAGCCAACCCACCACCATGTTCGTTATCACATATGTAACGAATATTGATTTCTTAAATTATGATTATAAAACTATGCATCCCAAAAGTAAGATATGCTACCTTAATTTTTCTTATGTTAATTTCAGTTCTCGTAGCCTAGAATTTCGTTTCAGTGCTAAAGAACGATTAAGAAATGAATTAATTCCAAAGCGCGGCGCAGGTGCACACTCTTTTGTTTTGTTCATAAAATAGCCCTGTGACGATCAATGAAATTGATCAATAAAAGCCAAAATAGATCAATTTACAACATATGCATATATATAGTGATTATGTAAGTATCAATGCTAAGCACTCTTTTATCGTATGGTCCTTCGCTTGTCTGACTATATGTACATATATACATACATATAAATACGAGTGCAGTAATTCTAT
Source organism: Philophylla caesio (assembly GCA_963971545.1). Lineage (NCBI taxonomy): Eukaryota > Metazoa > Arthropoda > Insecta > Diptera > Tephritidae > Philophylla > Philophylla caesio. Next base: position 97,255,830 of record OZ020608.1, on the reverse strand, counting down.
GCAGACAAACACACCAAACAACATTTAAGCTCTCAATCCCTAAACTCATACGTTCCTACATACACATTTATAGATATATTTTTTCCGATGTCCATATATACTACAAACTACATATTCGCTTTTGTTACCAACCAGCAGCATTAACTTTGCTTTAATGCGCTCATGCGTAAGTGTGAACACAAGTGCTCTTGCTCTTGTTCTTGCTCATGTTTGTGCACTTGTACCCGCATTGTTCATGCTGTTGTATTGCCTTGGCATTGTTGTTGGTGTTATTGATGCTCGTATGCTTACCTGTTGCTGCTGCTAATGATAAATACGTGTTGAGTATGGCCCGCTCCTGGCCATTGCCGTCGGCCAACACTGAATTAAAGCTTGGCCAATACACATACAGGAACAATGTGCCGACCATAGCAAAGATGTCCGACGCGTAATTGGCTCCTTCGTATTTGCCAGTCTCGTTCTGGTCCTTGTTAGGGCGCAACATTAGACTCACAGCCAAACCAAAGTACGCACCGAAGGCATGCACCGTAATTGAACCACCAACATCACAGACCTGTGCAGGTATAAAAAGTGTGAGAAAAAAAAAATGGAAATAAGGTGAAAATAAGCATTTGTTTGTGCTAGTATCTACTCTATAGTGAGTAAAAACAGCTGAATGATAAGCAAAGTAAAAGGTTGTGTTTTTCTTTATACTCGTATGTAGCAGCTGTTCGTCAGCTTTGTGTGGCAAAGCGCTTTTGAAAAAGACTTTGGTGTTTTTTTTTTTACTATCTGAATACTTTACGTTATACATTCACTAGGTGTGAAAAAGTCTAAATACATACTCGCTAGGAAATAAGGAGTGTAACAATTTCCCATATGATTTCTCATATGAGAGACATCTTGACATACGAGTACAACTCCAAATACTTAAAACTTATTTAAATTTAACTAATTTAAATTAATAATGAATAAAATTCTGTTAATTTATTCATTTATTTATTTACATAAAATATAATTATAAATTGATATAATATATCATGAAGGCAACAAAGTACTTGGCGACAAAGGCTAAATCTTCTTAACAACTTTCCGAAAGAAGAAAGAAGTCTGATGTGGAAATGTGGTGATTTCCGAAATAGTACTATAACTTCTACCGCTTTGAGTATTGTTATTTTCTCCTAATAAATTTTCCAAATAAACAAATCGGCCTAAAAGCTCAAAAATATTTAAAACGTTCAACTTAGTTATACTATATTACTTAAATTTATTTTAAAGTAGGTATACTTTATATACGTTTTTATAATATAAAAATTCTTATTTAAAAAAAAACAATGTTTTTATGTAAAACTTGGGTCACTTAATTAATCTGAACAAACTTAAACAAAAATTTTGAATTAAGTAGCAGAATTCGTTAAAAATGGTTTCCACTGCATTCGAGTTTAAGCCTTTAAATTTTTATTTTCTTAAATGAAGACAATTTCTCAACAAAAACATATAAACACAAGTTTCAAACTTTATGCAATATAGAAGTCCCGGCGAACTTCGTACCGCCCAAAATTTGTTAGAAGTAAATCAAACACTTTTTGAACTCTGTTGTCCTATAACTTAAAAAAGGCCTCCGTTAGGACCTTCTGCAGGAATAAACGAATAACTGTGCAAATTTTAACGTCTTTCCGTGCTGTGGTTCGGACGCTCCGCGCGGACATAACGAAATAGCGTTTCTTTTTTCTATATAAAGATGCAAAATTTAGAGTTGCGGTCAATATAATAGGAGTGCATATACCAAGCTTGTTAAATTTAAAATCTTGATCATATATTCTATATTATTTTTAACTTATTGTATAATGTTGCACCTTAGTAAGCGCGGAATATCTTGTGTTATCGAATGATGTAAATATTTTGTAAATAAACCGAAAACTCGGATTTTTGAATGCAACATTTCGAAAGATTTAAAATTTTGATATTGGATCATTATTAAAAATATGACAACGGCTTTCAAAAAAAAAATAAAATAAAACAAAAAAAGCAAAAAAAATAAAAATATGTATATGTACATATGTATGTTATTGGTGGTACAAGATGAAAATTGGATTTTGCCACGCCCCTCCGCTCGCAGACAGAAAATCAGATTTCACAGTGTCACCCGCCTGAATATTCTGAAGATTCCCTGAAAATTTCATCAAATCGGCCCAGCCGTTTTGGAGTCCATACGTTATATACATACACACATCCTGTTTTATACATACTTACATATGTATATATACATAGATTTCTAATAGTGATCAAAGTTTCATTTAATTACAAGTACAAAAAAAAATTGGGGTGTTGAATGAGATCGATAGATAGTTGGGTAATCAAAAGCTTCGCAAACTTATTCTCATGCTATTTTGATACTTAATCGAATATGTAAACGAGTTGAATTGGGACAGCTACTAAAATAATACAACAAAATTATTTCCCATTGGGTATGTTAATGTATTTATACATATGTATATGTATACGTACATGCATACATACATGCAATTACGAGTATTTTTGTTTAGTAGTTAGGTTTACTATATTCACAACAACTTGTGAGGCGTTCAGTTAAGCGGATTCAAAACAGGTACTTTGAGAGAAATTTTAAAAGTGTTGCAGATTACGCAATAGTAGAATAATTAATGTGCTTTAATTTTTGTTGCGAATAAAATTCCTTGAAACATTTTCGCATGAAGGAGTTTCCTTGTAATTTTGAAAAGGAATGTAAATTATTTTATTCTTATAGATGTAGTTTATATATATTTTGATATGTGTACTAGTTCTGTTTCGTAGTTAGATTTTTTTATTTTGGCTAAGACAATTATTATATATGAGATTTACTTGTAACTAACTAAGATACATATATTGTGGCATAATTAACCTTACTCCAAGGACAGAAAGAAATATATATTTTTTTGTGTCCCTATTAAATAGTAGTTTGGATCACTTAAAAGTTAAAAAGCGTACAATTCAACATTATACTATATTAATTTTAGTCCTTTAAAACCTGCAACACATTTAAGTGCCATTATACCGATGCTATTGAGCCATTTAAAAAAGTTCAAAAACTTAAAATGGAAAAAGTTAGAAGAATCAATAGTGAAGAAAGCAAACCAAGCTGCATCAAATACCAAGAAAGTTGCATTGGAGTGCATGCAATTCGGTCGTATAGTTTTTTTGGGAGACAATGTGTTTTGCTCTCGCACATTCCAAATACTGTACAGCAGTACAACAGAGAAAGAACTGTGACAATCTTGTCAATTTAAGGGTAGCCTTACTTGTCAATTCATCCGTTATATATACTACGTTTATAAGGGGCAAATCACATCAAAACGCAAGTATAAATTTATTTTGAATATGCCTTGAAATAATAATAATAATAATAATCCCAACGGTTTTATCCCTCCATACCCGCCCGTATGACGCCCGGATAAATATAAAAAAAAAATACTTTAGGAATTCACCACATCGGTATTTTATTTCTCGCTTCGGTTAGAAGGAGCCTCGATTTATCGATGCGAAATTCAAATCTGCTGATAAGCATACAATATTGTTTTACTGGGCACGCTTTAAAGTCGATTGTATAAACAGAAGTACTAAATAAAGTGTATTGGGTGGGTACGATCTCGGCGAATACTTCGTGTATTTGGACAACAATTAAAATACAGACAAAAATAAATAAAAACCATATAAAACCTAATTGCAATGTTTGTAATTAAAAAAAAAGTCAACAAACTTTCGTTAACATTTTTATGGTTATGAAAAATAAATTTAATTAATTTAATAAAAAGAAGTCTGATGAGGAAATGTGGTGATTTCCGAAATAGTACTATAATTTCTACCATTAAAAAAACTGTTGTAGTTTTTTCACAAAAATCTTCCATAAACTGGCCTTAAGCTCAATAAAAATTGTAAAATTAACATTTACTAGGCTAATAGAAAAATAAACAAACATTTATTTTTTTACGAGGATGCTATTTTATAGCAACATTTGCTTTCAAATAATTTTTTTTTTTTTGTTTTGTATGAATGATTTACATAACAACAACAGTTTTTATATAAACCGCTGAGCATTACGCTAGCAGCAAGAAATGCTAAGCAACATTGACAAAACAAAAATTGCTACTTTGAGCGATTTGAAACGTTACTTTTGTTGGACAACAATTGAATGATCGAAAAAATTAGGTTAAATTCGAAAGGATATTGAAATTTTGATTTTTTGATAAATTATGAATGCTGTTACAGAGTGCTCTATATTTGAAAGATATAAATATTTTTACTCCGAATTTGTCAACATGTGTCTGTGCTATTTTGATGCCGTGGAGTATATATTCCACAAATCAAAATATCCCATACAAAAACTAAGGGAATTCAGCGTACTTCGTCTCGAAACTGACCAAAACCCTGATGTGCCCACATTTTTTTTTTCATTTGCAAGTGGGTAAGCATTATTATTACCCCTTAGAATGAATTTTTTCTTGACGCTTGCTTATTCTACTTAGAGTTACAACAATTTCGCATACAAATCCGTTTGAAAAAATGTTCCTTACTTCCGCATAAGATTTTGTTTTATGAAAAAACTTAGTTTAATTTTTAGTGGTTGGGAATTATAAAAAATTACCATAAGGATGCATTTGTAAGTGTAAATGAAAATATTTAAAAGAGCATATACTACTTGGATAATAAAACATTTTAGTTCATAAAAAACACCACTTACACTGAAAATATTCAAAGCCACATATTCGTTGGCTGCAAATAGGACTATTTCAATAAGAGCCATGAACAGTAGCTGAATGGGCGTGGTGCGGCCCAACAAAGCGCCCATACTAATCAAGGGAACAGCCGCAGCAATATCAGCATCAACTATGCTCTCCAAAGATAAGCTGCAATGAAAGAATAAAAAAAAAAAATAATAATAAGTATAGTATAGTTTGTCTGTACATTTAAAAGCAATGTATAAATACATAAAATAAATACAATAATAAAGAAAGAAAGCAGAGATGAGCAGTTCCTAAAGAGAGATTGTTAAAACTCTATGTCAGAGCTGAGACTTTGCAGCTGCAGGCACATCTTGATTGCGATGCCAGCAGTAACATATGTACATACATAGGTATGTATTTAAAAGAGATGTAAGCAAAGTTAATTTGTTGGTTGAGAAATGAGAGGCCAACGTAGCCATGTCGCTGCTATAAGCCTGCAGCATTGAAGAGATGAAACCACTGTATAAATAAGTATGTACACACATACACAAATAGTAAAATAGAACAAGTTAAGCGCAACAGTTGAAAGGTGCTTGGTAGACACCTGCACAACTATTACAAACACAAATACAAATCTGTGTATGTTTGTATGTGTGTATTTTCTCTGTTAAGGATAATTCAACAGGTTGTGATACATACATATATACAAACATACATACATACAAAGATTGGTGTTTATGAAGACAAAGCGCTTTCAGTTGCAATGCAGAAAATGCAATTGCGTCTGCGATTGTAGCTTAAATGATGCGTCTTAGTAGATTTTTTATTTTGCTTTGCTTTGTCTGCATTTTTAGTTTAGTTATCTGCCAGAGTAAAACTTAAGCCATAACTGCAAACATACATACAACACACACTCCCGTAGACATTGTTTACGTTAGTGCTGCATTGTGCTTCGCCTTTGCAAATATACACACATACAAAGCCCTTACTGATGAATACATCGTCTGCAGCATTATTGTTTTTTGCTTTGTCACTCTTCTACTTTGTTTTAATAAAATGCAGCAAAGTATTTTCGTTTTTTCTTTTTCTAGTTTTCGTTCGTTAGTCCCCGCCAATCATGGCTTCTGTCTCCTTGTCTTCTTTCTATGTTTTTACTCGAGATTTTTCCAACAAATTTCCTTTCATTTCGTTTCGTTTATTTAAATTGCCGCAGGAGTTCAAGCGAAGTGTAGTTGCTATTGTTGTTGCTAATTTAGTTATGTTTTTATGCGATTGATGACTGTTTCACACTAACACTTTTGCATTTATTGTTTACTTGAAAAAATTGAAATTATGCGGTTACACAAGAGTTAAGATGATTATTATAAGCAATAACTCGGAATAATTTACAATTACAATATTTGTAAGAAAAATATTCTATGCAAATATTCTATCAAAAAAAGAAGAAGAAAAAACTTGGTATCTTCCTGTAATGACCGTTTATATTAGAGTAAAATTAAATAAAAAACTACTCTTTTAAGAGGAGAATCAATGATAATTTTTTTTGAAAAATTTTCCCAAATTTGGGAAAATATTTTATATTACTTAAAAATTATATATAAATATAATATGAAGTTCATGAATAAAAAAAAAAATTTCTCAATATGGTCGTTTTCATATTTTTTTCGGTTCAGCGTAGTACACATGTGTTATAGAACGTAAACATTCGAAGTTATGTTTTTTAAACCTTGCTGATTATTCCAATTATTTATTTCATAATTTTATCGTGATTAACTTAATAAATGGATAATCGGCTACTCATCACTTGGGGTATTTACAAAGTGTCGTAAAATGTCATAAAGATTTATAGTAGGCCTCATCTTTTGTAAGCGATTTGCAAAAGAACACTAGGTAGCTCATCGTATAGCGTGGAAAGCAACAACAAAAATAAGCGATTGGAGTTGAACTAAGCGGGTTGAAATAAACTCCCTTGAAAAATAGCCGACCATATTGAAAGTGTTGGAAAGTGAGAAAGTGGTGCTATTGTGAATAATCATTGGAAAGTGCCAATCGAAATTAGAAAATTTTCGTGAAACATCAAAATAAGTAAAAAACCAAGATAGAGCAGACGTAACTAACCGCCTCTTATAAGAATGACTCATTTTAATTTGTTATGTTAGCAAATTTTACAAACGACCAGTAATTTTGACAGACTAGTGTTGTAAAGCGTATTCCAAATATAAGAGAGTTTATTTAAGCGAGTTGGACGTTCTTTTGCTAGTCGCTTACAATAGATAACGACTAGTTATAAAAACTATCCGTTGCCTGAAACTTATTTTTGTTGTTTTTATTGCATTGCACAGCAAAAGGAACTTAAATAACACAACATGAAATTTTTCAATACGAGACTTTAAGTACCTAATTTTATGCTATAAAAACTTTCTTAAATTTAATAATATTAAGCTTTACCTTATTTTACCATCCTCCATATGAAAGAATCCTTTAACCAAAATGGACCACTGTACGACTAGCGCGGCCAAAAATAGCGTATAACCAGTGGCACTGTAACCATATTTGCGTAAGAAGGTCATCAGAAAACCGAAGCCAATAAAGATCATCACTTGTACATCTTGGAAATCTACAGTGATTGAAAAATGCATATAAAAAAATATTAGTAATTTATTAAGTAAAATTATTTTAATACTATAAGTTAATGTCGTTCGTATGTACTTGTAAATCCATTGAAAAGCTAAGTTGTAACCAAGTTTAGTTTTACTTTCAACTCAACCGACAGGGTGGTATGATATTTAATATTTTATTCAAAGTTTCGTAATTAAAAAAAAAAAAAATTTTTTTTTGCGTATGCAGTTTCGTAGCACATTTAAAATTACATACTGAAAACAATTCTATATTTCAATTAAATTCGAACTTATGATACATTTTTATATGTTTTATATAAGTTTTGAAATAAGGTTTTGTATAGTTTTTGTTAGACAATGAACTATGTTTAATATGTTTAACTGAATTAAATTTCCGATTTCCCTATGTTGGTTAAAAAAGGAGTCATTAACGAGGAATGATCGGACTCTGAATATACATATATTGAACGATAAATATAAGTTTTTCAAATGATTTTACTTCTTTGCCATCTAACGAATGGTTGTTATAGATACATGAACTTTGCTGAAAGCGTCTAGTGCTCCATTTTTTTTCTGCGCTCTGCCACAATATCTTCGTTTACATATGTAATTTTTGTAACTTCAACAGTCTTAAATTTCATTCAAAGAAAGCTGGTACTTTCATATGCAAGCAAGTTTGTTAAATTTCAAATATGCAAACATCACCACATCGTACAATGAGCAATAAATTTATGTTAAATACTTATTTGTAAAATAAAATCCAATTAATAGCTTGATTAAAGTATAAAAAAAAAATATGCTGAGCCACTTATCCCTATGTTGTCAACAGTTATTAAGCGAATTTATCGTTAAATTATTGAAGGTGAAGATGCTTAAACGACAAAGCATCTACAAATATACAAACTTATATACTCGTAGTATTACACATACGAGTACGAATATATAGAATTTTCATTACCATCCGTTATAGAAATAAATGTGTGTGTATAAAAAATAATGCATGCGCACATCTACTTATGCACATACAAATACGCTTGGATTAACAAAAATGCCCATGTGTGTGTATGTATGTATGTATGAATATACATTTATGTGTCAGCAAAAGCATGATGATGGTCAGCTATGTATGCTTTGTGGGCCATGCATATTAATTTCGTCTAATTGCTTCAATTAGGCTGCTGCAATTGCATTGTCACAAAGCCAATTGTATTAAGATTAATGGCAGAGTTTATCTTTGCTATCTGAAAATGGTTGGGAGATACATAGCATTCACACGGGCGGATTTAAATAAGCTATCGCGAGTAAAGCTTTCAATAATTTACTGTTAATAAGCCAGGCTTGCATATGCAAACATAAACGCTTGAAATAAATTTGACATTCATATGAATGTTTACACTATATATGCATGTATGAACATACTAAATATTTATGTACATACCTACAGTTGCGGGCACATAAATAGTAGTGAATTGGAAAATGATATTTCTTGAAACATACATATATTTATTAATTTGATTTTGACGATTTTCATTTAAATATATGTGGAATCTATAACCGAAGCCCTATAAATAGAAGTTTCAAAGCTTATTCGAAATTCGAAAAAATTTAAAAATTAAAAAAAAAACTGTCATAAAAAATTTGATACTTTTTATTCACGTACATATTTTGAGTATGTGCTTTTGTAGCCCATTCAATTTTAGTAAACAAAGTGCAAGTTTCAGATGGCTAAAATGTATCGTTGAATTATTAGAATTTTCTTTGTAATTGATTTTGAAAATGTGATATACTAACATACATACATATAGAAGAAAACGTTCAACACCCTTCACAAACAAAAATTCGAATAAATCAACGATATATTTTAGCCATCTAAAACTTGCACTTTGTTTACTTAAATTGAATGGGCTACAAAACTACATACTCAGAATTTCAATATGTTTGTGTATATGAATATTGTTTCTACACCACTAAATGATAGTGGTAGACTTCCATTGGAGTAGGGTCTATTACTAGTCAAATTTTTTTTAAACCATTTTTGCATTCAAGCGATTTACATTCGAACACCCTCAATACGTTGAAGTCGATGTGTAATTGTCATACGTTTCTTAAGAACGTTTTAAATTTTGTTTTATTTCAATAAAGTTTCTACGGGAAGATCACATCTAATTAAACATGACTGAAAAAGCGAAAAGTTTTGTCTTTTTTTTCGCAACAAATCCACTTTGTTGACATCAAAAGTCCAACACATTTTTTTAGAAAGTCCACTTTCCAAAAGCCAAACTCTAGATGTAAAGTTATCAAATTTGTGTCGACAAGTTCGTTTTAGACCACAAGCGTAACTAAATCTTTTCTTATTTATCAGAAGTTTTATACATTTTAAACGTAAATAACTTCAGTTTGATTAAAAATAAAGGTCCAGGTACTCACGAAATTGTATTTGTTATAATCCATGTAAAGCTCAGAAATTCATTAGACGAGTTTAATAGTATTTTTATCATATTAATTTCATCAGCACCAGATTATGACTTTTTCGGAACTATACCGTGAATAACTCAGTACTGTTTTAGGATCAGTTGGCAACTAGTTTCTAACTACCTCGAAATTATATCGAAGTAGTGGTAAATATGGTTCTGAACTGTTACTACAAAAGTCATAAATTTTACCCGAAATAATCTTGCAAAAGCATTGAAACTTTCCCGAAATGGTCATTTGTTCCTCTCTAACTGATTCCAAACTAGTAGCGAATATTGTAGTTCCGAAAATGTCTCGAAACTGTCCAGAGATGACTGCAAACTGGACTTGAAATGTTCATGAAATATTCTCGAAATAGTCAAGAACTAGTATCGAAATTATCCTGATAAGGTCATGAATAAGTCCCGAAATTGTAATGAAAGAGTTCATGAACCAGCCCCGAATTATTTAAGAGCCAGCCTCAAATGATTTTGAACGAGTCTACAATTATTCTACTGGTCAATCGCAAATTTTACCAATATCAATAACCCTCATCTTATTGCTCTGTACCGATTTAAAAAAAGCAACATGACGAATGTGGAAATAAGGCCAGCGCATTTCGAAGCGTCTAATTTATTGGTATTTCTTTGATCAGCTGATCATCCCGTCTCTGTACGATAAGTACCCGTCTATTTATTTACGATCATAAAATCATCGCATCTCTGTTGTGATATTTAATGCACCTAAAACCTTATCACAGCAAATTCACAAACGCTTTATACTTGTGTTATTTACTTAAATTCAATTACAAGTCTGGTGCACGCCAGTTTAAATGTTTACTCAACCAAAATATTTCAGTATATAGTACATTTCAAAAATTTGATCGCATTTAAAAATTATCTAGCTATTTTGTATATGCAGTGGTCTTAAATTATGTAGCGAAATTATCCTTCGCCTACCCATCAGTGCTACGTGTCGTATGAGTAACGCAGGTAAGAGAGCAACACTCATATACAAAAAAAAAACACAAATTGAGATGGGCGACCAACAGGTATCAAATTTATCTTTATAATTCGCATTTTCAGTGAATATAATTTTTTTTGAATCAATATTTAACTTTAAACCTATTAAACTGAAAAGCTATTAATAAGTACAAAGCTTGCATATTTTTACGTTCTACATTAAATTATCGCCGGAACAATTTTTCATTTCATAGACAGCTTACAAATGATACAATCAGCAATTATAAAGCAATTGGCGAAATTTCCCACACATGCATACTTGTATTGTACTCGTACATATTTCAAAAAAAAAAGTTATAAATATTTTTCACATCCCGTTTAGTACCTCTTTGTACATATTCTTTTTTTTACTTATTTTGGCGTATTTATTTCATGCGAAAATTTTGATTGACAACTTGTATCCAAACATATGCCGCGTGTCAAAATTTTGAGCTCGTAGGCTTCAAGCAATGCAAGTGAGTAGGTTTATATATTTTTATGAGCATATCTCAAACATTTTTATATATGTACTCGCGTACACACCTCATACAAATATACGCCTGAGCATTATTACATTACTGGGTGAAAAAAAAATATTTTTACCGTTGATAAGCACTGTGTTTATTGCAGCAAATGACATTCGACGCTATATACCTATACATATTATATAAACATAAAATTGTATATATATACTACATACATATATTGGGACATATGCATACAAAAAATGTTAACACGTTGCGGATAAAAGTTATGAATGGTGTGAATGTGCGCTAATAGAATTTTGAGTGATTGACGGTATGAATGTTGCTCATAAATATGCAAATTTCAGTGATTGCAATTTTTTTTGTGGGAATAATATTACGCTTACTTATCGAGTTGAGACTGAAAGTGGATGAGGAGGCTTCTATATAGAAATTTATATAATACATTCTCAAGATTTTTTATGTTTACTTCTAAAGCGGCGGTAGCAAAATGAAAAATCAACAGAGTGAATGTGACGGAAATGATGCCATGGAAACCATTCCAAATCGAATGGTGCAAACGGAAATGGTTGAGGCCGGGAATAATTGCTCTTTTACTCACCATACCTAAAATCACGATCCTTAAACTGCCCACGCCAAAGCTCTTGATATTTTATAAATTACATACATACGTTTGAGCTAATTAAAACACAAACCGTAAATTAAACGGATATGGTGGTGGCGAAAATTTAAGTTCGACCACAAGTTGTTCTCACCACACCGAAGCTTAGCACTCTTAAACTCCTCACAGTTAAACCCGACACAACATCGCTAACCACACTTAAGGTCCATACAGCCAAATCCACCACACTTAAGCTCAGCTCACCTGAGCTCTCCATATTTAATCTGCCTACAAAGAAACACACCACACCTAAACTCATTCAACGATAGCTTTCATAACCTTACCTCACTAGAACACAAGTCACCTTAATTATAAATAAAATTGATTTTATAATATAGTTTGTTCAGTATAAAATTAGATCAAGAGAAGTTCTACGTTCAAAAGGTGTATCAGGTATACTTTGTTTTTTTTTTCTAAAAATTAGTTCCTTAGTTAAAAACGATGTAAGAATGCCTAAAATGACAACAAAAACAAAAGGAAATATTTATGCATTCGTTTGTCACTTGTAATTTGATAAGTAATGTAATGCTACTTATACTTGTATGTTTGTACTTATATAGTATATGTAAATACAAAATTACAATTGTTGTGACGTTGGATATTTTTTTTTTACAAATTTATTGGGGTTTATTTGCTTCGTTTCTAATTTTATTCAAACTGATAAAACACTGAGTCTTTCATTGGGACGCACTCGAATTTATATTTGATTGACATTTATGCCAACAACAAGAAGAATAATTTAGTGGGTATAACAACTTGTTTATTAGTGAAAAGGAGAGAAGGCGAAGTATAAATCAACAAACGGAACGCACTCTGATGGAATATGTATAAGAAGTTATCTTTATAAGGAAATTTATGATAAGTCTTTGCAAAATAATAATATATTCTTCAATATGTGAAGGCAATCATAGTTTTTCTTATCCTATATGTTAAATTATTTCTTAAACTGTGTGCAGCTACAGACGAACTGATCTTCAATGTTAATAGCACAACGTTTTATGGATCCGCTATAAATTTTCTCTGCCATAAATATATGTATGTATGTATGTATACAACTTTAATGAAAGTGCAATTAAGTAACAAAGCTTTGGTTCGAGTTTTGTAAGATTAAGAAAAAGACCTGATTAACAAAAAACCAATTCATCAATATAAGACAATTGTAAACGAATTTAATTTCATACATAGAAATTCTGCAAAGGATGTTATTTCCGTATATCGTGTCTGTAGAACTTTTAGACAATAATTTATTCAAATTTGAAGTTTAATTTTGAGAGTTTTACTTATCAATAAAAAAAGACTTTGCTTTGTCGTGATCATTTTTTTGTTACGAAGGCTCTCTTTATCCACTGATTGCTGCTCAGATACGAGTGATACAAGCGAACTAATCAATTTGTTAAGTATTTGAAATCTTTTATCTACATATGTTACTTCCTTCAAAGATAAAGTTTAATAGTAATATGACGATGCAACAATATCTTACAGTCAATTAATAAAAAAACAGTTAAAGTGAAAGTTATAGCAATATTTTTTAACTTTGAAGACTAATAGGAAATAAATATCAAGTTCTATATAAATAAATTTGAAGCAACTGTTGTTGCTCATTGAAATTCGTATTGCATTTTTTTGTTATTTTGTGTTCTTTGCCTTGTGGGTATCGAATAAGAAAATTACGTTGTCTCAACACGTTGCTTCAACGATTGCCTCGTGTATAGTCCGCTTTATTGTGCGGTTAATTGAATGTGTATTCAAACAAAAATTTCGAACTCGTCAGAATAAAACAAATGTATGCAAAGCAATTTACAAGTTTTCATAATTTCTCGAAAAATAAGATTTCATACCAAACTTCGACGCATTTCTTCTTGTAAAACCTTTTATAAACAAAAGTTCAAAGTGAGCTTTCGTGTCTTTTGGTTTTTCTAGGTTAGTTTGCTGCCTCAAGCTTTTTGTTCTTATTAATTTCTTTAATTTTCTTTTGTGATAGTTCATTTTTATTACTTTTTATACCCGAGCGTACTTGTACACAAGTGTATTATAACATTGTTCACATAACGGTTGCTTGTAACAGCATAACGGAATCAAGATAGATATAGCCATATATATACCAAACTGCTCAGAATGAAAAGAGACGTCGATTTAGCGATGTATGTCTGTCCGTCCGTCCGTGCAGACGATAACTTGAGTAAAAATAGAGATATCTCAATGAAATTTGGTACATAGATTGCTCTTTGGACAGGGTAGGTTGGTATTGAAAATGCTCAAGATAGGTCAATAATCACGCCCACCTCCCATATAACAGAAATTTTTGAAAAATGCATGAACTCCGTTTTTTCGGTAATTTGGTATTTGGAGCGATTTTGAACTAAGAAATTAGGTATTTATGTAATTTTCAAAAATGGCCGTTGCCACGTCCACTTAGGAAAAACTGTCTGTATCTCAATAACGGTGTAAGGTATCGTCACAAAATTTGATGAACATATTTCTCTTGATATCACTATTATTATCGTAAAAAAAATTTTAAATCGGATCATAACCACGCCCACCTCCCATATAACCGAAATTTTAAAAAATGCAAAAAACTTTGTTTTTCATTATTTATTGGAAGAAAATGAGTAAAGTTTAATACTAGCAGCTATTTTAAACAAATAAACGGGGTTTTATAAAATCATGGCCACCGCCCATACAAAAATATATCGCGAGGGTATATAAAATTCGGTTTCGCCCGAATTTAGCTTTCCTTACTTGTTAAGTTAAGTTTTAAGGCGGGACGAAGTTCGCTGGGCCTTCTAGTTTTTTATATACTTAATCGTTTAAAATTATGTTTCAAGTTAAAAGGGTTCATTCCCTAAAAAAACCCTAAAAATCCATACTTTAAACTACTACTACTACTACTATTTAACAAGTTTCATCAAAACTTCGATATTTAAAAAATAAATGATAGAATTTTTTTTGAGTACGCAGCTTTTTGGCTCATTAAATTTCAATTAAAAAAGTGTAAGCTTCAAGAGTCTGTAAGTTATCACTGATTTTTAACAATTTTTTTTTACTGACAATTTCCTTCATACGACGCAAAATCGCGTTTTTTGTTTATATGTAAGGAAGTGTGAAAGTGTCTGTAAAAAAATTCTCAAAAATCAGTGACAATCAGTAGTCACTAGAAAATAGCACTTTATTATACTAAAATTTAATGAGCTACACATGTAATAATATAATTTTGGCGCGTACACTCAGTGTTTGGCCGAGCTTCTTCTGCCATTTGTGGTGTGCGTCTTAACATTAAACCACAAATGGAGGGACCTACAGTTTTGTGCCGACTCCGAACGGCGATGTATTTAATGAGAAGCTTTTTCATGGCAGAAATACCCTCGGAGGTTTGCCATTGTCTGCCGAAGGGTGGCCGCTATTTATTAGAAAATACTTTTTCTATGATTAAGATTTTGTTTGCCTTGACTGAGATTCGAACCTCGATCTCACCGGCATATCGAGTTATAGCACGCACCGCTACCAACTCGACCACAGCGGCCACAATGTGGACACCCGAAAATTCTAAACCACTTTTTAAATGTTTGAAATTTTAAAAAAGTTTTCTACATCTTCATAACATTTAAAACCATTTTATTGGCATTAGTTAGTGAATTAACGATGTTTTAATTGAAACATATTTTAAAATAGTTGAAGCATAAATAAATTACCGCATTGTGTTAATATGTGTTTGTGCTATAAATATTTTCTAGTAAAATATAAAAAGACTATCTTCGCGCAAAAAAATCATCACCTTATTTCATATATCATCGTTATTTTACTAAACTTGGTTTTATTTGTTAAAATTTATGTTTTTACATAAATTAAATATATTGTACTATTTCCTGGTGCTATTTTATTTGACTTATTTAGAGAATATTTATTTGTGCTCTCATTTAATGTAAAGTTAGAGTTATTTCAGTTCATCGACTTTCATTTTGCTTTCTATCAATTATTACCTCTTCCCAAGCTTTGCCACTTCTTTAAATAAAATTGTATAAAAAATTTGCAAAAAAAAATTTACTCAATTGCACAAAAGACCGTCATTTCATGAGCTCCTCACAATCGTTGACAAATCTGTCTAGTGTATTTCTCTAATACGAGTACTTCCTACTACGATTGTACATCACTACACTTTTTTTACGTCATTCACTTATTCACTTACAACTACAGTAGGCTAAAGGACATTGAGCAATAGATGGTACACTTTGTAAGGATACTCACGCGGATATTTGGAAACGTGTTGTTCGCCTAATACTTTGCCTTCATCGCTCGGCAATGCGTCATCGCTGTAGCGCACGAACAGCCAGAAGAGTGCAAGTAAAATTATTTGCACAATCATCAGGCCAATGAATCCTGTCACTTTGGTGACAGGCGAATGCATCTTGTCACAACGGATGTACACCAAAAGAAGTGCAAAATAAAAAAAATAAAATATTTTTTTTTGAATCCCAGCAATTGCACACCAGGCAGCGCCGCAGTCAAGGGTGGATGTTGAGAAGACGGATTGAGATGGAAACTTTGTACGTGAACGAAGTTATTTGCGAATAGCTTTGCCACAAAATTGTCAGCTCAATATGAAATGGTTGTGTTAAGTAGCAGCAGGCATTAGTGGCTCAATATGATCTTTACACCAACATACGGATGTGCATGTGAATGCATGTGTATGGCTTTACGTTTGTATGTATGTATGTATGTATACAGCATATGCTCACACAGCTAAAATGTGCTTTGCCAGTTCAATGCATTCGAGTTAAGTTAAAGTTTAAAAGTTTTGTGCGTGTTTTATAACAAAATCACATAAACTGTATTGATTCCAAAATTTTAACAAAAAAAAAATTTATGGTCGAACGTGCTTGGCGTGTTGCGTTGCTTTCCGCGATTTCACTACAAATTCGCACTGAATTTTCACAAATCCGTTAAGTAAGAGCATTCGAACGTTCTCACTACGCTTAACGAAAATATCATTTCCTTTTGATAACTTTTCCGAATAATCTTTAATAGTATGCTTATAATGTTCGCTGGTGCGTCCGCTTCACGCAACTGTTGAGAAATGTTTGAAAAGTTTTTAGTTTTCTCCGATATTCAACTGGCGCATATGTGCGAAATTTGACGTTGCCGCGCTGACTGATTTGATGATCTAGCGAACATTTACTGCGGCCAGTAAGCGTGTGAGTAGAGTGCCTCTACTGGCTGAGATATGCTGGCCGTGACGTTGGGGGTGACATTCAAAGCCAGCGCCAGTAGAAAAAAAGGCAGTCGCAGTGACAGCAACAGCGGCAGATTCCGATCTCGAGGGGCGATTATTTAGGTGCGATAAGTGCGCGTTGTTGTTTATTTGTATAATAATAAAAGACAACAGCAGTCCAAAGTGATTAAATATTGTTGTTTAAACTATACTCGTACATATATGAATTTGTGTTTGTTTCACTTTAGTTGGTTGCCGTAGCTGTCTGCACACTAACGGGCGCTATATATTTCACTGTGGAATGTATGACTTTGCGTGAAGCATTGCACTCACCGACTTTTAGTAACGTATGCATGCACTTTTATATCATTTAAATTTTTGTGTGAATATCTGTTTTCAATTGTAAATACATACATATATGTATGTATGTATAATGCCGATCGAATGTTTTGCATTAAATGATACTTGACTCTGTAATGAATTAAAACATTTATAAGTGCAATTTAAGTTCAGTTGTCTAAAGACAGCTAACGAATTGCCTGCATTTCTTTATTGTCTCCTTTTGTATGCCATTGACTACAATAGAAAAAATTGATTTCAATGTGGTTGTTGCGCATTAAGAATTAATGCCAAAATGAGCACGTAATTACAGTATTTTGTAAATTAAAAATTAAAAATTTATAACAAAACTTGTGTTAGCAACAGCAAAAAATCATTGATAAAAATTTCTAAAACGGACCACTTTATATGTAAAAAATTTATATAAAGAAAAAAAAAATTTTTTTTTAAATCAAAAATATGTATGTACATATATTAATGCCTTTAAAACTAACTTTTTCGCAAGTAAGTAGTTGTCGTTGGTGCTTGAATTATTTCGAATATAACCAACTGACTATTTCAACATAGCGATGTCTTAGGCGGTAGTCAATTGTTCGAAGCTGCTAAACTAAAGTTCGTTGCTAATAGTTTTCATATTTATAGTACGAATGAAAAATATCTAAAACAATTCTAAATTAAAAAAATATGATTTTGAGGAAGGTATGCATTACATTGCAGTTATGTTATAATTAGGTTATAAAAATTAACTACAAGCGTGTTTTCTTCGTAGTCGACTACCGATTTGCTTATGGGGTGTGTTCAGAAAGCAAGTTGATTTTCATTTTTATTAAATTTTTTTTTTTATTTATTGAAAACTATTGATTTAAATTTTTTGTACACAGCACGACTGCAAAAAAAATGTTTTCCTTATTTTTATTATATAAGAAAAAATTAGCTCCTTTGACCATCCTTAAAATACATCTTACTTCAAAATAAAATAAAAATTTTATTTCCTTATTTTTATTATATAGAAAAAAACTATTTCCTTTAAGCGAACTTAAAATACTCCTTAATTTTAAAATAAAATAAAATAAAAGTATATTTTTCAATATACATATGTAGCTAAGTGAGGGAATGCATTATAAATACAAATTTACGGTTTTTCTTTGCATTTATTTTTGGACCACCCTAAGATATATACAAGTGTGATTAACAATAGGAGCGATACATTTTGGAAATTTTTATTTTTTAATTTTAGTCTCATTATTTTCCAATTAAACAATTCTTAAAAAATGTTTTTTGATGACAGCATTGTGTATTTTCTTCATAAAAAAATATGTTTGGTAAGCTTTTTACTAGGTAGCTGGGTCAGAGATAATAAAATAAGAACAATTTAAAAACTTTCAATCGAAATATTGTTTTTTTTTTTTTGCCAACTTGTAGAGGCCAAGTAAAAATATTAAAATTTACATCCCTAGGCTAATAGCGCAGTTACCCTCCGACGTAGAACGGCCGTAAGTGTCAGCTGACACGACTTATCTTATGAGAGCGCCTTGTTAATGAAAACTCACCACCGTAGAATTTTCGTGTTGACGGAGAACTTACATAGGAAATCCAAACGAATTTGATTTTTCCGTAGAAACGTATCAGCTGATTGTTCTCTCTCTCATCATTCTCGTACAAGGTTGCCACCGCGTACTTTTTGAAATCATTAAAAGTTAGATTTCAAATACTTGAAATATTCTTAAATTATTAGAAAAATACTACCGAATATAGCAGATTATAGCATAATATATTATTTACATTATAAAAATGTTAACTAAAATTGTAATTTTATGCAAAAACATATGTATGTATATATAAATCAATGGCATCATTGTATAAAAGTGAGCGAACTAAACAAAAAGAAGCGAGTTGTATGCAATGAGAGAACAGTTGATTTCTACGCTAAGGCTACGGTAAGGAGTTTTTGTAAACATGAGATTCTACCGCCATCTACGCTATGTTACGTACACGTTCGCGGGTAACTGCGCTATAAGCCTTTTCCATATTTCGGTTGCTTTAAAGGCACACCTCTTAACTAGGCAAGTGTGATTCTTATATTAATATTTATTTTATTATCATTTATTATATGAAATTTCCTTTATTTAAATTGGTATTTTTATGAGGTGGTTATGGAGAGTTTTACGCATTTGTCTTAACAAAATATTTTATTTGATGAGTCCTGTGCTGGGAAGATTACAAATTTGTGCGTAAAAGGCTTGAAAACTTGGACGTCAGGGTTATGTTTGGTTTGGCGAAAAATAAATTAGATTCAAGTGTGCTTTTTCATATACATAAATATAAAGTTATGTTTGTATTTAAAAAAAATTTGATTTTCATATAAGATACGATTAAATATATGTATGCTTGTTCAAACATTTTGCTATAAAAGTGAGTGCGAAATTATCTTTTAAGCCTTTTTTTGTTATTAAATTTCATCATAACAAATCTGACAGGTGTTAAAAACTTGAGCTGGCAACAGCTTTACAGGCATATCTACATACACAGATGTGTAAATGCACAAACAAGTGCTAAGAGCGTTTTCATTTCGAACAAGTAACTTGTGAATTAGTTTCTTATTATTTTCTTATCGTTTCGCTATTTTCTAATTGCCTATTCAGAATTCATTCAGCCCATGTAAAAAGCTTCAAAATAGAATTTAGCAAGAGTTTATTGTATGTATTTATTTAGCGAGCTAGAAAGCCAAGCCATATGGTCAAGCTGCAAATCCTATTCAATTTAAATTGAAATATTTTTATTACAAGTGTCTATAGAACAAACACGTGTTTTAGGTGAAAATGTGAAGTTTAGTTAACACGTGGTTCGTTAAAACTAATATAAAAAATTGTGCAGGAGCGAAGATATTTGGTTACCCTGTAAAAAAGATCCGATTTGTTGCATATTTATAATATACTTTTGTTTTTACTTGCAAAAATAATCATCTATATAAAATGTTCGGTAGAATATAGGGATGAGGCGTTTGAAAATTTTAAAATAGCCACAAGGTTGAATTTATTTTTATTTTATATAAATTCCAATATTTTGGAAACAAAAATCGCATTAGTCCACATTTTAAGCATTATTTAAGTTTTTAAATAACTCATTATATTTTTATAAAAAGAAAATCGAGCTTTAAAAATTATTAAAATATTTTTTGGGTATGTAGTTTTGTACCATATTTTATTTAAATATGATAGAGGCATTATGTGGAAGAAATAGCGGCAAAAAAATTCCAAAAAATTAATGGTTAACTTGAAACCCGCGTTGCATATAAATATCGCACCCTAAACCAAAAACAGTCACAACTCAAAAAATCTCAAATGTTCAGGAGAGGCAAAACAAACAGTCTCTTCAATAATGATGCTAATTTTATAATCAAATTTTTCCAGTAAAAAAAGATAGTAACTACGAAAAAATTTCTGGATTAGTTTATGTGGAAAAAGGATTTAAAATTTATTTTTTTTTAATATCCAAGAGAAGTAAGAAATTTTATGTAAAATGGTTGTAATATTTCAAACGTACTTTTCCAGTAAATAAGATAGTTACGATGAAGAAATTTTCGGAGCATGTTGGGAAGTATTCTGGGAATAGGTTTATGAGATAAAAGCGATTTTAAAAAATTTTGAGTTGTGACGGTTTTTGGTTTAGGGTGCGATATGCTTGTTTTGATAGTTCAATATATAGTTTCAATAAAAAATTGTTAAAAAAATTTAAATACATTTTGTATAAAGTATGAAACTTGAGTTTACACGTTTTTCGTTAAAGAATGAAATGTATTTTAATGCAAAATATCAGACATTAAATACAAGAAAACTATGTAAATTCCAAAAAAATTTGGCAATATTCGGAATTGGAATTTTGACCCAGCGCGTGTATATATGTACATAGTTATAAAAGCGATACAATTGAAATTTTCACATCAATTTGCGAGACTCATAGCCCCCTTGCCAAAATTGTTTGTAATTGTCAATGATTTTAGTTTTTCTAAGGGCATTGTTACGAGTTTTATCTGGAACAATTTGATTCCGCTTAGTACATTAACTTGTATTTTAGTATATAAATGCAAATCTCGTTCTGACTCATTTCAGTTTCGAAAATGAACACTGATCACTTGGAAACTTAACATGTTTATTTTATTAAATTAAATTTAAAAATTTTAGATATGATTTGACGTTCACAACTTTTCTTTAAAACTGAGAATGAAATATTTAGAACATCTTTTTATTATACATATTTATAGTTTTATGATATGGAAATAGAAAATGACATAATGTAGTAAAATAAGCTAGATACTATTTCTTAACTTTTCTATAAACTACATTATAATTAAGGAAAACATTATCTTCTTCCTCATCATTCTTTGTGAAAATATCTGAATCAATAATTTCATGGCGAAATCGTAAAGGTAGTTTACAAAATCATTTTAATCCTGCGTAACGAATGCTTTTAAGAATCTTAAAAAATTTTTGTTGGTTGGTTTTCATTTGAAGAATTTGAATATCAAAATGTTTGCATATAAAATATTTAGTTGCAATATTGTAATTTGTAAACTCAACCAATAAAGTAATTAGCCACTATATTCCATTCAAATTTATCTAAGAGCATGTCAATAATCGGATTACTAAAACACAATTATACAAATTTGATCATAAACTAACAAAAATACTTAAATGCAAATTCGATCTAAAGAATAAGATTTCCGTATGTATGAAAATATATATTTGTATATGTAAGCATTTCTGTTGTGCATTTTCCCAGGAAAGTTTACCACAACTTCGCCGCATACATATGAACATATATAAGTAAATAGTTTTACTTTGTTGCGCACCAACAACGGAATTGTTTGTATGTACTTTATGTGTGTATTTATACATACATACATATAGTGAATTTGCATAAATTTGTATCCTTAACGTCGCATGCGAAGCAACATGAAATGCAGCTGGCGTTGTGGATGGTGCACAAAACTTAGGAAATAAAAGGAAATTGGCGAAAAAAGCGAGCACAAAAAAAAAAAACGAAATGCTGCTCTGAAAAGGATTTACATTTAATGTTTTGTAAGTGTTGTTGCTCATCAAGAGTTTTCCGACTCCGCTGCTGCGGTCAAAGGCGTATTTGCTACATTCATAACTTGTTGTTGCTTGATCAATTGATTCACTATTGGTTTATGCGGGAATTTTGCTCAAATCATTGCAATATTTGTGACCGAAACTAAACAGCTTATTTTATTATAATATGGTATTTATTTATTATTGTTATTTAGCTCATCTACACGGTATTATAATCAAAAGCTATTATAATTCAAGGATTCGTAGTGATGGTTTTATATTTGATGTCAAGCAAATTTGTATGAGGTGGATTGAAGACGTCCATTCTATATATGGAGGTAGTGGCAAATCTAAGCTAATGCATATAAATTATAAAAAAAAACAAATTGTTCATAAATAAATATAATTAAAAAAACCTCAAACACTGGGGAATATGGCAAAGTAAGTTCAATTTCAAACAATGAGTCCCGATTTATATTATTCAAAGCTGTTTAGGCCTCCAAGCTAAATCGCGTTCTCTAGAAAGCAATTGACGGTACGGTCGCATGTGTACTCGTCCCTTTGCCTCGAACCCCCTCTATTCTAAGTCGGAGCAGAATAGAAAGCAATAGTTGAATAATGTAAAAGCAGACTAAATAGTACACATTAGACTGGGTCGGTTTGTATGTCATATAATTTATCGAACCGCGCCGTCGAAATTACGATTCTGCTTATTATTTCGAATAAAAAAATCCTTTACGACATGGGTCTAAAATTAATTTGGAGGCTCCGGAATTTGATTTTTATGAAACCAGGTTGGGTTTTTAGAAATTCTTAAAAGTACAAAAATCGACAAAGAAAAAACCAGATTAGAATGAAAAATGGATGAATTGTTTTCGAGATATAGTCGAGTTTTGGTTTTTGAAAACTGAAAAGAGTCCACTCATTCAGGTGCATATACATATCTCTTACTGTAAACTATCGTTTTATCTGAACGCTTGTACGGATGCTGTATGATATTTATTTATTTATTTATTTATTATGAGTAAAAACAATAATACCAATTATTATTCTACTTAAGAGCTATAGCTACCAAGGCTGTCAGCTATTTTACGTATAAGTAATACTTAAATAGATTTTATTAGGTTAATTAAGTTTTTTTTTTTGAACTATAAATTGTTGCTTCGGATTTGGTCAAGTATTCCAATTACTTTAAGATATTTATTAATTTTATTTATATTTTCAGTGACGCAAGTAAGCTTAGCGGGTCAGCGTTGTATGCGTTGGCTGTATGTTATAGCCGTCCGATATAGATGAATTTCACTGAAAACACGTTTGAATGATCGAACCATTTTTAATGAAGCACCTTACTTAAGACTTTTTCATCAAATATGAATATGAAGCATTTGACTTGGTCTGTAAATTTTTGGTCCCTTTCGTAAAGTAATTAACCACGGGATTACACTACACAGGTTCGCATAATATCATATTTTCTACCTGACAGACGACACTTATAAGAATTTAAATATCAGCTGATTTGTCTAACGAAATTGAGCTCGCAATGGAAAGAAAGAAAAATATGATTGACAGCTGTTTTATTGACAAAAAAACATTACGCTATAAAAAAAGCCTAAAATTATTCTATTAAAGTTACTAAATAATATGAAAATAACCAGTGCATAGGCAAGCATAATTCTTAGCAAAATGCCGCGACTTGTCCAGTTAATATATTTTATGTATACAGTGAATAAGTATATTTTATTGGCTGTGAACGATATAAATAATTTATACACATGCATACTATTCCATGAAGGATCGCTATGGCTACTTTTGTGAACGTGAGATCCTTCAATGGACGAAAATCGTTTCAATATAAATTTTCGTGTCAGTAGAAATGTATTTCGGAGAATTTGTGAAAAAGTTGTGGACAGCAATATGAGGCCATGTATTCCACTTAATGACAGATCAGCTATCTCATTGGTCGCTTTAGGATCTGCTGCGGAATACAGAACTGTTGCAAATCTATTCGGAGTAGGGCGCAGTTCTTTTGCTGAAATTGTTTTGTATTTTTGCCATGCAGTTTTTCGGACTGCATAAATTTCTAATCTCCAAACCCACAAGAAATCGAAAAATCGCATTTTTAATCGTCTGTCAGCGTATATTTTTATCTTCGGGACATGATCCCAATTCTTTCGGAACCAATTTGAGTTTAATTCGAAAACAGTTCAGAACTTCTACTTCTGTATCAGTTTTGAATACTTTCGTGACTAAATCGGCAATCGCTTTGATTTATTGGATTTTAAACCCCTACATTTTTCCTTAAATCTAAAGTTTTATTCTGGTTTGTTGTTACTGCTTTCTAAATAGTAGAAAGTGATGTTATTTGGAACGAGTCCTTGTCATTCCTTTTGAAATTTTCGGAGAGCGAAAAAAGACACTGCAAATGGCACAACGCTGAAACATTTGCCTCTAAAAAAACAACAGATTAGGGACTGCTGGTAAAGAACGTGTTGAAGTACAAAGCAAAAAAAATAATTCATTCAAATAACGCAAAAATGTTTAAAAAATATTCTAGCAAAGTAAAGTAAAAAATTTAACTATTTCGACCATTTTATTAAGCATGGTTTCTTAGATACCTTTGAATATGAATATGAATTTGAATATGAATTTATTTATATTAAATACACGTATGCATGGACATTCCATAGAATCTGTTTCACTTTCGTTAGTAAAACTTATGCGAATACATATTTGTGAGCTGAATCAAAGTGGATTCTAAGATAAATATTTTTTTTTAACAATGTATAAACAATAAACAGAAGCAGCGAATTGAAAAGAATTAGAATAATTTCCGTATGTTCTTTGAAATCTCACACAAATCTGTGCAGCTAACTGAGAAAGAGCTTTAAAGGCCACATAATCGGAAAATTTTAAAGTCGGTTATTCTTTAGTAACCATATACGAGTATGTTCACCAATTTTCACCAAACTTACTTGCAGTTGTGAGTCTGTGCAAATATAAGTATGTGTGTGCATTTGCACGCGTTTTTACTTAAGCATAAACTGGCGGATTTGTGCTTGCTTTATGTCTATTGTAAATCGGCTTAAAATACGAATAGTGGCTATTAGGACACATAGTGAGTTAGATTGGCGAGATTTTATACTTCAAATGTCGCATTAGCCTCGACAGATGCCAGCATTCTCGACAATGAGCGTTAAAAGAAGGCAATTTGTTACTTAGTTATGCATTTTTTTAAGGTGTGAACTGGGACCTGGTTTGTGTAGAAATCTACACCAACAACTGCGTACAGTAAAGGAGCTTTAAAAGCTGAGGATACGAGTGTTCAATAATAACCCAGCAATCAGCTTGTGTGATACAGAACTAATAATGCGCATCATTCTCCTCGCCAAGAGCGGTGAGTTTACCATTGCTATATGATTACGAATAAGCGCCTCCTTTTTGCTTCCATTGGATGCACTTTGTATGCGCTTCTTTTGTGCAGTCTATCTCAGCAGTGCTCTCCTTGATATTCGTAGGGTTTTACAGGATCTGTATTTCAAAACTCTTACCTACACCTTTATAGTACTCTCCTTCAGCGAAAAGTATGCGTTAAGCTTCCCCACTAGTGGAATAACAAATTGTAGTCGTCAAATTTCTGGAAAATTTATACATTTTGTCAAAATACTATTTCATTGACATTATTTGATGAATTTACATGTACGCATTTTCAATGCGAAATTTATTTCGGGTGAAACTCGCAATAGGCGTATTCAATCCGGGCGAATGAAAAAATGTCGGATGAATTTTTTTTCGGCCCAGACTCTTTTTTGTCCACGCTGTAAGAAATCGTTGATTTATCATAAAATGCTATTCCTCGTTTTAGTTTTGCAAACCGAACTGAGAATCCGACTTATTGATTTCTACTCTGCCCTCGAAAGAATGAGAAAGAAAATATTAAATACATACTGATTCTAAAGCAATGCGTTTTAGTATCAAGTCGGCTAGGTGGATCTTAATTTTGCGGTGGGTAATTTCGAATACCGCGCTGGTAGATAAAAAGATATTATCTATAAAAATCGAAGCTGATTATAATGGATTTCATATAAACCCAGAAAATTTTTTTTTTACAATTTGTTAAAATATTTTTTTTAATTTCGTAAAATCCGTTACTGAGCTTTTTTAATATTAGTGGAAAATCTATAGTAATACATATGTACATATGGGTAAGTCCCAAATAAGGTCTACCGGGAACGGAAAATTCAAAGTGGTCAGAGTTTGTTTTTATTATATTTCAGCATAAGTTAAATATGTATATGATATGGATATAAAATAATTTATAGTTTTCTCTTATTATGGACCGATAAATAAGACTTAAAAAAAAGGCTTTTTTCGGCTTTTTCATTTGCCCCTTTTGCAAACAAAATTAAAGCATTTTTTTTTTTGTATTGAGCCTGTTTTAACTGGATCCATATAATTGCTGTAATTCCGATATTAGTAGCCTCTTATATAACATTGAAAAAAACTGTAAGAAACTTTGTAAAATGAAGATTTTCTGATTCGATCTTACCCTTATCCTTGTATAGCGTCCGTTACCAAAAAACTTTTATAATATACTGATATATATTTATATATATATATGTAAAGGAAGTGCTATTTATTTGAATGGGATATTTCGAATGAAAAAATATTAGACAGTAAATACAATTTTCAATTAATATTACAAAGGTTCAACTGATTCAATAAACACAAGTATAAAGTGCCAAGGTACATAAACTATAATATAACATAATAACTTCAATACTTTCCCTTGTTATTTATAGTTGATTTAAACCCATTTTATCACACAAAATTTTTATTCTTATTGCTGACAATGGTTTGGTCATAATGTCTGCCACTTGATCTTGAGTTGAAATAAGTTGAATTCCTAAAACTAGATTGTTGATTTTTTCGCGTATAAAGAAATGTTTAATAGCAATATGCTTGGTCCTGCGATGGAACTCTGGATTTTGAGCAAGCTTAACGGCTGCAGAGTTATCAACTTGTAACTGTGGTAATTCTTTCAAAATAGTTATTTGTAAAAACAATCGTTTCATCCATATGATCTCCTTTGTAGCTTCATTGGCAGCTACAATTTCTGCTTCAGTAGTCGATGTTGCTACCATGGCCTGGCGTTGACTCAACCATGATATTGCACCTCCTGCATGAATAATTACAACACCTGAAGTTGAGCGACCAGTTGTAATACAACCTCCAAAATCTGCATCACTGTAACATTTTAAAATACCATTGTCAATGCTACTACGATAAGTTATTCCCATATTCATGGTTCCAGCAATATAGCGAAAAACCCTTTTGACTTTCAATATGTCTTCTTCAGTTGGATTTTCCAAATTTCTGGATAGAAATCCAACGCTGTATGCTAAATCTGGTCTTGTACCCAACATTAAATACATAACAGCTCCGACTGCTTGTCTATATGGAAATATTTGTTTTTCCCCTTTCCCTGATTCAGAAGTTGAATTGCTTAAAATCGGTGTTGAAACGGACTTACAATTTTGAAAATTAAAACGCTCCAGAATTTTCTTCGCGTATGATCTCTGACAAATTCGCACAAATCCCTTTTCGTGCTGAATGTCTATTCCTAAAAAATAGTTTGCTTCTTTTGAAACTATTTTAAATTCCTTGTTTAGTTCATTTAAAAATATTTGTATATCTCTCTCATCAGTCCCAGCTACTAAACCGTCATCAACGTATAAAACAAGTATAATTTTCTTTTCATTTTCTTCTCGAATATAGAGGCAAGGATCAGCTTCACTCACCTTAAATTTTAACCTTGTGAAAACTTCACTTACTCGTTTATTCCAGCATCTTGGTGCTTGCTTCAAACCATAAAGACTTCGTTTCAACTGGCATACCTTACTTGTTCCATCAGAAAATCCTTCTGGTTGCTTCATATATATAGTTTCCTCTAATTTACCATAAAGAAAAGCCGTAGACACATCAAATTGTTTTAGTATCATCTTCTCAGTTGCTGCTATACTGAGAACTGCCCGAATAGATGCCATCTTTGCTACTGGACTGAAAGTTTGACCATAATCAATACCATAGCACTGATTATACCCCTTAATAACCAATCTCGCTTTGAATTTATCAATGCTTCCATCGGAATTCATTTTAATCCTATAGACCCATTTGCATGGCAAAGCTCTACGCTCTTTTGGTAATTCCACCAATTTCCATGTTTTGTTCTCTTTTAATGAATTCATCTCCTTATCCATAGCAAGTTTCCATTCGCATTTCTCGTCACTTGCTATTGCTTCTTCATAATTTTCTGGTGTTTGAAAACCATTAACATAATCTTCAGCCTCCATAACAAAATCTTCTAGGTTCTTTGATCGCTTTATATTTTGTCGGTTTCTCAGATTCGGTCCTGTTGTTATGCTTTTCTTCTCACTTTCATCGTTACTTTCATCGCTGCTTTCTTCTCTTCGTCGTTTACTCTGCAGTCGATTAGTATTCATAAATTCCGCTTTCTCAATTTCTTCCGCATTTGCTTGATTGTCTTGCACGCTTTTATCTTCTGTAAGCTCTTTTTCGTACTCCTCTGGATTTTCAACTTCTTCATCTGGGCAAACACCTTTTAAAGGTAACTTTATTTCCCGCAAATTTTCAATAAATTTAACGTCTCTTGAAAGTATAACCGAGTTATCTTGTGGATTATAAACCCGATAACGTTCATCACCATCATATCCTACTAGATATCCTTTTTTAGATTTTGCATCCATCTTTTTTCTCTTCTGTGTTGGAATATGAGCGTAGCAAGTTGATCCAATTATCCGCATATGTTTTATCCTTGGCTTTTTTGTCGTCCACAATTCATAAGGACTTACACCTTCAACAGATGACTTCCCGGTACGATTAAGTATATAGACCGCCGCTGTTACAAATTCTGCCCAAATCGCTTCTGGAAACTTCGCACTAGGATTTGAATACTTAAAAGTTCTTGCCATCTCCACAATGGTGCGATTTTCCCTCTCACTGGATCCATTCTGCTCTGGTGTGTATGGCGCTGTCAATCTTTGCGTTATGCCATGTTTTCGTAAAATTAATTTTGCTTCTAAATTGTTAAATTCACCTCCATTGTCACTTAGCAATTCTTTTACTAAAATACCTTGTTGTTTAGTATGCACAAGCATAGCTTCTAGCGAATCTTTGACCTCTGATTTATTCTTGATGATATAGCAGTATCGAAACTTTGTAAATGAGTCTTTGAAAACCACAAAATATCTATTTTTCTTAAATGAATCTGGAAATGGACCACATACATCAGCCGACATTAATTCTCCTGGTTTCATAGCTTTTGGCCTGTTGCCAAAAGGTAAACGATGTGCCTTTCCAAGCACACAAGGCTCGCACAAATTATCGTCATAATTGACGTTTATTCCCAGTTCCTTCTGAAGTAGCTTTTTAACATGCCGCTTATCTTGATGTCCCCATCGCTCATGATATAGCTGCAACAACGAATCATCAGTGTCTACTAGAAAAGCACGCATCTCGTCCGGTACTATTGGTTTTATATGAGCTTGGAATAACGATCCATTTGCCTCTCGATAACCACTCATTACAAACCTACCGTTTACTTTAAGCCAGCAATTGACGTTTGTTGACCAAAATTCACTATCAGGATTTTGATCCTGTGCAGCTAATACCGAGAATAAATTTCTATTGATTCCTGGAACATACCACACATTTGTAAGCGTCAACTTTAACGTTTCACCGTTTGCCTTTGACAACATCTCGACTGATCCTTGTCCAAGTGCCTTAAGATACTCCTTTCCTGCTGCTTTTATGCTGTATTCTCCATTGAAGGCAGTATAATCGAAAAGAAATTCTTTGCAATTCGTCACATGCTTTGTTGCTCCATTGTCCACCCACCATGTAGATCTGCTTGCATTTACAGGATACAGCCCAGTCGAAACACTAACCAGCGAAACATTTGAATTCTTCGTATGATTTTGAACCCCATTATCTTGCTTATTTTTCGATGGTCGACCGTCTGCTATCCACTTTTTACAATCTCGTACCCAATGGCCTTTCTTTTTGCAATAATAACAACCACTTTCCTTCTTCTGCTTCAATTTCTCCATAACTGCTCTATTACTTTTTGAATATAGTGCCTCTTGCTGTGGAATATCATCCTTCCTCTTGAAATTGCGCTCAAAAACGATTAACTGCGTACTCAACTCGTCAAAAGTCTTATCATGATCTTTTGGTAAACTGCATCTGTGATCGAACTTGTCAGCATCGTTTTAGCGTAGCTATTAGCTTTCCGGTAAAAATCTTCTTTAATTTTATGGGCTTTTAGCTGAACATCAGTTGGTGTATCATTTAATGGCTCCGGCCTTAAAAGCTTCCCATCAATAACATCCAAACATCCTTCATGATAGTCGAGTAAGTCTCTTATCTTACGTTTCCATATTGGCCAATCTGCTTCACTAGCCAATACTCGGATTCTTGAAACATCCATTCCGCAACCTGGGCCCATAACCTTTTATAATATACTGATATATATTTATATATATATATGTAAAGGAAGTGCTATTTATTTGAATGGGATATTTCGAATGAAAAAATATTAGACAGTAAATACAATTTTCAATTAATATTACAAAGGTTCAACTGATTCAATAAACACAAGTATAAAGTGCCAAGGTACATAAACTATAATATAACATAATAACTTCAATAAAAACTACACAAGTTGTTGCTACCAACAACATTTTTTTTGCAGTTAAGTAGGCATATGTACATCTTTCAAAAAATAAAATAATTTTTTACCGAACTGTTAAATAAAATATTTTATTAGTGATTCAAATTTGTCACGTCCGCAACTGTGAGTACAAAAATTCACTTAAACAGTAATATGTGTATATTAACATTTTTGTTTATGATATTTGTTGGAACGATTTTCCGTCATCCCTTGTCAAGTTTGGCTTGGAGACAAACCGGTTTCGGCGTTGTGCCATCTTCAGTGTCAAATTTCGTTCTGTACAGTTTATGTCTGTTGTTCCGTATTTATTTCATTTATTTGGTCAATCAGGTATTGGTGCATAATCGTAAATGTTAGCAAATGTTAAGTGTCCTGAATATAGGTACCTAAAGTCTCGCGCGGTTAGAGTCCAAAAATGTATATTTTATCACGAATCTGTTTTTGAGGTAAGAACAGGTATATAGTCAGTAATTTTAGTCCGTTTAGGTATTGCAGGTTTGTTTTGTATGTTGGTAGCTGTCATTTTACCTACGTCTTTGTTTAGTTTTTTGTAAACAAGCCTTAATGGTGCAAATATCGCATCAGAGTTGCTGTTTATTTGTTCGTTTATTATCCTCCCATCAAATGTTTTTTGTTTATATATTTCCATGTTTTCAAGAGCATTTAGGCGCCGTCCTTTTTGTTGTACGTGCAGTACCTTCACGGTTTTCTTTATGTTTGCGGGTGAACATTTTGCGTTTACCAAATGGTTTGCAAAATTAGATTCAGGTATTGCCGTGGGTTTTTGTATCCTTTTGTTGTAGTCCCTTATGTGTTCACGAAATATTTGTTCTTATTTTGCGTCCCGTTTGTCCTATATAGCTATATTGACACTCACAGGTCAGTTTGTACACGCCTTGTTTGTTCAGTGGGTCTTCTTCATTCGTGCTGCTTTTAAGTATCCTTCCCAAGTTGTTTCCAGTTTTGAACGCCGTGTGGATATTATACTTTCTGAAAAAATTTGCAAGTTTGTATGTAATTTTTCCTGTATAAGTCATTACTGTCCAAGTTTTTTCGTCTAGCTCTCTGTCGCTTCTTCTTTGAACGGCATAAATTTTTCTGAATTCATCCACGAGCTCATTTTTATATCCGTTGTTTGTTGCAATGTTGTATATTGTGTTTAGTTCCTTTTCGTATGCCTCTCGCGATAGAGGTGTTCGTTCAAGTCTGTTTGTTAGTTGTCTTATAGCGGCGTATTTGTGTTCTTGAGGATGATATGATGTGTTATGTATTATGGTGTCTGTAGCTGTCGGTTTTCTGTAAATTTCGTAGACAAGTTTTTTGGCAATTTTTGTTTATACTTAGATGGAAAAAAGTTAAAGTGCAGTAAATCACATGCATGCAATCGAGTTGTACGTTACTTTTAAGTATCTTTATTACTTTGTTGCACTTGAAATGTAATTTTTGTTTATTCTTATGAGAATTTCATTAAAAAACTAAAACAGACCTATTTACCTTATATTACTCATTGAGGTGGTCCCCATGTTATATATGTATGTAGAGTGCTGCTGCTGCAAGTCACGGGAGAACTAACATCTAAATGACTAAGAAAACTTTTCTGAAGGGAATCGCTACTCGGCAGTTTTTTGCCAAACCCTTTTTAGCGCATTTTTGAAAGCTGGCAAAAAAAAATTCATTTGGCTTATCGGATGCCGTTTGGAGTCGGCATGAAGCTTATATGTAGGTTCGCCATTTAAAAAAGTATCAGACTGCAAAATTGAGAAAAAACTCAGCATAAATCTCCTCGGAAATGATATACTTTATACAATTTATTATGTATTATTATTATTATTATTTATTGGTAAAAATTTAGAAAGATATTTTAACTTTCGTAAATCTTCAAACAATAAGGCTCCCCTATTTGACCTTACATCACTCATTTAAAAAACATATATTATCCTCTAATTATCGCTAAGTTTTACACAAGGCACATTTAATAGGTAGCAGCAGTAGAAAAATTAAAAAAAAAAAATTTTAGCTCTGTATATTTTGTTTTTGCTTTTAAAAGCTAAAATTTCAAAAATATTTTATCAACTACCTTGAGTTGTACTGAAAGCATTCTTATCACAACGAAATTCAAAATTTGACAATTCAAATTAAATTAAAATATGAAAAAAGTTCAAAAAAAAAAGTTTGCTGCGGCTACCTATTTGATGTGCCTTGGTTTTACATACTTTCGCAAGCATTAAAAAAATTCTTCCGTTTCACGTCGCGTCCGAACCACATTTTATATTCATATATGTATATAAGGACCTAAATCCTTAAAGTCCCCAAAAAATATATGGAGCGAAGCACCCCGGCAGTGCTTTGCAATTATTATAATATGCATTGAGTTCGCTTCTTTTTCCTGCCTTTTAACAAGAATTAAAGTGCGAATGTCGCGTCCGTAACCCAGGACTTACCCATATGTATAAGCAATTTTAACTGAAATTGAATTATAATCAGACATTAACATTTTATTGAAAAGTTTCAGTTTTGATAAAAAAAAAGTTTTTATATATTTTCCAAAGTGCTTTAAATATACAAAATCATAATTTAGTACGTAGTGCGCTCACTGGGTACCAGAGATTTTAACTACCTACATACATATATGTACCGTAAGAATCACTCTTCAATCATAGAACGTTGCATATTTTTAGGCACAGCCATACTTTATGATTCATCGGTAAGTTGTTAAGCCGATGGTGATGTCATTTCAATGGGCATATTTTAGAACGTACTGTACGGGATGTTTCACACAGTGTTGTCTATTGGGTTGGCGAAAGCCAGAATATAAACAACAGCAAATTTTATTACATTTTAGCTAACAATTTAATTAACAAACATTTTCCGTGCTTTTTCTTTATTTATTTGGTTATTTTCTGTTAGCTTTAGTTTTCGTGTACCCGTATTTCTGGTAAAATTGTGAAATATTTAAGATTAATTTAAATAAAATAGTAAAAACAAGTGCTTTATTGCGTATTGAAATTAAAAGAGTTTAAAGAAAAACAAATCATTGTTTCCTGGAACTGGTTACATGATAGCAAATTAACAAATGTATAAATGTGGGGAAATCTTTCTTGTTTTGAGCACATACAAACATACATATGTACACATGCATGTCTACACTCAAGTGCTCATATACTTCAGTCCCAAATTGTAGCAAATTTAATTTTATTTTATTAAAGTACAGTTCATTCTCTCCCAAAATCCGTATAGGTAAATAAAGTTTCAATCTTTTTAGAAAATTTCAAATTTGCCAAAAATCAGCACTCTGAAAATTCTTTGTTTGAAAAAAATTAAAATTTGTATAAAAAATTGTTGAACAACTGATACTTAAGTTATACATTTGGTATACGGTGTATGTAAAGTTATGTACGCAACTGTGCGTATTACAACGTGCATATGTATTTTTACATTTTAGTCAAGTACAATGAAAAGGGTTCTGCTACTATGAAAGTTTTCGATGCGTTTATTAATTAAATTGCAAGTGGTCTAAAAGGTAAAAGTGCAAAAGAGAAAAGTGCCCAAAAGGAGCAAAGCTGTTTCAAAGTATGTAACAATACAATAACGCCATTAGACGTTAAGGTAAAAGCAAAGTTTTTAATTAACAGAAGAAAAAAGGAGAAAAAAAATAAAAACCATTGAAACAAAGTTAAAATACAAGTACTAAATGCTGCCAAAATACAATAGGTAATGCAAGTCCAGCATCGAGATCGAGTTAAGCAGGTGCTTTAGTGGCAACAGCTACTGTGTACAGAGAAAAACAGTGAAACTCGTTGGAGCAAGTTTGAGGAGGAAGTAGTAAAACCTGTCCATATGTTTGGGTAAGAAATGAAAACACTACAACTATTAGCTGCTATTGAAAAGTGCATGCTTGTACGAGTATGTGCCTACTTAAATTTTTAAAATTACAGATGATATTAAAAAGCGAGTAGAGCGTAAGTTAAGAGTGGGATGCGCAAAGTTTTACAAAGTCAGTTGTTAGTTGGCCTTTTGATCTGAAAAATTAAAGAACATCAAAGAGTAATTTTAAAATCTGAGAAAATAAACACATACTTACATAATTAAATGATTACACTTAAAATCATACATACATACATATGCACAAACACATTGCTTAAATACATAGTGTCGTAGATGCGACCTTTTATTTGAATTTATAAAAAAGGCATAAAAAGTGGTAAGTGCTTTTGTTTACTTTCACTGTTATCATTTGCTTTCGTTTATACTCGTCGATTAGTAAGTTTATTTTATGCTTGAAACGGCAGTAGTTTTCTTCGGAAAATCTAGAGTAAATTTGTTCTAATTGTTATCGTTGTAGGTACATGCTTGCATTTATAAATTATTTTAACTATATTTAATTATTACAATTTTTAATTTTATTTCGTAACACCTTTCCATTAAACTTCATTTTGCTTAGCTGGTGTATAGGTGCTTGTCTCCTGCACAGGCTTGGCAAGAATCACACGATTCATAACCAAATAGATAGCTCCGCCAAGTATAAGTTCACCAATGCCTATGAGTACGGCTAGTAACCAGCCAGGAATAGCAAGACCAGCTGAAAATACAAAGAAATAAAGAATTTACTAAGGAAAACTTAAAAAGAAATGTTACAATTGATGACAATGTAATTTTTTAGAAAATCTAACAGAAAACTCACAATTTTTGAAAACTTTTTATTTATATTTATTTCTTTTTTAAAGAATTTTCTTGTAAAAATTTAACTCATCTTTTACATAAACCCCTTAAAATTCGAATTTAAAACTTTGTTGACAATTGAAAAACAAATTAACAATTTTTTCACATTTTAAACTTTTTGATCAAAATTTTTTCGAAATTTAATTTCAATATATAAATAGCTAATACTAACTGTCTTGAAGCTACACTTGATTTTTGAGCATTTTTTCTTCGAGAGTGTTGCAAATTTCCTTCCATATAAAAAAATTAAAACTAAAATTCTTAATTGCCTTGGCAAACTATTTTTCAAAAGCCAACGATGTTTTTAGACACTTATGGTAAAATTTATAATTTGTTATTAAAATTAAATGTGTTAAAAAAAACTGCGTACTCGAAAGTTTTAAAAAAAATATTTTTAAACGGTTTGCAATTTTTTAACTGGCACAAAATGTGAGACTTTATTTAAACAATGAGCTTTATTTTTTTGGAATATATGTATAATTTAAATTAAATAGAGAAAAACAAATTTTAAAAATTTGGCATTTTTCCGCCGTAAGATTTGCTTCGCCACGCTTGTATGTAGAACGATTATTATTCGATTAATTTTTTTGAGATCGAGACAAAATATGTATAATGTTAGTCATAATAACACATTACCCACATATTAACCGGTTTCATGACTATTTTTTAATTGACTAACAAAATACAAACAAACCCAATTCTCAAACTTGTTACAAAATGTAAATAATTGAACCAGCTATTTTTATAAAAATAACATACTATTTTAAACAAATTTTGGAAGCTTTTTGTGTATGCAGTTCAATAGGTTTTTAATTGGGAGAGCCACAAAATCCACGAAAATTAAATTCTAAAGCACAGAATTCCCATTTAAAAAAAATCCCCAACTCATAATCGCCAAACTCAAAATCCCCAAATTAAAAATTCTCAAAACCATAATACCGATCCCAAAATTCATAATAATTAAACATAATCTTAAACTGGCCATCTAATACTTATTCTAAGTAAATTTTAAACAAATACATTCTTTTTTTTTTAATTCTTGTCTTAACTTAACATGGAATTGCTATATACATATATTGTTAATTTTATATATGTTGTAAATTTGATTTAATTCGTGTTCTATTTTTATTTTTATTGTATTTTTTTTTATTAATAATTTTTATTTTAAAAACACTCCTCTTACTATCGATTATTATAACTACCATAATTGTTTGTTGTGCTATAAAAGGTGTACAACGAAATTGTACCAATCATTATAAACCACAACGAACACTACCTTGGCCGAACAATACGAGTATGTACCTTTCAAACAATTAGTCGGATTTCAAATAAGATTATCATTATTATTTTTCGTGAATTTTATTTGGATTTTTTTTATCCTAATCCAATAGTAAGAGGGTGGTTTTTAAAACTAAAAACTACTTAATAGAAAAAAAAGACAATAAAAATAGAAAGCAAATTAAATACAATTTTGGAAATATTATTGTGGAAATATTAAATCCCCATGGATTTTAATTTGGGGATTTTGAATTTGTGGTTTTCAGGCCCAACCCAATTTTTTTGTGCAGAGTTTGAAACTTGGATGAAACTGTTTTAGAACCCTTTGTACATTGGAAAGTTAACTGAAACCCAAAGTTAAACGCTAACATTCCAGTACAAAAGTTGAAAGCATATTTCTCGCTCTCTTCACTGTAAAAGCAACCCTTAGATAATTATTTGCATTTAATATATTATATAATCTACATTGTTAAATTTTTTTAAAATAAATATGTATGTACAATTGTATGTATAATGGTACTTACTGAAATAACGACGCGTAAGTGTTCTACGTCCGCGCATGACGCGTCTGGTAGCTTCCGATTCCTGCGTACAGCAGGCAAGCAACACTGAAAATGATAAATAAAAAACATTTAGAATAAATTGGAATAATAAAAGGAAAACAATTCAGGAAAATATGCACTTTTATGTTGTATATAAGTATGTTAATTGTGATATGAAATTTGTTATTGCAATGCAAAAAATTAATCTGCCTAAATTCAAATGTATGCCATGCTCGTAAATTCTGTTTTAGTTACCTAATCCGACAGGCATGGATGTATGTAAATACAGAAACTTCATTACCGCCTACACTAACATTGCATACATCATTCGAAATTGATTTAGTATAAAGCATATATCTAAATTTCTAAATTTTTTTTTCGTATTTTTCAATTTACATTAAAAAAAAATAACAAAACATGCGGCCGTATGAACGTGTGTTAGTAAATCGATATATGTACATACTCTAATACATTCCATCTGCGCATTAATTTCGTTGAATCTGCACCGGAAAAATCTGCATAAAAATCCATTACTAACGCAATACGGACACACACATCAAACAAAAAGCAAACTCAGAAACGTTAACGCACACAAGGTAAAAGACATAAACTACACAAAAAATACTACGAAAAATGTAACGGAACTCAATAAATAAAAATATTTTTGTGCAGCGTGCAAAAAAAAACCAAAAAAAAAAAAAAAAAAATGCAATAAAACGCAGAAACAGTTCATCATCATCAGTGTCACTATCAACGTCGGACCTTTCCGTGCCTTCAACATCCGCTCCCATATTGTGTAACACGTAAAACTATACCTGCAATAACAACAACGAAAACAATGCAAACGAAGTCGCAGCGGTTAGTGGAATGTATGTGAGAACATATATTGAAGGTGTGTTGCGGCTGGCCAACAAGAGACACAGAGTTGAATATGCGTCGCAACTTACTCTTGCGTGCTGGATGCCGCCCACCGAGGAAGCGGGGGCGATATGCACCTGTGCCAACTGAAAAATGGTAAGAGATTTTTTTACACTTTATATTATTCTCTTCGAATGTGTGCAACAGGGTGCTTCGTTTTAATTTATGTAGTAACCAAATATTGTTTTTTGTCGTTGTTGTCGTCTCAATCACAGTTGCAACACTTTAAGCCTATTCACATTTGCATATACACAGCCTACGTTTGTTTGTTCGTGTAAGTGTTGTGTTCAACATTTTCTGCTAATACTTCTTACTTAGATTTAGCTATGAAATTTTACAATATACTATGACTATTGAATATGGAAATTTTACAACGCACTGAATGCTGTGTAACATTTAGGTTCGAAAGCTTGAATTAATTAATGTAAGGAAAATTTATTAAGCACATACATGTGATACAAGAACAGTGCATATATATTTTTTTGTGTATATCTAAAAGTTGTTTAAATTTTAAACTAATTTAAAGATTAGAAAAGAGTCTACCGATGCGCTTAATAATTATTTAACATGAACATTGAAAAGATCAGACAGAGGAGCTCTGTGCAGGCTTTTTTGCCAACGCTTTCTAACTAAAAAAATTGAACTGGAGATGGTATGATGGCATCTATTAAGGGGTTCCATTCGGAGGGCTTCGGCATAACTAAAGTAGTTGACTGAGTAATGTAACTCAGGGTGCACGAATGACTTTAGAACTGATAGTAGCTCATCAATTGACGAATTGGACCTCAGAAAATTATATAGGCAACACTAGCGCGCGTTGAACAGGCATTTTACGAATAGTTAAAAGAGAGGAAAAATAAAAATTCATGTATTTATATGAAATGTAAAGAAGAAGAACGTAGAGCCACTCAAAAAAGAGCTCAGTCGATCTGTCTGGCTGTCGGTCCGCAATTTTGATTTTTTTGGGGCTGGCTTTTGAAAGCGAATGTGGCAAAGAAAATCATAAAAACCAACGTCAACTTAAAGCGACTTGTAAATTGCGCTTTACAATAGCATTGAATTGACTGCAAAACGGAAAACTCTAAAACTTTTACACGTTCTTATATAGATAAACATTCACGATTTTGATGAAATTATGCTAAATAATAATAAACTTTATATAATAAAATAAAATTCCAATAAAGTTATGAAAGTGTGTAAGTGCTAAGTTTCTCTCACGGACTATATTCAGTTCGTTAAAAAATTCGAGTGCAACACAAAACGATAGATATCAATTTAAAAAATTTGACTAATTTTTTTACTACTTTTGGTGCAGTTTGAATTTTCAATAGTCTGATTAATAAGTTAAACTTATTTTTTTACAATTAAATTCAGCAATGCAGCACTGATTTTTGGAATATAGATTTTTGGCAATTTTTCTACGCATTCACTCATAAAAACTTATATATCTATACACAAGAGTAAGTCTACATCTATTACTGAAATACAGATAAGTTAAAATTCCTATCTCATACAAACACTTTCCGGAGTTTTGTGACTAACAGTAAACATCGTTTGTTAAAAGTCGATACACACGTTCTGAGTCATTGTTTTTTGCTTATCTTTGATAAATAAATACAAGTTACACTGATAAGCAAAGCGTTTATGCTCTTTCCACAGTTGTGGAATGAAAAAATAAATTTGAATTGCTCACAATATTCGTCATCATAATCAAGACATTTAGGTCAATCCACATAAACCTTATTACAGACGAAATATTACCATATGAACAAATATTGATTTACACTTGAGTGGCTACTCAAAAGCTCTTTTAACTAGAAAAATTAAATGTTCACATTGTTTTTTTTTACCCAAAAATATCATCAAATATGTTGCAGTTCTTTTCACTAACAGCATTTTATAGATACTTTTTCTGTGATAAGTTGGAAAAAACTTCTTCGTGGGCACTTAGGCAAGAGTTGTTCGTTTAAATGAATTTAATTTTAAATAAGGCTTCTTCGACGTTCTTCGATAAACTGAGTGAAAAGCACCAAACCATTGCAACGGAACCATGCGCAAATGAAAGATGAGCTTCCCAGTAATTATGGAAGTGATAAGATAAGCACAATTGTATGTACATATGTATGTATATATATATACATACATATATACATAACATATGAACATGTACTATACACGTATGTATGTATTTGTGAGCAATTGTGGGTAGAGCTAAAAAGCTTTCTAGCACCATCACCTGTATAAGTGTGCGCTGTAATTAACGATAAAATATACAATTTCAAACAATCTCAGCAAAAAAAGAAATCGCAAGCTTTGTTTTGTAAAATAATTTTTTTGATTTTATTTAATCTTTATTTGTTTTTCTTACTTCGTTTCCTTCTTATTCATTCCCTCATATCGGATGTGAATACCTTTGCCTATAAGTTTGATGCACATAAATAACAATTTTTTTTTTTCAAATTACCTCTACGTATGCATATACTAATGCAGTGCTGCAGTTAATGACGGCGATATTTTAAACGACGCACTGTTTTGTATCGGTAACCATCATTAGCTAAAACGGTAGATTCTTCTTCCGGTGCAGGTTCAGAGACAACAGCAACAACTGTTTCTTGAGCTTCTTCAGCAGGTGGGAGATATTCATTTTGTGGTAGTTCATTGACGTCACGTCGCTTGCGGTATTTCAGGCGACGAACAACTTTGTAATGGTAACCATCATCAGCCAAAATAGTGGGCTCTTCGGCAGTGGGTTCAGTAGCTTCCACGACAACGGTTTCCTGAGCATTTTCGGCAGGTGGAAGATACTCATTTTGTGGGAGCTCATTGACGTCACGTCGCTTGCGGTATTTCAGACGACGAACAACTTTGTAACGGTAGCCATCATCAGCCAAAATAGTGGGTTCCTCGGCAGCGGGTTCAGTAGCTTCCACGATAACGGTTTCTTGGGCATTCTCGGCAGGTGGGAGATATTCATTTTGTGGTAGTTCATTGACGTCACGTCGCTTGCGGTACTTCAGGCGACGAACAACTTTGTAATGGTAACCATCATCAGCCAAAATAGTGGGCTCTTCGGCAGCGGGTTCAGTAGCTTCCACGACAACGGTTTCCTGAGCATTTTCGGCAGGTGGAAGATACTCATTTTGTGGGAGTTCATTGACATCACGTCGCTTGCGGTATTTTAGGCGACGTACAACTTTGTAATGGTAACCATCATCAGCCAAAATAGTGGGTTCTTCGCCAGCGGGTTCAGTAGCTTCCACGACAATGGTTTCCTGTTCATTCTCGGCAGGTGGGAGATATTCATTTTGTGGTAGTTCATTGACGTCACGTCGCTTGCGGTATTTCAGGCGACGAACAACTTTGTAATGGTAACCATCATCAGCCAAAATAGTGGGTTCTTCGCCAGCGGGTTCAGTAGCTTCCACGACAATGGTTTCCTGTTCATTCTCGGCAGGTGGGAGATATTCATTTTGTGGTAGTTCATTGACGTCACGTCGCTTGCGGTATTTCAGGCGACGAACAACTTTGTAATGGTAACCATCATCAGCCAAAATAGTGGGTTCTTCGCCAGCGGGTTCAGTAGCTTCCACGACAATGGTTTCCTGTTCATTCTCGGCAGGTGGGAGATATTCATTTTGTGGTAGTTCATTGACGTCACGTCGCTTGCGGTATTTCAGGCGACGAACAACTTTGTAACGGTAGCCATCATCAGCCAAAATAGTGGGCTCTTCGGCAGCGGGTTCAGTAGCTTCCACGACAACGGTTTCCTGAGCATTCTCGGCAGGTGGGAGATATTCGTTTTGTGGGAGCTCATTGACATCACGACGCTTGCGGTATTTCAGGCGACGTACAACTTTGTAATGATAGCCATCCTCAGCCAATTCAGTCTGTCCCTCGGCAGCGGGTTCAGCAGCGTTTACAACAAAAGTTTCTTGAACTGCTTCAGCATTAGCGGGCTCCGCTGATACAACAACCTCACTCTCTTGAACCTCTTCGGCTGGCGGCAGATATTTACTTTGGGGAAGTTCGCTTACATCACGACGATGCCGATATTTGAGTCGATGTACTGATCTATAACGGTATCCGTCGTCAGTAAGGGCTGTTTGGCCATTGACTTCTTCGGCTGCTGGTGCTAAATATTCCTGTACAGGCAAACTGTTTTCTACAACCGGGGGCAGATAGTCGGCCGGCAGTGAAGCTGCTCCAACAGTTGCTATCACAGCAAATGCAATCACTAGGAATCTCTGAAAATGAAAGAGGAAGTGTTGAAAATTGTGTGATGTAGACTATCTAATTTGTATATCCTTTTACAAAATGTTTGCCTATATTTTTATTTTATTTTCAATTCCTTACCATTCTTGCTGGTAGTGAATACTTAATGATTGAAGGTAAGAAATTGTTATGATTTAATTGCCAAAATGTACATGATATTTATACCAATGAAAAATTGTGTGCAAATAAAATAATTTCAAATAATTACCAAACAATAAACAATTAAGTAGTTGTAGTGCTTTAAGCGAATTGCGCACGCGTAATTATATTTTTGCATACTCGTACAAACATACGATATGTATGTACATGTGCGAATGATAAGTATAAATTATAACTATGGGCTCATCTTGGATGTCAAGAAGATTCAGCATTTTAGATGATTTTTTCCTGTTTTGCCCTCTTAATTTGATTTTTAATTATGGCGCTAACTACCTCAGAGCGCCCACTTGTCAATAATGGAGTGAAAAAATCGAAAGTATGTATGATTATTGATGTTACTTATGTTCAATACGTTGTTGGTGGCAACACTACTTATATACATAGATATATGTATATGTACATACGTGTGGCCGGCTTAGCAATTTGCGATATGAGCATTTGTTAATTTTACTTTTGGTAAGATTCGGTCCAGGTATGCCTACCTAATTTCAATGTATTTGTATATATGTATGTATGTGTATTTAGCAAATTGATACGTTCATATGTAAATATGTTGCCAATAACTCAGTTTTTTTTTTTAAATCGTACAATGAATCTTGTTTTCAAGATCACTGCGAACATCAATTGTCTTCAAGTGGCGTTCTTCATATTTTTGCTGATTTAAATTTTCAGTTTGTTGGCGGATATTGTCCAAAACGGATTTAGATTTGGTTTAAGTGTTCATTGTTAGTTTTATTAATTCGCACAATGAAATAATTTTACCAATGGAAT
Source organism: Philophylla caesio (assembly GCA_963971545.1). Classification (NCBI taxonomy): domain Eukaryota; kingdom Metazoa; phylum Arthropoda; class Insecta; order Diptera; family Tephritidae; genus Philophylla; species Philophylla caesio. The sequence continues at coordinate 97,211,892 of OZ020608.1, read as the reverse complement.
ATTTTAGCGCCGTGAAAAACTTCCACACTATACTTCTATTTTTATTTAGATATACTCCGCGCTTAACATATACGTTCATTCACAAAATTCAGGGTACTGTGTGCTTCGCAACAATATTTGCACAATTTTCCCTAAAATTTTTTTAAATTTTTTTTTTTACATATCCTATAATCTGTACACACCAAAGCTATATAGTTAGTGTTAAAAAAAATATTAGGAAAACAATCGACAAATTTTTCACAATTTTTATGAAAATTTCAAAATTTATAATCATAATTTTCAGTATTATGAAATTTCCTAGCCTATGTTATTTTACAATATAAAAGAGCAAGGGTCACGGTGATTTTTATACTTTCTTTGTCGAGGATGGTGAGAATTTTCTTTCACATAAAATATATAATTTTGTAGTCAATTCAAAATTTCAAAGAGTGCGAACAAGAATGTGGTAGCATAACACCACAATTCACCAAATCCTAACATACAACAAATAAATACATGTTATGTTATGTTATGTTATGTTACGTTATGCTGGGTAACGTAACGTTACGAGGCATTATGTTTTCTTATGTTCTGTTTTGTTATGCTATGATTTCATATGTTATGTTATGCTATGCTTAATTATGTTATGTATTGTACTGTGTTTTGTTCTTTAGTGGCAGTATTGAATTGAAAACGCAATTTAGACGGCAAAAAAGTTCTACTTCTCACCATACATAAGGTCGGCGTACTTTAAATTTTCAAAATCAATCCTAACACACCTTATGTATTTCACCAAATTTACTACACCTTAACTGACAACTCCTGAACTCTCTACGCGTTAACTCTTTTCACCTTACCACGACGCAGTTATTTTCTTTTAAACTCAATTCATATTGTACATAAAATTGATTTCTTAAGTTATGATTTGATCAAATTATATTTTTTTATCATTTCTTTCGCTTGAAGAATTAACTATACGAGCATTTTTCCCTGAGAACTTCAGACTGATTTAAGAGATTTTTGATTTTTCTTATTTCTTTTTTTACTTTAGGTATGTCGTACAACCTAAGTATATTCAAAAGATAAGAAGGAAGGACACATTTGCATTATATTATTTCTACTACTAATGGTGCTTATCAAAGAAGACACTGAGCGTGGGTAAATATTTATAAATTCAATTCATCAAAGTCATAAGAAAATAGTTCATGTATGTATGTATCGTAAAAAAATTAATGTCTGAACCACTATATAAACATACATATATATCTATACATACGAGTACATATATATGAATATACGAGTAAGTCCATCCTACCAAAAAAAACGTACAATAGTTTTTTTGTTTAGTATAAAAATAATTTTTATTGAAGTGTTAAGATTTCCAAATTAATTTAAGAGCAAATATATTCGCTAATTTTTGGAAAAATGGAACTTGATGAAATAATTCAAGTTTCATAAAAATGCAAAAAGCTTATAAAAATAAATCTATGTATATATAAAAAATATCTTTATTGTTTATTTCAATCGTCCAATTGACAAAGTGACGCCGTCCCACGATTGATCCAATGCATTGGTGTTCGGCTGCAATTCATTTGCATGTACATCACAAAATTGGTGGAATGCCCGGTTGTCGACAGAACGCCTCTCCTTTCGCTTGTCTTGTAAACTGGACAATCATAGATGGCATGTTTTTTGGCATCCTCCTTCACCGCTTGACCCGTTTCATGTGCCTCTTTGAGTACGGGTCGAAAGAATATCACCGGCAATATATCGAATAATATCTTTGAGTAGGATTCGTCCAGCTCTTGTGTTTCACGATTATAGCGTGCACCCTCCAAGAAGAGGCCCTATTTTGTTGTGGCAAAGGTTCAAAGACAAAAAGGTATACATTTTAATGAAATATAAAAATATATTTTAATTATGTACAAGCATAAATAGTAAAAATTAGTGATATTATTACAAGAACAGAGCATTTTACATTTTAATTTATAATCTAAAATAAATCATTTAAATTAATCTTAAAGTTTTCTCCTCAAAAAATATTTATCTTCATTGTCTTACATAGAAAAATTTTGTCTCATCATTGATGGACTGTTGTTCCTGTTGTAGTTGTGAAAGTGTATGCGAGCATGTGTAATAAACGATTTATTGTTTATAAAAATATTAAATGGTGTTATCAATAACTATGGTTATAAACAGAATAGCTAATAATAAACAAATATTTCTGAACTTACTCGCACGTAAGCGCCAAAACTAGGCTTATTAGTGACTTCCGCTTCATATTTGGTCATTTCGAATTTAATATCTACCATATCGATTTGGAACGTGTTTTTTCGCGAATAGTTTTGCAGTACACCAGTGATGAAGGACTGTGTAAAGTAAAAGCCTGATAACCAATAAACATTCGGTTCGCCATTGTCAATCCAGCGCTGGAAAAATTCCAAACTAGAAAAGAGAAGTAGTGGACAAGTTTTCAGTTGTAACAAACCGGTAATTCAAATACATATGAATATGTCCATATATAATTTTAAATTAGTTGAAACTTTTGTGATGTTAATGTTTGTTATTAAGTAAGGCCGCTTTTGTCTATATTATCATCTTTTTGGTGCGACTACAAAAGCGGTATAACACGTTTACTAAGTTAACTACTTAAGCAAAATATTTGCATTACATTTGTAAGTATTTATAGAATATCTAATAAAAACGTGGCTTACACGTATTAAACAACTTTCAGAAAAATAATAGTCACACAAGACAACAAAATTTAAGATTTCAAAAATCACGCCGGGTTTCTCAATGGTTTCTAAAGCTTTTGGATCTGCTGAATCCGAATCCGAATATAATTTCGAGGTCACTCTAGGTTTTTTCTACAATACGTGGTTTGTAAAAAAAAAAATTCTAAAAGTATTTGTTTACCATCGCTTGAAAACAAACCTTATTCAATATAAATACATTGGATTAGCCGACAGCCCTGGTAGCTTGTGCTTAAATGTTATATTGTAATTTTAATTACTAATAACAACAATAATAATAATAATAATAAATACATTGGAATGCAAAAAATCCATATATTTGGACAATTTTTTTAAGTTGGTAAAAAACAACAAAAACTTAAAATCAGCTAGGTAGAATTATTTGCCGTTTTGGTGAATATCCTTTCACCATCATTTTAATTCTTTTCGAGACAATGATTCGAATTCCCATCTTGTCTGTCCGCGGTAGTTGTGAGTAGTTAGTCAACAAATATATCGACTTCAGATGCCTTGTGCAAGCTGTTACTGTTTGTTAAAAATAATAATAATATATCTCAGTGTTTGGCCGAGCTTCTCCAACAGTTGTGATGTGCGTCTTTTATGTTGTACCACAAAGAGAGAGACACCCAGTTTTGTGCCGACTCCGAACGGGAGATGTATTTTATGAGAAGCCTTTTCATGGCAGAAATACTCTCTGAAGTTTGTCTTTACCTGTCGAGGGGTGACCGCTATTAGAAAAACAACATTTTCTATGATTTAGATATTACTTGACCTCGCTGAGGTTCGAACCTCGAACCCAGCGGCATATCGAGTAATAGCATGCACCACTACCAACTCAACCACAGCGGCCACTGTTTGTTACTTAATATAAAAAAATTGGTAGAAAATGTACTAAAACTCCAATATATCGCACTAAAGCTACATCTGTATGCGGCCAAGTCTAAAAATAAATATTATATTATCATTCCTTGACCCTGAACACCTTTAGTTGCACTTGTTGAAGGATTAAAAGTAAAATTTTTATTTTATATATGCTGATCTCTGGACAAACCATGTACTATAGAGAAAACCTACACGAAAATTCTAACTTAATATTCAGATTTAGCAGAGCTAAAAGCTTTGGAAACTGTTGAGAAACCGAGTATTTTTCGCCTGTTGTACAGTGTAATCATATCGACCACGAAAAGAAGATTTGTTCGCTTTTAGACCAAATTCAAAGTGTTTTGCATTTGCTAACTGAAAAGCTTTAAAGTGAGTTAAAATAATTTCTAGACGCAATCATATCATCACATCATTTGATATCTTATGAAGCTGCAATGACAACACAAGCTTTAATTTAGTTTAAAGTTAAATCACCCACAAATCAATTAAAGTACAAAGAATTCTCAAACAATAAACTATATAAATCCAAGTTTAAAACCTTATACTCGTATATGGTTTAAAATAAAAAAAAACACATTTTAATTATATGAACGAGTATACATTTCTTTTAAAATTTTCTGATTATACAGTTTTGTAGCTGATTAAATTTTAGTAAGTTAAATCTAAAATTCAAGTCGCTTAAAACTATTGCTGATTTTCGCAAACTTTTTATCGCGAGTGTTGCGTTTTTCTCCATATAAATATAAATTTGATTAAAATGACAGATTAAAGCAAATGGGGAGAAAAAACAAATGATATCGCTCTAACATTTCGCTAGTAATATCTTACGTTGCAGTGAAAGCTGCCAACAAAACTGTGTTCTTAGTAACTATAACTCACACATGTTTGTACATACATATGTATCTACGTACACATATATAGGGTGTTTTTTTTACAGGTTTGTTTTTCGAATAGAGATAAAACTGGCATTTTGTGGTCAAATCTGGCAACTCTAATGTCATTTATGTTCAGTTTGGTTTGCCATTTCATCATGAACAGGTTGACAAAAGAACAACGCTTGCAAATCGTGCAAATTTATTTCGAAAATAATGGTTCAGTTCGCGAAGTTTACCGTGAGCTCCGTCCATTTTATGGTCGACATAATCGTCCATCAGAGCAATTAATTCGGTTAACCATGGATCGTTTTCGCACTACGTTTACTCTATGTGATAATACGCATCCGCAGAGACGTCGAACAGTGCGCACCGAAGAAACAATTGCCGCTGTAGAGCAAAGTGTTGAAGAGGACCCGAATGAATCGATTCGCCACCGTGCACAGCAATTGGAGCTTTGTCCATCAACTTTATGGAAGATTTTGCGCAAAGATCTTGGCTTGCGACCTTACAAGATCCAGCTTGTGCAAGAATTAAAGCCGCGAGACCATGCAATGCGTCGTGATTTTGGTGTATGGGCCGAAAATGAGATTGATCTCGATGCTGATTTTCATCGCAAAATTTTGTTCAGTGATGAGGCTCATTTTTGGTTGAATGGCTACGTCAACAAGCAAAATTGCCGCATTTGGAGTGAAGAGAATCCACATGAGACCCTTGAAACGCCATTACATCCACAAAAACTGACTGTTTGGTGTGCTCTATGGGCTGGTGGAGTCATTGGGCCATACTTCTTCCGCAATAATGCTGGAGAGGCAGTTACCGTTAATGGATACCGGTGTAGAGCCATGATAACCGACTATTTTGTTCCCGAATTGGATGGCATGAATGTGGATGAGTTGTGGTTCCAACAAGACGGCGCTACATGCCACACAGCGCACGTCACAATCGATTTATTGAAGGAAACATTCGCTGAGCGCATAATTTCGCGGAATGGACCTGTCAATTGGCCACCAAGATCGTGTGATTTGACACCATTGGATTATTTTCTTTGGGGATATGTGAAGTCGCTCGTCTACACCAACAAACCAGAAACGTTAGGGGAATTGGAAGCCAACATTCGTGGCGTTATTGCCGACATACGGCCCCATATGCTCGAAAAAGTGGTTGAAAATTGGACCTGTAGAATTGGCTTTATTCGAGCCAGCCGCGGCGGCCACATGCCCGAAATCATATTTAAACATTAATGGCATAAAATTATCCTTCCAATAAAGCCAAATTGATGGACCTTAAAACGATTTTCTTGTATTTTATTTCAATTCGAAGTTCTATACCCCTAAAAAAAACACCCGATACATTAATATGTTTTAAGAATGTACAGAACAAATTGTACACATGCCTATTTGTGTCAGCTTTCTTGCGACCTCAATGGACGAGTACAAACAAAATGCATTCAATCAGCTTAATGTGCAAATAATTCAACTTTGTTAGAAATTAATATTGTACTATAGAAGAATTTAATCAAAGTACTAATAAATAAACAAAAAATGAATTGAAAGACATTTTATTAGTAATAAAAAGAAAATGCATTTTTAGAAAACTGCAAATAAATTTATTTTGTATCTCTTTTATTTTCTAGATTAAATTGTATGTAATATGTACATTTGTTTGCTCTTTATAAGCATTGAAGACAGACAAAAGCTAAGACTTTATTCTTTAGAAAAATTGGCCTCCCTCACAAAACGAAAAATAACATAGAAATAATTGTGAAATAAATCGATACAAAGTAAACGTGAAAAAATATCGAAGTTTTAAAAGAGATCGCAATTTTTTCGGAAACAAAACTAATAACTCTTCTGGATATTTTTTGTCATATTTAAGGTGTGCACATTTTTTTGTTTGGTATAATATGAAATTTTATGAATTGTTAATGATCTGGAAACGGATTTTGTGAAAGTAACCTTTATTTTTTAAACAAGTCTACTCCAGCTCTTGCAATTAAGTACCTTTCCCCTGATTCTTTTTTGAATTGCATTATTTTTTCTGAATTTATTCACGAGCTCTTTTGTATATCCGTACCGTATGCCTCTTTAGATATAATTTAGATAGCTAGAACCCATTTATTAAACCTTAAGCAAAATTTACAATAATTTAAAAAGGAACAAATTTTGTGTTTGCGTTTTTGAGTTTGCTGCTTAGTAGCTTATATGTATGTATGTAAGAAAGTGCGAAAGAGTGTCAGTAAATTTTTTTTTTTAATTCAACGGCACTTTGTAGCGACTTGGAATTTGCAATTTATTGTATTTAAATTGTATGAGCAACAAAATTACAAGCTTAAAAAAAAATTCTAAAACTTCTTTTTTAATTTTGAAATTTTGAAGAAATTTGGTTAAATTACTTTAAATTTCGTATAAAGTTAAAAAAGGGAATTTATGGCTTTTGTGATAGAATAAACCGAAAAAATTATTTAAATTAAATGGAGGCAGAATATTTCATTCTCGGATAAATCAATTGCCTTTATTGCACCTTTTTCTCAATTTTTTGGCCATTTCATTTATTATTCTCTCGATTCTTAGTACCTTTTCCTGCTTTTTTCGCTATTTTATTTTTTATTTCTTTTCTGGTCTTACTAAGTCGTTCTCTGGGAATAAGTATACATTCATATTTTTGAATAGCTCGATAATCGATTTCAGCGATTTAAATAAAAACAAAGTTATTTTACTTTATACTTTATACTAATTTACCGCAGATGAGCGATCATTAGCAATGAAGTCAACGCAATCGCGGCTCAAATCCCTCTTCAGCCATTCACTTTAGTTTGTTTATCTTGCCTATAAATATATTTATGTAAATTTTTAGCTTAATTTTGAGCTGTCAAAAATTAGAACAATTCAAAGGTGCTTGTAAATCGCGCGTACACATGAACACCTTTAAAGCCATACCATCTCTGTGTATACACAAAAAAGGTTACCAAGTTCGTAGATGACCAACGACAGCTTAACATAATTTAAATAATAATTCATCTCAAAATATGATTTATATGACAAACTGACTGCATAACTAAGGAAGTGAAGTTACTTTATTATTCATAGGTAAATGGGTATTTCGCTTTAAAGCGCAAACTCACCGTGTTAGAAAATCTGTAACATAACTGCCAAGTGGCTTCAGCGATGGGTAGCTTTTCCTTAGCCAGTCGGCTGGCAATTTACCAATCACCATTGACGAATGAGTGCGCTCCAATTCGGGTATCATAGCTATTTGACCTTGTATAGCTTTTTGTACGTTAATAAGACTTTTGCGTATGTAATCCAACAGACGATTAAATCTGTAAAGTGCGAAGAAAAACAAAAAAATAAATAGACAAAAAAAAATATGTTGATCGTCAAACAATAAAAAAAAACTAATGAAAAAAATGCGTAAAGCTTATGTGGTGATACGAGTAGTTAAATTTTTTATTTTAATGTTTTTTTGTAACGGGTTTTCGATATTGCTTGACTTTTATTTTGCTTATGTTTATACAATGTTTTACATAAATTTTATCGAAATCATTCGAAATTTTTAGTCATTAAAAGAGAATATTATTTTATTCACAGATTTTTCAAGGCGCTTTTTAATCGGTAATAAATTTTTAATATCAACAATCTTTTATTGAGTTTTTTTTTTTTTTAGAAAATTTCAAGAAAAATGTTAAAAGTTTTAGCTTTTTTCATCAGATTTCTTCCTTTAAAGTCTTCAGCGGAGCTCGAACCCACGACACTATCGAACTAAGCTTACGCCGTGTGTGATGTTACATACGTTGTTGATATTTAAAATGTATTTATTTAAGACAAGTTATTTGGTATTTCACTTAAGTTTTTTTTAAATGGTATCGAAACAAATTTCGATAGTTTAAAATTGAAATCGATTTTAAGTGCTTGAAAAGCGAATTAAATTAACTTATATGATATGAATATAATATGTTTTATTTTTGTTTAGTGTTAATTTTTTCACCGAAGATTTTAATTTCCATTCTCGCCGAATTTCGTCGTCTATTTTCTCATATAAACATAACAGTGGGTTTTTATTTTGTGAGCAAACTTCTGTTTTGTTTATTCTTTTAGTTATAAGCAAACACAGGGAGATATATGTAAAATATTCAATTAAAAAAAATACGAATGTATACCATGACCAGCAATAGTTTATTCCAAAAAAAATATTTTTTTTCTTGTTGTAAATTAAAAACTATAAAATACCTGAGTGACACACTTTTCGAGTGCTGGCTGAACAGAATGCAGTACTACAGCCACATGCTACACATTTTGTTAGCTACATCAGCTGATGGCTGATTTTGTGGCAACACTTAGATATATGAACACAATGGTGTAGCTCATGTCAAACAAAATTTCAAAATTTTTTTTTAAATACTGAGGACGAACAAGTCGCATTTTTTTTTAATGGCTGTCGTCAATATGTTTGTTAGCTAGTTACCAATTCAATTAATTTTTCAGTTTTTTTGTTTTTTTGTTTTCTATTTTAAATTTCAAATATTAAAATGCCAACAGCGTTGCAGATAACTCAATCTTTACCAAAGCCACAATAGTAGGTACGCCACAGCTAAAGTCACACATGGTGCGCAGTTAAGAGCATTTCGAGTATTTTAACATTTGACAGCTCTTACTACTTACTAAAGCTACACCATTCTGTTCAGCCAGTAAAGGTAACATCGAAGTTGTTACCTGTTTTTTTTGGCCATAACATTTTTTATGGATACAAAAAATTGGCCATTAAATTTTTTATGAAAAAAAAATATTTTTTTCTTTAGAATTACGCTTTTTTTGATCAAGTCTTTTTGATTGGTCTAGTGATCACCGTTAAAATTGTTGACCACCTGGGTTCCGATTTATGGCGTTTATAATTATTCTAGCGAGCGCTTACAGCGTTAGATTATTACATTCATGTTGTTGGTAATTCTCTTTTTATACATATTAAGAGTAATGTAAATAAATGTCGTGGTTCATGATGATTTTCAGCTTACTTAAGTTTGCCAAAATTTCAAAAAGTTTCTCATCTTTTAATAGCTTACTCCATTAGCCTTTCACGTTTGAACTGTAATGCAGATAAACACTTTCATCTATTATAATTAAGAAAAAAATGGCACTTGTATTTTCCAAATTTTGTTGTAAGCTTTTCACATTCTATATACACATCTATTTTTTCTAATCAATCTACGACCCTTAGCAGCCAAGGGTACCATGTCACTCGAGCCAACTACCGAAAGATCTTATCAAACGAAAATCAAGCTTATTATAAAATACACAGATGCTTTGCTATTATATTTACTATTTACCTCTTCAAAACTACTACATGAATGCGTACATACACATTGACAAATAATATATCAACACCCATCTACAAACCTTATCAGCTCTTGCCGCAACACTGTATTCATGGAATTCGTATAAACCACCGGATACTTTTGGCCAATCTCGGCAATATTGAAAGCTTGTGGCAGGCGTGATAGGATTTCTTTGCATATCGCAAATGCTGGGTCAACACTGACGCCACCCGCAGCGCCACTTGCCTTAACCGATGCCATTAAATCCGTTTGGGTACGCAATACACCGCCAATCAACTGTGTTTTTTAGTGGAAACAAATTCAAATTTAATAGATGAGATTTAAAATAAATATGTATGTACGAGTATGTACAAAGTAATCAAGAAGAATACTTGCTGTGTTGAATGGGACACTTACGCTGCTTGTTTCCTTGTTGTTGCGATTGATGTCGGCATTTTCGTGTAAACCGAACACTTCCGGATGTGGGCTAAGTGCAAATGTCGAAATGTATTCGATTGCGTTGAGCCGTGTTGGATTTAGTGGCACACGGTAGGTACCGGATTGTGATAAGGGATAACTGAAAGTAGCAAATAAATGCAAACAATAAAAAGGAGGAAGTGAAAGTCTTCAAATTCATATTTACAGTGAATTTGGTTTTTTACGATAAATAAACATCAGTGAATTCATGGTCGAGGATTCCCACCAAACCACAGAAGTTGTGTGCATAGCTAAAGAATTGGGCGTTTAATAACAATAGTTGGACAAATGTATTTTATTTTTATAATTTTTTAAAATTTAAACATATTTCATTCTCTTACGTAAACCATGTAAATACATGCCAAGTTCAAACTTTGTACAAAACTGAAACATTTTTTATAAGATTTCTTAAAAAAATTTTGAATAAGCAGTTCTTTTGGGTGTATAATGAAATCCCGAAAAACGAAATCCCGAAATACATAATCTAGACATAGCCAAATCGCGATCAGACATATTCCTGACCGGACCAAATCCCGAGCAAACATAATGCAGACATGACCAAATACCGACCATCCATAATCCCGACAAAAAATTCCGCCAAATATAAAAATTAATTTAAAAAATTCGCGCGATTTAACGCGCGATTTTATTTAAGTTTTATTTGATAATTAATAATTTTTGGGTAAATAAGTCTTTGATGCATTATGGAAAGTTTTTAATATTACTTTACAATAAAATAAATATTATTGCAGTTACTTTATTTTCAATTTTTGCTCGCTAGAGTCTGATACAGCTTCCTGTGTTCTTGTACACAACGTAACAAACAATGTTTCTGTACTTTTCCAACTGTATAAAGCCATGTATTGTAATTCCTGCATCAATTCGACTGTTCTTGCAGCTGTATCGTTTACCGACCTAAGTATTGAAACCGTCTCTTTGGTTTGGAGAATCAAATTATTACTCGCCCATGTAGAAGTATCATCGTTGAGAAAACAATTTTCAATGTTTAAACGAGAGAACAATGTAAAACTTTTGATTGATAAAAATTTATCGATATAATTCTCTAAAACAAAAATTAAGTTTTTCTTCGATCTTGGTGCAGTGCACCCGGCGGTCTAATTCTGAAGTATTTTCCGTATCTCCACAAAAACATATTAAATAAAGCTTTATCAGTGCTTGGTAATCTCTCTGGAATCTTGCTAGTTAGTCAGAGCTGTAAAGTTCAAACAAGTGTTTAATTTCGGAAACAGCTAGACATATGACTCTTTTTATTCTATAAAGCATTGCCTTTTTGAGGATCGACTTTTTTCCAATTATCCCTGAACTTTTTGAATGTCTGGGCAAGTTATTACTTATTTTATTTTAGCTTCAAATAACCAATCATTTCTCTATCAAACTTCTGTTCAAGAAGTATACAAGTTTCATTAATACGACTGCTATTTGAAGCCGTCGTGTCCCAGCAAAGAACTTGAACTTTGTCTTGTGCCTTTTGTTTTTCAGGGAAATCATTCAAGCAATCGATCTTCTTTTGATTTTCGAGCTTTTTATTTACTCCACCTAAATGACCTGTTCGACAGGCTCTCCGTAACGATACAAAAAGAGTTTGACTTCCTCTATTATCGTTCACCTTGAAGCCGCTTAAAAAAGATTTGTGGTTTCTTTGCATTTTTCGCAAGTTTCTCCAATTTTGATATAAGATAACAAGTTTATACACACAATTCGGTAATGATTTGATTGTTATTCGTGTCTATTCACAACAGACAAAACACTTTCGAACTTTGATTTTGGGATACCCTAATGTACACACGTTTGCTTGCAAACATACAATATCGATACTGTCACGGGCGCTTTTGAAATCAAAAATGCGCGTGACATAATATATGAAATTGGTAAAATTCAATATGAGTAAGATAAATACAAGAGATAAAAGATATGAAAATGCAACTGCCAAGTTTGCTTTGCTACAGCTTTTCTTATGCTCAGCGCTTATCTCCGCAACAAAAAACAAACAACGTTATGTTTATACGTGCATATGTATGTTTTAGTAAATCATTTGAAATCCGCCCGCAGCAGGCCATTCACTTACTTGTCCATTTCGATTGTGGTTGGATTATATATCATGTTGAGCAGTGAAAGGATTAAGCGGCGATCCTTGTCATCCGTAACGCGCCCACCATAGTTGCATTCACCGGTGAGATAGACATGTCCACGAAATGGTATACTCTTGCTTTGTGCTATGAACATCTTCAGCTGCATCAGCGAAATTCTATTGTTGGTTAAATGAAAAAAAATAAACAAAAAATATTGGAAAAATATGTACAACAAGTGATGTGGATAGAAATACATACAAATTTCGAAATAAAAACATTGTAAAGCCGCAAAGAAATGAAGAGCAAAGTGAAACTTAACCATATCTGTAAGGGATTTGTGGTTGAAATGCTTGACATTGTGAAATGGCAAAATGCTGGAGGTAGCTAAATTGGAAAAATAACAGTAAGATGCTAGTTGCTGACAAATGCAAAACTAAGCTTTTAAACAGCTACAAAATTGGTTTTGCTGCGCGTTTTTGTAACATACATATAAACGCCAGAATTAGAATGAAATTACGCCCACACAATCGACCACAGCAGCGCAAGCAAGTCGAGCTTTTTTCTTACCCTTTTTTATTTCCATTTTCATTTCATTGCCACTACCTTCAACCACTTAACTTGTTGGCCTGCCCACTTACTTCAAGTCCGCCTCACTAAATTCGTATGGTATATTCCAGCCGAGCGGCCCAAATTCACGGCGCTCCTGCACAACAGCATGAAAAAAGACTAAAGCGAAGACGCCACGTAGCCAACACTTATTTGCCATATCCGAATACAGGAAGGCATTCGTAAAGAATTTATCGCGCACCAAAGGATCTGAATTGAACGACCTAAACATGTTCGCCTTAAGACCTTTGGGTGTTTCATTTGTCATCTTCACCGAATTCTGCAGCACCGACACGGGGAAAACGTTGCTCGGATACGAGGTGCACCATAGGCGATAGTCGGGATGTGCTGACTCTGCCAACGAGGTGTCATTGCAAATACGCTCTAATTCGCCCATCCAACTGACGGCGACGTGACAATTTTGCAAAACAACCCAATGACCGTAGCGATTCGCTTCTAAAATTAGTTTCTCTGCGCGTGGACCTTGACCTTGACCCAATGAAATAGTTTTTGTTCTGTAAAACAAAAAAGAAAATAATAGTGAAGAAGAATTTACACAAATGTATTTTAAAAATATGGATGCACATAGGTGTGTTTGGTGTGTATGATTGGCTTTTGTTTTCATTTCATCAGCAAATTGTAAGGCCGTGTACAAACATTTGTGAAATTTCAAGGCAGGATGGCTTATTTTTTTAATATATACATATGTGTATGTTATATGCGCGATTGTGTAAACATATTTGATGTGCAGAATTCTTATATATATATGTTTGTTTGTATATACGAGGTTACTTAATAAATTTTGAATGATTTCAAATCGTAAAAAATTTATATGTTACATACTCTTAACCATTAAACGCCTGATATTTCCGATTAGTTCCAAAATTAAATAAGCGGTAGAAACATTGATTCTAAACAATGTTTGTTCAAGGGGTTTTTGTACAATTGATACATTTGGATTTTATGCGGTTTATTTTCAATTGGTCCCTGGAGGACGGATCAGCAGCCGGATTCCAGGTTACGCTATCGCTAAAACTCTTAAAATCTCTAAAACTCCAATCGCTAATTTTATCCGAACTTTTGTGGAGATTTCTTAAATGCGATTCTGGCTATTTCATCGCTTAAAATCTCCAAAAGAAATTTTAGGACTTTTATCCACCGCAGGCGTCGCTGATGCAGCTGAAGACATCTGTCAGATTTTGTTTAAATTTATGGCACTCCAGTATTTATCTAAAATTTGCCACGATCTCTGTATAGTTTGCAAAATATATAAATATTATCAAGATGAGTGCATTGAGAATATATTTGCTATGCGTTATCAGCGAACTTTAAGGAACTGTATGTTTGAATCCACGGATGCTTTTTCAATTTAAGAATAAACATTTTTCGACCTCCAAAGAAATATGCACATTAGTTTTTAATGAAACCTTTCCCTTTATGCTGTAAAGGAAATCAAGTTGTGGATTTTCGAATATTTTAAGATCTCTTGAAGCATGTACGAGCATATATTTTTGGCCCTTTGTCACCCTTTTACTATTTTAGTATTTTATTCTGTCCTGTTAATATCAATTTTTTTTATATAACCAAGAATTTTAAACAAACAATAATATAAATATTACCTCCTATTTGTTGTCTGATATTTTTAGCATCAACTTTTTCTCGTGGCTAATTTTACACCGCTTTTAGCGAAAAATATAGATTTTAAGCTATTGAAAATACGCTAGAATCGCCATTTCAGCTGTATGAGCTCTCAAAAACAGTTCATCATTTTATCCGGTTCATTTTGTTCATCGCTAAAATCTGCCAAAAATTGGCTAAAATTGCACATTTTCAGAGATGCGTTTTTATGTCAGAATAGCGAAAATACCTAGAAATTGCTAAAACTCATTAAGCGTATTTTGGCGATAAAGTTTTAGCGAAAGCGGAAACTGGAATCCCTGTGCAGGAGTTCATTAGAAAAATATAATTAAAGTAAAAGTTTTTGTACACAAGTGTTCAACGGTTGTTTCTAACAACCAAATATAATCTAGATAGATATAGACATATGATCAGACTGAAAAGAGGAATTGATTTAGCTCTGACTGTCTGTACGTCCGTCCTTCCGGCCGTCTAAAATTGAGATTTTTTAATGAAACTTGGTACATAGATTGCCCTTTTGGCCACGGTATGTTGGTATTGAAAGTGGTCAAGATTGGTCAATAACCACCTTCCTTACGAGTACATCGGAAGTTTTCAAAAATGCAAAAACTTTGTTTTTTTCGGAAATTTTGTAAAATAGGCATTGCAACGTCCACTTCTTATATAATGTCCGTATCTCAATAACAGTGTTAGTAAACATATTGCCTTTCATATAAATTGTATCATTGTCAAAAATTTTTAAAATCGCCCCCACTTTCCTTATATAACGAAAGTTTTGCAAAATGTAAAAATTTCGTTTTCTCGCTATCTATGGGAACAAATTGGGTAAAATTTAATATTTTCCGCAATTTGCAACAAAGAAACTGGATTTTTATATAATTTTGAAAAATGGGCGTGGCACTGCTCACAATAAAATTCATCGCGAGGGTATATTAAATTCGATTTCGCCCGAATTTAGCTTCAAGTTCACATAAACTCACGAAGTTTCATTTATTTTTCTTTAAATTCACTTACGTTTATAAGTGAAAAGTCGTGTTACGTAAAAAATCATCAATTTGCTCAACTCCAATTTTGATGAAGAAATTTGATGTTGTAAAAATTCGTACTTATTTAATTGATTGGTTATAAACAAAGGTGTGTTTTAACGATATTTAAGTTTTTATTTCTTTTCTTATACAATATATCAATTTTTGACAAAGCTATGGGAACAAAGCTAAAGTTTTAAAATTTTGATAATCATTTTCATTGCTTTAATATTTTTTCATGGTAAGATTTGTTTTGGCCAATATTTTTGTATAAATTTTCGTTGTATTTGAGCTCAAAGCCGTATTATAAATAAAATGTAAATTCCAAATTTGTTTTTTATATTTTATTTATTATTGTCGATATTTCGCTCTCAATCTGAGGGCATCTTCAGAAACTAATGGATTCTTGAAAAATAGTTTGAAAATTTTGGTAATTATTTAACTTAAAAAGGGTATTTATATTTATCTCTAGTGAGAAAATGCTGATAACATTGATGCATTTTAAACAAGTATTATTTAAATAAATTAACTTTCGAATTTGTTTATATAAAATACAAACATGTAAGCAATGTAATGTAAAATTAAAATTGTAAAGCAATAATTATTAATTTTAGTTGTTTTTTTTACAGAGTACTAATTGTTTTACTCTAAACAGACGATCAAGTCCCCTTATATTTTATTATATATCTGTTATATTTCTTTTTAATTTATATTAGATATATTGTGAGCCGTTTAACAGACTTTATATAAAGCTGGATTTAATATGAAATTTTCTATATTTAAGTAACTAAATACATAGTCGTTTACATATACATATGTATATATGTATGTACATATGTATGTAGATAAGTAAGTGCAAATTCTTCCTCAGTTTATCAAATTTTAAAACAAAACATTTTACTAAAGAATATAAGATGCAAGCATATTAGAAACAACCATGCATACAAGCAAATATAATAGTACTTTCCGTATTCCTACCCCATTTTTCAATTCAATCTCACTCACTTAGTTCCGCTCTGTGTCCCGCTATCATGAAAAATGTTTTAATAAAACTTCTATTCGTGTAACTATACTCATTATAAGTTTACACTGATTGAACTTTTTGTTGTTGACAATCATGGCGAGTAATTAAAAATTGAGTGTATTATTCAGGAACAGTGGCACATCAATATGACAACACGACGACTGGACGTTAACTAAGGAAAAAATTGAAGCAAAAAAAAAACAAATGAAAATGAAAATAAAAAAGTCTGCTGTTGCTCGCACGTAGACGAATGTGAATTTAATTACAACTCCATAAACTTTTTCTGTTTCGTATCGCAGCCGAAAGGACATATACTTAATGGACGTGCAACTGCTGGACATGAATGAGACGCATCACTAAAGGAAGCTCGATAAAAATGAACATTACATCAATAATACGCCAAAGAGGGGTACTTGATGAAGCGCTCACTTGATTATAACTACATAAATACTTATACTCATATACATATGTACATATGTATGGATATGTAAGTATCCCCACAAGACAGCAGATAATCAAATATGTACTCATATCTTCATTATAAATAATTACAAAAGTGCTTAGCAGAGTAGTCAATTTTGTTCAAGGCATGGGAAAAAACTGAGTAGTTTCCCCTTGTCGGTGTGATTTTATATCTCTTTCCTACCTACAAAAATTGCATATATGTGAAGAATATATCTAATTTGCTCTAACAGACAAGGCAACTAATCATTTTTATGCTTATAATGTAATTAGCGCTGGTAACAAACCTACCCATTGTTGTCATCACAAACTCATCAGCACTAATAAACAAACTCCTCATTTTTGTCATTATAAAGTCCTCAGCACCAATTATCAAACTGCTCATTTTTGTTTTACAAACTCCTCAGCACTAATAATGACACTACTCATTTTTGTAATCACAAAGTCCTTAGTACTTATAAACAAACTCCTCATTTTTGTAATCAATATTTTATCTTATACGTTTTTATTAAAATTAACTACTAAATAAAAACAATAAAAACTGTTAAATAAAGTATTAAATAAAAAAATAATAATCAAATCGGTAAAAGAATAGGGATGTTCGAGCATCAATCACTACTGCAACAGTGCAAATAAAAGTCGTCGTTAACACTAAAGAAGATGGGAAGGCCTGGTTTTCATGATTAAGTCGGCCTTTTATCATACTTACGCAAACTAGATAATTCAATTAATTATTGGTTAAGAATAAACGACGACTTTTCTTTGCAGTATTGACGCTGAAATATCTACGAAGGTCATCCAAAAAAAAATTGTTCATGCATAAGCATAAAAAAAATTTGAAATAATTTGTTGAAATAACATTTTTGCTGAAATGCCAATTAGTCATATCCTACTTTGATATAAATTTGTCTTATATTTTTCTATCTTTCTCCTTCTATCACATAAGATTCTTATTGGAGGACGGCATTACTGCTCTAACATATGGAAATTGTTCGACAGTTCGAAAACAAAATTTGTTTGTTTAAATTTTTTGAATTTCAGGGGAAACTGCTTAGTCTTGTCTTGCAGGGATGTAAGTACTTGCAGTAGTATGAGTTGAGTAAAGTAAAAACTAGCTGACAACTTATTGGACATTGGACAGCGAGTAAAGCTGACTAAGTTGTTCATACTAGTAATTTGTGCAAAAAACATAAGGAACTTACTTATATGTATGTAGGTACATATGTATATATGAATGGCTGTAGGTCAATATGTTTGAATGTTTGCATACAACTACTTGGCACTCACAATTGTATACTTTATCAGTTGTATTGTGTTAAAATATGTACATATATGTACGTTTATATGTATACTTGTGTATGTGTGTGTGTGGTGTGTGTGTGTATGTGTGGACTATCGAACGAGTTCTTTAATTAACTTACTTGTCATACATGCTACGCTGCTTGGCGTACATGAATAGATTGGCCATTGGATCGGAGCCAGGCGATAGCAGAAAGACCAATGGGATTCTTGGCGAACTGTCAGCAAATGAGGCATTCAAATCGAAGAGTGGTGGCTCCACAAATGATTGGTCCATGTTGCGCGTAATGAATGTCTGTAAAATGGATTTTGTTGATGATACAAAAAATGCTGTGAGTTGTAAAAAATTAAAAAAAAAAATGAATAAAAATGAAACCTCTTGAAATGCATACACTCTGTTTCAAAGTTAAATAAATTCGAATTTTAATAAAATATAGTTTCTTATTTTTACATAAAGCGATTAATTCCAAGTATGGAACTTTGTGCAAAATAAAACAATTTTCAATACATTTTTTTCAAACTGCCATTTTAAATATTTTTGAGCTTTAAGGCCGATTGGTTTATTGGGAAATTATTAGGAAAAAACAACATAACTCAAAGCGGTAGAAGTTATAGACTTTAGAAAATTTTCAACTTCAGCGCAATAATAATAATAACGCAGGTCTATCATATATAAATTAAAAATCAATCTGAAGCTCTCAAGAGCAAAATGCTCTTCAAGAAAATGTGCAGCAATGGCAAAGTACTTTTTCGGCTTTTTCTTTCTTTTTTTTTGTAGCGATTTCAAATTTGCACTTTACCATATTTACTAAAATTTTGATTGCTCCAAAATTTTCTTAAAATGTTGCGGTGATCTTAAAGTATTGAAATTGAGTATATAAATTGTTATTTTTATGAATGCTCACG
The DNA here is from genome assembly GCA_963971545.1 of Philophylla caesio. Taxonomy (NCBI): domain Eukaryota; kingdom Metazoa; phylum Arthropoda; class Insecta; order Diptera; family Tephritidae; genus Philophylla; species Philophylla caesio. Next base: position 97,192,568 of record OZ020608.1, on the reverse strand, counting down.
TATAAACATACATTTACTTTCTAAGCTTGCATATGAAAAGCAAATAACTTTGAGTACTGTTGAATACTGTTTGGCGCTTCCTATGTGGATATGTAGATATGTATGTATGTATGTAAAAACTCCCACACTGCACCAAAGTAGATCAAAAACAAAACAAAAAAAAAACAAGCGACACAGGAAAGCTTTGACTGTCATTTGGCAAAAAAGAAAATTCAAATAAAACTGAAAACTTGTTAGCTGTGGTTAGCTTGCCAAGTCGGATTTGCGTTGCTAACTACATCCGTCATTATGGAATTTCATACAGGCCAACAAACTATGTATGTATGCAGTTAGATCACATTCACACATACGAGTACATACAAACACATAAAAGACCAAATGCAATTGGCACACATAAATGCAGTACCGTTAAGCGCTGTTTTGTCCAATAACTTGGTGGTGATTTTGGCCAAAATATATTGACGTCAAGCAGTCAAATAGCGCGTTTGCCGTTTGACATTTCACCAATTTGGCAGTTGACAGTTGGCACTCATGTTATATTGGTCAAGCAGTGTTTGACAAGCAACGAAGTTGAGTATTCGAACTTATGCTCATACACATGTATGTACATACTAGGAATGTCATTTTTGCGCATTTTATTGATCTCGGGATTTTCGAGATCGAGACAATCCCGGGATCCCGAATTTCACGAAGTTTTGATTCGTAATTTTTAATTTGTCAAAAAATGTAACACGTTTGTAATCGTTGTATTATAGTAGTATTCAAAATAATATTAATATAACAAAGAATAACGATTTGTTGTAAAACATGTAAGTATGTACATTGGTATTTATTGGTCTTTTCAGGAACAAAAAGAAATAAACGTAAAAAATGGACGCACATATAAAATAATTTATACTTCAAGTACAAATATAAATATTTGGTACAGAAGCAAATGCACCTACATAAAGTAAAACTATTTTTAATCACTTTTTGAGACCAATATTATATATTAATATATTACCATTCAGAAAAAAATCGAATACATCAAGTAAAAATTAAATACATCACCCATTCCATTTTGAGCGAAGCAGAATTATATCTTATTTTGATCAAAATGCAATCTTAAAGAAATAAAAGCCTTAACTGTGTTATCCTCCAACCTGGGCCTAAATTTGTTGCATTTACCATGATATAATATTTTGTGCATTAGATGTTGCGTTTAATTGTCCTGCTGAAAGTAGTATTTATATGTATCGTGATTTGAAGTCTGTAAATGTTAATGATCTGTTAACTAGTCTATCAAATGTTAACTTAGATGAATGTTGGTTTGTTGAAACTGTAGATGCAAAACTTGTCTTGTTAAACAAAACTTTGACTAAATTATACAACGATCATGTTCCTTTACGTGCGGCCCAGGCTATAAATAGTTATTGTCCCTGGTACAATAAAAAAGTCAGCTCTGCTATAAAACTTCGAAATAAATTGCATGCAAAATGGAGAAGAAGCAACACTGACTTTGCTTGGTCGAAGTACAAAACTGCACGAAACAAAGCAACTGTCAATATAAGACGCGCGAAACGGTTATTCTGTAACTCTAAATTGTGCCCGTCCTTACCATCAAAAGACTTATGGCGCAATCTAAAAAACTTAAATGTGCATGGAAAACTTAAGAGTACATGTGAAACTGACCCAAACGAACTTAATGATTATTTCGCTAGCGCCAGCAAAAGCAGTACTCGTAATAGTCATCCCGCTCAAAACTTAACTAACAACGTTAACATTAAAGAAGCATTTGAATTTGGCGGAGTGACCGAAGCAGAAGTTTTGACGGCTGTTATGGGTATCACATCCAATGCCATCGGTGGGGATGGCATATCTTTAAATTTCGTTAAGATTGTACTGCCATTTATTCTGGGCACTGTAACCCATGTCATTAATCACTGCTTCACAACCTCATATTTCCCAACTGAATGGAAGAAGGCTGTCATTATTCCTGTTGCCAAAAAGAGTATTTCTACTAGCCCCATTGACTATAGACCGATAAGTATTTTGCCTGCTTTTTCTAAAGTGTGTGAGTCCCTGATGGCAGCGAAAATTTCATTATTTATTCAAGAAAACAACTTATTATCTCCATTGCAGTCTGGGTTTAGACCTAAACATAGCTGCTCCACGGCTATGCTAAAAATACTTGACGACATAAGGATACGATATGACAATAGCGACTTAACTCTTCTTTGCCTTCTCGATTTTTCTAAAGCATTTGACTTAGTAAGTCATGACCTTCTTTGTAAGAAGCTTAAATATCTCTTTGGATTTTCTGACAGCTCTATTAAACTTATGACCAGCTATCTTGCGGGCAGAACTCAAAAGGTGGTGGGCAAGGCTGTATCCTCAATGTCTTGTAATGGTACCTCTGGTGTGCCACAGGGCTCTGTCCTTGGTCCTCTTTTGTTTAGTCTTTTTGTCAATGATGTGTTTTCTGTGTGTCAGTATGTCAATGTCCATGCCTATGCTGACGACATTCAACTGTATTTGTCTAGTCGTATTGGTCTTGTGGAGGATTTGTGTAACAAAATTAATAGTGACCTGTCAACAATTTCGCAATGGGCTCATGACAATAGTCTTTGTCTAAATTCTGCCAAGTCATATGTGTTGCCAATTAGTAATAGTGTAGTACATGTAGGAGATATTCCAGAACTTTTTGTTGGTAACAGTGCCCTCATGTTTACTGACAAAATAAGAAACTTAGGCTTTGTTATTAATTCGAAGTTGAGCTGTTCTGACCAAATAAATAAAGTTGTAGGTAATGTGTATAATGTTTTACGTAGGTTACGAATGTCAGCGTCATTTACACCCTTGGAAACGAGAAAAGAGTTAGCTATTCAACTTAGCGTACCACACATAACCTATTCTGAGCTTGTTTATAGCAAACTTGACTCTATTTCGTCCCATAAAATAGATGTAGCCTTTAATAATGTTACACGTTACGTCTACGGCCTAAAAAATATGACCACATCTCTTTATGGAGAAACAAAATTCTAGGATGTAGCATTTTTAATTATCTAGCAGCTAGAAATTGCATATTTATATTCAAGCTTATAGAATTTAAAACTATACGAGAAGTTAAAGTCAACAAGGTCAAGCAGGCTTCATAACCGGGTTATCCCTAAATGTTCCTACCTATCTATATCAAGACTGTTTTTCGTCAATGCTGTAAGACTTTGGAATTCCATTCTAATCTATTAAGGCTGCTTTGAATAGGGGTAACTACAAAGTCGTAATTCATAATTTTTTTAAAACTTTAAAATGAATGCGATTGCAATACGACTGTTCTTTTGTCTCTGTCTTTTTTTCTCCTAAGAAATCAAATTCCTGTCTTCCTATTTGAATACTTTATAATAAAAATAAAAATAACTTTTAACGTCTAATGTTTATCCGCAAGCTGACATTTACGTTTAAGTTTAATTTAAATTTAATAGTAATTTGAAAATGTTAATTCTGAATTCTTAAAATAATTCTTAAATTAATTTAATTTAATGTTAATTTAAAGTATTTAAATAAATGTATGTTAGTTTTTCCATTTGCCTATTTGTTAACATTAAGTTAACCTTAAGTTTACATAGTATTATGCAAGAACTCAATTTTGGGTAACTATGTACCATCCAGTTGATGTACTATAAAAGACTAAAAGTCTTACAGATACAACCACTTACATTAAATAAATAAATAAATTTAAAATCTGCAGTGGAGAAGCACCGCTCCGACTCAACACTTGTTGGTTGGATTGTCGACAAAAAGTTAAATGTTCTCTATTGGACATAGCCTTTATCGCCTGATTACAAAAACTATCAATTTATTTTACCAAGCCTTCGGATAAATTATATGCCTTTCTATTAATGGACAATTGCGAGCTGCTTGTGTAATACAACAATGGTTTACTTGTTGTTTTTGTTTCTCATGTTAAATTTTCCTATTTCAATACAGCTCTGAAAGATGTGTTTAGTGTGTTATTTGTTTGTTTTATTCGATCAGCTCTTTTTATTTTAAATAATTTGAGATTTAGTTTTGTTTGAAAATATGTAAATTAAAAATTTTAAAAATAAATGGCTATTAAATTTACTGTTTTCTGCAATTACGGGATTATAATAGACTGATCCCAGGATATTCGGGAGTTAAAAAAGGCCAGGATCGCCGGGATCCCGGGATTGACATGCCTAGTACATACATACATACATATACTTAAACACGGCATGCGAGTAAAAAGTACATCGGGGTTTCAGTTTGTACTTTGTTAATGTTTGGTAAGAAAGTAGGTCGGTTGTATGTTTGAACGTTCACAATTACGTCATCCTCTTATCTACCTATAATCAATTTTAAAAACAATTTTTGTTGGAAATCGCTTAAATTGATCGCAGATTTTTGAAATTTTTTTGCAAAATTTATATTCCAAACAATAATTAATTTGGTTGAACGTTGCAAATGCGGCAAAACAAAATTTCAAAAATCGGTGGTAATAGGTACGTTCGTTTACAACAGAAAATATCCAACAGCAAAATTGCGGGGAAATGTCTTCTGTTCTCTCACAATAGAAAAATATCCAAAATAGTACGCGAACGCAAAATTTGCAGAAACTTGCAAGTTCAACGAACAGGTGAATGGATTCTTGTCCGCATCCAAATATGCAAATTGTAAAATGTTCCATTACTGTTTTCTTGAAACATTCTACAAAGGAAACTTATACAAATTAACAAAAACTTGCATCTTGTATGTTTAACACTCGTATTTTATTATTTTCACTTTTTTAAATTCTTAAACAAAAACTTCTAATTTACCCAATTCAAATCATCTGTTTTTGATCAGCTGTTTTCTTATTGGCAACAGCTTTCCCTCAAAATGAAATGTCACTTTGCTCTCTCAGTTGAGCGATTTGAAACTTGCACTGCATAATCAAAATAAAATTTTTTTTTCTAAAAAAGTTCAAAATTTTCATCAAATTTCGTTGAATTTATAAATTTTTTTTTAGTTTAAAATTTGGGTTTATTTGAGAGTTAGATAAAAGAAAATAAATGGTTTAAATTTGTGAAAACGTCCCAGTCCAATTACGTTTGCCACCAGTTTGTATACGAGTATATATGAAATTTACGGCTCAACCTAATACTCAATATGCTTGTGTGATTTGCGTAATTTTTTTGTTAAATTTATTTGTATACGACTTGAACCTCTGACTAATATTCACCCACGCCGCCAGTTTACTGTCAAAAACGTCAAATCGACATGTCACGCAAGAAAAGTCTTAAATTTCAATTAGCCTTTTACGCACGCCGTTCAATTTCGGTTGTCATCCGTAACCGGTGTATACAAATGCAAACTAGTCGATCCAATAGTACAGAAAGTAATCAGCTTTTCTCCATAACGCCAGAACTTTTCAAAAATTGATTCCAAAACACTGTAGCTCGGAAAATAACACTCTACAACAGGCAAAAATCTCACTGGGCTTCTCAACGGTTTTAAAGCTTTTGGGTCTGCTGAATCCGAATCTGTAGCCATATTTTTTGGGTCACTCTAGGTTTTCTCTACAGTACGTGGTTAGTAAAAAATATTTTAGAAAAATTATATAGTATAACTGATAGGGATCGGGCAGTTTCGGTGTCTTATTACGAATCAAAATATCAAGTAGTATTTCTAGCAACTATGTATGTATTATACGTGCTTGTCGAAATTTAACAGAATATACAGATTATTTTCATTCAACTTCTTTCTAGTATTACACAAAAGGATAATATTTTAGCAATGCTTAATTTTCGTAGAGATGAGATCTTAAATTTCGCTTGGTAACCGTTGGTGAAGCTCTGAAAGCTATGCAACGGAATAATCACATAATTTATTTATCGATAGTAGCGCCTTTAGTGACTTCGATATTTTATTTTATTTATAGTCTCAAAAGGTTTAAAAAACAATTTTCTTTATTTTACTGCTTCAATTTCGATGACTTACAATCATAGTTATACGAGAAAATCGAACCCAGTTACCTCGTGTCAGTTGTTGTTATAAAAAAAAAATTCCAACAAAAAGCTGACCTCCAGCCCAATAAACAAATGGTGATTGAGTGTATTATCAGTGACTATGTGCAAATTTCTTTTTATGTTAAGTTATTGTGCTTTTCATAAACACCTCATTCAAATTTCTCATTTGTTATCGTATGTTCTGATTACTTCACTGATTTGCACATAAAATACATGTGTACATATTTATGAGTGCAATAACTTGTGCGTACTTACCCTAACGGCTGGCACAACTTTGTCCGGTCGCAAACATTTCAATATGATTAAGTACAACATTTCTTCTACATTATCGTAGGGCTTTGGTAGCGGATGTTCCTCGGGCGATGACAAATCGTAGTATTTCTTCCAAAGTTGAACGTCCTTTGCAAATTGTTTGTAGAAGTCTTTGAGACTACATTGCAGATATTTATAATGAAAGAAACACGTGAACATATGTACATACAAATAATAATTACTATTTACAACATGACAGTTAAGGTTTACTTTAGTAGTTTAGAAAATGTCGGAATTGAGATGCTGGTAGGTATGAAGTTACACAATTTATTTTATAAAAGTTCTGAGTTTGGTCAGTTTGGGGTAGGACCAATTTTGAAGATAAACATTGTATACCTAGAATGCAGCATTAGCACCAGCAATAATATCAGCCTGAAATGCAAGCCAATACCTCTTTTTAGCGCTTAAAAGTTTTTGAAAAGCCGAATCTTTCTTGGAAAAAAATTAAATCTAGCACTACAAATCTTTCATCACGCCCGTTCTTTTATAGCACGGAGAAACGTGGGCTATTTTAAACGAGAATATGATCAATTTGGAGTACTTCGGGAGAACTAAATTCTCTAAATTTTAAGATTCATAAACATATGTGCCTCATTTGTTCGGTTGTATCGGCAGTATGCGGTTTTCATTTGGAGGCCTATATGGCATAGTTAGAGAAGAACCATAAATAGAGAAGAATGTGTTCAAACAATATATTCTCCAATATGCCATTCAATCACAGTCTCGAGAACAGGTTTTTTTTTAATCTTTTGAATTATTTTTTTAATTTTTAATGTTGATATTTTTAAGTTTAATGTATACTCTTTTATTCTGTAATATTTTTGTAAAATAATAGACTATAATAAATAAATAAAATAAATAAAATAAATAAAATAAATAAAATAAATAAAATAAATAAAATAAATAAAATAAATAAAATAAATAAATAAAATAAATATATGATCGCGTGTGCAATCTCAGCTAAAGCAGATGCAAGGATTCAATGATCGCACTGGGTTGAACAAGGCTGACGAATATACGTGTTTTATGATGTGGAAAGATTTCGTTTGTTGTTCCCCGCCATCGATATTGATTACGATGAGTCTAAATCAAAATATTTTGATAAGGTGGTATGTTTAGTATTAAAAATAATTCACAATTCTTTAATCTGCAAAAATTAATCAATTCAACCAAAGAAGAGGTGGATCATTCAAGTTAAAAATAATAGAGTTCCTTGAGGAATTTTCGAGGTACCAACATTAAAGTTCGCTTAACCTATTCTAAAATATTAATTTCTATTGATTTAAAAAGTTTTGAAGAAATTCAGTAATCTACGGAATACCGCACGCATTGAGCTAAATTATAGGAATGTATGACACAGCAGTAATAACAATAATGTTTGAATAAATCACCATTAAATTTTTTTACAACAAATGATTTGTAGTTGAAGAAATAAATTAATAATATTAATCACTTAATGCGTAAAGCCGCATAATTAAAAAAAAAAAAATATATATATATATAGATATGTATATATGTATATAAATATAACTAACAAGTTTACTGCTCTTATCGGTGTTTCAATAACTTCCTAGAGACTGAAATATAATTACCCACAGAATCTAAAAAAAATTATACAAAAATTATGTACATTTTGCAAAGATTATTTGAAATTTGAATTTATTGCCGTCAATGCGATGATTACATCCAAAACCAAAGGAGTACAAGTCTGACGTTGAAAAATATCATAATTAACTAGCTGCCTTTGCGTTGGCTTTGTAGCTGAAATTTGCATGATTTTTTGATTCGAAGAAATGCACATATAATTAAAAAAAAAAAACTAAATATAAAAGCTGTTTAACAATTGAAGTGCGATTATACGAGTACGTACATTGTGTAGTTAGCTGAACGTTTTGCTAATTGATGGCCATGAACCAGTCGATTTGAGCTGAGTTGAGTGAGCTAAGCTGTGCTGAGTAGAGTTTCGCTAAGTTAAAAGACGCTTCAGTTTGTGAACGCTTTGCGGTAAATTAGCGCAAATATTCAAATGCAAAAACCAAAGAGACGAAGGAACAAGCGCGCAATTAAAAAGTTACAAAACAAAAGTACAAAAAGGTGTGAGAGAATTAATTGTGCCGTTTTGTTCGTTTCCTAGGCGCTTAAAATGCTTGGTTGAGTAATGAAGATGATTGGATATTCCATTAGCTTAAGCATGCAAAATGCCAAGCTTTAATCCAAGCAACACAAGCAACGCTCGAGCTGGATTATTTATATTTAATATAAACAGCGTTGCCACCTCTTCTTGGTAAGCATATTTCTTGCGTTGCTGCTGTTGTTTAAAAGGAAATAATGTTGAAATGCAGTTGCAATCTGTTGGCATTTCAAAACGAGAGGTTACGTATACCCTGTTATTGTTTAGAATTATCGTAATCATAAATGGATTCATTCATTGAATTGTGAGCGTTAAACGACGAGGTTGTAGAAGAATATAAGACTGTTGAGGAGATGTGGTGATTTTTGGAATATCACCTACCGCTGTATTAAATGTCTTCTTCATATCAACTCACCGCCTGCTTTGGTCGTATAGTTTTTGCTGATAATTTCATCAAAGAAGGCACATAACAAAGAACTTGCATCGCGTTTCGTTCATTGTGGCAAGTTATATCGGCTTATTTCACCACACCGAGATTCAATTAGATCGAATTGGATTATAATATCAATGTTGAACTCGTTCCAGTATGTTGAAAAACGTCGAGAAATTTTGTAAGAGGAACGGAACGGAACTTGCACCTTCTTTGTAATATTCGTTCTTTGATTTCATCACTTGATGCAGTACTGTTTTGTTATTTACATTTTGCTGTTATATTAACAAATGTCAATTGGAAATACATTTAAAAAAATAATTTAAATGGAAGCTTTTTTACAAAAAACCACAAGAAAGCATTTTTCTTATTTTATTTTATACTATTTTAACTTTTAGAGCACGGAAAGTTATCCAAATCTCAAGCAGTTTGCCTAACTAAAAGTAAGAGTGTTAACTCAAAACTCGTACCAAGAAATATAAATGGCATGACTGTGGATTTTTAGTTGCAGAAGGTAATCATGAAAAAAAATCTTTACCAACATTTATTGCCAATGTCTTTTAAAATCTACCTTAAGAAATATCGAGTGTTTACTCATTTCTACTTACATAGTGTACCTTAAGAAATTTTTAAACGCCAACAGAAAAATAAACAAACACAATTAAAGAAAGCTTAAAAATAAATCCTACCAAGTATGGCTTTTTATTAAAGCTATCTCTCTGGAAGTTTTTTTCGAAGATCATCAAATAATTATTGCATACAAAGGCAGCTGTAGCCGAAGTACTGTTTGATGTCAAATTCAACAATTTCGTCATATTTTGGTGTAGTTCAACTTTGAAGAAATTTATTCTATTACTTGGAACATTCGAAATAAATAAAAAAATTAGTAAAGAATCGAGCTAAGGACGCATTATTGCTCACAAAATTCAACTAGAGGGGCACTAGCAAATTATGTTTCTTCTTTTATTATCGGCTAGGGGTTTAAATTTCTTGCATTTTTTATGGCTCAAAATTCGATAGCTTTAATAAAAAAAATCAATATAAGTACTTGTATGAAGTTCCGAGAATTTCTGCAGTCCTAGCAGGATCAATTGCATTTCCAATCGATAACAATTAATAAGTATATTATTTCTGTAGAGTTTTGCCGAAACAACAGAGTATTTGTCTTTAGTAGATAATATTTTAAGCACACTAATTTTGAACTTTTTAACATATGTTTATATTTTTAAACGAGTATATTAAAAATTTTAAAACAAATTCTAACGCTATAACCACTTAAAAAGAATATGTATGTTTTTTAAATATTTGCTTGAGTACACAAATGATTGAAAATGAAATTGTCGTTTCATTTAAAAAAAAATTTAAAGCAATTTTTCGAATTACTTTCAGAATAGGACGTATTACATTTTCTTCCAAATTGGGTTTTTAGTATTGCATTTCTTTATTCATTATCAACTTACCCTTCCAGATCGCTAGCGCGAAATATTTGTGTCCAGGCTTTTTCCGGTAGCCAACTATTGTCCGGATTAGGCGGCACCGCTTGCAAGCCAACGCCTCCAGTCAGGAAGAACAACAAATGCGATTTATTTATTTTCCCCTGTTTGAACATTTGTTCATTGTTGGCATATCAACAGCACAGCACAGCATCATATCGCATCGCATCGCATCGCATCCAAGGCAAGAAAATTTGCAATGGAATTGTATTTATGTACATATGTAGACAAGAGCAGCAGGACGAACACCAAAGTTATAGTAGCATCATTTTTGCATTTTATATTTGTAAAGTAGTTAGTCGTTTTTGAAAGTAATATGTGCATTTGTGTATATTGTTGTTGGCATAGTTAAAGTGAATTTATTTTAGTTATTTTACGCCATAAAAGAATGTTTAATGACATTGTTGTTATTTTCGTTGTTATCATTGCCACAGTGGTTGTTTTTATTGTTGTTTTGTTATAACGTCCATAGTGCAATAAGTAAGTAAGTAGATATTAGGCAGCAGACAAGGTATTAGCAGTTTGCAGCATTTGCATTCACCAACCAAACGTCCCATTTCCAACACGCCCCCCAAATCAGATAAATGCAGCATCGTTTATAATGTTGGCCAGCAGCAGCATTGCCAGTTTAGTGGAATGAAGTTGGAAATTAGCAAATGGCAAGTTCCATTTAGATGATTGCAGTTTTATGTTTGTTCATGCAAATTAAATGGGATTAAATAAAAAATTAATCAACATTAAGATGGCAATGGCGTCAAAAGCCGGATAGGCAATAGTGTACTTATGTAGTTCGTAAGTATAAATATAGATATATGTACATATGTGTGTATGTAATATGTACAAGTGGAAAGTTGTGTAAAAAGGTACATATCTGAGAAAAAATAAGTAAACAAAAAAACTGAACGGAACGAAGCTGAAGCTGAAGCCAAATAAAATATAATAAATCAAATCAAATCCTAATAAAAACTGCCTAGGCAGTGAGTGTAAGGTTGAAAGGTATTTGTATAAATAATTAAATATATTCAAATGATATGTACTTTTAAAGAAAAAGGAACATGACAAAATGTTTTAAAGGCACTAGTAAAAAGTGGTTTAGATATTAATGCGATGAAATATATAACGAAAACTGTCAAAGAAGGTATAATAAATTTAATTAGTGAATATAACACAAATCTTTCAAAAATGGAGTTATTACTTTTATAAGTTTGTTTAGGCCATTCCTTTTTGCAATACAATCTAAGATTTTCAGCACATAAAAATGACTTAGCGAATAAAACGTGGGTTGGCTGACTTTAGCATAAATCAGTAGTTTACCATTCCAATTTTGCTATTCAAAAGGGATCGGGACTGACACAGCGTCTGCTATACTTAGTGCGAGTACAAAACGTAAATTGTTATAAAATTCAATTAAAAAGAATTCCGTTCAAATACATACTAAATAATTATTAATCCACTAATTCATTTCATTAATTCCTTTTCTTTCCACACAACTGACCACGAGACCATTTGCATTTGCGTCAGCTTGTGTTCATCAAAGTTATTTATCAAAACTAAAAACCACAACAAACATTAAAAATGAAAGAAAATATGGAGGAATTATCAAAAACCAACGAGTGCCAGTAGCGGCTTCAAGTTTGCATTTTTTTTAAATAAAAAAGCAAGTTTGTTGAATTATGTATTCTGGTGTAGAGGTATGAATTTCAGGTAATTTTTGAAGTGTCGTAAAAAAAAGCAGTCACTATTTTTACTATAGATTTTGTTGTTAGTTATTTATTAATATTACAAGAATTCAGAAAAATATCAAAAAATAAAAAAAAGTTAAAAGGGATTCTCAAAAAATAGGCACGTGACCATACCCACGTTTTCAACCCTCCTAGCAATCTGAAAAATAAAACAACAAAGATTATCCAGAATAATGCCGCAACGTCTGGAGCTACGGAAATGTTGGAGAGCAAACATTTTTCAATAATTGGCGACTACCTGAAAAAAAATCAATTTTTACCCCTGTTTTAACTTTTTCGAATTTTTTAAAAATAGTAAAAATTTAAATTTGGTGATGTGTATAGTTCCCGACAAAGAAAAGTTTATAAAGAAGACTCTCTAAAAATTTCAGGTTAATCGTTCCAGTAGAATCTGAGAAACCGTGGGTATCGTTTTCAAAAAGAAAGTTTCGTGAAAAACGTGTTTAAAGTTTCACGTGAAGTTTTCGGCAGTCAAAGTAATCAAATTTACACTTAGCAAAATACCTACATATATCTCCGAAAAAATGTGAATTTTGAAAAATCCTGTTGTAGAAATATTCTTAAATAGTTAAACTAAAAAATCGATTTTTTTTTCTAGACCAAAATACCCACTTAATCTTATGCTGAAAGTTTCAAAAGAAGATTAAAATTATTTTGTTATAGAAAATTATTTTGTTATAGAAATAATTTTAAACAAATATTAAAAATATAATTAGGATTAAGAAAAAAGTTGATAGTCCTAGTAGACATGTCAAAGTTACGTTATTACAAAAAAAAATGCCGGCTAATAGGCTACCAAGGGTATTTATTTTAGTATTTTTTTTATTCGTTTTCTTCAATATTTAACATTACCTACTCGCATACACTTAGCACAATTTTGAAACATAGTTCTTTAACTACTGCTACCTACGCAATTTTTTCCATTAAATACATATATTTGTGCATTAGATCGGGTCACGCAAAGAATAGTTTCAATTTGCTTTTTTCTGAATACTCTTGCTGTATTTTGATATCAGTTTCGGAAGGCAATGCCAGTACAAGAACTCAAAATAGCGTTGATGTGAAAATTATACACTAACTCAGTAAGGGGAAACCTTACCCTCCTAAAATCTTAGCAACATCGTTATTAGTATTAGAAATATTTTTCGGTTTTTGTAAGAATTTCTTTAGAAAACCCTATAATCAGAAAATTGAAATGGAACTTTACCTTAAGAAATTTGGCAAGGTACCGAAAAGAGAATTATTATACCTTAACGAGCAACTTACGATTTTTTTACAGCATTAGTTCTGTAACAATGCTAAGGATCGTTTTGTCAAGTAGTTTTGAAAATTTGTCTGATCTTTAATAACATTCTTCAGAACAAAATTTGGGTCTAAAAGATGAATTTGAAATTAATGTGCAACCTTTTCTTATAAATTTGACAATTTTATTTTTTGGACGATTGTCAATAAATTGGCAAACGAAATTTTTTAATTTGAAAGATATATGCATTTACCAGTTAGAAAAAAAATGTTCAAGTTTTAGGAAGCGGTGCGTTTTTTTTTTGTATAATGAACAATCCACTCTTATGTACACATACATATACATACATACACAAATGCAGTTACACACATATATATGTCTACTCACCCGCGATACAGATATACCCAAACACATCACCAACGAAATGACAAGCTTATCCTTCTCGAAAAGCGATCGACAAACATTTTGATAAATTGATTTCGTAAAGTAATAATTCAAATGCTCTAAACGCTCTTCGAGTACATTCGATTTCGGCGCCTTAAGTATAGCATTTACGAATAGATTGAGAAACCAGGCCAACGAGTATTGATACATTGGATCGATGTTTGCCAATTCGCTGATGCAGAAGAATAGTATGGCGGAATGTTTGGCCACCGGTACGTATTGTTGGCGTGCGGCGTCAATTTCCGTTTCGGTTGCTACAGCGATTACTTGCTTCTCTTGTATTTCCTCTGATAGTATTTTACTCGATGACAGTATGTTGATGGCATTCTCATCCTCTAATACATTACCCTCCGACGAGGAGAGTACCTAAGAAAAGGAAGTGAAGTGGTTGAGATAAGTAGTGTTCAGTTGAGTTGAGGTTAAATATAAACACAAATACATCTACATAAATACCAGAGTACCATATGTACTGTAGGTATGTACATATGTATCGTGGATACTCGCATGAAACTGGCACAGCTTGTGGCTAAGTACTTAGTCTGGAAGTACTGGTACATATTTGAGCATGAGCAGCTATAGATATGTGTAGATCCTTGCTTTGTGTGTAATATGTTTGTTGTTTATTTGTTAGTTTGTATATTGTATGTATGTATGTATGTCGTTGATGGATGAAATGGTAAACTTAAGTTTAGCTAACAAGTGTTGTGGAATCATCAAATGGATGAGTATACAAGTTTCAGCACATTCGAATGTGCCTTGTGAGGTGAAAGCGTTAGTAACTATTTGCTAAGTAAGAAACTTCTGTGCTAGAGATTACTTGTATTTACGTATTTCATAAAAGTACACATATGCGCACATACGTAAGCACTGTTAAATCAAGCAGTGTGCTAGAATAGTTCGCAAATCCACCTAATTTTTAAAGTTAACGCAATTGTTCGTTGGTTTGTTCATGAGAATCTTTGCAATCGTAGAAAAATTAAACGATATACATACATACATACATATATATTGAATCATAATGCAAAAATTTGATAATGTAAACTTTTCCTAAAAAAAGAAAACTTATTCAGAATCTTTTTAAGGTTTTAAAAGTTTTTTTACCTTTGATTGGTTTTATAATATTTTATTCAAAGTGATTTTTTGGGATATTCAAAAATAAGGTTTTGGGTAAAATAAAACTCTACTAAATATATTGGATTATAGGTATTTTCTCGTTAGTATTATTTACAACTATTTTCTTAAGTTTTTCCTACTTTGTGAGAGCATTTACTGCTAAAAGCGCGATGTTGATTGCAAATAAGTTATGTGTGATCGCTTTGACAAAGTTGATATGTTTGCAATAAAATTCGTTAAAAAATAAAGAAATAAACATGCCATTGGGTTACTTAAGGACACCGAAATTCAAAGTCTTTCACACCGAACAGTTAAATTTATTCAGTTTTTAAGGCTTTTTTCGATTTTTTAACTATATTTCAGTATTGAAAATATTTATATTCGAAAATAAGCACAACTTTTCCAAACAAATTGGATAAATCACTTTTTAATAATTTGGCGCTTACACCATATACATAGCTCAGTGTTTGGCCGAGCTTCTTCTACCATTTGTTGTTTGCGTCTTGTATATTGTACCACAAATGAAGGCTCTTTGCAGTTTTTTTGGCGACTCTGAACGGCAGATGTATTTTATGAGAATCTTTTTTATTGGCTAAATAACATCGGAGGTTTACCATATCCTGCCGAGGCGAATAAAATCCTTACGAGACATTAAAAACATAAATATTTGGGTAGTAAAACAGGAATAGCAATTATTTAAGAAGATTTGGTAAAATGAGAAATTTTTCAAAAAAAACGGAAAATTTTAAAAAGTTATATAATGTTTTAGTAACAATAAGACCTACTAGAACATTGAGCGTTCCGAACATTTTCAATATAAAGTTTTGTAAAAACGAAAGAAAGGAATATAATGACTCTAAAACATATCAACTTTAAAATTGAATATTGTTTATATAAAAAGTGATGAGTTGTAACGCGAAAGGCGAAATTGTTTATTTTCTAATCTTCACTGGTATATTTTCGCCGGTCGTTTCGTCAAATAAATTTCGCTTCCGAGTTCATAATAACGCCTTTAAATTTCAGACCGAATGGTGAGCTCTAGTTTAAAATTTATCAAACTGTTTAAATTTAGAAATTTCAAATTTCAAAATTAAAAAAAAAAAATTTTTGTTAAATTTCAAGAGTCTAGTACATTAAAAACCAGACAGAAACAAATATTGAATATTTTGATGAGGTGTAATTTTTTAACATAATTAACACCAATGTTTATCGGTTTTTTTCGGTGTTTATTTTTAGCTGACCGTGGATATTTTTGTTCAAATACGAGTTAGCTGAAAATTACTTAAAAAAAATCGACTTACCCAGCTTTTTGCTGATTTAAAATTAAGAACTGGCCTTTTCAAGTTGCGACTTTTCAAATATTTTAAAAACCGGTTTTGCAAAAGAGTACAATAATGGAACACCATCAATGTAAATACATTTCTCAAGAATGATGCTTCTCTTATAAATTTTATTTAAAGCATTCTTAAATTATTCTAAAACTTTTTACACTAAACGAGAGTAGTGTAAGTTTTTCTTACCTCGAGAATTTTCGATTCGATGGTATACAGAGCATCGCGATTTTTCGCCGACTCAACAATCAATTGCTCCTTTTTCTCTTGCAAATCGGGACGTTCGCGTGCTACAGTATTGGCTAATAGTTGTTCGCGCAAACCCTGTTCTGTGATCATGAAATTCAAAACCGCTACCTATACAAAATGAAGAGAGAAATGTAATTAGTGTACTTTTCATTACAAAGTTGTGTGCATTTAAGAAGCAAGCAATAAATATGGCAATCTTGTGAATTAAAATTTTAACAAAAAATTTATGTAGACAGACAGTGTTAAGGTTTTTATTAGTATTTAAGTGTAAAGTCTAAATGCAAGTTGACACTATATGAAATGGAGTATTTTTTTTGTCTAAAGTTAAATATTATTAAGAAATTGAATATTTTCAATTATTTATATTACACGTTCTAGTTTAAAGCAATTACTCCAGTATATAACCAGAATTTGTATACCAACATATTCTGTATTAACATACAACTCAAAATGTGGTAAGCATTGTCATCAGAATTTCACAGCGGTGGCTTCTACGAAACTCGCTGATTGCCGAAAGCATGCTAAGGCGAATGCTTCTTTGAGCTACTCAATAAAACAAACAAAAAAGTGCTATACTCGTAAACGGGTATTATACGTACTTACACATATGTACATACACATACGCTAACTTCGCATAGTTATGCCAGCGCATCACTGCACACAACTTACCATAACCATTATTTCCGGTGAATAATGTGGATTACGCAAGCATGTTGTTATATATAGACGAAAGTTGGGATTATATTCCAGCATGGTCTCGCCACTTTTGATGAAGAGACCACCTTTGTGTTTAATTACGTTCTTCTCCAGAATTGGTGTCAAATTTGAATCCAAATGTTCACCTGTTCATTTTTGTGTGTTAAGAATGGAAAAAGAAATGACGTTAATTATGAAAGTGGAATTGAGTTGATGAAGTATGAAAGTTTTTAATTAAATTCCCTTTGCAGCAATAAAATTGTAATCTAATATGTGTTCATCACATACATAATTTTAACGTGTACGTATGAGTATTTGAGTAAAAACCAATTTAAGTGCCCGGAGCAATTTTGTAAGCAAATGTAGTTAATTAAATGGAAATCTGTTTTTTTTTGTTTTTTTCCATTTTTATTAAAACCATGCGATATTAAAAATGTATTATTTATTGATATTCACCACATTGCTCTGTTAACTCAAATGTGTGGAATTATTCAAAGGTAATAAATGCAATGGATATTTCATCAGTATTCATTTACTCGTCAATGATTTTTGATATTCAAGTCTTTCGAACTTTGTGAAATATTAAGCAATTTTAATGGCCTAATTTTATTTAAAAGAGTAATAAATTAGAAGTATAACACACTTAGAAAATTACATACATACATATTTCCATGCAATTGATTCCTCTAATCAAAATGTAAAAGTAATCATTTGTAGAATATTCGAAAGTATACATGAGATCACTAAAATATTTGTCTAAATAAGAGACTTTACAGCAATCCTAAAGTTTTTGATTGCCTTTCGGTGGAATTAAGGCCAAAATACTTGTGAACATCCACACACACATACGTCTGTTTAAATTAAGAGCAGCGATTGGGTTTCAGAAATTTTCTTTTGTTTTTCTTTTTATTAATTTCTTCTAATTTTAAATTCGGTTCATAACAACCGGAGTTTGAAACTTAATAATACTTAATAATTGAATAAATTTTCACTAAAACTTTAAACTTTTTTTTTGAGAATCTTTAGCAAGTTATGTTAAGCAACTTCTTTATGATACTACGAGTATAGTTGAACGGGTTGTTAAATATCACGTTAAAAAATATTCTGAACAAATTTTTTTGAAAAATCGTTTATTTGTTTGTTAATCGTTTTTGTAATTTCCTATAAAGTTTGAACCTGTATGAGGCTGAATGAATTTTAAATATTTCAAATGAAAAAGAAAAGCATACAAATTTGTTTATTGTTTAATCGAAATTGTACAAACAACAACTACACGGTCAAGTAGAAATATCGACAGAGCAACCGGATTTGATTGGAGTAAGTTATGAAAGGAAAATAGCGAAATAACAACAGTCGTGGGTGCGATTCCCAAGGGAGCCTTGTAGTAAATTTTTTTGTTGTTTTTTTACTCCGACAAGGTTGAAAGTTGATGTATTTTGGAACGATTTTCCGTCGATCCTTGTCAAATTTGGTTTTGAAACAAACCGGTTTCGGCGTTGTGCCATCTTCAGTGTTATTTTTCGTTCTCTGTTTAAATGTAAATAAATAAATCAGATTAAGAGTTCTCCGAAAGATCTGCTATAATTGCTAGCACTTTCAGCATTGTTGCTTTTCCCTCTATTTTTTTCCCAAAAACCAAACGGCCTTAAAGCTCATAAACAATTAAAAATAATAATTATATGGCAAATAAAAACATATTGTTGGAAATTTATCTATGTATTTGTCATTAGAAAGTTGCTATCAAGAAAATTTCAAATAAATTTCAATTAGCTTCTTCGAAAATGTTCACACTTTCTGGTTAAAAGTATGTATTTTAAAATATAAAACCAATCAGCTGTCCCTTTTTTGCAGTGATTTAAATATGTATGTAGTGATTCCGTCATTGAAAAATCGTAATATTACTATTTACGTAAATTGTTTTTAATCACTGCGAGTATGCAGTTTAGAAGCGCATTCAATTTTGAAATAATTAAGTGTATTTTAAAATGGAAAAAACTACTATTAATTTATAAGTTTTTTTTTAACGAGAGTTTGCTTGCATTTTCTTCTATTTCAAAAGCGCATTCAATTTTTAAAAAATTAAGTGCATTTTAAAAGGGAGTTTTCATGCATTTTCTTCTATTTAAAAAAATTGTGATGGTATGTGGTAAGAGGCGGTACATTTAAAACCTGATAACAGCCATATTTTATATTTTACTAAATTTCATTAATATCGGAGACCTTTCTATAATAAATGCATGCTCTTAACGAATAACCGCCATAATGGATCACACTGTGCGATTTTATAACTTCAAATATGTTTGTAGAAACGTAATACAATTCAGCATGCTACATTTTTTAAAAACAAAAGAAAGCTGTCAATTACCGTTTGCAATTTCCTCAAATTACTTTCTGGTTAGGAACTTAAAAGTTTGTAAAGGAAAGCCAAGGACATACTTTTACTGATATCAGTGTCAATTAGAGTCGTGCCTTATAGAGCAAATTGAAGGTATAAATCAAAGCAGTAGTACTGAGATAATTTTATAAAAATAACTTATAAAAAAATATAAATAATATGTTAATTTAGTTATTCATTCCGGATTATATCCTTTGGAAAAATACACAAAGGTGATACAAGCCAAGCTGCAGTTAATTATACGCCAAAATGTGATAGCAATCGACTGAAAAAGCAAGTACATACATACGAAGCTAAAAAGTTCAATGAAAAAGAAATAATTGTATGAATGAACAATAAATGCAAGAATACAAAAAACAGTGCATCAGCATTCAGAATACAACTTTGTAAACAATAATTGAAAATTTAATTAAAATGTGATGTCATGAAAAAAGAAATACACGCTCGCTTCTTTACACTATCACAGATACGTGAAATCGAACGCTTATATTCGTACGAACGTTTTTTTTTGAGAGTGTCGATTTATGATTTTTATTTCATTTATAGTTATTTGCATTAATGTTTTTGAGTGATCTTTTACTGTTTACCCTTTAATTTTGCGTATATTTACATTTTTTTTTTCAGTATAGTTACACATATACAAGTAACTATTATTCGCATTAATTAATATTCACATTAAAATTTTATAAACATAAAGCCACAGATATGAGTGTTTGGAATTTGATTTGAAATGTGGAATATAAAAAAAAATTGTTTAATTTACTTTAAGCTTTACAAAAATTATTAATAATTCATTAAGTCCTAATTGATATTAAAAACTGTCATACGATGCATTTTGTGTTGTATACGAGTACATAGTATAAATTCTATTATCAAATTGACACACAAATTATTTCGCTTTAGCGATAAAAACAAAAGAAACCAAAGAAATCAAACTTAAAAATTAAAACTAATTCCTATTATAAGCTGAAAATAATATAATGAACTAAAAATGGTATTATTGTAAAAAAAACGTGGGTTCCTCGATATACTAAATATATGGCACAAAGCGCGCCACGCTTTAGCTTATATTAAGAATTATTTTTCATTTTTTAGTTTAATGTTTTTTTTTTTGCTTTCGACGCAATCAACTGCATCGAAATTGATAGTATTTAATAATTTCTGAAGTTCTGATAAAAATCATGGAGGGCATTAAAAGCAGGAAGATGAGCGCCTAAATTGTTTCGTATCCGCTCAGGTTACTCATACGATCTGTACGACAAAAATTTACTGCCGGCTGCCTGTGCTTATAAATTGAATAAAACTTATGGAATTTTTATATTATCACCGGTTCTTGATAAGTGTACAATGCTTAAATTAAATCTGACCGATTAAAGTGGGTTAAAATCGAGTCCAAAGAGTTCAAAAGCAAATTTTGGTACACATAAGTAATGAACTCATGTGTATACATACAAACATACATAAATAATATTAAAAATTACTTTTAACTTCGGAAGAGAAATTAAAACGTTTTTAAAGAAAAACAAAAATAAAAAAAATCTTTGTAAAATTCTGACAAAGCTTAATATCATATATGACCAAAAATGTTAATAATGTGTATTCAATATTTTTTTCTGTTCAATCTATAGCTCTCAGGGAATAAACAATGATTTAGTTCAGAGCTAAGCAAATTGAAATGCTCGTGAAATTCTTCAAACATGATGTATCTGACGCCTTTGACGTACCCTACACGTTCAAAATGCGAATTAAAAAAAAAAAAATATATGTCCATATTGTTTGTTGTAGAGGAATTTTTTTTGCTTTTTTAATATACATAGTTGAATATAAATTGCGAAGTCAGATTTTAAATTAAAATGGCAGTTTCACGACGGTGGACAGTACATTTTTGTTATTTTTTTTAGCCGATTGCTGCAAATTTCGGATTTGAGTTTAAGAACTTGCATCTGATTCTTGCACAGATTTGTTCAATTATTATTTATTTGAAAATTTATATGTTTTCCATCAAGTGTTTACGAAAAAAACGTGTTTTTAGAGGACCTTACTCTTCGGTAAGTTGTTTTGATGTCTGGCCATTTTATCTTACAAAACAACAGATGGTATTACAGTTTCCTATACGCAGATATTGTTTGATTTAGCATGTGATGTGTTTTTTTTTGTATCAAAAGTGCTTGTAATTGTGTCACTTTTTCAATCTACTTTAAAATGTTAACCTGCGTACATACTTGGCGTACATTCTTACATTATTTGGTGCGGTGTAAGGTATGAATAATGTAAACGCAATTTATATTTTAACAAAGACGCAATTTTCGCTTTTGCAAAAAAAAAATATATTCTGCAAAAACAAACTTTAAAAACTGTTAAAATGTTTGTGCATTGTTGCGGGATGACTAATGCTCGAAACCAGAAATTTCCAAATCATCCGCTATGCGCTGTCATGCGTTAATATGCGGAAAAGTAAATAAATATAAAAAAATCTTAAAATCACTTGATCCGCTTCGATTAGGCAAGTAATTTGTGTTGGCATACAATATAATTATTGCAAATCACCGTGAACTTGAGTTTTTGTGTTTATTTAATATTTTAATGTAATTTTATAGCATAACAAAATACATACAAGTTTACCTAGTAAACTTTAGGCAAAGCGCATACTGGAGCGATGAGCAAACAAAACATGTCCTATCAATGCGAACGTGTATAGTGAAGAGCATAGCGTCGATAGCGCAAAAGAGCATAGCGAAGATTTCAAAATATTTTGTTTTTGCCTCTGTGCTTGACGCCCATACTATCGCATTATTGCGATTTTTTTGACGTTATAATTTAAAAAAAAAATACAAAAAATGAATATTTAACAATTAATAAGTGCTATTTTGTGTAGAATTTCATTGTGGAATCAGAGGGATACAATGCATCGAAATAGATACGTTCTGGACAAATTATGAAATTTTTAACTTCTTTATTTTCACTCACTTTCAATAAATATAAAATTCTTAACGAGAATTTTTTTAATAAAAGCAAATCCATTTTTAAACAAAACGTAACTTCGAAAATTTTTGAATGAATTGTGTTGGTTCGACGCTAAGCTCGATGCTTGACTATAATAATAATAATAAGTTGGTGCTTACACTATGTATATACATAGCTCAGTGTTTGGCTGAGCTTCTCCTACCTTTAGTGGCGTGCGTCTTTATATTATATTATTATAAATGGAGAGACCTACAGTTTTGGGCAACCTCCGAACGGTAGAAGTAGTATTTTATGAAAAGCTTTTCATGGCAGAAATACCCTCGGAGGTTTGTCATTGCCTGCCGAGAGGTGACCGCTATTAGAAAAACAGTTTTCTTTGATTAAAATTTTACTTGCCTTGACTGAGATTCGAACCTCGAACTCACCGGCATATCGAGTTATAGCACGCATTGCTACCAACTCGACCACAGCGGCCACCGACTATGCTTCGACCAAATCAATGCTCTTTCGACGCTATGCTCGACGCTTTGCTCATCGCTATGCTCGCCACTCCACTATGCGATTTGCCTTAGAGTTGGCTATTGAATAAAGAGCGATGACTATCATTAAACTTACGTTAAAACGTTTGTATAAGCATTTGATAAAAATAGCAATTTCTACCAAAATTTTAGAATATACACATTTTTTAGGCTCTATTGAATTTGACATGCACATATATATTGAAAGTACGTTTGCCAACATTATTTCAGAAAAACACAAATATATTTCAGAAAAAATCAATTGTATTTCAGAAAAACCCAAATGAATTTCAGAAAAACGCAATTGTATTTCAGAAAATACGAAAATCTGAAATACATTTGGCCTATTCTTAAATACATTTGTTTTTTTCTCAAATACCTTTACGTTATTCTAAAATTAATTTGAGTTTTTCTGAAATACAATTGATCTTTCTAAAATACATTTGTTTTTTTCTGAAATACTGTTGAAAAGGGTAGTTCATATAAAAATGTGCCTGCCTTGAAATTAAAACTGGCTACATAATTTGCTATTCTGTGTGTCTGTTACATTTGTCATTATGTTTGCTGGGTAGGCAATGACTAGTCTGTTTAAAGCCCCGTGTTAGCAACATTTCCACATCTATGTAATTCAATTGAAGAGCACTCATTTTTTTAAGTGTTTTCGAAGAAGTTGTAAATGTATTATGTAACTACGTACGAATGATAATTGTTTTGTTTCATTGTTGTCATACTCTAATTTCCTCTAAGGCGGCGACGTCATTCGTTTGTTATTTCGAGCTGACTTCATTGCGTCATTAATCTTAGCCAATTCGATTAGGATGAGCAAAAAAATGGAAGAGGCAGCAGTAAAAATATAAACAACTTCAATGAATTATATGGACTTTTACAGTCAGCGAAAGAAATATAGCACTTCCACATATTAACACATTTTTACAATTTATTTTTCTTCCAATTAATAAAATTTAATTTTAATTCAACTTAGAGTTAATTCTTTAAAGAAACTTATAAAAACCCATTTATTTCATATAATACAAAATTACAAATAAATTAACAAAATTTCATCAAAACCCGAGGTTCCTTCGTTCACATCTGGGAAACGGTGATAAGGATAAAATAAAAAAGGAAATCTGATGAGGAGATGCGGTGAACTCCTAAATAGCGGCTATTACTTTTATCAGTAAAACTGAGGTTGTTTTTCCGAAGCCCAAAAAAATATATATATCTGAATATAATTATTATAAAAAAAAATTCAAATAGAATTAAAAACGTATTTGGCACGCAAATGAATGAGTAGCGAATAGAGCGGAACTGTATACGACAAATTTTGGTAATTAATTTTTTTAAATTATATTTTCAATATTTTGTGCTTTTATTAATTTTAGATTAGTTATTTATTTGACTTACCAACATTTTCAATAAGCACCGGATTACCGTAAGTAACGGCAAGTTCAAGGATTTGCATATAGTTGGGATCACTTTGCTTAATAACGCGCAAAAAATTATTCTTTTCCATATTCTTGATCCATTTATTGGCTTGCACTTGTAACAAGAGATTACATCAATTAAACACAATAATTGTGAAGAAAAGTTTTAACAATAAATAAAAGAGAATACATATTTACGCATTGATTTCGTGTTAAAAGTGATTAAACAAAATCAAAGTAACATTAAAAAATTATTAATTAGTATTTTGAAAATAAAATATAAAGTATTCACATCAATTCAATAATCATTAAAACTACAAATAACAAAAATAAACGTACATATATAATTACAAAACTCTGCAAATAATTAATTTTGTATCATAATACCTTGTGGATCTATCATTAGCGGATAACGATTTGAGTTAGTCACAATGATGCCATTCTCTACAGAAAAGTTATCAGCCGGCAGTCCGGCTAATGACCAAGCTCGTATCTGCATTGGATGTCCCAGTGTGGATGCCAATGAGAATTTCTCTGAACAGGGAATTTTTTTACGAACACATAACTCATTCCAATCTTCCAAAATTTGAGCGCGATACTGTAACAAAATTGCATATAGTATGTAAATTCAAACACGTACATATACATACTATATTTATAAATATTTAATGTTGTGCATAGAAAATTAAATTTTTGTTTGCTTCAATAGTTAGTACATATGCACTCATCTAAACACAGACTGTTTGTTATGTTCGTGTGTATAAATATATGTACAGGATATTTGCAAATGATCGCCGTATGCAAAGAGTTGATGAGCACAATAGAGAGTTGTATGCAGACATTAGTTTTGGCATTCCGGTGTTTGATTATTTGTATGTGCACATGTCCATATGTACATATGTATAGTATGAAGAGGACTGATAATTAAAGTGTTGCACTGTTGGCTTTTGACCTGTTGTGGGTGGTAATTAGTGCACTTTTCAATTGTATATGATTTGCTATTAATGCATCTAACTGCATGCCACACTTTCACAAAATTACTGTATTGATCGGCATCATGCCGTACATTAATCACCGCTTCCAATCGACTCTTTGCATTATCGTTTGTTATTTTTGCATTTTGATTTTGAAAATATTTTGCACTTTGCCTACCTGAAAATATCTACTAAATGTTTGCGCAAACTGTTGAAATATAATTCCTAGACACTTCTCACTGCACTTTATTATTCTAAAATTGATTGGGTTTTAAAACTGCGTACTAAAATTTTATATCATTCGACTTTTTATTTCAAAAAACGCTAGCCCATTTTTTGTTTTGTAGAAAACTCTTAAATTTGCGAGCGTTAATTAAAAAATTAAGATAAAGGGCTAAAGTTTTGGAAGGCCGCGACATTTTCATATGGAACCGAAAATGGAAAGATAGTAAATTTTACACAAAGGTTAATATATGTTTATAGTATATGTCATAGTTTTGATGTCCAAAATACAGAAATTGATTTTTAAATCGATTCGAATGGAAATCTAAAATACCGATACAGAAGAAGATCAAGTGAATCGATTCGTTTTGATATGGTGAAACACAACCTTTTGTAATATTTCATATATATTAATAACAGCTGTGGTCGAGTTGGTAGCGGTGCGTGCTATAACTCGATATGCCGATGAGTTCGAGGTTCGAATCTCAGTCAGGGCAAGCAAAATCTTAATCATAGAAAAAGTTTTTTCTAATAGCGGTCACCCCTCGGCAGGCAATGGCAAACCTCCGAGGGTATTTCTGCCATGAAAAAGCTTCTCATTAAATACATCTGCCGTTCGGAGTCGGCACAAAACTGTAGGTCCCTCCATTTGTGGAATAATATAAAGACGCACACCACAAATGGTAGGAGAAGCTCGGCCAAACACTGAGCTATATAGTGAAAGCGCCAAAATTATTATTATATTATAATAACAGCATTTACATGCCAAATAATACGTTTCTATCAATAAAACGAATATTTGTTGCGTTTAGCACGAACTACAAAGTTTTTGACACTAATATTTTTTACCAAATTGCAAAATTAAGGCATTTCAAAATGGGTTGATTTATGCGAAAAGATGAACTTAAGGATGAACTTTAGCGACCGGAAAATTACTTTTATTTTAATTTTTGTCAAAACAAGACTATTGAATATATTTGAACGCGTGCAAGTTAAACTAAGGGATATAGTCAATAACTTGACGGTTTTACTTTGTCAAAAAGTTGATTAAAATCATAATACTGGGGCTTCATAGTTGAACCTGCAGAATTACGTTGCTTCGATGTTGCCACGATTTATCATTACGTTTAAATCATCTGAAACAGAAAATTCAACTTCCTTTGTATTCAGTATAAGTACATAATGCCATTTATGGCTTTGTGTCTCGAAAAATATTTAAGATCGAGTTATAATATTTTGCAGACATATGTCACATATACTGTACGACGTTAGTATGCAATAAAAAAAATCGAAGTTTTCAACCGTCTAAAGTAGAATACATCCTGAAGGCTGGAACACGTCTTCACTGTACGCATAAATAAAATACATTTTAAACGCATTATAAAATGGTTAACGAAAAGGGTTATACTGTGATTACAGATTGCACGCTTAACGCCATAATAACTTGAAATTGTATATATTATCTGTTTTTGATGAAATTTTATTGCTTTTCCGCTGTTCAAAACAATTAACATAACATATTTTAAGCTAAAAAATATTTTTTTTTTAATGATAAAAACACGAATTTCAATCCTCAATTGTCATTACTAATTCAAACGGCATCTCTAGTATATATGCTAAATTTAAAATATACATATATATGTGTGCATGTATATGAGACGATCCATGTGAACCAGATCAGTGATGGACCCAAAATCGAGTTAAGGCTCATTTTAAAGTTTAGAATATCTACAACGCTGATTAATTTAAACTGATCGTAGCTATCAAAGATCAAACTGTAGAGACAAAACTTCTCGAGATATTAATTAACTTCCTTCTTTTGTGGGGGCCAGAAGTCACGCCACTCTTTAAACATAATAAATGCCTTAAAATCATTACCGCAAAAATCATAATCGCACGAAATACGAATAATAACTAATAATAAATTTAACATAAATATCGGCGTTTTAAAATTTGCACTGCCCTATCTCGATTAAATCATTATTTTTGCTTACATATGTAAATAAATTGTCTTTTAATTGCGGCCTAAAAATAAATAACGATTACTCATGATGCCATTTTCTTGTTATTGACGAAGTTCATTTTTGTGCAAATATGAATGCATTTGAATGAAATATACATTTTTGAAGCAAGTGTGGATGAAATATTTTAATACTAAAATATATTTTTTTTGCATTTTTATCCTTTTTAAAAAGCTATTCTTAATGCATCTAATTAAGTGGGTTGCTTTTTTAATTTTACATATATATTTCGTGGTAATACCCAGTACGTATGCAATTGGTTAATCTGAATTCACCATTGCTTTGCATTGAAAGCGAACTTTGGTTTTTCTTTATAAAATATTGTCTCTGGTTCCCCGAAAGGAAAATAATAAATTATGATCCTCATAGAACTGGAGAAACTTACAACAGATCGACGAGAAAGGATTTATACGTATACAAGCAGTTTTCAACCAAGTTTGGGCGAATTAAATTGTTACTCAGTGTGGAAACTATTAAAAAATAATTCTGTTGAACGTAAAATCGAGTGTGTTTCAAGGTTGTTCGAGGAGTTTGAGTAAAAAACTGACGTCGCTTCCCGGTCAGTCACGGAGACTTCCATATTGAGACAGCATTTGCTCATACATACATATCGTTACCTTAGTATAGAAAGGCCTTTTCACACATTTGTACTTATACGTTTGTTTTTTTGAAAATTAAGAGAACACTCCTGTTCTATAGTTGCAAATTAAAGATATTTTTTTTATCTAACGTTGAATTTTTTCTATATTTTGTATTAATCTTGAATCAAAATGTGAACGAGAAATAACCTTCCAATTTTAAGGCAACTTTCATATTTTAGTATTCGTACCACACAGGCATAAACTTGCTTATACAGATTACATATGTACATACATACATATGTAGATACTAATACAAAAAATTGTATCAATAAGTTTTTTTAAGAGAATATTGTTCGATCATCAATTTTATACGTGCCAACGCATATAAACAACAACTTTTAACGCTTCAGCTATTTGAGTAAAATTTAAAAGTAATATTTTCAAATATTTCGCTCGTTTGCTGAAAAACGCTATAATTCAAAAATCAAAGTTTACAGAAAACTTATTAAAAGTTTACAATTCATTTTTGTTGAGAGTGTAAATATTTTAAACATATTTTTTCTAATGATACACTGTTAGATTTTGTGGTTTTTATATTTACATGTAACATAAAGTAGAGCTGACGTATATTTTTGTTACTTATCACGAAATAATTTATTTTCGATTTAAACCATTCTTTCAGCAAATGCGCAATATGTAAATAAATGTTGATTCTAACACGTTTTTTATTTTATTTACGAGCTGTCTGCCTGCAGCTAAAAAATTTAATAAACGTACTAGAAATTTGGAGCATGCAAAATCCGCGTCGAGAGTGATTAATTTCGATGATACGAGTACGTAGTTGAGAGTTGAACGTATTTTGTAAGCTTTTTTTTATTTTAATTTACTACGAAAACCATCAATATTGTGTTAAGCGTGTAGCTTAAACTATGCGTAATAATTGGTGGCGGGCAGGTAGTGAACAAGTGAATGTACACTAAAAATGCATATAAATTAATAATCAATAAAAGTATTAGAAATATTTTAAAACTATTTTAAAACTGACAAAAAGTGAAAAATTGACTGATTGTTCTTAAGCATATACCAAAGGATAATTGGCTTTTGTATTGATTAAGCATTGAGTTTATATCAGATAATTTAAAACTATAGATAATATAAAACTCTTAAGAAAAAGCAACAATTTTTTCTTGAGTTTGAAATAGCAGTTAGCAAGTAGGTTTGAAGAATATCAGCTGCCAAGAGCTTTTTCAACAACAAATTTTCTAATTTTATTTTCTTAATTTCAATTCAAAGAAATGACTTAGTAGTTATACACATAAGAGTTGCATAAAAAATATATAATAATTCTAACTTTCACTAAATATGCCCCACCTCATAACGTTCAAGATTTCATTGCCATAAACTTACCTCGGTGGGAAAGAAGCCCAAATATGCTACGGCACCGCCAGCTAATAAAACATCGCCGACAATGTTGCTAATCGATTTGTGTAAATTTTGTGCCGCAACTGACCAACGAGTCTTCTCACCGCCCAAACCACCGAGTAACTTCTCTGCGCTGAGATAACGAAAATGATTTATACATACATACATATATGTATATGACATAAAGAATTTGGAAATATTTTTCTAATGAAATTTACCGATTCAATTTCTTTTCACAATTATCAATCTCATCTTCTAGACGCTTCTTCTCACGCGATTTTTCTGCGAAGAAATCATTCAATTTCTGCAATTTATCCAGAATCACTTGTAATTCAGCGCGCTTTGCATTTAATTTTTCCATTTGCGAGGCCAAATCGGCTTCAGCTTCGGCGAGTGCTTGTTGTTTGGGTTGCACAATTTTGGCGACGCGATCGTAGACGTCCATGGCGCGCACCCACTTGCAAAGTCCCTCACACGCAGTTGAGGCACTTTTGATCTTCTCGGGCACGAAATCGCGATCGGGAATGTATCTGAGGGGTTAAAATTGTTTGAATGCAAATTGTTTAATATCATATTCGGTGTTATTCATATTTTAAGTGAAATACAAATTTTGCGATTTTTCGACTTTTAATTTTGAAATGAGTTGTGTTGATCACTGAAATGTTACAAAAAATCTAAATTCGATGTGATGCTTTTTTTTCGTTGAAGACCAGTGTATGAAATCTAATTTGCATGGTTTGCTTGCAAAAATCGTGAACTGAGTTCAAATGAACGATATCATCCAATTTTGAAATTAGCTTGAATTGTATTTTTGATTAAATCACATTTCTGTATAGTATGGTCTCATGAGAAAGTTTTATATAATAAGGTCTTATACATTTTTGACAAAAAATATATTCTTTCGAGAAAAGTTCGTAAAAATAAAAAGCCTTTTAACAGCCTTTAGTTGATACCAAATTGAGAAATATGAAATAAATTACAGCTTAAATGACATCATATCATCATATGATCCTATGAAATAATGTCAAGTGATGTGATCACATGATATAATTTTAATGTGGAATGATATCTTATAATCAAAGAATTTGCCAAAAGAGGTCAAAACGAGCCGGCATTCAGGATTAAATGGGCTACAATCAGATAAGATAACATATTAGCTTCTTTCGGGTTCATATTCTATCAATTAAAAACTAACATATGCTGCAAAACATGCAATAAATCAAAATTTTCGCACTCACTTCTCTCTAATCTTCTTAATATTCGCTGGCGGAATGTTATCTTTGTCGAATGTTTTCAGTGACTCTAGAAATTTCATATCGCCTATCATACGCATTGATGGTCCCCAAAAGTCCTCGACCATACGACCGCTTGGATCTGGTTTACGATCCGGTTTGAAACCACGCAAAACACAAACAGCCTCCAGTGTTAATTTTACAGCGTATGGCGGATTTTTCATCGACTTAACAATGAATATATCAGCTGGCTTTAGCGTGTTCAAAGCTTCGAGTGCAGCTTCGAGTGCAGGTATCGCTTCAGCCAAATCACTTTCGCAATCATCTTTTATGGCTTGAGCTGCCGCAGCGGCCTCATTTGCTGCCGCTTCATCTGCGCCAACAACTTCCTTCTTTTTCTCCGCCTCCGCCGTTTCGCGTTCAATATTTACCATTATACGTTCGGTCTCCTCGGAGAGTACCTTTAATTTGGGTTGCAGATCGTAGAGGTTCGCCTGCATTTCGCCCACCTGACCAGCAGCAAAGTCCAGCTTTTCGAGACCAGTCGTGTAGCTGAAATGCGGATTTCAATTAAATTATATTTAACTAAATGCATACGTAAAATTGCAAATGCACACACACTCACCGATCTCTCAATTTTGTAATTTCTTCCAATTTTCGTACATAGAAGATTTTAAAGGACTTAAGCATCTCCAAGTAAGATGATGGCGTCACATAATTTCGTCGTCCCAATTCCAAATAACAACTGCGGTTTAATGGCAGATAATGCAGGTGCATTTAGTCGGGCATACAAACATTTATAGTTGGATCGTAGTTTGCTAACTTATTGTCGCATTCCGTTTGACAAACTACGAACGAGTATACTCGTACTTACCGCTCGCTCGCATCGAAAACGGATTTATTGAAATGCATGACAATTTGTACCAGTTCCAATTCCAATTCACTAAGCACAACTTCCACCATTTCATCGCTCTTCTTAGTAGTATCCGATTCTGCGGTATCTACAGATGCCCGTTCAGCAGCTGCACCCGCCTCAGCCTGCTCTTGTGCCTGACCCAATTTCATTGAAAGGATAAAATATTCAGCAACACGCTCCAAGGCGTCAACGGGCCATGGCATGAACCTAAAAAGCGTATGTGTACACATTTGTATATATAAAAATACAGACTTAAATGGTCTTTATGTAGATGGGTTTATGTGTATGTACATATTTTTATATATATATATCACACATGTGTATTTCATACTTATACTACATACCCAATCGGAAATGCAAGCGTATTAATAGCACTTTTGAACGCGCATAACACACCTTGCTAACATCGCCGAAAATGACGATCCAGCGCTTTATTTTTGCATCTCACAATGCGCTTTGCGTGCACTTCGTTTGCTAATAAGTTTCAAATCTAACTGAGTTGCGCTTTCACTCACATTCGAAGGGCTTCACCTTGTCATCGAAAATAAGCGAAAAGAAAGCGCTTGGATGCGCATAAATATTTCCGATTGGGCAAATTCATACATTAGACTACACAGCCTTAAATGTAGGTACAAGTTTTCCTTTTACGCCACATTTCCTCTAAAATAGTTCTCGTTCGTGAATTTTAATGCTACGGTAGCTAATGACCAAACTGCCACAGAATGTGACACGTCAGTTGAAATGCTAATTTAAGTGACCTCTTAATGTGCTAAATATTTTGAAATGCCTAAATGAGTGACAGTAAAAGTTAAACAAACAATTTTCACTAAATAAGTGAAAATGTGAAATCGTTAGTTTCGAGGTGCAGTTAAGCGATCGATTAAATATTTGCTGTGACACTTAATTGTTGTTGTTTGTTCAATAGAATCGAGTCGGAAGACATGAAATTGTATATTTGACAGACGGCAACGTTAAACTGTATTACACAACGATGTACGAGTAATTGATCTGATTAAAGTGGGACTCTGGCAGACGGCAGCATTGCAGATTAAGTGAGCAGCTAATTTTTTAGTAAATATACTGCTTTTTTGATTTTTTTAAATTAACTTTATAATATTAAAATAGATATATGTATATAGGTAACAAAATAATATACAAAAGATAAGTAAATAAATAAAATATATTAAAAATTAAGTAATATATATTTTTAGCAAAATAATATACAACAAAAAAGGAAATAATTTAAAAATAAAAATTAAGTTAAAATTTGTTACGAAATAATATACTAATAATAGTATATGTAAGTAATTTTTGTTTTTAAAAAAGTTGCATTAACAGTTAAATTTCATTTGGTTCACTCTTTTTTTCGCTACTTTGTTGTTATATCAACTTTCCTTTTTAAATTTCTAACTTAATTCCAGATTAGTTTATTAATCTGCAACAACGCCAACGACTGTCTAGCCTATAAGTGTCTGTTAGATAACTGAAATTAAAAGGAATTCTAAGTTGTCCCTATCGTTTTATTACTTTGTGTTCAATAAACAATATTTGGTTGGTTTTCTTTTTATTTATACATAGCTACAATAATTTTAAAATGATAATCATAACGAAATGGAAACAGATTAAAGCTCAATATTAATAAAACAAAATATATGATCATCACCAGAAACAATGTCAATTATGAGGATATATTTGAGCTAAAAATAAATGATGAAATTATACAAAAAATAGAAAGTATGAAATATCTAGGTGTAGTAATTGACAATAAACTTAATTTTGAAAAACATGTGGAAAAAGTTGCAAAAAAATATTGATTATGCAAAGAACAGCTAAATATGTACAGAAGGAATATAAAATAATTTTACATAAATCCATTATTGAACCGCATTTCGTATATTGCCCTTCTTTTCTGTTTATAATATCAGACAACAAAATTGATAAACTTCAAAAGCTACAAGATGTGTATTAAAATAACGAAGAGATAGTCCAACGGCTGAATTGGTTAACAAGCTTAAACTGTTTAATTGTGAAGCAAACAATTTTATTTATATTCTATGAAGTTCATTTATAATAATAAGCAGGGAAAAGTACCAGAATACTTAAGTAAAAATGTAGTATTGGTTAAACAAACCCACAACAAAAATACTAGAAATAAACATAACTTTAAATTGCCTTTGTTCAGAACAGAAACTGATAAACAAAACATTTTCTACAAAGATTTAAAATGCTTTAATCAACTACCAATAGAAATTAAAAATTGTATTAAAATGTTAGCTTTCAAAGCAAAATTATACGAATATTGTAAAAACATAGCGATAAGATAGAATACGGACATTTAATGTAATAATATAAATTAGGCTAATATTTAGCCGTTATAATAATAATAATAATAAAAACGTCGTACGTATTAAATACATATACGTAAAAACATGAGCAAAATTCCGAGTAGAAATTAAAATTTTTTAAAAGTCTTTCGCATTTGGGGAAAGTAAGACAGTCGAAAATACGAAATGAGTACAAAAGTATCTTTATGTGAAATACTAAAAAATTGAATTATTTTATAATTTCGAAGTAGAGTAATATTTAATTAAAAAAATTGTATCAATATTTTCCTAATAATTCTAAGTTCGTGCGTTTTGAATACTCAACAATAATTGTGTCTAAATCGTTAAATTTTTTAAAGAGCTATTTTGTGTTTTTATGTACAAATTCTTAGTGAGTATCTATTAAGTTTGCATACACTTTCGATACTCTTGAAAAATTTACAGTAGCATAGATATTTGCGCAGACATTTTATGTATCAGTGAATGCTAATACTCGAAGGTGTACAAAAGAAAAAAAAAAAAAAACATAAGCACATTATGTTGAATAAATGTACATACATATACATATGTATGTATACATTCATGTGCATATATTCTTGTGCAACGTATTGCAGGTTAACGAAAGCTTGTTCCTGTAGTTGATGCTCCGAAGATATGTATGTACATGTATACTTATCCTGCAGGATACAACATTTTTTCTGCTTCAACAACTACAGTACAGAAAAATGTCAAATACATTTCCTATTCACTCATTCTAAACACTATATTTCCACAAACATAAGTTTTCACAATTTTGAAGACATTTTTGGGTATACTACTTGTATGTACATAAATATGTCCTTATAAATTTTTATGCCTGATTCAAAATGTGCACGTGTTTCTGCGTTAGGTTGATCTTAAATTGTTTCAAACATTTTTTGTTCGGATCAATTGAAAAAAAATGTAAAAGCACTACCAGAGAACCAGAGTATTTCTTGATTATACCAAAGGAACTCAATCCCGAATTCAGTTATTCAGTCTTATCTCAGGTCTCAAAATGAGCTAGAGAGTATTGATTTTCCTGGCTTCCAAGTTTTTTTTTATTATAATTTAAATTTTTTGTGACCTGCTCATCAGGTCACTATTTAAAGATTTTATTTTGAGACTAGAGGCTTTATTTTAAAACTTATGAATGCCAACTGGTCTAAAAGTATGACTTTTGTCTCTATTAGAGACTGAGACTGCTTACTGAATTCGTGGATAAATTTGGCGAAAAACAGTTTTCGCAAAAGCTACTTCTTTATTAGTGTTTAGCTTGAACCCTCGATCAAATTAGATCTGAATCAGAATAGTGTCGGCAGGTGCGCTCATAAGTGGCCCCGATAATAAGACGTTACTTTTTGTGGGAAACTAACTCTTGTCGAAGTGCACAGTCGGTTGTGTTCTTAAACTCTAAAGGGTTTGAATTGCTAGCTTTTGTATGTAGAATTCAAATTCAACTTTTTTATTAAATTATATATAACTGTAATTAAAAGAAGAACCACTCCGAAAGAAGGTAAGTCCGATGAGAATAAAGGTGATAAAATAGCCATAAATTAAGTCAAAGATAAGTTAGTTAATAAGAAAAATGTAAATCCTTCAAGATTTCAAAATGCGAAATAATTCCGTCAAAAAGTAATAAATACTTAACCAACTGCATCTAACTCTAATTAAAATTTAAAATCTACGAATTTATTTGTTTAGAATATATGAATATTAAGCGACAAAAATGTATTATTCATTCATATAATCAGTTTTCTGGTAATTTAAAAAAAATTGTGTTTTCCAACAACCAAGAAGACAGAAAATTAAAAAAAAACAAGACAAAATTATGCGTACTTCGTTGTTTATTTCATGCAATTTAAATATATTACCTCATAACTCGTACATGTAAGAATGCACACAAGATTACTTTAAAAATTTATAGAAATTATAAGGAAAAATATTGGAGTCGATCACCCTAAATAGAAATATACATATGTACGTGCCTATTTGGATTAGTGTATACCAGCTTAGCTGTATGTTGAAATTTTTGTGAATAGATTTTTGCAACCACATAAATATAAACGTACGTATTTTTTGTGTTGTAATTGTTCACACTTACCAATCAATTGTGCAACAGTTTATCAGTGATGGATACATTCTTAAACGCTCCTTGAAGGAATCGCCAATCGGTGAAAATGCCAATGCTATATGCAATTGCTCACGTATCCTTTCGATAAAGTATGCATACATCTCTGCTGGGGAATTCTCAATTTGTCTCGCCTGTGCGTCAGTTGGCCCGCATTTCAGTCAAAAATTGCCCAAAGCACATAGGGCGAATCAGTTGTTGTTACAGTTGTAAAATATGTACATACATATGGGCATGTGTCGATATGTATGCGTGCATTTGTAAATGTTGGTGGTTCCGTTGTGCAGTATTTTATTTGCAGGAAATTATCCTCAACATCGACGTCGATGGCAGCGCACGCAGTTGCAAGTAGGAAGATGTGCATCATTCAATAATGCAGTTGAAATATGAATTGATTGTGAGTCGCTCTCCACGAGGAGCGAGATGATGTGCAGCAAGGTGGCGGCAGCAGGAAAGCAAGGCGGCATAGTGCACCATACCAGTGGGGCAAGTTGAGTGGCAGGCAGGCAGGCAGGCAGGCAATGCAATGCAGTCAGGACGGAAGATGTGCAAATGAAATTCCCACAGTGGTGTGAAGTGGCAACAGCAACAACAATGACATACGCAGTGGTGGCAGTCATGAAAATGTATCGAAGACAGAAATTCAGAATGAAGCCAGAACAGAATTATAAAGCAGGTTAAAGGAAGTAGCATTGAAGCGGCCAAGCAAGTAACCGACATTTGTCATTCGATGGTCCGTAAACGACCGACATGGGAGTGGCATCAGGGCAGGAAGGCGGAAATGAATGTGTTACCGGAAATAAAGCAAACATAGTTAGTACACGAAGTAACAACTTGTTATTGTATGCACTTTGTATAAGTAGTTATTGTTGCTGCTATTCTTGCCTGTGTAATTGCTGTATTTACCCGAATTGTTTTTGTAGTTATTGCACTTATTTCGAAATCAACTCGAGCTGTCGCTTATTATTGCAATAGCATAATAACTACATAGTATTGAATGCTAATAGCAAACACAACATCAAAAGCAATATAACTCTTGCGCAGAGCAACAACAATGATGAAACAAATAATATTTTATTC
Organism: Philophylla caesio; assembly: GCA_963971545.1. Lineage (NCBI taxonomy): Eukaryota > Metazoa > Arthropoda > Insecta > Diptera > Tephritidae > Philophylla > Philophylla caesio. The sequence goes on along the minus strand of OZ020608.1, from coordinate 97,155,157 downwards.
GATTTCAATTATATGACTTCGCTCATAACAGAGTGTATTCATCATTTATACGGGTAAGTAATTGAAATAAAACTGATTTGATTGGAATATATTTTAACATTTTACAGAGAGAAGCGTGGAAATTGGAACTTATGGAAAATAAGGTGTTTTTTTTTAGAAGAATCCAATGTGAAGTGCAGGGAATCGCTTATAAGTATTTAACATATTTCCACGGCACCATTTTTCGTTATAAAATGCATTAATTCATATAAATGACCACGGAATTAATATTGAACACCGAAGTGAGTTCATATAAAGTGTTTCATAAAGAAAAGAAATGCGTATTACTAAAAAGAAACAAAGAAATGCCGAGTGTTTCGCGTAAGTAATACATTTTCGAATTTTTGTTAAAATATCGGGCGCTTGGCAGAACATACTACACTCTGTTCCCAAATTATAGTAAAAACCCATATTGACACTATGGACAATTTATTTATTTATTATTCTTCAATTAAAATATCGTTAATTTTCTAGCGAGTTTTTGAATTTTGTAAAACTTTAGAAATCAATTATCAAAATTTCGTTAAATTTTTGAACTTTAAAAAAAAAAATTAGATTTACAAGTTTCTAGTGTCTACGAATTACCACTGATTTTTGATAAATTTTGTACTGACGTTCTTTCGCAATTTCTTTCATATAAAAAATAATCGCGGTTATGCGTTTTATGGCGGAAATTGCCAGTAAAAAAAACTCTCAAAAATCAGTGGTAATTTGCAAATACATGAAACTTGCACGTTCACTAAAATTGAATGAGCCAAAAACTGCATACTCAAACAAATTTTTTTTTTTTAAAGTTCGACTTTTTTTTATGAAATTTTGTTAAATCATTGTACATTGTAAATAGTTTTAATAGTGAGTGTTTATGTATTTTTCCTAGAGAGTGAACCATTTTGTAGTTGAAATTTTTTTTTTATTAATTCGAAGAAAAACAAAGTGTCCAAATCTGTCAATATGCGGTTGTGCTACAATTTTTGAACATATATCGAAAAATAGTTACTCTAACCTACACTAACCTCCCTGCTAAATGTCCATATTGATTATTATATTTTAACCCTTATTGCTCAGTCTGGGAAAAATTATCCCACAACATTTTGGTTTTTGATCTTTTTGTGTTCTGAGTACATTAAATATTACTTCTTTCAATTTAAATATTTTTTTGGAAACAATAGGTCATTGTTTTCAAAATTTTTGGCTCTTGCATTATACAAATAAATTACATACATATGAGTATATTTTTTTTAATGGGAAGCATGTGAATTTTAATGATAAATATGTTTTCCAGGAATATAATATCATAATTTTTATGCTCTTAATAGTAACTGTAATGTACATAACTTTTCATAAAAAGCACGATTTTCTTGGACTTCGCCTATTATTTAATTTTGGTTAGCAAAATTAATGCTATCAACATATTTTTTATATTTTAAGAGCTGCTTATTTACTTGCTACTCACCATTTGCTTTGCTATGCTCATCATATTCTCCATTATTGCTGCTTTATCTTCCAGTTGATAGAGATTGGGCAAATCGCCAGTGTTGAGTATACCATTAATGTCTTCAATGAAGCCTTCGTCAATAGCCTGCAAAAAAGGATACAAGTTTTTGTATAGACGTACTACATACATTCGCACATATGCAAGAAAATTAGGCTTATTTATTTTAAGATCAACGTAAGATTAACAAAAAAAAAACATTGTGATACGCTCGATATGATTTCACTAGTTACACTTACAATTATTATTATTATTATTATTATTATTAAAAGCTAATATTACAATATAAAATTATAATTTAGCTGAGAAGCCATAGCATCACAGGCCTTAGGCTAGTTAATAAAATAGTAAACTTAAAATTATGTATTTACATATTTACATTGTGGCTTAAAAATAATATTTGCGATAACATGAAACTGTGAAAGGTATACGAATTTTTACTTTTAATTTAAAACAATTAGGGAAGGAAATATATATTGTAATTTGCAATTTTGAAAATAGCGACTTAAATTAGATAATAGAGTTTGCTTAATTTAAGAAATTCAGTAATAGTTTTGATATTTTCATTACTAGGTTCAGATAACAAATTCAAAGGATTTTTGTTCTTGAAAATTCTGTTTCTTATATAACTAAATTTATGACAATTTAAAAGAATGTGTTCAACTGAGGCTACTTCTGAACCATTACAAAAGTCGCATATATCCAAGTAAGCTCTATCCAAAAGATGCTGATGAGTCAGTCGAGTGTGTCCAAGTCTCAGTCGCAAAAATTTAACAAGATCTTGCCTTTTTGAGTCTGATTGAGCTGAATAAAATTGAATTTTGCTGATATTAATTTGGTTGGAGTTTATTCTTTGGTACCAGGGAGAGGTTCTGTTAAAAATTCTAACGTAATTATTGGTAAAATTATTTTTTATAAATTTAATAACATCTGCAGGGTTGTAATTCGCACTTGTTATAAGTGGCAATGTATGTGCTTCCTTAGCTGAGTGATCTGCATACTCGTTGCCTGTTATTTTGACATGGCCAGGGACCCAAAGTAAAGTAATCTTTGGAAAGTGATTTATTAATAAATTTCTAATTTGTTTAGAGTAAATATTTTGATTATTAATGTTTTTAATTGATTCAACTGCTGCTAAAGAATCTGAGCAAATTATGAATTTTTCATTTCTGCCTTTAATTAGGAATAATGCTTCTAAAATTGCTTTTAATTCTGCTGTATAAACAGAGCTATAAGTAGGAAGCCTGGCAAGTTTTAAAGTAGTATTTTCTGTCGTTACACTAAGTGTTGTATTTCCATTCATTTTAGACCCATCAGTAAAAATGAATTCGTAGTTTTTGAATCTATTCCGAATAAAATTAAATTTACTGCGGTAGATCTCTGGAGTTGTTGAAGTTTTCCTCAGATGGCTTAAGCTTGTGTTAATACAACTCTTATTAAAAAACCATGGTGGGAATTTTTCGGTGGGAATTTTTGTTGAGTTGTATGGTATTTCATTAATTTTGCATAATTCAATACACTTTTCTATTGCCGATTTATATTTATATATTCTTTTTGACGAAGTAACTTTTCTGATAACATTTGACAATATATTATTGCCTTGTAATAAAAACTTAAATATTTTTATAACAGAGCTAATACTTCTATTTTCAATTGGCATAATTTTTGATTCAAATGATAAATTATTTATATTTGTGGTGCGATACGCTCCCATCGAAAGTCGAATAGCTGAGTTATATATTGGTTTTAAACTTTTTAAGTGTGAATACGCTTCCTGCCCATACAGAAATAATCCATAGTCTATTTTTGACATCATTATAGCATTTGTTACCGTAATAAGAATTAACGGGCTGCAATTGTAACTATTACTTGAAAGACATTTTATTACATTTAGACTACCGTTGAGTGCTTTTTTCAGTTTTGTAATATGGTTTTTCCAGTTATATTTTTTATTGAAAACTATGCCTAATATTTTTAATTCGTCTACATTTGAAATTGGAGAGTTGTTAATCGTAATTTTTACTTCACAATTTTTTTTCCTGCAAATATGAATTTGCTTACATTTTTTTTCAGATAATTGAGCACCTGAGTACTTACCCCAAGTATTAATGTCATTAAATAGTGTATTCATTTCTATTGATTGATTCTTCGGTTTGCCTGGTTTAATGATGAGATGAAAATCATCGGCATATGCACAAAAACTGATACGTTTATGAATTGAAAGTGTCTCGCAAAGCTTATTGTAAGCTACTAAAAATAGCACAACTGATAATGGTGATCCTTGCGGAACACCATTATCTACGCTGAAAGATTGGGAATATGTATAGTCAATACGGACCCTGATCTTTCTGTTGGTCATAAAATTTTTTACATAATTAATAATTTTCTTCCCTACTTTCCATTTCAATAATTGGTCAATAACCGCATGCACACCAATTCTATCAAATGCTTTTTTAAAATCTAAGGATAAAATTGAAATATGGCTATGAGTTGAAAGTGATTTGCTTACTAAATAGTCAATGTATAAAAGATTGTGAGTTACTGATTGTCCTTTTTTAAATCCTGTTTGATGTATGTTTAAAAGGTGCTTTGAATTTAAATACCACCAAAGCCTATTTGCAATAATTTTATCCATTACTTTAGAAATACAAGGATTTAATGAGATAGGTCTATATGAATTTACATCGGTTTTAATAGAATTGGGTTTCAATATGGGAATGACCGTACTGCTTTTAAAGATATGTGGGGAATAATTGTCAAAGATGTTATTAAATAAGTTTATAAGTCTAATTTTAACATTTCTCGAAAGATTTGCTATCATCGGATATGAAATCCGGTCGTGGCCTGGAGTAGTTCCCTTTAGTTTCTTTAAAGCCATTTCAAATTCAACAAATGTAATTCTCTTTTCTATAAAATTTGCTTCTTTGCTAGGAATTATGCAATTTGGTAAATATGTTGATGTTTTTGATGTACGAAAAGAATCTGAAAATTTTTCATTTGATGCGTCTTCTGACCAAACTCTGGCGAATTCCTGTGCAATGAGAAATTTGTCAGTTATATTTGGCTGTTGCGGGTTAATAGGTTTAATGCAATGAATGCCTCTAAGCTTATGTAGACCACAAAATGTTCTAATATTGCTCCATATTTGTGTGGTTGAAGTATTCGGGTTTATTAGACTAGTGAAATCCTTTACTGATTGAGCCTTGGCTAACTTAATTTCTCTTTTATACTGCGAATTTGCTTTTTTATAATTCAGTAAGTTGATTTCTGAAATATTGGATTTCAGAAAATTAAATAATTTATTTCTTTCTTTTTTAAGCTTGTTCAAATTTTCGTTCCACCAAGGAACATAACGTTTAGAAAGTGTATTTGTTTGGGGAATTGCTTGATTAGCAGCTGTCAATATAATTCGATTTATATTAGCACATTCTTTATTAATGTTGTAACTTATTATTTTTTCTGAGCTAAGATTTTCAGTCAATATACTAAATTTTGGCCAGTGAGCTAGTTTCACTTTAAATTTTGGAACCTTTCTGTCTGAATATGTATTTAAAGATATAAATAGATCCATAAATATAGGAAAGTGATCGCTAGAGTACGTTGATTGAGCTACTTTCCATGTTGAGTCAATAGCCAAACGGGGTGAACAAAAGGTTAAGTCAATGTGACTAAAAGTACCATAACTGGAACTAAAATGCGTAGGAGAGTTGTCATTTAATAAAATAAAGTTGTTGTCTTCTATAAATTTTGCTACATATTTTCCTCTTTTATTACTTTTATATGATCCCCAATTAAAATGCCAACCATTAAAATCACCTGTCACCAAACATGGAAGTCCCGTCTGACCTATTGTATTTTGTAAGTCTGTAGTATTAAATGATTTATTTGGTGATATATATATTGAGAAAATTCTAAATTTTATTTTTGATACAACTGTTGCTGATATCATGTCAAATGTATTGCTTGCTGTCTCTGGAATGTATTCAATTGATTTGTGTATTAACAATGCAGCCCCACCAAAAGAGTTTGCACTGTTTGATATAAGTAAATCGTAATTTACAGGTGTAGGTACGTTTGCAGTACTATGTAAATGAGTTTCCTGTAAACTTAACATTTTCGGAGATCTTTCCTTAATCAATATTAGCAATTCATTGTAATTGTTCAAATAGCCTCTAATATTCCACTGAATCAAATTAAACTTATTCATATTCGATATAAAATCAAGAAGTACTATATTAAATGTTAAAGGTTTGATTAAGTTAATTAAAAATCTTAAGTACTTATGAAAAATAAATTTTAATTAGAGTCTGTATTATTTAATTCATGGTCAAATGTTTCCACCAACAAGTTAGATTGTGATTTCATCGTTGATTTCTTTCTAATTGACATAGCTGCTTGCCTTCTCAGGCGCTTTGATGAGTTTTTAGGCAATATATTTACTCTCTTAATTTTGTTGTTAGTACTAATTATAGTGTTACTTGTTGTTGGGACGTCTACAGGAGTTGTCGTTAAGAGTGCCGTTCTCTGTTGCTGGTATCTCCACTGCAGGTGGGACGTCAGCATATGAGACAGTACTGCGTTGGTTGTTGTTTTCCGCTGCTGCGCTTGCATATGTAGTCGATTGGCTATGACGATTGTTGTAAATTTTCAGAGCAGTTTTTCTTCCCACTTTTTCTATAGTACGTATTGCCTGAATTTCTCTTTCTTGCATAAAGATTGGGCAAGAGTTGCTTAAAACAAAGTGGTTGCATTGTTGGTTTGTTGCCTTGCAGTTTATACATATTGTTTCCAATGTACATTTTTCTGATGTCTCTTTATCTATATGAGAAGATTTGCCACAATTTATGCAAATTTGCTCTTTTTGGCAAAATTTGGCAATGTGACCAAATTCGCAGCATTTATTGCATCTCATTGGTCGAGGTATATATTGCCGTATTGTTGCTCTCTCATAACCGATATATATGTGGGAAGGTAGCGAGGTTAGCGAAAATGTTAAAATAAGAAGACCCGTTTCAACGAGTTTCTCGTTCACTTTTTTCTTTATTTTTTGAACATCAACAACAAAACTGGATTTTAGCTCTTCAATAATCTCTTTTTCCTCAATGTCACGTAGGTCATTTGAGTAAATTACTCCTTTGGTATTATTGAGTGTCGGGTGCTCTAAGATTTCAATGGAAATGTTCTGATTGAGAGCAGTTAACGTAACTAGTTTTACAGCTTGTTCTACATTTTTTGTTTTTATTAATCTTGTACCGTTGTTTAATTTTGTGCACTCAAGAACTTCACTTCCACAAGTAGTGTCAATGCATTTTTTTATTAAAAACGGAGAGACTTTGTCTAATGTACAACTGTTTCCATTTGTATCTTTGTTGTTGCTTGAACTGGGCAAAACATTTTCACCGTTTGTAGTGACTCTTCTCATTAATAAAAATTTTTGTCCAGGTGTGGAATTTTTTAATTTAATTGTTTTGTCAAACTGCATTTGCAGTTGACAAGTGCCCTTGCCCTTGCGGGCATCAGGGACATCCATATTTCTTTTTTAAACTCCAATCACTTAGTTTATAGTTTAGCACTTTTAAATAAAAATATGTTCAAATTCAATTAAAGTATTTTATAGAAGTTTGAATGTTCTTCTTTTTTAATAATTTATAGGCGCGATAACTTGAGCGGATTCCAATAACAAATTGTACTGTTAAACAATTAAGTACAAGAGAAAGTTATGTAATAGGTTTGGCTCTAAGGTAAAAACACAACCGATCACTGACGCTCTCAATTTGAGACTGACACTTACAATTAATTGCTAGACGTTAACCTTATTTAATTACTAATTCAAACTTTAATATTTTGGCCTTTATAATAATTAATTCCATGAACCTATTTTATATATTAGAACTTGATATAAAAAAATGTAGATAAATGGAATCAAACATACTTTCACATCAAATAGAGAAATGGAAATTCAGAATCAGAAACAATACATTTATCTCTATTTGCCATTATCAGTCTTCATGGGAAAGGTATTAAACAGCAAATAAATACTTAAACCGTACAAATATAAAATCTCTATATATGTACATATGTATATAAATGTAAGTTACGTACGTATAAACGAGAAGGGATTGTCCGATTTAAGAAGAATTTTTTAGTTGTGTTCTCCTCGTTAGGTGGCGCTGGTGTCGAGTTATAGTCATAACTAAAAATCGTAATAATAGTGCGATTTCAGTGATATTGTATATATGTTGGTAAGTAGAAGAAAAACATGTCTGCGAAAAACTTATGAGATACTTCGGTTTACATATTTTTTTTACAACTGTACAACTATATTTCAAATTATTTTCTCATGCATGGCACATCAAAAAGACGGCAGCATGGGAGCAAAAAAATATAAAATGACACTCAAAAAATAAAAATTAAATTTTCTCTTATACAAATTTCTTCATTTAGTCTGAGGAAAATGCTCGTATGTTTTTTTCTCCAAAAAAATTTTCACCAACGGCAAAGTACTTTTTCAAGCAACTGAAATAATGAAAATTATTTCTTGTGATTAAGGGTTTGCATACAGCTGTCAAGAAAAATCACAAAAAATAATTTTCATTATTTCTGTTGCTTGAAAAAGTATCTTCATTTTTTTTTTTATTTAGATTGATTTAGGAAATTTTTAAAGATGAAAATTTCTTTTTCATTTCTTGACTGTCATTTAATATGAATTTTTCGACTTTCTTGAGAGCTGTGTATTAAGCTTAAAGTGTAAATTGGAGTTTTTATGGGTTTGCATATAATATGAATGTTATTTTAATTGAAAAACAAACAAAAAATAATTTAAAAAAAATAAATTTTCATAGATTGTGCGGTTAGAATTTTGCAGTAGTGGGGAAAAGCTACTTATTTTAAAATTAATATACATAACTGCCAACTAGTTCACATTTTATTAAAATTGGTGTTCACTTCGCTTATATTTATTTTGTATTCGAAAGCTTTCTGCACCTTCTTCAATTCAAAATGAATACTGTAGATTTTTCTTGAAGATTATTTCCTTTGACAAAAGATTTTTTGCCTCTATCAGGCTTCAAACTGCTGTTTTATTTAGGTTTTATTACTATGAATTTTTTCCTGAGTATGTTTTTTCTTTAGGCTCAGGATATTAAACGACCTATTAAACGATTTTAAAATTTCTAGAATTGTACTGAACTCCAACCACAACCAAAGTGTACATGATATTCGATAATACTTATTTAAGTACTTTTCTACAAGCAAATTTGAGACACTCGTCGACATGCCGTATGATGAACAAGCGATTAATTCCTGCCAACGGCAAAACATTTGTCTCCAAGCGTATGACGAATTCAGAAATTATGCACATACATCTGCGAATCGACCTCGGAGGAACATGACGGTATGGATACACAGGAATATGTAAGTATGTTTTCTCAAAATGATTGTGAAAGCAGTTGTTCTCCATAGACAGGTGAATACATTTGAAAGATAATATGCATCCAAGGCAAGTGAATAGGCGTAATTCGTATGCATTTGTGCTTGTATTGAATGCTTTGCATAATTTTCAAAAAACTCGTCTAGCTTTGATCAATGCCAATTATTCCTATGCCACTGCATCAGCCATCGAAAAATGGAACTGCAAGTTGAATTTTCTTGGGAGCTACGTGAATTTTTGGAATTGACACAAACGATCAACTTATATGAATACATAATTTATGCTACAAAATCCTAAAAGCCAGCAGCAAAGTTTAATTGCAAAATGCTAATTCAACAGCTATGGTATTTTTGCTTGTCTTAGTATTGATATGAAATGAATTTCAGTTTTAAGTGAACGCTCTTTTGTGTAGTAACAAGTTGTAGTTATGAGAATACCTGAGTGCATTCAATGAAATGAGAAATTATCCTGAATATGTCATATTTTTAGAATCGTTTTATGTGAAAAATAGTACAAAATCAAGTGTACAAGCGTAAAAACGCAAAATTCAGCTTAAGTGTAATGAAATTAAATCTAAATTGAAATTTCTAGGGTATGGACAAGGCGAATTGAGTAAGATGGCCTTAGTAAGCAGATGATTGATTTGTTGTTTCTATCGCTGTGGTACAGCAAATGTCGAAATCATTTGTTTGTTGGTTACTTTTGACATTTGCTGCCACCTTTATGAATTCGCCTTGGATATGGAAATTGTGCTTGTGTTATCTGAGGTGATGTGATTGTAACATAACATTATTGACATACACATGAAACAACTTTAAAACATACTTATTTAATAAATTTAAATACTAGATTTTTGTAAAGCCTTGATTAACCTTGTCGTATCATATTATTCCAATGAATAAACTCTCTGTCTTTAGAAATAAAGGTAAACTCTTAACATTTTTCAGTAGTTTTTTATCTAGAAAGAATCTTTTTGTAAGAATGGGGACCATAAAATCGCCCATATTAGTAAACGCGTGGTCTGGCATACCCCTTGGGACACATTGTGGTCTACTTCTATTTCTCATTGAATGATTTTTAAAGCGAAATGTTCAATGTTCTTGGATGATGTGGAACTGTTCTTGAGAATCCGTAGCGTAACAGATTGCAGAATTCTTCAAATTGATCTTGAAAATTTCCAAACGTGGTGTACAGCGAATAATTTACATATATGTATATGTTCAAAAATGTTGTGTTGTATCATATTCAAGGAGGACTAGCCCTTATAATTTTAATTACAATTTTGATAATTTTCGATTCGAAATAAACTTTTGTGGAGCATGTATAACATATTGTGTCTAAAGTATCTTCAATGATTGGGTTTATTCGTAGGAACTCTGAAGATTTTTCTAATCCAATGACTTAAAAATCGCTGTACGTCGCGTTGGTGCGCAGTATAATATGGAATCCTTACTACCAAACCCCTTTATCAACTTCATTGGCCAAATGGCTCTCCTGATTATTTGGGTAAGCATAAACTGTTAAGCTGACAGAGCTTAGCCGATAGATGAAGTTTTTTTAATTAATGTTTATATACAATATCCTTAATGGCAAAGTAAACTGTAGTGTAATTTACGATTTGCTAAATTTTAATTATTCTCAAAGGGAACTAAAGCAGATTAGACTTTTTACGGTCGCCCTATCCAAATCTATTTATGCATAAAATGAGCCCATATCAAGACGCATCCCTCTAAGCAATACTTATTCTAAAGTTATTAATTTTAATTTTAATTTACTTAAATTAAAGTTAAATTTATTTATAATGTTTAACTTATCTAGTTGTCTGTAAGAACCTTTGAAGCCGAATTAATTAAATATATAAATGAATAAAATTCTTGGAAAGAGCCAAAATTATGTCCTAAAATTGTCTTTGCACGATAACATTTTTTTAAAAATCGACAAGCAAAACCAAGCCTCAGCTAATTTTCTCAAATCGAAGTTACTCACAATCTGATAGTGCTATCTGCATGTATGGATATAAAAGTTGCTGTTTGTTACCAGTTGTGACAATTGAATACGGTGAGTTTCCCTTCACTGGCATTGACACTAATTACCGCTCGATAAAATATCATTTAGCATTCAGAAACATGCATAACTAGTAGTTATTAACATTACATTTTTTTTATCAAGATGTTTATTCTTATTACACATTCATATTACAACAATAGCACTCTCGTACGTTGTTCATAGTTCTGTCATACAATTTAATTGATTTTGTTATAACATTTGTTACCAATGTCCATACATTTCCCCACAGCATTCGCACCAATTTCTAATTGTTTCTATTTATTGCTCATATGCGTGTTTTTGTAACTTTCGTACAGTGTTGTTCGAATGCTTAGCAACCAAGTTAAAAAAAATGCTAATAAATCACCGGTAACACTTAGCAACTTAAAACTTTCACATTGTAAGACTAAAATTTAATGGGCTAGAAAACTGCATACTAAAAAAAATTATAATACTTCTGAAAAAAAAAAGTTGAAAATCTATGTAAAAATTTGTGATCTTTTTTTAAGTTTTCTACAAAGTTTTAAAATTGAATTTATATAGAGTATGGTAGAAATTGGACTGACTATTAAATGTAAATTCTTAAAAACAAAAAAAAAACATGAACGTAAAGGCAAATTATGTCATTTTGAACTTGGTTGCTAAGGATTCGAACAGCACTGTACATATGCATGTGTGTATATGCCAAATTATACAGCGCAGTGCGGCAGTGCCCCAATGTTGTAAAGTACCTAGTTCAGTTATGGTATCTAGCGGAACAAGACTTGGACTAGTTGCTTACATATGTAATTAGCGACACCGGAATTAAAAAAAAAAATCTCATTTCTGTTTGCGATCGCTCTCGAAATTTTAATTATTGCGTTGCTGTGGTTTAAGCCAGTGCAACGTCGGCATCCATGTTAAGGCATACAGTTGAAGACGTTGTTTGGAGATCGGGCCAGAACTAGTGTTGTGGAATATGGAACCAGTCTTGAGTTATGTATGAACTAAAGAAATTTTCTGCAGTATATGCGAGTGCAAACAGTCCTCCTAAACAATTAAAGCAGTCATAGTGGTTCTATTGTGATTGTAGATATCTGTACGGGTATCTACATACGTTTATAAGTACATATGTATGTGTGTTTGTTGCACATGAGCCTTGCTTACATGTCTGCAGCATTTAGCTATCATTCGTATAGAGAAGCTTTCAGGCTGTTTTGTGTAAGGAAGAAAATCAAAATGTATACGCGCATCCCAATGCGGAGCGAACTGAAGTAAAAATATGTTTCTTGAAACTACGAGTATTTTAAATAAAAGCCAATTAAAAGTCAGCAAATTGAATATTCTTACTAACAGGAGGTTATAAAAATATATTTAAAAAGCGGAAGAAATTCGCTTACGAAAAGGGATTTTAGTCCAATCGTCGTCGCTGTTACGTCTAAAAACTTGATCTTAATGGTTAGTCCTCAGAGACAATGCAGATAGATGGAGAGAAAACTCTCTCTGTTTATAATGCATTTTGGAAGCTTTTAGCTTTTCTGAATACATCAACTCTTTCATTGCCGCATATTATCTTATGGCTGACAAGCCAAATGAATGGGATAATAATTAACTCTCTCGCTGAGTTTAGCAACAACTTGCATCTCCCGTCCGCTTGTGTTGCTGCGGCTATTTGGTTGCTTGAAAAAGGGATAGCCTTCTGTATACATTATTTTCAATAACTAACTTTTGCTACTACTTAGGACGACTCTTTTTTTTGCCAAAAATTTGGTTACAAATATTGATAATGATAAAAAATTGCAGCTATTACTTTTTCTAAAAAATAATCACTTATTAATTTTACGAACGTAATATTTTACCAATTGATAAACAATTGAGCACTTTTTCTTAGAAATATTTTATTTTAGAGCGCAATTTTCAGACCACTTTTCGTTTCTTACGTTTATCTATTCTCTCGTGAATGACATATACACAAACCTACAAAAAAAACTTCCTTACTCAAAATGTAAGTTTGAATAGAAAAAAATTACTTAACAGCATGTTCACCGATTTCGAAATGAGTTAGCTCTTGAAATCTTTATATTTCTAGAAGATTTTACGTCCGCGGGGTTTCAAAGACGAGCATTTGGAGAGGAAACACACCAAATTTTCAGGTAATGGATTTTAAACATAATAAGAGCTGAAAAGTCTAAAGCTAGACAAATAACGCACTGAATTTTTTCTAAGGTCATTTTAAAAAGGGACTAAAATGGAAATAAAAACTTTACTTAATAACATTGATTTTTGCGACCTTTCCATTTTAAATAAGGGGTTTTTTTGCTGGCTCGAGGTCAAGTTTTTATAGAAATAAAACACGAAGTTTTATTTTCTTTGTCGATATATTTCGATTGCACTCCGGCAATCGTCTTCAGGGCAAAAAATTATTTAACACGTCCGCTCCTTTTGACGTGGAGTTTGATACTGACTCAATCAAACTCCACGTCAAAAGGAGCGGACGTGTTAAATAATTTTTTGCCCTGAAGACGATTGCCGGAGTGCAATCGAAATATATCGACAAAGAAAATAAAACTTCGTGTTTTATTTCTATAAAAACTTGACCTCGAGCCAGCAAAAAAACTTTACTTCAAAAACTTTAATACAATTTTCAAAATGATTGTATCTACTTTTCCTTTTCTTGATCCACTTCACTGCTTACCTCTGGTGGTAAGGAATTTCATTCTTTCTTCACAATTTACTCCTTATATACATTTTTCTTAACCTACGATTTCTTCTTAATGTATGTACATATGTATGTAAAATGATGTTCAGTCAGTGTTGACGTACACTTTGCTACATCTTTGTTTTGCTAAGCTACGTATTATCTTCACGTATTTATCAGGAAAGAGATAATAGTAAAATTGTATTGATTTGCTTTTTCTGGTACTGGACATTTAGTGAACTGTGTTTATTATTTTTTTTTGCTTATTCTATATGTTTACATACATCTATGTATAGTACATATAAATGTTCATGTCTTATTTCTTCAATATTATCTCTATGGCAGAAAGGTTTTCATGATCAATATTTATAAACAATGATCATTTATCACCACCTCAGCAAAGAATTACGGTCCAAAAATGACAAAAAAAAAAGTGTTCTGACTCAATCTGCAAGGTCTATATTTTTAAAGCTAACCACTTGGAAAGAGTTATTTTTTCGGATAAGTCCAAGTTTAATAGTTTTGGATCTTGTGGACGTCGACTCGTATGGAGAATATATGGTTCAGCACTGGTTCAGGCACTCTGGTAGCCTACCTATTTATGCAGCAGACGTTTTCTTACATTCTGCTTGGGCAAAAGGGGCTTTGTTCGGGGTGTGAATGCTCTGTACTCCTTTTTATGCATACAATTCCTTATTTGTTTGAGAATGAACGTCAGCAATTTTGCTTTTCTTTAGCACGTTTGCAATTTCCACCGTCGTTAACTTTGGATTTTCTCATCTCACACTTCGTCTTATTGTTTGCTCAGACAAAATTCTCGCTGGACCTCCGTTAACACTAGGGAGGTCTTTTTAAATTATTTCTGATTTCCTAAATATGTATATTAAATACTGACTAAAAAGTTTCTTCTCAGTTTTTGTAATTTCGACCATTGAAAGTGCCCTAAGTTAAACTTAGTAGCATTTTTTTTGCCAGTTATTCATCAAAAATTGTAATAGCTGTTTGTAGCTTCAAATAAAGAAAGAAAACGATAAGACTTAGGAAGATGTATAAACAAAGTTTTGAGTATTTTCAGTATCAATATTCTGTTATATTGCTGAACATATGTATGTACATATAAAAACATTCCGAATACATTACGTCGGCTTACACTATTAAGATTATCGGGCTATGCGTTTATAATTTTTCAATTGTTAACAAAAGATGCAGAAAAAAATTTGGTGTACTTGGTTTTTGGGCATTGACAAAAATAATAACCCGATAACCAAAAGAGAAAAGGACGCTTAGTTTGCCTTGAATTTGCATTTATTTTTTTTTGTAAAGGAAGAGAAACATGCAATTTTTCATTTCCTACAGGGGTACAAATTCACGTGTACATATGCATATATACATACTTATATGAGTGTTTTACTAAACATTTATGTATGAGCATTTATATTTGAGTACATAACGTACATACTCATATAGAAATTTGTATCAATATACTCGCACATACATATATTAGCAATATTATGAGCCATGCCATCTTCAGCATTACAAGTTAGTACACATGTAATTTACACATTCTGTTGGTTATGTTATTTGTATTGTGCAATGTGTAGTGTAAAATTAATATTTATTGCTAGTTGAATTGTTAGTTGTCCTGCATGTGTTGTCCTATACTGGTTTCAATATATATCATTCGAGTTTCCATCCACATTCGCCACATTGTTGCCTAGACGACCATTTATTGTCTTAATGATTTTAGTCTGACATGGTTTGCTTGGTCGAACGGTGTTGATATTTGATTTGGTATAACGCTCAGAGCTAACTATTCCAGCAGGGCAGAGGACACAGTTAAACTGCACGAATGCAGGTGTGGCTTTACACTACTGTAGGGCGTACTCGCAGCGTTATAAATAGAAATTGTAAGGCGAAAAAAAACCTTTAATTTCTTTAAATTATTTAATTATACGTGTTAATAAACATGATGAAACCTAAGTAGCGTTACAATGAAATATTGTTTAAAATTTTGTAAGCTCAGTGGAGGTATTAACAAAAACGAGTATTTTAAAAATAGAGATAAGCTACAAAATAGCAAGCCTTAGCAAAGTTGCGAGGAGTACACGAAGCTATACTTTAAGTACATAGAAATATTCGTAACACAAATTTAAGGTCGACTTTAAAATAATAACAGATGTTCAACTAACTCGAAGGTTTGGCATTGCCTGTCGTGTGACGACCGCTAAATATCTAAGAGAAACAAAATTTGTATTAAGCATATTAGATTTTACGTATCCTGGTTGACCACAAAGCTTTTGAAATGTTATTTAAACAAACAAAAATAAATTTTTATTTAGAGTTTTTTATGCCATCTGGAGACTTTGTTTCTTGTAAGAGAATTCGCTTTGTAATAATTGATTATTTTTTACATCATTTTTTTACACATCAAAACTAAAGCAGCCCAACAAAGCCTAACTGACTATCTTTAAAAGCGAATAAGTAAACATTATTGACTGAAATCGATATAGACTTTGAATCCATGGTCGGCTCATTTCTCATTTCAAAATTTGCTAAAAACTACATCTTAAAACAGTTTTATTATAAAGCTTGGAATTTTATCTTCCCATTGGGTTTATAAACATTAAAGATGTCAGGGCACTTAAAATTGCACCCTTGTAAAAGTAGTTATTTACAAAAAATTTATTTAAGAAACTGAAAATAAATTAAATACTAAGTCAACTGTAACTATTGTCTAGTGAAATTTCGTACATAATTATTTTCGGAAATATAACATGTTTGCTATCACAATTATAATTATTTTTAAATATTACTATAGGGATTATATCCGCGAAAGAACAGAATGGCGCATAATTTCATTCCCCTCGATATGCAATCCAGCCTTTTGCGATAGTTGGTACAAGTGTCAAGCGCCAGGCACATTCAAATAAAATCCTCAGACTACCAGGCATAAATAATCGTAATAATCAATAGTGTTGGGCATATTTCTTTGGGATTTAATTTGGATATGCGTTTATTCAGAGATTGTGCAGATTTCGCAACCAATATCGTGCCGTAGTTGTTGTTGTAGCTGCATTTAACTTTCCCTATATATTATTGTGGAATGCTGCGGAAGTAACATTCTTTGGCCGGACATAAACCCGGGTTATTCCGATATCAACAGTTGGGCAATTTCACTACAAATCCAATCACGATGTAATAATTTAAAAAGGATTAATAGTTTTTGAGATATAACCAAAGTTCGGTTTCTTGAGATCAGAAAAAGAAGCTGTAAAAATCTGCAAAGTTAGCCCATATTAAATTAACGTGTGATATACCAAATGCAATGAGCATCAATACTTGTTCGTGAATCAGTTGGAGTTGCAACAACGATCGATTAACTATCGATAGTGCCGATAATTTTTAAATTTGAAAAGAAGTCGCCCACTTTTTAGTTTTAGATGATAATGAACAAAAATCAAAAGTTGTAGAAACTTGAATGGGCAAAAGAAAATGTTCTAAACATACATATAAGAAACAATTTTGAGGTTTCTTAAATTTTGTACAAAAGTTTGAAATTCTATTTATAAATTGTTGTTATTGATTTACTTTTACAAAAAACTTGATCAAATTAGTTCGAAGAAAAAATAAAAAAAAAACCGTTCACGATGGTAAGTTATGCGGACTACCAGGCATAGATAGCTCTAAAGTTAATTCTATTTGTATGCATGTGCGTAAAATTCTCATAGATGTGCCACAATTTAGCTGCTGCATACATTTACTGATAATTATATATCTGTGTATATATCTGTGTGAATGTGTTTATTTCTATACTCGATTTATTAGCTGTTACTTTTGTAATTACTTGATATTGCGAACTATTTATCCGCTCGCCATGTACCTAATACATACTATTTTTTTTTACAATTTTACAAATGTATGCGTGTTCATATGTATGTATTTGTATATCAGTTAGTAGGAATAATAATGATTATATAACATTTTACTTACTTGTTGTAATGAATTATGCATTCAATATTACTAAATGCAAAGTGATATTTGTGATTTATGTTTCAAATTTGTGTCCCTTGGTTATTGTTTGTCAACATTATATTTGAATACTTGCACCCGCATACACATACAACATATACAAACATATGTATGTATATTACACTAGTAACTGTATCAGGTAGCTTGATTGGGGAATGAATTAAACTCAGTGTCGATGAAGTACTTGGGAACTCTACTCCTTTATATTTATATACTGTATAAGTATGTACGAGTACAACATACGCATATAAAACTTAAAAATATATATGTACAATATGTATTTATATATGAATATAATCGATATATTCGTTGTCAATTTGAATTACTTATTAGGCAATAGATGCATTAAATGCTTTCAATTGGTATGGCGAGCTTTGATTTATGCACTCATTGCGTTCAATACGTTCAATTTCATAAAAGGACATTAGGATGATACAAAATAATTTTTTTTTTTTTTTAATTTTAAAAGGGTATTGCCTGATAATAAGTAGTTGGAAATGCTCCAAATAAACTGTATTCCGTTCTTAGATTGACATAGAATTGAGGTCCATTGCGAGACCATATTTTATGCATATTTAACCTCTTCTCTGAACCGTTCTGCTGACAAAGATTCTCTTTAAGAATAGTATGCTCAGTTGTCTGAACTTGCTTTTCAAAAAGGACAGGTATATTGCAATTTTTTTTGAATACTCTACTTTTTTTACATCTGATTTTTATATTGTGCGGCATATTTCTTATCCGAAATGAAACAAATACAAACAAAAAATATATTCCACTGCAGAGCTGCTTTATAGGAGATGTCAGAATAGCTAGCCTATTAGAAGATCCACCACTATTCCTCTCAACTGGTATACTTGAAAAATATGAATAATGAGTCGACTATCTTATTACATAACCTTTTCAGTCTCGGACGGTAGCACCACAACTATTCAGAAGCTTTGACATGATCAAAAACCATATTTTGTGCTGCTAAAAAGCAAAGTGTCAGCTAAAAATTGCGTATATATGTATGTACATTTTTATAAAAGATATATATTTTAATTACTATGTTCAATTTAAGGGACACCTTATTAATTTACATCCACAAGGGCATTGTATTACGTATGCTCATATGAATATGAATATTATCATGTAATTTAACAAAGTTTCATTATTATTAATGCATACTTTATTTATTCATAATTCTGTATAAGAAATCGTGGAAGTGGTATTACTTGGTGCTTTCAATTTTGCCGATTATGTTTAACTAATGAAAGTCAAATAATGAAAATAATACTTATAACTATGCAAACAACATAACAATTGTAATATTATTGAATTATATTCAATTTCAAAATTTCATTGATTCCAGAAACAAACCATTATCTGTGTATGAATTTTCCTTTGCAAAGTACTTACGTATATGCATAGTTAAGTATAGTTATGTTATTTCAAACAGATTATCAGTGCAAAAGCTAGACGAGCGGAAAAATGGATCAGACAATAATTATTTGAAAAATACTTCTTCCAAAATTATTCTGAAAATGTGTGAAAATTGATAGCACGGACAAATTTTTGCGTATTTTTTTTTAAATTCAGTCAGCATTAGAAATCTTTTTTTTTTATAAGAAAGTCCCACAGACCATTAGAAAGAATTACGTATAAAAAAATATATGTGCATATGTTATAATTAATATTATTTCCCATTTATGTTACATCAATAATGTTTTTTTCTGGACTGAATTTTGGAACGATTTTCCGTCATCCCTTGTCAAGTTTGGTTTTAAGACAAACTGGTTTCGGCGTTGTGTCATCTTCAGTGTCGTTTTTAGTTCGGGACTTGAAAAGTTTGATAAATATTTAAGTTGAAAGAAGTAGAAAAACTAGCAGGTCATTCAATAAGTCCGTAGGTTGACATATAGATGTCGCCACTATGAACAAATCTCGTATGTATCTTGAATCAGCCTTCTTTTAAATGATACGTGCCAAAATTTGACAGCAATCGGCACATTGGTTCTTAAGTTATCGCATTGAACGTCAGGCAACTTTTGGAAAAAAGTGAATTTCGTGTGTTGATAAAGCATTACTTAATGGGAAAAATTCAGTACAAACCAAAGCATGGCTTGATAAATGTTATCCGGACTCTGTTTCATCGAGACAAATGGTGGAGAAGTGGATTGCCGATTTTAAACGTGGGCGTACGGGCACGAGTGATGCAGAACGCATTGGACTCCTAAATGAGGCTGTTACATCGGGAAGCATAAGAAAAGTCCACAAAATCGTTTTGGCCAATCGTAAATTGAAAGTGCATGAGATAGCTAACATTGTAAAGATATCAGATGGCAGTGTGTTTACCAATTTCCACGAACATTTGGATATGCGGAAGCCTTTTACAAAGCGAATGCCGCGCGAGCTCACATTTGATCAAAAACAACAACGTGTTTACATGAATTGGACTACGAATTGCTTCCCCACCCACCGTACCCCATTTGGCCCCAAGTTAATATTTCCTTTTCTCGGAACTCAAAAGAATTGCCGTCACCGAGGCTTATTTTGAGGAAAATCGTACAAATCGTACTACAAAAATAGTATCGAAAAGTTGGAAGATCGCTATAATCGGTGTATCGCCTCGAAGGCAAACTATGTTGAATAATTAATCCAAATTTTGTCAAAAAAAATGTTTTTTCTTACTTATCCTACGAACTTATTGAATGGCCTGTTACGACACAGGCGTTTAGGGATCATTTGACATAATTGGCAAACAAACTTTTTCAACGAATAACAAAAAAAAATAAATGGTTATTAAATTGTATAGCCCATTTGGTATAAGTGAAGTCAAAGTACAAGGAACAGGTGGCTCAAATTAAACTTTTATTCTTTTAAACTTTTTTTGATGAAGGTGTTGTGTTCTTCTTCTTTCATGTGCTATACAAATGTTGGTTATATCGAAGCGAATGTCGGAAAAAGTGTCGAATATCAACCCACACAATGTCGAAATTTCACCTTATTCATACTTTGACATTTTTAATATAAATTACCTTTGCAATTAATAAAGAGTTTTTTGTTTCAAAAAATAGATGGGTCAAATCGCTCTTATGCATCTCTGAAGAACACTAAAGTTTTCAGTATTCCATTTCTAGTGCAAAAATTTAAAATATTTAAATAAATTGTGGAATACATCCGAAGAAAATTTCTCCGCATTTTTATTATAATTTCGAATGTGCGTTATAGAAAATATGTGAGGAGAGCGACAGTGAAAAATAGTCAAAAATCAATTTATGCCAATTCCAAGTTGCAGTTTTTCCACTTTGAATACTTCCTAGTTTCGTTTTTGTTATGATTATATATTTTTGTTATAAAAAAACAATAAATAAATAAAAAATAATGATCGAAACTGGTCAATATGTGGTGACCTTCTTTTACGTTTTACTATTAGCTTTTTTAGTTCAGTGAGAGACAAATAAATAATAAAACAAATAAATACAATTTGTTACCAAAAAAATTTCATTGCATGTATGTATATGTTTTTTTCCACTGCATTTTTATATATAATTATATAACTATGTATGTATATGTACATTTTAAAACACCAAGTTTTAATTTCCCCATCGAACACTTTTCACTGTCGACAATATACTACAAATATTTGATAGTCTTATTTGCTACATTTAATTAATTTCATTTTCATTTCAGCTCACCTGTGCATCGGTAAAAAGAAAGACCGTATGATTCAAATTGAAACTGGCTGTCATCAGTATCTTCTTCAGATCATCACGCCAATCGATTTGCGAGTATGTCTTTGTCACTTGGATCGTCATCAGGCGACAATCAGCAATGCTGGCGGCCAATCTGCATGAACTGCGTCGTCCCGAGCCGCCCATGCCCACCATCAACATGTTGCCGCGCGGCATTTGCAATACCCGCGAGACTCTGTAGACGAAAAAGCGCATCAGTAGCGCCAATGGGATAAATCAAAACAGCAACGGATAAAATCAAATGCAATGAAGTGAAATGAAATAAACTGAAAAGCAACGTATGAGTGAATGCAGCTGCAATAAGTGAATTGTGTGTACAAACAATATAGCGCGGCGGCGTACAGATGAACAGATAAGTGAATTTCGGTGTTGTGTCGGTTCGATGACCAGCGGTGCAACACGGCCACTGGTTGCACGCACGCTCGCTTGGCGGTCGCAATGGCAACCACACGAACGCAAGCAGCGAAAGTATAAGCGTGATTGGGCGTGACGGTGGCGCGCCATAAAGCGTCGCGGTAACATCAGTGTGCTACCGCAAAAACATAAAATTAATAGAGTCGCCATATGGCGTTGACACGCACATACACGCATATGCACGCACACACATACACACACACACAATATGCACATGCAATCACACACTTGGTCGGTTGCCACTCGCATTTGCATGAAATGCATCACGTATACGCCACGTACGTACTCGTATGCATCTACATGAACAACCGCGAGTCTAGCGGTGGCGCGCTATTATTTTGGCAAATACACCAAGTTTTAAAATTATAAGCGCACTGCTATTGATAATTATTGTCATTTTATGTTTCCCATATTCAAATATAATTATTTTTCTTTTTAAATATTTTTGAACTTAAGGCCGATCGGGAAAATTATTTTAAAAAAATACCGCTTTGAGTATTGTTGTTTTTTCTGATAATTTTCTTAATAAACCGATCGGCCTTAAGCTCAAAAATATTTATTAATTATTTTTCTTTTAAAATAGAGTTTATTCTCTAAAAGACATCTCATAAGCTCAAATTTAATATTTTCGACGAAATTTCGAACTGTTGTCATGTTTTAAATTTTTTTTTCTAATATGCAGTTTTAAGCTTGCGTTGGTTGAAAGAGCGTCAGCCGGAATTATATGTCTAAAAATTATTGGTAATTTGCGGCCAGTGGAATTTTTTTTTAAATTGCTATAATTAAATTGGCTATATAACTACATTTTTTTTGTTTTAAATATGCAGGACTTACGAATAAATCTTAGCGGATTTTGGGGTGTCAAAGAGCTCAGGTGTTCGTCTCTCAACACGTCGCGACCAAATGCCTCATACCTAGTTCTTGCAAAGGCGGAACAGAAGCACAGAAAGTGTTCCGCCGTCTTTTCCTCTTCAAAACAGGACGGGCATATGGAGTTGTCATGTACGCCTATCATTGTCAGGTATCTATGCCACCTGAAGTGACCGGTTAGCAGTCCAACAAGTTGCCTGCAGTCTCGTCTGTTAAGCGAGAGCAAGTGTTTTGATAGTCCTTCTGAGATTGAAGGTAACATGAGTTTTGCCCATCGGCAACCTCTGTACGCCTTCCAGTCATTGCTGAGCGAAGTATTCACCCAGTTTCTGATGGTGGCATCGATGGCCGAAGGTGGGAGTGCTATAGCTGGCTGCAGACCAAGGAACACCTGATCCGAGCCAATTCTGGCCAAATGGTCAGATCTCTCATAACCAGGTACTTTCGGGTGACCAGGCACCCAGAGTAAAGCAAGTTCCTTATGTTTACCAACATAGTTCAGTCGGGACTTGCATTGCCAAACTAGTTTAGAAGTAGTTAAAGGGCTGGTCAATGCCTTGAGTGCAGCTTGGCTGTCACTGCAGACACGTATACTAAGACCGAGGCATACTCCCCAAGAGAAAAGTGAAGCTTATCCCCATTATCTTCTTAAAAAAAACTCCAGATCCTGACCAAGAGTCAGTTTTGGAGCCATCAGTAAAGATTCGACAATGTGTAAGACCGGGCTCAGTGTTGCCATTAAACCAGCATCTAGCCTCAAGAAGTTTTATGAAAAAAGTGAACCTTTTAACATTTTCCACAAAATTTTAAACTGTATTTTAATTAAAAAGTAATCAGCGACGGTTATTTTTATTAATGCAAAAAAGTTTAAATAAATATTTTAATAATTGTAGTTGTTTGAATCAAATTTTTTCTGGTCAATATACATATATGTTTATGTGCATAAGCACTTAATTTTTCATATTTGCTGTAATTTGCATTTTTTATAATGGTTTGAGTCTTTAAATCTATACTAATTCGAGCCGATAGCCATAGCAGATAGTGCTCCCATTTCTTTGTTTTTAGCCTTAAAATTTATTTTATGTCTAAATTATAATAATAATAATAATAATAATCTGTACTAAGTCGTAATAAAAGGAATTTACCGTCTCTTTCATGTAAAAGTTTTTGATTCAAAATTATGAAAAAAAAAAATACAAAAATTTGAAGAAAATCAAGTTGAAAAACAATTTTTACTTCCGTGCCAATATATGTATATAATTTACTATTGAGCGAAAAGTTCAAGATCAGAAATTAAGTAGAATTTTTGAGTGAAAAATAAGAATTGATAAATTATTATTCTTATAAAAAATTAGTAATCATTAATTTTGATCAAAACAGTTGAATTGAGTATTAGTTCTGAACAAAGCTATTTTAATGAATTAAAATAATAATTAGTTTCAATGCAAAAACTAAAAATTGTAAATATTAAGTTTGAATTTTTACGTATATATATATGGAATTATCAATGCTCATATGTGTGCTCCAAACTATTTTGCGGCATTGGGAAAAATTAAAAAAAAAGTAATAAATTTTACCCAATAAAGATAATAATATTTTAGTAAGAGAAAAATCGTTTGTCGTATTTTAGTGCGTTTATAATTATGAGATGGGGTATATACATGCTTGCAATTAAATAAATATGTATGTTTGTATGTGCGCTTGTGTTAGTGTGCTTGTTGGCATTTCGTCTCGAATGCACGCATGATTGTCTAGCTATTGTTCGCCGGCGCTCAGCAATCAGGCATTGCAGTCGTGATGCGGACGTTCAGCCAGTTGACTGTTTCCGCAACCGCGCCCCACTTTCCCTTCCCCCTATTCCTATTCTACTCCCCTCTACAGCGCACAGCGCACAGCACACCACTCACCGCGATATGTGTTCGATGGCGAAACGAAACAACACCAAATCCATTGGTGTATGCGAGAATGTATTATAATCGCGCAGATAGTAGTGCATCAGTTTTTCCAATTTATCATAACTTTCGACCTCATCGTAAATTTTCGGATCTGCATCTGGTTCCAAATAATTGCCGTAAAATAAATTCCGCAAATCATCATCAGTCACTTTGGCGCCCGGCTCGGCTGTGCGGTCGGCGAAGGCCTGCTCCAGCGGGAAGCGTATATTCGTTTTGCATGCATTACTCACCATATCCAATAGGGCTTCACGATCCCGCTGCTCAATCAGACTGAAATTAATAATAAGCACAAAAATAAAATATTTACAATGTCCTGCAATGAATGAATGACCACTGCCGAATGCAAAGTACTAACTGTACTTAGTGCAAGGTGGCGTATAATAGCTATGTATGTATGTAGTTGAATTTCGACTGAAACGCTGAATGATGATTATGAATTATGATATCGTTGAGAGTGAAATCACCGTATAAAAGGCGCTAACAACTGGCGGTAAATTGTGTACAATTGTAATGATATTATTTTACGGATATTACATTGGTGAACTAAATATTTTAGCTTGCGCGTAAGTAGCAAAAGGTAATCGAAATTGAAACCCTTTTTTTGGTGTATGCATATTGACAAATTCGGACGATATATTTTTATATTTTTAATTAAGTGTAGAATTTTCAACAAAAACTACATAAACTTAAAGCTCAAAAGCAAATTAAATAAAAAATAGTTATGTATATGGCCAAACAAAAACAAAAATGATATTATATTATAATATTAATTTTTACAAAGCGTAGTGATAGAAATATGTCTGATGTCTTAGAAAATTTTAAATTGGTTAAATGTGAAACAAAAATTATTTTTTTTTACAATGAAATAGGTTTTTAATATTAAGATGAGAAATGCACCTGAACGAAAATGTGGTGTATCTTAAACAAACACATAATTTCAACGCAAGAAATGGAGAGAAATTAAAACTGCCATTATATAAAACTGAAATGGATAAATAAAAAAGTTTTTTAAAACGGCTTAAGTATTTTAATGAGTTATCAACAGGCATTAAAACTTGTAAAGAAATTATTGCTTTTAAGGTAAAATTATTTGAATATTGCTAAAAACTAGCTATAAGATGATGAACACTCAGTAAAGACTACCGCTGGTTTTTGGAAATTTTTTTTTGTCAAGGAAGCAAATCTGTATCATATTTGAGCTAAATCCCTCGACAAGGAGAATTGTCAAAAATCAGCGATAATTTTTAAGCACTTGAAATTTGCTCAACAGTCAAAAACAGCATAATCAGAAAACTTAAAAAAAAAAATAAAGGTAGTTTAAATGAGAGTTTTTATATTATTATAAATCTCGCAAATGGTTTGAAGTTTGAGTTTATATTGATTTTGTTTGCAAAATCTCCCAAAAAATATCACATTATCCAAATTATTAAATATATATGTGCGAATGTATCTGTGCTATATTTTTGTCGAGGGCAAAACTTTTGAAAAAATGTGTATAATAACCTTTAAGCAAATAGTAAATATGAAAATATGTACACACATATTACAATATTTTTCACTGCGCGTGTTATGGGGAGCCTCTTTCCTTTTCATTCGCTTTATTTATCAGATCATTAATATAACTCGTTTTTAATATCAGTAATTAAATTAATTTATCAATCTGCTCAAAAATTAAATTCTCTACCTAATCGCAAAGTAGTTTGAAGAGTGTTTCTAGCTTTTAGGGATTATCATCTTATGGAGCACATAAATAATCCTAGCACAACAACTTTTACTTTATTTACTTGCACAAAATTGTGTGGAATTTATTGCTGTCACATAAAACAAACATCTAGCTGAAGATTAAACGAGCACTAAAAACTTTCGGACCGTCCAAAGGATTGTGTTAGTATGTAAATCAAGTTCAAATGCACAGTGTACATTCACTTAAAAACTACACCAGCAGCAGGAGTTACCGCTTAGCTGGACTTGCTACTGCCGGCTTAAGAAGTCAAAAAGAAGCAATACAAACGATGTGGTTACTCGAAGATTAGATTTCTAGACTCAGAGATTTCTAGACTCAGAGATCTCTAGCTACCTTTTTTTTTAAGAAAGCGCTACCTTTTTTTTTAACGCGATAGCAAGACAACGATAGCGACAGTTTTTACACTTTGTGGGGATGGTGTTAATGAAGAATTGCTAAATCAATGTCTCCTGGACAGCAAATGGAAGAGGTATTAGTTTACATTTGGTGGGTAACTTTGAACACGTGTTTCTTAAGAAAAAAAAACTACAATTCTCCCACAAAGCCAGTCAGGTTTGTGGAATACAATTTTTAATTTTTCCATATCAAAAAAGGTTCAATTTATTGAATGTTGGAACGATTTTCCGTCATCCCTTGTCAAGTTTGGGTTTAAGACAAACCGGTTTCGGCGTTGTGCCATCTTAAGTATCGTTTTTCATACTATATTTATTGTTACGCAATATATAAATGACAAATCACGTTTGCCTTGGAGAGCAAAGTTAGTGCAGAGTTTTACATTTGTGACATTTTCTCGATTGGGATGTCACTGGTAAAGCAAAAAAGGAGAAAATAAAATTAAAAGCTCTTAAAAGTCACACTTTTTTTTATCCATTTGCGATCTCAATTATATTATGCTACTTTGGTTTTCTGCTCTACAACAATTGCATTCCATTTCGAAACAAAGTTTTAATTGTATCCAAATTGAAAGAAATAGAGTTTGGTAACTATGAAATTATTCAAATTTCTTACTTTGAACTCAAGTTGCAACCTATTTTGTATTGCTTCTAAATATTTTGAACCTGCTTCAAAGCTACATAGCTAATCTATGGAAGTATTGCAACTTTAAGACCTGTAATACATCTATGTATCTAGACCCTGCTTGCCAAGCTACCATTATTAAGCTCATATAAAAATTTAATAAAAAATATCGGTCGGATATGTACATATACCTAGTATATGCGAAAGTTAAAAAAAATGTATCAACTCAATTTGCGACCGCAATTGAATTGCCTAGCTTCCATTATGCATTAATACTACATACATACATATTGTATGTATGAGTGTGTATCACTTCAACCACGAAAGCCAGACTTTAATTACCTCCTGCCTCCAGTGCGGATAGTGTCGCTACATAAAAACTTGAAAGCAACTTTAGCGTATAAAAAGTGCAAATGCTTGAAAAAAATGTACTAAAAAGCTGACGTTGTGAAAAACACGTCCAAAAAGACATCGGACACCGTTATAAAAGAGAGCTAAACGTATCCATTTAGTGTTCGCATATTCGACAAGACCACCATCCTTAATATGTACATACATATCTACATATCTACGTATATGCTTGCATTTATGCATTGGCATTAAAAAAGCGCAAATGTATACAAACCGGTCGTAAAAGACACGATACGTTTCATGCGCCCACAAACGGGCCAACTTCTCAACTTCCTGCATCCTTTTAGCCGGTACGAGGACAATGCCCTGAAAGACGCGAGTGATGTCACGTAGCGAAAATGTGTAATGAGATTTGGCGGGTGTTGGCAGGAAAACTCTAAGTGCCTGACGATAAACGTTGACCAATGCTTCGGCAAGACCCTGAAAAGGAAAATTATTCATTTTATTACAGTTGTATAAATAACGCTTTATATAATTTTGCATATTTTTTAAATTATAAATAACGATTTTACTAAGCAATATTTGCTCTTGAAATACTACATAGTTTTACTTCTTTAAACGGGAATATATTATTATCGAAATCCAGAACAACATCCTTTCTTTTTGACTACGAAAGGAGCACACGTATTGGGACATTTTTACAAAGACCTTTAAATATTTATAACATAATTTTTGAGAATAAAAATTGGTTTTTAATGACTGGAAATTCAAGAAAAGTAACAAAGGGAGCGGAATTAAAACAAGATCAGAACAATATTGGCAACGTTATTGCCAAATAATCCAGAATAATTTATTCCTTGTGAGAGAAAGAGAGCTGTGTTTCTTGCCACAATTCAAACCGAGTTATGTGATTAGGAAAGAGCAAAAAGATGCACTGCCTACCTCGTTATATCAATATCATGCTTTATCAATGCTGCTCGAAGTTCCAAATTCTGAACAATTATAAAGAATCACAGAAGACGTTTTTGGATTTCAAAGAGCCTTGAGGGTCTGATCAAAAAAATCTATTCTTTTTTTGCTTGATCTCTTTCAAAACTATCTAAATAAAAATATTTGCTTTGATTTCGAAGTGGTTAAAAAGATATTTCGGGTAATAGACAAGTGCGTTGACGAAAATACGTCTTTCGTTGCATTTTACCAAAACTTTGAAGCGCGTTTTCTGAAGATATTGTTTTTGCAATTAGCGTACACGATTGCGCGAAAACTAGCTCACCTATCAATATGATTCAAAGTATGGAAAACTGTTCTATGCGAACCAGAGATATGAATAATTATATTGATTTTTATAATTTTCATAAAACATGCACAAATTTTACGTTGAAAATCGATTTCAAAGTTCAAACATAGAAAAAATAGTATTAATTTTCAGTTTTCATTGGCTTTCTGAGGTTCATATGGATTAAAAAAGTATTCGAATTAATGAGATATTTATTTTTACTGTTACAGTTAAGAACTACTTTGCACGCCAATGGACGGTATTTGCTGCGACACGTTCCACTGCAACATGGATTCCTCCGCCATTTTTGAGTGGTTCAATCTTAAAAAAAAAAAAATTTCTAATATGCTCTAAAATATATTCTTTAAACGAATTGTCTTTCTACAATGTTTCTTATTCTAAAAATAAATATTCAAAAAATCGACCCCCAAATTTAGAAAGAGGGAATTTATTTAAAGAATAGCCGAAATGCCGAAAAGGTTGAAAAGGTTGCCATTCGATTCGGCAGAGAAAACGTTTGTTTTGAAAAATTTAAAGTCGTGGAGAGTATATAGATTAATTCTTTCATTCCGAAATCTAAAAAAAGTTACTATTTTTTCACCGATCATAATTTTAATCTTATTCTAAAGACATTGATACGAGTATAAACTGTCTCGAAAACTATGCGAACAGTAAATACTTCTCAATGGATAACCAAAAACCAAGCTTAAAATCCTTTCCCATAAATTAAAAAATTTATTTTAAAGCTTTAGCGAGAAATAACTTTAGTTATTTATTTATTTATTATTTATTTATTTATTCAGTCTAAAAAGAACAGACTAGTTACAAATAGAAAACAGTTCAAACTTAAATTTATATAAACTATTGTTAAGGAATGATATTTAATTAAGTAATTGATTTTTTAAATCTTTTGAAAAGTTGAGGGAGCTAATAATAAATGGATTTGACGGCAATCAAATCGCAATGAATAACTACGATTTTAGCGACGACGGTCGCCTAACGCGATGTCTTTAAAAAATTTCCAAAAGTGCTTTATACAATTTTTGATGATTTTTTTTTGTCGATTTATCGCGAAAGATTCGTTTTGACAATAGTTTACAAAATTCCTAGAAGGCTCCTCGTAAGGTAGAGAAATTTTAGTAAACTGTTGAAAATGTCATAAGCGGGAGTGAAATAAAATTCTTCCACGGTTAAAAATGTTTGCTGAGATGACATACATATATATATATAAAAATGTGTAACTACTCAAATTTATTTGCATCACCAATAAATTTATACTGATTACCGAAAAAAGCGTTTAGTATGTACTCTCCCTAATTTACTGAATTAAATAGAAGGTGAGCATTTAAAGTTATGATTTGTAGTACATTATTTTTTCAAAGCTGAAAACATAAAATATTTATTAAATAGCTACGAATATATAAGCGATGCATCATTACCTTTAAGATAAAGTAGATTGCTTTAACATATGTATGTGGAAAGAAAAAAATTTCAGTAGCCAAATTCAAATTCAATTTCGTTATTAAAAGTTTACTAATTATGGAAAATTTTTCAGTATACTCAAAATTATTTTCGTAAACAGTTAAATTAGACTGGCTAGGCATATTCGATTTCATTATTAGTAAATTTTTATTTTTACCGCATCTTTACAGATAAGTTAAATTGTCCAACTAATAGCAAAATTAAAACTAATATGCGACATAATTAAGGATATAAGTATATTTCTATTCAATGTTCTTTTTGCTAACTAATAGTAAATATACTTACCCTCGATAGTAGTGCCACCTTTTCAGGATAATCCTTGGCGAAGTGCCAATCGCCAATTGCTGTAAATATTTTAATGATAGTCGAATCCTCGAATGAGTCCACAGCGACGAGGAATGTGTGCCGATAGAAGCGTGGGAAGATAAAGTTGCTGCCACCCGGCACGCCCATAGCGCCGAGAAAACTCTGCATAAACAATCAGGACAAACAGACAAACGGACAACAGAGACAATGAGTATATACTACGAGTATAATAATAAAAACAAAACAAATGACCAACAGTGGAAAACAACAAAAAAAAAAAAATTAAAAAAAAAAATGCAATGCCCACATTCAAGCAAACAACACATGAACAAGTCACATTTGTTTTATTGTTGTTGACATTTTCTAGCTGCTTTTTTTGCGATTGTAAAAAAAAATGTTAAAAATTTATTTCTCATATAAACAATAAATAAAATGTAAAAGCGAAAACTCCGACAGCAGCAAAAAGTTCAAGTCAAACAAAAATAATAAAATGTTAAAAATTTCATTGCAAAAAATAAAAAAAAAAAGTAAACCAAACTTTGGAATGCAAACTTTTGCAATATGTACAGCAATTTGGTTGTTGGCTGTGTGGGCAGCAGCTAACCGCGTTGCCAAAGAGCCAAAATATGCGGAAGTGCCCCCAATATGTAAACACACACACACACACACACATATATACGCACGCATACATACATGACGACACTTTTACTATTAAGCACTTGCATAGCCAATTAAGGTTTGAGTGGTGTGCGCGTGAGTGTGTGTGCGCGCGTAAAAAAGTTTTAAATATTACAAAATGGCTGTAATTTTTTAATATAATACATACATTGATGCCGAACAGGCGGCCAACAGTTGTACTTTGTTTTTAAGTTGGTATTTTTTTGTTTTTTTTTTTTTTGAAATTTCGCCCTCCCTTCCGCAATATCATGGGCAAACACGAAGAGGTATTTTTTCGACAATCGTGCTGCGCTCAATTTCACAGCAAACAACTTTCATTCTCCTCGGACGCAGCAGGGTCATCAAAGGCTCTCACACTTAATTAAATGGAAGCTCTTTTGCATTCATGTGGCATTTTTTTGTTGTATAAATTTAAGCAATCAACTTAAAACACGCCGACCAACTCCATACACATGCACGTACGTATGTATGTATGTGTGCTTTTGTATGTGTGGAGTATGTGTTCGAAGCGATTCAATACCTGGTGTAAAATGCATTTACATATGTGTGCACAAATGCGCGAGGAATTTATAAGTTCAGCACATATTGGCAACTTATGTTTATTTTATTTAATTTCCAATTATTTTTCAATTGAAATAGAGTTCATCTTTAATGAAAAACATTAGTAAATTCAACAGTCAAATTTTGTAGAAATTCACAAAAGAAATGTTCCATATAAGAATTTAGAAAATACAAAAAAATGGCATTTCAAACGTTTCTCAGAGAATTGTAAAGGTTTTCGTAACATGCAGTTCCACGAATGATAGAGAAAAAGATTGCGCCTTCCCAAAATGCGTGATGGGGTAAAGAAGAGTAAAACTGGAAGAGCGACCGCAGAACAGCATTGCCACTTTGGTAATTTTTACCAAAACTGTAATTTTTTTTATATTAGAGCGGATTTTGTTTAATTATACTCAAATTAAAAAAAAAAAAATAATTATAATTAAAGGTTTTGACGAGTTAAACGACTTTTGGTAATATTTTTTTGGGTTTGGTCATTTTTTTTTCGACATTTGGTATTCAATTAAAATCTTTGTGGCAATGCTGTCACTATCTTGACGTCACTCAACAGTCAAATCAGAAAAATTTTAAGTATCATTACACGGAAAGCTGTCACTCTACTCGCTTCGTGATACAGTTCTATAGTTCTTTTTAGTATAATAAGGCTCAAAATTTAAGAGAATTATTGACACATTTGATATTTGACAACTTTTTTCTGACGATCTTTTGCAAGTCCTTTCATATACATACTGGGGTTTAAATAAAAAATATACACAAATCCTTCTTTCAAAAATTGGTCAAACATCAAAAGTGAGCTACATATACATACTGGGGTTTAAATAAAAAATATACACAAATCCGTCATTCAAAAATTGGTCAAACATCAAAAGTGAGCTACAAAATTGCATAACCAAAAATTTCAAAAATTTGTAAAGCTTTTATTGGTCTTTAAATGAATAATAATAATTCACAATTTTATTGAGCACGAGGCCAGTTTTTTTTCCGAAATAAAATCTTCCATAAACTGGGCCTGAGCTCAATTAAATTGTGAATTGTTTTCAAAAATTCTGATTACACAAATTTTCTAAAAATCTTGTGTAGAAAGTTTCAAGCATAAAGAAAAAAATTTGTTCTAACTCCTTAGCGTTGTAATTTATTTAAAACTTAAGTTAATGTATCTATACTTGTCAAAAAACCATGAAAATGAAATTAAAAAAATTTAAATGACTTTAATTTGTTAATAAGTATGTAGTGAGCCTCTCCTTTGTCGCGCATTATACATATGTATGTAGGTATCGCTCTACCTCTCTCTATCTCTCTATGAATATAGTATGTTTGTGTGTTGGCAAGTAGTTGTTTGCATGTGTTTTTGCTGCATAAAAACAGCAGCTTCTGCAGTTAAAAAGTCAGCGGTGTAAAGTATTTTATCCCTACATCATATGTACATACCATATCGACCAATTCAACTTTTGTTGTATCCACCAAATCAGACCAGTAGCCATGATCCAACCACTGTCGTATCAACTCGAGCGGCGGCTGTGAACCGTAAGTGTCCTTCGATGGCATGGCGACATCATCGCAAAATATTAAACACTGCAAAAAGAGTTAACGTGTTGCGTGCAAATAAGTAAAATCAAGCGAAACCTTGTAAATGAATAATTTTTTGCTATGAAGCTATTTGCGCAATTTTACCCTTTTGCCTAGCGGCGGTCCGTATACGCCTTTTCGTCGCCGATCCAGCTTCGACATAATGGTTTCTTGTACCTAGCATGATGAGCAAAGAACCAACAAAAAAAAGAAAAGAGTTATTCACTTCATATTGATTTTAATGTGAAAATAAATAAAGAAAATATTGGTGTTTTCATAAAGTACTTAAAAGTGAAATATTGTGATGTCCGATATCGTAAAATAACTATCTCTTTTTACCAAACTACCTCAACCGTCGTCGATATTGCATTGCATGGCGAAACCAAAAATAAAATTGGTTAAATGTTCTCAAATAGCGTCATACTCGTATGTTGACTGATTGCAAACGTTAGTTAAAATTCAGCTTAAGCCACCGCGGAATGAAGAAAAGGAAGCCAGAAAATAAGCACATTCGCTCTCGATAAAGTAAAGGAAAACAATGCAACATTTATAAAGTGATGAATAGTTATATTCTTGATTTAATGCACTTACTAGATGCCATTTGAAGAGGTTCTATTAATGAGATTTTTCAAAATAAATTTATTGAGTACATAATACTGGCAACTGTCATTCACTTCCCCTCAGTTTTGCTAAGTACATAATATTTTTTGTATGACAGGCGCCTATTCTGGCAATAATCTCGTTAGTTCTTTTTTCAAACTTCCTTTACTTATTACCTTACTTGAGACATTAAGTTTCTTACCAGGTGTATACAGATAATACTTTGCCCTATATAATAATACTTTGCCCTATATATTGTAATAATAATAATAATAATAATACTTTGCCCTATATCTAAAAAGCTTTTCACTAAGAAAGTTTAGATGTAAGGCTTTTCATGTAAGACTGCTAAGTTAGAATACACAAAGTCTTTCATTAAGTCGGCATTGATATCTTGTGATTGTCTTTTTAACTATCTTTGTCAGAATTGCCCAGTTTATAAAGTCTCTTCTAGCTCAAGTGAAATTTTTATTTACTTCCAGAAAACGAATTGTGTGAGTTGATTGAGCAGATAACTTGATATTTAATTTGAGAAATCATCTTTATATAAATCTTAAACTTTCTTTAAGTGATACGGTTGCCAAAGTTTAAGTTATTAGCGCTTTAAAACTGGGTTACACTTATCGGCGAAATTTCTTTTATTTTGGTAAAAAGATGGATCCAATTTGCATGACAGAAGTTCTGAGGCGCGATTACTAAGTCATTGGTTCTGTCAATGAACATATATATTGTAAGATCTTCGTTATCAAAAATGGATTATGACTCTACTGTATTCAAACGGTATATTGTAATTCAAAAAATACAAATTGGCGAATATCAAAATCAAGATCTACCAAAGCTCAAGTTTTCAAAGCACATTGAAGCTGAAAACTCGAGAGAAAATCTAGCGTTATTATACATTTACAAATCCCCAAATCGCTAACTACTGAAAAAACTAGGAATACTTGATAAGCTGACTTTTCTAAGAATTCGAATTCACTGATCTATTTAGCTTGTCGCGAATAGGAGGCGAACTCTTTTGTTTATTGGGTATCTTTGAAATTAAAAATATATTTGATTTTAAATTTAAGTGACGCCTAGTAGAACAGAATAAAAGTTATCGCCAGCCCTAATACAGCTGAATGTTAAATTATAATTTTCTTTTAATGCGTTCTTATAACTTTGAATATTCCTTTCCTTATAAGTTTCTTTCACTTTACATTTAGAATAATTTACAGAGTTTCTATCCAAAAGTATGGCAAGAAACTAAAAATTATTCACACGTGCAAAGAATTAGTAAACTATAATTTATTATAAATGACATTTCTACCGATCGACACATAAATTATATTTAAGACTATAACTCTAAGTATCATCAGTTGATCAAACGACTTCCCACTCTGCATACGAGTATACAAATTTAGTTGCGCAAGAGATTTGCAGTAGCTTTTATGGGGTATTAATCGTTTTATAAAAGTAATTTATATACTTGTCCAATGACTTTCTTATTGTATATTTTAAATTATTCTCATTTGCAACCGATCCACGCGAATCAAAGCATTGTCCTACTTAATTCCTAATACTGACAACAAAAGCAAAGATTAATGAATAATGTCGGCAAAAATTAGCATTCATAAATATGTATGTATGTAAAATAAAATATAAATTTAATAAAAAAAATTAAGAACACAAATCAAATTGAGATTTGAAAGCAACAAGAGAACGCAACTGATTTGCATAATCAGCGCTTAGAAGTAAAATGTGAAAAACAATAAAGCAAATTAGCTAAAACTAGCGACAGAGACATTTTATAGACTGAATATACAATACAAATGCTTGTATGTGCAAATGTATGTGCATAAATGTATGTAACTACTTTCAGCTAACTCCGATAAAAATGAATGCTTCACAATTTAGTGGCCAAGTTGATTAGTAAACCGAGTGCCAGTAGAATAATGACAGCGTTCAGTTGAATGAACTCCATTTTGTATTTGGCCAAAAGCAAAGATCATTTCAGTGCAAAAGTTAAGCTTGCTGGTCGTTAAGTTGTTGGCGGTTTAAAGAAGATATCGTTGTGGTTACTGTTGCCAAACTCAATTTCGTTAGTAACCGCACAGCGCACAGCCACTTGACCATCGGTGCGAGCAGTGGCATTTCGAACAAACTGTTGCACCGAACGACATTTGAATAGGTAGCTAGTGTGTGTATGGTATTTGTCATTTGAATAGGTAGATATGGGTATGTAGTTACATTAGACATGTACTCCACCTACGCATTGCCATTTGCATATCATATGTATGTATGTACATATGTACGTATGAGGATGACGATCCCGGGATCCCGAAAAAATTGATATACCGAATTGAAAGAAGTAAAAATTTGTTTCTTACAAAATTTGATTGCACACAATTTACAATTATTTTAGTTTCCTCATATACATATTCGTCGCCACCATGCTAAAACCGGTACTTAAATTTAACACTAGAGAGAATAAATAGCTTTCAAGTAACAAATTTAAAATTAATATCTTCTAAAATTCAATAAGGCCTTGTGTAAACGTTTGTAAAATTTTTCCGAATTAAAAATATTTCTATTCAAATCTAAAGTTACAAATGAAAAAAAAACAAACAAAAATATAAGAATAATATTTTTGAGCTTTAAGGCCGATTGGTTTATTGAAAAATTATTAGGAAAAAACAACAATACCCAAAGCAGGAAAAATAACAACAGCTCATACAGCGTAAGCTTAGCTGAATGCGTTTAGCTGCCGGCTTAAGTATTGCGCATGTTGTTGCGGGTTCGTCTCCCGCAGAAGCCAAGAAGAAAGAAGTCTGATGAGGAAATGTGGTGATTTCCGAAATAGTACTAGCGTTTTTTCCTAATAATTTTTCAATAAACCAATCGGCCTTAAAGAAAAATATTTAAAATAAATAGTTACATATATGGCCAAACAATAACAAATAAAATAAGAAAATATTTAGGAGTTGGCATATTTTATTTGAGCGATTCTATTTACTGAAAAAAATTCATACTTCACTTTTTAACGATATTTTACCCATTTTCTTAAGAAGCGAGGTCATATATTAGAGTGTAATCTGTGATTTAAACCATATTTGTGTCTATTAAAATGATGGGGGTGCAAGACATTGAAAAATTATGACGTTTTTTTTATTTAATTCAAAATATTTTTTTATATAAAAACAGTTCATTCCCCAATAAAGATTTGAGCATTTGTACAGAATTGTACAATTTATCAGTTACAGTGAGAGGTTGTTTGAAAATTTTGTAGCTGATTTGAACTAAACATTTTTGGCCAAAACCACTCTGTGATTGTGCCAAATGTGAAAATATACAAATCCTGTTATCCCAGCTTAAGTTTAAAATTTTTCAAAAAGCTGAAAAGCTGAAAAAGCATTAAAAAAACAATTTATTAAAACTGTGAAGTTTTGAAAAAAAAAAATAAAATTTCCTATAACTTTTTTGAGTATGCGCTTTAAATTTTAGTAGAATGTCCAAGTTTACAATGCTGAAAGTTAACAGTTGATTTTCTCACATATTTCTCAGCAGTTTCTTTAACATTTCACATGCTCGAGAGTTATTTAAATGAAAGTAATTGCGGATGAGTGTTAATATTAAAATTTACAAAATCCAACAATATTATACCACTTACTTAAAATAGTTTAAATATTTTTGTTAAGTTCAAAATTTTGATGAAGTTTTGTAACATTATTTTCCTGCTGTGCACAAACGGCAAATATACGGCAGTTCAATGGTTAATTGATGCTCGTGCTGTTTATGTCTAACATTTCTACATTAATTTCTGCTTTTTCTCGATTAAAAATTAACATATATGTACATTACATAAAGATATTTCGGTACTACTTAATAATAATTTAAAATCAGTTTATCTCAAATGTTAAAAGACTTAATTTCATTACATGTTTGATGCTTCCAGTTATTGAATTTTTACTTACGAGTATGTTAAAAAACTTATTAATATAAATTAATATACCGAAATCCCGTGAATAAAAAACTCTGCTATAATTGTCTCTCTAGTATGTACTAGGTAAATACAAATATACGAGTATGTATGTATGTATATATGTACTTGCAAACTTTATTTTTACATATCCAAATACATTCATATGAGGACATGCTCTGCCAAGTAGAAGTGTCGTGCTGTTGCTGACAATTTTTGGCATTGGAATGATTCTCAGTAGTTGCAATGGCAAATGAGCTCCCAAAATAGCTGTAACAACTGAACTATTCCTAAGCAAAGCAACTTGCAGCAGCAGCAGCAGCAGCAGCGAAAGTCCTCGCACACATATGCATACGCACTCCTACATTACTCAACTCCTTCGGCTCATTCACATTTGGCAGCAGTCATTGCTTGCCTTGCCTACCTACAAATATACCTTTTGCTTATGTTCACTCACCAGCTGTGCACTTGTGCGTGCCGAAAAGTTTACAATGTTGACTAGATTTGTATGCTTAGGCAGCACATTTAGATTGCTCGCTATGACAGCGCTCTTGCCTGTGCCTGTGGGTCCAATAACTAGCATCGGATAGGATTTGTTGATGCAAAACTCTTGCCAATAGGTAATTTGTCCAGATTCCTTTGTCGGTACGATGAGCTCACTGATGATGGCACGCTCTGGGAAAATATTTGACGCGGCAGTGGGATCATCACTGGACTTTTGCCAGGGCCACCAGTTTTCCACCTCATCGAAACGATATTCCATGAGTGAAAGTTTTTCGGGAAACATTTGACCGCGATTAAGGGAGAAATACTTGGGGCGGGGATAGTCCTCGTTGGCGCCATAGAGTATTTTGCGTATAAGCGTATCGAAATGCCTTTGGCCATCAACTGTATGTAATAGCGAGAAGTTAATAAATGAATACGTTGTGGTTTGGAAGGGATTACTATCTATGAAATGTACAAACACACATATGTATGTAAATAATAATTTAGTGTTTGCAAAATAAGTGGTCAAAAATTAGAATTTAAGTTTATGCTTGTATGGTTGACATTTATTTCCATAAAATAGTCCACGAATCATTTTTCTATAACATTCAGGATGTTTTCATGCTATTTCGCCTACATCAAGTTTTGCTAAGGCGTTTAGTTCGTAAAATTTTCAGCAAAATTTTAAACTTTTTAATACTCGATTTGCAAATAAAAAAATATAAAACTGTTAGGCTAAGCGTTACACACTTTCATTTCTATAATTATACTTATCTAAATGCAGTTCTCTGTAATAAATTTATATATAACAAAAAATAAAAAAAATCAATCTTCAAGTACCTGCTAGTGCAGATCCATAGGCCCAAGCGAAGCAAAATAGAAATATTTGCTGGAACCACACTTGATTAAATGTTTTATGCTTATCAAGAAAATGCAAGAAGAAACGCGAGAACATCTGAAATGAGAGTTAATAGTTTACATAATTAAAAATTATTCTTGAAAAAAAAAAGTTTCTAATGCAAGTAATTAAAAAAAGCACACCTTATATTGATACATCGGTGACGGTTCGACCATTTGTTTGCACTCTTTTAGTATGACCAAGGCGGCTGGCACCAGCCAATCCACCATATCATCGAATAATGTCATATAGATCTCATTCAAACCCACTGTGTCAATCAGAACATTCAAGAAACTCTTGTGAAATGTACGCCAACCCAATTGTGATGGTTCCATATAGATCATGCCACAACGTGACACAGTAGCCGGAGAGGCTTGCTCCAAATCAGCTGGCTCAAACATCATATTCATTGTTTTAGTCATTTGAATTATTTCGCCAGACATTAGACACAACTTCTTATTATCATCCAAGACCGTATTCAAGTTCTCGATCCATACAGCATCGACAGGGCCATCGAAGAGTACCCAGTGACGTTCAGTTGTCGGTGCGGTAGCCATTTCTCGGTAAGTTTTCGCTAATACACCATCGTACCATTCATGCGAAACTGGATCGAAACGTCCATAGAGTTGACCCATTGTTATCGCTTTTGGGTTAATAATACGATAATTTACCGGAAACTCTTTGAGTGTGGCATTCTCATCGATGCTAACGCAGCGCAAAGTTTGTGCAAGGATCTGTGCGAAAAAAAACAAAGAAAATTTAATAGGAATAAAAAATTAAAATTAAGCAAAAAAAAACACAATTTAGGTAAAAATAATTAATTAATTTATGCAAATTCAATGAAAACATAAGTCGGTTTCTGGGCGCATTAAGCGTTGCCCGTCTACGAACATGCAGACTTGAAACTTACAATTGAAGCATCGCAAAGTCTAGAATATAATTTAATTTAATAAAGAAAATAAACAAAAATATATAAAAATCGAATCAGTAATAAAAAATGAAAATCATTTCAATTAAATTTATATTTTTTATAACAAAGCAAATTAAATATGAAAATGAGTAATGAATAAAAACTAAAAATATAAATAAAATAGTAAAGAAATTATAAAATTTAAATTGCTTAAAATTTTAAGTCAATAAAAAAAAATTAAATTATTATTTAATATATAATATTGATTAAAATACGCAATAACTCGACTTGTACATTTTTTTTAGCCTTTGGTGGAATTTACTTCGAGGTATTTAAACAACTCAACAAGTTGTAAAAAATGCTACAACCCGCGTACTGTATGTTTCAGAAAATAAGGAACAAAATATAATATTATATTTTCTCATTTTTCTATAGGATTTGAAAACTTTATATAAACTAAATACATAAATAAAAAACAGAGGATTTAAAAAGTCTTTCAGAATCAAATTTATTTTTGAAATATGAAGTTTTTAAAAATGGTTTATAATTTTTCGGGCATGGAAAGCTAAACAATTACCTTTGGTTTCTCACAAATGACAAAATCTTATTTTATTTAATGCTCAACACCCTTGACAAATTTCTAATAAATCGACGGTATTTTTTTGCCAACTGAAACTAGCACATTGTTTTACTGAATTTTCTTAAAAGTCCCGAATAAAACGTTCGAATTTTTGAAGAAAGTGTTTAGCTATATTTTCATTTTTTGCGAATTTCATATAAGATTTGAAATTTTTATTTATACTGCTCCGATGATAGTTACTACAAAATTTTAAACGAAAATTGGCAAAAATAAATAAATAAATATAAGTTTCAAAGAAATATCATTTTTAAATTTACTTTACATTTCTATGTAAACATGTATATTGATAAAAAATTGCTGCTACTATTGATGACTTGGAAATGATAATTTTTAACTACGTTAATTAAATTTTAAGAAGAGCAGCGAATGCAGCATCACGCCGAAGGCTAATTGCATCGCGTTACTGCAATTTGAAATAGAACCCCGTCAAATGGTGTCCATAGTACGAGTATAATTAAAATGTACTCACAATATATGACACTTTGTTTGTGTTCACTGTCAGAAGGCTATTTTTCAATAAATTTATGTCATTTAATACTTTATTTATACTATGTTTGATACTTTTTGTCGCCCATATCGAAAATAAAATAAAAAATTGTTGCTTAAATTTTGCCTGGTGCTTTAAATAAATATTTTCTTTTTTACAATAGTTCTAAGCTTTAGCTACGAGTATTTGTACGTTGTACGTTTTGATATGTTCCTAATATTAAAAACGGAAAGACTCGCTTGTCGCTTTTTATGTTAATGATTTTGCCAGCATGAGCTCTCTACTCTTTTAATTATTTTTCACTTACCTGATATGCCGTTGTTTTACCGCCCATTGGGCCTCCAACAATCATCAGGCCATGCCGTACTAGCAACATTTCATAAATTTGTAAGATTTTCTCGATGAACCAAGGTGTCGGTTGCAAATTTGCCTCTTTCAAATTGATATCCAGCCATTTAAGAATGTCATCACGTTTGGGCTTAAAGAAAGTTAAAAAAATAAAAATAAATACCACGGTCGATTTAAGGATATATTATTTTAAAGAGTAGTAAAATATACAAAAATGCGTGCATTAGAGGGATTCCTATTTCAAAACGAACAGCCGGTAGAATCGTAAATTTATTTCGCATTAATAACAATTGGATTGTTTTTTTTTGTGCTTGAAGTCGACGTTTTTATAAAAAAAATGCAATCTTCTTTATTCGTTGGTAAGTGTATTTTTGAAAAATCAGCTAATCGCTAGTAGCTCGAAGAAAATAAATTCAATTCAGATCTATAAAAGCTGACATTTTTTTATACATACATAGCAGCAAAACGAACTCTTGGGTCTTGTTTTATCTAACAAAAAATTCTACATTATACTGCTTCCAACTTTTAATTATATAAAAAGTTTTTTAAGTACTTTTGCCAACAACTTGTCTTCACTTATCGACATTTTGCTATCTGCTACGTGCTTGCATACTTGTAAAAAGTTCACTAGAAATACAGAAAAAAAATTTTTTTTGTTACCTCTGGCAACTCGGTACCGGGAAATAAATCCATGTAAATTCCAATGAAGAGTGAAACGTCTTGTTCCAAGAATTTTGGCAAGTTTACATCAACAATGGCGCGCAATACGATTTGTGCTTCAGGCAAATTTGTATAAAGACGTCGAAGTGAAGCAGATGCGAGCAGAACTGATTTTACAGCGCGCATAC
This sequence comes from Philophylla caesio, assembly GCA_963971545.1. Taxonomy (NCBI): domain Eukaryota; kingdom Metazoa; phylum Arthropoda; class Insecta; order Diptera; family Tephritidae; genus Philophylla; species Philophylla caesio. The sequence continues at coordinate 97,112,316 of OZ020608.1, read as the reverse complement.
CTAAAGGGTACAAATAATTTATATGTAAATACAATATACATACTTACATATATACTTAATAATTATGTGTAATTACTTATAAAAAAGGAATGAGAAGAAATTTCCAGTAGACACATTTAAAATTTTGCTTTAATTTTCATTTGCACCAAACAAATTCGAATGAATCCTCACATTTTTTGTATAGAAATTTTGTAACATCGCTAACTGTTTGACATATTTTTATTTTTTAACACTCGTGGGCGTTGCTAATGTATTTCTAATAAAATGTCTGTAATGCCTACGTGCAAGTGTCACAAATGACGGCAAATGTACTACTCATGTTTGGGACCACCCACAAAAGTTTCGCCTTAGCTTCAGCACTTTTGCGAGGCGTTAACTTTCACCAAAAAAGTTTTTTTCTATTTAAAACAAAAACAGCGATACTCACTTATCTACAATGTATGTATATAAATGTAGGCGTTATTTAAGGATCCTACTCGACTGTCAAATATTGGAATTAACATTTGATCACACGCGTTACAATGGAAAATAACATAAATAAATATTATAATTTTCTTATCTTCAAATTTGCCACTTCATCACTCAAACTTGTATTTAAATACTGTTACGCAAATAAAGCATGTGAATAACAATACAAAAGGATAAAATAAGTTAGGTTTTCTATGACCTGTGTTTGAGTCTGTAGCAGTGAATGCTATAATTTAGTATGATGTTCCAGAAATAACTTCATGTTTCACTCGGAGTTGGCATAAAATTGTAGATATCTACAGATATTTATCATAAGTTTAATTTTTTCCCTCCTTTTTAATTGATTTTCGATCGACCATTTTTGTGAAAAAAATACTTTTCATTTAAAATGTTTTAAGATATTTTTTTAAATTCATATCAGCTAACTTAGTTTATTAGTGTATTATCGGTAGTATCATCAGTCAAATTGCTGACGAGGAAGCTCGCGCTATCTAAACGAACGAATCCTTGATGAGCTTTGGTACAGAAGCTAATGGTTTATTTAGAGAAGCTCGGTTGGGAAACTATGCCCGTATATTCCAACCTGAGATTCTTATCATCTATAAAGTATTTCGAATACTTAAAGATCACACTGACGATAATCATAGAGAAGTATTTTGATAACCAGTCGGCACTCGTAGATTTAGTTAGCAATGAGACCAAGTCGAAGCTGCTGAAAGAATAAAAAGGGGACTAAAATCTGTGGTCGAGTTGGTAGCGGTGCGTGCTACAACTCGATATGGTGCTGAGTTCGAGGTTCGAATCTCAGCCAGGGCAAGTAAAATTTAAATCACAAAAAAGTGTTTTTCGGTCACCCCTCGACAAGCAATGGCAAACCACCGAGGGAATAATATAAAGTCGTACACCTAAAATGGTAGAAGAAGTTCGGTCTAACACTAAGCTATATAGTGTAAGCGCTAAATTATTATTATTAAAATCTAACTCATCTGGATTTCCGGTCATAGAAACCCCGAAGGAAGTGATAGAGAAATTCAGTTGGCTAAGGCAACAGCGTGTTTCGATGAGTCTGTAGCAGCGGTACAGGGTTGCCCTATATGTTCATTGGTTTTCGAGTTTACAGATGTCTTACGTAGTCAGTTTGGTACTTTATTTTCTCACTTGTATACATGTTTTTAGATATATATTCGTATGTATAACAGGTGTACTATTTAGTTCTACTAATAGTGTAAGAATGTGCGTATTTAGGACAAAATTTTATTAACTTTTTTCCTGCTAATGAATTATGTTAAGGAATTCCAAAATCTGTCATTAAATAAATCCTCTAATACGATGAAAAATAATTGAGACATCATTTTTTTACCATAAACCTCATCTTAATTATTTAGCATAAACCTCAACCTTAATTAATTAAACTAATGGCGAGCTACTGAAGTGCTGACATGGGACAACAAGTACTGTAAGAGGTTTTTAGTTTACAGGAAATAAGTTTATTTTTAAATAGAACAACTTGTTTCCTTTAAAATTAAAAACACTTTTACTTTTTATCAATTCATAAGATATGCAATTCCTACGTTGAAAAATTAGTAAAACCAAAGCTGAGTTATTGAAATATTAAATCCCATTCAAAATTTAAACATTTCTTTCATTTCGAAGTGATGCACGGTTCCGAAATTTTAGCTGACTATTCTTTAAGTACCAAAGCTGTGTTAAATCATTGAAAGCTTTTGAATCTTTTAAAATGATAGTTGCACATGAAACACTTTCACAACCGATAAAGCAATAAGCAGAGAAACGAAAAAAAAAAAAAAAAACAGAACTAGCAAATATGAAACCAAGCGCAGACGGATGTTTTTGACTAGATGATGTGTGAGCGAACGAAGGAAGGAAGGAAGAAATAAAGGAATAATGTCATAAAGCAAGTCATCTTTGAGCGCGCATTTCCACAATCGCACCTGTAACTGTTGATGCACTTCCGCTTCAATGATATAAATTCTTTTTTTTTTCACTGCCGTTTTTATCAAAGCACACAACACTTCGTCGCAACTTGTCAGTGCAATACCACTCAGCATTATTCTTTTCATATTTCGTTATTGCGAATGATAAAAGCGAAGTTATCAATACACGTATGACTATGTATTATAAGACTCGATTTCGCATGAATGGAACCGCATATTTTTTAAGTTTACATACATACAATTGTATATGTATTTGTGAATATGAACACAAAAGCACACTTTCATATGTGCATACTAGGGATGTCAATTGTGGGCATATTTTTGATCGCGGGATTTTCGAGTTTTGAAAACTAAATCCCGGGACAATCCCGGGATCCCGAATTTCACGAAGTTTTCATTCGTAATTTTTAATTTGCCAAAAAATTTAATCTTTTCATTATAGAATTATACAAAATAATATTAACATAACAAAGAACGATTTGTTGAAATTCATGTAATTGGTACTTTGAAGAAAAAAAGGAAATACACGTAAAATTTGACACACATACAAAATAATTTATACTTCAAGTACCGATATGCATATTACGAAGCAAATGCTCCTGCATAAATACAATTATTTTTAATGACTGTTTGAGACCAATATTAAATATTAATATATTCAGTAAAAACAGAAATACTTCAATACAAATTAAATGTATAACCCTTTCCATTTTAAGCGAGGCTGAATTATTCCTTATTTTGATCAAAATGCAATCTTAAAGAAATACAAGCCATCGGGGAAATTATATGCCTTTCGATTAATAGACAATTACCATCTCATTGTTAAAACTTGATGCAATTTATCCTTGAGACTTTCTGCCTTATCCACTTCAGTGGAGTTCTATTACGGGCGGTCTTCACCTGCTTCCAATTGTCGCTTGCTTTATGCTTCTTGTCGTCGTAAGCGAGAGAGAGATTTGTTTACTGGGCATTTTGAAAGCATACTTTTTCATTTGCAACATGTCGTAGAGCCCGAAGGTTCGTGTCCTGCGTGCTATTCAAACTCCAAAACCCACTTATATTGTTGGTATAAATTAATTAATTTAAAAAGATCAGTAACGCTACACTCGTTTTGATCAATATATCTTATTAAAAGGCTTTTTTGTGCTCGAAGAGCCTATGAAATGCGAAAATGGCTGTCAACAAAAATGACAGTTGAAAGCAAGCGAGCGCTCGCTTACCGATCGGTTTGCGAGACGAAGCATAAATAAAGGGTGTTTTTTTTACAGGTTTGTTTTTCGAATAGAGATAAAACTGGCATTTTGTGGTCAAATCTGGCAACTCTAATGTCATTTATGTTCAGTTTGGTTTGCCATTTCATCATGAACAGGTTGACAAAAGACAACGCTTGCAAATCGTGCAAATTTATTTCGAAAATAATGGTTCAGTTCGCGAAGTTTACCGTGAGCTCCGTCCATTTTATGGTCGACATAATCGTCCATCAGAGCAATTAATTCGGTTAACCATGGATCGTTTTCGCACTACGTTTACTCTATGTGATAATACGCATCCTGATCTTGGCTTGCGACCTTACAAGATCCAGCTTGTGCAAGAATTAAAGCCGCGAGACCATGCAATGCGTCGTGATTTTGGTGTATGGGCCGAAAATGAGATTGATCTCGATGCTGATTTTCATCGCAAAATTTTGTTCAGTGATGAGGCTCATTTTTGGTTGAATGGCTACGTCAACAAGCAAAATTGCCGCATTTGGAGTGAAGAGAATCCACATGAGACCCTTGAAACGCCATTACATCCACAAAAACTGACTGTTTGGTGTGCTCTATGGGCTGGTGGAGTCATTGGGCCATACTTCTTTCGCAATAATGCTGGAGAGGCAGTTACCGTTAATGGAGACCGGTATAGAGCCATGATAACCGACTATTTTGTTCCCGAATTGGATGGCATGAATGTGGATGAGTTGTGGTTCCAACAAGACGGCGCTACATGCCACACAGCGCACGTCACAATCGATTTATTGCAGGAAACATTCGCTGAGCGCATAATTTCGCGGAATGGACCTGTCAATTGGCCACCAAGATCGTGTGATTTGACACCATTGGATTATTTTCTTTGGGGATATGTGAAGTCGCTCGTCTACACCAACAAACCAGAAACGTTAGGGGAATTGGAAGCCAACATTCGTGGCGTTATTGCCGACATACGGCCCCATATGCTCGAAAAAGTGGTTGAAAATTGGACCTGTAGAATTGGCTTTATTCGAGCCAGCCGCGGCGGCCACATGCCCGAAATCATATTTAAACATTAATGGCATAAAATTATCCTTCCAATAAAGCCAAATTGATGGACCTTAAAACGATTTTCTTGTGTTTTATTTCAATTCGAAGTTCTATACCCCTAAAAAAACACCCGTTACTTTCAACTTTTTGCGGTCTTCACGTGCGACATGTCGCTTGCTTTTAGAAGTAAGCGAGCATTGAAAGCAGGTGAAGACCGTGAAGATATTCGCCAGCTCATATTGATTGGTAAGAACCAAACAAAGCCTTAAGGGAGTTAACAAGCTGTGTTATTTGTCGATTGTGAACTCTCTAAAGCCTTTGTTTTTTCCCTTAAAAGAGGAATTTCTAACAATGACACAAAATTTTAAAAATAAATGGCTATTCAATTCTTTGTTTTCTACAATTCCGAGATGTAAATAGACATATTCCGGGATATTTGGGAGCTAAAGAAGGCTGGGATCTCGGGATTGACATGCCTAGTATATACATACATATTTTGTTGTTAACTTTTGAGCGCATGATTTCATCGATACCTCATTCCAACAGTAAATCGAAATCAACGCCGACTGATTTCATATGTACTCTTATATGGTTGTGTACATATGTACATATGTCACTCGTACACAATCGTATACGAGTATATATCGGTAGCCACTCGAAGAGCCTTTCTACTTAACGGTTCATATCCTTACAAGTACTTCAAATATTATCTGTATATTCATACTTAACTACACTCGTACTCGTATGTTGTAGATATTGTATATGTTGGCAGTAGTTTTTGTGTTCGTACGTACTTACCGTAATCATAGTGTGATTGTGATGATAGCTGTTCGGAGCACAATTTATATGTATGTACGATTTTTTGTGCCAGCATTCGCGCTTGGTCGAAACCATTCGAGTAAAGCGTGATTTCGCCAATCATTGCATAGTCAGGTACCATCATAGCCACTGTGCGAAAGAGCACTTTTAAGTTGTCTGGCAGTTCGGTACGGCCAGCATAGCTGAATAAAAAAAGACACGAACAAAAAATTGCAGATTAAAAATTAAGTTAACTACTTATTGGGACTTATGTATGTATGTGTAAGTAAGTATTAAAGTCTCTACATAACTGCAAAAAAAAAAAGGAATCAACGTTTTGATCCATGGAGGATCAAGTGAGTTACATACAATATAATATGGTACGTAATTTTGAGAGATTTGCGCTTTAAACGAATTGCCATTTAAAATTAAAATTAAAAAAAAAGACGCACATACATTTATCACATATCTGATGAACAAGAACCAATTTTATATTCTATAATGTCTCACACTATTGATAAATTGTGACAATTTGTTTTTTTTTTTTCAATTTTATAAAATAATTTTTTTTATTAAAATATGAAAATGAAACAAATTTTCATGGAAAAGTGTACTTTTTTTTATTTAAGAATTTCTTAGTATGTAATTTTCTAGCACTTTTCAGCTTAAAAATTTTTAATTGGACTTTTGATACTTCAATTTAAATAAAAAACACAAAAATAAATTATTTCCAATTCAGCCCCCTTGGGAGAGAATTCAGCGGAAGACCCTGAACAAATTAATCACACTCATACGGCTAGGAATATGTGCAAATATCTACACATTCCAAGAACATTTATGCTTTAAGGATGGATATATATATATATGTATGTACATATGTGCATGTAATGATTTAATTTTGCTGTGATTCTACAAATTTAAATTTAAAAAAATCTCTGCCAGAGAGATATTCACTCAATTACATGTACACTTATGTTTACTTATGTACATTTAAAGAATTGATTTCTAAATGTACGTGGCTATAATTGTGTGAAGTTATGGTTAAAATCTAACCACACTTTTCCCTTCAATTGCAGTGTACTTTGTGAAAGCCACACTTTTTCGTTAACTGCTCACATCCATACAAGCAGAAAACTGAAATTGGAAAAAAAAATAATAATAAATTGAAATGTTCACTTAACTTTTTTCAATTTCAACTACTCTGCTTACAAGTTTGTTTGGTTTAAGTTCGTTCAGATAAGCGAAAATTGCAAAAGTATACAAAGAAATCGCAAAAGTGCACAATAATTGAAAAGTAGATGTTTGTAACTCCGGAAACAGGACATACTACAAGCGCACTTTGTTATTGCGTATAAGTTGAGAGAGAACTTTTTGGAATTAATCAAATAGTTGGTAAGAAAAATTATTAATGAAGTGTAAGCCCCACCCATTGTATCATACACTCCCGAAGTGATGTGCTGTAAACGACTAAAGTTAAAAAAAGTTTAAGTAAAAGTGGTTTCGAGTCGAGCGATTTTCAAATTAATTATTTTACTTATAAAACTCTCATTTTCTTAATTAATTGCGCATTTGTGACATGTAACATATGTAATTTATATCGAATAAACATTTGGTTGACTTGCAGACTACTCTATATTGTGTAAACTCTGATAGATAAGCAGCAATTAGGGACTTGTTAACACTTATTCTGACCACCCTTCGGTTGCGTTGGTATATTTTTTCCATGAAACTAATGCGTTTAAAACAATAGCCTGAGACAGAAAGGCGAGCTCTTTCGAGAGGTAAGATGCTCTCATAAAATTATTCTAAGCTGTACTCACATTGCAAACAGTTTTCTTTTCAACATTTTTTGTGAGGTTATATTCGTCTATGTGTATAAGCAGGATTCCATTTCGATTATATTACAATTACTTTCAATCGTTCCATATTTATAATTATGATTCAGTAATAAAATGTTAGATCAATATTGACAATATTGCGTTCCCTTTTTGTGAAACTAGGAGTAGCACAGTATGGAAAGTTGACAAATAGTGGTAGATTACAATATGTTAATTTTAACATATTTGCTAGAAATTTTGTGCTTCAATGGCAATAAAAAATGGTCTTACCTCAATTAATTAATTTAACTGCTATTTAGTAAGAATATTAAAACTGCAAGCTAAAATTATGTTAAGCTGTAAACTTTTTTTAATCACAAAGTGATTCTGAGACGGAGTTTTGAAATAAAGAAGCTTTTTCACATCATTGCTGGTGCTTATGTGTTGGGAACATGCAGTGAGGGTTTCTATAGAACATGGGCACTATTTTATTTCTGCGCCGTTAAAATTTTCAAAAACCAGCTCCAGGCTTTTGATTATATGAAAAACTCGCTGGATGGCTAGGTCAAGGTGCTCCCGGACACTTCGTTAAATCAAGTCAACAAGCCTCATTTGCATTATTTTGCGACAAGTATAGCTTTCTTACTACGAAGAAGTTATTTATTCGGTTTATTCCTTTTATTTATTTACCATCGGTATCAGGGCTATTCTTATTATTGCGATGAACCCCTGGACGGTGAAAGGACCAAAATCTTTATATACTCGTATTAAAAGAAAAATAAATCAAACTTCATAACTCAAGAATTTAGTTCTTACAAATTCTTGTTTCGGCATTTAGATGCTGATGTGACATAACAACATTAGTTTTAATTTATTTAAACCCATTCCTTCTATAAATTACAAAACTTTCCACGCTGTCACATCGAATTTATATGCGCGTGAAAAGCGTTCAATAAAAAAGCGCGTCATTTATACACATTTACATGAAATATTTACGAGACGGGGTCAATCTTGTTATCAGAAAAAATGCTGTCATTAAAATCCGGATTTAAACTAACTGTTTACGCGCACAAAAGAAACAAAAAGTGTTGCCTGTTAGTTTTGGTATTAAAAAGTTTTGAGGTTACTACTATTATTATTTTTAAGAAGCAATACGGTTTTGCGGCTAAGGGAGCTGTTTGACAGAAAGTGAGCGAGCTAGCTGTTTATCGAGCTAACGTTTTATTATTGAATCATGATTTATAATTCTTAACTTAAATAAACACCCTTATGCTGGAATCCGTCGTACGTTCGATTACGCTACTAATCGTAGAATCGGTATGCTCATATCCGCTTTTCGTAATCGTAGATTCGAATTCGTAGACTGTTTTGGCAATTCTAATAACGGTTTGCTGGAATTCGTCGGAGCTGTCAATTTGCGGAAATTTTGTACGAACAGTGACTGATGTCGGAGCGAAATAATAAACGCAAAAATAAGCAAATGTGCATGTATGTATGTAAAGACATGTTTACATTTGTATTTTTGTACATATCGCACCCTAAACCAAAAACCGTCACAACTCAAAATTTTTTAAAATCGCTTTTATCTTATAAACCTATCCCCAGAATACTTCCCAACATGCTCCGAAAATTTCTTCATCGTAACTATCTTATTTACTGGAAAAGTACGTTTAAAATATTACAACCACTTTTACATAAACATTTTTACTTCTCTTGGATATTAAAAAAAAAGTTTTAAATCCGTTTTCCACATAAACTAATTCACGGAATACTTCCCCAACTGCTCCAGAAATTTCTTCGTTGTTACTATCTTCTTTTACTGGAAAAGTATGATTATAAAATTATTATCATTATTGTAAATACTGTTTGTTTTGCCTCTCCTGAACATTTGAGATTTTTGGGGTTGTGGAAAATGAAATTTATTACCAGAATATAATACGTACATACGTATGTGTATATGTATTTGCCGAGATCACAAACAAATCGGACGCATGTTTCTTTTATGAATGCTTCTTTGTTGAGGCGAAAACTTATTACAAATCTTCAAACCATTAAACATTAATATTTCAGAGCAATGAATTGAACAATATCGTACATTTCATCATATAAGAAATTTATATTGAGATAATTTCTGAACAATATGATGCATATTCATGCAATTATGTCTTTAATTTACAAAAATGTCTTATCAAATAGCTTATAAATATTGATATTAAACTCCACTCTTCACTTCAATAATATCGATATACATATGTATATTTCTGCCAATATGTCAAATTAACAACTACGAAATTTTAATTTTTGGTTGGCAACGCGGTTGCTAGTTACGATCGGATTTCATCATACCAAATTTCGAACTTTCAGAACGGAGCTACGAATTCGTAACTACTAACATTCCGATTACAGCATAGAAGTGAAAGCCTTTTTTATGTTTTTTTTTTATTCTTGTTGGGTATGTTTGTGAATGCCGCTTGGCAGGTAAAAGAGCGACAGTGGTCAATTCAATTGGTTTGCAATCAAAATTATACCACAGCTGTTGCGAGAAGGAAAATTTGTTTTGCCAATGTAGTTTTTGTTCGGAGCATTGTTTGTGATGCAATATGCCAATAAAAACTGTGCGTGTGTGCAATGCTTATACAAACTGTTGGTCCTAACTATAAAAGGCAAGAGTACGAGGCTTAGAACGTTGCATAATCGGCAACGAAACATTAAACGACACGACTGGCAAACATGTCTGGATAGAAGCAACAACAACCAAATAAACATTGCGGCAACAATGTTAAAGAATGCAAACAATGCGATGCTATGGTATTCACGTTGGTTTTTCATATTCAAAGTAAAAAAACAAAAAAAAAATCAACAAAACTCTTTCGAAAAAATACAGCATTTTGCTCGCAAAACCATTGACGGAAATTCAGCAATTCATTCGATAGGTTTTATGTAAGCAAATACATACATATGTGTGTATGTATGTATGTAGTCGTATATACGTACATATGTAAGGCATGAGTCTAGACATAAAGGGTGTATCAGATTAAAAAAGAGACTAGCCGTTTGCAAAAAAATGCTTGCTTTAAGATACGTCAATCATTACATAGCAAAGTAGTGACTACAATTAGAACAAAATACATTTTTTTTAAATATATTTACAATTTAATATTTTTGTTAGAATTTATTGAATTTACATTATTTTTCTAATTAAAGGCATTTTTTTCTTTTTACATTTGTTTTGGGCGAACAGTTTTGAAGTTTCTGCAGTTTGGTATAAATATACCAGTTTTAAGTAGCTACAAATTACCGTAAATTTTTAAAAATGGTTTACAGGGGTGTTGTATAGTTTACTCCATATGAAAAAATCTATAAAAAAAAAACATTAATGCTCCATGATTGCAAAACAGCGCCAAATCAATTTTAAATAAAATTGTAATTTTTATGGAAGTTTGTTGAATTTATCTAAATTCGGTACAAAATTAGAAGAGTGGGAGAATATAAAAAACTTTATTGTAATGTGCCAAAATTCATCGATAAATGGTTATCTTATAGTTTAAAGTCAGAATTTTCCTGTAAGGGAAAAAAAGGATTTTTTCTGCAATTACGAAAGTTTTATCACTAACTTTAAATACAATTTAATTCTTACTTTTAAAAAAAGTCATTGTCAAAGCCTTTATAAAAATTGACGTTTGTATAACAAAGTAAACCTTTCAGCTGGCTTAAACTTCTCAACGTAGTTTGAAAACTTGGTTTGAAAAGCTTTTTTTCGTGTGATTAATAAAATAAGTTGAGGATGGATTTTTAAAAGAGACAATCCGGAAAAGGCTGTCTGGTGATGATCTTGAGAGATATTCTGGATGCAGTTGAGAATAAGAATAACCAGTTTCATATATCTGTTTCATCGTTTACATATAGTGCACAGTTTAGATGATCCGAAAGTGACCAGAAATTTAACTGATTTGCTTTGGGTGAAATGTCGAAAATGATGATCCGAAATTTAACTTATTTTCTTCTGATGACTACTCGAATGTAAACACCCTGCTTTAAACTATTTTCAAACATAAATTATTTCGGCTCAATTTACTTTAAAATTTAGATCGAACTTTTTGGTATTCAGATAGAGTCAGTCCTTAAATTACCGATGAGCTATAATAGTTACGTTCGTTCGAATACATAAATGAAATAAAGACTACAAAGAGTAAAAAAAATTAAATTTTACGCAGCTTTTTTCCGTTCCTTGCTGGTTGCTTGGGCCAAACCCAGTTACTTAAAACACTGGTGTTCAGACATCGGTTAAGTGAGTAAATTTGTGAATTTGTTCACTCCAAATACACGAAGACAATTTGCTAACTGCCTCAATTAAGGCTCTGTCTGTACGCCGCTTTAGAGAACGTACGAAATAAAATTCACATAGAAAGCTCACTGCCATTCGTTTATGGAATAAGTTCCCGAAAATGCTACACAGAACTCAAACCACCGCACAGGCTTGCAAATTTCCAAGAACGTATTAAAAATTTAAATTAAGCTTATGGCGGTTTACTTACTCTAGAAATAATTTTGCCTCGCTTATTTTTTCTGAGCACTTTCAAAGCGTTGCGTGTGCATTTTCCACATTACTAGACTCTGGTTAATCAACATTACAACATTTTCTACTAATATAGCCATTTTTCAGGTAGACAAACAGCCTAAAGAAAAAGTTATAATGTGAGAAGGCAACATTTTTTTTTTTTGAGAAAAGAAAACCCCATTAGATTGCGGAAATGATTTTAATTGCCAATTACGTACCTGTTTTAACATTGTATTAAGAATAATAAGTTTGAGGCTTACATGTGTTTTATTGTTTTTGATAAATTGGTTTTTGAATTCTGCCAATCATTTGCAACGTCAGCTAGTCACAATGAAGCGAATTTGACATTCAAGTAAGCAAAGCGCAGAAACAGCAGTCATCTCGATACTACCCTACTCCAAAAAAGTTCGATATTTCATAGAGTTAAAATTTAAGAAAAGAAAATAAAACAATGCGTTTTTTCTATCGTTTTAGTATTATTTTGGACCTAATGATGAGTCACCCGCTATATGAAAGATCATAGTAATTTATGTACATACCTTAAGCTTATTGTATAGGAGGAAAAAAAAGAAAAAAAAAATTATACCAACTAGCTCGCTAGCCGATAGTAGCTTCGCAAAACATCGCGGTGTAAAAAAATACAAAACAACTTCTATAGTTCGAGGAAAAAAATAAGGACCATTGATGGAGAATAAAGAGATGAATATCAAAACGCAGCCTGTAGGCGAGTGCAGATGTGGCATGAAAGTGTAATTCAACCTAAACTATGCACTCAGCTTTATGCTGCACGAGCAACTACGAATGAAGAGCAAGTAAAGAAAATGCTATCTGAATAACCACAATGTGGAAACACTTGGCACACGCGACTAAAGATACGGTTACCTACACAAGGCATACAATTACACCAACTCCCACTAAAATCAACGATACTGCTGTGTATAAGATATGCACATACATACTCGAATGTATGCATATATGTATGTAAGTCTAAGTTGGTTCGTTTTTGTCAGCACTTACCCGGGATTCATTGTTATGAATATGGAACATGTGGGATCCAAACGCAGCAGTGTGTCTTCAAAGAAGAATTTAACCACCTTCCGACCAATCGCGCGTTGAATGGTTAAAATTTGTTGCGCCACCACTGACAGCACCTCTAATTCAATACGATTGAACTCGTCGAAACAAGCCCAGGCACCAGATTGCGCTAAGCCCTGCAAGAGATAAAAAAGAACGAAAAAAAAACAATAAACTCACGCGAAATGATAGTCTAAAGGAAGTAAAAATAAAAAAATGCCAATAAAAATTGACAACATACTCGTATTTATGTGTGTGTGTTTAAGGAAGAAAGGATTACAAACAGGATTCAAAGAAGCGGATAAAGGCACTAAAGAAAACTGCTTCCATTATTGAGACATATTGGATGGAGTTAGTGAAAGAGTTTAGCGACGCATATGCGTTCATGTAAACACGCACAGGCGGCATATGTAAATGCATTTGTAGCAAATTGAAAGCTCTGCAGCAAGCATTGAGGAAAGTAGGAAAGCGCATGCCTGCCAGGCTAACATACATATAAATGTATATGTACATACATACATACATACAACAACAAAAACAACAAAACACAAATGTAGTTTAGAAATGGCCAAATGAAATACAAATGTATGTATTTCAGAAAACCTCAAATTTCTTTCAGAAAAACACAAATGAAATTCAGAAATGGCCAAATGTATTTCAGAAAAACAAATACATACATATAAGTATGTACATATATTTAGTTTCGTCCCCTGCAAGACAAGACTAAGCAAATTCCCCTAAAATTCAAAAAATTTACACAAACTTTCACAACTTTTACGCATTTCACCCACACATTTACAAATTTTGTTTTCGAACTGTCGAACAATTTCCATATGTTAGAGCAGTAATGCCGTCCTCCAATAAGAATCTTATGTGTTACAAGGAGAAAGATAGAAAAATATAAGACAAATTTTTAACAAAGTAGGCTATGACTAATTGGCATTTCAGCAAAAATTTCACTTCAAAAATTTTTTATTATAATTATGCATGAACAATTTTTTTTTGGATGAACTTCGGGGATATTTCAGCGTCAATACTGCAAAGAACAGCCGTCGTTTATTCTTAACCAATAATTAATTGAATTATCTAGTTTGCGTAAGTAAAATCAAAAGCCGACTTAATCATGAAAACCAGGTCTTCCCATTTCCTTTAGTGTTAACAACGACTTTTATTTGCAGTGTTGCAGTAGTGATCGATGCCCGATTTGATTATTATTTTTCTATTTAATAGTTTATTCAACAGTTTTTATTGTTTTTATATAGTAGTTAATTTTAATAAAAACGTATAAGGTAAAATATTGATTACAAAAATGAGAAGTATGTTTATAAGTACTGAGGACTTTGTGATTACAAAAATAAGTAGTTTGATTATTAGTGCTGAGGAGTTTGTAATAACAAAAATGAGCAGTTTGATAATTAGTGCTGAGGACTTTATAATGACAAAAATGAGGAGTTTGTTTATTAGTACTGAGGACTTTGTGATGACCAAAATGAGTAGTTTGATTATTAGTACTGATGTGTTTGTGATGACAACAATGAGTAGTTTTGTTGCCAGCGCTAATTACATTTTAAGCATAAAAATGATAAGTTGTATTGTCTGTAGAGCAAATTAGATATATTCTTCACCTATATAAAATCACACCGACAAGCGGAACTACTCAGTTTTTTCCCATGCCTTGAACAAAAATGACTACTCTGCTAAGCACTTTTGTTATTATTTATAAGGTACATATTTGATTATCTGCTGTCTTGTAGGGGATCTTTTCTGAAATACTAGTATATTTGTGTTTTTCTAAAATAAAATTGCGTTTTTCTAAAATACATTTGTGTTTTTTTGAAATACATTTGTCTTTTTTTGAAATACATTTGTCTTTTTCTAAAATACTGATGGAAAAGCTATATAGCTCAGATGTGGAAACAAATGTACGAAAATATTTGCTGCTAATACTCGCTACATTTTCGAAAAAATTAAGACGGCACAATTTTTCGGTAACGAGAACAACGGTCTAAATTTATCGTCGCATTTTTTTGTAGTTCACACGTTACTACACTTATTTGTTTTTTTAATTATATCGACTCGGTACGGCAATTGTGTTTTATGAGAAGCTTTTTCATTGCAGAAATAAACTCAGAGGTTTTCCATTGTTCACCAAAACACGACTGGTATTCGAAAAAAAAAACCTTTTCTTTGTTTTTTCTCCTTTAGATATTACATGCCTCGGCTGAGATTCAAACTCAGTTTTATTGAAAATCATCAAATTAATTTTGCCATTCTGTTCGTTCCTACTCTTTTTCTACTTTTTTTTTTATTTCTGTACCAATTCCTTTTTCCAGTCCTATTCGTTTTCCTCAACTCGTTTATGTAAAAAAGAATTAAAATTATTTCAAAATATTAAATATTTTTCATAACTCAATATTATTGCGCTCAGCTTGAAATGAAAGAAATTAAATGCGTTCAAATTTTTTTTTTGTTTGTTCCCAAAATATTTACTTTGGGAGACAAAAAATGTGTTGGTGGTCAATGTCCTTTGAAGTGTCCTTGCCGTAAGAACTGCCCTTTGTTTAGATTTTTATGTCCATGACAGCTTTTCATTTAACTGCTATGTGTGTGTATGTGTGCATTCACATACAAATGTACAAGTGTTGTGCTGCTCTTAGATGCCATTGTAGATGCATTCTATCGCATTCCTTACGGCAATTGAATTCAAATGCGTAAAATGCCTTACAAATTGTTCAAATTTTCAATGTTTTCATTTAATTTTTGTTGTTTTAATTTCGGTCAAAAATAGCTTCTTTCAAGTCATTCTCCTAACATTTATGAAAATATATTTATAGACTCATTCGTTCTTGCATCGTTGACTAACATTTCCTTTTCGCTTCTATTTACTTAACAGAAGTATATACATATATAGTTACCTATAAAGTATATACATACATACATATGTATGTTTGTATGCATGTTGATAGTTTTGTTTCAGCAGTTTTATTTACTTTTAATTTTTTCAGTATTTAGTGTGAATTGTTTCGTAGTTTTGCTTTGTTTGCGAGTGCAATGGCCTCGGAACGTTCAATATCAACTCGTTAGATGGTAGTTACTTCTGGTTGGGGTAATTTGCTTGTTAAAATTACTCTTTTAATGTTTCGAGTAGAGGAACAAATTTGCAAATCATTTTTGATATAAAATTGTTATGAATGAATTTTTTTTTCAGACAAAATCAATGGAAATCAATTCTATATATGTTTGTATGTATGCATGTTTATATGGATGTATGCATTTTGTAAATAAATAATAAGCGATTCACAAGGTGTCGTAAAATTTGGTAAAGCTGTTTTATGACTTTACGACAATACGACACTTTACGACACCTTGTAAATCACCTAAATATGATTTTTGAATAGAAGGGTTGATTCTTTGTGTTCCAACATAGTATTTCTTTACTTCCAACATAGTATTTCTTTACTAAACAGTTCAAGAAGCACAAGCTTTTCATCAAGGTTCGTCATAATAAAGTTAATTCTAAAATTGTTTCATGGGGTCATAGTTTTATATTATATTATATTGGTATTAATGGTTTTTAATGACCTTGAAATCTTTTAAAAATTTGGACATAATTTTGTTATTATTCCATTATAACTTAGCGCGTATTGGTTCAATAAAAAAATGGTATAAATCAGCTCGAATTTTTATTACACAAGTCTGCAAAAAAAAAATAATTGAGAGCTGTTTTGGTTTATTTATGTAATTCTTATGTTTTTGGGTGTGCTGAATCCGAGAATAACTTTAATTTTGTCATAGAACGTCACGTTTTCTGACAATGTAGGTGTCTATGTTAAAAAAGGTATCATCTTAAAATAAAATATAAAAGTTTAAAACAAATTTTTTAAATTTATAATTGCGTAAAAAATAATAACCGTCATCGTTGTGATGAATAGTGGATCAGCCATAAGCCGTGTAATATCTGGTCCAACGAAAACACCTTCCTTCAGCCTTGCTTTCGAGAGGCCTGGAAACTTTGATATTAAGTATTTGAAGCAATTTCCTTCTCTTGGAAGTGACTTTACAAATTGCTTCATCAATCCCAGCTTTATGTGAAGCGGTGGTAGAAGAACTTTATGAGGAGAAGCACCAAAGTTTCATTCAGGACATTCTTTTCGCCAACTTTAAGCTCCCTCGGAGGCCAACAATTTTTGGTGCAGTGATTTGTTCGGTCTCTACTATCCAATAGTCACAAAAAGCAAGGGAATTTGGTAAACCCAGATTGTTGTCCGAGCGCCATGCCCAAGATTTTGAAATCACCGCACACCTGCCAACCGTGGTTTTTTTTTTTTAATTTGCAAATAATCAATTCCAAGTTCTTGTAGTTTTTCTTGAGGTGTACGGAATAACCGACAGGAATGGAAGTATAGAAACCGCCGTTGTGAAGCAGAACTGCTTTAAGGCTTCTTTTTTAAGAATCTATGCAAATACGCCACTCTGCTGGGTCGTATGAGATCTTAAATGTATCCATCAAAGATTCGATATTGGTACAATAAACTAACTCGTCCTCTTGGGCAAATTAGGAAGTAAACATGTTTATGTTTGTTAATGCAGCTCACACAGGGTGTTCCTTATTTAGAAATTAATGATAGTTATGGTAAACATTTAAAAACATTAATCAAAATAAAATTATACCTATTATTTATGCCTTCAAGTTAGCCCAAAAAAACCCTTTTTTATAATAAAATTTTGCATTTTGTAAAATAATCTTACGTTCTGGAATTTTTTGAGTATTTTTTTAGTTTCCAGAACACCTAAATACATAGCAATCAGTTGGAAATATCCAGACAACATTTTTGTTGCAGACCAAAGAGTAAGACGATGTATAAAACAGCAGCCATAATAAAGTTGTCAGTGATTTGCGAGAACTTCAATTGTTACGACGTTAATTAAAGCAATTTTCAATAAATACAGCAGTACTAACTGCATTGAAGGAACTTTAAGTTTCATCAAAAAACTCCGAGCAAAAAAAATCGATTTCTCCAAAAACATCCTATCGAAAAACGAAAAAAAAATCATTTTGAGCTCACGAACACTATGCTAACTTGCCCCTGCAAATGAGCGCCACCGGATATTTTTTAAAATAGTGAACTTTAAATTAATATTGTTTATCGGCTTAACTTTCATATCTGAATAGTTGTGCCAGAGCTTAAAAACAAAAGTACGTAGCAAACTGATATTGAACACTTTTATGTCAAATTTTATATTAATGTTAGCGAGTTAAGGAATTAAGAAAGAACATATATCTGAACCATAAATTTTTGGAGATAAATATGTATATATTCCTATCTCTCAGTGCCGATAAATATACAACAATATTATAAAAACAGTTACAGCTCTGTAACTGAGTACAAGTTTCCGATATAATAGACAGATAGACAGACAAGTAGAGGGACAGCGAAAAGACAGGCAAACATATCAAGAAAGAATTAACATAAATATAAAACTACCTGAAATCAACTTTCATTCACTTCCAAAAAAAAAAATTTTTAATTAATTGCAGTATTGAATAAAAAAGTTTAATTTTAATCTTAATGGACGATTACGAGCAAAAAAAATCGTAGAAAACTAAATATATACAACTTTTGGAAATATTTATATCAAAAATAAAAGTATGAAAAATCCATTTAAGATATTTAATTTATTCAATCACACTTTCGAAATTTATATTTTAAGCTTGCTATTTGTGTTTAATATCAACTTGTTTGACAACTCAGCTCCCTCAATTAATATCTATTTTTAGCGTTGACGCGTGCGCAAGATTTCAAACGCGGTACATATTGATTATGATTTTTTGTTTACCTTTGACTTTCCGCTCCATTAGTCGTTCGTCCACTTTTGTTCTTATTTGTACACACAGTTGTACGCACTCATCACTCTCATTAAAAAAAAAAAACACAAAGAAACCAAATAAATTTATAAAATAAAAGTATGTAAACATGTAAAATATGAAATCCACATTTATGTAAGTAAATAAATCCACCAGCCTAAATAGTTTGCCTTGAACTTCATTAACCCCGCTGACCGTTTCTTCTATCATATTTTAGGTTGGTAAGCTTCATTACATAACATTAATTATTCAAATCTCTTTAAGAATTTTCGCGGCAGTCCCACGCAAATGCACATCATTAATTTCCGCGGTATCACACGTGCGGACTTAGAGTGAAAAAGGCGGAGTGGCGACCAGTGTTGGTGCACCTGAGCGTTGCGTAGTCGGTTTTCTAAAATACATACATACATACATACATATATAGTATATTCGACAAAACTTTGGTAATAAAATATCATTTGAACGGACGACGAGTGGCATCTGCCTTACGGTTATTTGATTTATCACAGCCACCTTTTTTCTTTGTTTGGCTAATGACCTATTCATGAAATAACCAGCCGTGTGGCGGCGCAACAGATGGTGCCTCGAAATCACAGCGAACAAAGCTGAGATAGATACACTATCAGCACAGAGAAATGTTTCCAAGTGTTACCCGTTACCAAAAAAAAAAATATATATTCCGTTGAATATACGGAGGCGTTCAAGTGGCACCAGAGTGTCTCTTAAATTTAAACTGTGGCTAAAAAAAAACAAAAGCGAACGGGAGATTTGCGTATTTGGCAGAGCACTTAAGTCGAGGTTAATTAATTTTGCTGACAAAATTGGTTATCAATGAGTTATAAAAACCTGTTGCCATCCAAACCTAAGCTTTTGGCCGTCTGCTCGTTGTATTATTAGTCAACATGAATGATGGAGAAGCGTCTACTTTCGAAAAGAAAAAAAAAAAAAACAAAGAAAAAAAAACAATTTATTCAATTTGATTTAATGAATGATTAACATATTAAGCGTTAGATGTGAAGATCAAACAAAATATAACCAAAACAATATCAAAGTTGCTGTTCACCGGCGATTGTTCGATTATTTCTCTAGTTCTCTCCATTGTTCGTTTTTTGCAAAGAGTTCACCAACTTAGCATATTTGATAGCAAAGCAATGTCAGAAAAGATGAGAATTTTTCAGCCAAATAGTGTGGCGGTTTTCGTATAAATACTTTAAAGATTCGCCTAAGAACATCATTCTCGCAGATTAACTCTTTCGCAACGGTTTTAGTTTAGCTATCGAGCTATTGACATTGAAATGAAACTATTCGTCGTGCTTTTCGCCATTGTCGCGGTCGTCGCCGCCACTGAAGCGCCTGCAAATGATTACTTGCCGCCTGCTGAAACAGTTGTAGTTGAACAAGTTTCCGTTGAGCCACAAGAAAGCGCCGTCTTAGCCGATGATGGCTACCGTTACAAGACCGTCCGTCGCTTGAAATACCGCCATCGTCGTGATGTAAACGAGCTCCCGTCGAACGATTACTTGCCTCCAGCAGCCAGTGCTCCAGTTGCTGTGGTTGAACAACACTTCGCTGCGGCCAGCGCCCCAGTAGCTCAGCAAGAAACTTTTGCTGCACCACAAGAAACCGCCGTCTTAGCCGATGATGGCTACCGTTACAAGACCGTACGTCGCTTGAAATACCGTCATCGTCGTGATGTGAACGAGCTCCCATCGAACGATTACTTGCCTCCAGCAGCCAGTGCTCCAGTTGCTGTGGTTGAACAACACTTCGCTGCGGCCAGCGCCCCAGTTGCTCAGCAAGAAACTTTTGCTGCACCACAAGAAACCGCCGTCTTAGCAGATGATGGCTACCGTTACAAGACCGTACGTCGCTTGAAATACCGTCATCGTCGTGATGTGAACGAGCTCCCATCGAACGATTACTTGCCTCCAGCAGCCAGTGCTCCAGTTGCTGTGGTTGAACAACACTTCGCTGCGGCCAGCGCCCCAGTAGCTCAGCAAGAAGCTTTTGCTGCACCACAAGAAACCGCCGTCTTAGCCGATGATGGCTACCGTTACAAGACCGTACGTCGCTTGAAATACCGTCATCGTCGTGATGTGAACGAGCTCCCATCGAACGATTACTTGCCTCCAGCAGCCAGTGCTCCAGTTGCTGTTGTGGAACAACAATTCGTTGCGGCCAGCGCCCCAGTAGCTCAGCAACAAGACTTTGCTGCACCACAAGAGACCGCCGTCTTAGCCGATGATGGCTACCGTTACAAGACCGTACGTCGCTTGAAATACCGTCATCGTCGTGATGTGAACGAGCTCCCATCGAACGATTACTTGCCTCCAGCAGCCAGTGCTCCAGTTGCTGTTGTGGAACAACAATTCGTTGCGGCCAGCGCCCCAGTAGCTCAACAACAAGATTTTGCTGCACCACAAGAGACCGCCGTCTTAGCCGATGATGGCTACCGTTACAAGACCGTACGTCGCTTGAAATACCGTCAACGTCGCGTTTAAGCAATAAATGTATTACCACAACATATAAAGTACAACCCAAGACCACATTTTATTTTGATTACCCAAGCGAATTTAACCAACGAATAAAAAATTAATTTTTGTAATAAGATATAAAATTAGTTTGAGTGTCAATGTGTGGAAGCACCGTTTTTACCGCAATGTACCAAGATTATAAATTACATAGAAGTATTTTGTTTTAAATTCGTTCCTTACCTTGAAAAATTTGCCCAATGCCTTGTAATCCAAGCCATCCGAACAATTGAAGACTACACATTTTTTTGCTACAGCCTTTGCCAAATCTTTGCACGTTTCCGTTTTGCCAGTACCCGCTGGTCCTTCCGGTGCGCCGCCCAAGCAGAGTTTTAATGCGCCCATCAGCGTTCTAAAAAAATAAATATTTACTCAGCGATTTTTGTTTGAGGTGAGACTTTTGGTGAGTGTACGAAAAGTAAAAAAGGCATGGGATAAAAAAAGACAAATTATTGTAGAACAGCGATGTGAAGATACACTTTACATATATGTGCATGTTAAATGAAAAAAAAAAAAATCTTAAATACTCAGAATGACGGGCAATGGCTTTTCAAAACTGAATATCCATGCAGGGATTCCCATTTTCCAGGTGTGCAAAGTACTAATTTTTTTGGTACGAATTTTTAACTTGGTGTTTGGCTTCCGTTTTTAAGTGCCGCACAATGATTTATACGCTTTGATATAAAAGCGTTATCTACAAAGCCATTAAAACTGGTTTGAGTTGCACATCGTTTTATGGGTGGAGGGAAAATCGAACTGGCCAAATGATTTTTGTATATTCTACGCTTTTTTAGTTTTGTACTTCATATATTTACATATATGTATATATATGCATGTTCTTCTACTATATTGCTATTGTGTGGTTATAGTTTTTTGTGAATATCGAACGTCGATTTAAATTAAAAATATTTGGTTGTGTTTATATCGTTAATTAATTATTTAATGACAGACGAAAAGAAATACATATTTACAGAAACAAATTAAATAAGCTATTATTTGAATTGGATTTCTACTGATTTTTAGAAAAGCTTAGCAAAAAAGCGAATTTTAACAAGTTCAGCAGAAGTATTTTTGAGGAATTTTATCCTCGGCACACTTTTCAAAGGCTATGAGGCCTGTAAGCCATAAAAAGCCGAAGATAGATCGTCTAATTTACGCCCGCTCTACTAAGGGAACTCTTTCGTTTTAATTAAAGGAAGGTTACATTGAAACATAAGTAAAATTTATTGAATGCTCGTTTTCTATCTGTATATACAAAATCTTACACTAACCTATAGCAACGATCGGTGAGTGGTGTCACCACCAAACGTGGATTATTACCCAAATATTCCATGCCATATTTAACATCCGTAACAACCATGCTTACACAGACCCACTCCTCGCCCTCTGCAAAACGAAACGAAAAACAAAGACATTATTGACATTGTTTAGAAATTAAGATTCGAACTGCACTTACTGTCGGTTTCACGCCAATAGTAGCGCAATTGAGAGATCCAATCGAATTCGGTGATATTTTCAACATTAACGTCGATAAGATATTTCACGACATCGCGAGCTGTCATCAAAAATTTTTTGAAAATAAAAACGACGATAATCTTCATAACATCAAAACTTAAATTCTTTTAATTCCGACAAACCTACCGTGCACATCCAGAACAATCAGAGCCTCGATGGTGAGCCGGGTACCCGTTGCCAGATCTGTGCGCACTAGTTGTACCAAGTCGCTTATTTGGGTGTTACATTTCTCCAAATACGCTGGAACAGCATTTACGCTAAAAGCTTCCTCCACCTAATGAGCGGGCAAATGCCACAATTATTGGAAATTATAGACAAGCGCAAATTAGAAGAAAAAAAGATTAGCACTTGTAGATAACCAAAATGACGTTTATAAGCGAGAATGCACACACAAACATTCATACATACATACATACATACATATATTGAGCAGAAAAATGAAAGAGAGAAATTAATAATGGAGTTTTGAAAACATAGAACTGATAAATTACCACAGAATTGCAAACATTGCGATTACAATAGCGGATAAAGATAAAGTTCATAAAACCCAAAAGTATGCAAAGCAAATATGCACAAGCACGAAATTCTTTGCACAACGAAAAATTTAGACCACAATTCAACAAATATACATTTCGAATACATACATACGTATGTACATATACTGTAATAAGTAGACTCTTTTGAGCCAAAGAGAGATACATAGCAGCACAAGCGTCCATTGACCAGCAGCCGCCCTTATCCTGCACAACAGCCAGCGCAATTTGAATTGGAAACTGTGGTCGGTCAGCGTTGTAATTTTGGCCAAATGGCCAAATGCTAGTGAGTTCTTAGTTGTTTGCGGAAATGAGAAGGTTAATTGAAGCTTTATGGTAAGCATAAGCGAATGTCACGGGCAGCTGGGGCTAAACTGTGGATAAAGCTTAAGCATTTTGTAGATAAGCTTTCATGTCCATTTCAATGTATGCACAAGACATTTCTCATTAGTATTTTTTTGTATTTCTTATTTTTCAATTTGTCTATTTTGTGGTCGGTAAAATATTTGAATTATAAATTTTTAAACGAATTATTATTTTCCATTAGTTGTAATAATGGAAGAAAAAAAACCCACAAGCCGCTGTTAAGCACTCTTAAAATAAATTAGAAGTATGCAAAACGTTTTACATATTTGTTGCCATTAAATAAATAACTAATCAAAAAAGTATTTGCTTTAATATTTCATTGATATTGTTTATAAGAGTAGTCTAAATACTTTATACTTTTTGAGGTTGAAAAAGTGTTTTCGTAGTAAATTTTCGCGCTGAATACGAATAAATCTTCAACGCGTGAGAGTTTCGAGGAAATAAAAGTTGAATTTCTTCCAAATATATTTTATAATTGACAATGGGTCAAACTACGTTATCTGTGTCAAACAATTTTTGCTAATTTTTCGGATAGTAACAAAACCCATAAAAATCTGTAGCTAAGGGCAAAGCAAAAAAAATGTTGAACCTTTTTTCGAAATTCCGCATCATTTTCATTATTTTTAATAATAAAGTATATTGCATCATTTTGAAGAAAATTTGATAACTCACGGCTCGTTTGACATAGTATATGGACCACATTTTTTTTGATATTTGCAAAACGTTTTCTCTTCACAATAAAATAATATTTGAAAAAAAAATGGTTTTAAAAAAAAAATATTTAAAAAAAAATTTTTTTAAAGCTTTCTAGGTCTACTATTGCAGTGAAAATTTTATACAATTATCTTCGAACGATTATTTTTGTGTTCAGAAAATGGAAAAATTGTAATTCTTACTCGGACTCGGTAAATTATCGCTTAGCGTGGACTGACAGGTGGTTTTTTAATCTTCGAACAATATTATTTTTATGGTAATTCGTTTAATTTTCTAATTTTTATTGCATTTTTTTCAGAAGCGATATTTCAGAGATAACACAAAACAAGATCAATTTCTAACGGTCTCACTCAGCTTCGAAAGCATGACTTTCTCTCCAAGAAGCAGGCTGCATATTTCGTAGAAAACAAACAAAACGGCCGAAGATGGAGAATTCATTATAAGTCTAAATATTGCGAAGAACCGTACTTTCCACATTCAAAACGCCATCCAAGCTCACCTTTGGACAAACAGTGGTTGGCAACAGTTCATCCGTACGTTATTTACTATCGTTAATCGAATGAAAATTTGCACCAGCATTTTGATACCATCTCGGAAAAACTAACTCACTCATTAATGGTAAAACTAATTACCTCAATTTCTTCAAGAATTCATTATGGAAAAGTAAACGGCTTTCAATTTCGTTCAGACATTTTTATATTCCGACCGGTTCGAAAAAATTTAGTTACGAATTTGTTGAAGCCGAAAAAAACACGCTTGATTTTCTTCAGAAAAGTTTTATTTCTGACAAGTTTGAAAGTTTTTGCTTAACGGGAAGTTGTTTTTCACATTATTTAATCAAATTCCATTTTTTGGCAAAAACTATTGCTTGACTATTGTCCACCTCAAAACCTTTATGACATTAAAAAAACTTAAAGGATTCTAAGTCCATGAAAACCATTATGATCAACTAAAAACATATTCATATCTCGTAGTCTGTCATTATTTTCGCTAGCGGTAAGATTGCCGTTTTTAGCGTTTCTGATATATTTTTTGTATTTTCTGGAAATTTTATGTCAATATACGCTTTATAAAAACTTCAGATTGCGAAATCCTATCTATGCCAATTTTGGAAAACACCATTTAACCGGCTAGGTAAAAAAATTTAAACGTTAAATAAAGCAATACAAAAATATATACTCGTACTTCATGTGTACATATGTATGTATGTAAGTATGACAAACAAGGCGACTTACTTCAAATGTCCATGCCATACATGAAATACTCTGCACTACTTGTCCAGGCCATGATGTTACCCAAACGATACGCTCCACCAAAAAGTAGTCTTCCCAAGCTAATTTCATCTGTTCCATTACACTCGCCAGCATTACCGTTTCGACCTCTTTCAGCCAAATTTCAACAAGACCCTAGACATTAAAAATAATTTAGGTAGCATTTGAGAAATCAGACAAATAGAGAAGATATATGTTTATTACGCCACCCACATTTGCTAATGCCGGATTAATTTTGCGCACCATCTTCACTTGTTCATCCTCGTCCGATATCATTTCAGTGATTTCCATGCTATCGTCGAACGTTAGTCGCGCAATCTTTAAAAAAAAAGTATAATACAATTTTTGTTTCATATAAATATTTTAAAAGCGAAGATCTCTTACACCCTCGAAACACTTGCGTAAATGTGGCTGTACACGCAATGGATCCTTTGTTTCCGATAAAATCTCCAACAACTCATCGTTGGAGAGGAAAAAGAAACGTGCAAAAAATAAACGTTTCTGCTCCAGATATGTGTTCAAACCTTTCTGAACAGTTTCCAGATCTTGAACTGCCTTCAACAATGTCTCCAACATATCTGGGTATTCGGTTGCCACTAGCACATTTAAATTTTGACAGGTGTGTTTCATTATTTTGCGCCACGTTTTATCGACCTACAAATCAATAAACGTACATATGTACATATATTCAATTATATTTGTATGTGTTGTATTTACTCCAATCAAATTCGCTTACCGATTTGAAGTTGCGTCCCTCTACTGGCATCTGTCGCATAATATCCTCTGAGCTGAAAATCGGTTCCAAATACATCCACGTCACCTGCACTTGCGTCCACGCGTCGATAATATTTTGTATCAATAAAAGTTTAGCCTCCCAATCATCCGCCTTGGAGCCCAAGGCCACAATGAAGGGAGAACGTTTCATTGCCTGCGTACGCATTATGTGATCGTCCAATAGTGTCTGTATGTCATCAAGTGCCGATAGGATATGTGTGTCTGAGTCACGATATTGCAACACTTCGAAGGCGACATCCTTCCAATCAGCCTGCATGGCATCGAGCGCCGAATTTAATTCGAACTCTTTGCCAGCAGCATTTGAAATCTCTTCCAGCTGTTGCAATATGCTCATTATATTAGCATCAATCATATCCTTAAGTGTGGGATATAATTCCGGATTACATTCGGCACCCAAATGTCCAGAGATGAGTTTCCAATGGCGTTCAGTAAGTCCTTGCCGGCAAATTGCATCGAGCACTGGTAGATATGCACGAAACTTTTCGACTTTGATGCGTATCTGTTCGGCGGCGCGACGCGCGGCTGGGTTGTTTGCGAGTTGACGCGAAAGCTTGTAGACAATCTGAACGAAGAGTTCCGTGGAAAATGCAAATTATATAAAAATAGACTTACAAATAAATGTATATCTACATATCAACATCTATTAACACTTACCCGATGCATATTTTCTACCTCTTCACGTATAGCATCTGCATCCAAGCATTGGAATTTGCCAAACATCCTATAAAAAAGTGAAGTACATACTAAATACATTAGAAATAAAAGCGACTTGTACAGAACCATTTAAAAATGTGTTAAGTACATTTTCGGTATTTTTCGATAATTTTTCGGTAAATTTTTGATAATTTTTCTAGTATGTTTTCGGTACTTTCTCATAGACTTTTCGATTTTTCCATTACTTTTTCGATTCGAGACTATTTTAGCGCCCGTTCGTACCTAAACTTCGAAAATACTCCACGAAAGTCTGTAGTTGTCTAAGGCTAATCCAGAATTGACTTTGAATTTGTCTCGAACTATACCCGATAAAACTCCCGAATTAGCCTTCAAATGGTACTGAATAAGTGCCGCCGTTTTATATTTTTACATTTTTTACCCCTCATAACTATTAAGCAAAGACTTTTGTTATATGTACATATAAGTCTTAAATTGATAGTAATAAATTATTAAAAGATTGTTATTTTGCTGTTTTATAAAAATTATGTCGCTGTTTGTTTTCTTACTTCGCTCATTTTTTATACAATTCTTCTGAGGAGCAAGAGCAATATATTTGTTCTTATGAGTACATCGACGGGAGGGCAGACTATCAAATGGGCACGGCACATTGGATCGATCCTATCGTTCTCAGCATTTCAATTTATATATGTATTTGTATAAATATGAAAATACTCGTCTCTCGACTTCATTGAGCAGTGGCAAAAAACACTGATGAGAACAA
The DNA here is from genome assembly GCA_963971545.1 of Philophylla caesio. Lineage (NCBI taxonomy): Eukaryota > Metazoa > Arthropoda > Insecta > Diptera > Tephritidae > Philophylla > Philophylla caesio. Next base: position 97,084,344 of record OZ020608.1, on the reverse strand, counting down.
TAAGCACAAATACACACGAGCTTAAAAAATAGTTTAAAAAACTTTGCAAAAGCTCTTCAAAGCCGCTGTAATCAATTTTCAATTGTGACTTTCACTTATTGAAGTGGAAAGCTTTTATTTTTTATACATTTCAATACATAACAATCGAGTTGCTCGTCCTGACTATAGACACACTTACCATACTTGATAATCCTTTTCGAATTCGTGTGCTGTTTTCCAGAGTTTTTCTATGGGTTCCATTTTTTCAATAATTTCCGCGAGTACAGGGAACGGTGAGATATCGATTTGTAACAATTGTTCCTCTACATTAATGGCACGCGCTTCACGACTCATGCTCTAAAAATGAAAAAAATTGCACAGAAAACTCATCATTTAAGTTCTTTTTATTTTTTGTATTACATAAAGCTAATACTTTTGTGTTGTTGTAACCTATTTACTCTAAAGTAATTACTATAATTTGATTTCTTTTTATTATCATTAGTTCCAAAACACTTCCAGACAATTTGTTTAATTCTTGTTAGATTTTTATAAAGTTAATAAGAGTGTAGAAAACACATATATTTATTTATTTTTTTAACTATGGAATACAAATATTCTTACTAGCTATGCTTTTTTATAATTTAGTTCTATGAGTTCGTAGATAATCATAATAATTAACTATTTGGGATTCTAATTTTACTATTATCAATAACCGTTTAATTAAGAGTATGTAATACCAGTATATTTAATAATAATTGCTTTTTAACTTTGTACACCATAGACTTTCATCAAACCCATACATTTTACATACAAGTACAACTCACCTCTATTATTTCATAGAGTTCATCGACCGTATCAACACGTTCCTTCAATTCCTCGAGCGTCATCACTTCACGCGTTTCCTTAACTCTAAAGCCATCCATACGACGCTTTTCATATAAAATGAATTCTTCGAACTTTTTACGTCGTTCACTGCATATGAGAAAAAAGTGTGAGGGTGTTTGGTAATATTTATAGATATGAATAAAATAGGGTGTCCCTTATTTTGATGATAACCTTAAATGTTAAGTTCTAAAGTAGGTCACAATATCTTCCAAAATAAATATGTGTGGATAAAAGCTACTAATATGTTATCCATTTATGTAATGCCTGCATTAATGTATGTAGTTTATATGCAAAAGGCGAAATATTCATTCCACAACCGAAGAGAAGCCCGAAGATTCTAGTGCTAAACGGATTTATTGTAATTTTAATTGCTATAAATAAATAATAATAATAATTAATATGTATATTCAATTTCTCTTATGGTGGTAACCCTTTTTTAAAATATTTGTTTGCTAAAGTTTTCAAAAATCTATTTTCTATTAAATGCGTATATTTTTTTTATATTTGGTTTTCCTTTGACAAAGTGTAGCATATATTTGTTGTTTACGGCAACTACAGTTGAATCCTTTTCTCCGAAAACTGCTGAAGTAGTCTTAGTTTCGTTAATGGGAATGTTCTAAAATTATAATAGCGCTGATTCGATATTAGTTCATTGATCTAATTCGCTTTCTAACTAGATGAAAAATTAAACGTAAACGCTTTTTCGTTGCCACGCCCACTTAGGAAAAAATTTCAGTATCTCAATAACGGTGTAATATATCGCTGTTATCATCGTTAAAAAATTTTGAAATCGGACCATAAGGCCGCCCACTTCCCATATAACGGAATTTTCTTTATCTATTGGAACATATTAATTTAAATTTGATATTAAGAGAGATATTTAATTAAGAAACTTGATTTTGGAAAAACGTCTTTAGGTATCTCAATAACGATGTAACGTATCGTCATAAAATTTCGTGAAAATGTTGTCCTTGATATCACTAGCATTACTCACTGTCAATAATTTTTGAAATCGGACCATAAGAACGCCCAACTTCCATATAACGGAAATTTTGAAATATGCAAAAAACTTCGTTTTTCAGTATTTATTGAAAGAAAGTGAGTAAAGCTTAATACTAGCTGCGATTTGAAACAAAGAAATGGGGTGTTTATAAAATTATGGGCACCGCGCATACAAAAATACATCGCAAGGGTATATAAAAATCGGTTTCGCTCGAATTTAGCTTTTCTTACTTGTTTTAAATTTATTTTTGGTTGTAGCAACCAACTAAAAAAATTGAGGAAGACGGAAAGAAAAGATAACTTCATACATAAACGATAACCTAATGCAAATTTAAAATCATCAACTAGTCTGAATAAATTTGTGGAAACAGTTTGTGGTATTAAAAAATTTATAATAAATGAGTCTCAAAGACACACTTGTTAATCAATATATTCAGATATGTTCTGGAGGCAACCATTAGTACGTTTCTTTTAACTAATTGAAAATAAATGAAAGAAGACGGTATGGGTTGATCGAATTTTGTGTTTAATTAAAACTTTACAAGAATAATTCTGTAACTGTGTATGTATATACATACGTGCGTAACTACATATTTGTGTAAATTAGTATGAATATGTATGGAAGTATACGCACCGCAACGCCATTTCCAGATGCTCGCGCACCACATTCAAGCGCGCCGAACTTAAGTCCAATACCTCTTCCAGTTCGCCGGGCAACATGAAGGTGCGTGAATTGAGATGAATGTGATCACCTGTTGAAGTATTAACCAATAAACATACATACATATACTGTCTTTACAACACATATCACAATCACATATATAAGACAAAATATAAACATATTTGGACAATTTCGTTATTCTGTAAAATGAATTTAATAAAACCTATTTTTCATATATAAATTTTTTTAGCAAATCTTTAAACAAAGTGGACAATACGAGTAATTAAAGAAAGTTCATAAAAAATGGGTCTGCATTATATAGAAAAAATTTGGTAAATAAAAATGTTTCATAAATCAATGGTAGTTTGTAGCCATTTGAACTTAGTACTTTATTATTTAAATTAAATGAGTTACAAAACTGCATATTGTAAAAGTTTAAAATGTAGGTGCAATTTTATTATATTATTGTTTTGTGAAAAGTTTAAAGTTTAAGGGGTTTTATGATTTTTATAAGAGAGAAACAATTTAAATTAATTCGAAAATCAATAAAATGACCAAATTTTTCAAAATGTTGTTGTGCTATAATGTGTAAACGAAGTGTATAACTATTTATTTTTCGATTTACGTGAGAGAAAAGTCTTAAAGCAACTAAAAACTTTTTAATTATATACATACGATTATATACAAACTTATATACATGCATATATGTATGTATGTATGTATTTATGTATATATGCTTGTTAATTTTTATTGTCAATACATTAGAGAACAACAAACTTTGAGAAAGTAGACAGACAGCGACAACTTTGTTAAATAAAGTTGTTCGACTAGCTAATAAATTACTCTTGCAAGCGGTTTATATAAAAGAACGTATCTTAATGATTTTAATGATAGCCATAGCAAATGCGAGCGTCAATTAGCTTTTGCTTTTGTATGTATTTAGGTATGTAAATATGTACATATGTAACATATGTTTAAAAAAGCTTATTTATAACAAAACCACTGAGTTCACCTACTGTCATCTTCGTAATCACTAATCAAATTAAACTTTTATAATTTACTTTGATATCGAGTGGCATAAGACACTGTTTCACACAAGCGAATAGCAAAGTGTTGAGTTAAACTTTATACAACTTCATGAAAAAGTACTTAAAGTTGTACGAGGAAACTTTATACTGCATGACATTCGCATCGTTCAATAGTGTAAGCTTATTTAGAAGTGGTACATGTTTTGCAGTTGACGATCCCGAAATGTATTTTTTCAGTTAGTTAAGATAAGCTGAATTTTAGTAAGTAAACGGCCAAGGGCGCTTGTCCTCCTCTATAAGATTTTGAAGGATGTTGAAGGAGTGGAAATTTTTCTCTCGATGAAAGATCTATAGCAACGAAATACTAATATGGCCGCGAAATCGTAAACAAACGTGTTCACAATAGTGTTTAATTGTGCAGCATTTATTTCCGTGCTGTGTATTGTGCATGTGAAAAAATAAAATAGGAGTTTCTGGCCGAGAAAAGCGAATATTTAATGAAACCAAATCAATTGGTGCCTAAAAATATATGAAATTGAGCTATTCCAGTGGTGTTGACTCAACTAATGATTTATGTGTACAATCCTTCTTTACGATATAAGGAACATTTAAAACAAAAAACATTATTTAAACATTTTCTTATCGAAAAATAGGGGAAACACAATTTGTTTATTTTTTAAATTATTTTGCACGCGAATGCGAATTTCTAATTCTTTTTCCCTTTTTACTCCATATTATAGTACGCTAAAACATCATCATAAATCGTCCGAAATAGTGCTATAACTTCTACCGCTTTGAGTATTTTTATTTTTTCCTAATAATTTTCCAAATAAACCAACCGGCCTTGAAAGCTCAAAAATATTTTACATAAATAGTTATAAGGCCAAAAAATAACAAAAGAAACCAAAAAAGTTATCAATATTTTACTTATCAATGGTATTCAACTGGTTCAGGCCTTCAAAGTTCTCATTATCTGAAACCCAACACAAGATAACCCTCTTACTGCTTCCTAGTTTATTAAAAACATTTTGCAATTGTCTGCTACTTTTGACATCGTTTTGCATGAGTGTTGTGTTCTTAAAGCTATCATCTTGGTATCTGTTGTAATTGCACATATCCTTCTAGTTTAATGGGTACTTGGGTTTCTAGAAAGGCATTATAAACGCCAGAAAAATTTTTGCTTAGCCAAGGATACTTCTCAATACTAAAACCCAGTGAATTGCCTAAGCCCTGTCGTCTGAGTGTCAAAAGTAAATATCGGGATTTAATTAGAAATAAATTCAAACTCTTGGTAATAGTAGCAATGATCGTTGATGCTTCAAGCAACACTAGTAAGTTTGTTCTTCTTAATGTCATATTAGCATCAATTATTTTTGTTTGTTTGCGAAGTATATATAAACTTCATTTAAACACTAATTCTCTCTATATTCACTTACTATCCAATATTGTATGTGTTAGTAGGAAAATGACACGTCGCGACACTATTTTGATTTCATCTTTTATTGCGAAAATTTTCTCATCACGACATTCGGCTAAGTAATTTTGCAAAGCAACCACCTCTGGTGTCTCTTCAGGCCTCTCGCCAGCTTTCATTGACATTTCCTCTAGCGCATCGCATATTCTATTGTAAATAAAGTTAATGCAGAAAATAATGAATTTATATTAGACGTGTGGTCAATTGCAAGTTAGCAATACTACTAATATTCTAATTATTTGAAAAATGTCTCACTTACGCGCGATTTTCATTTATATTCACCGCTTTATAATAATCAATAATGAAATCGTAGACTTGCTGTACTAGCATTACAATGGAATTTTTAACATGGCGATTGTCAAGCATGAAGAGATTGAGTGGTATGAAATCGCGTAATATGTAAGTGCTATGTATGATACCCATTAAGCGCTTCATAAGGTCCTCAACAAGCTAGAATGGTAAAAAAAAAAGAATGTTTTAAAAATTATAATAAAAATTCTAATTTTAATTTAGCAAATTATTGGGAAAACGATATTTTTTTATTGCTTAGCTAAACTTTCAATAAAGTGCGTCCAAGTTCGGTTGACAGTTGAGATAATCCATTACATAGATACATACAATGAAGTACTAAAAAAATGGTCTTCAGATGTTTTGTTAGAGCTTTTCAATATACATACATAGTTAACTTTTATATAAATGTTTGATATTTTTCTGTTGGCCTAATAAATGCTAATACTTGACAATTTTGTTGAGCTCAAGGCCAGTTTATGAAAGATTTTTGTGTGGAAAAACAACAACAGCTTTTTAATGGTACTACTATACTATTTCGGAACATGTGGCGTGTTGGCTCTGCAACTCCGAGCTCCATGGTTCAAAGCATGGCAGAAGTGGTTATGAAGAATAAATTTAATTAATTTAATAAAAAATAAGTCTGATGAGGAATTATGGTGATTTCCGAAATAGTACTATAACTTCTCCATTAAAAAGCTGTTGTTGTTTTTTCCACACAAAAATCTTTCATAAACTGGCCTTGAGCTCAACAAAATTGTCAATTGTTAAATTTTATAGGTAATGTGCAAACAATTTGTTGCTAAAATTGCCGTTGATTTTTGAGATTTTTTTTTATCGAGTGTGTTGCGTTTTTTCCCTATATATGTAAATAAATTTGGTTCAAATGTAAAAGAGATAAAAAAAATTACAAATTCAATGGGAAACTTTAACTAATTTAAACTTGCACTTGCTTAAAAGTTCTGTAAAGATTGAAATATTGATGGAAAATTGTTAAATTACACTGGTCAACAAAATTGTAACTTTTTTTTGTCACATGAAAACTTTTAACAAATTTTGAATGCCGAACTACTTATGATTTTTGTGAATATTTGACTTCTGGAAGGTCTTTTTTTAGTATCCAACAATAATCTGCTAGCATTCCTGGATTCCATTTCCCTTGATAGCGCTTCTCCATTAATGAAATGTCCTGATGGAACCTTTCGCCTTGTTCGTCACTCACAGCACCCAAATTAGCCGGAAAGAAATCCAGATGAGAGTCCAGCATATGTAGTTTTAAGGGGTGTAGCTTTATAAGACAGTATAAGTTAATTTATTAAGTCTTTGTAATTTTCCGATTTATGGTTTCCTACGTTCATAAAACATTTCCAGGCGAATTTTTCCTGGTCTTTCAGTTTTCCTTCAAAGCTCTTATCCTTTTTCAGTTGTCGTTTTTGGGGACCTACAAATATTCCCAGTTTGGACTTGATTGTAATGCCTTTTGTTTGAGTCAAACAAAAATAACAATCACTTACATGATTCGGTCCAAGTCATTGGTATAGCAAATGGCATATGTCTGGGTTCTTGTTTAGCCCAACCTAATATCAGTCTCACACACGTTACACAGCATTTATGTGGAACCCAGAATTTATCTTGGTTTCTCACAGGAAATCAAAAATACGTCTAAATAGCATTGTTCAATTAATGATGTGAAATTTCGACGCGGAGATGTAAAAGTTAATTTGCCACACACATTACACACAAAAACTGTCGGGGTCGTTAGAACACTTTCGATCCATGTTTACGATGTAACAAACATATATACGATGTAAGGTAGTTGAATGCAATAGTTATACAGTCGTCTAAATAAAGTTATTCAAAAACAGACACGTATATGAGGTCAGAAATGAATATGTGGCTGTCACAAAAAAAACTGTACGTGATGGAAACAAAATTATTATATATTGTTAATAAGGGTACACCAACAAAACCAAAAATCATCACAAAGTTCGTGTGACAAAAACAGTGTTGACCAGTGTTATTAAACAAATTTGTATAAAGTTTCGAATTTCCATTTAATGATTTTTGTTAGAAAAAGAAAAGAAATGATTGCATAAATTTGCCGTAAAGAACCATGGCTATTAAATGGAACTCAGGTGTACATTAAAAATACAACAAACTTCGTTTGACAGGAAAAGTGAATATTTAACCACTTTTTATATTTAAAAACCTATCCGAAAAAAATTCTCGTAAACTTTTCGTTGAGGTTCAACAGTGAAATAAAAATTTGCAAAAATGACAAAACTTTAAAATTGCACTTCAAAAACTAATTGCTGTATATCCAAACACTTTGCTCCTTAAAGTACTCTCCACAAGCGATTGTTCGCAAGGATTAAAACGCATTACATTACAAAAAGGAAACTAAAAAACATTTTGCTGCACATTTATGTAAATGTATTTGTGTATTTATATTTTAATATTCATTAAATTAATTACAAAATCAATAATTGGGCAATCAAACAACGGTATACCGGATCGTTCAAAACCTAATAGCAAATAAGATGTACTTATGTATGTATGTTTACAGATATTGAAAAATTGAATAATATGCGAAGCTGTAATCAACTTATTATGCTGCACTAAGTTAATTTATTTGCAGTGAATTTTCAACGTAAATTGGAAAATTAACCATTAATTTTCAACTCGCTGCCATATGATTTTGTAACTTTAATAAACATTTCCACATTCGTCGCGTCAACACCTCATCAGTTTCCTGTTTCAATATTCGAATCAATTCTATACCTTTCATAAAATGAAATGGTATAATAAATTCATCATGGTTAAACAAATCCATTAAATATGTACATGTACATACATATGTACATGTGAAGATGAATTTGTTTGCATGCAAATCGGCGTTAAGCGTTCTCTAAGCGTAAAATATGACGTCCTTACACAGCATTTGTTTCTCCTTTTGGGCTGTTTACAACACTCGTCAACGACTAAAGCCACTCTTGTTGATGAGTCTACTATTTACAACCCGACTGGTAGCTCGTGTCATAATACAATTTAATATTAATTCTACGCATCAGCGAATTTAATCAAATAAAAATATAATAATTAATTTAGTTTTCCTGCAGCGAAATTCAGTTGCGCTCAATGCACAATTTCACATAATTTTGTTATTGTAGTTGTCGCTGCGATTCGCAGCATGGCAATATGTCAGAAATAAGCAAATGATGTTGGATGAATTTGTGATATTTTATTTTAATATTTCTTAACTTTTTTTTTTCACTTCCACTAAATCAGTATGTACATATGTATGTATGTATGTATGTAGTTATTCGGATATGAATACATAATGAGCTCAACACATTGATTGTCAATATGCTCAACAGAGAGTTCTGTAAGTACAATCATTATCGCCAATCTCATTATCTTTTTGAAAATCTCATTAAACGTGAATTTATAGAAATTCGCAGTGTCAGTTTGCAAACAAAATATTAATAATAATGTGCAAATAATTATTAAAAAAAAAAGTTTAATACATACATATGTTGGAACTTGATAGCTTAATGTTTATTTTTCTGTTTAAAATGTAATTAATATCAGCCATTTTCAACGCAATTCGTTGGTTGTACTTTAATTTTAAATTAAAGTGATTCTCTTGGTCAAATATTTAGAGAGCGAAAATATTGTTGAAAATTTTAACAACAGGAAGTTTTGTATCAAGGACAATATTTGTAATTGCAAAATGGTTGCAACATCCCAACAGTTTTCGAGGTAAGGGGCTGCAAATTCAATGCAATATTCAGAGCGAAAAATGCCATGAAACGCAGTTCAACAATCAACGCCTGAAAATTTACTGAATTTTTTTAATCAGAAGGTGCTTCACATTTGAATACATTTTTATATACAAGATCTACGTTCTATATTTATTAAAATGCGATTTGCTTCTGCCGAGAAATTTAAGAGAATAAAATATTTCATTTGTTGGTTCGATATGGCTCGATATGATACGAACTTCTCGTTCCCGTGAGAGTGCATACCAAAAGCGTATTTTTTATAGCATTTTCAAATAATGCCACTATGAAGGAAACCAGATGTGGTAATTATCATTGCATATTTTGGAGATTTTATGAATTTAATACGACCATTGCGTTATGCAGACGTAAATAATACAAAAACAATGAATTAACAAGTAAAACACGGGTATTAATGAAAAAATATATAAATATATGAGTTTAGCATGAAAACTTTATAGTACGAGTATAACAACAATTTTAATTGAGATAAAAAATATCAGTTTTGACATAAGCAAACATATTGAATTCAATCGAAATGTGTATATATAGTTAAAAAGTATTTAAAAAACTAAACTGGAAAATATTATTATTAGCATTTTTAAAGACGATTTTTTTTTTAAATAAAACGCAACATTTTTGTGAAAAGAGCAACATTTCATTCATTTAACACCTTATTTTGAGATTTTTACACTTTTTTTTGCAAACAACACTCAATATCTTATTCTGCACAGTTAGAAAGCGCACTGATTTTATTGATAAATTACACATTTTGACTCTGGCATCTCGATATTTTACTTGTCAACTGATAATAGGGGGACTCATTCGGTTTTGTTGCCAGCCATTTGTGGTAAAATATAAAGACGCACACCACAAATGGTAGGAGAAGATCGGCCAAATACTGAGCTAAATAGTGTAAGCGCCAAACTTATTATTATTATGAAAAACGAGATAAGTCCCCCTATTTTAATAGCGGTTGAGAGAGTTTCGTATCATATAATCCTTGGTAGGGCTACTGAAATTTTAGCTACACGTGTAGTGCAAATTTCATGGCAATCGTTCTTTGCACTGAACGCGCTGTGAAGTTTCAGTTGTTTTTAGATTATTAATTCTAGTTGCAATATATTTTGTGTCAATTGCATAAAAAGTGAAAATAAACGACATTTTTTTTTTCTTTTCTTGATATGAAATAAATTAATGTTAATAAATTACAAAAATATGTAAGTATGTATATTAAAAATTGTAAATGAAAACTAGGAAACTAAAAATTATTCTTTAATTAATTCAAATTCTTAAACCTTACCTATTTTAAGTTTTTTTATACAAAATAAATGATTGTAATTCTTTAATTATTTCTCTTATTGGCAAAAACAATTAGAAAAGTAAAGGAAATTGGTACTGCGCTTTAGATATTTTTTAGTATGGAAATTTTTCCTGAATTTTAAGAATTTTTCTTGTGGATATGCTCACTTCCCGTTCTGCATATTTTTACTATCGAAGTGCCCACTGCGTGTTCAAGTCTTTTTTCACGCAACAAATGTCAGAATATTTAGATTCTGTAACTACATTCCTACTGAATATTCCGTACGAAAGAAGCGCAGTTTTCCAGCTGAAAAATACTGTTGGGAGATACATTCATACATACATATAGGTATTTTGTTATTATTCCTGTTCGGCATTATCTGGCCGGATAAAATATAGAATTATAAAATTATAAAATAAAAAAATATTCCTATAGCTCAAAATTTATTTTTGTGGACATTTTTGGACTGCACAAAAATAAATTGAAAAAATGCAACAACGAAATTTTGTTTTATAGAATCAAAGTGTTTCGTCGTTAGTTCATTAATATTAAAGAATAATAGTAATTTGATTTAATATGTACGATATGTATATGGATATAAGGGAAACATTTTGCATGATATTTTTCAAAGCATAACTCGTCTAGATGAAATGTTATACTCGTATAATCTTGTGCGTGCAAATGATATTTTCGGAAACTTGTTCGGTACCGATTTTAAATTCCATAAATCATTATAATACTCACCAATAAATCAGGAATGATGTGCTGTGTGAATAATTTTTCAACTACTGGTAACATTTTCTTGGTGAATAACGCATTATAATATCTAAATATAGGATAAAGATATACACGCAGACCACCCCAATTATTTTCCACAATGCGATGCACATTTTTATACAAACGCTTCATATCGCAGTGCGATTCATTGACGACATGCAGATAGCCAAGAGTGCTTTCATCTAAAATAGAAACATATGTGTACCGCGTGTATGTATTTCAAAATATTTAAGTAATATAAAAGTAGCAAAAATTTATAAAGTAACTCATTTCATAAAATTTTTTTTTATTTTATATTTGACATATTTTATTGATCTTTTTATTATTTTTTTTGTCTGTTTGTACGTTAACTCACCTCTCGACATGAAGTACTCTAAACGTGGTATCTGATAGCCTACTTGCAAAATTTTTTTGAATATAGAAATAAATAACTCTGGTAGCTCATTGATGTATGGAAACCCGAAAAATTTGCCTTCATTTTTTAACAAAAATTCACAAACTGGATTCATGTCTGGTGAAGTCTGCAAAACCCGAAAAGAAAAATATTAACAAATTTAACATTAGAAATTCTGAGTTTATAGAACACATATTGACATTCAAAAACTAGTCTCTCACCGTTTCGAAATAAGTACTGGGACGTTTGAAGAAAGGACTGGCATCGTCGTGTTCGTCAAATGTATAAATCGGCGTTGTATCATCTCGATCATCGATGCGATCATCGAAATGCGCACCGACAACCGAAATAATTAACGTCATAAGCGGACGACGTTGGAGTTTCTTGTCGTACATTTGATAACGTTCAATTTGATTGCCTTCCTGAGTGTGGCAAAATATTAAAAAAAAAAAAATTTTGCTTAAATGTTCAAGGCAGACAAAAAAGAAATAATTAATTGAGTCATAATTTTTAAAACTGGAAATCACTCAATTGTCAAGACCAGTTACCTCATATCTGGTTAAATTCGTGTAGAGCACAGAAATACTACGCGTTATCAAGCCCTCCAAATGATGCGACATAAGTGCATGTACACAATTGAATAAAACAGCCGCACGTCCACCGTATCTCTGGTTCATGGGTATCAAGTCCTTCCAGGTGCGTCGCATAACATCCACCAAATCAGCGCAACGTGGTAACCAGTCGTTCATCAATAACTAAATATTAAAAAGGCAGTCTACTCATTTTTTTCTTTTTAAATTCGTTTGCCATTTGACCACTCACATCACGTATAACCTCACAACTCTCATCAACAAAGCTTATTAATTCATCGGCCGTCATTGGTTGATCGCGTAAGAAAATTTTGGAAACATCTATCACAACTAAATCGTTGTATCTAAAAATATTTAAATTTTAAGTAAATTAATAAAATTTTTGTAATTTGTTTAAAAAGGAATTGCACTGCACTACGTATAGACAATATGACAACTGTGAGGGGCCTTAAATCACTTTTTATTGAAATTTTTTTTTGGTTTTTTTGATTGATTTTTTTCTATCTGTATATGAAAGTCAAACTCTTCACTTAAAAAATTTAAATTTTCTTTTTACATATTTCTGATAAATAAATCGAAACTTCCATGGACATAATTTTTGCGATGTTTTAGCAACGATTCTGTTTGAAAGTAGGCTCAGCCACATACAGAAATTAATTACATTTTTATTATAGAAAGTTAAATCACATAAATGAAAGGCTTCATTTTAATGTAGGTAATAAGGTTTAGTCTACTATCGATTTATAAAAATTATAACATGATATCAGTTTCGAAATTCTATGAAATTTTGCTTTCAAATAGATAAAAATATTGCTTAGAAGTTTTCAAAGTCAATAAAATTCTTTAAATTGCGCTTTTTTTTATCAGTTATCACAGTGCAATCGTTTTTCTCAAAGATGAAAATTTTTATATGTTTGAGAAAGAAAACCCAAAAGGAAATAAATCTGCAATTTTTGATTTTTATCGGCACACCCGATTTTTTTGCAAGAACTTGAAGGTTTTAGTAAGTGTCCAGAAATAAAATTTTATATTAGCTGACAACATTGACTTATTTGTGTTTACTTATGAAATGAGAAAAGAACGTCAGCAGAATTTAAAAATGTAATTTTTTCATAAAAAAAGGGCAGAATTTCGTTTGAAGACTTCCGCTTGCAATAAAAACAATGAATTTGCATTAAAAAATTTCTAACAAATAATTAAAATTTTTGACAAAGACTTTTCTCTAAAAATGGATCTAACTTAATTTTGCTGGTGCTTTAGAAGAAAGGCAGATTTGCTTTCATTGTTTTTATACCAGAGCGTACTTACATATATACAAGGGTATATTAACTTTGTTCGCGTAACGGTTGTTTGTAACAGCCATAAGGAATCGAGATAGATATAGGGATATATATGTATGTATACCAAATCGATCAAAATAAAAAAAATAATCGATGTCGCGCTGTCCGTTCGAACGTCTGTCCGTCCGTGTACACGATAACTTGAGTAAAAATTGGGGTATCTTAATGAAACTTGGAATTTTGCTCCTTGGTCAAGGTAGGTTGCTATTTAAAATGGATGAAATCTAACGATAACCACGCCTACATTCCATATGGCGGTTTTTTGAAAAATACACAAACTTCGTTATTTCAGTATCTATTGGAGCAAAATAGATGAAAAATGATATTTGGAGCATTTTTAAACAAAGAAACTGAATTTTTGTGAAATTTTGAAAAATGGACGGCCACTTATGATAAAATGACTGCATCTCAATTACATTGCTAGCTATCGTCAATAAATTTGGTACACATATTGTCCTTGACATCACTAAGCAAAGTGCTGATAATTTATTGTCCTTGAAATCACTAAACTAGTCTTTGAAAATATTTAAAATCGAATCAAAACCACGCCCACCTCCCATATAACGGTATTTTTATACTCAGAGAATATTTACGATCTCATGTTATCTATCGGTAATTTTTGATAATACAAAAAATCTTGCATACCTACGGAAGTACCTATAAAATATATCGCGAGGGTATTAAAAAATCCGGTTTCGCCAGAATTTAGCCTATCTTACTTGTTACTATTGTGCACGTATCCATTTTCTCAAGTCTAAAAAATATTAATTTTCTGCCTGCTTGTGCTTTTTTAATTTTTGTACAAATTGGAAATTAAGGACATAGTTATCTAAATTTACACTTGACTTGAAAATTGTTAGTTTGGCAAATGAGCAACGTATGTATGTAAATACTTACCAGCAAACAAAATAATGAGATTTGAGAGAATACATTTGGTTTCCTTGTTTAAACTAAACTACTGAAAAATCGCTATACAAAACTGATTTTTCTTATAAATTTTATTTGTTTCGAATTCTGAAAACGATCGTTAAAACAAAAACACATACAAATTTAAAAACCTAAAAAAAGTTATATAATTATCGAAAAATTTCCTTTATCGAGTCTAAACAAGCGAGTTAAACGGCCAATGTTCGCCAGCTTACTATTAAGCTTAACAAAAAAATCAAGTATGCGTTGAAATTTGTTTAAAAGTAACGCGTGCCAATTTTAATAATTTTAAACAACACAAATAAAAACATTTTTAAACATTTAAATTACAAAATTAAACGAGGAAGTATAATGCACTGAGTATACTTGTTTCCAAGTTTCTTTGTAACCCAAGCTAATAGAAATCAAATTAAATGAATACTAAGTCTTGCATAATTGAGCGATAATAATTATACAGGTTTTATTAGAAAGTTAACTTTATTTTAATTGAAAATAAAAGACAAACAAAAATATATATTTATAAAATAAAAACAAGTTGTCAAAACAAGCAAAACATAGCACAATTATTTTGTATGCACACTGGTACACGCAGCTCATACCATACAAATGTAAGGATTTTCAGCAAAATAAATTTATCAGCCGTGCTCCCAGTTTCACATTCACAAATTTCCCTGTGGATTCGGTTTGAAATCACATGTTTGGTGCTCCCAATTTCACATTCACATAAATTTTTGTGAATTGAGTCCGAATGCTTGGTTGTATGTGAAATGAAAAGTAAATGACAAAAAGTGTGTGAATGTTTAATTATTTTCGATTGGAATAATTTTTATAAATATTCTTTGATGTTTGTAGAAGCCATTTATGACATTTCTGTTTTAGTTATTCATTGAAATATGCGTATTTTTAAGTGTTTCGCTGATGACTCCTCAAAAAAGCTGAATCCGCAAGGGAAATTTCAACAACAGCTGTTTGTGAATTGCCACAATGATAACCGATGAGTGTGAGAGGGATGACCTGATATGCGAGGAAGTTTGTGAAATTGGGAGCACACTAATTCACTTTGATATGAATTGATATGTGAAACTGTGAGCACGGCTGTATAATTATTTCGTACTGTTTTAGTAAATTTTCAAGTTAAAAGTGCAAAAAAAAACAAACAAAAAAAAAAAGGATAGTCAAAAGCGAATTTTTTGCTGGGCTTAAAAATACGATTCTCAAAATAAAAATTTAACTCTCATACGAACATATTAACGCTGTAACGAGTGAATAATACGCCCACCCAAGTACCCATTTATCCCCTTAACTTCAATCCACTCCAGCTGATATTTGTATGTACATACTTACAATTGATGCCAAAGCTGATTGAGTGCTCTTATAATTGGATGTGATATCATTAAAAGTTGGTCGATGCGATTTCGCGCTAACTGCCCATTCACTTTGTATGGCACTGGACCGCGTATGAGTAACTGCGGAAAATCTGGCGGCTCCATTTCCAACTGCAGACGTTTGCGCTCCAAAGGCGATCTAAAGAAAGTAGAAAGAAAAAAACTGTAGGTACAAAAAAAATATAATAATAAGAGTGGGTGAATTAGTGGTTGATTAAACTGGCCGCTGTTGTTGCTGCTGCCGTAATTGGCAAGTGTAAATGGCAAACACTAAAACTTTTCGCATTGAGCAACCCAACTCATTCGTCGCTTGGCTTAAGTCCCAATTTCGGCACTAAGCTTAAATGGCTGTATATATTATTAGTTACATAAATACATACATACGTATGTATGTAGATTGTCTGTTTCTTAGCTGATTTCATTCTGCCATATGGCTTTTCTTGCTAACGTGTCGACACAGTTTAATGAACTAGTTTATAACTAATTTCGTTTATCGTATGTATACACTTGCATTCAAGTACACATAAATTTATATGAAAGCACTATTTCCCAATTACATACTTACTTAAGTAGATAGCGGAGAAAGCCACGTTTCACGTAATACCGAAAATCCTCTTGCAGATCTATGATACATGATATAATTAAGACGGCGACAGTAGCATTAATTTGGCGCTCGCCATTGAAGAGATAATCCAACAGCATGACCTCTGGATAAATTTCTGGCCAAAGTTTCTATGCGGTAAAACAAAGATTTTAGCTTTGTATAAGAATTAATGTGAGCTAGTAAAATATACATACATATGTTTGACTGGTGAGTGAAGTTGCTTTAAATTGTTATATGTACATATTTATAAAACTTTAAAAATATAACTTTGGGTTATTCATTTCATACAAATTTAAAAAAAATGGAAAAAGTACATTTTTCTAATGTAAGTTATAATAACATAGTGTGACACTCCATAATACCCTGGGAAGTGATGTTATTTTTCTTGTAGGTCTTATCGAGTAGAACTGGAATCCAATTTTGGAATTTTTTAAACACCCCTTTTGCGCACTTATTAGCCCATATATTAGCTAATTAGCAACAACAATTTTTAATTTCAGAACGGTTTAAGAAAGAAGAAACTTAGACCTTTCGAGTGATTTATAGATGTCTTAATGAATCTGAAGAGATTTATTTACTTATGCACAACAAACTTGAACTTTGTTTTTTTCTGTTTTCTCCTTTTTTTGACTTTGGCGATATTTTCACACACTATTTTATAAGAAAACTAAATATGTTTTGATTCAAAGAGTACGTTTAATACCAAGTTTAACGAATGTTTCTTTTAAAAAAATTGGCCAAAAATTGACTGAGTTATTCAATTTTGAATAAAAACGAAATTTTTGCAAATATTACAACGAACTTAATTTACCAATAAATATTATTAAATGAAAATATATACATAGATCAAAAGTGCTTTTTTGATAATTTTTCCCTTAGGTACGCATCGTCAGTTTCACGTTGTACTGACCAGGCAGGAAAAACGTTTTAAGCCCCCCATTGGTAAAATCTGAGGATATTATTTTACCACCACTACATTTAAAGCTGGGATACATGAAACAGTTTGTAAAGAAATTGGATTGTAATAGCGAAGCTTTTCTTCATCATAAAACTGCTTTCATAATATTACGCTGGTATTTATTAATTTTTTTTTCATATTTAGTTTCTTTTTATTTTTTTATACATAATGTAAACTCACAAAATTATGAGCGACGTTAACTTTATGAACAATATAAGCTGTGTTGAGAAACGTGAATGGAAGAGTTTTTTTATAATTTCCTTGGGAACAACAGAAGCGACGACTACATCACGGTTGTAAACGAATTTTTAAGTGCATATCTTGAAATAGGTTGCAACATGTCGATTAAAATTCATTTCTTGCATTCGCATTTGGATTTCTTCCCACATAATCTGGGCCAGTTCAGTGATGAACAAGGCGAACACTTCCGCCAAGAAATGGCTACGATCGAAAAACATTTCGAAGGAAAAAACAAAATAAATGTGAGGGCAGAATATTGTTGGTCAGTACAACGTGAACTGACGATAATGGCCTAAGGAAAAACGATCAAAAAAGCACTTTTGATCTATGTATATATTGTCATTTAATAATATTTATTGGTAAATTAAATTCGTTGCAAATTTTTGCAAAAATTTCGTTTTTATTAAAAGTTTAATAGCTCAGTGAATTTTTGGCCAATTTTTGAAAATAAATGTGGCTGCAATAAAATATTTAGGCTGGGCTAAATTGTATTTCAAAAGTAGAGAGGACTTCATAACAGAATACGATTTAAGTTTCGCGAAATGGGAAAACAGACTTATTAATAATGGTACTTGCTATGTCCTACTTTAACCGTCTAATAATTAATGTAATGAATAAACTTAAATACACTCTTGCCTGGATAAAATCATAGTTGAAAAGGGGAACGATACGTTTAGCTAAAGCAAGAACTCACTTTCAACCATAAATGTGGTAATATGCTTGAATAAGAAAAAAATTGTTCGGAGAAATGTTTGCTAATACGAATAATAACTTTCAAACTTTTCACGATCATCTTGTTAAGGCTAAGGTCAACTTAAGATCGGATATCTAGTGCAGAAGAATGCATTTAAAGTCTAATTATTTCTGGAATGAAATATATAAAAACACACCAACACTCAAGAAAAGTTCAAATTCAAAATCGGTCGGAAAGTCTATGGCGACAGTCAAAAGAAATCCTAGCAATCGACAATAAAGAAAAACGTTTCCATAATTGGATAATACTGGAGATGCATTTTTAAATCGTTTAAAAGAGCGATGAAGGAAAAATTAAGAGGAAAACTTGACAAAAGTTGTTCACATACATAGACGAAGTGGTAGACGCATCACCAAAGTTGATTGCATTTGATAACACTCAATGCACACACGAATTTAATTATTCGCTTTTAAATAAACCAATATGTGAAATGTACATCTCCAGTCAAACAAATTTTTGTCCGCAGTTGACCCATAAATGGTTTTTCTTTGATAACTGAATTTTATGCGATTAATAAAAAATGTGTTAGACACAAATATATACATATGTAAATAGTTAATTTAATAGCCAATTTAAGTGTTTTAATAAAAGTATTACGCATAAATTTAAATGGTTATCTATGCATCTCATTCATCCACTCACCTCTTCTCGCAATATAAACTTATGAATTTCATGTAAAAATGTGATGCGTCGATCGATTTTCGTCCAAACTTTCTTAATCAAGTGCGATGGAAATGTTTCCAAACTCAAAGCGCTGACCTGAAAGCAGCAAATAAAACAAATCCAAAGTTTAACGAAAAGAAAATACGCAAAAGTTTGATTAAGTGGTGTAAGCATCTGAAGATGTGAAAACATTGACTGATAAAAATGAAAAAAAATGCGAGAAATGCGGTGCATGAACAAAGCTCGCGACGAAGATGCCAGTTTATTAAGAGAAAGTCATTTAAGAAACTTGTTAAACATTTAAGCTTTTGTAAATTTAAGTAGAAGTAAAATGTGTATACATTAAAATACGTTTCATTGCTTACTTTTTTTTTTAGAAGAAAAAAGAAATAGCTTCTATGTACTTATTTACATATTTCCGTTACGTGTGAATATATATTTTTGCACAAGGAATTTTGAGAAAGGAATTTTGAAAATGTATATACCAAATGTCAACAGTTTTCCTTATTAACATAATGATAATTGGAAAATCATTTCTTTTTTAGCGCATGCCCTTAACATAACAACTTTTCCTATACATTTCAATACAATAATAATAAATGCTTAAGTGTTTAGAGAATTCGTGTTTTCGGTCCTTCTTTTAATTAAAAAAATATTAAGAAAGCCATTAAATTTCGTAGTGTTAGTAACGAATCAATTTATTTCTTAAATTATTTACAATAAAATATTATGATTTATTCAATAAATTCATTAAATTTCGAATACCTGTAGTAATGCTTTATTTACCATTAATTCCAGAGGCACAGCCTGCGGTTCAAGCCGAAGGCAGTGGACTGCTTTGTCATAGCGTTAAAGTGGAGTTAATTAAAAATTATAACATTTTTATGTTTACGGAATAATAGCTGAGATTTGTAGCCTGCAAAGTATGATCAGAAAAATATTCGATTGGCGCTGGTTTTAAAACTCTTTAAAATCGATCCAAATTTAAAGCTTTGATTTAAAAATTTTGATAAAAAATGGTTGAATATTGAATTAAAACATGGCTTGTGGATATCTTTTACATGCTCCTATGCATATATGTACGTAAGTATGTATGTGTATACACACAAGCTTTAAAAAAATTGACAAGCTGCCTAATTAGTCGCCACTATAGAATGGCACTTGCCACTCGAAAAGCTAGTAATATATTCAAACAAATATTATGTTCACTTTAATTTAAGGCACAAAAAAACGTGGCGTGAAGTTAATTTATTTTATATTATAGCTCATAAAAATATTTTACGAGAAATACACTCAAATTCGGCACTCAGTTGCTCAACCCAATTCATTAAATCCAAGCCAACCAGATTGCTGAGGCGATGATGCGTGCAAGGTGGGTTTTATTATTTCATTTCATTTTTATTTTGCAGTTTCCTTGGTCATTTACTTAACTCGTACATTAAAAATAGTACAAATTTAATTTGTTATTTTTCACAATTAAAAATTGTTGGTATTTTCATCCTCTAGTTCATACATACAATTTCCTTTCACACCTACTACCTTCGCTTTAATGAACTTGGGTGCAAATTTAGCACAAAACTTCTTGCTCGCATTACTGAGTACAAAATTTCTTCGGTATACCCAGTCTCCTATCTTATAGGTCCTAGTTGAGCTTCGTAAGTTATATCGCTTTGAGGATGCTTCAAAAGCCTTGGCTATGTTTTCGCTAAGGGATTTACGTATAAGTTTTAACCTATCCGACTTGTCCATTATATTTTCGTCTAGCGTATTCAGCTGCCTGAGGAGTTTATACTCAGCTGCATGCGAAACCATTTGCTGGCCAAACACTGCATAGTATGGCGAACAACCGATGGTTTGATGATAAGCGCTCCTGAGTGCTTCCCCGATGTCGGTTAAATACTTATCCCAGAGCGTCTGGTCTTTTTGTATGTACGCCCTAATTCCAGCCACTATAGATCTGTTTACCCGTTCGCTAGCGTTGGCTTGCGGGCTATACAGAGCTGTGTATAGATGGTGAATTCCACGTACGGTTAGCAAGTTGTTGAAAGCAGAGGATTTAAATTGCTTTCCGTTGTCTGTCAAAATTATTTCCGGTGTCCCGAAAACTGAGAAGACGTGCTCTATTAAAAAACTGCAAATTACTGAAGCGTCAAACTTTTTAATCGCTTTCAGAAACGGGAATTTCGTTTGGTGATCCAAGACGATTAAGATTCCAATGTTGCCTTGTTTCGACCTTGGATATGGACCTAGAAGATCTATGTACAACTTTTGGAACGGCCGTTGAATTGTGTATTGAGCGGACATAGGTGGGCGTAGCACAACATTTGGTGCCTTGCTTTGTCGGCACACATCACAAGTAGTGACGAAATGTTTTACATCGGCTGTCATATTTGGCCAATATAAATTTCTCTTCAAGCGCTCCAGTGTCTTAGCTACTCCACCGTGACATTTATTTGGTTGTATATGGGCATTTTCCATAACTTCTCGAGTTAAACTTTGAGGTATCCATAACTTCCAATTGAATGACTCGTTTTCGGGATTACCATCGGGATGTTCGGTACGTTTATACACATGGTTGCCTAATATTTGCAGATCAGGCACACGATCTTTGTTTTCACGAACATGGCTTATGAGCTTTTCATAATCATCGGACGTAAAATCGGACGACTCAAGACTGACTAACGGACGGACTTCCATCTGACTGACTTCTTGCGGACTTAAATCAGTGTCTTCATAATCTTGTCTTGACAGACAATCAGGAACAACGTTTTGACTGCCTTTGCGATGTTCTATTTTAAACTTAAAACCTTGTAACTTTAACGACCAACGAGCAAGCCTTCCGGCCAGGTCCGTCTGCCGCATCAGCCATTTCAGACTAGCATGGTCGGTGACCACCGTAAACTCCTGTCCTTCTACATATGCCCTAAACTTTTTCAAACTTAGTATCACTGCCAAACATTCTAACTCTGTAACGCTGTAATTGGATTGCGCTCTATTTAATTTTTGCGAAAAGTACGCGATTGGTACCTCAATACCCTCGCTGTTACTTTGAGCTAGAACTGCTCCGATACCACATTTACTGGCATCACATTGAATTAAAAACGGTTCGCAGTAGTTGGGATTTGCTAAGACAGGTGCCGTACACAGTTTTTCTTTGAGGTTATCAAACGCACTTTGAGATTCTTTGCTCCATTCGAAACTTCTACTTTTCTTCAACAGATTCGTTAGGGGTGTTGTTAGACTAGCGAAACTATCAACGAACCGGCGATACCATCCCGCCATACCTAAGAATCGGCGCAGTTGCTTTACGTTCTTGGGAGTTGGATAATCTATTACAGCCGAGGTTTTCTCCGGATCTGTTCTCAAGATACCATCACCTATAATATATCCTAGATATTTTATTTCCTTCATACAAAACTTGCTTTTCTGGACGTTTATGGTGAGGCCTGCCTCTCTTAAATGGTAAGCCACTGAAATCTATACTTTTAATTTATAGGCATTCAGACATCCGTAAGCGTTTAAGTCAAGTCGCCAGCCAGATTTAAGAAGTAGATTTCTGTTCAGAATATTGCAAAACGCTGTAAAAAGTATTCTTTACAGTCATAAAACATATTTAAGAGAAATTTATTTCAACATTCATTTATATTTCGCCCTCATTCAAGGACATTTTACGAGTTTTTTTTTTCTGTAGTACATATTCTCGGAAATTTGTTTTCAGTTCTTCAGGTTGGGTATACATTATCCTTAAGGAGAATGGAGTGGGCAAAATAACTTAACATTCGAGTATGCGCACTTTATTTACGGTAATAAATATGTTCGAGTATAAGCTAGTAGCGTTAATAAAAAAGAACGTGTGTTGGAAGTTTTGACTTAAGTTTTTTAAGTCTTGATTATGTGGTGGTTTCTATCGAAATGGTAGATATAAATACTGGGCTTTAAGGCAAATCGATCACGAAACCACTCAGATTTTATCTTTTCAGTCTAGGATTGCCAACACTGCTGAAACCCAGAGTGTTGGCAGTCCGCGTAATGAAATTTAAAAATCTTTACATAAATATTTGTATCATAACGTAGTAACAGTTATTTAAAAACTGCGACTAAGTAGTTAGTATGCGGTGGATTACCATATTCCATGCAACATTGAATGTATGTAAGTGAAACTAATGCGAAAATATACATACATATGTACCTCCATCACAAAAAAATTAAATTTATACATATTTCAAGCCGAACCATATATGTAAATAATAACCATATGATCCAACATTTTTTATTTCGGTCAAGGTATACTCACACTAAATCAAAGGCAAACAATATTACCATAAGAAACAAATAAGTAATTCAACCATAATTAGATATTCCAATAGAACTCTGATTGCTACCACTATAATTATATATTTTTGCATGCATCTACTCATGTATGATATGATAGAAACAAATGTCATAATGAAAATAATTAGATTTATATTTTCTCCATTCAGAATAATGGCTACGCGCGTTTGTAAGCATTTCAATTAAATACACAGACTCATATAAATTTATTTATAATGCGCTACATAATGATGAGATTACCACACATCATTGCTATTTTTTTTTTTCATAATTTTGTTTTTAACTTAAAGATAATTCATACTTGAACAAAAACTACAAAAACCCGAGCTTCAAACTTTGTAGAAAGTAAAATAAATCAATAAGTTTTCAAAAAAAATTAAAAAAAGGTGTAAGTAACCATAAAACGCATGCTTGATTTTTATTTTTGTAAACTTTTTTTTCAAAATATATACATATGTACATACATAAAAGAAATTTTAATTTTTGATTTGTTAATTTTGTACAAAGTTTGTAGTTAGAAATCCCTTTTCATTGAAAAATTAAAAAAGGTTAAACAAATATTATATTTACGCACACTGCAGTGCTCATAATTAATTTGCATATGTTGCAATTATTGCACTTCTACATAACTAATGAGTTGCAGCTTGTTAGGTCTTCATATTAATTTTTTTTATAAATTTAAGTTTAAGTTCAGCGCAGCAGGAGCTGCAATTAACTAATTAACAACATGATTGGGCAAATTTTTCTTTAACACGCACTCGGTATGCAACTACAACTTTATAGTTTGAAACATATGTATATGTATGTCTGTGTGTATGTACATATATACAGACACATAGTGGAAGTACCACTAACTATATTTTGTAGGTGGTAACCGGCTTTCAACAGGCACGCAATAGGAAACAGTTACATATTTCTTTTTTCTTCGTCCTTTTTGCACTAACTAGAAAATGTAACCATTCAAGCGTCAAGCCATGCAAGCGAATTTTCTTTTCTTTATTCAATTTTTAACTCCGCAGTTTTTTTTTTATTTTAACTACAGAATACATAGCTTTTTTCTTAACCTAGTGGATTTGTGCACCAGGATATTATAACCTTCTGCACTTAACGTTGTTTAAAACGATTTTATGGCATCGATAAAACTTTGCCCGAAAATCGCAATAAGAAAGAGGTATGCCAGAATGAACAACTGCTGTTTGTTTACTTATTTGTTTACCTTGAAACTAAAAAAAATGAATTCTTGTTATTAACAAAAGTCGTGCGAAATGTGAATTTAAGTGATATATGTGTGTATGTGCATCGAACGCAAAAAGATGAGAGATGACCAACTTTTGGTCTTTGGTTTGGTGTCAGCGTTGCTTGTGTGGGAAATTTCGTATAATTGAATGTATTCATCTTCGTGGTCAAAGCGCAATTGTCTATCAAAATGAAGCAAGCTTTTTATCTGTCATGACCTATTATAAAGTGTAGTAAACGTTGTGACTGTTGATTCAATCACATCACATCATATGGTCACATCACATCATATCATATGGTCACATCACATCATATCATATTGTCATATCACATCACAACGTATTGTCACCTCACATCACATCATATTGTCACATCACATCACATCATATCATCATGACATCATTGCCTCTTACAACACATACAATTGCCTCTCAGATAAAAGAGCATAGTAACTGCGAATATTGATGAAGGCATTGCATTGGCTGAAATGGCGCTGTAAAAGATACGATAGGGTTTGCGATCGAGCAATATGGATACATATTCTCCAGCTCGATACTTGTCTCACAAAAATTTTCATTAAAACAGTGATTTTTAACCTTAAAACCGTCCTTATCATTTTCAACGCCTTTTTCGTCTTTTAGGTAGTTGTACATATTTTCACTGATATTGTATATTTTAAATACATTTCTTTGCAAGTAATAGCTATATTATAAATACCATAACTTCACTTTATTCATGAAATTTAAATTACAGTAAGTTAAATACGATTGAGTCTGATAATGGGTGGGAACATAAATTTATTTTTTTCAGTCACTAAAGTTCGATTGGTGAGTCCAGCACCCCAAAACGGGTATAAGGTTAAACATTTCAATATTATGCGAATATACGAGTACATACACTGTACACTGAGTTTAGTGGCCCCTATAACTCGATATGACGCTGAGTTCGATGTTCGAATCTTAGCCAGATATCATAATCAAAGAAAAGTTTTTTTTCTTTTAGCGGTCACAATCTGCGATCGGCACAAAACTGTAGGTCTTTCCATTTGTGATAGAATATAAAGACGCACATCACAAATGGTTGGAGAAGCTCAGCCAAACACTGAGCTATATTGTGTAAGCGCCAAAATTAGTATTATTACTATTAACAATTATATCATAATCCTAATTTATTCTATAACAAACCCATTAAACTCCATATTTTAAGGTTAAAAAAATATTATAATATAATAAGTAATATTCGAACTTTTCGAACCGAACTTTTAGAAATTTGTTTTTTTTTTTTAAATATGCAGCTTTATGGTTCATCAAATTTTTTGTATAAGACTTGAAGTAGCAGCAAATTTCGGCTGTTTTCTTTTTTGAATATTTGTCTATTAATGCAATTTCTTTAAAAAAAAAAGGAGGATTGCGTTAAAGGTGAAAACTTCCACTTTTTTTTAAATAAAATTGAATGAACTACAAAACTGAAAATACGGAAACGATGATACTTTGTCCATGAAATTGGAAGCTTTGTTAATTTATTGTCCGTTTTGCATAAAGTTTAATAATGCGGAATTTATTGTTTTTAAAAGAGAATAAACTGTATTTTAAATGAAAAATAATTAAAATTAATTTAAAAGAAATAATAAATTGTCGAAATTTGCCAATAAGCGGTTGTGCTATAGTTGTCTAACACGGTGTATACCTGGTCTAACATACTATTTTCAGCAGTCTCGGATTGTTTTAGTACAGACTGAAAGGGTTTTTGATGATTAAATTACTTAATGACTTGTTGTACATAACGAAAAAAAAAATTCTTTAACCTTCAAAATACGAGTAACAAAAAACAAATTGCAACTGAATCAATAGAAATCAGTTCTGAAGGTGTCGAGGGTCCATCTAAACATGTACATTACAAAAATTCGTATTCCGGAAAGAAAATTTGATTGAAAGAGTTCGTGATAAATACTGTTTGCGACAAATTATTTATATACAACTTATTTAATTAAAATTTGTTTTTTATTACTTACGCTTTTCATAAGATATTTGTATCGCTTTTCTATTTTGAGTGTAAATTTTTGTTCAGCCGCTTGAAACTGCTCTTCATAACGTGCGAGTATAAGCGCTTTTTGTTGCTCCGGATCGACGGGTAGCAGACCTTCCAGATATTTGAATCTTCTACAAAAGTTTGACAAAACGAAAAAAAAATCAACTTATATAACATATGTATTTATTTGAATTGAAGGTTATAAATGAATAACCAAAACTTAATAAAATAGAAAAAATGCACATGCAAAAGCAGACATGTAAATCCTTGTTAATTTATTTTAATGAGCCTTAGCTCGCTATTATGATGCTCAGGTTAACATGACATCAGCCGCTGGGGCCGTGCGTTGCAGATGCACTGACAAGCGTTGCATTAATTAAGAGCTTAACCAAGGTAATGTTGCACATGCAACCTGGCTGTTAAATCTATGCAGAGACGCATACACATATGTATGTATGTATGTATGTGCACACAAGCATATGTATATATTGTGTGGATGCATCATTGCCGCTGGCCTATGCTGCAATATGTACAAATTTATGCGTGATGCTTGCAACATCTTTTCATGAGGTCTACCGCACACAAATACTATGCGGTCTTTTCAAGCGGTCACTTGTTTTCTTTGTTTTTTTTTGTTCTTTTGTTAGTTTTTGTTTAGTGTTTCATACAAATTTGCTGGCTTTGTTGGCATTTTTACTTACTGGCGCTCGTAGTGTTTCATGCATTTCATGTAGTCCTCGAAGGTGGGAAAGTCTTTTGGGCGTAGCAAAACGTCGTAGGGGTTGCAGGGATTCTTCTTTTGCTACATTTGCAAAAAAAACAAAAAAGAAAAACAGAGAATTAAAAAAGTTAAATTGCTTAACAGTTATGCAGCAAAAGAAAAAAAAATAAAAACAATACTCGTAGTAGTCCAACAGCAGCGAACGACGACAGCGCGACAGTGGTGCCAACATTCAACCTTTTGTCTATTCGCTTAACTTTCTTTATTGTTCAGTTTTGTTCTTACGTATAAGCTTTGCTCTTACTCCTTTTTCTTTCTACTCTCGTTTGCATGCCAAACGACTTATAACTTCAGCACTTTCTTCACCGCTTTGTCCTGTGTTTTCTTTAGCTTTTGCTCACTGCAAATATTTTCGCACTCGCTCCCTAACAAAAACCCACCTTTTTTATGCTCCGCTTTGCCTTCTTCTCGGTGCATGCGTCTCCAGCACCACGCTCTATAACATTGGACATTTTCTTTGGTATTGTGCCTGTTTTACTCGTTATTGCTTTTGCTGTTGTAGCTGCTGCTGCTGTTGCACCTTCATCGGCCTGTCGTTTTAAGTTCTCTCTAGCACGTCGCAATGTTGGCTCTATTAATTTGTCTATAACTTTTCCCATGCGTATTAGCTCGTTCCGGCATTCTGCAACCGAATGCCACATGCAACAAATAAGCATACAAACATATACAAAATGTTGGAATTAAAAGGCATTAAGAGTCCGAGTGTTTGCGAAAGTACTGCTAGTTGCAGCAGGTGAAAAAGTTTCGCATGAAAAATGCAAAAGTATAAAAGTGTCTAAGTAGCTTGGAGAGCACAAGCAAATAAAAGTGTTCTATGTACTAAATATTATGTTTTTGCAGGCAAATGCTTTTCTTTTCAGCAACGCAATTCTTTGTCAAATAGTTGGTTCTTTGTTGGAGTATTTTGTTGCATACCTTCAGGCGTGCGCAGCGCATAGTGATCGCCAGGTGTGAATTTGAGCGTCTTGCGTGGCCGTTGTAATGCCTCAATGCGTAGATCTCTCGCCGTTTTTGTGTGAAGGCTGCCTGTGTAGTTGGTAAAAAAAATATATATATATATAATATAAATAGTAGTCTCCTTCTTTTCGATTACCTATAACATCGGAGGGACTGCCATGCATTTTGCTCAATTCATTCGTATACAATTGACTTTTGGTGCGCATGTCTGGATAAAAGATGCGTACACGACGAGCGCAATAGATTTGCAGTAATTCGGTAGTTACGCGATAGACCATTTCTTCACTGGGTTCCACTAGGAATAAAAGAAATAATATAAAAGTTTTTAATTTAAAACGTAAATACATGATGCTCTTGATATATTTTACAACATTTGTTAAGTTCAAATTTAGTTTATCTACATATACATATGTCGTCATTAACAAATGTAAGGTCAACCGAAAAATAGCATCCCTGCAACTCATAAAGTAATGCGTACCAGCAACACTAAGAGAGGGAGAGTTGAAATATAGACTTCGTCGCGTCGACATCGTTTCTTTTACTTTGCATTTTATTTTAACTAAAACTTATTAATATGTTCAATTGAATTTAACTAATAATAAACATTACTCTTTATAATTACAATAATAAATGAATCGGTGGTGTTTCATTTAAAAACGGAATCCTGACAATCATAAAAGATATAGGCATCTTTTAGTTCAGAAGTGGGATGCTTCTCATAGCCTCACATGTGTGTGTTTTTGTTGTAATCAGTTTGAGCAGTTGCACTTACGAATGGACGTGCGGTTGAATACAGCAGTCGAAGTGTTGCAAGAACGATCATGTTGGTGACGGTTTGCGTTTAAAAAGTAAACAGAATTGTTGTTGCGATCAGCCTATCGAGCGTACGAATGGACGAGCGGTTAGCGAAGCATAAAAACAAAAGCGAAGGTTTGCATTTGCGCATGTACAAACGAACAAGCGTTCGGTGAAACGAGAGAAAAAAAAAAAAAAAAAAGTAAAAGACAAAGAGACGGTTTGTGTTTGAATTACATTCTCGCGTACGAATGGACGAGAGATAGCAAGACGAATACATACAGAAAGTGTAGAAACAAACGAGAAGATAAACAGTGACAGTTGTGTATTGTTATTGTTGTGTTTTTCAAACCTCGTTTGCATGACAAATGAAGCAAAATAAATAAAAGTGAAATCTAATAAGAATACTTTTGATAATAAAAAGAGCAAAATGAAAACAAAAGTGGCAACTTTGAAGGTTGACGAGCTGAAAGAGCAGCTACGTAAAAATGATTTACCAACATCGGGTTCAAAAGCCGAATTGATATTGCGACTTAATGATTTCTTAGGCAGTGATGAAATAGAAATCGAATCAGAATCTAATTTGCAAAGTCAAGTAAATGATTTGCGTGAAATTATGCAAAATATGATGACGACCATGCAAAGTTTTGCTGGTCAAATGCAACAAAGAAATAGCGAAACAGTGCGAGATAATGTAAATGAAGAACGTTTAATTATTTCACCACAGAATTCAATACGAACAGTGGGCCGAAGTGCCAGTGTAAAGGAAATTGCAGAGACAATTCCTGAATTTGACCCAACTAATGACAACTCGCTTACAGTGACACAATTTGTAAATAGAGTGGACAGTGCCATAAGTGCTTACGACTGGGACGAAAAGTGTTTACTTTTGGCCGTGTATGGAAAATTAAAAGGTGTTGCGCGTATGTGGTTAGACGCGGCACCAGAATTCTATTCCAATTGGCCTGAGTTGGCAAAAGCGTTAAAAAGTGAATTCGGTTGCGAATTGAATGAAGCGCAAGTACATTACAAAATGGCAAGTGCGACGCGTATGCAAAACGAAAAGATTTTAGAATATTGTTTTAGAATGAGCGGACTAGGCCGACGGTATTGCCTAAGTGAAAGTTCAATTATAAAATACATTCGCGACGGATTGAAACACCGTGAACTGCAGACTGCAATAGCTGCATTGAAGTTTAATTCGTTAAAAGATATGCGCGAAACAATTGAAAGTTATCTTCAAAATTTAACTGTGACCAAACAATTTAAAAATGAATATACGAGCGATCGAAACAAAAACAGTGCAAAAGACATGCGTCAGTATGCAGTCGAAACAAAAAGTATAACGTGCTATAATTGTAAAGAATGTGGACATATCGCGCGAAATTGTCCAAAACCGAGACAACCGCGTAAATGTAAAGACTGTAACAAATTACACGGAAGCAACGAACAAGAAAATTGTGGAAAAAAAGCAGTAGCTGTTAAGCACACATACATACAGCAACCATCTAAGTTTTTCGAAAAACCAATCAGCATAAATGGTAAGTCGTTAGTAGCTTTCGTAGACACTGGGAGTGAATGCAGTATGATACGACGATCAGCTGTAGCAAATTTAAATACCAAAAATTATCCATGCGCTGTAGAAATAATAGGTATTTGCGGTGGAAAACGTACATCAACTGAGAAGATCAACGTGAGCATGACTGTTGACAATGTAGCTTTAATCGTCAATTTGTTCATTGTCGATGATGATATATTAACAATGGACGTACTTTTGGGGCAAGATATTTTTAAAAACGCAGACGTTGTGGCAGAGATAAAAAACGATAACTTCATATTTTCCACGCAGGTTACAAAGGTAGAACTTAAACATCGAGAAACTGATTTCAGCGAAATTATTAACAGTATTGACGACAAAAATGTTAAAGCTGACTTGCAAGTATTGTTAACTGATAACAAAGACGTTTTTGCGGAAAAGCTTAGTGACATTGGCTTAACTAACGCGACGGAAATGAAAATCGAATTGACAATGAACGTACCAATAGCTCAAAAACCGTACAGGGTGCCGGAGCCAAAGAAGCATTTAGTAAGCGAAATGATTAATGAACTTTTGGCATGTGATATTATTACCACATCTACATCCGAGTACGCAAGCCCAATTATTTTAGTAAAAAAAAAAACTGGCGGTGAACGCCTTTGCGTCGATTATAGGCGATTAAATCAGCATACGACAAAAGAAGTTTATCCAACACCAAATATTGAAGAAAGGCTAAGTGAAGCCATGCGATATACATATTTTTCTGTGTTAGATTTAAACAGCGGGTACTATCAGGTACCAATTGAAGAAGGGTGTCGCAAGTACACAGCGTTTATAACAACGGAAGGTTTGTTTGAGTTTACAAGAATGCCGTTTGGCCTCAGAAACGCGCCCGCGGTATTTCAGCGCTTGATGCAAAATATTAAAGATAAAACTCAACCTGGCGACATGATTCACTATATGGACGACATATTAGTAGGTAGCAGCAACGTTACCGAGATGTATGAAAAATTGAAGCGTGTTTTTAAGGCACTGCGCGAACTAAATGTAACACTAAATATTAATAAATGCAAGTTTATGAAGCAGACGATCGAGTTTTTAGGACATGAACTTCATTCAGGTGGCGTAAGTCCAGGTACTGTGAAGACAGTAGCCGTAAATTGTTTTACTACTCCAAAATCTACAACGGATGTTAGACGTTTTCTTGGCCTAAGCGGATATTTTCGGCGTTTTGTACCAGGGTACTCGATTATAAGTGAGCCATTACGTTTATTGCTGCGTAAGAATCAACAATTTCATTGGGCAGAAAAACAAGAAGAAGCATTCTTAGCATTGAAAACAGCGTTAACATCGAAGCCGGTGATGACAGGGTATCGTGTCGAAGCAGATCATCAGATTCATACTGATGCTAGTTCTGTTGGTGTTGCGGGTGTACTTTTACAACGAGAAGGCGGCGACTGGAAACCAGTTGCATATTACAGCAGGTCTACGACAGACAGCGAACGAAACTTTCATAGCTATGAGCTGGAAGTACTGGCGGTGGTGAGCAGCCTAGAGCGTTTTAGGTATTATGTGCAAGGAAAAGAGATCGTAGTTGTGACTGACTGTAGCGCTGTTACTACAGCAATGCACAAACGTGAGTTGATACCACGAATTGCCCGTTGGTGGCTACGTATTCAAGATTTTCTAATTAAATTGGAGCACCGACCAGGTAGAAGGATGGAGCATGTCGATTTTCTCAGCCGAATGCCATATGAAAAAGGTAAAGAAATCGATACAGCCTCTATGAGAATTGCAAAAACAACTTTAGACGTAGGAGACTGGATATACAGTATACAGCATCAAGACAAAGATATTCGAGTAATTGAAGAAAAACTTGCTAGCGGTGATAATATTACTAACGAGCAATACAAAATCGAAAACGGAAGACTTTATCGAAAGCAGAAAGGTAATAAGCTATGGGTAGTGCCAAAATCAATGCGATACAACATTGTACAGAGTGTGCATGAGAAAGTTAAACATCTGAGTACAGAAAAGACGTTAGAAGAATTAAATCGATATTTTTGGTTTCCTCGAATGCGTAATTTTGTAAAATCATTTTTAAAAGCGTGTATTGACTGCGCATATAATAAACAGCGGGGTGGCAAAATTGAAGGGGCGTATCATTACGACGAAATGGAACCTGTACCATTCAAGACGGTACATATCGATCATCTAGGACCTTTTCCTCGTAGCAAGAAGCAGAACGAACACATACTAGTACTCGTTGATTCATTTACGAAATTTACAGTATTACGAGCTGTTAGAAGCACAGCGACACGCCACGTATTGACATTACTTAACGAAGTAAGCAACTATTTTGGAGTGCCAACACGAATAGTAACAGATCGTGGTACAGCGTTTACTTCACATGATTTTAAACAATATTGCAATGATAATGATATTAAACATATTTTGAATGCTGTTCGAACACCGCGCGCAAACGGACACGCAGAGCGTACCAATCGAACTCTTTTAGGTATGTTACTTCCATCGACGAAAGACGACAAAACCTGGGATGATCATTTTACAAGTATACAGTGGACACTAAATACTACAAAGAATAAAACAACTCAGCGAACTCCACAAGAACTTTTATTTAATTATAAGCCTCGAGATATTTTACAGAATAAATTAATATTAGCTTTACATGACGAAGACGTCATAAGCAACGACGAAATGAACGAGATTCAGACTGAAACAGTGAATCGTATCAATCAGCAGCGTGAAAAAGCTAAACAGCGTTTCAACGAAAAACATCGAAAACCTACACAGTATAACGTTGGTGACTTAGTTCTCGCCGAAAACGAGCCTGTTAGTACTGGTGGTTCTCGCAAATTGGAACCACTATACAAAGGTCCGTTCTTGGTAACAAAGGTGATTGGCAACGACAGGTATCTCATTGAAGACATACCGGGGTCAAAGCGTAAACAACGTCATTATACATCAATCTATGCATCTGACAAGCTGAAGCCATGGTGTAATTTAATGAATTTCGACGGGTTTGATGATGACGATGGAGCCGAGGTCGACTCCAGTGATCAGGATTGGCCGACTGTAAGGTCAACCGAAAAATAGCATCCCTGCAACTCATAAAGTAATGCGTACCAGCAACACTAAGAGAGGGAGAGTTGAAATATAGACTTCGTTGCGTCGACATCGTTTCTTTTACTTTGCATTTTATTTTAACTAAAACTTATTAATATGTTCAATTGAATTTAACTAATAATAAACATTACTCTTTATAATTACAATAATAAATGAATCGGTGGTGTTTCATTTAAAAACGGAATCCTGACAATCATAAAAGATATAGGCATCTTTTACATAGGAATGAATGAACATAGCCAGCAGAGGAATATGTATCTTTTTTACTACGCGCGAAAGCTAAATAATGTTTGGTTATTCTAAACAATCAAAGACTCAAGAACACAATTGAAAATATGATATAAGTATAGATCAGACAGATTTGTGTTTCTATCCTGTCAATACTTCTTGTCTCAGTGCAACAAAACCTTTAAAATGACTTTCGGCTTAGCAGAGGAATCAGTACTGCGATAAAATCTCTGAAGCAAAAACAATAATACTCTCTTCACAGATGATATTACAGCTGTAATAGATACCCGAAATTTTCTGTGGAAAAACGGAAGCTGAATAAAGTTATTCTACACAAAACATAATTGTTTGACAAACGACGATTTGTACTTGCAGCAAAAAAATTTCACAACTATGTTGCTAATCCATAATATCTCACTAGAAATTAAAAATATAGCTTGATCTTTCACTATTAGGACCAAGTAAGCGGATAAATATCTAGATCTAATACTGGATCCAAAACTTAATCAGGGATATCACTCAGTAGATCGAAGTCCTAATTTCCATCAAATCTTTGAGTAAAATATCGAAAAAATTCATTTTCTGCCATGACAAAGCTTCTCCTAAAATACATGGCTTACCTGAAGACAAGAAAATTTATGAGTTTTTCTACAACATACTTAATTTACATACATATATGAAAATCTAAAAAACAAAATCGATTTACATTGAAATAGCATGGAATGCCTCATATGATAGAAACAAAAGATATATCAAACGAAAGTTAAGGATCTAGAAACAAATTGACGACGTAGACCCGTTATTCTCACCCGCTCTCTACCATATCTGACCGGAAAGCAATACTGGACGCATCTGAGAGGGCACTAATACTACATTTTTTTCCAATAGAAATATTTAATATTTTTTATATTTTCTCAAGAAATTCGACTAAAAACTTTTAACTTACTATTTTCCCAGCATTTCGTAATCCATGGAAACTGATCACAAGCTGAAAAATATAAAAAAAAGAATTAATTAATGGTAATAAATGAAATCGTAACTAAATTGCGTCTCTTAAATACATATAGGTATATACAAAATTTAAATTACATGCAACTTTTCATAAAACATGCGTGTATGATTTCCACTCATTTTGTTTTAATAAGTTTTCAAAACACTTGGTCGCAAATGGACATTATATGATCAAAATATTTTCGTTCATATATCTGTAATATTTAATAATATCTGAAAATTATTAAAGGTACATTAAAGTGGGACACAAGGTATACATTTTATATGTGTAAACTTTTTTTCCATCGTCAGCTGTTTCAAAGATACGTGAAAATTTGTCTAGTCTGTAAGGCAACATTTTTTGGAATTGAGTTATTAAGTAACTCCACACTTAAATTTGAAACAATATATTTTTCACAAGAACAAGGCTCGAAGAAATGATATACATAAGTATTCACTTCGGAGAAATCTTTTCTTACAACAATTTCGCAAATCCAAATGAGCAGTCTTTAACGTTACGAAAAAAGTCTTTAATTGCGATTTGATTTCAGAAAAATGGTAAAATGGCAAGAAAATAATTGTACATTATCTAAAACGTAGAAAATCAAATATTTATTATTTGCTGCAGTGTTTTTGAAATCTTTGCATTACATTGATCGATCAAGTCGATAAAACTCAATTTGTTATTTTTAATTCAATATTCAACCGTTTTTATTTAAAAAGGGGTAATCTAGTTTTAAAAAGCAATAAGACGGAATATTTTTAATCATTATACATTTAAAGCAATAATCATTAATTATTTTCTGGCCAATATTTGCTTATTTCTATGTTACATTACTGACTATGTTGTTTAATTTATATTTTTATCATTCATTGACATTTGATTTTGAGATTGCATGAATTTTGGTAAGTTTTGAAAAAAATCATTGGTATTGGCAGCTGGATATATATACATATATTTCCATCGTCGATCGACTGGAGCTTTTTTCCTGTAGCAGATATGTAGCACTAGATTGCGAGTATAAGCATAACCATAACGAAGGCACACACACACGTAAGTAAAATGTAATATAGCAACTGCAACTATAAGGAAGTACTTATTCTAGTAATTACATCTTTTTGTTTACAACTTCCTTCGTGCGTTTGATATTTCCCTGCCCAACTGAAAAGTCACCGTCTTCGAACTTTTTCGATGCCTCAGACACACGTAAGTTGAAAGATATAGCAACTACAAATGTTAGGAGAAATTATAATAATTGAACTTCCTTGTTCACAGGTTCCTTCGAACGTTTGGTGTTTCTCCAATAAAAAATTCGTTAAGATAAAGTTTTTGTCGATTATAGGCAAATAAAAGAGGAAGAACCTTTTGTTTTATTTTTATTTTCTTTTAAAAAACTGTACAGGTCTGTTCTGCATTCGATAAATTTCGTCGGAATCAGAATGTATAAATCATTTTCCTCGAACTGTTTTTAGTTTCTTCAATTCTGTTAGGATCAGAGTGTACTCTTTTATTTATCGGAGGCAATACTTTAAAACCAAAAAAAGATGGTCGCTTTCGATGTATACCAATGCCATTCACTCCAACTCCGACAAAATTTGTCAAAATCGGTATGCAGATCAGACCTGTTAAATTTGACAAAAATATATACATTTATGTACACACTTATGTAGGTAATACAAAAATTCTAATTCTTATATAAAAACTGTGACAGTTTGTACGTTTGAATGTTTGTTACTCAGGAAGATAAAAGATAGGAAATTTATTATAAAATATACATAAGTGCAAATAGCACTTCACATATGTACATGCGATGACCGATGGATGATGGGCCTACCAATTTATGCTTTTGCATAATTTTCCAAATAAGACGGAAACTAGAAAAAAATTATTAGATTTGGACTATCAGAGAAGATATATAACATACATTATAATCTAGTTAAATGATAAACTCATACTCTGACGTTTTATAATCTCCCATTATAGATATGCGGATAATTTTACCAACTTGCATTATTAAACATCTGCATAAAATTTGGAAATATACAAAAGGTAACTAAATATTCACAAGCCGCATGACGTCCACTCGCAATTGCAAATGTGACTGCTCTTTAGTATCTTAACACTTAAAGCTATTAAACTTGTATGTATCATATAATATTTATCTATTTACAGATACACAGATATGTGTATGTATGTACATATGAATATTTAGTTCATATGAGCAAGTTTACAATTGGGTATTAAAAAACATGCGTGATAAGCACACTCCCACAGAAATATTCCCAATGTGAGAGTAGGTACTAAACTGGCAATGCCAACGATGACACAACTTTTAATATTTTTTTGGATGTAGAAAAGGCCAGTACGACTGTCAGTGCAAAGGTTTTTTAGTGTCGCTTTTAGAGTATACTCGTATATATGTAGATACCGCACTGAGTCTCCTATCGCCTTTTTGACAAAACTCCCTTGGCATTAAAGCCGTTTACCTAAAAATGTGAACACTAGCAACTTTTAGTGTGTTTTAAATTTGTTGTGTTGTTGCTCTCGATAAGATGCGATACGAGTATGATATATGTATTTAGGTGCGAATTTCCTTCAACCCTTGTCAAAGACAAGGGATTAAGACTAGCCGGTTATGGAGAGATGTGGTCGTTAGTGTAATTTTTAGTTAATGTTTTGTGTTTATTTTTGGTTTATATTAAGTTATTCGCGTTTTTATAAAGTCAGAAAAAGCCTCAAAAGAACTGTAGCTTCGCATACGAGAAAACATATTTATGTATCAACAATATTCACCAAAAAATTTGTGATCACAAATCTATAAATTATTACACTGATGTATCAAATATATCGAGCTGAAATAAAAAAAATTATGTGAAAGCAATGATGCCATTATGAACACGCTTTTCGAGTAAAGATTACGCTTGAGCTG
This sequence comes from Philophylla caesio, assembly GCA_963971545.1. Lineage (NCBI taxonomy): Eukaryota > Metazoa > Arthropoda > Insecta > Diptera > Tephritidae > Philophylla > Philophylla caesio. Next base: position 97,046,349 of record OZ020608.1, on the reverse strand, counting down.
AAGTGTTATGGAAATCTTCACGTGCTAGGGACTGGTGACGCGGTGTCGAAGATATAAAAACCGCTGACAACTGAACGAATTATTCATAGTAGTATATTTTACTGACTGACCAGATTACAAAACAAACATTTTTTTGGAGAATAATTTTCTGCAATCCATGGCTATGTACATATGTATGTATAAGCAACAACCATCGTTTAGAAATTCTGATATCATAAAATTCTTAACTTTAAGTTTCACAAATTTTTTGCGGCATATCATTTCCATTTTAGTGGAATATATCGAAACGTTTCTCCTGTCATGATATCTAAATTAGTACATAGAACTTTAAAGCATTAATTTGTAGACGGTTTCTATGAATGTGTTCTTCACTGTACATTCAGATTATAGTACGAGAAAAAATTCGCATAACGAATGAAATATTCCCAAAACGTCATTTCGGGCATACTTTTGGACATACCAAGGCTATTGGCAACACCAAATATCTACAGTGGCCTGGCGAACATCATTATGACCGTCACTGGCATGTCGAAATAACATTTTTATGTAAATTCTCTTATCGATTTGCATACGCAGGGAGAGAGTAGTGAAAGTAATAGGCGCTTCACTTCATTAATACATTCGTTTACTTGGTTATGCACTTACATACATACATATTTATATACCATACAAAAGAGTGTGTGTGTGTGTGTGGGTGGGTAGAAAGTAAAAAAGCAAACACACGCAACCATACAAAACATTTTTCGAAACACTGGCATGTATTTAATGCCATTTCCGATACTTTGACCATATAAATTATTTAAAAGCAACTGTACCAAATTGTCGTCAGAGAGCAATCGAATATTGAAAGTGAAAATTGGTTTTATTTTTTGTTTTTTTATATACTCGTATTTCGTTTTTTAAAGAATACCCAAAAGTAGTAAATAGAAATTTTATGGGCCATGAATTTCTCAAGTATAACTTATTTGTGTCATTGCTGGCGATAACTGTTATGTCCTCAATACCATAGAGATTGTGTCACAAGTTAAGTCATATAAATACAGTTTTGTAGTTTGAACTGATATATTTATGGGTTCTTCATATACTAAATACATATCTACATCTAAACATGTACGAACTGTTTTTATTTTTATGCTGATAGGCAAGTGGAGAGAGAAGTTTTGCACCATTCCGGGTGGTCCTCATAAAATAAATAGCTGCACTATATTTTGAAGAAATATGTGTACTCTGCTTATTGATTAGTTCATAGGAAATTTAATAAAAAGTATGCTTAGTCGCCGCTGTCTGAATGTTTAGCAGAAAGTCTATGAATTTATCCACAATTTTATTGCACAAAACAAGCTAAGAAAAGTTACCGTAACCAAAGCCAAATAAAAAAGTAGCGCTTTAATATGTAAAAATTAAAAAAATGAATTTAAATGTCACAGGCGGAACAAGATTTGACATGGGTGGGGCTCGTATGTTTTCTTTTATGAAACACAAATTTCTGCAAGATTAATTTACCGTTCCACGAAAGTTTGGCATAAAAAGAATCCAATTTCAAAAATTCGCAGGACATATTTTATTACAATATTTTCTTTACTATTTATAATTCCGAAAACTGCAAACTATTGAGCTTAAGTTTTTTACAATGAAAGACCGGCTCTAATTTCAAATTATAAATTCATTGATTTTAAAACATATTTACAAGTTTTCGGTTAAAATTTCCATATCCGTCTAATAAAGTAAGTATGTAGGTTTTATAGCCTACCTAGTGTTAAAGTGTTAGTATCTATAGTATTCAAAATTGTCAATTATCTACTACTTTCAAATTGGGTTTGATACATATATTACATTTTTTTTATGATTGCTATGGTTTTCTCGAAGGAAGCTAGCGGAAGTTAGATATGTAGTAGGTCTAATAATTATTGTCAATTTACACCGTGCGATAAAAACATAAAGAAATTCAAAATACACGAAAAAATCAATATACTTATGAAATGAGTCAAGGCGAATTGATTAAAGGTGGTGGCAAAGCGAATTCATCAAAATTTGTCAAATTAAGAATGTCATAATTGAAAAGAATTGAAGAATGGAAGTTATTGTTTTTTGTTGTCGGATGGTGTTGGTAGGCATCTTCACTAGCGCCTGCGAGTAGTATAGGCTGCTCACTAGCGCCTGTGGGATTTATAGGCTGCTTTACTAGCGCCTGCGCGATTTGTAGGCTGCTTTACTTGCGCCTGCGTTTCGCTCCAAGCTGCTTACGGCAGGATCTCAACCACATCAGCCGCTTATTGGAACCTTGAAAAAATGTCCTTTCCCATTTTCTATTTTTTTAGACACACCGCGCATTTTCCCATTTTTTATATTTTGAAATATCTTTATTTTTTACAAAATTTCACAAGTTTTAAAATTACAAGCTTTAAAATATCAAAATATGTAAACAAAATTCTTTGTCATTGCCTTTTACTGACATTCTTAATTTTATAAAATAAGAAGAACAAGCAACCAGCTGATTGATTACCACCTCCTTATATGAATTCGCCTTGAAATGAGTGGTAAATATGTAAAACAAAATTGCGTTTTTAGTTTTCACACAGACGTCAAAATTGTCTATTTTCTTTTATAGTATTTTTAAAAAAGCGTTGGAAACCTTTTCAAATGAGTAAAGTAGAATATAGAAAGACAAAAATTTCAAAAAAAAAATATTTTTTATATAAATGCCAAATCTTAGTGAAAAAAATGATTCCCTGATGCTCTTTATTCATTTGTTACCTTTTTTTTAGGAATTATCTGTTGGAAACTTTCAAGAATATAGAAGCGTAAATTAAAAAAAAAACCATATTATTAGTGTCTTTTAGTTTTTAAAATATTTACTTCAATTGGTATTCAATGTTAGTTTACTTCGTACATATTTTAAATGTTTTTTACTGACGTAGGTTTTCTATATTCTGCCACGAGTTTCGCCAGCATTTCAATTATTTTATGTGTAAATTTTATTTTTTGGGACTAATTCGTGCTAGCTATAGAGCAGACTTTTTTCAGCAACTGTAAATTTTTCAGCAATATCGAAATTGAATTTAAACCAAAATAGGGTGCGGTTTCGGTTTCGGTTTCGGGTTTGTTTCGACTTCGATTTTTTTGGCAACGTTAAGATTGTAGTTAATTTCAATCCATATAGGGAACCGACCTCTAAATCAAATATACATATCTAATACCCGCATTCTACTTTTTGATGGCATTAATTAACATACATTTTATACACTATCGCTTTCTTTCGTATTCGTAAAAAATATTGATGAATGAAATACTCGTTGTTGTGTATTCTGCTGAAGAGGAATGCAATTTGGAATCAGAAATAAAAAAAAAAATATTTATTAATTTGTTTAACTATTGCAGAAGGAAATTATTTAAAACGATTTCTATTTGACTAATGACAAATTTCGTGAAAACTGTAAATCATTTTGTCATTAATTTTATTCGGCTTTTCAACTAAATTCTTGACAAATCCAACACATTTTTTTTCTTTAATTTTGATCGTTCATACTTCGGAACCTAATAGCGTGACCCACAGATCCTTATCAATCTATTCATTACACATGCAAAGACAATATTGTTGTTGGATGTTTAGTTCAACAATATTGTTGGTCGCATTAGGCCCCGCCAGCTATGCGATACGATACGCAATTTGATAAGCGATATGAAAGTAAAGCGACATCGAAATGATGAGTATGTGCAATAAATAGGAAGTCAATTAAAAGTGTAAACACTTGGCGAGACGACAAATATCGCTATTTTATCATTTGTTTATCATATCGCTTGAATGGGTTCATTAAATAAAATACATTTCTTATTGGTGCTCCACTTGGTGCATTGTTATCTTACTCATATTTAAATAAAATACTAAGTCTTACTTAATATGCACTCACCTCTCGCATTGAACGAATACTTGTGCTCCTTTTTATCTTTAAGCATTTCGAACTTTTGTGGCATTACTATATCTTCCAGCTTCAATTCTTGCATACTCTCATCATCGCACTCCTCTAACTCCCACTTGACAAGGTCCATTTGGTATAAATGGAAATCCAATTCCTTATTGCAACGTCCGACAATTTGATCGACTTGCATATGAGCTGCGGAACAAGGGTAACAAACGAAAAGGAAAATTATCAATGCACCTCTGAAATATGCATGTACGACTATAATATTTTACCAATCTTCTCCTCGATGAAGGACTTTGCTGGGTCCAGCGGCAAGTCATCAAACTTGTACTTGAACGTATAAAAGGGACAATCGACAATATTACGACGAATTGGAGTGGTTGCATTGGTCCTGCGTTTATTCGCCTCGCAGCTTTTCACGTTCGTAATGCGCTTTGGCTTGTGCGGCTGCTCACAGTAGGGTCGCGTCTCTGGCCGTACGATCTTCTTCATGGCGCCCGGTCAATGTAACTACCACCAGCCACCAGCGTGTAAAGCGATTGCTTTTGCACCTCCACAAGCAATTGCTTTCAATTATGCAATCCACTACTGCTAGTCCACTTCCTCTCCTTTTCCCTTTAAATGTTACAGATTTTATGTTTTCGTTGTTGCCGATGTTGTGCCTTTGGAATCTTTTTGATTGCGCTGCAGATTGTTGCAGCTGTAAATGTATTTTCTATTTGTCCTTACGCAGAGATATACAAATATTTTTCAATATTTTTCTGTCATGCTTTCGACAAATGAAACAGTCAGCACGATGAAAAAATAAAGTTAAATAAATGCCAAAGCGAAGGTTGAAAGGCTCACTGACAAACAGTCTAGAAAAATACAGGGAATAATTGAAAATATTTGAAAAGCAAAAGCCTTGCCAGTTGAATTTGTTTATAAATAACAAGCCTGCATAGATAGCAAGTAACAGTGGCGGCTGCCAAGCAACACCCAGTCGCTAAGGCGGTTGATCGGATTTGTGCAGGTGTACGGCATGTTCGATTGTTGTTTACCATGTTTGTGTCACGACAAAGCTCCGCATGTCCTTTGCACGTATGTATGTATGTGTGTACATATATATGTTTGTGCCAGGTTTTGTTGATTGGCATCGGCACAACATATTCGCCAATATTATTGCACGATAAAAATATGTATTATTATTTCGTCCTGTAGATTTTATATTTTATCAATACAGTTGTTTATTTTATCTATGAAATTAAAATCAGCGAAGTTGTTTACAAAAATATTGAGTATTCGTGAGATGAACGATAATTTTACTTGTTGTCTTTGAAATGATTTTAATGAAAATTCTGAAAATAAAGAATTTGCATGAATTATAAAATACATAAACATAGGGGAATGTCGTCAAGGTCGGACCCTTGCAGTTTTTTAATATGTACCTATACACTAGCGCCACCTCTGGGTGAGCTTCAATTCCAGCATTTTTTTGTTTCCCGCCAGAAGATGCTGTCTGCGTTCTTCGAAAATGCATCTCCTGGGGCGATTAGCTTCGGTAATGGATCTGGATGGATGCAGCAGCCAGAAATCGTTCATTACATACAGTTTTTCGTCGATAAGTTAAATGCCTCAAAGCAATCTCCTAAATTATTGCTGCTAGACAACCACGCTTCTCATATTTCTGTAGAGGCATTCGATGGTATTTCTATTTCTTTATTTCTTTATTTCAAAAAGTCAAATAACCTACAAGTTCTTACTGACTAAAACGATAACTTAGAGTATTCTACAGAGGTTCTTATGACTTAAACTTAGAATAAAAGTGCATGATTTTGATATGATTGAATTTATGTGGTTATTAAATAAATAAAAAAGAGGCATCGATAATTACCCCAAGGTCTTTGGTCTCGTCAACAGACTGAAGGGGAGTACCAGACATACTATATGACGTTCGAACAATGTTTCGTGTTTTCGAGAACGTAACATGATAGCATTTGTTGATATTGAGATGGAGGTGAGACCGACAACACCGTAAGGATAGCCTATTAATTTTATTTTGAACCCAAGAAGCATCTTCAAGGGTGTTAATCGAAGAGAAAACTTTTAGGTCGTCCGCCTAAAGTAGGAATCTCGAAGACGAAAAACAGCTGCCTATATCATTTATAAAAAGAACGAAGAGCAAAATTTTGCTGCTGAAATTGGTGTCACACTCCTTTAATTTCCGCCACACTGCAACCATCGCTTGCAACGTTTGGATGTCTTAGTGTACGGTCCTATAAAAGCGTACTACAAATCACAATGTAGTGCGTGGCAAAAAAACAACCCTGGTAATGTTTTGGAAATTTGAAACATATCTGGTTAGATTATCACTCGACCTGCCACTGACTCCACGAAAATATTAAAGCTGGATTCTCTGCTACGGGAATTTGCCCATACAATCCCGATGAATTTCCGGATTCAGACTTTGTACAAGCTGTATCCAGTGGGGAAAATGACCGAGCTGTCTTCTATCGGACCTCATGCATGCATCGAATGCATGCAAGAGAGAAGTGCATTTGAATTGCGCTAAACTCACAAAAAGTTACTTTATCTGCCCGAATTGTGATTCCGACTGATGTCTTTTACAATATGTTGACCAGAATTTATGTAAGAAAGAATAAAAATATAAATTACTGGATATTTAGTCATTGGAAATTATTTCAGAATTTATTTCGCAAATTTTCATTGATGGTCCAACCTTGACTACAGATGCTCACAACTACATTTTTTGTCATATAAATCCACTATGCATCAACAAAGTTTTGTAATCATCAGGCTTGTCAAACAATGTGCTGTAATCGCCTAAGCTCATTCTCGAACGAAAGTTATAGGCAATAGTCAAAAACGGGTCCGACCTTGACGACATTCCCCTAAGTATAAAAACAATAGCGTTTTAGTTATTGATAAAATAAAAATTGTTTTGTTAACTTGCTTTTTAGCATTTAATCGAGCCCTTTCGAAATTTTGTGATTTTAATAAATTTTTGTGTATTTTCAGCAGAGTTTGCTTAAAATTCTGAAAAAATTGTGAAGACACACCGAAATTTAGTTAAATATTACATTTTTGAATTTTTAGAAAGTATTAGTACTTTTTAGTATAAGTCCATCACAACCTTCAGAGGCTTTCACCTCAAAAGTTCAGACGAATAGCCAACGATTTCATTCTAAAAATCGTATCTGTCTTTAGCTTTGATTCGCTTGTCAGCTGTGTATCTTCTTCTAGGCAATGAAATGATGGCTGATAACGCATCAATTACAGGTGCATATAAAAGCATAGTCACAAACATATTTCCAGCGAGTTGATAAAATGATAACAGTGACTTAAAGCTTAAAGCTCATATACAATTTAATAATGCAACAAAATGGCTGTAGGCGTAATTCTTACTTCCCAGTATAATGGTTTTCTACGCAGTCTATTGCGACTAATAAATTTAAAAAAAAACGTTTAGTGTTTATCATTTGCCAATTAATTAAAAACGGAATCTTCAACTTTTTAATATTTTCTTATGAACAAAGTTTATTAATACTAGTAGTATACACTATAATATGAAAATATTTGCAGAGAACTTTAGAGTACTCATCGGAAAAGAAGTTATTTTGCACTAAAATCTAATTTCCTGCTTCAATGCATAAAAAAAATTTCGTAAACTCATAAAATCGCCAACTTTATTAGCTGCCCAATAAAGTATACAATAATGCCAAAGCACTCAACTGAAGAGTCGCCTATTTACTTACACTCATACTACATACAACTGGATATCATAAAATATTTGACTACACAGTGGCTGGAAATTTATTAATTTTCAACAGCATTGCAGCAATGTCGGCAAGTCTTAAGTGTGGCGCACATTAAAATCTCCTTAAAAATGTATAAAATCGCGAATCGGTTGTGGCAAATTATGGGGAGGCGCAAAACATAAATAGAAAGCGTACACAAGCATACACAATCTTATATGTATGTACATATACTCTTATGTATATTTGTAGATATGTTTACATAAGACGGACAATGTGAATGTGATACCTTGGCAGTTTGGCATCTCCTTTTTCATCGCGTTAAATAACAATAAAAGTCAACAAATTAAGCGCAAACAAATTATGCGTAAATAAGTGTGCAACAACACCAACAACACCAACAATACAAGTGATTTGGCAATGAAGAATAATAAAAAAAATAAAAATATATTAGGCTACTAGAATAAAAGTTGATGGCATCGAGTGTGGCTGCAATTTTTGGCTGTGTGTATTGTAGCTCATCTCGATTCTTTTAACATGTCTGGTTTAGGTTTTTTATTTACCTGTTTCATAAAATTATACCCTATTGCAAAGTGAGTTTTAACCTATCCAACCGACAGTATTTTGGGTTTCATACGGGCATTACGTTTTTTTTCAGATTACGTATACTAGCTTATAACTAGTTAGATCCGTACAGGCTTATAGCCACTGAAATCAGCAATTAATGAGCTCTGATGTTATGAAGAAATTCAGGGACTTATAATCTTTTTTCGTAAGTTGCAAGTAGATAAGGTAGCTATTGAAAAATGCTTAATTGCAAAATTAATATGTCTATATTTTTAAAAGCTGTGACCGAGCTTTGAGGATGTGACAATTTTATCATCATGTTGGTGTTGATCGTTTTTCTGATGTACACATTCTAACGCAACATAAGATTCCTTCCTGAAAGCCAGAAAAGTCTGCAAGGTACACAATTTGGAATTTCTTGCCGAATGGAGCTCATTTACCAGAAAAAAAAGATGTTCTTAAAAAATGACTTTTTTCGGAGTTCTTAATTCTGATATTCAGCAAAGAATCCTCGTGTATTCCTCTATTCTATTCGCTTTGGATTTTTAATAAAAGGCTACCTAAATCATTCGAGTTGTTGCTGGTAGTCTATTATCACTCAAGGAATTGCTATAAGAGTTTACAATGCAAAAAAACTGATTTCTTGCTACCAAAATTACCTTAAAACCTGTTCTCATCCACCACTCCAGGGGTAGGTGTGATGGGGATACCCTGACTAGGTCGCACAAACAACATTCGTCGCTAGATCAGATCTCTATCCGGCACATGTGTCCCTTTAGTTTGCAGTAACCTGTCAGAATGAGGATAAAAATTCTGAGTTTTTTTTCTTGGATAGGCTTATAAGTGCTGAGTTATTTTCTAGTAATGTTTCCTTAGTTTGTTATTATCTTATCTGAGCACTTTCTTGGCCATATTTGGACCTATAGGGACAGAGGCAGCAACCATCCTTGCTAGATGATCCGCAATAGCATTTTTTCGATGCCTGTAAATCCTGGTGTCCACAAGAGATTAATATCAATTTTCTTAGCCAGGACATGGAGATTTTCAATGCACTCCATTACATGTGAGGCTTTGATCCATAAATGTGAGAGCTTTTTGAGAACTGCCTGACTGTCGTTAAGGATTAGGATTTTCTCTCCCCGATAGTTCCTGAGCAGATTAATATCAGCACAGATGATGATGTCATAGCCCCGCTTGGACGACTAAGTAGCTCGTACTTTTAAGCTAGATATAAGAGGGGAAATCACTTCTTCGATATTTTATTCGTCAAAGAATTTACCTGATTTTAACAGACTTAGTATTCCAACAAGCCTCCAAATCAACGTGTCGAGAGTGGCTGACCTAATCTTTGTGGTCATTGGTTACCCAAGTTCGAAGAAGTTTGGGAAGATTTCCAAAAAAAACCCTACTGGGTTATTTTCAAAATATACTACAATTACTCGTATGCATGTGTATGTATGTATGGAAATAGCAGTTCACTGTAGTGCTATGCCGGCGCATCGATAACTAAATCGTGTACATTGGTTAGTTAGAGATGACTCTTTCTGGACGTGCAACAACGAGGTGTATGCAACACCTAGCCGTGTGACAATTTTGCGGGATCAGCGCGAAGGCGAAACTGAAAGAGCAGAACGATTAATCGTCGTTGCAAATTGTTGGCACGTTTTCAATTGCCAACTGTCGGCTGCTGACTCGTACTTTCAGCCGCTTTGGATAGTAGCTGCTTACTGCTTGCCATTTGCTGTTGCCACCAAAGGCGTACGCTTCACCACCGGTGCCACCGTCGCCCTAATCAGCAGCCACGTAGAACGTGTGCTCGACAAACAGCCGCCTAATTTAGTGCGCTGCTATGTCACGACAAATGTTTAGATATACGTATTTTTATAGGTGTATGTGTGTGTGTGTGTGAAGCTTAGTGCGCAGTTTGTTTGGGGTGGTGGTGGGTTCAAGTAAATCACTTGACGCACGTTGGCTGCTGGTGTTGATGCGACCCTGTTGCATGCAACACCCTTAATTCGCAACGTCGCGTAGGTAATGCCGCTGTCGTTTGGTTTATGTCGCGCGCACACATCGATTGTTGTTGTTGCTGGTGTTTGTTGTTATTGCTTCTATTGTTATGGTTCCTGTTGCTGTAATTGGTATCGTAGTCGTCGCTTGCATTATCGTTCAGGCGGTGCACGTTCGATGGTATAATTTTTCAAGTCAGAAACTTAAATATTCATTAATCAAATGTAAAGAAGACTTTGTTGCATGGATGTTGCCTTAACGGCAATTACGATGTTGGCTGTGTATGCGCACCACACACACACACACACACACACACACACACATACGTTACATTTATATACGTTTAGTTTGCATTGTCATCGTCCTGCTCTCGTTCAGTTCAGTTTCAGTTTCAGTCGAAGGGTTGTCAATTCTTTGACTCTGGGCTTTGTGAGGTGACGTTGCTGGAGCTGCCACAGTTAATGCGCAGCTGATGTGTTTTTAAAAGGCGCTTCGTTGGAACCTGTGGATGCAACTTTCTTTCTTGTGCACTGTTAGTATTTTTTTATTTTTTTATTTAGTGTTTTAAAGTTTAAAGTATATTTTAAAGCATCATAGCTAATTCACGTGTGATTTTAAATATTACAAAAATATTTGAAAAAAGTTGCCCTATGCAGCAAAGTGGTCAATGTAAGCTTTCAACTGGCTTAAATAATTTTTGGATATATAGAATTTATATTTTATTAAAACATATTAAGGTCTAACTTCTTAGCAGCTTTTTATATTTTTTTCTGTTTTAATACGGACATTTTTGGACAATATATTTAGATCAATTTTTTAATTTTATCTAAGTTTGGTTCATTATTGTGTTGGTTGATTTTTTTTTTGTATCAAACATTATTAATTTAACATTTATATTTATTTATTTATAAGTTATAGCTTTTATTTCCGGTACCAATACATCTCTTCATTAGACTTATATTTCTAGACTCGCTGGGAATCGATCTCGGGTCCCTCAATGTCGTAAAACAGGTTTGCTTGGTTGAGCTTAGCTTACACCGTGTAAGCTCTTATCAAAAGTAGCTTCACTCTTTAAAACCCGACAAGATTTATAAAATATACTTCTGGATGTGCTCTTAATTAATTAGTTTTTTCAATTCATTTTTATTTTTCTTTGTTTTTAATTAAAATACAATAAACTCTTTAAATGAAAAACGTTTGAATTGAAATGTTAATTTTAATAAATAGAAATTTGAACAAATTTCGTTAAAAGTTTTTGAACTTTATTCCCAGACGTGTTAGAATTTTTTGAGCAAACAAAAAAAATATATTTTTTATTCTTATGTTTTTAATGACCCGAAATGATTAATGTTTGTTAATTTTATGGAGCTCGTACCAATTTATGAAATTTTTCATTAGGAAAAAATAACAACAATTTTAGTGCCGCTTTTTCGGATATCAAGAGATTCTTTTTATTTAATTTATTTTTTCTTCATCACCGCTTCCCAAGTTCGAACGAAGGAACCTCTTTGTTTATTCTAAATGGAATCTTTTATAACCTGGCATCAATTAAATTGTAAATTTCTTTCATATAAAATATATTGCATTTATTTGATAAACGGAAGCAAATGCGATAAAGGAATTCTTATAAATCGACGCTATTTTTTAGTTCCTTGTAACTTTCTCCTTATCATACCAAAAAGTTAGAAATCTGTTTTTATATGCTTTTTATTAACAAATGAATTTGTTTGAAAGGAATAAAAATAATTAAGTAAACATACAGCCATAAGTAGCAAACAATATATTTTAAATACACCTCAACACTAAGTTTCAAAAAATCAACGGTTATTCCCAGCGGCTTGAAATTTACACATTATAATAATAATAATAATTTGGCGCCAAGCTTCTTCAGCCATTTGTGGTGTGTGTCTTGTATGTTATACCACAAACGAAAAAAAGTTTTTTTATGATTTATGCCCGAATTCAGTTATTTGGTATAATCTTTCCTCGCTTTCACATTTTTCTCATTTGTTTTTATTTAAATTTTTTTAGAGACTTTATTTTGAGTCTAATGAATACAAATTGGCCTAAAATTGTGACTTTTGTCTCTATTAAAGACTGAGACTGAATTCGCTCATTAGATTTTATTTGCCCTGCCTGAGCTTTGATCTGCGAACTCAACGACAAAATAATTTATACTCAAACAAATTTTATAAACACTAAGACAAAATTTCTAAAACATTGATACAAATTTGATTAGTTAATTTTATTATTATAATTTTTTTTTACGGAATTTATTAGAGAAAATTAAAAGAATTTTAATTGGAAAATAACAAATATAAAAGATAAGTATATACTTTAGTTGTAAAAATTTGCCAACATATCCCGTTTTTGTTTATTTGCACACAGGAATAGTAAGGTTCAAACGAAAAACCATATCGAGCCATAACCGTCAAAATGACGTAACCGACAAATGAAAATTTTTAGAGAAGAAGGATGATTTTCTTTAATTTCTCGGCAGAAGCAAAGCGCATTTTCATAAATATAGTCTCGTTTTGTAGAAAAAAAAACAACGTAAATCTTGTATACAAAGCGGCAGTCAAATGTGCAGCTTAACTTCTGAAATAAATAGCTAAAAAGCACCTTCTGATTAAACAAATTTATTTGTTGCTTACGTCCTTTTGGCGGTTATGGCTCGATATTCTTTTAAATATAGTCTTCAGTTAATATTATACATTTTTATTGTATATTTATATAAAAGGGTCACAATTTTGTATGTTAATTCAAGAAGAGAAAAGATACACATTTGCGTGAAAAGCATATTCAGAAGCAAAGTGTGACAGTAAAATTTACTAGGCTTGGGCAAAAAATATCGATATATGGACTTATCGAAATTAAAAAAAAAAATAATGGATATTTACGTCGATTTTTTAATCTCGATATTTATATCTGAATATCAAAATGGTATCAAATTCGATATTTTTTAACTTCTCTAAAAGCACACTTTTTTTTAGATTTGTACTCACAGCTAAGGTATTATCCCTTTGTAGTTTGTGAACACAAAAAAATAATTAAAGCCAATAGAGTTTTGGGTGAATTTTCGACTCATCACACTGGCTCTCACTGAAATTTCTTTAAAGTATTTAACCAAAATTAATTTAATTAATTAAGCAGACTCTGTATCCTCTGAAAGGCTTGCTTCTGCTGTTAATTTAGCTGTACCTGATATTAGAAGCAGGCTAACAGGGGTGCACATCAAAGAAAGTGCCTTTTAGTTGATTAAATATACATTTTAATAATAAATAAAAATAAAAACTGCAAAGAAAAGTAAATTATTTTCATTATCGAATATTTTGACAATAGGTTAGGTTAGGTTGGAATGGCTGGGAAGAGAAACCCTCCCTTGCACTTAGGCCTAATGTGGCACATTCTACCAAAATATACGAATTCTTCAATTTCATTCCGACTCGGACTCAAACCATTTTGTTGACTTGATAAACTATGATAGCTCTTTTGGGTTAATTAACGCTATCTCCGCAAGGCTTTGTAAGATTGGTCTGCTAAGCGTGCGATGTCTTCTTCTGCTTAGAGCTGGACAGTGGCTTAAAAGATGTTCCACGCACTCTTCTTCTTCGTCTCATTTGCGACAGTGCTCCGGAGCATTTACTCCTAATCTCTTCGCATGTATACCTATCAGACAGTGACCTGTCAGGGTTCTTGTTATATTGGATACTCCATTTCTTTTTAGTCCCAGATGTCCCAGAGTTGATGTGCGCCTTTTGTCGTAGGAGGGCCAAGTAAGCTTAGTGATTTCACAGTTTGGTAGAGTATTCCAGCGTTCATTTGCGACCTTTGAGGTGTTGAGCTTGACTTGTAGTTTAAAATTGGCCAGTGGTATACCTACCCTGTCCCTTCTCGGAAGGATGGGGGTGGTCATAACTTTCCTTGCCAGTTCATCCGCTTTACAGTTACCCTCAATATCGCGGTGTCCAGGCAGCCATATGAGTTGAATTCTATAATTCTGAGCCATTACGTTTATAGATCTGCGGAATTCAGTGAGATACTTTGTATTATCTATACATAAGTCTAGCGCTTTCAAGGCAGCTTGGCTGTCGCTGGTACCCGCTGCAGTGGTCTGGAAGTCGAAATGATGTTTCGAGTTTTAGCTCAGGGGAAAAGACAACACCTCAGACTTTTCCAGTCCTGTCGGGTTGGTATAATAAATTCATAGTTTTTTATGAAGGTAGCTGAGGGTGTACAGTAGTCAGTATTTGTTCATATTTGTATGGGAGCCATATTTCTTAGAATTTCTGTGTGACCAAACGTATTCTGGGTCCAGAAACCTGCTTCTCTGAGTCTTAGGGCTGCGATAGGGGCTACTTCTTGAGTGACTACGTCAAGAGGTGGAAGATATAGAATGGTATTCAGAGCCTCAGTGGGTGAGTAGCTTAAAGCATTTTGACAATACTTTGAGTAATTCTTAATGATAAGGTTGTCTCTACTAACTGGCGAATAATGGATGAAAATGAAAAATTGTATGTTCGCAAGGTCAATTTATATTTGTAAGAATACATTATTATTGCGCCATTACCGATTATTTTGGGAGCTGTTTGAGTATGAGGCAATAATTATCATATATTTTTATATGCAAGACATTGCATTCCATTTTTCAATCCCATGAATTAAATTAACTTGTTTGTATGATTATAAGTACGAGTATGTGTAACTTATGTGCATAAAAATGTACGCACGTGCACACTTACCTTTGCCATTATGCATTTGGAACGCAAAATGTGCCTATGCGACAACAAACAAACATGCAACAGAGAACAGAGACATGGGGATTATCCGCTCAGACGTGAAATGGCAACGATTTTGTTAATTTTCGCAGCAGCCGCCGGCGAATTGATGAGCGGCTGATGGCGATTGCATAGAAAATGTCATTGCATGTATGAATGTCTAATTAAAATGGCGACACGTGTGCGACTGACATTTGTAAGTAAGGAAAAAAAAAATAAAACAAAAAATACAACAAAAAATAAAACTATGTTTAAAAAATGAGCAAAAGTGGTAGTGTGTATTTCATTATGTATGTATATCATATATTTATTTGTACATATGTATGTATGTATGTATGTGTATATATTTTTACGTAAATGTTTTTATATGTGCTTTGTAATTTAATGTAATAAACAAAATTTCGGTTAAACTGCGAGTTAAGCGTACGTAATGCCGAATAAATGTTGCACACGCGTATGTTGCACGCGTCAAATTACGACACCGTCACGCCAATTGACAAACGAAGGCGATTTACGGTTGAATATGAACATAAAAAGTTAGGCGTAAAATTCGTGTTATAAATGATATATACTCGTACATACATACATACTCGTATATAAAGACGTGCAAAAATGTGTTTGCGCACGAATTAACTAGTCTGAAAGCTCAAAAATGGAAATATAAAAAAAAAACATAAAAATGTTCAGCTATAAGTCAAATGTGTAATGTCTTCGGAGGAAAGGAGTTAATCCTCTGAAGACATTACAAATTTGACTTATAGCTGAACATTTTTTAGGTTTTTTTTTGGTATGAGTTTACGTGTATTGAAAAATCTAAATGACAGTTGGCAATCGACAAATGCAATTTCAAGTAATATTTCTTGGGTAATGCGTCAGTGCGCTCATTCACACTCCTTTTCCGATTCTTCGATTCAAGTAATTGCCGCAGCACACCCTCTACACCCTCTACACCCTCTACACCCCTTACAACCTCACGTCCACCACTGACTCTCTTCAGTCAATTTATCAAAATTGCTGGCAATCAAAATGAACTTCATTTCTTCTGTTGCTACTGTCGTTTCACACCGATCGCTTCGATTTGATGTTGATTGTTGACGTTGAAGAAATTTTACGTACCGCTTCAATTGTGCGCCTCATTTTAAGTGCACACTTACAACGGCGCGATGTTGGGTTGTCTGTCAAGTGCACATGACACCTGCCCTACACTTCCATTACAATTGTCGGCGCCATGGCCAGGCCACGCCCTGTCGCTTTGCGTATCTACGCCGCTTGGGTCCGTTTGCTTTTCAAGTGTCAAGAATGTGTCAACTGGCATTGTGAGTGCGTGCGACATTCACCCTACTCACGCACTATCACCAACACTCACTCATACACTTGCACCCACTCAGACAATGCGGCATGTGGCGTATAGGTGTATGTGTGTGTGTGTGTGCAGACGCGTGACCCTCAATTACTAACAATGGTCCCTAGAATGTGGATGTAAGTTGCAATTTGCTTAACTGTCCATTTGGTTGCTTTTGCTTGTTTGACTTGCCGTTTGTCGGTTCATATTGTTGCTTAACAATTGCAACAATGCACTCACTTGGCAGCGTCGCAACATGACAATTGCAAATTGTTGTGGCACTCATGGTTAATACATTGAAGATTGCGGCCGTGTGTGTGGGTACAAATGTACTTGACTCGCCAGCCTGCCCTTGTTTGGCATGTGGTTCCACTGATGGAGTTTGAGTTTCTTGCATTTACTTCGTTCATCATTCTGTCATTAATCAAAATTCGCCATTAATTCACCGCAATTAATTGTTGTGTTTATTGCATTGACAAAGCACATACAACACCTACATATGAACACACATACATACACATACGCATTCAAAAATACTGTGTGTTGTGGCTATGCTTTTGACAGCTGTTAGGAAAACACAAAGCTGTCAATCAAACTAAATGCGACAAGTGACATTTTCTTTTCACCTCCAAAGGTGCAACAAGTTTATAAATATTAAAGGACTATTGGATTGGAAGAAACCTTTCTTATTAAGAGCACAATACTTGTAATCTTTTTTCAATGTGCGACAGCACATAATTTGCAATTATTATTATTAATTAATTTGACGTTCACACTACATATATACTCGTAGCACACTGTTTGGCCGAGGTTCTGCTACCATTTGTGGTGAGCGTCTTTATATTCTACCACAAATGGAAGGACCTACAGTTTTTGTGATGACTTCGCATGGCAGATGTATTTTTTGAGAAGCTTTTTCATGGCAGAAATACCCTCGGAGGTTTGCCATTGCCTGCCGAGGGGTGAGGCAAACAAATACATTGCGAAAAGATGTCTACACCATTTTTCACGAAAAATAAGATATAAAAAAATTATTTAAATTTTCAATGTGGTTTGTAAAAATATATTTGTGCGACCATATTCGGCAAGGCAGCAAGCCAAATCATCGGTATTTTATATTTTTATACTATGATAGATAATGATGATACATATGTATATGATATGTGCACCCTTGATGGGGTTTTAACATTTTCATATGCTCAAGTGAAAATGTAAAAGAACCTGTTGCTTTAGCTTTCTGCATTTCTGAATAGTAGCTTTATCTG
The DNA here is from genome assembly GCA_963971545.1 of Philophylla caesio. Classification (NCBI taxonomy): domain Eukaryota; kingdom Metazoa; phylum Arthropoda; class Insecta; order Diptera; family Tephritidae; genus Philophylla; species Philophylla caesio. The sequence goes on along the minus strand of OZ020608.1, from coordinate 97,028,715 downwards.
TGTAAGTGCATCTATTTGTTTATTTTTTTTTTAAGTTTAAGGGAAAATACAAAAAATATAATGCAAAATAGGGTGAATGCATCAGTCCCCGAATCGACGCCAGTGCCGTAAGAGGCGTTGCGCCTAACAGGTGTTTCCCTTATTATGGTTATAAGTGCGAAATAAAAGTGAAATTTTTTTTTTTGCAGTCCATTCGACTAACTTAATAATAGTAATAGAATATGACAAAGTAATTGTTTTCTAGCTTTTGATAATTTGGTAATTGTGTGCGCAATAAAAATTCTTCTCTATTAACATTCAAAACAGTTTTCAAGAATACAATAAATATGTGTTGCCTACAACCAAATATGTAGATGTCTCTTAGTATCCACCTGTTACCTTGCTTAAAATCGTAAATTTTAGTAAACTATCAAAAAAGATTTAAAAAATGTGTTAATAAGATTCAGAAAAGGTACTCACAATCGCTCACATATAAAAAATGACTACAAAAAGTTTAAAATTAATTAAGAAAAGCTAAATTTGGATGCCACACCCATTTACACACTTGAAAAAATCGGCATTAAAATTACTGAAATATCGCATATTTCAGATGTTATGAAATTTTATAAAATCCCCCCTTTATTGCTCTATGTATAAATTTTTAGCTCCTTTTGAGCGGAGAGAGCAAAACGTTAGTTTCCGGATTTTTCAAAATAACCGTTATATGGTGCGCGTGGTTACTTTCCGTCTACAAACTTTTGAAAGTTTGCTTAGTGATGTCAAATTAGCAAAATTTTGCGTCGATATCTAACACTGTTATTGAGATACAGACATTTTATCATAAGTGGGCGTGGCAATGCAATTGTTTAAAATCGCTCCAAATATCAAATTTTACTTAATTTGTTCCAATAGATATCGAAACAATTTTCTCATTTTTCAAAACTTCCATTATATGGGTTGTTAATGACCTATCTCGACCATTTTCAATACCAACCTACCCTGGCCAATGACCAAGTTTGATTAAGAAATCTCAATTTTAATTCAAGTAATCGTGTCCACGATTGGAGGGATGGACGAACGGAGGGACGGATGGACAGACAGTCAGAGCTAAATCGACTTCTCTTTTCATTCTGATCAATTTGGTCTATATCTATCTCGATTATTTTTGGGTGTTACAAGCAACCGTTACGCGAATAAAGTTATAATACCCTTGTCTACAAGTACGCTCGGGTATAATGACAAATCAGTTATTAAAAGCACCGAATATATCCGATTTATGCAGAATGGAGCAATTCCTAAGAATGCTTACAGCTCTTAAATAATTTTTAAGGTTACATTTTGTTATTCGCGAAGCCAAAGTTACTTTTTTTTTTAAATGCTATAATGAATTTATGTATTTTACTATCCACAAATTTCAAGAAATGAACTTCAGACTTACTTTGTATATTTAATATTTGAACATGGCCCTGGCAGCCAGTGCTTTATTACTTAATTATTTATAATTATTTCCCTTTCAAATAAATAAAATAAATATTTGATATGTATTTTTAAGGAGTTTAAATTCCCTTAATTACACACTGTGGCTTACCGTTTTTGTGCTTAAGGATAAAGTTTAAATTTAAGTTTTTTAATTTTCTTGTATGAGTTAATATATGTGTAACCATAACATCTATGCTTGCGTAGTTTCTTTAAAAAATTGCTATTAACATATTTATGAAGTTGCGCAGTTTTATATTCATCGGTGCATTTTTTTTACCATTTCCTAGGCATTTTTGAAGTTGATTTTATATGGAAAATGGGCTATAAATTTATATACTTTTTATAATTTTTTGTCCAATAAGACACCTACACTAGATGAAATACATACCTCAAAGAAACATGCTTTTAATTCTAAATTAAAAAGAGCGAGGATTAAATGCCAACAAGAGCTCTTCAAAACCCTTTTATGAAACTCTGTACCAATCGACTTGAAAAAAAGTTTGTTTATTTTAGGACGAATGTGCGATACATTGGATTTACAACTGGAGGGCTTAAGGCGGAATACAGAGAATCATTATCTGATACCGCTGTTGCCTCGATCAAGTCGTGTGAACGTATACAAATGCTTAAGTTCTAGAAGCATTCAAAAATGTTGCAAAGTGGCGAGAAACCAGGTTAGGAAGAGAAATGAACTCCTACATATGTTGCACAAATTCTTTGTTGCGGCTCAAGTCAAGGGACTTCAAGATAATTTTAAAAGAGCTTCAATAAACAAAAATAGGGAAGCAGCTGTATACAGTGAAAATGCTTTTGAAATACTGCTTTCATAAAGTTTTCATACTTCAAGGTGACATATGTATTTGTTATCATACTGGGCATACTTTCTTCTTACTTTCTTCGTACAAATATTCCGTCTAAAAAACTTTCCGACAAATAATTTTCCTCTAGCAACCTTCCAAATGCTATTTAATTTCTCTCCACCAAAGGCCTTTTTTCGAGAAAAAGTAAATGAATTAAATTATTCTGCAAAATTATTCCGAGAATATTTGTACTGCGTAACTCGGTTGGAAATAAATTTTAACCCTTATTCTACTTTTTCATAAAGTTGTATAAGTCCAGGACTGCAGCTTGAGAAGGAATCATTTCGGACACAGACAATCGCCCCTATTACGTCGTCGTCGTAGCTTTTCAGTCGACATCACATCGTGTCGACGTTGATGTCACATCGACGCACAATTGGTATTGGCTAAACGTATTGAGACGACGTCGACAGTTTATCGATAAAATCAATGTAGAAATACCATCTTTGTCCTTTCTTCATGAGCTGTTTCATTTTGTTAACAATTTTGATGCAAAAAATTTAATTGTTCGGATTCGTCTGAATATTTTAATTGAATATTTTCTCAGAAAAATGTTTGTTGTTTTTGATGCACCAAGTTCAAGCGATGATGAGAGCAAAGTTATGTTTTGCAGCAAAAAGAAAAATTATTAGGCAGATTTCAGATGTATTTAGTTCGACAGATAACAAGTGTTACAATTAACATTCGTGGATAAGTCTTTTGGATTTTTTCGGATTTGAAGAATATTTTCGACTCAGCAACACTGCGATTATGTATGTGCTGGAAAACATATGTTTCCAGAAGAGTTTCAAATTGTTCTGCACTTGTAATTTTCATTTCTAAATCAATACCGATACACATGTACTAATTCAATTTAAATATTTGTTTGTTAATAAAAATTAATTTCTTAAAAAAAAAAATACCTTCAAATTTTCTTCTAGTCGTCAGTAAAAACGGTGTCGACTGAAATGGCGTCGCTTAAACTCAACGTCGACAGCAATTTTGCTTAGCCAATACCAAATGTGTGTCAAAAGCTGTTAATAGTTATCGATAACGACTACGCCAATACCGATTTTAACAAGTCGTCGTCGTTTAGTGTCGACGACGACAACCGTAATAGGGGGGAATAAAATTATTGGTGAATCAAAAAAATTCGTGATATTTTAAGAATGATTGTATATTTATTTCAATAGACACTTCGCATTTCCTGAACATTTTTTTTATTAAAATGATTTAATTTCATTTGGTTTTCGGTTTTTTCACACAGACAAAACATTGTATTTACAATGTTTTCGAATACATACCATTATGTACATATGTATGTGCATACCAGCCATTGTTGCACTTTGTGGTTTTATATCTCATTGAATTAATTAAATTAAATTTTTTTTTTAACAACTGTGAAATTAAATATATATTTCATTTGAATCACTATAGGCTTTTATTATTACTTTTCCATGTAATCGGAGTTGAAAGCTTGTTCTGAACTTTATGCGTGTATGTATGAATGTGTTTGTGTCATTAAATGCCACACGAGTACAGTTTATTTTTCAAACCACAAAACCCTGTATCTGTGTGCAGTGTTGTTAAGGCACATTTTAAAAAGGTAAATGGTTGAGGGCGGTATGGTTTTTTGCCGAACGTGAAGCCTTAAATTATTTAAATATGATCTTTGTTCATTGAAAAATATCGATTTTAGACAAACTATTAGAATGATTCGTGAAACAGTGGTAACACGGACGGATATACATATCTAAAAGTGTACTTCGCCGAAATTTTACTTTAAAGTCCTATGAGAGACACAATCCTTACAATCATTCCAAGCAAGGTCCTCTCGAGTGGACACATTCTGGAGCCTTCATAATTCAAGTTTTATGACTACGACCTTTTTTTTCCGTATCCGAAACTAAATTTCCATTTTTGATGAATATTGTAGATAACTTCGCTCAAATGGTGGATTGTTCACAATAAATATATACACACACTTATGTGCACAATTGACTTTATAACAATACGGTACCCCACTAATGAGATAATCTTAAATTTGCGCAGGTTTTTTATGAAAAGTTTGCAAAAGCCCATATGCCCCGTCGTTAAACATATGAATATAGATAAGATTAGAAGTACTAATAGTCTTCATTGATTACCAACTGGTCTAAGGCTTTGGGCTATTTTTCGATTCTAATTACTCAGACAGCCCCCAAATGATTTTTTCTAAATTTATATTATAATTCATATTTGGGATTAAAGGTAGTTGCAAAGCGTGCTTCATTATATCTAGCTTAGCTCCATTGTGGTTACTCAAATAAATGTTTTAATCAAAGATATGAGTGAAAATGAGATATAAGTATTTGTTTGCTGATACTATGAATGATAGATTTTACAATCTTTTTTTTTCCGACGACTGTAATGCATGATGACGATGGCATACGGTGCTGAAAAACAATAATATTTATTAGTTTTTAGTTATATTTCCTTCCATCAAAAAATTGTATTTCCTCATATTTCGTGAATAACATAAAAAAGTGTGCTGAGGAAATGGGGTGATTAAAGCTCAAAAATATTATTAAAAAAAAAAAAATTATCTTTAGTTTTGCCACCAATTTTTTCAAACCTTGTTTCAATTAACTATGCCTGCAATAACAGTACACACAAAAAAAAAAAAATGGCGAAACCAACACATGTGTACCTCAATTATATTTGATTTGAATGCTATCAGATAACTTGCACACTCTCAAGCATTTACCAAACAATTAAGCTATCACTTTAATCTAGCAGGATTACTTCGTATTCATATTGAAAGACAACGTAGAGACATCGTGTGAATTTTTACAGGTGCTACATTTATTAATTTACCCTCAGTCGCCTATTCTGGTACATAATTATTAAGTTAACCTCGATTTGACATATTTCAACCTTTTGTTCAACTTCCTTGAAATAGGCTTTAAAGATTGTTATGTCGAAATCATTGCAACTTTATCGCATTTGACATCGCTGCTCTAATTACTGCATTTGTACCTTCGAATCGCTGACATGTCCTACAAAGTATTCTTCTGTGTCTAAAGCTTAATTGCCGCTTTTGTTATAACCAACGCGTCTGTAATGGAAATGTCAATATTTCAAATGTTTTTGTACAAATTTCACATAGCGAGGTTATTATTAATTGACAAATGTAAAGTGTAGCGATTTTTAAAAAATTATCGAAAATCGCTAAAATAGATATTTATCTAGCTTCCTTATAGTTTTTCCGAAGTCAACATTTAAAATTCGGATTGAATTAAAATTTAATTATGGTTTACGCAGCAAATTTAATACTTTTCCAAAATACGATTTCTTAGATAAATGTTATGTTTTGGTACGTAGATTTTAGGCTGTGGTAAGGTAAAGTAAGAAGTGGTGAACTGAAGTGAACTCCTTTCTTTTATTTTAAATGCTATAGTTTGCCGGGTTTATATTTATATATTTAATTTTACCTCGATCCTTGAAGTATCGCCAACACAAATCTAAATTTTAAACCGATTTTAAGTTACATTTAATCTTCCATTCCCGTTAAGTCGTATTTGACTTTTTAATTGAAATAGCTTCGCATCAATAATAGTAATGGATAGGCCACGGTAGAATATCTTTTTTTATTACTTTTATTCTTGGCGGTTCGAAATTAATAATTTTTGGTATTAAATGCTGAAAGTGTTATTATATCTTTTTTATTTGGCGCTCACACTATATATGTCGCTCAGTTTTTGACCGAGCTTTTCCAACCATTTCTTCATCAGTCCCGGAATCGATGTGAATGCTGAAATCGAACAAACATTTTCGAATAAAGAAGTTACGCAATTCAAAAATTTGCGGCTTTCTCGCCATAAGTAGTAAGCGAGCCGATTTCTCTTAACATTCAAAGGACCATAAATATTTATTGCCTCAAGTGATAATAAATAAATATACATTTTTATAATTATTAAAATGGATGATCCTTCAGTTACGATTCTGGCATTCATGCGTGTCCTTTCCGACACTGCCGAAACCGAGTGTTCCGAACATATTTTAAAAAACTGAAAGCAGTGCTCTTCCAATAGCTCGCGTATTTTTAATGAGATTAAATAGCGGTTTTTTTTTTTTCAATTTTCAAGTGCCTACAATAATTTTTTGTTCGAAATGGAAGGAAACAAATTGGCGAATAGAAAGTTAATTTTGGATAATTACATAAAAAAATCCTCGAATTCCTCACACTCAGTTAACAAAAAACCTAACAATTTCAAGATCGACTTTTCAAAATGTTATTACAAACTTTAATGAAAACAGGACAATTGAGATAAGCGATGGATCGGGAAGAAAAAGTGGAACAGTAAATAAAAATATTGAAGAGAAAGTAGGGAAAGTGTTTAAGAGGAATCCGAATCGGTCCGTACATACATAGCATAGCTGCAACCGTAGGAACTTCGTCTTCTTTAGTACACATAATTAAAAATTGTTAAAATTCACGTACTGACAAAGTGCAAAAAGTGCCAAATAAAGACGCTGAAAAAGTTTTGCTTTGCAAAACAAGAGCGAGAAAATTGTACACTGATTTGCTCAGAAAATTTCAATGCAGCATCATAGACGATGAAACTTATTGTGTAGCTGACTGTAAGCAAATTCCAGGACAGGAGTTTTATGTTGCCACAAATAAATTATAGAAAAGCGTCAAAATATCCAAAAAGAAAATATCTAGTCTGGGGAGCAATATGCTTAGAACGAAGACTTCATCCTTTTATACAAAACCATGATGTTTCTGTGTTCCTCTGGCCTGATTTAGCCACTTGCCACTATTAAAAAAAAAACCATAGACTTTTACTCTGAACACGATGTCTATGTGGTGCCGAAAGAGACCAACCCTCCGAACTGCCACAACTTACGACCCATCGAAATTTTTTGGACTCAAATGAAAATAGAGCTGAAGAAGACAAAATCAAAAGTCCATTTAGTGACAAAATTTCAAAATATTTGGTGTTTTAAGACTAAGAAAATGGCAAACGATGATGGCCAAGGATTGATTAAGGGGATATCGCAAAATGTGTGGCAGTTTTGGAGAGGGGAATAATTTAATTTTACTTTTTATATTTTCATAAAGAACATGCTTTTTGAAAGTGCCTCCTTTTCATTTTATTTTATTATAAAATATTGCACTAACATTTATAGCACACTCGCTGCTGAGGCCTACGGTGCTATCATTTTATTTTATTTGCTATCTTTATGTACACATTTGAACATCATATTGGCTGCCAGATTGCAACTGAAGCAGTCTTTATAAAGGGTATTCCAATAGGGATGCTATGATTTCTAAGTGTCATTGTATTCAGTAAAGAAGTCGTGGAAGCCATTTGAATGATGTTATATTCAGAGCTTAATTGTATCGAATGTACTTCAAATTAAATAAAAACATTTGATTTTTCTTAACAACTAGTGTGTTTTTTTTTTTTAAAGGAAATCATATCACTCTTATTGGAAAACCCTGTATAAATAGCATCCATATATGCATGCTATTTAAGCATTTCGCAAAGAATTTTATTTACGTTTTAAATAATTTTACTTGCAAGTGGTTTTAGTATTTGAAACTACACAAGAATTTAACTTCTTAACTCTAAACACTTGAGAATGCCCAGCCAGCTAAGAGTACTTTAGTTAAAAAAATATTTCAAATAACTCACTCACATTTTTCTTCTTTGGTAATTTTCATAGAGAAGATTGTTGTGGAAGACAGAATAACTATTTGAAAACAAAACTTGTTAAAGGCTTCCTATTCGAATAGTATTTACTTGGAATGTGCTCATGTAAATAATTGAAATTGATATATGTAAGTATAAATATTGTGTGTGCTTGTGTGATGTTGCAACGAGATATTGTCTACTATAAATGAGTAACTCGATACTTTACAAGTTAACAATTTATACTTGCATCTGTTGTTGTTTGTTTAGCGGTTCTTGATTAATGCCAATTGCTAAAAGCGCATCTGCTATGCGAGCTAAAGCGTTGAACAGTCGACGAGCTAATGAGAGCAGCAAATACTGTGCAATGTGTGTTGAAGAGCGCAGATGGATAAAATGCCAGCGTAAAACTACGTACTAACTTAACTAATTTAGCGTGTAAATGTCTGCAAGCGCCGCAATTAAGTACCCATTAAATATACGAATATACTTTTGATGCACGCACGATATATTGCAACATGGCAAGAAATAGTGTGTACATACTTAGTTACTTTCAAACATTTCTGTTCGTTTACTTACATAATTATACACAAGTATATACATATGTATGTACATACATACATACATAAGTACATACGAATACACTTGTTGCAAGACTACGAGAGCATACAATGCCACAGCTGTTGCCGAGGCTTGGAACAAAAAAAAGGTTACAAGCGAGTGCAGCAGTACTTCTTTACACTTGTATATATGTATGTACTTATGTACGTATGTGTGAGTTGATTTGTATGTGTATGCATGTGTATATTTGATTGAAGTAGTATGCATTATTTATCAACTTGTTGGCCGGGGCGTATGAGCGATGTGCTTTAGTGGTATGCGCAGTCGCTTCCTGCCGAGTCAGTGGCAGTGGTAATTATAAGTAAGTGCTCACTTCAAAAACACGTACTGTTCTATCGTGGAAATTTATCTAAATAGTTTTAATTACATTTATTCAGGCACTGTCTGTTTGTGTTTGTAAGCAGCGTTGAGTGTGTATCGAAATCAAAACATTGACTGTGCTGGCTGGTTGTTAATCTTGTTTTTTGTCGCTCCGTCAAATATTTGTTTCGTAAATTTGAATGCTAGCCTTAAAAATCGTTTCCTTGTCTTTTTCGATTTTTTTCCTAGTGGGAAAATCGTTATTCAATATTTTTTTCTCGATTTGTAGAAATTTGTTATGAAAATTATTTCCTTTGGCAAAAAAGAAAATCAAATGAGATATTTCACACTTTTGATGGTCAAGGCAGTTATATCACAAGGTAAATTTTTCTATACTAATTTGTATTGCAAGGATTTTAAGCAAACTCTGGCTATTTAAAACTATCACCTGTAAGTTTAAGAGCGTGTGACTAAAAAGCTATTCGCTCGGACTTAATAATGAATTTCAATGATATCTTCCGCTTGTAACAAATCTTAGTTTATTCTGAGTTTCGAAGTGATCTAAACTCGAGCTAAAATTAAATTTCGTGCTTCATATCTTTAGAAAAAGTAGAAAATAGGCAAAACTCCGGTTAAAAACTCACCAACTTACATACTTATATAGTTAATTGTAATATGTATACAGAGCTTTTAGTTTCTTAATTTTTTTGTATTTTACAGGTCATATTGACAGGTATTACTACTTTTTTAAACTTTAAGAGAAGAGGTTTGTACGAGAGCGCTTTGATAAGCAAGTAAATTTTTGAATTAAATACATTTTTTTTCCTAAAGTGTTATATATCTCAAATTAATATCCTTTAAACTCTATACATTTATTCCAGGATTTATCCAATATTTTTTCCTTCCGAATAATGGCTTTTGTCAAGACTATCAAATTAGGCGTTTCTATCTGTGATGACCCAGACCTCTTACCATCCAGCCATTTCTTCAGGTTTGAAAATAGGAAATATTCGCATGGGGAAAATGGAGAATGTGCTCGATAGTTTAGCTGTTCGTAGCACATTCCATGGATTTTATTGAAGATTTGTGGAGTAACGAGTACGACCATAACGGAACTCAGTAAATCACTTCTTAACCATTAAAATTGATGATGCAATGTCTCCATAGTATTTATCAAGCATTTTCTTTGTTTCGCTGATCGTTTTTTTTACGCAAAAAATAATGCATAATTAGCACACGAAATTCACTGGCTGATTCAGCTTGCTGAAAACTTGACACTTTTTTTTTTTAAATATGAGTATGTGTTAGTTAACGGCAGCAGCAATGAATTTAAGGTTACAGCGCGAGAAAAAGTCACTGAATTTTTAAATTGCCTTCGTAATAGTTTGGTTTTGTTCTTAGTTTATCCGTCGCAGAATGTGGCTCGTTTCAAGTTAAAGTTTGATAATTAATTTTAAACTTTACGAAGCTCTCAAGTTTTTAATATATGATTTACATTTTAAGAAGCAAAAAAATCTGCTCATATCTGTGGATATGAAAAATATACAAAACAAAAGGGAAATAATAAGAAGAAAGAATTATGTATTTGGTGGCATAAAAGTCATTTCCATGTCACAATTTCTGCAAATTGGCGCTAATTTTAGTTTTGCCTTGACATACGTACATGGCCATAATTCTACAAAAAAATTTCGAAAAAATGTTTTGAATCTTTTGCGGATTATTAAGCATTGGTGGGCCATGACAGTTATGCTTGTAGGTGCAGATTTTACGGTCGTCTGACACCAGCTTTGTAAACACTTCGTCGTTTAGCCGCTCACCTAGAAAAGTCCGGTACACCAAGAGAAGCTGCAGGTGTGAAAAGCCCCGATAAATATCACAATAGTTAGTCAAATCATCACAAAGAGAAAAAAAATATTTTTGTGGAATTTTATGATATTACTTAACAAATTTTGACCAGGAGAAAAACTATGTACGCTCATGTGTTTTGTCAGACAAATGTAATTTTGTAGTATGCATTATTCCATTTTATCATTATGATAATTGTCAGCACCATTGTTAGGAAATTTGCGAGAATATTGCGGTATTAGTTATCATTGTCGTTGTAACAGAAAAATTTTGCCGGCCATTCGGGCTCTGGAATTTTTTTCGACCAAATTGATATTTGTTATGCCTGCAACTTTTATGGCGTTACCCTTGGGGCACAAAAACCCGCGTTTAATGCGAAAAAGTCACTATACTCGCGCGAAGTTGGTGTGATTTGTAGATCCTTTAAAAAGGTAATTGAAATTTATTACTTACGAATATGTCGGACTAAAAGCCATTGTTTCGACTGCTACCGAATATATTCAACAATTTTTCTAAAATCCAAAGCATAACTGAGCGCTACAAAACTTCTAAATAAAATTAGTTTTTAGTTATAGAATGATAGTTTAATATCAGGTTTTAAGTTCCGTTCCATTGGAAAAAAAAATTTATCTTAAGCAAAGCCGAGAAAAATATTTGTATAAAAAACTTTTCCAAAAATGCAAATAGCGCCTCTCAAAAAACTTTCATTTCAAACGCAAGTTTACAGTTCATCTTCTAAGAAGACCCTTTTATTTAATTTAAGTAATACGAAATAAACAATAATTTCACAAGATTTCATCAAAGTTTTGAAATTAAAAAAAAAGTTTCAGAAATATTTTGAGTGTTTTGGCTAATTCGATTTTAGTCTGAGAAAGGGCCAATTTTAAGTGTCTACAATTTATCACTGATTTTTGAAAATTTTTTTTAGCGCAGTTTCAAAACAAAAACGCAAATATTTTTTATATGGAAGGAATTGTGAAAGAGTGTCAGTAAAACAATTGTCAAAAAACATTCGTAGACACTAGAAACTTGCACTTTGTTGTACTAAAATTTAAGGAGCTTTAAAATTGATTTAAGTTCTAAATTTTGAAGAAATTCTGTTAAATTATTGTTAATTTTGTAATATATAATGGGGTTTGTTAGAGGATAAACTGTATCTTAAATGAACAATCATTTTAAAAAAATTGGAGGATAAATCAATTGTCCAGATATGTCAATATGTGAAAGTGATGTAATTATTTCGTTAAATGTATATGTTTACGTTTGTACGCTTGTTTTTTTATGCATTTTTATTAGCCGGGCCTGAGTCAGGCGTCCGCACAGGGTTGAAGAAAAACACATTTGTCTTATGATTAATCAACGAAATCTTCAGGCGATTATTATTATATTTCACTTATTCTACATAAATTTTATTATTATCCCTTGAAAGTTGTTTGGGTTATAATCCTTTGCTTTAAACACATCGTACATGTTACCGAGTATAACTTAACGCCAGATAATCGCTGCGAACCATTCGCACCCCGGACAGTTAATGGACCTATAAATTATGAGATGCGAAGTGTTGAAATTTGCGATTATTGCAAATTACGCCACAACGCAAATATCAGGGCACATGAATCTTAACGTTTACAAACGACAACAACAACACAAAAAAAACATGTTTTACATAAGTATACTCGCATTTGCATGAGAAGATAATAAAATATGTACATACTCGTATGTAAATATGTTTTCAATAGGCAAATCATTGCAGGGTGTAATTTAAATATAATGACTGAATTAATTAAGCACACATACGAACGCACATAAAGACTTTAGTAGTACTTTATGCTTTCTCGAGGGTTACTTTGCTGGGTTAAATTTTTTTTTTGTCCTTACGATTTCGATTCCTGCAGGCAGACAAAGTTTGCGCATAACTTTAAGATTGTACAAATACTAAGGGAGAATAACATGCTAAACTGTGAAAGAAATTTATGTAAATTGCTAATTTATTGTTGGCGAGCCGTTAGCGTAGTATACTTGGTGGGGCAAGGAGCTGGTATGCACACATTTTCACTACTGCATGTTTCCACAATAGATAAGTTTGTATGTATGTATTTGCAAAATAGTAGCGCCAAAAGAAATCCATGCATCGAAAAGTGGCATGAATGGCATTTACCACATTGAAATAACACAATAATAAGCTCGTCTAAGGAATTTTCGGTGCCTTCGCTTTTTTTGCTTTGAATAACTTTCGAACTTCGATTGTAATTCAAATAGAAACTCATTAAAATAATAAACGCATGAATTTGATTACAATACTTCCTTTAGTGTTGCTTCGTCGTCTGTACATACATATGTATATACATGAACATACATACATTTATCTTGCACTGACTTCTTTATGGAAATAAAATACATTTATGGGCATTACAACTATTTTTTATTATTGCTCTAAAAAGGTTGAAATGATATGTAGTTAACGTTGGATAGTGTCAGACAATATGAACATTGGTGGTAAAAATAATAGCAGTGATATATATTTAAAAATTATGACAAAATAAAATCGTTTTATACATTTTCTTTTTAATATACGTATATCATTATAGTTAAAGTTTCAAAGTTTGAACAGCCTTCAAAAAAATTATCTAATTTTATATATGATTTATCAAAATTTCCAATTTAAATCAGACAAAGCGCAATTCTAAAACAAACGGTTAACTTTTTTTTAACACTTTTTTTAGATTTCGTTCATGCGTTTACAAAAGCTATTCAATGAAAATTAAAAGCCATCGCAAAAAGCTCCTACTTTGGTAAAATTCATTTATACAAAAAAATTGATAAACAACAATTACTGATAAGTAGTTATTAAGCACTTAAAAATTTCTAGTTCGAAACTACTTTTTTTCTATAAACTGATAAGAAAGTGTGGGTGAAGTATTCCATTATATTGCAAGTGAATTTTAATAAATTTAATTTTTTGCGAATGGTTGCCTTTATCGCCTCGATATGAAAGAAGGCCGTAAGATACATTATTATAGTAATACACCATGCAATATTTGAAAAACTGAACTTGACAGCTAGCTTTTCCCTCTAAGCCACCGATTTATTTTCGGAACATAAATTTTAAAGACAATTTTTTACACTGAAATAAGTTGTTGAAGGTGTGTATTTAGTTAAAATTAAGTACAATTTTAGATTTTAATTGGAACCAACATCATTAACAACCTTGGCAGAATGTTTTGACCGTAACATTTTTACTAAGCTGCTGTTTACTGGTTACATCGATTGAACTTCAGCAAATTTCGGGTGGTATTAAAAAAACCACCCCTGTCTCCTATAAAAAGGCATTTTTTTTTTAGTTTTTTCGTTTCTTCAGGCAATTTGCCTCTGTTTGATCAAAGTTCATAATTTTACAAACACATTTTAAATGGAATTGTTTGTTTGTTAGTTAACAATATATTGAATACATAGTCATATTGATACACACATTGCCCTTGGCATCAGTATCTAAGCTTAGTGCCAAAAGTTTTGAAATCGGGAGCATAATATAAGATTTTGCAAAATGAGCAAGGCCTCACCCATTCATGATGGAATGCTATAGTATTTTAGTAATCGCATCACCAATGAATTGGTTTTTTTTTTAAAGGGATTTTATGGATGTCACCGTCCACTTTTGTCATAAACATTTTTATGTATAGTACGTCGTTAGGTCAGTGATGCCGACAATATTCATCACACATTTATCCGTAAAACAGAACTAATTCTGGAAAGCTAAGAGAGTTTGTAGATAAGTTAGCGAGGGTTTAAACAATCGTTAAAGCCCACCTTTATTACTTGTTTCAATTAAATATGTTTGGGGATACCTATTTTAATTACCATCTACAGGCGTCATTGTATTCCCATTTATAGAGCAATACGTAAAATTGTCTTGTTAATTAAGAGATGCTTATTAGACAGCTTAATACGAAGAAACCATTGAAAGGATAATTTTTTATCTGTCAATTTTTGAGCGATGAATGTTTCATTTTCCCAATTTGTCGTGGATATTGTTTGGTTGCTTAAGCTTTATTTTAAAAAATACAACGTTGCTAAAATGTAAGAATCCTTTATATGTATATAGTATCAGAATATTCCAGCACACCCCCCAGTAAAAAGTTTCTGCCTATTATCATTTTGCCCAACGCCATTTGTGCATTATAAATTACTGCTATCTATATCATATTCATACTTGGGTGGTATTGTAGGGAAAGTATTTGTGTAATAGTCTACAAAGGGAAATGGAAGAGAGAAATTGTATTTTTTTTCTGGTCATGCTAGTATAAAAGGTAATGAATATGCAGATGCACGCGCTAAAGAAGCAGGAAAACAACCAATAATTTTATACTCCCTCGTCATCGAAAAATACATACGTATCCTAGTAAAAAAATTTCTCTAGTCCTCAAAGGCTAGAGAGTGGACAAACTTCAACCACTAATACAAAGATAAAAACCCCACCGGTGTGAAACCAAACTACCCAAGAAATGCTTCTTGTCACGACATTAGAAATATTGTGCGCCTTAGAATAGGCCACACTTTAAGAACACACGGCCACCTTCTGAATAGTTCTCCTAAACCAAAATGTGCACATAGCAATTCAGCCAAGCAGTCGGTAAATCATATACTTACTAGATGAATGCCCCGCATTACGGGAAAAGACATTTGGAAACACAAAACCATCCAACCTATTGAGGACACCGAACAAAGATAACATCAGTGCAATCAACCAATTCTTAAAAGTTTGTAATATCTTGGATATATAATTACGTAAATCTACCTTATAAATAAAAGCAGAATGAAGTTAGTTGCTTATAATTTAAATAATTAGTTATATTTCAAATTGTTAGTAACATGAGCCGAAGGCCCTAGTAGCCAGCGCTTATTTCTTTAGTGGACCTATTATTGATAATAAGTTCTCATGTAAAATAAAATAAAATAAATTTAAAAAAATGTTCGCATTGAGAGATACAGTACAATTTGGTTTTTCTTGACACATGTTGTTTCAGTGTATGTGTAAATAATTAAACAATTTTATGTAAAATTCATATTAGAGCCTCATTTATTCAATGGCTTTTATTAAACTATTTGTAAAAAAAATTACGAGTGAAGTATAAGTCACAAATAATAATAAATAAACATCGTTTCACAAAAATACCGCAACACATATAAATGACCCACACATGTGTCATTGAAAACTTATGTATTTACCCTGTCGGAAAAAAGCAGATAGTCTGAAAAATTAACCATTTTTAAAGTAGTTGGAAATTAACTGCTTTGAAAGAAATGCAGCGTGCGAGTCTTTAAGTCTTCGTACTCGTATATTTATATGAGCGTAATACAAAATAATTTAAACACTTTTGTAGTGAAGAGAAACATATGTGTATAGTATATATGTATGTACATACACTGTACTCATAAAAACTATCATCCGACAGCAGAAGGCTGTGGTGTCATTCACTTACAATTTCCAATAAAAACAGATGACGAATTGACAGCCGTTGTCGGAAATACTTACGATGAAAACAAAACTATTTAAGTGAGAAGCTAATATATTCATAAAATTATAAATATCTAACTAATGCTTTTTCCCATATATTCCATAGCTTAATGGAATGAAGTGCCAAATGAAAGGAAAACCTAAAGATATGGTTTTCGCTCTTTTGTCCAATGACGTTGTAATGAATTTCAACCTTAAACTCACGGAAAAAAATCAAAATTAAAAGCTTTTGCTAATTTGCTAATTTCCAGCCGCTTTTGAAAGGTAAGACAAAGGTAAAATATTTAAATTTTTAAGATATATAGATGCCTTTTGTTTCGAAAATCGTGACCCAGAGGAAGTGACTCGCAAGGCCATTCAGACGGTAAAAAAACAATGCTTTTACGAAGTATGTATGCAGAAGAAACTAGATTCAATTTTATTTAAAACGTGTAAACTTACGTGAACTGGATTCCTTGCTTAGTTCAAACAAAAATACATACGTTAATATATTTAATAAAAACTTAACTTAAAATAATTTTAATGTTCTTTCTTTCAAATATATTTGAAACTGGTTGAAATCAAATGCAGAGTCGGATAATGGACTTGCTCCTAGGACATCGCCATGTTAAAAAAGTTATTTGATGACAAGAAAATATAATGAATTTAAACCACTTGTGGTTAGAAAAAAAGTACTTTTTAAATTGGTTTTAACGTACTTTGATTTCCGACAGGGTACATATAAATTATAAAATACACTCGTATTTATTATTACCTACGTGTTCGAAATGAAAAAAAATTATTTAAATATTTTTGAGCTTCAAGCCGATCGGTTTTTTTTGGGAAAATTATTAAAAATAAAACAGTGCGTTTAGATGACCGCAGAAGACAAAAAAAAAATTCAGATGAAGAAATGTGTTTAATTCCGAAATATTACTATAACTTTGACCGCTTTGCGTATTGTTGTTGGCCAAACAATAACAAAAAAGAAAAAATATTTTTCCGAATGCAACTGTTCAGCCTTGTTTTTATGAACTTTTAAAAGCAAAATTCGTGATTGGCTTTCTTTATCTGTTGTGCTCCCAGGCCCACATAACAGCTCTATCAAAAAGTTCAATATTTGTTACATGCTGAGTTGTTGAGCAGTCGCTTTCTTCTTCTCCATCTTGTTCTACAGTGCCCCTTAATCACTGTTTGTATAATTTCTTGCTCCGTATAGTCATTCGTTGTCTAATTTTTACCAATTGCCCAAGTTATGATATCTTCAGATCTTACATCATTTACTTATTGCAATTCTGCGATCGATACAAGATCTTCATCATGCCATTCATCAGAAGAATGCAGCCACAAATTCAACCAATTTTTTTCAAAATTTTTTATACTTACGCCGTTCCAAGCTGAATGCAAAAGGGTAGACGTCATAGAACAAATTAAAGTTTTTTTTTAAGTTCGCATAATCTTTTTCAAGAATGTGTTTTCACAAAACCTCTTTGTTCGAACTTTTATATTTTGGACTACATTTTGATCTATTGGCTGTTCACGGGGACAGTTAATTTGAAAACGAAATATGCTAGAGTTTTTTTCTGTCAGAATTATAAAGGTTAAATATCAAAAACGCTCGAAGTGTAGGGATGCCAAAGTAACTGGGAAGTGAGTGCCGAATTTTCGAGATTGTACCGTACAATAATCGCCAGTAGGTCGCTATAGAGTTGCAATTGGTTACCCTGTTTATCAGCCCAATCACTGATTCCGAATGAACTCCCGTCTTGAGGAAATCTCCCGTCACGAATTCGGGGAAAATGCTATCAACAATTCCGACGTTTTCGTAGTTTGCATTTCCAACTGTTACGCTAAGTACGAATGAATGTTACCAACTCTTTACAAGAAATTCAGCGGTTTTTTGTTTACTTTTTTGACAGCAGTTGAAAGAAAATGCATATATTTTCACAGGCAAAGTTTACAAAAGTTATTTAAATACAAGAAATAATTAAATGAGATCCATTGTGTAAGCTGTTTCATTAAATGAGCAAGCGCGAAGCCCGAAATCCTTTTCAACGTTTCCTCTAAATTATTTGCTTTCTTTTCTCGTTGCTCTGGGTTCAATTTTGTTTAAATATGGCTTCCGTTGTACATAGCTTTTGTGATCCAACCAAACCTCTAAAATAAAGAAAATAACAGACACAAAATATCGTTCTACTTTTTATAATAATTCAACAAATTAGCAAACATTTTGCCTACTTACTTTTTTCCCAGGTGGTTGCTGTTGAAGTTTTCTGTTTTATTTTAGTTGAATGTACATTGGCACTTTGAACGTGTCTTAACCCTAGACGGTCATCCTTCGTCAAAATGACTACGAACTATTTTATTTTCACTGTAAATATGTTTTTAATTGTTCGTGTTGATCTCCGCTTTCGTACAGCGATAGTCGGTTGTTTACTCTCTTTGAATGCACACATACAGAAGAGCACGCAAATCGTAAGTAGATTTTTTTTTTGCGGTTATGTTTTATGGCGTAGTCAAGTTGACGAAGGATGACGTTTATGTAACTTTCAGGTTTTTGTGGTATTATTTTCTTGATCGATTAGGAATTTATTTCGTTTGCCATGACTACTAAGCTACCGTTAAATGATGAGGAAATCGAGAAGTTTCTCTCCTTAATCGATGACGATGAGTTGGAAAGCGAAACTAGTGAACTAAGTATTGACACGGAAGTGGATCAAGACGAATGCACTCAAAATTTAACTCTATTATCCTATAAACCAAAACCTAGCAAAATAGTATATCTTCTGTCATCTTGCAATAAAATAGGTACTATTAACCCCGTTTCAAATAAGCCAACCATGATTGAGTTCTACAACGGCACCAAAGGGGGAGTAGACACCCTGGATCAGATGTGCAGCGCAATGAGTTGTTCAAGAAAAACGAACAGGTGGCCATTGTGCCAATTTTTCGGTATGCTGAACATTTCTTTTATAAATTCGTATGTTATTTACACACACAATATGTTTACAGTTGGACAAAAGCCTTTAAAACGGGTAGATTTTATGAAAAAGCTTTTTACTAGTCTTATAGATAGTCACTTAGATGACAGACTTAATATGCCAACAATTACCACTACGGTAAGAAATGACATAATAAATTTACGACCTGACCATCCTAAAAATGGATCAGAAAGTATGATACGGGCATCAGAAGCTAAGAAACGGAAGATTTGTGCCATGTGTCCTTCTTCCAAACGAAGAATGACGAAGGTGGTATGCGCAAAGTGCCATAAACACCTATGTGGAGAGCATAAAGTTGATGTTTGTGCCTCCTGTCTTATCTGAGGTTTGAACTTCAAAAGCTAATTTTTCTATTTAAGTTTAATTATTTAGTTTTAAGAAACTCAAAGACTTGTATCAGAATTCCTGCCACAAATTGTGATTTTTTATTTTTAAAAGGTAATGCCTTAAAGTTGAAGCCAATTGATAGAAGACTGCGAATTATTAATTTTAAGTTAAAAGAATATAAGTTTTCCTTTTTATTTTTGACTTGTATTTATTAATAATGAAATAAATAAATAAAAAAAATAAAACGCGTTCATTATTTCGACTCACACCCTACTGAAAATGGATTTGCAATAAGTCGTCGTCATATTGACGAAGGATGACGTTAATGTACAAAAAAAAAGGATGACCGTCCAGGGTTAAATACGAAACATTAAATTCAAATAAACAGCACTTTCATGTGCTTATATGTATGTAACGATTCACTAAGATGACTACGAAAGTCGTATCCTTAACATGAGGCTCAAGGCTTTTTAGCTGCACGAGGTTTTTGGAAAACCTTGGGCAATGACTGCCCGCTCCTCCATCATATTCACTAGTCCCATACTAACTTCTGTTAGCGGATGGTCTTTACCTGTTCAAAAATAAATTTAAATTTATGTCCTACAGCCATTAATTACATTTTTAATTACTTCTGTGAAAAATATCCACTTAGTTTCTAGTTCCTCGTATTTTTTTGTTAATTATTATTTTCACTTCTCCCGATAAGCAAAAGCGGTCGTAGATTATTCTCACGAATAAATGTCAAAATTGTTTTTCACTCGGAACCCGTGCTGGCAATCTCCGAATTTCGAAATTTCGTAAGAATTTCGTGATTACGTCGGAATTGATGATAGCATTTTTCGAGCTCCGACGGAATTCATGAGAGGCCTGTGTACCTTTGTGAGCGATTGTAAAGACGTAACGCCTTTCTAATGCTTCTTTAAATTTGTACGAGTATGTTTATAGTAACATATTTTCTTACACAAAACAATAAAACGTATGTATTATATTTTTTTTATAAACTTTAATACAGACAACCAAATCCTCAAGTTTTAGTGAAATTATGTGACACGTTTGCTTGAGTATGAGCGTAAAAATTAATATCATTGTATTCATATTTCATAAACTTCAAAATAAGTACATTTATGTATTTGCACATTCGTCTGTCTATGTTCTTGTTAATATGTAGATATGTATGTATGTATGTGCGCATAATATGTGCAAAAACACGTTTTTGACATTTATTGTTGCCAAATATGAATTTATGACAGTTCAATAGCAACAGCTACGAGCACAATCAGCGCGCGACATTGGCAAACTTTAGCAAATGAAAATGCTAACACACACACATCCAAGCATATATTTATACATATGTATCACACGAACGCATATGAAAAGTAGGTACGCAAGCCATGCGTCATGCGTAATAAAAAAAAGAAACATTTTAACATTAAATACAATAAACATTTCGAATGTCGCGTCGCCGGTCTAGTGTGTTTACGGATATTTATGCGAATTAAATTAATGATCTTTCTAGTTCATAAAATTCAACGTTAATGTCGAATTGAATGCCACAAGCGTGCATGCATGATTGTACATACATACATACATACATTCATACAAACAAGTATTTACTACACTTTGGTACTAGAGTAAAAAAAAAAAGTTACCACTAAACGACTCATTTGGCAAGCAGTGAAAGTGGAATTCGTACATACAAACGTACAGACCAGTGATTTTCGGCGCACATACTCATCCATACATACTTACAAACGAATGTGGACACTTTCTCCTAAATTCGTTCATTGACTCATTCGCTTACACAATCAATCGGTCATACTTGCCTATGTGAATGTATGTATTTATGTATGCATGTATGTACATATGCATGTAAGTATTTAAAGGGCGCCACTCTTTTTGAGTGACATTTCTTTTCGTTACAAATTGATTGTCATAAATGAACAATTTATAATTTTTGCAACATCACCGTCAACGTTTCCTGGCAAACATTCACAAAAAAAAAATAAAACATCCCATTTGCGAGACTCGAACATCGTCCGCCTCTTTCCTTCCGCTATGTTTGCACTCATCTTATCGCTATAAGCAAATTGCAAAAAAAAAAATAAAATCATATAATATCCAAAGCGTATTTGTTTTCTGCAACACTGAAAAATAAGCAATGTACATACTTCAACCCTCGGCAAGGCTGGGTGGCGCCTGCCGCTTGCTTCCGTGCTGCAGCTGCTTATCGTTTTTCTCAACAGTCACAGCTTCGCCGCTTGAAGGCAATTTTTCTTTTTACTTATTCAGACGATTTTTTCTGCCTATCTGCTTCCTGTTCGATTGAGTTTTGTTTACGGTGCATTGCACACTCCATTGGTTATTTATATTGTTACTTACCTACATATCACTGTTGTGATTACTCCTATGTATACATTTTATACTTTGCATATACTCTTTATCAAAATTATAACCGTATGAATAAAATTTGGTTAATTTATTATTAATTTTATAATACTTTTCATATTTATTAAATAAAATACAACTTTAAATTTTGCGGAAAATTAAAAAAGAATCCAATAAGCTTTCTAAGTTAAAAAAAAATATCAAAATTTGTTCGAGTATGCAGTTTTGTAGCTCAATTAATTTCCATTAACCAAAGTCAAAATGAAATGCGCGTTCGACTCCCGCAGAAGCCAAGAAGAAAGAAGTCTGATGAGGAAATGTGGTAGTACTATAGCTTCTACCGCTTCGAGTATTGTTGTTTTTTCCCAAAAATTTTCCAATTAACCAATAGGCCTTAAAGCTAAAAAATATTTAAAATAAATAGTTATATGGCCCAACAATAACAAATAAAAAATTCTTTTGTTATTTAAAAATTTGATTTTTTATATAATTGGAAAATAATGCGCAACAGCGGTAAAAAATATATTAAAAACCAACAGTAATTTGAATCATGCATTTATTCTACTAAAACAGAGTAAGTTACAAAACTGCATAATCAAAAGTACCTGCTCAAAAAATATTCCAAAAAAATTTGACACTTTATGAAAAGTTATTGAATCTTTTTAAATTTTTGTTAGAAAGTAAACTTTTTATATTAGAAAAATACTTGCAATGAAATTTTAATACATGAAAATTAATTTCATTTTCATATTTGGTGCGGTTATAATTTTTATATGTAGTGTATATATACATATGTGGTATTTATACTACTTACTTATATGACTGTTGATAATATTTATTGTTTCGTTTGTTGTTGCTATTATCATTTGCTCTTATTTACACATGATTTGTGTTTGGAATATGTGAGTGATATCTAAATATACACTTACATACATACATACATAAGTACACACTTGAATGGGTGGTTGCATGTATACGATATTTTTTATTTTATTTTTTTCATTTTCTTATAAATGAGCTAAGTTGATTCAGCGAAATCTATCGCTAACGAAGTCACTCGCATTTTCCATGCACTGTGCCACCCACCCTCCACTGACATCTTGACTTTGAAGCATTCGTTTATCTTCATAATCACATTACTCTTAATTTTCTTTTGTATTGTTGTGCTGGTGTGTTTTGGTTTTATGAAGATGACGTGATATCATGCATGATTTGTCAAAATTGTTATGATCAATACCACTTGGCATGATTCGAGGCGATAATGTGTAGGTGGAAGGGCACTGAATGAATTTCAGGTTGCTTAATAAATACCAGCACAGCATAAACAGGAAGCGATTTAGAATAAAAAAAAAAAAATGACAAAGAAAATACAATAATGTGTTGACTAAAAAAACAAATTCCAATCATATCTTGAACCTTAAACAAACTAAGTCGAAACGTAGATATATTTTTCTTCAAGCTGGGCACTGTCTTCAAGCGACATATTTCTTATAAAAATATTTTTTTCAAACATTTCACCTATGGAGTTTTATTAAGGCACTGGCTTGCTAAGAGTATTCACAAGTTGTCGTAATATGTCGTAAATAGTCATAAAAAGTTTCGGCACCTTAAAATTTATTTTGGCCGTTTTTGTTACATTTCGCAAAACATAAATTTGACTTTTAAAATTTTATGATTTAATGACAAAACGACACTTTATTACACCTTGTGAATCTCCTAAGTAAGTATATTTGAATGGCTTGAGGACAATGACTACTTTCTACTAATAATAATTTTATTGGCACTTTAATCTAATAATTATTTCACGATATATTGGAGCCTGAGTAGGAGTAGTTGGAGCAAATTTAAAAACTCTCCAGGCAGAAGTTTTTTGAAATTAAATGGACTAAAATGATAGACTCCTGCACAAGAAGACTGATTTGCTTACGTGGTTTTCTTCGTACAAACAAAGGAGCAATCAACGCGACTAACTATAATCTAAAAGCAAACGCTTTAATAATTTTTGTCTTGTAATGTTACTGAGTTTGCAAATGCATTGTGTTTTGCCATAGAGACCAGGGAAGGTTGTGTTGACATACAGCCGTAATTTTATTTTTGTATACGAGTATTCTGTGAATATTTTCGTATTTCTGATCAATAGACTTTATGTAAAAGTGTTTCAGTACAATTTTTTTGCTGCTAAACATATACTCGTATGTAGTTGGCATTGTTGGCATTGATACAAAATAAAGAAACTCGACAAGCGCCAATGCCAAGAGGGTAATGGACTCCCGTAATATTTGCACAAAAATATCCTTAAATATGTGTTTTCTTCGAGTTTGTAGGACTAAAATTTATTTATTTCCATGTAATTTAAATACTTTTGAAGTTTTCCTAAGTTAGGATTTAAGTTTTGTTTTGTCCTGTAATCCAATTTTTTCCGCAATTAAATATTTATTGCAAAAGAGATCCCACCCATAATGGTTGGTTTTACGAGTTGTCGTAATTTTCTTTAAATATTTTTTTTTACAGACATAGCAGTTTATCTCTTTGCTTTCAGCTTTGTAAAGAATCCGATCATATTTTCAATTTTCATTGTCGACTTTGGAACTTATAAAAATGCAGCTTCAGAAGGTTTTTTAAAGTTAAGGGAATGGTAACAATAGTCGAAAATACAGAGCGCATTATAATATGGATAGCGGAGTTGCTCATGAGTGCTTCAATTGGATCATATAACCAATTGGACCAAATAAGTCCTCCCACATTCGGATAAGTACAACATCTACGAATTGTTTTTGTTTCAAACACATAGCTGACACTGAGTAGGCAGACGAACAAAAAACTACATTTTTGATGAAGCAAAGCTCTTCTCTATTTATATCAAAAAGCTCTAGGTCAATTAAGTAGAAACTTGAGCCGAAATCATGCGCATAAGACTTGATAGGATAATTTAAACTCAGACTCACTTTTCCACTTATTAAGTGCATTTCAAGTCAAATGTTTACTCCAAGACTTTAACTTAAGATTGCTTTTTATGCGGAAAACCATTTATGGTTTGAACTTAGTATAGGATACAAATTATTACTTTTTTTCGATGCAGTTGTCATCGTCGGTTTAATAATGCATTGTGATCAGGGATGGATCCAGACGGGTCCATTTATTTTCAACTCTTAACGATATTTTACATATTTTAGATATTTGATTATAATCCAATATAAACATGGATATATGTAATAATATTGGGTAAAATGTTGAATGCATGTTTGTAAAGCCATCGTTAGGCTTTGAATCAGTACAATTATAAAACGTCAGGGATTTAACGTGCTTTATCGATTCTCCTCTTTTTCTTTTCCCAAAATATCTAGTATTTGGTCACTAGTAACCTCAATGTCTCGATGAATATTTAGCAGCGCAGATACGTCCTCAATCTCCGTAAAGTAGAAAAGGACCGTTCACTCGAAGCCACCGTGACTGGCAACGTGACACTGATTTGAAAAAATTAGGTAAATGTGTTTGTAAAATTGCCAATTACAAAGACGGTTTGATAAGTCATTAACTTTTTGAATAAAATATACTTTTTCGTCAAAAATACATTATTTTTCGCAAAACAATCTCCTTTTAACTCTTTATACTTAGTCCAGCTTTTTTCCAATTATTTTATTTTGATTCAAACCTCTTACCACACAGCCATTGCTTCAGGTTTAGAAATAGAAAATAGTTAAATAGTCTCATGGATTTGCGCCATGGTGAGAATACACGAGTACATCTAGGATTTTTTCGAGTGTAAGCAATCACCCCTCGCACGGATAGCCTTTTCATATCCAAATATTCGTGTAAAAGGTGATGTGGCTTCTCAGTTGAGATGCCTACAACCTCAGTCACCTCACGCACTTTCATTCTCCGGTCATTAAATATCATTCCGTGGATTTTATCAACATCTTTTTGTACAACGACTATAAAAGACGCCAGTTAAGGACATTAGAATAGCGCTATTTATATTTTATTTAATTCATTTATATGCACCACTCAATTAAAGTTAATCAAATATAATAAAAAAGAATATTGCTGTTAATTGTCCAGACACCCAGGAACCCTCCCCTGTATCCGTCCCGATTGTGATGAAATATACTTTTGCAATACTCATGCTCAACTACCAGATCATTATAGCGGTTCCCTTCCATAAGTTTATTGATCTACACAGAAGCACTATTTCGTCGGATAAGCTTGATATAGATATCCAATTGACCTCGCGTTGTTATGCAGGACTTTCTTGCAAGGTGAGCGCAAACTCTAGATCTGGGTTCATCATTAGCCTTGGTTATTTAACCCAAAAGTGGCAGCGCCTGAATAAAAGTTGAGATCTGTATCTATCAAAGGACCTTGCTCTATCCGAGGCTGGATTTTTGAGGCATTCACAGCATTCCATGATCACTTCAGTTGAGTAAGGCAGCATTGCAAACTATGAATAAATACTCTAGCCTTAGTTTATCATACTTATCTTGATCTCATTTAGCTTTCAAGCATAAAGGTTGGTTATATTAAAGCAAAAATTTGGAAATTGATCTGGGTTTTACTTAGAACCGTGCACATACATATCTCAGCACTTAGGAAACCAATGAAATAATTCATTTTAAATGTTTGTGGATCACACTTTTACATTCCTTGGATGTGCACATGCTCGCACGCAATTCTAACATTTATCACGTCCCTACGCATTGAAAAAGACACGAGTTATGATTTTATCAGTAACATTACTAAATTGTGGGTAAATCAACAAAATACCAAAACTGAATGCCAGAACACGCTAATCCTTACGCTTTACTTTGCGATGATACGTTAATCGCATAGCATGTTCACTTCCAACTCAACTAACTAAGCCATAAAGCAAAAGCTATACGAATAACAACAACAACAACTACATTAGCTCTTTAGTGGTAAACTAAAAAGACAAGTCGTTTTGAAACTTTGAATGTGTGACAAGGACAGTACATAGTGGGCTGTCAATAGAGGTCAAGATGCGACTGAAAAGCTATGAAGTAAGTCGAATTACTTACTCGTATGTGTGTGTGTGCATCAACAAGCCAAGGTTGTAAAGTTAAAAAGCTCTTGAACTTATCGCACATGAAATTGTAAAGAGAAGCCAATCAAACTTACTCCCCCAATTTTACCAGAAAGTAAAGCTACTAAGTAGGATATGGGTGGGCCAAAGTCAGGCGCTAACGTTAGCAGCGCCATAGCCACTTCCGGCAACCACTTTCGCTCAAGTTGAGGTAACTAATAATAATTTATTGAACTTGAAGTCGAGACCGAGGCGGCATACTCAAGGAGTTTGCAAAGGATATTGGTTGGTAAGATATGCCATTGCACGAAATGGAAACGGTTGCATACACACTCGTATGTATTTATGAGTGTATGTGCGTGTGTTTGCTTGTATGTGTATGCGTATAAGCATTTAGTAGAGAGAGAAAGGGCAATTTTTATGATTTATTGCAACTACGAAGGCGGATGGTAGCTTTTTGGAGAGCAGCGATCTGCGAATGGCAGCCACAATGAAACGTTTTGAATGCTAGGGAGCGAGCGGGCAAGCGGGCGGTCGTAGGAGGCGTTCATACTTCAAGTGGGACTTAAAGCAATCGCGCAATACACACGCACAACACACGACCGCCCGCAAGTACGTACATGTTCATATGAGCTTTACTCGTATGTTTGCAAGTTGCTAAGACAAATGTGGCAGCGAAAAATTGTGTCATGCAGCGACGAATGCTGAATTGCAGAATCAGAATAAAAAAAAAAACTCAAGAAGTATTACCCAAAGCGCTAACTACAAACATATACACACACACACATACATATGTACATGTGTGCCAGCTTACAAGTAGAGGAGGCTGGGGGGAATTCTCACACTAAAATGCTGGTAAAAACAAACACAAGTCACTAAATACAGATGCTCGTACGTGTATTTACGCGTATAAATCAAAATTCTCGTATATCATTCCAAACGGTAGTTGAGTAACTGGCGGCATGCCTCTACCCCTCTCACTCTTTCCCTCTTGCTCTTGGTATTACGCTTCTTAAATCCGTACGAGCATTTACTTACTTTTGTTTATTTGGTATTTTTTAGTCAGCTATGCTTGAGAAATTGCTCACCACAGTTACCTTTGTGCGCAACCATTACCATTAATTTGATTATTAACTGAAATTTATTTGCCTCACTGGCCAACAGCCACGCAGCACGGCCCTTGCCGGCGTCTACTGGTTGGTACCCGACTATAACTGCGGCACAAATACATATGTACATACATACATTTATATGTAGTAGTTGGAACACTGCCGGCGCTAAGAGTTGCACATTCCATGCCGTCAACATATGCTCTCTTGCTGCAACTCAGCGTGCGGCTATACAAGGCAAGCGTGAACCACCTGTGACGCGACTTCATTGCTTTTTACTTAGCTCAATTGAAGGGGATTTTCGTCGAGCATGTTGTATGAATGAATGAAGTATGAGTATGAGGTCTTTAGTTAAATACTCGTACATTTGTAAATTGCTACAAATCAAAGTAAGAATCAAAATAAAGTGGCATGGAAATATGAAAAATTTTATGTAGTGGTTGATGGACTGCAGAATAGTTACATATATGGCTTTAACCCTTTCGCCTCAGAGATTTTTTTCAAAAAGTGAATATATTTTCATACTAATTATAAGAAAATGTTAGTTAAAGTTAGGAATTTTTATTACAACCAAACAAGATTCATAGAATGAAGCGGCTTTTCAAAGAAAAATTCTTCAGAATGATTACAGGAATCCTTAGAAGGCACCGCAGACTAAATTATCACCTGAATTAACTAGGATTATATTCGCAAGAACGTTGCAGGTTCTGTAGGGAAGAGAAAAAACACTGCAAAATACGTCCTAGAGCAGTGTCCCGCATTTATGCATAAACGCAAAAAGTACCTAGGCGAATATCTGATTATGGACGGCTTGTTAGCTTCCAGAGATTTAGGTTCCACAATTTAAAATATTTATCTCGGATGTTGGACAAAGGGAATTTCTTTAATCCAAGCATAGGGCACAATAGATCTTGAGATCGCAGTACTTATCTCCCCTAACAATAATGTCAATAATAACGTTGTGCGAGTATTTCTCTGATCCATGTGAAATTATAAGCGGATGTCAGTTAGGATGTCTATCTTTCGCGCATTTCTTTAACCTGAGGTCAGATAATATAGTTTAAGGAAAATAAATAAATCTCTCAGACGCTTGTTTATATCAAAAATGTAAATATCCAAGCATCCTAAATAAATATTTTCGAAAGAGTTGAATACGTCGCATCTTTAGAAACCAGCATTAAAGTCGAAACTCAAGTTGAAACTAAGCATTGGCAGTAAAGCCACCCCTTGACGCAACAAAATACGTTTGAGAAATTCCTCTTCATGTCTTTCTTATAGTGAAAGGTTACATATCTGGAGAGACATTCTGTTATGGTAAATTTGTAGTGAGGCGTTCGGCCATAGGAGTGATCGAAGGTATTTATTGAGGACATCTCACAATTGCACACCACACATTTTGGACCATGTACAAAGTGATTTATTTTTTATATATTGAAATAAATGTAGTTTCAAAACACTCATCAATTGAAAACGCTAAAATTTCTTAAATGGTTGAAAACGAAACGACCAGACATTGCATTGCAGTAATTTCATTTTATTCCCCAACAATTTGAATGCTTGTCAAATTGATAAATGCACCGAAACGGCTGACGTCACACTTTAGTTGTACACCAGTATAACAGCATCATCGAAGGTCGTAGTGAGAGAGATGCAAAACAATTTTGGGCAATAAAATTCAGTTCACAAATATGCGTCATAATTATAAGATCGTCGTTCACTAAAAAATGTCCTTCGATGGGGAACAGAGGAATTGATATATCATTTTAATGTCCTGTACGTGACAGATTTTATTGAATTTTAAGCACCGAAACGAAAACACACACACACTCGAATAAAAAATCGCAGGGTGTCAATACTAAAATAATTTACGCGAAAGGATCAAACTATTTTATGTTCGACAAGGATATAAACAACACAAACAACAACTTGGGTCGTTGGTACTTACGCCAAAATAAACAACGAAGGAAAATTATGTTTGCAAGTCTGCGTATTGTAGTATGAAGTGCGTGTAAGCAATTTTTTATGGCCAAACAATTTCATTATTTACGATATGACGACTTACAAAGGATCTTGAGTAAGAGCAAACATTTTTATTTTTCTATTAATTTACCCTTGTTGCAACCAGTGTGCTCTTTATTTTTCCCCACTTTGGCTTTTTGATCGCCTTTTCCATTGATAAATATTTTGCGACACACATTGGCCATTGAAATACGAAATAAAATCGTAGAAACAGTGAAATATTATGCGCTATAAATCAGCATTAAAGTTTTTCCAAATCATGTTTTCAATTGGGCAAATATATTTACGAGCGACAATGATGACTTATTTACTAACTTCAATGTGAAAAATGTTTGCAGTTAAATGTGTTGAAATATGAAATTAATGAGAAATGTTGTGCGAAAATACTTTTTTATATGCAATTCTTTTGCGTGAACATTAAGCGATTGGTGAGATTAACTGTCGGCGGTATGTAATTTAATATGACATTGCTACAAAACAATCACGTATGTCGCTTTTTGTAAATTTTCATTGTAGTTTTTTGTAGAATTTTCTATTTCTAAACAAGGTACGTGAATGACATTATTTGCGTGATCACCAAGGACAATGAAGAGCAGATACTGGAATACCTAAACAAACTACATGGATATATTATGTTTACGATGGAAATGGAAAAGAAGGGAACAATAAATTACCTGGATCTGACGATTAAGATAGACAAAATTGCCAAAAGACTTGACTACGAAATTTACAGAAAACCGACAGCTACAGACACCATAATACATAACACATCATTTCATCCTCAAGAACACAAATACGCCGCTATAAGACAACTAACAAACACACTTGTACGAATACCTCTATCGCGAGAGGCATACGGAAAGGAACTAAGCACAATATACAACATTGCAACAAACAACGGATATAAAAAGGAGCTCGTGGATAAATTCAGAAAATTTTATGCCGTTTAAAGAAGAAGCGACAGAGAGCTAGACGAAAAAACTTGGACAGTAATGACTTATACAGGAAAAATTACATATAAACTTGCTCACTTTTTCGGAAAGTATAATATCCACACGTCGTTCAAAACTGAAAACAACCTAGGAAGGATACTTAAAAGCAGCACGAATGAAGAAGACCTATTTAACAAACAAGGCGTGTATAAACTGACCTGTGAATGTCAGTATAGCTAAGAACAAGATTTCGTGAACACATACGGGACTACAACAAAAGGATACGAAAACCCACGGCAATGCCTGAATCTAATTTTTCAAACCATTTGGTAAACGAAAAATGTTCACCCGCAAACATAAAGAAAATCGTTAAGGTACTGCACGTACAACAAAAAGGACGGCGCCTAAATGCTCTTGAAAACATGGAAATATATAAACAAAAAACATTTGATGGAAGTATAATAAACGAACAAATAAACAGCAACTCTGATGCGATATTTGCACCATTAAGACTTGTTTACAAAAAACAAAACAAAGACATAGGTGAAATGACAGATACTAACATACAAAAGAAACCTGCAATATCTAAACGGACTAAAATTACTGACTATCTACCTGTTCTTACCGCAAAGGCAGATTCGAGATAAAAAAATACCTTTTTGGACCCTAACTTTACGAGACTTTAGGTATCTATACTCAGGACACTTAACATTTGTTAACATTTACGATTATGCACCAATACCTGATTGACCAAAAAAATGAAATAAATACGGAACAACAGACATAAAATGTACAGAACGAAATTTGACACTGAAGATGGCACAACGCCGAAACCGGTTTGTCTCCTAACCAAACTTGACAAGGGATGATGGAGAATCGCTCCAACAAATATCAACAACTCACCCTGTCGGACAAGAAAAAGGAGAAAACAATATAAAAAAGAAGTAAGAAAATAAAAAGTTCCAATAAAAACACGCATTTCTTTCGTCAAAAATGGTCGAAAATGTTAGAGGTAGTCGGAATCTGTTGTATTCGCAATTATACAAGTAAATCATTGTAAAATTTCCCGAACGGTTGATTTACGAGTACATATGTATGTATGTGCCACCAACAAATAAACAAAAGTGGGTAATTTGCCGCGAAAAGGCGAAAAAACGAAAAAATTAGATATTATTACTAATAATTGTGAACAACAAGTTGCTAAGATAGACGATACACTTTATTACACACAAATCAATATTCATACATATATTTATTCGACTAACGTATTTGGCGATGATTCGAGGATTCATTTTTTTTTTTGTTAATCGAGCATTTCCTCTCACTTGACAAACAAAAATATAGTCGGATAAATTCAAAATACGTTAAAGACCCCGGGCGTTAAAATATCTCATTTTAATTTCGAAGTTTTTTAAGAGCTTAGGTAATCTTGAGTTTAAAAAAACCGCTTTTTTTATTAGCTAAAATGCTTCCATATAGTCCCGAGATTTTCATGGTTAAAGTATAGTTTAAACAGTAACGTTATTTTAAACACTCAAGCATGTATAGAAACTTTAAAGGCGTTTTTCTCGAAACACGGTTTTTAAAAACGGTACAGAACATATCTCTTACAAATTTCAACCGATTCCGAAGATTTTTACACTCAAATGCTCGTAAAACAATCCCTTTAAATCTTTTCTAGGACTTTTGTAATACATAATTTTTTTTCTTTCTAACAATTATTAATAATAATAATAATCCCAACGGTTTAATACCTCCATACCCGCACGACCGTCGCGAGGGGCGCATCCGTATGACGCACGGAATTATTTTTTTTTTTCATACATGCTGCGCCGACTCATGAAAAGCAAACCTTTGTTAACTATCGATATCTAAAACTGTTCAACTACAGAACAAATGCTTATCAGCTGATCGAATAGTAACATATATGTATGTATGTCTCAATTATTGAGAGCATTGAGTATAGTTTACTTTACATAAAAAAAAAGAAGGAGGCTGTGTCAGAGACACGGCCATTAAGTTTAACGTAGAATACGCCATCCGATAAGACAGAAAACATATGTATAATGATAATTTATAATGATAAATAATGCAAGCAAATGAATTTCTTTATTTGATAGTTACTTTTGATGATATACATAAGCTTATGATAGGAAAATAGGATAAAAATGTTTTTAAATTATCAATTAAATTTCTCGCAAAAACGAAGTCAATGGTAGTTATCAATAGTAAAGATAAATGATAAATAACAGACCCAAATCTATTTGATTATTTTGAGAATATAGGCTTATGATGGGAAAAATAGGATAAATATGTTTTTAAATTAACATTTAAATTTCTCGCAAAAACTAAGTCAATGGTTGTGTTATCAATAGTTGTGGGAGCATCATTTCGAATATAATCCAAATTAAACGTATCGCTCATAAATTTCGCCAATCTAGTATTTGAAGTGATTTCTGTGTTAAAATCACCACCAATAAGCAGTAGTTTGCAGCGCTTTCTCTGCCTTTACTCTACTTTAACTTGCCCGCATAAATTATGCAATACAAAGAAAGGGCTGCACGAGTACATTTAAATCGCCCAACAGCAAACACTCAACCAAACACCACACACATATTTGTGTGCATGTGTTTATACAATTTTCATTTGAGAAATTTAAATATTAGGAAGATATCAACCAACATGAAATGTATGTCAAACGAAAGATAACATCTTCATTTGACTACAAAAAATTTTTTTAAAAAAGTTACCGAGCCGTTTCCTTATAATTAAAGAAATAGAGATTACAACAATAAAAACCTGACATAGGTGCCCATACCGTAAGGTAAGACGTATTCTACGCCAAAAGTTATTCTGAAATATCAAAAGAAGTAATGAAAAACATGGGTGAAAAAGCCCTCTGATGTAATTGTAATTTCGTAACAAATCCATAGCATAGCCAATCTTTACAATAAATCATAGCCAGTGCATTTATATTGAAGATAAAAACTCAACTATAATTTTCGGAGTAAAGTTCTGAAAAAATTGTCTAAACAACTTCAATGTATGCGCATTAAAACCTTGTCAAAAAATTTGCCTTACTGTGTATATTTTCTCCGTAAAAAAAAAAATTGAAATTGAAAAATTTGAGCATCGCTTTCGGCTTCCCAAGGTGGACGTTTCCATTTACATTAAACGCTATTGCAGAAAATAAATTACTAAAAACGAATTGGGTGACAAAAAGAAAACATGTTTAAAATGAAATACGTGCTTATGGCGTTAAAAAATATGAATGTCTTAAATGCCAAAGCGATGCTAAAAAGTCATAAACACTAAATTATTACAATAAAACGGAACAGAAGCACCATTTGCCTATTTATTGAATAGATGAGCAGACTACTTCTATTCAAACTTGCTTAGATGGTTTTTGCTCTCGTTAGTGCCAATGCCACTGGACCGGGAGTCGGTTGGTCAACCACATCGTTGATTTCGAACATGTTTCAGCAATTTTCCTTTTATTTCATTACATTTTTGGTAAAACTACGTATGTATGTACTTAAGTGCAACTGAGTCTTCCAACGACAGCAGATATGACACCAAACAGGGCATGATCGACCAACAACAAACAATGACAAATAACTGACAAATAGTCGACTGGTTATATGCAGGCAAGTAAGGAGTGCAGGAAGTGATGACCACAATAGTCGAAAGAACTTGTAATCAGCACGTCAGATACAAAATGTGTCAGCGTGCAGATGTTAAATGTTGTGAATTTCAATGATGTCACAAACAAAAAACCCATAAAATTCAATACGCGCACAAATGGTTAAGAATATCATATTCTTAAATGTCGAATGTACATACATACATACAACTATATATGTACAAAGACACACTCCGTTTCAAAGTATAATGTCGACTTATGTATGTTGTATGATTTTGCAAAAATTTCACATTTATTACGCATTTCTTCGTAGAAAAATAAAAATAATTCCGCGAATTTTTCCCAAAAATTTCAAAGTCAGAATTTCAAGAAAGTTTTTGCGTTAATTAAAGTGCATTTTTTAATGAGTAAAAAGTGAATACCCGAAATTTTCCAAAAATTCCGTATTAAAAGTTTAAATTTAAAGGAAACTTTGTATTATTTTTTAATTCATATGCATGTATTTTAATTGAAAAAATAATGGAACCAGTGTACTAGTACGTTAAAATAAAATGGCTTGTTCTAAAACCAAGCAAATTCCGGCAGAAAGTGTTCGCTTCAATAGTTCAATAATAATAAAATCCTTAGTCCATATTTTTCGAAGTAAACTCGATCGATTTGCATAACATTTTACAATTGGAGATGAAGAAAATTTAATGAGAGTTAGCTTTTTGATATAGTTCTTCCTTTAAGATTTCCACATTAGCTGTATAAAATTTATTTCTCAACTGAAATCCACCTTTTTTGCTATTTTGATAAGAAATATTCTCCAATTTGCAATATGCCTAACTTTGATCTAGACGCAAGCTTTTCGAATGTATCATTTTATACTAAATAGTTACGAAATTGGGTCGTAATTCTTTTAAAAATAATTTTGTTAAACATATTCATATTTACAAAACATGTATGAGTGTATGTATATCCTCCATGAATTTTTGTATTCTACTTCATCTGAAATCATTTTTGTATGTGGTCTGACTAAGTACTCTTGCCTAGTATGTATGTATGTATGTATGTATTTTGGTTTCACATTATTCCGTCGTAGTCCACTCAAGCTATACATTTTGTCACAATATTTCAAAAGAATAAAGCAAAAACGATTCTTTGCTGTCGTTATGACAAGCAGTAAACACATTATCACATATCAAATATGTTGAAGCACATGTTAGGAGTCCAATTTAATACGAATTGGAAATAGTTGCGTATAAAAGACAGCACCGTCTTAAGTTTCAGTTTTTGTGGCCCGAAACAAACATTTTTAACTGTCACTGAAACAAAACATATTCAAGTTTCAATAAATTCTTTAACATACCTACGTGAAATGGCACAGGCAAGGCGAATTCATAAAAGGTGCAGCTAATCAATCAGCTGATTGGTAGTTGGTTGTCAAGATCAATTGTTTAGTTGCAAATAATAAATTGTTCCCTTTAACTACAGGAAATTTCAAGATATGGTTCACTAAAACTATTTGCGGTGACTCTAATAGTTTAAAAATTATTTCGCGAAAGTTAAATACAAAGAAGAAAAGAAATTTAACTACATAGCTGTAGTTTTTGTAAGTTTTTTAGAATATGTCGGGGAAAACCAATTTTTAGATATTTTCTTGCACTAATTTAGGTGTGCAAAAACGTTATAAAGTCATTTTGAAAATATGAAAATTTTTTTTTCTAGATTGCTTAATCCAATACATTAATTAAATTTAGCCCATTTCCTACAAAAAGTATCCGATCAAATTTTCAAAATTTTTAAATTTTCTTGATTTAATTTCAAAGATTATACATGTCTGTTTATTATGAAAAAGATCTGAAAAAAAAACGATAGGTCTCTAATTTCGACTAATTTAACAAATTTTTTTAAATGCTCGATTTTAAAAGCTTAGTTTTACAAAATTGGATATTTTGTTGTTTTAATTGGCTCATATACTGTTTTTATTGTTCATCGCATTTCAATCACTTGACTTCAAATACTCATTAGGTGCTTGAATATATGCTGTTTATATATTGCAATGTATGTTACTTGCTATACTTGATTAAAACTAATTTAATTACTAATAATTTATCTGAATCTTTAAGTATAAACTGTTTTCTGCTCTTTATATTGTAATTAATGCGTCTTGTACTTCAGGGCCTTTTTAAGCTCGGAACTTTTTTAAGACGCTACTGTTGTAGAATGTGCATACATACAAAGCTATTATGCTATATGTAAATATATATACATATGTATACATATATATTTTTTTTCTTTTCAACAATAACTACGAAAATCTAGTTCAGTTTAAAAGAAATTTGTATGTGATCACAATCTAAACATTAACTATCAAAATAATTTGATACAAAAACCTAAATATTATGAAACATGACTTAAATATGTAGAACGCGTTCAACGCCTGTAAGAAATGAAAGTCATAAAATAAATATGAAAATTTAAGTGATACAAATATAAAATTAAAAAATATGTTATAGATAAAACTGAGATAAATTTCTAGAGCTAATTGAAATGATTAGAACATAAACTTGTATAAAAAAATAAACTGATTGCTAATCGGAATAAGCAAAATATATAAATAAGCCACCCTTCGTGAACTCTGCTTTGCCTATGGCCTCGTGCAAAATTTTGCAGCACCTTCTAAATATGTAAATACATAAGAGTATTTTCTCCAAAAATACAACTTCTTAGATAGACTTTTCCTATTAACGCCATTTCAGCACGCACGCACACGCTACATTTCTAACACAAATTGAGCAATACCGGATATCCCTTATGACATAGCATTAAACTCAATACATATGATTGTGGGTGTTTTGTTAGCTTGCGTATTTTCGGTTCATTTTCAAAAGCAAATTACAAAATTTGTACACTTACTTTCATACAATCGCACGTGCATGTATGTACGTACATACATACATAGTTATTCTTGTACATACGTTTAAGAGTGATTTGTTGCAAAAGTTTTCTTCTACATAAATTGTTGACTTTAATGTTGCCGGCGTGCTATATAAACTTTAACTATTGTATTGTGTATGATGTAGCGATATAAATTTCTGAGTATATGTTTTATTTCTTTTAATGGATTTGTAACGATGTTGGTGATTTAGAAAGTAATAAAAAAGTGGTATGTAATTGATTAAGTAAGATAGATGGTTTTTATATATTTTTACTAAAGAACAGTTTAAACAGAGAATAAATCAATTTTATTTTATAGATTTCCTAAAAATATTTTATAAAATCAATTCCATTTGCGTTTTGTGTGTGATATTGACAAAAACCAACTGACTTTGTTATGCCTACTTGACTTTTCAAAAGTTTTTGACTCTGTTAATCATGACTTACTCTGCATAAAGCTAAAAACTACTTTGGATTCGGGGATTTCGCAACGCGTTTTATGCCGAGCTACTTAGCGGGTAGAACCCAATGTATCAGGGTTGGCTCTCAGACCTCTGGTCTAAAAGCTCTGGTGTACCCCAAGGATCTATCTTGGGTCCGTTATTATTTAGTCTCTTTATAAATGACATTTTTTATGCATGAAAACATGTAACTATATCTATCTGGAACTTATGAGGATACTGGTTATCTCTGTACAAAGTTTAATAACGACTTAAAATCCATCTCTGCATGGGCGAGGATAAACGATATACCGCCTCTATATATTGCCGACAAGTGTCTTAAACTTGTGTCAAAAGTAACTAATCTCGGGTTCGTTATTAACACAAGCTTAACGTGTGATGATCATGTTAACTCGATAGTTAGCAAAGTGTACAATATTTTAAGAAATTTACGAATGTCTGCAACTTTTACACCGGTCCCTGTTCGTAGAAAACTTACTTTACAATTAATAATGCCGATCATCTGCTACCCTGAACTAGTTTACAGTAAATTAAATTCTCACTCCACTCATAAAATTAATCATTATTAAACATCAACAATGTAATACGCTATGTGTTCGGGTTAGCAAAATTTGATCACATATCCGGCTGGAGATCGCGTTTATTAGGCTGTGAAATTACCGATTATGTGAAAGCCAGAAACTGTATTTTTCTCTGTCGTCTTATTATGTATAAGGAACCGAGCTATCTTTACGACAAGCTTATTTTTCCTAAGTCAGCTCGAATTAAAGACTTGATAGTACCGAGTTATAATTATCTATCATCCGCACGGCTATTCTTTGTCAATGCCATTCGTACGTGGAACTCTACTCCAATGCACATTCGCAGTAGTCTGAATAAAAGCAACTTCAAGAATGTCTCATATATGTATGTACTTTCGTTAAAATGAAATAAATATATGTATTGTATTATTATGAGTTTTGCTATCTAATTCCTACTTTCTGCTCAATATGTAATCCACTGCTTTATTTATAATATTCTGTAGTATCCTTTAAAAACTTATCTTAATTAACTATTATACCTCTATTTATTTATTTATTAATTTATTATTCTAATGTTACTTATGATTTGTTGTACTATAAAAGATAATAGATCTTATTGTACTAATTTTTGGCAATAAATGAAATGAAAATGA
This sequence comes from Philophylla caesio, assembly GCA_963971545.1. Taxonomy (NCBI): domain Eukaryota; kingdom Metazoa; phylum Arthropoda; class Insecta; order Diptera; family Tephritidae; genus Philophylla; species Philophylla caesio. Next base: position 96,989,465 of record OZ020608.1, on the reverse strand, counting down.
AAAATGAAAATAAATACTGAAAAACGAAAATGTGGTGATTTCCGAAATAGTACTATAACTTCCACCGCTTGGAGTATTGTTGTTTTTTTTAATAATTTTCCAATAAACCAATCGGCTTTAAACCTCAAAAATATTTAATATAAATAGTTTAAGGCCAAACAATAACAAATATAATAATAATGTTTTATTAAAAAAAACACTATATAACTTTGCAGAAATTTTTTTAGTCACATTTCTGTAGTATTTGACTACATTTGACTTAGCGAGAGTGTCGAAGAAACCAAAAGCTCCGCCTTCACATTTGTTCAACCGATCGTTGTTTACTTCCCGCAAACTGCCAAAAAAAAGCTTGCAACCTGCAAATGTGTCTAGCATCGGAAGACCGAAACAAGCAATAAGAGCCACTGCCTGAATTTCGCCACAGCTTTTTTTACTTCTTGTTACTTTGCTGTTTTAAATTAGAAGTTTTAATAATTTTTATCGAACTATAATTTCTGCTTTCTATTTCCTCCATAAATAAGAATATATTTTTCAATTGATTATCTGACTTAATACATTAAATTTTCCGTGATTGCAAAGTGCCTTGTCTTAAATTCTAACCAATGTCAGTATATAATAAATTTCTGGGTACCAGCCATCGCGAGGGAATACACTTTATTGTAAGGGGAAAAAACATAATTGGCAACATTTGAATGACTGTCTAGACATTCGGGTAGCGGGAGATTTGTGAAGGGTGTGTGTTGAGAAGAGTTTGCTTTAACATTGTTCGCATGTTCCTTCTATCAGATCAAAATATTTAAATTGAAATGGAAGATCTACACGTTAGTTGAAATAAATAGCTTTTGTTTTCTAATGACATTTTCTTATAAACAAACGGACGCACAATGTTTCAACGGTCTTTAATATCGTAAGCGAGCCTTGTTAGATGATAAAACCAGATTATATAAATTTGCTGCATTGTTTCATCTTTAATTTTTCCTCTTGAAATTATGAAATGAACTACTTTTATGGAATCCCTTCGAACTAGTTTGTTTTTACTTTACTCGAAGAGACCGCAGGGGGTATAATTTCGTGTTTGGAAGAGGCGAGGTCCATTCTGTCCGCTTGCTTTGTGTTTTACTGAATATATGTAGGGATTTGAAGTCGATTATATGTTCAAATGCACAGTACTTTTAACGCAAATGTGTTAAAAAAAAAACATTTATTGAAATATTTTTTAGCAAAATGTGCTTAAAATAAAATATTACATTTGTCCTTCAGCTCACTTCAACTCGCTGAATTATATTGGTTTAGTTTTTAGATTAATGCCAAATAATTGAATCTCTAAGGGATGTGGCTTCATCAAAACATATTTCATGCCATGGTCATTAAATTCTAAGTTGTGCATACTGACTGATCTCAAAATTGTGCTTCAATCTTGTATCCAATAATTTAATTAAGCTTTTCAATAATTATCAATATTATTGCGAGAATAACTTTAACACAAAACAAATATATGGTTTTGTACACATCAGTGGACATTTGATTATATTTATGGAGCTTATTAAATAGACAGCGACAATGGAAATAATTAAAATATACATTATTTGGTGCCTTGTTGATACATTTAGTCTTAACACTCTATAACGGGCTAAGGACATCTTCTCACAGGAAAGATACAGTTTCTCTTGGAGTTTGAAGCCACCAATTTGCACAGAAATAAAAAAAGGCTCTAAGTCTAAAAAAGTCGCTTGCGATTTCTTTTCTATCTGATTGTTCATTGTTTTAATTTTTTCCGGTACACGCCACTAGTTTTCAACAAAGAATGATAAGCATGCACTCGAAAGTAAAGTTGAAAAGTCAGTTAAGCATAAAACCCAATTCATCACAAACGCCAACACAACACTCGCAAGCGGACATACATACATAGATTGTTGAAAGGACGTTGTGTTTTAATGCAGAAAATTCGTAGAATTTTATGACTTGCAACAATGTGATTGCGATAAGCGCGAAGAATAAACCCACAGCAGCTGAGGGCTTTATCTTTGCGTTGTATGTACATGTGTATGTTAGAATCATGTGACCCTAATACCAGTGTCCTCAAGTATCCTCTTCATTTCACTTTCACACACACTTTTTGGCAACAAATATAAATAACGTACAAGAAGAAATTAAATACATACATACTCGTATGTATAAGTTTATATATTTATGTGTATGATGTGCCCAATTAAATCATACAGACTAAGCATATAGCAGCTCAACTACTACTATTGTCGAAGCTAACGCGTTTTTTAAGTTTTAACGGTGGCATAAAAATGAATCCTTTCACGAAAAAGGCGCATCTTGTAAAGCTTTCAACAACGAGTTTAAGTGTTCAAGTATGGGGAATCTAATCATTTAAGACTCTGCTCTGCTTCTGCATACATACGTACATATGTACATATTTCAACATACTCATAAATGTCAAACGAAAATAAGAAAAGGTCGCTCGGCCAAGCCGAAAAGTGCTAACCTTCGCTCAACACAAACACTCAAACGCTGTACAAACTCGTAAAGGCCATCCAGTGTGTCAATACATACTCGTAGATGAGAATTTAGAGACAAAAGTAAAAGGCACACAAACCCTTACATGCGCGCTAACTCCTTCTAATGCCTAAGCAGTTAAGTTTAGTAAGCAAGCAGAGTTTGTGGCGCCGCTGGTTGGGAAGACCGATGGCTCGAAGCTTGTGTCCCTACTTAAGCACGCATCACTAAACTTTTGTATATGCCTTATCTTATTTCGTTAGAATAAACTTAAACGAACGTATTTAAGCCGCTTTTTGTTTTCTCGCTCAATTCAAGCATGATTGTCCTTTTTCTTTATTTATATCCGCTCCAAATATCTTTCACTCAATTGCTTGCTTTAAATGTTACTTCTATTTTTAATATTTTATTTGTTACAAATACATGCAGCTCCAAAGCTTTTGTTGCGTCTAGTTAGCTTTCGTTGTTAGACTACTATTGAATTGAACTGTACTTCAGAACAGCGAGTTGAAATCTTGATATGAAATCAGTACAACTCATCTACATTTAGGTTTTTTTGTACAACTTTCAGTAGCAAAGACGACTCAGTGTGCGCCGGACGTTAATAAAAATGGTGTAATCATTTGAAGCGAGCTTGTGACACCCAGTGAAGCAATAAATAAATTTTAAGTCTCTTTTAAAATGATTTTAATCGAAGTGCATTATAAATAATTAATTTCAATAGTTCGTTAGAAGTGGAAAAGTTAACTGCTGTATTTAAACTTATTCGCAAGGAACTAATCCCAGCTAAATATACTTCTTCAATGGTTCCACATTTCCTTATCGATTCAAGCCGATACCAAAAACTTCACCAGTTGTCTCTCTCCTTTGCGATGTTACGCCAGTTACTCATACTCAGGACAGTTTGAAAAACAGTGATTGTTATCACACTAACTGAAAAAAAAACGAAATAATAAATATTTCAAAATTAGAAATTCTATAAAAATTAAGATGTCAACTTTACAAGTATCAATATTCAAGTATATTAAGTATAAAATATATATTATATATGTTTGTTTATTTTTCTGTTGGCCTAGTAATTGTTAATTTTACAATTTTTATTGAGCTCAAGGCCAGTTTATGTGGTTCTTTTTTCACAAAAATCTTCCATAAACTGGCCTTGAGCTCAATAAAAATTGTAAAATTATATATTAGTTACATATTTGTTATCTTAATTCCGTTTGGAGTTCCCATTCCCGGCTGATTTCTTGACGAATGTCATCAGGAACTTAAGGTTTATGGATATTTCGCAAAGACTACAGAAAGGCGACACCGGAAGATTAATCTTAGTCTCTTCTTACTCGCAATTCTTGCATTTTATACTGCCAGAAAGTGGAATCGTAGTAATTCGGAAGAAAGTTATATATTTTTTTTGTAGAAAGCAGAAGTCTCTCTGTAGTTTTCATTGGCATATCCCTCTTGGGTGGAGTGAAGCGGGAGCTGCGATAGACAAGTGGACAATATCTTGACTTACTCTTTTGTAGGGCTTTCAGGCATGATTTATTTTCTGCTTCGTCCCTATTAGTGCAAAGGCAAAACAGTCAAATTTTTACTTGAAAACAATAACAAATCAACTTCTAAAAAAAGGTATTGTTAAATTAGCCAGGTAATGTCCAATTTGCCTCTTTTTGGCAACTTAATTTTTCACAATCACAGAACCTTTGAGATTTTTCTTCGTATAAATGAAAATATATCGTAAAACTCAATAATCATTTAAAGCCATTAATGAAACAACTGTACTGTAATAAGTTCAATAAATAAGTTCAATAAAATCTTTCTGCATTTATTGCATTTAAGTTAATATGCAGCGTTAATAAACTATTTTTAGTGGGTTTTACTCCATGCCACTGACGCTAACGCGGTGAGTCTTGCTCTCTCAACAATATCTCGAGTCTTAAAATGTTTAATGGTTTATTGGGAAGTAACCTTCAGATGATTTCAAGTGCATGTGTATCTATTCCGTTATGTAACTTTGTATGTATGAACACAAGTATCATGTCCATTGCAGGATTCTCAGTACTTATTTCAACTTTTGTATTGTCGAGCTGTTTAGTTTTGCTTCTTCAAGTGACTTGTAATTCAATCAGTGCCAGTTTTGTCTGACTGTTACAACAAATACACACAAAACTACTACTTTACAGGAACTAAAATACATACTGGTATACCCAGCAGTTAAAACGGCTATGACTGGACTTTCAGAATTGACAACGTTGAATTCCCTACGTGATTATTTGTGTAAAAATAAAACAGCGCCCGGTGAGTTCCACAACTACTTTGTGCTGATCAAAAACAAGAAAGGAATGAGTGAAGACTGTACCAATTTTTTAATTCTCTTTGAAATATTTCGAACTGAATTTTTACTTGCGGTGTTATCATGGATCTGTATCATTATAATTTTTCAAAGATAGGTTCGCTAGATTGGGGCCGTGCTTGCCGCAAGCAATAAAATAAAAGGAAGCTTAATCTTGTATTTTGTATTCGAAATTGAGCAGCTGTTGAAATGATGACTGCATTCATTTTCCCAACTGGGTACACATATACAAGTACAGCCACAAATGGTAATCCTGTATAAAGCCAATTCGATTGTAAACCAAAGAATCACTTAAGAAAGGACAATCACTGTATCATATCATATTTAATTCCAAGCAATTGTTCCTAGAGCCATACAAATCAAAGCAACAGTCAGGCGGAAGAATACTTAAAACGAAAGTAAAGAAGAACAAAAAAACTTAAACTCCCGCACCAAGACAACGCAACGATTGAAGTTCATATGTACACTTGCACATATTTCGATTTATTTTTATACATACATACATTTATGTATATATGTAAGTACATAAATATACTATATTCAGAAATTATAGCACAACCGCATATTGACAGATTTGGACACTTTATTTTTCTTCTAATTTATTAAAATTACTTTTCATGTAAATTATGGTTTATTCTGTAAGAAAAATCATTAACACCAGCTTTTTAAACTATTAACAAAATGTACAATGATTTAATAAAATTTAAAAAAAAAAATTAGATATTTTTGAGAATGTTGTTTTTGGTTCATTTAATTTTAATCTAAGTAAGTGCAAGTTTTGACGATTTTTTTACGGGCAGTTTTCTCCCCGCATTTACATATTTTTTATATGGAAGGAAATGCGAAGGAAATCAGTGGTAATTCGTAGTCACTAGAAACCTTTGTAATAATACAATTAAATGCTCTCCGAATACATTTTTTCGAAATGTTAGAAATTTTGATGAATTTTTGACTAATGTTTTCTACATTTTTTATAAAATTTATAAAATTGTTTTTAATGGTGTTTTGTTAAAAAATTAATGATATTTCAATTGAAAATTAATTTAAAAATAATTGGATGATAAATTAATTGTCCAAATGTGTCAATATATATATATGATTGTGCTATCATTTGTGAACAGAGTGTACACGCAGTTTCTACTAGCAAATCAGGCATTGCTTTGAAAGTGTCGCTAAGTGAAAACTTTATTTAATGGCTGGAAAATTGTTGGGGATAGTGGCGTTCGGCCATGCTGGCAAATTATATTCAAACAAAAATAAATATATATAGACATTGAATGAGTCTTTTGATTGTACTATTATGTATATGTGACTGTCGTATTGTATGTGTATTCATCTGTGTATATTTCCAAAAGGTTGTATTAGCTTTTCTCTGATTCTTTGCTCCTCCTATTCAGCTTATTTTTATCGCTTTGAATGAAATCTTTCGTAAATCCATACTTCTACGTACAAATATACATACATACTTAGATATGTATGTATGTACGTGTACGCTAACTTATTTATTCAGTACCAGCATATGCTTTTCAATGGCTGGCTATTTCACCAAAAACTTCGCCATTGAAACCTTTCACTTACAAAAGCACACAATTGAACGTACGCACACATACATACATATACATACATATAGGTACATACAAATACATTCATACATAGGACCACAATGCAAACAATAGCAAACAAAAACAAAGGAAGTGATCAAATTTTATGTTCATGCGATTGAAAGGTTACTCAATTCAGTTACTATCTAAACTTTAACTTTTTGACTTTTACTTTTCCCCAAAAATTTATAAGTCTTTTGTTAATTGCTAGTGAATTTTGTTACTTTGTCTAACAGTTTTGTACGTGCACCTTTGTGGCGTTGTCGGTTGTAGCGCTTTGCCGATTATAAGTTCAAGGAAATGTCTGTTTATGTATAACCAAATCAATATTCTTCCGATCATTTGTTCTTTTGTTTATGGTGTTTTTCTTCGTTAAGCACAATCTTCTCAAACAATTAATTTCAATTACTATAAGTTCGCATAGATGCTATGTGTGTGTGTACATAAATGTCAGCATGCGATAAACGTGAGTTAATTTATTTCATGCGCAATTAGTTAAGAAGATTTTTAAGACTAATAATTTTGTTTTCGCTTAATAGCTTGTTTTTGTTCAGAAAAGTGTGCATTGAAATATCTTCAAAATTAAATTATCTGATTTGTTCGAAAGTTCGTATAATCTCATTGTTTGTGGTTGAATGCGTCCTATTTGTTGGCTTTTGAAAAGTCTTCTTGAATTCATACACATTCAAACATGTATGCGTGTATACCTAGAAATACTTATGGGTTTTACAAAAGTTTTTGGCATCAAATTATTGTAGTAATACATTTTGTATATGAACTTTTCGAGAATTCATAGAGCGAATACGTAAAAAACAAACACGACGTACTTCAGTGAAGGATAATATTTAATAATGAAGTTCTATATACGCAGGCTTATTCCATCAAAATGAAGTAATACAGAGCCTTCTGTCGGAAAAGCGAGTTTTTAGTATCAAATAATTAATTAGAAGTTATTACGTTAATGCTTGAATTTAATTATGTATGTATGCAAGTCTATTTTTCAGTGCAAGATTGTATTGTATTAATACCGGGAACGCAAGCAATTTGAATTATCCAACTGTAAGAAGCTAGAAATATTTTGTTATTAAAGTTCGTTATAATAAAATATTATCAATTTCCTGGAAACTGATTTAGCGTGGATTGATTTTAATTGGAAGCTACATATTTTATATTTGCAAAAATATCTGCTAATTTCGTCGAACTGTGTGGGCTTTTGTTGTTTACAATGGCTTAAAAATCAAGGTTTAAAATTATTAATTAATATATAAGCTATAATTCAAGCTATAATTTTGTATATGTTAATATGTTCTCAAACGAAAACCATATAAAAACAAGTTGAAAACTTTTAATAAAATTTCGAACTTAAGAACAAAAACAAAAAAACATAAATTGCTTACAATTCTCATGAATATTTATTTTTCTAACCAATTCAATTTAACTAAAATAATTTATAATACACAAGGCAAATTCAATAGGTAGCAGCAGTAGAAAAATTGAAAAAAAAAACTGAGCTCTGTATATTTTGTTTTTGCTTTTAAAAGCTAAAATTTCAAAAATATTTTATCAACTACCTTGAATTGTACTGAAAGCATTCTTATCAAAACAAAGTTCAAAATTTGACAGTTCAAATTAAAATAAAATATGAAAAAAGTTAAAAAAAAAGTTCGCTGCGGGTACCTATTTGATGTGCCTTGGTAATACACAATTTTTTGGTATGACGCTATTGCTGCATTAAAAAAACGGAGAATGCGTTGTACGAAATTAATTGAGGAAGAGTGTCAGTAACAATAGCTAAAATTTATTTTTGAATATGGAAAATTTCATACAATTTTGTTGAATTTTTTTACTTACGAACAGGTTAGAACGCAGTGTGAAATCTTTATAATTTTGGTTGGATATTGAATTACGATTTTTTTTTAGATGTATGTATATTGTGCGTTGTGACATTTTCAGTGTCGTTTTCGAATTTCTACCCTGTCGGAAACTCAGAAGAAAATCAAGATACAGTAAAATATATTTTTCAAACTCAGATATTATATTCGTCAATGCATTTGTGTGCATTTATAAATATTTGGTTTTATAAATAAATTAATCAGAAATTTTAAATCTTTTTATTTTGTTCTGTTTTAAATATATAAGTTAGAATTATTTTTTTGTGTTTTCAGTTGGAATTTGGGAAGAATTTCGCGACCCTGAAACTATCTACTTTATATATATACTTGAATCCAAAATTTCCGTTAATATTAACTTGTCAAAGTATGTACATTATACCGTGCCACCTCAAAGTAAAAAAAAGAAGCTCGCCCTTCATTAGCCATTTCGAATTTTTTATGCAATGTGATTACGTAAAAAAAAATTTTTAGTCCATAGAGGTCTTTTTAGCATTCGCTTTCTCTACAAAAGTACACCGAAGTAACGCACTTAGACATCCGAATTTATAATTTGTAACTACCTCCATATGAGATGGCAACAATCTGGTCAAATTGGAATGAGATTATCTAGCGATAATGTAAAAATGTGTGGGAGCAATTTTAGTCATCCCTTGTCAAGTTTGGTTTGAAGAAAATTGATGACGCAAAATGGTTCCAACAAATATCAACAATCTACCCTGTCGCATAAAAAAAAGAAGTTTCGAATTGTTTAGGCTTGTCGTAATTTTTCCGACCACCCTAATGTTTTACCTAAGCAAAACGTTAGCCATGTTAAAATTTCCTTCGCTTGAAAAACCGATCTACTGGCTAACGTAACTTATAAAAAAGAACGGCTTACTTACTTGTTTTCCAAATAGCGAGACGAGAGTACGAGATTTTTTCGAGCCAACCACCAAACTTCACATCAACAGTTTTTATATTGAATCAAGGTAATCTACAAATTCAATTGTATTATTATTTAACTAATCAAATAAAGATAATTGACATATTATTAATACCCAACATTCTGTGTCCTTTCCATTCTTTTCGTCACAAAATTGCATCGGTGCGATCGTAAGATACTCAACTACACTCGCTGTCCACACCGATATCCATGGTCCTTCGAATTCTGTAAAATTGTTCTTAGTATTATGAGAATTATTAATATTCTGTTGAACTAAGTACATGTAGCTTAGGGTGAACTTAAAAAATAAATTTAGCTTTGAACTCGTCTTGAAAAAATAATTTTGTAATTTAATTATCAAACATTAAAAATTAAATAATTTTTTGACGAGAGATGCGCACATTATCAGCTCTATTCTGTGCACTTGACAAATTCAACATCTTGCTTATTTAGCAAGATTGACAATTTATCAATATTTTTCTATTCTATGTCAAAAATAAAAAGCTCTTTTCTTGATAAACTGCCAAGATGTCAAATGCTCTTGACAAATAAAACATCTGTTTTACTCTTTGTGCATAGTTGTGAAAATTAATTTTTTAGAATGGAAGAAGATATTTTACTTTTATTGTTATTGTTAGACGAAGAGGAAAATTGCGAAAATAGTGATCGCGCGTTGAGTGATAACACGTATGCAAAACTTTCGTTTGACACGTGACACTTTTGGTCGTGTTTTGACTTCCTAAAAATTAAATAAAATAATAACTTACATATTATTTTACAAAATACAAAGAGCTTCTTGCTTGATAAAATTCTTGATAAATTATCAATATTTTGTTAATTTGTCAAGTGCACAGAATAGAGCTGTATACATATGTATATCGTTATGAATATGTAAACATAACTAAAAAATCTGATTCTAAGTCACCAAATTTGTTTTCTATGTACATACATATGTATTTTAAAAAGAACAGCAACAAATACATACCTAGTCTCAGCAATAATATTTACTGAAAGCAACCAAATTTCTGTAAGCTCAGTAACAACAGCAAATTTTACTTGTAAAAAAATTAAAAAAATTTTCCAGGGGACTGAAAAATGCAATCTCAAAATCTATGCCATTAACATAAAAACATTGTTCGGATTATTCTGTACTTACGTACTATATCTACTTGTACTTATTGATGCATGTGATAACATGCAGATTATTTGAATATTGAATTTTCAAGCTGTTAGTCCTTATATTTACTGCTGTTGCTGGTAGTAGAAGTACTTATTTGTAGCTGTTGTTGCTGTTTGCCACAAGTTGCACTAGTTGCACAGTTGAAGCGTTGCACTCAATTATGTGCATCATTTGCTACAGCTGGAAATTACCAAATGTTGCTTTAGTAAAAGCTTACAGGTACTCAAACAACAACATAGCGACAACAACAACGAGTTGCCTTTTTATACAACCAAACAAAAGATCTTTGTATAAGTATGTAGGACTTGGCGTTGAAAAGGCGGAGATAGAAGATATCGACATAGTCCACCTGCCTGAAGGTAATCAGCGCAGCAAAACAAAAACAAAAAACCAAAAAACGAAAAAACTGAAACGCTGCATTTGCTCAAATTTCAATTTGCATTTCAGCTCGATGAGCCGTGTTGCAAACAAACAGTTTAATCGTTGCACTTAAATGCTCGACAAGTAACTGCCGTTTTGCAACATCAAGTCGAATGGGCCGAGATATAAACGAACTAATGGCAAAGTTGGAGTTGCAGAGAACAAAATTGCAGGTATACACACAATGCATAACGGATCCACTAGCCAATCCTTACGCTCAGCAGATTATCGTGCAGGCAATTATCTTGTCTTTCGATAGATCCATACATACAAACATACATGTACGCAAACGAGTACATCCATACATAGAAATGTATTAAAATGTGTTGAGGCCATGTCAAAGCAAAGTCTTTTAATGTGGGTTGGTGTGCTGCTTGGCATACTTACCATACTCAACTCAGCGTGTAATGATCACGTTTATGCTAACTGTATTGTAGATTAAAGTGCTTTAAATATGTACACACGAGTATGTTTGCATGTATAAACAGCTTTAATGCACTGCTTAAGCTGATAAATTTATATCATTTTGTTGCAGCTTCCCCTGCATCTGCTGGTGTTGATCGAATTGCTGACGTTTACATAGTTTAATTTTCTGTTTTATAATTTAGCTTGAAAACAAAGACTTCTGTTTTTAACAATTGCACTAGCTATTGTATTAGTTAAAAGGTTATTTGAAACTGAGTAAGCAGCAAATAAAAACTTTCTTAATTTAGACTGTGAATAAGCTCAAACAAGTATTGAAATAATAAATGGTTATCATACAATTTAAAAAAATATTTTCGAGATGTGTCATAATGCGAATAATGCATACTATTTAAAAAAAAAAAAACAACACAAATCTTATTAAAAATATTTTACAATTTATTTACTCAATTTCCATAATTTCAAGCTTTAACAAAATGCATAGAAACACAAGCCAAAATTGTATAGAAAATTTAAAAAAAGTTAATCCTACTTTCGTCAAACTTTTTACAAAACGTAAAACATTTTTCTATATTTAAAAAATTTTTTTTTTGAAGATACGGCTTTGTTAAGCCAACTGAATTTTATAATCGTAAAACGCGTTTTTGGAATGACAATAAATTACCGTTCAGTTTTGCTGTCAATGTTGAGCAGATTTTTATTATTAAATAACGAAATATACCTTTTTAAAAGGCTTTGCATTGTTAAAGCAACTGGCAAAATCTTATACAAATATTCAAATGGTTAATCAGAAGTTTTGGAAATTTCCCAAATATAAAACTTTATATATGTATATCTTAAAATTTTAAAATACATATTGAATTCTGAATTGAAGGTGGCAATAATAGTACAGATATTTTTTTAATTTTTTCCTAGCGTATATGGCGTATAAAGTATTCTTTAATGCTTGGTAAAATAAAACGAAATAAACTATGGTGATTTTGATAAATTTTTTGAAAATATTTACACAAACGAATGTCGCCAACACCGCGGTGTAAGCTGCTACAAGTTCTTAGTAAAATTTATAATCTCGCCAAAACACATTTTTGAAGAATTAAAAAAAATTTTTTTAAAGAAAAAAATGCGGTTCTACAAAATTCAAAGTAGATGAGAGAATACCGAGTAAGATCAAAACATCTCCTAATGAATCAGAAGTAGAGACCATAAACTACTTTCTTTTGAATTATCAGGACAGAACTGTATTTTGCGCATATGGCTGATGTTCGTTGGAATAACCTTGAAACCTGCGAAACCGGGAGGAGCTTATGTTCGCATTACAATGAATGGATGAACTTTTAAAGATAATTGCCGGCCATGCAGCCGAAATGAACCTCCTTACAACCCACACTGACGAAGCTGTGATATTGAAAAAAGTAAGGAATATTCAACATTTGTACACTTCAGAGAAGAGACACTGCAGAGCCAGATAACATCAGGGGTGCCAGAGAAAGCGTATCCAAATAGTGCTCTCAGCAATAACAGGGCTCCATGAAGTTTGCTCGGACCACGCGTCTACCAACCCACTCACCAACATAGATAGGTATTAAAAAAAAACATTTTCTTTCACCAATATTAAGACAATATTCTTCCTCTCCGCTGCTTTTACCAAGACCGTGTCGATTTTTAAGTCTCCAAAGACTTTTATCTTATTATATGTATTTATTCTTAAAGCATTTGCTTAATAATTATGAATGACAAAAAAAAATGTTTCGATTACACCGTGCTAAAAAAAATTTAATAACTGCGAAAACATGACATCAAAATAAAAAACTTAAAAAAGTTCAGTGGTTCAAAGTTGGCAATGGCGTATTTGAGCTCAGTTGCAGCCTATAGACATTTTTTATTGAAAATTCCGTATCTTTGACAATTTTTTACCAATTTTCATAAATGAACGCTTGTTTTGTTTGTAAACGTAGAAACTACAAGAATTTGTAGCCACTTATATTTTTGAGTGCCAGGACACAGTAACATACCGGCTAATGAAATAGCGAACGAGCTTGCAAGAGGGGAACATCCATTCCGCTTTCATCACGCTGGAAGGGTCTAGGTATGCCGCTTGCTACCTGCAAACTGTTTCTAAGGCACTCATCCCTTAAAGAAACAGAAGACCGTTGGAAAAACGGTAGTACCTGCATCATGTTCAAGCTCATATCTCCGGAGTGGGAGGTTAAGCGATCAATAGGTCTTCTCTTGCTGAGCAGAGCAGACCTGTCCTTAGGTTAAGGAATAATAACAGGTCATGCACTCATAGGTAGACACGAGGAGAGACTAGGGGTTCCCTGCAATGACTTCTGCAGAAGCTGCAGATATGAATAAGAGCCTGAAACCGTGAGGCACCTCCTATGCGAATATCCCGCGTTATGGGAAAGAAGAAGAAAACTCTAAGGATCAGAGTTCTTCAACATCTTAAGCGATCTGTCCAGAGTAGAGGTACGCAAGATTTTAAGGTTCCTAGTTTCCACACGTTGGTTCGAGTAGGGGGATTTTTTTTTCAATCCGCGTGATATAAAAATGGGCCTAGTAAAGGCCTAGGTGTGCTGGCGGATCCACCAGCAGCCACCTACCTAACCTCCCTATATTTTTAGTTTAAAATAATATGAAAAAAAACGGCTTTAAATTCGAAAATAAATATTCACATACATTTTTGTGAATTGAATCCAAATGTTTGGTTGTATGTGAAATGAAAGTGAATGACAAAACGTGTGTGAATGTTAAATTATTTTCGATTGGAATAATTTTTTAAATATTCTCTGATGTTTGTATAAGCCATTTATTACATTTCTGTTTTAGTTATTCATTGAAATATGCGTATTTTCAAGTGTTTCGCTGATGACTCCTCAAAAAAGCATACATAGCTGAATCCGAAAGGGAAATTTCAACAACAGCTGTTTGTGAATTGACACAATGATAACCGTTGAGTGTGACAGGGCTGACCTGATATGCGAGGAAATTTGTGAAATTGGGAGCGCACTAATTCATTTTCACAGGAAATTTTTAAAATCACATTGTGGAATTGAAATTTGAAACTGGGAGCACGGCTGATACTATGTTTTTTCATAGTCCCGTTGAAAAATTATGTTTTGAAAGCGCAAATGCTAACCTTTCTAAAGCCGTATTAAAAATGAAATTTGAAGTAATCAAAAACACGAAAAATCAGTTTTTAAACAATAAAAAAATATTTTTAGGGTCTAGAAAATTTTTCGACCAACCCAACCCAACCTCCACCATTTCACTTAAAAAAAGCAAAACCACTGAAGCACCGTGTCAATTTAAATTTAGTAAAAAATCGCAAAAAATTTATTTATCATCTACTATATAATATTTATACAGAGCAACAAAATAGAAAAAGTAGAAAAGGCTTTCCTCGAGACATGTAGATGTAATATATTTTATGGCGCACAAACTGTCTAGTACATAAGAGATGTCAATTTTAACTTACCACCTCAGTAAGTGTACGCATAAGTAACTATGTACACAAATGTATGTAAATATGTATGCAAATGTCAATGCGAATGAAAATGAAATTGCATTTGACAATCCTTTACGATTGAAAGTTGGTTAATTTGTGGGCGTGTACAATTCAAATTAAATGGGCGTTTCGCAATCAAACCCTCATTGCACGATACGCAATTACAGCACCGTTGGCTGAGTGTACCCTGATCGCTACAGTTACACATATTCATATATGTATGTATGTATATGCCAATACAAAAGGACACTCATACTTACCAAATAAAGATGTTTTTATGTAAATTTTACGGCTTGTTAATAATCCTTAACGCATTTTCTACCGATGTAGCAGTAGAGCATTTGCTATTCCATGCCAAAAATTACGCGACTAATCTCTAAAGAGAGTATTCCGGAATTGGTCTCTATCGGGTACAATTGGACATTAATTACTCGCAATAAGTCTCAAACGGCTATAATTGTTGATTAGTCCAATATTCATCTCTTTCGGGTATGATAAACGATGCATTGGTGTGCATTGGCACGCACTTAGGCAACAAAATTGTAAGCGCGTCGTTGGCATGTAAGCAGAGCATTCGTTTAGCAATTCTTGTTTAGCCGGGTCGAATCTCGCTCGAGGCAATGATTTTTATTATAGTTTTCTTAAATAGACTGCTCCTCATTTATACCCATTCGGGTATAGAAGGGGACAATAAGTCTCTTTATAGGACATGCTCGAATGAATATATGAATATGAATATATGAATATATCAGAAGCTGTATTAGTCGCATGTTCCTTTGAGACTATTCCCGGTCTCATTCTAGACTAATCGCATTTTTTGCAGGATTGTATCTGCAACGAGTAAAAGTAGCTACTGTAATAAGAAACAAACAAAAAAAACACACACACACAGCAGGGAAAGTCTGAACAGCGGAGACAGGCGATGTCCTTAGTGTCGGCGCTGCTTCCCTTGTAATCAATTCGAATAAAAATATTTTCATGCTCGGTTCATAGATACATATGTAAGTATTTGGCTGCTCTGTATTTGACAAAGGTGCAGTGGGCAAAATTGATATGGATGCACATACGTACAAGTGTGTGTGTTGGCAGATATGCAACAACTTGCTGCAGATACTGGCAAAATGCTGATGACAAACCCATTATCGGCAAAACAAACCGGAGATTAACTTGACTGTCTGCGTGTCAAGTTGAAACTCAAATACACGCACAGAGTGGATTAAGCAGACGTAGCAAGACATAAATGCATAGCTACATACATACATATGTACATACATACGAGTACAGGTTTGAACTAACACCAATAAATAAATAAATACGGTCAGGTCAGAGTCTATGGCTTAAATAAATACAGACCGACAAGAGTAGGCTGGCAATTTAAGCTTTTTGTGTGCAAACTGATAGAGTATATACATATTTACATAGTACACACATATATTGCATGTGTTTGTGTGTGCATATGTGTATGCTCGTGGCCCGATGAACTGCCGGACATCTGAGTGACAGCGTTAAGGTGAAGTTTGCCCTCTATTGCCGCCAGTCAGGCTGCAACATAATTTTTTACTCACTTCGAGTCGCACAAATGGACGACACAACCAGTTGTGTCTGGACGTATATATATATATATATATATATGTGTGTGTGTGCGTATATTGGTTGTGTAATTGCAATGTGGTGTGTATGCGACATTTTTGGAAGCTTGACAACCAAATGACTTTTAGATTTGGTACGCCAATGCGACAAGTCGAAACTGCCAAGCTGCCTCGGCACTTACCGCCGCCTAACTCATCTGCAAGCAAAAATTCCCCACACTTTTCCACAACGCTAATACTACATACATAAATATTAATGTAGATATTTGTATGTGTGTGTGTGTGTTTTTTGTGCATGACAGCGTGATTACAAATTACACTTTTACTGCAGCGGCGTATAAATTCCGCCCATTGCCGGAAATATAATTCCATATTTGAAGGGTTCATTGGTTTGTGCGTTATACTCGTACTACTAAAGTCGCTACAAAATATACAAAAACCATATCACACATACATACATGCACATTTGATGTCATGAGCGGTGGTTGGTTAGCTGATTTCAAATGACTACCGGTTGCTGCAAGTCTGTGCTCCTTGGTTGGTTGGTTACTTAATTGCTTCCCGCCAGTTGGTTGTAAGGCTGCGTCTCTTGGCGATTATTTGATCACGACAACGTTGAACTGAGCTGGTATTCATTGGATTTTTAAGTTTCATTGGAATATGAAAGCTATTGTTAAATAAATGAACATGGTGTTAAATCATAAAATGTGTATAAATTATTTATGTAAAAAAACTGATAGTTATGAAATTAAAATATGCTACTACTTACACAATCGTTCAACACTTTCAGTTCGATATTTAAAAGAAAAAAATGTTAACTACTCTTAAAGACAATTGCTGATGAAAATGTTAAATGGCACTAAAATTGAATTAAATGCCATTTAACTTCCGTTGGTTTTTAGATCATCTTTAGTTAATTAACCAAAAAATTGGCCACACTGATTCGTGAGATTTATAATGCATTTGTTTGATTGTTTACTGAAATAAATAAATAGATAAGATGCGAAATTACATTAGGTAAGGATTTAAATATATTGAAAGTATGTAGGAATTATCAGTAGGCTAAATGAACAAATAGATAAGGTAAGTTATTACATTAGGTAAGAGCTATTAGGGCATTATTGTAGCAAATCTGAAGCCGCCTTCTTAAAAGTTAGAGTCTTCTTTAGCTTTAGAGTAGAAAAAAAACTGTCACTAAAGACGCTACGAAACGATTTCGGCATTATAAATGATGTACGTTTGTTAAGAAATACATACATAAATAAACAACTATTTGAATTGTTCTATTACCGCCTGCCTGCTACGGTGTGTCTGCTTTTTAGACTAATATTTGTTTTCTCGAGTACTCGTTTAAGTTAATGTCGTCCACAAATTTCACACGCAGTAGATCTGACAGATAAAATTTATCTGCCAAAAAGCAATGCCCACTTGAACTACTCTGAGAGAGAATATTGAGGAATTGGTTAATATGGGAACGAGTCAAGGCATATTCAATAGGTAGGCGCAGTAAAAAAATATAAAAAAAAATATGAGTTATGTGTATTTGGTTTTTGCTTTTAAAAGCTAAAATTTCAAAAATATTTTATCAACTACCTCTAATTGTACGGAAAGCATTCTTATCCAAGGCGAACTTAGTAAGGTGGCCTCAGTAAGCAGCTGATTGATTTGTTTTTTCTATCGCCGTGGTACAGCGAATGTCAAAATCATTCGCTGTACCGAAAGCAACAGCAAAATACATTTACTTTTTTTCCTCAAACATTTGCTGCCACCTTTATTAGTTCGCGTTGATTCTTATCACAACGAAATTCAAAATTTGACCATTCAAATTAAAATAAAATATGAAAAAAGTTCAAAAAAAAGTTTGCTGCGCCTACCTACGAGTATTTGACGTGCCTTGGAAAAAGTATACAAAAGCCAAAGCTAATTCATAGAAGGTGGTATATACCCATCAGCTGATTGCTTATTCTATCTACGCGTTATACGGTGAAAGTGTCAAAATAGTTATTTCGTTAACATTTTAAATTTCTATTTATGTTCGTGGTGGAAAATTCCATGTGTAAGACAAGCGGCACATTATATTATCAAGAAGTTCATTTGAATATTTTTACTGTAAAGCTTCAGTACGTTTGCTTTTTGTGTAAAATTTGGAATTCCACTCATTCGTTTATTTTGGTTTTTCTAAGTTTCTCTGACATTTTCACCGCAAACTACACACAATTTTTTACTTATGAGTACATATGTGGAGTATACCACCTTAAATGAATTCGCCTTGACAAAAGCTTTGCCTTTGTGATTTTTAAAAACGTCAAATTTATTCAAATATTAATAAAATCCAAGGATGCATTTTAACGTTAAATTTAACAGTTCCGAAATCTTTTCTCTTGTTTCGGTTGAACAATTTCAAAATATTATCGTCAAAGCAATTATCATAATAAATTTCATTACGTTTTTTACCGAAACGAAATGCTGGCGTTAACGTTTAAACGTTAAGAAAAACGTTAAGAAAAACGCTGGAGATTCACATGTCGCAAACAGAAGCGCAAACAGGCGCAAACAGAAGCGCTGCATACTTTTAGGCACATTAAAATTAACGAAAACGGAAATTTTATAACGTTGCAACATTAACGATTTGATTTCGTTTTGATAACATGGCGCCGAAACGCAACAAACTCATTTCGTTAAGTTAATTTTGTTCGTTAACAAAACAAAATGGTATCGTTTCGTTTGTTGAGCAGCCCTGATAAAATCGTTAAAAATTTTAATTTATATATACAAATGTATGTAGATTTTATGATGAAAACACCGATAAATTTAAAGATTTATGTTAAACGTTTAATGTAGTGCGTAAGCATTAATATAGTTCACTTAGTTCACTTAGACTATTATTTATAGTTTTAGTTATTTAGAATTTAGTTTACATATACAAATTGTGCACTTATCCTTCATTGGAATATGCACCTTTTAATCATGAAAATTTTAAGATTTTGCTAATTCTAAAAACCACTAACGACCCCTTGGAAAAGTTTATTGGGTATAGGTGTCGCTGAATGTATCTTTAATTAATACTCTGGGATAAACTGCTATTTTTTATAGTTTTAAAGTGTTAATAAAAAGAGTTTTTTTGTTGCACTAACTGTGGAACAAGCTACAATTGCCTATGGAAAAAGTGTGAATTGGTAAGATTTACTGTTGCCATTGTAAATGAGTGACCCTCTGTCTCGTTTGAAGTTTAAATATCATTAAAAAAAAAACTCAACTAGCCAACTCGGCTAGCGTAGCACATAAGGTAGCGTATTGGCTCTGCAACTCCGAGCTCCCGGGTTCAAAGCCTGAGAGAAGTGGTTATGAAAATTAAATTAAAAATAATTTAATTTAATAATCAAAAAGAAGTCTGATGAGGAAATGTGGTGATTTCCGAAATAGTACTATAACTTCAACCATTGTTTTTTCACAAACAAATCTTCCATAAACTGGCCTTGAGCTCAATAAAATTATAAAATATTAAAAAAAAAATTAAGTATAAAAACAGTGCAATTTTTAAAACTGATCGATAAAATCATGACCTAAATAACACAGTGTGAAGAGATTTTGCTAGATTTCACGACATTAAGAAAATTCAAGAAAGTCAAGCTTCTTGTGAATTGAACAGGGAGCACATACAGCAGACATGCACTCGTCCGAGCATATTTTACTTTACAAGGTTTCTGTCACCGCCTTTTAAATAGCTCAGCAGTTAGTAAGCCCTTAACTTTTTCATTTCATAGTAGAAGAGTTGGAAGACACTGCTATCGTCGTTTACGATTGTATGATTCATGTTCGAAATTTACTCCGAAATTTTCTAATTGTTCTTATCAAGCAAATTGGAAAAGGAGATCTTTTCGTATCTCAAGGGTCTGTAACAGGTCGCCATCAGGAATTTGCCTCAATATTATTTCCAAAGCATTTACTTGTATTCTTACCTAAAAAAGCTTCCTCCTTCGAAATCGTGCACGCACAGCTCGAATTACTTGTAGTTCCTTAACGGCTGGTATTTCAAATTGCACCCGTTTTCCTTCGAAGTCGGCAAACACTTCTTCAGCGGCGATACATAAAGAGTGATAAATAGGGTGCCATTACTCGGAAATATCATTCTGTTTATTATTTCTCTACACTTTTCGTCCACCATGTCCCATTTAAAAGTTGGTTTCGTTGAGGATCCAAATAACACCGGACAATTATATATATATTTTTCCGATCAGGACAGTTTTTCACAGTGTAATCGATTGAAAAATTTTAAACTTTTAGAAAACTTCCAAACGAATAAGTTACTCATTCTACTTGGTTACTTGACAGTTTTTTCAGTAATCAGAATTAAAATTTTATACAAAAATTACAATATTGTTCATTGATTAATGGCGTAGCTCTTGAAACTCACCGCAATTAAATACGTCAAACTTCATAATGTCTATAAACATCGCCCAAATGCAATAATATCACTAAAGCCATAATTTTTAACTAAAAGCGTGTAATTAAAGTTAAATCAATTTAATATGCTTAACTTTTATCATGGAAATATATAAACATAAGTATAATTAATAGAGACACCAGACACAAATGAGGAGCGTTTGCTTACACCCAAGCATGAGCAAACACACTAACGCACATTCGAGTATGTACATACATATGTAAGTATGTTTGTATATATAAATAAGCAGAGACCACTTGTGTAGGGACAATAAAATACTGGCAAGCCATAGAAGACCATGGAAGTCAAACCAAAATGACACAGACGCAAATATAAACATAAACAACGGCGGACAGACAGACAATAGCCAGACTGAGGGCAACACTCTCACTAGTGAAATTAAGGAGATGCCTGGCAGGAAAAATTTGAACTTTTTTTTTGCGATCACAGTTCTTAGCCGAATGTGACAGATGCGTGAGCCGGAGTAAACAGGATAAAACATAGGCACATATGTATAACTTTTTAAATTATGAATTGGTTCAAACCAGAGAAATTTTAAGCCGTGTTCAAAAATATTAAAGAAACAGTGCAAGTCGCCACACATCAATCAAACACATGAAATTGTTATATAAAATAAATAAAAATTATATAAAAATAAAACATAAACATATATACTTATATAAAAACAGTCCTATCCTAATAGTTATATAATATTAGGAAAAAATTATAAACAATAAACCAATGAACAATAATTTGTGTACATATAAAAAACACTTCTGAAAATTTTATAAACGTTTTTTAATATTAAGTTAGAATGCCCAAAACCTTTGTAAACTGATACATAATTAATTAATCATGTAAAAGTAGAATAAAGGCAAGTGTGTTGAAAAATGAGAGTTTTGGTGTGTGTGTGAAAGAGGTGAAATGAGTTAAGGTGAGGGGAGATCGGGTGAGCTGTGGCGAATAGTGTGAATGTGTGTTGAGTTTAGGACTTTCAAATTGAGATATGTTGAGTGAAGCTGTGGTGAGTTGAGTTGAAATGCATTTAGCTATGGTGGGCTTAGGTGTGGTAAGTTCAAGAGTGGTGAGTTGAGGGTTTCCGAGTTAATTTATGGCCACCACTGCTAAGGAAATTTTACTTCAAAAATGTTGTTGTTTCGTAACCTGTTATTTACCTTTTGAACTTCAATAATATTTTGACTGCAATTGAAAATATAATTATTGTTCAAATATTATTCAATAGTATGTTTTACATGAATAGTATCTGGTTCGCTATTTCTTTCAATTGTAAATCAGCTTGAAAGAATGAGTCATTAAACGTGTTCTATAAAAAATTTCACTCAATTTTGTGTGTTTATGTGGGAAGAAAGAGCTAAGACTTGAGTAAATAGTTCAGTTCACGCTAACATTTCAATCCTTATATTTTGATCACTTCACGATGCCTCAATTCTCAAGCTGTCTTTTCAGTGCTTCTGTTATATACAAAAGTCTAATTTTCGCTGCTATATACGCCGTCAATTCTTTTAGCCCAGCTGTTATGTGTTTACAACCAATTCGATGCACAAATATTTAAGTCCATTAAAATGGTAATTTGTGGTAAAATTACACTTCGAAATTTTTCTCCATACGCAGTTTAAGACAAGCAAGACTCTCGGCTATCGGCTTCAATTATAGATAATCGCAAGTCTGATTCTAAATTATTTTCTGTGTCCTTTTTTAATTTTTGTCAGCCACATTTTTTTATTATCTAAACCTCGTGTCAGTCGCTGCTTAATTCTTCATCACGCGTTTGCCATTGAGTTCTCGGAAGCCAAATTTTCCATAGAATTACACTTTTATAAATTAAAAAAGAAAGCATTACAGAATTATTAACTTTCGGGCATCAAAGGCCTATATTTTGTGAACTTGGCGATTTCTTTGAATTATGTCTATTGCAAACTGCTGAAAACCGCGATACTAGTGGATTGCCCCACAGGGCCTCTTTTGAGTGACGGTGTGCCAATACTTGCGTACATAAATAAACGCCATTCTGTGCAATTCAGTTGTTTGAATGTAGTAAAGCTTTGCTAGCTGGTTATGGTAGCTCGTCGGCCGCAGGCAACTTTGGCTACAACGCTGGTCGATGCAAAAATAAAATGAACGACAGACGTTGAATATCACCAATACATTCAAACGCACACAAACACCGACTCCACTGCATATGCTACACTACAATACCATAAATTTATCCACCAATGCGTTTGTCTAGGGGTGTGTGTGTGTGTGTTTAGCTTTAGCTTTTCTGTGCATCCAAAACACGTTGCTCGGTAGCAAAATATTTATTGCAAAGTTAAAATGAAAATGGCGATTTGCAAATGAGTTGGTCAGGATGGTAAGTAAGGTTAAACATATGTATGTATGTATGTGTATATGCATGTATGTATTTGTTTGTGGTATGATGGCTCACATTTTGCAACTAGAAACAACAAGTGGTCGTAGGCGTTGACAGGAAACGTGAAATTGCGGCCAGACACTACACCAACTAAAGTTGCTCTACCACCGCACCTACCGTTTGGCTTTTGACCGACGCGCCAGCTTTTGTTTGCTTGTTGCTCGAACTGTGTCTTATTTTATTTGTCACTGTTATTTCACTTCAATACATATGTAAATATATACTTATATATCAAATGCATATATACATTCACATATAATATTTTAATGCCTGTACTTGGCTTGCTATCACCGCAAGTGGCAAGCGGTAAGCGGCATGTGACGTCCCAAAGCAAAGATACAAGACACACGACCATAATAATAATTAACGTCTTCAACTTGACTAGAGCGTATCATCATTCTCAGTGCTAGCGGCGTAGCATGAAGCATGCAACATATTTTATGCATGCAATTGCTGGCAGCAAATGGCAAATGGCAAACAGCAACAACTGGCAACTAAATTCACAGACACTTACGCTGGCTGAGGAAAAAAAAGAGACAGCACAGATGGGCACATACACATACAAATGACCACCAAAGCAGCCACAAATTGTTGCCAGCAAGTGAAATTAAACAGAAGATAGCAAGAAGACAGAGTAGTTAGTTAGATATAAATGCAAGTGACTGCGTTCAACAAATAAAACGAATGAAAAATCTCACTCACCAACAAGTATGTGTGTGAAAGTACTCCCGAATATGTCTACACCCCAAGTAACGAAAAAAAAAAAAAAAATATTTCTATACTTTTCATGCAAGTGTGTCCTTTGAATTTCTTCTTTTAGGAAGCTGAAAGAAAGTCAGCACGCAACCACATCGATATAATCAACAATTGCAGCAGTAAAATGAACTTGCATAGCAAATTGCCGCACTGTGGTGTCTTTGATATACCAATTTAACCAAAGGTCTACCACAAAGTTAGGAAGATAATTTCAGGCACCATCTTTTATGAGAGCGATCAGCTGCTAGTGTATGGCGATCACATTGATATCTGCGGTCGTAACAAATGTTCTATCAGTTTTTCCTTTCCCAAACTGGTTAGATAAGCGAAGCGAATGTGTGTAGACGAAATATTTTCTGCCATCGAATAGACAGTCTGCTTGGGAATAAACATTAACACCAAAAAAAAAAAAACATATCAGCCTTGAAATCCGGCGGAGCATATCGCTTGTGTAAGTGGGTTTCTTCGGACTGGCTGGTCAAACGAGCAGTTCTCTTTCGGGGAACGAGAGCCTCACTATTTTATTAGACTGTAAGGGATTCTGCTAAATTAATTGCAACATTTTACGTAAAATCTAGAAGGTAACCAGTTGGGGCTGTTTCTTGGTTTATAACTTACTCTGAGGTGAGGAATTATATGCACGAGTATGAACATTAGGGATCTCCATACTCTCCAACCATGCCCTACAAAGAAAGATTCCCCTTAAAATATCATTTGGTGATAAAAAAAGGAATTTTCAAAATATTTTTACATTTCGATAACAAAAGAGGTGTCTCAAAGATGCTGAATTCTCTTATTGACTTTACTTCTTTAAAAAAACTAATCTGCTGTTCTCTGTTAATGGGAATTGTAATTTCTTGAGAAAAGCAACGTACGTCTTGAAAAGTGAAGAAGATATGAAAACATTTTTAAATAGTATTTATATTCAGTACAAATGGCCATGAAAGCATTCATTTGTGCACTTTCTTATAGGCATTTTTTACATCACTTCGTAAAGAATATTATGAAAATGCTAAACTTTAGGGTATTTGAGGCTTGTCTTTCTCCTGCAGCGAAACACCAAACTAGTCAGAAAAAATACTACTTTACAACTGGAATTTCCGGATTAAAATCGAACTAGTTCGAAAAAGACCAAACTTTAACCATATAAAAATAGATCTTATTTTATTTGACAATAATGACTTGTACACATGAAGCCTTGTGCACTATACTGTGGACTAGTATTTCTTTGTCAATTTTGAACTAGTTGAAGACTAGTCTGTTTGGTGCATAATTTGACTAGCATTTTTTTTTTTTTTTTTAGGACTTGTATGAGACTGGTACATTTCAGATCCAAATCTGACAATTGCAACTCGTAGGACACCCTCATGTGAAAAATACTAGCTGCTTGTATGAAAAAAATATAGATTGGCTGACGAGTTCGGCTTCCGACGCTTATAAGTTGTGAAGTAGTTTACAACTGCTGCATTTGACTACAAAATCGTTTTGCGATTTTAAAAGTCTTTCGCAAGGAAAGCAGCTTAACAGAACATTGTCTACGTACAATTAGGGCTCATGCTTATTAAAATGTGAGTACAGAGACTTATTAAACTATTAACCGTGAAATAGTTGTGATTACTTAAAAAAATATTACCGATTCAGTAGTATTTCTGTAAAAAGTAAGAAAATATTCAACAGTAAATATAATTTTCGTAACATAAAATTGGTGCAATTGGAGCAATTTGTTTTACGAAAAATTTACTTTGCAAAACGAAGAAATCATTGTGCACAGTTTCCAAACCCATAAAGTAGACACATGAGGTTTGACGAAGCCCACAATGAAGTTTAGTTTTTAATGCTAATAAAAAAAGCCTGCTTTGACTAATTATAGAATATCATGATCGTGTTTTTGTAGTTTATTGTTCTTAAATGAACATTAAATTAACCAGTTTTAAAATTTTTTTATATTGTTTTTTGTACCTTAAATGCAAACAATTTGTCCGGAACCTTAATCCAAATAAGTGAAGACTAAGCGCACAGCAGTTTTATACTGAAAATTCTTAGGAACTTTTTGCACCCGAGTATGATTAAACAACATATTATAAATTAAAAATATATATATGTAGTTTATCTATTTTGTGGCGTGAAGAAGTAAAAAAAAAATTCTGAAATTTAGATATAGAGCATTAAGTTAGGTGCTACCAATGACTTATTATAACCAAAAGGCAAAACATTTGCGATGGCTAATGAGCTTTCACACTTTGCTGTTTATGCATATATCTAATCAAATGTTCTAAGGTATTCAACTTTTGTTCATTAATCCGCATGACACTCCTCAGTAATATAAATGCATGAAAATAAGGTCTATTATTATTTCACTACTTACATATATACATACAACTACAGAAAACAATTCATCCAAGGAAATTTAAGCAAATATTTTAATACATGCTTTTTTGTCATTAAGCCCACAGTGCGACTTTGACTTTAATTTGCAATTGCTATTCCTACTGGTTGCAAACAACTTAATAGTTGCCGTCGCCCTCGTCCTCCTCGCTGCTGCTATTGCTGCTACTTTCGTTGATATCGTCACTACAGACGTAAATTTGCCAACAATTGATGATGACATCAACGACGACATAATTCCGGAAGTGTGCAACATTTTGTACAACAATTTTTATGTCGTTATTCTTTCCGGCATGCTTGCTGCCCCCTTACTACTTACCCACAAACTTTTAGTCTCCTTAGCTAAACATAAGTCGAATTTTTTTTTTGAATTTATTTTCTTCTTCTTTAAATCGCTTATGCAGCTTAGGTTTTTCTTGCCTTCAGAGAATGGTTTGCTGTGTCATGCAATTCATGTTGAAACACAAAATGCCAACCGAAGAAGCAATTGGAAATAAATTTTCGAAAATTGTCGAAAGCACATCATAGTTTAGTTCATACATATTTGAGAGGTCAACTGGACTCAAATCCCTGAGTGATACTTTGTTGATAGTTGAGTATGAAGAGTTAATGGTGCATTTGGCGTTTGCGAAATAATTTTTGCTAAATTTAGCTTTCGAAATGGAGCATACGCAAATGTTATCTAATATGTGAATGTGTGTTGTACAGGGTGGCGCACGAATCGTGCTACAAAAATAAAACGTAATAACTTTTTTTCGGTGTGAGTAATCGGCTTACTTTTTTTTTATTTGGTAGCTTATTCTATAGATTTTGAAAAAATGAATGCTTGGGATACCGAAAAGAGGATTTGGATAGTGCAGCGGTACCATGCTTTGCAGTCTGTCATTTCCGTCCAAAGAGAATTCAGACGGGAGTTTGGCGGGACTCCCCCGAGTTTATGGACCATTATTAGGTTGGTAAACATGTTTGCCGAATATGGAAGCATCGCAAGAAGACCGTACCATTAAGATCCATATGATCGTATTCAAGACAAAATCGCGGCTGTGGCATCGTCAATTCAGCAAAATTCAAGAGTTTCGACCCGAAACTTATCGGCGCAACTTGGAGATAGCAGACGGCCATTATAGCGGATAATTATAATTCATGATGACTTAACCTGTTTCTGTACAAAGTTCAAATAACAAGCCAGTTAAGCCCTCTAGATTTACTATTCGCCTGGAATTTTACCAAAAAAAAAGATTAAAATGGCCGAAGAAGACATTAACTTGATAAATTGCCTGTTTATGTCTAATGGGCTCATTTGGATCTAAACGGCAATGTAAACAAGCATAATTGCCGTATATGGAGTGAATCAAATCCAGAAATAATCCATTAGACAGAACTTCACCAGGAAAGAGTCACTGTGTGGTGCGCAGTTTCGGTGTAACAGTAACTGTTAATGGGCACCGTTAGATAAAGATGTTGAAGGAGTTATTTTTAACCTGAACTGCGCCGAAGACGTATGCCTTTCAATAGCGTTTGGTTATAGCAAGATGGAACAACTCCACACACAGCCAGGCCGGTTATTGCGGAGCTCCAAGGAAAATTTCAAAACAAATGAATATCCAGATACTCCACTTTCCGCTGGCCCGCAAGTTCACCTGACCTGACTGCACCAGACTTTTTTTTATATCTCATGCAAGAGATGTACAAAACAAAAAGAAGAAATTTTATTGAATTGAAGCAGTCCATTAAATCGATCATTAAGGCAATCCCCACTTCAACCCTTCAGGCCCCAATGAATAATTTTCTAAATAGGTGTCGCATATACTTGGCTGAGCATGGTGGTCATTTAAGGTCTATCAATTTTAAAAATTATTAATTATATTAAATAATATAAAATTTTCTATTTAGTTATAAAAATAAAATGAAATGCGTTGCTTAAAAATAAGTTAGTTAAGTTTATTTCAATCAATCCCTTCTTTTTCATTTAATGTTAAATATGTTTGAATTTATTTTGTGAACACTTTCTTCAACTAAGCTACATTTTTAAAAAATATATTTTTAAATTGGCCACTGTGGTCGAGCGGCTGGCGGTGCGTGTTATAATTCGATAGTATTTTGTAGAGAATTACAATAGGAACTCGGTAGTGTTATGTCTGTCTTCCGACGGCGAAATTAGCTTTTAATACGAATTGTTTAGTAAAAATAAAATTTTACCGTAAACTTATATAATATGCATTAAAGCATATGAAGTTTGTTCAAATATTCTACAAATGGCGTTAAACCCAGATGGTCAACTTAATTATGTGCTTATGTTTGAAAAACTTTAAATTTTTACGGATCATCCGAAGAAAAAAAATCAAATTTTGGATAGATGGTATTTATTTATATATACGAACCCTTTAATTAGTTTGAATCAATTCAAAAATATAGCATTAATTTTAAACGAAATCATAAAAAAGAGTGAATGTAATATTTGTATAAAATTTTACTGATTTTTTATAGGTGGTAACGTTTTTATATTTTTTCTTAATTAATTATATTAACTCCATATAAGTTTCACATAGCTATTTGCTTTACTTTTGGGTCCATTAAACGTACATTTTTTGTCTATAACAACATTTTTTTTCGTGCGTATGTACAGTAAACAAAATTGAGTGAGTCGGATAAGAACATTTGGAGTTTAAAGCATTTACTAACTGTTAAAATTTCTACATGTACAGGGAAGACGACAAAAGCATACATTTTAATAAAATTTAAAAATTGGTTAGTAGCTGAACGCTTTTAAAATTTAAAGTGTTTCTTAACTGTGCGCTACGGACAGATGACTAGGGATTGCTTTTCTTGCTAAAAACAATTAAAAAAAAAAAATAAACCGCTCGTTGAAATTTGTTAAAAATTTAAGTATTAAGCATCAGTGATAGTTTGATTACTTTCCTAAAAGTTTTGTGAAATTTTGTAATAATTTAAATATTTTATTATTTCTTTTTGTGTTTTAAGACAGATTAGTATTTGCGTTAGAAATTATATTACTATTTCGGAAATCACCACATTTCCTCATCAGACTTCTTTCTTCTTGGCTTCTGCGGAAGTCGAACCCACAACATCTTGCGTAATACTTGAACCGGCATCAGCTTAACTGACGCCGTGTATTTTCAAAATATTTAGTTGGCAACATTTTTGCATTAAAGCGCTTTTAGATAATACAAACTTTTTTCTATCGTCTAAATGTTAATTTATGTAGATGACAGCGTTGTTAAGAAATATTTTTTTATGTTAAAATATTTTTTAAGTACCATTATTTGATAACCTCTTGAAATATGTAATTTCTATTGTATATTAAATTTATTTTAAATGCAATACTTTCGGTAGCCCTTTTAAAATGTATAACAAGTCCTTGGTACATCGAATACGAGTATCATCGAAGAAAGTCAATACCTTTCTAAGATCTACTGTGTTCGGTTAAATATTCACAAAATATCAAAACGTGTTTGTATAGTATGTATATCAAGAAAAATCGAAATGAAAAAGTGTATTACTTCAGAACTTTACTTTACATTACAACATATAAAAATAGGAATGATGGAATGTATATATTTTTGAAAAATACTTTAAACTTTTAGGTTTCTTGGTAGATACTCGTAATTTCGTATGCTTTTAAATACACACCTGTAAACGAGTATGTTCAAGGACAATTATTTTACTTTACTGCACATATTCAAATAAACATAAATAACAGTTTGCTAATAAATAATAAATCCCTTGTTCTTATAAATTGATGTGAAAATAGCAAGTAAGTAACTCAAGCTGATTTCTATGACTTAAAAAGAGCTCTGGAAATTGAAAACTTTCAAAAGTACTTAACCACTTATTGAATTTATTTTGCTATTACTTTGTAAATGCTTATTTATGCACTTCAACACGCTCTGCATACTGCAAAGGTAAAAATAAAATGAATCACATAAAAAAAAAAATCGAAATCAGCCTTCAAACAAGATTGTCATTGCAGCCTGTCATGGGATGACTGTCACAAACACACGCACATACATGCTTGTACATATGTAAATATTTATTTCTACATTTTATATATCCTCTTGCAACACGCAATTGTCGAAGGACACGTAAATGCTTCAGTATTATTATTTTTTTGTTTGTTGCAGCTCAAGTGGTAAATGCAGTGCAAATATCGTAGCATAGAAAGCGAACAATACTACATTAGATATGAGTCGATCGTAGGAATATTCGGTGCACGGGCGGTGAAATGTGGCGTAATTCGCAACTCACTAGAGATACAATTGAAATAACCCGAGATGGAGGTGCAAAACTTATCAAAAGAGGAAAGAGAAATAAATGCAAGCAAGAGTACTTAAAAATAAATGTAAAGTAGTAAAAGTACGGTGTTCAATTGACATGCTTTTGAGTCTCGTATACGTTTTTGAGAAAGCATGGTGCTAGTAGTATATGCGAGAAGATGTGTATTTATTGAAGTATTTATATAAAAGATAATGCTAATTAATATAGTGCATGTTTCTTTGAGTAGTATTTAGACTGAACGTAGCTATCAATATGTGTGATGGTTGTCTATTATGTTTGGCAACAATGGTAGAAATCGGTAGTTTTTCGTATGTTTCACATTTTCTGCAGTGGTGCGAGGACTCTTCCTTAAATATACATATGTATTATAAAATTTTTTGGAGCTTACAAAATCCTATCACATTTTTTTAATAGCTAACCTTGGGTTAAATCACATGGACCCGAAGCTCTGAACATCTACACTTTTGGGAAATAACGTATTTTAAAGGCCTTCGCTCGAACTATTAGAGCATGGCTATACAAAAATAAATTTTTTTCGGAAATTGTGGAAGATGCAAATGTGATAGTAATAGCTACTTACGTTATTGTAAAAGCTTTACTACATTCTAGTATGTTTTGAACGAATTCATTGAAAGAAAACTAAGAATAGATACTTTCGCTCCCGAATTTACACAAAAAACTAATAAACACTGGCGAGCAAAGCCTATTGAAATTTGCGTGATTTCACGATATTTTAGCACTATTTTTAATGATACAATATTTTCGATATGTTCTTATTAAAAAATATAGTTTATTGTTTAAAAAAATGTCATATAAATTAAAGTTCTAAACTTTATACAAAATTTAAAACCATTTTCTAAAATTTTCGACAAGTGTGAGCTACTTGCAATGTGCACTTTATAATACTAGAATTTAATTGGATATAAAACTGCATACTGCATTAGAGCTTCAAAGGAAGTCGTCGAATGTACCCCACTAACTTATATAAACGAGACTCGTTCCACTAATGCCTTTCATCAAAGTTCACATATTTAAGTGAACAAATCCACTTTTTTCTCTCGAGAAGTTAAGGCAATTCCAATTCATGCAGACCACTCCGTCAGTATAGCTTATTAACTTTACACCAATACATCCTTTACCATAGCGATGTCATCCCAATATCGCAAAAATTTAAATAAAAGGTTTATATAAATCTTTCTTCAAAAAATAAAAATATACATATCTTTTTGTTTTTCAATTTATGCCATAACTGGCATAAAAATATATAATTTCAATTTACTATTTTGTTTATTATTGTTAGAACCGTCTTTGGGGTGCGGTGTTTCCCAACCGAAGTTTAGTGACTGATAAAAGTAAAGTATTGTTCCTACCCATTATCAGAATCGAACACATTTAACTTACTGTAATAAAAATTGCATGAATAAGGTATTTAATGTATTTAAAATATACAATGTCAGTGAAAGCATGTGTATAAGTAAATACACTGGGGAGTACAACATCCCAAAAGACGGAAATGCGTTGAAAATGGTAAGGACTAAAAACATTATAGTTTTGGTAAAATAACAGCTACACATTTAAGACAAAGTGTGTATCTTAAGCAAACTATTTTGGTTTGACTTTTGAAACATACAAAAAATCAATATCAGGTTTGAAAAAAATAATATCGTTATTAAATCGGAGCTTGAAAAGATTCAATATATTAACATAATTCTCTAAACACATATATCTATGTATGTATTTATATACCAGGGCTGCTCAACAAACGAAACGGTACCATTTTGTTTTGTTAACGATCAAAATTAACTTAACGAAACGATTTTGTTGCGTTTCGGCGCCATGTTATCAAATCGTTAATATTGCAACGTTATAAAATTTCCGTTTTCGTTAATTTTAATGTGCCTAAAAGTATGCAGCGCTTCTGTTTGCGCCTGTTTGCGCTTCTGTTTGCGACGAGTGAATCTCCAGCGTTTTTCTTAACGTTTTTCTTAACGTTTTTCTTAACGTTTTAACATTAACGCCAGCATTTCGTTTCGGTTAAAAACGTTATGAAATTTATTATGATAATTGCTTTAACGATACTATTTTGGAATGTTTCAACCGAAACAAGAGAAAACATTTCGGAACTGTTAAATTTAACGTTAAAATGCATCCTTGGTATATACATAAATGTGTTCGTTCAGCTAAAGCAGCCAAAGTGCATTTTTTTTGTTTGAACATACAATACAAAAAAATTTAGTTTCCAATAAACTATTGTGTACCTCCATTGAATTTTTATTTAAAGATCATCTGACATTACTCCAAATTATTGCAAAAATATTGTTTAAAAAACACAATAAAAGTAGCTTCAAAGGATAAACGAAGTAACTTGATGCTAGTTGTCTTTTCAAAATGCCACAGATGAATTAATGTATGTATGTATGTATATACATAATACGCTTTATTAAAACTAATACCCGAAATCAGTAACTCAGTCACATCTCAAGTCTCAAAATGAGCTAGAGATTATATATAGTTTTTCCTCGCTTTCACGTTTTTTTTTTCTTTTGTCTTTATTTGATTTTTTTGTGACCTGCTCACAACCAGGTCACAATTTTGAGACTATAAGCTTTTTTTTTAATCTAATGAATGCCAACTGGTATACAATTGTGATTTTTGTAACTATTACAGACTGAGAATGCTTACTGAATTCGGGCATAAATTGTTAAACATCCATAAGCTCTCAAGGGGAATGTGCAAATTGTATGTGCATAGTGTTTTAGTTTCGGTTAAGCACCATCGGCGTTACGAGATCGACGTAATGAAGTCTACACATGCATACGAGTGTATACACTTGAGTGTAGGTAGAAATATCACTGCAGAAAAATAAAATGGTTCAGAACTCGCGCAGAAAATGGGACGGTATTGGCTCTCGTTCTATCTCAAATCAATGAATTCAGCAGTTTTTATAACAGCCTGATTCTCTAACTTGTGCCCAAATGAAATCGTATGAATTTTGATGTCTGAATTTCCTTACGTTATCGTCTCAAACGAACCTGTCAAAATTGTTTTGTTTACACTGTATAAAAGTTAAAGAAACTTAAAAAACTATTGAGGGAAATGTGTCAAGCTATAGCATTTCTCGCAAGCGAACGTTCCGATGAAGAGAAATTGCGAATTCAAAGGCGGAGGTTTCAAGACTGCACGAATGGTATGGAATTTCCAGACGCAGAGTAAGTAGACGTGTATTTAAAGGCTTTCCAGATAGTTGTAGTGTTATGTTTGGATTTGTTTCTTCTTTTACCCCAGCGCAATACTCCCCTGCACCCACAATTGAAACAGTGCACTACCAAAAGTCAGTGGGTAACAAAAGTGTCTCAGCAGTCGGTCTGTTAGTGGGTAGGTTGCAAAAGTTATAGCGGAATACTTAAACATTTTTGTGGAACTTTTTTTTGAAAGCATGTACAGGACCGAGGGAAAAGAAAACGAAATGAAGATGTAATTTTTCAACAAATCATCACTGTTAAAAATATTAAACAATTAAATTTTATGTATGTAAGGTTTTTCCATTATTTCTTGCAATTTTTTTTTTAAGTATCCCTTTTAGCGGCTTCAACGATAACAACAGATTTTTCGTTTGATTTTGACAGTTATGTTCTTTATCGTGATAGAGAATGTACATTCGTTAAGTTTTCGTTTGCAACAATCAGCTGTTGTCGACTAGTTGTCGATAGGGAATCGAATTCGCATTAGGGAATACAAATACCGAAACAAACGACAGTTCGGACGAGACGAACGTTCATTTAGTTAGAGAATCAGGCCATAACACGGCGATGTCCTATGAAGTGGATATTGTCAGACTATGCACAACTTTTGAACCGGAAAGGTGTGACGACAGCGTAACAAGCAAAACGCGAGTTTCAAAAGTCTCGCTATGCATCCATTTGGCGGTACTTCGAAGACAGAAATATCGGCAGTTCAGACTGTCTCCAAATTTTGCTGCAGGGATGCTGACATTGTGACAGTAAGTAAAATATTAATATACATACAAACATTCATCGGCTCTGTTGACATTTTTTTTCTCAGTGCATAAAGGTAAAGGAGCACTACTTCATCATAGATCTAAGGATTATTTAGAAAAAGGAATGTAATTGAAAGTCAAATAAATACATTAAATAGGATTTGCATATTTTTGTGCAACTTTCAGCCCTGATTTCCAATGTACCAACAGCTTGGCCTTGGATATAAAATTTACGTCTCTTAATTCCACCCACATACAGTTGCCTACGGAAATATCTCAGCAAGTAAGGTAAGGTTTGTATTTTTTGGTAAAAAAAAATGCGCGCATTTGAAAGAAACTATGCAAAAACGAAGCTACTAAGGCTGACATAAAAAAAGCTATAATATTTACCTGCACGTGTGTCATTCAGAAAACTCAATGCGAATGAAGGAGTGAGTAAATTGCACTCAATGCACGAATAAACTTAAAGGGTTGAAAACATACGAAAACAGTGACATGTGCTTTTAAGTATTTTTTACTTTAATAGGAATAAATGTATGTTTACAATTACTTATGCAAATAAATGTTACATATTTACAAACGATATTGAAAAGGATGTACTTTATAAATATTTAAAAATAAATTTGAAGAATTTCAAAAGAAGTCCTCACAATAGTTTTGGAATTAGATAACGGTATGACAGTATAAATTTTTTTTCGCTGTTAGCTCTTGTTTAACATGAAAGATAATCCATCCAGAAGGTTCATGTACATGCATTTAAATTTTAAAACCTTGCCACCATTTAACTACTGTTTATATCTGGCTTCGTGTGTTTTTTCAGGATTTTAGGTATACAAAAAATTATTAAAATTGGAAATTAAGAATGGTTTGCAGTATTTCTAGGCCAGCGACCAACAGTTTTTTTCCTAAAGAAAGATAAAGGTATTATTTATGCGAAGATCTCTAATTAATATGAAACCATGCAAAAGGAAAACAGTATCTGCAGGAACTGCACAGAAGAAGAGCCAGTACTTGCATTCGCTGTTTTTATATACAGGTTCTTACTCCTGGCTGACTTACATACATATATAAGGTGGAAAGCGGAAGCGGTGCGTGCTATAACTCGAGTTCGAGGTTCGAGCCTCAGCCAGATCAAGTAAAATCTTAACAATAGAAAAACGCTTTTTCTAATAGCGGTCACCCCTCGGCAGGCAATGGCAAACCTCCGAGGGTATTTCTGCCATGAAAAAGGTTCTCATAAAATACGTCTGCCGTTCGGAGTCGGCACAAAACTGTAGGTTCCTCCCTGGTGATTATTTGAAAATTGGTTTAGTTGTGTGATTATTTTTAGTGGTAACACGAACCACATCCTTTTGGATAAATTATGTACTTAGTACTTTCGATTTAAAAGCTCTTTGCCTTAGGCTTTTTTTCTGAATTCATCTTATTTTGTCGGAAACTTATTCTCTTAATAATTCCAAAAGCTTTTTAATTGTAATTATTGTTGTTTTAGCGGTGGTCAATATTATTGTGAAGTACTATCTTATTAATTCAAATTTTATTGGTCCAAATTTTTATATTCGATTGGCATGCAATAGCCTTACTCTTAAAATATTTTTTTCTGAAGTTTTTGCATGTAAAAATTCATGTTTTATGAAATACATTTTATGGGCTTTTGAAAAATTACTTTTAATACGATGTAAAATTGGAGCTACACACCAAACAAGAACAAGCAAAAAAGGTGTGAGTAATGTAATAGCAAAAATGCTATAAACTTTGCTTTTATATATTTTAAATAGTAGTTAAAATACTCTTACTAATCTTAATTTAGTAGTTAATAATTTTTGAAATGATATGAAGTATCATTCTAGGTGTACCAGGAAGTCATTACTTTTACAATAAAAAAATTCATCTAAAACAACAATTTAACAATATATACCACACAAATATTTAATTTATAAATTGTTTTTGAGTTTAAAGGCCCATTGGTTTTCCCAAAATTTAATAACTATCTATTATGTTTTTTTAAGTTAAATAATATAAAATTTAAAAATTCAGACAAATAAATTCTTCAAGTGCAGCGTTTAAGTAATATAATTACCACTACTCACAACAACGGCCGGGTCTAGGATAAACTTAAGCCCGAGCAATCCATAAACAATGCCGAATAATGCGATACAATTGAGTATAGTACATGCTTGTTAAACTTTTTTTTTAATATTTATTTTTTTGTACATAATTAAATTACAAATATATATATATTTTTTTTAACACCAGAGAACAATGTTCTTTCTAATCCTGTTTAGGTAAATAACTTTAAAAGTACGACTAAGAAGCTTGAGCAACTAAATTTCAACTTCATAATTGATATCTTAAAAAATATTAAAACAAAAAAATCAAAAATAGCTATTAATTTTAAATGAAAATCAAAAGTGTATTTTTTAAATTTTGTTATATTTTATATATGTTTTATATTTCGATTATGGTATAAATTATGCCTTTAGCGATGTCACCTCACCGCAATTACTTTCTATTTTTATTCTTCCAAGGCTTTTTTCTGGCCAGTTTTCAATATTTTCGTAGTTCTTATTTCTTTCTTAGTTATTTTGATGAAACATTTTTATCAGTATCTATACCGACGAAATTGTGAAATTTAATACTTTTCAAAAACCGATAGGATTTCTTCCAGTTTCTCTAATACCTTGATAATTCAACCTTGTATTAAGGCAGCATGAAACCGCAAAAAACGACACATTTTGAAATTGTATTGAAAAAAGGGACAAGATCCTTTTAGTACAAAAAAAATATTAAAATTACATGGACATACTATAACGTATTGCAGTATCACCAACTTTATTTTAAAATGTTTTCCAGTCAGCCATTCAAAATTGTTTAACTCGCTCTTCGATATCTAATTTTTTTATAATATATTATTTCTTTTGGTAATATAATTTTGAAATCTATTGACAGATAGATTTTTTTCTAAATTACGAGAAGCAAGTATAAAGGGCGCTTTGAGTTAAATTTACTCTTACTTGAATATTGTACACCTTCTTGGCCATTTATCTGTGTTGATTAAATAAGTTAAAATTTTTTCTTTTCGACTTTTGCCATCAGCCAAGACAAAGGCAAAGTAAGCGCAAGTTTATTGGGTACTCAGCAAACTCCACGAAAAT
The DNA here is from genome assembly GCA_963971545.1 of Philophylla caesio. Lineage (NCBI taxonomy): Eukaryota > Metazoa > Arthropoda > Insecta > Diptera > Tephritidae > Philophylla > Philophylla caesio. The sequence goes on along the minus strand of OZ020608.1, from coordinate 96,951,611 downwards.
TGTTTTCTACCATTGAATCATTCGCAAATGTTTTTTCTTTTTTTGTATACATACATACATCTATACTAGTACATAACAACATGTCTATAGGAATACTATGTATGTAGATGTGTTAGCGGTAGTTATACCGGATTCAGTTATTTCGAAGGTGGAAAGAGTAGATGTACTTTATTTAACGCTTGTAGCGATAGACGGTAGCTAAAATTTCATGTTGTATGCATGAATTTGTTTGCGCATAAAAATATGCCGCCGTCATTGCCTGCACCCACCACAGACACAAAGACAGGTGGATGAACGTTGGTTTGTAGCGCCCAAAGCTTAAGTGCTCATATTCTACGATGCATTGGTGCGGGTAAAATAATGCGGGTGGCGTCAGTGAGGTCGGCTGTATGAATTTTTACTGTTTTGTAGTATTGCTGCTGCCGCTACATGTTGCATGCCTGACGGCATTATTCGTCTGCGGTGTGTCGACTCACCGTTACCACCGCTACTGCGCGGATATGTTTATTGTTCACATCCTGCTCGTGCGAAGGCTGTACATATGTATGTACATACTATTGTATGCACATCTTTTTGCAATCGCATACAAAAAAAAAAAAAAAATCAACAATAAAATCAACCACATCAATAGCAACATATGTACTTACATATTATGTAGCTACATACTTATTTCGATGGCAATGGTAAGAAGAGCTGCAACTGCAGCCGCTGGAGTTGACTGGCAATATTTGCCATCGATGATGGTATGTAGCGTGAAGGCTTTGCCATTGGTGGTGGCGAAACTTGCTTTCGGTGGAAGTGATAAGCTGAAACCACTCAAGCTGGCGTAGATTATGCAGCCAACAACATGTGTGCACAAATGAAGTCATAAACTTGAAATAAGCCCTTAGTGATGGCAATTTGCCGAGTTTACTATTTCTCTGTATGTATGTTTATACATTTATGCATGTATAGGAGTTCATCATCGCCTACTCATGCTGTTATTTTACTTAATGCGGAAGCTGCCTTTGTGGGGCAGTTGCAGCAGTTTTCAGTTTGCACTTTCTTTTGTTGTGTTGTTACGAGTATTTGGATGGCTCATTTTGTTTCGTGATGATGATATATTCCTATTATGTTACGTTTGATTCCAATGGTAGCTCACAAATTTTGTGTATGAGCGTGTGTGTGTGTCTGTGTGTGTGTGTAGAAGACTGTAGCATACTTTATGGCGTACTAATGTGTAAAATCGCATTATCTTATAAATGAGGTGATGGGTTCCTATGGCATTGTCAAGCAAAATATGATATACATTGACATGCAATCGATATCAGATTTGCTGCTCATTTGTTTTGAGAGCATTTTAATTTTAGTTGCGGTTTAATTGGAAATTTAATACGAAAGGAATTATATTTTGTTTGTTCTCTTTTTAGCCCAAATAGTGGGAAACTAACATCACAGCTGGAGAGGCCTACATGTTAAATATGTATATAGTGGAAAAAGTGGCAAAAATATTACGGATTATGCAAAGAACAGCTAAATATGTACAAAAGGAATATAAAATAATTTTACATAAATCCGTTATTTAACCGCATTTCGTATATTGCCCTTCTATTCTGTTTATAATATCAGACAACACAATTGATAAACTTCAAAAGCTACAAAACAGATGCATGAGATTTACATATATTAAAAAAACGAAAAGATACTCCAACGGCTGAATTGGTTAAAAAGCTTGAACTGGTTAAGTGTGAAGCAAACATTTTTTTCCCATTCTATGAAGTTCATTTATAATATTAAGTAGGGATAAGTACCAGAGTACTTAAGTAAAAATGTAGTATTGGTTAAACAAACCCACAACAAAAATACTAGAAATAAACATAACTCTAAATTGCCTTTGTTCAGAACAGCAACTGATAAACAAAACATTTTCCACAAATGTTTTAAATGCTTTAATGAACTGCCAATAGAAATTAAAAATTGTACTGAAATGTTAGCTTTCAAAGCAAAATTGTACGAATATTGTAAAAACATAGCTATAAGATAGAATACGGACATTTAATGCAATAATATAAATTAGGCTAATAATAATAATAATAATAATAATAATAAAAATAATAATAATAATAATAATAATAACGGCATACGTATTTTAGAGAAGCTTTTTCATTGCAGAAATACCCTTAGAGGTTTAACATTGCCTGTCGAAGGGTGACCGCTATTAGCAAAACATTTTTTCTATGATATCGATTTTACATACACTGGCTGAGACTCGAACCTCGAACCCAGCGGCATATCGATTAATAGCACGCAGCGACCACAAGTGACAATATTTGACGCTGTTTAACAAAGCGCCTAAAATGTACACTTAAAAAATTTATCGAAAAAAATTCTTGATCTTGGGGGCGAAACAACTGTAAATAGTATAATTAAAGCTTATTTTTAAACCAAACTCCAATTGATTTAAATTAATTAAACTTTCGCTCATTTGGATAGATCAGAGCTATCTGCGCTTAGAGTTTAAGAACTTAAAGATATCATTGGGTCTAAGATGACCAGCATCTTAAAGTCTTTCACACAGTAATCACAAATAAATATTATCCCTGTTCTATAGTTTATTTTATCTCTGAATAGAAAACTCCGCAGGATGTTCTCCTATAACATTCTGGCAGTTTGAGCACCAAATAGTCAGTGTCCTATAAAATCAGTCGCACCTGATACACTGGGATATTGAGGCTGAAAAGGTATGTGAAAGATGCTGTGAAATTTTTAAAGTGTAGCCAATTGAGGCCAACTGAATATAAAGGTGACAACCATATCTGAGTAATGCTGTGCGAGTAAGCTAGATCCGCAACATAGCCAGAAGGCTCAATATCAAAATTTGCAGACAAGGGCTCGCATAGCTGTTTTGTTAAAAAGCAACATTATTCTTACATGATTGCTTCAAATGAGTACAATTTTTTTTTTTTTATATCAGCCATTTTCCTTGCAAACGCGTATTTTGAGAACAAACAGTTTATAATTTTTATTCTAACGCTTTATATCCCAGACGATCGAACTAGAGTCCGTCAAATCGCTATGACGCAATTCAAGCCATAGAATTAAAGTGGCTGCTATTATAAAACAATGTTTTGCTATTCGTAAGTGAACTGTTAAATTAATTGAATTGTCGCTATTAACAATCGTTCACTACTGTCAATACGAATAATATCTACATAGAAAGCTAGCCGACAGCAATACTAATTATGTATCTACTAACACATGTAACATAACATACATATCTGTTTAAACATATTCCCAGCAAACATTTTTTGATCGCGCAGAAAATTCTTTTACTCCTGTTTATATTATTTTCAACAGAGTGCGAGTGTTTTCAATAGTCTCGGAAAATTGGTAGTTCTACGCAACAATGAGCCTTTTAAAAGTTTTTTAGAATATGGCCACATCAAATTTTTCGTGACTCTCTTAAAAACTACAAATTATCAAAAATCATCTAACACTCTTTTAGATGAGAAATGAATCCATCGTTTGACTGATCCAAAAAGACAATGCATTTTTTCAGTTATCTGACTTATAGGTTTGAAGAAAATACGCTCAAACGCTCTTCTGGAAAAGTCGTGATCGTTTTTCCCATTGTTGCCTGGGTTTATTTATATCTACATATATGCTGCTTTGTTTACATAAATGAAAGTGTACAGTAGAGGTATAAGATATTATAACTAGTGTACATAGTTGCCTTATTAAGAAAGTCTTCTAAAATTTATAAATTTGAAAGGTACACTCGGTTAATAAAAAGTTTTTGCGGCATGGTTTTAGGCGCCATATGATGGTTTTGCCATAGTAGTAATAAAGGTATGAGTTTAAACTGAAATAAGCAAAGTAATGATTTGCTTGATTGATTTTTTTGAACGAATTAACTTTTGAAATGTGTAAAGTAAACCATAACATAAAAAATATAGAAAAATGCGTCGAATTCAATATCAAACGCAGCTGCAATCTTGTTGGAAAGCCTGCGAGTCTTCAGTAGCTGGATTCCAGATTCACTATCGCTTAAACTCTAAAAATGACGAAGATTTTAAATGCTACAAACAATCCAAACTTTGGCCAAGTTTTTCCAAATACCATTCAAGCTTTTTTATCGCTAAAAATCTCCAACGTTAATTCTAATACTTTTATCCAACGCATTCGTTTTTGAAGAAGTTAAAGAAAAATTTCAGATTTTGTTTTCATTTACGATACACAAGTTATTAGCTAAAATTTACCAGAACCTCGGCATATTTTACAAAAAGAAATAACAAAGGGGTGTTTTGATAATAAATATTATCAACATGAGTGCGTCGCGAAGATATTTCCTCAGTATCTCAATGAATTATCAACGAACTTTAAAGAACCGTTGGCGAAGCAAAAGAAAATTTTTGCGGGAATCAACGGACGCTTTCTTTATTGCAGATGTTCCGTTTACTGAGATTTTTCTATTTCCAAAGGGGACTAGTTCTTATTGAAATCCGAAACTTCATGCTGCAAAGGAAATAAAGTTATGGATTGTTCAAAATTAAAAGGTTTTTTTTAGCATTGCGAATGAGCATACGAATATATTGATGTTACTCTTTAATAAATGTAGTTTTCCATTATGTCTTATTAATTACAAATTTTAAACAAACAATAATATAAATATTACCTTTAATCTGTTGTGTGATCTTTTTACCATCAACTTTCACTCGTCGCTAAATTTAAACTTCGTTAAGCGAAAAATGGAGGTGTTGTGCGATGGAAAATACGCTGTAATCGACATTTTAGTTGTATGTGCTGCCCAAAAGAGTTCACTCATTTTATTTGTTCATCGCTAAAATCTGCTAAAAAAACAAAAATTGAGAATTTTAAGATTTTCAGAGATACTTTTTCATGTAGAAATCGCAAAAATAGATAAGAATTGATAAAAATAACTTTTGCATTGTTTTGGCGATGGAGTTGAGGCGATAGCGAAAGTTGAAATCCTGGTGCAGATCACGTAAAGTAATTCAAAAATCGACTAAACATAATTATATTGGGACCCTTTTAGGAACCTATAACTTGAGATGTTTTAGAGGGGCACCAACGCACATAAGAAACCTGCAGATTTTGTAGCGCGGAGAAGGAATTAAAGAGTATTTTTTATTGTTCAGCCTCAAAGAAATCTGCAAATGATTTGATAGTTCTTCTCAGACAAATTATGATTTTTTCTGAAAATATGATGAGATTATACTTAAATATAAATGCATTAAAACATATAAATATATACATACATATGTATGTTGAAATAATATGAACATTGCGTGTACATAATTCGCAAGGAAGTACATAGTTAGTAGCCATCCCAACAGCTTCATCTATCACTGTAAACTTTGTACGTTTCGCAGCAAATTGTTAACTACACCAGTGATAATACTAATATTTGCAGCAATTATTGCAAATGCAAATGTATACAACATAATTAGTTGCGACAGCGAAATGATGAACGGCATTGTTTGGTGCTAGAGTTGGCGGGCTGGATTTGTGCATGACTAAGCCTTGCCAGGAAATTGGCAAGTACATTGTTGCTATTATAGCGTAAAGTGAAAAGGATTTTTTTGTATGCAATGTTTTTTTTTTGTTTTTTTGTTAGAGTTGCATACTGCGAGTAATATATACTCGTACATATGTACGTACATATATGTATGTATATGTACATAGTAAACTTTTGCAATTAAATGACAGCGCCAACAATTACAACAACCTGCACTAAAATAGCAGGCGACCAAATGGATGCATTTAATTTTCGTAATAGCCTGAGCGGCACGACTGAACATTACAAAAGTGCATGTGTGTTTGTGTGTGTGTGTGTGTGGATAGGTAGGCCGACTGGCTGATGGGACGAGTTGTCCAGCCGCTTGGCACCAGGCATTGTGGCACCGTGTCACATGTTTACGAGTGTGTGAGTGCATGTGCTTCATTAAATGTGCTGGTCGTAGTTTCGCAAACAAATCCGGCAGTAAATCGGACTATTGCAAGAGTAGCGCGAGGAGATAGCTCAGTTTGATGTGGTTCTAGTCCATTTGCCTTTCGAAGACATCATAATTCTAGAAACATGTTATCTTTCCTTGGTCCGCTTCACTTTATAAAACACCTTTCATATATTTTGTATCATCTTAGTTTGTAAGACAGGCTCAAAACTAAATACATACATAGTACGAGTACATACCAACTACAACCAGTTTCTATCAATTTTGCACTAGTGAGCTCTTCTGTGATATTGCAAAATGTTTCTGTACGTGATAATCTCATGCACACATACCTATGAATTTTGTTACATACATACATACATATGCACGAGTATGTGATCGCATGTGTCACAACTAATGCTTTTAACATAACAAAGTCGCGACGTGTCCGTACAGTGTGTCGCCAGGCGGCATAAATTTCAATTACAAAAAGTTCCACAAAAAAATTTGTATACTTAAATGTTTATGTGTTTATGCATATAGCGCGCTCGAAGGATTTAAAACTTAAAAAGCGGCAAAAAACATAAAAATGTAAAATAAAAATGAGAAATATTTTATGTGTATAGCGAAACACGTACAAAAAATTGTAAATGCATTCCTAAATATTTGCCTCTTTCCACAAATTTTCACCGCTTTCTACGTTTTTATTACTAAATGCAATTGTTGTATGCAGTTGTGTATGCAATTACTGACACCCCGGTCAGCAATAAAATTTGTAGGATTTGCTGCGACAGACAATGAAAAAACAATACTGACAGCAGCACTTACATGCATACATACTCGAATACGTAAATAAATACAATAATTTGTATATTCGCACAGCATTGAACCCAGTAGATAACTTATTTGAGACTCGAAAAATGAGCAAATTTCATTTATAAAACGGCAAGTTCATCTAAAAGACCAGCTGACTGCTATGAAAAATTAAAAAAAAAATTGTTTTGCCGTCTTTAAAAGTGGACGTCTGCATCTCTCAATGAGTAGACAATTGAGTTGACACTAAAAAGACAATGAGTTGTCTGTGTTTCTCGTATATTGTGTGGCTTCTGGAGCACTAGGATTTTGAAGAACACTGTAAAATTGATAATATTCACGCAATTTGTTAAGACACCTTTACAGATCAGCGAATGTTTAATTAAAGCAAAATTATTTGCAAGAGCGAAGTAGTGGTGGCAGTAGGAATCTATCAGTTCCATCACTGAATCCAAATGAATTACCCTCGTGAAGAAATCTCCCGTCACAAATTCCGGAAAAATGCTTTCAGCAATTCTCAAGTTCAAATGAGTGCCACCAAATCTTTATACGAAAATAAGCCGTTTTGGTTTACTCTTTTGGAATAGTTGAAAAAAATTCTTTTTTTGAATACAAAAAAATTAAGCTATTTTAATAGAGCAAGATGTGGCTGCTTACCCCTGTTAAATAAAGAGAATAAGAAAAACAAAATATCGTGTTACTTGTTACAAGGGTTATCCCTTTCGGAACTTCTTTTTTTTAATGACAAATCAAAAAATAAAAATAAAAATGTGTTTATTTTTTTGCAAAAGTAGTTTTTGGACGTCATGACATATGAAATTGAGTGCTTTTAAAAGAAACAAATATGACATAAATTTGAATTTTAAGATACACTTTTATTTATTTTTAAATATCGCTAAAATATTTACACAAAAGTTAGCAAATAACCAAATTTTTGTAATAAAACGTAGAAAAGTATGAAGGTACGATCGCTTTCTGTACGCAAACAATTTACTGGGAACACTAATTAAGATTATACAAAAAACTTCAAAGAAAAATTCAAAAATATAAAATAAATGTATTCATAAGTTTTTTTTATTTAAAACTAGCATTGAAAAGCCACTACGCCATATGGCATAGAATAAGCGAAAGGGATAGCTAAACAAATGAGCAAATATTTTTGCATACTTCCTTTTTTTCAGGTGGTCGTTTTTGATGTTATTATGTTATATTTTAATTAATGTGCCTTGGTACTTTAAATTTGTGTTTAAGGTCTTCAGTTATTTTTTATAATATTGAAATTTTTATTCTCTTGTTATATTTTAAAATTCGAAACTTTGCATTCAAATAAACATCACATCCTTTTGTATATATTTCTTCATTAAGTTGACAATAAAAGTCGTGTCTTTAACTGGAGGCTCAAGGCCGTTAAGCAGCATACCATCTTCCCACCAAAAACTTCGCACATTTTTTCTTTGGGTTTTTTGAAAAACCTTGCGCAATGTCTGCCCACACCGCCACCATATTCACCAGTCTCTCATACTAACTCCGATTTGTGGATGGGTACAGGTACAGATCGCAAAATAACGGCTTTACAGACGGAAGCATCAAGACAACAAAACATTAATTAATTAATAAACAAGCGAACTATAAATACGGACGAAGAAATCAAATTAACCAGAACGAAAAATGACACTGAAGATGGCACAACGCCGAAACCGGTTTGTCTTAAAACCAAAATTGACAAGGGATGACGAAAATTCGTTCCAAAATAAATCATTTCACACCCTGTCGGAAGCAGCAACAAAAACGAAAGATCAGAACAAACAAAATCTTGAAAAGGAAATGCTCGACAAAATTAGGAATCTATACATTTTTTTAAGTTTGCATTCTTGATATTTGAAAGTAAACCGATAAATAAATGAATATCGTTACATAATTAACCCAAAATCTAATTACAGTTACTTTCGATTTGAAATATTTACGCTTTTAGGGTATATACATTTGGGTGATTCACAAGGTGTCATAACGGGTCATATTGTCATAATATCATAAATTTTATGATGGTTTAAACAAATTTGTTGTTGCTTGCATGAATTGAGTAGTAATGAAATACAACTTTGCACGGTATGTTTTTCTTTTGTCGTATTTTATAAGCTGTTATTTGTTTTGGTCTTCATTTCAAATTTTACTTTTGGGATTTTTAATCTGCGGCTTTTGTATTTCCAAGTGAATACTTCTGCGGTTGCACAAAAGGTTTAACATGTTCATCATAAAAAGTTCGTCGGATTCATCTTGCTCCTCCTCATCGCCTTAAAGAGAATAATGTACGAATGCCAAAAAGATATACAACGATGTATGTTTATATGTTACTTGAATCTGCAAAACCAATGTCCACAACCTGATTTTCAGTAATTATTTTATTATTCACACTTTTCCGCGGCATATTTTTTTTATATTCGAAATTAGCTGTTTAATAATTAAAATAAGACAAAAAATATGAAGTTTGCTCATACGAGTTATATATCCCCACAAATTTATTATATGACATATGATTTTATGACATCTTGTGAATCACCTAAATGTGTCGTAAAGTTATAATATCATAAAACATTTCTGTAGCTCATGGCGCTTATTTTCTTTGATTATTGATGGGTGTATATTTTTTTTAAATGTTATAACACGTATGAATCTACAGTTTTATGCCAACCAGAAAATTTACATTTTGATAAGCAGTTTTTTTTGCCAAACATAAATTTAATTAATGGAGTTTGAGTTTCTGAAATTTTATCAATATATGAATAGGAGCGCCTCCAAAGCTTTGAGAATATCTTAATTTAACTGTCTTTTAAAAATCATAAAAATCTCTATACAGTTTCAGAAATAACCAGCGACAGATCTTTTTTTTAATTTACACTGTATTTAAATTTTTTTTTTAAATTAATTATTGTAAACTTTAACTACAGCGTTATTCCTTACCTTGTGCATTTAGTGTTATTATTGTTGGTATATTTGATAGTCCATACAATAAATTTACAACCTTTATATAATCAGTATGTTTAACTTACATTTTTTTAAAATAATCAACAAATTTGTAATAAAACTTCAAACTGTTTAATCACGCGCTAAATAAGACCAGAGTTTGAAATTTTATGGCTTATGAAATTTAAGAGAGTTAAATTTGAATGCTTTCTTTGGTTTGCAGACGGTAAGTTGCAGGTTTTTCGTATGCGTATCCTAATCAATTAATAAAATATTTAATTTAAGTAAAGCCTGCGAATATATTTACATAGAAGTTTTGATTTTAATATAACATTAAGTATAAATCGAGTCGACTTAAAAAATGAAATAAAATCAGTGAGCACTGGCTTCTCGTAGTGCTTCGCATTTGTCTCACTGGGAAAATATGTAAGTTACTGCAAATGAGAGCACATTTGTGTACAAGTGCAGTTTGCGAAGCCCCGTGGTACGTGCAACCCCGTTGACAAGCTTTAATTTCGAAATTATTGCCGGTCAAGGTAAGAGCAGAGAAGCAATAAAGGTTTTAAGGTAAAAGTTATGAAAGTTGCGGTACCTAAATTTGTGACTGCATTTCAGGTGCTCAATTTGTGTAAAAATCCATGTTTCACTCGCTAGTTGTATTCGGCATATAAAAAGTACTTGATGGCATTACTTTTTGTTTTCTTTTTAATAGATTTCGCAATGAATGCTACTTAGTTGTAATTTGTAGAAAACATATCCTTATTGAAAATTCAATATATGTTTGGCGAAAAGTTGTACATGGTTCTATTCCCAATGTGCCACAATGTGAAACTGTTGTTCATATTTTGCCAAAGCATATGCAATTTGCGTTAATTGATAGTTTGTTTAAATGTAATTATATCGTTGTAACGTGTATTGCATGGGCATTGGCGTTGTTCCTTAGCCCATAATCTATGTAGTAATGCATGAGCTTCAATACATACGAATATATTTCAAATATTATTTACACCAATGTGGACTGCACAAGTATTTGAACATTTCAAACACAAAAAATAACTGCAAAGATGCATATGAAAATATACAGGGTGTTCAAAAATTTGCATTGCATTTTAAGGTTGAAAGACAATGAAATTTGACTCAAATTTTAATTTTTCAAATACCTTTTATCTAATTAAATTTTTTCGTATTTGTTATTTTTCTTTTATTTACAATGATCAATTATGGTTCTATGAAATTAAAATGTTTTATAAGCATTTTAAAAAGTTCGCCCTGTTAATGTATTTTTGTATGCGAATCTATCCAAATATGACCCGGTTCGCATCTCGGCTTGCGCATGGAAAAAAACATTTAATATTTTTTCATATTGAATTGTTTAAATTGTGGAATTTTTTATTATTTATGTACGAGTAGTATGTAAAATATGAGTATATGTTCAAGTAATATGATTTGATTTATATTTCTATTTTCAGCTGTCGATGTTTTGTTTGGAATGCATTATTAGATTTCACTTTTTTTAAAAAAATTTGGCATTTTATTATTGCAAAGCACGCATCCCCATCCGCACTTAATAGTGGAACTTATGCAGTTAGGCAAAGGTGCATTTTTTTTAAATTCTACACAACCTTTTAAAAAATGACGGAAAGTTGTTCCAAAATTCAGTAAGCAAAATAAAATTAAAAAATTTCGTTAAATAACACGGCTCTACAAATTTCTTTCTTCGCCCTAAAGTTTATTTTATGATTTTCTGGTTAGTTATGAACAAAAACTATGCTATATATTTTTTTTCCCGTCTAATTACGAACTAAATAATGGAAATTTAATACTTTTGAGTCTAGGCAAAATTTTGTGTTGACCCTTGTAATAAACTCCTAACCCTAGATCAACTGCAAGCACCCAAACCAATGTATCAATTTAACGCAACATGAGTATATAATTTCCTGGTGAAAAGGTAACTTAGCATACTGTCAGTGGGACTAATATCGGAATTCAGTAATTTGGTACAACCTTTAGTCTCAAAGTTAGAGACCTAGAGCTAGAGATGTTTGCCTTTCCTTGCTTTAAAGTTTTCTTTTGTTTTTATTAAAATTTCTGGTCTAAAAGTGTGACATTTTGTCTCTATTAGAGACTGGGACTGCTTACTGAATTCGAGCACAAGATGGGATTGCTAATGCCGAACATATACGAGAACTGGGCAAAGACGGCCGCCGAAAATGTTTATTGTCACCATGCGACGGAAATAAAAACGAATCCTACTTTAAGTTATGATAATTTTGAAAACGCGACACTTTAGCAGTCGCAGTAACATTTTTTTTCCTAAATCGCCTTGCAAAAATGCTGCCAGCAGGTGTTAGCATTATGTATAAAGCGGTTGGGTCTAATATTATTGCCACCAAGTATAAGAAGGCTTTGTGCTTCGTATTGTTTTAATTGAATGTTACGGCCGCCAACTAACAACGAACCTATACGGCTATTAACTAAGCAAATTACTGCAAAAAAGTAACTATACATGTAACACAATGTTTAATTACATTCAATTATTAGTTTTTGAAATAAGAGAAATGTAGTTCCTACTGCAGGGCGGTGATGTAGGTTGCACTCCAAATTGAAGATTTCGAACAAGATAGTAAGCTGGAACATATTTTTTATACTCGAGCGTACTTGTACACGGGTATTATTACTTTGTTTGCATAACGGTTGTTTGTAACAGCAAAAAATAATCGATATAGATATAGACATATATATACTAAAATGATCAGAATGAAAAGAGAAATCGATTTAGCTCTGACTGTCCGTCCGTCCGTCTGTCCGTGGTTACAATAACTTGAGTAAGAATTGAGATATCTCAATGAAATTTGGTACATAGATTGCTCTTTGGACAGGGTAGGTTGGTATTGAAAATGGTGAAGATCGGTCAATAACCACGCCCACATGCCATATAACAGATGTTTTTTAAAATGCAAAAACTCCGATTTTTCGGTAACCATTGAAGCAAATTAAGTAAAAATTTATGTAATTTTGAAAAATGTGTGTTGTCATGCCCACTCATGAAACAATTTCTGTATCTCAATAACGGTGCGAGATATTGTTAATTAAGAAACTTGATTTTTATGAAATTTTGAAAAATGGGCGTTGCCACGCCACTACGCCACTTATAAAAAAACGTCTGTAAGTATCTATACAACGATGTAAGGTATCGTCACAAAATTTGGAGAACATTTTGTCCTTGATATCACTAGCATCACCGTCAAAAACGTTTGAAATCGGACCATAACCACGCCCAACTTACAAATAACGGAAATTTTGAATAATGCAAAAAAGTTCGATTTTCAGTATTTATTGGAAGAAATTAAGTAAAGTTTAATACTAGCTGCGATTTGAAACAAAGACGCGGAAATTTTATAAAATCATGGGCACCGACCATAAAAAAATATATCGCAAGGGTATATAAAAATCGGTTTCGCCTGAATTTCGTTTTTCTTGCTTGTTTTAATATAATTTTTGTATATTTGTGAATAAATTTCAATATGTATTGGTTGTGAGAAGCAGCTTTAATTCATAACTTCAAAAACTTGAAGAACCTAAGTATGCGTAATTCGAAGGCGATGCCTTAAGGTGATGATGATGATGTTGTGTCGATGTCCGATGGCGTCATCCTAAGTTCTCAAAGTATCCATTTAGTACAAATTTGAATTCGTGGGTTCTGGGCTTGCAATTTTACACAAGATATTCCAGCCTTACCCTTTCAAACTTACTCGGCAGTGAATACAGGCAACCAGGGAAGTCTTCGAGTTTGGATACTTTAATGCTATTTCCATTTGACCGAGATAAAACTATGTAAAATAATTGAAAGGAGCTCTCTAAGACAGCCAAAAGTATAATCAGACAGTCAGTCGGCTAATCCAGGCTCGTAGAGAGAACTGTGTACCTATTTCGCTATATTAGTTAGTGTTCTTCGAGAATTTTAGACACTTAAGGCCGTTGGTACCATCTTCGGTTTAAGTTACCAGCTAGAATTCAGATTACTATTCATCACTTACTCATGAAATGGGTGGTCTTAACTGATGCTTTTAGTTCCGGTTAGCGCTTAACCGGAGAGAACTCATTATTCAATATGTAAATTCTGGAGATCACTAAGGGCTTTTGACAGGCCAAATTACTTTGGTATTCATTTACTCGGAGGGACATTCATCTGCGTCAAATAAGCAGAACATAATGGTAGCTTACTGATACTCATAATAATATAAATTCCTCTCCACAGAGATGCAAGTCACATTGGAGTATTTAATGTGTGATTTTCCGGCAATAGCCCGACTAACATACACATATGTACAAATATATATATGTATATGAGTAACTATTTTGCAAAAGGGAAAAGGGATTAAAGAGATAAGCCAGAGCAGTGTTTGCTAGATTGTAAAGTAATATTTTCAAACTATCATGGATTCAACTGAGCTTCGATAGAATATTAAAAAAAAAATATTAACGATTATCAAAACATTCTCTACTAATATTTACTTAGTATAATGCAGGTGTAAATTCACTTTATTTTATTAAATTTGGCTTTGCTTAATGAGATCTACGTTGTATACTCGTATGTGCTTTAGCAAATCGACTGTTGAATCTATTTATATACACATACATATATAAATAGGTATATGCCATGTTACATAAATAACCAGGTGAGTAAAAAGTATTACTTTGCCAGCTGAACTAAAAGCCGCTCATACTTTTTGTGCATAATAATTGGATTATCCAGCATATGCTGGCTGGCGACATGCCTTTAGTCACGTTAATCTCACGGGATTTTGGCCACCTGGCAGCGAATTCGTGCAAATGCGAGATACAAATGAATGCAAATGCATATCAAATGAGGCTCTTTGCAAATAACTCTATGCACCTATGTATTTATGTATGTACATATGTATACATATGTATGTCAATGGGAAGCCAAATGTTTGTGCAAACTCAAACATTAATGGATTGAAAGCTTTTGGCGCTAATGCTCACGATACCAATGCACACACACATACTTTGGAAAGTTAATACTAATGAAAATATTATGAAAATATTTAGTGTACTACTTATACCCCAAAGGTCCTAAGTTCATCATTAGTACTTAATTAGAGAAATTTAAATATGTTTAGTATAAAAGTGTAAAAGTTATTTACATATGTACACCGTTGCATTTGAGTTTTTGTTAGAAGCAAACGATACATTTTGTTTCAATTTAGTTTTGAAATTTGTGCTCCCTTAATTGCGAAAACTTTTTATCAAAGCATTCGATTTTATCAAAGTTAATTTTTAATTAAGGAACTAGCGCACTAATACATATGCACGAATTGTAACTGTCATGCAAACAGTGTAGGAAATTTAGTAAAAACCGTTGGTCGTTTATTTGAAAAGCAAACCCAAAAACCAAAACTATGTACGATTTATCTATGACAGACCATCGGATTGGAGTCGCTGTTGGGTACTGCTGCCATTCGAGGTAGAGTTTTTATAATTATTTTTAATTTTTTTATAATTTTTAATTAATAGCTGATTTAGTTCTTGCTTTTCATTGCATCTCAGTTAAGTATGTTATTTTTCGTTATATTTAAAATGGGTTATAGAAATCCTGATAAGACGATTTTTGTATATCTGAATTGCTTAATCGTTTTTGTTTTTCAACAGAACTGCAAATATTTCCGAAATAAATTCTTTAAAAACCTTATTTTATTCTGCTTAATTCACGAATGTTATGAAATTAATGATAATTTAGAAAATTAAACTAACTAATTTGGTTAGTAGGTCCGTCGTCATTTATTCAAACGTAAAATGTTTATATAAATATACCTCAAAAGAGCAAGTTTTTTGTTTAAAAATTTCAACTTTACAACTGATGTTTAAAAAAATGGTGTTGACATATCTTAACTAAGAATATACAAATATGTTAGATATTAAAAATTATTACTAATTTATGGAGTTCGAATTTAGGATTTCGATCAAGAATGTTGATTTTTCCGATAATATTGCTCACAGATTTGAAGTACATATATTAGTATACTTGGGTGCCGGAGCATCTCAACAAAAAAGTAAATGAGTCGGAAAACAAGTCGCTCTGAATTCATTAGAGCCTTTATTTCTTTAAGAAACTTAAAGAAACTTTAATCGTGCTAGATCTCCATGCGTCACTTAAGCCATAAAGTGCTTACGTCGCTCGAATATCAGTGAAATGTATGTAGTTAATACCTTCTGTTGCAAGTGTAAATTTTGTGAGACAGCAGAAGAAGAATTGTACTATTAATATTAGTTAAAAAAATAAAGGGTTTCAAACTAATTCAATTTAATATTTTATTTGGGAACAAACTTTCGTCGACAAAAGTCAAATTCGGGTTAAAGACAGAAAAAAATTAAAATAACAAGATAAAGATAATCCCTTTCATATATTTTTTTAAATGACAGTAACTTCATTCAAAGTGGAATGTCCTACAGGGTTAGCAATAAATGCATACTCTGCGTGTAAATGGAAGAGTTTTTAAAAGCTATGGTCGCTAAATACATTGTCATGTAACTACGAATACACTCTTGTTGTCAAACATATGAACAAAAGTACGTAAGCTTATTGACCGTTCATTTGCTTGTAAATTTATCAATTTCGAAGAGCTAAAAGTTTCGTTTATCTATCAATTTTCGTTTATTTGGTATTTTTAAGTTGTTAACTTTATTTTTGTAATTAAGTTCTCGGTGTAGGTAAGTCAGCTTCGTCTATGGCATGTAAAATTCAGTTAGTTTGCTGAATTTTTTTTATTCTCTGTTTTTTTTTTGTGTACACCAAACATTTTTAATAATAAGTGAGCTGCCAATTTTTTAAATTTTTAAATTGAGGATTTTATTTACATATGTATATCATTAATTAACATGCTTCAGCAGATTTTGTTTATTTAAATAATTGACTTTAACTTAAGAAAAATTTCGTTGTATAACAATATGAAATATTTTAAAATAAATAATCCGTCATTGTCACCAAAGTTTAAAGTGGTTGAGGTGATCTGTCTCCGTTTATTGATCAGCCTTACTTATCCACTTATGTCTTCTAGCGAAGTGTCTTCTGTCAACCTCAACTTTGCTTAAACTGAATTCATATATTTATTGATACGGTGCATGTGAAAAATTTATCAAATTCGTTAAGAACAAAGCTTTCTTAATAAAAATTAATAAGATTTAAATATAAGTAAAAATTAGCGAAGAGATAATAACACCACTAAGATGAAGTTGATCAAATAATAACGGCGTTCTTATATTTGCCAATACTATTTCATGTACATAGTTTAAACTCTATTGCTATACTTGTTCTGTACGTAATCTCAGAATTATATTCTGATACAATACTAATAGACACATTATTAATGTGCTAGTTAATGCTTGTATTAACACAAACTCCATTCCTAACCACAGGCTGCTGCCATAGTTTTAGCTTTCAACACCATCAGTATGTATTGGTCGTGAATACTATACTCGTATGCAACACAATTATGCACATAAATACCAGTTTCAATGCAATATGGAACATGCCTCTTCAGATTACTGTAAACGACAGAAATGCGCTAATGAGCAAATAAGCTGGCTTAGATAACCTTATATTTCAAAAATATAAACTAGACTAGTTGGTATGATTTTTTTGAGTATGTAGATAAGTGGTCTTTAGAATTTTATTACCAATGAGTGCAATTTCGCTTGCAGCGATTTTTGACAAAATTTTTATTGAAGAGCTTGAGCTCAAAATTTATAAAAAATCGACGGTATTATTTAGCCACATAAAACTTGCATTTACTCACTTAAATTGAATATATAATTTTTCTCCTTAAAGTTGGAAAATTTTATGAAATTGTGTATAATTATTTTTGTTAAAGAATAAACTGGAGGAAGCTGTATATATTTATGTATGTTTATAAACGAATACTGCTCGAGAAATATTTTTCTATATTGACTATTACTTACATGCAAATAGTTTTATTTTATATTTATTCTAACAAGTACTATATATGCAGTATTTAAATTTGAAATAGGTATTATATTTAATTCTCTCTCACATATAATGAACCTTTACAACCAAAATAACGTAGGCAACTCATGAAAATTTTTAAAGTAGAAGGTTGATTCTCTTAAATTTCTCGGCAGTAGCAATGCTCTTTTTAATAAATATAGACGCGTTTTTTAGAAAAAACAAAGTAAAGCTTATATACAAAGCTAAATAAGGTATCAAGCACCTTCCGAATAAACAAGTTGATATCGACAAACAATTTCGTTTATATTTTTAATACATGAATAAAGAGAGTCTAGTTTTTATAAATTTGTTAATTTTTTAATATAAAAGAAAATATAATTTTTGGTGTATAAATTCTTGTAAAACTGCTTAGGCTAATGTCTTTCATTTTTAATTTAAATATTAAGTTTTTTTGCTTTAATATCTTCTGTACTTATTTGATTGAAGCCCTAGTCTTAATTTACTAATTTATTGTTGCATATTTAAATAAATGTTTTATTATCTGATTTCCTATTTTAAATACAGCTTTGCTGCCTAGTACAAACCAATTTTTGTTAGTAATATAATAAGCTTAAAATAAAGCTCTCAAGAAATATCGCATTATTCTTTCTGTTGCTTGAAAAAATACTTTAAAGAAATAAATATACGAACACTTTTTTCTGGAGAGCTTCAGACTGATTTAAGAAATTTTTATTGACAGCTGTTTATGTAAGAATCTAAAAAAATTTGCTTTATTACGACAAAATTGGCACAGGTTTTAATATTTGTTTTAGATTTAAAAAAAAATGTTATTTTTAAAATTTAATCATAGCATATTTACCATCCTATGTATTTATAGGCGATCTGCATTTGTTTGAGTACACATATTCATTATCATTTCAAAGTTTTTTTGAATACAAGTATATACGTTTGGGTTTAAAATTCAATTGGTTTTTTTTAATTTATGTAAATACATATGTTTGCGGCTTAAAAGTTTTAATACAAATCTCAGTTTAATAAAATTATAACTTTATTTAATTGCATGTAAATATATTTTAAAGTGAGTTTATAAGGTTTTTAAAGATAATAGTACTTGGTTAACATGTGTAGTTTGTTGAAAAGCAGATATGAAAAGTAGTTTAGGTATTGCAAATAAGAAAATTGTTGTTACCGACAGTTTTGACTTATTGCAATATATACCGCTTAAGAAATTTTAGGTCGATCACCCTAATTAGCAATTATGAGCGCAAGGATGCACCCAGGTAATCAAAGAGCTTTCAACGTTTGTAACATAGAAACATATGTAGATATATAAATACATATACACACATACATACATATATACATACATATGAACATTTATACATATAAAATGACATTTGTATATGATTTGCATATTTATGTACGAGTAGTAGCCCATTGCAATTTTAGCTTGAGCCAACGCACAATACAAACGGACAAATTATAGCCAAGGGTTTCGGCGTATGTGGTGTTAACTTACAAAAGCCCAGTTGTATTAATTCCCAAAACTCTCATTCATACCTTGAGAGGAGTATTCCTGTTGTTGACGTTGGCCAAAGTCATAGCAACCGACTTCATTAAATTTTTACACTTAAACAGATCTGGTTAAATTTCCTACCAAACAATGGCGGCCATATGTCTACACCACAAATAACTATGTATGTATTTGCATATATGGTATATGAGCCGCCTATATTAATGCATGAATATGACTACATACATAAATAGGTAAGTATGTAATGTTATGTATATGTGTATATATTTGGTTTGTAGTGCAACGAAACGCTCTACAGTAGACGCTCAGGGCATTTGTAACCAAATACACCAAGATGACCGAGTTGTTTTATTAGTAAGCTATTAATTACTTAACACAATGAACGCTTAACAATCTTCTAGAAAATAATTATCCACGCAAAAGGCATTCATTGGAACTTTACTTTGTGTAAATACTGTTTTAGAGCTAAGTTGTTTTAAGCAGGATTTATATATTGGGGGAGCAATGTTAGCAAATACAATGGCAAAATATTTTAAAGCTACGAGTATATTTTGCGCTTCAGAAATTATGCGATTTGGCTTCAAAAAAAATTAGCAGCAGCGATGCCAGCAACGCGACGAAATTCTGAAGAGCAAAGGCTCGGCTAATATTAAATAGCTGTTCAACGATTCACAGTATTTAAGATAAATTCAGAACTTAAAACTAGTTTCCCAAACATTTTTTTCGTGAACTTTCCCTTTAATAAAGTTTATAAGTGCGGGTTTTCGTAATTTAATTAATGAGATTATTTCTTTTCAATAATATTACGCTATTTTAAATATATGAAAACCGACTCCTTCGATAAACCTTTTTCTTTTCACTTGATTTGGAATAAAATTCATTGACTAGCTTAAATAATAGTTCATCAATTGAGTGTGGAAAATACAGAATAAAAGAATATTGTATCTTTAATGGTTTTTCCAATGTAGTTTTATATATTGTATTGGAATTGAATAACAAATACAACTTTTCTCTGTTTTTTCACTAGTACAACTTTTCGATAAAGCAAATTTTTTTTCAAATTTCATATGTATTTAAAGTAATATTAAAAACGTTTTATTACTGCGAGAGTTCAATTTCTACAACACTATGAGGTATAGTTGTATTTTAGTAAAGCTTGTTTTTGCATATAGTTTAGAAAATTGTTTACATTTAAAATAATGATGTTTGCTAGCTAAAAGCCATTAACTAAATTAAGATAAATAGTTAATATTCTTTAAAAGAAGAAAATTTTGATACAGAACTATTATTATGAAGAGTTAATTGTAATTAGTGATAAGCTCGAACAAGTTAGAAATGAATTGATTTGCCATCTTCAAAACAACTCGCAAACAACATATCATTTGTGCTATTTAGATCCGAAAAATATATATTCTGAAGTTTTTAAAAATTGACGAATTTATCTCTGAAACTGAAGAACAAGCACATTATTTAATTAAATTAAAATTACTTTAACATATGTAGTTCACTTTTAAAGCAATAATTTTAACAACAGGTAAAATTAATTTTTGCTTTCCTGCTGTGCTTTTATTGGAAATTTATATATATCTTTGTCATAAGCAGCGTCATACCTTATATTCGAGTATGGATGTGCTAAATCTCAATGCTCTAGCTTCACTAGCAAGAAAATATGAATGAAGAAAACATTTATTTTTAATTATGATATGCCATCAATTCTTAAATCAGAAATTGAAAAGTATAAAATACGATATTAGAAATAGTTTTTGTGCGGATAGATACAACCAATATATCTGAGACACACACACACACTCACATATATTTATGATATATACATATATGTATGTGTACATTCACTGGAAGCGCTTGAATAGATACAAACTGCCACGCCAGCAAACACACATTCCTAAACATGGTAAGTTTATCTTTTGCACACTCAGTGGCTAGTTAGGAATGCTCAATGCGCCGCCTTAGCATGGCTAGTTATTGTCTGTTTCCATTTTGTCCATCGTCCATGTCTGTGGCTAATTGTTCTTTTGTTGTTTATCACTCGCAATCAACAACAAGCACGCGGACCAACGACTTTACAAGTGCACGCATACAATTCCACCCACATACATACACACATACAAATGTATGTACATGTGAGTATAGTTTATGTAGAGATGCCCACATGTAGAACCCAATGGGCAAGCATCACTCGCTACAATATCTCGCTTGCTGTATGTGGCAGCTTTCATGACAGAACTTTTGAGTACGCTGGTAGTAGTAGTAGTAGGCTTTATAGCTTGGACTATGTCATGACAATTGGCGGTTGATGGCTTCATGCACATAAAAATATTTGAAAGATGTATGTATAACTACCGCTGCTGCCGCTGCCGCAGCCACCGTTTCTGCGTTCCGATTGAATGGACATGCACGACTGCCGCCCAAAGACACATATAGATTTTATCAGAAATTGCCACCCTTATGTAGAGCTGCCTTTATCCATTTTCGACTTGGAAGTAAGCAACAACTTTACTTTCACTTTGGTGTTTAAACAACAACTGACTACAGACCAACAAAAACCAAATAAAGCAAACAAAAATGACTGCGAAGTTGGACGCAAGCAATGAAAATTGGACTCAGTTGCAGAGTGGTTGGATGGGTAGATGTTTTGGTTAATTGCAATTACATACAAGCATACGCATATACTACAAAGTTATACGAGTATATGAAATTTTACGAGCTTTTCTCACACTTTAATCGCTTCAAAATAAAATGAATTCAATTTAAGCAGACAATCGAGTAAAAACGGTGCTACAAAATATGCGTCTCTATTGAAAACAGCGTATTTGTTGTGTTATAACATTTTTTTTTTTCAAATACCAGTTATTGTTATTTTACGAGTGCTTAACCACTAGCAGACTAATAAAGTAATTCATGCCATACTCGTTTGTGATAACCGCAGTCTACTTTTGGGCGGCAGAGCCAAGCCTTTAACGCTAGCACTCTCGCACGTTCCATGTTGTTGTAGCTGTGTGCTTACATTTTGTTGTTATGTCCATATATATACTAGTACGTATTTATGTGTAAATTGTGTTGCTTATCGTGAAAAAATCAAGGGTTGCAATAAAAACAGATGTTACAATTTGTGCTCGTACAAATTAACAAAGCGTAAAGAAATTAAACAAATCTCAGGTGGTTTGGAAAAAAAAATTTCTAGTTATGCTGCACAAAAGTTTTATGCTTACTTAGTTGTATGCTTACCTACACTTGTAAAAAATTGCTACACAACTACAACGAATTATTAGTATAAAACAAATGGGGGATTTGCCGAAAAATGTCCACCTCAATTTTGTAAGCAAAGTGTGTACCAATTTTTATAAGCTTCTCTTTTTTTTTTTGAAATTAATTTTTGGCTAATTTTTAAGTATCGATAATGCAATGGAATTAGATGGAACTTTCTTCCGTAACATATGTTTTATTGCTACTTCTTATAAGGGAAATGCGCATGAACGCTAACTGGGTGCGTTTTAATGAAAAGTCAGATTAGTGGCAGGGCATCAATGTTAAAAAAAAATAATAAAATTATTATATTATATAAAATTGAATTTTTTCTTGTTGTATCATTCTTTAAATAATCTTCTTTACGATTGGAATCATGCAAACTGCATTTCACACAGTAAATTAATAGAGCATTTTAAATTGGAAGTTATTGGTACTTTTTTAATGAGTAAATTATTTGTAAATCAACTGTTTGACAGCATCCTTTGCAATATATTACAGTTTACTTTCAGAAATACATTTTTTTTTTTTTTTTCATTAGATGGACGTTAATGGTAAGAAAATCTAAAATAATAGTTTTTAAAGTCAAAAACAAAAAAGAAGTTACGAAAGGTTTAAATATATTGCAAGAAAACTCGTATAGGAAAATACTATATACCGATTTTTGTTGAAGAATTTTTGGTAGAGTAGATATATACAAGCTATGCGAAATTTAAATTTCTGCAAAATTTTAGAATTAATTTAATGTATAAAAATGTATAAAGTTAAAAATAAAAAAAAATTTCATGAAACAAAATATATGCTAACGTAAAATTAATTAATTTTGTTTCGGTAAGCATTATTTTTTGTTTATTTATTTTTTTGGTTTTGTTTTACTTTCAGTTCAATACCTACAATGTCATACGTTTTCTTGCTAACTGGTTACGATATCCCTTAAAATATGTGCGTCATCAATAAACAAATATTAACTTATTAGATAAAATCTATAATTGAATAATTATAATAATTTCTTTACAAAAAATAATAAAGCTACCAGGTTCAGATATGTAGGTTAGGTTAGGACTAAATATTTATTTCAATATTTACATTTTATTCACATTGTCATGACAAGTTCACAAATAAATTGTTCTTTACTATGACCTTCAACCAGTAAAGTAATTTGGCTCAACATATCCAGAAACTGTACGGCAATGCTACCGAATTAGTTCCGAGATGGTACTCAGCTCTACGCTACTTGCATTTTAAGGACCCTATTCCTTCCTATAGCTCCAGGTGTCAACTAATAAACTAAAAATCTTTTAACTCTCTCTTACATTTGTCTTTGACATTACAAGTGGTTCGATTGACTGTCCATTTGTATTAGAACGCATTCGTTTTAGTATCCCTTCAAGAAGCCTTCGTAATCACGAAACTTTTTTCATAGAACGTGCTAGAACGCTGTGCTGCGAATTCTCCTATTTCAAGAACTCTAACTGAATATAATAAAATTTTGAGTTCCACTGCGCTGGATTTTTATTTATCTAAAACTAAATTTAAGGAATTGTTATAAGTATTGGTTAACCCTGCTAGTTTTACGAACATTTTACACAAGCAAGGGTAGTTTGTTTATTTTTTTATTTGTATGTAAAGTCTTTGAAGTAATAAAATTCTTACAGACTATAAGTAATTCAAGTATGTTTATTATACATTAGAAGAAGTGGAATAAGAGATAAAAAAAATGAGATAAAATTAAGAAATATCGTAGGACTATAAGTACAGATAAGATACAGATACAGATACACTTGTTATTACTAACAGAAGAATGACTTAAGACTGTTAATTAAAATGCCATACGGCGACGTAAAGTCAACATCCAATGAATTAAAGAACAAATTTAAATCTGAACAAGTCCTCGAAAAAGTGGCTTTTGCACTATATAAAGTTTTAGAGAAATCAATGTGTAGGGTTTCAAACTGACTGAGGTTCATTATACCAAAGCAAATTAAAAACCATTCGGACAATTCCAAACACTTTTATTCCCAGAAAAGTTTCAGCCGTGGTAATATCGTAATAGTAGAGAAAGGTGCCACAAATTTTTAAAAATTAATAAACCTGGGTGACTTTAACTTTAATTTTATAAAACGAACAACTTTTAAATAAAACAACGAAAAACTTGAAATATTTTTAATAAAACTATACGCCAAAATAAGTAAACAAAAATAGTGAGCTGTTAGGAAAGGCATTGCGGTGAATGAATGTGGCAAAAAATAATTTATTTGTTTATTTACACAATCGGAATAGTGGTGAGTGTGGTGTGCGAATTTGGAAAACGCAAATGAATATAGTAGACACACATTGCTGCCAATATTGCCTCCGTTGTACATATGTATGTAATTATACTATACTCGTATGTAAGTATGAACGCTGCCACTGCTGCCAATGAACCATTCAAAAGTGACCGCCATCGCATCCGTCGGACATCTGCCGCGTGGCACTCCAGCTGTGTCCAAATGTTATACCATCCGTCTATTCGTCTATTTGCCTATTCAATTGGCCGCCGAACTACCGATGACGGACAGTTGTCTTG
This sequence comes from Philophylla caesio, assembly GCA_963971545.1. Lineage (NCBI taxonomy): Eukaryota > Metazoa > Arthropoda > Insecta > Diptera > Tephritidae > Philophylla > Philophylla caesio. The sequence goes on along the minus strand of OZ020608.1, from coordinate 96,926,553 downwards.
TCAGTTCAACAGTGCGTATGTGAAACTGGTTGCAGTTGTTGTATGTACTCGTATGTGTGCCAGCGAATGTGTGCGCTCTTCTAGTTGCCAGCAATTTGTATAGCCATTTCTATTTACATGTATGCTATTTGTTGTTATTACTATTGGAATGTGGCGACTTTTTCACAATAGCAATTGTTAGTTAGCATTTACTATAAACATAAAATTTATTTGTTTTACTCAATGGAAGTGAAGTGAAGCAAACCGAAATCGTGTACAAAATGAATTGGCTGAAGCCAAAATAATACCACTAGGCGAATACAATTGATGATATACTCGTAATAATACAAAATATATAACTAGCATGTACATATTTGCAATTACAAATGGAATTTTTGTTGAAGGCAAGTTTTGTTTGCACATACATATGTATGTAAATATTATTGCATTTGCTATTCAGCTTATTTCTTTATTAGCATCGAGCATTTCAGGGTGATTACTTTACATTTTGTATACAAATGTATGATTGTGGTTTACTAAAAAGAAAATTTGTATTTACATCATTAGGCTCGATTAATGTGCTAATTCTTAAATGCGCCGAAATGCGTTAATTGGAAAATGATTCTGTCCAAAACTTCGCCAAAAAAAACACAGTGTGTGAGCTTTAAATTTTCCCCTTGCGTTCTCTTTTGAAATATTATTTTTTGTGTTTTGTGAAAATGTATAAGTTCAATGCAACGGTGCGAAAAGTTACTTAATTAATTTATAATTTAATCAAATTATTGCTATTTTTTAGAACTAAGCAGAATTAGCATCGAATGCCAAAGTAAAAAAACACATTTATATTTTTATGGTAATAAAACTTAAATTGAAGAGAGATAGTTGAGACTTCATTGTAATTAAACCATTTTTAAAAATTTCAAAGAAAAAAGTTTCGGCGTCCATTGACTTCCAAGTCTCTAAATTAATTAAATGACCTCGAAAATAGGGACCCAGTTGGAGCCTAATAACTGCATTTGATATAGAACGCCAAGCTAAATAATTTGCAGTTATTATAAACCATCTCTTGATTCAGTAATCATTGATTGGTGATTCCATTAAATGTGCGTACTTCAACCTTCTGCAGGCATCGCACCTTCTGAAAGATTTTCGGAAGTCTTTGTTTGTCAGCTAGCATCTCGCATTCAATCGTCGGGAGAATCCAGATGCTGTGTTTTGCTTTTTATTGTTAATTGTTTTTTTTTACGCGGTGCGCTCCAATCCTTATGCACAACCAGGTCCTTGGGTATTTTAATATTTGACACATTTATGTACATAGCGAACCTGTCGCTTCTAACAATTAAAATCAAAAAGTGTGAATAACCGCACCAGGTGCCCCTGCTCACTTAGTAATGTTCGGGTGTTCAGAAGCTATCCCGAAGACACTTCGGTAAGCCCATCCAAACGACGTGAGCTACTTCGAACCGTATGGTCGGCCCTTTTATACTTTACGGAGATTGAGCACGTACCTGCGCTGTTAAATATTCGTCGAGATATTGAGGTTACTAGTCAACAAATACCAGATATTTTGGACAAAGAAAAAAAGGAGAATCGATAAATCACATTAAATGCCTAACGTTTTATAATTCTACAGATTCAAATGATATAATCATAGCCTAACGATGGCTTTACAAAAATGCATTCAACATTTTACCCAATATTATTATATCCATGTATATATAATCAAATATCTCAATTTATGTAAAATGTCGTAAAAAGTTGAAAATAAATGAACCCCCCCAAAATATTTTCTGGATCCGTCTCTGCCTCCAGTTAAACAAAAATCCAAAATCTTGCCTGGCTGCGTGCACTTTTGCACACAGAAAAATATTAAAAAATGTTTAAACAATATAACTATATTGCCTGCATTAGCATAAATTGAGACACGTTAAATCTGCATTAAAATTTTAGTTAATCAAACCTTCGAAAAATTGTTTCTTTCGCTTCAAATTCACATGCAGTTTTAAATTTCAACAAATTTTATAATTTAAAAATTTGCAAATATTAACAAACTTGTTTTTTTTTTAATTTTTTTACAGAAATCAAATCAAATCAAACACGCAAGAATGAACTTGGATACATACAAATTTAAGGCATATTTAGTTTTTATGTACATATTTTATCTATGGAGTCAAGTATAACAAGCGCAGTTCCATACATATTTTAATTTTAAATTTTGCCTTTCTAAAATATTCCACAAGCAAAAACTTTGTATAAACTTTTTTGTTTTTAAATTAAATAAAATATTATAAAATATCAAAGCAACATATGATGTGAAGTCTGCTATAGCTTATGCTTTATGATTACTAAACAAGCTCGAAGCGTATATTTATACTTGCATACATATTTTAATATATACACATATACATACATACATACCACATGTATTTCCATCATTCATTTGTTTATTGAATAATTTTTATTAAATTGCTGACATTACATTTTATTCTAAAAATATCTCTTCTTTCTAAAGCATCATTTGAATTTTATTTTGGCATTTTTCTGTATATGTACATATTTACTAAATATAATGTAAGTGTACCGTAGTGTCAGTTATTTTGACATCTGCATATACATTTTTTTCGGCTGACACTGAAATAAGTGTATGAAAAATACTAACTGCTTAGCTAAAGCCAATGTATGTATATATAAAAGTCGAGAGCGTGTTAGTCTAGTGAATAATACAAATAAACTCGGAAACACCAAAGTCAGCAATGTGGCAACTTGACTTGAGCAACTTGATTGATGGCAACGCATTTCGCCTGCCAACTGCTTTTGATATCAAAGCTTGTTCTTTTTTGAGTATTACCTTCCTTCGCAATAAACTACGCATATGTACATATACATATACATAAAAGTATGTTCTATGTGCTTGTATATAAATATGTAAAAAACACATATAAGTATGTACATGCACGCCCAGTCACGGCCAATAATAGGAAAAGTTAATCGCCAAAACAATAAATCCACCACTCTTCCTTAAGAATGTTAGACGCTTTTTTCTTCAAATCAATCAATAACATACTAATTGTACTGCTTCTTTTTGATCAGGAATCAGGATAGTTTTGAATGTACTATCCTTAATGGGGTTACACAAATTTTCGAGGGTCTACGCCTACAAAACTTTTCGGATGACTCGTCGGTTGATGGGCAAGTTCTTGCAAGTGACGAATCTTCCGTGACTTAAAGAAACAGACCTCCGCTATTGTAAAAATATTAAAAGTAGGTTTTAACAAATTTCCAAGCCGATCAAAAATGTTTGCAGAGGTCATCTTATTAAATAAATGACCGAATGTTCTTGATATTAAAACTTTTTCAATGGTGACAGTATCTGTACTTCGAAAATTGGTCACATTTCTAATGGTTATGAAAGTACAACAATAAACTGCGATTCCATTTTTTAAATGTCAGCTTTCTGTGGTTAAACGAGAGCATACACGATATTGCTTCTAAGAAAGATCAAGTGACTGCTACTACTGACGCAGAGGGGGACTTCCACAGCCAATCAATTAACTTTCATAGGTTAATGGATAAGAGTCCTCAATAAGTTTTGATTAAATACTACGCAAAGTGGAATATTAATTCGGATCAAAGAAGTTTTTTATTCAATTTTATCCATTTTATATCGAAAAATTGGGTGAGAGTATGTTCGTCTTCTATCGGGAAAATTATAAAAATTTTAAGTAAAAACTAACCTTCCAAAATATGTTTTTTATTGTTTTCCGGCCGGAAATCAACGTACACAATTGCCTTTACAAATATATACTCCACACTAGCTTAAAAGTATGCTTAATGTTATCTACAAAATCCATGTAAAACGAAAACAAACCAAAATATTTTGTGGCTTGGCGATACGCCTAAAAACCTAAATGCTATGATTATCACAAAAAAAAAAAAAAACGAAATTCCATGTTTTGCTTTGTTATTGACTTGCGGTGAAAGCTTTTGCTCGATGGTAATTTAATATGCGCAACATGCACATGTGCAAATATTGATTTCCAAAAGTATTTCACGCCACCACAAATCAGCTGCTGCAAAACCATTTTATGCTTTTTGTAGTGATTTCATCTAACAGCAAAAAATGTGAATTTGTTTGAAAGTTTAATTAAAAGTTTGACGAGTTCTTAAAATAGGCATGTATTTTTTAGCTTTAATGTTAGTCTTGTTAACTTTTTCTTTGGAGGCGTGCATTATCATTGATATTCATAACTGGATAGAAATATAATTCGTGTGTAAAATGGAAAGGCAGGAATGACAAAAGTTTGTGTTTTGCCATATTCGTCATGAATGTCTTACTTAAGCTGTATATATGTATATTGGAATAATAATAATAATAATAATAATAATAATAATAATAATAATAATAATAATAATAATATTTTGCACTTGCACTATATGTATATGTAGCTCAGTGTTTAGCCGAGCTTCTACTTCCATTTGTGGTGTGCGTCTTTGTGTTATAACAGAAATGGAGGACCTACAATTTTGTGCCGAACGGCAGATGCATGTATGTATGTATTTATGAAAAGCTTGTTCATGGCAGAAATACCCTCAGCGGTTTCCCATTGGCTGCCGAGTGTTTATCGCTAATAAAAAAAAACTTTTTGTATTATTTAGATATTTTATAGGTGAAATGTTTTAAAATATTGTACTGAAAATAAGTGATTATTTGATTAACTTCCATTTTTAAATAGTTAACATAATGCATCGGAAATATTTTCAGTATCTAAACTAAATACTAATCTATGATGAGCGTATGGTATTTGAAATTTAAAAAAAATAGTTTAAATATGTTTTCCACTTTTCAATGGTTAAGCGAATTTATCTGCATCACCTGATGCGATTGTGAATTGAAAAAATAGGGTGGTTCAAAAATGTATGAAGACAAATTTTATAGGTATTTTCACCCTAAAGTATCGTCTAATATTGAAACCCCTGCAGCGCTCAAACTTTCGCATTGGTGCTTTTTAAAAGATATCAGATGTTAATAAGCAGCTATTAAAAATCGCCCAAAAATATGTTAGAAATATTTTTAAAGCTGATTTTTTTATATTTTTTTTAGTTTTTAAGGATATTGGTGTAATAATAAAAAAAGTTTATGTTTAAAAATGTTTATGTTATAATTGGGTTCTATCCTCTGAAGTCTTCTAAAGAGAAACGGAGATTGCCCATAAAAAAATATTTTCAAGCGTTTCTAAACAAGAAATATATTTGATGTTTTTTCCTATGTATGTAAACGGAAAGGAAATTTTGAGCGCTTTCACATATTTTTTGATTTAAAACACTATCTTTTATTTTTGGTACATAAGAATACACGGCCACCGTTTCTAGGTCATGTATGCCGTGTTTCGGGTAAGTAAAAAAGCTTTTAATTCCTTTAGCTTTGAAGGAGAATATTCGCTAAGTTTGTGGGAAGCTATCTTTAGAACGCTAACTGAAAATATTGGAAAATCCCGTACTTTGGAGTGACTTAACAGAATAAAAACAATAACAAAATAAGACCAATACAATACCCAAAAAATATGGTAAAAGAAATTTGGTTGACAAGTTTACTAGTCTAATGTGAACCAAAGGTTGGTTAAAGAAACATAATAAAATCACAAGCACGCAACAATCGTTTTGGGTTTATGAAACTAATCAATGTATTTGCTCTCTTGAAAGGTAGAATCATTTCAGTGATATTCCATGATTTATTCATTGACTTTCACTTCTAAAATTATCCGAAGGAGAAATATAGACTCACAAAGTTCTTTGTTGGCCTGCGAAGGTTCATTAATTAATTAATCTTAGTGATACAACAAATGACAGCCCTAAAAATTCTAATCTAGCTTTACTAACAAGCACTTGTGTACTCAAATATGAGGCAAACGGATTGAGGGGGCTTTTTTATGTTTGCTTAACTTATTCACTTCATTGTCATATATTTTCTGCGATAGCCAAGCATCGTCTACGAAAATTTTGACCTATTTTTCAATTACAATATAATATTTTAGGAGCAGATTTTTGAAGTATACTTGAGAATATTATTTGACAACTTAGGTCTGCTCACCGACACAAAGTATGTTGCAAAAATGCTATTGGAAATCTGTTACACGCATCTAGATTTATGCAATTTTAGTCGCTATCTTAGTCATTTCGTTTTTCCTTTTCATTTCCGTCTAAATGTGTCTTTATTAAGAGACGATATACGTAGTTTAACCAAATTAGAATCAATTCGTTTATATTTATATATGTGGTATAAGGAATAAAAAGGATCACTTCGTTATTGATTATGTAAAAATTTTTATTTGAAAATATATTTCGATTTGGTTATTAATTATGCCTCTCTCGGTGGATTCTTTCAAAAACTTGTTTGGCACTCTCAGTAGCATTTTAATTTCATCTTTTAAGAGTTTTGTGTATTTTCTAAGACATTTTTATGTTATATTTGATTAAAATATATATAATCGCATATACATACATGTTTTTGAAAATTCTAATAATGAGAACAATGTGTATATACAAATCAATTTATTTATATAATCTACCGCTTTTTAATAAAAATTATATAACATTAAAAGTAATGTAAAAATTGTGTATCTACGAATTCAAGTTTAAAACGTGAGTGACCAGTGAAATCATAAAATATTGGATGTGTGCCAAAAACGATGCTAACGTAGAATAAATGAAGCTAATTGTTTTTCTTCAAAATTAAGCTGCAATTGCCTTCAAAACATAAATACATACCGAAAAATGTATTTTCATCAGCAAAAAAAAAAAAAATTACTTCAATTTAATTAGCTCGGCTTGGACAATTTACAATTGCCGGTGGGTTCACCGAAAAACAAAAGTTCAAAGTCACTTCGTGGTTGCCAATAAATTGGGGGAAACAAAATTAAAAATAAAATCTACAGCAACAAAAACAAAGTCAAAGAAAAAACCGCATAAGTCAATATAAACAACGGACTTACGTTTGCACCTACCAATACCTAATACCACGACAAACATATAAACGAGTACATACATACATACCTACACACGCAAATTGACCCTCCCGAGCGGCCTGTTGCGTGCGATTCGTAGTTGTATTTATTTGTTGTTACGGTTAGCAAATATTTACTTTCAGCACCAACTGGCAAATAAATAACGACAAATAAAATGGACAAATTCAAATAATGGAAAATCTGTGAAATTCAATTGATTTACCACGTAATTGCTTTGGGATTACACGAAGTTTATTGGAAAATAGGTGAGAATGAGGGATGGAAAATTTGATGTGAAATTCATGTATTTTGTTTACGGTTACGTATTTATGTATGCACATTTATTAACTGGTAAAGAGCAAATACAGATGGCTAGAAAAAATACCTAATATTCATAAAAAAAATTTAGTTTGACAGATTTTAGAAAATTTTTGCAAAATTTATGAAGAACTATCGTCTACATTTAGTCCACAAGTTATAGTACAACCAAACATTGATTCATTCTGACAATTTATTTTTCTTCTTGTTATTAAAATTATTTTTCAATCGTTATTCTTTTGCAAAAACCATAACAATTTATTTTTTAATCTTCATGTAAAAACAATTTAGCAAAATTTCTTTAAAATTTCGATCTTTTAAAAAATGTTTAGAATTTTTCTTTGCGTATGCATTTTTGTAGATTATAAAAAATTACCACTGGTTTTGGGAATTTTTTTGCTGGAAGTATTCGCCAAATAACGCAAGCCCGTTTTAATTTTTATTTATTTTTCTTTCAAAGAATATTTTTTTATTAAAATATAGTTTATTTAATAAGAGAAACCATAAAATGATGCATTGGAAAGTTATTCTAATTTTCAAACAATTTTATTTTCCAATTAATTTTATGTGAGTTTCAAATGATTTTTGAGATATTTAATGTTTACGACGTCACCAAACATCTACGCAAAAACTCAAGGAGACTTTTCAAGAAACTACTTGACATATATTATTTTTTTCGTTTATAATATTTTTTTTATTAATATTTTTTAATGAAAGCAATTAGTATTATACATTTCTATAATTAATTAACAGAAATATTGGATTAGGGGGTGTTCTACTTTGGAGTCCGGAAAATTACCTTTTTTTATAATTTTTGTCAAATGAAATTAAATATTTTTGAACGCGACTTATTGCAAGTTTAACTAAGGGATATAGTCAATAAATTTATTCAAATCATAATAGTGGCGCTTCAAAGTTGAGCCTGCTGAATTACGTTGATTCGATGTTGCCACGATTTTTCTCGTTGAAATCATCTGAAACATAAAATTCTTTGTATTCAGTAGACTTCAGTGATTATATCCGGAAGCAGAATATAGTCGGTAAAGTTAAATTTCTAAATTGTATACTACTTTAAATGACGATATTCGGGTTTTGCCATGTTTTCGAGTGTATATCGTTTACGCAAAAATATTCAAACAAATACGTTTTGCATAATTCTGGTTTCGGCTAGAAATATGAGATTGCTGACTAAAGTAAAGTGATTGTTTGAGCGAAAATTATTCTATCTTTAATCAGTGTTCATAGAAGTTTACGCACATGCATCAATTTCTAATTTCTTTATTCATTGCCACTCATCTCGATCAAATGCCAACCATGACACGAAGCTAATTTATTACAACAAACATAATTAAAATTGCTTGCAACAAAAGCAAATGTAAATGTGACGCATTTATCTTTTACAATTTACATATTCACACAGCTTGCCAGACGATATTTTGAAACGATAAATCTCGGCATTCATTTATAAATTGCATTCAAAAGTCACTAACGCATAAATTACAAAAGTAAGTAAGCAACTGTTTACATTTCAATTAAACTTTTGACAAACTCAACGCATAGCCGACTTAATGGTGGCGACAGCAGACTGAATCTGAATCTGCAAATTTCACAAGAAGCTGCAGAACGCAGCATAGCGTTGCGCAACTTTTGTCATCACTCATTCACACCCCCGGACAATGGCGAAGACGTTGCAGATGCGAGAAGTGGTGAAAGGCAATAAAGTGAACGCACCTTCAATACTCAGTATGAGTATTCGCAGAATTTTCGTTAGTTTTACATTTTTAACTTTTAACTTTCTTTAACTTAATTTCACTAATAGTCTTTGTGCACGGCTAACATGCCGCAAGGTGTATTATGCGAGTGCGAGCGAAAAGCACTTTCATGTTTGTATTTGTTGTCAGGAAACGCGCCAATGAAGGATGTCGCCAAGTTGCTCTAGTCAGTTGGAGTGGCGCAAATAAAAAAATTAAAATAAAAAAAGACAACGGTGCTAGTTAAAGTTGTATGCGAGTCCTTGCAACCCTGGTTACTTGTACTTGACAACAATGTCTATTGTGTGTAGCTGATTCATCTGCCAGGAAAGTAGTAAAGCCTTGTTGGTGTTATTGTTGCGTTTCCGGCATTAACAATAAATATCGTGCAACAATTTGTTGCTCGTTAACTTAAGTTAAACTCAAGGTTTTTTTTTCTTGCGGCAAGTACATAGTTAGCTGTAAAGATTAAGGTGACATTTTCAGGTGAAGCGATAGTAATTTTAAGTCAAACTTTATAATTGACTGATTGTTGTGTGAGCACCTGTTGTATTCGTATTTGTGCGAGTAACTTGTAGCGAAAAATTGTGAAAGTGTTTAGTTGTACTCGAAATACCAAAAATTTAAATCTATTTTGGGTATTTTGTGCGTTGAGTAACAAGACTATAGTTATATTTTCAAGGAAAACTGCAATTATTGAAATAATCTACGGAATTTGCAGAGTGACAAATTGGTCAGATTTTTTGGAGCCTCTCGACTATGAGCAAAAAATTCTATTATATTTTTGTTCTTATAACTACAGCAGTTATCGCTGGATATTGATAGATTGCGCTACAAATAAGACGTTTTTCGTCAAGGAAAAAATGTATAATATTCTATAACTTTACTAATACAGGCAGGCATTTGCTGTATGCAGAATTTATATGCACGACGATATTTATTTGTGACTATTGAACAAGCAGAATAGTAATTTTTCATTATTTTGTTAAGTAGTGCGGGTGCCTATGGTAACTTAACCAATCCAAAAATGTAGGTTAAATAATTTTGTTTAAGAAAAAATCGGTTAATAGGAATCTCTAAAGTTCTTCCCAAATTATTTCTTAATAAACTGAAGAGAAATTGTTATTCATTTTATATTTGTATTACTTTTAGATTTGTTTCGAATCCAGAAGAGACTGAAGTAGATGCTAAATTGCCGTTAAGGACGCTATATCTTTTTACATGAGTGTATTCGGAGGCACAGTCTATCTTTGAGGTTAAGGAATGACGCTAGAATTTCTCAGGAAGAAAGGCGGGGTATCAACGAAGAATGTTAATTATTCAGGTCTGTTTTGCATTGGAATGTATAAATCTATTCTCCTCAATCTGTGGTTAGTTTCTTTTCAGTTTTGTGATGATGAAAACTTATTAATTTCTTTTCGGAGAATCAGAGACGATACTTAGAAACCAAAAATTCGTGCTCGCTTAAAGCTCGATTAAAAACATTGTCTTTCATTCCTATTCCGATAAAATTTGTCGTAATCGAAATTTAGAATCGGCCTGTTTATAACATTAAATGATCGATCAAGAAAAATGTACGCCAGCAACCAGTTGTTGCTTTAGCAATTACGACCAGTGAACATCTTTTTCATTTGAGCTGCCAGTAATGAGAGGGCGGAAAATTGGCCTGTTTGGATGAACCCGATGCAGTGGTCCTGGAAAGCTCCCTTAGATGCGCCTAAGTAAGATATATTTATTTTGATAATCGTACTAAATTTTACAATAGCAATTCATATGATTCTAACACCTTTCATAAAAACACTAGCCTCTGTAAAAGAGCGTTAAAGCAAACTAAATTAGCAAAACTTATATGTAAATAAACGGTCTTAACAAAAACCCATGGATGTTATAAATTCAAATAAATACTTTCAGAAATTTCATATAACTAAGTTAGAGTAATTATACACATATATAACCAAACATTTTATACCAATTTGATCCTGTTTGGTTTACCGAGTTTTGAAATTTTCAAGTTACTTAATTTTTTATTTTTAGTAGCTTTATGGACAGTTTCAGACTTTGCGAGATATAACAAAACGGACACAATTCGCTAAAATACTTTATTCAATTATTTATATATAAATATTCAGCAAACATTTTCGCATCACTCTGATTTACTAAATTTAAAAAGAGCCCTACTTTGTTAGAAATACCATGAAAAAAATATATATTCTTTAGCTCATAGGTAAAGTACACATTTATGGTGCAAATTCTACTCCAACATTTTGTGGAAATATGATAAAATTTGATATATATATCGAAGTTAACTTATAAACTATGTAATGTGATAATACCATTTTTTTATTTGTTTTACAGTGTATACTCGCTTTGGAATCGAACACTAAAATACGGGTAAAATTCTACGCGGCTTCTCACATCCACTCTGTGGTAACCTTTCCTGATCAGCGCCAATCGGAATAATCTTAAGCAACGATCGAATTTCAGTATTCCACTCTGCTATTGTTCTAAGGCACCGATTCGCTAAGTCATATTTCTAATTTACTACAAGATTTTAAGAGTCATTTAAGAGTCTAGAGTTAGACACCGAAATGAGATTTATAAGATGCCAATAAAAGTCAAAACTATATGACTGATAACGAGACTCCTTTGATGTATGAATTTAAGATCATAAAAGTCGGTCTTTGCAGGAAGGCAGGCACCTTCATATTGAACTATGATATATGAGCTCATTATAAGCGTAACTATTTGTAAGAAGGAATCCTTATGGCACATTTATTAACACCAAATTTTATATTGGACTTTCTTCCCCTTTTTATTCGTATTTTCAATTTTTTTTTATTTCTCACATTTTTTTTACTTATCAAAACTTCCAAACTGCTTGTAAGCATTCGAGCCATGAAAACGGCTATATACAAAAATCCTATAGATTTGTGGCTAGCGCACAAACACATAAAAGCTTCTTACACTTTATTGCTTCGATGCGCTCGAAAATATGCCACGACTTACGCGCGTATTACTTTATTTTTGGATTTTTAACAAACTCATTGTGCTCTCTTCCTTCACTATACATACATACATATATGTATAAACTTACTTCTTTGTACAATTTTTTCTTTTAAATTTCATTATTGAAGCCATTATGCGCGCTCAGTGTCACGGACAAACTAAATTTGTAGTAAAAAAAAATGACGGAAAAAAGGGCCACATACATACACGCTTACTAGTGCAATATTGCTGTGTATACGCCTACAAAAGTAGGTACATATGTACTTATGTATGCGAGGCATTTTTTTTTTTTAACCAAACATTTCCATATGTAGCTTTGCTTTTATGTTAAGCAACTTGAAGGCGCGACTTACATACTATCAGCTCGCTGGTTTTGAGTTATTGCTTTTTAGTTTCGCTTTTTCTGCCCTGTCACATTGAAGGCGGTTGCATACACATATATACATATTTATGTTATATAACTACACATGGACATACATACAAGCATACATACTTAAGCGTGCCTTTGTGAGTGTTCATACTCATTTTTATCAGTGCTTTCCATTGCGGCGCTTTTGCGCTTAGGCGCTAATAAAATAAACCAAAAAAAAAAATAAATAAAAAAATGCACACTGCGCTGACTTGCTATTTTGCTTTAGCAATACAAACTCGCTTGCCGCTAGCTCCTCTGTTGTGATGTTAATTCAAGTGACATAAATTGTTGACAATGCATGAAGGATGAACAGCGGCGTTAGGCAAAAAAAAAACAAAAAAAAAAAGCAAATAAAGTAAACGAAAACCGTGTACGCTTTTTTTAACTTGATCGCAGATTGTGTTTAGTTCCAGGCGCACTCAAAGCAAGCGCGAATATGCTTACTCAATATAATACTTATATACAAACATACATACATTATATACTTAGATGTATATAATAATGTTATAAAAAAAAAAAAAAAACAGAAGATTTGAATCAAATAAAATATGCGGAAAGATTTTCTCTAGAGCAATACACATTTATTACGTGTGTGTGTGTCAGCGGTTTGAATAACTCACGGCGCAGCATTTAACACACAGTCACTCTCCATATCCAGTCCACATGAAAGGAATATAAATAAATATTTGTACAAACAATACACATGTGTGGCGTGTGTTTTTTTTTTATTTCCTACAAAAACAGCAGTACATTTGCGTGTGTTCTTACTTTTTACATTTTAGAGGCACCCTTTCATATGCATAATTGCAAGTCGCATTTTGAGCGCACAAAGGTGAATGAAATAAATGAAAAGGATTATATAAAAGTGTATTTTGGGACTAAATTTATCGTTAACAAAATTTAAATATATTTATTTTCCATTCGAATGACTCAGCGGATGATTTTGTAGGTGATATGAAATATTAATGTGTTCAAGGATTATGACGTTCCCCTGGTAAGAATTCAGGTACAATTTTTTTTTATATAAACAGCATGCCGTTACAAGTTTGTGCAAATTTAAGGCGAAAAAAAATTAATTTACTATCATTGAAAATGTTTAAATAATTGAAAATTTTATTGAAAATTTTATATTGCTTGTTAAGTTATGATAAAGAAGTATGCATCTTCTTGGATTTATGTTCATAGAGATCATAGCATGTCATGGGCATTTGCAAAAACTTCGATGACAATATATATTTTCTAAGATCTATACATTTGACCATGCTTTGAAACCGGTTGACGTGGATATCTCGATTGTTATGGGCCATGAACGTTGACACGAACCAGATATGTTTTTTTTTTAACTACTTGCATATAAGATATTACTGGATTAAGATAAGCTTCTAACAATTTTGTGATAGCTCTAGTGGCAGAGCGTTTGAAGCTGCATTAAAATGGTATTGATTTATTTACTAAACCTCCATTCAAACGCTGGGCGTTGTCTTAGGTGACCGAAGGTTGATAATTGAAAAAAAGAAGCCGCAGCTAATTGCTCTTATCACATTCCGGAAAAGAGGGCGTTCATCTGATAGTTTATAGCGAATATGATGTATCGCTTCCTCTACTATATATCGCTGAATTTCACTACTTACCAGTTAAGGTGCTGCCAGCAATCATTTTAGAAACAAATAAGCTGAGGGAATCCGTCAAGTGTTGAGAGATATTCTGAGATCACTAAACTTTTCCCATCCCTCTGTACAATCGCTATTTCCTGCATCAGGCTTGAGTTCCGCCAGCCAGAAGATCGCCTCCTCGTAGATACTAATCGATCTTTCATGTTAATGCGAGTGTCGCTGACAATGTGTGTGGGAAAAGCATACTTGGCTATTTCTCAAAAGACAGATCGCGAGTTTTTGGCCATAAAATTGACTTCCGGCTGTTCCTAAACTTGGATTGCTAAGACGAATCGATTCCGAGCTACATTGGTGAATACCATAATATACATTATTAGCGTTTCACAGGCTCATCTTTTTGGGTATATGCACATACCTTTTGGTTCGGCTGCTAGGCAGTATTTTCTACTAACTGCTGTTTTAGGTGTGGGCACTTGTTGGCCTTCCTCTGCCTGCTGTCAAATTGTTGAGAGGATTGTCTGGACATATCCTACGGTCAGTTGTATATTTAAGTGTACATCATACGCGTATTGTAGGTATGTATGTGTTTCGATTTCTTACTTTAATATGCCATCCGAAATATCATGATTTTATATTAAAGTTTATCGCAGTCCATGACAATTCGTTTTTTTAAATATTTATATATCGCAATACTTTAATTACTCGTTCACTTAGCAAATAAAATGAGATCTCTAGTTTTGTTTCGTTTGACTTTGCGATTTCAAAAAATGAGTTTAATGTATTGCTAAATTGTGCGATTTAACATAAATTTATTTTAATTTATTTATTTACTTAAGTTTATACTTCATCCTAAAAAGTCTGTGAGAACCAAAAAGTTTCTAGACAATATAAAATAAATGCTGTTTGACTGATGGCACAAAGAAGAGTTCCTGATGATGACACCAAATAGAGATAGACATATCGACAGTTAAATATACAAGTAAACAACATCGAAGTTTATTTAATTTTGGGCCTCGAGCTTGGAAAATTTTTATTTTTTAATTTAAATTCAAAGGCCGATCATCGTAATACACAAACAAAAAAAATTAAAAATAAAATTAATGTAATATATTTTGCTTAAATTGTCTCTTGAAATCCCACATTAACTATTTAAACTTCAATCGAAATTTCAGCAATTCCCCAAAATTCCATAAGCCTCGGCACCTACAGCTACCACAACCATATTCCCGTTTTTGACATGCTAAAACACTGATAGTGTTGCTTTATAAAAATGTAAGAAAAAAAATATAAAAAAATTGACGTAGAACAACCAGCACAGCAGTTACATCTTTTAATTGAATTTCTTGCTGCTTCATCCGGTGCGAAGTGCGAGTACGAATATGAGTACGAGTACATACATCAAAACGAATCTGCGTTGATTGCTGGGGAGATTTATTGAGATTGGCTATTGAAACAACAACGCTGGCGTCTAACTGGCTGACAGGGCTGACATTTTCGAACACAACAGCGAGGGAGAATCGAGATTGAGGAAAAAAATTCATAACTCAATGTGTTGAAGGCGTGGTGCGCTAGCACCAACACAGACATAACAACCTATAATCGAGACAATCGATGGGCGTGTAAAAACAACAGTAAAGCGAATAGCGCCTCACAGTGATACTATCAAAAGTTTATTGTCCATATACATACATATATACATACAGGCTGGTATACTTACATACATACATATGTACCTTGTTATGTACATATTTGCATAAATGCATTGTTTGTAGCGCACAGCAGGCGGTAAAAAAGTTGGTAAGCAACTGTCGGCGCAGTAAATGGAGGTGATGTAGTTGGTTTGTGTATGTAAGTTTGTGTGTATGAAGTTGTTATGATGGTCATGCCTTTGATTGTCAGATACGTACATATGTTGTGTGTGTATTTACGCAGCGCCCTGCGAGGGCGGCAAAAATCAATCAAAGGCCTGTAACACTTGCTGATGGCGGTGATGATGGCGATTGCGGTGGCGTTGGTGATATTTTTTTAATAAACTCCTTTATTTTTTTTTGTTTTTTTAACAGCTTCATTGCAACTATTGGAGGTGTAGTCTTAATGTTGACAGTCGAGGAAGTCAATTTTTTAATAATAAGAAAAATACTCTTTGACGTCAAGTTCAAAATGAAGGCGTAACCTCTGTTATGTATGTATGTACCGTTTGCTGTAATTTGTGAAAAAAAAAATGAAAACCCAATCATAAAAATCATTCAAACTTTGTAATCATTTAATAAAATTTAATTAAAATTTCGATCTTTAAAAAAAAATTTTAATTAAAAAAAAATTTATTTTTATGTAATTTTGTAAGTCATTCAATTTTAGTATCACAAAGTGAGAAATTTCAAGTGTCTACAATCTGCCAATGATTTTTAAAAAATTATAACAGGCAATTTCATTCATATAAAACAAATGCGCTTTTAGTTTTTATATGGAAGGCATTGCGTCATTAAAAAAATTTTTACAAATCAGCAGTCATTTGTAGGCACTTTAAAGTAATTTTGAATATTAAAAAAAGAAAAAAATTTCCAAATGTGTCAAAATTTAATTGTGCTTTATTTAGTTTGTGTATGGATTTAATAATCACAAATTTCAAACCGATATTTTTCCTAATTATATTAACGATTGTATTAAAATGACTACTGATAAAATAATATCAGAAATATATTACCCGATATTTAATTTTATTTCTGTTCAAAAAAATTCCAGTCGGAAAATTATTATTCGCAAATTTTTAGCCCTTAGTTTTGTAACTGAATATCAGTTATTTTGAAAGAACTTATAATGATTATAGACCCTGATTAAAAATGTGGAATTAGTGTTTTATTTAGAAAACATATAGTTTATTTATTTTTAAAACCATCGTCGAAAATTATCAAGAAATAATAGCTGCGTTGTAAGTTCTTTAACCACATTTTTATGACATTTGTTTGCTTTCATCACTGACTTCTGCTGCTAAAGTAGTATTTCTGTATTTTTGCTAACGATTTCACACAGACTTACTTACAGATCTACACTCATTGGTCACTCCAGTTTTGTTCATGAGCAGCTTGGACTATGTTGCTGAAATATCGTAACTGGGCTTTTATTTAACAACACATACTTCCTGAATTGAACCCTTTTATTATATAAAATTTCATGTATACCAAATAGGCATCGACTTAAAAAAAAAAAGTCAGTTGTCGAAGATATCGCAAACACTGTCAAAAAGTTAAATATACCAAGGGTGACAGCCGCCTTGCATTTATTTCCGCCATATCCATGACACCACCGCCATTCTTAATACACTCTTTGGAGTTTTTATTCTAGCGAGTTTCTTAAAGTTATTCGTAATAAACATTACTGATTCCGCACACTGCCCTTATAAGTACATGTGTGTAAAAGGATATAACATTCATATATGTATGTTTGTATGGGTGCATGTACATGTATCGCAAATTAATTCAAAGCTTTTGTGACATCAACAAAAGCTCTCCCATGCTTTGCTCTACGTCATTGCCATTGTTGTGCGAGTATACCAAAATATGTATGTTTGAACAAAGGAATATGTATGTAGTTGCAGCACCACAGTAGTGGCTGCCATTCACAGTGAGCTTATAAGTATGTAGTATGTATACACAAATATTAATGCCGCTATTATTGTTGTTCGCAATGCGTTTTATTTTTATTTTTAGTATTGTTATTATAGTTTTTTTTTTTTACATGCGACTACTGTGGCGTGGCGGCTGTCTCATGTTAACTCTGTTATATTTCTTATTGAAGAAAACACATTTTATGTGTATAATTTTATGAATATCAATAATAAACAGAAATACAACTGTTCGCTTATTGGAAATTGTATGCATGGACACGCATACGTACATGCGCACAAATAGTAATAACTTATATGTTTTTACTAACAGAACCCCTTCGTACTCCCTGGAGTTGGCTGTCTTTATGTCTGGTGTGTAATAAAAAATTTATATTTGCTGTTCCATGGGAATCAAAGACGCGTTGACTTAGCTTTCTTTTCTTGGCAAAAGTTGTATTTACACGAAATGTGTACGCACAACATTGCATAGCTCTTTAAAATAGGTGATATGAAGGTGAAGATATATTACCTTCTTTAATATTATTGCTTATTTCTTCTTTTTCTTGCTTATATTCGCGTATGCGGAGCAACTGCTGTTTTTGCAATATTTTTAGACTTGTGAATATTTTATTCACTCACAGAAGCATTTTGGCATTTTCGAATTTTTCACTTGTCTTCCCGTTTGTAATTAAATATTAAATAATTAATTTTATGAAAGAGTATTTTACTACTAAAGCTTTTTGAAATGTTTTGTACGATGGTATATTCTTATCAAGGTATTGAAAATATTACTCATACGCAGTGGCTGTTTCCTGAAAATACAAATTTGGTAAGCCGTAAAGAAAATCTCTTTTTTTAATAACTAAAAATCCCACATATTAAACATTCTTGGTAAAACATGACGTTATGTAAAGATATTTGGAAGCATTTTTGTGAGCCTACTTTCGACACAGGATTCTCATAATTAGATATAGTTAATAATATATTCAACAAAGCTGGGCAGTTACACTATTTTTCGGTATGATTAATATAGTATATTTTCAGTGATGAAATAAAATAAGTTATTTACTGAGAATTAGATTATTTTCAGCAAAATAGTGCCTACAATAGTGAAACTAAGCAGCAACCATGTTGCTGATACGCTTTCAGATTCTGACAATTTAAAGAAAATGAAGTCATACGAGTACATGAAAATGAATATTGAAGAACTCAATAGGTGAGCGAAGTTTTTCGGAAAAATATCTAACAAATTTTTGAGCAAATATTTGATAACAACATTAAAATATTTGATTGTTAAAATATTATAACTATTTTAAAGTAATTTATAAATTGATTTAACATTTGTATAACTTGCATTTAATTTTTTGATTTTGTAAGTACGCGCTAAAAATATTTAGCCGCAAATAATGAAAATTAAATTTATTTACCTTAAATTCACCAAAAGTTTGTTCCTTTTAAATAGGTTTTGCTTTAACAACCATTATTTATAAAAATAACTTTATTTACGAGTATGTATGTATATATTTAGAGAAAAACGACTACATTTTGAGCACTTCAGTACACAAATAATTTATATAATTTTTTTTATGGAAAAATGGAATAATTTTGTTTTAAAACTTATTTCAAAGTTCTTAACTCCAATTGGTTTCACTGGGTTTTACAAAATTTAAACAATGACTTTTGGATGGTATAATTTAAAGCACACTTGGATAATGCCAGCACCCTTTTTATATTTGTAACTTATTGTTAATACTGCACATATGGCACATTTCAGATTTAAGAACATGGATGAATTTCAACAAGTGTGAATAAAACGCTATTCTACCAAAAGGTGATTTTTTGGAATAATGTGTTTCATTATTAAATGTCTAATCAATTAAAAATGGCCTTCGGTCACTAAAGCTTTCCGGGCAGAATTATTTTGTTATCTACGTACCTAGTCTGTGGAATTTTAAGTTTTTTTTTCTTTATTGAATTGTTGTACAGATTTTAATTTTAATTTATACAAATTAGTAAGTAATAAAGTGATCTAGACTGTAAATAAAATTTTTTTTTAAAAATAGTGAAGGAAGATATTTAAAATAAACTACTCTTATTCAAGTAATGATTCAAATATAGGGGGTTTTTTCGACAGCTGTTACTTGATTTATACTCAATTTGGTTTGCTAATTCAAGACGCCTTGGAAAAAAATATTCGGCGCGTTATTGCTGACATACCGCCCCAATTGCTGGAAAAAGTGGTCAAAAATTAGGCCTCTCGGCTGGAATTTTTTCGATCCAGTCGCGGTGGTCACTGGCCCGAAATCATATTTAAAACATAATAGCAAACCCTCATCTTTATTATAAAGCTAACTTCTTGGCCATAACATTAAATTATATGTGTTTTATTTTTTGTTAAAACCCACATGTTTACATACTTTTTTCGATTCAACTTTATTTAAAACGAATTTCCTGCAGTTGAATATATGCATATAATACCCAGTTGTTAAGGTATTTGCTTCTGAACGAACAATGTTCCGGAATTGAGCTTCAAAACAAAGAATGACAGTAGACAACTTGGTAATAAGAGCAATAACAAAAATGGAAGATATGAGGGCAGTAAATTGCTGAGCTGCTGGTCGCAAGCCATAAAATCATTCAAAAAAGCCATAAATATAAATTAAAATAAACAGGGCGACAAAAAACTTTATCTACGCGAGCTCCAACGAAGCCGAGTGAAAAAGTAAAGGAGTACAGCGAAATAAAAAATAAGTTCTTCGTTACAGGAAGAAATGAAACAACAGATAGCCAGAGAGAGAGAGAGAGAGAGAGAAAATCAAGGGGAGTTCCGAAATGGAAATTTTCATCAGCAGCAGCTAAGGAAACTAAAATAAAATTACAAAACGAAACTACGAAACTAATTTAATAAATTAAATGCCAACATCGATGATGTTAACAAGACACCAAAGAATTGGTAAGTTGGCACCGTTTCCGGCACAAAAAATGCAACGCAGCGACAATACCATTATCGGACATACTCTTGTATGTATTGAATATATATAAGTATATATGTAAATGTAGGTATGTATGTGCACACATTTAAGAGCATCACTGGCCACTGGTCGTGAATGCAGCGAAGGATTTTATTGTAGTTGATTTTGGCTAGTGGTATGGGAAAATGTAAAATGGCGCCTCGATCATAAACAAACTAAAATTGTGCACTCTTCCGGATAACGGTAAAAGTTCGCTGCGTACTCTGTAGTACAGTTACACATCAATGGCGGCCCTGTCACTTATTACCTCTTATGATGACCTCTGCTACGTTGTCCTTACTATCAACTACAGCTAAAGTGTCTGTTGTCTACGCGTGCCTTGAGTGGTAGTAGCCGCTTATGTTGTTTTTGTTGTTGTTATTTTATATACATATTTACGTTTTTCTGCTCATCTGAACGAGTTAAGTTGGTGGCGTATGCAATTCGATTTTATTGCAAATAACAACAACGAAATCAACAACAGCTTCGTCAGCGAAAAAGATAACAAAAAAATAAAAATAAATAGAAAATAAAAAATATATACAAAATACAACAGCAACAAAAGCAAGGAAGGCGTAAAAAAGTGAGCAATGTTGCAGTAGTGCAAAGACCTTTCGCACAATGCGCTGGTCATTGCTAGTCAGCCTTAAAATTGAAAAATCTGCGGCAACAAGCGAGCGAAGTTTTCACTAACACACATAGCAGAGGTACCTAGAGCAATGAAAAATACGCCCACGCACACATCTTTATGTATACATATGTATGTATAGGCACACATTTTATCGTGCGACACGATACGACTCCGTTAGCCGGTGGCATTTATTTGTGCCACGGTTGAGCAGTTAATGCCGCCTGCTCGTTCGATATTTTTACAATATGCTCCTTGTTGGCATTGGCATCAGCAGCAGCATCAGCAGCGGCGTCCGCATCATTGTCGCCTTCAGTGCTACTCATATCAGTAATAGCGTAATGTAACCCACACACACACGCGCACACACACACACACACATACACCTACTTGGACGCACTGGTTGCAGAGCGTTTTGCGCCGGCTGGTTTGTATAGTCCACATCGATTTGTTCACATCGTAATGTTACACAACGCTGCTTTTACGAGTACTTTGCTGTAGTTGTTGTTGTTGTTGCTTGTTGTTGTTGTTCTGGTTAATATTATTGGTTGACCAGTGGGCCGTGCACCCATTTAGCTGGTTAGTGCGTTATTTATTTTATTAGAAATTACTTTGTGCATCTGATTGCGAGGGCGTTGTTATGCTGCAGCAGCTTTGCGAGGTTCTTATAATTTTTCAACCATTTTTATAGCATTTCCGTCGCCTATAGCGGGTTCAAGCTGTTGCTGTTGCAGTTGAAGGAATTTCTTTATCATTTTTATAGCTTACTTTTCAGCTTCCAGGTATTAGGTTGTGGGTATGAAATCGCTTCGTATGTACATACACACATATATACATTTTCAAATTATTGAAGTGAGCAATACAATTTTTTTTAAGAAATAACAAGTTGGAACTATATTGTGGATATTTTTTGAGTAAACAGTGCTTACTTAGAATTCTTGCAAAAATTTCAACAAAAAAAGTGTATATACAAGCCTACATGCAAATCACTCATAAATTTTTGTTTATATACAGTGAAGCTTATGTCTCGCTTTTTTGTTAACTTGAAGTCCAGGATAGAGGTTTTTTTTGTTATAGGCACTCCGCCTTCACCACTAATTTGATAAGCAGAATTCTCTCGATGGGACCATAGACTCGTTGCTAGTATTTTACTTAACGTTGCTACTTAATGAGATAACTTTATTGTGGGCCAATGCGTGGCTTTCGAATGTTTTATAGTGAACAATTTTTTTTTTAGACATTTGAGTTGTTACTCTTTAATTTCTATTATTTGTGGTAAAAAATCAACTTTAACCTCAAAGTGTACGTGACTGTGTAGTGATAATTAAATTGTAGTGAGAATAAAATTTAAACAACTTTTTTGAACCATATTTCAACTATGAATAATAAAAATTTTATTTAATTTTCCAAACATAAAAAAAAATCATTGCAATAATAATAAAAATAATAACTTGGCGCTTACACTATATACATATGTACATAGGTTAGTATTTTTCCGAGCTTCTGCTTTCATTTGTGTTAAGGGTCTCTATATTATGCCACAATTTATTACAAACTTATTTTATATTAACAAGTGTTAAAAACACACAGTAAATTTTCACCACAACACACTATAACTTTGTTAAAAAATGTGGCCGACGATGCCGCTTTTCGGAAAAATACCATGACTATTTATTTATTCTTGTTGTTAGTAGAAAAGGTAGTGAAAGATTACATTATAAAATAGGAAGAAAGAGAAAAGTGCGATGCCTTGATATTTCATGATCAGTCTGATTTAAAATATTTGTATAATTGCGTCCTGTTGTTAAATGTGTCTAGTCCAGCATTTACCGAAAAATAACCTAGAGGAAGTTAAGTATTTGTGTTTTGGCACTATTAGACTATGATACCAGTGTCATCCTCTCAAATAGGTAAGAAGGCGTCTTCCACATTAGAAGTTTCTACATCTATATCTATATCTATATCTATATCTATATCTATAACTATATCTATATCTATATCTATATCTATATCTATATCTATATCTATATCTATATCTATATCTATATCTATATCTATATCTATATCTATATCTATATCTGTATATAAAATTTATTATACCACGCCCACTTATAAAAGACGGCTATAGGTATCTCAATAAAGATGTAAGGTATCGTCACAAAATTTGGTGAACATATTGTCCTTGATACCATTAGCATCACCATCAATAATTTCTGAAATCGGACCTTAACCACGCCCAACTTCCATATACCGCAAATTTTGAAAAATTTGTTATTGGAAGAAATTGAGTAAAGTTTAATACTAGCAGCGATTTGAAACAAAGAAACGGGGTTTTTATGAAACTATAGGCACCGCCCATACAGAAATACATCGCGAGGGTATATAAAATTCGGTTTCGCCCGAATTTAGCTTTTCTTACTTGTTTAATTTAGCTTTAGTTGAGAAAAACTGAGGTTCATACTTAGTTTTTTATTATTAAAAGAAAATCATCTTTTTTAAAGGAAAAGTTACAAAAAATACAAAGCAATATATTTTTAATCGATATAGGCTATGAACAATGGTTTGAGGTTCTATTATGTTTTGCGATTTGAAAGTTTCCGCGCAATGGCAATAACACACTTAAAAAACTTCTAAATACTAGACCAGCGCTCTTCAAGCTATGAATTGTACTTTTAAATAATTTCATTACATTTAAACTGATCCATAATATACCCATCGGTTGATTGTAATATTGAAAGTAGAAAAAAAAGTACGAAACTCCGCATGCAGTCATTCCATGCAACGAACTGGCAACAAAGCAGGAAATGCACCTGACACATGCAACAGCGGACCGGTTGTCTTGTTAGTTTAAAATGATACAACTTTGCTAGATTCATGAAGTCATGCATACGCTTTCAAATTTACCAATACAAACGAAGTACGTACCCTTTATTATTTTGCATACAAAGTCGCTTGAGTGCATCGGCAGCAGTTCAGCTACATAAATATAAGGCATCAAATGTAAAAGCCATTTTTGTTTTAGCTTTGTTCAAAAAGTGGATAAAAGACATAAATGTAAGAGACACAATTAAAACAAAAACAACCATTTTAAATGGTAGAAAAAGCCTACGAAAACTCACTGTAAAATGCCGACACTTCTCTATTTTTTTTTTACAAATTGTTTTTAACATGGAAGTAATGTTTCCGCATAAATGATTTTATAAAAAAAAATCTGCGAATTAATTTGCGTCTCCTTTGTTATTTCCATGTGTGCAGGTTATCATTAGTTATTAATTCAATCGCTATAAGCCTTTATGTATATATTTCTGTGAAAAACAAACTATTATTTTTTTTTTTTTAATTATTCATTAAACGCACTTCAAACACAGATGCTAGGCTGCACGTTCAATGGAGTGTACAAAGTTTGTGTTTTTATTATTAATAACGCACAATTTATTGGTGTTTCCAAAAATAAAGAAAAAGTTTATTGCGCAGCATATTCAAATTATATATATGTATACATATGTAGAGGTAAAAAAAGTAAAATTAAAATACATCTGACAGTTTGCCATTATGCTGTATTTTTGTCGACCTGCCGAGCAACATTGAGCACAAGAACTTTGCGAATTTACGCTTTGCTATATGAAATATATCCCTTTACCCGAATTGTGCAGCGTGGCGGCGCGAAAGTTTATTTAACAAATCATTCATACATACATACATCCATACATATGTTTGTGCATAGACATTTTTTCATAGTGATCCAAGACACGTTCTCGGCGAGCAACACTCCCACCATCGTTGATTGGGTTAGGCAACTAGATCGAATGCTTATACTCGTTCCAACTATACGCATACAAATAAAAACACAAAGAATATCCCAGTAGTGAAAATGAAGTTAATAATCATTCTACATGGTTCATGTAGTAATGTTTTAGTGGCGAAATAATTTCGAGTCACAACCGGTTTGAAGAGCCTATGGCTCAGTAGAGTCTATAGTGCCATCATTCGGATTGATGATCTTGGATTGGGATACAGAGTTTCTCATGCAACCAAAAAAAAAAAAAAACCACATGCAGCCCTATCCTGTAATCCGAATGTTCGTAGCTCCGTTCCGAAAGTTCGAAAATTGCTATGCTGAAATCCGATCGTAACTTTCAACCGCTTTGGCAACCAAATATAAGAATTTCGAAGTTCTTAATTTGATATATTGGCAGAAATATACATATACCGATGTTATTGAAGTGAAGGGTGAAGTTTAATATAAATATTTATAAGCATTTCATAAGAAGTTTTTGGTAATTAAAGCAGAATTGTATGAATATGCATCATATGTAATGCATACATACATGCATTATTTGCTTATTTTTGCATTTAGACACGTCTAACTTTTAATAATTGACAAATTTATTGAGCTCGAGCCCAGTTTATTGAAGATTTTATTTGGAAAATAACAACAGTTTTTAAATGGTAGAAGTTATAGTACTATTTCGAAAATCACCACATTTCCTCATCAGACATCTTTTCATTAAATTAATTAAATTGATTTTTCATAACCACTTCTCCCAAGCTTTGAACCCAGAAGCCGGAGTTGCCGAGCCAACACGCTAAATGTTGTGCTACGCTAGCCGAGTGAACTCTTCTGTTTATTCCATCTTCCTTAAACAAACCAACTACTAATTTTTCTAAAATTTATTTCGCTCCGACACCAGCCACTGTTCGTACAAAAATTCCGCAAATTGTCAGCTTCGACGGATTCTGACATACCGTTATTACGAATTGCGGAAACCGTATACGAATTTCGAATTTACGATTACGAAAAGCGGATTTGAGAATACCGATTCTACGGTTCGTAGAGTAATCGAACGTACGACGAGGGGTGATGGTTTTTTTTTATTGAAAAGATAAATCAAGTACCACCGATTCGTATTCAAAATATCTTTTTTCACTTATACAAAAGTTCAAACTTCGATTTGATTTATCCGCTGTTATACTGACAAATTCTTCAACTGGTATGCTTCATATGTAGACCGGAAATTGAGATTTCCTATTTTTTAGTTTTCCTTAATGATGGCGTAACCACCTGTGCGATATTCAGAATTCAAAGCTCACAAATCATTTCGTCTTTTAGTGCAAATTGGTAACAATTAGAAACTTAAATTAAACCAAATACTTCATCTTTGTTTATTCCAATGGCAGGTAATACTTTTTATATGCTTTTATAAGCGCGTCCGTTTTAAGCACGGGAAGTGTGCCGTCTGTATTTAAAACATGGTCCCTTTTGTTTAACTGGTGTCTGGTACCAAGTTTCAAGTCACTACAAATTAGTTCAGTTTCGGTCTATAAGCGGAGTTTTCGTCGAACTTTTCGTCGGTGGGTCCAAATATACCCTTCTTGCCACACTCATATGGACAACGCGTATTTTACATCGCGATCTGTAATTTACGATGTAATTTTTGGTGACCTTTCCATTACAATTAAATCCGGCTCAAGGTCCAAGGTACAAAACTCCACGTTAAACAGTGAGGACGTGTAAAAAAATTTACCCTAAAGACGATTGCCGCAGAGCAATCGAAATATATTGGATTATAAAAACCAAAATTTGTGTTTTCAATTGACCTTGAGCCGGGTAACACAATAAATTTAATTAAAATTTCACTTAATCTTTGTATGGCGCTTTAACTGCAGAATAAGCTGAGCTTTAACAGAGAAGTATTAGATGTTAGATAAAAGAGAAAATTCGAGTCTTATTATTTTTATCGGCACTTTGTATATCGAGATGTGCGTATGACGATTTAAAATAAAGAAGTAGTTGTGCTGCTAAGTCCACTGATGATAAGCTAATTTAGAACTAGTGCCTGTAGCAGCAGGCATAGCGCGCATACACTGCTTTGTACGAGTATGTCTATGTTGCTATGTATGTATGTATCTCGGCGGGTGAACTGCAATGCTGTTAATTGGCTTAAAATCGAAATTTTTTTGCCTTCATGCACTGCCACACAGCGCGTACACAATACAAACAAATGAGCTGCAGTAACAGCGCGTGCGATTGCAAAAAGCAACAGCAGCACCACCAAACGACAATGGCAAAAATGAAGCAAATACAAGGGCAACATCAATAACGCCAGCCACCATCATCAATATCGCCTGAAACGACATTTGAGTAACTACATTCGCTTTTTCCAGCTCGCTGTGAAATAATGCAATTTTTTCGACCGCCCGCTGACCACACGCTCGACTGCCTGTATGCCTGTCTGCCTGTCTGCTTGCCTGCCTGTGTATTAGCCTGTTGCAGATTTGCGATCGCCGCACTACGCACATATGTATGTACATAAATATATACAAATGCCATCGCTTGTATCAGCAAGTTTGCGTTGCATAATAGACCCAGCTAGTAGTCCTTGGTGTATGGATGGATATGTGTTTTCGCTAGCATTTGCACTTGAGGACACATTTTTCGCTTTCGTGTTTATGAATACTCATGTGGATGTTAAATCAATTTTCCTATCCTCAGCAATGCAACAACAATCAGTTAACTCACTATTGCATGGCGCCTAGCCTGTTGCTATGACCGGCTGGCAGTCGCATAAAATTGTGAATAAAAAAAAAAACAAAAAGAAAAATTAACTTACAACGTCTGTTGCCAATCATATTCGCATGCGCGTAGAGCTTTTATGAAACCGATTCCACCTTGCATATTTTTGCAGCAGCACATTTGCAAACTGTAAATTCTGTTATGAATGATGTTGTTTTATTTGTCAACATAAACAAAAATGCATTCGAGACAGACACGCGTATCGTTGACTTTGATGAAATTCCGAAAATCTGTGGAATCACACACAGATTTTGCAGTCAATCTGCGCATGTATGGATTTCGTAAATACAATGTACATGCATTTGTGTGTATGTATCTATGTGGTGTGTTTTTTTGTAAGTAAATGGCATTGCAAATTTCATAATGAGATGCACGAAATTCTGTTTGCTTGGCCGACGAAATGTAAAGTTTTCAGTTTTTTTTTTCAAGGTTTGCACTCAGCAGACTCTTTAATTTTTTCAATTTACCATTTATCGCTTTGATATAAAATAAAAACTGCTGTTCACGATCGCACCACTGAATAAAAAATGATGCAATACGACAGTTGTGTAGCAGAATATATATTTATATGGCAAACAGGCACTTACTCTATTCTGTGCACTTGATAAATTAACAAAATATTGATAATTTATCAAGATTTTTATCAAGCAAGAAGCTCTTTGTTATTTTGTGACAATTTTGATAAAACATAAAGCTTCAGACTGCAGGGCTTTTCCACACATGTGTGATGAACAATATAATGAAGCAGAAACAGCTGATTTCTGTTTACTTTATATTATTCACGAAATAGATTCTTCTACATCGTAAGTATTTCACATATTATACATTTATTTGTAAAATAGTATGTAACTAATTATTAAATTTAATTTACAGGAAGTCAAAACACGACCAAACGTGTCATGTGTCAAACGAAAATTTAGCATAAACTTGTTATCACTCAACGAAAATGGATCACTAGCATCTCGTAAACTTCTTAAGTAACGCGCGCGATCTCTATTTTCGCAATTTTCCTTTTCGTCTAACAATAACAATAAAAGTAAAATATCTTCTTCCATTCTAAAAAATAAATTTTCACAACTCTGCACATAGAGTAAAACATAGGTTTTATTTGTCAAGAGCATTTGACAGTTTATAAAGAAAAGAGCTCATTATTTTTGACATACGAGTAGAATAGAAAAATTTTGATAAATTGTCAATATTGATAAATAAGCAAGATGCTGAATTTGTCAAATTCACAGAATAGAGCTGTTAGTCAGGGTGTTGGATGTCAAGGAACATTCTAGCAAATTTTCGCTTTCAGGAAATTTAAAAGTACAGAGAAAGCATTCAGAAATCAAAAAAAATGTCATGGATTTCGTTTAAACAAATTAATTGTTGAAAATAAAATATCTAAATGTCTAAATCGTGTAAAAAAAGCACAAATGAGATAGAGGAAAATAAACATATTTGTGTGACGTAACCATAGTGAGTTAAACAAAACTGGAAATTTTTTATATTAGAACGGATCTGGTAATTTGTTTTTAATTTGGAAATTTTTTTCATAGTATTTTCTTTCAAGTTTTAAATACTAAGTTTACTACTAGAAAAATTTAAAACTTTAAACCTTCTTACAATTGCACAAGAAATTTACTTATTAACAAATGGCTCATTAACTCGAAGACTGTCCATGAAATATTTTTTGTTGTAGTGAGCATTTCTGCATACTCAAATCGATTATTGTATTTTATGAGTTTGGGTAGCCTTTAGGGCCAGTTTATCCTTATCCTAAGATTAGTTATACTCAGTTTAACTAAATTTGTTGCAACCAACCAAAGTAGTCAGCAAACAGCTGATGGGTTAGAAGAAGAAAAGAAGAATACAATTTAATTAATTTAATAAAAAAGAAGTCTGATGAAGAAATGTGGTGATTTCCGAAAGAGTACAATAATTTCAACCCTTAAAAAGCTGTTGTTGTTTTTTCCATACAAAAATCTTCCATAAAATGGCTCAATAAAATTTTCAAATATTAAAACATTTCTTAGGCCAATAAAAAAATTACAAACATTAAAATCTCTACTACAGATATATTTCGTACAATATATTAAGATTTAAATTATGTCGCTCACATTCCCCAATTTACCTATTGATAAAGAAACTTTACTACTTACTTGCATGAACAGAAGACAAAATAAAAAGTATTAATTTTTTTAAAGTTGGGTTTATTAATAATTATAGAGTGTTTAGTTATTTGTGAAAATTTGGTTTAGTTATTTTATGTATGAGTTTATATGTTATACTGTTTTGCTCTATTACATTGAGAGGTTCCAAAACAAAAAAAAATATAGCTGTTTATTTACACAGCCGTTTGGTAAAATTGTTTCTAAAAAACATCTCAAATAAAAAAGTACTAACTGTATAACAGCAAAAAATTGATGAAGTAGTTGACTAATCAAAAAATGTAATCAAGATAAATTTAATTGATTTTACTAAGATTCTCCCCTAATGACATTCACGTATTTTCGCCATCTTACTAATCACTTGCTTGAAGTAAAACTTTTTTTATAATTGTAAGAATAGCGCTGGGCAGACAGACGTTCATGGTTTAATGGCCTACTAAGCTCCTCAGTCTGATTATTTCGGAACGTCTTTCCGCCATCTCATTTCGAGTTTGGTTTGGAGACAAACCGTTTTCGGAAAACGGAAAAATATTTATTGAAATATCGTAAATTTTCTGGGACTTCTTTCGATGTGTCAATTCGCTGACATCCACCATTTAATACCTTTTAGCAGTTACATTTTGTGTAATTTAACATTTTGTGAAAAACTCGATTTTTCGGTAAAGCTTTACTGCTTTTAAGCTGATTTCAAACAAAAAGGGAAAGTGAGGTATTATTCTTTCACAAGTAATTTTCTTTGATGGTACACCGTTGCGTATGATCAACGTTAGTTTTTATTTTATTCAATTCAATTTGGAGCGGATACAAATTTTTCTACTTAATGAATAATCAATTGACTTTAGGTTGAGACTAATTGTGAGTGATACAATCAATACGCACTTTGTTTATGCACATTTCTGCACTTACTAAGAAACAAGATAGCCTTCTTTTTAGTATTGCTTCAAAAGGTAGAATGCTTGACTCCCTTAAATAAAACTCTAGAACTCTTCTCTAGAACCTACAAATAGACGAAAATTATTTAACATTCCCCTGCCGGAACCTGTGTCCGAAACTTTTTTGATATTTTTGAAGAACTTTGATTTTGCTGTTCAGAGACATCATCGTGTCTTTATCGTTTATTTTTATAATAAAAATTATGAATTTTATAGGAAGTTTTTTTTAGCGAAAATATATGTTCCTTCAAAAACTCTGAAAGAGTTCAATCGTTTTGAGTTACATATTTTTGAAGTACGTGTGGAATTGGTTGTGGAATTTTTACTTCATTTATGTATCGGAACTCTGATATAATATTTGTTTTTGAGTTTTCTTTTTTAATTCTTCAAACATAGTTACTTGCAACTGCAGTCCTTAACCAACCATAAAAAGATTGACTTGAATTTATTAAAACACGTTTTAGAATAAAATTGTTTCTCTTCATATTCGGGCTTATCAAACCCTTTAAATGTAATCCGATGACAAGACCATTAATTTTTGTGTGTCATTTACTTTTGTGGATTATTTTCCACTGTGAATTATCCCAATTGAGATTGCTGATGAATTTTTAAAAAACAAATATAAATAAATTCTTTTTCACTCACAGTGGTTACAAACACATAGATACAAACACATTTATATGTTAAGACTTTTGCATACATTTATTAATACAAATGTTTGTACGCACATTCCATTGAGCTGAGCGCTTAATTAGGCTGGTCAGTGATTACAAGTTATTGTAATATTACGCTTATTGTTGTTGTTATTGTTATTGTTTAAGTATCAGTGTCGACATGGCGCAAAGTTTCAACCAATAAACGATAATGCCACAAATAATAACATTGTAATCAGTTTTATAATTAATGCTAATTCCGCTTGCCAAATCCCATCAACTCACATAATTTTTAGGCGGATTATGCGCGTGAATTAACATTTTGACAATTTGGCAATTTTCCGAACAAGCAAGATTAATTTATGCGCACACCAACACCCAAAAGAAAGACAATGGTAATGACAGAGTGCCAGTGTGTGTGAGTGCAAATGCTGGTGTGGGTGGTTGTGTGTGTGTGTGGGTGGAAAGCCAAGTGGCATGTTTAATACACTAAGTTACAAATCGTGTCCCAAGCCGATTGCCGCACTCGAATACATGTCAACTGTAAAAAAAATATTTTAAATTTTAAGGAATTATTTTAAATTTTACGACTAGTTCAAAAGTCAAAATATTAATATACATACATATGTACATAAATATAATAGAGCGAAACTGCACATAAGCGTCATTTTTACTGTGCAGATAAGCAATTATTTGATTGATTTAAATTTAGTTCAAGAAATAAGTAATTCGTTAAAATCATCTCAAGGCTGAATTGAAAATATTATTTTAGACTCATAGCCACCATAGCTTGACACATTTCTTTTTGTTAGAAAATAAGAAGACGAACATCACAATATTTAACTTAGATTGAAGTGAAAGAAATTTCATTGATATTTTGAAATTAAAAATTTTTCACAGTGTCTAGATATCGATGTGTAGACCACCGATAAAATAAAGCAGCTATGGCGGTGCAACACAATACAATTTGGCAGCTTAAATAATGTGGGGATGTGTGCGGTAGCGTGTGTGTGTGTGTGTAGGTGTTTGTTTGTTTACAAACAGAATTTGTAATTAAACAATTCAACCGAATGCATTGAGCGATTGCATTTTGTATATATTTTGTTTGTCGGACAATCGAATCTCGAATTAAGCAAAAATAATTAGTAAATTTTTGCGTGAATAGAAATGCATTGTGCCTTTGTTGTGTTGAGAGTTGCCCATTTGATAGAACTCTGATTAACACTACTGCATTTATTATAAATTCGCTTAAGTGGAGCTTTGAGTTAGATTCTTGCATTTTATTATTATAGAGAAAATTTAATGTATCATGAAATATATACTATTTTAAAAGATTTAATTTTTTTTAATTATTTACTCAGGCTCGCAAGCAATAAAGAAAGAACAGAAACCCGTTAAGGTACAACAAAAAGGACGGCGCCTGAATACTCTTGAAAACATGGTAATATATAAAAAAAAATGTATGGAAGTATAATAAACGAACAAATAAACAGCAACTCGGATGAGTTATTTCCACCATTAAATATTGCTTACAAAAAAACAAAGCCATGCCTTAGGTAAAATGACACACGTTCTACCTGTTCCACTCTTTTGGATTCTAACCGCGCAAGACTTCAGGTACCTATACTCAGGACACTTAGCATTTGTTTACCTTGATTATAATGCACCAATACCTGTTTGTTCCAAAAAGGAAATAAATACGGAACAACAGACATAAACTGAACAGAACGAAAATTAACACTGAAGATGGCACAACGCCGACACCGGTTTGTCTCCAAACCAAACTTGACAAGGGATGACGAAAAATCGCTCCAACAAACATCAATATTGCCATATACTTCGAAATTATACAAAATCTTTAGTTAAACTGGAAAATTAATATACAACTCTAACATGGATGCTTTGGCTTATTTCAGATTATGGAATTCCTTACAAATAAATACATATCTAACTGTTAAATGGTCAATTGAAGTGAATATTATTCAACAACAGCCAAAATTGTGAATATTGAACCAACTCGATTATGTGCCAAAGATATTTTGGATGTGGTTTGTCCACTTCGATCTTCATATCGAGGATACTGCTTCTTAGTTTCTTAAGCTAAGGATACTGGAACTCTGAAATAAGTAATCATTTATCTTGACATATGGTTTGAAAGTAGATTGCAGAGAAGTTCTAGGAATAGGAGATCTTTGTCATTAGAGATACAAGAAGCGTCGAACTAATATTTTATTAGTCGCAGTGCCATATTGGATGTAAGGCCGTGTTGCTTTATTTTTTCGAAAAAAGGTAATTATGGCATTATCACAAAAATGTTCCCTCTATAAAGAAATAAAGCCATACGATCTCATTGCAATACAATTTTCCTCTTTGTGCTAAGTGGTTTTAGAAATCTTCAAAAATTAAAGTTTATTCATCAAATGGTTGAGTTGCTGGAGTTATGATAGGAATTCTCTTAGGTCATAGCCTTCAAGTTTCAGTGAACTCAACAAATCTCAAACCTTATATATTTAAAAGCACGCAAAGCTAGTATTCAACACATGACAAAGTAGATGAAATCTCCTTTGCAGATAAAGTTTACGAAACAATCTGTTTTTTTTTTTTTAAGTTTTATATTTATTTGTCTGCTTCCTTTGCTTTTAAACTAGATTCATACTGTGTACTTATGTACATGCACAAACTTTTAACTTAATAAAACCATGTTAATAGCTACACATTGCCGCTGTTCGGCAGTAAGTGAATTTGCCTGTAGACAATATTCCATTAGCATTTTATTAATGTAAGTACATATGTACCCATGTATATATTCATACATACACATGTACTAGTTAGCTTAGAAAAGTATGTGATTATGTTAAGGCCTTTGACATTTTTAAATGTAGTTTTTAATTAGACTTTCCGTATAAAGCCTTTAGACAAATGCAACGAGGCGAGTTAAAGTAATAGCATATGCACATTAATACTTTATAAATGTTTATACATACATCTGGTTATAAAGACTTTTAAAATGTCATGGAGTTCAGTATATGAGTTCAGATAATTGACAGTTAATTGGTTAGCACATACACACCTTTTATTAGATGATATTAGTTATTTGCTATGGGCAGAAATGTCAGTTTGCATATTCATGATTTATATGGTAAAAGTAATATTGGCTTAAATTTTGGAATAAAATAATCAATTGCAGAAACTATAAAGATAATCGGCTTTCTCATGTAATAATTATGTTGTAATATTTGAAATTACAAAAAGCTTGTGCCTCCCATCTTATTACTTTTATATTATTACAATAACAAATAACATGTATAAAAGGAAGAGCCAACCTTATACGAACAAATTCTAACAAAATAGAAATTGTACAAACAACAACTACACAGTCAAGTAGAAATAGCGGCAGTACAGCCGCACTTGATTGAAGTAAGTTGTGAAGGGAAAAGCAGGAAAAATAACAACAGCTCACACAGCGTAAGCTTAGCTGAATGCGTTTAGCTGCCGGCTTAAGTAATGCGCATGTTGTTGCGGGTTCGACTCCCGCAGAAGCCAAGAAGAAAGAAGTCTGATGAGGAAATGTGGTGATTTCCGAAATAGTACTATAACTTCTATCGCTTTGAGTATTGTTGTTTTTTCCTAATAATTTCCCAATAAACCAATCGGCCTTAAAGCTCAAAAATATTTAAAATAAATAGTTATATGGCCAAACAATAACAAATACTTCAGATTATGTTTTTGCATGGCAATATAATTTTTTTTTTAATACACTAAAGGTGCAGAATACTCATAGAAGATACATCTGTGAGCTTTTATGTAATTAATATTTACTTTGAAAAAAATAATTTAAAAATTTTTTTGAGTTAAAAATTAATAATTTATCCATATAAACATTAGGTTAGGTTAGGTCAGGTAGCATCCCATATGGGCTCACTTAGACTCAAGTTTAAAAGTCCATTGTGGTACCACTACTAAATTGACAGACAACCATGTGTTAGGAAAAGCGCCGAGAGTTCGTAATGAAGGGCCGCAACCGACCAATGTCTATCCCAGAGAGCGCCTCGGGAGTATCAAAGAAGTACGAGGCAAGGTGTTTGAATAAAATTACTATTGTGAACGAGCAAAATGTCTACATCTGTTGTCAAGAGTGTTTATTATTAACAAATAGCTGCAAATATAAGCAAATTAAACCAAATTATAAAATAAAATGAAATTTTTTTAGATTTGGAGGATAGGAATTTATGCAGTGTATAAAAATTTTCGCAAAAATCCACAACAATTTCACCAGTACTGAATCCTATAGACTTGGAAAATTTCTATATTCACAAGCGAACAATGAGATAGCCACTCTTTTATGAAGTGGAATACATTGCTTCATATCGCGGTTCACCTTTTCAATGCCCACAACTTTTCCAAAAATTCTGCGAAATGCATTTGTCTTGAAATTAAAATTTTCTTTGAAACGATTTTCGGCCTTTGAAGGTTCGTCTCGTTCCCAAAGTAGCTATAGCGATCATTCATGGAATAGTTTCCATGTGCATAAATTTATTATATCGTTACAGAAAATAAAATATACTCACACATTTGCACAACTTTCTTTAATTTTGAGAAGTGTAACCACACGAGGATTTGGCATCCTGCTAAAAATTACGTTTGTGCCAATGTATTGCATATTTTGATTTTATTAAACAACTTTAAGATAATAATTTTAAGCTTTCTTTAATTTGTAATAATTTGTTTGTCATTTAATTAGCTACCAATCTTTTTTTTCCTGCTTTTCATTTTGAGCTAGATTTCGTTTGTCAAATCAGATGTAATCGAAATGCAGATAAGTGTCGCCTGTCAGGCATAACATATAAAGCAGATATATGTCCCCGTTTATCTGATAAGTACGCCCGTCTGTCAGTAGTTTTACAGCGTGGATCCCCATTGGTCGGTGCCCGCTCAGTACGCCGATTAAGGCTGAGAGCAGTGATCTGGTAGTACTTAGTAATTCCCCAGATTGCCTACGGTTTACAACCGGCCAAAGAGGCTTTGCAACTTTGCAAGACGGGGTTTACGCCCAGCGTTTGCTGAGCCGACTGTTAGTCCATTTTTCCAAGAACTGCACACATGTGGAAAGCGGAATGACAATACCCTTTCTCCCGGGATTGATAGCATTTGTTGTGCTCTGTCGGGCCAGCCCATCAGCTTAGCAGTGATGTCACTATGTCCTGAGACCATCAGCCAGATAGTTGAACAGTAAATATTTGGTAAATTTTAAAACAAAAGATGCAGGGTATTAAAAAATTATATAAACGGGCGTGCTCTGCATTTGGCTTTCGCCAAATTCTATCAATATCGTAATGAATTATGATAGTATAAAGTATAATTCTGATATTCAGAGCCATAAAAAAAACGTATAGCAAACCGAGGGGAATTGATTTACTTTTTCCGTTTGGACCAGATTTATTGGAATAAAATTTAAAATAAGCTGATACACTTTTTTTTCTGTAGCTGAACAGTTTTAGATCTCGGCACCCAACACACTCCTCCTCGCGTCGGTTGGGCTGGAATAGAGGGTAATCACCGTTGGGATTATTATTTTTTAAAAGCAAACCAGGTCTGAATATTCCTATTTTAGAAATGATTGTCTTGGTAATTAAAATTAAATAAATTTTTTTTTATTGTTGTTCCTAAATTTGTAATGCAACATCTACGAACTTATGGCTTGTAGTTGAAAGCCTCTGAGTTGTAATTCATTCTTCTATAACAGTCATTATAGCATCTAAAAGTTTAAATAAAAAACAAAAACAATAATATATATTCACAAAAGTGCATTTTAAAATAATTTTTATTTATTATAACAAAGAACATTTTTTTTGTTGCAAAGCCGCGAATTTGATGAAAAATCCGTTCGGCGCTGGAAGTCAAGGTATTTATTTATAACACAATTGTATTTGTATTTAATATTTTAATTTACAAAGCTTAGTCTTCACTTTTAAGGTTATAATAAGCTTTTGAGCCTACAGGCGACGTCCAGTTAAACGAATTGTATGGCTTTCCCAATGAAGTAACAATTTTTTACTAAGGAAAAGTCATACATATTTGAAAGTAAAGCCACTAAGAAAGATTTGTTA
This sequence comes from Philophylla caesio, assembly GCA_963971545.1. Classification (NCBI taxonomy): domain Eukaryota; kingdom Metazoa; phylum Arthropoda; class Insecta; order Diptera; family Tephritidae; genus Philophylla; species Philophylla caesio. Next base: position 96,888,808 of record OZ020608.1, on the reverse strand, counting down.
ACCACTCGCACGATTGATTTTTAACCAAATGGACAAGTGCATCAGCACCAGCTTTTGCTTTTTTTAATGCCGTATTTTTTTCAAGATTTTCTTGTTTTAATCTAATAAATCACCAATTAATTTTTAATAACACAAAAGGTTGGTAAAATATCACTAAACAAGGAACATATATACATATATTTATATATTATTATAAATTTGTAGACCTGGCGTTAAATAACCAATGAATTAAAGCTATTAACTTCTTTGAAGCAAGAGATCAAGCTTTAGCTTCAAAAGCCATAGCGACGATTAAGCAATCGAATATTTTGTGTGCTACCTTTTGACAGCTTGGTATCTTGGTCATGAAAAAATTATAAAGCTTCAACAAAGTATGTAAGTCTCTCTACAGCAGTACTTGAAACATACTTTAATGTTAACATGCCATGCAAGGCGATTATCCGACCGGTTATGAATTATACTAGGCCAATATGGATTTTAGGAATAGGCGTAAAAACGAATTCCAGTTGTACAATTGAAATTGCTTAGACTCTATGGTGTAAAGGCAACCTTTCCAAGGTATTCACAATGAGTCTATGGTGTAAATGCTACCTTTCCAAGATATTCACAATGAGTCACTCACTAACTTACGAGACTTAAAAATCATGCGACTAGAATGCTTCAATCCACCAAACAAAGCAGAGGTGAAGCTTTAGCAGCCTCGTGAGACTACTGGCGCCCTAGTTCAATTGCGATCTGTACATTAGCTGTAACTGATAAGAGCTTAGGGATATATGTATGTATGTATGTACCATAAACTATGTACTTACGAACATTGTTCAATTCGTTGCAATGAAATAAGAAAACAAATACGTTTACATTAAATATATTCACGTGTATATTATTTATTTATTTTTCGACATTTGATTTCCATCAATTACATTTCGGTAGAATTAAACCATATGTATGTATATACCATGTACTCTCTTTGAATATACATATGTACAATACATATGCACACAATGTAGACTTTGCTTTTCGTGTTTAATTTATTTATTTATTTATTATTCACCACCTACCGTACAAATTGTGGCAGGTTAAAATTAAATTAATTGGTTTTTTTTTTTTTAATTACTTAGATATTGAGGTTAAAACAATTGGGTATACGCTTTAAAAATATTATATTTCAAGCCGCTACTAAACTATTATTTAAATGTGTATGCATGTAATTAGCTTTTGCGTAAACTGTACCATGTACATGAGTTGTGTGTGTGTGTGTGTGTATGCGAAAAATCAATCAGTTGAGATTTTAGTAAAAATACTGTTTTGTTGAAACAAAAGCAAAGGATTTATTAAAACATCTCGTTTTTAATTAATTAGTTTTTTGTTTAGGAACAAAATCAATGGCGTTCACGTGCGGTTAATCGCAATGCGTTTTATTTTTTATATTTTGTATAGTCTTTAGTTTGCGAAAAACATACATGTATGTAAATAACTAAAAAATAATGTTATCAAAATCGAAATAAAAAAAATGTTATTTCTTTAGCTTAAAAGCTTATAAGAACTATATACTAAGTAAATATATTTAAGGCATACAAATGAATCGATGAATTTTTAAGCGTGATGCCTAAAAAGCGAAACATAATTTTGTTTTCAATATATTCATAAGCGAATAATCTTGCCACATTGCCATACAATAATTAGAATAGAAAAAGTTTGAATTAAACTTTATATTTTTTTTTTGCTTACTTAAATATTTTTTAATTTAATTTTATTTTTTATATTTTTTGTAATTTTATTCTCTTTTTTACATTATTTCTACTACAAAGCTGATTTAACCTTCTATGTATTTATCAGTTACTTAAACAAAATTAGAATATTTTTTTGTATACATTTTTCTTTCGTGTAAAAATTAAAAGCTTTATTGTTTTGTTTATGTCGGCTCTTTTTGTTTATTTTTTTGCAGAAACTATAAATGTAATACATACATAAAAATAATAATTATTAAATCGCCTATTGGCCTATGGCTTAAATTTTGCAGTTGTTCCACATGTCTGCTCATGTACGCACACTTAAATTTATGTATGTTAGCTCTTAAGTATATATGTATGTATGTACATATCTGTGCCATATACATGCTATGTACTTTCAGATTTTATTTTGCTATTTCCACTTTAATGCTTACTTAAATCAATATACGAGTACTTTTAATTGATTCTAATGCATAGCAGAAAGCAGCATAAGCCGCTTATGCATTGTTATTTTCTCTTTGAAGTTTTTTCTCTTTGCTCTGCTTCTACTTTGGCTGCAATATAAGTATTTAACGTACTCGTATGTATGTATGTTTATTTTTTTGTTACTAAGACCTATTTTTAAATACGCTTACACAGTAGACATGCTCATACATACATATACATACATATATTTATTACTATTCACCTAAATATACTAAATTCACTTACATATATTTTACTTCTAAATATTTATTTTCATTTTTTTTTGTTTTGTTATATTACATTTCTTGCTTATTAAAATTTTGTTTCCTTATTTAAGCAATGAATTAAATTAACTCGTCAACTCCAATGGCGCACTATTTACTCTCTTTCAATTATAATCGATTCATTTGACCTTATACAGTAAATGTACATTCATTATTGTTTTTATTTTATTTTTATTTTTATTTATTTTTTTCTCCAGTTCTGTTTTCCCTACGATACTCTGATAAGAGTTTCCACGCTTGTTCTATTTATTTATACTGCTTTCCAAATTTTCCATAAATTATTATATCTGTGTTTGCATTTCCACGTAATCGTCGTCTTTGTATGTATTTATGTGGTTGCGTTTGTGTTTGCTTAGCTGGCAATTCATTTTATTTATTTTGCGTAAATTATTATTTTATTGATGTCATCAATCAATTATTGGTTTACAAATTGGCTGTGAATCTAATTTTGGAGTAGTTATTGCAATAGAGAAGAATTAAATTAAATTCTCTGTTGGAATTTCAAAGCAAATGGTGCAGCATTAATAAATGCAAATTTGCATTTGCAAGAGAAGTGCATAAATTTGCATTTAAATCCATAAAATAAATTTATCATTCAGCAAGTGCACTACACTTGATTACACTCACTTGAATTTGAAATGAATTATAAAAAAAAATCAAAAGGAAATTTATGTAGTATGCGTACTTGTAACTAACAAGTGAAAATGAGTATTTTCTTGATAATTCTCTTCTATTAGGAAAAAAATTCGTGTTTGTTATTATAAATGTGAAAAAGCACTACTATAAGAAAACAGTCGAATTATAAGTTGACCTTTAAAACTTACGAAAGTCAAAAAACGAGAGTAAATATGTCACGTAAGTAAGTAGGCAAATAGATAAATAAAAAAAATAAAATAAATCAAAAAATACCATTTGTAAAAATATACTAAAAACTCATTTACTATTGCCTTCATCCAGTTTAACAACCGAAATTTCGTTTATTTGATTTTTGAAGGTAAAAATTATTATCATTTACAAAATGTAAACTCAGAAATATTTGATTCATCCGTTAAGTGTCAGTGCATGAAAGATTCGTGTAAGTTTTTTGTCTTTTTCCAGTTCTTAACTTTCATTCGTATTTTTCACTATGATTGTCAACTGAATAAGCTTTTTTTTACATTTCGTATTTGGAGCGTTATCTGTACATTTGTAATTTTTTGTTCAAACGCATTAATTTGTGTTTTATCGGAAAACCATAATTTGTTCCGTGTTCTGCCGTACAAAAGCAATGACAATTCAATGCTATCAGATATACCGCAGCTCCCCCAAAAAAAAATTTGTAAACTTTCCTTTAAGTCATTTAAGAGCTTTTCATAAATACTCATAATTAGCAGAGCAACCTAGTATGTGGCTTGCGAGCTTTCATGAGATCCCGTTTTGTTTTTATGCTTTACATTGTGCCCTAACAAGTCCTCTGATTACGATTCGATGGCTCCATATGTATGTACATATCTTAAATTACGCAAGTAATTCTGTTTTTTTTTTTTTTTGTTATACATAAAAGTATGTAAGTAGCTGCGGCTTTTAGCTTCTTTTATTTGTAATTTTTAAAACTTTATTATTTCTGTATCAGCATTTTTGTTGTTTTGATTCATGATCATCAAATTTATATGCGTACTTATATCTGATAAATTTTTTTTACAATACAATATTTTCTCGCACAGTACGTATACATAGGTACGCGTCTTGGAAAATCTGAAAATCGGACATATCGACAGCATATTTTTCTATGTTCAGTGGCATAAGCTTTCCCCATTGCTTAGTTTAACTTATTATATAATTTTATATTACTTAAATTTTTTCCATTTTCTTTATCGCATTATCAGTCTTAGTCTACGAAAAGAACAAGAATTCAATTTAAAATACGTAATTTAAATCGACTGAAACGAAGGCAAAAATATTAGGAATATCAATTGAATTTATTCAAAAATATATTTAGTGACAATTTTGTTTTTCAATTAGCATATTTACTTTAATTTTTTTTTTTGGTTGCCCATTGTTCCTTCTCTTTGTATTATAGTCGTTTAATTAGAGTATTTACTTCGCTGCTGCTAATTTCCTATAGAACTAACACTAACCCTACGAGTCTCTAACTGCATTTAGAGTCTTCTATATATCCCTTAGTTGTACTTGTAAATATCTGTATGTATTTATTTGTTTATGTACTTATGTTAATCTTACAAGCGCGCTGGTTGTGCAGCAATGCTTCTATGGTAGTTGATTTCGTTAAAAGTCAAGGCATAGAGGTTTTGGTGAAATAAACTACATGATGTAAGGGAAAGGTACTTGTTTTGAAATAGATAAAAAAAATAAAATAGTACTACGAATAACTCAGTTACATAAAAACAAATTTTAGCATTTTTTTCAAAAATATATAAATAAATAAATAAAAACAACACTAGAAAACATTTTTTTGCGAAAATCGTGAGAAAAATTAAGTCCTTACATTTATGTATCAGAGAATTTCAATTTTTTTTTTCTAATTTTCTGTGAAACTTATTTATCATCGCACAATTAACAACCACTGTGGCGCCTGTAAGTGTTATACTCTTCATCAATATGTATAAAAACACGAATTTACACTTAGACTTAGTCGTTTTAGTTTTCTCCTAAGAGCATTTAATATATTCATCTCTTTGTTTTGTTTACCTTTACTTGTTTATAGTTATTTAGTTAGACTTTTTCAAATTCAATTCACTTTTTTTTTGTAGTATTTAAAATTAAAATGAAACACCAGTACATCGGAGGTTCTTTGCTTTGTTAATATTTATACTCGTATGTATGTATGTTGCATTTATGTAGGTATTAACTTTTGTTAAGTGTTCTCTTCATAAATTTATTCATATTAATTTTAACGTATTTGTTCTTACTTGTACCCACACGCATACATACAAATTTAGTTTTTCTTCAATTCTGGCGGTGAAATTCGCTCATTGGAGCTGAATAAAATACATATATACATATTTTCATTTTTATATTTAACTTTTTTAGTTTATTGCAAAAAATTTATATGTGCTTAAAAACGTTTGATGGTATTTATATTTAGTATATAAAAAATTACAAACAAACAAACTTTAAAGATCCATATGAAACATTTAAATAAAGGCGAACCAGTTTTTGCATTTAATATTAATAGAGATGAGTAATAGCGCCCAATATTGGATTTATAGCGGCTAAGACTTGGAAATGACACGCGTATCACTTTGTTTCTATAAACCGAAATTTTATAATTTCTTTTACACGTTTAAAAATAATTTTGAGGTTCAATACATTCATTAGTAAAAGCAGACGCTGAAAAACTTGAAAACCATTTTGGTAACTTTCATTATTTTCTCAATGTTTAAATAAAAAACTCTAAATTACGATCTCTTTGTTACTAATTCGTTGATTTATTATACATTTAATGTACTGTACGCATTATATCGAAGTAAAATATTATGAGACTTTGGAACTTTTTTTGAATTCTTGAAAACTTCCCTTAACCAACAAAGCTTATGTATTGTGACAACTGATTTGAATTCTTGTAAACGTACAGCGTAAAGTCAGTGATAAAACGGACAAAAAGTCCTTCAGTGTAATAATTGAAAATCATATATCCAATTACTCGATTATTTAAGCTTCAGTTCATCTACATGGAATGTCACAAATATCAAAGCTTTTTTACTTATTTGGAGGGACTAGAAAAATATACAAATGAGCGGCAAGAATTTATTGACACCAGACAAACCAATAAATGGTTTTAATGTTTTTTTGTTATTGTTCGGTAATACAACACATTTTTTTTTAAATTATCCTGAGCTTTTTTAAAATGACTGAAACAAATTACAGACGTCCCTGAAGTCACAGAACTTCTTTGCGTATTTTCCTCAGATAAAACAATTTATTAGTGCCGAACGAATCGGATGCCAATTAAAAGAAAGTTGCGCATACATATATTCACTTTGCAAGATAAAAAAAATTTCCCTGGATTATTTTATGGGTTTTCTAAAATGACACCAGAAATGTTGAAGAGTCGCATGACAGGCGGCAAAGCATCTGGCTTTTCTGTTATGGCGACACTGATAAAAGTACAATTCTGGCGTTTTATTTTCTTAAAAAAAAAATATATTAGAAGGCAATCTTTTTTTTTTTTTTAAGAAAACAAAACGCCATAATTGTTACATTTGCATGAGGCTATCTGCCTTCTACAAAATGGCTATATTAAAAGAAATTGTTGCAGCTTTGATTGGTAAGAGTTTCAAAAAAAAGTGATCATGAATGTGAAATTGAGTCACATCATAGAAAATTTAACTGTATGAGACATTGGTGAGTACTAGGGATGTCAATTTTGGTCATTTTATTTATCCCGGTTTTTTCGAGATCTGAATACAAAATCCCAGGACAATCCCGGTATCCCGAATTACACGAAGTTTTGAATTGTCAATTTTAATTTGTCAAAAAATGTAACATATTTGTAATCGTTCTATTATTGAAGTAAACGAAATAACATTAATAAAACGAAGAGCGATTCGTTGTAATTCATGTATGTATTAATTAATCTTTTCAAGAATAAAAAATATATAATCGTTTAATTTGACACACACAAAATAATTTAAACTTCAAGTACAAATGTACATATTTGGTACAGAAACAAATGCACCTACATAAAGTAAAATTATTGTTAATCACTGTTTGAGACCAATATTAAATATTAATATATTACCATTCATTAAAAAATAGCAATACATGCAGTGGAGACGCACTGTTAAATGCTCTTTGTAGGACTTTGTAGCCCTTATCGTCTCATTACAAAAACTATCAATTTCTTTTACCAAGACTTCTGATAAATTGTATGCCTTTCGATTAGTGGACACTTGCGGGCTGCTCGTTAAAACTTCATGGAATTTATCTTTGAGACTTTCTGCCTTATCCACTTCAAGCACCTCGTCGTTAGTTCTATTAACATCGCTTTTATGGTAAGGCTCATTGCCAAAGCAAAACAAAGCCTTTATGCAGTTAACAAGCCGTGTTATTTTTCGAATTGTGTTATCGTAATCAAATGTTTTGTTTGAAAAAATGCAAATTAAAAAATAAAGAAAAAATTACTATTAAATTCACTGTTTGCTGCAATTCCGGGATTTAAATAGACTGATCTGGAATTTCGGGATCCTGGGACTGACATGCCTAGTGTGTATTGATTGGAAAAGTGTTTAAATAGTTTTCACTTTATTTGTATTATAATGTCGGAAATCAATTCAGTTTTTTTTGTACAAGTCAACAGTTTACAAATTTATAAATATACCTATATAATGGCTTTTTAAATGTTCTGCGATTGGAAATTAAATATTCGTAAATTTTAAAATAAGAAACCTTATGAAATATTTTTGGTCTTTTACTACATTATGAACTCTGCATATAATTTCATATTTTTTTGTTTGCCTACATTAGCTTATTTAATTTAAATCTACCGTCAATATAGCAAACAATGTAATAATAAGAAGAAATATAAAAATTAAGTGCTTCAACGTTCGCAAAATTTTAGCAAATAATTATTACTTAATTTCAAATTAAGTTATTATTTTTATAATAACTTTCACGGTATTTTGGAATATAATTTTATGCGAAGAAGTAGATAAGCAAACTGCTCAAAGCACAGCGCTTCAAATGTGTGTAAATATATTTATTTATTGTGTTTTTACAGTTGCGAATTTAATGCGCCTTTTCTTGTTTTAATTTTTTTTTTTGCGGTTTTTTTTTGCAAATTTTTAATTCCTATGTACATTTATAAGCTAACTACAATTTTTTTTTATTTTTTAATTATTCAGATTTCTTAAGCTAGCTTGTCTGTTGTAGCGACATGCTTGCAGTTTGTATTTTTTTTTTAATTAGTTGGTTTTATAAATTATTTACAGTGATTTTAAGAGTCTAGTTTAAGCTTTCAAAAACATTGAAAATTCAGAGATCTATTCAAAAAAAAAAAAAAAGTAAGTTAGTATGTATGTATATAAAAAAACATCGAAAATCGTTGCCTACAATATTTTTCTTAATCATTTTCATACAGCTTAAAATAGACAAACATCTGAAAAGAACTAAATTTAGCAACTCAAACGGCCTGAAATTGTGTTACTCTTCAATATTTACAGCTGCTATACGCGCGCACAATGCAATTTAAGCCGTCTTCCGCATAACTCCGAAAAACGTTTAACTTTAAATGCACCTACTTATATAAAAAAAAATAAGATGTTTATTTGTATATTACCCACTGTACCCGCGCTCTTACCACACTGCTCTTAACCGATACGCCGCCTGCTGCTGAAGCGCAACATTATCGCCGCCACGCCGCCTGCCAATATCGTCATAGCGCTGCTCAAACCATAACTGCCCGAAGACATATTACTTTGCGCCTGATTACTGCGCACATCCATGAGATCGCGCGACAATGGCAACTCTGTGGGATCGCTAAGCTCATCGTGGCACGGCAGACGTTCCGGCTTAAGTGTGAAGAGGCGTACTTTAATACCCAACGGTGGTGGCTTATTGCTACCGTTTGCATGTTCGGCGATTGTATTGGTCATGCCGATAACATCATTGGTTTGCTGATTGTACAATGCATTCTGCTTGAGCGCATCCAAGCCATCGCCCAGTTCCACTTGTTGCGCCAGCATGAGGCCATGCGGCGCACCATTGTCGCCCGCTACACCGGCTGTTTCATCATAGTAATCATCGTGTAAATTGGCTGGCGATACAGATTTCTTTTTCTTTTCACCAATTATGTCGGCTGTAGCGGTGTCTGGTATGTCCGATGCGGTTAAGAATGCATCGTTATACACTTCTGGTTGACTGCTGGCGGCTGCAATTGCGCTCTGTTTAGTAATAATTGAACGTTTGCTTAGCGTCAATATGTGCGCGCTACCCTCAGCTGTGTTGGCAATAGAGGCGGCGTTATCGACGGCATCAATCGCCACTACACCATCGCCGGTTAATTGCATTTGTCCCAGTCGCTGTCCATTATTGCCACTGCCACCTCCAACACCACGCTGTGTGCCACTTTGACGTGCTTTGGAGAAACGTTTGCGTCCATTGTTGCCGCCACTTAAATGTAGTTCTGCACTATTGCCGCCATTGTAGCTCGTACCGATGTTCAGTAGGTCTAATATGTGATTTGGTACGGGCTCAACGAAGTTGGATATTTTCGGATCATGCAATGTGCAAACGAAATCCTCGAGCGTGTCACGCAGCTGCATGAAGCGTGTACGATTTTTCAATTCAAATATCCATTGTAGGCGACAATCACAAACGAAGTTATTTTCTGAAATGAGAGACAAAAAAGAAGTGAATAAAATAGGCGCTCGATTCAAGACATGTTAGTTATGTTAGTTAGTATGTACATATGTATGTCAATATGTATAAGCAACACTGTCACAAGTAATTTTTGTAACTATACAAATGCGAATCGTATGCAAAACGCAATGAATACAAATGGGAGTAACATTGATGGATTGACAGCTAGGAAATGTCCTTGTGTGTCCCGAGCACTGACTGAAGTGCAAATTTCTTGGAATTTTTATACCCTTTAATAGCACAATTTTTTTTGTAGCTTAGACTATATGTACATAATTCTAGGTATAACAATAATTTTATAATTGTGGAAAATTGTTTTATTTCCATTCGAAGTTAAAAAATAAGAAACTATATATGTATGTATGTATTTCGCAGAACGGAATTGATTAGCCCTTACACTCGCACTTTAACTAACTAAGGTGACGCCTTGTTGACGTAAAAAGTCGCCAGTAGGCGTTAGTCTGGAATGGAATTGTGGCAGGCAGGTTCGCCCATTGTGATTTAGGCCTGAAGATAGGAGACAGGAGGGGTTTGGGAAAGAGATGGAATGGATCGGAGAGCAGGTTAGTTTACTCCTAGGCAATTGCGTCCAGATTCTCTAACGAACCTTAGGAGTTTGTCCAGGGATAAGGAGTGTAACGTGCCCACTCTCAATACATCTGACCAGAATATGCGCCATCTCAACCTGGAGAAAATGCTCTGTGCCATCCTCCTCCTCCAGACAAGATGCGCACATGTCATCCTCGATGATACCAATGGTGACCAGGTGTTGCGCCCATGGATTGTATCCTGTAATCAGTCCAGTCAGAGTCCGCAGCTCCCTTCTTCTCTGTTTAAGAAGAAATTTTGCCACCGAACTGTGTGGTTTTTTTACAGGAGTCAGTTCTACGCCACCGGTCTTCATGAATTTTCATCATGGCTTCCCCAATACATCCGACGGTTCCTGCAATACTTGGCCCTACGATTGGCTCCAGTCCGCACCGGATATTCAATAGCGTCCTGGTTAGCCAGATCATCGGCCAGCCTTAATGCCGCCTGAACAGCAGATTCTTCTGGTACCCAAATAAGTTCTATTTTATTCCGTTTTGCAACGGAGGGAAGCCTAATTTTACATTCCTGGATAATCTTTAAAGAGCTACGTGCGGTCTCCAAAGCTCTGAGGGCAGCTTGGCTGTCACTACAGATTTAAATTTAGCGTTAGTCTTATTTTCAATAAACCTTCTATTGTCTTTCCCATTTATGTTTTAGAACTAGGACTAGAGACTAACGCTTTTTGTTACATCCAATCTGTTATTATCCAAGAATATACTCCTTTAGTTAGGAAGTTTTGGAATTTTTTAAACTCATTTGTGGTGGACATGTTTCGTGAACTATTTTGCTATCATTAAAAAAAAGCTTTAAACTTTTGGGCATATCGCTTAGTTTATTAAGATTTTTATAAAAAAATTATAAAATTTCTAGTCCTCTATTTTCCGTACTATTTGCAGTATTTTCAAAAAAAAAAACCCTAGCGCTTTTGTATTTAGCTTCCCACTCCCAAGTTTTAAATGTGCTAATAACGGGTATAACTTTTCTAACATTTTTTCTTTTATCGACGAATGTATGCGTTCAACACTCACAAAGCTTCTCAATCATACCCTGCAGTTAGTCGGACTTATGCTAGGTTAACCTTGAAATAGCCCATATGCTACCTCTAACCAGTTGCTCGTCATTCCCTTTCAATAGACATGTTGCTAGTAAAAGACCAGTTTATTATAACTTTTCTTTTCCATCAGTACCCTAAAACAGCCGGTGATTTTGGGATAATTGGTCGTCTAATTGCTGTAGTGAGATCATTGCTAAATCGGTGCTAATCGAAATTCAATATTTTATATGGAAAACAAAATAGGCCAATACTAACCAGTCACATTTCTACCGATAAAGTAATAGTGTTTTTGGGAAATGTGAACTAGATGATATGTGCGTATGTACATTCTCTTCAGTTCAATGCATTCAACCTGTAGCTTTAACAATTCTCCGAACGCAATGTTTCAATTCCTTTGTGTTTGTGCATCTCTGCTGCTGTTCGTCAATGTCTGCCGATTGATGAATTTGTTGCTGTTTGGTTTTGCCTTAGTACAAGCACATTCCAGCGCTGTCAAGCGTTTCAATTACGTGCTCAATTATTAGCCTTCACGCCTGCTCGGAAGTCTGAGATTGAACCTACACACCCAGTAGCTCAATACACTTCCTTCCACATCGAACACAGTTACATATGCGAGTATGTATGTATCTACGAGGGCGGGTCAATAAGTCAGTGACTTTTTGAAATTCTTGCCTCATTACTGAAATGGCAACACTGCAACTATCAACACAAGCTGCGGCATTTAGTTTGTGTTTGAAAGCCATTCATAGCAGACATTCTGGACGCCCAATTAAGGTCTCAACACTAGAAGCAGTTGAAAAAATTCACGATATGGTGTTGGCCGATTAGAGATTGAAAGTGCGAAATATTGTGGAAGCCTTAGGCATCTCACATGGCTCAGTGGTTTTAATTTTAAATGATCACTTGGATATGAGAAAGCTTTCCGCAAGATGGGTGCCGCATTTGCTGGCAATCGACAACAAACGCAAACGCTCACATGTGTATTTTTCATGGCAAAAATCCATGAATTGGGATACGAATTACTCCCTCATCCGTCCTTTTCTCCGGATTTAGCCCAAAGTGACTATTTCTTATTTCCAAATCTGAAAAAATGGCTCAGCGAAAAGAGTTTTGACTCCAACGATGAAATCATCTCACAAACAAATGCCTATTTTGATATCTTTGACAAATCTTATTTTTTTGAAGGGTTAAAAAAATTGGAGAAACGTTGGAAAAAGTTTATAGAACTCAAAGGAGACTATGTTCAAAAATAAAATATTTGTTTATCCAAAAACTTGTGTCACGGACTTATTGACCCGCCCTCGTATGTGTGTATTTGCTGCCTCTTCAATCGTTCGTAAAATGTTTGTTTTAAAATTTTCGTCTGCCTTCAAATTTGCTACGTCAATGTATGCTCCTTACATTCATTTGCTTTCTCAGCTGGCCGAAAGCAGGCAAAGTTTCAAATGTTAGGTTTTGTTTGGTTTATTCATTCAAATAGTTGGTTTGCTTCTCTGTCTGACCAGCAGTATGTATGTATGTAAGTCTGTCCAGCCATTCAGCAATCTGTCACCCATTTCTCGATTCCTATTTGTATTTGTATTTGTAACGCTTGCCAGTTCCTGTTTCCAATTGAAATTCGTAGCTACATTCGCTGCATTCACAATTTTTATTTCCTTTTTTTTTCTGCTTGGCATCACATTATCTTCTCGTCTGTCTGCTCTGCCTTGACTTTTGTTGCCGTGCGGATTGACACCCAATTGAGATGTCGCTGTCATTTTATGTTGCAGTTACCGTCCAAATCTAAGTCGTTTTGTGACTTGACGTTAAATTTCCGAAATTTCAATGTTACTGCTATTGGCCCTCCCTCCCCCCTGAACCTGTGTTTACCGCTCCAGTTGCACTTTATTTGCTTTCACTTCGAACTGGGAATGTTTTCTGCTCAAATTCGTAACAATTAAGCGACTTTGAGATTGGTGTTGATGCTGTCGATTTTGATTCTTCCCAATGAGGGCAAAAGTGGAGGAAGTTGACAAAAAGATTAGCAATAGCTGATAGTTGGCGAAACTGTTGAAGTGCAAATTTAATCGCTAACTATATAAATCTAATTTTAAAACTTTGTAGAAAATAAAAAAAATCAACAATTTTTCATATAGATTTTGAATGTTTTCCTCAGAAGTGTTAGAATTTTTTTTAAATATGCAGTTATATATCAAATTAAATTCTAGTGAAAGTTTCAAGTGTCTTGGAATAACAGGTGATTTTGAACCTTGCTTTGATAACCTACGTCAGCGAAATAATGAAATTGTTATTGTTTTAAAAAAAATATATTAATAAAACCTATGTAAATGCGTTTAAGCAATAAGAAAATATTCAAACAAATATATTTATTTAATTTTATTATCATAAAATTACACCAAGAAAACCATGCCACGATTCCCAGACGTATGGTTATTCTCTAAGCACCTTTCAATAGGGTTATCAAAGCAGTGTTAATAACTAGTTGCTTTAATATAACGAAGAAACAACATTTATTTTTATATGGAAAAAAAAGTCGTAACACCTTTGACAAAAAAAAATTCTAAAAACTCTATAAATTTTGGTAAACATTTTATTGGCCTTATAAATGAATAATAATTCACAATTTATTGAACCAGACCAGCCGAGACCTGTTTACGGCAAGCGTAGCACAGCATGTAGCGTGTTGGCTCTGCAACTCCGAGGTCCCTAGTTCAAGGCCAGGGAAAGTGGTGATGAAGGATAAAATATACTTAATTAAATAAAAGAAGTATGATGAGAAAATATGGTGATTTCCGAAATAGTACTATAACTTCTACCATTAAATAGCTGTTGTTGTTTTTCCAATTAAAAATCTTCCATAAACTGGCCGCTGTGGTCGAGTTGGTAGCGGTGCGTGCTATAACTTGACATGCCGGTGAGTTCGAGGTTCGAATCTCAGTCAGGGCAAACAAAATCTTAATCATAGAAAAAGTTTTTTCTAATAGCGGTCACCCCTCGGCAGGCAATGGCAAACCTCCGAGGGTATTTCTGCCATGAAAAAGCTTCTCATTAAATACATCTGCCGTTCGGAGTCGGCACAAAACTGTAGGTCCCTCAATTTGTGGTATAATATAAAGACGCACACCACAAATAGTAGGAGAAGCTCGGCCAAACACTGAGCTATAAGTGTACGCGCCAAAATTATATTATATATATATATAAACTGGTCTCGAGCTCAAGAAAATTGTAAATTATTACTAAAAAAATATACGGTAATTCCGAGACAATTAAAACTTTTGCATTAAAATTGAATGGTTTATAAAACTGCATACCCAGAAAAATTCTGAGAAAAAATTGCAAGAACTAAATATATGAAAATTTGTTGAATTTTTTCTAGTTTTCTACTAAAGTTATAAAATTGAATTTATAAAGTTTATGTTAGAGACTCTGTTCATTCTCTAACATTAACTTTATAAATAGAAAATTCTTAAAAGTAAATAAATGAATCTTCATACATAAGTGGCAAACTTTGTCATTTTGAAATGGTTGCAAATAATACGGACAGCACTGTATATGTTTATATGTGTTTATCATATTACACTTATTTTAGTGTACCAAAATCAATGGGCCTTTAGAGCTGTGCATATGTATAGTATATACTTGTATATTCAAATACCCGAAGATATACTTATAGCCAACCATGTAAAGTAAAGTGCAAACTATCAACCACTAACCGACTTAGTAGCAAAGTGGCTTGGGCTCACCACTCTCAACTAACGGTCAAGTGTTCGTAAACTAATTTAAAACTAACTAAACGCAGTTCACTTAGAATCAAATGCACTTATGGGCATCTCTAAGTATAGATATGCTTAACTACACACACACACACACATAGCCAAATGCATTTGTGTATGTGCGTATACGAGTGTATGTACCTGGTGGCAGACAAAGCCAAGCCTGCAAAATAGGCTCCATAGCTAAATTTTTGGCAAAAATGCTTCATAAGGAGTCTGCATTGACAAGCCTTGTGGTAGTACTTCTACATACTTTCCCAAAAGTTTTTCGGAAAATGTTTTATATAGTTACAGTAATTGTGTGAGTAATGATACTGAAATGATGCTCGCATTAAAACTAAATGAATATATACTAGACATTGTGTGTGAATGAAGTTATGTTCAAAATATATGTTAACATATACATACATCTATAGTACGTTTGTATATTAAAGAAGAGAATATGTAAACATAGATTTTAGTGATGCGAATTTTAAGGAAAATCATATAAATATAATAAATAGATTGGCTGAAATTGGCTATTACATCATTGCTGGTTCATATTGCAGCAATCAACAGGGAAATATGAAAGGCGTAAGTTTAAAAGTAATTAAAATATTCATGGTCTATGTAAAGTAGCAATTATTTTCCAATTTAGATTATGGTTATTATGGTTTCAGGAAAATTTGCCAATTCGTAAGAGAAATTCAAGTTTGAAGAGGTAATATTTTTATATAGTATGTATCTAAAGATCCTGCGGTTATGTATATAAGGTGTCTGCACCTAATAGCTTGTCAGAGGCACACTAACTATTTACTATTGAAAAATATGACATCTTATGGATCAATTAAAACAACTTTTTTATAAATTTTTCGTCTTACTCTAAATATGGAAAAAGCTCATACTTTCATTATATTTTTGTTTTTTTATTTTTATTTTTATTTTTATTTTTTTTACTTTTACTGAGCTCGCTTAGCAACAATGACTGATTTGAAGGTAACTATTTATATAGTTATTTATTGCGTTTTCTTCTTTATATAACACTACAAGGGAGGGGTTAAATGTTAGGTAACGAGTGAAAACAAACAAATACAATTTCTTTAGCAATATATTTAATTGTTCTCAATATATATTTTTTAGATATTTCGTCGAGTGTTTGTATACGTTCGAAAAAGGCGTTATGTCTTCATCCCCATTATTCATACCTTGAAAATATGTGCCAAAGAAAATCCGTTTACACTCATAGCTCAGTGTTTGGCCAAATTTTTTCTACCGTTTGTGGCGAAAGTCAAGCCACGTCAAGTCTGGGCGTGCTCGTGTTGTCAACCAAGCACAATAACAATTACAAAAAATTCAATATCTTTTGAACGGTAGGAAGACGATGATTTTTTTACAAATTCTAAAAGGCGAGCCTTTTCCGGATAATTTGATATGATTCTTATTTAATCACATCGCAAAAACACATAAAAATGTCTAGTTCTTTATTAAAAAATTACTGCAAAAGTCATTATTTTAAACAATTTGGTAGAGAAAAGGACCGAACTCAATAGCGCATACGTTTTTCTGTGCATGTTTAAAATTTTCGTTCAAGAGTTATTAATTTTTAAATTTTATTGTGCTCAAAAGTTTATTAAGCGATAACTTAAACAAGTAAATGCATTTTCACGAAATATTCACATAAATGTCATGGCACCTTTACGAAAAAGTACATTTCCCGCATATCTAAAATTTGGTGAAAATTTCTTGTGCACACTTGATGTGGCTTCAACCGTGCGCGTCTTTAAATTCTACCACAAATGGAGGGACCGAAAATTTTGTGCCGATTCCGAATGACAGATGTGTTTTATGAGAAGCGTTTTCATGGCAGACATACCCTCGGAGGTTTTCCATTGCCTGCCTCTATCAGAAAAAGCTTTTTCTATGTTTAAGATTTTAGTTGCCTTGGCTGAGACTCGAACCTCGAACTCAGCGGCATATCGAGTTATAGCATGCACCAGTAGCAACTCGACCACAGCGGGCACACATTTGATAATAGATTAACTATTTATTATGAATACTTGAATTAAGAATGATGTAGTTAGCAACTTTGTCACCTCAGTCTTAGAAAGTAAACGAAATCGGTTCTAGAATACGGGAATAATCTCGACTAAGATATAGTCGACGGGCGATTGTTACTTTATTTAAATGTAAAAAAGCAGTGAGCGAAATGAAAACCATATGTCCTATCAACCAACTCATTACATCATTTGTAATTTATTTCAACAGTCCTCTTCGCTGTAGGTCAATTTACAGTTCATTTGTGAGCCTTATGTTAACGCATGTACATATACATACCTAGCAAATAGCTATGCAAATTTTTTGAACATATTCTCGCGACAGTTACTAAGCGAAAACGATGCAAAATTTGACTTGTTGCCAACTGGCGTATATTAGTAATGAAGTAAAAAAACCTACTCAGAAAGAACTTTTATATTAAAAAAAAAAGTAAGTGCACCAGCACAAAAAATGAAAAGAAGCGCAAACTGAAAAACCATCATACACTTGGCTGCTTAAGCATTCACAACACACAAGCACATTACAACAACATGTCGGGCTAGCTAATTTGTCGAGTTGTCATTCATGTTCGTGGTACGCTCATACAATAGGGACACTTTTCGGCTATGGCCAACACCATTCATTGCCCTTCTTGTCGCACCGCCCGCGTCATCGTTTAGTTGCTTTGGCCGTTGCTGCCAAGTTGGACACTTTGAAAGGCAGAAAATGGCAAATTTCACACTAAAAAGAGCATCAAAATACTGTCATAATCGCCTGTCGGCTAATTGTAGCAACACACTTCAAAAGAGTTCCAAAATGCTGCTACCCTCCCGAAACCAACCACTTCTACTAACTATTACAATATTTTTTAATATTACTTGGCTTGTAACATACCACCACCGCTTCGCTTGTGCTATTACTTTACAAAACGACGAGTGCATACAACAATTTTATTTGTATGCTATCGCAGTTGTCTATTGCTATGGCCAGCGGCAACAACCAACTCATTGGCCTTTGGGATGTATTCACCAACGTCGACATGAATATTAGTTTTATCTATGGAAAGCTTCGAAAAGATAAATGTTGTTTAGTGTTCTGATGCTCGCTTTTGGCCAACTAACAAGCAAAATATTACATGCTTCAGTGTTGAACATATGTATGTATGTATATGTTTACTCAAATGTATGTATGTATGTAGGACATTTTACGGGTAATTGTATATGTGTTGGTTGCTAGTTGGTTGCATAGTATTTTACTTGTTGTGTACGCCTCCCCAGGGTGCACTCATGTAAATATTTTAGTAGTTTATCACAGACAATATGAATGTAATAAAGAGAATCATCAACAAAAATTTTAAATTTTAAAATGTATGTTTTGTTAAATTTTTAGTTGTCAGTCTTTGAGTCGGTGCTTGTACCCTTAACAAATCAAATGATGCTCGTATGTACATCTGTATCTTGTATGTTGGTAAGAATGTGTGCGCAAGTGCAAACCAACATACGAGTACACTTCATTATTGTTTTATGCTTTTCTTCTTTAAAATAATAATGTGAATGCATACAACGTAAAAAATCTTCCAAAAATGGTAGCACTTTGTAATGAAATCATGTATGGCTTCTTTATGATTTTCTGCAATTTTTTTTCAGAATATATACACAAGCGTCATAGGCAATTGTTAATTTAAAGATTTAGCAAATTTAAAAAAAAGTAAAAAAAAGTAAATAGTAATAACAATAACACAAGTCTGCAAAAAAAAAAATAATTGAGAGCTGTTTTGGTTTTTTGTGTAATTCTTATGTTTTTGGGTGTGCTGAATCTGAAAATATCTTTAATTTTCTCATGGAACGTCACGTTTTCTGACAATATAGGTGTATATGTTAAACAAGTTATCTTCTTAAAATAAAATATAAAAGATAAAAAAAAAAATTTAAATTTATAATTGCGTAACAAAAGTAATTTATTTATGTAAAATACATTAATTAGTAAGCACTAAACACATTTCTTTTTCTCAGTGAGACTCATTTGTTGTACATTTTCGCTTGTGGGAAGCATCGGGAAGAACTCTTCGAAGCGTCCAACAGTAGTCTGCCATCATTGAAACGCTCCATCTTCCCTGGTATCTTTTTTAAATCTCCTTAATATCTTGGTGAAATCGTTCACCTTGTTCTTCACTCACGTCTCGTAAATTTTCTGGACAGTAGTCGAGGTGGAAATGAAGAAAATGTACTTTTAAACTCATCAAGCAACCTAAAGCTTGAAATGCTTTTAACATTCTTTTAACAATTTGTTTGTAGTTCGGATCTTTGTTATTGCCTAAAAATTTCTTTATGACCTCTTTAAAGCAATCCACCCTTCTCTTTGAGGATCCGTCATGGTTGTGAGGAATAGTGGATCAGCCATAAGCCGTCTAATATCTGGTCCAACGAAGACACCTTTCTTCAACTTTGCCTCAGAGAGGCCTGTAAACTTTGATATTAAGTATTTGAAGCAATTTCCATCTCTTGTAAGTGACTTTACAAATTGCTTCATCAATCCCAGCTTTATGTGAAGCGGCGGTGGAAGAACTTAATGAGGAGGCACCAAAGTTTCATGCAGGACATTCTTTTCGCCAACTTTAAGCTCCCTCGGAGGCCAACACTTTTTGGTGCAGTGATTTGTTCGGTCTCTACTATCCCATAGACACAAAAAGCAAGGGAATTTGGTAAACCCAGATTGTTGTCCGCACAGACGACATTGCACTATACTGAACCAAGATCTACCAATTAATGACGAGTTAACACGTAATTGTAGCGCTCCACTTTCTACACAATCGGAGCGCGCACGTTCAGTTTACAACATGTTTATGTTTGTTAATGCAGCTCACACAGGGTGTTCCTTATAGTTATGTTCTGGAATTTTTCGAGTATTTTTTTAGTTTTCAGAACACAGAAATCAGTTGGAAATATTCAGACAACATTTTTGTTGCAGACCTGTGTAATTGATGTGTCATATAGTGCGATATTTTTATTTTTATTAACTAATATCCGATTAAATCTTCGTTGTTTGAAGTTAAGTATTTGTATGAGAAAAATCTTGCAGGTATTTTTTCGGCGGCTGATTTTTACTTAGCGCAGTTTCGAATAAAAAACTTAATGGAAAAAATTGCAGCCCAATTATTTTTAATTTTAGTTAATAATTTGCTACCAATATTTTTTCATATCTGTTTAAACTTTTTTGTGCAAGAGAGTAAAATATAGAAGTAAAATATCGATTTTCCAAACTTATAATGGGCGAAGTTATACCTTCACATAAGAATTTAATAAAAATAAAATATTCTTAAATTGTAAAATATTTGCATTCACAAGAGAACGATTGTAATTGTAAGTCACCTATAAACAAATATCACAATAAGAAATTTTTTTTAATTTTAAAGGTAGAGAAGATCGGGGATTGTGAGTCACGAGGGGTCGTGAGACAACCTGCCAATGACTGTCAAATTTCTTGCTCAGTTCGCATTGTCATTTTTATTTGACTATTGTTGCGTTGGTGCGGATTCTTTGGGTCTCTACTGATTACGACTTGAATTTTATGTTTAAATGTTTTCTCGAGCTTTTCTCTATGCAGTCTTTTTATACATGTTTTCAATTATTCAACCAAAATGTATAGATGTAAACCATTTGTTTCATGAAACATTGGCCATTCTCAAAATATTGAAATTGGGGGGGTTATGAAACACGCTATTTAGAAAAGCTATCCACTTAAAACCGTATTTTATAGTCGTATTATGCAAATTTTAGAAATATTTCGAATACAAATATTTGTTATGAATTCCTTGTTTTTTTATGAAAATTTTTACCTTTTTTAGGTATTATGGTGTGTCATAAGAATAATCAGGTTCGCAAATCAGCGGTCGATGTTAAGGTTTTTGTGACACTCATTAAAGTTGTTACCATCGAAAACGAAACGTTACGATCCGTTGGTAGATATATACGAGTATAATACCGATAAGTCCAAATTGGCGCTCTACATTTTAAAACTGAAGTAGGCAAACGTACATACCACGACCACTTCCAATGAAAAACTAGTCAATTTCATTTCCACGCTACTCGTCAAAACTGGAGGAAAAAGGTTTGATGAAAAATTTTATTTTTTTTATTTTATTTCTATTTTCTTGTTATTAAAATTTTTTCTCTAACAGTTTTAAGCAAGAACACATTGTAATGTACAACATTCATCTGTTGAGAAAATGTAAAAGTACAATTTCGACGAAAATATGCATTTTTATTTCATCTGGATGATGTGTCTGAAAAACCCCCCGAATACTATAAAAATTCATAAAAATCCACCTTTGTGCTAAAGCGCAAAATTGATACACCTTGACGAAATTCCAATGAAACCAATCTATTTTTTAAGCATTGCTATGCGTCGTACTCAATATTTGTCGAACGGTGTGCGCACAAAAAAGTTTTTTTTATTAAATTTTTTGTGCAAAAACAAAACCCGTCTCTAAATCCCCTGATCTGCAATACCAACAAAACGATGTTAACGCCATACTAAAACTCGTTTAGTTGTCCTACAGTGGCACTGAACTTTTATTATCTGAAGCGGTCTCAGTTTCGTGGCCATAAAAATGAAGCAAACTGAGAGTAATTTATTACAAACACAGTATTTATTTTTAATACGAGTATGATATATGGTTTTCCGTAGTAATTCGACACTGGCGCAATCTGGATGATAATGTTTTTGCAAAAAGTGTTTATCTTCCCATTTATAATATAAGCTTTTAAAGTAACTAACACAAAGTGGAACATAAATAATGGCTATTCGGTCTCAACAACAGCGCTACTCGCAAGACCCAATCGTAAATCCAAAGGCCCATTTAAGCTCACAAAGGAAAAAAAATATATGTACTATATTTATCAATTGGTCTGCCGACTTAAAAGGAGTAACTTATGAAGATTTGTTTTATCGACAGCATATTAAATGATTTTGTATACACAATATAAGTTCTTATAATTGCACTCAGTAGGACAACAATTGAAAAATATGCAACTGGAATGAATGTGTGTACGTGTGTATGTGTGTGTGTTGGTGTGCAATTTATTAGACTTTATTAGGAAACCATTAAAATGCCAAAACAAACATTTGACCCTCTATAAAAACGATAAATTGCTAAATTACACGCATTTAAATTGACTTTTAACTGTAAGAAAGTCTTGATTTCAAAAAAAAAAAAATGTATTTATTTTATTAAGAAACATTTAAAGAAACAAACCCAAGTACATGGAATTATAAGTAAAACTCACCATATGTTGCAAATCGGTTTGTTATTGTTTGCGAAGTGTTTTTGAAGTGCTTCAGAAGTGAAAATAAATTAAGCGCAATTCAATGATTTGTGGCTTCGAAAAGCAAACGCATAGCAAATAATAGCTTTTATACAAGTGTACTAATGTACATACATACATACATTTAATCTGAATGCAATCAATAAACCATTATTAATAGAAAATGTACCCACTCTAGTAAAAATGCAGTACTCATAAATGTGTGGACCTCCTTAACTAGTTGTAAACCGAATAGGAGTGGTACAGTTGATGTTGACTGAAAACTTTTTTTATGAATTGTCGGTTATACCTAGTGTAAATATTTAGGGTACCTTATCACAGTATCCTTGCAGTAAGCTGCTTGTTTAGTGAACTCGTTAGAAGAGAAACTATCGCTTCTACTCTCTACCTACTCTTTGAAATAAGCACCTGAACACAATTCAACAGTCGTTGGCACATTTAGAAAGCTTTTTGAACTCCCTTTTTGATAAGAATTCACATCAAGTGAATAAACATTCTTTACCGATCATACTGTCATGGTCGTTGGGAGAACGATCAATTGCAATTTTTTGAGTACTCTTGGAATATTATTAAATCGATATATCATTTTTAAACTGTTTCAGCAACCACGAATAAATAATATGGAATTAAAAATGGTTTACAAATTATATCTTGGCTTAAAAGAGTGTAAGTCTCATGTGGAATTTTTAAAAGTTTATTCCTTCATTTGCTTCCATATAACAAATCAACAAAGTTTATTTATTACATGGAAAAATAAGACAATATCGAAAATTTAACGATAATTTTTCTTTTAACACCTCAAACTAGCAAAAAAAAATTGTTTTCCAACAGGGTGCATTTTTAATTATATTCGTGAAATACCAATTCAAAGAAAAAAAGTTAAAGAAATACTTCAAATTTATTTTAAAAAGAGGAAAAT
Organism: Philophylla caesio; assembly: GCA_963971545.1. Taxonomy (NCBI): domain Eukaryota; kingdom Metazoa; phylum Arthropoda; class Insecta; order Diptera; family Tephritidae; genus Philophylla; species Philophylla caesio. Next base: position 96,865,296 of record OZ020608.1, on the reverse strand, counting down.
ATTATTTTGAAAGACACTTACTTGAAATATTCCAGAAATACCGGTGCATAACTGAATATTTATCGAATGAAACTTTGACAGTGTGAAACGTCAACCTATGACGTCATTATCGATTACTCTCAGCACAGGCAACATATCGAGTTTCGTGCCGAGCGATCGGCGACAATGTTAATTCTGTACTTTCATTTGAAGAAAACAGCCGCGGAATTGCACCGAAAGTTTGTCGAAGCCTTTGGTGAACAACTGACAACTGTGAAAACGTGGTTTCAACGATTAAAAACTGGTTGGAGCATACTTTGAAAAAAAAAAAAAACGATTCTTCCTTTAACTCTTAAATTAAAATTGTTTTTTTTTTAAGCAAAAAAAACGACATATACTAAGTATACATTTTGAGTATTGACGTCACATTTAGAAGTTGTTTAAGCTATAGCTTCATATTAAAAACTAACATACGTTTTTGTAAATACCCTTCTTGCATTAGATTCCCGCAAAAACAGTAATCATAATTATAATACCATTTTAAAACTAAAATTTTTATGTATTTTAAAAGATCTGGGGTATTTTATTAAACGCCCTTTGATTGTGTTCCAAAGCTCTGCAAATTGTGTCAGCTGTCATTATACAAATAAAGGACCACCGTCTTAAAGCATCGCAAGGAACCATTTTGGCGTTAGTTCTGAACTAGTTGAATTTTACTGCAAGAAAGCTGCATGCATACGTACGTAAATATAAGTATAAGTGTTAACTTGTAAAAAAAAAACATATAGCAATGTGCGAACTGAGCTTTGCACATGTGCCATTTATGTACGCACGATTAGTTTACCAAGTTATTTGAACGGATGTGGTTGAGAATTTAGTACGTACAAAGGAAATGAGCTGCTTTTATTGAAGCAATGAATTGAACACACTCAGACGAAAACATACTTTATCGTAATATATATACGGCACACACAATTTCAAGTAAACACATTCAATCATATTTATGTATATAATCACAAACAAGCATTAACATAAGTTATTGGGTGCTTGCGGTTGCTTAGGTGTTTGATTAAACCACCTACATATACCATAAATAGTTATATATCGAATCTGTATTTCTTAAGGTTATTATAGTAAAATTATCGCTTAATCAACCGCTTGAGCAATGGGATATTCTAGTTGGGTAATACTGTATATTTCAAACACTAAATTGATTGACTTTAGGAAGTGATCAGGACGCATTAATATGCGTATACAAATGCAGCTTTTGGCGTATTTCAAGAAAACTCTAGTATCACAGTCTCTCTAGGAATAATTTATCCATTAGAATAAAAAATTTCGTGAAAAGTATGTACGAATTAACATTTATTACTAATAAAGATTAAATTTTAAATATTGCTACAAATAAAGGTTTCTTAAAATCGCAGACATATTCCAATTTAATTTTAAAATAAAGCGGCTTAGCATTGTAGTTAAATTCCAGCATGAAATTTTTTTTCCTCAAGCTCAAATTCAATCAATTCGATGTTTTTGATTGCGATTTTTTATATCTTATGCTCAGAAAAATATACCTTAATAGTTATTTGGAAGAATAAGAGTTAGACACGCACTTCGCAATGCTTCCCCTAAATTTATGGAGATTCCACTGACTATATTTACTAGCTTTCAATATAATATATACTGTAACTTCTTAACGTTAACATTGTGGGGAAACTATGTATTTCAAATGTTTTTAAAAATATTGTAATACAATTGCGAGATAAGTTTTTACTTATTTCGTTTATAAATTATGATAAAGGTGAATCTGACTATATGCCATTTAATGTGCTAACAAATATTAAATAAAATTGATTGGAAAATATACCTGAATATTCCCCACAATTTTTTATTTATTTCGGTTAGCTGGAATAAGAAAGATTTATGTAAAATTTGTATTTTTATTTAAAAAAAACTGCGTCCTATCAACTGTAAAGAGCATGTGTGAAAAATCAACTGCAATTTGTAGGCACTTCAAGCTCTCACTTTATTATCATATACCAAAATTATAAGGACAATAAAATTGCACACTCGAGAAATTTTCGATATAAAGCGTCAGCAAAAAACAGCCTTTAAGTAAATGTTTTATTTTAAAGAAGTGTGAAAATATTGTGCATATTAGTACACTTGTTTGCTTACAGATATGTGAAAGATTCAATAGCGCTTGATAGTTGATTAATTTTGCTTTTCATATTATTTACTTTCTCTGGCTTTCTACTTTACTCTGTTCTTTTTCCTTTACTTTTTCGCTTTGCAGTTTATTGCAGATACGCACATTTTGTGTAAGCGAAGATGAATGAAATATTTACAAATTTGTGTACGAATTTTAAACTCAAGCAAAGCTATTTAGTCGATTTGTGTTTTTTTTTAACATTATCAAAATTTTTTTTTACTCATTGATATCATTTGGTTGCTCATACGCCACCGCTTCCATCCGCAAAAAGGAGGCTAACAACATCTGCTTATGCGTATGTGTGTGTGTATATATACTATTTACAAATTCCTTTATTTGTATTCATATGCATGTGCGTGCGTGTAGATATGTGATTGCTGTATTTCGCACTTTATTCTCACTTTTGGGTAGGCAACCGCTTAACACCCACTTACGTGCTGGTTTCTCGGCTCATGTTACTCTCTCTTATTATTTATTTAAAGCAGAAACATTCAAATATCTTTATATATTTTCTTTTTTTTTGCGTTTTTTAGCTTCTTTGATAATGCAAACTTTTCTTTTGCTGAGAAAATTTCAAGCTTTTACGCTTCCATTGCGTATTCCGTAGTCGCTTCATTTTATTTTATTTCTTTTAATTTTATTTAATTTTGCTCCACTCACACTTTTCATGCTTTCACTTTTCAAGTTCCTTGCTACTTGTGTACATAGTTGTTTTATAAGCTTTGCTTTCATTTTTTTTTCACCTAAATTACTTGTTGAAATTTAATGAGCTTCGCTATTTATCCCGCAAGCAAGACGATGTTGTTTTTTCGTTTTTTTCTTTGTGATTGCTGTTTTGCAGCTAAGGTAATTTGCTATATGTCGGAGTATGGCAGTGTACGCATTTTCAGAATATTTAATTTAATTTTTATTTAAATTTACGTATGCGGCTAAAAGTAAGTGAAATACTTTTCTCTGAGTTTGTGCATTTTTTCAGCTTCAATTTCATTTTACTTCCTTCTTGGGTGCGTATTATGCTTTTGTTGTTCATTTGATTTCGCAGTACTCATTTTGGAAAAAGCTTCTGCTTCTGCCTAAGCTAAATTATGAAATGAAAAAGGCATGAAAAATAAAGTGCTATTTGGAGGTGTAGGAATTTTTGCTTTTCTCGGTTGGTAGACTTACCCTCTTTTTATCCACCTTGCATTCTCGGACTTTTACTAATGTACATTTCCCTTGATAATTTTTAAATATCGTTGGTACTAATGTTTTTATTGTTATCATTTTATCGTTTAATCGTTTAATTGAATAATTATTTATGTTTTTAGTTTGCACTTTTATGTGTTAAATTTTGGTGTAAGGAAATGTATTTCATTAATAGTTTGTTTCTTTTTCAATTTCGCCAAGAGCATAACATTTTGAGAGCGCAAAGTGAAAAAAAAGTGGTAGTCATAAGTCATAGTCTCTATTTTGTTGTTGGTTTTAGGTGACTTAAAAAACTATTGTGGCGTAATCAAACCTACAACATGGCTTAAATATTTATATGAAGTCGAATTAATTAATCTTAGAAGTACTCATATTTATAAATATTCGTATGTCCCACTGTAGAAAGCGTTAACCCAAAAACTGTACTGGATCTATAAGCAAGTGTTACTAACCATAAAGTCTATAAAAGTTGCAGCATTGTTTATAAACATTAATATGAACCTGCTGTGAAAGTCGTAAACTATAAAACCAGCTTCATTTCCATTTTTTCCTTTCGAGCTGCAAGCAACAAAACGAACTATGTATACCTGGTGACATTTGGTGTACACTTTGGTACACTTATACAAACATACAAAAGTACTACCTCGATGAAATTTATATGTTTATACGCAACTGAGTAAATACGAGTTTTTATATATGAATACGAGTATATGTATTGCATGAATTGTTGTTGATTAGCATTGAAGCACTTTATTAGTTAAATTTCCTAGTAGAGACGCAACTCACTTCAGCACGCCGCAACAGCTAAACCGTCACATAGCTAAAATGATGCCTACCTCCGGGTATTCTACGCACATATCAACATTCATACAAACATGCTCATTTATTTATTTACATTTGTTGTTATGGTGCCGAGGTTTTACATGTTTTCTGTAGCTACCAAAAGTAATAAAGAAAACGCATTTGTGGCTGCGTGAGTGTTGGTTAAGTATCGTGGTTTTGTTATTACTCTATTTTGTTAAACTCACTCCAATTACACAAGTTAACAAATTGTTTTAAACATTTTTTGTAATCTTCAAGCGTTGAAAGAGATATTACGTTATAATTATGACACACCTTGAAGCTCGATTAAAAGACAAGGGCATAAAGAACAATAGATTGACCGCAACTTGTAGCGAAAAAAATTCATATTGAAAATCCCTAAACATTTATAAATTTTTTTTTCAAATCCAATGTTGCTGGAGAGTGCACATTAAGCCAAAATTATATAAAAATTGAAAAAAAATTTTAACTTTATACACTTTAAGCGCGTATTTGGCGGACTTGATTTGGCATAATTGGATGTGTATGGAAAAATAGGTATTCCTTTGTTGCTTCTAACTTATCGTTTTAAAACCCGAAAATATTTGGATTTCGAAATTTTTTATTTTTTTTGCCACAAGTTGCTACCAGTCTAATGAACAACTTCTGTTGAAATGCATGTGACTGCAAATAAATTTTTTAGTCCAGAAAATATTCAATCGGAAACTGGAATTCAGTAATATAAATTATTATACACATAACAAAATTGTGTTACCTGTTCAAAAACTGTGTTCACTAGTGTAATTAGCATTTACTTACAACCAGCGTCAAAGTACTTCCAGGCGCTTACTCGCAGCTGCTCGTGCATTGCTGATGCTTCATAATTTATTCATCGCTATGATGTTCTGTATGTTTTGTATATGTTAACATACTTACATATGGTACTTAAATGTATATTAATATGCGTTATTTTTCTGCCAGAAAGCACTGCCTTAAATTATCCTATGTGTGTTTAGTTGTAAACGTGTAAGCTCAGAAATTCCGAGTAATGTTTTGGATAAAGTTGCTTAAGCAATCAAGTGCTCGTGGCTACACAGTTTTTGTATTCAATTTAATATATGTATGTTGCACATAACTAATAAGTATATTAAAGCAAAAATGTTTTAGCAGCTTAAATCATATTAACTTGTAATATTTCAGCTTCAAAAACTATATACATACATACATACGTATATAGCGAGCGAGAATAATTCTGAAATCAGAAATCGATGTGAAACGGTTTTCCTCATAACAATAGAAAGTGCTTTTAATAATTTATTCCTATCACTCTTTCTCCCAATTTGTTGGAATAATAATTATAGTCAGGTATCATTCAAGACTCAAACCTTATTCACGGTTAAATGAAAACTTGTCTTTGTTTTGTCGGTAATTTTCTTAAAAACTAGGCTACAGTGAGGTAACAGGAGTATTTGTGACTTCAAACTGCTAAAAGTTCGCTGGGCTGCTCGAAGACAGTGCTGGCGGTGAACAATTTTATAATGACTTCCGAATAATACTCTTCATGTGTAGAGGGGATGTTTTTCAGTCATTTAGTATTCCACAAAAAAGCGATAATAAATTTATTGCAACTGACAGTTTATTTGTTATCCTGTTTGAACCACACATATATTTTTGATATAAGAGTCACATGTTAATTTAGAAAATTCACATTACTACTATAATAACTGTATTTTAAGTACTAAGTCGGGTATTTCTCATCCAACTAAATGTAGAAGAAATTGTTTGCTTATTTTGTTTTGTTTATTCATTCGTCTGCTTTAAGCTATGTTTTATCTTTCTTTCAAATAATTTGAAACTTAAATTTAATATGGTAGCTTCTATTAAAGTATTTATATATTTTATAATTACATATTAAGCGTGAAAGGTACTAATACTATTATTAATTCAATAATATTTTAGTTTTTTAAAAATGTTTACCTAAGTTATATCCGAACAATAAGACAAAGTTTACATAAATAGGAAAAATTTATTAAACATAAAATTTTTAATGTTATTAAAGCTTAAACAAAGTGGGTTTGATAATATTAAAAAAATTATATATTGATCGAATGGTATACTTTAAAAAGACAATTTAGAAACGTTTTATTAAATAAACCTTTAACTTGATTTGGAAGGAAAGATTACGAGGTATTTATGAAAAAAACTATTTTCTATATTTAATATGTAGATAAATTGAATTTAATTCATATATTTTTATAATTTCCATGACACATTTAACCTTACAAGCTTTGGAATTCCAAAATTTCATTAATCGAATAATTTTATAATTTTTTAGTGCAATTATTGCAGGTCTCATTTCCAATGGTAATCGTTATCGATAATTTAAAAAACCAATTTTTTCTGTTCGTAGACATATTATAAACCAAAATATATTAGAATACCAAAGGTGGTTATTTCCTTTGATTAAAAAAAAATTCTTAACGTTCTAATTATAAATTTAAATTGCAAAAAAGTCAATTCATTACATGTAATGATATCTTACGACACATTTTATGTACTATTACTAATGGTCTGCTAAACGAGATATATTTAATAAATTTTGCTTAATAGGTTTGCGGAGTGACAGCTGTCATTTGAAATTATAAATCTTTGTCGTTAACATATACTTACAGTTGAGTGCTTTAATAATTGAACGTTAACATTAAATGGTAAAATTTTATTATATGTCAGGTCTGTTGTGATTTAGTTTTTGTGTTCATAGATTTATAAGTAATATACTTATAATAAGACGCCCAAATAAATATGTATGTATATGTATGTACACCAAAGACAAATATTTGCTTCAGGCAACCGCTTTGTTGCGGTTACCTCGTTAGAAAAAAATATACATATGAATGCTCGTATTAAATGGATTGAACCAAATTATTTTTTATTTTTCAGTACATTCATTTTGCGTTTGGATAAATATATTTCACTTTTCAGCTGTCATAAATTGGATGTCAATGATATTTTAACGTTAATCAATATCACAGTACAACATTTTTCAGTTCATTGATCGCCAACTCAATTCTGAGAACTGTATGTGAAATTAGACTCAAAAAGAATAATTTCTGCATCATTCGTTTTGAAAAGGTATGAATTTCAAAAATTTGCTCGACATATGGACACCATCCTTAATTGCAAATAAAAGCGAAACGCGTGCATCGATTTTCATAATCTTTATCTTATTTTACTCATAGGTTATGTGACTTTGCGAAAAAGTAACTAGACTTGAAACTTATTTCCGTTTTGTATTTTTTATGAATTAAAAAAAAAAAAAATAAAAAAATTTTGTCTACATGCGCTTATTTTTAACTTGGAAACTCTTGCTTGTATAGGAAAACAACATATAAACAGATTAAGGAAATTTTAATTCTAAATTTTTAAAAATTTATTTCAACTAAATCGGGCTAGTGGCTGTCGAGCTATGTCAAACAACAAGGCCTAAAACGTGATAAATTCCCCTATACGATAGTACTAAATTCAAATTGATATGTATTATAACCCAACGGAAACCCACTTTCCCGCCCAACCGGCACGAGGGGCTCAATCCGCATAACGTACGGATGTTTTTTAAATATACAAATCTTAGGTGCCGAGTCGTGACAGAAGAAAGTTTGTTAAGCGTCGAGATCCCAAGCTGCTCAGCTACAGAATGAGAATTCATCAGCCGAATACAAAGTTAGAGAAATGCAAAGTAAGAAAATTGGATCGTTAGCTGTTATTAAGAGAGGATAGAATAGTTCTTTTAATTATAAAAAGTGAGTCCGATACATCAAAGGTGCTGGAATGATTGTTAAAGTCTTGGCATAAACCCCGAAACGGTTCATTCAACTCAAAGTTAGTTCTGCATAGTTTCAAGAAAAGTGGTTTAAAGTTTCTCGTTGCACGGGAGGGTACATTAAAATTAATTTGCTCTAGAAGAAATGGACTTGAGATCCATCCATTGACTAATTTTACCAGAAATATTATACCTAACATTTCTCTGCGACTCGAAAGAGTAGGAAGATTAATAAGTTTTAAACGACTAGTGTAAGGGGGAAGATTGTATGGCGAATCCCATCGAAGATTTCTCAAAGCAAAAAGTAAGAATTGTTTTTGTATTGACTCTAGTTGGTCTGAATGGACCTGATAACGAGGATTCCAAACTATGGAACCATACTCCAGTATTGGTCTTACTAATGAAGTAAAAAGTGTTTTAGTTATATACGGGTCGCGGAATTCCTTTGACCAACGCTTTACAAAAGCCAGTAGAATTAAAAATATTTTGGCAGGTAAGAAGACAAAACGAATGATGCAGAAATTATTCTTTTTGGGTCTAATTTCACATACAGTTCTCAGAATTAAGTTGGCAAATCCATTGTTGTACTGTGTATGACAACGATTTTCCGTAAAATTATTAAATATTGAATATTTGAAATAAATCTGGCGTAACATTTTTATTTGCAGTCCTCGCTCATATGTGCCATTTTAAACCTCTTATTTGGAACGCATCCTTAAAATAATATTGAAAGAATAATGGCTAAATCTTTAAAACAATTTTTCTCTTTAACCCGAGTATGTAAGCGTCAACACAGCGAGTAAAATAAAATTCTGTTTAATTCAAGGGAGTCGGAAAGCGACCAATTTTGATTCATGTCTGGCAATATTTCTTTTATTAAATGTGCACAAAATAATCAAGCACACGTTTGCTATTGTAATGCTTTAAATTCAAAAGCAAAATAATTTTTTTTTTAAAGCATTCGTATTTATTTTATTATATCGAGTATGCAGTTTTAAAAGCATGAAGCGCTGGTTTCAAGCATCTGAAGGTTACAGTTGATGTAAATATATATTTTTAACTTAATATGTTCAAGAAAAAAAAAGTAGAATTAAGATGATCAAGTTTTTATGCAAAATCGTGTGAGCGTAAACAATTTCAACAATAATTTAGGTTAACAGCGCTATCCAGGTTATCGGGATTTGTAGTTTTATTTGTTTCAGTTTCCAAAAACAAAATCAAATGTATTTCTTATGTTAATTACCTGTGTAGTTTGCTGCTAAAAACTGATATGAATTAGAAATAAAAAAATCATTTTCTATATATTTATTTAATATTTACAATTTGCGTTTGCGCTCTGAGCCACAAAAGACCGTCCAAACTTTGTTCAAGCCAACGAATTTTCGTATTAAATTTGACTTACTTCTTAATTTCTATCAAGTTGGAGTAAAATCAATGAACTGAAAACTAAAAAAGTTTATTTTATTTAAAAAAATTAATAGTTTAGAACTTTACAAAATATTTTATCTCGTAAGAAAAACTTGACCGTAATTTTTTAGCTTTAACAAAAACAAAAACTTGTTGCATTTATAATATAAATTAACATATAGAAAAAAAAGCCAAAATATATGCATCTCCCTTTTTTTATATAAAATATGAAGCTTATATTTTTATTTTATATTCGTCTTTAGTATAATATTTAAATCATTGAAATCAGTGTTAACGCTTTTATTCAAATGAAGCAAAGCACACGAACAAGGCAATAAAAACTATATATACAAATTTAAATTTATAAATATTTTAGTATTTTAAATGCAATTACTTTTCGCTGATGATCAAGACGTAAGCCATTCATAGAACGAAATGCATAATAAAAAATTGAAATTACTACTCAAACACTCAGCTATAATCACGCTGAATACGATAACCTCGCATTCGCTAAACAAAATTCACAATCACTTTGATGGTCAATTTTCATGCAATCGCAGCTGAAAAATCAAATTTATTACGCTCGAAATCATTTGCAATTCAGAATTCAATAAAAAATACCATTTATTATTGTCTTCAGCTTTTAATCCACTGACACTCATTTTCTATTCCATTTCATTGTTGTCTTTGAAATGTGATTTGAAATCATTTTTTATAAGCCTCTTTATTATTATTCCCCCCCAGCAATGTGGCCATTTACACGAATCACACTGGCCACGCGCTGCATGAGGGGTGCGCAAGTTTCTAAACGAAAACGATGCGGCCAAAGTTCATGAATTGTTCAGATCCATAGCGAACAACGCCGACATTTCAATCAATAACAAAACAATTGCATCATTAAATTGTAATATCAGTTGGCGCTTGCAAGACCACCCCACCGACTCCTATATATGTATGTATGTATGTATGTGTGTTATAGCACAACGGTAAGTTATAGTGTAATGAAGTGATTTGGGCAATGGTAGCAGAATGGCCAAAAGCTGGCCGAAATTTTTCTGTGCTCTTGCAAATATGAACATGTGGGTCAAGATGAAAAAGTTAAAGAAGAAACTGAAGAAGTTTTAGCGCTGAAATAACGCATTTAATATTAATTCGCCAACTGTAATGGAATTGCGAATCGCAGCACCCCAAACACAGAGCAGCCATAAAAAAAAGGAACGAAAGAAAGGAGAAGATATGAAATATGCGGAAAGTTTTTTTTCACACCCTCTTATTGAGCGCTACTTTCGCATGTTTCTAGGTGGCGCATTCAAACTCGTCTGCACGAAATTCCGTTTACTGGCAATTTCATTTTTTCTCTTCCGTCGTCGACCGTCGTTACTCGCCCCCATCCACTGGTCGGTCATAAACTTTCAGCTCATCGAAGATTGTTTGATTTCCACATTGATTTGTTTGGTTATTTTCATAAAAATATTTATCCTCAAGCGTAATATTTATTCGTTGGTAATGCTAAATCGTTTGCAATGACTTCTTTGGCGGCCTCACAAACGCTTTGCCAACACTTCTTATACGCACATACATACATACATACACACACATACATACAAGTATTGCTGCCACTAACCCCAACTACCCACAACGCTTCATATTTGTTTGACTGACTTTTTATCTGTTTACCGTTTTGCTTGTTTGCCTATTGCGCTGGTGTTTGTATTTGTGTTTGAGCTCGTGTGGACTCTCCTCAGCCTGTATGAGCATTTACGCAATGAAAATTTTGCTTGAATTGCGCTTTCGCAGCGCCACTTCTTTTGATTGGCATCGTACTTTAATTTTCGTTTTTTTTTTTTTGGTATTTCAATTTTTTGTCTTTTGCTTGGAGGGGTGTTAAACTGTTTGATCTTTTCTTTGCGCTTAGTAGATTGCATCAAATAATTTGATAAGCAGCAAAGAAGCGTGCAAGAGCGTCTGTGCGAGGGGCGGGCGTGGCAGTGATTTCTAAGGTGAATCATCGCACTAGCAGCGGTGGATGGTTCTGTGTGTTGAAAGTAAATGTTTGTTGATTGAAAATTGAAATCGTTTTGCGTTTAGTTTATTGCGAAATTTGTATTATTGAATTTACGTTGATAATAATATGCCAGTTCTTTCGCGTGCATGAGTGATTATTGAGGTGTAGGCAAATGTGCGGGTGAGTGTGTGTGTTTTTTTCTTCTTGCTTTAGATTGCTTTTAATATACTAATACTTTTTCCGCATGATTGGTGTAATTTTTGTGAAATTGCGCAAAATATGTTTGATTCCCTTTTGAAGTGAAATATTAATATCCTGGATTTTAAGGCACAGCCGACGTTTGAAATTATTTTAATTTGAGCAATTTGGAAACAGAAAGGTAGGGTAAGCATTTTGTAGTATTTAGAGTGTAATTCAAATGAAAAATGAAAATTTCTACATAAAGAACACGCGAAATTAACGCTCATGTGCTGCGGTTTGGAAAGGAATGTAGTGGATCTTGTGTTAACATTTGAATTAAGCTTTGCATTTGGATGGAGAAATTTGTTTGGCAACTTGTTGATTAAAATAATTTTGTTAAAACTTTTGATATTCAAATCACGTCAAATTCGAATAGTTGTTTCTTCTCTGTAATTTGCTAAACTCACTAGTCTGCCTCAGCAGAAGACAGACTTCAGAAGCTCTTAAAGTACGAGCACATAAATATGAACCAAAAACTTATCACCGAATTTTATCGCTTAAGTGATAGCAAAAGCCTTAAATCAAGCCCATATTTTATTTTTTTGGAAAAGAAATGAGTATTAAAATATGCGCAAGTTTTACGCCACCTTTTACAAATCTTGAATTAGTTTTATTTTTGCAACTTTAATTCTATCAAAACAATTTATTTATATAAATAATTTTGAAAATCTAATTGCTTATATTGCTATAAGTGGCATAATATTATTAATAACTTATGCTAGTTCCAACGTCAACGAAAGTGTACATGAAACTGCTATTGCCAGACAAAAGTTTAAAGTTATTGGAGATGTTATCAAATAAATGAAAAATCCCAAAATCTTCATAAAATGCGTTAAACATTTTGCAAATTTTTGTTTTTGGTTCTGAACTATTTTCAAATGAGAAATATTTTACGTACTCGCTCGAAGTGACATATTTTTTGGAAATTACTAAGTGCATCCCTATTAAAGCTTGTTATTTATTAAAAGGTGAGAGAAACATTGAACATACGTAAGAGGTGGCAAACACTTACCAAAATCGCCAGCTTTGGCTATCCATACATTCTTGAAATACTGAACGCTTATCTATTTACTCATTAGATATTTTATTTACTCTAGTGTTTATAGGTCACTGCATATTTGGCAAACTTATCATGCCTAGATCAGGAATTGAATGTATGTATATAAAAAGTATTAAATTTCCCTTAAACAAATCGAGAAACCTTCGTTATATGTTAAATTCCCTTTATGTAAGGATATATATGTAGTACGTCACTCTGTCGGATTTGTTTTAACATTTCGAAAAGGGCGCTTTCAAATTTTGATTTATTTAAGAGCACCTTTTTCAATAAATGCGCCCGTCGCTAAAGCTGTCAAAGAATTTATTACTATTTATAATTCTTGTAAAACATATTTTGTTTTGATTGGTTTTGGAACGAATTTTCGTCACGCCTTGTCAAGACAACAAAACATGAATAAACAAGCACAATTCAAGTACCTGAGTGGTACCAGAAATAAACAGAGTAACACACCGACCCACAACTGACCTCATTTACACGAACATAGCCGATTAAATCCATCGGAACGTAACTATAAATACGGACGAAGAAATCAAATTAACCAGAATGAAAAATTACACTGAAGATGACACAACGCCGAAAGCGGTTTGCCTTAAAATCAAAACTCATAAGGGATGACGAAAATTCGTTCCAAAACCAATCATTTCCCACCCTGTCAGAAGCAACAACAACAAAAGATCAGAATATATTTTGTTTTTTTATCAACATCTTAATTTTTTCTTTAAGTGAATATGGTGTTATCGTATGACTCTTTGAATCTGATTTTATATATTCAGATATAATACTTTTATTAAATATTTTTATTAATAATTTTATATTTGTTGAAAAATGTTGTACCTAGACAAGAGAATTAATGCAGGTCGTATTGATGGTACTTAGGTTCAAAGTTAGATTTATCAATATGCCTCTCTTACAAAAAATCGTATGGTTATGAAGTATGTGAAGCTTTTGAAGTAGTTGAAACTTGAATGAAATTCATTTTTACATAAGAATGAACTAATAATATATTACTTCTACCACTCAACTTTTGTATTCAAGAATATAAAGTGTTGGTCTCAGTTGAATGAAACTTTCACTAATTCAGCGCAAAAAGAAAAGGAGGTTATTTTCAAAAAAAAAATTTTAAAGTAACCATTTCTTTATTTAAAGCAGATTTTTTATATTAATGCAGTTCTTTATTTTGCAAAATGTGAGCAACTTAGTAAGAAAATTAAAATAAACCCAAAAGCATCCCTCTGAGGCTAAACCTTCACGATATCTACGAGTATATATGTATGTACATACATATGGATGTGAACACTACATAAATTGCAAATATCAATACGTGGTTGTACCAACAAACTCGAATACATTTATGTATGAATGTCACGCGCATAAACAACACTTATAAATACTCGTAGGCCGACTGAAGAAAATAAACGGAAAACAAGTGCCCAAACACTAAAATGCCACCAGTTTTTTGCCCAGCTGATAAGCGAATTGTAGGAGCAGTGTGTCAGTTACTTTAATAGGGAGTTTGTTCCCCCTACCTATAAACACACACACACACACACAAACTTATACATGGAAGATAGCTTTGGCATAGTCGTAAAGCTGCGAACTTAATTTGCATACATAAGACTCTTGAGGCTTGTAATAAAAATGATAGAACCCTCTAGAGGGCAGCCAACTTAGGACGGACGACCAAGTGGATCGGCGGTTAGTGAAAAACCAACCAGGCAGGTTTGGGTTTAAAAACAAGGTGTTCACTTGACTACATAAGCATACCCACTGCTGTATTTATATGCATGTATGTATGTATGTATGTTTGTCTACTAGCATTTGTAAGCAAGATAAAAAGTGTCTGTGTTTTGGGAGCGTAAAAATCAACATTGCAGGAGAAATTTACAGCGTAGCCCAAAAATAAAAGTAACTAAAGTAAAACTAGGCCATCTGCTTTTTTCTATTTTTATTTCTCATTTTTTTTTTTTTTTTTTGAATTGGCGAATATCGCTTTCGCTTTTGGCAATTTAGTACGCCTGCTTTGGTTAACACGGAGTTGGTGAGCAGTTTTTCACCCACCAAAGTGCTCGAGTTACTGGCTGTGTAAATATAGTTTTATTCGTTCGTTTTGCTCTTTTTGTTTTAGAATACATAGACCGCGGTTCGTTGGCGCTTTGACGGTTTGGATTGGCCTGGCGCGTTGACTGTTTTTACAGGCAGTTTTAGTAGGTCTCTTTTTTTTTTTCTTTCCATTGCATTTCATTGTGCTGCTAAAGCAGCGTGGCGGTCACAAGAGTGCAAGAACTTTCGCATTCCTCTTTGCAAACGGATTCGCACAGACCGCCGTTTGGCGCCATACCACCAAAAGCTGCACGACGCTATTTACATAATCAAAAATTCGAGCAGAAATAGTAAGAGATGGTCTTTGAACTTTTCGCTGAAGTTAATGGCATGCGCGCGCTAAGGCAATCAGAAATAATTTAAAATTGTAAATGAAATCTCTTTCACATCAAAGAAGGGAGTGATTTTGGAGTAAACTTGTTTCGCTGATTGATGCTCGGGGGAAATAAACGTGCTGAGTACTGATTAGCTAATAAGTGTCTTAGATAAGCAGTTTTTATTTGAAAATAAAGTGGATTTGAAAATAAAAAAGAAAAGTTTTTTGCGTATAATGAAATAAAATGCAATAATAGGCACTGACATGGTCGGTCAAGAAAATCATAAAGACGGTTGCGTTTTTATAAAATTTATAAATGAATATACAAAATATATAAACTAACATACAGGATTATTAATGGACTTTTTTCGTTAATATTTTACAAAACAAGTTATTTGTGTTATAACAAATTTCGTACAATATTTCAGATTTTATCAAAACTTTAAATTTTTTAGTCTTGTCACAGTGAATTAGAATTACCTGAATACGAGTATACATGTTTTAAGAAAATAAATTGAAAGCAAATTAAAGTTTACTCTCTCACAAAGAAATCCCAAGACGGTTGGAAACTCACTTAGTATTTGTACTGCTTTTAAGGCTTAAAAAAAACATTTTTCGGTTTTTTGATGTTTAACCCCAAATATGATGTGAAGCTAAGAAGAAGTTCGAATAATGCGTGTAAAAGAAAATAAAAGAAAAATTAGAAATCACCTTTTAAGAGGTTAATGGTCATGAAGTACATATAACGTCCGATAATTCTGGTACTCCCAATATCAAAGTTCTTACTGAGAATGACGACGTGGCAGTGACGATTCCATATGTTGTCGTCTTTCTTTTATATTAAAAATGGTTAGATACAATAAAAACAGTTATTTTATAATAAAATTAAATCTTTTGTTAAGTTGAAGTGAAACTTCTATTAAAAACCTTTGTAAAACATTTTGCACACATATTTTCTTCAAATAAAATTTTAGATTTCCTAAGATAATAATTTTAGTATAATCAAGTTTGTTAGTTAGTTCAGAATTTAAAGGTCAAAAGCAAAACTCTTTCAGAACCTATGAAGTATGGTAAATATATATGAGCATCAATATTACTTTGTTATTATTACTTTATTACTTGTTATTTAACTGAATGATAGTTGCAATTAAGAGTTTTCCAAAGTGTTGTAAATCAATCAGTTGTCCCATTGTGTGTGACATAACCAATATAATCCTTTTTTATATGAACTTATTTTTCTCGATAAGGGACTAAAGATTCTATCTGCTGAGTAGCTAGACGGTAAAATTTTACGAAAAATTATTCTCTCTAAAATTTTACATAGAACTACTGAACACATCGAATGTCTTAAATGAAAATATCGCAAGATTTCCTTGTGTAATAATGTGCAAATCTGTATCCTCCTAACAGAAAACACAGAAGTAAAAGCTCAAAACGCTGCCAAGCTTTTATTTCCTTGCATTATTTTGGAAAATGTAACATTTTTTTGCACAGTGAAATATATTTAAAAAAAAATATGTCATTGCTGATTTCATGAAAGCACTCTTGTAGGCAACAGTGAAAATTGTTGGAGACCGAAAGTGACTGTATGGGAAATTTGTTGAAAATATTGCTAACAATTGTCACTCTTACAATAGCGGTAAAAATTTAACAGCTCCTTTGCAAAATTTTGCTATTCGAATATTTGTAAACATTTTTTATATTGCCTTCAAAATTGTCTTAGTATGATTAGAAAAGAAATAATAAATCATGATTCAATTATAAAAGATTATGTAAATATTGGCATTCGAATTTTGACACTCTCTTATAAAGGGTTGTTTTACAAAGTATGAAAAATGGGTAAGAATTTGCTTCACTTCCTTAAAAAGTAAATATTTAGTAATAAAATGTTATTGATTTCTGTAATTAGAAATTTCGAAGACATTTCATTTAAGATAAGAAATATAATAGCTATGCTTACAAAATATAATTTTGTAGTTATTGGTAGAAATTTGTTTTTTTTTTTTTTTGAACTTTTAATTAGCGAAAAAGTTTTCAATCTATTTGTCCCATGAACTAAACGAATTTATGATATATCGTAAATATTAGCGTTTGCTCATTAAACATTACCTTGAAATATATGTATCAGTTATTTATTCGGTATATTCATTTTGTTTATATACCATTGATATCATTAATGATTAACATTATGCTGAACCACTGAACAACGAAATTTTTCAAAGAGAATACTCGTACATATTTATGTATTACAAGTAAAATAAATCAAACTTTATAACGCAACAATTTAGTTCGCACATTGAACAGTTAGCAGCATGACAAAATCCCATATATTTTGTTGTTGCTTGAAACCTCTGATGTGTCAACCTACAAAATATCAAATTTGCCGCTTATAAAAACGGCAGTTTGTTTTGAAAATATTTATCTAAACAAAGTTTAAGGCAATACACATTAAATCAAAATGCCTATGTAAAAGGCAAACAAAGTTAGGCAATTTTGGGGTCTCATAAAATAAATAAAATAAAATCAGCTGCTCTGCCTGTTTAATATGCTTTGATTCTAACAAGTTCATGTGTTTGGCATTTGGATGATTATTAGACATTATGTCACATCATTTTAAGTTTATTTACACTTATTCCTTCTAGAAATTACACAATTTTCCACTCTGTCACATCGAGTTTATACACCTGCGCGAGAAAAGCATTCAATGAAAGAGCGCGTCATTTATACACATTTACATAAAATAGTTACGAGACGGGGTTAATATTGTAATCAGAAAAAAATGCTGTCATTAAAATCCGGGTTTGAACTTATCATTCACGCGCACATAAAAAGCAAAATGTGTTGCCTGTTAGTTTTTGATATTCAAAAGTTTTAAGGTTACTTTTGACAAAAATTATAATTGAATCATGTTGATAAGTTACGTCAAATTGACGCCTTATTTGTCAACGACAATTCTGAAAAAACAGATATCACAAATTTTTCGCTTCCGCTTGAATTTATCATGATAAAAAAACGGCGCTGACAATTAAATATTTTAAGAGAATGTCTCCGACAAAAAGGCCTCTCCAAAAAACCTGTCTTGAAAAAGTTCTCAGTGGCACTTTAGAAAATAAGTCCAGAACTATTCATGTTTATTTACTGACACACTTTGCATAGTAAAGCTCCAACTCCAATGCTCTTATAGCGAGTTCATAGCAACCGGTCCATACAAAGTTCAGTAGAAATAATTAAATGAGTTCGGATTTAATTTTTTCTATCTTGAATGATTTTGGACAAGGAAAAATTTTCTCTTATTTTAATCTATGTACATATAATAACTATGTTTACACAAATATGAAAATTTGAGATTTTAAAATGAAATATGTAAATCACCAGCATCTTCCTGCCTTTGAGTATATGTATGTACACTTTAAATAGGGTTGGCCAGCGCTGTAGTACACAAGTTAATACATTGGAATTTGTGTATGTTTATTGCAGTATCATATTTCCTTTAATAATGGTCAACATCTGTTCGGACCAATATCAAACTGCATAAATCAAGCAAAAGAGCAAGTTTGTATGTTTGTAAGTGTTGTATGGTCGAAGTGCTGTAGAAAGATACATACTCAAACACACGTATTTGGTGGTAGAGCATGCGTGCTCTTAAATACCCAATAAAAAACAATCGCATACTATTACTTTGGCCCTGCTGTGGTTTATTAGCCTTAAGTGTCTATCTGTATGGGTGCTTAAGGCACAAAAAAAGCCAAGGTCAAATTTGCTTGGCTGTATGTGTACTGCAAAATGAAAGGAAATCCTGAAAAAGACGTGCAATAATAAATAACAGCTGAATAAGGGACAAAAAAAAGTTATATTTTAAGCACATACCGAAATTTCTGCTTGTAAGACATGGTTAGCTAATTTATGGCAGCTACAATTCAAGTTAGCAGAGAGCGTTCATAAATACCCTCTGTTCACAAATTATAGCACAAACATATATTGAAACCTTTTAACCATTTATTTATCCTCCAATTATTATAATTATTTTGCAATGAAAATATCTTTACTTCTCTAACAAACACAAAAAATGTTAAAAATATTTATCAAAAATTCATCGAAATTTCGAAGTTAAAAAAATATTTTTTTTTTAAAATTAGTTCGAATATGCAAATGTGTAGATCATTCAACTTTAGTGCCACTTTCTGAAAACTACGAATTTTTACTAATTTTTGACAGTTGTTTTACTGGCGCTACTTAGCAATTCCTTCCAAATAAAAAATAATCGCAGTTTTGCGTTGTATAGAGAAAATTGCCTGTAAAAAATTGTCTAAAACCACTAATAGCTTTTAGACACTTGAAACTTGTACTCTCTTACATTAAAATTAAATGAGCCATAAAACTGCTTACTCAAGAAAATTTTAAATTTAAAAAAAAAATTTACATTTTTGATGAAATTTTGTTTAATCATTGTACATTTTGTAAATGGTTTAAAAAATGGATGTTTACGATTTTTCTTAGAGAATGAACCATATTTTACATAAAATCCATTTTTTATAATTAGCAGAAAAATAATGTGCACAAATCGGTCAATACGTGGTTGTGCTATAATTTGTAAACAGAGCGTGTAGATACAATTGAAGTAACAGTAAATAAAAATTAAGGTACTCTAAAGGCATATTTATTAGGTAGCAACAGTAGAAAGATATAAAAAAACTCAGTTATTTTTTTTTATATTTTTATACGAGTAAATTTGAGTTTCTGAATTGTTTTATCAACTGCCTTGGATTGTAGAAAAAGATTTATTATATATACGAAATGCAAAATCCGCCAGTTCTGTAGGACAATACTTGTTTGATGTGCCTGAAGTGGTCTTTTTAAAATGTGGTTGGTATTATCACACCAAATGCAGTGGCCCCAACTGACTGTCATTGACTTCGATGCAAATTTATGTGACTTTGTTTTTATTGGGAAAAACAACGACACTTTTTGTAGAAGTAGTTTTAGCAGGTATTTCGGAGATCATCACATCGGCTCATCAAACTTCTTTATTATTTATATTCTCACACCTTTTTATGGTTAAAACCGTGAAACCTCATCCTTGCAAATACGATTTTTACAATTTTCGTCTTTTCCTTTCTTTTTATGTGAATATGAACTGAAGATTATAACTTAATTGTGAACAATTTATATTGAATTCAGTATCTAAAAAAAATGTTGAACTTGGCCTTAAAAGCTTTAGTCAAGCACTTAAAACTGACATCGTATGAATATTTGCATACAAAGTCGGCAATTTTTAAGCATTTCGAATATTTATTTCATGTTTTATCTATAGCTGTTGCCTATGATTTATTCACAAAAATGTCTCTTCTGTTATCATCCCACAGGAATTTGGCATTCTTGTAACAACGACATGCACCTGTATGAGAATTGTAAACAAAAAGAAAATGCAAACCACACTTTTTTAAATGGTAACTTTTTCTTATTCTGATTGCTCGCAGAGCTGTACTGTTTTATTTCGATTCACAATTGCCACAGCTGCCCGCTCGTAATAACAACATAAAATTGTCGAATGCGAAATTTATTACCAGGTCATGTGAGTGCCAACAGCCGCGTAGGTAGTCAGTCAGAAGCATCGAATACAAAAAACAAACGAAAAAAAAATGTCAATGGAAAATACTTTACAAGGTACATCTGATGAAGAATGGGTTTGTGATGAACACTCACATGAAGATACAAATGTTTTTGGGGTGTTTATCTATGGTAAAGTTGAATTGGTCTAAAAGGCGCTTGTTTACCATCTGTTCACCAGTTTGCATCCCCATTAAGCTAGTGTGCATGAGCTTTTGTTGTTAATTTTTCTGTCGTTTCACACAAATTTTGTTCCGATACAAATAATCACTCATACGCCATGTTGACCAATGCGCGGGTTGTGTGTAAACGAAAAACTTCAAAGCGAACAGTGAATGCGAACCGCTTAGTTAAATGCTCGACTATTGATAGATATCGATAGATAGTTAATGCTTTGAAATGCAGCAATCCAATGCGTGTTGAATAAAGACTAAAGGTTAAGTAAAAAGTGTTCATTTTGCGGGCTGAAGAACCGTATACAGATATTGCAATGACATGCGACCAAACAAAAGGAGCAGCGACTTCGTTAAATATAGTGAAGTGAAATGAAATGAAATCAAGTAGAACCAAACGAAATAAAACAGAAAGAAGTACAATGGAATTAACGGAAACGAAGTTAAATAAAATTAAATAAAATTAACGAAAATGAAATAAATAAGTCAAACAAACTAAAAGAATAAGTAACGAAGAGAAAATTAAAACAAAATAAGAAAAAAACATAAGTTGATATTACATAATTTGAAATTGAATTGAATTGAAATGAATTTACAAATAATGACGCCAAAGAACAAAAAAGATTGATCAGGAAATCGTTCTAATAAACATCAACATTCCACTCTGTAAGGTACGTAAGAGAAGTATAAAACTGATACAAGCTGAGATAAGAAAAACCAAGCGAAATCGATGAACTAAAATTAATTTGAATGTATCGAAAGGAACTTAGCTGAATTGAAATGAAGCAAAACCAATTAAAATATAATTAAGCGATATTATATAAAGAGAAAGGAAGTGAATCGAAAAATGATAAATTGGAAGGTAGTGAGTGGAAGTGAATTATATAATGGTACGGAGTGAAATAACACATATTGAGTCGTGAAATCCATAAAGTAAAAATGCAAAAATAATAAATATTGCCTTTATGCCATCCGCAAATATTGGTTTATTTGAAGAAGCTCCAGCAACAAAAATTCCATTTGGCAAAGTATAATTTTTTCCATCTCTAACAAATTGTTCTACTCTCGTTATTTTCCAATAGGAAAGGCCTAAAATTTGTAGGCACTCACGAAATATTTTTTTTTTCAATTTTGCATTCCGTGTTGAGGTTTGCTGCTGTTATGCACGACAAATGTTTATTATTGTTTTGCACAAGCCGCCTCTCAACGCAACACAATGCGGTGTTTTGCTGGTCACGAGAGTGTAGTAAAACCACGTTCAGTGCCTATTGCTTTATACTCGTAGGAAGAAAGGGGTAGTGGGAGGCGTTGTGGAATTTTTTTTAAGTGCTGCCAAAAAATTGTTTTATGTGGCAGCAAATTTCCATTGCAAAGTACACATGTACCTACTACTCGTACATGTATATGCAATGAAAAGGTGTGCAACTGAGTTTGGTTAAACTTACACGTGTATACGTAATCTTGCGAATAGATGCATGACAAATATTGCCCAACTTGTTGTATCTCTCCACTTCTGTTCGGCAAGCGCAAAAAAGCTTAAAAAAAAAAATAACTTTATATAGTTTCATTGTTAGTGCGCATGCGCGTACAACTGACCGCCACCTCTACGGCCGGTATCGCTTATCAAAGTCGGGCACGTTGGTGCAGATGTTAACGCATGTGTTTTTTAAATGAATGGTTCCACCGATGCTTCCGTTTGTGTTCATATGTAGCAAGCTTATAGTTGGCTGCATTCCCTGTGACCGCTGCGTACTCTTCTTTTTTTTTGTTAACAGTTTTCTGTTTACAGCATCACTGAAACTACTCGCCTTCCGTGCAATCGCTATTTGTAATATTTTACCATTGGATTGTGTGTACATTTGGTATGCCTTAATTTCAAATACCTTTACATGGTTGCTGGTATTGTAAAAGATTAGGCGAATTAAAAAGGAATTCATGGAAAGTTTTTTGGAAGTTGGGAGTATAGAAAATCGCATAATAAGAATTTGAACTTTTAAGCACTCAGCAATTTTTTTGGCGCATAATTTGTATAGACTGTATCATAGCAAATAATTTTAATAATTAATAATAATTTTATAACAAAGATAAATCTAGAATTTTTCTTAAAGAAAGTTAGATGGGGGCCTCTCAAATCGATTACTAAAACACTAAATTATTTCATAAATGTAAAGGGTTGACCGATCGTCCAACAGAGTTAATGACGGTTATTGATTATTTTAGTTTTCCAAAAGAGTTACGTAAGATTCAAATTAGCTATTGGAAGACTTCTCATAAAATGTCTAATCAATGGTCCTAAAACAATCGCTTTAATTAAAACTGTCACAGTGTAGAGCAATAGGAAAATTGTCTGCGAATACAAATGTTTGTGAGGTACTACACGCCACCCAAATATCGTCATATAATTTTTTTTTTATTCAATTTAGTTTTTAAAATATTTACAAGCATTTTCTTTCAAAATCTAAACAAGCAGAGGTTTCGAATTTTCTGTGTAGTAAATTTAAAAAATATATAATCAAATTTTCTTCAAAATTTTAAACTAATTTTAAAAGTTTTTTTTTTAAGTTTTTAGGTATGCAGTTATATGTATAAGACATACAATTTAAGGCAAGGCTGCATATATTTTAAATTTTTTGATATCTTTTTATATTAAATCGCTGTAGCAACTTGCTTGACATGTTTTATAAGGCAAAACGTTAGGAAACTATCAGTAAAATATTTCCAAAAATTTAATTTGTATCTACTTAAACATTTTTTTTATTCTTATTAAAATGTAATGCTATTTTTAAGTATACTCTAAAAACAAATATTACTTTTGATAATTTTAAAACATTTTCTTGAAGTTTTTCAAATTTGTACTGAGCTTAAAATATTATTTTTATTAGTTTTAACATAACAAACGACATTTTAATTGCAATACAAATAAAACTAGAAAAAAAGGAATGTTCTTAGAGATTTTCAGTTGAGTTTCAATCGCTATTTGTTGAAGCGTGTTCTAACAGGAACAGCTATTTGGCTTACTCTATTTCTATCGTACTAATGTACGTACGGATATAGAAGACAATTTATTTAAACCAAAAGTCAGCAGGCATGAGCTTATGTTTAGAATTTTTTAAAGGCTGATATTTCTGCGAGAACCTTTTAATATCAAAAGTTTAATTAAGAAGAGATTTCAAATCACTCAACTTTGCGCAAATATTTTTATATTTTTCATATTCTTATTCATACATATGTACATAAGTCAATGTTCATAAATATTAGCGCATTTGTTGCACTTCTGCACCAATTGGCGCAACCTCGCAACTCATCGCATATTGGCAGCAACATTTTGCGCTCCCATAAAATTCGATGTGTTGCCATAAACTAAGTAAAAACACTCGAGCGAGCATCGCACGAAACACTTTCAATCCATTAAGTTTTCGTTGTGTGCAATAAACACAAAATGCAACAACAACAAGCCTAGCATAAGAGATATGTTGTTGTGCAGTTCCAGTCTTCCAACAATGTTGACGGTGTTGACTGTGACGCATAAAAAATTCATGTATTCGGAAGCGGTACGACAGACGAAAATGTGCTGTGACATTGGCAACAAGATCGTAAGAGTCACTTAACAACAACAAGTGCAACTATCTGCATCCATCTGCAATGAGTAGTCAGCCAATAACAACAACAGTGGTGCCAACAACAAGCCCATAACCAATATGATGTTGAAGAGTGAAAGAAATCTATTCCCTTACCGCTAACCACTCACACACACCCCGCTGGCAAGCGACCGGCAACATCATCAATCCATTGACATTTTGAATGCTTTCAAAATATTTAGCGCATCGTTGCAGCGCTTGGCTGTCAGCGAAAAGTGGCGATGACAACAATAAAAATAACTACATACAAAAGCCGTAGCTATTAAGCAAAGATATCGATAGCGATGTAGACAAAAATAACAAGAACAACCGCACTAAAGTTGTTGATAGCATCTGATGTCAATGGCGCGTTGTTATCTTGTATGTATGTATGTATATACGTACATAGACAGTTGGCAACGCTTTTAACGCCACGCCAACCGCTTGTTTGACTAGCAACTTACTATGGCATGTACATAGTATGTTTTAGGTTAAACTTTTAGCGCCTGCCGCACACAAAGCACACTGCGCTTTTGCCATTGGCCACGAAGTGCTAAGCGAATGCAGAGAAAAAAAAAAATGGCAACAAAGAGCGCTTAAATGAAATTCGTTTGAAGCTTCCTCTTTTCGATTTTTAAAAGCTGAAATTTTCAGCTATCAAGCATGCAGCAATCAACAGGTGATGGATGTACAAACATATACACTTATCTATGTGTGCGGGTGTTTGAGTGTATTGAAACTCAATTGCACTCATGGCAAAACGCTTGTGTTG
Organism: Philophylla caesio; assembly: GCA_963971545.1. NCBI lineage: Eukaryota > Metazoa > Arthropoda > Insecta > Diptera > Tephritidae > Philophylla > Philophylla caesio. The sequence continues at coordinate 96,840,005 of OZ020608.1, read as the reverse complement.
TCAATGGCGAAACACTTTGCTTTTACTTACCTACAACATTTACTAAGTAAAATTCTCACTTTATCAATCACTTCTGTACTCACTTAGACCAACAGTCGAAGCGAGGCAGTGCAATGTATATACAGTGGCGAACAAAACTGTCATGATATTGATTTTTCTTTTCAATATTGATAACTTGCAGTATGTACTCCAGAATTAGCTCCATGCGACTACTTCCTATTTTCAAAGCTGAAGAAGTGGGTGGGTAAGAGGTTTGGGTCAAGTGAAAAGGTCATCACATAAACAAACAACTATTTAAGAGTCTTGAGAAATGCTATTATTTGGAGTGAATAAAAAAATTTGTAAAAGTCAATGACTTATCAAACCGCCCTCGTATATAAAAAAAAACTGATTTTAAGTGGATTAAATAAATCGTTATTGATTGTTCAAATTTTTGTTTTGTCAAGGGTTTTCGATTAACTTTCATTAATTACAAATTTTTTTATGCGTGCTGTGGAAATGCATTCGAAAAAAACTGTCTTAAATCATTATTAAAATTGTCTTGAAACTTGCATATTCTTCCGTCAAACAATCTCTAAAGTAAATAAATCATTTTAGTTGTGCTTAAACAAATTTCAAAATAGTTGGGTAATAAGAGCTCGCTTCAAATATAAGTCGATCAAAGATAGTCTTTCGGTATTAGTCCGGTTTATTTTTTTTAAACTAAAATAACTTTTTTCTACTAAACTACAATTTTTCTTTGAGAAAAAAGCATATAATTAAACCCTAGTTTTAAATTGTAAAAAAAAATTTAAAATATTTAAATAATTTTTTATTTTGATTTTTGTAAATATCAAGTAGCTTAAAACTGACACTGAAATTTGATTATTTTTTTGAGGTGTTCTTTTTAAATTTTTTCCATATAAATAATATCTGCGTTACACGAAAAAAGGTGTAGGCGCCAGTAAAAAAATAACAAAAATCAGCTGTCAAAATTGACTACTTGAAACTTGGCCTTTATAGAAAGTTTTACAAAACAACGTACTCAAATTTCTTTTTTTATTTAATTATAAACTATTACACACTTGAGTAGGTATAAAAGTGCTTTGAACTTAAGTTTAAAACTTTATAGAAATTAAAAAAAAATCTTTTCCCCTACTCAAGTGTAAGTACATGAACAACATTTAACTTAAAAATCTTAAAATTCAACACCAAATCCAGCATAAAATGGTTCTCTTCGCTTTACAATTTCATTTTGCGCACTTCTAGCGAAAAAATCGAATTCGTTCTAATCACATTTACATAAATTACGAATAATTGCATTTTCAAAATTTATATTTCAAAGTGGCAAACTTTTTAGCTAATGACAAATAATTGCAAAATATTTTAACATATCGCATGCTAGAAAGAGAGGCAGCAGAGTTGGTCGGTGCCACTCACATGAATAGGCATAATCAATGTGTAAATGAATTAAAAACTCATGTGCAAGCATTGTAAAATCATACACTCGGGCATTAGAAGTCATAAAAAATAAAGTTCAACGAATGTTTTCAAGTAATTTTCATTCATTTGCAGGCAATTTGACGTCGCTTACCCATTAGCAAATGCAATTAGAGCACCCAGCAAGCTTATCATATGTACACACGTGCACACACATACAAAAGTGTATGTGCATGTGTGTGTGTGTATGCGTTTTTGGTACGATAATTTTATACACTTTCAACACATAGTCGATCAGTTGCTTACTTAATTACTTCTATGTTCATTAGGATGGTACATAAAAGTTAGTAAGTAGGAGTTTTTATGCTTCAATCCTCTAGAACTAAAAACAAAAAATGTTATGAAAATGTTATGTTTGCAAAAACTGTATGGAATAATTTAAAGTATTTATTTCTCTTTAGGCAAACTTTAAAAATCTTCAAAAAGTTTTAAAAGTTGTTTTAATTATTTTAATTCTATTCTTTTACTCCTCCCAAATACAAAAACAAATAGTCGTTAATATTTTATAGCCTTGAGTTGGCTGTATTTAATAGTTAACTTTAAACAATTGTCAAGTAAACAATCGATTATACGATGGTTGGGAGTTTTCCCGATTTTAAACTGCATATTCTGGTTGAAAAATATTGTTTCAAATTTATTTAAGCTAAGTGGGTCTACAAAAAGCTGTGTTTTTCAATATAAATTACACCTTCACCCCAAATTTATATTAAGCGTACAGTAAACGATTTGAGGTGAAAACGAAACTAAAGTTGAGGGTGATTATTAAAAAAATGTTTTTTTTTGTTAATTTTCAATATAAGGCAATCCCAAATGTGTGAGTGTTAATATACCGCCACTACTTTACATTTTTGAGCCATCCTAATGCATGTACAATTATCTAAGTTTGAGCGCTTTTGCACAATGTAAACAAATACATACATATTTACATATAAATATCTAGTAAGTATGTACGTGCAATTCATCAGTGTAAGCTCTTTTTTTTACTTTTTGCTGCAAAGTGTAAATAAGTTACGTAAATGGCTGCCATTAGCTGCAATTGAGTTTTGTAAAGCTTTCACATCGTCGCCAGTATCGTGGTAGACCTCATTCTCGGCACGGCAAATGGGTCCATGTTGCGGCTGGTCGATTGGTCGGCATTGGCAAAAACCAAGGCATCGCAACAAAGCTAGTAAAACCCATTGAACTATTTTTCAACACCAAGGTGCTAATTAAAGAGAGTGTTAAGGGTTAAAAGGAGGTGAACAGCGGCACCACACATGCATACAAAACTAGATATACAAACATATATTCGAGTAAATGCGAGTAGTTCAGGACATTTTCCGCTTGGTAGGTCATTTGGGATGGGCGAAAAATTGAAATACTCCAGCAATTAAGCAGACATTTTAGCTACTACTAACATCCCAAAATACACATATTTATAGTATGATGAACATGCCTATGCACGTGTATATGTACATATATATGTGGAAACACAAAAAACTTTGTATGAATTCACATTTAATTTTATGAAAATTTGTTGGCGCCTATGGCACATGTGCAGACGCCAGACACGAATTTGGAAAATTACTACAAAACATTTAGTAAAATTAGGCAAGGCCAGGCATTGGTGTGGAGTGAAATGGCCTATTCGTTGTTCATTAGGCGCCTACAAACTGCAGTTGATTGAAAAGTTTCTATGAGAAATGACAGCAGCAATCATCATACACCTTTCAAACGTACATACATTTATACTCGTATATACGTGCACAGAAGTTTATAAAATATTATGCTGAGGCAAGATTCACCTGCTCGCTTGTGAACGATTTCTTCAACCAAAAACATAATATTACGGTTAATAATTGTCTTCGAATCCATATAAATTTGCTGGCTGACTAATCAAACACTTAAGCGCATAATCAAATAACAGTCAAAGTTTTTCAGTTAGCGTTTGCCACATTTGGCACCTTGAGGCGGTAACCTACAATCGATTAGAAAATCTCGTTGGCTATAAGCCGCATTAAATATTTTGGTTGTGTTATGTTTATATTTAAATATTTATGGATGCGGGCGTACCATAAAAAAATGTTCTGCTGCTTGTGTTTAAAATCTCTACGTGTTAGGGTGCGTCAAATAGTTAAAACATTTTGGTATTAGTTGCAAAGGATTTTCAGACACGTGGTATTTAGTGTAAGATTAACTTAATCATTTCATTGTATACAAAATTTTTTACAAGGCTACCTTCTGTTTAAAAAAATATTGAAAACTGGAAAATCGATATAGCTTAGAGATGGATAGGGGCACTTCTGCCCAAGGAATTTGTGAACTTGTGAATTAATTCTTAACAAATGTACTTCCGAGTTCAAATCATCTACAAATATTTCTTCTATAAAATTATAGCAATCTTCGAAGGCTTAATATCGATAGATCTGTTTTATGAAACTTTTAAAACACAAAAATAAAATTTTAGTTCGTTTACGTATGCAGGTCCTTAAATTAAAAAAGGTAGGAATTTTTTGGAGAAAACTACTTATTTGATGCTGAGTTTGACTTTAACCTCGAATAACTTTTCGAAATGGGAAATTTACCTGAGACCTTTTTTGTAGAGCGTTCATATTTCTGCAAAAATACTTCAAGAACTTAACAGTACATTTTTCATTTTATAAATAAATCAGAAGGAATGAAACACAATTTTTCCTGTGTTATTCCTATAGAAAATCGAAAATTGCGAGGCGGACACTCTTAGTATTAATAACCAGGGCTTGTATTTTACGAGGCCCATTTTGGCACCTAACAGAAACTTTTGAGCATGGTTCGAAAAAATTTTTTTTTTCCTAACCACCCTAATATATACAAATATATCAAGTTTTGTATTGGTCACTGCTTAACACTGTGTAAACAGTTGCAAGTGGTAAATGTCAACGGAAATGTTCACTCTAGCAATAACGATTCAACATTTCCTTAATGAGTGCAATTCTTAGCGTCACGTACAATCAGCTGACATTAAAGCGGTAACAGGAAGTAAGTACCATACATACATACTTTCATATATATGAATGTATGTTTGCATTTTACACTTGTAAAAGTACGTAGCTGATGCATATGTTCGTCTTATATTCTCTATCTACTTTTGTACACAGCCAACAAGTGTTTTCCGTGAGTAATAGGAATCAACTAACTCACAGCAGTGAATGGAACAATATTTTTAGTTATATTTAATTTTTAAATACCAATTTTATAAATATAGGAATGAAGGGTTCATATCTCAAATTTCAGTGTATCTAAGGATCATCAAGATTGGCGTTCAGTTTCGCACATTCCTTTATCAATATCCCGATTAAAAATTTATAGTTTCCTTTATTGTTCAGATTGTCATATAAAAGTGATTTTAATTTAATATCTAATATGTATATTCTTTAGATTCTAGTTGAGCAATTGTTTTCGAGTTTAAGGATTTGAATTTTTTACGGGACCAGCAAATTATTAAATGGTAATATATTTGTATTATACGAAAACAAATTTAGAAGAGTCGTTATTTTACGTTTTAAATCCTCGATCAAAACTAACTGCATGGCACTTATTCAATTAAGTATTAATTATTTGTTATCGAAACCCATTTAGGTTACCTTTTTAGTTAACGATAGAAATTGAAAAAGGTGGCTTATATTAATGATCTGTGAATCAGCATCCTTCCCTCTGAAACTAATTTGCTAACTCGTTTCTGATAACTGCCATTTAGACTTTTTTCGCAATAACAAAGTAATTGCTTATTAGTAAATTGTACGTTTGTCATCTCATGTGTTAGTCGAAAATTTTATTTTTTTTTTAGAAAGTAATTAGAATAGTTTTGGATTTATTGCTACCTCAATTATTTTTATTATTGGTTATTTTTGAAAATTCTAAAACTGCGTGGTAAAAAATTTTTATTTATTCTTTCCTTCTTGCTTGAACTTATTTTTTAACAAATTTCAAAAATTATTTCGACACTAAAAAATCTAATTTATCGTAAAAAGGAACATTGTTTCACAATGCTAACCTTCCATTTGTTGCTACTAATTTTAAAGTGTACATTTTTCCTATATTCGTTACTCGTTGGAAGCTCGCGGTTCTGTAGTTTTCTTTCTGCATTCACATTAAAGTTTATTTAGCATGCAAAACACGTACGACCATTGGATGGAAAGAAAATTACGAATAGCCGACATTTTAGTGTCTGTCATGGCGAGCACGTTCAAGCGCGAATAGAGCAAAGGCACAGGCAGTGGCAGTAGCAGTCTATGTAGCTGTCGACGACTTCAAGCGAGTATAATTACTAAAGCGCACAGGACATTAGCTGACATATTGACAAGTGTGCAAATGACACGTCAGCTTTATGTACATACATACATACATACATACATACTATAGATGTGTCTGAAAGAGTTCTTTTATACAAATATAAATATTTGAATGAGTTTGTGTCTGACTGCGCAATATTTTAATGATCATTTGGAAGTTTGCACCTTGCTTGACCAAGAATCAACGAACTTGCAAGTTTATACATACACATACAAATGTACATACATATGTGTGCACTGTGTATGTATAAATTTCATTAAAATGCAAAGCACTCTTTGATGCACGTCACATATTTATATTAAGAGCATTTGTCTCTTGTGTGTTGAATTTAACTCACCTGACAGCAGCAATTCACTTGTGCTGTTGACCAAATTATCCATAATTGGCTGGAATGTATAAAATGTCAAAGTTTCCAAATCGTTACTTTGCACATTAATCGAGAGGAGTGCCGGTGTGCCACGTAGTAGGCCATTGTCGAGTTTCTTTAGCAAATTATTACGTAGATTCAGCGTTTTAAGTGTATTCAAGCCGTCGAGAGCACGTTCCGAAATGCGCTGTAATTGAAGTGAATAAAGAGTAGGCATTTAAATACAATTCAGGTTAATTAACAAATTAGTATGGAATAATGAAATAAAAATAGAAAATTCTTAATTTAAGTTACATGTTAGCTGCTTTCATTTTGTTTCACACTTGTCTATCATAAAATAAATCTTATAATAACTGTGGCAATATATGAGCCAGAGCTTTTTTCTTTTTTTTTTAATTTGACTTTAAGTTTTAAGTTTGAAAGATAGTTTCCAATTTATCAAAACATTTTAAATTCTGGGTAGAGTTTACAACTTAGCTTTTATAGATTTAGTAAGAGAATAAACTGCATTTCAACTGAAAATTATTGAAAATGAAATAAAATAAAAATATGCTAAAAATCGAACAAAATTGTTCATCTTTTATTTCTAATTATTCGATGTTGAATATCTTCACCTAGGAGGGCATTTTTTTTGTAAAAGTGGACAAACTCCTGTATGTAATTACAGTATGGACACACTTATTCTTCTCTTATGGCACTACAACCATTTGTCGATTTGTGCCGGGATCAAAAACTTCGCCACTTCCCTCTCTCCTTCTCAAGGTTACGCTAATTATTCACTCCAAGTAAAGTTAGGTCCTTCTGCACCTGGTCCTTGCAGTGTGTTTTTTTGGGCGCTCTTGCCTTCGTTGCCCACCTATGGTTGCCGATTCGTAGGCTTTTTTCACCGGAGCATCATCATCCATACGAACGACATACCCAAGCAACAAGAGACTTAATGTCCGAAAAACTCGATTTTCTTATCGATTATTTAAGAAATCCGCCCCAAAGACGGACTTAACTGATTATTTAAAATCTGCAAAGTTAAGTTTTGAAAATTGTTCTTTTTGAAAACGAGAATTCGAATGTGAGATCATTGTAAACGCTAATTATTTTCTTTTTTTAACTGATACAGACCCTTTTTTTGTATTTTGCACATAATTGAAAATCATTTTTTTTTATTTCAAATTAATTTGCACTCATATATCTTTAAAAAGTGATAAGAAAGTCGTTGAAGGCATTCGAAAAGGTATTGAGTGTTTTTTTTGCATTTATTTTCTCTTTCGCCGTAAAGCCCCAGAAGTGTTTATACAAAGATGATTTTCTCTTTTATAAACTTTACATATTTTTAAAAATTTTCCTTAACTATGCAGGCATTGAGGTATCCTCAATTATATTCCCCCTAAGCCTCAAAACCGTGTTGCTTCTTAAAAATAATAATAGTAGTTACCTCAAAACTTTTTAATACCAAAAACTAACAAGCAACACTTTTTGTTTCTTATGTGCGCGTAAACGGTAAGTTCAAATCCGGCTTTTAAAGACAGCTTCTTTCCTAATTACAAGACTGACCCCGTATTGTAAATATTTCATGTAAATGTGTATAAATGACCGGGTTTTTTCATTGAACGCTTTTCACGCGCATATAAATTCGATGTGACAGCGTGGAAAGTTTTGTAATTTCTAGAAGGAATGGGTTCAAATAAATTGAAAATAATGTGACATAATAATCATCCAATTGCCAAAAATAAGAATTTGTAAGAACTAAATTCTTGAGTAATGAAGTTTGATTTATTTTTCTTTTAATATATAAAGATTCTCTTTCTAAAATCTCGAATTATTGTGGTTTTCCTACAACTCCATTAACTTCATAAAGTCACTTACTATTTATCGGAATAAAATTTTTGGTCCTTTCGCCGTCCAGTGGTTCATCACAATATATTCGGAATAATCCTGATACCAATGGTATATAAAAAAAGGAATAAACCATATAAATAACTTATATTTTCCTTATAACATAAAATCGTTTAGTTCATTGGACGAATAGATTGAAAATTAAAAAAAAGTATCTACCAAGAAGTGCATAATTCTTTAAATTTTGTAAGCGTAGCTATTGTATTTCTTAATTTAAATGAAATATTTACGAAATTTTTAATTAAAAAAATTACTAACAATTTACTACTTATTATTTACTTTATAAGAAAGTTTAACAAAATCTAACCCATTTTCCATACTTCGTTAAACAACCCTTTATAAGGGAGTGTCAAAATTCGAATGTCATTATTTACCTAACCTTTTATAATTGAATCATGCTCTTTTATTATGTACATTCTAATCTTTAATTTATCTCTATTTGTCTCTGCTTTGTAACCAATAATACAATCTAAAAACCATTAAGCAAACAATTTTAAAAATTGAATATCAACTGGCACTCCACTGTCTATTTTTTATGATCGTCAACAGCTTAAATGAATTTATTTCTGCAATATAGTATTTTTAAAACTCACACATAACTTTATATACCAACTTTCAGAAATTTTCAAAGGCTGCTCCTTAACATTACCTCAGCGTACGCACACCAACTCATTTAAATTAACTAATAGTTAAAAATTAATTTTTCCTTCAAGAAATACTTAAAATCACAGCTCCACATTTATGATGCTAAATAAAGAAATCATAAAAGCGAATATTTCGCTGCAATAAAAAGCTATAACCACTCCTGATGTGCACACGCACAGACGCGCATTAAAGGCATTACATTAGCTCTGACACATACACGCTCGTACTCTCTAAAGGATAATTGGCTGCGCAAGCAGTGGCACTAGTCAGCAGGTCGGCATCAAATTCCTACACTCTGCCAAGCCATTAACGAGCTTGGCCCGCATACGAAGCTCATTCGCCAGCCATAAAATTATTTAATTGCTGCCAAAGAGTTCTAAATTCTCTGCTTTTAGTATATCCACTTCGAATTCTGCCAAACAAAGCTATTAGGTGACTTAATCACTCGCCCACTGTCGCTCATACTGCCATCATTTTTATATCTGCTTCTTAACTCGCCTGGCCGTCAAGTCTGTTTTAGTGTGAACTAATTATATCGTGATTAACCCTGAACATGCACCGGCTTGTTAATGTGCGATTGTGGCTCAGGGTTTGCAAAGAAAGTGATGTTCACTCGTCATTATTAACAATTACTTAGCATGTCCAACTCACATTATCTACTCCATTTTCGTTGTACATTCTAAAGCATATTTCTACTTTCGAATATGTATTGTAAATTGCGAGTTGCGTAGGCGCAGTTGAGGAGTGGTTTATAACACAAGCTAATGAATATTGTTTATTTATATTTAAATACATACGAGTATAGAGATACATTTGCATTTATGTTTTTGAAGGGAGTTTTTTCAAAATTAAGTTATTATTTTAAATTTTATAGAATGCCAAGAACTTCATGCTGCTGCGCATTCTAAAAACAAAATTTCAAACAAGTACTGTGAAAGTTCATGAAATATTTAAAAAAAGTCAACGGAATTTTACTTTCTCTTTAGTTTATTAATTATAAATATATTCATGCCCATTTATTTACATTTTCTTTCTTTTTCAGCTTATCTACATACATATTTAATATTTTCGAGTATGTACAGCGTCAATCTCAATCAAACAACTATCCCAAAATGCATCAGCGTAAATTACCTCGGGAAGCACTTACTTAGACAGAAGATTAACTTGGCAACAACACATAAAAGCCATGCGAGAGCAGCTTAAAATCAAGACCAGAAAAATGTACTGGTTACTCGGCCCTAAGTCTAAACTTAGTATTAAGAATAATGTTCTTCTATATAAATGCATTTTAAAACCGGTTTGGACCATCGGGATCCAAATCTGGATAACCACAAGTAAATCTAGCGTTGAGATAATTCCAAGATATCAGTCGAAAGCACTCATGCTGATTGCCAACGCTCCGTGGTATATCACTTACACAAAGATCTAGAAATACCTATGGTAAAATGTGACATTCAGAAACTCAGTTCTAGATATGTTAACCGACTAAGCTGCCACCCCAACTTATTGGACAACAGTACACTGAATAAGTTGTAAATTATAATACCAAACTAAGTGGATTGTTACATAGAGTACAAATCTTAAACTTTAAAGTACCTTTAATGTATTTAATGGACAAATTGTCACTTATGCATCAGCGCCGATTTTTAGATTTAATTGTATTTGCTTATTGTCATACGACAGATTGTAAATAAAAAGGAGAGCAAAAAAAAAAACTACAATATTTCCAAAACTCTATAAAATACCAATTAACTTAGGCAGAAACTATTCCTGAAATTTCTCAAACTTTATTAAATTATATACAAGTTATTGAAACTTTGATTCGATCTTTACTAAATTATGGAATACCAATATTTATATAATAATAAACGACTAAATTACGAAATACATCGTCCCATGTGAAATAAAATATATAACGAAATATGAATATTTGCAAAATTAGCCATCTAAAAAAAATTTCAAATCTCTTCTATGATATGTCCTAATATGAGTATATAATATCAGCATATAATTTCTTCAAATAATAATATATAGAGAAAAAAACCTAGTTATCTACTAAATGCGGTTATTTTCTTTAAACGTGACAGCACACAAATGACTTTATAAAAATTAAGAGAGCATTAATTAGTAGTGAAATTAAGAGTAAGCTAAACCAGACATCTTCGTCATGTCTGGATGAGGCAGTGCGAATACGCAACACTGAGAAGTGTCTCACAACCAGCAATCAAACGCATTCACCAACACTTTTCTGTGAAAGGATTCACCACGTTGTGCTTTGAAGCTACCATTTATCTACAAGCTCGTATATATATACATAAATATGTATATGTATATGAGTTATATGTACGTATGTCTAGGCAATGTACGCACAATCTTTTGCAAGTGGCTGGAGTGCAAGTGCTCACGCATAATGTCTACGAGCAGGCTTTGCTTTAGCTAACTATGCGTGCAAAACTATGACAAAGGTAGACAAATTCCTTTGGTTTTATAAAGATTTAAAAGCTTATTAATTTGGGCGTATGATACATATATATATGTATATATTTTGTTTTAATTATTTTTGCAAAAATATTTGTAACAAGGCAAAATTTCTTGCCTTTATCAATTTCTGTAGTATTATTATTTGCATTATTTTTAAATCTTTTAAAAATCTATTACGTAGATTTCCTTTTAGAATTTTTCACAACAACATTAAAGTGCACTTAGCATAATGGCCGAGAGGGTTGCGGTGCGTGCTATAACTCGATATGCCGCTGAGTTCGAGGTACTAATCGCAGCCACGGCAAGTAAAATCTAAATCATAGAAAAAACATTTTTTTTATAATAGCAGTCACCCCTCGGCAGGCAATGGAAAACCTCCTACATCTGCCATTCGGAGTCGGCACACAATTTGAGGTTCTCCATTTGTGGTATAATATAAAAGATGCACACCACAAATGGTAGGAGAAGCTCGGCCAAACACTGAGCTATATAGTGTAACCGCCAAAATTATTACTATTATTATTAGCATGAATATTTAGTTTTACTAACCAAGTGTTAAAATCAAAATACAAATAATAGTGATAGTCAAAAATAATGGGAATATCGCATTTGTCGTATTAAAAAATTAAATTAAGAAATCAATTCTTATTGGTTTTCATAATCATAGATATCAACAACAATTCTGTTTATACAGTTTTATTTGAATTGGACTTAATAGTATTCAATATTTAACTATTTTTTTTCCACTTTGTTTAAGCCACAGCACAAAGATTAAGAAAAATTCGTGAAAGTACAGAAATGTCATATTTTCTAAAGAGATGTTTTAAATTTTGAGACTTGAAATTACAGAATTTCGGTATAAGTCATCAAGCTTTATACGAGATGACCCATTTGTTTTTAATTCATTATCTTTAACAATTTATTAAAGTTTCTAGTATTTATTTTTTGCATCACTCGAAAAGGTAATTAATTACAATCAACTATTTTTTTATTTATATTGCTTATTGAAGTTTTTTCTTAAATTTATTTAAAAAATTTATTTTTATTTCGACAAGTTAAAGACAATTAATTTTTTTTAAGTGTTTTTTTGCCTCCATTATTTTCATACGATCCATTAAGCTAACTACACCCCAAAACTCACCTCAATTCGATTGTCGTCCAATTCCAATTCCGACAAAATCCACAATTCCGCGAAAACAGTATCGCCAATGAAATTTATATTATTATGCGACAACTTCAGCACATTCAAATTACCCAAACCCTTGAAGATGTCGCTGGTCAGCACCGAAATTTGATTATGCGCCAAATTCAAGTAAATCAAATGCGGCATTTCCACAAACAAACTATCATGCAAGCTAGATATATTATTGTTATTCAAGAATAGACGTTCGCATTGTGGCAAATTATGGAATGCATGACGATCGATTTCATAAATTTGATTATGTTCCAAATTCAATTCACGCAAACGCAAATGATTGGCAAAAGCATCCTGCGCCAAGGCCACAATATGATTATTCGTCAATATGATACGCTCCAAATAGGGTAAATTTGCAAACGCATTACTCTTTACCACATCCACTTGTGAATACTCAATAATTGTGCTGGACAAATTCTTTAACGGTTCAAACACCATTGTTGGTATATAATCTAATCGACCATGATTTTGTATAACAAATTTCACTTCACGCAAGCGCTTCTGTTGAAAGAAACGCGTCCAAGTTGTATCATTTTGCAGCAAAACATCAGAAAATACCCAACATTCCGCTTTCTGCACCGGCATATTATACACATCCGGTGTGCAATAGCACATCAATTTCATATCGCGACGACGCACACAAAGCCCGGTCGTATCCATGGGACCCGTATACGAGCTGGTAGCGGCTGAGGAAACGCCCGCATAATTACTGTAGTAGGTGGAGGCGGAGGTGGACGAGGCAGCTGAGAGGCGATCGCTACGCCGACGACCCTCTTTGTCACGTGAACGTGACGCCACTGGCGCAATGAGGCAGACAAGGCAGGTGAGCATGATGGCGAGCAGAATGAGCCGTTGACAGTGAGACGGCCACATGTTGCGTTTTGTAAACTTGCGGTTGAACGATGACAATTGGATCGGTAGCTGATTGTGATGTGGCGATTTTAGATGCTCGCAAGTACCTTGAGTCAATGGGATTGTAGCTGAGTTGTTGTTGTTGTTGTAAGTGGGTTGATTGGTGGGTTAGTTGTTTGTTTGGTTGTTTGGTTGATTGATTGCTTGGTAAGCGACTTGACGACTGTGTGTTTTCTGTTTTCTCTTCTCTTATAGAAAAACACACAAATAGAAGCGAAAAATGTTGAAGCTCAACGCGTAGGCCTGCAAATAGAATAGTGAAATAAAATTGTAATAATTTCAAGTGTCTTGATATTAGCGTTTGATTAGATGAAAAAAAAACAACAACAAATGTAAGAATTATTATTGCTAGTATTATTTCCTCAATTGCGGCTATTGTATCAACTGTCTTTGCAAGAGTTCACCAAGCATAAATTATTGTTATTGCTATACAATAAAAAACTTGGCAAAAAGTTCCATAAAAATACAATGAAACCCCAGCAACAAGGCATAACAATTTACGCCGCTGCAACTCTTGATTGTTGCAACTACATTTTGTTGCCACTTAAATCAACTACATTCACACACAAATACACCCAGTTAAATGAATATGAATGTATGTAGCAATATACTCGTATAACACTCAACTTTCAGCGCACGCCACTTGACTTACGATCGCAGACATTTTAATTCACGCTGAGTGTCAACACCAAACTCCCGCCCACCCATCAATTGCACCCGCTTGGACGCGGCCGCGCACAGTCCGCAATCATCCCCGCTTGCAATTTCATTTACTTTACCAACAATCACTTTTGTTTATTCTAGACCAACCGCTGTGCGTGTGAGTGCGGCCAGCGTTTGCAAAGCCGCCAAGCCCTGAAAGAGTGCTGCCGAACAATGCTATCGCTGATTTTGCTTTGCTACTAACTGCTATACTCGAATTTTATTATATTTTCTATATTTTTGAATATACATACGAACGTTGGTATGTTTGTTTGTATACTTGTATCTTTGTAGTTGTCTTTTCGTTTCGTTTTATTCCGCCACTTTGACCATGTTTGCTTTGTACTCAGCGCTTGTATTCGCTTTAAATTGCTTAAAATTGTTTCCTTTTGCATAGATTTATGACACTCATAAATTATTGCAACAGCTAGCAGAAGTGCAACAATAATGTGATAATGAAAATTGAAAAATAAAAGTTTAAGTCATAAAATCCATGTTCGTTTGGCACCAAACTAAATGTACCCAATGCTGAAATACGCCGAATTATTTATTAAGTAAAGTTTTTAATTGTCCTTTTAAGAATGTACTTTTAAAATTGGGTTTTGATTTTTTTATTAGTATTCTGAATTGATTAGCAAACTTTATTTAAATCTTGTTTTTTTCTGAAAAATAATCCTCGGTTAAATCAGTTTACAATAAAAAGAAAGTTTCCAACAAAGTATAGTATATGTTGCCATTTATTAAATTCTGACCTTTACGTCCATTATTATTATTTTTTCTTTCGTTTAAAAAATTATGTAAATTAATTGAATTTGGAGCGAATTTTCGTCATCCCTTGTCAAGTTTGGTTTTAAGACAAACCGATTTTGCAGTGGTGCCATCTTCAGTGTCACTTTTCGTTCGTAAATTAATTGTGTGTAAGTGTAAAGAGGCTGAAATTTACTGTTAATTTTTGAAAATTTTCTCGCCTACGCTTCTATGTTAGTAAAAGCAAAATTTGTTTAAATATAGATGGGATACAAATCTTAAAAATGGCATAATAAATTTTAAATACTGGCGCTTTGTACAAAGGACTTTAAAACTGCGTACTAGGAATTATAAATTTTTTTGGACAAATGCTTGTTTCCCAGTTGAATCTATTGACTCCTCTCCGACTTTTTAAAGCCATGAAATATGTTTATAACAATTTAATAGAAGAATTGGAAAAAATATATTGACTTTCATAACTCGGTATGGCTCAAATGAACCTTTGCCGTATTGCTCTTATAAAGAGGAACCTAAATATCCACTCTGGTTTTTTAATTTTTCGCGAAAATAATGTCATGAAATAAGTATAATTATTATATTTTTATTATCATTTTTATTGTTGTAAATATTAATACATTTTTGTTATTTATAATTATTCTAATAATAAATTTTAATTGATTGCTTAGAATTTTAATGCTTTGGATAAAGAAAAGAAAGTCAAAAAAGCTTTGCTTCAAAAATGCCATTATTTTCATTCACTTCGCTTTGCACTACACAAAGCCAAAGTTGTAAGAGCAAGCTTTATTATGGAAGATGACAATGGTAATTGCTTTCGGACCTCCCAACTAGCAAGCAAATTTTTTAAATAGATTTTGTATTGTAAAATTTTGAATAATTTGCATTAAAAATTGGTTTGACGAGCTTGTTTTTATAAAATTCTCTTAACATAAATATGCTCATTCATCATTTTGTACCAGAAAGCAAATGAATGCAAATACTATTGAGAAAAATTAATAATTATTGAAATAAACAGTGGCTATGTACTATCAGTTTCGCTGAATTGACAGGGTGTGCTACTTATGAAAATAAGCTACGAGTATATGCTAAGAATGTACAATCAAACTGAGATCAAAAATAAAATAATATTCCGCTTTACGAACTAATAAAGACTGCATCACACCGCGCAATTTGCTCAAATACTACAAACGCAAAAGCAAAAATGTGGCTTAAAACGGCAAATGAATGAAATGTTTGGAATCAGACAGTAGGAGAGCAAGACAACAAAAGTATCCTTTCGAAAAGAGGCAGTTCAAATACATAAGAACGCAGATGTTTAATAACAAATAATGTATATGTAGTTTATGTTTATTGTATCTTACATTATTTACGTAAATATACAGACAAATGCAAACCCTGTGGTTAATTTTGGTGGCTCCTATACGGCAACACTTTAAATGTTTCTTGCAGAAATTATTTATTTTCAATGGATTTTACTAGTTTTGAAATGAAATAAATGAAAAAAATATAGGAATATTACAAATGATAAAACAAAGCTAAAATAAAATAATTTAAAGTCGATCGAAATTTTTTGATTTCAATAATTTCTAAAGAGATTTTATTTTAAAAGCGAATGTAGTTTTATTGGTAAAAATTATATTAGGGGATGACCATACTTTGTCTGTTATATTGTAGTATACAGATGTTAACGATTTGGATAGTGGCTATTTATCACTTTAATGAGCCTACGGTTATTGTCCCAATAGAAGTTTTAAGAAATAAAGACATATTCAGAATTAAAAAGCTATTGATATGCATACATATGTGTACAGTAACATTATGAAAAATACTACCGCATGTTTAGAAAAACATGCATTCAAAGCAAATGGAACAAACCCTGCAGTAAAAAAAGTATCAATTGCTAAAACGAGCTAACTTTTAAATAACTACTTTGCGATATCTACGACAAAAAATACTCAATTTTTATCAAATGCATAAAAACTAATTACTAGTAAACTGAAAAATCATGCAAAACAATCCAAAAAATGTGCACTATCTTTACTTCATAAAATAAAGATGTGGTAACATAGTTGGCAATGACATAAATCAAAAAAAGAAAAAATGAACGCAGATAGATACATCTTAATAAATGTAAATAAAATTGTATTAAAAGGGTAAAACTGGACGTTGTCAACTTATTATCTTCTTCTACAGCTCTTATTCTCCTATATTTAATAAACAATTTTTTTTTTAACAAATTCGAGTTCTGTTTTGTTAGTAGATATGGCTCTAGTTTATATGAGTAACGTTTAAGTAGGAGATATACGGTTTAGCAAAGCTAGTGTTTAAATCAATATGTTAATTACAGCTGTTAGTATATTTGTAAAATGCTATTGAATAGCTGATTTTCTTGTAGTGAAAAGATAGTGTCGACCAAAATTTGGTCGAAAGCAGTCAGATAATTGCTAATTCCTAACTCATGCAGAGGTATCCAAAACTGACTTTCCTTTGGCCATCGCCATGCAAAAGTAGTTAGTTAGCATATATGAAAATATACAGAAACATAATCCGCACTAGTGTTTTTGTATGTAATTTAAAACCAAAATTCATTGCCATTCTACTACTTTGACCTTATGAACTAAAGCAATCCAAACTGCAGACAATAAAATACATAAGCATGAAACCATTTTTGCCTCTATACATGTTTTTATATATCGAAAGCATTTATGTTGATACATTAGGCCAGTTCATAAAATGTTCGTACTAGAAATGCTTCAAAAATGGCTTTGTATTTAGTGCAATATCAGAAGTTAAAGAAACTTTTTAAAGTGATTGAAAGAAGTTCGTGAGATCAACTTTTACTTAATACTAAAAATTATTATACCATATATACCACTTACAAATCGGTTAAAAAATAGTAAATTTATTTCTTATAAGCGTGTTTAGACACACACTTAATGGATACAATTGTCTTGAAGGAATCTCACTAGAACAAAGTATTCAATTTCTTCGTATATTAATATATTTTATCAACATATGTACCAATATGTATGGGATATTATTGGTTTCTTACATCTCTCAGATAAACTTAAGTTTTTCCCCTGCAGTAAAAAAGTGTGAAAGTTAGACAAAGCGCTAGTTCCGCACTAGAGGCTTCGTGACTGTGTCATAACCGGTGCAAAACGAATGCAGAGTGAGACGGTTGATATTAATATAATGCAAGCAGTGCGATCTACTTAAAATATGCTTGAATACATTTCCAATATATGCAATTCACACTAGATGTTTTTTACATTAAATTGTTTTTTAGATCAATACTTTAATCATTATGGTTTATATAATACTATTTCAAGTTATGTGATATTATTGCTATATATCTTTTTGCTTATAATTAATAGTTCCTGATAAATTTGTCTAAAACCGTGTAAGACTGTTAAAAAACAAAATTGTCTCTTTAAATAGAGTCAAGATACCGTTTTTCCTGTAAATGATTAAACATCAAAATATTCACAAACATTTACACGATTCACAGGTCAAAAAGTGGCACAAGCCCTTTATTTATTTTATTTGCTTCTGTTTTGACATACATATTTATTTATTTATTTATGTTTACCACCGATTGCACATCTGATTAGTTGACACTCTTCACATGACACATGTTTCAAGTATCTACAAGTTATCACTGATTTTTGACACATTTTGATTAGCAGTTTCCTCCATTCTACGCAAAATCGCGATTTTTTTTTGTATAGAAGGAACTTCAAAAAAGAGCTTCAGTAAAAAAAATTCAAAAATCAATTGTATGTTATTTTATATTTTATATTTTAAAAATAAAAATTTATCATTGAAATATTTTTTCACTATATTTTAAATTTGTTTATATTTATAATGGTTCATAACTATTCGTTTTGGAACTAGTTTGACACTGTTTTATTTCGTACAAGCCCAGGAGTATTTATTTTTGAACCATCTTGAAACTATCCTAAATGGGTCCAGTTAATAATGCGTTCTTAGGTTCTGCAGAGGGGCATAATCGTCACTTAATATGACATCAGCATTTTAAAAGCGACAGTTGAAAGCATTGCGTTCTGATAGATCGAGAACCAGTACCACCTATTAAAGAGATAGTTCGGTACTAGTTTTAAACTAGCCCAATTTACTGCAAAGTCTGCATGCTTTTCTTGTACGGATGTTTGCCGCTCTCAGCTGGGCCCTGAAACCTATAGCGAAAAGTTATTTGTCTTTCTTCAATGATTTTGATTAAACTTTTACAAAATATCATGCCACACCATACAAAGGATATAGGTGTACATATTTAAATACATGCATACATACATATATATACGTATATGAAGTTGTGTATGCAACTTGTAGGAAGTGTGCAGCAGGAAAATTTAAAAATTTAAGAGCTTATTTTTTTATTTATAGCAAATACTGCACATAAACTAAAAGTTGAAAGCCCTTGTTTGAAAGTAAAATTCTAAAAGCAATAAGACAAATGGTACACAGTTAATAGATTAGGCAATAGAGAGCATGTTTTTCTTATGAAATTGCTTAAAAAATAATATTTAATGTGATTTAATGTCTTTGTTTTGTATTTATAGTACTGAGTAGATCTCCTAAAGTAAAGTGCTTGTCATGAGATGCTCATAAATTGCATATACAACTTTTTCACTATGTGGCCCATTCGCGCACCAAGGCTGAAATCAACTCCGCAGTTGATGTTTCTTTGAAAATACCGAAAATCCTGAACGAGTTGAAAGTTCTAACTGAGAACAATTACAAACTTTATCTTAAATTTTGTTTTTTATTAAAAGTCTTTGGCATTTTATTGATATATTTGAGACATAGGTTTTAGACAATAAGACAGTAATCTAAACCATAAACAGAAGACTAACCAACTCCAGGCTCTTTTGTCATAAAGGAACTACAGAATCAGCAGCAGCTACATAGATTAATAACAAACTGCCTAGGACCGGTAAAATTGAAAAACTCAACTGGTGCTCAGCGAGGCTAATAGTCACAGTGTGTACAAATTTAGAAAGCCATTTAATGCTGGGAAAATCGGTTTTAGTTTCTTGCTGATTGTCTGTACAAAAATATCAAGCTGCACTTCGGCATGCATTGCATGGGCGAGGGTGTTAGAGTAGCTGGTGAAATACTTTAATTCCATGATCTATAAACGACTGCTCGTAAAATTTTTCAAATTCCAAAGCTCTTACTTAACATCACATTTAAGATTCTGAGACATCTTAAAATACATTTTTCGACTTTTTTATTTGTCACAAAAATTAAAAATTAAAAACTCTCAAAACATGTTCCAATGAAGAAAACGACAACGGCGCATTAATTAGAGAAAATATATAAGCATATACATATATAATTGCAAATATTTATTTGTCAACCATGAAATTTACCAAAACGCAAAATTGTTGATTGCTTTGATTTAATTTACTGAAACTTAAAAGAAAATTGCTTTATTTATAAAGGCAGCTTCCGAAATGAATTCCTAATGCCGTAGATAAACAACGCAAATCTTCTAAGGCGAACAAGAGGCAATACAAATTGCTCAAGCGTATGAGTAAGCACTTTGCTTACGGGTAAATATATAACCATATGTGAGTGCGATCAAAAGCTGCCAAAACACCTAAATATGCGCGTGTGCTTGTGCGAGCGTGTGTAAGATGCGAACAAGAATTTGCTGACAAGCACGCATATCCTGTTGGTCATAAATATTTTGTGCGCGTAGAGATGAGTAAATCGTATTAATGTATGTATGTACATATACATGCATACATATTTGATAAGCTCACACCAAGTTATTGCCAGTAATACTCGTACGAACGCGCTTATGTGTTTGCTGTGAAGTGTGTTGCGCTGTGGCGTATGAGTAATCTGTATGGAAATTGTTTTCAATTTTTGTCATTTGACAAATGGTGACACTTCCGCTGTGGCAAACCTTTAAGCGCGAACAGACAGCTATACGGACGGACAGACAGACGACTGCGTGAGTGATACCAAACAGCAGACAGTGAGCTGAAATAGATGAAGGGATAGCCAGTCGAACGGAAACACACCACCACACACACACACACACAATAGCACGTCTGCCATGTGAAGGACAAATTATATGAGTTGATGAAAGTGTTTGCCTTGGTTGTTGTTGTAGTTGTTGTTGTCAGGCGGACGGATTTTGCCAACAGTTACTGTCAGCAGGCAAAAAGTAAAGCAAAACAAAAAAAACAAAGCTCACATGACAAAGAGCAACAAAATGTCAGCAACATCAACCACAACGAAGTATGAGCAGCGATAGCTTCAGCAGCAGAAACAGCACCAGCTGGCACATCACAGCTGTTACTGTTGCTGTTGTCATTGTCTTTGCTCTGTGTGTGTGAAGCTTTTGACGCGTCAAAGCTGTGGCGCAGCACAGTTCATCATCTTGTTTTGCGGCTGCTGCTGTTCTGTGCCGCCGCTGATGAGTGCTGCGCTGACGATGATGATGTCGCTGATAGCTGGTCGGGATCTATGCTTGAGCTGCGCATAAAATAAAACCAAGCTTGTTTCATCATCAATCACGATGACACAGTCAACAGCCACGCAAGCACGCACACATCTATCTATGTATGTATGTATGTATACACTATTAGCACACAAGCGCTGCATAACTGACGTTTTGTTGCTTTTTAGCTGCTTATTTTATTTTGTGTTTTTTTTTAGCGAAATTTGTTTTCTTTTTCTGCTTTGGCAATTTATGAAATTTGTATGAGTGTTTGTTTTCGGCGACTGGAAGCAACGGGCGCGATGGAATGCTGTTGAATTTATTTTGTCAGTTGGCTACGCACGCACAAGCCACACACACACACACACACACGCATCAATTTATTTGCACGCACGCATGCTGGCGCTGGTGACAGTTAGACGTCAAAGCCTGTGTACGGACAGTCAGACAGCCGTTTCAGTTAGTTATGACAGGCGATTTGTAATAAATCGCCGAGCTGTCATGCGATACCATTCATTTCAATTGAATTCAATGAAATTATGCTGGTAAAATAAATAATAACAGACAACAATAAACTTAGATATTTTGCGATTTCTAAATATACAATTTCTGTTATTTGGGAAATTTATTTATTTAACATAACTAGTTTGAGGTATTTAAATCTGAGATTCAGAATAATGAAGGAGTTTTAAAAAAGTCATACATATTTTCAAAGGAATTTTACAATTGTTTTGATAATAGTTATGAGTGAAAAAAATTGTTTAAGTCATCGGTGAGTATTGTTTGGGGACTTATGCCGGAATTTAGTAATTTGGTATAATTGCAATTCTCAAAATGTGAGACTATGAGCTAAAGATTATTGCATTTTCTTGCTTTTACGTTTTGAAATTTTTGTTTGTGTTTTGTTACCTGCTTATCTGTTGGTTACAATTTAGAGATTTTATTAATGCGACTGATAAATGCCGACTGGTCTAAAATTGTGACTTTTGTCTCTATTAGAGACTGAAATTGCTTACTGAATTCGGGCATTATATAAATGTGGTTTTCATAATAATTCTCAACGAGTTTACAAATATTAAGTCTTCAAAGCCTTTAATTGTTAGACTCATACTTATTACTATGAGTGAGAAACAAATTTTTAAGGCTTGGAGGAGGAGACTTATTGAATGAAGAACATTTCTTGATTAGTTCAGTACTCGTTGAAACTCGATCGGACCTAGTTCAAGGCAAAATCGGTACTAGTTGTAGGTCAATTCAATATTAGTTTGGCACTAGGTCAAGTCTTTTTCGGGTCTAGTACGGGATTAGTTTAGAACTACGCAGTCACAATTTTACGTAAAAAAAAAATTCGGTGAGTCCTGAACTAGTCCCAAATAGCCCCGAACTGATCCGTCCATCCATACTTGAACCATTTTTACTTACACATAATTATTAAGAGAAAACCTATATAATATTAGTCGAAAGACTTAAAAAATATCTATCTTGCTGAACAAATATCTTAAGCTTAATAGAGAGCAAGTTTTAAACAAAAGAATTTTAAATTAATCAGCTAGAATCATTGAACGATATATGTTTGGCTTAATCAAAATTAGCTCATTAAAATTTTGGATACGCTGGTTTTTAGTCAAGAAAAATTCTCTTCTCTTAATGGCTAACTTTCAAGATGCTAAGAAAAACAATTGGTTTTTAATTAATTTAATTTGAAATTAAATCGGCAGAAGTGCTCTGCAACATTTTCGATAGCAAATATAAACAAAAGCTTTAAAGCTCTGATTCAAAAAATTAAAATTAAATAAATGTAAGTAAAATGTTTTTTAATTATTCGTTATAAACATAAATTTTATTATACAAGCATTAAAGAAGTAAGAGTTAAAAAGTCAGTTTAAAATGTAGGAATGTAATAAGTGAATATTTTAATTGAATAAAATTGTGAATAACATTTGATGGTATGAGTGAAAACAAAACGTTTTTTTTTAATAAAATGAAATTCAATAATTTACAAGAAAGAGTTTTTTTACTATATCTAAAGGATAATAAAAATGTGATGTTTTTTTAAATTAATAAATAAAACCAGACTTTCCGATGTAAATACCTACATTAAGCTATATTACAAGTCTGATCACAACAATAGGTTTCATACCGAGATTTTGATTTATAAAAATTCATTTATACATTTGCAGTTTTCTCATATAAAATAAACATTAGCAAGTCTACAAATGGAAACCACTTTGTTTGGCACACAACTCTAATTTTCCACATATAATTTTCAATGCATTAATTCAATTGATCTACACTTAGTCTTAAGCATGGCTCAGCCAATAATAAGAACTGCGTGTTATTAAAAGTTTGGAAAAAGTATTTGATATCTTTTCAACGCTTGACTGAATATTATAGAAAAACAAAAATAAATTAAACTCAATTTTGTTACTTATTTCTCAAAGTTTTTCTTAAAAAGTTTTTTTTTACACACTTTTTATATCCACATATATGAATGCTTGTGCAATCTTGTGCGCACATTTCTGACATTCGCGCCCACACAAACTCTTATGCAAATATGTCCATAGAAACGTAATATAATTCAATGGCACACAGGGCAAAACTAATGCAGTATCTACAGCCAGTTTTTATCAACTCGTGTGCCAAGTTGACAACATAACTACAGATTCACCAACACATAGATGCACACACGCATCCATGCCACGTCACCTTAGCAATTTTGCCAACCGCGGCGTCGACATCTGCGGCAAATAAGGCGCTCCCTATGATAAGCAAAAATACATAGACATGTATGTATGTGCGTAGGTTTGCACGCTTATATCAATGCAAAAGTTGATAACCCCTTCTTACTTCGAGTCTTCCCACTTTTCAGCACGTTGTTGATACAGGTGCGGCAAACTCTTTCGTTTTGACAACAAAACGCTTGGTTGAATACTTACGTACGTACGAGTATGTTTCGAGCAGATTTGCCAAGTAAGCAAAATCAAGAAATGCCTGTATACTTTGGCAGGAAAAGTTTTTGCAGCAAGCGTTCGCACTCATCTTCATTCGCTCTCTTATTCAATTTGCTTTTATTTACACCTTGTCGGTATTGTTTCTGTTTATCGCTGTTTTCTTATTTTGTTTTTTGCTATTTTTTTTTTGTGGAAGTACATATTTGTCGGAAATGAAATATGTGCTTTTATTTTGTAGAAAATTGTTTGCAAATATTTTTGCAATTTCCATAAATTCTGACAATGACAGCTGTAATATAAATAATTATATTTTCACTTTAACATCAGTGCAGATATGTTGACACATATGTATGTACATATATAGTTGTTCGAGTATATATTTTGGCAGTTCGTAAGTAATGTGCTTCTAAGGAAGTGCGCAGCAGATTTACTCAAATACATATAAAAATATGCTTATAAGTATTGGGTTACTGAGCAGCTGACTTGGTTCAAGAAAAGCCAAGCATATAACCGTTAGAAATTGTGAATAAACAACACAACAACTAGTCGCACGACCGCTTTTATGAATCTACAGCCAAGAGTGTGCCATCATAGCTGCGCACGAGATATTGGCAGTCAAAGTTTTTCGTTTCGTTTTTTTTTTGTACTGTCAGAGAATGCATGTGACCTTTCGAAATTACTTGCATATTTCTTTAGAAAGCAATTTCAGACAGATGATACCGCCAAAGGACCTCAAATATTATAAAAAAAAAACAACGCATGTTAGTAAAGGACGTTGGTGAATGTGAAACATTTTTTATACAAACATAAATTTATATTTTATTTACTTATGCGTAAAGGTAGACTCAACTATAAGCTAAAGTAAATAAATTATTACTACTCAGCATTGTATTCAAAAATAATGAACCAACTGACCACATTAGAAGGCCGGGGCGTATGAGTAACATAAAGGTGAAATTGGTGTGCCTGTATGTAAATAAAATGCATTAAATTATCATTCTTCTTAGAAAAATTTCTCTTAACAAATATGTTTTGGTAACGAGAGCAACATAAGTCATAAGAACAATACCTTAAAATATTTACGAATAAGCGTTTGCGCACATGAAAAGTTCGGTGTAGTTTCCAGGGCCAGGGTGCAAGAATAAAACAAAAGTTAAGTTCAGAATATTTCTAAAGCAATTCAGGCTACCAACTGGTGTTCCTATAATTAAGGCAATTAATTTTTTCTTCGATATAAAGGATAATTATCATTAAATTATATGAAAAAAGGAACGGGACATATTTTAAAAGAGGAAAATTAAGACAAAATAATGTGTGAATAATTAAAATCTTTTAAAAATATACTAATGATTTTTAATTTAAAACACTCTGTTGGTTTTTAAGAAAAAGCGAATGCGATAAGATTCGTTCCCTGAATTTTTTTTTTTTTTTGTTAAATGAAATTTAAATAAGTAATATACAAATATATTTGTATTATCTTTATTACACTAAGGATTAAATAAAACTAACAATCTTTAAAATAAAAAATAAAATTAAAAAGGTTTTGTAAAAGTTTTAGTTCCAAAAAAGCATTCAACTATGTTCTAATAAAGAAGACATTCAGTTAGCTTGGACATCATACTTAAATGTACATAGTTTGTCACAATAAATCTAAAGCTGAAATTTAAAGACATTAATTTCTGCATGTAAATACATATTATTCACATATGTATTTCACGGTCCTTCTCTTATATCTATGTCAAATGGAATTTATGCAGGTTCTTAAATGTTGCAAAAAAAAAAAATCCGAGCCTTTCGCCTCAAATAAATAAATATATATAAAAACACAAAAAAATATAAACAACTGTGTATTTTTTGTATG
This sequence comes from Philophylla caesio, assembly GCA_963971545.1. Taxonomy (NCBI): domain Eukaryota; kingdom Metazoa; phylum Arthropoda; class Insecta; order Diptera; family Tephritidae; genus Philophylla; species Philophylla caesio. The sequence goes on along the minus strand of OZ020608.1, from coordinate 96,813,968 downwards.
AAAATTAGAATGTTTTTACACATATATGTATTCGTACGTTTGAAAGTATGCGCTTGGTTGTATGCATTCATTGAGATGTATGACTTTGATTGGAATAGATTTGTATTAAAAAGGCATTGAGCTGAATAATCATGAAAATTCAACGCGGTCCTATGCTTCAACATATTTTTGCGCGTTTTGGCATAGAAATGAGTGCTTGTGCAAATCACCAAACAAATAGCACATTTAGACAAACAAATATATGTACATACAAAAAGTTTATACATAATCATAGGGAATTTATTTGGTTTGCAAAAATAACAAATACTCATGACTCCAAATAAGTGAGCCCTTCATACGCAAATACGTACATATCGTACAACAATAAATGTGCGCATATACATTAAAAAAACGGAATATAGTAACCATTCAAGATTTTCATACAGCAAGGTAAACACATAAATATACATGACGAAAAGTACCCGTACGTACATACATAAGAGTACATAGAAAAACTTATACGAATGTAAGAGTAGCGCGAAAATAGCGCAATATTGAATGTGTAATGTCGGCTGGGGGAATATATTATAATCACAAAAGTATTGTGCCCTTCACCTAACATAAACGATATCGAGAGTAACCTATTTTGTCAACATTCAACACGAAAGGTTCCATCCACACACGTACATAGACAAATATTCGTATATTTTAACACTGAAAAATGAGGGCAAATGATTATTTTCCTGCACTTCACTTCTACCTAGTAAAAAAATCTTTGTAGAATGCCCTCTGACGTGTAAATGAAAAATCAATTACATATATATATTTGCAGAGGAGGAAAGTCCAAACGCTCTAACAAAGAATTATGTCAACAGGCTTCAGGGGATTGAAAATAATAAAAAAAAAAAGAATTGTGACAATGTTCCAAATAATGGTGCTGTATCATTCATTGTGCCGAAATAATATAATTCCAGCGTCATATTCGCAACTTCGCCACAATTAAAAATGCAAGGGTTATTGCGAAATTGTTGTACCATCCTTTAGAAGAGTTTACATAACTTCTTATGTTAATTACGGTAAAAGAGCGAACTGTGGATTGTAGATTTGCTTTAAACTTATAAATTTTAAATACGACATTCCATTGTCAAATCTTACTCTTATTTCGAAAAATCACACTATTTTATTTACAAAATGTCATCTTATATATACATAAATCACTTCAAAGGATGAGCATAACAAATTTTAGCGTCTATTATAAGCCCAAAATGACAACTATTGCTGCAGTAAGGTGAGTTCTTCATTTGGGAGGGTTGTAGCTATTCGACAAAAATAAAGGTCACTCGATCAAAAGTCGAAGCGAGTATTTATTCCAAAAAAAAAACATTTAATACTTCTTATCCGAGTCTTAATAAAATTTTGTTCATAAATAAATGAAGTGTAATTTGAACTTTCAATATTCTCTATACTCAGAACTACTTTTTTGGTTCACTATTTCTTGTTTTTTCATGAAAATATAGTAGAGTTGTAGAATGCAATGATATTAGTGACATGAAGCTGAATTTGAAAAGATTCTATGAATATGCAAGTAAAATTTTGTTCGGAGGCATACTTTTTGGTTACTCATATGATGTACACATATGTACATATATACATATGTGCATTCATATATTTCCAAATGTTCATACCCTGTCGGAAATCAAAGTACGTTAAAACCAATTTAAAAAGTACTCTTTGTTTCTAACCACAATTGGTTTTAATTCATTATATTTTCTTGTCATCAACTTACTTTTTTAACAAGGCGATGTCCTAGGAGCAAGTCAATTATCCGACTCTGCATTTGATTTTAACCAGTTTCAAATATATTTGAAAGAAAGAACATTAAAATTACTTATTTTGCAACTGCAATAAAATGTATATATTTCCAGCTACTTTAGAACTGCTTTTTCTACAACTATTTTTACCTCGATTTGTTTTTAAACTTCTTTATTTTATACCTGTTCTTTTCTAACTTTTAAAAAACGCGTTTTAGTTAATTTTTTATTAAATATATTAACATATGTATTTTTGTTTAAACTAAGCAAGGAATCCAGTTCACGTAAGTTTACACGTTTTAAATAAAATTGAATCTAGTTTCTTCTGCATACATACTTCGTAAAAACATTGTTTTTTTTACCGCCAGAATGGCCTTGCGAGTAACTTCCTTTGGGTCACGATTTTCGATACAAAAGGCATCTATGTATCTTAAAAATGATAAAGTAAAAATTGAAATATTTTAAGAATCACGCATTTTATGGGCTCGCCCACTGTCTTACCTTTCAAAAGCGGATAGATATTAGCAAATTAGCAAAAGGTTTTAATTTTAAATTTTTTCCTTGAGTTTAAGGTTGAAATTCATTACAACGTCATTGGACAAAAGAGCGAAAACCATCTCTTTAGATTTTCCTTTCATTAGGCACTTCATTCCATTAAGCTATGGAATATTTGGGAAAATTTTGTTTTCTTCGTAAATAATTTCGACAAGGGCTTCATCTGTTTTTATTGGAAATTGTAAGTGAATGACACCACAGCCTTCTGCTGTCGGATGAGAGTTTTTATGAGTGCAGTGTATGTACATACATATGTATATACTATACACATATGTTTCTCTTCACTACATAAGTTTTTAAATTATTTTGTATTACGCTCATATAAATATACGAGTACGAACAATTAAATACTCTCACGCTGCATTTGTTTCAGATAAGTTAATTTCCAACTTCTTTAAAATTGGTTAATTTTTCAGACTCTCTGCTTTTTTCCGACAGGGTATATATTATACTTATATGTATTTGCGAGTATGTATGCATCACATTTCTCTTTCCCACGTACGTATGTAGTTTAGCAGACGCTGACCAGCTACATATATAAAATAATTTGCATATGTTCCCTTAGAAAATTAAATGGCATTGCTCAAAGTCATTGCCATGTCACGTTGCTGAAGTTTGTTTCAAATGGATCAACAACATCAACAATTATTATATTAATAGTTTTAGTAATTGAAACAAGTTCGAGAATTAGAGTATAATTTTTAGATATTTGTACTTATATGTTTTATGCATATTAATTTAACGCAAAACTCATAGCAAAAATCCGCTTTAATAAATAACCTCTGGTAAATTCTAGGCATTCTTGAGCTTGAAAGTAGCGCTTATTTTATAAAAAAAAATTAAATACAACATCGTTCACATTGAATCTTTCGTTGATTACATTAAAAATATTTGAAAAATTCTACAAAATCTAATTTTTTCATTTATTTGCTTAAAAAACTTAGTTTCTGCGGGAGACCAATAATAATGGCAAATAACTAACTATTGCGTTGATCTATTTTAATATTTTGGTTTGCAGTAAGAATATTGCTGTGCTTTTGAAATTTCTTTAAAGAATGCTTTCCAAAAAAACTGCCTACGGCAAAAATGACTTAAGCTTTATAAAAAATTTTAGGTATTGAATAAAAGAAAAGTAAGTATTCGAAACGTGTTAATATAAATGTGTCATATAATTCTAATAAGAACTTTGTATAATTGTTTTATCAAAATATATGTTAAGAATTACCAGAACACATAGGCTTACATATTTGCATTTGTATATACATACACACACATGTACACACAGACGCACGAGTGCAGATTTTAAAAGCTACGTATCGTTTATGATGCTAATTAACATAGCCTTTCATGGACATTGTGAACTTTGTGAATCATTCACCAAAACTTGCACAACACTACTAGTTCATGTAAATCTGAGCAAAATATAAATGAACATACATGTATGTACATATGTTCACTTTAATGTACTTTGTGTAAGCAAGCGCCAATGCCAACGACCACTTGATTGTAATTAAGTGAGGTAATTTGCATAAAATATATTCAACACTTTTGAAAAGTTAAAAAGCGCATAATTAAATGCAACCAGCCTCCTGCGATAAATGTGCTTCCTCTCTCTCTCTCTCTCACGTACTTTGCTTTGAGGTTAAGTTGGCGTAGTTCGCAACATAAAGGGCGGCATTTTTTGAAACACGCGGCAAACCAATTCACTTATTCCAAACAAACTTGTTATACTCTGATGGAAGCAATAATATAAATGCGACATGTTGACATGTTTCGACTATATACCTGTTTTTTTTTCACAGAATTACATTTTTTTTTTATTAAAATACAGTTCATTATCTAACAAAAATCATTTTATATAAAAACGTACACAAATTTCATATAATTTAAAAAAATAATTCAGCAAAAATTCCTTCTTATTGAACAAGTTTTTAAAAAATTGTTTGCAGTTTTATTACTCATTAAATTTTAGTGCAAAAAACAGTATAACTTAATAAAATTTATGGTTTTTGACAATTTTTTTTGCGCATTTCAAACGCTATGTGGAAATATATTCGACAAAAAGTCCGAAAAATTAATGTAAAATTTTAAATATCTGGAAACTAATATTTTTTGGTTTGTTAAATTATTATTAAATAATTAATTTTATTTAAATTTAAAATTGATAAGTAAACAAGCAATCGAAGCGTTCAAGATGTCATATATCGATTTTTTTGCCGCTAACTAGTGTAGGGTTGTTTAGCGGAGTTGGCTCGCCGTGAAAGGTAACTGCTAATTTTAATATGGTGATATCCTGTGAAATGTAAATCGCCACTCTTAAACGAACTTCTCAGTCTTTGCTTCAGCATCATAAAGGTTTGACGAACTCGTTTTGACAGGGGGGGCACTGCGTAGCTGAGCGGTCAACATTCTGCACTTCCCTTTAATTTAATTCCAGTTTTCGAACTAAAACTTTTGTAGAGTTATTTGTTTTATCTCTAAAGAGCGTTTTTTTTTCTGTTAGAAAACAAATTCAATGATTGAAAAAGTCTTGCAGGATGTGATTAGTTAATATATATAAATATTATAAGCATTTTTGAGTGGTTATCACTTCTGTCACGATAATATTTTATATTGGGAATTTCCTTTGCAACTTTTCGTGACAACGCAATAAAATTTTCCAAAAACTGAAACACAAAAATTCAATATCATATGCATCGGATTGCCATTTCTCTTATTCCAAATATTGTGAATTTATTTTCAAAAATTGTCCAAGCCCCGAAAAATAGAAGTCATATTGAAAGAATGCTGGATTAAGTTAATATAATAAAGCCACTAAGGCTAATAACCGATTGAGCTCGGTCGTTGTGAAATTTGTTAAAAAATCGACATACATTTGTCAGCCTTTGCGGCAAGCCTGCCACAAAAACGCACTCAAAACGAGCATTAAACAGAAGCCATAATTGAGTAGTAAGCCATTCGCGAAAACTTTAATTGCTAAGAACTTAATTAAAGCGATTTTCAATAAATATAATAATAATAATAATTTTGGCGCGTACACTATATAGCTCAGTGTTTGGCCGAGCTTCTCCTACCATTTGTGGTGTGTGTCTTTATATTATACCACAAATAAAGGGACCTACAGTTTTGTGCCGACTCCGAATGGCAGATGTATTTAATTAAAAGCTTTTTCATGGCAGAAATACCCTCGGAGGTTTGCCAAACGCCTGCCGAGGGTTGACCGCTTTTGGAAAAAAACTTTTTCTATGATTAAGATTTTGCTTGCCCTGACTGAGATTCGAACCTCGAACTCACCGGCATATCAAGTTATAGCACGCACCGCTGCCAACTCGACCACAATAAATACATTCTTTTTAATATAATATTTAAAAGAGTTCGTCTTCTTATTTGAATTACATGAACGATACGGTATCCTGACGATTAATGCTAGTGGCACATTACTATTCTATAATATTTTTTTAAGCTTATTTTTCCTGCTGAAATTTGCTTTGTTTAAACGTTTATATCAATGTAAAGAAAAAACCTTAAACAAAATTCTGTGTAATTGTAAATGAATTTTGCATGCATATTTAAACGTATAACAACTTTTTAAATCAAAAATACAATTTAAAAATTGTCTGCACTAATTCTTATTAACCGCACTTTTAAATGCAATATTAATGTATTTTGGGTCTTTATAAATTTTGTAAATTGAATGAGTGAAATAACTTTTTACTTTTTGATTAATTCATGTGTATGTAAAATGTACATGAAGGTGTTTGCAAATGTATGCAAGTTACTGAATATAAAAAAATTACAGCATTTATGAAGTTTCCTAATGGATTTAAATTATAATTTAACACTACGACTTTTTCACATTATGAGTGATCGACAGAGCATTTTTGTATAAATCAAATATTTTTTAAGTATTTCTTATGTAAATATGAAAAAAAACATGAAAGCAAATATATTTGTATTAGTCATTTTCATTAAAAACATTTGCATGTAACTTTTAAATTAGTTGAAATGAAATTTTCATTCGTCATTTACATACATAATTTTAAAAAACTAATAGATTTTAAAGAATCAAACAATAACATCAACTACTTAATAATTTGTATATATCAAAATTCAGAATGAATACATTTTCATTAATCATTAAAGAATTCATTTTTTAAACTTTTATGAATCCTGCCATCAATTTTGAAAAGCTAATGGAAATATATTCTCAGAATACCATCATTTGATTATTCAGTTTACTGATAGCGCCTATCTCTCGACTGCAGTTACACTTGTGTGAATATAATCTTTCGCCTGAATCGCCCATTATAGTATGATATTTTACAATAAGAGTTTTGCATATCTTAATTATTTGCAATTTACGCTCAATTAATTGAAATGATATTTTTTTTTTTACATGATATTGGTGCAAATACTTACAGCTGCATAAATTGCATTAATCCAACGATACATACATTTGTAATTACGCACACACATGAACGTACACACATACATACAAAAATATCAATCTCATGAACGTTTAAATAAAGGCAATGCAGTCAGTCAAACTGATGAAAATTAATGGCTGCAACGTGAATGAAGCAAATGCAAAAAAATCCATATGCACATACAAACATACGAACATACTTCGATATACAATATTGCAACATATAATGAGAATATGCGATGGAGATTAATTTATTTATGAGCGTCTGTATGTACTTAGCATTCGCATATTTACAAAGAATATTGAGGATGATAAACATTTTTATTTGGCATAGGTTTTAATTTTATTTTTTTTTTTTTAAGTCAAAAACAAAGCAATCAGAAAATAAAGTTAGGAAACTCAGAATAAAGCAAACAGGGACTCGGTCTTGGAAAATATTCACTAAGTATTCTGAGTAAGATAATACAAATGTACTTATTTATTTAGATCGAAAATATTTTTCATCAATTGCCTACTCTTTTATGATTTTTTTTTTAATTTTGCAAATATCTTTTATTCAAAAGCCACTGTTAACAATTAAGTTTTACCTTAAATGGTATCATTTTTGCTCACCACCAACTGTTATCAATTGATTAAATTGCAATGAACGCTTCCCTTAGCATCCTTAGAAGCAGAATTCTTCTGAAACATAGCCAAATGCTATAGCCAATAATATAAACTATTCATAGTTATCGTGTAAATTCAATGAAGGTTCAGTACTTGGTAGCGACCTCTAAGACGATAATAAATAATAATACTAAGTTCAAAAAATACATAATAATTTTGTAAGCCAAAAAAAAAAAAGGAAAAGATCATAAATAACACTTTCCCTGCACTTGGACAAAATATTGTAAAAAAAAAAATCTGCCATTCATTGGCCTGCAAATTTGGAATTATCATAGATTTTGAAAAAAAAACACATTTGGGGTATTCATCTAAACGCACAAATGCCTCGCAACCGCATAAACCTCGTAAACGTTTTTATTATTGTATGAAAAAACGGTTTGTTTACGAGGTTTACGCAGTTTCGAGGCATTTGCGCGTTTAGATGAATACCCATATTAAGTTTCTTGGAACTTATAATTTCTTCTTTTCATATAACTATATCTTAGAAATACAGTATTAATCTTAATGATTTTTTATAACTTTGCAAAAATATTCAAAGAAGAAATATATATTTCCTACGAGGGCTCGACCAAAATTCAACATTTTAATTAAATACTCAAAGCATTTTTCTATAAACGTATGCTTAAAATAAAAGTCAACATTTCACTCTTCAATAACAAACCATCATTTTAAAAAAATTTAAAAAAAAAAAAAAAAAGATGTACGCTCGCAAAAAAATTGTGCAATATATTGTACAAATGTACGCAACTCTAATGTATAATATATTGTACAAATTCAATTTGGTCAAAACGAGTTTTATGCAGAAATGTCACGAAAGGTTGTTAAATGTCGTTCCGCAAATAGGCTCTGCTGCTAGCGCGAAATTTTAAATTCGAAATTGAGGGAACAACATATGCACATATATACATGAATATCCGATTTTTTTTTGTATAAATAATTTATTTACACAAATGCGTATGGGAAATTAGTTAACGCATTAAAATTGTGAGAATATCTTCAATTGTTGACTTGAAAACTAAAAACACGTTTTCAATATGAGATCGTGTAAAAATGGTTTATCTGTATGTGAAAAAGCTGTTATATTGGATATCATAAATGCAAAATTATCTGATTTAGTGGAAGAAAATGAATTGTGGACGAAGATGAAGATGCCAAAGGTTCTGATAATCTTGTGCCATTAGAAATGGATATCGATCTTGATGACAACATTCGTATAGTCTTTTATAAGGCGAAAATTTAACCAAGAAAATGTTCTTGAAACAAACTTTTCTGAAGTCAAAGAAGAGGCTTTTGAAGCGATGGAATTGGAATGTGATGCTGAAGCTTTAAACAGTGCACAATTCGTTGTTACAGACAAGAAAAACGTCGAAAGGAGGAACTATAATATGAACGTGACGCATATCTTACGTATCAAGTTCGGTTCACGATGGTGAAATCATTGAAATTGTACTAGTTAAAGTCGTATTCGTTAATATAATGAAGTATTTCCAAAAAAAATTTATGAATTTCAATGAAACCAACGTATTTTTTTTAAATAAAAAAAAATACAATATGCTAAATATCTGAAATTTTTACTCCTTTCATGGAAATTGGTTAATATATTGACCACATTTTCCAAAGGTTTGCAGCCTCTCTAAAGGCATTTTTTCAAAAGTTGCTGCATTTTTATGCATATTTAATTTGAAAACTCTGAGTTAAAATCAAAACAAAATTCTTGTGTTTACTAGTTCAAAATTTTGTTGTTTACTTGTTCAAAATTTAATCGGAAAGGGATAAGCAGAATTATTTAAAAAAAAAAACTAATAATTGTACACAATCTCTCAACTTTCCTTAATGTTAGGATTAGTACTGGCAACTATAAAGTCGTAACGTTTTCAAATATAAATTTTAAAAAATAAACATTATTTTTTTTTTTAAAGATGGAAAGATTAGGGCCAACTTAATGTTTAATTATGAGTACACATACATATATATTTAAGAAGATATTTATAATATATATGAAATAGCTGCATAAATTCATATTTAGGAACACATACATAATTATATTCGACACATATTGAATCTCTATCAAAAGCCATTAACGTTTCAGAAACACGTATTTATATTCACACAAACGTTTAAACATATGAGCGTGCATACGTTTATTATTTTATGACATAATAATTGCTTTAAAGAGCGGCGTTGAAGACAAGAACTGCCAACAGCCAACAGCTACAGCTACTGTCAAATAATCAACAATCGACTGCCATCACGAAAGGAGAGGTCGGTCAATCGCATACTTAACTTCTCTAAACCATTCGCCGCCTTCAACTATCCTCGTTTTAATTAATCATCGCCCTATAAGTTGAATGAGACATAATCAAAAACGATGATCAAAGTAGATAATATCGCACAAGAATATATACACACAAATGTACATATCTACATATGTAGCATGTATTGAGATGGGAGACACTCAAACCGTTTGTACGTATGTATGTATGTGTAGGCATTGATCAGGGAATGCCTTTGCTGCTGTGCAAGCGATGTGGAAATAATGTACTCGTATAATAATGCCGGAAGGAATTGTGCACCGTTTAACTGTTTTTTTTTGTTTTGTTTTTATCGTTGTTGCTTTTCTGATATCACTTTTGTTCAGAGTATACAAGCAGATACATAAATGCGCATACATACTCGTACATACATATTTAGTTGTAAAGGGATGTGAGCTGAATGTCATACTTTTATATGCATGAACGTATTTATGTGTAGGTAAGATAGTCATAATGCGCAAATGAACAAGTTATTTATTTCAAAAAATAAACCGAAAAGTAGAGAATAATGCATTAATCATGTTATTAAATATTTAACGAACAACAAACGCAAAAATTATTTTAAGCGAAATCAGTTTAGTGTTGGACACCAAATTACTAACGCTCATAAACGCCTACTGTTGGACAATTGTTTCTTCAAAAAAAACATTGAATAAAAAACACCTAAATTTAATAATAAATTTTGTAATAGCTTTAACCATTATGAAAATCGAGTTAACATGCAGACATGCGTGTGGTGATAGTGTGTATAAATTAATCCATATTTGTGTTGATATCAGATATTTTCACACTAAGGTGAAATGCATCTAAAACGGATTTAAAAAAAAAAAGTATTAAATGCGCGTTTATGAAGAATACAAAAACATACTAATCTATTAATAATTATTGTAAAATGAACAAAAAATTAAGTTCTTCTATTAAAGGTGAATTTTGAATGCGATTTTCAAGAAAATGTGAATAAATCAGCCCGCACGCACTTTGATTTTTATTTCCGACCTATAACGATACATTTTCTGTGTGGTATATCTTTAATTGTAAATGTAAAAATTATTATATTTATGCAAAATATAATTTAATTAGCTTTAACTGATAGTTGTTGCGATATCATTCTTTAACAAATGAGAGCTGGATTTGTATAGTTCGGGTCTGAGTAATTAGGAATCCTTTCAATACGAGTAAATTAGTGAAACCTTCTATTTTCTTGAGAAATTATACAACTACAGATGTGTGTATTTTAACTGATTTTTTTTTCAGTTAAATATTTCTAGGTTAGATAAGGTGAGGTAGAGATAGCTGCCGGAATAAAATTTCGTGGATCCGAAAATTTTTGTTGTTTGTGTTATGTTAAAAATAAAGGGTATTTTTTTTTACATGTGTTTTTTAAGAAGAAATCATACGAATATAATTTAATGCTATTGCCAAGGATTTAGCTTTATCATAAAGATAAGGGTTTGTCGTTTTGTTTTAAAAATAACATCGGGCTGGCTCGAATAAATTCCAGCCAAGATGCCCAATTTAGCAATAACGCACCTAATATTTTCTTCCAAGGCGTCTTGAAATGGCAAACCAAACAGAGCATAAACCAAGTAACAGCTGTTAAAAATACCAACTCCGAAAAATAATTTGCCTCATTGAAGATCACACGTCTAAAAGAAACACGCTTTATTTATCATTATACAGAAAATACTACGGAAATCAAAACTTCAATAATTGCAAACAAAAATTGGAAGTTTTCAAATATAACTTTAAATATAATTAAGCTCAAAACTCAAGCAGCTAGGAACTTGGAAACTTTTTGAAATTTTAATTTTATAAGTTTTTTCAATATACATATCTTAGACAAACATTAAAAACAATTATACATTTTTTATAGTTCAGCATGTCGCGATTCGTGCGCATTTGCTTAAGGCAACGTTAAATATGTTCGGTATACGAGATAAATGGTCAAAACTAAATTAAAAAAAAAATTCCAAGAACTCAATGGAACGGCTCAGAAACTTGCTTGTATTATATCAGATCTTTAATCGCTGCAAATCTGTATATCAAAAATAAATTTTAAAGAAATAATTTTAAATGCAACTTGATATAAATTCTCATATATTATTTAAAAATTTGAATATGTTATTTGTGCGTTGTCTATTGTATAATTAACTAAGTTTTTAAGAAAAATTTGTGGAAAAAAATATCATTTTCATAAAACAAGAAAGTCAGTTCATTTAGCCCAATTTGATTTTTGAAAAGTCATATTGCTATTTTTTATAATTGATTATTCTAAATTGGTGTATCGTGGAGTTGATTTAAAATGTATAAATCAAATTTTAGATATTTCTCTTTTTTAAAGTGCTTTAAATTCAAATATGTAAAATAACCCTTTAAAAAATTAAAAGAAATAAATTACAAATTGTAGAGTTTTTTAAAATTAATTTCCAATTTGGGTTATAAGGAAACAATTTTGTAAAATGTTTCTATAGCCAGTTGTCTTAGTACTGGCAGTCATAACCTCTTCTAAAATAAAGTAGTAATATTAAAACGGGTTCATTTGCAAAACTCAATATAAGTACAATTCTCTGGATGACATTTTGAATGGGAAAAGTACTAAAAACATGATTGAGCTGTCCAAGTGTAATATCATATTCTGATTGTATTTATCTTGCTAGAATATTATTTTAAATTAAATTTTAAGTAAAATTTTGTTTTTACAAAAATTTGAAATCTACATGCATTTTCATCTCTTTATAGCCCACAAATAAACCAGTGATGAATACAAAAATTTTGTTTTTCTTTAAGTAATGTGGGCGACATTAATGTCTGTTTCTACTTATAAACTAATTGACATACGCGTACACCCTGTAATTGGTGTAACTGCGCTGGTGTTTGTTTTTAATATTAAATTATGACATGCAAGTCCGTTGGGAAGCAATTGGACAATTGGATCTGTTGGCACGCACGAATCTACATTGTACCTCGCCACAGCAAACTTCACAACCAAAATTCGCTCACGCCTGCACTTGCTACCGACTGCCTAATCTAATACACGCGTTCATTCACTGTGAAACTTAGTTAATAATGTTACACATATGTTCACAAATTCGTATATACATACATACATGCATATGTATATGTGTGTGTATGTACGCACGCATGTTTATTTGTATTTTATACGTAAGTATACATATGCGTCATGCCATTGACCCTGCTGTGCATTTCTTCAATTTACATGTTAGTATGCAAATGTACATACATATGTATGTATGAGTGTATGTACCATGTTAAGTACACATGTTTGTGTGTATGTGTGTACGTGTTAGCTCTGCCCTGCAAAAAATGCGATTAGTCTAGAATGAGTCCGGGAATAGTCACAAGGGAACATGCGACTAATACAACTTCTAATCTCTTCATATGAAATGAACTGCACCCTTTTGTTCGAGAATGTCCTATGAAGAGACTAATTGACCCCTTCTATATTCGAATGGGTATAAATGAGGACCAGTCCGTTTATAAAAAAAATAATATAAACCCGCTCTTCGAGTGAGAATCGAACCGGCTTCCCGAGGGTTGCTAAACGTATGCTCTGCTAACATGCTTGCATGCCATTGCCTAAGCGCGTACATACGAGTATACCAATTCACCATTTATTATACCCGAAAGAGACGAATATTGAACTAATCTACAATTATACCCGTTTGAGACTTGTTTGCGACTAATTCATAATACCCAAATTGTACCCGAATGAGACTAATCTTGGAATACTCTCTTAAGAGATTAGTCACGCAAATTTTTGCAGGGTGGTGCCATTGCTACTGCGACCGTTGCCGTCCTCGCGCCCAGCAACACCCTTTGACCAATTTGAATAAATGCCAGCTCAAAAGCGCCGCATTGTTGAAACTTTATTAATATGCATGTATGTTGATATGTACGAGTATGTATGTTTGCATTTAAGTTTGAATGTTCGTATGTCTTTTAATTTGTGATGAAAGAAATGTTGCTCGTCTTGCACGCTTGTAGAATTAACGCCCACATAATTTCCACACTGTTTTCATTTGATATACTTACTTACATATATGTATATGTACATGTATGTATATACAAATTTATGTATATAAATATGCACAAGTATACGAACGAAATATTATTTGTTTGCTAGTCACAGTTAAGGGTTTAAAATATGCATAAGAGCGTAGATACATAATCACACTTCAAATATCCCCCATTTTTATCCGATTTCACGCTATGTGCGCAGTTAGTACTTGAAGCGAATTCCGTAAATATTAAATTAAGTACGTTTGGCGAAGTCATCATAATCCATGAAAACACTTATTTGTGTTTATTTCAGTTATTAAAAAAATTTTATATATAATTCAAAAAACGCCATCTTTCCTAGCGATAAACACTGGCGTGGATAGATGTTATACAAAACGTTACGTGAAGTTTGTCGTATTCAGCATTAATTGGTTTTAGTTTTATTAAAATTTATTCTTTATGCCCAACTTTCAATAAAACAGAACTAGAATCCATTCCCTAAGCCTAAAGACAACTATCACAAAAATAGCAGGAAATTACATCGGATGGATTTTCAATGGTGAATCTATAGTCGTAGCCTTGCTAAGTCCTGATAACTCTCTCATTTATTGCACTACAAAGAATTTGCTTAGGCTAAGAGAGCTTTAATGCATCCCAGAATATGAACAAAGTTGGATCTAATGACACCCAGTATTTCATTGTACACCTCTGCTAGACCGAATAGATTTTAAAAAATTATGGAAATAAAACCTAGATGTAATTCAAATAATTAATATTCTCCTGAAACCTGTTCCACTAAATCACTATAATTTAAATTTTTTAATTGTATACTAAGCGTGCTCCATAGCGAACCGTGGTCGAGAAATCGAAAAACATGACCAATGGTGAAATAAGTTTTAAGAGCCTTCCTATTTTATATTAAAACATGTCTAAAATTCATTTCAGTGTATAGTGTTTTTATTAAAATATAAAAAGTTATAAAAACCATTTTGGTTGTTCGATCTAATTTTCGGTGTTGTTATCTAGTCTAATTACAAAGCAACTGAATACTCGCTAGATGGCGCTTGAGCTGAATCACTTTTTAAGTCGTATTTACAGACCCATTGCATTTAAATTCAAAGCGTGCATGATTAGCGTAATCAAACGTAAGTTTTTTAGAAATTTAACCAAAAAGTGGCGCTGGAATAGAAACTGACAATTGACATAATTTAATATATTTTTTAATTTTTTGTTCAGAATGAAGCCCACGTTTACTAAAGCGAAAACCCTTTATAGTATCCATTAAGTGTATCTAACTCTCCACATTTATACTTATTTTCGAGAGTGCTTAGTTTTGTAAATTTTATTAATTTTTACCTCATATGCTTATAAGCACAAAGGCACTTTTTCTATTTCCCTTGACATAATTTAATGCAGACACAAAAATGACCGTCGTAAATGACTTACCTACAAACTTTCATATGTCCACGAAAATAACCGAACGACAAAGAATTAAACAGCGCCAAGTTGCTGTGACAAAATTACATAAAATATATTCACATGCGCATGTTTTTTATACAATTATTACATTGCTTATTTTTGGGTCCTACATACAGATCGTATATACATATATACAAATTTAGGTATCCACTCTGTGTCACTGCTACTACGAGTACGAGTATATCTCCATTAATTTTTGATGAGCTTTTTTATTTGTAGGGCGCGCCCAAGTGGCGCAACCAATGAAAATGTGGGAGTAGTTGCCAATGTTTTCACGCTTAATTCCTTCATTTTTGTTTGTATATACATATACACATACAAATATTTGTATGTAAATGGCATATTACACCAGATTTTATAGACTGTTTGTTTGCATAAGTTTCTGTAATATTTAGATTTTATATTGACAGTTATGCGGTCATGTCTTGAATGTAGGCGGAGGGCAATGTAGAATTACCAGACTACATTAAAATCAGAGATTTATATATATATGTATATATGCATATATTAGAATATGAAAGCTGAAATGATAATGTGTACAGTGTTTGCATGTTCATAGTGGGAGGTTGAAAAGCACTCAGTTGGGAGTAGCTGTGATAAACAAATTGGCTGAGAAAATTGTCTCAAAATGGGCGCAAAATGTGCCGGCAAAGTAACAAACAACGGAGCAGAACATGCTTTTCCCAAGCTTATTATTGGATGGTTGGTTGCACGGCAGTTTAAATTTGTCATTGTTGCTAAAATTTGCTTTTTGTTTTACTTAGTATGAACAGGGTGGTTATGCTTAAGAGAGCTTGACAGATGAATTAAAGAGCAGAAAAAAACTGGCGCGTTAATTTAGCCAACAATATAATTTTGATAGCGCAATCTATCACTTAATTCCTTATATCAATTTTATGAATTATGAATATTTTGCTGCTAACAGCTATGTACAAGTTTCCCATATACCTTAGAAAAAATTTTGAAGATGTAGTGAAAAATATGCATACAACTTTTGGAATAAAATCCGTTCATAAATATGACATCTATAAATTACTCGACCCCAGCGCCACCTAGCGATTTTGCCTAAAAAAATGTAAAAATATATTCCTGAAGTAAAATGCAACCTATGTTTTAATTTTTAAAATATGTGAATTTATCAATAAAAACTGCATTATATCGCATCCAGAAGTTTTCGAATGATGCATTTATAAACAGATGCAAAGACAAAAATTGTTTATTGTTTTTGCTTATGTTACTTTTATAACAACTCCCATACTGTCGTTTTACCAGTCGCACGTGCGCATTTAATTCCCTACAAATGCCCCTTCATTTGAAAGATATTTACTAGTGCTATTAAAAAGTTGAAAATTTGAATGAAAATTAAAAATATAAAAATTTAAGAAAAATTGTTAAGCTTTGGTTCAGATAGTTGCTACCAGTTTATTTCCTAATCTGGCGAAAAAACTCGTACATCGATGATATTGTAGACATTGTTAAGTGAAATAACCGATTTTAAGCTATTCGATATAATATTATTATTTTTAGAGCATGGTAGTGCTGCGACCTGTTAGAGGTAAATAAGCCTGGGTCCACTTATACACGGGCATTCACACAATCCATGCTCAGAGGTCGACTCAAAGAGGCCAATAAATCTGCGATCCGCAACCTGCAAGAGTTCGATTATGTGAAGTTAGTATTCCTGCCTACAGTGACCTGTCAAGTAACCGGTGAGAGTTCTTAGACCCTCTCTTTTGAGATTGAGAAGTCTTCCAGACACTTCAAGGGAAGGACATATGAACCCTTTGGACGATCGCCACTGGGCTAAGATTCTTGCGTCCTTCCACTCTGGAGCTCTATCATGTATTAGTTGGAAGGACCACAGCATGACTGAGAGCCATAAAAACTAAGTTGGGCTCCGCTTTTGTCAAGATAATCCGCCCTTTCATTGCCATGCAAGCTTTCAGGACCCAAAACCCACCACAGAGTAACTCTGTTGTCGGATCCAACTGTCTACCAACCTTGAAAGAGTCTATTGCCATTTATTCTGCCTGGCTGTCTAACAATATGTAAATACTGGCCGCACTATTCCTTTTGCGTCCGCCTGACATATGTTTGGATATACACTAATGGGGACACATTTTTGAAGTCTAGGTCTAAATAACCTGTAACCAGTGCCCCGGTTATCGAGCTTGGATCCGTCAGTGTACCAGACGAAAGATTCATTGTTGATTGCTTTCCTCTCCGCTTCACAGGTGTCCTTTTCAGGAACAATAACTCTGTAGCTTTTGGTAAAGAATAGTTTTCCAAGCATAGTCTGTGAATTTGACAACTGAATATTAATTGAGTGATTGTAAGGTCGATTCATACAAAATGAATAGCTCACAAAAGCACGCAAAATAAAATGATTGTGTCTCGTTGTCGGTGCTTGTTTTAAGTGATTAAATCATTAATATATATTTTGAGCTTACGATTCCAATGAAAGTTTTGAAATTGCCTTGAAGTATGCAGACACCGACTTTCCTAGTTCTTCTGCCATTCTACTCTTTTGACCCATTTATTCGCTTGTTCACCTCACTGCAAGAAGCAAATGCGGGAGTATTGTAACTGTCCAAAGTACACTTTAATGAATGCACAAATAGTAGCAAAGATAGTGACAGTGACACCCTTAAGAAGTAAATGCAACAGCGGACATTTTTTATATAAATTACGACCGTCTAAGGTTTATACGTACATACATATATGGGAGACAAGTGTGCCGTGTCGCCGTTGTTGTAAGAAATTATTTTTTAATAAACGCCAAGTATGTGAAATTCTCCTTGTTGCTGTTTAGCACAATGTCCTGGCCTGCCACGCATTGAGCCTTAATACACTGCTATGAGCACGTTGTGCTTGGAACATTTTAACAGCGCACAACCACTCGCTGGTCACCATTCCAAGAACTCCAATACACACTTGAAAAAAATATGTATATCTTCTTGCCTATGCAAATACTTCAAGCTGGATTTTGGTTTGGTTCTTGCCGCCTTTGTTGTTCTTGTTTGTGTATACATAGCAGAGTAAATAAACTTGGTACGCTTGTTATTTCTGTGTTTTTTTTTTTTACTTCAATATTAGCACAAAGAATGTCCTCCTCAGTATTTTACGCGAATAATGTTAACCAGCTGCAAATATGTACTAGATTTATACATATGTACATAGGCACTTGCATAGATGTATGTATGTACATACAATATATTCTATGAATTTAACTACTTCCCTCATCTCACCTAGCAACGCATTTGACAACACAGCGGAATTATTAGTTGCGTTCAGCTACGCAACTTAGGTTGTCATTCGTTTCGGTTGTCTACTTGCAGTGTTTGTTGTTTGCTACTACATGTGGATTTTGTTATTGCTTTAGGAGTAGTACATAAATATTTAGCTGCTTTTACTCCTTCAACCCTCGCCGTTCACTCATCCTTTGTAGTGTAATTTTTCTACCGCGCCGCACGCATTTTCTTAGGGTCTAAATTTTTTTTTTCACTTTTTCTTTTCATTTGCGTGTGCCACATTGTTTACTTTGCTGTCATTCTCCCCACACATTTTGCTACGCTTAACAATTTGAAGAGGGTGAGGCATTATCCTTAACGTCTTTTTTTCGCCGCCTAGCCTGTTGCAATTGAATTTATAGTGTGATTTTGTTATCTTTTATTGGCAATACGTGATCTACTATGTGGACCCTTACATGTCTCGAATGTGCGCGCTCTAACACGTCCTTAGTATATTCATACATATGCAATTATGTGGGTGTGTGTGTGTGTATGTGTGTGTGTGGGTGAGCGCGTGTATGCTTTTATCTATTTTCATTCAAGCCGCCGCACAGCAATTTGTCATTGTTTCACCCATTTTTGTTATTGTTGGCCTGTCATCATTTATTTTTACCTTCGTCAAGCTCATTGCTAATGGTTTAATTTTTTTTTATTTTTTATCTTTTGGTTTTGGGATTAGTGTCGCCATATTGGAGTAGCAACAAATATTTGCTTAGTCGCAATTTGTGCCCGAAAATCCTTTTTTAATTTACCAGCCATTGAATTTAATTGGTGAAGCTGATTAAATTTGTTACGGCCTTCATGGGGTTTGCCTTTTTTTTCTCCCATTCCATTAAATAAGGATGCTATTTTTTTTTGTTTGATTGTCTTGCGCTGCTACTGATTGTATTTTATGCAATACATACTAAGTATAAGGGGTTTTCTGTACCACCAATAATTATTAATAGCCGCTTAACTGAACAAAATGCTTGAAGACTCACAATTTGCTTAGTGATTGAAGCATGAAGACGAAAATTACAGGAATTCTAGTTAAGTTGATATTTATAGCTGTTTTAAGATCTGCAAAGTGGACGAAACTCATTATTTATTATCGCCAACTCAACTTTTTCCACTTGGTCTTTCCAACGCAGAGGAGGTCTTCCTTTTCCTCTGCTACCACCAGTGGGTACCGCGTCAAAAACCTTCATAGCTAGAGCTATTTCATCCATTCGTTCTTAATCCGCTGCACTATGTCTATGTCGTTATAAAGCTCGTACAGCTCATCGTTCCATCGAACGCGGTATTCGCCGTCGCAAAGACGCAAAGGTCCATAAATCTTTCGAAGAATCTTTCTCTCGAACACTCCAAGATCCCTCTCATCTGATGTTGTCATCGTCCATGCTTCTGCTCCATACAATACGACGGGCATGATGAGAGACTTATAGAGTGTGGTTTTTGTCCGTCGAGAGAGGACTTTACTGTGCAATTGGCTACTCAGTCCGAAGTAGCACTTGTTGGCAAGAGAGATTCTGCGTTGGATTTCAAGGCTGACGCTGTTATTGGTGTTAATGCTTGTTCCTAAGTAAACAAAGTCCTCTACTTTTTCTGACCACAATGGACTCTAAATCTAGTCTAACTGAGCCCCATCTTTGGGGCTACCACCCCCTAACCTAACTGTCAACAGTGATGTTTGATCCCAGTCGTGAATGTGCCGTCTGTCTATTTGATGACAGGAGATACTTTGTCTTACCCTCGTTCACCTCCAGACCCATTCGCTTCGCTTCTCCAAACATTTTGTAAAAGGCAGAACTAACTGCGCGGTTGTTAAGGCCAGCAATTGCACACTCTTATAAAAGATGGTGCCTGACCGATTTAGTTCTGCGGCTCGAATTATATTCTCCAGCATCAGGTTAAAGAAATCGCACGACAAAGAGTCACCCTGTCTGAAACCTCGTTTGGTATCAAATGGCTCGGATAGGTTCTTCCCAACTCTGACGGAGCTGGTGGTGTTGCTCAACACTTCAAATAACATTAGCAAAATCTTTGATATTCATATAGGTTTTTACTTAGCCGTGTCCAGATCGCAGAATGAAAGAGAGAGTGTATTTAAAGGTTTAATTCTGCAGTGAGGGAAATACACAAGTATACCCATTAAGATGGATAATTGAAAACAGAAAAGAATTTTATTTACAGGAAGTTGGGCCATTGGCCCATTCTAAAGGAAAACTCTGAAGGTGATATGACTGCTTTTGTTTGATTTTACTAAGTGCTATTCCACTATAAAATGAGCTCCTAAATCTAAAAAAAAAATGGTAAGTCTTACTTTTTTTCATTATTTGGAAAGTATAGTACAGAATATACAAGTCTGAAAAAAAAATGATTGAGAGCGGTTTTGGTTTTTTTTGTGTAATTCTTATGTTTTTGTGTGTGCTGAATCCGAAAGTAACTTTAATTTTGTCATAGGACGTCACGTTTTCTGACAATGTAGGCGCAATGTTGAACAAGTTGGTATCTTAAAATAAAATATATAAGATTAAAAAAAATTTTAAATTTATAACTGCGTAACAAAACTAATTTATTTATATAAAATACATTAATTAGTAAGCACTAAACACATTTTTTTTTCTCAGTGAGACTCCTTTTGGTACATTTTCGCTTGTGGGAAGCATCGGGATGAACTCTTTGAAGCGTCCAACAGTAGTCTACCAACATTAAAACGCTCCATCTTCCCTGGTATCTTTTTTACATCTTCTTAATATCTTGGTGAAAGAATATATATTCTTAAACGAAGGACAAAAAAAATTACAAACTTTCTTAAAAAGTATAAATTCAAAAGGTATTTTTTTTTTTTAATTTTCCGAGTGTGCAGTTTTATAGCAAGCCATTGAATTACAAAGCACTCGAAGATTTATTTTCATTTTTTCATTGACGTTCTAAGGCAATTTAAAAAAAAAAATCGCTACATTTGTATATCAGAAATTGCGGAAGAACGCATATACAAAAATTTTTTAAAATGGATTTTTTCTCAAACTTACAAAGTAATATATTACATTTGGATGGTCTTGAAAACTAGTGTATGCTCATACAAATTCTGAAATTTTTTTTTAGGTTTGAAATTTTATAAAAATGTCATCACTTAAACTATTGCTTGAAGCGAAAAAATTTCAATTTACCAAGTACGGAAAGGAAAAAACTGTATGTACATATCTATCGGCACCTAAAATGCAAAAGATCACGTTTTGTTAAAATTTGACGAATTTCAACATATTACCAGTCCCATATAAGTTTAAGCATATATTTAAAAAAATTGCGATTTTATGAACGAAATTAAAAAGTACTTTTTATTTGAAAAAATTTTGTGATTCACCTGTAAAAAAACAATTTTATGATTGTTACGCTTTTTTTAAATAAGAAAATTTGAAATCATTTATTAACTTCCTATTTGCAAATGATAATTATTTGTTAATTCTTTGCGTGCTCATTAATAACTGAACGTGAATAAGCTAACATCGATCAAACAGTAAGCCACTGCTTTTTTGAGTTTTATCATTTATGCAAAAATAAAATTGTTTAACGTACGTTAATTATCAATTTTCTTCTCGGTTTAATTATTACTCCAAGAACTAAATATATTCAAAAGGAAGTATTGTGCTTCCTGCAAAGAATTTGAAGCTCTAATCAAGCACGCCTCATAAGCAGCTCTCGAAAGCAATTACATTTCTACAACAACGCATCTAATTACTTAATGACACATATTAATTGTAAAACGTATATATGTATGTATGTATATGTGTAGTAATTACAATGAATTTACTAATGTTGTGACCAAGTAATTTAGTATGCCTGAGGGCATACATACATTCACACAATTATATACATTCATTTAAACCACATATTCCATTTAGCTAAATACTCTACAAGGGCAGGACGGCTCAAATATATGCTGTTACTAAATTCACGTTAGAACATAAATTATGCCTGGATCGCCATGGTTATAAATAAAATATTGAAATGCCGGAAATAGCCAAGGAAACGAAAATAAATATTTAGAAAAAAAAACTAAGCTAAAATATCTTGCCCCATTCAAATTTATAAGTGCGTATGTATTAAGCGCCTATCAAAAAGAAAAAAGAAATTTCAAATCAAATTAATGTATATTCGAAGAAGGGGAATATAATATTTAAGCTTCATAATGGTGGCATAAAAAATATAATGAAAAAGAAAAATATTATCACATGCTCAACTCCTCCACTTGAAACTTTTCTTTAAAGATGTTCCTTAACAAGTTTAAACTAACAACAAATAATCAATTCATTCTTTAATTCATTCATTCCAAGTAGTTATAAGGAAGTTAATAATAAATTGCAGATTAAAGGATTAAAGATGCAATAGAAGTCATTAAAAAAAACGATTTGGTTAGAAACAAAATTTTGTTTAGTGCTTACAAGAAGTAACGAGCATTGAAACAATACAAATTATAAATTATATTATACAAAAATGTTATTTTTGATTAAAATAAAAAATAAATAAAATTAATATTCTAAGATTTATTTTGTTGCACACAATGTTCTAATGCACTTATATTTTTTCATCTAGTAAATTCTTTAAAATAAATTATCATCATGAGAGGTACATATCAAATTCACTTTAAAAACCTCTTGAACTTTTTATTGCTCTCATACCTACTAACTTTTGAAACTCTTAAGTTTGATATCTGTATGTATCACATACATTTTAGCTGTTAAATGAAATGGCAAAGACGAAATAAAAAGGGGAATCCTATTCTCGTGTATTTTTCAAACAAAATTAATGCGATTCTTAAGAAATATGTATACATATGTTATGTATATGGTATGTATCAAAGCAAACTGAACTGGGCACATCAGTTGAACACCTGATTTGATTTATTATTTTTTTATTTGGGTTTTTCTGAAAACTTTTCTTCACATTTCGAAATGGGTATACCTAAGAGCCCAGCAAAAACACCGGAAACGCTTTTTGTAGTAATGTGTTTACCTCGAAAACGAACTAAATAGCTAAAAACTGGTAATCACTATCGCATCTAAAACGCACTACTTTTAGAGTTAGGCCACCTTGAGATTAAAAAAAAATCGCTTTTTTCTATTAGCTAAAATGCTTCCTTATACTAGTCCCGAGATTACGGAAAATATGAAATACATACATAATTTTGATGGTTAAAGTTGTTTTTTTAGTTACGATTACTGCGAGGAAGCTGATGCGCAATGGGTCAGTATTGCAGGCAGTAGGCTTAGTAATGCAGTGAAAAATGCAAGAAAGTCGACGTTAGCGAACGGGAATAAAGAACGAGAAGACTAAGAAACTCAGGAAGGTCATGTTTATGGGCTCGGAAATGCGAATTTTTTTTCAAAAAAATGGTAATAAGCAGTAACATTACTTCAAACACTCAAAAGCATGTATATAAACTTTAAAGGCGTTACGGTACAGGACATATCTCCTACAAATTTCAACCGATTCCGAAGATTTTTACACTAAAAATACAATCCTCTTCTTAGGATTTTTGCAAAACATATATTTCATTTGTTTGTAACAAATCCATATAATGGTAAATCCCTACGATAGATAGATCATACCCAGTGCATTTCTATAGAAGACAAAAACTCGATTGTATACTCGCCCTGTCAGGGAGGCCGTATTGACAGTACCATATCAACTATAATTTTCGATATAAAGTTCTGAAAAAATGTTCTAAGCAAGATCAATGTAAGCACATTAAAACCATATCACGGTGTATACTTTCTCTGCAAAAAAAAACTTGGGCATCGTTGTTGGGTTCTTAACGTGGCATAACACTCCTTCAGATAAGCAAAGAGTTTTAAAACAATCTTTAAGTCGAACCTTCAAGGTTGTATTGCCCCTTAAATAATTTGCAGATCTTTTGCTGGGAACGTATACTCATAGATATTACTTTGGAATGTATAAATTGTCTTTCGATTATTTTACCCAATACGCATAATGCATAGTCGACCATCAGCAATTAAGCCCGTTGACATGCCGTGTGAAAGAATTGTTCTTTCGCTTAAAATAGAAAAGGTGGAATAAGTCCGTTTGTTGTTTAGTGATTTTTACGGTTCCTTAGAGTTTTTTATATACATATATGGAATTAAATTATTTAATAAACATCTATGCTATGCATTAATGCTATGTACGCATTTGTGTGGCTATCTATCTATGTCCTGTGTTAGATAAAAATTTGGTAGTGTCAACACTGTGCCTAAGTAATTCCTAATGGATATATTTAATTAATTTGTTTAATTATTATTTGCTTAGCCATATTTGCATAGATAAATCTACCGTTGTACATGTATGCATATACAAATGTATGTTTATCTATTATCTATGCTGTGTTATGCGAGTTATTCAATTAGTAAATGAAAGCCCGAATGAATACCATTGACAATTTGCAGGCAACAAATGACCAATCGAGAAGCATCGCTCATTTTAATATACCTAAATTTTGCTCTTTAAACCCTTCTTGCTGTGTTAGCAATTTGAATAATCGCAGAAAAATTTATATAAAATATGTAAGAAATTAACTTTACTTTAAACACTTTAAATGTATCTTAAATTTTGCTGTATATATTTTGAACATAATTTCTATTTTGTAGCTTTGAATGCAATTATGAAGCTCTGAATTCGGATTTTACAACAAAAGATATAATAGATAAGACTTAAGAATAATGAAGTTCCAAATTAATTAATTGACAAAAAGCAAATAAAATTGAATAAAATGAAGTTCAATTGTTCAAATCTATTAAAAAAATTTTATGTCTGCTGGAAAATGTTTGCAAATTTTGACATACTTGTCCGAGTAAGCTCCGGCGCAAATGTGAACGGATTTTGGTAATTTTTTTTTTTGCTATATGGGCAACGGTTTTGAAGATAAATTTTTAAAATAAGTACTTATTTTAATAGAAAAACATTTCATTTCACTACAAAAATGATGATAAACTATTGAAGTCTTAAAGACATATTTTTAGTTATAATTTTTAAAAGCATTTTTTTAAAGCGACTTATTGCATGAAAAGACGTCGTCGAAAGGGTAGATACAGTCAAACGGGCAAAGATCGGACTGTCAGTTATCGGATGTCGCAACCTCTTTTTTCACTTGACCGTGATGTAACATAGAGTGCGGCCATTCTTCTTAAAAAAATGTTTGATATACAATTTCATTTGGTTCGTTTTCGAAAAATATTTAACCCAAGTGAGATTAAATGCTTTCTTAATAAAATCACAGTTTGAAAAATTAAAGCACGTCTCTTCTTTGTCATAAATGCTCATTCCTCTATTTACGAAATGTAATTTTATTATTCGCTAGTTACGCTCTGACACAAATATCAATGCAAAAAAATATGCAAGTGTTCCAAATTTATCAATTATTTTTAAGTTAAATAACTTCATATGTTGTATATGTCTGCTATACTTTTCCTGCAACAATAACCAAATGGCAATATGCATTCGTCATTATTGATAATAAAATTTTATTCGCCACTTTGACTACAGCTATGGCAAATTAATTCAATTTTCTTAATTGTAAAATTACATCGTTGTTCTTCGGCATTTTTTTTTATACAAATTAACTAAAGTGGAAAGCAGAGGAAAATAATGATATATGTTGGCTTGCGTGTGCGCATAAGTGTCTATAAAATTGGCGCCGCTTTCTTATGGGCTATCATGTAAAGGCAGACAATCAACCGTACACACAACTAAAGGCCCATACATAAAATACGATTATAAAGCAACATACTCGCATACACATTACATACTTACATATGTTTGTATGTACATATGTTGTGTGTGACAAGTAATTACAGTTCAATGGCAGAAGAGAATTACGGTAAGCTGTAATTTTTTTCACCTGCCGCCATTATTTCTTTTATGGATTTTTCTTTTCTCTATATGCGAAGAATGCTTGGAGGCAACTGCAACAAATATACATACGCACACAACATATGTACATATCTACATGCACATGCCTTCATAGCCTTAATATGTATGTGTAGAATCTGCGTAGTCGTTGATTTACACTCATCTGCAGGTGAATTTGTGTCGCCATCAAAAACATTTTATTGCCGCGGCTGGCGGCTGGCGGCTGGCGGCTGTCGGTTGACGGTTGACGGCTGCCGGCACTGGAGACAGCAAAAAACAGCCAAATACTAGGCATAAAATGGGCAAGAAGAAAAAATAACAGGTATGCAAAAAACAAAAAAAAAAGGAAAGTGCCACTTTGATGCACCATGATAAGCGGATGGGCGTACGCGCCACTTGAGATGGGAACCATGGACGAAAAGACTTTCTTTGTGTGGTGCCACAGCCGGAGGAAGAGAATAAAAAAAATGTAAGTCAGCCAAGCGCTGAAAACTACTGCGCGTTCACTCGCTGCATTGTGTATTTGTATATGTGTGGTAGTAAAACAATTGCATTAAAACAAAAGCGTTATTAAAAGCAGTCAGCCGAATTGCCTTTTAACCACCAACATTGTGCGAGTGTGTGTGTGTGTTTATGCTATTCATGCGTGAGTGGTTGTTAGTAAATTTTAAATATTTTTTAAGGTATAATTTTTGGCGCGACAAGTGGCGCGACAGCAACACTAATGTGTTCTGCTTAATACGAGAGCTTACACTTATTCAGTCGGCTTTTCGTAATAAATACGGATATATGTACATATGTATGTATGTATATGCAAAAACTGAAGTTGATCTTTGTATGTGTAAATGTATGTACTTTTATCTGTTTTGTTTTTTAATTCCATAGAAGTCAAATTTTATTTCGAATCGACTGAAAAAAAATAAAATTATAAGTCTGTAAAATGTTGCCTGTCACCATGGCCCCCGCGGACGCGGTGACGTGCGCTCAGCAACAGCAACAGCCAACAAGGAAAGAAGAAAGCCCTTCAACGCTAACAACAAAAGTACAGCAACGATGGCGGTCGCGTTGGCAAAAACAGAAGCCGCCATCACTTCACTTATTTGTCGTGTGCCATTTTGGCTTTTTTGTTTGCAAAGAACAATTTTTATTCGTTGGTTTATTAAAGCAAATTCATGGAAATAAAAAATAAGCGAAAAGCAACTACAAAAGACAGCAATAAACAAATGATATGAGGCTTGAAAGAAAACATGGAACGGCTATTTGGTGGCCGTTATTGGCATTTAGGGGAAAAATCATTTGTACAGTGGCGGTCAAAATAAAAGCTGTTATTTTATTGTGCAAATTTCGGCAATCAGCTATTGCCTCATTAAATTCATGTCGTACTCAAAAATTATCTTAACTTTCCAATTAAAAATTTTAAAATTTTAAATATTTTTATTTTTTATTTTTTTTTTAATTTGATAATTTTTGTAAAAATGTAAAAATGTTAAATTTGGATTTATTATCAAAATTATTAAAATTTATAGAAATAAATTGCTGTTATTATTTAAGCCACCACTGTGGTTATGACAGTAGACATATTTCCTCTTTATTGGTGATGGTCCAGCACGCTTGCAGTAGAAAATGGTTAAAAATTGTTTAAGCACGAAAAAAATGGATACAATCATAAAAATTCGAAATTGAGTAAGAAACGGATCCTATTCCACTAAAAATTTCGTCGAGGTATAAGTGTTGGCGATGCAACTTGCAGAAAAAGGATTTGTTTAAAATCTTCTTCTTGTTTCAAAGTTGGTCATAAGTGTAAAAGAATACACGATCGTATTTTTTGTATAAACCCCTATTTTTTAACTTAAAACTTTTGAGATAGGTTGAATTTAGTGACAATATGACCTCTAATGCCATAGACTATGCTATCGGTATCGGTCAGGCTATGCCCAAATTTTCTACTGATCGAATAAGAATGCATTCTCATCAAGCTGACATTTGCATCACATCAAGATATTACACAGAAAATTGCAAAACCGAGCAGTGTAGAGGATGAAGGTTCTTTTACAAATACATTTTCGGTAGAAGCATGAACTAGTCGGGGAGTTCTAAGTGAGAGAATGCCCGGGCATTGATTGCCATACATACTTAAACGTTACTCGTTTCTTTTCATTGAATTTTGTTTTACCCGTTCTTTGTCAGTGAAGATAATTTGTGCCGTTTAATTTATTTTTAACTCCTACTATACACTTTTTTTATTTTAAACCAGATATTCTTGTATTTTCATAATTTTATTATTTCATCATAATTAAAAATGAGTAGATGATTAATCTATACATCAGAGATTCGAAGCTGTAAACTTTCAATTAATACGAAGGATTCTAGAAAGAAGCGCATGCAAATTGTATATGTATAAGTTACCAAAAAAGTTCACTCCTAGAATATTATTATGCTCATTATACCAGGTGTTATCATGGAAAATGGAAAGCAAAACTTTTACTTTTCGTTGTGGCTTCTAAGCGATACACACGTACAAATAATTGGAAACCATTTTGCGAAGTAGTCGTCGCTGAATCCACAAGCTAGATATCCATTTATACTTGCACATATGTATATTTACTCGTAAACTATGCAGAAACATAGATTTTTCTATGCAAAAAAAGCTTTGTCGCTTTTGTCTTTGTAGACTTTTGAGCAAAGTTAAAAAATTTAGTCATCAAGGAAGCAATTAACTGAATTAAATTCAGCTCAAATACATATTTTGCTCAGTCAGCATTTTTTGTTGTTTCTTTAGTGCACAAACAGCCTCATTAACATTTTATTTCTTGTTTAAAATTTCCACCAAGGAAAATGCTTAGCTAACTAGATGATTTGGCAAAAATACTGCAGTTGTCATTGTCGTTTTTTGACTTACGTTGCTTGGTTTGTTTTTTTTTTGACTTGGTGTCGCAAGAGGATTAGCTATTTTTTGCACACATATCTCACAAGTGATTAGTCTTGTGCTTTAAGTTAAGAATGCAGGTACATAATTTTTTGAAAAAATAAAAAACTGGTAGCGTTAAGAAACATTGCTATGAGTTCTGAGAAGTAGCAGGGAAAAGAAACCCGTTCAGGGCTCTGCAAGGTCGATTTATAGTCCAGCTAGCAATGAGCGATTAAGGAATGAAATCTTTAATCAATCGAAAGAGACGAGGTGTTCAGAAGACAACTATTATACTAACTGACTTTTTTTACGCAAGTCTACAAACAGCTGGAAGCATCGACTTTCTAATTATTCTAAAATTGCTCTTATAAGGAGAAACTTTCATTACCATTATAGTATGCCATCTGGCCTTACAAATACAGGCTATGAAAAATAAAAACAAGCTCAGTTATAATAAAAGTTAAATAAATCAATGTTGATACACTCTATTCAAAAATTATAGCACAAACACATATTGACCCATTTGGAAAATTTATTTGTCCTCCCATTATTTACAATTCTTTTTCATTTAAAATAGCGTTAATTTGCTAACAAACGCCACTAAAAACAATTTTTTAAATTTAATAAATATAGTTAGATAAATAAAAGTTTTATCGAAATTTAGAATTAAAAAAAAAAAATTAGAATTTTTGGGGTATGGTGGTATGAAGCTCATTCAGTTTCAGTATAACAAAGTATAGGTTTCTAGTAGTTGCGAGTTACTATGACTTTTGACAATTTTTTTTACAGACGCTCCTCCGTAACGCCTTCCATATAAAAAATAATCGGCGTTTTGCGTAGTATGGAGGAAACCGTCAGTAAAAAAATTATCAAAAATCAGTGATAACTTGTAGGCAATTGAAACTTGCACTTTCTCAAACTAAGATTGCTGCAATTGAAAAAACTACATACTCAAAAAAATTCTAAAATATTTTTATTAGAAGTTGACAAAAGTGCTGGTGCTCATCCTCACACAAACAAAAAAAAAATATGTTTAATGATTATCCTTTAAACATAGGCGTCGGCCCATAGCCTATTAGAAGTCCAGGCATCTTGCGGAAATAAAACTTCAATGAAATAATCAGGAATAAAAATAAATGTCAGATCAAAGGATAAATCATCGACACTTTCAGAATCAGTAATGTAATCTTAATCGTCGCTCGGCCCATCATTTATAGAATTATTCAATTGCAAATTGGGCGAAAGATTTGAGCACAATTTTTTAGCGGTCTGGTCTTCATTGAACCCAATACGACATCTTGGGCAAGAGTATTTGCCAATTAAAGGAAATAAACGATTGTCCCAATGTTTTGTTACGAGTTTCACACTTCTGTGAATGTGCAGTTTCTTTTTGTGAGGATTGTAACATTTACTTGGGGGTGACATATTAAGCTACAACTAATAATAAAAATATAAATAATACACAATTCAATAACTAAGCTATACTTACTTATTTTACCTGCACTTAGACAATAATATATATATATATACAATATCTCGTTGATATGTGCAATTAATATAGTACGTGCACAGCTAGTTGGAGTTACATCAATGATATTGAGTTAATAAAGAGTATAAAAGAGTAAAGCGCCCTGGACGTAGTGTGTGGTAGCGCTCGCACTCAAACACGCTAATCGTGCAAGTTCGAATCATGGTATCTTTTGAAAAAAAAATCCGCACACTTTGAAATTTTTATATGTTACTAAATAAGCCATGTAGAAAATTTCGAATTTTTTTCAGAATTTTAGATGCTCCAGAACGATATTTTGCAAATAAATATATATTATAAAAAAAACAAATAGTTCGCGTTAGAAAAAATTGCATTATAAACTACGACAGAGTAGTAAAAAGCTGTGCAAATTTCATCTCATTTGAGCGAATGGATTATGAGATATAGTAAAACAAAAAAAAAAAAAATGGCAAGAAATTGCCTATAAACAATAAATGTCAATAACTGGTACACTTTCTTTTCGAAATTATATTTTAGAAATCGATTCTTAATGCTCACGAGCTACACATTTAAATTGAAAAACAAAACCGACTCATTTTTAGTGATTATTTGAAAGTTTTCTTTGACTGACAAAAATATATAAAATAAATGAACATATGTTGAGTTGCTACTGTACATTACCAAGCAGCTAAATTTCAAGAGTTTTAATAGTTTCAAATAATTTTAATAGTTTAAAAACTGATTGTAAATGGTTTTTCTAAGAGAATGAACTATATTTGATTAAAAAAATAATTTTAACTAAATAAAAGAAACATGAAATGCCTAAATCTATCAGTGGTTGTGCTATAATTTGTGAACAGAGTATATTATAAAGTATTGCCAAACAAAATGGCTCTAAATATATTTAGATACGTACGGTTTATATATCTTATACTCATTTTATTATATCATTTTTTTTTAAGCCACAAAGCATTTATCGTCAGTGTTAACCACTTTGCAATTCAATGAGAGTGATTTAAGACACTCTTTTGTGAAAGGAAACCAAACAACTTATTTAAAGGGTGACAAAAATAACCCAAAAACTGAATTTGTAAATGGTTAAGCATGAAAGTTCTACTACAGCCGGTCACATTTACCACAAAATATCGACAGCAGACAACAGGCTAAATGTAAGTCAAAAACAATTTTGGACAATGCAAGTATGTATGTATGTAAATATTGTGCATTCACCTAAACAACCGTTCCATCAACTAAAAGAAAATTGAGCTTTGTGTGAAGCGGTTAGTTAGTGTTAAATGTAAGTTAGAGTTGTGAAAAGAGTTAAGGAGTAGATGTCGTAAGAAAGAGCAAATGGGATGTGCAACAAGTAAAAAAGTGAGATGAAGCTTAACTTTTTGTCAGGGACATAAATCTAAATTTAATCTTATACAACTGCTAAAGGCGCCAGAGCACCGGAGAGAGTCTCACAAGCAATTCATCGAGCCACGCCGACGGCAGGAGTAATATAGAAAAATGCTAAGAGAGAACGGGCTACAAGGGGAGAAGTGTGGCAACTAATTTGTAACGAGATTAGTAAACGATGCGTTGTAAAGGATGTGAATGGACGTACGTGCACACATACATACATATACATATATACATATGTATGTATTTACGAATGTATAGATTCGTATGCAACAATGGTGTCTGAGCAAAAGAGGGTTTTCCCAATGTCGTAAAGAGAAAATTTATTTGAAAATGCTGAGATTTTCTATGCAGGCAGTGTTAATTTAAATTTATACATACAATTGCTGCACACACACAAGAACGCATATATGTATGTATAACATATTTGTTTGTATGTAAGTTTGCACTGTTGTGCAAATACAAAAGAACAAAAAGTTTAAGTCAGCTTAAGTCTCTGTTGTAGATAAGTGTAGAGCGAATATTTCAATTGCAACCCTTTTTTTTTGTGTAGTATTTGTGTAAAACTACTACAATTTGTGCTGATGTGTATGTGTGTGTGTGTGTGTGTGAGTGCAAACGTTTGTATGCGCTCGTCTCCAATCCTACAACTTACGTTCATTCACTTTCAAAGCATAAAAGCTCTTTTTCACTTTAAATGAAAATTGTTTATAATTCCCTCAATAAATGCTGACATCATTTCCAAGTGAGTTGCATGAAAATCAAATTTAAATATTTGCCAAGCAAACACGCACACTTCAACCAACAAATGCATATGTATTCATAATAAGTTTGTGCACTCATAGTCGCTTACAAGCTCATAAGCTCACTAGAAGTTTCCCCTTTTGCCATAAACCACTGTTTCTTATTTGGTTTTGTGTGTGTGTTGTTGTGAGTGTTTGTGCGCTCATGTATGGGAGTGTTGATGGTGCTGTGTGCGGCAACAGTCAAAATCTCCCAAGGCACTTGAGCTATTTTCCACTCCGTTGCCAAGTTTTTGCCTCACCAAAAAACGCACACATTCGCATGAATATACATATATGTATGTATATGCAATCGCTGACAATTTTGCACAGCCCCGACAGTCAAAGTGAACAGTGTTCAACTAGTACGAAGCTAGTTCTTTTTAATCTCAAACTAGTCAGCGCTTCGGGGAGTTTGAAAAATTTCAATTGTCTTCATCAATAAATCAATAAATCTCTGATATTTCAAAGTCTCTTGCAAAGCATTTGAATACAGAAAAAGAAATGCTAAACAATTTTGTTGAGAGAAATTATCTGACTAACAGTTTAACAATTAAAACACTTTATTGAGTTATTTCAAAGAACTACGCAGATATTATATGCAAAAATAAGTTCTGGCTGCAAGCTAGGTGTAAATTTGGTAGCCACTTTCCAGAATAAAGACACAAGAGCGGGTTTTCTATTATGAAATAATGAAAACAAGTTAACTATTTGTAAGGTTGTACAAAATTTTGAATCAATTTAATTTTTTCCAGCCCAATTTCCGGCATACACACCTATAAAATTAATTCTCAATAACCTGAAAAACATTATATTTAAAAACAACAAATTTTGGGCCGTTTTTACAGTAGGAATATAACAGAAGTTTAACTTAAATTTTTATACAAAAATTGTATACAAAAAAAGGGTTTACCTCCGATTGTAGGTCAACTATGCACTGTAAGAGCGGCCCTTAATATAATGTGATAAACTTTATTTGAGAAAAAAAATACCAGTTTCAACTCGATATTATTTTTTAAGCATTATATAAACTATTGTTTTTTCTTTATTATTATTGTTATCATTAACTATACTAATACCCTTCTCAATATATAGGATTACGAATTGATGATAAAACGATAAAAAACGACGTACATTATTTGCCTTTTGTGTGACAAATTTGGAATTCCACCCATTCGTTTATTTTTGTTTTTCTAAGTTTCTCTGACATTTTTACCGCAAACTACACACATTCTTTTACTTATATGTGGAGTATACCATATTGAATGAATTCGTCTTGAGCTACAGTAGAAAAACAAAATCCCTGTGAATTTTATTTTTGGTTTTAAAAGCTAAGTCACCAAAAAAAATTTTGATAAACTACCTTAAATTGAAAGCATTCTTATCAAGGTGAAAAATTTGACTATTCATTTAAATAAAATATCAATAACTTTTTGTTGCTTTTACTTATTTGATGTGACAAAAAAATTTAAGCTCGTTTAAAACTATGTATTTCAAGAATACAAGTAATTTTGTTTTTTAATTTTAATTCAATTAAAAAGTTTACTTCTTTGGTAGTATTCTTGTCAAAGTTAATAATCCACATGTAAATTCACACAATTTTTAGGATGCTGGTGTAATTCTAGTCACCATCGTACTAGTCAACCACTGAAGGCATTCTTTTTCGCCTTTCCGCTACTGGGTAGCCTGCCAACAAGCATATTCGAATGCTGTGACAAGCGCAGCAGCCCACCAGTTAGGGATACTGATTTTGTAGCAGCTTGCGCATAATTCTATGCCATCTGTAAGATATGCAACGTAACGTCACTTTGGAGGACGAAACAGCAAAAATAACAACAAAAACAAAACAAAAAAAAACCATACAGAGAAAGTGTGTAAGCAAAGTATAGCTTTTTCTTGTTGCACAAACTGTTGATATGCCTAGCAACAACGAACAGCAACAACAACAACAACAACAACAACAACAACAACAACAATGAACCTAAGCAACAACAACAACAACAACAACGCTTACGAGAAACAACTTTTTGCATTACATATGTATATGTTGTATGTATGTATGTACGTAGTAAGAACTTGAAAAACTTTTTCATAGCTTTGTGAAGCAAGCAGCTGGCAGTTGACTTTATTTGCTGCAGTTGTTGTTGTTGCAAAGTACTGTTGCAATGCAAATATAGTATGTGGTCGCAGTGATTCAGTGGCACTTCTGCCATGATTTTCCTTTAGTTACTTATTTATTTGCCAGTATTTTACATAATTTTAAATTTATTTGCTGGCTAGTTGCTATGTCAACTCGTCCATTTCAGTTCTAGCTGCCACTCAGACGAAGTAAGTATACTCGTATTATTTGTTTTTTGAACATATGTAAGGAAATGTATATCTTTTTGTGATCGTCTTTGCCTTTTTTATGTTAAACTAATACTTCACCAAATAAACCGCATATTTGTACGAATGTAGACACACATGTCTACATAAGAGTATGCAAGTAAACAAATTGGTATTTATATGAATATATGTACACTATTAAGCCCATTTATACGCCTTTGTATAGGCAATCGTTTTTTGTCACCTTTTTCCGAAGCGATTTTCTCGGCATTTCCTTTTTTGGCTTGTAAAAATTACTGTGCTTCAACATTGGTTTTTTTAATTTTTTTTTTGCGGTTGTAAAGAAGTTTAGCTTATTTTTTTTTTAAGAAATTGCATTAACACTTTGCAAATGCTTGGATATGTTAACATGAATTCTTATACAAATTACAAGAAATAGCAGAAATATTTATGTAATGATGGTTGTTTGCAGGAATTGCAAGTAACGAGGGTGGTTCCGTCAATATTTGGGAATGAAAAGAACAAAGTTTAACACAAATGATATAGTAGATCTTATAGAAAAATTTACGGAGAGCACAACAGATTGGAAGAGTAGATCGGCATATAGCCAAAATCAAAAAAATTAAATTAAAAGTGTAGTTCGTAACATTTGTGATAAAATATAAATACGCACTGCACAAATTGAGAAGTTAGATCAAACACTGTGCAATAAAGAGGAAGCGAAGATTTTTATTATTTTTATATGCATATCTATTAGCAAATCTATTTAGACTTTGAGCTAATAACCATACTAAATAATTAAACAATAAAGTAGCAAAAAAATTAAGGATATAATCTTTTGTATTGTTTTTTAACGTCCCAATTATTCCATTTAATATGAAAACATTGTAAGGAATTGTCACTAGCACTTACACTTTTTGCCCAAAAATTTGCAAAGGAGTGTGAGTTTAGGAGCGTAGCAACTGAAGAGAACTGCAGATTCTTGCAAATACAAATTTTACTACTCTTTACTTTGTCATTTTCTCATTCTCTTTATCTCAATCTAACTCAATTTCTTAAACCAGTTTTTCTTCTAACAAAATTGCGTTATGTTTTGAACACAGCACTTCAGGACATAAAGACAGCGAAATTTCCTTGTCTGCAAATATCGTCTTAAAGCCAGCTTCTTGAATATTTTGAAGACGTTATAATATTTTACTTCTACAAATATTTAAATATTTTGTTCAAAGTGAACTTTTTTTTTCAAAAATAAGGTAAAATTACGTAAGACATTTTCAAGGCTTTAGAACAATTGTACATTTCACATATTAGTACAGCTGCTCATTGTCGTCGGCAAAATAAGAAATGGTTTTAATTTGGCGACAACGACAACTGCAAGCCTGCTGCCGTGAAGTCATGCTGTTGTCTAAATAACTGTGCCCATAAGAACGCTGTCTTGAAAGTGTTCAAAGCATAAAGGATGAATGACAACGAATGATTATAGTATGCGTAAGCTTATCGCGTGCCTTATATATACATATAAAGTTTCTGGTGTCGCTGTATGCTAAATGTATAAAATTGAGAAACCTGCATTATTTTAATAAGGTCTTTCAAAATTCAAGACTTTGATTCACAAGACCTTTTAATGAATTCCTTAACACACTTTCTATCCTTTGACCTAATGATTTACTAAATATATGTATGTATGTAAATGTGTATTTTAGAGATTTTGTAGGGCGTCAGCAAAAAATTAAAAGTCATATTGGCATCAGATTAGGGGTGGGTAACTCAGCTAATTTTCGCGAGTTGACTCAATGACTCTTGCTCAATTAAGTGAGTCAGCTCAGTGAGGTAGCACAATTGAGTTACCATTCATTTCATAATTGTGTCGCTCTGTGCAACTACGGTAGCACTGTTTTTGTGGAGAGGTGCACGTTGAATAATTAAAGTAACAGCACAAGTGATAACGCGCCAAAAGGAAACATTTTTGAGGTATTTCTTATTTTCTGTCATTCTTTATTCTCACCATAGATAATATGATACGCAACATCCCTCTTTTGCCAAACAGGCTCTTAGAATCATAGCATTTTTATAGATAGTTAATGTTATTATTTGGCGAAATACGT
This sequence comes from Philophylla caesio, assembly GCA_963971545.1. Classification (NCBI taxonomy): domain Eukaryota; kingdom Metazoa; phylum Arthropoda; class Insecta; order Diptera; family Tephritidae; genus Philophylla; species Philophylla caesio. The sequence continues at coordinate 96,776,530 of OZ020608.1, read as the reverse complement.
GTTGAAATCCTTAACTTGAGAATTAAATTAAATACTCGTATTTTATTGATTTACATGCAAATAGTGAGTTTTATTTTAAAAAGGTGTCCGTAAAACTTAATTTCTAAGTGATCACGCATGTTCATCACATATATTTTTATAATTATTTGTTGTATGTATCTATGTTTAAAAGCTGTTATTAAACATTTTTGAAAAATTTGAATTCCTCGTATTTTATTATTGTGATCATGTTGATTTCATATATTTATTTCTTATTCTTATTTTTATTTATATACCTCAAAGGTGGCGAAAAAACTGCAAAATCTCCAAAAAAGCAATCAAAAACACGCAAATGCCATATCTTACAGTGTCTGTCCACAAAACAAAGAGCTTCGTATCAGCTCATCTTTGATTCTCAGTGCTGATACACTCATCGACTCAACGCTCAGTAAGATGGCTGAAATTTATAACTGAGCTACTGAGTCACAATTTTTTTGGGAAGTGAGTCTGAGCGAGCGGCTCATCGCTAAGAGTCTGTTCAGTAACTCAACTCAGTGCTGAGTTACCCACCTTTACATTAGATAGTTCACAAATTTAGCAAATTGTGTATTAGGAAATCTCAAAGGAATGAATACAACAAGTTGTATATATTAAGCAATGTTGTCTATTAATTTTATTATTGATTTACCAATAAAAAAATTTTTCCTTAACTAAAAACGACATAGTAGTTTTGTCAATAACGAATAATCAACAGCAATATGCAATTATACAAATTAACAGAAAAATTTATGGATTAACAAAGTTTGTTATGAAGCACTTTTAACTTTCGTAAAAACGAAATTCATCAAAAGGGTTAATATATTTCTGATATGTATGTATGTATGAATAACCTAAAATTCCATCTAAGTCATATTTGTCTCAGACGAGAAGTTTACGTTGCATAACAGCATATAAATGTTCTTGCTAGCTACGTATGTGACTACATACATACATATGTATATACGAGTATGTGCATACATACACATATTGTTACATACTCGAAAGTGCAAAGCTGAAAGATCCTAAGCAACAAAGTGAAATGTGAAATTCCATAGAGACAGTGATTTACTTTAAACTTCTTATGGTTGTTTTGCCTTACTGTTTTCGCTCTCACCTGCACACACAAACGTTCTTTAAGAAAAAATATATGTACGTATACGTATAAAGATATATATTTTTACAGAATGTTGTTAGTATATGCAAACCTGCGGTAGCATTCCTACAATTAAATTTATTCTTCATCTTGCACATTTGCACGTATACCGCAAAAACACGAAGCTATAGTCTGTGGTTTTTAAGGAATTTAAACGTTAGCAAATCAACTTGAAAACAATTCAATTTTCAGTCAATCAATGTGCGTATACATAAATGAAAATGTTTGTAAATCTAGTGCAAGCGAAGCCTTGTACAGGCATACATACATATTTTGTGTAGATTTGTTTTTGATTAAGGCCTTATATGATTTCAAAATTATTGCGAATGGAATATTTGTATGAACATATAAATTGATGGGTATTTGTTTCTTGACAATGAGCTTTTTAACACACAATTAAAAGTGAATATTGGTCTATAAGCTGTTGCTAAACAAGCAGCTTAGTAAATATCTTACTAGTTTCTCGCTTAGAAAGCTTCCAATTCAAGTTGAGGCGAATAATAACAATTGCTCAGAACGAAAGCCTACAACGAGCTCGGAGTAAAAAGAGATGATATATTTAAAATGTTGCTTTGGTGGTTCGTAATTTTTGCTACAAATTAGTTGCACATATGAAGCTTAGTTTAGTCACTTTAAGGAAATAAGTGTGGCACATTACCAAATATCATATTATTCATTAATTAAAAAGAGAAAAAATCTTACTTTCTTGATTGACTGCATCCAGCAGGTATCAGCTTTTTGTGTATTTCTTTTATAAAATGCAGGGCAATGGGAATCGCACTTACAGAGACTCTTCTGTATTCTAAACAAATATCGCACTATTTCGAACAATGCAGGTCATTTTATTGCAATTGTGATAATGCAATGAAAATCCTTAGCAGAGAGGGATGATTCGAAAAATAGAAAATGGCAGAGCAAGAGGACAATTTTGGTTATTTCTTCTTGCCAGAACAGCTCATTTTGCTATAAAAAACAAAAAACTTTGAACAATCTTAATTTAAGGGAGTCTGCTCATGTAAATCGAAAAAAAGTCGGTTTTTGTTTTTTCAGCTTAATCTGTAACAAAACTTTAAAACGTTTTTTTTTTTATCAAACTCACATTTTTGCAACTTGTGTACACCATTACGAGAAAACTATTTGACCTATTAACTTGCATTTTGTAGAGTATTCAAAACTATTCTATATGAACCACTGTTTCATGCAACTTTAATTTTTTTTTTCATAATGTAAACAAAAAAAAATTTACAAAAATTTTGAGGTAAAATTTAATTTCCAGATTCAAAAGGAGAAGAAAAATTTGTTTGTAGTTATAACCGGTTTATTGGGGTTCATATACAGTAAAATAGTATAAAAAGGTACGAGAAACAAATCATTTCTCTTTCATTTGAGAATTACGGACGCTATCTTGTACACAATTGGAACAATTTATCACCGACACGCTCCAGTGCACTTTTGATTACTCCGCCATTTTTTAACTTTTTTTAATTTTTTTTTTTTGGGAATATTGCTTAAAAGTTGCCGCAATTATATTTTTCGATTAAACAATTTATATAATTTCCTTTTCGAAAAAAAAATTGAAAAAATCACCTTTATTCAACATCATATGAGAAGACCCCCTTAAAATGTGAGTTCCGTCAAAATAATGTCACAAATCAAGGATCACTTATACGAAAATTGATTGAGCTTTAAAACAGCGCATTTAAAAATTTTAAGAAATTCGTTAAAAAAATTGTTTACCAACCGTCTTTGCATTTGAAACGCATAAAAAAATTATATTTCTATATAAAATTTGATAAATTTTCAAAGAAGGTCGTGAGGTACCTATTCAAACGAATATATAGAGTAGATTTGTAAAGTATCAGGGGCAATATACAAAGCGGTCAAATGACCACTGCCCTGTATTTTTAGTATCAACATAGTAGTTAGTATAAAAGGAGTGTCCTTTCTCGATCTACAAATCCCTCCTCAAGCTCATTCTTGTAAATGGCGCTGTAACATGGACTATTTTGATAGGTAGGCGTTGAGAAGGCTTTTTGTAGCTTTCGAGATGATCGGTCGTCCTTTGGCCAAAATCGGGACACGCTTTTAGGGCCATACACATAAGAAGAAGAATAAAGTTCAGCATTTGAGAATTTCTTCGAGTTGCTGTTTTTAATGGACATAATTTTTTTTTCTATTGCTGTAATATTTGTTTTTTTTTTTGTATTTCTTGTTAATTAATTGAGTATTGTTAGAAATATTTGGTATAAATGGCCTTCTATTTTATTGTAATGATATTGAACGTCTGATACCGTGTTCATTTATTTTTGTTTGAATACATTTTTACTGAGGTATTAATCAAACGAAACCTTTCTCCAGATTCTCTAGCAGTTTTTTTTTATTGTGAAAGCAATTGCTGATGTGGCTGCACACTACGTTTTGTTTCTTAATTTCTATTTTCTTTTCTTTTGTTATCTACATATATTGCAAGAGTTGAAAGAGTTTTCGTATTCCTTTTACTGCATATCTTTCTGCATTGTTTCTTAGCAAGCTTTAATAATGGATGTACCTAAACGTGTCTTTCATTTCGTTTCGTATATCCGAGTATTTAAATACAACAGCGAAACTTAGTAAATTTGCTTCCATTCATTTTTAATTAGTCCATTCGCATCTTTGACACGCAAACATACATATAAACAAATATACACGTAACAGTGACGGTATGCCGATTAAACAAAGCGATTACGAATAATTATTTTCAACTGTGCGGATCATAATGGACATCAATGGTATTTTGATGAACGTAGTAGCCATGGGCAAAAGGTACGAGCCTCAAGGCATTTGCTAAGCGCAACTCAAGCGTAAAGACAACTACAACAGTAAGGATTGAAATTACACTAAAACACACACACACACCCACACACATACATTTATAAATTTAGTTGAGAAACAGTCAGCGAGTGATTTACGATTTTCATTTGAAATTTAAATTAACGTAATGGTCGCCTACGGTCGCAACGGATCACTGACAGCAATTAGAGAGCCACTGGCAGCATGTAAATAACGGTGTAAGTCCATCGCAGCCAGCGAAAGCAGACGACAACCGGCCGTGTGCGTTGACTGATGCCATGCCTGAGGCGGTGACAGCGAGACAGTGGGACGAGCGTGTGAACAGGCGAGGCAGTGGCAGGCGTGCGTTGGAGAAAGGGGTGTGAATGTGTGTATGTAATAGGGGGAGGGGAAGGGGTTAGGCGTTAGAGAATTCTTTTTTTGGTGCAGAGATGTGTTCGCATTATGCACAGGTAATTAAGAAGCAGCGCATAAGTACAATCAACCGAATACGAGTAAATCAAAAATGCTGCAAGTTGCCTAAATTCTAAAGTCGCCACGTAGCAAAGCGTTGAAGGAACGCCTGATGTTGCTTTGAATTTGTTGTTGATGTTGATTGATGTTTATTTTTGGCACAGCTGCGGCAAGAGAAATATAGCAAAAATTTAATACAAGAAAGCAAACACAAAGCGAGAAAGTTCCCTGGAGTTAAGGTACAAATTCGAGCACGTGGAAAATATTTTTTTTTTTTTTTCATTTACAAACTATTCACGCTACGGGCATTTCAAATTCCACGCGCCAAATAATTTATTTACCTAAAAAGCAGTGCACGGAAATAACGCTACACTGGTAATGGCGATAACTCACAAAATATTTCGCGTACTTATTTATATACATAAATGTATATACGAACATACATACATACACACTAACACCAAAGTTTCAAGTAGATATTTAAGGTGTGCTGTATTTTATGTAGTCGTCAACAACTGCCTAAGAAGCTGCTGCGGATTTGCATACACAAAACATGACAAAGTGTGTAGCTGAAGGGAAGTATTTTTGATATTAAAATGTAAAATACAAAAAAAAAAACTAAAAAAAAACAAAGACTTTCGCTTATACGAGTAAGGGATGGCAGCGTGAAAACTTACTTGTTGCTTGTCTGCTGTTAGTTCGTAGTGGCAACTCGTTGCTGTGGGCGGGATGTTTATAAATATTTTATTATTTTACTTATTTTCTTCATTTATTCGGTTTTTTTTTCGTTATTGTTTGCATTGCATGTAATTTCACTTTTATTTATTTATATTTGCTCTTTGTAAATAGTTGATGTAATTTTGAGCAGCAGCTGTATGTAAATCGGTTGTTTTTGAAATACAGGCACGAATAAATTTAAATTGAGTTTTATTGATTTGTCTTTTAGTTCTTGTTGTTTTTGTTGTTGTTTACTCGGGTGCTCAATATTATAACATTCTGCTCTTGTCGCACACAAATTACTTTTATTTATGCATTATTTACATTTGCATCGTAGGTAATATAATTTATGTACATACAATTCATATGGCATTTGTCCTCAAGAGAAATGTAAAATATTCAATTGCATAAATTTATTTCGTTAATGTATTTTTTGATGTACCTACATATGTATGTACGAGTATATTGGTTGACATTATCAGCACTGGAAATTTTGCGTAAAACACAGATGGCGTTTAAAAAGCGGTAAAAATATGTTAAATTATTGTAAAAAAATAAATATTCTATTGGCGTTTGGGCTAACTTTTATTCTTAGTAATTTTTTATTTATTATGATAAATTTGATATTATTCCTATTATTTTATTAAGGTATGCATGTATGCATGTATAATTTCTTCAGTCCTTTTTTTATAAATTTCTCCAATTGATTTGGAGACTAACTATTTTCGCCTGTCCTATATTTATTGTAGTTGTAGTTGTAATAGATGTATAAATAGTAAAAGTAGTATTAGTATTAGTATAAGTATTGATTTATAAATAAAAACAAACATAAAAAATTTTGAAGCAAAAATTTTAACACAACATTAATTTGTTTTTTTTTTTCGAAATGTTTTGTTCATATCTGTGATCACTCAATGCGTCGTTATACCATTAAATTATCTAATCTCTACAACTTGACGCTGCATTATTTAAACAAATTAATTTTAAATCACAGTAAAATTTAATATTTTTAAAACTTAACGAGATATGACATTTTATGAATTATTTCATTGAATGTATATTTTACCGAGTAACATTTTAAAATAGCGGTATTCACAAAGTGTCGTGGTTGATCGCGACATCTCAAAATGCAAAAATACAAATTTTTTAAAATTGTGATACTTCAATTAACTTTTTCTGTTCAATCCAACATAATGGCAAGACATAATTTTTTTACAAAAAAAAAAAATTACTATGATTTTATAACTTAACGAAATGTTAGGGCACCTTGTAAATTGTCTTTAAAAGAATTTATATTATTTCCTGCGCACTTTTTTACGTTTATTTTGAAAAAAAAATTGGAATTCAAAATAAAAAAAGGATAAGACGAAATATAAACTTTGTATAACACTTCTATGAACTTGAAACTTTTATACATATTTCATGAAAGTAGCTAATTGGAATTTGTTTGTAAATATCATAAGGAATGTCCTCTTTTTTTGCGGTTTAAGCTTAATTTTAAAAAACTTGCGATTATGGTGAACTTTTTATATTAAAATTTTAAAATTAAAAAAAAAAATTGATTTGTAGTTCGGAATATTTTGGCTTATATTTCTTAGTCTTATATTCAAGTTTTCACATTTCAGGCACACATAAAAGTTTATAAAAGTTAAAAATATGTTTTCTGAAAAAATTGAGAATCTCTCTCTTCAATTTCTGCAACAGCACATAAAATATATAATCAACTTTCGATTAAATATATCCGCTGTTTTTAGACATTGTGATTACTTAATCCTTAAGATAACGTATATATGAAAGTATGAAAATGGAATAAATAAAGAGGTGTGTTTAAAATAAATATTACTTTAAAAAAAATTTGTCCTTTAAAAGGATTTTTAAAGTACATATATATGAAAGATCAACTGTAAACCTTAGGCACTTCAAATTTTTATATTGTTTCAGCGAAATTAAATTCACTACAAAACTGCATACTCCAAAAGGTACTTAAACTTTTTTCCCTAAAAAATTGACATTTTTATAAAGCTCAAAACTTATCGTTATATGATTTTTTGTTATAAAACGAACTGTACTTTAATTTTAAAATATTATATATTAGACCAAATTTATGTGTAAGTAGTCAGAGCCTGTGGAGTCCTTCTATTTTTTTGTATCACTCAACATGGTTTGTTGTTATATAAGTTTACGTTTGGATAATTGTTTGCATCCAAAACAGTTGTTGATTTTCAAAATTGAATGAATATTTAGGTCCCTTTGTTATTTATCATATATGCCAAAATGATTTTACATTTATTGCAACTCACAAAATAAACACTTAAAAACAAATAAAAACAAATAAAAGACTTTTCAAGCTTATTTATATTTTAATGTAATTGCGTTAGGTTTTCAATAATGTTTGTGATTGCAAGGCTTCAAATAAATTATATTTTACAAATGTTATACACACTTTGTCTCATAACTTTTGCCACAATAGTCAAAAATATATTGTTCGCCAATTAAATTTTTGCTTGAATTTAATACACATATCTTTGTACATATTGTCACCTCAAAAACAAAAAGCTGTAACAAATAAGCAATTAATAATAATATTAAATAGTTAAAATGCTAAAAATAACCAACAGTTTTTTTTTTAAGTAAACCTAAAAATGTTTTTAAATTCAAAGTACGTTTTAAAGAAACCACTTAAGGCTAATGAGACCGCATTTTTTTACTACTCGTAGTGTACAAGCAAATGAGCATAACAGTTGTGATGCCTAGTAAAACTTTAACTTTTGATTTTTTGTTATTTACGCCTTTTAATATTGCAGGTGGCATTATGTGAAAAAAACATTTTTGCACTGAAAAAAAAAAATCAAATATTATATTCCGCAGATCTGGCTGGGATAAATTATATTTGAAAAACTTTGTGCTTCGTGTGTACAAACACAAAGTTGAAAATTTATAATTCTGTTTCACTACTTTAAATTAAAAATAGTAAAAAATAAAAATGCCAACAAAACGTACCTAATTTTTAACTTTGAAAAAACATCGCTCCTTTTTATTTGCTTTTACTTCACTGTTAGTAACCTTAACGATGGCTTCTCGTATTGGCTTAAGCAGTTTTTTCTTTGCTTTCGCTTTAAAATAGCAACACTTCGCTTTCAACCAACAATCAAAACTTGTTGCATTGCTTCTAGGCAAAATTCGTTGCACGCAAACTCACGCAAATACAACACGAAACGATTACATGCAAGTACATATAAATGTATCTCTGTATGTATATGTATGGCTGCTTATTTGTAATCTTTGCAGACCGCCAAAAACTATATTGGCAAACCGATTATTAAAGTTGTACTAAAAAAAATGTTTTATATAATTTTTTCGTTGGGAAAAAAATAAATCCATAGTTATACATATCTCTTTAGCACTTTGACACAATTTCACACACCTTTTTTTTCTGATCTAATTTATGCACATACACACGTTAGATTCGCATACGTTCAGCACACAGCAAAAATTTGCTGGGTGAGCAATGGAAAAATCGTCTAACGTGAAAAACGAGAGGAGCAACACGTTGCTAACACACAGACCGCCCAACGAAGACTAAACGCACGACAACAACTGTCACAGCAGAACACTATACGCGCGCCGCCACAGCTGCAGCTAACACTATGGGCGCCCGACCGACCGGCCGACCGACCGACCGAATGTACGATACCCCGATGAGGGTGGCGGTGAGTGATGACAAAACTTTACCCGATGCAGGCCACCGATAACGAACACAGAGTCAGCCACTCCAATTGAAATATCAACATTGTCTCCCGGCTGCAGCGTGTGCTGGTTGTCGTCCGATGCTCACCTACTCGAAGTTTATCACTCGCGAGTCAATGCTCGTTCTGTTTACGAATCATCATATTCATCCGTTCATTGCTCACCCATTTTGTTGCGCATGTGGTTGTGTTAAGTCTTAGCGTCGTTCTCTCATATCCGTTCTGATTATCATTAAGTTTCTACATGTTTCATTTCATTTCATATCATATCGTCTGCATTCCGTCTCAATATTTATACTCCTTTGTAGGATTTACTTGCCGGTGCTGCTCTCCTCACGAATAGCTTTGTGTCCAGGTCATCTGCTCGGTTTCTGGCGCATAATGCCAATGCCCTGGTGAGTGTTCGTCGAACGTGCTTTTGCATATCCTGCGCTCTCGTTTCGTTATGGGAGAGTGTAAAAAAAGTAGAGAGTTGAATGTAGTTCGATGCGTTAATATGTAAATATGTATGTGGTATGTGCTTCTAAAAAATTTCGTTTTATTTGATAAGATTAAATAGCGGAAATCAGATGTTAATGGAAGTATAGCAGATTGGAACAAATTTATCGAAAGTTTAAAAAAGATTTGAAATGGACAATAAAAATAAATAAAAATCTTTAAAGCGTTAAAATTAAATTTTCTCCCTAACTTTATTTAAATTTTCGCGAACACCTTTATAAATATATTGTTTATATATTTCTCCATTATGTTGGTGAGTTTTAGATGAATATAGACGACTGTGAAAGGAAATATACATACCCTGCACTATCAGTTTCGGATTGTCTCCGAACTACCGCCAAACGGATGCAGAGCGGTTCGCTTGCCGATTGCAAGAAGGCTTAACTTTACCAGTTTGAAACTGGTTTGCTGCAGGGTATATAGGTAAAAAAATATACTTTTGAGGACGTTTGTGAGTTAAAATGTTATGGTAACTAACTTTTCGGCACGCATTATAAATGGTATTCTTATGAAATATGCATTACATGGAATAAAATAAGAAACATATCTATCATCAACAAAAAGGTTTACCACTCTGTTAAATCGTAATGTTGGCGACAATGAGGTCATATGTACTATTGTCTATACATACATATGTATGTATGTACATATGAATATAAATAAATACTTAAGCAGTACATACGATCTTATCTACAATTTTTGGTTTGCAATTTTTTTTATAAAACTTCGTCTGCTTAACGACCTTTTAAATTAATATATTTTGCATGAAAGTGGGTTAAAGTAACATTAGAAATAAATTTGATTTCAAAGTCTTTAAGAGGACATATTTCGAAAAATATTTTTGACATCGAATTCTTTCATAAAGATTTCATGAGAAATTTTGTTTAATAATAATAATAATAAGTTTTTTACTAAGTTATAATTTTTACTCATTTTTTCGCTTTTTTTTAAATATCTTAGATAAATTCTCATACTAGGTAGTCATACAAAATTTAAGTAGAAATATATATGTTTAAGTACTTTCATGCCTAATTGGAGCCGCTAAGACTGTTGTGAGTTACTAAATCCTGACCCATAACGAAACCATCGCAACAGAACATAACATAAGCATTAAATTTTAAATGTTATGTATGTACTACATAACAGCGCTAGTATTTTCAATTCATTAAAAACAGTGGACAGCTGAAGTTGCGATGACATGCAATATTTTGCAGCCTAATAACATTAGAGAGCATATGAGACGTAACAGTTCAATAGAAAAGAACAGCACAGCAACATTAATGTTACAGCACAGCGTTTACATTTATGTTTGCTAACATACGTCTGCTCCCACTCGCTTGCATACGCTCTAACATTCCTTATTCACACATTTTCTATTTTATGTTGTTCTGTATGTTATAAACGCATTTACAGGTACAAAGTATACATCCATACATACATACATATGTATATGTGTAAGTGTAAGCGCTCATTGTAAGGTTACTTTTGTTTACTTTATTCAATTGTTGATTCTTTTCAGCAATCGTATGCTGTTGCTGTTATCCTGCTGGATATTCTATCGTTGTTGTAATAGCAAGAGCGTGTTCTATTTTTGGATAGCGTGTGCTATCAACTCTCCAAATGCTAGATACTCACTACAACACATACATACAAACATATGTATGTATGTACACACATCCATGCAAACATGCATACATACAATGGCAGAAGTGTTGCTTTGTTGTGCCTTTTGCTGTCGACGCGAATGTTTACGCGCTATTTCGCTGCAGGTGGAGTCAATAGCAACTGCCTGCCATAAATACTCACGCATATATATGTATGTATGTACATATGTATGTACGAGTATGTACATATGTAAATGGCGTTATGTTGTGCTCGTGTATGTTTGTGCTTGTAAATGCTTGCTTGCCTGCTTGCTGCTGTTGCATTTCCGGCTCGTTGCACTTGTTTTTCCTGCTACATTCAACATACAAACTCATGTACGTGTAGGCATACCTACATACATACATACATACATACATACACATGTATATGAATTTGTTGCTATTGCTGCAGCAATTGTTGCTTCCACAACCAACGATGGCGGTTCACACTTTTTTTTCGTCTTACGCTGAGCGCTCCAGCATTTTGCTGTTATTGTTTTTATTTTTATAGTTGTTGCAGGTGCTGCTGATAGATATTGCCGTGGATTCGTTACAGCATTTGCTTTTTACATTTTTTCCTTCGCTTTGTTGCACGCGCATTTCTTTTGTTGTATTTGCATTCACTGCATATGTAAACATTTTTTTTTCTCAATGTGCAGCATTATTATTGCATTTTTGTTTACATATTCCTGTTTCTATCAATATTTTCAATGTACATAAGCAAATTCTTATTGTTGTTTTTGTTGCTGTGATTTTAAGTGGGAAATGTTATTATTTCGCTTTCGTTTGCTATTCAGCCATTGTTCGCGTGTAACTGCGTCTTTTCCCAACATTCCGGGCGTTCGTTGCTGCCCCATTTTATTAAAAAAATAAAAAATGTTCGTTTCATTCTTATTTGGTACTTTGGTTTGTTTTCTATGAAGTTGTTACATTTATTTTCGCTTAAATACTGCTAAGGAACAAAAGAACGTACTAGTATATACATACAAACAAACAGTCAATCAAGCAATTGTAATATTTTTGCAAAGGTGGAAGTGGTTTTGTGGCGATTTTTTTGTTTTATAGCTTACACAAATTTTATGCACAATTCAACAAAAATCGCGTGAACCTAGTATGTGTCGAATAACAATGTATGTAAATAAGTAATTATTTAAATTTAAAAATTGTTCATACAAAAGTACGGTCATGATGGGGTTCTTAAATGTACATAACATAAGTTGTAATCTTAGTTATTTTTCAATGGCATCATTTTCTCGAGATATGGACTAACATATGATTTTTTAAACTTTTGTTTTGATGTAGGAGACTGTTGGAAAAAAATCTCTTATCTGAGTACTTCATTTGTTCAAGTACTGTCAAAATTGTTGGGTAATCCTTAAATAATAATTTTATCTTCTGATTTAAGAAGTATAGCTTTCTTTTTTTTATGGAATAATTTGGAAAGCTGTTGTATACATATTTATCTAAACATTTTCGAAAACCGAAAAACCATTGAATACTAAATTTTATATGAGCTACAGTCATGTTTTTTTAGATTTCAAAACATAAGAAACACATAAGATTATAGACTCAATGATTAATACATTTTATAGTTATACAGGTTTTTACATTTAAATATGTACTCAGTTGAATGCTTCGCGTCTACAGTCTTATTGACAATTTTCCTAACTGCTTTAACACCTTTGAATTTAAAATAATCTTGAGTATGTAGACATACATACCACACGGCAAAAATATTGCTCATAATTATATAGACAAATTAGAACAATAAATTAAATTTAATTTTTTTTTTTTCAATTTAGTATATTATGCAAAATCCATATAAATCCATGTTTTTATAAATTTTCTTAAGGATTCGAAATTTTTCATGCATTCAATATTTTTTTTTAGTATGTAGCTTGCTATCCCTCGCAATTTTAGTAACTAAAGTTAAAGTCTCAAGTGACTAAAAATTAAAGCTCTCCGCTCAGGCGTTATTTATTGCTGTGTGAAAGCAGAAAACGAAGAAGTTGAATTTGTTAAATTTTGATAATTTAAAAGCCAAAATAGAAAAAATTAAAAGGTAGGAAAACTGTCATAATTTCCGAAGCAAATATGAATCTCGTTTTACTTAAGAAAATAAAAAGTGTTCATCCTATTCTTGTATAGTAACTTCTTATCTAAGCATTTTTCTCGACAGTGAAAAGTTTTCTTTGACAAAAGACAAAAAATGTACTAAGATTTACTTCTTATAATATTTAGGCTTTTCCAACAACCAAGATACCGCGACTGGTTAGATCGGAATCACAGATTTTCAACCACCCAACATTAGAACCTAAATAGTAGAATAGTAGAAACTTGGCCTTTTTATCCACCAATTTTGGACAGATACATACATATATAAAACATAATGCTATCGCAATTATTTATAGTATTTTTTAATTTAATATTTAAATTTAATTTAATATCCATTATGTGTACTATATAATTATGTAAGTCTCACAGACTGCAAAAATAAATAAAACAAAATAAAAATTAAATTAAATAAATAAAAAATATCTGACAATCTCTCTTCTTCTGGGACGTTTCAGGCAATGTATGTAGAACTTTGCTGATATAAAAGAATATGATTACGCCATTAGTAGAAAATAAAAATGTAAATAAAAAAACGGCAAGGACAATTTGCTGATTTCCCGTCAAATACGCTCAATGTTTGAATATACATATGTATGTATGTATGTACATTAGCTCCGTGACCACATATGCTACTTTGTATATCCAATCAATACGTATCTAACAGGAGAAAAGCAAGTAAGCATACAACCTTCTAGTTACATACATACACACATTTGTATGTTGAAAGTCATGCTGTTACAAAATCACATTCAGATTCGCATTCAAATTGCTCGTTGAGATGGAGACTAACTGAGTTGATAGTGTGTGACATCCAAATACACACGCATACACACATACAAACATATGTATCAATTTGTCTCCATTTCAATTTATACTCCATTCAAACATACATACATACATACATACATACATCTACATACACGGGCATTCCTTAATTACTCACCCAAACACACATACTAAATTTCCCTGCACGTTGAACAAAACACAAAAAGTAAGCGTAGTGCAAGAAAAACTTACGTTACACCAACAAAAATACATTTGGTACAGCCATACATACATTCACGTATATACATACATATGTACATAAATATATGTATGTTTGTTTGCTCTTAAGAGTGATTAGCCTTAAGGAAGCGGCATATGGATGGGTGTACCCTGCAGCAAAATAAATATCAATTGCTAACTTCTAAGTAACTTCTTTATCGAAATCGTATAAAAGTAACGCATATTTAGAAAACGAATAAATACTTACGTCTAGTTAGTCCTTAAGGGTCGTTTGCACCAACTCCGGTTAAGCGCTTAATCGGAACTAAAAGCGCCGGTTAAGACCATCCGTCAGATAAGCAAGCGCTGAATAGTAAGCTGAATTGTAGCTAACCATCGGTAATTTTAACCAGAGATGGTGCAAACGGCCCTAAGTGCTGCAAGAAAATCGCGCAAAAGTTTTATTTGTTGATAAATTAAAATCTCTATGTGGCAGCACAAATGCCAATCGCAACAATCAGCTGTTGAATGAAAAGAAACGATCAACGAAAACGTTAAAATTACGCCGCGGTTGTAAAATTTTTCGAGTTCGAGTAATTAATATAAAAATAAGTATATATTAAGTGGGTCAGGTCAAGCCACGTCAAGTGTGCACAAGAAATTTTCATCAAATTTTAAATTTGAGGGAAAAGTACTTTTTTCTTAAAGGTGTCATGGCACTTATGTCACCCTATGAGTATTTCGTGCAAATTCAATTATTTGTTTAAGTTATCGATTTAACTTATCGCGGTAAACTTTTGAGTACAATAAAATTCAAAAATTAATAACTCTTGAAAGAAAAAAGATATTCGCTTGGAATTTTAAACACGCACAGAAAAACGTATGAGCTCTTTAATTCGGTCCTTTTGTCTTCCAAATTAAAAAAAAAAAATATTTTAATTAGTTTTTTAAAAAACAATTGGAAATTTTTTTTTGTGTTTTTCACGATGTAATTAAGTAAGAACCATATCAAAGTATCCGCAAAACGCTCACCTTCCAGAATCTGTAAAAATATTTTAGTCAGCTTTCACCGAGCAAAAGATATTAAACAAACAAGATTTACCAAAAATGTATGCATACAGAGTCAGAAAAGTGTTCAGAAAACCTACTTGGTTCAAAAAATTATTTTTATTGCTATATTTATTTTCTAATTCAGTTCAAAATACAAATCTACAATTACCAAATTTTTTATTTTTTTTTGTGACCAAATTATGAAAGGATTCCAGTGAATTCTATATAAATATAATAAAATATATAATATGTACGTATGTATGTCTAAAAACAATTTTTTTAATGATGTGTTTTAATCTAGTTTTTTAGTAGATGGCATTAAAGCAACTTCTTTTTGAGTAGTTATTAATTTATATAAAACAAACTAATGTGTTCATCATCGAACAAGAATAACTAGTCCGCGTATATACAAATTTACAGAAAATCGTTAATACCAATTGTTTTAAAAGCATCTTAAAACTACTTTCAAATTAGATTCTTTTCCTGCAGGGTACCTACGCTGCCATAGTAACACACACATGCAACTGGCGCTTGCTGCATAAATTGTTTGCTGCTAAGCCGACATAGCCAGCACTACTTAGCTTACAATATGCTCGAGTGGACGCCAACGTTGACAAAAAAGAAAAGCTAAATTTTCCTAGAATTTCGCAAGTAAATCTCTATAGCTGACCGCCCATTGACAGCGAAGTGTGTGCTGCAGAGGGAATGAGAGTTTCGTTGGTCGGGAAATACGCTGCTGACATTGAGCACTCAAAAAATTTGTGTCCAGCCACTTATGTCACTCCTTAATTATCGGGTGTGAGTTGTATACGGGTTTGATTGTATTTCTAAGTACTTATACTCGTATTTTTTCGTTGCTTTACTTGTCGCGAATTTGGTTCATAAGCTGTTGTTAGCGGTGGTAAACTCGAGATACCGCTATTTCAAATTTTCTTGCATACCGAAAATGCCGGTGTAGCAAATTTTGCTAGTAACACAAACTTTATAGAGCTAACTATTGGCTTAATTTCTTCACTTCTTTCTTGTTAGCCTTACATTTTTTTTTTGTGAAATCGGTAAACTATTGTCTTTGGTAAAATCGCACTCAATTGTTGATATTCTTCTGCGCGAACTGCACATTCCATTCGATTTCATATAACGGGTGTTTTTTTTAGGGGTATAGAACTTCGAATTGAAATAAAACACAAGAAAATCGTTTTAAGGTCCATCAATTTGGCTTTATTGGAAGGATAATTTTATGTCATTAATGTTTAAATATCATTTCGGGCATGTGGCCGCCGCGGCTGGCTCGAATAAAGCCAATTCTACAGGTCCAATTTTCAACCACTTTTTCGAGCATATGGGGCCGTATGTCGGCAATAACGCCACGAATGTTGGCTTCCAATTCCCCTAACGTTTCTGGTTTGTTGGTGTAGACGAGCGACTTCACATATCCCCAAAGAAAATAATCCAATGGTGTAAAATCACACGATCTTGGTGGCCAATTGACAGGTCCATTCCGCGAAATTATGCGCTCAGCGAATGTTTCCTTCAATAAATCGATTGTGACGTGCGCTGTGTGGCATGTAGCGCCGTCTTGTTGGAACCACAACTCATCCACATTCATGCCATCCAATTCGGGAACAAAATAGTCGGTTATCATGGCTCTATACCGGTCTCCATTAACGGTAACTGCCTCTCCAGCATTATTGCGGAAGAAGTATGGCCCAATGACTCCACCAGCCCATAGAGCACACCAAACAATCAGTTTTTGTGGATGTAATGGCGTTTCAAGGGTCTCATGTGGATTCTCTTCACTCCAAATGCGGCAATTTTGCTTCTTGACGTAGCCATTCAACCAAAAATGAGCCTCATCACTGAACAAAATTTTGCGATGAAAATCAGCATCGAGATCAATCTCATTTTCGGCCCATACACCAAAATCACGACGCATTGCATGGTCTCGCGGCTTTAATTCTTGCACAAGCTGGATCTTGTAAGGTCGCAAGCCAAGATCTTTGCGCAAAATCTTCCATAAAGTTGATGGACAAAGCTCCAATTGCTGTGCACGGTGGCGAATCGATTCATTCGGGTCCTCTTCAACACTTTGCTCTACAGCGGCAATTGTTTCTTCGGTGCGCACTGTTCGACGTCTCTGCGGATGCGTATTATCACATAGAGTAAACGTAGTGCGAAAACGATCCATGGTTAACCGAATTAATTGCTCTGATGGACGATTATGTCGACCATAAAATGGACGGAGCTCACGGTAAACTTCGCGAACTGAACCATTATTTTCGAAATAAATTTGCACGATTTGCAAGCGTTGTTCTTTTGTCAACCTGTTCACGATGAAATGGCAAACCAAACTGAACATAAATGACATTAGAGTTGCCAGATTTGACCACAAAATGCCAGTTTTATCTCTATTCGAAAAACAAACCTGTAAAAAAAACACCCTATAGTAGCACCTCGTAGATTTTTTACTAAAGTAATAGCTAGTTTACGCGCCATAACGAGTCTTCAAACGTTTTTAAAAAATATTAAATTTTTATTTTGAACTATTCGTACAGTGAAGTCCTTTTATTTTAGCTCTTTCTTCATCGTTCTGATCTTGCGTTTCTATGCAACCTAAAGACAGTAAATTTGATTTTTTCAATTTCTTCAGCAGTTGCGAAAAACAAGACATGTGCCATCGTAAGGCTCTGGAAAACGAGTTTGAACTAGGCTTGGTTATGGGGGTTAATGGGGCTCACAAAGCCGTACTTCTTTTAATTTTTTGTTAGGTAGTATGATGGAATTAAATCTGCTGACGAAACTCTGTGACTAGGACAAGAGAATTTTCTGACTAACTTATAAGGTTATTTTATTGACTTTATATTATCTAAATGGACAACAGAGTGTGTCCGCAAATTTTGAAATATCTTATTAAACATGCATTTGATAAACATTCATTTTTTCACACAGTTTAAAGTGACATCCGTGTTAAAACCAATTTAAAATTTATTTAATTTTAGTGAAAGCAGTCTCACTGCATCTAAGTAGAAACACCAAATCCCTAAATTGTTTTCTGCTAAAACATTTACAAAAAAAGTTTTCTATTTTAACTTGCCGTATAAAAGAGCTTGTGGTTTGTCATTAACAATTTATGTATAAGGAAGCTAAATCAGAGCGACTTACATCTGGATTTCTGGCATTAATTAACAATAACCCGAAATACGTTTTTAGATAATATTACCAACCCTATTTGTTGCACGTTTAGAGTCTTGCAAATCTTCTTGTCACTCGGTATTTTAGTGCGGTTTGACATTTCAGCTATGCTACCACACATTCGTTTAAGCTTTCCTTCGGTTGCTAGGTAATTGCTTTGCTTACGTCGTTTTTTTTTTTTTTTTGTTATACTCATTTGACATCGTAAAGCACCCTGCATCGAAAATGGACATCGAGTTTTACTATAACGCGTCCCAATAACGAATTTACTACAAGTCTTTTTCTCAATACTTTTCTACATTTATTCGTTATTTCCTGTATCGCTGCCAAGCATTGACTTACAAGCTAAACATGCACAAACATAACGAAAGTGCTAAAGTTTCAAATGTGGTATGTGTGGCGATACTCGTACTGCTCTATTTATTATATTTTCTTTCTATCTTGCTTGTCCACTGTTGATTATTCGTAGCTCTCCATCAACGCCTTCATCAAAGTGGTCGTCCTCGAGAGTGCATGCTGTCAGCTGCTGAGAGTAACTAAGTAAAAGGCAGCTAGCTATCCTGTGTTGCCAACTTCCTGTCACTGTCATAGGCTGACCTCGGGAGTTGTCCCCTTCGCCAGTCATTACTACAAGCTCAAGTTGCCATACACACACGCAGACATTTTTTTTTTTTGTGATCCACTGCATTATCATTATTACAACATGTCGGCTACACTGCAAACGTTGACGGCACTCATCAGCAGGCGCTCGTCACGACCAAGCAGTGATCTCCATCATGGTCATCATTTGCGCTGATGTGTTGACCATGAATTTCGTTTGCGGCCGACAGCGCGCATCAAATGAAGCCATCGCTACAATTGATTTCGACTTCGCTTGTTCATACAAACACCCGCCACGCCAACTCAATCAAAAGCAGTGAATGTAACCGAAGCAGCAGGACCAGGAACTCGAGCAGCTCGAACAGCTCAAGCAGCTAGCTAACTCCAAACTATCCACACAATGGGTGGGCGCTTGATGTATTAGCCACGCTGCTTGTGTTTTTTTATTTATATTTTTTTTTTCGCTCGTTCCTTTATTCAATTTCGTATATCCGCTTTAGTTATAGTACTCCACTCCACTGCCAACGCTGCTGTTTCATTTCATTGTCAGTTGGCCGTCACTTGACTGCAAGTAGTAATTTCTTTCGTTTTTATCACTACGGAACTAGAACAGTTTGTTTATTTTATGGCGTGGAGCAGATCTATTTCTGTCCATCCAAACAGAAGTAATCAAATGGATTCAGTGAACCTGCTGTACATTGTACACATAAATGTATGTGTGTATGTGTATGTATGATGAAGTGTGAAAGTGTGCGCGGTGTGGTGTGAGTAGCATCACTAACTACCACGCATACTTCGTTCACAATCCGAGTTTAATGTAAATATTTACATATTCATAGTGAAATGTTTGGTGCCCAAAATCTGTGCAATAATGGCTAATAAGTGAGGTTGTTAAACTTAACATACTGTTTGATGACTTTTCTGCGGATATGCATTTTCATGGCAATAAATATGATGCGAGTGTTGCGAGACGGTTGATGCAATTGTTTAATTAAATTAGTATTTCAACTGACAATAAGGTCGATAATTCCAGCTGGTGCTGTTTACAATTAAAAATTCTAGAAAAAGTCGAAAGTTGAAATAAAAAGAAGTATTTGCGCGACGTCTTTGATGTTACGTGAGGGTCTGATTATTTTCGTTTCAACAATTTCAAAGTATTTAATCATAAAAATCCATTGAACTTGTTTGAATTAACTTTTTTTCTATCCCATTTATGTATAACGTATTTATGTACGTACAAACGTCCACCAAAAGTTATAATATTAATTAATTTTCATGAAAGAAATAAAATATTTTATTTTTTAATACACTGAAAATAAATACGTATAGAGGCAACCTTGACTAATTTTGGCCAGGAATTTTTTTACTTTAAGTCAACCATCATGAGTGGAATTCAAGTTGATTCTTTCATTAATTTTCCAATAATCAATAAAAACCGAAGCAAGCGTTAGAATTATCTCACTGTTTTCAAATTTAGTTAGTGTGTATTTTTTTAGACCTTTTACCAATGTTAAGTTGCAACAAATTTAATAAAGTACTTTTGCTGTAAGACCACAATGAAATTGCAAGCAATTTGTGAAAAGAAAGTTATTATTTCGTTGAAGCCTACTTTGGATTTGATAATGGCGAAGATAGTGATTTTCTTTTAACTCATCATTGTTGACCTACCAGCCATGAGTATTGGTGAAGAGAAGGATTCGGACACAGTTAACGTTCATAACGACGGTGCACGCAAAATTCCCATGAAGTATTTATTGAGTAAAAATGTCAATAAATAAAGTTTAAAAACTACAAATTGAAGATTTGTGATAATATTTCTTATTCTTTAATATTTAACTTTCATATTTAAAATTTTAATGCGTAACTATAATTGTAGAATCTTAGTCAAAGCACAATTTTTTTATTAAGCAAAACTGTTAGCCATGATGGGCAAAATGGTTTTATAAAATATCCTGGTCAGCTAAGAAATAAAAATAGTAATAAAAAATGTATGAAATAGAATTGAGATTAAAATAGTCTGAGTTTTTTTTGTTAGCTGCCCGATACATTATAAATTTCTCCGATGTCGAAGTTTACGACCTCACAACCTCAGCGCCATTTTGCAAGAAAAATTTTACGTGGTGCTGTATTTTTTCAGTAAGTTCTGGCAAAATTTTGAAAGAATAGGTAGAATTGTGAATGGATTTTCGAAGACAATCACATATTTTTTCATATATTTTTCTCTACTGTGGATAGATAATTGGGATAGATTACTGGATAACTAATATATTTTCGTAGTCAAGAAAAGGTGAAAGAATTTTCATAAGCTCTTTCTTGGTAGATTTATAAGGATATTTCGTTGTCAAATAATATTTCATATGTAAACTTTGTATACAGCTGTCAAGAAAATCAAAAAAAAAATACATATAAAAAATGTACAGTCATGAAAAGAAATAAAAATTTTCTTGTATACAATTTGTTTATATCAGTTGGAAAAAAGATCCTATATTTATTTCTTCAAGAAAGTTTACTGCAACGGCAGTGAAAATTATTATTTTGTTCTTTCTCTTGTACGGCAGGGTGGAATGTTGATATTTGCTGTAACGATTTTTTTTACTTCCAAGTTTAATTAGGAATCGCTCTTTTCTTCTCAAACCTATAATAAAAGCTTCCTGCAAGTAATTTGCCGAACATTTGCCGGAATAACAAACTTCTCTCAGCGCTTTCTCTTGGAAAATATTAAAGATAAGAAAGTATAAATTTAATACTTCAATGAGATAAACAAGTTTACTGATTTCAACATCTTAACAATTGCATTATATATGTGTATCATAAATCTTATTTAGTCAAATTAATTTCTAATGGAAAACTAATAATAATGCAAAAATTTCAAATATACAAATTTAATGTACATAAGTACTTTAGGTTGTTGGAGAAAATATTAAATCGATTTTTCAACAAAATTTCCAAGATTCATCTATAAATACGTATACTTTTGTAAACAAAAATTACACAGCATGAAAGCAAATAAACAGAAATGGAAGTCAAGAAAAGAAAATAAAATCAACATAAAAAGTGAAAAAGTTTTTAATGAAACTAAGCCTTAAGGCGACTTCAAACCAAAAAAGTTTAGGAACAAAAGAGCAACAAACAGAAGTAAAAATACAAAGAGCTTCAAGCATTTTGCAATTACCCATCATTAGCAAGGATTTTCAAAGAGATAAGCAAAGACAGTATCAAGAATAAAAGGAGCGATGCGAATTTGTACGAATTCGCTTTCAGCCCGTTCACATACTAACGTATGCACATACATATGTACATGTGCATATAGATATGTATGCGTGAGTGTGTACTCATAAGTGCGATTATCAAGGTTTTTACTTTCACAAATATGTATGTATTGCAAAAAAGCATACATTGTAAAATGAGTTAAACAGGAGCGTGTGTGTTTTTTTTTGTTTTTTAGAGGAGAAGGCAACGAAAGTGCAATCCCCTCAAATCAGTCTATGTAGACAAATGTTTATATATACAAATGTATGTATATATTTAAAGTATAGCCGACAAAATGTGCACAACTCCAAAGGTAATATTGTCCTGCTAGGTTTATTTACTCTTATGGTTCGCAGGCTTTCCAATATACCGCCACTGCACTAATCCCGCCACGCAGCGGTAAAAATGAAACTAATGGCAGACGCAAATGCCAGAAGCAGCAGGCGCACACGCTCACATACGAGTACATACATACACAACAAATCTATTGTTATAAAAAGAAAAGTTATAATCAAGCTTAGAGCAAAAATAACTCCATTACATAAACAAAAAAAAAAAAAAACACGCACAACAAAACACAAATTCGTTCGAAATGAAAAGAATGTTGAATCAATTCGCAATATATTCCTTTATATATTTTGTGGCATTAGCGTCGCAGTTAGTGCAGAGATTAAATATGTTTGAATGTGTGTATTGATAATGGCCATAGTGGTGCTAAAAATACGAAATCCTTTCGACTTGACATTAATCCGAATTGCCTGTCGAAGGTATGCTATTTGAGTGGGAGGAAACTGGAAACTGGACTGTCAGCTAAATGCGCACACAAATTCATGCAACACATTTTCGAATGCAAACACATAGTTACAAATGGTTTTCTATAGGTTTGGGTATGTTTTCAGATTTGAAATACTTAAAATGTTTCACTGCCAGCACTTTGTTCAAGAGGTAAATAATATCTAAAAGATTATACGCAAATGCGTTTGCTGTTAAGGGCATAACTTTAAATACAACAAAATAAAGGAATCAATTAATCTTAAGTTATCTAGTAATTCACGTAAAGGCTTAAAAAGTCCACCAATTCTATAAAAATAGTAGATTTATTAAAGATGTATTTGATATTTGGAACTCCGTAAGCAATACATTTGTATTTATATAATCTATCACAAACCCATATTTTTTAGAAATAAAAATTAAAAGATTACGGTCTTGCAATACATTTGTCCAAAAAACAAACTATGTTCTGCTATATTATCCTTATCATGATAATAAGGGCAAATGACTTTGACATACATATACGCAGGCCCTACGAGAGGAAGGAACATCGGGGATAATTCCTCCAGTGACCGAAGTTCTCAGGGGGCCCGGTGCTCAAAATAAACAAAATATAATATTAATAAATTGATGGATCAGGGGGCCCGCATCCTATATCCTCACCGGGCCCCGGTTTTCTCTCGGCGGCCCTACGTATACGCCAACCACAGGTATGTCCATTAAACCAAGGACAGTCGTCTGCAGTCTATATATCACACATAAATAGGGATGTAAATTTTGGACATTTTATTGAAACCGGGATTTTCGAGATCTGAAAGCAAAATCCCCGGTCAATCCCGGGATCCCATATTTTATGAAGTTTTGATTCGTAATTTTTAATATGCCAAAAAATTTAACACGTCTGTAATCGTTGTATTATAGAAGTATACAGAATAACATTAATAAACCAAATAAGAACGATTTGTTGTAATGAATTTATTGGAAAAAAAGAATTATACCTAAAATTTGACACACATAAAAAAAATGTATACTTCGAGTACAAATAAACATATTTGATAATGAAACAAAAGCACCTACATAAACTAGAATTATTGTTAATCACTGTTTGAGACCAATATTAAATAGTAATATGTATATTACCATTCAGTAAAAAAAAGCAATACATGCAGTGGCGAAGCACTGTTAAATGCTCGTTGTAGGACATAGCCTTTATCGTCTCATTACAAAAATTATCAATTTATTTTACCAAGACTTCTGATAAATTGTATGCCTTTCGATTGCGAGCTGCTCGTTAAAACTTGATGCAATTTATCTTTGAGACTTTCTGCCTTATCCACTTCAAGCACCTCGTCGTCAGTTATATTAACATCGCTTTCATGGTTAGGCTCATATCAAGCCGTATTATTTGTCGTATTGTGTTATCGTAATACAAAAAGACAAATGTGCAACCTGTTGTTTTAGTTACTTATGTTAAATTTTCTTATTTCAATACAGCTCTGAAGTAGTCGTACTTATTTGTGTATTTTATTCGATCGGCTCCTTCTGTCTTTCATCTTTCATCTTTCAGGTTAATTTTATTTGAAAAAAATGTAAATTAAGATTAAATGAAAATGTGCGTATACATATTTAAAGAATCCGACCTCTTACATTTTTCATAAGCGGTTTATTGCTTATTAATTGCCTGAATACCACATATAATAATAAACGCAATAATACAAATGCCGAGCATAGTTTAAGGCCACTGTAGCCATAGCTATAAGTTATTGAATTTATTTGGTTAACCATAATACGATTATTAAAATAATAGATAATAAACGAAATTGCACGGTGCATTCATACGTTCTACAATTATTTTAAAAGCAGTTTATAGAAATACGACAAATACCACGGATTGTGAAATTTTTATGAATGGCTATTAAATTCACTGTTTTCTGCAATTCCGGGCTTTGAATAAACTTATCCCGGCATATTCGGGAATTAAAAAAGGGCGGGATCCCGGGATTTCGAGATCTCGGGATTGACATACCTAATATATATTCAAAATGAAAGCGGATACATACATACTTAGCTGGATTATCTGAATTTGAGACGCATTATCGGACTAGAAATGCTTCAATGCCTTCAAACATATCATGAAGTGGAAATATTATCCTTTCCGTAATGTTTAAATCAGAAACTAAGAGCAGGTGATATAGAAGTTGTGGGCCAAGGAAGGTCTGGTCAGATGTTTGCTTTCCCGTGAAAGCTGGTACACAGTTGAAACAAGAAATTTTCTCATTTAAACATAGCCCGAAAAAGTTTTATGACGACTTCGGCGATAATGAACAATTCAAAGGAATAATTAAAGACCATTGTCAAAATGCCTAACCACAGAGTTAGCCTAAAAGGTGCTTAATAAAACTTAACAAATTATATTTAAGTGTTTTAATAAATGAGAAATGCCTTCCAATCGTAGCAAAACAAAATGCATTCGAATATGTTTGAAGGAAGTGGTTATGAAGTGAAAAATAAAAAAATATAAATATAAGCGCAAATGCAATACCCTTGATTACAATAGCGAACGAGTGAGTGACGTAATCTCGCGCATGCAGTGGCATAATAGATGAAGCAAAAGTAGCAAAGCGCAGAAGAGTAATGCGAGCGCCAGAGAAAAGTAATAAATATCCACAACTTGCGAATTGTGTTTTCCAGGCGTTGTTGTGTGCAGCATTTTTTTTTTGCTAAAGCTATGAAGTGTATCAGCAAAGAGCAATGATAACTCATTTGAGGAAATGAAAAAATTTTAGTATTTGATATGCCCAGAGTTATCAAATGCTAGATTTGCTCAGTGCATCAACAATTTATCTGGGATGGAATTGTTGTTTATTTTTTTATAGAACTTTCTTTCAAGCTCTTAAAGAAAGAGTTTGTATCCAGTAATTTAATAAACTTTCTTTTTAATTAGTACAAATTGTTTTTTCACAATACATTATTTGATTGGTTTTTTTTGTTTATCTTATAAGTGTGAGACAATGTTTTATTTAAAACGATTTTATTATTAAAAATTCGAAATTGTCTACAGAAAATGAGAAGCGTTGTGTGTAACTCGTCTATTGAAAATCGTCTGACTTCTTTTTAAAAATCTTGACTCATCATTCTTTGCATTTCATAACTACCTCAATTAACGTCATTGAAAGTATTTAATACTAAAGAGTATAAATAAAGTTTTTTGTCTAAACCCACATAAGTTTTCTTGAATATTTTTTAACAAATTTTCTGAATCCGATTTTGTTGCAACCATAATACTTTTTAGCAAAATCTATATTAAAGAAAAACAAAAATAACAATCATTCACGGCCGAAAAAACAAAGGTTGTGAAAATAACTAAGTTAAACAGAAACATAGGAAAAACGAGAAAACAAAAAAAAGTAGTCAGAAAATACCTATAAGGCCTAAATATAAGTTAAAAATCATACAGATATTGCTTAGCTTAATAATAGTTTTCATTAATGGGCTACTATTTGGGCACCACTTCATCGTCGAACCCCAACATTTTATTTTTCCTTTAACAACTTTTCCAAGAATAGAACCAAGAAAACATTATTTCTAAGCTTCTAAACTTAAAACGAATTATACTCTTTTTAATAAATACAAATAAGAACCAAAATTAGAGAATATGAATTTTTTATCGTTATTGAAAAATCTAAAATAATCAAAGCATATGAAAATTTAAAAAAATCCTACAAACCAAAAATAATTCACAATCAAAGTTTTGCAATCGATACCATCGGAGTTCTGTTATAAAAAGAAAATATTCAGGATTATTATGTGATAAGGGCTATTTGTAATTGTCACTTTTAATATGTACAAATATTTAATTTTAAAATTAAAAAAAAACACACAAAAGAAAAATTGAACGAAATGAAATCGTTCGCTTCTTTATTAAAATTTGTTCACTCACTTATTAAAAAAAATTTATTCAATTCAATTGACAATATTATTTTTTATATTCATTTATGTGTATCCTTTGAAATCATATTGCAAACATAAATTTATATTAATTAAAAACAATAAATTGTTTGGTTTAGTTTTCCATTGCGAACTCTTTGTTCACCGCACGTGTCACCAAATAACCGGAAGCGAAATGAGATATATGAAAGGCATGTTTTAATTTATCATCGAGAGGAATATTTTTTTCATGTCATTGTTTTGTTATGCCACTGCAGGCAGAAACTAAATATTTAGGCGCCTACAACTGCGCTACGCTTTATCATTAGGTTGGAAATTAATCGCCAATGCTTGATAACAAAAGCAGCTAAAAAAGAAGCGCGCTTAATCAAAACCACAAAAACAAAGGAAATGAACATGAAAAATTATAGTTATAGCACAATAATATATTGGAGAATTTCGGCAACTCATTTTCTCTCTTTCTTTTTATTTATATCTTTCTTATTTAATTTGTAAAGATTTTATGATAATTTAACATACTTTCATTAACATTTATTTTTTATACAGGATATTACTTTTTTAACAATGAAGTTTTAACATTTAAAAAATCATTTTTATATAGAAGAATGTACACTTACGCATTGTCAAATAGAACTGAAGGCAGTGGTAAAAAAAATTTGTTTTTTTAATTTCGATATTTTGCGTAAAAATTTTGATGTTTAAAATTTAACTTTAAATGGCTTTCATTAGTTAAGGTAATTAAGATGTAGAGAAAAAAAATGCAAAACAACTTGAAGAGATCCGTCAATGTGTACGTGGGAAATAGTTTAAAACAAAAAAAATGTAAGTACTATTTCCCTACAAACGGATCTTTTACTTCTTATCACATATAAAGGCACACATATCTATGTACTTATTGATAAGCAATACTAGAAAATACTTATTCGCGTACACAACCTCAATAATGTGTGTAAATAACACATGCCAAAATTGTAAGTTTCCGCTTTCGCTTTACTCCAATACTCGACGCCATGCTTTGGTACGTACATACATATGTACATACACATACAATTATGTGAACCGGTTGTCACCAATGATATTTTATATAATTAGGATACTGCGATAAGCCAAAAAAAAGGAAAAAATTTAAATGAAGGTATAGAAAAAATAAATAAAAAAAATCATCCACAGGAAGCATGAGCAAATATGTAAAAGCAAAAGGGGAAAAAAAATCAATAAAGCAACATAGCAAATGCGAACTTGCTTACAAACCACACATATAGGTGAGCGTGTGGGCGACAGGTGCCGGAAACGGATGTTGACAAGCTTACAGACTTATGCCAATCCACCACGAAACCGACGAATGTATGCTTATCATTAAAAAGGTACATATGCGAAATTCCAAAAAAAAAGCAGACAATCGATATTATTAATCTTATTTAAGTGTGGCTACGGAAGCGGTTGTGCACATGGTTACAGATCGCAACGTCAGTATAAAAATTTGTATGGGTAAGTAAATATTCATTCAAAGATTCAAAATTACATAAGAAGAATAATAAAGCAAATAAATTAAAATAGCATTCGTTTTTAGCAATCAGTCTCACAATTTTTGTATTCGTTCCATAGTTTTTATTTAAAAATAAATTTTAATTGGAATTTATAAATTTCACACTGTAAGAAACAAACATATGAGTACAAACAAATTTTTTTCGAGTTTTCCACTATTCTTATTTCTAGATGGCCATATTAAAAATTTTGAAAAACTGATTTTTTTTTATATTGCAAAAATTTTAAACTTAGACTTATGTGGCTTATGAAAAAGAAAAACCTGTGTTTTATTCTTAATATGTAAGAAATTAAATCAAAGAAAAATAAGCCCAAAAAATGTTAAAACATAAATCTAATATTTAAATTTCGTAGAAGTTGAAATAAAGTCCCTCAACCCTGGCAGCTAGGCGACAATTATGGAACTTGTTATTAAATGCAAAGAGAAAACACAACAATATATAACAATTTTAGTTTCACCATATAAATTGGTTGCAAGGAAATGATTTATTTTTACAATCTGAGATTGCATCACGCAAACAGGAGATTCTGTAAATTTTGGCAAAACCATGATCGTCATCATCCCTAATTTACTCCTTTCCGTCCATAATGTTCAAATAGGATTAACTATTTTTACATCGTCACATCATGTTGTAAATCATATATCACAAAGCATTACGTCACATAACTTAATTTAACAAAAGAAAAATAAATACGATTTTTATTGTACGTAACAAAATTTTCGTTTCATTTGGGTTGAATTTTACTAAACACACACAAGGAAGTTATACTTTAATAACACAACATAACAAAACATAAAAACATAATATAATATAGCATAACACAAAGTAACATAACTTAACGAAGCGCCCGACTAAAAAAAAATAAAATGTGTATTATTAGCAAACCCTTGTCGTTTTGTCGATTTGCACTCAAAAGACGGATCACTTCAAAAAGCAAAAAAAAATAAAATATAAAAAAAATTTGACGAAAAATGTTTCTTGGCCCATCTAGTTTTAGTAAAATAATAAAAAAAGTTAAAGGTTGAAGACGTTTTAAAATCTTCTCAATAACATGCGATTTGTCAATTTTGTGATCTGAGAGCCGCTTTCGACGGCGCAGGCCGAGGGTGCTCTCCAAAACTGTAACGTCTTTGTAAAATGGCTTTTGATTATACAACAAACACCTTCAGAATTGTTCTTGGCTAGATTTATGAATATTCCAGCAAATACAGCAAATCACGCAACGAATAGCTGTAAAAACATTGTGAAACCTATTAAAATCCAGCACATTCGTTCAGAAATTATATTATCCCCAGTTGTACATTTAGAACAAAATCTCAAAACTTAAAAAAAGATTTAAATATTAAACGACAAAGTAAGAATATTTTATGAAATTTGGTTAATATTCTGAAAACTACTACGATCTTATATACATAGATCACTGAGTTTTTCGAAGCTAAATGGTCACAATCCAGATCGTTCATAACATGTATACAAATCTTTTTAGTTTTAATCTCTTTATATTTTCAAAAATGTTCTAAAAACTAAAAATAATAATATATTAATGCATTTTATATGCATTTTTTATATACATAAGTAGTACCCAATAGGACCTCATAAATGAGAAAGTAAATATTTACGATTACAAGAACTAAATAGTTTTTTTTAACAACTCCTCAAAGTTTCAGTTAGTACCTATTTATTTACACAGCCGCGTATACGGAATATACGCAACAGTAAAAAGTTGTATGAAAGGAAAGGAACAACAAATATGGTATTGAATTAAATAAGCTTTATTAAATTTAATCAAGTTATAATTAGTGAATGAATCTGTGGCGATATGGAGTGATGTCTGCAGCAGGACTTTACTAGAATGTCTTTGGAAAAGAAGAGAATTTTTTAGTTTATTTAAAAAGCCGTTGAAGCGCCAAACAGTGCCCGCTTACTAGGGTCGCGCGCTTAGTTTCAATCGTGAGTGAGGGTGGCGATGATATTTAGGCCGGAAGACTAAACAGTGCCTAATAATGAAAAATTAGCATTGATCTTTTAAGTTATATCACTTTAACAAATGAACTTCGAATAATACAAGAAAATAAGGATAAATTAAAGACCATTTGAAAAAATGTATACCAACATACGAGTATGTGAGAAATGTGAAAATAGTAACAAAGTTTTTTTTTATCGCTGGGAATATTATAAAAAAGGTGTAATATTTAACTCTTGTGATATTCGGTCTATATCATAAACTTCTACATATATATTTTTAATACTGGATCGTCACTGAAACTGAAATAAATTAGGACATTTTGGTGTTAAACTAAAAACCCAGACGTAATACCTTAAATTAAAAAGCGCGTTCATAAAGAATACCTCATTGGGGAAAAGTTATAATCTACTATTTTAAATATAACATACAATTTTCCTCAAAACTTCAAAGCAAGATAAAAAGTAAGTTTCGACGACCCAAGCAAATTGATTATGAGAACAAAGCTCGTCAGATATACATACGTACCTTTAACATCTTTTGGATTCTATAAACATTTTTCTCTTGTAATGGTTTTTGGCATCTATACAAAAGTACTTAGTAGCGAAATGATACGAGGACATACTATTGATTACCTAAAGTTTTTTTTTTCCTAGCTGGTGCTTTTCTCTGCCGGGTAATAATGTAAATGTATACATGTGTAAGTATATCGCAACCAAGCCGGAGCTTGCACTCATTAATGCAGGAAGTCGCCATCAAGCAAAAGTAGCCGTGTGTGCGTGCTGTATGGTATGAATGTGTACAAATGTATGTGTAATTTGCATTATTTATAATGGCAGGTAGCTAGTGTCGTATATGATTTACATACATATCTATGTATATGTGTAAACGATAGAACATGTTGTGCCTTGCACTTGCTGTGCCGCTCGTACAATACATAAATACATGCATACATACATACGAGTAAATGACATGATTTTTACGACCCAATGCAAACTTTGCGAGGGGAATTTGTCGCAAAGTGAACTAATTGGCACCAACATCAATCCTTTAGAACACGCTAAAAGGGAATAAATAATATTGTTTCACCTTACCGGACAACTGTGGATGGTATTCAAAACAATAAGCATTAGAAAGGATCGAAAAAAGTTTGATGGAATTTACATATGCATTCATACATTTACATACATAAAAAGGATTTAGCTTCGAAAAGTGAAACTAAAGATAACACAACCCGAAAGTTGGTGTTCGTTAAAATTTAATTTGACCAGAAACGACGGTAAATCGTTTGAATACGTACATGAATGTTTCAACTTTTCACCCTGTCAGAATATCAAAAAACCATTTACGCAAAAATTAGTCCTCAGCACAAAACTTATATGTGGTGTAACCTAAATAAAAATGTTTAGTCCCCCAAAAATGTCGTCGAACAGAAGATTTATTTAAAGGAATTTCAAATAGCTACATTACCATCAAATTTAATTGTGCATTGTTACATACCACAAAAAACTTGTATACAAATATTTGCTCTCATACACATAATTAAGCTTCCAGAGGAAGCGGAGTTGTGAGGTATTTGTTTGTATGAATACCATTCCGGCCTAATGTATATACATATGAATATGTATACATATAGGCTTTTGCGGCTTAATCACGTCAAGGCACCCAAACGTATGTATAAGTTCATTTTACGTTACGCACTCGCATTAATTAACTTTACGGTATTCAAAATTAATTTGCTTATAAAAACGGAAGTGGACACAGTTAAATAAAACGCTCTCACAAATGCATACATACTCATTTGTTTACGAGTACGTATGTGTGTATGTTAATAAGTTAATGCATATATCCGCATATACAAATACTAATACATATATACATAATGGTACTATTAAAAATAAACTTTACATTTATGTGCATACTCGTATAAATAAAATTACACAAGTCTGCAAAAAAAAAAAAATAATTGAGAGCTGTTTTGGTTTTTTTGTGTAATTCTTATGTTTTTGGGTGTGCTAAATCCGAAAATAACTTTAATTTTGTCATAGAACGTCACGTTTTCTGTTAATGTAGGTGTCTATGTTAAACAAGTTATCATCTTAAAATAAAATACAAAAGATTAAAATAAAAATTTTTAATTTATAATTGTTATTTATGTAAAATACATTACTTAGTTAGCACTAAACACATTTATTTTTCTCAGCGATACTACTTTTGGTACATTTTCGCTTGTGGGAAGCATCGGGAAGGTCTTTTTGAAGCGTCCAACAGTAGTTTGCCATCATTGAAACGCTCCATCTTCCCTGGTATCTTTTTTCCATCTCCTTAATATCTTGGTGAAATCGTTCACCTTGTTCTTCACTCACGTCTCGTAAATTTTCTGGACAGTAGTCGAGGTGGAAATGAAGAAAATGTACTTTTAAACTCATCAAGCAACCTAAAGCTTGAAATGCCTTTAACATTCTTTGGACGATTTGTTTGTAGTTCGGATCTTTGTTATTGCCTAAAAATTTCTTTATGACCGAAGGCCTGGAAACTTTGATATTAAGTATTTGGACATTTTTTGAGTATTATTTTAGTTTTCAGAACACCTAAATACATAGAAATCAGTTGGAAATATCCAGACAGCATTTTTGTTACAGACCTGTGTAATCGTAAAGAAATAATTGTGTAAAAGTGAAAACAGAAGTCGCATTAATGCAGTGGTGGCGGTTAAACAAAAATATACGAGTATACAGGATGTGGGTCGCGCTAAGCAATAGGCGAAAGTAATTCACTTTGTAGGCTATTGAAAGGTATTCGTGTGACGTCAAAGTGAACGACTGCTCATTTGCTCACTTAAAGGAACATAAATAAATATATATATGTGGCGTAAAAATAAAGAGGTAATCTCACTGAAATTAACACATTTCACATAGAAACACAGATGTTTACTCAAATGCTTATTTAACACATGCTCTTTAAAATCTAATAAAAGCTTTCAGAACTACCAGTTTAGGTATACATATATTATATGTATGTATGTGGTACCAAACATAATTTTAAAAGGTTTTTTTTTTTAATACAAAACGCTCTGCTGAACATCGATATTATTTCTAGAATAATTTTTTTTCTTGATAAATATAAGGTCTCTTGTAGAGACTCAGTCCCATATTTTGACAATATTGAACAATATGGAATTATTTTTTTCATAATTTCTTTAATTTTTCAATCGAAAAACAGCACTAAATTATTAATAATTTTGAGCTTAAAGGCCGATTGGTTATGTTAAAAAAATATTGGGATATAACAAAAATACTCGAAGAGGTAGAAATTATATAAACTCTTTCGGAGATCACTTATTCTCCTCATCAGACTTCTTATTTCAAAACTTCCGTGGGAATCGAATTCAGTAAGAGTTTGTTGAACTTTTTTTGTGGGAAGTGTTGTGATTTTTTACATATAAAATTAAATTTTATTCAAATTTGCAAGCGTCGAAGCAAATGCAGAAAAAAAAATTCTAAATTAGGGCGGTTATTCAGAGTGTTGTTTTCTCACATTATAATTTTTTCATTAGGCTTAAAGACTTCCTAAAATAGGCTTTATTACTTGAAATTGTTTAAACTTTTCTTGGTCGGTAAGA
Organism: Philophylla caesio; assembly: GCA_963971545.1. NCBI lineage: Eukaryota > Metazoa > Arthropoda > Insecta > Diptera > Tephritidae > Philophylla > Philophylla caesio. The sequence continues at coordinate 96,742,435 of OZ020608.1, read as the reverse complement.
GGTCAAAAAAGTGGGTAACGGACTGGTAACGTCTTTAAGGGGCTGAGAAAAACAAAAGTGGCAGCATTATTTCGAGAAAAGAAAACACCATTAGATTGTTGACTTACTCATTCAGTTTTAAAATGTCAGAGCTGTATTCTGCTTGAGAATAAGTCTTAATAAATCATGTAACAAGTATTATGCTCCATACTCTTTCGAAATCACAGGTTTTAAAGGAGGCACTTGAAAAAGGGTAAGGAGGAGGCGCGTTCCATAAATCGACTGAAGCGAGCGTGGTGTGAAATTTTTTACTCCCGCTTTTTTCACATGATTTTTCTCGACTAAGCGTGTTCTCGATTTTCTGAGATGTTTAAACGTCATGGGAGCATTGACCCAATAGCAAAATGTCCAGTAATGATACCAGTAAATAAATTTACAGCAGCTCCATTTCTTTTTAGAACTTGTTTTTGTCGAGATATCGCAGTTTTTTCGCTTTTTCCACAACTCATTAGTAATGCTATCATACCCTCCCCCACAGACTTTCACCAAATTAAAGCAGCAATATCTATTTTTTCTAATTGCATATTTTTGTCGTTTGGTTATTTTTTTTTAAAGCAGTCATTAAATGCTTGTTTTCACGAAGTTACACTTTTTACAAACCATTTGCAAGAAACCGTAACTAAACGAGTAGAGTGCTATATACATACATACCATATAGTATGCAAAAAAGGCATCCTTTATAGCCCAGCGCACAAATGTAGGCTACACTAAAAGCGCAGTCTTGTAAATGTGTATTTTGTTTCCTGCTCACATTCATGCCTTAAAATCTTTGTAAGTGTGCGTTAAACAAGCATAAAACCCACTCAACACAACACCAACAACGGCATTAAAGAAAAAAAAACTGTACATTTGTATGTGGCGAACATAAAAGGCACTTGCTGGTGCACACAACAAATTAAAGCGCGAAAAACATTACGAGAAACGCGTTAAGGGTGAGAAAAGCAATGCGAAAAAAATTACCAAAGAGGAATTGTGTGCGAAAAGTAAAGCTGCTCGACGTTGTTGTGGGCTTTTTGTGTATTTCACACACCTGTTGCTTAATTACGATTACGTGGTGGGCTCACATACACATGTATATCTACACACAAACACACACACACGCACAACGCTGAGTACAATCGCAATAGGTACATATATATTTACATATATGTTTATAGTGTGTGTGAGTATGTATATTTGTATGCAGATAACTGTTTTAATGCCGCGATTTATGGTCTTTTCGAAACGTTGAAGACCGTTTTACATATGTATACGACTACATACTCGTACATACATATGCATGTTTGCTTGTGTTGGTGGAAGTGCAGTATGTCTTAAAAGTGCTACCGCAGAAAAATATAAAAGTGATTTCTGTTTATCCACACTTTGTATGCTTTCACCGCATTTGAATCTTAAGAAACTATTTTTCTTCTTTGCTTTTAGTGCAGAAAATGGTACTTGCAATTTGGGTGAAGTATGTATAAAATGAAAGTTAAAAAATACAAAACACATGTAATCGGCTTTAAGTCTTAGCCCATCAAAATTTATGGTGCGATAAATGTACTTTAGTTTATTGTGGAACTTTAATCAACTCGTAATTTATGGCATTATCAATAAGCTTTTTACTTGAACATATTTAGAAGTTCAGTTACAGCACACCACGAGTAAGAGCCGGTTGTACTCACTTATTGTTACTAAATACTTTTCACTTGTAAATTTCATTATTCACATCGCCGTATTTTGTTTTCTTCTTAGTTTTATTCGTCACACAATACTAATCGGTTTTTCATGGCTACATTTTATGAAATTGCTCACGTGCCGAAAAGATAATTTTTAGGCGAAAAGTCGTTAGCAATGCGAATTTTCTATTTAAAGTCTACAGTAAACGACAAAAGTAAGCAATATTTTTTATCACAATTTAATTTTAAATCTTTTTTGGAGATTTTTCCATAACAAAATGCCGATTTTTTAAAATATTTTTGAGCTTTAAAGCCGATCGGTTTATTTGGAAAATAATTGGTTCTGTTTTTAATAAAACGTTTTTAAGTTAAATTCTAAAAAGCCTCAAGTGTTAACAATCTAAATTACAAAATTGAGAATATTTTTTACTGACAATGTTGTAACAACAGTAAGGACCGACATGGTAATGAAAATGATGCCGATGTTAATACTCGTACGTTATATTATATGACGTGAAATGGCAATGTAATACGAGTATGTGTTACAGTGATGCGGCAATCTGATGTGAAATGGTTATGCATTCTTTCTTATGGCGATGGCATATGATATTGGGATATATGGTGATGTCATATGATATCAGGATGTGATAAAAAATGTTGATATGATATAAAGCGGTGATGCTATATTGCCATGTTATAAAATACGGTGATGTGATGCAATTTGATGTATCAATGTGATGCGATACTCGTATTATGTGATGGCATGACGTTTTGGTTATGTGATGTAGTAAAGGAATAGAAAGATATTTAATTTTAGAAACGTTGTATTGCAAAGTTTTCCGAAAGTGTTTCTCTTTATGGAAGTGAGAGGTAAGGTTAGTAAAATGAAAAGGGTGCGATTGGAAATGCCTCCTGCTTTAATATTGGTGATGAATTAAAGAAAAGTAGAGGTTAATGAGGGAAATATACATTACGCCGAATACAAGGACAAAACGGCTTTGTCTCGAAAATATAAAATATAATAACATAAAAATAAGTATGACGAAGGTACCACACAAGATGGTATCAATGTTTTAGTTCTCTAAGTAAATTCAAAAATGTTTTCAATATTTTTCAATGTTTAATGTGTTCAATAATAATAATTTATTTTATTTTATTATTTTATTATTTTGCAAACGTGTTCAACTATTTAAGATCTGTGTCAAATATCCTAAACTACATTTAAGTTACTAAATGTTTTTTACTTGTTTTATTTACACCAACACACACATACATACGTATTTAACTCTTTTGTTTTCTTGTTTTTTTTTTATGTTTGAATAAAGAAATCACCCCTGAAAGTGCTAAGGTAGTTAGCGAAACGTCGGGTAAAAAGCGGATACATTCTTTTTTCTTGCACATAAGTAATTAGAATGAATAGCCTAAAATAATAATAACAACAAATATAATTTTTTGTTTAAAGAAGGGAACAAATAAATAAAAATATGCTCAAACGGATTTAGATGCATGAAATCGGCAATTCTGATGAAATGTTTACACCACAAAATGCCAATATTTATTTTTTTCAGATTGCATGCAACTAAGTGGAAATTTAGGGGCTACACACAAGTCAAAATTTGTTTTAAAATAAGAGGTTTACTAACCACTAATATAGCCTCTTGAATTTTCGAACGAAAAGACAAAGAGGTTATCAAATAATTTATTGTTTCTGTTTGTCTATATGATGCAATTTTTTAAATCTCAAATTTTATTTCCAAACGGAAAAGGATTTGCGGAGGCTTGTTTTTTATGTGATTTACACGCCAACTGGGATAAGCTGCCAAACAGCAAGCTTACAAAGGTTAGCTACCTGAAAGAACACTAGCACCTTCCTCTCCCCCACCCTTACTGAATAGTACGTACGTTAAACTACAAAGTAAACAATAAAGTTAAAAGAAAAAGCGCTAAATACATTACAAAGTTTGCAGTTCGCAGCATCTTTCAAACAGCCACGATAAAAAAGGGGTTTATCAGTCAGCAACAACTTGCACTGTTCGGCAGATGTAAGGTGTATAAAAAAAAACAGCAGGCTTAAGAGAAATAAAAGTAATAATAAAAAAGGATGCGCAAGGATACTAAATTCTGATTTTTTGTTGGGTTATGAATAGTAAAGAAATGCCGAGCAGAGAATATAAAAAAAAATGTTTTAATGTAGAATGTGAATAGTGAAAAAAATTCAATAAAGCGATGAAAGTTACGAAAGTTTTGTAAGCAAAAAGTGGATGCGTACTTCTTTTTTACCTTTATGCATACATAAGTACATATACAAACATATGTAATACGTGCTTAGCACGCCCGCAATTCGGACGGCGATTCTGGGAAATGTGCTTCATCTGTGGGAGTGAGAGAGCTGGTATGTGTATAGGGTGGTAGAGATTTAGTTAGCTGCTGCGGTGAATGCTGTAAATATTTTTCAACCGTTTTCGTTTAAGGATGCCAATAAATCAAAGGCATATTTCTTGTTGGATCGCATGCTATGTGTGGTTGCTGTAATTTTTTGTTGTTCAGTTATGTAAGAAAGGCATGTGCGGAATTTTTGTTAGCCCCTCTTGTCGAACTATGAAATATTTCTGTGTGTTAAGGGGTATGTTGCCTACATACAGCGTAGGCGTTTAAATGCAATGAAACTATTTGGCAGTTGGCCAACACGCTGCGGCTATCCAAAGTTATGTGTATATATTTATGTATGTGATGTTGTCGCAAAAACGTCTCAGTGAAGAGAGAAGACCATATTTTAACTTGAAATGATATGGCTTATATCCATAGATATGCAACTTCAAGAAATCTCAGTAGCCGACGTAAAGACTTTCTTTGTGTGTTAGACAACTTAAGTGAATAATTTCTATTTTTTTTTTTTTTTTTTTGGAATGCTGAATACAATATCAAAAGATAATGGTGAGGTGATAAATGTTCGATAGTACTGGCTATGTGAACTGGAGCCGTGTGAATGGAGAGTTTTCGAGGGTTCCATGGAAAATGAGTCCGAGAACCAGCAGGTCGTTATTCAGAATGAAATTCGATTGCCGACCACAAAACAAAACACAACACTGCCTTCCGCATAAAAGACAAAGAATATTTGCTAAAATAGATGGTGTATTTTGCAAACAGTTTGATCTATTTGGTGGTTTAAGAGAACGATTTCGTCATTTTTTGTTTATGAGAAGCTCATTAGGAAACTGGAATAATGTTTTAGCCACTTTTTATAAGCACGGAAACTTCGAGAGCTTGTTCTCATTTGTCATCAAAAACATACATCAAAATGAGTACTTATTACAAAAAATTTTAGCCACAAAAATTTAACAATATTATTGGTTACTAAGGCCTTTCAATTAATTGTTCTTATTTCCATTGTTTTAATTTTAATTAACACTCAAAAGACTGTAAAATCAGGCAAATATTGGGCATCATACCCCATTCTTATTTATTTTTTTTGTAACTTAAAACTGGTAAATTGTTATAGTAGCTTTTCGACTTTTAAGTGTTTTCTACTTTTTGGTGCAGTGTAATTCCATTTATTAAAATCTTACAAAAAATATTTTTGCCTAATTTTAATTTTATCCAAAATGTACGACCTAGACCAAAATGCATATTTCCTACAAAAGTTTCTACAAATATCTAAGATATATCCTCGTTTACTTACATCAAAACAAATTTAAAAGAGTTATTATTGCTTTTATTAAGGAAATCCACAAATGTATCCACACTATTAATATAGTGTGCCAGTCACTAAAAATTGTCGTTGTGATTTGAAAGTTTTTTTCCGCATTAGCTGCCATAAACATTTAACAAAATTTGGAAGAAAACAAATACTAAAAATCAAGGACATTTTTAATGCAATTGAAACATGTTTTCTTAACAGGAAATAATCTAAAAAAAGCGACTACCTCAAATTTTTTCTGAAAATTCTGATTAAATATATATGTAGTTATGTACATATACTATATAAATGAACAATTTTAAACTTTGAAATATAACTGTGAATTTTATACCAAGTTCAAAAATTGGATTGAAATGGTTTATTACTTGATATCGAAGCACAGTTTTACTAAAAATTACCGATTTTTAAATATAAAAAAAAAATTTTAATTATGTAAAATAATATGCTTACATACTTTTTCAATTTCATTTACTTTACAATGTATATTGGAACGATTTTCCGTCATCCCTTGTCAAATTTGGTTTTCTGACATACCATTTTCAGTGTCGTTTTCGTCCCGAAACCGGTGTGTCACAAAACCAAATTTGACAAGGGATGACGGAAAATCGTTCCAATTTACATTAAATTTCTACCCTGTCGGAACATCAGAAAAAATCCAAAATACTTTAAAATATTACCTTTTTTTTTAAGTCAATTAAAGTACAATTTTTAAAATGGGCCAAAAGTTTGTTGATTCCATTTCTGTTCATGTAAAATTAAATTTAAGGGATATTGCCACATTTTCATTGCAAGCTACCGTGAAAATTCTTTGGATGGATGGCTGTGTCAGTTCAGCAAAGCTTTCTTCGCTTTTGAATATCAGCCGGCAGCCATGGCGACTGTACAGCAAATAAACTCTTGTTATAATAATCGCAGACGATAGCATTTTCATTTCTATAAAATTGAGTTTTAATTTTTTTTACTAAGTAGATACGCGATACACTTGACTCGGCTTTCATCATTACAAACGTCCTCCGACAGTACAAAGCTGCTTAATTCTGTTGCTTCATGCTTTAATTGTTTGTGCGCGCACACACACATTCACATGAATTGCGTATTTGAGTTACTTTCTTTAATGTTTATTTGTTCACTTTTCTCATACATTCAATAGAGGACTGGTTGGAGTTAATCCTTTTCATTTTCAAGAGGTTCTGGTCATTCGCCGTGCTAATCACACATTCATCTTCAGTTTCGGATAAATATTTATAGACATTTTTTAAATTTGTTACTTTAATATACTATAAATTTGCAACAAGTAATTAATAAAGTTCATAGTATTTAATGATAGTGAGAAATGTTGATATTGTGAAAAAAATTCTTACGAATTTAAATTAAGAAAATTTATCAAAAATTTTCTAATGCTTATAACATAAATTATACTATTGGAGCTACAGCATAAACAAATATTTACAAATCTAGACATTTTTTTTTAATAATTTCCATTAGTTTTCAAATAAAATACAGTCAAATATAGAAGTTAAGAAAATTAAAAAAAAATAATAATTATCAAATATTTATTATTTATTTCTTTAGTGGATTGTTGCATATTGTATACATTTTTAAACAACAAATTTAATGAAACATTTTAGTTCTTAAAATTTAAATTATTAAGTATCGGAATAACAATTTAACTACGCTACGAATTAGGCTAAAAAATGCAAAGATTTTCTAAACCAAAGATATCTCAGAGGCATTTTTAACACAACTCTTTGTGATTTTTGTTATAAAATAAACTGAATTTTTAATGAACAATCATTTGAATTAAATAAAAGAAAAATAACTAATACAAGTTGTCAATATAAAGTAGCACATTAACAATATTAACCCAGCATCGATTGTTGTTAAAAGAAAGAAAATTTGTATTTGCGCTTTATTCCTTCTTCAAAACCCCGCATAAATATTTACTTGAAAGGAATATGAATTTTTTGTTTACTGCTATGAAACTAGAAGGATATTTAGAAGTTTATTTTCGAAATCATTTTTGAAGTGCTTAGCCAACCTAAAGTTCAAATATATGTTTTCTAAAATTTTTATTATTCAATGCAACAGGAATGAAGAAGAAAAGGACGAGGTCTACTGCAAAGCAAAATTAAATATAGTAAGTAATTTAATTCAAGTATCATTGTTTTTCTTGTGGATTAACTATGCGAAAACGGAGAAAAATCAAAAGATTACCATTTTTTTAATAGTAACACATTATGTCTCTTACTTTTCAAATTCACACAAATACTAGTAGAGAATGTATTTGCTTTAAATACTTAATTCCATTTTAATTGCTTTTGTCTACATTGAAAATATTATCTCTGCACATTTTGCACTGTACTCCAGTTAATGCACTCCAATTACAACTTTCCTGAGTGAATCGAAGAAAGTCTCATTAAATCTCTTTCTCATTTAATTTAAGCTATACAGAGTTGAATTTTGATCAAAGCAAATGTTTCCATATGAGCGGACTATGTATTTGTGAAATGGAATTAATATTTCTGTTATCAATTTCCATTATTTTAATTAATAAACACTCAAATCAACACAAATGCAAATTATCATAGAAGGCACAATAACACCTAAAACAATAACAGCAGTATAACATAACAAAAAATAATAATTTTTAAGAAAAACTTACATTCAGGAGCAATAACAAATATGTAACAGCTTCGAAACAAAGAGAGGCTCAAGTTAATGTATTTTACGCTTGATAAAATACGAAAATTTTATTATCATAGAATAAAAGATTCACTTACTTACGCGTTACCTAACAACTAAACTTGCTGCCTCACTGAACGCCAAAAAAAAGACAAAAACAAAAATCTGTCTAATTTTGGTCGATGGGCAAAACCAAACAGAAAAAAAAACAACACAATCTGATTACGGGGCGAAATGGAAATAGCTCAAGCCCAAGTTGTAAGTTTAATTTAAAATAAATAATTGAATTTTAAGGATATTCATTCCTGAAAGCAGCACAAAAGGATCAAAAGCGAATGAATATAAAGAAATGTGTACCTGTGTATGTTGCTACTAAATAAAGAGTGTGCATGGAGGTAAATTAGTAAAATGCGAGCACCGATGTGTAAGTTATATAATAATTGACTTTAAGTTTAACTGTGTGAATTTCGTTCGCCAGTGTGTGGTGATAAAGAATGGGTATAAATGTGTAAAGCAAAATACACTCCGTTGAAAATAATATGATCGTCCGATATAAATATATTGAAAATATTTTTAAACTAATTTTGACTTAATTTAATTTGTAAAGTAACGTAATTAAAAAAAAACACTTAATTCACTAACAAAAAAAATTGAAAAAATAAATGTCAAACTTTGTTTTAAACCAGAAGCAAAAATTATATATAGCACCAAATAAATATTTGAGTATTGGTAGTTTTGAGACCCATCGCATTTGGTTCGCCATAACGAAAAAACACAACGTGTTTTAAAACAATACCTTCACCTTTTTGCACACAAATTGATTTGGCTCAAAACTTCGTATTCAAAAAATACTAAAAAGTATTTAAAATGTTGGAAATTTTGATAAAAGTTGGTTAAATTGTCATAAGTTTTATATAAAATTTTAGAGCCGTGGTTTTCTTATGATTTTTTATTAGAAAAACCTTATGATCTGCAAGGTAATGTAAGTGCTTATTTTAATAACCAAATATAATGCATCTGACTGACCTTAAGAGATTCGTGGAATGTCTGCAAATAGAAAATACAAAAGGTTTTTTATTAATGTTTAGTATATATATATTCGGCTTAAAGTAAATATAGGCAAAGTTACACATATAGAAAATTATATTTGGAATGGCTTTCCATAAATTTTACTGGGTTCTCAATTACATGCATACTCGAACTTTTTATATATTTACCAAATACATAAATATGTCATTAAGTATAAATGTATTATGGTTAAGAAATAAGAAAAAATCAATTTTTTTATATTTTTAATGTTTAACTAATTAAGAATATGTCTACAAGAGGATTTTTCAAAATTCAAATTATTTTCGGAGCTATAGGTATTTTGCTAAGTGTAAATTTCATAACTTACGACTACGAAAAAATGGATAAGAAACTTTAAACGCGTTTTTCTTGAAACTGTATTTTTCAAAACGATATCAACGATTTCTCAGGTTCTACTAAACCGATTTACCTGAAATTTTTAGAGAGAATTCTTTATAAACTTTTCTTCGTCTGGAACTATACCGATCCCCAAATTTAAATTTTTACTATTTTAAAAAATTCGAAAATCTAAAAAAAAGTGGTAAAAATATGGTTTTTATTTCAGGCAGTCGCCATTTCGTGAAAAATTTGTTTTCCAAATTTCTGTAGTTCATTGTAGACATTAAACATTATTCAAGATTAAAAAGCTTTATTGTTTTTTTTTTCATATTGCTAGGAGGGTTGAAATTGTGGGTATTGTCACGTACAAATTTTTTTATTGTTTGATATTTTTCTGTACTCTTGTAATATTAATAAATAACTAATAAAAAATGTATAGTAAAAAAAGCGATTGCCTTTTTTTAACGGCACTTAAAAAATTACATGAAAAACATACCTCTACACCAGAATACCCCCTGAAGGTATTAAGTTGGGAGAATACTTAACGGAATATTTCTCGAAAACCTAAATTTCTTTCGTTTTATACTCTCCTTTGAATTCTCATAAAAACGTTAGTACTAATTTAAAAATTGAAGAGCTTTTTTACTCTAAAGTGAGCAAACTGATTTTTTACTAAAACTCATCTTAAAAGTCTGTTGAAAAATATAAAACTATTTTCAAAGCATTTCTATATAATCCTTGATTTCTCTAAACTTTCTAATGTCTGAATTTATTAAAAAATCTTTCACTGGTTTGCAAAAAAAACAAATTTTTTTTACAATTTTCTTTACTTTTTAAAACCTATAAAGCACGAGTCTTACTTTTTTCTTGATTATTCCTATAGATTTGTTGTTGATTACAATATTTTTTTTTTAAATATTGTTGATTATGTAACACTTTATAATAATAATTTGGCGCTTACACTATGTAGCTCAGTGTTTGGCCGAGCTTTCCCCACCATTTGAGGGACCTACAGTTTTGTGCCGATTCCGAACGGCAGATGTATTTTATGAGATGATTTTTCATGGCAGAAATACCCTCGGGGGTTTGCCGATGGGTGACCGCTTTGAGAAAAAAAACTGTTTCTATGATTAAGATTTTACTTGCCTCGACTGAGATTCGAACCATGAACTCAGCGGCATATCGAGGTTTAGCAAGCACTGCTACCCACTCGACCACAGCGGCCACACTGTAACATTTACCACATTAAAATATTTATTTATAATTTACCTCAATTTTAAAGTTTTTAATTGGAAAATGTTAGTTAAATTGATTAGTTTTGCTTTGTCGTATTGACATAATCATAACCACTATTTTAGTTTGACTTTTATCAACTGAAACTTAGTTATAAACTTTAGGCGAGCATACATAACATATATTGTTGGGGCCTAGTGAAAGAAAAAAAGGTTTGATTTGCCTTGAAATTGATTTCATAAAAAAAAATATATATGTGTTGTTATATTTTAATCTTTAAAAGTTCACTTTTTCGCAAAAACACACATTTATTCTTAAAACATATTTAATTCGTATTCACTTAAGCAAACAACAATTTAAATCAATCCATTTTCGGCAGTCTCACGAAGTTCGGCTTAAGTGGAGCGTACTGTATGCATGTATGTATACGCGTGAAAATATATTTATTTCTGCTTAACAATAAATAGTAAACAAAGTCATTACGTAATACATACACACACACATTTGTACATAAGCCTTCTTAAAAGCACGTTTTCGGTATGACTTAAGCTGACAGCCTAAAGAAGAATTGCGAATTGTACAAAGCCTTTAACAACAACAGAGAGCAAAGGACAAGCAGAGAATTGTTCGAATTTCATTAGCATGACTGCTGAGTTTTAGGAATTAAGTGCAGAAAAAAAAACAAATAAGTCAGAAAAGCTAATCGCCAAAATATGGCATGACAGAGAAACAGCGGCATGCCAAAATGAATATGAGGAATGAATTGAATGTTCTTGCATTCATACTTATGTAAGATTGTATGTGCACGATGTATGAGGTTTTAATATGCTCGGTTTAAACGAAAGTGAAATGGTTAAGTAATTATTTTAATATATTATTATATTAATGAAAATGCTTTAATCATACGTGAAATCTAATTAAAAGCACTTTTTAAAAAACTATTTTGCCAAATACTTAGATATATTTATTTAAAACCTAAATTTTAACAAAGTTCCCGAAAACAAAACTTTTGTACCACACTGAACTAGGAGTAGAAATTAGGTTTTTAGCATTTAAAAATGGCATAACTTTATGTTATTAAAAAAAAATCGAGAGCTTTAGTACGGCTTCCATTAATTTACAAGATTTAGTCGCTTAAGTACTCAAACATATTCCATTAGCTTGGCCAACTATTTCAAAACTGAGTTCAATCAATTAAAAAAGAGTACATAATAATGCTGAACGTACTATCTACTTTAATTCAAACTATTTTATAAATACAAATATCAATAAATTATTCTACTTTATCTACTTACTTTTACTTACATAACTACCATTAAATATTTCACTTAGTTTCTTAATTGCTAATGACTATTATAATTATTAAGTTAGGTTTAATTAATCTAGTTATAAAGTCAAATATTCCAAAAAATATCTCTATGTACATATATTAGATAAATGCAATTGGCCGCTGTGGTCGAGTGTGTATCGGTGTGTGCTTTATTTCGTGGATCGCATCTCAGCCAGGGCAAATAAATTCAGAAATCATACAAAAAAAAAATTTTTTCTAATAGCAGTCATCCTTTGGCTGGCAATGGCAAACCTCCGAGGGTATTTCTGCCATGAAAAGGCTTCTGCCATTTCTGACTTTTGGATTCGGCACAAACCTGTAGATCGCCCCATTATTAATATAACATAAAGACGCACAACAAAAATGCTAGGAGAAGCTCGGCCAATTTTGTAAACTCGTCTTCTATTATTATCGAAACTTAAGTACGTAGATTTTCACAAATATGTATGTATGTCACATACATTTGCAATTTGTTTTTGTGGAATTAGTTTCTATGAGCTGTCTTGATTACATGTTGGATTAAATTCGTCCAATCCAGCATTAGAACTGCCAGCCGTAAGCTGAAATCTTTTGTTTTCTTTTATATTCTGCAAAAAAAATGCATATCTTTAAGTGAGCTTTGAACATTCTTTAAACATTTGGAATGCAAAGAAATGCACCCAGAAAATTTGCTATTCCCCTCGTTCGCTAGTTTTAAGGAATTTATTTATTCAATTTTAGACCAAATTTTCCTAATTTTATATATAAAAATAGAATTTATTTTAAAGTTTCGGATAATTTCTCAGCCAAATACTTTGAAAATCTATTGAATAGATTTCCTTCTTTAAAAAACTCCAATCGGTATACTGTTATAATATTTTATTTCTATTCTTAGAAAATAATTTTTTCCGTACGTTCGCAGTTTTTACTATTATGATAAACCAAATAAACTGATGTTACAAAATATTCTTTCATAGTAACAAATGTTATAATTGCCAATAACTTTAAAAATCATTAAATCAAAACAGTTTATTTTATTGTTACTCCTTTCTTTTATTTCATTATATTTTCAATTCTTTTTTCTCTTTCTATTTTTTTTTCTATTATTTCCTTTTTTCATTTATTTTCTTAATTTTATTTTGGGTCATTGGACATCTGTTTACTTAAACCACATTGAATTTACTCAAAATTTGCAAGCGCCTTTTTTATGGCGTAGCTGCTTAAACGGCCCACTGTGTGACATGTCTGCAACATGACATAAGTGCTTAAAAAACAAACTAAATTTTACAACAAATTAACCTCTCAAATTTTCATATTACCTTAATGCACCACTCAACTGTAATAAAAAAATTATTATATAGAATCAAATTTGTTAAAATTCAAGAAGCAACCAAAAAAAATGTCAAAACATATGCACTGCATTCATAAAGAAGCTTTGATGCGCTACAACAAAATCCATTGCAACAGCCTCGGGCAAAAACACGTTGCAAAAAAAAAAATATATAAAAAAAGATGCACCGCACTGACGGTAACAAAATCGCTCAGGATTGCGCCACCCTCTATACAAAGCTCCAGACTAAAGACACACAAGTCGCAGTTACATTTCATGCACAGAAATTAGACGGGTTTATGAAGTACGGAGAAATGAAAGGAAATGATAACATAAGCGCATAGTAATGGAGATGATTTGTGTCGCTAACCACCGCCAACACAGCCACATCCTTTCACTTTTTTTTTTTTGCATCCTCTCGCCACCACTTCCAATTCGTTTACCATAGAAAATCCCATTTTACGCTTTCTAACTGCAATGGCATTGAAACTTTTACTATTTCGCATTTCGTAGAACCCTTACACTCGCAGCAGCGGTTGCAGCAGCGGTTGTACTGGCGCTTATGTTCCATTACATCGTCCCGCAATATTTCGCCTTGTCATTCGTGTTGTCTTTTCATCAAATCCACAGAACGTACTCGTAATGTACATATCTGGTCTGTCTGATACATCCTATCTGTGTATTTTTGTTTTCTTCTTTTACCACAGCAAGGCTGACTTCTATCGTAAATATGGCATTAGAGGAGAGTAACCATGTGTACGCGCCTGAAAGCATACTTTAATATAAATAAGTTTCAGTGTGAGTGCGAGTGCGAGTGACGTAAGCGAATATGTCTCTATTTGTGAGTGTGTGTGTGTGTGTGTGTGTGTGTGTTCATAAATGTGTTGCGCGCTTCTGAAAGCGTTGAATGTGCTATAGAAAATATGAAAAGAAGTGCAATCGCACAAAAACAAAAACATTATGAAAAAGACTTTCAGACATAAGACGACGGCGGCGAACATGTCAGTTAATGTGGCATTGCAAGCAAATGCGACTCTGCTCTGCCCTGCTTACACTCATCACTGGCATACCACTCACGAAGCGGAAGTGAATGAATGACAGCGGCTAGCTTAGTTAGTGAGAGAATATGATTTTTGCTGGCTTAAGTTACACATACAAAACCAAAATTAATTCCATGCTTAAGTAGTGATGTAAAGATTCGTATTTTGAGCTTATCCTTTACATGTTGTTATGCGCACACTTTAAAGTCGAAACGTGAATAGTTGCAAGGAATTATTAGTAGCTCCACATTTTTTAGAACGTGAGCGTCATTATAATTTCAAGATGGTTAGTAAATATATCTGGTAGGTTTATGCAAAAATATACTCGTATTTGAATATGAACTTATAAAATTTAAAGGGATTTTACTGGTTTCAAAAATACAGCAATTTCTTTATCAAAATTTTAGATTAGCAATGAAATCGCGCAAAAGCTGGCATATTTGAGACAAATTGGAGGAGCCCACTAAAAGTATAATGAAGTATGAGTATGTTTAATTTGTAAAGATGAAAATAAATTAGCTTTTTACATAACCATAAACTATTAAAAAATTCGCAATTAACGCGTTTTAAAATTTCCAGAATCATAATGCGAGTATTATCGACACACATCAAACGAAATTTTATTTTCTATATTTCTGCTATTCAGGTCACATAAATGAATGAATCTGAACGAAAACTGATTCTGTGGCATTGAGTTTATTGATCAATTTTAGGTAATTTTTAAGTAATAAATTTGTACAATTAACTCTACTTTTTCAGATCAACAAATGGATAGAATGAGTTGAAAATACCACTGAATTTTTTTACTAACTGCCTATGCAAAACAAAATAACAATTTGGGTTTAAGACAAACCGGATTCGGCGTTGTGCCATCTTCAGTGTCAAAACTATTTTAAAAACAAAAATATATATTTAAAAAAAAACGCCATTTATGTGACCGTCCATAATAGTTTTTGTCGAGACAATTCCTCTCAAGGTCTAGCAGAAGCCTACCAACGCGTTAAAGGCCTTGATAACATTTTGCCGTTACCTATAAAGCATGGTGGAATCGTTCGTCTTGTTTTGCACTCCATTCAAAGTTTTTCGAAAATATTTATTAAAAGTGTCACACCACAATTTATCTTATTTAGCTATTTGGAGTTTTTCAAAATTTGGAAGCATTTTGTGAACGAGATCCGAAGAATTTTGTTTTTATGATTTCCTAACTAATAATTTACTACTTTTAAAAACCAGCTTCTGTTTCGGTGTTGGCCATGTGACTTATGAAATCATCTTTTAATGCAAGAGTAAGGATTTGTGGCCCATCAAAGATGAATGGCTTTAGTTATTCTTTATGAAGCCTAGAAATAACTGAAAAAAGAAATTAAAACCATCCAAATTCTGATCTAAAGCTTTTACAAATTTTATGATGAATTCAATAGTAGCTCATTAACGATCTAATGTCTTGTTCGTTCTTGAAGGCCAGATAGCTAGATTTCGATTATCCACTTTGTTGACCAAAAAAAAATCTTGTGAAGGACTCAAAATTTTTTCTGCTTCTCAAGCTGCTCCTTAAGATATGTCTAGAAGGCTTGTTTGACAGCATCAGTAATATTTGTTCTGTGACTTTTTTTTATAATAACCACTACAAATGCGACAGAAATTATCGCGATTTTTAAGGCAATAGTTGCGTTAAAGAGTTATATACACTTGTGTTGGTCGAAAAAATCGAATATTTGTTTATTACATTTTCTTAAAGTATATCCTTTTGAGTTTATTTCCTCCAAATTTCCTCCAAATTCAGTTGTCAACAGCGCGCTCCTCGCGAATGCCCCCAAGTACGTGCAAAACTTTAAACGCGATGATCTCAAAATGATGCTTTTCACAAAGTCCCGTTGCGGTGAGCAAGATTTCTTAAGAACCATGTGACCTATCGATCTAATTTTTTGCAGCCTACATAAAAACTGCATAGCTGAACGAAGGAGTTTTTATTTGAAACAAACGTTTTTTTGGGCATGAAAAACTCAATTTTTTGACCTTTAAAAATCGAACTTTTCAGTAAAATCAACACTAAATAAAACTGTGTAAAAAATTTGACCAGCGCAACAGCTGTAGTGCCAACAAATGGGCACATTTTTAACTTAAACATTAAATTAAACATGCTCAGACATATAAAAACGTACACGCAGTGTTTGATTATTAAAAAAAAACCCGTTTTTGCAAAAAAAATTCGTCAAAAAATTGATTTTTTGAGAGAATAATTTTATATAACCCCCTTAAGAAAACAAATAAATTTTCAATTCTCTTTGTGGCACTTCCTTTCGAAATTATTGCGCTTTCTTTTTTAATTTTTTTTTTACTTATTTATTAAACATTGATATACATAAGTATGTACCTACAAGAATTTTTAGCAAAAGTTAAATTTAAAAAGAAGTATTTATTTCATCTCAAAAAAAGTGTCGGTCTTAAGAAGTTCTTTTCTTAAGTACGTTGACACACATTCAGGTTTGATTGAAAGCAATATTTACTTTTGCGGATATGTGTGTACACAAGCAATGATTGTGGAACAGCGCGTCTTATTTACATTTTATGCCGACACATCAAAAGCATCGTATAACTGCACGCATTTAATTCAGGCACTAAAAGTTCACAAGCAATTTACTTGACTGTAGAATTGTAGTATACCAGTGTATGCTAGCAGGTGTGTGTATGTGTGTGTTTGTTAACGTTTGTGAAGGAAGCGAACTCTCTTCGCACGCTCCGATTAAACTGTCAATCTGCTGCCTTAACTTTAATTTAAAAATTTAAAACATCGTAGATGTATTGGGAAACGTAAGTCGCGTCTGTGCATAAAATTAAGGATACGCACACTTCGTTGTACACAAACTTCTCTCTCATACCATATATTTACATATATATGTAGGTATATTTATTCACGAAAGTGCATACATACTTAACGAAATACTGAAGGCATTCATATTTAATTCTCAACTCTGGTACTTCTGCTGGTTATCTCCATTGGAATATATTGTCGGGCACTCCGTTGAGTTGAAGTTAATTAACTTGTAATTAAGCGAGTGTTTGCGCGAAAATTGCATACGCATGTATCTGTGTATGTGTACTTATGTTTATATGTTTGTATGTATGTAAATACTTACAACCAGGGAAGGACCCAGAAAATATTTTTGGGGGGGTCGGTCCATTTATTTTCAACTTTTTACGATATTTTACATATTTTAAGATATTTGATTATAATCCATTATAAACATTAATAAAATAATATGGGGTAAAATGTTGTATGCATTTCTATAAAGCCAACGTTAGGCTATGATAATATCATTTAAATCAGTATAATCTTAAACCGCCAGGGATTTAATGTGCTTTATCGATTCTCCTCTTTTTCTTGGCCAAAATATCTAGTATTTGGTCACTAGTAACCTCAATGTCTCGATGAATATTTAGCAGCGCAGATACATCCTTAATCTCCGTAAATTAGGAAAGGACCTGATTTGAAAACATTGGTAAATATGTTTGTAAAATTGCCAATTACGAAGGCGGTTTGATAATGTCTTTTTGAATAAAATATACTTTTTCGGCAAAAAACATTCTCTTTATAAACATAATCTCCTTTTAACTCTTTACACTTAGACCAGCTTTTTTCCAATTGTTTTATTTTGATCCAAATCTCTTACCACACAGCCATTTCTTCAGGTGTGGAAATAGAAAATAGTCGCGTGTGTCTATTCACACGTGTAAATTCGCGCTTTTTTCGAGTGTCAGCAATCACCCATCGCACCGATAGCTTTTTCATATCCAAATAATCGTGTAAAATGTGATGTGACTTCTCAGTTGATTCTCCGGTCATCAAATATCACTCCATGGATTTTATCGACGACTTTTTGTATAACGACTATAATTCACGCCAGTTAAGGGCATTAGAATAGCGATATTTATATTTTATTTAATTCATTTATATGCACCACTCAATTAAAGTTAATCAAATATATTTAAAAAAAAGAATATTGTAATTAATTGTCTTAAACTGAGAATTCACAAGCAAAGTCAATTAAATTCAATTTGAATAATGCAATACATTAGTATTCCAGTTAATGGGTAATAATATTTAATGTTTTTGTGTAGAGTGAGTTTTTGTGTGTGCTATGAATTTGAAAACACGGTTGAAATTTTCTGAGACCACCAATATTTTTGGGACCAGGACCCCTCCCCTGTTTCCGTCCCTGCATACAACCCTTTACAGTCGCACTCGCCGAGCTTTAGTTGATCATGTACGAGTATGAATGTAGTAAATACGTTTTCATCAGTTCACATATGCGTACAAACCCTGTTAAGCATTAATTCATAGCCAACCGCACATACAAATAACCTTTCTTGGTATCCTTTTTGACATATTAAAAGTGTCACTGTTGATTGCAGAGTTGCTATTTTTTTTTTATTTGGCGGTTTGGTTGACGATTCGCCACTTTTTTTGGCCTTATTCACGGAATGCATCACAGTGCGTAGCGGTGTGCATGTAAAAATGTATATATATACATAAGTATTTGTAATTAAGTGTGTGGGTGTGTATGGAACTAGAGTTTGTTGTACTTAAAACGTGCGTAAAATTCATGAGTTTCAATTTAAGTATATACCTTTTGCGCAGTCGCCAGCGGTTGCATAAATAATGCTGTGGTTAATTACTTGCTTTTGGTCGTCTTGTGTGAGAATCGCTTTAATGTGTATACTCTGTAATTGAGTAGAGGTTATTTTGCATCACTGGCTTCTTCTGCTTCTGCTATAGGTAAGAGTAATGTATTTTTACAAAAATAATTATAATTATAATAGCACTGCGTGACAGTAAAATTATATGCAAGCAAATCATGTAAAGAGAAAAAAGCTTGCATACAACTAATTTCAAATTGACTTTTAAAATTTGTGTTGGGTAGCAAAAATCCAAATGCAATGTTTATCAATATTGTGTTGCATATTTAAACAAGTAATTTTTAACAAAAATAAACCTCAATTTTAATATCCTCAAAAGCATTGGGGACGTATTAAAAGCTAGCATGCACATATATTACGTACATTACCTTACATCACTATTCCCATGCTCATTACAAAACTCTTAACTACCACGCCTCAAACTATGCCGCAAAACTCGTTTTTGAACGCTCCAAGGAAAGCAAATGCCATTGAGTATGTTATGACCTAATTTGGACGTGACATGGGTGAAACAAAGATTGTTTTCCCCATCAAAGCCTTAGTCGCATTAGGTCGTTATGACAATAGTCATGCGATGAATTTTGTCAAAAGCGCGGGCGGTTAATAAATAAAGGTTTCATTTCGCATGTTTGTTCCAAAAAATTATGTTTCAAAATTTGCAGGGTGATGATTTTAATCGATATTCATATGTTATCTAATGCTGTAAGACTGCATTTTATTTTCTGTTAGATATTATTTAAGCTTTTGGACAAATTTTGTATAAATATGTATTCGAAATGAAAATGAGTTCTCTTGTGTTGAACTTGCTTGAGGGGCTTCCCCGCTGAAATAACAGCAAAATCGACAATTCGTTTGCGTAAATTCCAAAAAAAAAATATGCGGAAATCTATCGATGTTGTAAACAATTTTGAACTAAGCGGAATAACATTTGATATTTAAATGGCGACGTGTATTTTGGATATACAGGCGCTGAGTGCGCACGGACCTTCCGATCTGAAGGAGTAGAGGATTAGAAGCATTAGAAAAGATATAAATCAGCGTCATTCGGTGGGGTAATAATCAATAAAGCTAAGAAAAATGTAAGGTCCAATCCAGCAAAAGTATCTTTTTGGACTCTGGGTCCCGGTTTTGAGGTACAATTGAAAAGTTTTAATCCAAACCCGTTTCTCTATTACAAATGCACCTGAGTACAATATAAACTTCAGAGCCTAATTGCAAATAGTTTCCACCTACATTCGTCTATTCGAAATAATTACATTAAAGCAATTTCTGTAGATTAGACTTAAAACAAAATTTTATTTTTAAAATAACACTAATTAAATTCACTACATTGTGGTAATATAATATTCATACATTGACACACATATGAATACACATCTAACATGATTGCTATTGTTTCTAATTTTCTTTAGTGTACTCGTGTATATGTATTATCAATGTATGTGGAAAATGTACTACATACACTTCTGTACTGCCATTAGTATAGGGTGTTTTTTTTTAGAAGTGTTATTTTCAATGAGGCAATTCCTTTTTTGAAGTTGGTCTTTTTGACAGCTGTTACTTGATTTATACTCAGTTTGGTGTGACATTTTAAGACGCATTGGAAGAGAATATTCGGCGCGTTATTGCTGACAAACGGCCCCAATTGTTGCAAAAAGTGGTCGAAAATTGCGCATCTCGGCTGGAATTTATTCGATCGAGCCACGGTGGTCACTCGCCCGAAATCATTTTAAAACATAATTGCAAACCATTATCTTTATAATAAAGCTAAATTATTGGCTATAACAATAAATTACGACTGAATGCGTTTTATTTTTTCTTAAAAATCACATGTCTAAAAAAAAAACACCCTTTATATGGAGACGCGTTTTTGTGGGTTTAGGCTTGTAGGCTTAATTTCAATAGAAAATTTTAATAGGACAAATGTCGGTAGCACTGTTGACCGCAAGGTAAATTGCAATACAAATGTACTTACTCACAATTACGTATTCGTTTCAATCACCATAACCGCATTGGCAGCAAACCGAAATTAATTTAACTCAAACAATTAATACCTACATACATATGTTGGTGCGTATATACAAACACAGATATTCACATAACAACAAATCCACATTTTATGCGCACTTGCGTGATTTGCTTTGATTGTATCAATGCTTAAATGTTAAATAAATGTACTATTGTTAAGCTAAAGGTGCATATATGTTATCTGATATCGTTTAAAAACGAATTTTAGTCATTAAAAATAGAATAATTTAAGCTACAATAAAACCCAACAAAAAAAAATAAAATAAAATAATTTTCCCCGACTCTGTTAAGCCAAAATTACAGCCATTCGATTATTAACGAAGCTTATCTGATGAAAAGAACAGAGCAAAACTGCTGAACACGAATGTGCTCTGTTAGTGTTATTTTTATTAATATTATTATTATTTTTTGTTTGTTTTATTATTAGGTCATTTTAGCGCTGTGATCTAACAAGATCTATAAATCAAACTCATACTAGGATTACTCCTATTTATAAACAAATACTTTTTTAGGGTGTCATGTTCCAGATTCTGTTTGGATATGAAAGTCTTTCTACAAGATTTATAAAGCCAATACCACTTAACGCGGGCATATACACAATATGTGCTCAGAGGTTTATATTTATAATCCCCCAAGTCTACATTTCATCTCCTCACAGAATGCTATTTTGTGAAGAAGTACCTCCGCCTGCAGGTTTGCTCAATGACTTTCCGGGAAGGAGTCATGAAACTTTTAGAATGCCGCTCTTTGACGAGCGCTATTAGGTTGCAATTTGCGAGTCCTTACACCTTTTTCGAAGGATCACAGAAAGGCTGCCTTGGGTACCGGAAGGGTCTAGTACTTTCAGCGCTACCTTGGTTCTCCTAAAAATGATGTTTGGTTCACCATATTATCAGATATTTTCGCCTGGCATGTAGTTGGATATGTTTTCATTCGGAGCGATTCCGGTATAAATATAGCAGAAAAGCTAAACGGCAAAGTCACTTTATAAAACATTAGTACCTAACTAAATCACAAAAACTTTAAATTTTTACGTTATTGATTTCGACATTCTATAGTACTCGTACATACATACATTTGTATACTCGTATATGTACTTATATATGTATATAAAACAATAAACTGCTATGGCTTGAAATATTTAAAGTAATACACATTTCATTAAAGTACAATTATTTTATTTTTGCTATTTACACGGTTGCTGAGGTGCCAACAAATGCCTTTGTGCTTTGCTAATCCTGAGAGTTTTTCATTGTCTACCTTTACTCATTTTGTTTAGTTAAAGCTTTGTTTTATAAATAATCACACGTTCAACGCACTTACAACACTTGTGTATATAAAATTGTATTCAAAGATGCCCTGTAGAAATACTATAATTAAATATGAAGTAATAGTACAGAAAAAACGAAAAAAAAAATTAAACGAGTTTTGAAAAAAGATGGTTAATTAGTTTTGAGGTTAAATTCTTGTTGATTTAGAAATAAATTGAAAATTATAAAGCTTTGTGAATTATGGACGGGAGATGAGATAGTGCACGCCCTACACCGATAATCTATCATAATATTTACGGAGGCTTTCACACAGACTTAAGTGCTGAAAGGATTTTACTTTTAGGAGTTAATCAGATACTTCGGACAGTTCGGCGCTAGAATTAAGGATGGAACTAAAAAAATACAAAACATTTTTTTAATTTTTACGAAAAACGTACCTTTACTGCTTCGAAACTGATCCAAAAATGTATCGCAAAAGTATCTAAAACTTAACGTGAAATATGCCCAATACCTGAAATGTGCCGAAAACTTTCCTAAGGAGTACCTAAAATCTTCAAAATTTGCTCGAAAAATTACCAAATAAGTACCTAAAAAGAACCTAACATGTACCAAACATTTAAAAAATTTACCGAAAATGTATTACCAATTCACTGATAAAAATGAAAGTAAAATGCATAGAATTTGTATCAAAATCGTACCAAAAAATGTGATTAAAATGTATGAAAATTAACGAAAAGTACCGAAAATAAATGTTTTTTTCTTTCTGATGATTATTATGAAAATACTTATATTTTCATAATCCCAAAAAAAAGTATTTAAAGACTTAAAAATATTTATCTAGCTAACAAATATTATGAAAAGACTTTCAAAAATAATAATAGTTTTATTTGTTATTGTTTGGCCATATAACTATTTATTTTAAATATTTTTTAAGCTTTAAGGCCGATTGGTTTATTTGGAAAATTGTTAGAAAAAAACAACAATACTCAAAGCGGCGGAAGTTATACCAGTAGTACTATTGCGCATGTTGTTGCCAAGAAGCCAAGAAGAAAGAAGTCTGATGAGGAAATATGATGATTTCCAAATTAGATCTATAACTTCAAGCTCAAAAATATTTAATAATAATTGTTGTTTTTTTTGTTATTGTTTCGCCATATAAGTATTTTATTTAATTATTATAACCGCTTGAAGTATTGTTTGTTTTTTCCTAAAAATTTTTCCCAATAACAGATCGGCCTTTAGCTCAAAAATCTCAAGCATATTTATTATAAAAGTACTTTTATAATTCTTGCAAGAACTTGGATGACTCCACCATCAAATCGTGTGATCCGTAAAGAAGTTCCGACTGCCCGTTTCAATTAAGTCTGTTCTCACCGATTTACCCCGCACGGTCACCTGGCAAACTAATACATGTGAAAAGCATGCTTTTGTGCATTTATTTAAGTGGTCGACCACAATGGCACACAATTGTTTTCATTACGGAAACAATTCTATTTAACTGTTTACCTGTTTGTGAATTGTCGAGCTTCACTTTTATCTTTCGCTTTTTCCAAGCTGTGGCTGCTGATAAAACGTATGACACACAAACGCCACAACAAATACAGCTTTTACGCTTATCTTCTTCTATCTACAAAGCATTATATTATGTTTCTATAGGGAAGCTCCCTAATACTCGTACCTACTATGTATGTTTGTATGTACCAGAGAGACTTTGTTAAGCGCGTGGGAGCTAAGTAAATTTTACTATGCGCTTTGTGCGTGTGTGCGAGAGTTCACTTCACTTCATAAACATAACAATAATAATTTGACTAAATCTGAATTTATGCACAAAACCACAGATCGCTGTTGCACCTGCTCTTACAGACAACAACAAAATCTGGTAAATAAAAAAAGAAAACTTCTCTCTTTTATCTCCTCGACAACTCCTTTTTCTTTTTATCAAATTTTTGCTGACTAGCCAGGCGTAAGAAAACAAACAAGCAAATAATCTGCAAAAGCAACAATGGCTATGTTGTAGACTAAATTGCAAAGCCTAAAACACATACAAACAAAAGTACCAAAGAGCATCAGCTGCAGATGAGCAGCAAAATGCAAAAAAAAAACAAACTTCACAATTTAAGGTTGAAGGCAGTAAGAAGATGGCAGAAGCCAACGCACGATAAGAGAAATTAGTTGGGTGTATTGGAATGCAAGTATGTTGATAAGGTTGCTTCAAAAAAGAAAGCCACACATTGAAAATTTAAAATTTACTTTTTCATTATACTTGCCGAATGCTTTATAAGCTGTGGGTACGTGGAGACTTACTAAGCACAGTTCTTAAGGTAGTGATAGGAAAAATGCACTTACAAATAAAATGGGGTTCTTAACCGCTTAATTGTTGTTGGATGCACAAATACAAGTGTAGCAACCAGGGACCGTAACAGTTACAATTTTTATTTAAAAAATCGCGCATTTACGATTATTTTGAGACTTTTATTTAATTACTCCTTAAATAACAGTCATTTTTGACATTTATTTTATAAATCCAAAACAACAACAATCTTTGATTTTTATTAAAATAATCTACCAAAAAAAGTTTTATTAATTTTTATTTGATATGTCTTATGACAACAGCTATTGAAAACTTATATTTATAAAAATCATCAATAAAAGTTAGTCGATGACTTTAATTTATAAAAGTCATCAATATAAATAAGTTTTTTAAGTCATACTGTATGTACTTATAAAATTCATTATCATTTTTCGCTGCAAAAAAGTTTAAAATTTTAAAATTTTAATATTTATTTTAATTTATTAGCATATCGATCAGCTTAAGGTGTTTTAGTCTTATCAATGATTTACTCTGAATATACAAAGACTTTTGTTTATAAGTGTAAAATAACTGTTATAAAATAAAAATCAAAAATATTTTTTATTTTGGATTTATTAAATAAAAATCGAAAATAACTGTTATTTTTTTAAATTTTGCATAAAAGTTAAAAAAAAAAATTTATTGTAAAATTATGTTCTCAGTGAAAGAAGTCGATTGGTATATTTCACTTCGCTGTAGAACAATACCTTAATAGTGAAATTGTTGTTATAAATATTCGGTCCCTGGTAGCAACTAAAGTTAAAGTTTGTGTATAGATCGTAGAAACCTGTTGCAAGTTATTTAAATTCTCTATCTTGCTTCTAGTAAGTATTTGGTGGAGACTTCCTAACACTTTGTTAATAAATTCCATAAAGTTTTAATAGCTCGGTCGCAGCCTGTTAGATTTTCCTCTTTTTTTTGATATAACATTGTTAGCATTATCGACTCAATTATCGTTTTTTATTACTAATGGCGCTTTATTGCTTTTGCTAGCTACAGTTTTGCAGAGATCGTTAACGTCTGCTCGATTTAGGTGACTACCTTTAAGGGCAATCGCCATCTATCTTAACATAATCAGTGAGATACTTTAAAATGCGTTGAATGCTGCTGAATATTTCACGATCAGCCCGATGTAGCTGTCTGGTCACTTGTCCAACATGGGATGCAAGTTTGATGACTTTTTGTCGAGAAGAGAGAGAGTGCTGGTAATTTTGGATCTACCGATTTAAAGACAAATGGGATCTAAATATGTCTGAAGCGCGATCACAATCAGTGAGTGGTATCGTAATAGTTCTTTACTTAGATTCTTATAAATGTGTTCTTCCAGAATGACCCACTAAGCGACCTAACGTCACTTATCTACTTAAACTTAAATATTTGTTTTTATTCTTCATCAAAAGTGAACAAAAACAATTTTGATCAGAAGGGAATAAATGGTAATTTCAATTATGTATGTATGTACATACATTTGTCGCTGTGGACGAGTGGGTAGCGGTGCGGGCTAGTTCGAGCTTTGAATTTTAGTCGGGGCAAATCAAAACTTAATCATAGGAAGAGTTTTATTCTAATAGCGGTCACCCCTCGGCAGGCAATGGCAAACCTCCGAGGGTATTTCTGCCATGAAAAAGCTTCTCATAAAATACATTTGACGTTCGGGGTAGGTTCAAATGGTAGGAGAAGCTCGGCCAAACACTGAGATATATAGTGTAAGTGCTAAATTATTATATTATTATTATTATTATGTATGTATGTACTTCGCCTGATTGCTCTGCATTTTAAGAATGGCAAGGTTCGAACATGCAGCAGTTTCAAAGGGTTTGCAATCAAAGTATATATGTATCTTGATTTTCTTCAGATTTTCCGACAGGTTGGCATGTATCTTCCAATAGCTAGCTTTATAATAGGTTAATCAATAATAGTAAATTTCTCATCTAAATTTTAGCTTAATAAACCAGCAATCTTATCGTTATTGTCTAGCTAAAGAAGATACTACTATAAAATTCGATGTATTGCTTCATTTCGTAATTGAGCATTTGTAGAAATTATCTACATATGCTGCTAATGAGACTGCGTTCTTTCAGTAGTCATTAATAGTCAATTTTCCATTAGATAACAGAAGCTAATACGCAATGCACCAACATCAAAGGTAAACGAAAAATACTGTGCATCGTAAACAATTGTTTCATGGCAATTCCACTTATGAAATGCAAAACGCACGACGAAAACACCTTACACAAAATTTTCTAAACTCAAAGCATGCTAAACAAGCTTAGAACAAACATGCGGTAAACCTATCTGAAAGCAAGTGAAGCAAAGGTAATATGACAAGAGTGAGGGGAATACGCTTTGACAAGCAAACATACGAATTGAGTAGATGTACAAAGAGCTTTTGCGGTATGATTTCCATTTACTTATACGCAGATTATTACCGCACAGACAACCAAGCGGGATAAGCTGAGCAGCGACGCCAGCAAATACGAGCACATACATACATACATACATATGCATGTATATGACAACTGAACTCAAACACCGTTTCAGTTGAGTGGGAGCAAAGTGCTTCGAGTTCCTTTTGCGAAGTATCTACGAAATGCAACTTCAGCAATTGCAACGATAAACAACGACAAAGAAGAATACAAATGTTTAGGAGGCAGATAATTGCGAGTGTGTCGAATGCTGCTTGTTCAGTTCTACACATATAGAGTTGTGCAAATGTGATTAGATTGCAATGAGACAGGATTCTAAAGTGGAGCATAAATGGTCGGGTGGCAAAGTTTATGTGTTCGGGATATAAATCTACGAGGGACTATCGAAGGTTGCAATGTTTCAATAGAATAAAAAGTGAGAATTCCTAATAAGTAGATTGATTGTTTGTGAAAAATATGACGCTCTTTGTTCCGAAATGCTACAATTAACTATAGAAAATATTACCTTTTTTTACTTAATTGTTTATTAAATAAATATTTCTACCTAAGATCATATAGGTCTTGGTTAAGTTAGTAGAATGCAGACTAGATCTAAAACAAAAATATAAACATACAAAACCGTTTATACCCAAAAGTATGAAAACCGTTGGGAACATCAAATCCGGAAAAACAAGTAATGAAATCTGTTGTTTTATTGTCAGATCTTGCAAGAGCTTATTAGCGTGGAGCATAATAATAATAAAAGAAAGATACGTCATACAGAAAATTAACAAGAAAGAGCTATTAAAAAACCATATTTCCGATTTTGTGCGATTATACTTATTTCTTATATACATTTAAGTAAGTTAATAAATTCTTGACATAAAGGAATGAGAAGGCCAAACAAAAGATTCCAAAAAACAATCACCGTAATTTGAAGCGTTTTGAAATTGAACTTTCTTGGACTAGAATAGAATGGGCATACTGAGTTTGGATTTGAAAGTACTGTATAGATTATATTTAGGTAAAAAATATGAAATTAAAAAACAATTTAAGTATTATAAAAAAAAAATTAACGGCGGCTTGTTAACTAAGCGCATGCTATTCTGTGGTATTTTACATGCTAATGCCATATCTGCTGTCATAAATAACACATCTAGCTTAACTCTTAGTCTAAAAAGCCATCTAATTTTAAACTAGAGACATTTTTGTCTCAGAATAATTGATAAGATATTGACTAAGTCATTTATATGTAGAGTTCATGTTTTAATAATAAAGTTTAACGCATAAAAAATAAAAAAATACTCCACAAATCATAACGCAGATGAGTTCCTTTTTCGCGAATTGCAGGTTAAGTTTATTAGTCATGTAGTGATTTCTTTGTTTGCAGTCAAGCCCCTCTGTGGTTCATTTTTTATTTTTTTAAATTTTTAATACTCCCTTCCCATTGACTTGTATTTTTGTCGATTTCGGCTGGTAATCTATACTCCAGTAATAGTTGACTATCCTGACCATATCCGACTTAAGTTCTTACCAACTAACCAGCAAAAGCAGTCAACCGCAAAATCAACAACAAAAAATATATATTTTCTCGTATATATGTGGTTATGTATGCTCGTATATTGAAAATACCGATAAACATGCTGATAAGCAAGTCGAGGTGACTGTGTTGATCAGATTTTAGGTACATATGTATATACTCGTATGTATGTTCGTATGTATGTAACTACGGTGTTTGTACGTAGATAAATATAGATATGTTTTTGCCAGTTCAGATGCAAATACATACATACATACTCGTATACATATAAGGAAAGGCATGTCAATGCATTGTCAGGAATTAGTGCAACAGTAGCAATGTAGTATACAGCAAATGATAGTATGGCTTTGAAGGGAATGCAGTATTTAGATATGTATGTATGCATATGTACGAATCCTCGTAGCTCGTACAATCCAATGTAACAATTGGAAGTCCAACAGAATGCGTTACCGCTAACTGCGCGCTTCCACTTTGCATCAATGAAAGTTTGCACATGAAATGCTTAAATTCATATAAACATACATATGTATCTACCAGGGATGCCAATTTTTTGCATTTCATTGATCTCGGGATTTTCGAGATCTGAAAACAAAATCCGGGACAATTGAGTTCAATATTAACAGTCCGATTCTGGTTATTGATAAATCATTTATAACAAATAATCTAAATTAAAAACTTACCAAGTTTTATGTGTTCTAATAAAAAATAAAACGGTATTTTTCCTTATTTAATTATTTATATAAAAAATGTAAACTTTTGAATATAACCAATGCATACATTTGATTATATAAGAAGAATAAATTTAATAGAAAAATCAAGTAAAAATTTAATGTATCACCCGCTTCATTTTTAGCGAGCCATAATTAATCCTTTTTTGATCGAAATGCGATCTTAAAGAAATGAAAGCATTAAATGTGTTATTCTCCAACCTTGACTTAAATTTTCCCTGTATCGCCCACATTATAATCATTTTTCTAACCAAACATGATAAATCGTATGTTATTGTTGGACACTCGCTAGCTAAAACTTGATAACATTTATTTTTGATGCTTACTACCATATCCACCTCAACCACCTCGTCGTTAGTGCTTTTAACACTGCTTTCATAGTAAGGCTCATTTTCTACTCAAGGGGGGTATTCTCCAGCTTTTTTATAATGGCAGTAAAATTAGAAGCTTCAGAAAGTCATTATTATAACGACCTTTTCCATTTCAAAACGCCCGGTCATGTCGGGTCATGATTTTTGATTTTAACGAAACTTTAATACGAGTATGTTGTTCTTGGATCAATTTGTTTTATCGTTCAAAAATTTTTTTGTGAATTTTTCGCAAATCGATTTTTCTCGTTCGTTTCACGAACTTCTTTATCAAACACGCATAACTTCGACCAATATCAACCGATTTAAGCAATTTTTTTTTTATCAAATGTTTGTAATTATATATCCTTTCAAATACAAGCGTCAGAAGCACTTGAAAATTTTATTAATATTTTTGTTTAACAATAAAAAATTTTTTTAAATTAAAATTTACAAGTGGCTAGCAGCCGAAATTCGATTTTCTAGAGTTAGGATTTTTTATATTAAAATCAATTTTTTGTAAGAAACGGCGTATATTTTTATTTAAACTCTGCAAAACACGTTGAATAATATCAACCGGCGACCAGGAGCACAAAATTTAGTACTTTTTGAGTCGGAATAATTTTTGGATAAGTTTGTTCACAAGAATAAAGTTGAAGTTCATCATTTTTCATTCGAAATTCTACTTTTCAATTTTTTGATTATTTTCGATTACGTAAGGTTAGTCCTTCAGGCTATATGAAACCATAAAATCTTTTTTTCGTTTGATAACGTATACTATTTAAAATCAAATTAAATGAATCAAATTTTGAACACACCGTCTTTTTGCAAAACAAAAAAAAAGATTTTTGTATAAAAAATCATAACTTCAAAAAACCAATTTCGGCTACTTAGCAGTTCCAACCGTCTATTTTCTTTGGACAATTTTTGAAAAGAAAACGCATTTGGAAAAATTAAATTTTGAAAATTTTTGACATTTATTGTTTATTGTTAAACAAAAAAACTATTTAAATTTCCATCTTTTTTGTGACGCTTGTATTTAAAAGAATATATTATTTCAAAAATAGGAAAAAAGCTGCTTAAATCGGTTGATATTTGTCGAAGTTATGCGTGTATGAAAAACACGATTTTTACCAAAAAAATTACATTGCGACAAAATCACAAAAAAAAATAATTTTGGGCAATAAGAAAAAATACATGTCTCCTTTAATTGACTCAAAAACAAGATATTCAAGTTTCGTTAAAATCTAAAATCATGACCCGAAACGACCGGACATTTTGAAATGGAAAGGGCCCATACATTATTTGGATTAATTAAAATATTACTTTGTTTCGCCCTTGAACGGCGATTTTATAAATTTAAACTTCTATTAAATTAATTGTTTTCAACAATCCCGAGATTTGAATAGACTAGTCGGGGATATTCGGGAGTTAAAAAATATCGGGATCCTAGTATGTTCCTACATATGTTATATGTATGTATGTATGTGTATGTACTTATACGTTTATAATGTGTGCGTATTTGCAAGCGTATAGAGTTGATACATATTTGTGTTTATCACTCTTGTCTTTGGTATCTTGCATTTTGTGTGGATTTTATGTACTATTTGTATGTAAATACATGTATAAATATTGTAAATATGTAAACAGCAACAAACATATGTATATCCCAGTAGGATCCAAAAATTATAATTTTTCTAGACACTTCCTAATTTTTTGGTACCTGAGGCCAATTTTAATTTTCTGAGGATACAATTTTTGAAATGCTTTAAAATTTTGAAGATATCTTATTTAGAAAACTGTGTATGTATGTGTATGTGTAAAGAAAACAAAGCAACATCAAAAGACCTATGGTAGCGTAGTAAGTTAAGAAAATGTCTTTATCAATTCCCACATGTGTAAGAAGAGTAACACTTATATTCGTTAATGAGTTGATTGTTATTAAAAAAAAAAAAGGATAAAATTATAAATGCAGATCATCTGAAGCCACAATCACTTTGAACAAGAGAAACACATATTGACACACACTGTACACTGACTAATCCCATTAAAAAAATGTTTCTTTAGAATTCTCAACACTTTATTTTTTTTTTAAAGTCAAATCAAAACTTTTATTTTCCATCTGTCTGTTTTCAAGCACTCCTCTATTTCATTTTTTCTGTGATAGCCTCAAATCGATTGGAGCAGTTAACCTAAAATGAAAATCTTCCAGCCATCATTTTAGTGTTGAATATGAAGGAATAAAATTCCTGTACACACTTAAAATGTTGTTGGATTTATGCCGACGTGTCTCCATTTTTTGTCACAATTTCAATAAAAACTTCATAATCTATTGTAAATGTTTCGAGTTACCAATCGATTTTATTAAAGTAAATATTATATATATATTCGAAACAAAATGAAATAATTTTTGAATGGTAGATAAAGAATAGGCCAGTAGGTTTTTACTTACAAATTTAAAACGTTTTTAAAAAAAAAATGTATTGCGCTTCATTTCCTATTGGGTAACCTCAACACATACATATGTGTGTATCTACGTTTATATAATTGCAATCAAAATATCTCTTGCAACAATTTGAGCAGACATAGTTACACTGGCAATGGCATCTTTAGTTTATAGATTTCTACTCATTTATGTACATATCTACTACTACAATACATATAAAAACACATCTGCACATTTCGGGATATGCATACCAGCCAACGTTCTTGCATTTTTCAATATTTGCCTCCTGTTGTTGCGGTTAAAGTTGCGCCTTTCTATTTATATTTCGCATTTGAGTCTGCTTCATATTTCAATGATTATTTTGCAGTTTTGTTTCGGTTTGTAGGGACTGCTTGTCACATTTGGAGTAAGAAGCGAGCAAATAAACTTTAGGAAATTATAGGGTTTCTTAAATATCAAAACAAGTGTTATACAAATAAATTTATATTTATATATATACATAAAATCATAGCTGTAGGTTTATTAACAAAAGTTAACATTGGCTTCCCATTGTTTTTTTTATTCAAATATCTTCGTCCAAATCACACATATTGGAGAAAATTTCAAGTGTTTCTTGTTTATTTTTAATTTAAATGAAATTATTTATATTGCTTTCTCGCTTCGTTCTACTTGTTGAAAACTTAAAAGTTATCATAAGAAGGTAAGTATATCATTTAAATTTAAATTTTTTAATGTAAACTTATAATTACAGTTTTTTGACTAATGCAAAAGTTTGTGGTCATTTTTCTATCAGTAATAACTTGAGATTAGAATGAAAAGCTATAATTTTACCTCCAAAGTTAGACAAGGACATAATATTCTCGAAAAGTAATAAGAAGTTGCCGACATGCTGAGCTGAGATCCTTTTTACACTTGTATGAAGTGTCAATAAACATGCGATCACCTGTCATATATAAATTAATATATATGTACATATTTATACATATACTTACATATTTGTTTATTTTAAAAATGCCCATTCAATAATATTTTTGTACTTACCTTACCTCTTTAGTAAATGTAACGCCAGTCAAAATTTCAAAAAAGGATATGTGGAAACATTTTTTCGTTCTTTTGTATAAATGTGAGAATGTAGGAACTCGTGTGCTCTCCAAATAATGCAAAAACACTTCAGTGCTGCCACAACTGGAATGCGAATATTACAAAAGTTCAAAGGCGCAGTTCGGAGAGCGCAGCAAGTGCTGAAGCCGAATATGCAATTCGTATCTACAAGTTACACAATTCGAGTTTGAAGTTCAAGTTGGAATTTTGTGAAATTCAGATGAAAATTAACTTCAATCATGTACATCAAAAGCATGAATTTACAATATTCTGGAAGTGTTGCATAATTTTGCAAATACATTTTAGAAAGTGCAAATGAAAATATTCATTAATTTACGAATATTAAACTGAATTTCAAAATTCACCAACCCAATTAAAACAGGTAAAAAAAAAGCTGAAGACTTCATATTTTTTATGAATGGCAGAATTGTATGAGAGCCATATGTACATAATATTAATTCAATATTAATGATTTTTACTGCAATAAATATTCCAATAATAATTAATTTTTATGAAAAATTCTTTAGCTGATTTTATGAAGGAGTTTTGGTCCAAAATGCAATTTCTGAACTATCGCTTGTATGGCAACAATATGTTATGTATATCCGATCTTAAAGTATTCAATGCTAACATTGTTATTATAATAGCAACTAATTGTGCAAAATTTTCAAAACTTTAGCTGGGGTGGTTTTCGTTTTAAATGCAATATCTGAAAAATCGGTTGTATGTAAGCTTTATTTTATACGCCTTTGATCTATATGATTTTCACTACTTCTAAAGAGCTTAGAACAGCGGACCTTCTTGTCTTGTCTTGTTCTTCTAATTGAATTAAGGAGTTATAAAGCAAAATACATTATCTGAACAATCGGCTCCTATATACGTTATAGTCATCCGATCTGGCCAATTACTACAAATGGCACCTGACTGTCAAGTTTAATTTAATTAGGTTAAAAAAACTGAGGAACTAGTTTGCGAGCAGATAGACAGACAGACAGACGGACCTAGCTAAATCGACTCAGCTCGTTACCCTGATCATATCCACATACATTTTGATGGTTCTAACTCTTATCGTTCTAGTACTTACAAGCATCGGACCAAATTTAGTATACCATTTCCATGAAAGGTATAAAAATACATGCAGCAGCTTTGCAAAAAAAAAATAATTTGGCAATGATTTAAATGGCTGGAGTTCAAGAGCTGTTCAGTATTTTGAACATCCAAAGTTGATCTTTGGCGTAAAAAGTTATTCAAACTACTACATACTTTCGCATTACATACTTTCATTTACTGAACAATTAGTAAATCTTATGCAGCTACCCAAGCAAACACATACGTATATGTATATGCATGTATGTGTACATGTGTATCTATGTATACCCTCACGAGTTAAATTTAATTTTAAATGCGAGTATGCTCTTTACTTGCAAGAAAATATTTGTGGTTTGGGCTTTCAATGTATTATTTTTTAAGCTTTATTTCATCTAACTATCATTAACTTTCAAACATAAAATCATTAACTTTCAAACATAAAATTTTTTTAAATTTATTTTACACTAAAATATAAATTAATTGCAAAGTTTTCACTTTAATACTTTTTCGACCAATAAAATTTACATTATTTAGAATTGCATTTGTGTAATTCACTTGGCTGTTGTTTACTACCTCACACACTAACCCTGTTGTACGACTATGTGGCATTCAAAGTGGAAAGTTTTCCTACTGATTTCTGGCATTGTTGATTTGTCATCGAATATATGTACATACATACATATGTATGTAAAAGGATGTTACAAACTTTTTGCCACAAAGCAAACGATTTACTGTTTAAGTGTGGTCATTTAAAGATTGGGAATTTTAGGTGAGATTGTGGTTTCAAAGTTGAAGTTTTATTGTTTTTCGACAACAGTGTCATTATAGGTGACAAACTTTTATAAGGTGGGATGTAAGATATGTAGATTAGAGCACGTAGCGCATATATAAATAGATATTTAAGAAAACAGATATTTGATAAGTGTGTACATACATTGACAAGAACAAATATTAGTCAAATAAAAGCAAAAAGATTTCCTGCGCATTTTATGCTATGCCAAAATTTTGTAGTTAGGCCTCAAACCATTAAAAAGATTTTATATTAAATCCGTGAACATTTATGAGTAGAGCATTAGTCGACCGGTCGATTTTAACTTTTTTCAATAAATAGTTATGTATATTATATGTAAGAAACGTTGTTAGCTATTATTTTTGCTAAATTTATATGTATAATGATGAAGGCCACTGAACGGAGCTTTTATTTATTTATTTTAGGTAGTACTAATTTTTGAGCATGAGCTTACCAGCTTTTATTAAAACCACTAAAAGCTTAATTTATGCAAACCAGAATATATATCAATTAATTTTATATAAAAACACTTTATTTATTAAATTTATTTAACATTTCAATGAATGTACTGTACATTCTTTAACAAATGCCGGATGAAGTATAAAAAAGCAGCTATAACTTCTACTTTTAAATATAAAAATATATCTCTAAAACAAAGCCCATTTCAAAAGTGGACAATTTTGAGATTGGATATCATCTACTTATATGTTCCTTGGGTCAATAGAATACCTAGCTCATGGATTAAAAAAAAAATACTACGCCATACCAAATTAATGGCAATAAAAATTTGCACCGTACGCCCCATATAAGTAGTTTTTGAAAACCAATTTAAAAACACCAAAAAAAAATGTGTCGTCTTTTAAAATAAGCCACATCCATTGTTTTTCTCTAACACCAGTGTCAGTATTATCTAATTTTTCTGGACAAAGTAATTTTCAGTTTTAAGCGAGAAAACAAGTCCCAGCCATTTCTCTGCGAAGTTTATAAAAAAACATATTGTGTTGTGATTTATAAACTTTATTAAACTTGGCATCCGAAGATTTTTGCGGATGCTGATTGCAAATCTGAAATCAGTTTTCATTGCTTGAAAATGAACTGGTCAATTTTGATGGACGGTTACTGGGAAAAAAAATATGCTTGCTAAGTTTCATTGAGATATCTCCATATTCCGTCGAGTCATTGTGAAAAAAAACGGACCGATATAGTATTTGACTCGATTTTTCTACCCACTCTGTTCATTTTGGTATCTGTTCATATAAGTATATTTGAAATATAGTGAACGAAATTAATAGTTGGAAATTGAAGTGAGATTTTTTCTTCTTCTTTAAATTCAAACAATTCGCTCTGAATGTAAATAGCTTCTAACAAACCTTCAACTTATTTTTAAATGAAACACACACATACATACGTATGTATGTATGTCGCTTAGTTAATTAAATGACAACAAATTGCTAGCTAAATACCCCTTTCCACGTTGATGTTAATAAAAGTGAACGTGTGAAATGCAAATATTTGCAAACTAAAAAAAAATCTCCTGAATCATATTACAAAATTAAAAATATTCATATGTACATACACACATACATATATTATACAAACACAAAATGAAAAAAATTAACATTCACAAAGGACCACCAACACTTCAGTTGGCGTCACAATACCTCGGTGACCTTTCATATAAATGTAGACTGGCGGTTAAAATAATAGCAGTGACTTATATATATTTAATTTAATTACTTTTTAAATTTGAAACAGGAAATATTTTTACAGAAGCCATATATGTAAACAAGTTTCCAAATCAGTCAAATTTGAAAAAAAAGGATAAAATGAAAAAAAAACGGACATCAAACGTCTCACTTCTTAAACATAATAATTTTTAGAAATTTTTCGTTAACGTTTCATGATTATTATCACATTCAATTTTAGTTAAAAAAAGTTTCTGATTGTTAAATTATGCCGTAGATATTTGAGAATATTTTTCGCGTACATTTTTCTCCACAAAAACAAATTCCGTTCCTGAATTGCATCGAAGAAATTACTAAAAGGCAACGATGAATTGTAATACTCAATTGAATGGGCTAGAAAACTGTGTACAATATCACTTGTTTTTAATTCTGATTAAAAGTAAGAAATTATAATGTTCAATATTTAAAATTTGTAAACCCTTTGGGTATAAGAAATAATTAATATGTTTAACAAAAAATTACTGCTATTTTTTTAACCGCCACCGTATGTTTATCGTATGCTCATTGGTGTATGTAATTTTCATCAAATGCACGAATTTACACGCAGACGACAGTGAAATTTGCTCATTACGAGATTTCAAGTCAAATGAACTGCGCATATCAGATGTCAAATTGGGTCGCATTGATGGCGACGCACACCCGTCAAAGCATGGAAATGTGCGAACGCAATTAAATATACATACTCATTTACATATAGTATATATACATACATACATACAAATAAATGTAATTACATACATACATACTAATGTACAAGCAAACGTGTAAATATTAAGGGTGACGACTTTACGACTTCGCTGGCATGGTTCCCCATATAATTTAGCGCTCCTACGTTGGTGTGCGTGTGAACATGCATTTGCGTTAGTATGCTGGGGTGTTTTATGTACATCTGGAATTTAATTGTGGCTGAACATTTAAAAGTATTACTTTTTTTATTTGACGATGGGCACGTGTGTCTATTGACTAATGCCAAAGTTGTTGGAAATCGACGGAGGAGAGTTGGGTAATAATTAGGAAAATGTAAATTAATTCTAATTGATTTCGACTTGCCGGCGCGAGAAACACGGATTTTCCTTAAATGGAAATTGAATTATGTATGTACATATTCAATGAAATTCGATGTTGAACTAATAAATATGCATTTTGTTAAGTTACTTGTGTATTTGCTGTTATTGTAGGCAAGCTTTGAAAGGAAAGTAAATAAAAAAATTGAAACAATTCTAAATTGCTTTGAAATTGCGAGAAATATCATTAAAAAAAACTTTGATGAGCAAAGTTTTTGTTTTTATCAATGCTGTGGATTTATACTTGTAGAATTGATAAATTTGTACGAATTCATTTTTTTAAACAAAAATAAAAAAGATTCGCAAATTCGTAAAAAATGGTTGACTGCTGTGTTTAATCTGGGGAATTTTAGGGTATGTCTAGAAAATCATGCCAGCTAAGTTTCAAGCCGAGGTTTTGGGCATATGGGAAAACCAGTCTGAATCTTAAGTATTGCATTGGTGGGGAGAATTCGAAATAGTTCCATTTACTGCATAGACATAAAGTAGGCTTCAGGCTTTAGGAAGCATCACAACCATTAAACCAACCGGCTAATAAATAAAACCATCGAAGGTCGCCGTTAATTTGCAAGAACTTGAGAAAATACAGTTTATTCAAGGAAAAATGGAATGCGTTGCAAAATTTAATATTCGACAATTTTTAATTCGGCTTTTTTGTGAAAATTTATCAATATTTGATTACATTGTAGTTCAAAATGCAGCATGTACATATCAGTACAGTAGCCGTAGTCTGTGATCGAGCGGATAGCGGTTCGAATCTCAGCCAGGGCAAGCAAAATCGGATTTATACACAACATTTTTTTTTAATACCGGTCACCCCTCAGTTGGCATTGGCAAAACTCCGAGCGTATTTCTGCCAAGAAAAAGCTTCTCATAAAATACATCTGCCGTTCGGAAAGCGACGAATATCACAACGGAAGCGAAGAAGAAGAGAGAGCCCTAAGTTAAAACATGCAACGAGTAGTGGCTTGATATAATTAGACAATCTTTTATTACACAGTCTTTGCGTAGTAAATTGAATGTCCTTTACAACAACATCGCCACATACGTGTATTGTGTAAGACGTCGTGATCACATAACTGCTTTTGCCTTAAAAATATATTCCGTAAAATTTGATGATTTATTAAAAGCAAAATGCCGAATTCGGCTTCACAATGTCATAACCACTCATGAGCCCAAATATCTTATGGAACGACTTCGATTCACTAGATCGCCCCAATCACTTAACCTGTTACGTACGAAATGCAGTTGCCTTGTATCTGAGCGTCAGTTCTTTTTTTATTCTTGTTCGTCTTTGGAATGCTCTGACGCAAATAATCGATCATCATCCTACATTAATTTTCCCACTAATTTACTAATATGCTCGCACACACATACATACATAAATTTTTCGAATACTTATTTGTTCCTCTCCTAATAATCCTTTTGTTGTCATCTTTCTACTGCTACAATTTTATAATCTTCTGTTTCTATCTGTCAAGTCTTTTCCCCTTAAATATATCTATGTTTAACGCTTATTTAAAGATTTTAGATTTATGCTCAAACGCTGTACAATAACTAATGGTTGTGTGTTTCAATACAAATAAATAAATAAATAAAAACTAAATGCTTCACGAAAAAGTTAATATCTTAGGTCCTTAGGAGACAGTTTATTCTGGGATATATCTACGTCCTAAACCTTTTGTTTTGTATTTAAAAAAACGTGCAAATATGATTTTTCAGAAAATTATTTTTTTTTATTAACAAAGGTATGAAAACTGTATAAATCACTGACTATTGGTTTATAAAAAAGTGGGTACTTAATAATTTTTTGTAGTATTTTAAAAGTTGGATATCTTTTGAAACATTTTTTTTTCTCATGCCCGAGCGTTATATTTTTCATTAAAATAGCATGGAATACCTCATAACTGATTGACAATGAATGGCTCAAGGCTCTTCCTTAACAAAGCAGCCTCGACCAAAGTTATTTCGGACTCTTGTAACTACATTTATTGCGTTTTAGAATGTGTCCTCTCAGTATACCCAAAGATGCTAATATTTTTCTGCTTTTTAGAGAACAAAGTTCTTGGGATATTCGTTGTGTTGCGAATACAATTTTGCTCTCACTAGATTATCACTACTTTTAGAAGATATTCGTTTAATATTTTCTTGTAGGAGATTGATGGCATTGCTAAAGTCTGTCTCATTGGCGTGTGTGGTTTCATGTACCACTTTGTCTAAGCTTTATTTATGTTAACATTGATCTACAAAGTAAATTATGAACATATTGTACTAATTTTATATATCACATATGGTTATAAACACAGCAGCTTGCATCATGTTTCTTATGAGTTGCAAGAAGCTTTTTAATAGCTACATATATTTTAAGCAATAAGTTCTAATTACACTGAGGAATGAAATGAAAAAGTTTTATACACCATTAAAGTGTCATTACTTTTTCAATTTAGTAGTGTTTTGTAACAACAAATATCATATTGGTTTGCGAAAGTTCTACCTTTAATTTGAGGCCACACATGTGGAGTTCTGAATATTTCTACTGCACGCTATTAAAGGAATTGGAGAAAAAAATTACGTTTTTTGCTAAGTTTAAAAATTTTGAAAAACAAAAAAAAAATAGAAAAAAAAAACAACTACCAGTATTATTTTCATACTTTAAAAGTAATATATTTAAGCAATTTTGGATATATTTGGAATTTCTATGGCTAAACGCATTTGCTGTTGACATTAATTTAACCCAAAATAATCAATATCAAAGATTTCATCAAAATTTAATTGACTGCCCCGATTAGGATATTTTAATACTTCTTTTTTCATAATTTGTATAAATAAAATAGTTTTCAATTTACTAAGTTAATGAAAATATGTCCTGCAAAAATTTTGTGACTGCAGTGACCCTAAATATGAACATCAAAATTTACAAATTTAAAAAGCTCAGTGATGATCTGAAAAGGTAAAAAAAATAAAAAAATTGCTATTAAAAAAATTGCACCTACTTTGGTAAGCCAATATAATTTTTAGAAACTACCAACGTTATCGGATCGAAAGAGTAATAAAGTGACAAAAGTGTAAACGTCGTGTTCTCCAGTGTTATTAGCTAATTTTAAGTGATTCGAACCAAAAATACCGAATTTCGAAAATTTCGACTTAAACGCAAGCAGGTGGATACATTTTCCGCAGAAGTATTTCTCTTACCACATGGAATAGTTAGATTACAATATAGCCTATGACATTACCACGTGCCTAGGAAATGTATTGTTAAAATCCATTTGGTAATAATTAAATTATGGATTCACATACGTTAATTTGAAAAATGTTATAAAAACACTCTTTATCGTTATCTGCTTTGTAACCGCGTCCCGGTACATATGAAAGATGAAATTTAAACTGATCTGCCAACAAGTTAAAAGAACTGCAACTCGGTTAATTATGGCAGAGTCAAGCACCTAAATGACTGCTTTACCATCAGAGTGAAGTTGACTTGAAGACTTTTTCAATACCCGCCAGCTCGAGTTTAAAGATTATTTAGTGTTCTAGAAATCAGTATGAGCGCACTATCATTCACTCAACAGAAATTTTGTTTAAGTTTCAATTAAGTAGAAAATTTCCAACTTCATCAATTACTTGGCATGATTATACCAGAAATCAGTTACATACACATGTACATCCCCATCGGATTGTACTTCCTAGCAAATGAGAAAAATTCATAATAAATTCCATGGGCGATTGCCGCAACCAATTCACATTGTGCAATAGCAGAGCACACAAAACCGAATCTCATAAAATGTTTCGATCCGTCTCGCCACATAACCTATTGTTCATTTAGAATTTCATCTTTTATTTTTTCATAAACCGAAACGGATTCTGTGAACATTGCGAGGACATTGGCACTGGCATATAGTACGAGTACTCGCATACAGTTCCTCTACATATGCCGTCGTATACTTATGAGTTTATTTTATGCGGTTGTGCACAACAACAACAACACGCTAAAAACCATAAAATCTCTAGTGAACAACCAAAACATACTACGAGCCATTCGTAATAATACAAACATACATACATAAATATGTAGTACGAACAGAAAGTTGGAAAAAAAAACAAATGCAGACAAATAAACAACTGTAACTGTAACCCTGAATAACCCCAGAATAATCCAAAACAGAGCTATAGTTATCATACAATGCAGCTGCAGCA
This sequence comes from Philophylla caesio, assembly GCA_963971545.1. Taxonomy (NCBI): domain Eukaryota; kingdom Metazoa; phylum Arthropoda; class Insecta; order Diptera; family Tephritidae; genus Philophylla; species Philophylla caesio. The sequence goes on along the minus strand of OZ020608.1, from coordinate 96,700,244 downwards.
ACAAAAACAAAAACCATAATAATTGACGCAGCTGCGGTGGGCTTGTTGCTCATGAAGCCAGCCAGTTGCCAGGCGCACGGATGGCTGCAACGCGTGGGAGTGAGTGAGTGTGAGTGCAATGTGGCTGCAGTTATGAGTAAAAAAAAGAAATGCATTTTTTCTTCATTTCGATGCGAACTGAATTTTTTACAATTACATAACTTGGAAGTTTTATTGCATATATGCCTGTATGTTAGGGTGTTCGATTATTCGGCTTTTTTTCTAAAACCGGTTTACGAATTATGTGAAAAATGGCAAATTTGAAAAAAAACCGGTTTCTAATTTTTAAATCAAGAAAAAAACGGGTAAACCTAAACTAAGTTTAAACGGCAGTTTTTAGTAAATTTTAAACAGAGTTTAAACAAAGTTTAAACGACCGTTCGCGCACGGTTAAACTTAGTTTAATTTATCAGCTCTTTGCTGACTACATCGTTTTGGTTGCAACAAATTTAATTGAGCGCAAGGAAACTAAGTTTAAATTTAAACTGAGTTTAAATAAACTTAGTTTAAACTGAGTTTAAACTAGCACTGAAAAACTGGGCCTTAGATGACTGCACTTCACGACGTAACGTCAGCGAAATTTCCTTGTCTGCAAATGTCGTCTTCAAGCCAGCTTCTTGAATATTTTGAAGACGTCAGCGACATATCGAACAGCTCAGTTGTTGTTGCCACATTAAAATATTTCACTTTTAAAAAAATTTTAATATTTTGTAAGTAAATAGGTCGATTCATTTGTTTCAAATGACCAATTGTTTTTATAGTCGTATATGAAATATTAGAGCTTTTTTATGCCTTTGTTGGTAAAATAACGTAAGACTTGTCAAAGCCTTAAACAATTTTACAAATAAGACAAAATTGGAAATAGTTTTTAATTGGCGAAAACGGCAACTGCAAGCCTGATGCCGTGAAGTTATGCTGTTGTCTAACTAAAACTGTGCCCATAAGAACGTGTGGATTTTAATATTTTACAGATGCTGCCTGTCGCTTGCTGCCTTCAAAGTGTTCAAAGCATCAATGTACATACATACATACATGCAACTAAATGCAATTATTTATATGAATAAAATCTTTTGAAAATAAAATGTAGTTTAATGTCCGAATTCAGTAAGTTGTGTTAGGCTCTAAAAGACAAAAGTCACAATTTTAGACCAGTTGGCATTAATTGCTCTCAAGTCCTGTACTCTCAAAACATAGTCTCTTAATAGTCATCAGGTGCTAAGCAGTTTGCAAGAATTAAGACAAACACAAAAAATAAAACGTAAAATCGGAGAAATGCAAAAATCTTTAACTCATACATAGCCTCAAATTTTACAACTTGGTATTATACCAAATTACTAAATTCCACACTGAACACATTGATCGAGCTAGAAGGACTTACTCTCAGTAAAGTGCTATGCAATTTTTGAAGGTTTTACCGTCCTCTTATAACATTTGTCTAAATATATATATATAAAATTTTCTAAAATATATTTGCTGCGTTTTTCTGCAAAATAATTGGATTTTGAATATATGTAATCGTCTTATCTAATTGATAAGCAGTTTGTGATTGACGTTTCAATATATTAAATATAATGGATGTAAAATAGAGTCGATGTGCTGTCGTATTTCTAAAATGTATTAAAGGCTATAACTTTAAAACCAATTTATTCAATATTCGAAATATATCAAGATTTCAAAAAAACCGAGCCAATCACCCTAATGTATGAAGAGTAATTTTTTTTTTTTTAGAAAAAAGGAAACAAAATTTGTGACAGACGTTAAATTTATGCGGCTATGCATGTTTGCATGTCTATATGTGTGTTAACTAATTAAAATACTGTGTAGCCGTAAATTGCTACTCTTCGCTTAAACTGACATTAATTATGTTGCTGATGCACATTGACAGCGGCAAATCAACAGTTATTATCAGCGCTAAATTGTGACATGTGGAGATATTTACGGGCCGCTTTTTCTGCGCTACGCCGCCACTTTAAATCTCAATTGCAGTGATCAAAGCAAATGACAAAAAAAACAAAAAATCAAATTAATGCAAATTGACTATTTAATGCAAAAGTAATGAACGTTATTGATTTGCAACGTACACACACACACACACACACACACACGGTCACCTGTACACACCATTGCAAGTGTATTCCAATTCAACGGAAATTAGTTGCAATTTAGTTGCGAAACGTATTGAGCTCTGCGGCTCGAGTACGAGATATTTTCCAAATGCAATCGCAACACATTGAATGCGCAGCCACTCAATGCACTTAATGAAGTCAATGCACTCTCACTCAAAGCGCTTAATTATACTAGGGTAAGCAAGTATTGAGCACTTGAAGTGCATTTATTTCAATGTATTTATGTATGCAGATATGCATGTATGTGAGTGTGTGTGTATGTGTGGTGCGCCTACATACATCAATTTTGCAAGTGTGTTTCGTTGAATGTTTGCGTTTGCGCGCATAGTTTTGCATTAGTCACCTGAATTCAAACAATTTAATTAGTGGTTCAGCCGCCACTAAATTTAATTGACTCGCACTAATTCAAAACTCATTCAGCTTCATTCTAGTACATTCTTTGCTTTTAGGCGGCTGACGCGTTGACAATAGCAGCAACTATGGTTCTCATCTATACATTTGTTACCACAAATTAGGTATTTAGCTTGAAAATGCAGCGAAGTTAAATGTCTGTTTGATGACTTCTTGTTATTTTGTCAAAGTTAATAGGCAACGATAATTATGAAGTTATTTCAAAAATTAATTCAAACTCTACCAGAATGTGTCTTTCGAAAATAAGGATATATGTAAATTAGGGTGGCCCTTAAATGTAGGATAGAAGGCGAGTCGCACAGGGACCAAAGTAAGAAAAGACTTGAATTTTCTTGGAACTTCCAATTGGCGCCAGTTAGTAAGAGACAGGGAAAGCGGCCTTGCTATGTTGACCTCGCTAAAAGTCGCGGTTGATGCGCCCATTACGTTAGTAAGCTTTAAATGGCTTGTCAAAAAAAGAAAACTTTTTCGGGTGGAAAGACATATGATTAGTTTGTATGTAGTCAAAATTGGATCTTCAACTTTTCTATTGAATTGCGTTATAAAAGTTTGTACCTTTGAAGTTCACCAATCGCAACGTTGTTTTGCTGACTCTGATTCCTTTCTACGGAAATCAATCGTTTTTAAGTGCGCAAAATTAAGTGAACTAAAATTTTTGGTTTGCAGCAGCCTTAGAATGATCGTATTATATGTACCATCGAATTATCACATAATCACTTCCTCACAACATCTGGCAAATAATATTATAATATTAGTAAATTTTTTTAAAGATTTGCTCAATTAGCTTTCAATTAATTTGAAATTCTTTAAACGTATCAACAAGGCATTTATTAAACGCGAAAGTGGAATTCTTAATGTTCGAGTAAGTAGATCAATGAGGTGTTAAATCTGCCTTTTTATTTATTCACCAGCACGTCAGGGGGTTATTCTGTAGTTCGATTAGATAGAGTGTTACTACGAATTCGAACGGTTTAGAGTATGAAAACATAAGGCTTTCGAAAATACATACATACATACATACATACATAAATTATTTTCAATTTAAACAACAGAAATTGTTTGTTTCAAAAGAAATACGTCGGCATATCTTAAACTCTTTATTTTCATAAGAATATAAGAAAAAATTAAAAAAAAATTTGTTTCCAAATTATTAATTTCATTTAGCGCAAACGTTTTTATAAAAATTCGAATTTTTTTTTGAGTTTTCTGACAGTTTTATCATTTCAAGCCAATATTTCTATTCCACAAGATTTAAACATTTTTTTAAACGCAAACACAAAAAACATGCGTTACTTAAGAACAAAAAAATCTGATATGTTTGTGAAAAACTAATAAATAAATTATATATAACATCATACATGATACGAAATCATCCTTCTCCATATAATCCAATCGGCTGTAATATTTCAATCACATCATCGCCACATCATTTATGTACAATCTTCTTGCAGGGAGTCACAACAACGAGACATTGGAAGAAAAACTTACATAATTATAATCACTTCATTGTAGTGAGTTCTGAATGAAATCAGCTCACACTGCAGAAGCGTAAGCTTAGCACAGCCTGTTGAGACGCTGGCTTAAGTGTGAAGTGGTGACGTGGGTTCGACTCCTGCGGAAGCCGTGAAAAAAGAACTCTTCGAAATTGTAATATATTTTCTACCGCTTTGGGCGTTGTTGTTTTTTCTCTAAATTGTCCATTACAAATTGGCCTTTAGCTCACTTAAAAATAAAGAATAAATTTCATCAAGCCAAACATACATACATATGATATCGCCAATAAAACTGCATACTATATCACATCTACATACTTACTTACTAAATTGGCGCATCAACCGCCTAAGCGATTTTTGCCGAGGTCAATAAAGCACGCCAGCTGTCCCTATCTCGTGATAATTGGCGCCAATTGGAAATTCCAAGTAGGTACCAACCAAGTACCATCGTATGCGGTATTCGCCGTCGTAAAGACGCAAATGTCCATAAATCTTTCGAATAATCCTTTTCTCGAACACTCGAAGAGCCCGCTTATCTCATATTGACATCGTCCATGCTTCTGCGCCATACAATAGGACGTTCATGATGAGAGACTTATAGAGTAGGGTTTTGGTCCGTCGAGAGAGGACTTTACTGTGCAATTGCCTACTCGGTCCAAAGTAGCACTTGTTGGCAAGAGAGATTCTGTGTTGGATTTCAAGGCTGACGCTGTTATTGGTGTTAATGATTGTTCCTAAGTAAACGAAGTCCTCTACTTTTTCTGACCACAATGGACTCTAAATCTAGTCTAACTGAGCCCCATCTTTGGGGCTACCACCCCCTAACCTAACTGTCAACAGTGATGTTTGATCCCAGTCGTGAATGTGCCGACTGTCTATTTGATGACAGGAGATACTTCGTCTTGCCCTCGTTCACCTCCAGACCCATTCGTTTCGCTTTTCTATCCAGTTTGGAGAAGGCAGAACTAACTGCGCGGTTGTTAAGGCCAGCAATTGCACACTTTATAAAAGAAGGTGCCTAACTGATTTAGTTCTGCGGCTCGAAGGTCCTTCCCAATTCTGACGGAGCTGGTGGTGTTGCTCAACGTCATTTAACATAGCCGTATAAGTTTTGCCGGGATACTAAATTCAGACATTGCGGCATAAAGGCAACTTCTTTTTGTGCTGTCAAAGGCGGTTTTAAAGCCGACAAAACGATGGTGTGTGTCGATTCTTCTTTCTCGGGTATTTTACAAGATCTGGCGTATAGTGAATGTCTGGTCGGTGATAGATTTACCAGGTCTAAAGCCACACTGCTAAGGTCCAAATATGAGAAATTATTCTCACCATAATTTTTGTCATATCTGTCAACTTTAAATTCGAACGACGAACTTTTTAATTCGCTCCTCTTTAATGTACAAAAAAATTTAAAATTAATAAAAGTAGGCACTTTTAAGCACACATTCAACAATTCAAACGGAATTTAAAAATTCAAATAAACATTATAATTCAGCTCTTCGGTCGTACATAGTTTTTCTTCTAATGAAATAAGTGTTGCTGTTAAAGATCGCAAACAATAACGACAATTGCACATATCAACTGAGCTTAATTACTTCTATCTTATCATGCACGTAACCAATTAACCCAAGAGTTAAGTGATCATTGTAGCGTTTGTAAATGTGTGCTTATGCAACTGGGTTATGAATGTAAGAACATATTTTATATACATACATATGCTATATGTGCTAATATAATTAGTACTCAAGTTTGCGAAAGCAACCAATTTTTATCGCACATAAAAAAATTGTAATTTGAATAAAAAGCATACCCATTATCTTCATATATATATAATAATAATAATGTGCAATAACGTTCACGATTTAATGCGTGCGCAATTTAAAAACGTATTTGGAAATTTTATAAACTGTCGAAAATCAAGTCTGTGTTATTTTATTAGCTCAAACTTTAGTAATCTATTATGAAATACAAAGTCTACCAAATTTCGGTAAGAAAGGAATGCATGCAATGGCGAAAATTTTCCAGATATATGTGGTTCAAAAATAAAAGCTCTAAAAATCCACGAAGATATCGAATTTTTTTATTATTTGCAAGAATTAATTTGTAATTTTTTTTAATCATTTGTATGTAAAATTTCGTTAATGGCACCCAAAATACCTATTTCTTTACCTCTAAGCAAGTTTTTTAGTCTTGTTATATGGGAAAACACGTCTTCAATTTTGACAGTTATTGCGAAATTATGCTGGTATTTATTATGTTTATATTTTACTCAGTATGATATCTAAACGTTATTTTCACTCCCAGTGCACAAAAGTCCAATTTCATTCAATTTAATATCTTAATAGAGTTTTGTTTGTGCCACAATTGTAAAGGAATTATTTCGTTTGTCAAATTTTAAAATCTCATTTCAATTCATACACATGTTTTTCGGTTTTATATACCCGTTAACATACACACATACGTTTTACGAATATGAATTTCCATTTTATTTTCTTTACAAATAGAATTACCTTTAAATTACGTTACCTGGCAATTATCAACAAAAATAGAGTAAAACTAAGAAAAGCAAACGTAAGAGTGGGTCAAGATGCAATAAAACAATATTATGCTCGAGGTTATTATTGTTAAGGGTGGCTAAGACAAAAGCGATGCCGAAGTACAAATATGTACTATGTATGCAAGTTATTAAAAATCAACAAATATACTTGTGTATGTATATGAATACACACATTCATTTAAGTACAAAAAATATATCTTATAAGGCATTTACTTATTTTCAATGTCTTTTATCTGCTAGAAGCAGAGGGGTCTGTAAACCAAAACTTCTAAACGACGGTAAACTTTTTCATATAATTTTAGTTTGCTCAAGTGTGTGCCATTGAATTTGTGAACTTACTTAATAAGTAAATGCTAGTGCAGTAGGTTATGTGTCGTCCAAAACAGTTGTGGTTGCAGACGTTGGCGAAGATTTATGCCAAATTGCCTGCAGGTGGAAAATATTTGGTAAAATAAACTTATTTCAATTTACCAATTGTCTTGGTTTTCTTAAAAAAAAAAAACGAAATAAATAGAGATAAAGAGGATAACATGATTAGAACTCAGTAGACTTGACGCCCCCCGTCACCATTCAAATGCAAAGCATATTTTGTGAAGGTAAAACTTACTAATATTGATGAAGTAGTTATTTAATTTAAACATGTATTTTCAATGTTACTTAGAGCGCATATTTGGTAGACATACATAAAAGGTTTATTGCAAACAAATATGCGACTTTTATTGGAACGTATATTTTTTAAACTTGACCACATAAAGCAAATGTCAAAAATCAGTTCGACGTGGTCTATTGAAATCATATAAGCATTTTAGTATGTTGTCAAAATTTTAAATGTATTTATTAAAAATATGTAAATAGCTGACGGAATCACTCAACCACTAATACTTGTTGAAATGAATTGATAACGAAAATATCAAAATAATATCAAATAGTTTCAACACAGAATATTCAAAATATCTTTGATTTACTTCTGATATCCTTCGGTTAAAGTACTCGATATTAAGTACGATTATATTCAATTTAATAGTAATGTCTCATTTTGACTCATAAAGCAAATTTATTTTTCCTTTGTTAATTATTACCTTAAATTTTAGAAGCAGAAGCACGTTGTTTAGCTTTAGACAAATGACAATTTAATTCAAAGATTCTTACTAATGTGCAATCGCTTGACTTAATACATTTTTTTTTCAGGAGACATCTTGTTAGGGAACAAATTTGTTGTTATAAATTTCTGATAACTTTAAACTCTAAAACAATAAACGCATAACTACAACTAAAGCTGTGTTAAGTAATGTAAGTTGCTCTTTCAAAATGCTAAACCTCAATAATAGCACTTAGCAATGCATCCAGCAGGACTCGAGTAAGCTGAATGTTATGGATTTTTTAGGATAGTTTTTATTTAAAAGTTACATGAAATTTAAATGTATATGGTTTAAAACCTCGAATAACTATTTATTTACTTATTTTATGAATCATATTTTAAAGAAAAAAATGTCTGGGTTCCTTAAAATAAATCATTATTAAAGGCCAATGATATTAATAACGCTGTATCACCACGATGGACCCAACACATTTTGGAGAAAACCGCTCACAGCCCTCCAAAATTAAAATATAATACCCAGAGTCAAATTTGGAAAAATTTGTTTGCAAACAATTAATTTACACTATGAAAATTGTCTTTCTTATTTTGTTTCTCTCTTTCTTTCACTTAGTAACATGGACTTTTTTTTTTGGGATATAATAAAAAAAAATTAACGGAAAAATTAATTAATAAAAAAAATATTAAAAAAAAAATATTTGCTTCGTGGTGTTATTAATTGTTGAATACTTGTTATCTATTTAAAATTTGTTCGTTTAAAACAAAAACTAATTTTCTATTGAAAATCATTTACACCGGTTTTTAACTTTCTACAAAATGTATAATAATACTCGTATAACAACACGACATTTGAATGAAGGTTTATTGATTATTTTACATAAAGTTTAAAATTTAATAACATATAATTTTTTATCTAATATTATTGAATTGAACTTATTTATTCTCAGTTTCAAACTAAATAACTTTACTGAGAACTGGCTTTCGGTAAACGTATTCTTTATAATAAACTTAATTAGTAGAAATGTAATTTTCTTGAAGGAATTTATTAATACTCGTAATAAATTTTGCTACACCTTTTACTCTTTATATAACTCTTAGTTTTTAAATAATTTAGATTGATTTCATGCAAAGTACCCAGACTTTGGAATTTGTAATGCGAGTGCAGAGCAAGCAGAAAATGACAACAGGGCCCTGATTTTTTGCATTTTCTATGACTCTTGCCTGTACTTTCGGCGATAATTTCTCACATTTTTAACATATCTTCTATTTGAGATGTTCAACGGTTTTAGTTTTGTTGATGTTGTTAGACTCGTTAGTGCGTAAAATTACACAAAATTAATCGGCGCCTAGAAGCTCAAAAACTGCAATGAAATGTCGAAATTTCAACATACATATAATTTAAATTATTTTAACAACATTTTTGTAGCTATAAATGGACTCCTTAGTTTATTTACGGTTTCACAACATTTCAATTATAAATTCACTCGCATCAAATAGAAAGTAAATATTTAGAAATAAGGTAAAAAACAAGAACAACGTCAGCGGAAGAACAGGTACGCGACAGTGTCATTTTCCATTCACTCAAAGACGTTCTTTGCTTTGCTCAAGGTTTTGCGGCCCCCAGGGCAAATTTTATAATTTCGAAAAAAAAAGAAACAATCTCGACTGCAATAACAAGCTGTGTGCAATGGCTATGAAAGACACAGCTGTAAAAACAATAACTACCATACAAAATATGAACAGTTATGAAAATAACTTCTTCCAAGTAGCATGTTATGCTAAATTTGGTAGGAGTCTGTTTGCGAAAATTTCACTTGATGGACATTCGAATGCACAGGCAAGGCAACATAGCAACGTCGCTCAACGAAATGATGATGGCATTAAGACCACTGAAACGACAAATGCGTAAAACGCCTCAAGCAAAATGAAAATGACAACCACATCAACAATACAAAGATACTCGTACATACATACTTATTACTCATTTATCAGAAAGCAATATAATTTATAACAGGCGAGGGAGCAAACGTATTTTTAGTAGCACAAATTTTAAGTGTAGCCTTGGAAACTTTCAACTTTAATGTCGAAAGTAATACAGAAAAGCGGACCCTTCGTATAAGATTTTCATGTTTTTTGTTTTTTTTTCGGAAGTGATGTCTGTAAGGGCTTTGTACAATTGTCGGTATCTCTGTTCGCTGCCTAATTATATTTGTTATGTTTGTATTGCGCGTGATGGTAAAATTGATGTGAAACTCGCTGCGGGTAATTTTATTAATATCTGTCAAATGTTGCGGAAAATTATATTAAATATTTTACCATTTACGGCAGACTAAACACGCAATTTTGGGTTTGATTCTAGAAACCAACTCATTGGTCTAATATGGCGAAGAACAATTCTACGCAAGATGTATGGCCCTGTTCGCAACGGGTTCCGAATAACATAGAACGATGAACTCTTGAACTACAGATGAAACTCACTTTACTTGGCATTATTAACTGGTGTGACTTCGGTAAGAAGTAAGGCTACTGTAAAGTTATTTTTTCTGGTTTCAAACACAGTTGTAGAATCGCAAAGAAAGAAGCAAAATATTATTTATTAATAAGCAACAAGTATTAGCAAATTTTTTAGTTAAGTTCATTTTTTTTTTTAATTTATTTAGTAACCAATTTGAACTATTTAAAAATTAAAATTTTCAAAAATCTAAAAAAATTAAATGTATTTTGATTTTCTTCTGATTTCCGACAGGGTGGAAATTTGATGTATATTGGACCGATTTTCCGTCATCCCTTGTCAAATTTGGTTTAGTGACAAAGGATGACGAAAATTCGTTCCAATATACATAAAAAAAATTAAGGTATAATTTCTTAATACTAATTTTTATTTAAGCCAATCTGTCTACTCTTACTAGAGAATATGTCTTAAAAATAAAAAAAATACAATTTGATTCATATTGTCACGTCACATCTAAATTTTAAATTAAATTAAAGAATAATATGTAATAAACAGATTTGTTACCAATTTAATTTTAATATAATAATGTTTAAATTTAACTACTAAATTCGATAAAAGTGTACGAGTTGCCGGCGAAACTTTAACAAAATAAAATGGGAATTTGGCCAGCAACGAAATTGACTTTGTGCTATAGTGAGCAAAAACGGATGAGATTGAACAGATAATAATAATATAATAACAACAAACGTGAAAAACTTAAAATGTTCGGCTTAGTTGTGAAAGTGTGTTGGACAGAAGTGATTGGTTACAAAAGCTTGTTTGTGGCGAAAGTGCAGCTGCGAAAATTTACTATCGCTGGCATACTCACACAGACCAAGCAAAATACCTTCACTATGCATACACACGAGTATGTATGTACTTATATACATATATATGTATATATATATATTTGTTTCTACCTATTGCAACACGCAAACACTTTGGTGAAAAGTGCGTTACATAAAAATTGTCACTTTCAATTTAGTTGGATAAACTAAAGTGGCAACAGCAAGCAAACAGGAAAATAAAAATAAAAATAACTGAAAAAGTTGAGTCTACATAAAATGAATTGCAGCCGAAAGTTGTGGCATTGCTTTCATCAACACCGCTGTTGTCATCGGTATGCAATGAAGATCGACGAGAAAAATGGTAAACTCGTACATGCTTGTATGTTTGTATGTATGTATGTATGTATGTATTGTATGTTTATAGTTTCAGGCAACCAAATAATAGTTGGCGCAAGTGACATTTATGCGCTTGGGAGGCGTTGATGCGGCACTCGAAACTAAGCCAACTCAACTTAACTTGCAACTTCAAGCAAAGTTGTGCGACAACCAGTGGCACTACCAAATCAACACCTCCAAAAGTACTTCAGCTCATTCACTCGTCCTAGTACCATCCACGCGCCGCTGCACACAACAGCCGATCTGGCAACAAGTTGAGTGAGTATTACCACACTTTAGCTCAGGAGTGGCGGCGCTGTTGCACTGAAGCTGAAGTAATAAGGATTTTAGTTTGCATAACTACTTCCCTGCACAAAGGTTCGCTTTCCTGTGGTGCCATTGATGTGGTATTGTTTTCATTTTATTTTCTTCTTCTTTTGCCCTCCAATTTTTCTATGAGTTTTCGAATTTTAAGATATTGTTTTTTTATTTTTTTTTTGCTTTTTTTTGTTTTTTGATCGGAAAAGTGATAAACTGTTAAGCAGTTGTCAGGGTAAAAGCAACATTGATGGCGTAGTTAATAGCAAAAGTGGCAGCCAATAGCACTTTCACAGAGCTAAAAGGAAATAGAAGTAGATTGAAAACTAAAAAAAAATGTGTGTTAAGATGACGCTTTGTGCTTTTGTCGTAATGTGGGGCAGGAAGTAATTTTAAACATATTTTACATCAGCATATAACTATTTTTAATAATATGTTTTCTTACAAATTATCGCATACAAAGTAGAACATTTTAAAATTCTGAATAAGCAATTTCACTGTTCATTTCATTTAAGTATGTTAAAGTCCACCCGCTGTTTTCTGACAATATTTTCAACTTTCAATAATTTTTGAGCTTTATGGCCAATTGGTTTATAGGGAAATTATTAGGAAAAAACAATAATACACAAAGCGGTAGAAGTTATAGTACTATTTTGGAAATCACCACGTTTCCTCTTCAGGCTTCTTCTTCTTGGCTTCTGTGGGAGTCGAACCCTCAACAACATGCGCAATACTTAAGCCGGCAACTGAACGCATTCAGCTAAGCTGACGCTGTGTGAGCTGTTGTTATTTTTCCTGTTTTCCCTTCACAACTTACTCTAATCAACTCTCATTGAGGTACTTTTGTTATGAGATATATTGAAACTAAAGAGACTACAAAACTGCGTACTCAGAAATCCAAAATTTTGTATTTCGCTTATAGATAATTTTGTAAGAGAACATTTTCTAATTTTTTTAAACGATCGCAAAAGTTCAATGTAAAAAAATATAACAAATGAACAAAGCATCCGCTGTTTAGGTTAGTTAAAGGAAAATAAGCAACAATAATTTTTATAATACAACAGAAACTTTAAATTGCCGTTTTGTGATTCACTTAGTGGTACTTTTTTCAAAAGTGTACGCGGTGGTAGGTTTACTATTACTGAGACTATTGCTCAGTAATCAAATATACGCTTTAGCACATTTTTCGACCCATTTTGGGTTTTTTAATGATTCTGCTGTTGTTAGACTTTCTGCTGTGAAGCACACAAGTTTATTATTATTTTTTAAATATAGGTTAGTGTTACAGAGGATATGCAGCCAACTGGATCGAGATGAAGGCACCACCTATCACGCCAGACAAATCCCTCAACTTCTTAGCGTCGACTATTTTGAATCAGGGTGTGGAGAACGATCAAAATACGATCTTTCTCGCGACTAATCGCGGCCAAAAACTCGTTGCTTCTAACTTTTTGCGATTGATAAAGTTGAACGGCAAGCAAAAGCATTTACGATCTCTCACGATCAATACGAACGATCGTAAATATGACGAACGAAAATATGTCGCTGCAAGCGTCGGCAATTCGATCTTTCGCGATCGTTCGTTGGTTGCGAACGCTCGTTGTAAAACTCGGTTAGTATCCCATATTCGTCTGGAGGATAAGTGAAATGCATACATATGCAAGCATGTAAAATTTTATGCTTTAGGGAATTTAATGTATAGGAATCCGTAACATTGTCTGATACTGCGTATAAAAAAAATATTTTTATTTTCTTTCTGTTGGGTTACTGAATCTCAGCGCACTCCTTAAAGGACACGTATGTATGTATGGAAGCAAATTTGAGAGTTTTAATGATCTTAATTAGGGATATTTATAAAACAATAGAATACTAATCACTTTGCCAGAAAAAACGCCTCCATGTTTTGTATGATAGTTAGTACCTGCCGCTCTTTTTGTCTGTGCACGAGAAGTAGGCAAGCTTTAAGTTGTTCGTTTAGGGAAGTATTTTTTGCAGAATTATTGTATACATATTTACATACATATTATGTGCATGAAACTTTGCAGCATTCATGATCTTGTACAAATAAATAATAAAACGAATATTGAAGAAAATAATTATAAATATTAACTGCGTGTAACTTGCATTCATTCGTACTATAACAGACTAAATTAAAAAAAATTTTGCAATCACGCTTTCTGTAATGAGTCGTTAAATAAAATACGATCTTCTCATATAAGCTTGCGATAAACTCTTTAGCAACGAACGATCGCTTTGGTCAGCTCGTTCGTTTTCGATGTGTATATATAAATTCTTTGTATCTCTCACCAACGAAAGAGTAGGCAGTGCAATTGCGAACGGTCGTTTGCTAAAGAGTTCATCGCGTTAAAATACAATCGCAAAACGAGCTAAGATGAGAAGATCGTATATTTAATCGATCGCAATCGAATTTTTCCGCACCCTGTTTTGAATTTATCAGTGTAGAGTAAAATCTTTTGAATATTCGCTACGCAGTTATATGTACAGTTCCATATCGTTGGAAATTTTAGAAAAAATTTCTAAGGAGTCTAAGGAAAAAACGGTGCCCGATTTTTTTTGATTTTCAGCAACTAAGCACTCCAAACCTATTTGCAGAAGTCAATGCAAAGACAGTCGTTGAGATGTAGGATTACTTACGTTACATCTGCTGTGATATGTTCTGGTCAGTTCATTGACGATGTGCTGGCACGTAAGTCCTTTGATATTATTCTTCGTTGTAAATCGAGACGTCTTCAATGCAGTCATATGAAGGTGATCTCTCTAATGAACTTTTTCTCAACTAATACTTAAAAATAAAATAAAAGCCGATTGCGTTATTCACATATCAGATGTATGTTGTTGAAACGCTGGATGACTGTTTGATCCGGATTTTGAACAAATCCATTATCCAATTTTCTTCCTTACTGCGGCATTTGCAGGGAATTGATTGAACGATTGGCTTATTTTAAAAAGCTCTTTAGAAATCCAAAAATGCAGCTGAGGTGAAATGTGTATTGAATAAATTTTCTAAACGAATTTAACCTCTTAAAATACAAAGCTTTTATAACTTACGAGTATTTGGTTTTGCTGAGATTTGAGGCAACTGAAGCCGGAGCACCACAAACTAATTGTGAAAAATTTTAATTGGTTTGAAATTTTTAATTTTTATGAAACCCGCTTTCGTTAAATAATTGTCTAAAACCATTCCATATTTTTAAAGCTGCTGGAAAGTCAAAGCCATATGCTTTATGAGCGCAAAGAAAAAAAATCAAAAATATTTATGTTTGCTGTTTCAAATAGCTAAAGGCATAACAGTTAGACGCCCCCATCTAAGTACTCGAAACATGGCGGCAATATGATTCATATAAATGTGCAACAAACAATATGGAAAAAAAAAACAAATAACAACAGCAACAGTAGCAATCGACAGCACAGTAATTAAGAATACATCACAAACAGCAGATTGCAAGTGAAGTGAGCAACACAAAAATACGCAAATGCGCTAGCAACAAAAATTATGTTCCTTTGTTTTTGTAGATACAAAGTAGCAACAGAGAATGCCTCGAGTTACATGCCACACGCGCCACCAACGCCAATACCCGCATTGCAATGATGTAGAGCAAAAAAAAAAACTGTAGCGCTCTGTTACTTTGTCGAACAAACACATGCTGTGGACGACCAGCGAGTAAGCGAGGCGCTATGCCACAGAGAGGGGGCGTGCTGCATCGATTGGATCGCCATGTGAGGCAACATAACTTCAAACAAATAATGAAATGGCAAAAATTCGTATGAAGAACGGCAGGAAATGTTTCGTTTAATAAAGCGGGTATGCGACGGGGGTGGTTGAATAATTGAAGATTTTTTCGTTGAAAAACAAAAAAAAAAACAAAACACGAACAACAATGCAAGAGGAAGTTAATTAATTGTGAGCGTGGCGTATGAAAAACAAGAGTGACTAAGTATGGACATATGTATGTATGTATGTGCTTATATTTTTGTTCATTTACGCATGCAAGAGAATGTATTTGCGGCAAGTCTACCCCCAAAGTGCAACAAATCCAAGTTGCATGAAAATCGACGCGGCGTTGATGGATGATTTGTTTATGCCTCTGTGTGCAAGTTACAACAATAGCTATGTACCTACATATCAGTGATGCATGGCATTACATTCCATTGCCAACTACGTAGCTGTATAATCAACATGCAACATGTTGCACATGTGGTGTTGTTTGTAAACATTTGGAAAACCACTCGCAGGTTAAGGTTGAATGCGGCTGAATGCAGCGACGGGTAAACGTCAATAATCAGTATTAAAATAGATATGGGAAAGTAATAATGTGTACAACAACAAACAAGCAATACACAAACAAACAACAACAGCGTCGATGTTAATGAGCGCCAAATGAAGTACAATACGAATACGGTAGAGAATGCGGATGTTGCTTGTTGCATGATGAATGATGAGGTGCCTCGAATATTGTACACATGCAAACATACAAACATACACAAACACACACTCACACACGCACACAAATAAAAGCATAAATAATTTGTGAGCAAAGTAATACGTATAGCGATTGAAAAAAAAACGTGTTTGTAACAGAAATGTTGAGCTGATATTAAATTGTATTTTATTTTTGACGGGTAGAAAATCTTTAGAATAATTCTTCCTTCATCTGAGAAGGATTTTTAAATACTGTTACGATAAAGGCATGCTTAATTTGTTTTGATTTTTGTTTTTCAATTATTTTTTAATATTTACTTTTTACTCTCTATAATCTTTATACGTTTTTTTCTTTGTTGTAATCTTTATTCTTCTTCACAATCTCTCTTTACCCATCGGTTTAATATTTCTTTGGTCTTCAGTGATCCATTGCATTGCATTGTACTCATTTTCAATGCGGCGCCAATTTAAAATACCTCATTAGTCAACGTTCTGATGTCTTCCACTGTAAAATAAACCTTTAGCATTTATTGAAAACATTTCGTACAGAAAAAAAAGAACTGTTTCAATTATAGAAGCAGTGAAAAAACAGAAAATTGCTCCAAGTAAAAGTAAAATCATAAAATCATCATAACCTCAAAATTGCCTTTTGTGGTTTTTGTTGTATTACACAGATAGAGAAATTGAAAATAACACAATTTTAAATTTTATGATTTAACGACAAAACGACGCTTTAGGATACCTTGTGAATACCATAACTGAAATTTGGTGGACAAAAGAAATTTAATTATAAAATAAAATGCTTACTAGAATTACGTCCATATATTATGGTAAATAACTTATAATTAATTTGTAAATAATAAATACAGAATATGTAAATTGTAAAGTTATGTAAATTGAGAATGTATTATTTTTATTTGCAACCAAAAGTTATGTAAATTTAAATTATTCATCCAAAATTAAAAAAAAAATCTTACATTTACAAAAAGTATTTTTTTTGTTAATATTTATTTACAATCTACCTGCTATAAACAAAAAGCTGAAATCATAACGGAATGAACTTCCTAATTCAAAATTATGAATTTTTCAATTTCAGCACGGAGATACAATTTTCATTACGCTACAGCTGCGCCAAAAACTTTTGGTTAAATGATCTCCAAAAAGTTATCAGAAATTTAAAGTAAAATCTCTGTTCTTTACAAATTATCTTAATAGTTTCGAAGTTGTCGATTAAAATCGCGGTGTATATTCTGATTAACAACTCAATTAATCCGTTTAGAATTGAACCCTGAAAAACTGCAGCAATGCGGAGCAAGTGAACACCACATTGTTTTTTTTATTGTATTTTTTGCTATTTTTTGTATAAACACTATAGATATACTTATAACCAAAACTAAAAACATTTATGTACATACATACCTATATGATATGTAAATGAAAGATTTGATTTGAAAAAAAAAACTTTTTTTTTTTAATTATTTGTTAAGCGAGTACGCGATTTGCACCACCACCCCCTGATGTAAAAGAACGCTACTATCGATGGGCAACGTTAACAGTATGTACTTTTTGAAATGCTCACATTTTTTCAAAGATCTCGATTTTTTATTTTATTTGCCAAAGGAAAGCAAACTCAATAGTTTTGATCAACATGCCATCTGCCTTGACTATAACTACTTTTTAAAGTCAGAACATAGCCGCCTAATTAAAGAACTTTTACTCAAGTGAACATTAATGGTAAATACATTGTCTGTGACAGTTAAATATAGCCACGAAAAATCTTTCCTGCGTTTAAGTCAAAACAACTTTTTCGATAAATTTAACAGCTTTAAAATTGTTAGATATCATTTGAGATTGCGAATATCTTTTAAAATATTTCGTGAATAACAAATGCGATAATTGTGTCGCTAACTTGTGTCAAAAAGCACTGATAATAAGCCAATGAAAAGCGGTAAACAAAAATTTTGGAACTTTCTGTATGTCTATAAGTAAGGCAGTGAAAAAAAACTGTATAAGCACAAAACAAAAAGTTTAAGGAACTTAAAGGAATGTTGAAATAAACTCGCAGCTAAGAAAAGGCATTATTCATAGTGCTAGTAAACGGGCAAGGCGAAGCTGCGTACATATACTACACACCTAACCATTTTGCTGCTGTTCTTCGTTTTTTGTTATTGCTATTTAAATATTTTTTCTTCATTCTCTCGGATGTAACTTTGTCAAAACATGAGAGTAATTTGAAAAATTCGCCAAAGGCATTGAATGGAAGGTAAGAAAAAATGCTACCATTATACATGGAAATGCAAAGCAGAATATGCTGACAAAAACAGAACGAAGAAATCACAAAAATGTCATAACAGAAAAGCGTACACAAAGGAACGGCGCGGGTGAATGTAAGTCCATACGCATACAACGCGTACAAAGAATGGAAAATAGCTTAACAACCTACTACCTAACGAAAAGTATAGTGCATATGGAAAAAAAAAATCAGAAAAAATTGCCAATGTATTCTACGCCGGAAAGGCTTGTTAAGCATTAACAACAAGCATCAAGTAGCAACAAAAGCAAACAACCATGCCACTATCCGTAACAAAACAAAAAATACAAGCAGTCCAATGAGATGAAAAAAAGGAAAAAAAAAATAGCCAAGATTAGCCCAAAAAGTATCGCAAACAATGCAAGGAAAACAACTTTTGCCTCCTGAAGGACAAAATTTCCTTCGCTTCTGTGTCTGCGTGTGTTTGGGTGTGCGGTGTCGCCCGAGGCGAAAAATGTTGCAGCAGCAGCAGCATCACTGCCGCATAACTGGGCTCAGCGGGACAATCCTTAAATTCCACGCTGCTAAAGATAACAATCTTCGCCGGCGCCGCTACTGCTGCTGCTGCTGCTCGTGCTGCTTTTGTGCCACCATCGTGGCGAACTGGAACTGGTTAGTGCAAAAGCAACCAACAGACTAAGAAGAAAACAATTTTGACAGGCCTTTTGCAGCGGTTAACGTGAAAACCGTAAAACAAGGGATGTGACAGGAAACGAAACAATTACAAAACGACGACAACAACAGTCACTTTAAACTGACGCAAAATATAAAAATCTGGACGCGGATTGAAATAAGAAACAACTCCTATAAAGTCTTTGGCAAAGGTTAAATACGTGAACGGTTTGTTTGTCATATTTTAACCTGTTAGTTGGATTATTTTGCAAAACATGTCATGAATGCCAGTGCAAGAAACCTTACAACCGAAATAACTTCACTTTGTTTATGTAAAAAAAAATATAAATTAGCATGCCGGAGAGTAGATTGCAAATTGAAGTCCTTGAAAGTAAAACATTATAAAAATAAACTGCTTTTATTTACCCTCTAATAAGAGCTGTTAAACTATCGATTGACCATTGCATACAACCGATATTCATTCTCAAATAACTTATAAAACAAATCAATTAGGGAGTTCACAAGTCGTGTTATTTGTCGTATTTCTTTAGTGCGCTATTAAAATAACAGAGGAACGTGTGAACGCACTGCGTTATTTCCTTTACTATTGTATGTGGAACTCAAGTAATTAATCAGCAAAAAATTACTTATAATAATTTGAGCGGTCCGTTTTTTTTTTAAATATATAAACCCACATCACTATTTGATTTTATTTAAAATTTTTTTAAAACAAAAATAAGCCTTAAACGATGATAAACAGAAAGAGCTGAACGAATAACACACTAAACATACCTTTAAGAGTTGCATTGAAAAATGAAAATTTCACATTTGAAACAAAAACAACAAGCTTAGAACTGTTGTATTACAATACACAATACGACAAATAACACGGCTTGTGAACTCCCTTAATATGTTTCAGCTTCTGCATTGCACAGAGCAGTAGTATTCCGGTAATCTAGTAGAACTTTATTTAAAAACAATTTGCTTCAAAATAAGGGAAAAATTTGTTTTACGAAATAACGAAATAGATAGCATAATAATAAAATAATGCAATGTTTAAATCACAGAGAGCCCTGAAAATCAGTAATTTTTCACAATTCCAAAATTTGTTTTACTTAGTAGCAAAATCGATTCAAGTGAGTAATGTTTTTTGTACGAGTATTATGTAGAAGGGCGGCAACTCTAAGACTTCGGACGACAGCAGCATTCATCATGAAGAATAACAACTAGCAGAGTCAGTCGTAAAACAAAATTAGAAAGTGTCATATCAAAAAGTTCGTGCATATTATTATTTTTATCCATATAATTCTTAGAAATAAGTTAACTCATTGCAATACGAGTACAATATTACTTAAATAAATGAATTTACAAACAAATAACCACATAAATAGGAGGAAACAATTTTGAGTGATGTATCATTCTTTAAATATTTATGTAGCTGATATAGCTAGGATTATAATTTATAACTACTTATTATAGTGAAAATATCCCTTATTTTTCAACTAGCTCGTTAAACTTATTTGGATAATAATTCTCAAATTTGCAATTCGTTTTTAAAATTCCCGCACTGTCACTTTCCAAATTATTCTTAGCAACTTCATACTCAACGAGGCTTTACCATTTATTCGGACAGTCAGGCTTCTATCAAATTTCTGAATTCCTACGGTACAACCTCCAAGTTGGCCTTTGAATGCAGAGCAGGCTCTACACCAGCTGGCGGATATGTGCTCCGTATGTGTTGTTTGGGTCCCTGGCCATATGGACATTCCTGGCAACTGCCTGGCTGATGAACTAGCAAGGAAAGGGACAGAACTAACTGTGATAAACTCTGCTCAAGAGGTGGGTTTACCCTTAGCCTCCTATAAACACAGATGAAGAGCTGAGCTTATAGGTAAGGTAAATTCAAGGTGGGCATCGGAGCCCACCTGCCACATTACCAGACAAATCTAGCCAGAAGCCGATGAGAAGCGCTCTAAAGCTCTCACTATGCTTGGCCGCTCCTCTCTCAGATTAGTAGTTGCGGTGATAACCGCGCACTGCCTCATGGGCACGCATGGGGAGAGACTAGGTTAGCCAACAAACGATTTTTGCCGCAGTTGCCGAAACGAGGAGGAGGTGGAGAGTATTGAGCACTATCTCTACCACTGACCTGAACTCGGCAAGCATTTCTAACCTTCTACTCTACGTTAAGCGCACAGGATGGTTCAATTTTTGAAAAAGGGAGGGAGGGAATGCATGGCCTACGCCAGTGGTATCACAACGGGCTACTTATAGCCTATGTGTGCCACCGTGCTCCTTGTGTGGTGGCAGCCACTCTAACCTAACCTAACTTGAAATCTTTTTCCAGAATTTGAAACTTTTCTTTGTATAAACTACTTTTACTTAATGCTTATCATTATTATGCGACATCCACATATTGAAAAAATTTTACCAATTCTTTTTTATTTTATTTGTAAATTGTTCAACCTAAATTTATTTTATAAGTTTATTTTTCTAGCAGAAATCTTATAAAACCAACTTATAAATAATAATTCAATACAAGTTCATCAACATTTTGAACATATAAATTTTTTTGTTTATTTAAATTTTGTATAATGTGCAAGTTTCAAGGGCATAGGTATGTATATATATTAACGTTGATTTAGCTGGATAATGCCGATGACTTCTTAACGAAATAGCTGAAGTATTTTCAACACAAATTAAGCTCGCACAGCTAAACATGACTCAATTTGGCCTTCTTACTCGTATATCAACAAGTTATTTCCAGATTAGAAGGGCCTGAAATTTGAAGTTTCCGTTAATTGGCTGTCCAGAATAACAGTTACACAGCACAATTGGATTATCAACGCTTATAGCCGACAACTTGCCGACAAGGTGCGAAGTAACCTCCACTTGAGGAAAGCCTTGATGACAGCTTGATTGCCTGACGCCGGCCATTTACTCATCCTTCAAAATTCAAAATTTTTAATTCTCGACTCTCTCTCTCTCTCTCTCTCTCTCTCTAATGTGAAATAAATTGCTCATATGGTGATAAATTGTGGTTTAAAAGACTGCGAAAACAAGCTTATACATAGAATATATTTTTCTATTTATTTTTAAGATACTGTTACTCGTTGCTACGTTAATACACACACACATTCTCCCAAAGGCATTTATTTTTAAGAGACTCTCACTCGTTGCTACGTTAATACACACACACACTCATTCTCCCAAAGGCACTCATTTGATGGTAAACATTTTTGTGATACACAAATGACAGTGAACAGTTTCTATGGTTCCTTCTACAAGAAGGATCCCTCGCATACACAAACACTTTTTTCGCATACACAAACACTTTTTTTATGTTTTGTTTTCTACTAACTACTTCTAGTGCGACTTTTTATATTAAAACTTGCCATAACATACAAACCATTTACCAGGGATGTCTGTTTATTTTTCACTTGTGTTTGTATTATCTTCGTACACGATTTTGCTCGTAATTGTTAGTGGGGACGTTTGGAGCGGGAGGCAGGCTATCGCTGCGTATTCCCCGATCTCAGTCATTGTCTACTAGAGTATTGAGCTCAATTATGAAACCATAACTTTGAAATGCCTGTTTTTTTTTTGCTTTGTTTTGCTACTGTCAGTTCTGCGCTTTGTTGCATCTTGTTTTATATATATTTTTGTTTTTTTTTTGCTTGAAACTTTCTTTATTGGCCCATTTCATGCCTTTCGCTTTTTCTGTGCGGAAATTGGACGTTTTGTCAGGGGAACACTTTGTCGCTTAGCTTGACGGCCTCGGGGGCAAGTTATTATTTTACTTAGCGCCGGAGACAAAGTCTTTTAGACAAATTTCATACAAAAGAATGTAGGACAAATGAGTATACAAAGTAGCTTTTAAGGGACAATGGAGCAAGCGAGGGAGTAGGAAAGTGGCGGCAAAATTAAAACTTCAGCGTTTTTGGTTGGAAAGCATTAAAGCTGTTTTATTTTTTAAGCTCTTTTTTTCCATTTTTGTTCAAAAGCACCAAAAGAAAGTTACAAAAACAATTAGAGAATAGCAACTTGGCGTAAACAGCGAAATTTTTCGCTTTGCTAGAATCAACAATTCGCAGCCACTAACAGCAACAGCAGCAGCAGCAGTAATAAGAGCATGCGGTTAGAATTTGCTTGGTTGGTTTGTTGGTTGGTGCTGCTGCTGTTGTTATATTGCTCATTTTCGTTGAGCTGGCATGCGGCGCTTTCACTTTGTTTTCACAAAACTTTGGCTCACTTTCGCTTTCGTTATTTTTTCGGCACGCTTCGAGAAATTAATAAACTCAAAAGTATTTCTTAATTACTTTCTGAGCTACCAGCCCCAACCAAAAACATCGAAAAAACAAAAAAAAAAGCAACAACTAATAAAACTTACAGGAAAGTCAAAAAGGCGAATGTTAGCGCTCGCAATGCAATGCGCTCGAAAAATGGGTAGGAAATTGCCGAAAGCCACACGTGCCTGAGCCTTGCAATGAGCCTTATTTGCAACAAGTTACCACTTTTGTACAGCAGAACGTATTCCTACTCATGGCTGTTGGCTGCGTTTGTAGCTTTTCAGTTATTTTCTATTCCCTTTGCTATCCTTTGTTTATGAGTAATTTTGTTAAGCTGGGAAAAATCTTTCGCCGAATGGTTTTCAAGCCGCACATTTCCCTTTTCTGTATGCATTGTGTGATTAAATATCCCTGCAGTGAAAAGGGCAATTGAGTCAAAAAGTCTGTCAATTCATGATCTGGAATTGATTTGAGAGGAAATCAAACCCAATTGAACAGTGGCAGAAAATTCAGTGACATTTACTTTACATACCTAGTTACAAGATATATTTGGTGTTTGTTCGAATTAATATATACAGTACAGATATTTATACTCTTTTGAATGGGTAAACTTAATTAAATCTGTATTTAAAAGTTCAATAAAAAGAAGTAAACAATTTTACGAATAAAGAGAACACAAAAGCAAAAGTGTATCCCTTTAAAAGAATCGAAGCAAATGCTTCCCGTTTGATATGTTAACGACCTTCGGTTATCAAAAAGTTATGCTTTCATTTTTATTAAATAAACTCGTATAGAGTATGTATCTCGCCTTTCAAATCGGTTTATTTAATGTCACTGACAAGTTAACCTCAGTCATTTTCATGACAGCCAGCCAGACTTTACTATTCGAGCGCTGTGACAAAATCTTTCATTAATGGCAGCCTTGTCAACAACTGTGACAAGGGCCCACTTCGGCGGTATTGGAGTTATGCATATAGGCGTCTTCCTGGTTGATTTCCGAACATTTTCAGATAAATTAGACCATCCTAACTTAAGAATTAAGGGAAATATAGAACTTAGAAGGTGAATATCCGAAAAACGGCTAATTGAGAAAAATCAATTTGAAGTTGAAAGTACGATTTTTTCATTTCTACTCGGACGTTAAATGGGCGTTCGTTTGAATCGAACAGGAACATAGTCAGCATGAGAAAAAAGACTATTAGATAATTGTTCATTGATTATTATATTATTAATTAACATTAATTAACATCAACTCGACAAAGTGGGCCCTTTTCTAAATATTTGCTTTTTCAACTAATTCAACCGATGATCACAGAAAATTATGAATGAGTAAACGTTTGACCAATGAATGAGGAAGATAAGGAAGTAAAAAAATTGAAATGGACTCAACAGTGAATATTTTATTATAATTAAAGATGAAACAAAGACAACAACTTAGCATAAATTCATTCATTACAGTCATTGACAGTAATCAATCCACAGATTTTATTACATCTCATCGCGTTTGCGCTTTGGACATAGTGGAATACCATTGCGTACTGAATTTCGGCGGTATGAGTTAAAAGTCCAAAATGATCACCTTTTCTTTCAAAAAAAAGTCCATAGAACACGGAAAGGCTTCATATTTCGCGACAATGCGACAAAGTGGGCCCTTTTATTTTTTTTCAAAAATAAAATTAATTAATTCTGTTATACCTAGGAAGCTAAATTTGGTGTCATTCGACGCGTAAATGTATATAGTTATGTATATAGAAGTTCGATCCATGTATCGAAAAATCTATATATTTCGAAAATTAGACCCGACAAAGTCGGCCCTTTTCACGTGGATGCACACATATTGGCTATACAAGCTTCTACAAGCTATACTTTTATAGAGAAGGCGAAAGCATTTACCATAGATATACACTTAACGACTAATTTGCTGAGTTACCACAAACAACTAATAACTCTACCTTTTTGTATAATTTTTCATTTAAATTAATTTTTTACAATAACCTTTACAATCAATTAAAATATAAATTAAAATCAATCAAAAAATAATCAACCGCCATATGTATGTATGTATTGCAAAAATGTCTCTGTGTACAAAATTTCAAGAAAAAAAAAATGTTGCACCTCTTGTGTGCTCGATATCCAAACATCTAAAAATACAAACATACATAAATACCACAGCTGACATGTCACCACTGACAAGCAGCATTGTTAGTATTTACAGAATCGAGCTGTAAGACTGAATAGTTTCTCAACGAGTTTGTCCCAAATTTATATACCGACAAAATATTTTTTTGTAAATAAAAGTATGGAGCGGCGCGAGATGCTGCTGATGAAAACACAGCTTCACCTGAAGTTGTTGCTGACGACCCAAAAGAAGAACTCCAACGTCCTTCATTATTGCCGCGTTTCTCAAGACTAAGGTGACACTGCAACATACTCAATAGAAAACGTCAAGCGTTTACCTGAGGGCGACAAGCGCCACCGTGCCAGGGTCAACGACTTTCTCCTATCAGAACTAGAAAAATCGAGACTGACGAAAATGGGCGTCAAACAAAGTGCACGAACTTTTTTTAAAGAAATGCATTCCACGCGTGGCCTTAGCTCCCAATTGATAGCGATTTCTAACAGCTCTCAATATCTAACGATTTAATCTTTCCAAAGGACTTGTTTAGAGGGGCTTCTTGATGTTATGTTTCTAAGTAAACAAGTTTTAAACTATTATAAATAAAATAACATAAATAATTCTGACTAATATCCATTAGATTTCATGGAAAAAATAAATACAAAAGACAAGCACACTCCAAGTATTGAGCCAAGTTTCTGACTTCTAAAAAGTGGACATTTGCTGATTTATAAATTTTCATTCAACGTGTGACTAACAAACATACCTACGTATATGTAATCCGGAGAAGCTCGAATGCTCGACTATTTTCGAGTAACAATATTTCAGTATTGTAAATATGTTGAATTTCAATTCTGATATTACTGTCTTTGAGCTAAGTTTTAGGTTGCCAAAAACTTGTCAAAATTTCTAAATATGAAACTAAAAACTGCAATGTGTACACTGAAAGTTAACACAATTTTAAATTGTGGTCAGCAACATCAGTTGTCATGTTCACCGAAGAATGCGATATTGACCAACAGCAAGCAATTGTTTGAATTCTCACAATCAACGAAAATAACTCCTCATAGATGTCACAACGTACCAAAATTTAAAAAACTCCAATGTGAATATAAGTAGAGAGCTCTTTGTTATGTTATTTGCCTCTGCAGCTTCTAAAACTCTAAATGACAGCACTAACTCAGTAACTTAGCTTGTGGGAAATTTTATTTTTGAAAATACTTTGTCTCATTGCTACGAGTATACTTTTCCAAATAAAAAAGTCATACCATTAACTTGAATGACCGAAATGAGAGCTAATCTACACATATTGCACACTCAAAATTTATTGCGTTGACATTTTACGTAAATATAATGACTAAAACGGCACATTTTTTACTTATGCTCTTCTACTATTTATTAAGTAGAAAACTAGCATTGCACCTGGTTTTTTTAGTAATTAATTTGATGCGGTACGACTTGCGCCAAGTTACAAGTCTTGAGATGATTTTATACTTAACGCATTTTCGTACTAAATGCGCAATATGAAGTTTAGATGAATATTGCTGAAGTGAAAAACTTCACTGCCATTGGCCACAAGTCCAATGCGATTCTTACTGTGGTATGTTGAAAGGTTTAAGTATTTTCATATCAACAACAGCAGCATTGTACCAGTCAACAACTCAACCTTTTCATAACTCAAAACGAACTGAGAACTTTACATGACTGGCAATTGCACTTAACTTGTCCGAGTTGACATAGTTTAAGTGCAATTTTTGGGAAATTCGAATACACACAACTGCAAACATACCAATAATAAAAACGTGTAAGTTGGCGTTGGACATGAAAAGAGTTTTTAATCGCAGGCACACTCGTAAATGGTAGAAGATGAAAATATGAATTTGAAATTTTGTATCGCATAACTCATCGTCGAAAGGCAGTTATTGTAGTTGTGAATTGTTTGAATATAGTAGTTTGTATGACCACTAAATGAAAATACATCAAATCACAACACATTTAAACATTATTTGCGAAAATGTTCGAACTTGTATGGTGAAACAAAAGTGTTATACTGAACTCAAAAAAAAAAATGAACAAAAGGAATTACAGAAAACTAAGGACTAAGTTAATCTATTATAATTAAATTATTATTTAAGTAATTGTAAGCCTTTTTACCTGTTCTTAATTATAACTGCTGCTTTTTGAGTGCAATATCTTTTTTAATAATTTTAGCAAATGCTAATAGGAATTCAATTACTGTGTGGACGCGGTTTCAATTTTAAGTGTTTTAATGAAAATGTAAATTCAAATTTAATAAACAGAATTTATAAAACAATTATCTGTAAAAAAAGGATGATTATAAATTATGTATATTTTAATGTTATATGAAAAAGCTTAGCTTCTACCACACATTAAATGCTAAAATTATTATGCTTTAAATAGTAAAAAAAAAAGGTAGATAGTATCAGGGCTGAAATAAGACTCGATAATAAAAATATGGAAACGTCAGATGAATACTACGAAGACGGTTTAATAAGTCAGTGACTTTTTGAATTACCCGCACAGAAACTTTAAATTCATCACTGCTGCCCTTTATTGCCATTTATGAAAAGATTACTATCAAATTTTGAGCAAGCTTAGCCATTTAATTTATGCTTGCCAGCCATCGAAAACAGATAACCTTTTGACTAAAAAAAATAAAAATTGAATTTCGAGTATCTTATCTAATTTTATTAAAATAGCTAATGTATTAAAAAATCGATGCGTTTTTCCTACTCTCTTTAGAATATACGGAGAAAGTTAGCTAAAAAGCACGTTCTAATAAAAAAAATTTATTTGTTGCTTACGTCTTTTTGGCGGTTATGGCTCGATATGAATGTATAATATACATACATATAAACACATAAGATTTACAAATTTTGGGATCTAATGATTTTATGACAGAATACAAAAAATACAAAGAAATGTGAAAAATTTGTTTTGAAAGCTTTTACATTGAACATCATATTGAAAGAAAAAAACTTAAAAAATAAAATATTAACATTTAAGACCCATTTTAAAAAAGAAAAAAAACATATAATGATTAGTTCATTCAGTAAAAAAAAAATTGAACGTGCCAGTGAAAAATTAAAAACATAGATTTATTTCGTTTGAGTTTTCTTGAAAAATGTAAAAATTAAATTTTGATCTTTAAGTTCTTTCTCTCACAACCGGTAGTATCTTATTTTCCATTCCACAAATTTTTTTTCTTTTATAGAATACTTTTATTTTAAATATTTCAAATTTCAAAGATCTTAAAAAAGCAACGCTGACGTCAGAGGCAAAAACCAAGTTTTCAATTTAACTATATTTGGCTGCAGTTTGGGGGTGTATATTTTTAAAGCGTGAAATTTTCAGTCGTTCAGTGTCCATTTAAAAGAAAACGCATAATTTCTGACAAACTTGTTTAAACATGTTTAGAAAAAAACTTGCATTGGCTCTTAGGAATTTTAAATAATATTTGCCAAGCCGTAGCTTGCCGCCTTAAGGTTTCGAAATATACCCGCAACATTTTAGCGTAACCTCCGTACCGAAATGTTGAATGAATTCTGAATCAAATAAAAATAGTGAGCAAAAAAAAAAAATACTGGGATAACTTAATTATCAATATAATCATAATAATACTAATATGGCGGTAACACTACATAGTTCAGTATTTGGTCGAGATTCTCCTACTATTTGCGGTGTGCGTCTTTATTTTGTACCACAAATGGAGGGACCCACAGTTGTGTGCCGACTCCGAACGGCAGATGTATTTAACGAGAAGCTTTTTCATGGCAGAATTACTCTCGAAGGTTTGCCATTGCCTGCTTTGCATTGCTTCTATGATTTAGATTTTACTTAACCTGGCTGAGGTTCGAACCTCGGACTCAGCGACATATCGAGTTATAGCACGAACCGCTAACCACAGCAGCCAATATCAAAAATCAAAAAAAACCTGAATCTGATTATGACAAAATTAAGATAAATCAAAAATAATAACTTAGTCGAAAATATTAAGATTATATAGAATTACCCTCTGGCACTTTAAAATTATCGAATATTTTCCTCAAGCTTATCCGCATAGGAACGATTGGACCATATGTATTTCGCAGGTCAAATAAATTGCCGGAATGCAGTTCCCAATGAATTAGTTTTCCGCTACTATTTCGAACAAAAAGAGTTCAGTGAATTACAGAAGACCGAACCACTCTAAAATACTAATTAAGCGATTGAAATAAAACATTTTGAGAAAACTTTTGAAGCAATGACACAGAAATACTTCAAAAGAATTCTAGAGAATTTCCGTTCGTATTCTTGTTTACGGAATTCAGAAATAAAATCTGCTAGCTGCGCTCTAATTTGCTCAAATCCTCATAGAGCAATAGAAACCTAAAGCATTAAAACGATTTAAAGAGCATACAAATTTATTTTAATTTGTGGCCCAAAAGTATTTAGTAATGTTTTAAAAAGCGATTGCTTAGCCTATATGTATGTTACAAATAAGGCAAAACTCTATTAATTTGTAATTGTAAACTTAGCCGTAAGACTTGAGAGATATCTGTGATAATTTCAGAATTTATCCATTCACAATTTAAAGTAATGGCTCAATTACCAGAATTGCGTACATTGTCTGAACTACAAGTGAACTACAAACATTAAGAAGAAACATAAAAAAATGCCTTTCTTAAAACGTTAGGCGGAACTCTTCTAATGAAAACTTTGTACCCCTTACTTGATTTGCTTCATTAAAATATTCCCAAAAGCTCGTTACAGAAACAATTCACTCACAATCTATTGTGCTTTGTATGTCATCGAGGGACACATACACACACACACACACACACACGGAGGTTAAAGGGCAAACCCATTCCCGTTTTAGTAGCAATTTACAGCGAAAGTTACGAAACAATTGAGTTCTAAATATACTACTCCATTGTGATGCCAAGCAAATCGAACGTGTATCGGAATTGCAGTTTAGAAAAAGTAAATTTCACTTTGGGAGACAACATAAAAATGAATGTACTCACAGCAATAGCAACAGCGACAATAACAAACAAATTCAAAACAACAACAATGCAGACCACAACTTAATAAAATGTTGGTCTACTCACGCAATGAAACAACTCAAAAGAGCAGAAAACAGTGCCATAGAAGAGTTAAACGACGAGAAAATACGCATGAATGGAGTTGATTGGACGGCCATTTGGCAGTCGACAGACCGACCAACCGACGAAGCGACCAAATCGACCGACTGTCTTCGAAAACTTAGCAATATTGGTGTGTGTCGAGTTAGCGTTGCGATAATATCATAAAAGTACGCATATTGATTTTTATTTGTTTGCCAATATAACCCCTACATTCCCTACAGCGGCAACAACAATGGCCGTTAAATTAATGGAAGTAACAAGGAAGGGACTAAAAGCAATGTCGACAACGGCAAAAAAATGGTCGCATTGCAGAACAAAAAAAAATCGTAGACTTTAAAAGCAAATAAGAAGGGGTGATAATACTACTGTTATGGAAGTTTATTCAGATAAAATAAATATATATATTGGAGCCTAAATGATAGCTGAGGCAAAACTATCACAGCGGAACGGCCAAATGCTTTAACTCTATTTTGGGTTCTAGGCTATAAATCCATTCTCTGCAAAGGGCTATCAAATTTCTATATATATTTATAAGGAAAGTTTCAGATGAGCATGTTTTCTTAATATCTGATGATTAAGCAAATTGCAAAGTACTCATAAAACGAAATCAGATCAAATCAAACCATAATTTGGGCGTTAATGAAGTACAGGCTGATGAAAAATAGATTTGAAAAATAGGTTTGGGCTTTGCTTCTGTAAAATACATCGTAGTCCAAATTTGTTGTTAATGCGGTTGTATTTTACGATGATCAAGGAAATGAGGTTATCGTGCTGCTTCCCACATAATGTCAGATCTTACTTTTTATTTTGTTGATTAACTTTTATAATTTTTTCCTAGAACTGAGTTTACTCTATAACGAAAGCTATGTACGAGTATATGAGCCCTATATTGTGACTTTATAAGAAAATAAAAAATAAGAATTAAATTTTTGTTTAAGGAATGCAATTTTTAAGTTCACTCATTTTAAGTACAATAATGTTCAATTTTAGTTTTTGCCACTTTTTTTAATGACTCCTTTTCCGCATTGTATAAAAAACCGATTGTTTATCCTCAGAGTCTTCCACTTGGTGTTTTAGTTGAAACATGATATATTTATGTAATTATATGTATACTGATAATTAACGACAACAGCATTGCATGACAATCGAAAGCTTTTAGTGTCCGTAAAGAAAAATTAAGACGACGGCCAAAAAGGCAGCGCGTTGAATGTGTAGATAACGTAAGAGATACTAAAAATGTCTGAAGTAAAACAAGCTGTGTTGGCGACAAAGTCGGACAAGAAAAACAAATGCAAAAAATCGAGCAAAGTAACAATAACTGATTTAACCTTGAATAGCGTAGACAACAATAGCAAAGCAGGACACATTTTTGGGTGCAAATATAAAAAGGGTCTTGTCAATGTATACACGTATACCACTTCTTTTTTTTTTTGCGAGCAGCTTTAAAAAAATAAATTTAATTTAATCAATCGCATTTATTGTTAGCTCGTGGAAGGCTGTTTTGTATTTTTTTTAATGTTATAAACATTTCATATGCTTGGCATTTTTGTGCGTGTTGTCGTCGACGTCGCTTGAAAGACTAATAAGAGAAGCTTAGTGAAAAGAGAGCATTTTTTATAAGCAGCAATATATACAAAAATATAGATTAGAGATTTTATCGTTTGATTTTACCTTTTTTATTTTGTTTTGACCATTTATAGCTAGAAAACTGGAAATGCATAAAATAGTTAAGGAGACGGATGAAACGTAAATTAAAGAAAGTAGAGATGAATGTTCGTGCAAACCGATTTTTAATACTACGACAATAAAAATACAACTACAAGTATACTCGTAACAAATACAATTATTTTGTGTTTTACATTAAACCCGCTGTACCTCCTGACTTTAAGTATCTCGAAATATCTGAAGACAGGAACAATGAATGGTAGATTAATAAGAGCGTGAAATCCCTCACAGCTATATACATATATACTTGTAAGATAATCATTGATTAATAAGGGAATTCAAAACACTGGACGTATTCAAATGTGGAACGAACATTTTCTAACCCATTTAATTAAACTGTGAAATTATTTCTGATTCAGATATGCAAGGATCCTGGAAACTCGTTCGATTAACCTAAAGAAATTTGTTTATACAACTGCTTCATTAGAAAAGCGAATGGCCTCTTGACGCGGCTACTTATTCAAATGATTCCAGGTTAAAGTATTTATTCACTGACGCTTTACCAAACCACTTTTGCGTTTTTTATGCAGTCCCTATCTGATTGCG
This sequence comes from Philophylla caesio, assembly GCA_963971545.1. Taxonomy (NCBI): domain Eukaryota; kingdom Metazoa; phylum Arthropoda; class Insecta; order Diptera; family Tephritidae; genus Philophylla; species Philophylla caesio. The sequence continues at coordinate 96,667,366 of OZ020608.1, read as the reverse complement.
ATCTATTCTGACATCCGAAAGGTAATTAAATGAATGATCTCTATAAGGATGATATCCAAAATAGCCTTTGAGTGCCGAAGTAAACTGCAATAGTCGACATCGCAGCTTGCCATAAAAGTTATAGCTGACAAGTTATCAAAACATATTCAGAAAAAGTTTGTAATTAAAAGCGTGTTTTATTTGACCAGCAACTACAGCTATTATCTTGGCTTGTATATTGAACTAGAGGCGTTTCTAGTTCATGGTTTTTTTTCTCATTCCCAATTAAAACAAAATTGAATCTTTTGATATTTACTGTTTTCTCTTACTACGTTCACAACCTAAAAAATTGAAGAGGATGACGAAATAATATACTGGCTGCTGGCTTTTTCTTTCACAAATGCAGGGATTTGTCCTTCCTCTCGCTGTAGTATTTTAGGAGTAGGAGCATCTCGGACATTGTCCAAATTTTCTTTTTACTGTGAATAAATAAATTAAATACATTAATATACACTGTGTTAGCAATCCGTTTAAAAATAATAAAAAAACGCAAACTTAGATATTTCTATTTTCGATTTGGTTGAAATATATTGAATTTTAACCAGCATCACCAACACAATTTACACTTAAGCGAAAATATGAATTAATCTAAATAGCTTATGTGTCAAATATTTAGCTATTAGCTTGCGATGTTAAAATAAAACACTACTGATATTATTTTTAAATTTCTTTTTACACAATATTTATCACTTAAAACTAAAAATATTCTTCTATTGTGTAGCGTTGTTGAAGTCTGCTCGAAAAGTATACACATCGGTAACCTCAACACTTTTCAACAAGCTAACTTAATAAATAATTGATAATGTACTTTTCGATTTTCTGGCTGATCTGATCAAAAATCAGAAAACTTGAATGAGCCCTGACCGTTGACTATACCAGCGGCATATGCACATTTTGAAGATAACTAAAAATTGTGTGAAGTAGAGCGCTAAATAATTTTAATTATTTCAGTTGCTTAAAAACGTATTTTGCCGTTGTTAAAAATTTTCTTGAAAAAATATTTATAAGGGCATTTTTTTTTCTTGAGATCTTTAGACTGATTTAAGAAATTTTTATGGAAGAAAAATTCTTCTTTTTCTTTAGAGTGTCATTTTATATAAATTCTTCGATTTTCGTGAGAACTGTGTACTAAGCTTAGGGAATGTAGTGAGTCGTATGTAAAAAATAAAAAGCGGATTAATTCACGTAATAACTTTAAAAGTTAGTTTAGTAAAAAAAAATACAATTCGAAATTAAAAATGTTTTATTTATTTAAAAAAAAATTAGTTTAAAATCAGTGAATAAAACAACCATTGAAATGGCCCCTTTCCGTCCTTCCAAAGTTAAATATAAGAAAAAGAAATTTATTAAATTGTCACTAGATACATTTATCATTTTTTGACACACTTTCCATCCAGTAAATTTAGTTTACGTAAACAATAATAAAAATAGTTAATAATAACACTTCTTCTCAACAAAACGTCAGTCTTTATATAAAAATAAGCAAATAGCATAGATGTACATGTGATGTATGTATATAGTAAGCAACCATAGGCCAACGTCTAAAATAACACAGATAGACACTCAAAAAATGATACGCATATTTAAAAAGTAGTAGCTGCATCTCATTCAAAATGCATGTTCACATTTTGACCCCAAAAATAAATGAAAAAAGGAAATGAAACTCAAATATGAAATTATGAATATTTTCACGACATAGCTAACAATAACAAAGAGTAGCAGGCAAAGTAAAAGGGTGCCTGTACACATTTGCTGCAACAACTTAAACAAAATGTAAGTAGTTATTTGCTGCTTATACACGCAAACACATCCACACAATAATACGAATTGTGAAAATAAACGCATAAATGTATGTTACATATATGTACATTGAATACAGATAAGAAGATGGACATGAGCGCTTATAAAATTTTAATGCCACTACTATCTGTGTGTGCTAACCAAACACACAAACACACCCACACGTAGCCACATACAAATGCATCTTCGAGTGCACGTACTCGTATGTGTACTAGGGATGCCAATTTTGGTCATTTTGTTGATCCCGGGATTTTCGAGATCTGAATACAAAATCCCAAGACAATCTCGGGATACCGAATTATATATTAATATATGTATTACCATTCAGTAAAAAAAATAAATACATCAAGTAAAAATTAAATACATCACCCATTCCATTTTGAGCGAGGCAAAGTTATTCGTTATTTTGATCAAAATGCAATCTTAAAGAAATTAAAGCCTTAAGTGTGTTATCCTCCAACCTGGACCTAAATTTGCTCTCTGTATGACATTGCCTTTTTATGGCCTTATTATAAAAACTATCAATTTGTTTTACCAAGCCTTCTAATAAATTGTATGCCTTGCGATTATTGGACAATTGCGAGCTGTTCGTTAAAACTTGATGGAATTTATCTTTGAGACATTCTGTCTTATGCACTTCAGGCACCTCGTCGTTAGTTCTATTAATATCGCTTTCATAGTGAGGTTTATTTTCTAATTGAGTGAGATATTTTCCAGCTTATTTATAATGGCAAGAACAAAACAAAGCCTTAAAGTAGTGAACAAGCTGTGTTATTTGTCGATTGTGAACTCTCTAAAAGCTTTGTTTTGCCCTTGAAAGGGGAATTTTTAAGATTGATAGAAAACTTAAAAAATAAATGGCTATTGAATTCGCTGTTTTCTACAATTCCGGGATTTTAATAGACTCATCCCGTGATATTCGGGAGTTAAAAAGGCCGGCATCCCGGGATTGACATGCCTAATGTGTACATTTGCCACATTGACCCACACACTCGACACACACTTGTCATGTTGGCTACTTAGACTTGGCAATGTGGGCCAGCAGAGCAAAAATTGCAGCTGAAGTTAAGCACAAATACTACGCACACGTACATATTTGTTACATACACATTCACACTCGCAAATAGTCGTTTGCTAGAACTCATTCTTGGTGCAATTATGAAATTGAGCACAAAACAACAAGAAGTGCGTATTTGATTTTGTTTTTTTTTGTGCTAAGAAAAACAAATAATAGGGGAGGAATGGTCCACATACTCACACACTGTCAATTGTACCATAAAATGTATAATAGGGTGGTTAGAAAAAAGATGAAGTCGGACTTAAAGCGCTCTTGTCATAGTAGATTGTTCGTTATTTGCATTTTATTCATAAACAAAAAATATGTAGCGAACTCTTTAAGTGCTTAATAGTTTTGTCAATTAATTTTAAATTATATAGAATCTTTCAATATCAATATTTCTTAATAGGCGAACTTTCGCTTCTCTTCAAGTGATTTCAAAATACAAATATTAAGCATTATTTTTTAGAATTTTTTAATATTTATGTTAAGTTTTTAAAGGCCTTTATTTTAAATGATGAATAATTGAGAACTTAATTGAGCACGAGGCCCATTTATGAAGATCAAAGTTTGAACCAAGGAATCTCGGGTTGCAGAGGTAACACGCTACCTGCCATATACAATCTTTCAAAAACTGGCCTCGACCTCAAAAATTATCAAATATTAATCATTTTTTAATAACAACTTTTTGTGGGACCTCCAAAAAAACAAAAAAAAAAAATGCACAAATACATAACGTTTCTCAATTTAATGCATATTTGAAAATTGTGAAATTCCCAATTGTACACTATTCTTGGAGGAGAAATTGAGCTTAGAATTAAAAGAAAATCAAAGATACATTAATATTTCTCCAAAAATTGTTCTAAATAAACTCTTTGCTCTAGAGTAATTTGGCGAAGTTTTTAATGCTAAATCTTTTTCGTAATTATTTTATAAAAAAAAAGTATCGCAGAAGTCAGAGCGTTGCAACTACGTTTATCGCTTTTTGGACCACCCTAAAGCATACACAGTTATATTTATATTATATTTGTTTACATTTTTCAGTACGAGGGCGAGTAGCTGGCTGTGGTCCAAATGTAAGTCAGTTGTGAGCTTATTATTTTACGCTTCTATTATTATTCTATCACTTCCATTTTTCTTTATATAAAAGTTGCCAGCCACTACTTGGTCCATTTACTGCTACTGAGCAAAGTCTACAAACAAATCGAATGCCTGACATGTATGAACATATAAGCATATAAACATATGTATATACTCGCCTGCCTAGCTTGAATACATTTCTTAATTAGTGTTGTACGATTTCGAGTGATCTGAACTACCGATTAGTTTCCGAGTTTGTATTATTAGAAAATGGTTACTTTTAGCTTGCATTTCAGCTTTTATCAACGATACAAAATTAATAAAATAGTTTCATATGTTTTCATATGTTCATATTTATTATTTATACATTTTTTCTAAGGCCACATAAATATTTAAATAGGTTTCTTAATGGTACATAATAAAAATGGTCAGAGACACGAATAAATTTTTAACATCATAAAGAACATTCAAGTGATTATCTTATTATCATACACCAATTTAATAATTAAAATGCTACACGAAATTTTTATATGAACTGCATCCCCATCTAAAAATATGTTTAGATTCAAATGATCTTTTAGAAAATTTAGTTATGAAATTCATTGTTTCTTCTAGTAATTTATCTATTAAAATTAATTTAATATAATATGTATTATTGACAAAAAATTGTGTAAGTATTAGCTGACATTTTTTTAAATACAGTTTTGAGTGGACCTACAAATTGTGTGCGGTTCATGGCGCTTAGAGACGAACGTCATTTAGCGTATCTGGTCGACATATATCAGTTTGGCTTTTTTCTTGCGATTGGCCTGAAATACTGGTTGCAAAAGTATCATAAAGTTTTGAGTTGATGTGTAAGTTATACAACTGATCTCAACGACTCATACCAACTTGCTTAAATAATAGGACAAGAAATAATATTTATGCCTTAATCTACACATTTCTGTGATTAAGTGTCCATTAACAATTTTTGCGCCAAAATCTTTTATCAAAAAAAAAAACTATAAAAACTACAATTGAAATGGTCATCTTATTCAATTAACTTGCAGTCATTGAACGCCATTTTTAAATGCATTCTGTTTAGCTATTTGAAGTCATTATGTCGCAAAATTCTCTTAATTCAAATGACATATCCAGTTCAAAAATATGTTCATTAACGGCGGCTTTACCCAGTAACGACTTATGCGCAAACTGATTCGACGCACTCTGTTTTGTTTTTTTTTTATATATTTTTCTACATTCGTAATAACGTTTATTTGAAATGTTCCTTGAAATGCTATTTTTGTACACTGCGACTGATGTTATGCGAAACAATATACTTATTTAAATTATTTATATTTTAATTAAATTTCAATACATTATTTTACTAATTGGAAAATTAGCTTGTGAACGAGAACTGCTAAACTATCGAAAAAGTAACTGGATAAGTATTTCCCATTCGATGAATGGCATCACTATTCTTTAACACATAAACGGAATGTGGGTGCAATCGAAAGTGCCACAACTGACCTAAAAGTGGCAAATCAATTTTATTTATGTATAAAATATTGCATAAATTTTTAATTTAATTCCCAGTCGAATGCACACTGTAAATTTTACAGTGTAGAACTTTACCACGTCGTACGTGCTAACATATGATTATTTTTTGTTGCTGTTTAAGTATTTTGTGGTTTTCTAAAACATCTCGATTTCATGTGCTATAAATTCGATTTCCTTTTTGTTGATGGCAGCACACTCAATCCTTCCTTGCCTGCAACATTTTGGCGCCCACATTCCACCATGATTTATGACCGAGCGTGTACAAGCGTTTTGATTCATCCGCCATAACTTCGTGACCACGCAAATCATAGGTTATCGTGAAATGTATTGGTGTGGGCGGAAAGAGTAGGAAGGAAGGAAGGAGATACATAGTTGGGGCGATGGGGCGCGTTTGCAGCGTCGCTGGCGTGATAGCGTGAAGTGGCATGGCGTTGGAGGCGGCGTTAAATGCCGGAAGCTGTTGTTTACTCATACGTCATGGTGGCCCGGTGGCAAATGTTAGCGTACAAGTTCCGGCAGCGAAACGAAAACGAACGAGCGTAAGATGTGGCACATCAGCAACGACAAGCCAAGCATAAAAACAATAACAATTGTGATTAAAAAAAGAAAGAAAAAAACAACGCTACACTGAGGAGGGACGTGAGACTGTCGAAAGGGCCGCACCAATAAATCGTTGTGCCTGCTTGAACAGATGAAACTTGGGAAATGTGTCGTCTGTTCGGTTGGTTGGTTTGAGAATGGAAGATGACAAACGTCTCAATCGATCTCTCCTTGCTTGTAATTGCTTGTTTTTATCGTTGTTGTCGATGCAAAAACTTTAGCTGGCATGCACGTAGTACGCGAGCTATCGAATATTTTCAAAGTTTCTGAATATTTTTCCGTAGACAAAACTAAAAATATGTGCAGAACATCATGCATACCAACAAACTTATGATTCTGTTGAACTGTCGGTTATAACCTGCGAGGTGAATGCGCTGTTTTCGTAAAGTAAGAAAAAAACATAATAAAATTCACATTCTCCATAAATAACTTGATTCTAAGTTGTATTATTTTTTTGAAAAATTCTCAAAATGTTTTTTTAAATTATTGTAATTTATATATGTTTTTCTATCTGTTTGTTAGTAATCGAACAATAAGAGATAATTTCTAAAAAAAATTTTGAGATTAAAATAAAAACTGCTTGTGACTAAAAATACCATTTTTTAACGAAAACTTGAGTACACGTAAAATTGTACGTAGAAACTATTGAGAATAAATAAGAACTGGATGATGAAAGTGATAGAAAAATTATGAAATAAAGCAATCTGTCATTATCTTGTTATCTATATACATATAAGCTTAAGGCCAAGTTGCTATAGCTTCAACTCAATTAGCTTTTAAGGTTATCTATTTATGTTAATTTGTTATAAATAAATAAATAAATCTATATATATTAAAATCAGTTGCTGTTCGATTGTCTCGCTAAATCTCGAGAGTGGAGGGGCCGATTTAGGGGGTTTTGGTTTTGAAATGTTTTTCGTAGTCCAGGGTAAACGGTAAGAAAATATGAAAAAATTGCGAGAAAGATAGTAAAAACCACAATTTTATTTTTCCATATAAACTCTTCTACCTACTTTCCTGTAAAATATTTCATGCTCCCGGAGGGACTGGAAAAAAGTTCCTAATTTCATTGCTATTGGCAAAGATCAGATCGCAAAATAAAGTAGCCCTAGCGTTGGCTTCATCTGGAATAGCTGCAACATTATTAGAAATTGAACGAACTGCACATTTTGACTTAAAATTATCACTTAACATGCAAATCAACGAAGCACCAGTTTGAAACATCACCAATGGCGAAGAGATTCTACAAATATGCAAATTGAACATTTGAGATGAATGCCCAATGGCCCACAAGAGATCTTTGGAGGAACTCGACAGAACGGTAAAATATCTTCGTAACAACCAAAACATGGTTTTCGTCAGACTCTTCAGTTTTAAGGGCTACAATTTCCAGTGCGTCGAGCCTTTGCGATAAACTTAAATAAATCGCAAGGTGAGTTGTTGCAAGTTTGTGGAATCAACTTGGAGTTTCTCTGTTTCGTACATGGAAAATTATTCGTCACGTATTCGCGCCACGAAAAACCATCATCTTTTTATATATACTAGGGTAATTGTTTCGGCTTTCTTCGGCTTTCTTCGGCTTTTTCATAAATTATTTTACGGTTTATTTGAAATCTTGATTTTTCGAATATTGAATAAATCGGTTTTTTTTTACATAGTTGTAAATTTAAAGCCTTTGATAAATAATATAAAAACAGCACATTGAATAATTTTACATCCATTATATTATTATTGAAACGGAAACCACAAAGTGCTTATCAATTAGATACTCGTATATGTATATATGCATGTATATTGGAAATCCAAATAATCCAAATGTTTTTCAGAATAATGCAAATGTATTTCAGAAAAACACAAACGTATTTCAGAAAAATGCAAATGTATTTCAGAAAAACACAATTGTATTAATTTCGTCTTTTCTGAAATACATTTGTGTTTCTCTGAAATACATTTGGCCTATTCTGAAATACATTTGTGTTTTTCTAAAATTCAATTGTGTTTTTCTGAAATACTTTTGGGGTTTTCTTAAATACATTTGTGTTTTTATAAAATTCAATTGTGTTTTTCTGAAATACATTTATGTTTTTCTGAAAAACTTTTGGAAAAGGTGTCAGAATAAAATGCTGGGGTCGTTAGAAATGAATGAAGAATTTTTAAATGAAACATTGGCAGCGAATGAAGTATAACTCACGACTGAAATTTACTCAATAGTGCAAAATTAAAAATCAGCAAAGTATTGGTTGAGAAGTATTAATCAGATTAGGGGGAAAAAAAGTATTTTTAATTTAGGGAAAGAAAAAAATTTTATGCAGCGTATTTGAACAGCTGTTCTACTTTTATGTACATAAATGTAATTTAATATTTTTTTATTCAATACTAGCTTCAATTCAACGTATAAAGAAGTTGCCACGCCCACATGAATGAATATTATTATTTAATTTTATTTACTGACACCTGGAAACTGCTTGGTCTACCATTTTCCATTTCACCAAAAGCAAAATTTTATTAGTAAAAAAATTTAATGAAGTTTTTTTAATTTTGATTAGATAGAAAGTTGGCCAAACCTTGGGTAACCGAGAGGTTTATTTATACAAAACAAAATTACTTACCATCGGTATAACTTGGCAATGTAAAGCTTGTAGATAATGTTTTCTGTTCTGAGTGATTTTGTTATCTGAAATAAAAAAGCAAAAACAAATATCGGTAAATGATTTAAGGCCGAGAATTAAAGTATTTTTAAAACTCAGCTATTTACATGAATACCACTAAGAAAAATAACAACAAAATAGCGGAGAGTGGAACACACTTAAACTGTCTTTTTAGATAAACATTGTCTAATTTTCGCGCAGGAACACTGTAAGTATTTAACATAGTAGTTGGTAAAGTCATCTTAAATCAGTTAAAATTTGTATTCTTCTTATTTGTCTGCACATACAAACGATACTGTTGATTGTTTTTGTTATTTTTTTATTCTTAAAAATTTACAATAAAATCAAAGTTCATTCTTTAACAAAAAACCAACTTTTACCTGTAAAATATGCCAGCATCGTACAGAATTGAATCTTACATTATATTTTTTAGAGAATTTAAAAACCATTTGGAGTTGGCAACTTTCAAAGTCTATGTCCATATTTTCATATTGAACTGGCTAGAGTGCGCTTTTAATTCGTTTCACTTGGTATTTCCTTTTCCAATGTTTCACTATTCGTTATTCTCTTGTTGCGATAGCAAGTTTGTGAAGCTAAAACCTGTTAACAAATTCGTGAGTCATTCCAGTTTTAAACTATATTTGTATTTTAACAGTAGATGTTTGGCTCGTTCTGAAACTAAAAAAAATATTCCAAAAACTGGAGTAGTCCATTTATACTTCCATCCCTCTCAATTATTTATTTAATTATTACGCCTCAATCTATTGAACCCAAATTTCACGGTGTCTTGTAATTAAAACTTTCTCCTTTAAATCTAATTTACTGCTTACTGCGAATGTTAAGCTGCCCGGGTACCCAAATATCAAAACTAACTACAGTTGCAAAAATTTTCGAATGTGTTGTTAAGAAGAAATTATTATTCTCTGTAAGTAATTTAATTTATCCAAATCAGCATGGTTTTGTTAAGGGCAGTTCAACAATTTCTAATCTTGCAAATTTTTACCGAGGACTGTATAACTGCTTTTCAAGATGGCTACGCATTTGACTCAATTTACACTGAATTTCCGAAAGCGTTCGACTGTGTTTCCTCTAAATTTCTTAAATGGAAATGAAATTAAAATCTTATTTGTTTGACAGAAACTGCGTGGTTGCATTTGAGGATGTTCACTCACTGCCTTCTATCGCTACGTCAGTCGTTCCTCAGGGTAGTGTTCTGGGACCAATTCTTTTTATTTTATTTATAAATGACATTGGGTCTTGCTTCATTTCATCTAAATATTTTTTTTATGGCTGACGAACTTAAAATATACTCGGTCATTAGAAACAGGCATGACTCCATTGCCCTTCAAAATGAAATTCTTGATCTGCATTCAGTTACATCTTAGATAATATAAAAAAAATGTTCACAATGTATTTACACTAGAAAGCTCATACCGCTTCCCACACGTTATGATATTTCTGAGTCGGTAGTTAATTGTGTAACTGAAGTCGAGCGTGTTTATTTGGACACAAAATTAAGGTTTTCCACGCATATAGACTATATAAGTAGTCAGCAAGTCATACGCAATATTGGCATTTGTTCGTCATAATAGTGCTTCGTTTCCTAATCCGCACACCATAAAGATGCCTATTTCATTTCTAGACCATATCACAACTCTCACCTAATTCGTTTAGAGCGAATACAGAAAAAACTTATCAAATTCTCTCTTCGATCTTTAAATTTTTGTGAACCCATTCCCTTATATAAATCAAGCAGCAGACTTTTAAACTTAAAAACTCTTAATAACAGATATGCATATCTTGCTTGTTCTTTTGTTACCAAGCTCTTTAGTGGTTTAGTTGACTGCCCTAACCTATGCGTAATCTATGCAGTGTTCCAGTGTTCTACCTAGGTTTTTTTTTTTAATTGAACTAGGCAAAATATGCTCCCTTAATTACAACTTTTACGGAACTAAATGATGTTCAAAACTACGAACCGTCCTTATCTTGTGGAGTAGTGCTTAGCTTACTATATACGCTTATTTCAATTAGGCTTAAGTACTTTTGTCTTATAGTCAGTAACAGATTATTGTTCAATTGACTGAAAAAAAAAAAATAATTACCAAAAATAAAATTGCGCTTTAACATCACAAATGTTAGGAGTAGCGCTACCAAAGATTGAGTCAAAATAATGTTGCCGTAAAATAAGTACTACAGCAATGCAATATCAAAAATATGTATCCCCCCACTTTTGTAAAAAAATAAATAAAAAATAATGTGTACATACACCACAAATAAAACGATGTCCCTTATTTTTGTATTTTAAGCGGCTTAACTTAAACAATTAGGCACACAAGCACGAATGACACCAGCTCAATCCTCTAAACGCGATTTTCAAACTTTCAAGCTAAAGCAATTTAGCTTACTGATATCACACATTTTCCAACGTTGCTATTTTCAACAAAAAATAGCGCGCTTAATCTACATTTACAGCCCAAAAATCCCTAACAAAATAATAATTATTAACGCTTCCCCTTTTCCATGCATTTTTTTTTTTACTCAGCTTGCGCGCCTATAAGTATGCCATGTTGCCGTGTACTGCCTGCTTTAGAGATAAATATTAAAATACGTATTCGAAAATGTGTATATACATACATTTATTTATGAATGCATGTTGCGGCCATATATTTTCTTAACGTACTTACCAAGTCACTTAAAATTTAATTATCCGCGAGTTGTGCGCTTAAGACTTTAAGCTGCTGTGGCGTATAGTGACACATGTACACAAGTACTCATATGAATATTAATACGACAACGCGTTGTATATTGGCTAGTGTGAGCCGCATGTGTGTTCATAAGGCTTATCGTTAAACTGACAGTGGCAATAGCAAAAACAACTACAACAAAAAAAAACACGACAACAATATTCCGAGCAACATTATTATTAACAAAACCTACAAAACCAACGCGAGAGATAACCGGAAAAATATTGGTTCGTATTGCAGGAGAATAAGTGTGTGATCGTTCAGGGGGAAGACCAAAAATCAGTGATTGTTTGTATGCTGCTTGGGTAGATGGTAAGTAAATGGAAAATTCAACAAAAAGCCTAGGCGTAAATAAAGCAAAAAGGCAAAGCAAACAACAATTATTTACGAGCTGTCAAATTTCAGGGTACAGGCGCAAAATGCATATGAACGCATTGGAGAAGGCGAAGTAGACAGTCACGTACGTATGTACGTATGTATTCATAAAAAAGTGTATGTTTGTGTGTACAATTTGATATATTATACACGCGTATCGTGAACATAAACCAGCAGCGCTTGAAACAAATTCAATGTTCTTTACATTTTTAATACCACTTCATTTTATATCAATTGAAGCAGCACAGCAAGCAAAGAGCACGGCCTTAAATTTCAGAGCATCGGTAGCTCAGCCCCGGCCATAAGAAAGGAAAGTCACAAAAACTTAAAATAATATTAAATATAAAAATCAGTAAAGTCATTGAGCCAAGTCGTTGGCTGTCTCTTTGCAAAAACACAGCACGAAATGCGCGGAAATTTGTCATACGCGATATGCACTTGCGCTCACTTTTGTACGAGAATTTTCTTGCCACTTATTGTTAGTTGTTTTATAAATAATGTGCGCTGATTTTTCATTATGAAAATTAGCTATATAGATAGAGGATTTTTACCAACTTGAGGCATTTTTTTTGTTTGTTTTTTTCATCAAATATACTCGTACAGGGGAAATTTGCCAGTTGCTTTGCTAACATTTTCCAGACTATTTAAAAAATAATAATTTAAATGTAAAAAATTTAAAAAGGAAATTATAAAATTATTAAATATGCACGTTGAAAAAAACGTTTTCAATTCACAAAATATCATTGGAAAAATTAATATTTTGTTCAACGAAGGGAATATAATAATAAAAATGTTTATCTGCGAAATCAAGTTTTTAAAGTCCCCAGTGGCCATTGTGTAATTCAATAACAGCCTACCGTGATTTTTCCCTTTTTTATTTTTTTCAAATCAAGGTTAAAAGGTCAATTTTCTTGTTTACTTAATTGGTTATTAAAATAAATATTAATGCAGGCATAAAAAAAGAAAACAAATCCCATCTTTGAGGTTCATCGAGTAAATAATTGACTTATTTCTTCAGAACTAATTTATCACAGGACCTAAAAAAAATTAATTCAAATTTAAATTTTCAAAAGTTTTCATAGACTAAAATTTATATTGTAACTTTTATTTTTCTACAATAATTTACTTCTCTTTTTCATACATATTAAACCATAAATTAATTTAAATTTGTTACACGGAAAATTTTTTGTTTGCTAAAGCACTTTATAATTGCCAAACCATAAAAATTTGAAAATTTTCAGTTGCGTCTATTTCACTAAAAAATTAAGAGACAACTATTTCCGAATTTTTTTCTTAAATTACAAAACCATCCAAATATTTAGGGTTTTTCGGTTATTTTTGTCCGAGCAGGAGAAACGCATTCATGCCATTCGCATTTATTTACCCTTCAGTTTCCGAACAAACATTTTCTAGTAAATCTCAACACGTCTGTGCACACGTCAGTATATTAAAGTGTTGCAGAAAAATTAATTAGAACTCAATTCACTTTTTCATAAAAACGTAAAAAGTCGCAAAAAGCGTTTTCTGCGTGGTTGTATTTTAGTTGGAGGTTATTTTGTTTGTAAACCTTTTTTTTAACGCTTCCAAATCACCGTCAATGCCATAATTTTCGCCAAATTATCAGAACACAACAAGAAGCTCGGTGTTATAATTGGTATTCCCACCAGAAGAAAGAATAAAAAACTTTAATTTAGTTTATACCTGTTCGAGAAGAATTGCACTGGACCATTTATTTAGCCGTTCTACCAGTTTTAGCCATTTGAAACATATATTCTTATAAATATTTATTTCATATGTCAATTCAAAATTATTTAATGATGATACTTTTTTTTTAAAGAGAAGTTAAGGTTTTATATATGTAAATAATGCCCACATACCTGCCCACCCTTGTACCCGTTCGCTCATCAGTTATGACCTTCCTTGGCGTGCTGCATTTAATTCATTTCACTCATCCGCTAAAGGAGCTGAAATGTGAGTCAACAGGATACAAAAAATCTCTCATACAATAATACACATATGAGTACAGCACTGAGCAAATATGAAATGAAGGAAGAGAATGAAGGACATTTAAATATGAAAAATTCAAGTGAATACGTAGCACTAATTGCAAGAAAGCTGCAGTCGCAGCGTGGCCCCCCAAAATAATGGCAGATAAAGCAAAATTATAAACAAATGTACGTACATACATGAATATGAGTTCATGTACACAGCAATGAGGCCAGCAACCATTTGCAGGCGCAAATAAGAAAAAAAATATGAAAGAAATGCAAGGGAAACATTTAAAGATTTTGAGAGTTTTCAAGCAATTGAAATGGAATATAATATTTATAAATGATGAAGAGGGACTTTTATAAATATATATGCATACATATATGTATGTATGTATTTTTTTATTCTTTTTTGTAACCGCGCTATTGATTAGTTTTAATAAAATATTAATAAAAAATAAAAATAACTGATAATTTTATAATTTAATTTTAAGTTTTCTATTGACAAAAAAATACAAGAAAGTTTAAAAATATGTTGTTGGAAATATTTAGGAATGGCATACTTACGCCAAATAATAATGAGTTAGAATATTGTGCAACTGAAAAAAGTTCTTAAAAATTGCTAGATTTATAAATGAATATTAATTTTAATTTCATTAATTCAAAGGACGGTATGTGCCCACAGTTCCCCTTCCATTTTAAACAATAGCAAATAGAATTCTAACAATGTTTTGGTGAAGTTGAACTAAAAGTACGGTGGTACATTGACCAGGATATTTGCTTTTTAAAGGTTTGAAAGGAAAAATGTGTTCTTAAAAAAAATAAGTGGAAATAAAAAGTAGAAGCCTTTGTTTTTGACAGTTAACACGTGGAAATTAAAAAAAAAAATGCTGACTTTTAGGATACAGTCGCCTTTATCGCGACAAAGGAAACAGCAAAATACTGCATGTAAAGAAAAATCGTTGTTTTTTTCCAATAAATAATTTAGGATAATGGCAAGAATACATACAAAGTCAATAAAATGCGATTTTATTTTCCACTCAAGCCGCTTGTTTTGTCGCACCGTCCCCCTACCAAAGTATAGGCCATTAGAGTTTGTAAATATCTGCGTTTACTTTAAAAGGTATATTTATTTATTTATACATATGTATGTATGTATATGTTTGTGGAAAAAGTTTTATTAAAAAAATGTAACTTTCTAGAGCTCTAAAAGCAGGAATCTTATTAAACATAAATTTTTTCTTTGAAATTTATATTTTTGCGATTAGTAAATAATATTTCAAAGGTACATAAAAAAGTGGGTAATGAATTCCGACTCATATGCCAGAGTGGTATAAAATAACAGCAATAAACATTAATGGAAAACACGAAATGTAACAACAAACAGCTACTTAAAACAAAAATGATTGTCGTACTATTATTTTTACACACAACAACGGAAAGATTCTGTATTCGGTTTTCATTTCGAAGCGGATGTTGGCAATCTTATGTACACATATGTATGTATGCATGTATATGTACTCGTATATGTATGTGTATGAATAATATTCTGTGTGTGCGTATACCACAGTTTGCATATATGAATTGCGAAAGACTTACTTAATGGTAGCAAAAGAAAACAACCACAACATGAAGCGAATAATAAAAGAATATGAGTGAAATATTAAAACCTACTCAGATATCTTAAGCTTTTTTTTTCGAGATATTTTGATTGCCGCAGTACAGCAAGTGAAAGCGCAATAAGTGAAAAATCATTTCAAGCAAAAAAAGTATTAGGGTTGTATTATATTTTCATTAAAGAAGCAAAAGTGATTATTTGGATTTCATTGTAAGTATCTTTAAATATATACATTATTTATTAGATGCGTTCTGAAAAGATGTTGTCCTGATAAAATGTTTAGTTGTTTCAACGATTGATCGATATGAATGAAATAGCAGAAAAGCTTGAATATTTAAATCGTAGAATGCATTCCTGGAAACATATGACAACTGATAAAAATAGATTTTTATACACACCGATGAACCTAATCATAACTGAGATAATAATAAGGTAGGTGCACATATTATTGAATTTAATTTAAATTAATTAGTTAAATTGACAATATCATTAACAACATTGATAATAGTGGCTGTTTAGTGGCCGACGGCTAATTATAGTGATAACAATAACGATAAGTATGACATTCGTTGGTTTATAAGTATTTCTTTTCTTTTCAATGATAACCAATATAAATTCAAATTTTTAAATATTTTTTTCAACAAAACTTTCCAGACGCTTATCTTTTGATTAAAAAACTAATATTATTTTATTATTAATTTATTTTATATATCTATTCTCATTTGTATTGATGTCTTTTTTTCGAAAAAAGGACGGCCCTTATGTGTGCGCATGGCAACAATGAGCTCGCAAAAATCCTTAACTGAAGTGCCGGAAATCTGGCTTCTCATTTAAAATTTGTTGTGTTGTGATTTCGTTTGCCAATTTCCAGTTACAAAGGACGATCAGCAGGTTTTTAAGTTGGGATTAAGGGAAAATAATTTTTAAAATAAATTGCAACCGTATCTGTTGTTCATGACTTGGTCAATTTTCATCTGTCTGGTAAGATGAATGTATGGAAAGGAAATTAAGACAAGACGGTGATGAGAGGTGTGAAGCCCGATATGAAACCCGCCTAAAAATTTTCCTGCATTTCAAAATTTTGACAGTGCATAAATAACGTCAAAGAAAAAATTATTATCTAACTAAAAATTAGATTTTCTTAAAAAAAAAGCATCAAAAAAATAAATAGAAAGTAAGCATTAGTGTTTTTTTTTTATGTTTTTTTTTTTTGTTCTGCAGTATTTCAGTCTGCACAAAAGCTTCTTATTTACATGCAAAACATATTCTCAATATAATTAGCTTTCGTTTCACTAGTTTATTTCTTTCTTTCTAATTATTTATTTACTTGTCGATCCACTGTTTAGCCATTGCTCAGCAATTTTATTTGACTATTTATTTTCCCTATGTACTGAAAAAAGAGTACACATTTTCTCATAACCGAATGAAACATCAGTTTATTTCCTTGCCTAGAAAGTAGGCTAGCGCTGAGAAAAAAATTAATTATTTTCCATTGCAAAAAATATGTATATCAAATATAAAGGTTGAAAACTGGGTTATGAGGTTACAAAATTTTATTTTTAAAGACAGACAAACAACTTCTTTTTGAACTGATTATATTAATTACATTGTATATTGAAAACGTATATTACTAGCTATGCAGATCTTAGATGGAGCACCATGAAGTTCATGTATATATTCCAGCATCTTCTTCATTGTAAATCAGATAAAATTGCCTTAACAAATTTATTTTAAATTACATTACATTTTTGCACCCTATTATAATTGCTATGCTTAAAAGGTTTAAGGAGGTTTCTATTAAAAATGTTCCTCTTCACTAACTGAGTAGCTAAATCGAAGAACATAAATTTAATACGCCAAGAAACAATATCAGCTTTATATTATAAGTGGTATAATTTCTTAAATATTTAATCTACTCAGTAATGAGTAAAGTAAAAGTGTGGTTGTACTGTCAATGCCATCACCATTTTTTGATTGGGATTAAGTATTACTTCCAACTAAGAGCAACAGCTTAAGAGCTGAAAACCAGCAGCTTTTGACATCTCCCTACCGAAAACCAAACATTTCGAAGCCAATTGCACAACCAATATCAACCACTCACTTACCATCTAGAATGCCATACAAACCGCACAGTTAACGACAGCAGACACTAAATTACAAATACTCCGATTTAAATCCGCTGTAAGCACAAGAGCGTGGCTGTTTTCATGCATTCAGTGGCATATACGTGTATAAAAGCAGGCAATACGATCTGCTTGAGCCCCATGAAGCCGTTGCGAGGAGCAATTTTCAAAATTAGCCTAAAGTGCAAATCATAACATTTCAATTTTTTTGTAAGCCAACGTCACCCTGATTGTGAAATTTCTCAAACTGTGCTTACTGATGAAACTGTCAGGCAATCTGTGTTGCCCTGCGTTGCCCTGCGTTGCTTGACGTTGCCTCGCTTGCATTTGAAAGTTAGTCAAGCACCTGGCAATAAGCTTAAATTGCCTATCGTTTATCTTATCGTTGAAATCTCTATCTCACACACAAACACGCTTACAAATTCACATGCAAGCGCATTCAATTTGTTTACAGTTGAAAGATTTTCCAGTGTCACTTTAGGATTTTCAAGTTTTCACTCATTTTCCTTCGTTTACTTTTAGTGCTTGTTCGCTTTTTTTGGCTGCTGTTTGGTTCTCCTTGGCAGCTTCTGTGACTCGGCGGGCATCTCAGTGTGACATGACTTGTGGTTTGGTGTAACTGGCAGCAATTAATTGACATTTGACATTGGCAACAGTTGTGCTTGTCGTCGATTGGAATCAATATAAATACATACATACATATGTATATGCGAAAATATGTACTTCAAATGTGAGTGTGCGAGGGCGAGCACCATGGCGCATGAGTGATTATTTTGTCGTGTTGACGTTAATTTTGTGATGAATAAATTAGTATTTGTTTGCATACTTGCCAAAACTATAACAAAGCGAGATTTTGACAAGTTTTTCCAAGTTATTTGCTTTTTTTTGTTTAATTTTTAAATATTTATTTTATTAAAGTTTGTACAATATTAATATACAATTGTTTTGTTTTCAGCAAACTTTTACACTTTTTAAACAAGTTTTAAGAAAATAGTAATTTCCAGCAGAACAAACGTGCAGGCCTCGATTGCTTGCAAAATCATAATACAATGATAACACAATCTTAGCTGATAGTGCTGAGAGTTCCCGACCTTGAAAACAAAATTGTTATTATATTTTAGATGACCTTTAAAGTTAAAATACATAAAAATATTTTGTAATCAAAAATTTCGGTATATTAATGAGTAGATATTTTTTTAAAACTTTTTATTAATTGTATATCTTTTAAATCGGTCTACGTGAAGTTAACTATAATTGTTTACTTCGAATTTTTTTTTGATAGAATAAGCCAGTGCTTGTCAGCATTGGCTTTGGATAGCTCTATCCTCAATTCTATGTCTTCAAGGGTTCAGTGAAAATTTTTTAAAATTGAAAAAAATGTGCAAAAATACAATTGCGGTCAGTACGAAGGATAGCGAAAAGTTGGAGAGCCCTTTCTGGAAGGAGCTTTTCATTTTTACTTTAAAATAACTTATGTGCATTTGAGAGTGAGTTGCTTTTTTAAAAGTTGCTTTAAACTGTAACAATATTTACAAAGTTCAACAAATTTTATAAAAACCAAGCGTCCTCAATGCCACTCCACCATTGATGCTTGGCTGTTGATTCGGTGGAATTTATTTACAGTTTTTTCCAAAGGCTTAAACATAGCCTGCAGTAAAAAAATATCAATTGCTAAAATTAACTAACTTTTTAATAACTACTTTGGGATAATTGCAAATAAGTATCCAATTTTTATCAAAATCATGAATACTAACTTCTAGATTATTTAAAAGTCATGCATAGGAATCACAAACGATCGCTAAATTTTCGCTTCTTAAATGAAAATATGATTGCAGCAGCACAGAGGGCTATGCCACAATTTAGCTGTCAAACGAATTTGTTCGGAAACGATATTAAAATATGACGACGCAGTCGGAGAATGTTTTGCTTATATATATAAATAGTGTAGACTTTTAGACATATAAACACAAAAACAATTTAACATTCACAAAACCAATAAATTTATTTTAATTCTATAATATAAAATATAGCTTTCGATTATGCATTTGATTGTCCTGACCCCACCCAGGAGCCCATATAAATGAAAGTTTCTAACTATGTACCAAATTGACAAACATACTTTCAAATTTAAAAAAAAAATGGTTTAAAATGTTTTTGAAAACTACAGGTATGAAAAAGAACAAATTTAAAGTAGCTAAAAATTTTCTTTGATGTTTGATAATTAATACTGCTGGCGGTGTTGTACATTTTCTTCCTTACAAAATAAAATCAATCAAAAAATAACGAACACACATTTTAATAATAAGAATAATAATAATTTGGCGCTTAAACTATATATTTCAGTGTTTGGCCGAGCTTCTTCTACCACTTGTGTTGTGCGTCTTTATATTTTACCACAAATGGAGGGACATACAATTTTGTGCCGACTCCAAATGGCAGATGTATTTTAATGAGAGGCTTTTTCATGCCAGAAATAACCTCGGAGGTTTGACATTGCCTGCCAAAGGGTGAAAGCTATTGGAAAAAAAGGTTTTTTCTATGATTTAGATTTTACTTGCCTTGGCTGAGATTAGTACCTCGAATTCAGCGGCATATTGAGTTATAGCACGCACCGCTACCCACTCGACTACAGCGGCCACCAAAGGATTTCACATGAAAAATACTGGGAATATTGTATAAAAATGTATTGATTTGAGTAAAATTAGCTTAGACAACAATACCTATAAACTTTTTAAAAAATTTTATTGAAATACTTTGAAACTACCTTTAAATCTTGGGCACTTATTTGATTTGAATTTTATGATGTTTTCAATTTTAATGCAAACAGTTCACTAAATTTTTAAATTTTTAGTTATGCCAATTTAATTATATAAATATATAAATTATTGTTCTTCTATAATCGTACGATAAAAATTAAACAATATAAATGAGTTTGGAATTTAATAAAAATAAATAAACTTTAGCATACCAAATTTAACATTGCTTTTACTTTAGTTTTATATGGGTAATAAATTCTTAATATTCAGTATGACTAGCGTAAAAACAGCCAGTTATAAGTTTATAAAAGCTGGTTAATTGTTGGTTTACTTATAATAAAAACGTAGCTATTGCAGCGCTAACCTAAACTGACATTTTTTTGCCCATCGCCATACAAGAGTAGTTAGTTTAGTTCTTTGAAAATATACAGTAAAAAGTCAGCACTAGTATTTATGAATACAATTTAAAATTACTTTTATATTAGCTTCATTTCAGGCAGGCGTCCATCGCTTACTTAAAAGTAAATATTCCCATAGAACTCACTGAGGTTCGGAATGATGTGCTATGTATTGTAAGCATACCTTCCATGTAAACGGTATATTAAAGTTGGTCCGATTTTTGTAAGTACCAGAATGATATGAGTTAGACCCATCAAAAAGGATACCAATACGATCTTGATTATGAGCTGAGTCGATTTAGCTATGTTCGCCTGTATGTCCTTCGGTCCGTCCGCTTGAACGCAAACAAGTCCCTCAGTTTTAGAGCTATTTGAATGCAACTTGGCAGTCAGGTGCCTTTATATTATTTATTAGATCGGACGAATATAACGCAAGAAAGTCCGCTAATATAAGCTCTATATAAGCAAGCAAAATTATATAGATCAAAGAAATATAACATATTGCTTCCATACAACCGGTTATTCAGATATTGCACTTAGCACAAAAAACCACTTCATTTAAGCAGCTAAAGACTTGAAATTTTCCACAAATTTTAATTATTTTTGGGATAATAGTCCCAAATCAAAATCATTAATATCAAATAAATAAAATAAATGGCATGCAAACAATTCTTCAATTCATGAACGGTATGACAGCTTTTTTTATTATTTTAATTTTAATTTTGTTATATTAGCATTCATAAAAATGTGTATAGAAAGCTCCTTTTTATGAAATTTACCTGAAAGGGCACTGCGTGTTACAGCTATAAACGAGTTTTTAGTATAGATTTTCTAAAGCCATCATTAATTCTATTCGGCCAACTCTGCTTTCGATGCTTACAAAGAAAACCACAAAAACACGATTTTAATCAAACACGCTTACTTTGAACTTTTATAAACGGAATCATAGGTATATCTTGCATGTGATATGTTTACGTACTTGCATAAATATTTTGCATGAAAATTTCTTTGTAAATTTTGGATTATTCATTACGGCTGCTGACAAAAGACACAATCAAAAGCGAAAACTTGTATATATGCACATATATATCATACACTGCGAACACGCGCATACGCAGGCGCTCAATTTACGTTATTAAGAGGCAGCAAATGAGGTCCCCTGTTGAAGGCCAAATCAACAAACAAACATAAGTGCATACGTACATACATATGTATGTACATAGATACATGTATAAAAGAAAGGCTATGTGAAAAAAAAGAAAAAAAACAATAACAAAACATAGTCAGTTTAAAAGAATGAAACAAGAAAATAATCAGAGAATTTCATGTTTTATTATTTTACTTTTGTTGGCCTTTTATTTCTTTTGTATGAGCGTACATACTTGCAAACATTTCCGACTATCTTTTATAGAGTATACTATGACTCTGTGTGTGTTATAAAATTACGTTGCGTGCTTGGCATAGCAAAAACTGTCTACGCACAATGGATGGTATGTTGAATATGCGACAGAAGATACGCGCGCGTTTTTTATGCCATCGCCCGCAACATAAATAAATAAATTTATATACAAGTGTATGCATGTACGTATGTATGTGTGTATATGTGCTTCCATTCAACACTTGTGACAGTCATTCTCTTAGTAGCTGTCATGGGCCCATACAGTATTCGCTGGCTGCTTGCTATATTCGCCGCCGCAATCAAGTTAAACCAACCGCGCAAGCAACCAACAGGACGACTGACAGCAACAAGGACATTTCATTATGTACATTGTGCTTTAATGCATTACAAAAAAAAAAAAAACACAGTAAAATGTTTAAATGTCGGTGTATGTAAACACCTTCCTTGTAGGAAATTAAGCCGGTTTTGAAAACACTTTTCCTCATTCGTTTGCTGCTGAAACTTCAAATGTTTGACTCGATTTTAATTGATTATTTGTGTAATAATATGACGCCATAAAAAGTATTAAAAAGGTCGTTTGCATTGTAAACTGTAAGGTCCTTAAACATGTTTTTGACAAGTTTTTTAGATGTGGAAACCACTTCTTGAATCTCAGTCAGTTATTAAACCAACGAGTAAACACGCTTGGTGCCAGTTGCCAACATTGGCGCCCCTTTTGTTTCATACATCTTTGATAGAGGAAGTTCTTGCCAAAATTATGCGGTCCATAGAATTAATGACAAGAGTGCCATATTGTTCTAATCCTCATATTAATCCCACTGCACCTGGTGCTTGTTTTTGAAAAGCTGCTGTACAAAAATTTGGAGAAATGTGCAGCCAATAACTATAGAAATATTTGTTGATTGATACAAATTGGAAGCCTTTCAATTTACTAAGTCGGAATATTATTTTTCATCACATAATCCCGGAGGCATAAGTCACAAGCAGTTGGATGATAACGCAGTAGAGTCACACCTAAATTAAATTCTACTTATATTTGCTTTTATTTATTTGCATTGACATATTTTATATATAGCGCTATGTCGGAGAGCTTCGTTTTCTCCACTTACTTCAGCGATAAATGAGTTTATGGGAGACAACGAAAATTTTAAAATTTCGACTCCCACACCACTGTTGTTATTCAGGTAGTGCAGAGAGACATCACTAAATTGGCGGCTATTGGGGCCATGAGATCACTTATGAATCAATCATTTCTATTCAAAAATAACTCGATTCCAATTCCAATTTAGTTCGGCGGTGTAATTGGCTAGAGAGAGTACCTTAGAAATTCTTATGTTCAAAACGAGGTAGAACACCTTGTGCTAAGAACTATGGGGTGACAACGATCATCGGGATTGAGCTGCTGTCTGGTAGCTGGCAAAGTGTTGTTAAGGCCAATGATGTCAATATTATCCGCATACGCGAGCAGCATCGTACTTTTGTTATATACATAGGCACAGCGGTTAAGATTAGTAGCTTTTATAACGGTTTCTAGAATTATATTGAAGAAGTTTCGCGAAAGTGAATCGCCTTGTCTGAAACCTCATTTGGTTTGGAACGCATCGGAGAGGTTCTTCCCAACCTGGACGGAGCTAAAAGTTGTGCTCAACGTTTAGTTTAGGATTCCAAATTTAGCCATGGCCTCATAAAGGCAGCATTAACTCATGCTGTCAAAAGCTTATCTAGGGTCTTTTCCAGGTCTTGACGTGTTGTGAATATCTGGACGATGGTGGATTTACCAGGCCTGAAACCACACTGATTAGGTCCAATCAGCTGGTTCATCAGTTGGTTCATATACGGTTTCAGTCTTTCACACAGTATCGTCGATAGGACCTTACTCTATCTGCTTTTATATAGAAGGTTTATCCCACGGTAGTTGGCGCACATAGCAGTATCACACTTCTTATGGATTGGGGAAAGTACACGGTGTTGTTCTTAAATCGCCTTAGTACTGTTCTCACCTCACCTTGGTCGAATGGAGGGATTTGTTGTTCATCCCTTAAAATTGTTCGGGGTTCCTCGTCATCAAACGCGTCTTTGGAATTCGTATTCAGTAGCGTTGAGAAGTGATCCATCCATACATCAAATGTGCTCTGTACGTCCGTCACTATGTTATCATACTCCTCTTTGCAGAAACCAGCTCCGCTCTTGAAATCACTTGTTCGCTGCCTTATTTTCTGATAGAATTTCTGCTTGATAACATCTCAAGCTTTCCGCACTCACGCCTTTCTCGTCTCGCGTTTCTTCTTCTTGAAAATATGTATATTTTCCCTCCTCTTCTCCCGGTATCTCTCG
Source organism: Philophylla caesio (assembly GCA_963971545.1). Taxonomy (NCBI): domain Eukaryota; kingdom Metazoa; phylum Arthropoda; class Insecta; order Diptera; family Tephritidae; genus Philophylla; species Philophylla caesio. Next base: position 96,642,868 of record OZ020608.1, on the reverse strand, counting down.
ACTGATGCACGCTAAGTAATTGGAAGCTGGGTGGCTTTGTATGCTGCGGTCCGAGGGATCGGAGACGTTATTCAACTGTTATATCAGGGTGATGAGAAGCCTAATTAGATATAGCTTGCCAAATTATAAATATATTATTTTTACCGCGATCTTATGGCGAATAAAATCTTCACCATTCAATATTTTTCCCAAATGTTCCGGAACTGGTTTTAGAGTTTTTCGAAATTGCTTTTCATCTGTTACATAACTAAAATATAATCGTTCTCTCAGTACTATATCGAAGTCGATCCTATGCCGCAAAACCCTGCAAGTTCGCGCCGAGTTCGGAATAATCCCTTTCACATAGCTCTTCTCGTGCATAATTGCTTTCCAATTAATTACAATTTTATTTCAAGTGAATTTGCTAGTACTAGGCAATGAATTTCGCATTGGTTACTTTCTGTTTCCAGTCAGGTATTATTCATATTTTGTCTCGACATCCGCCCCACCGACAAGACTTGCAAGCGCTCCAACACTCAACTGCGCTCTATTTCACATAGAGTTATGTGCATATGCGTTCGTATGTATGTATGTATGTATGTATGTATGTATGTATGTATGTATGTATGCTAGTATAATGGGAAAACAACGCAGGCATTATAATAGAAAGAAATGCCAAAAGACCGCCATTGTACGCCTACGCGCCATAGCAGTCGAAGCAACAGTAATACAAATGAAAATAATGCTTTCCAGCTTCCTTACATAACCGTTCCGCCTCGGCCATTGTTGTTGCCCACTTTCAGGCGCAATGCTAAAATGTTGATTTTTCGCTCTGTTCTCAGCTCACTCCTTTTCTTTAACTCTTCCATATCGACTTGTTTGTGTAAAAATTTACGAACAATTTTCCCGCATTTAGGACGAGTTCGAGTGCGAGTGTGTGTGTATGTGTGTGTTTGTGTGAGTGTGAGTATATATGCGCATGGTTTAGGTAAATTTATCTATATTTAAAACCCTACTTAGCCTATGTTTGTCAACTTAAGATCGTCGCCTGCCCGCAGAGTCCTCTTCGCTTCCCACCCATGATTGTCATTGGCCTGATAGTACATCCGGGAGTTGTTGTTGTTGCAATGCAAAACAGGTGGAAATCGTAAGTGGAGCATAAGCAAGTGACAGTGGTGGGAGCTGGGCAGGAGGTAACTGTAAAGGTTCTCCACAGTCGTGCGGTTTCACGCATACACAAATACTTGTGCATGCAAACATTTAATCAAACAATGTGTCTAGCAGTGAAGAGCTGAGAAGAGGTTTCAAGGCGAAAAAAGGTCACCAGAAAAAGACTAAACGGAAACGGAAGCAACAAAGGAAAGCCACAATTGTGCATTTACTGAACACACGCAGTGAACTTAAACACACACAGCAGCACAGTAATAGAGGAATTCATGCAAAGTTCAAGAAAAGGCTACACGCAACCTAAGCAAACACATTCAAATTGCTGACAAAGTAAACGACTTGTTTTGTGAAAAAAAAAAACAAAAACAATTGACTATGTTTGTATGTAAACATATGTATTTGTGTATTTGTGTGAGTAAATAAAGTAAGACGTGGCTGTGAGAATCTCTTTCGCGCTCACATCGACCAGAAACAAAGATTACACTGTGCAATTTGATTAAAATTTGGCAAGTGAACATCACGAAAAATATTTTGTTAAGAATGTAAAGAAGGTTCGCAGTTTAAAATAGTATACAAGATTAGAAATCGGCGACCACTATTCTCATAAGATATCAGTCCAGCACTTTCTTCTGGTTCTTCGTGCTTCGTCCTTCGCGGTCAACTTAAATGCGGTTAAAACTGAAACGCTATAAATATGTGTACGAGTATACGATTTTTGTATATGACTCGCTTTTATTTAAATTAATTTTATTTATTTTAATTTAAATTTAAAGCATATTATGTTCGCATAGAGATTTCCAATAATCAATGTTCTTGGTGTGGGAATACTTTACCAGCGCCATCTGTCATGCCAAACTCGAAACAAAGTAATACAGTTGTTAATTGGAAATAAGTGTACAATTTGTATACCCTTCTAGCGTTTTTAATTGAATAAGATTTCCTAACTGAATAATGAACAACAAATAGTTCTTCTGTGCCTGCGCAGGTCATTATGAAATTAATATAATTTTCCAATATAACTAATGACCAAAAAAAGGATTTAAAGATTAGGTAGGAGGGGAAAAGTTTCTTCACTTTATGATTAAAAAATAAACAAAATATAAATCATAGAATCCTTCGTAAAAAAATTAATTTTTCAAGAATTCCCAAAAAAGCACCAGTGTTGCTTGGACTTCGGGATGAAAATAGCTTCCTTGCTCTGAGCACTCCGCATTTTTGTTCATTGACATCTGCTATATAAGAGTCGAACAAATATAAAGAGATGGTTCAGTAAATATGCCCACAAGCGATTTCACGATATAGCAGCTTACTTTAATTTTTATGAGATAACATTTGTTAAAATATATTTTACTGGTTGTTTTTCGTTTTAGTTTAAGGAAAAACATATCCAACAATTTAAGTTTTCAAAAGAAAGATTTAGACATTTTATTCCACATATATTCTTTTAGTTTATGTATTACTTCTATAGAAACTGACAAGAAACTACGATTACACATTTATTCTAAAGTCTATGACATTTTGCGCTATAGGTGTCTTTGTCAATTGAATTTATTTTAGATTTTTAAAAATTTATTTCCAGCAAAACTGTTCACCAAAAGTTTGGGGCGAAAAATTGCATAATTGCGTGAGAGATTTCCTTAAATGGAAAACTAAATTATTCCCAAATTATTGTGGTTTAATACCATTAAATTAAATATTCTGGGACTGTTGTTATGTTTATGCAAATCCTCCTGTAAACCACAGCCTAGAAATAGAGGTCGAGGTGAATACTTAGAGCACGTACTATTTTACAATATTTGCTTTATTAAAAAAAAACCCAGCGCTTTTTCAAGGTTATAAACTTTCTTCATTTAAAAATTTAACTATATATTAAACGACTCCTACATATATTTATATTTTTATGTTGCATTGATTTTCGCAGTTTGCTGTGAAAAAAAATGCAAGTCTAAAGCGATTTTCTCTAAGCTATGCCAAGAGTGCTTGTCTTTGCCATAAAAAAAGAGAAAGAAGCGAAATCGTAATATGTTAGTTAATTTTACTAACTATTTACCTTTACAATTTCTTTGTAATTTTTGAAAAAAAAAAAAATTAAACAACCCACATGCTTTCCAATTTCAGATAAATCTCTTGACTTTCCAACTCAGTTCAATTCAAAAGAAAAATTTCTTTTCCAACTATCCACCAACATTTTGCAAAACAGTGTTATCGAAGTTATGAGGAATGCTTTGAAGATAGGACAATGTTTGTTGTGCTGCTTTAAGGTGTGCACGAATGTCAGCCTTTCATTTTCCATGCACGTTTTCTTCCTACCCCAATAAGAATAACTATGATGTTGATGATGATGATGGTGATGGTGATGGTGATGATGATGATGATGATGAACTATCATTTGCTATACTGTGTCAGTCATTTCATCTTACAGACCTTCAACTACTTTATTATGTATTTATGTATGCAAGCACGTAAGTACATAGAAATGTACAATTGCTATTGCTTGTGCCATTGTTATTATTGTTGTTCGTGAAATAGTTGTGCCTCTTTATGGTTACCTTGAAGTAGTTACTGGCATTAACACACATTTCGACAGCGGCGGCCGAGGGACCAGCATACAAATAAAAGCACCCAAATTGTTTTGATAGTCAGCAGCTATTCAATTTTCATTATTTAATAATAAGAATTGATAAAAAGCACATTTTGCGTTGTGCGACGTGAGTTTGTTGCATGTCCTTTGTATTTTTGCAAGTACAATTGGGTAAGTGAGTAAAAGTGGTGGTTGGAAGTACAACTTGACAAAATTAAATACAAGCAAATGCGCAGTGTTGACCTTTCGCTGAGTACGGAATATGCAATTTATTGCTTACTGCCTTCAACAAAATGATTTGTCTAACCTTTAAAAGTTATAACCATTGTTTTCTGTTTACTGTACTGTCGCATTGTTGTTGGCGCTTTCAATTTGAGTTTGTCGAAATTTGTTCATTTAAGGAAAGCAACATTTTCCGGCAGTAGTAAATGGTGTTTAACACCACTCATTTTATTATTGTTTAATTTTATTGGAAAGGTTGAATCATTTCTTTGATTTTGGCAATAACATGGGAGCACAGGGCCCATTAGGCTGTTGTTTGAGTCGAAAAGAAGTTTGTATTTGAAAGTCGAATGCTTTTACGGACTAAATGTTTGCAATCGACCAAATTTACTATACTATCAAATGGAACTAAAGAGTGAGGTCCTTGATTTTAAGAAATTATCCGAAACAACTGTAAATTACAAAAATTATCATATATTATCAAACCTGGAATTTTAGTTAAGCCAAAAGTGGAGAATGTGTGTAACACTTACTAACACACATACGAAGGCGTTTTTATAAGTCAGTGGATTTGACTTCTTGATTAAATACTATAGCGATACTGCAGCATTATTTTCAATGGTTAAGAGGTGGTTTACTGAGTTCCGTTGTGATCGTATCAGCACAAGTGACGCCGTACATTCACGTTGCCCAAAACACGTTGTTACACCAGAAATCGTCGGATAATGAAAGCAAAGCTATTATTTGGAACTTATCAAACCGCCTTCGTATATAGTTGAAACATCTTTCACATGCTTTAGAAGAGTTTGAAAAATAAAAGTTATGGAAGCATAAATAATATTAAAATTAATAAATTTGCACATACATTTCCCAAGTTTCGACAGGAAAAAATCGCAAATTAATTAAAGAGTTAATAATATTTGCTGGGGTTAAGAAATCATTGCAAACAATTTTTCTTTATTTAAAATAATAAGTTAATTTATTAAACACTTAAGAAGCATTCAAAATAATTTTAGCATAAGATTATTAATTTACATAATTTACGGTTTTACGGTTCAAAATTTTATTAACGAGGTGTCGTTAAGTTATGATAGCCTGGCTGGAGTTAGGCCTAATTCCCATGTATCTGGGAATATTTTACTGCAATTAAGGTACGGGGTTTACTATTTTCAATGTCATTATTTTATTTAATTTTAAAGAAAAAACCTTAAAGCTCATTTAAAATTACGTGTATCAGATGAAATAGCTGCGTCAAACAGCTAATTGAATCTGAATTATTTTTCATTTAACATAAATGAATTCTTTAACAAAAGTCATTTAAGACCAATTGTTAAACTTCGGCTGTGAATTAGTGCGATGTCACCAACCATAACTTGGATCTGGCAGTCTGAACTAAGTGTCCGTAGAGAAGAAAATTGTATTCAAAAAATTTTCAGAACGATATTTATCTGTTTTTTTGAATACACTTTTCTGAAAAAGAATTCCTTAAATTGATATACCTACTCTTTGTTTATAGCTAATTTTCAATTAAGAATCTTTTTATATTTGTTAATTCATTCTTCAACTAAATAATGTTAATTTAATTTGTAATTTGATTTGTTTAATATCTTGAATAAAACACTTTTTAAAGCAACGCAAACACGCTTTTCGGGTATATTCGACATACAGATAAACGAAAACTGGCTCTAACTGAGAATGCTTGTACTTAACATATTTTTATCAATTTAGATTATGAGATAACTAATCTGCCAAATAAAAAATAAAACTAGCTTGGGACATGTTTTCATCAACCAAATAAAATCTATATTTTATAAATGATTTTATACATCTTTCTATAAAGGAAAAATCGATTTTGTGGTTTGTGATTAGATTAATTAAAATTAAGCATGAAATTGATGGAATAATCGTTAGAAATAAATACACAATTTTTCGATTAAAGAATGCGCGGTTTGGATCAAAATTAATCGCATTTTCTTGCTGACCTTAAAAATGTCTGAAACTATAATTAGCAATCAAGAAAATACTAATTCAAAGCATAAAGTCGCGCATGTTGTCGCAATAAAAAAAAGTTAAATCGTGTCTTAATGAATATTCGAAATTTTTTTACTAAGAACTAAGCAGCAGGTGTCTTTTGATTGGATCTCCTTATCTACCCACAATGAATTTTTACCTGTAATAACCCCGACAGGGTTCGTGACTACTTTCTTAGTAATTGGAAATTTTCACACTGCCTTCTTCATATAAAATCTCAACTATGAATCCTGCATGCAAACATTCACAATGATACTCGAAATGCAAATAAATAACATACATACATATTCTAAAAGCTTTTCTTATTCAAAACCAATGCAGTGGTTATGATATTTTTAATATCATGAAAATTCTCTCACCAATCTAACAAATGCTAACATACTAAACTCGTTTGTGTATTGACTTAAAAATACTGGACCGCAAGGTATTAAGAAAAAAAAATCTTTATTAAAAAAAAAAAAATATGGAAAGCTACTATACAATTACTTGAGATGAAAGTATGTATTTACTTTAAAAATGTGGTTTCCTGCAGTTGGCAAATGCCTGCACATCTTTGTATGTATGCGAGCGAGTATGTTTATATTTGTATACCTTTACGTAGTATGAAAAAGCAAAATTTTAAAACTTAGATACGAAAATTTTACTTATGTGCATATGAACGTAAGAGTATGAAGTAGCTGTTAATTATTGTTTCCATTTTTAATCCTGATAATTGAAAGTACTATTTGAAAAGTAGAGGTACTCTATTACTAGCTGTTAGAAGCATTTCAGAAATTCAATTTAACAGCACAATCTTATAAAATTTTTCAAAATGTTGAAGTATTCATAAAAAGTACACCGAAATATTTTGAAATGAATACAAATATTAAAAGACTACATGAAAAAGCTTTCAAAATTTCAATCAATGAATAAATAAACTATGTTTATTTGTAAGTAAATAAAAGTCATCGGAACAAAATGTAAGCTCATGAAATCTAGTATGATATGTAAGCACACATTCATGCCAATTCTAGTGCATATTCGTACACCAACGAGCTTAGAGAATATAAAATGCTTGGATAGTTATTAGAGTATTTCACAAAAGAGTTGGACGTTAAATTATTTTGGTTTGAAAAATAAATAGCATAACAAAATTTGAGATAACACAAATATCTGAAAATTTATTATTTGCGAGCTGCTGAAAACCAACCAATTTAATAAATAAGTAATTTAATCATGTGCAACTTACTTAGTGGGATATACCAAGGGCGTCCAAGGGTGGTCTTTCCAACGCAGAGGAGGCCTTCCTTTCCCTCTGCTACCAGCAGCGGGTACCACGTCGAATACTTTTAGGGCTGAAGCGAACGACATGACCTAGCCAGCGAAGCCGCTGGATCTTAATTCGCTGCATTATATCTATGCCGTGGAGTGGGGTGAGGCGGAAATTACTGGCGGCTGAGATATGGACACTTACCACAGGATAGTACGCCACCGCTATTCTTGCTTATGAGACTTTATAACATTGAGTTCTATGAGGCTGAATGCTGGTTCAATACCAACACTGAGCCTGGTCTTACACGTTGTTGCATCTTTGCTAATGGCTCGAAAACTGAATCTGGGTCAGGATCTGGAGTTTCTTTTAGAAGATAATGGGAATAAGCTTCACTTTTCTCTTGGGGGATATGCCTCGGTCTTCCAGGCCAAAGTATTTACAATTCTCAAGGCCATGGACTACGTCCTGGAAAATAGGTGGAGGGCAATCGGCAATGCAAGTCTTGGACTGTTGACCGGTCACTTCACGTGGCATAGACACCTGACAATGATAGGCGTACATGACAACTCCATATGCCCATCCTGGTTTGAAAAGGAAAAGACGGCGGAACACTTTCTGTGCTTCTGCTCCGCCTTTGCAAGAACTAGGTATGAGGCATTTGATTGCGACGTGTTGCGAGACGAACACCTGAGCTCTTTGACACCCCAAATCTGCTAAGATTTATCCACAAATCGCGCAGTTTTAAAACAGATGAAAAGAAACATGAAAGCAGTACAATAGATGGCATGTTATCTGAGTGTTGTTTGCTGTACGTGTTGTTTCGTATTTGACTCCCACAAAAAAATAAGATCTATGTCGTTATAAAGCTTGTACAGCTCATTGTTCCATCTTCTGCGGTATTCTCCATTGCAAAGGCGTAAAGGCTCATAAATCTTCCGGAAAATCTTTCTCTCAAACACTCGAAGAGCCCTCTCATCTGATGTTGTCATCGTCCATGCCATACAATGAGAGTCTTATAGAGTGTGCTTTTTGTTGCTCGAGAGAGGACTTTACTGCTCAATTGAATACTCACTCCAAAGAAGCACTTGTTAGCAAGAGCAATCCTCCTTTGGATTTCGAGACTGACATTTATACTGATATTAATGCTGGTTCCTAAGTAAACAAAGTCCTCTACTTTTTCAAAGCAATACCTGCAACAGTGATGTTACACCTCACCCTTGAATGTGACGACTGTCTATTTGATGACAGGAGATTCTTAGTGTTGCCCTCGTTCACCTCCAGACCCATTCGCTTCGCTTCACAACCCAGTTTGGAGAATGCAGAACTCACTGCGCGGCTGGTAAAGCCGATGCCCTGGCTGATATTCGAACCTTGACCTCGCCGGCATATTGAGTTATAGCACACATCACTACCCACTCGACCACAGCGGAATCCTATTATTTTGGAGAATCTGAATGAAAAAATGTCTCCCTCCACTTAATAAGTTAGATAATACATAGAACTGGAATATTTTGACAATTTTTGATATTATTTCTAAAAAATGGAGTATTGGATTCTCTCTGCTCCCGGAGTATAGGCACACGACGGTCTTCCGAAATTTCGATTTCGTATGGAAAGAACCCAATTGGTATGTCCATAGGATCGCACCAAGAGGGTCCTTTTTCACATTCATTCCACCAAAGGATAAGTGGGAGAAAGATGGTCTCTAGAGTGAAGTTCCATCGAAAAACGTATGGTGGCTGTCTTAAACCGCCCAATACATTCCTTAATAAATAGGTTGCACGTTGTACGCATTGCACTTAGTTTGCAAGCCAAGCACACTGCGGTGACTTTCGCCTGACATGGAAACCAATTTAAAATTTCTTAAGTCGAAAACGATCTTCGGAGGCTCCTTGACCAGAGTAGACCTTAATGCACGATTTTTTTTATATATATCTTCGATGAAGGGGTTTTTTTGGCTAGAGTTTATTCAAAGTAATCTATCCTATGCAAAAATATCAAAGTAGTGCCTCATTCAGAGGTTTTTCGATAACTGAAACTTTTTGTATACTCGCAAATAAGATTAGCTCGAAGTACGTCGAAAGACATATGGTCTCCTCTACTCAGTTTCTTCAGCACAATCTTGAGCATACTATTTTTAAAAATTAAAAATTCTTTTATAGTTTTCCTTCCACTAACTTAAGACATTAAATAATCTTCCATCGCTCTTTTCACCGATTGTCAATAGTAATTATCGAACTGCGTTCGAGTGTTTGTCAGGTGAATGATTCATATATCATGCGCTACGACGGAAGCATTTTGTCATTTTAGCCTTAATTATGAGATGAAGCGTTATTTGCAATACTTAAAAGAAGCCTACAGCCGCACATTTTCCATGCAACTTCCATCAATTACCTTCGCATTACTAACTGGCAACGCCACGCAGACCTTCGTTATATTCACTAAACAGTATTTGCTTTCTTTTATTTTTCAATTCTTTTCATACCTTTCGCCAACAGTTTGCATGCCAAATACTTTGTCTGCGCGTTCCGCATGCCAATAAATTAATATAAAAATTCCTCACGCTCAGCCAATAAAATAGCATTTAAGCGCTTTGAACGTTTGGCCGTCCGTCGGTACGTCCGTGCGTCCGTCGACAGTGTTTGTTGAGCGTGTACGAGTAGAGGTTCCTCCTCGCATGGATGTTGTATAGATGTATGAAGTTATGCAGCTGTCATACTCCTTTCACCCATCCTCGACCGGCCGCGTCTATCTGTTGAACGCTGAATTATTTGCTGCCTTTTGTGAATGCAGCCACTTGCATCGTCCGCTACTCTGCGTGCAACTATTTCATCCCTCATTGCGTTTGCCCATTTGATCATGGCACTCTTAAATTGCGTTTGGGTGGGCATCTTGCCGCTAAACCAGCTAAATATTTGCCAGCATTCTTTGATTGTTATTATGATTTTGCTCACATTTGCAGTTAGTTATCTATGTGGATTTCATTTTCAACTTCCCTGCATGTATTTCACATTCAAGGTTTTTTGTGTATGTTTATGAAATGTGTGCATACTCTTATCGAGTGCACTTCATCGTAATCATTAGAATTCAATTAACTCTCTTCAGTTATCGCGACTTAACGTATTGAATAAGATGTGAGTATCATATATTTATTTATGTTTGCAAAAAAAAAGACAGGAAAAAGAAGTTTTTTTATTTGGTAACACCGTCAATGTTGTGATTACTTCTTCAGCTACGTTACAACAGTTTATTATAAGCGATCACCTGAAATGCACTACACCCTATTTTATATTTTAAATTCCATGTGTTCCGCTTATTTTCTCAGCTCCTGTACTCCAACTACCAGGCAGTAGTTCTTTCCATGACATACGTAAGTGACATTGTCTGGTGCCTCTGTCTGCATGTCATTGTAAGTGGATACAATGGCCGTTGCATAACTGCGTAACGTTCGCCTGGATGTCAGCAACAATATTGCGGCACTTGAGTGCTGCCAACTTTAACTTCACTAATTGGCATTGATGGGAAAATCGATGAAAAACGGATTTTCCAATTTACAAGCGTGGCGGCTCCCCTCGTCGGACAGTGTACGTGTTCATTGTTGCACTGACTTGTTTCGACATTGTTTAACTGTGAGTAGGTGGTAAGGTAAAAATGGAATTGAAATGAGAGCAGAATATAAATGGATAGCTAGACCTACTAGAATATCAAAGAATTAAGTTAAAGTAAGTAAGTATAATTTAAAATTATTTTCATGACTATACAAAAATTCCAATTACTCAATAACAATGATAGAGCTTGGAAGAAAGCCTTTTAAAAAAATTATAATGTTTTGCATATTAAAATATAAAATCTTTTTATTAAAATAAGCATTACGTTTGCTATGTTGCTTCCGCCAATTTTTGGCAATTTCGCAAATTATTTAACGAACAAAAATTGTATAGTTAATACCTACTAGGCATGCAGGAAGCTAAGAACTGAGTATAGGGCCTTTATGAATTGATTTCATTATCTTTCAAGCAGGCGATCTACGCTGAAAAAAAATCAGCCAATCTTCTTCAAGAGCGAACAGCTCTAGTTGTCAAAAAATATGTATCGCAAATCCTTGGCAATATGGTCAGTTCGGAGTTAGAGGAAACTCCATTCGTAGGGCCGTCGGGTGCGGTATAACGCAAGGATAAACTCTCTCTTCAACAGCTGTGGTACAATGGAAAAGTACGAGAAGTTATTAAAACATAGTGCATGCGAATGATGTCAGATTAGCCGAGCATTTTTTTACAATTCTATGGCGAGCGCTCTTAGACTTGGACTAGAATGTATTGCCTGCATATAAACTCAGTAAGCACTGAGTTTTACTGCTTCACTCACCTATTAACGTAGCTCCAAATCTAGTCAAAACTAATTTCATGTGTTTTTTTAATAATTCTTGAAAGTCAAATGTTCTCATATGACAACAAAATGGCTTGCATTGTAAAGGCCACATACGCCTTTTTACTTTTAGAAATTTGTCCCTTGGATTCATGGGATTAGCATGGCCATTGGCGCAAAAAAAAAACAAATTTTAGATCATAAACCTCCAAAAATCGTATGATACACTTAAAAAGAACCACAATTTTTCTAAAAATAAAATTTTTAATTAAAAAAAAACTATAATCGTAACTTAAACATACAGAAAAGGAATACGTATTTTATTACATGTTAATATCGCTTATATATTAGATAATTTTTTGTAAAAGTATCAATGTTAGTTATTGTTACTTAAAATATTGCCCTTTTAACAATTTGATGTAAATAATAATTGTTTTGTGATTAGTTCAAAAGTAAGTGTGCGAATGTAATTGACAATTGAAAGAAAAAGCATTTGCTGTTAAAAAAAAATAGTTGGCTAGGTGTTCTTTTATCATCTTGCTGCAAATAAATGCAAGGTGATAATATCTTAATAATTTTTTAACAACCTTAAACAGGGCTAGCTTTTAAAATATCGGTCTTTTCGAACCCATAAAACTGTGTAATTTCTTGATTAATTTTCAAAACTTCGTCGCAGCCCTGCAAGAAGTATTTTCTGATACCTTATTATTATTATTTTTTTAAAGAAATTGCATTACGATACTCTCCTTTATAATGCTCTTGTTAACTTAGAAAGTGATCAGTTACAGATATTTGCGATATTTTTCTTTACTGGCTTAACTGGCTTATGGCGTTTTCTTTTCTCGAAACAATGTTGCCCCGTTTGTTTTTCTCAACGCTTTTAAGGCGTAGCGGATCCATTTTCCACTTTTTTGCACTGTGACCAATTATAGTTGCCACAATTTCTACTAATATGTATAGCAATTTTTCACGAAGACAGATAGCCTTATGCCAAGGTTACAATGTGAGAAGGCAACATTTTTTCCGAGAAACATGCACACAAAATTTCAATTTCTTTAGTATAAATATAAATCTACAAATCTACGATATTACTTTGGGTGCGAGGGAAAAATTTGGTGTAATTACAACTTAGGACCAAAGTGGTGTTGCTTATGCAACTTTTTTTGACAGCCTCGATTCTACTGTTCACGTTCTTAAATTTTTCTTACATTTTATATGTTTTCACGATAAAATTTAGTTAATAAAAAAAACAGTAAATTACAGCAACAGCAACTTTTTTTGACAGCCTCGATTCTACTGTTCACGTTCTTAAATTTTTCTTACACAATATATATTTTTTTACGATAAAATTTAGTTAGCAAAAAACAAAAAATTGTGAATTACAGCTGATGCTCTTAGTATATTCTTCATACGCATTCGTTTTGTGAGATTATGAATAGGCACTGTCATCTGCATTTCAATAGTCGAAAAATTTATGTATGACTTCGTAACTTCCGCACTACGGTTGTGAAGCTAATTTTTGGATAAATACATTCACCCTTATCGAGAGTTTCGCCCGATAAAAAATTCACCCGAAATTTTTGCATTTGCCCGGATTGAATCCGCCTATTGCGAGTTTCGCCCGAAATAAATTTCACTTCGAAAATTCGAACATGGAAATTACAACTCTGAAATGTGTATACTTGAAGTGTAAAATTATCAAATAACTCAAATTCAATAGTAATTGATCTATTTTCCAGATCTTTCAAATATAGTTGGGAAGCGTTCCTGCGATTTTTCGATGAAGATGGATACGATAAAGACGCAGGTCTCAAAGTATACAGCGTTATCATTAGCTGTTTTCGTAACTCAGCTACATTTTCTTTGTTTTCTTTGACAAATCCTCTTGCAAAATCCGGCTTTTCTTGTATTCTACCTAATAGTATCTCTCTTTGAACTTTATTAATTGTTTTGTTCTTGGAAATGGCGATTATATTTACCAAAATTTTAATTAAATTACTTAATTAATGTTGCCTACTACTTTCATAGGGTTCTTTTTTGAAATTTAAAAAACGGCTACATTTCGGTATTCCAAGAAAACAGAGTCCCATTTAATAGACAGGCCGCGGCCGCGTTGCTGAGTCAATAAAAGGCTCCGAAATATAACAAATTTATATCCTTGCTTTGCTTGGCAGTCCGCTTGTTCATTGCCGTAAGGTCACTCATAATTATAATAAAACATTATAATATTTTGGCGCTTATATAGCGCTATATAGTGAGCTCAGTGCTTGGCCGAGCTCATCCTTCTATTTGTGGTGTGCGTCAAATGGAGGAACCAAAAGTTTTATGCCGACTCCAAAGGCAAATATATTTTATGAGAAGCCTTTTCATGGCAGAAATACCCTCGGAGGTTTGTCATTGCCTGTCGAGGGGTGACCGCTTTTAGAAAAAAAAAGTTTTTTATTATATAGATTTTTCGTGCCTTGGCTGTGATTCGAACCTCGAACTCAGCGGCATCATATAGCATGCACCGTTACCCACTCGATCACAACGGCAAAGGTCATTCACGTCCCAATATTAAGTATAGCATCGAAGCAGTCTTGTAAGCGGTTCGCCACTATTCTATAAGACTTCAGTGCCAGACTTTTCCACATAGTGCTGATGTTTCGAAGATGTGGCTCTTTTGAGGCATTTTCTATCTAACTAACTTCTATAGTTTGAGTTTTTGATTTAAATACGATAGGATGGCCTGCCATGTAAGACCCAGCTTTAACATTTTCAAGTTTACATCCAACAATAGACCAGACCCTCCATTCGATTTGGTGTAAGAGATATCTGTGTTTCAGTCAGCTCAATCTGATATTAGTTCCAAGATCTTTACAGTTTTGGTACCGTTGCATTGAGCTTGGAGTACGTCATTAAGACCATCATTTAATCCGTCACATTTCCAATTTTTAAATCGTAGTTGTTCAGATTTCTCAATGCCGTAGTGTTTACCACTCTACCTATTTGATTGAGAGAATGAGGTTGGCCAACCAGAGCACAGAGTTCATAAACAGGACATACATATGAACAAGTCCGTACATGGTTGCAATTGATTTTATATAGGAAGTCAATTCCATGTTAAACACGGAAGTAACCTTTTTGTTCTAAAACTTTAAACTTGCTTTTACAAATTCCTCTTTTTCTTTTACTACCAAGTTTGTATAAAAAAAAAATTGCATTATAAAAAGTGTAGAATAACATAGCTTTCTATAAAACTTATTATTTTTTCCAATCCTCACTGTAATACTATGGCCATTCATATATTCACATAACACTTGTTGCCCATCTGGTTGCGTTGTGAATGGTGTCAGCTTGCCTGCCAACTCATTTAACGAAATTTTTCAATTATGCGCGAAATACCAAACATACCACATGTAAATTGAAAGTGCTGCTTGCTTTTGCCACAGCACCCAGCACAATCAATCGTTAACCAACTTGTCGACCAACTGACAGACTAAGCAGAAGTGTTGAAGTGTCTTTACTACATTGTTTGGCAGTACATCAACGGCTAGCGGTGATTCAATGATACAAAACTGGAAATCAGTTCAAGCCACTTGTTGTATCGGTGAGTGGCATGCCGAGTGATGCATTTACCTACACAAACAATTCCTTAGGCACCCATATACTCATATATGTATGTATGTACGAGAGTATGTTGTGTAGGGCGCACTTCATAGTAGACGTCCTGTTGCTGCTACAGCACTTCTGATATGCCATATCCGTTACGTTCATAAACAAGCTGCTTACGGAAAGCATACTCGTACATAGTGAACTGACTGGGCCAAAAGCATCACACCAAATTCATTCATTTTTGCCTGTACAATTTTTGCCGCTTGCACGCTTATACACTTGCGGCTGCGCGATCTAATGCATAAATTTCCACTTAGGAGTCTACGTGCGTATACGTGTAAGTACATATTAGCAAATGGCGAATGCCAGTGTCATGAGGGTGCTGTGACTGGATCATGAGCTAACAAGGAAACAGTCAAAATTACAATATACATAAACATAGGTATGTACATGTATGTATGTGGCACTACTTGCTGGGGCAGTGGCAAGTGGTAGGTAACAAGAGGCAGAACAACACGTTGTAATTAACAAGAAATGCCAACGGCACTCACAATGGATGGCAAGCGGGCCTAACACGCAAGGCCTTATCACATTCTATGCACTTTGCTTCAGACACACTCGTATATTCATACATATTTAAATACTTTAGTCACTATTCAGATATGAATATATGTATGCACTTAATTGAATTAACTGCGAAATATTTCAGCTTCATATCACAGCTGTGATATCTTTCGGAAATTAACCCACAATGCCAGCCACACACTTAAAGCTGCATTAGAGTGGGTTGAACTCATATTATCGGATAAACTGTAAGCATTTTGAAAGCTTCTGCGGAGAGAACGTCGAATACATTAAAAACCAGAAAATGAATTTATTGTCAAAAATTGTATAATTTTATTTATTAATTCATAAAACCACATTTCCATATTTCTTTCGGATTGAATTGGCTTATCTTATGTGTAGTTCATATGAGTGACAATCAGCTATTGAGCGTAGTATATTTTTAATTTTTTTTATCACTAATTTATTTTTTTTAACTACATTCTAGTCCTTCCCATTTTTGAGAATATTCTCAGAATTAACCTGCGCCTGTTAGTCCGCATTTCTTACAACTATGAAGAGTTGGAAATCTAAGAGAATACCGATTGTCGTCATCGGCCTGCCAGTTTGCGGAAGCCCGCCACAAGCATCAATACCCTAAGAGAGTTGATAGAGACACCCTGGTTTTGACATGCAAACTCAGCGCCGAGCCCGTCCACTATCGTATGCAGTTCACGCAATCTCTGTCTCTCTTTATCTCTCCTCAATCTCTTACGCACTCTATCAGGGTTATAGGCATGGCGTCAGAGAGATAGGTACATTAGAAATCCTTTCACACTTCTTGTGCCACATATAAATCTACGAAATCAATTTAACCCCTGTTTCGTGCTCTTAATAAAAATCTCATTTTAGAAAATAGTAACTAAAGCCTCTAAACAATATTTTGTATACAGGTAGAAGAAAATAATGGGGTAAAAATTGTTTATTCTTGATAACTTGTTCTTTTACCCATTGCTTAACTATTTTAGGTCTGATCTTAAAAATCAATAAAATGCATATAACGGGTGATTTTTTAGCAACTTTCGTTTTGGGTGCCATAATTTTTGATAGTTCATTTTTTGATAGTTAACCATGAATCTACTTACAAACAAACAACGCTTGCAAATTATTGAATTATATTATCAAAATTCGTGCTTATTGTGTCAAGAGTTCATTTAGTTCAATTGTCTTCAGCGACGTAGCGCATTTGCCTGAACGTTACTGTGAATGGCGAGCGCTACCGTGCGATGATTTCAAACTTTTTTTTGCCCAAAATTGGCTGACATGTGGTTTCAACAAGACGGTGACACATGTTACACAGCATGCAAAACAATGGCCGAATTGAGAGGCGAGTTCGGTGAGCAGTTCATTTCACGCTTGGGGCCCGTCAATTGACCGGCAACGATTGACGCACTGGAAGCCAATATTGAAGAATTTATTCGTGAGATACCAGGCGATATGTTCGAGAGAGTATGCCAAAGTTGGACCCGAAGTATGGGTCATTTGAAGCGCAACCGCGGCCAACATTTATATGAAATAATCTTTAAATATTAAATTATATCCATCATTCTATCGACTCAAATAAAGATTTCCTATATTTTTCTAAATTTTATTTGTCTTTTTTTAAACCCAAATCCGAAAGCTTTAAAAAAAAATCACCCGTTATGATTTAATAAAAGGTTGTGTTCTTATTGGGTAATTTCGAAGTGAAGTGCTACACAATATAACTAGATTTGGGGCAAGAAAGTGTTTAATCATTTAAAAATAATATGCTTTAAAGAAGTAATGAATCGATGTTCTCTTTGATTCAGGTTTCTTTCAAATATAGATATATCTAAAAAATTTTTTCTTGCTGATCGACCTGACCTTATTTACACTTATATTTACATACATACATACATCTAATGTTGATCTGTGTGTCGTGCGCTAAAATCTAATGAACACAGTAGTACGCTTTCTGTTTCTCCACAGGAGTTCTCCCTTAGTGGAAATATTTTATGCTGGCCACTTTTAAATGTAGATTTCACATGTCTCTTTTATTTAAAATTTTTTTTTTGTTATTTCTTATATCCTCCCTCAATTTGACCATTCTTTGCTATCGTGGCATCAATGATAAACGGTGGTGTGATAGTTTTAGTTTCACTTAACCGCAGGCGTTCTTTCGACTATTTTAATTAATTAAATTATCACATGCGAATATCTCATTTCAGAATTTAATTTATTTACAGCTGCTTTGTTATTTCTACTTATGAAGAAAATCATAAATTTGTATCGGTTTGAATGCTCTAGTGAAATAAACATTATACTTCGAATTAAATTTGGTACTTAAGTGAATAAGATTTCCATTTGGAACTCAAAGTGCTAAATTATACTTTAGAATAGCTTGAAACATTTGTATATGTTCAGTGTGGCTTATATGAATGACATTTGGCAATTCTTGGATTTCGCTGCACAATAAAATTCTGAGATGATGAAAATGTTTTGCTATCTTACAACGAACAATATATATATATATATTCATAATATTGAGTATCTTGTAATATTAGGTCTGGGACAGGAGTTAGTGTCTTCAGGTATCCGCGGACCTCCACATTGTTCCTCTAATAATCGCCGTGGCCAAGTTTCTGCTGAAATTGAAGCTAAGTTTGTTTTGCAGCATAGAATGTCCAGGGTTTTAATATCATCTTAACTAATGATTTAATTATAAAAGGTCATTATTTACATTAAAATTTTGACACTCCCTTATAAAGGGTTATTTTACGAAGTATGGAAAACGGGTTAGATTTTGTTACCCATTCTTAAAAAGTAAATATTCAGTAATAAAATGTAAGTGAGTTTTTTAATTAAAAATTTCAAAGATATTTCATTTAAATTAAGAAATACAATAGCTACGCTTACAAAATTTAAATAATTATGTACTTATTGGTAGATATTTTTTTTTTTAATTTTTACCTAGCGAATCATTTTTCAATCTATTCGTCCAATGAACTAAATGATTTTATGTTATAAGGAAAATTTAAGTTATTTAACGGGTGTTTTTTTTAGGGGTATAGAACTTCGAATTGAAATAAAACACAAGAAAATCGTTTTAAGGTCCATCAATTTGGCTTTATTGGAAGGATAATGTTATGCCATTAATGTTTAAATATGATTTCGGGAATGTGGCCGCCGCGGCTGGCTCGAATAAAGCCAATGGTTTATTCCTTTTATTTATTTACCATCGGTATCAGGGTGACTTTATGAAGTTAATGGAGTTGTAGGAAAACCACAATAATTCGCGATTTTAGAAAGAGAATCTTTATATATTAAAAGAAAAATAAATCAAACTTCATTACTCAATAATTTAGTTCTTACAAATTCTTATTTTTGGCAATTAGATGATTATTATGTCACATTATTTTCAATTTATTTAAACCCATTCCTTCTAGAAATTACAAAACTTTCCACTCTGTCACTTCGAATGTATATGCGCCTGAAAAGCGTTCAATGAAAAAGCCCGGTCATTGATACACACTTGCATGAAATATTTACGAGACGGGGTCAATCTTGTAATTAGAAAAAATGCTGTCATTAAAATCCGGACTTAAACTTACCGTTTACGCGAACAAAAGAAAGAAAAAGTGGTGCCTGTTAGTTTTTGGTATTAACAAGTTTTCAGGTTACTACAATTTTTTTTTTTAATAAGCAACACGGTTTTAATGCTAAGTGAGCCGTTTGACAGAAAGTGAGGGAGCTAGCTGCTTAGTTACCAAACCTTTAATAATTGAATCACGATCTTAACTCTAACTGAATATACTGAGCTTATGTCATTACTACCTGTGTATTCCATCTATACAATTACCACAAGTTTTGAAAATACCTTTGGCTGCAAACTCGTCAAACCTATGAATAATTGGGTATCTTTTTAAAATAAGACAAACACACCAGCAAGCTTTTTTGTTCTAAACCTGCCTTGGATAATGTTTCTGGTGAACACTTTTCAATTACGTTACAAACTTTATGTAACCTAGGTGTTTGGTTATCAATTAAATTATGCAGAAATCAGAATTCGCTACAATTGGAAGTTTGCAAAAAATGCAATAAAATTATAGTTGGTTTTTAACAATTACGGCGTTGTCTTTTTTCGAAAAGAAAATTGTAACTTTTGACTTAGGTATCTGTATTCCTAAAAATGGTTTAATTTGTAAATATTTGTACAACTTTGACTGGCCAAAATCCAAAAAAGTAGGAAATGAACACGCAACGCCTTGAAAGCGTTGAGAAAAACAAACGGTGTAACATTATTTCGAGAAAAGAAATTAGGTGAACGACTGAAAAAGGGTTTAAGTCTACAAAATAAAAATAAAAGTAAATTTTTTAACTGAAAAAAAAAAAACGGTTTTTCTTAACTTTGTTGCGTTTGTCATTAAGGGGGTCGGTATGTGCCTACTCTCGCCTACACACTCAGATGTTTATACTCACGCGAATGACCAGCTGGAGTCACTTGACAGTTCAAGTTCCATTTAATCGAACTTCTGTTCTTGACTGGCCGTCGATCTTTCGGAGTTTGATACCTTGACAAGGGATGACGGAAAATATTTCCAACAAATATTACTATCACCCTTCACTCAGCCCTAAACATGGTGAACCCTTTACTCTTTGAAATGTAAAAGTTGATTCAAAAATATTATTTATACTCTCATTAGCTTTTGATCCGTCTTTTTAACAATATACACATAATCGTTTCTTCACATATAATTAGGTGGATTCAACATGATTTATCATTAAGAAAGTTTTTTAGTTATATGGGATTTAAATGAAAATGTTTGCTTCACTGATATTCTTCCCAGTTACTCTTTTACAAAATCTGTTGTTGAGGGAAGTTTAGTGTAGTACTAATTACGGTATAAAAATTGGCACAATTGGCTTGTTTGACATCAGCTAATATTCTTTTTAAAAACAATTTCGTTACAATGGCTTAAAATCATCAACAAATTTTCATCGCATTGAAATTTTCTTATTTCTAAATCCCTAGCTACACTACCCTTGCATATTCATCATATTTTTTCGCATTTAAACGTCAACAGTCGCCTTTATCTATCTACTAAGCGTGATAAATATGGAGTTTTTCTTATTTGTACTGTTTTGCGCTTATTTGCATTGTAATAAATTAAGCTTTCTCCTTTGTGAGCGTGCGTTTGTTTATAAAGCGATTTATTGTAATTATGCGGAGACTAAGCCGAAAGCAAATTAGTATTAAAGGACATACTGACATACATACATATATACATATATACATACCTACCAACATGCACGCATACACACTTTAAGCAAAGGCATAAGTAGAAACGATTTGAGGCAAAAAAGTGCAAAGGAATAAGAGGCACACATTCCTTGTGCTTTGTGTTCGTAGTGTAGTATCCCCTACCGAGAATAATGGCATCGAGTTAAGTTGCAATTAAGGCAAATTGCAGCCGACAGAGAGCAGTGCCAGAATAGTAATGAATGCACAGCAGGCATGTAGTAGATAAGCAGATGTGAATTTATGGCTACACGAAGTGATAAAATGTATGTTTGTATGTACAAAAGTATGTATGTATCGGTGTAAACATTTTTTTTCTCATTTCGCTATTCGAAGGAACATTTTTGGCATATCAGATTTGTGTTCGCATTCATATCAGTATATGAAATGTATGGCTCAGAAAAGAAAAAAATGCGTTATACTCGTGTAATTAAATAATTAGAATACCCACTGATGATATGTTTGCAGTGCCTGCTTTGACAAAGCAGCGCATTTTGGCGAACCACAATTCTGCGTAAACCTTTAAAAGTGTTTGTCATACACTAGCAAACCAACAATCTTCAAATGAATATTATGTGGACGGCATAAACACATACATATATGTCATGCATATGCAAACAAATTCCTGAATAATGCGAAACAGATAAATTTTTCTAATAAATTCAGATTTGTTGTTGACGTAAGCAGACTTGCAGAAAAAAAAACCTAAATTAATGTAAAAATATTAACAAGAGCTTGATCAAAATCCTTACTTTTAAACCATTTCTTGAACTCAAATTAACTCTAGAATTTTTTTTTTTCAACTTTAAAACGCTTCCAGCTAATTACACAGGTCTGCAACAAAAATGCTGTCTGAATATTTCCAACTGATTTCTATGTATTTAGGTATTCTGAAAACTAAAAAAAAATACTCAAAAAATTCCAGAACGTAAGGTTATTTTACAAAACGCAAAATTTTATTATAAAAAAGGGTGTTTTTGGGCTAACTTGTAGGCATTAATAATAGGTATAGTTTTATTTTGATTACTGTTTTTAAATGTCAAGGCTCAAAAGCAGGAACTTACTTTTGCCGGGAGTGTCTTCCTCCTGGTTTAGATATCGTGAGAAGCAGTTTACTTCCAACTTTGCCCAAGAGGACGAGTTGGTTTATTCTACCAATATTAATGGTTTGATGGATACATTTAAGATCTCATACGACCCAGCAGAGTGGCGTATTTTCATAGATTCTTCAAAAAGAAGCCTTAAAACAGTTCTGCTTCACAACGGCGGTTAATATACTTCCATTCCTTTCGGTAATTCCGTACACCTCAAGGAAACCTACAAGAACTTGGAATTAATTCTTTGCAAATTAAAATATAAAGACCACGGTTGGCAAGGGTGCGGTGATTTCAAAATCTTTGGCACGGCGGTCAGACAACAATCTGGGTTTACCAAATTCTCTCGCTTTTTGTGTCTATTAAATAGTAGAGACCAAACAAATCACTGGACCAAAAAGTATTTGCCTCCGAGGGAGCTTAAAGTTGGCGGAAATAATGTCCTGCATGAAACTTTGGTGCCTCCTATAAAGTTCTTCTAACACCGCTTCACATAAAGCTGGATTGATGAAGCAATTTGTAAAGTCACTTCCAAGAGATGAAAATTGCTTCAAATACTTAATATCAAAATGTCCAGGCCTCTCGGAGGCAAAATTGAAGGAAGGTGTTTTCTTTGGGCCAGATATTAGACGCCTTATGGCTGGTCCACTATTCATCACAACCATGACGGATTCTCCAAGAGAAGGGTGCATTGCCTTTAAAGAGGTCATAAAGAAATTTTTGGGCAATAACTAAGATCCGAACTACAAACAAATCGTCAAAAGAATGTTAAAAGCATTTCAAGCTTTAGGTTGCTTGATGAGTTTAAAAGTACATTTTCTTCATTCCCTTCTCGAATACTTTCCAGAAAATTTACGAGACGTGAGTGAAGAACAAGGTGGACGATTTCACCAAGGTATAGAGAGATGGAAAAAAGATACCAGGGAAAATGGAGCGTTTCAATGATGGCAGACTACTGTTGGACGCTTCAAAGAGACCTTCCCGATGCTTCCCACAAGCGAAAATGTACCAAAAGGAGTCTCACTGAGAAAAATAAATGTGTTTAGTGATTACTAATTAATGTGTTTTACATAAATAAATTAGTTTTGTTACGCAATTATAAATTTCAAAAACAATTTTTAATCTTTTATATTTTATTTTAAGATGATAACTTTAAAATATTTTCAGATTCATCACACCCAAAAACATAAGAATTACACAAAAAAACCAAAATAGCTTTCAATTATTTTTTTTTCATACTTGTGTTATTTCTTGTGACAAGCGAACTCGTCGGAAGTTTTCTTGCTAGCACTTTGGCTTTTCCGTTGTTGGTGAATTCAGTTTTTTTTGTCGATATTTCGGATTGTGGGTTTTTTAAAATAAACTTAGTAAACAAACCTAAGTTATATATATTGGGTGCATGATTTCAATAAAAGTTACTCTTTTACAAAATCTGTTGTTGAGGGAAGTTTAGTGTAGTACTAATTACGGTATAAAAATTGGCACAATTGGCTTGTTTGACATCAGCTAATATTCTTTTTAAAAACAATTTCGTTACAATGGCTTAAAATCATCAACAAATTTTCATCGCATTGAAATTTTCTTATTTCTAAATCCCTAGCTACACTACCCTTGCATATTCATCATATTTTTTCGCATTTAAACGTCAACAGTCGCCTTTATCTATCTACTAAGCGTGATAAATATGGAGTTTTTCTTATTTGTACTGTTTTGCGCTTATTTGCATTGTAATAAATTAAGCTTTCTCCTTTGTGAGCGTGCGTTTGTTTATAAAGCGATTTATTGTAATTATGCGGAGACTAAGCCGAAAGCAAATTAGTATTAAAGGACATACTGACATACATACATATATACATATATACATACCTACCAACATGCACGCATACACACTTTAAGCAAAGGCATAAGTAGAAACGATTTGAGGCAAAAAAGTGCAAAGGAATAAGAGGCACACATTCCTTGTGCTTTGTGTTCGTAGTGTAGTATCCCCTACCGAGAATAATGGCATCGAGTTAAGTTGCAATTAAGGCAAATTGCAGCCGACAGAGAGCAGTGCCAGAATAGTAATGAATGCACAGCAGGCATGTAGTAGATAAGCAGATGTGAATTTATGGCTACACGAAGTGATAAAATGTATGTTTGTATGTACAAAAGTATGTATGTATCGGTGTAAACATTTTTTTTCTCATTTCGCTATTCGAAGGAACATTTTTGGCATATCAGATTTGTGTTCGCATTCATATCAGTATATGAAATGTATGGCTCAGAAAAGAAAAAAATGCGTTATACTCGTGTAATTAAATAATTAGAATACCCACTGATGATATGTTTGCAGTGCCTGCTTTGACAAAGCAGCGCATTTTGGCGAACCACAATTCTGCGTAAACCTTTAAAAGTGTTTGTCATACACTAGCAAACCAACAATCTTCAAATGAATATTATGTGGACGGCATAAACACATACATATATGTCATGCATATGCAAACAAATTCCTGAATAATGCGAAACAGATAAATTTTTCTAATAAATTCAGATTTGTTGTTGACGTAAGCAGACTTGCAGAAAAAAAAACCTAAATTAATGTAAAAATATTAACAAGAGCTTGATCAAAATCCTTACTTTTAAACCATTTCTTGAACTCAAATTAACTCTAGAATTTTTTTTTTTCAACTTTAAAACGCTTCCAGCTAATTACACAGGTCTGCAACAAAAATGCTGTCTGAATATTTCCAACTGATTTCTATGTATTTAGGTATTCTGAAAACTAAAAAAAAATACTCAAAAAATTCCAGAACGTAAGGTTATTTTACAAAACGCAAAATTTTATTATAAAAAAGGGTGTTTTTGGGCTAACTTGTAGGCATTAATAATAGGTATAGTTTTATTTTGATTACTGTTTTTAAATGTCAAGGCTCAAAAGCAGGAACTTACTTTTGCCGGGAGTGTCTTCCTCCTGGTTTAGATATCGTGAGAAGCAGTTTACTTCCAACTTTGCCCAAGAGGACGAGTTGGTTTATTCTACCAATATTAATGGTTTGATGGATACATTTAAGATCTCATACGACCCAGCAGAGTGGCGTATTTTCATAGATTCTTCAAAAAGAAGCCTTAAAACAGTTCTGCTTCACAACGGCGGTTAATATACTTCCATTCCTTTCGGTAATTCCGTACACCTCAAGGAAACCTACAAGAACTTGGAATTAATTCTTTGCAAATTAAAATATAAAGACCACGGTTGGCAAGGGTGCGGTGATTTCAAAATCTTTGGCACGGCGGTCAGACAACAATCTGGGTTTACCAAATTCTCTCGCTTTTTGTGTCTATTAAATAGTAGAGACCAAACAAATCACTGGACCAAAAAGTATTTGCCTCCGAGGGAGCTTAAAGTTGGCGGAAATAATGTCCTGCATGAAACTTTGGTGCCTCCTATAAAGTTCTTCTAACACCGCTTCACATAAAGCTGGATTGATGAAGCAATTTGTAAAGTCACTTCCAAGAGATGAAAATTGCTTCAAATACTTAATATCAAAATGTCCAGGCCTCTCGGAGGCAAAATTGAAGGAAGGTGTTTTCTTTGGGCCAGATATTAGACGCCTTATGGCTGGTCCACTATTCATCACAACCATGACGGATTCTCCAAGAGAAGGGTGCATTGCCTTTAAAGAGGTCATAAAGAAATTTTTGGGCAATAACTAAGATCCGAACTACAAACAAATCGTCAAAAGAATGTTAAAAGCATTTCAAGCTTTAGGTTGCTTGATGAGTTTAAAAGTACATTTTCTTCATTCCCTTCTCGAATACTTTCCAGAAAATTTACGAGACGTGAGTGAAGAACAAGGTGGACGATTTCACCAAGGTATAGAGAGATGGAAAAAAGATACCAGGGAAAATGGAGCGTTTCAATGATGGCAGACTACTGTTGGACGCTTCAAAGAGACCTTCCCGATGCTTCCCACAAGCGAAAATGTACCAAAAGGAGTCTCACTGAGAAAAATAAATGTGTTTAGTGATTACTAATTAATGTGTTTTACATAAATAAATTAGTTTTGTTACGCAATTATAAATTTCAAAAACAATTTTTAATCTTTTATATTTTATTTTAAGATGATAACTTTAAAATATTTTCAGATTCATCACACCCAAAAACATAAGAATTACACAAAAAAACCAAAATAGCTTTCAATTATTTTTTTTTCATACTTGTGTTATTTCTTGTGACAAGCGAACTCGTCGGAAGTTTTCTTGCTAGCACTTTGGCTTTTCCGTTGTTGGTGAATTCAGTTTTTTTTGTCGATATTTCGGATTGTGGGTTTTTTAAAATAAACTTAGTAAACAAACCTAAGTTATATATATTGGGTGCATGATTTCAATAAAAGTTTAATCGAAGTTTGATAATTTAATACGTTATTATTAAATTACCAAACTCATCAAAAATTTGTATATTCAACTCATTAGTTCACTAGGACCTGCTTACTTTAATCCTGCTAGTAATAAAGTAAAAAACTAACTAAAAGTTTATTATTTAACGTGTTTTTATATTCGAAGCTTAAAGAAAAATATTTACAAACAAACTAAGAAAACTTATTTTGGGAAAATTAATATAAAAAATATCGAAGAAAAAATGTGTATGGACCAAGTTCTTTTTAGTCCTATTTTTGGTAAGACAATTGAATTTTTGCTCCCATAAAATATAATTTTTCCATCAATTAAATTAGCTTGTACTCCATTGTTTTCATTAAAATATTAGTCTGAGTTAAAATTCGCTGTTTGTGTATTAAGCTGATTGCTTTATATTCTTTGTTCACAAATTATAGCACAACCACATATTGACAGATTTGGGCATTTTATTTTTCTTTTAATTAATTAGAATTAATTTTCAAGCAAATATGGTTCGTTCTCTAAGAAACCCATTTTTAAAACTGTTCACAAAATGTACAATGATTTAGCAATATTTTATCAAAATTTCGAAATTGTTTAAAAGATATTTAAAAAATTCTTATGTGTATGCAATTTTTGACTCATTCAATTTTAGTCTGAGAAAGTCCAAGTTTCAAGTGTCTACATGTTATTACTGATTTTTGCCAATTTTTTTACTAGCAGTTACCTCCCTACAACGCAAAACCGCAATTATTTATTATATTGAAGGAATAGCGAAAGATGGTCAGTAAAAAAATTTTCAAAAAACAGTGGTCATTCGTAGCTACTAAAAATTTGCAGTTTGTTGAATTACATATACATATCTGTGTACCCCAAAAGTTCTATACATTTTTTTTTTAAGTTCAAAATTTTTATGAAATTTTGATAAATGTTTTTTACGTTTTTTTAAAAATTAAAAAATTGTTTTTAATGGTGTCCGTTAGAGAATTAACGATGTTTCAATTGAAAAATAATTTTCAAAAGTTGGAGTGGTGTTAAGTCTTAATTAACTGACGAAAAGATTCGTCCCCGTCGTTTTAAAACTTAAACAAGTAATGAATTTCAGTACGAAACTTTTCACTTGCAGTAGTAGAACATTTTTAGCTCTCAGCTACTTATTTAAAGACATTTTCGTTGAAATAAGAGAAGATGAGGTGAAGAAGAACTTTTCATGCCGGGTACTTACGAATATACCACTACATATCGATATGAATGTGCAAAAATATAATATAAAAATATAAAACCGAGTGCAAAGCAGTGATACAAACGAACACACAATGGCTAACGACGAATATAAAACTAGCGAGGACAATGACTGACCAAATATTGACATAACTGTCAAACTCGAATTACGGTACAGGGCCAAGGGTCAGGAAATTGCAGCCCGAATATGGAAGCGATACACAATGTGTGTGTGTGTGTGTGTGTGTGCGGTCGTATAAAATTTACTGAGAGTAGTGAAGATGGCACATGAGGGTTAGCAGTTGAGTTGTGATGGCGCGGCTATGCGCAACGAAGGGAATGAAATAACATAACAGGCTCCGCAATTTTATTGGATTGAATAGCGTACATGTGCAATAAAGAGAGCAATGGAAATGCAAACAGATTGGCGGACATTAAAGATGTAATACGAGATACATATGCCAGCAGGTATACACACATACATACAAACATACAAATGCAAACTAATAAATAAATTTGTGAGTGTGTTTGCACGTGGTTTTATTCTTTCTATTTGATTTTTTCTATGCACACGCACTGCAAGAAACATACGCACGCAACAGAATAAAGGAATAAAAGGATATACGATTTAAAGCATATTGAATTGTGTGGCAAACAAATACCAACGCTACAGACATAACACCCCGACTCTGTAACGTATTAGTCCGCCTGTACACTCCCCATGCCACCCGTCATTGGTTTGATGTATTGTCTGCAATCGTTTTAAGTCTAAATCACCTTAGTGATATCCAACCACGCGGGTGGCCAGCCGACCGACAGGATCAGCACATACGAGTAATTGGACGCACACCGTTAGTGTTAGTCGAGTAATTGCACAGTTGGGATGTGTGAGAGGTAAGTAGACACTAAAAATGTGCAGTGGTTATGCGTTCGCATTAAAGAGCGGTACTCAATCTTTACCGGAGGAAATATTTAGAGGCGGAGTGTGGCCACGGAATTGCTGCGCAACACAGACGAACACATGGTAAGTGAGCAAAGTGCATGGCTCAATGTGCGTGCACAAATGCAAAGATACCACCACTCAAATGCAATCGATGCATTTTTTATGCCAAAGTGCAGTGAGAGAAATGCAAATGTCACAAATTTTATTTATTTTTTATTGAATTGTTTTTCATGGTCGTCATCAGAATATACACATCTTATCCGAAGTTTGTTGATCCTCTTCATTCGGTTTTTTATTTATAGAAATTCATAAAATACAATTCATTAATTTTGTTAAGGTTTATTGAGCTGATTCAAGACACCCAAATCTAGACAAATATTAAATAGTTATTTTTCGTTTTAGTGAGAGTCAAACTTTTTTTTTTAATAAATGGGAGATAGAGTAAATTTTCTAAGAACATTATGTGAATAATTTACAAATTTTAATAAATGAAACAAACTTATATCAAAAATTTAGAATTAAAGTTTTGGAGTATAAAGTTTTGTAGCTCATTGAGTTTAAGTAGCTAAACAAAAAAAAAATATAAGTAACTTAAATTACACTTTTGACAATTTTCTTTTTTAACGTTGTAGCAATTTTTTTCCAAATATAAAAAATTCGAAAATTCGTTATACGTAGATACGTGAAAATCTCTTGCAATACAATATAATATAATATTTTAAATTAAAATAAAAAATGCGTACGAGAAAATACAGATAAAAAAAAAAATATACATATATAAATTTGAAAATACTTTTGTGGTCACAAGCTTAAGTTTTAATGCATTTCCAACTTATAAATAAAATGCTTAAACAAATTCCATGAATAGTATAACAAAGTTAAAGGGAAGAGAAGAACTAACAAAATTTAGCTTAGTTGACCGGAAAAAAAAACAAAGAATCATTTGTATTTATTCTAACTCTTTGTCTTTTTCTATCCTCTCTTTTCTAATAGCCACATTTCCTCATCCGACTTCTTTCTTCTTGGCTTCCACGCGAGTCGAACCCACGACATAAAACATAATACTTAAGCGAACTTTTGTTAATCCCCTCGTATGTCAAATATTTATTTTTTGGAAAAATTGAATGAGTTTCCAACATTTTGATAATCCGAATGAGCGGTGCAAATGAAAACTTAATGACATGAAGAATTATGAAGAATAGAAACATTATTTTAAAATTCAACGAAACACAAATACATTGCCTTTACGGAAAAGGGTTAGTAAAGCAATGATCAAAAATCAGCGATAATTTTTTGTTAGTTCAAATTTGCACCTTTTTACACTCGAATTGAATGCTCTTTTAAGTTGCTCGCTCAAAGTAGCTATACAACTTTTTTTTTTATTATTATTTTTTTATTAAGAATTTTGTTAAATTTTAATTATTGTAAAGAGTCTCAGGCTAGCGTTTATTTAGCTGTTGTTAACTATTAATCTGTGCGTTAATGTTTAAAAAATTTTAAAAACTAATTGCCCAAAAATGTGTCAAAATTTTGTTTTCGGCATAACTCGGAAATGTTTTTTATGTTTTGCAAATTAAAAATTTTGTTTTTCACCAGTGTACAAATATGCTCGCCTTCCTTTGTATGTGGATTAAATGCGCACAAGCATATTTGCATACATACATACATTTCCACCTTTTAGTGTGTACATTTATATACAGAAATTCATATATAAACAAACAGGATGCACTTACCTAATCCGCTCATTAATTATGGACTCGTTGGCAAATTGTTGCCGGCTGTTTCATAGCAATTTTGTTGCTATTGTTGTTGTCTTTTATAAATACCTATTGCTGTTTGGCTGAAGTTTATTATTATCGTTTTGGTTGCATTTGTTTTTGCACTAACTGTGTTGTTTATCTACTACACAAGTGTGCTGGGTTTGGTGGCGGCCACGGCTTATGTGCCTCACTTTTAACAGAACAACAGCAGAGCAACGAAAGCAATATTTGCCGATGTTATTAGCAAAGGGGATTGCTATTGTTATAAGTGTTGTTGTTGTTGTTGTTGTTGTAGTTGATGTCTGTGATGTCGGTGGTGGCATTGATAATGATGTCGGTTGCCTAGTGATGCACTTCACGTCCGTAACGCACTTAATTGCTGCGGTCGTACTCGCCGTACGCACACACACCCACCTAAACACACACACACACACACATACATCTTCGTACACAGGTACAAGCGCTTGCGTACGAGCATTTAACCACAACTTCCTTTACTTCTTTCAACCCCAGCGCCCTCGCACTTTTCACCATCACTCCCTGCTGAGGAATGCGACCTTAGCTCGAGATTGTGCGTGCGTGCACCTGACAGCGAGTTTCAAATAGTTTAGCGTGTTTTGCGGCAATAACATCCTGTTTGTTCCACAATTTCCACATTTCCTTCCGATCCTCGCCGTTTTAATGCAACCCTGCCCATCCTCCTACCAACCGCCGGCGCAGCTAAATATTTCACAAACTCATTTGTACGCGCATTCACTGCGTTCAAATAATAAAGTTTCAATTTTATATGCATTCACTTCTGGTATTTCACTTCATCAACGTTATTGATATTAGTTTTTAGTGTAGTGCCACAAGCGTGTGTGTGTTTCATTATAAGTGCACTTTTAAAATTTAAATCATGTGCATTTTGCTAATTGATTTAAAAATGCGCTTTTGCGTGTTTGTAACTGCAAAAGCGCGGATTGGGAATTTATTAATATTTAAATGAAAAATGGAAAATTGTCAAAAAAAAATATTTCGATAAGATATCTAATGCATGTTCGCTCGGCAGGCGGGCCTTTGTTACAGGAACTGCTTTAATTTATATCCCATCAAGGAATAGCCTTTCAACTGTATTCATCAAAATAAAATTGTTTGTCTTAATCTTTTTTTCTTTACTAGTCCACATCTTCTTTGCCATTGATTTGGTTAGGTTTTAGGTATTCCTACCAGCGCATTAAGAGCTCTACGTTGGAAGTTGGGCCCTGGTGATATCAAAAGGCTTTCAAAATCATTACTGCTCTGTGAACCAGTTTCTGAAATCAACAAATGTTATCAGCTACTAAATGTTCGACAGCTTCATGCTCTTTCTTATCAACACCGCTTATATGGTACAAACAAAATCAGTCTATATTAATTGTTTAAATGGGGATTGTTCTTAATTCCATTTTAAACGGCAAAGTGTAATTTTACATGAACAGAATACCTTGCAATTTGCTCGTGTCCCTCTACAATATTCCCATTTCATAAATGCTTGTTTATGGAAAAGCTCTATAACCAGGAGTTTGTAGGAAGCGAGCGGCATACCCTACAATTTGACAACAAGAGTGGTGGAGAAGTAAGATCGTCTAATTTCTTATTTGGTTATATATTACAATATCTTATGGGTATCATGCAATCTCTCATCACATTGACGGAACTCCACCAGTTTGCTACATTTCCGAGCGACTTTAGAGTCTGTTGCATCAAACCCTTAATCAATATCAATAAATATTATTATTTTTATATACTTGAAATACATTTTGCATAATTAAAAAAAAAATAAAATAAAAAAAGTTTATTTCTTAAAAACTCTTAAGATTTTTCAAAGCCTTTGTACTAACTTGATTATCGGAGTAGAGGCACACTATTCACGATAGATGTAGATTATGTACCGTCGGCACCTTAATCTTCACTAATTTTATTTTTCACTTACGGCTCTTAAGAATTTCCACAATGAAGAAATAAATATCTATTTTCGGGAGAGTTTATGTCGGAGTGAAATCGCGACAATTTAACTTGCTTATTCGCAATCTTTTTTTCCAGCAGTAAGATGGCGAAGGGTAAAATGGGTAATTTTTTATTAATCGAGGCAGCCTTGCACTCACAAAGGCGCAGTGACTGTTGTGCTACTATTTGATTGACTTCTGAATTTATAAAATTAACTTCAGATCAGCTCAAGCTGCATCTTACTTGCAGAAGTTTTAAGTTCTAACCCTTGCATTATCTGGAAAATAGTCCGTATTTTTCTAAAACCTAAGAAATAACATATATTACAAAAAAATTTGCGACAAGCAAGGGAAATGTGGTACTTTTTTATTGAATGAACACACAGTTGAAATGAGTGTTGATTGAACTGCTTCTGAGGCCTCAAAATTTCTTGGTGAAGAATAGTTTTTCGTCCTGAATTTTTTTCTTATTTAAACAAAACAACTTTTCAAAAGGAATGACACAACATATAATTGATTAACTTAATATTTTTAAAGAGACTTTTATCACCTTTTCAGCTTTTCTGATGAATCTAAGTACTTAAATTAGTTAGAATGTGAATTTGTGGGACGTTTCCACTCGCGTTCACAAAAGCATTTGAATATGCGCAAAAGGAAGAGACTCGAAAGAGAGAGCAGAAGAGAAGTTATGTGCCCAAAAATCTTACCAAAGATAAAGGTTCCAAAAATGGCACATTATTTACGCGATTATCCTGCAAAAAATTATTTTCCTGTTGCAAAATATAATTAAAATACATTTACAATACTAATGTTGTATTATTATTTCATAAAAGTTGAAGAGGATATTCAGCAAATTGGTATTTTTTTTTTAAATTTATGTACACAAATAATAAAAACGTTCATCCCCAATTATTCCATCCATACCACTACTTTTACCACAACATAATTTATACACCAGAAATTTCAATTAAAGCATCACAAAGTAAGCAAATAATTCACCAATAGCAATCATACCATCAAACACTTACGCAATCAAATACAAAAACAAAAACCACTGCATAGAACAAAAGAAATCATTAAGCAGATAAGTAAGTGCATGAGCGCCATAAAGAAAATACCTTTCCAACTCAACTTCGCTAAAGCCAACGACGACGACGACGACGACGACGTTGTTTTCTGTAGCCGGCCGCCCGCCACCTGCCAACTCACTGAGCAACGCAACTGGTGACTGGCTTAGTTCGGTGTACAAAGTTAGTAAATTATGGCTGAGAGCACGTCTGGTCATTAAGCCAAATAAAACCAAAATAAGATTTATGAGTGCAGTAAACAACAACAACAACAAAATGAAGAAAGGTGATATAAAGGCGGCTGTGGATTAAGTAATACATTAGTATACTCTTATAAGGGAGTTTCATTAAAGATGTTTTCAGGTATGCACAAACATACATACATACATTTGTTGAGGCAGTTTTTTTGCTTCTTCAGATAGTTTTATTGTTTTTTTTGTGCTGCTTATTTAATTTTATATCTACTATTAAACTTTATTTTTCCTCTTACAAGTCACTTACAGGTAAAGCATTTTATACAAGTGCGTACAAAAGGTAGCAAAGGCTGACTCCGTAAACCTGCGTACAAAGTTGTGGCACCTGCTAAGGATGATTGAAAAAAGAAAATGGTGCAGCAAACTTTTTCTAGGTAGTCTCCTTTGATTTTATATATTTTTATGAAAGCATGCTTTGTCTTAAATTTTTTAGAGCTATCCAGTAAAACTTCGCATTTCATATGGATACAATTATATCAGTTCGACTAATTAATGAGTTCAAAAGTTATTGCCAGAAAAACTTGTACTTTGAAATACTAAAAGGGCAAAATGCTTTTAGAGTATGTGGAAAAAGTGTTAAGTTTATATAACACCAAAATATATTATTTTGATATAAACCTAAAAATCGTTAAATTTTTCAAGGAATAATTCTCACAAGACACTTTAGCCCATTAGTTATCCCTTTCGCTACAAGTTTTTAACGGCTGCCTTGAAAAATCCAATTTCTTCAATACTTACTCTTATTTGCCCTAGGAATGACAATCTTTATTCGATTTTTTAATTTTTTCACCCTAAATGTGGTTTTTGGAATGTATCTATATGGATACAACTGTTGCCAATGGTAAAGAAAAATGCTAGAATTTTGTGTTGTTTTCAGTTTCAATTTTTATTTGTTTCAATAGTTAAAATACATAAAAATTCATTTAAATAAAGAAATAAATCGTAAATATACAAGAAATAAAAATAATACACTTCAGACTCTTATAAACTAAAATAAATACAGACAAAAATCATACTTACTTACATACAATATTGATATTAAGAATTTGATAGATAGTGAAAATCCCTGAAGCAATCTCTTGATCCATTGGGAATGCACAATAAAACATCGCATTTGGAGCACTTGTATCTTCTTTGTCCGCTACATCCTTGGAGTTTACATCTTGCTTTATCCTTCGTATGTTCCGGCCAATGTTGATTTCCGTCATATCGTACAGAAGTCGATGGTGAAGCCTTGCGAATTTTTCCGGAGGTCGTTGGACTTATGGAAATATCCTTATCTAAACGTGATGTTGGACGTCCACGTTTACGAGAGCATGCCTGTTGATTTGAACGAGCTATTAGTCCATTCGCAATATCATTACGAAAGCTCAACTGGTCCATATATTTATTTTTTGACCCACTGCTTTCATGATCCATCCTGTATTCTAGCCACGAATTGCATACTGCTAAATCAATAAAATGGTCAAATATCTTTAAAGTCCACTTTCTAGATCTTATGGAAATTCTGTACAAAGACAACAGAAAATCCAATTTATCTACCCCACCCATATTTTTATTATATTCGCCTACTATGTTTGGTTGCACTATTTGATTTTTTTCTTTTTTTTTCAGCGGAAAATCGGGATCCTGCATTTAGGGGTTCATGACCATGGATTGATGAAACAAGTTGCACAATTCCTCCGTCAAGCCATCTGAGAAGAAAAATATTATCTGCTCTCTCTATACGGTAGTCAAAACTGCCTCGGCCTTCTTTTTGCAACTGCTTTTCAGTTTTGAAATCAATTTTTCCAAATCTATTTCCTCTGATGGTTGATGGTACCAGTAGCCCAAATGCCTTTTTGGCGTAGAACCGATATTAAATTTAAAGTGGAAAAATAATTGTCGAAATAAATTTTGTGATTTTTTTCCTCAGGAATGGTTTTAGAGAGGTGAAGGACTATATCAGAGCAAAACCCTAACTTCGAATCAGTTAGTATTGTGCCTTTTCCTTGATAAATTTCGAAGTCGTATATTATGCCTTTCGAGCTGCATAAGCAAAATAGTTTTATTCCCCATTTGATGGGTTTTTTGGGCATATATTGCCTCAAACTAGTTCTCCCTTTAAAGGGAACCATCATCTCATCCACACAAAGGTTTTCATCTTTTGGGAGAGTGTACATTTTCTGTGTAAATGTATTTATAATGGGACGAACTAGATATAGTTTATCGCTTTGTAGTGAATTTGTTGTAAACTTTAAACTATTTCTCAAATTATGGAACCTTTGTCTCGGCATATTTGCGGGAAATAATGGTATGACGGTACCCATTGTCCAATACATGCTCACTCGTGGGTAGCCAATAGTACCAATCATTATCTCTAGAGCAAGAAATCTCAAAAATTCTTGAGTAGTCAAATTTACGAATTTCCCATTTTTTATAATGGATGCCTGGTTTGTTGAAGACACTACCTGCTGAATAAGTTCTTCGGTAAAGTACTCCAAAAAATACTCTATAGGTAATTTAATGGCTTTCTTTGTATACGTTTCAGTGAATATAGCCTATGGAGTTGTCCAAGAAGCTTTTTTCCAACGAAATTGGTCAACCTGTTTCAATACAATCTGTGGCGTTTGGAAAACAACACTATCTTGAACTACTGAACTATCTTGAACATGAACTGAATTGCTCTCTACTAATTCAACTTCCCCAGAACCCCCATCATTATCAACATCTATATCCTGTATGTTTATCTCGTATGGGCCTTCTCGGGAAAGCTCTTCTAATAAAAAGCTTTCATTGTTCTCAAACACATTAGCCACGTCGTTTTCATCCAATTCATCTTCTAAGTTAGAAATATCGGAATCAACGAAAGTAGTTAAAATCTGTTCAATTTCGTTATCTCCTATATTTCTAGGCATTTTATTTTAAATTATATTCTTGTTGGAAGAGCTTGCAACAAACGTCTGCACGATAGCAGCATCAAACGCAAAATGAAATGTTTGTGTAGTGCGTACATCGTTTACATCCAAAACATACGTTTGTATCCATATGGATGCAAGGAATATTTAAAAAATCGGCAAGGCTTTCACAGATACTAAATTAAAAAAATAAGAATGCAAAGTTTTAAAATGAACGTTTTTCTACACATTTGATAGGTTTTAAACGAAATATATGTTTACATATACATGTAGTTGCCATATAAGATACCCCCTTTCTCACCAAAAAAAAAAAAAATTGGTTCCTTTTTTTAAATGCTTGCTGTTTTCTATTATAGGAAAAAATAATAAATATTTTTATTTAAAGTGTTTCCTTCGACCATAAAAAATCATATTCAGTTGAAAACTGAGTTGTTTTTTTAGTGTGGAGATTGCTAGCCGCTCTCAAACTTTGGTGTATCCATATGGATACTATATAGCGAAAGGGTTATCTTATGAAATGGTATTTTTTTCCAAATTTTGGAGACCCTGAAAAATAAAGCAACTCTTCTAGAACATTGTTCATCTATGAATTTCTGTGGGGGAAATATTTGTAAATTTCAAATATGTCCCATCGAATGGTAGGACAATCTTTTACAGCATTTTCCTTACGATTTTTGTGTACATCTGTTGCAGGCTACTAGCTTCAAGCTCTGCGAAACATAAAATTCTAACGAAAAATTTACGGAAGCTGAGTATTAAGAAATCTTGTAATGAAGACCTTGTTTATTACTAACATTACCTTAATTGCGATTGGGAAAATAGTTACTAAAATAAAAAGTGTGCTGATTGTAGGCAATCATTTGATTAAAAAAATAAGTCAATTGGAAATGTACTATTAAGGAAGTAAATGCTGTTAGAAAGGAGCATTAAAACTGTTGCATATTTCGAGAGGATGTATTTGTTTTTTTTTTTCTGTGGACATTAACGTTCCTTGTATTCAGATTTATTCTGAGAGTAGCCTCAGTGAAATTTCGCTTAACCTGTTAACCCTCTAGCGTCCTCCCAAATAACTTTTTATGAAGCCATCCCAAAACCCTTTCTCCCTTCTCGTAGGAGAGCTCATGTTTTATAAAATTATATCTCGAGAAATTTTACTATACAATCTTTTCACATACACATATTGACGTATTTGGAAAATTTATTTATCCTCCAATTATTTAAGTGTATTCTTAACTAAAATTTCGTTAATTCCCTAGCAAAAACCATAAAAAACATTTTATTAAATTTTAAAAAAACTGTGGAAAGGATTTATCAATATTTCGAGCTTATGAAATAGTTTTTACAATTTTTTGGGAGTTATACAAATATGTAGCTCATTAAATTTTAGTATACCAAAGTGCAAAAAGCCCAAAATCAATTCGTAGCCACTAGGACTAATTGATTTTAGGAATTTTTTTTGCTGACGCTCTTTCGCATTTCCTTCCATAAAAAAAATTGTCGCGTTTTTACATTGTAGATATGGAAGAAAATGGCAATAAAGAAATTATGTAAAACCAATGATAACTTGTAGGCACTTGACACTTACACTTCATTGTACTAAAATTTCATCAGCCAAAAAACGACATACTCAAAAAAGTTCTAAAATTTGTACATTTCTATTTAGTTTAATAGATGAGTGCTTATGGTTTTTCTTAGAGAACGAGCCATTTTTTACTCATATGTATGTATGTATACATGTATGTATACATGTACCTAATATGCCAACAGTTAACCAACTCGTTGTTAGGAATAATGCTCAGTAGAAATAACATACGTATAACTTTCGAAGTAAAATACCAACAACATACAAAAATAGTTTAAAGTCATACATACATACTTATGTATTTATATATACAGGGTGTCTCAGTACTCAACGTCGCATTAAATGTGCAAGTGCAAGAGAGAGATTTCCTTGACCAGGAATATCCGGGAAGGTGGATTGGACGTTCAGGCACTATCTCGTGGCCAGCCTGTTACCCAGATTAAAATCCCCTGAATTTTTTTTATTTGGGCGTTCTCAAAGAAAAAGTTTATTCAAAGCCTATTGAGAGCGTAGCCGAGCTGCGTGAACGTATTTCTCAAGCGGCTGAGGACATCAGCTCTCGACGATATGCCCGGCTAATAGGTAGATCTTTTTTAAGAAGATGTTGGGCATGTATTGAGGCTGATGGTAAAGAATTTGAACATTTATTGCAACAAAAAAATGTTATTTCCTTATCTGACTTCTTTTTCAATAAACCTAAACTAAACTAGGTCAAGAGTTTTCATTATTTTATTAATTTTACTTACTTTTGTTGACTTTGGTAAAAGTGGTGTCACTATCTGTCTCGCTCGCCCATAGCAAACATGTCCTACCAAGAGCTTGTGCGAATAAAAAACATTTGAAACGAGTAAAATGGGTTATTTATTTTTTGACTCGTTTTTTTTTAGTATGAAACTAACAAGTATTGTACCATTTTACAATCCTTATTAAATACGCGAACTTTTAACCGAAAAATGGTTTTTCTTAAATGCCCATAATTTTCAAACTGCATGGGATAGATTTTTTTTATCTGATTTTACTCATGATGTTTACAATCAATCCTGTCACCCCGTTTCGGCTAGATGTTGAGTTCTGGGACACCCTGTTTATATATATATGTATATATATGTGTGTGTGTGTGTGTGTACATATGTATGCACGCTAGAAAATTAAAGATAACAAAGCGCTGCATAGAAAGCCAAACAAACGAAGCAAAGTTCGTAAGGCAACTCGCACCGAAAGCATTGACTTTATGAAGAGGAGCAGCAATCCGTAGGTCCTTGAAAATGTGGCTGTCGGTTGCAAGAGCAGAGCGCAAAAGAAGTTGCAGCCTAAAAACATTGAAGATTGAGAAGCTCTATAGCGGCAACACAAAACTCCACTAATGAAAATATGTAAAACTCTCTTACGAGTTGCAGGAAGCAAAACAAAAGCAACTTCGGAAATGTTTAGAAAATTCATTTTTAAGTACTTCAATACACTTCTTAATGGGTTGTCAGTGAAATGGCTGGTGGGAGGTTAGGATGGAATCGGTGATTTGGGTGTATGGAAAATGGGCGGCTGCGTGCAGTGACCCAAAATTCGAATGCTTTTCTGCAGCTGCTTTAGTTGCTCGAAGAAATGGTTGCCGGAAATTCATAGAAAAAAAGAGGAAATTTTCAGAAGAAATCACTGGCTATGCAAAAACTTTTCGCCAAAAAATGAAGTGTAATTTCAAGTGCGAAAGTCTGCGTTATTGATTTTACGCTCCACAATCGCCTGCTAAAATATTTCTGCAAAAATTTTTGGCTTCTAAAGCACTTTGCAAAAAGTTATTATTGAGATGTTGCGTTAGATTCGAAAACATGAAAAAAACAAGAAAAGCTAACTACTTTGTATGCTTTAAACTTAAACCAATGCGGTGGAGTAAGTTAATATTTGTAGATTTTCTAGCTTTTAGCATACTTGTATGTATGTGTGTATGCATAACCTAGTGTGCGTGTGCGTTTAATTTTTTCACTTGGATTTAATCTATATTGATAATTTTTAAAATGTTTTATTATCAGCTTTTTGGATGCGCTTTACAGCAGCCAGACACATTTGATCGTGATTTTTTACTTAAACCCAGTTTGATACATTTCACCGAAAGTGTGCGGTGCTATGCAGTAATCCGTTCTGTAAATATAAGAAAGGACAGGACACCGCTCTGAGGCGTTCGGTTTTTTAAATATTTTTTAATTTTTCGTATATCGAATAAATCGTTTTTTTTTTTGTTTCTCAAACACTTGTTGGTATGTATACTTAGCACATTATAATTTTTAAAAGCAAGTTAAAAAAAAAAAAACAAAACGGGATGGATTGACTCCAAAACATTTAAACCGCATTTTATTTTTAAAATATTACTTTTATAAAAATAACTGTGCAAGTATTCAGTTAATCATTCGCTTTTTTTTAATCTGGAACAAATATAAAATTTTTGTAATGAGTCCTCATTTTCTTTTTTTTTTAGTTATTTTTATTTTTTCTTTATATATTTATTTTATTTAAAATACTCATTTTGATATGGTTTTTTAGTGATATTGTTTTAATACAAATTTTACATCCTACTATTTTCGATTATAATTTTTGGAAAGACTGCGTTAAAATAAGAATTTTTTTATCATTTTACTGTTTCACATTAAGATTTTTTATAAATTAAAGTTTATCAATCAAAATAGGAATATACTGAATTTTGGAACGATTTACCGCCACCCCTTTCCAATTTGAAAACCGGTTTTACAAAACCGTCAAGTAATCGAACACCCTAGGCGTGTCTCTTCTATTCAGCGAAATTTCAGCTGGTTTCGCCGCTCGCACTTTCCTGCTTATAAGTATTTGATCCAATAAATGTTACAATATTTTTTAAGATCAGCGATAAAATTTGCTGAAGAGCTGTTTTGGTACCAAAAAATTTGTTGTATTCTACTCTGAGTATTAGGTCATCGCGGAAATATCATGTGATGAGACTTTGAATATCCTAGCCAGAAAATTCTCTAGCCAGACTATCAGTGATGTTTATTTTATAAAATAAAAGACAATTTCATTTAGTGGTGACTCGAAGGATTTTAGAAACGATATTTTTATATTGAGGCGGATAAAATGGCGGAAGGTTTGCGTGTCCGTCTCGCCTTCAGAAGGAATGAGCATACGAGTTTTGGGAGCAGCAATTTTACGGCCGGACTTAAGAGCTAATTCCACATTATCAACTCAATCTGATTTTTCTGCATATTTGAAGCTTCTGTCACGCTCATAGAATCCACATATATTTTATTGTTTTAAACTGAATTTCATTTCAGTTAGCAAATAATTAATAAAACTGCAAAAGTGTTGGAAATATTTAGAAAACAATTATTAATAAAAGTAAAAATAACGATAAACCTCAGCATACGAGTATATTTGAATTTAATTTGACTATTTTGCTAAACATTTCTGAATAAGAATATGAATTAAATTATTTTCAATAAATGCAAGTGAAAGGCGAAAAACGAAAAGTTAAATGCACAAAGATGTGTCAATGGCAAGTTTATCGGTTGCAGCTGCATTGTTTTTTTTTTGTTTGTTTTTCAACTAATCAAAATAAATGCACTCAGGTGCATGGTTGAGTGAAATGTTAACTTTATTGGCGACACACTTTCAATTGAAACCACAAAATTTGAGTGTGTGTGTGGAGAGTTTTGTAACACTTGCGGCTCGCCTGTCAACTACAGCAGCAGACAGCCACAAAACAAAAGGAATTCCACGAAAATTGAGGACAGATTTTAAAGACCCTAAACGAAGAGATATAAATTGAGGAAAAAGTAATTTATAATTTTCTTTTATGTCTCCAATTTAATATTTTAACATTTATATAGAGAAAAATGTAAATAAAAAGTACATGCAAAACTTGTGTGCATTTAATTAAAAAATTGATAACTTTTTTTACACCACAGTTATTCACATATTGATTATTTCTCAACCCGTTTGTATATTTGCTTTAAACTCCCATTTGGCCTAAAGCATCTTCCCTGCTTAACATTCCCTATAAATATTTTATTAATCATACAACTGAAGAATCTGTGAAATGTGCAGCGGGGAATGCCAAAGAAAATGAGAAAATTTGAAGCATAAAAAGCGTGATCAAATATTAATAAGACAACGATTAAGAGCCAAAAAATATGCAATGAAAATGAAAGAAACCTTTAACCAACCAAGGCCAGACGAGCAAACCCAAAAAGCCAAGCCAACAAGCTTTGTTGCCGACGTAAGAATGCAGAGTAGCGAGCAGAAGGGTGCGACTACCACTTTCCATTTGAACAGCAAACGTCGCCCCAAACGTTAGTTGCCGCCGCTACCAGCAGCATCGTTACTCAGTGAAAATAATTTGAAATTCAATTTTCGACAATGGCACACAAAGGATTTGTTACGCTTTGTGACTACGTACTGTGCATGGTGAATGCTCACCGGCAACAACGCTGTTGCTTCGTTCACCTTCACCAACTGAACTGCAGTGTGGTTGCAAGAAAGCAGAAGCAGCAAGTTGCAAGTAGGCAGAGAAGCAATGAGCATTTAAGGTTATTTCGGATGGCACTTACAATCAACGACTACGCTAGTCATCCAGGCAAATAGTAGACAAACAAACAGACATACGCAGATGGGGCAACCG
The DNA here is from genome assembly GCA_963971545.1 of Philophylla caesio. Classification (NCBI taxonomy): domain Eukaryota; kingdom Metazoa; phylum Arthropoda; class Insecta; order Diptera; family Tephritidae; genus Philophylla; species Philophylla caesio. The sequence continues at coordinate 96,600,013 of OZ020608.1, read as the reverse complement.
AACGACAGAGCGAACCAATGCACCGGCAGCGCAACTAACCGAGGAAGTGAAACTGACTATTGCAGGTGTCTTTTGTGGCGGCGGTTCATGGTGCAGAATCGGTGCGATGCTCTCAATACTTTGAATGGTAGTTTGCCGCTTGTTGAATGCTATTTTATTCTTCATTGAATTTTTTTTTTCACTTTTGCTGTGCTAGATTTTTCCTTTATTTTATTTTTTATCTTATTTGAGTTTAATGTATTAGTTCGCATTTTTAACAGATATTTAAAGCAATCTTTCTTTAATACTGGTTTTAAGGTGCACTAAAAATTCAAGTGTTTTTAAACGTAGGCAATTAAAAGCTTTTGGAAGTCATAGCAGAAAAGCCTAAGAGGGGAAGTTTGGAAATTTAAAATTAATAATTTATCTGAGTAATAATTGAAAATTTTATTCTGCACGAGGACAGTTTTGAAAATAACAACAAAAACAAGTTTGATGAGTAGTTGTGGTGATCTCTGAAATAGTGGCTATAGCGCCTACCACCAAACGATTGTTGATTTTTCCAAATAATATCTTTCATAAACTGGCCTCGAACTCAATGAAATTGTCAATTATTAATCAATTAAAGGGCCATTAAAATCTTTATAAAAAAATTATTTTATCTCATGCTATTTGTAAACAAATTCATCAGATACAAATAATACGAGTATTCTCATAAGTCATATCACGAAAGTTGTTTAAAAAAAAATTCAAAGATTGTCCCGAAAATCAAAGCTTGGTTTTTTTGTATGAAATAATTAATAATCTTAAATGAGCGTCGTAAAATCATAAACTCTCTAAAATTCGAAGTTTCCTCGTATTTATTAAAATAACTTTTCTGGAAATTCAACAAAAGCAATATATATACATTTTAAGTAACATAAAAATTTCATTAACTTAAAACATTGCGACACTTTATAACATCTTGTAAATCCCCAAAACGTATATAGTATTTCACTTAATTATCTCTTCAAAGTATTTACTGACAGTATTAGATAAAAAGTCTTTAAATAATAACAAGAATATTCTTGCCCTAGTATGTAAACACCGATAATCGCTATTATACGATATTACGTTTTGCTTAGAACAATTATAATCTTTTTTTTTTACATATAAAAAATTAATATTTAAAATTTTTGTATCATTCCACGCAGCCCCTCCTCAAACCGAAGAGGTATTTATAAATGAAAAAACACAGAATCACATTTCATTAGTCAATCAGAACTAAATGACCTTGTTACATATTTATATTTGACCAAAGAAAAATCTGGAATATTAGGCTCGAGAAACGTTACATTACCTTAGCTACCTTTTATGCAAAAGAAGATGAATTAGTGTTCTGCAATAATATTGGGCCATACCAGCCATGGTTGCAGACTATTGTTGGAGCCTCCAGAGGGATACTCACTAAAAGAGGAAAGCCAAACGTCCAAACAAAATTTTTTAATGTGGAATAACAATTTATGTCACCGCTTCATATAATTTTAAGTAAAATCAATATAGCGTTTCACAACTAAACTTGACGTGATAGAAAAATTTTATTTCAATATTTCAAATAGTTTTAAGGTGGCAAATCATAATTACATGCTATGAACCCTGTGAAAATTTTTACTTAGCTGCATAGTCTAATCGGGTGCGCTTGATTCAACGATTTACGTTTTGCTTAAGAACAATAACGCATTTTTTTTTTAATATAAAAATCAATATGAAAATTTTTATTTAATTCCACGCATTTAACTTGTGAACAAGCAGACCGATTTTCATTTAAAATAGTTTTACTCTGTAGCTATTTTAGTTAAGTCAAGCCAAGCGCCGCTTATAAGAAATTATATGTTAATATATAGATTAAGGTCACAGCATCTTGCTTCGGCAAAGAAAAGCTTAATGCGCTTAATGGCAACCCTATCATTCTTTGTTTCGATAACTATAGTACAAGTTAGAGAACATTTCCGTGCACTGTATTCAGTGATTTGGTTCAATGAAGGGATCGTTGCCTCAAGACGAGGTATGTAGTTTCTCTGAATGTATGAATTCATGCGAAGAAACTGGGAAAATTTGAGAATTATGCGAACCATTGTCGAGAAGCAGTCGCTATTACTTGAAACTTTTTTTTTCCAAATTAAAGTTTATCTTTAGTTTGAAATTATAAAAACACTTTTGAGCTACTTTTTCGCAATATCGGCCGTTGCACATAAATCAGTTTAGTCCGTAGAAAATTTGCAAGTCGAAATGCTCCAACTTTAACTTATGACATCCCATGACAACAACATTGCACAAGTTTTAAATTAATTTCAGAAGAACCCATAAATGAAATTTTTGAAAAAGTGTACTCGTATAGTGAATTTTATGTTTCGAAAAATTTCAAGGCAATATGTAATTTAACGTCCACAGGTTTCTGCAAAACCAGATATTATAAGTTTAAATCCTGCTGAAATAATCAAAAGGGAAGTTGAAGACATACTTATGGCAGAAATTTAATGCATACGGGTATTTGAACGGAATCGTATCCTCTTAAGATGGCCTGTATACGTTTTTTAATAAATGAAATAATAAGTATGCACTTTCAATTTAACTAATTCTTTTTATTTTTATTTGTATATATTAACTTAGATTTTAGGGTTTACTTAATTATTCGATTCAAACATTTTGCAGTTTATTAAATTATTTATTTATTGATCAGCCTTAGAAAACGGAGATTATGTAATTTCAAAGAAATTCAAATGCAAATCATTCTCAACAATAATATAATGGTTACAGACTTAAAAGCAACGACTTATATGAAGTTGTCCCAGTATGTGACGTGTTCCCAAAAATTTTTTATAAAATTCAGACTCTGCAAAAAAAATTCCAAGTCAAATTGTGAGGGTAATTACCATTTGATACCAACTTTGACAATACTAAATTTGACAGCATATACTTATGTATTCCCAATGGTCTAGAATCACGCATTGCCAAAACGCTCCCTTATTTGTCTACAGCTGCTTCGTAATAACCGCTCTTTTGACTTCTCACACCAAATTCCTTTAAGATTGCATGATATGCATACATCCTTTAATTTCATTAGCAAACGCAGCGACCCCATTCATGTGCATGCTGTGCTTGCTGCCTGCATGCTCTTGTTCGTACATTAAGGTAATCCGTTGCAATATGGACATTTTTTTTTTCGTTACACGAATTCTGAATTAGCTGACTTCAGTTGTTAGCAGGCAGCTTACATGGAGTTTAATAATATATTTTTTTCATTTTGATTCACTTATTTACATGCTAAATTGTTCCTTAGCCCGTGTTATTCCTTTTTACATAAAGAATACTATACTTTGAACTCTCAATAGATGATGGATTACATATACATATACGCTTTAAAACAATTTTTACTATCCCAAATAATTTAAGTTTAAAATCAGCTGATGAACTTTTATTCTGTAGCTGAGCAGTTTTAGAGTCTCGAAACCTAACAAGCTCAGGCCTTTCATTACTCGGCATGCAAAAAAAAAAAAAAATCCGTAATGCGTATGCGCCCCTCGCGTCAGTTGGGCGGGAATGGAGGATAAAAACCGTTGGGATTATTATTATTGTTTTGATCTTAGGTCCATATGACCACCTGCCTGATTCATTAGCAATAAAAAAAAATAATGTGCATTTTTTTTGGTTTTGGTTGAGAAATATTTTATTTAAAAATAATTTACGCTGAATAAAATGTCTCAGTTGAAAAAATGTTAATATCTGCCATTATTAAAATATTATTTAGATAAATAGTTAAATTTGTGTTTGCCAAGGAAATTAATTATCTTGTGATCTTAAGAAGAAACTGAAAACAAAGATGTCCTGGTTTAATTTAAACATAAAAAATATTGTATTTGCATTTTTACTAAATATAAAAACTGCTCCGAAAACTTAATATCAATATCATCGGTCTACAGCATTTTTGTGTACGGGTTATACATACCTTAATTTCGCTGCTTTTATACCTCAAAATAAGTATAAGAATAAAAAATAATTCCGAATTTGCTTTTATGTATTAAAAATAGAAAAATTCAACTGAATACAAATACACAAAAATCGTACATGCATATAAATAATGTATTAAAAGATAACAATCATCCATTTAGCATTCATTCTTACAATAGACATTTTAAAATAGACTCTAAAGGTTTAAAAATTAACAGTTTTACTTTTCCTGTCTTGTTCCGTAGAAGTTTCTCTTATTAACCCCTAAATATAATCCCCCATCATGCTTTCAGTAGCCTTGGTAACGTCTCTCAAATTCCATTATATCTTGATGGAAGCTTGTCCTTCCGAATAAGTTCCCATATTATCTTTTAATTTATTTAAATGAGAATGTAACATGTGCATATTTAGAGACATTCTACATCCGTTGATGGAGAAATTTGTAGTCATGTCAATGATCAGCTTGTCTTAATTACCAGCCCTATGGTTTCCAAGTAAACCATGCACTCCTGCCTTAAACCTGTTCCAGGCTTTTCTCTCCTTATTGCTAAGTACTTACATACTTACTTAATTGGCGCATTAACCGCCTAAACGATTTTGGCTGAGGTCAACAAAGCACGCCAGCTGTCCGTGCTAACTGGCGCCAATTGGAAATCCCAAGTATAGCCAAGTCTTTTTCCACTTGGTATTTCGAACGCAGAGTAGGTTTTCCTTTTCCTTTGCTACCACCAGCGGGTACCTCGTCAAAAACCTATTTCATCCATTCGAACAACCTGACCTAGACAGCGTAGCCGTTGGTTCTTAATCCGCTGCACTATATCTCGAACAGCTCATCGTTCCATCGTACGCGGTACTCGCCGTCGCAAAGACGCAAAGATGCATAAATCTTTCGAAGAATCTTTATCTCGAACACTTCAAGAACCCTCTCATCTGATGTTGTCATCGTCCATGCTTCTGCGCCTTACAATAGGACGGGCATGATGAGAGACTTATAGAGTGTGGTTTTAGTCCGTCGAGAGAGGACTTTACTGTGCAATTGCCTACTAATTTCGAAGTAGCTAAGTATTGCAATGTAACTTCGGGAAAATATCACAATCCATAATTTTTTTTTTTTATTTGAGGACCTAAAAAGATTCCAACTTTTATTTTCACCTCTGAAAGCTATGGAAAAAATTCTTCAAATATTTGAACGCTACGGAGCCTTTACAATTTAATATGCAATGGCGGCATAAATATAGTTTAAGTATCGACAATTGCTTCCCATTTAATATTGCATTTTCTTACTTCGTAATCGGTATATACCGGCCAATGTGTTTGGCGGTAGTGAGCAGCATCATTCCTACTATCCCACATCCAAAGGTTACCGGAGTATTTAGTATACCCACCTTGCATTCCAGTCCAAAAACACATCATCTTGAAGTCTACAAAAACTTCCCACTTAATGTGCCAATGTAATAGATGGAAATTTATTCCCAATGGAATAGATGGAAATTTGTTCCCATTGTGTAGTAAAACAGCTTGTAGACTTTTTGTGAAGCTATCAATAAAAGAGCACCATTCAGTTGTATGACAAGGAATACCAATTTGTTCAATTTTTTCCCCACTCTTTCGACGGCAACAGCGCGCGAAGACGATCGCCATAACTACGTGCATTTAAAGTACTACTTTCCAATGTATTAATTTTGTTATTGTCTCTTATATAAGGAATAATTATTTTGCCGGATTTGATACACGTACTCGAATTAAAAATTTATATAAACTAGATTTTGTCTTCATTGCTAATAAATATTTATTTAGCCTTGCTTAGTTTTTCAAACATCTTAAAGGGAAGAAGTTGCTAGGATTTCAACAAAATTTTACTAGTTTCATTATTAGGAAAGGAAATGAAAATAATCTTTGCATAAAATTTGATTAAAAGATATTCTATAAGCTGCACATTAATATATTTTAATTTTAGTTTGTATGCAATGCGTAATTTAAACTAAGTATGATATCTAGATTAAGCAGATATCGATTTTGGTTAACATCAAGACAAATGATTAAATCCACAATCTAATCTAGAAAGAATTTTGATGAGAAGACTTGGTAAAAGTTGTAACGTCTTCCACTTTGATTGCTATTTTTATATACAATTTTCCAAAGCTCTAATATTTCATGTTTTTCATTTCGCACATTTCCAACACTCTACTCGTTTAGCAAACAAAAAATTGTAGCAACAACATATTACATTGGCAAATACAACCAAAATTGGCTGCGAACAATCGCTAATAGAGTTAGCAGCCATATTTCGCTGCGAATATTTTAAAAGCGATGAAAATGACTGCTGCTATTTCGGAAAATCTAACTCTTGTTATTAAAAATTGAACATCGCTTCGAAAAATTGGACACCCTTAATGTACAAACTACACATGCGAAAAGCCCGATTTTAACCAGCTTTCTTTGTCTATGCTCCCCACTGGCAACTGCTTCGTGTGCTAACGCCGTGACATCTGTGCAATTTCTGTGACTGTTGATAGGTGCAAATTGTTTTTGGACATACCAGCAACACACATTTCCCATTCAACGCATTCGTTGACGGCACTTGGGTCAAAAGCGAGTGGCCGCGCGCTGCACCAGCTAGGCGAAACGGTAGTGCGCTAGCTTACTATTTCTTCTGTAGTATGTTTAACTGTTTATAAACCAATACATACATACACACAAATACATAGTTGCATATCTTCATTGCTTTCTTGCCTGCTGTGTTTCGTTGTTCATGCATAATTTAAAATTAATTTTGGCGTAAAATTGCAATGAGAATCATGCTTTCAAGGCAAATTATTTATTATGCGCCTTTTGCCGTACGCCAGAGCACAGCTTCTTGCTGCCGCCCTTCCGTTTGCTTTTTCAACTAGCCAAACTGCGAGAAGTAAATAAATATTTGCTGCCACTAGTGATGCCCCATTTGCTGCTGATGCCAGAGTTTCGTGTACGGGGCAAAAAAAAGGGAAAGTTCCAAAGGGGTAGTGAGATCAGTGCAGACATTTTGCTGCAGTTAAAATTACAATTTGTGCAACATTTTCATTTGTATTTTCACCCTTCTTCTTTGTTGTCGTACCTTTTGTAGCAGCAGCACTTTTTCATGTCGGCGCCGTTGAAAAAAAAAAACGATAGCAAAAGAGACAAGAGTGTATGTAGGTACAAACAAAAATAGAAAAAATCCAAAAAAAACATAATAAAGCGCAAACAAAATGAAATGCAAAGCATCGGGCCATTACGCCTTCAAGAATGCTTTACAGTTCACTCTACTGCGAAATTCCGATTTCTTTATGCTTCTTGGTTAATATTGAGCAAAAAGCCATTGGGAATATCGTAAAACTATCATTGCCATCCATTTACCCGGCACACTTACGCCGTTCGCCAATACAACATTGAATTGATATTCATATTTTTTTTACAAGTGCTCTTGACTGCCACACATGGCAATATTCGCAAGACAGATGTACATTTACGATGTCTACTCTACATACTTTCACATCTCATAAAGCAGTAAAGAGTAAAGTAATGCAATTTTTTTCACCACCCAATAAAATACTGCAGTTATACAATCGGTCTTTTCTTGATGCCACTTAATATTCAATTTTTTCAATAGCTTTTCGTTTGTGAAACCTTTTGCAAAGATACGCACTCATTCAACGCCGAGATGCTGCAGAGATTTCAACTGTAAATTCCTGCAGCTGGTACATATGTATATACATACAAATTATTCACTTCCGCTTCTTGGCTACTCTTTGATGGTCGCTCGCTTTTTTTGCTGCCCAGAAAGCTAATTGTAGTCTATACAAATAGTTAAGTTTTCTTTTAGCTTGCTGCTGCTTTTTTTTACTCCTGGCACTTGTTGTATACCTTCTACGTTATTATGGTTGTCCTTTGTACATTTTTTTCGTATAATTTCGACGAGTCAGCTTATTTTTTGAACAATATTTACATTTCACACTCTCAAGCAAATAACTAAATATTTAAGAATTAAAATGTAGAAGGAGTTTGACGAACAGCGAGGTGGGAAGTGTTAAGACAAAGCTAGCAAATAGTTTCGAAGTGTATTTACTGTGCTGTATGAATATTTATATCGCTGCATGCGGTGTCAAATGATTCGGAACTTATTGTGATTTTAAGAAAAATTTGGGTATTATAAAAAAATAGTTGTAATTAAACATTAAATTTATTAAATTTGCGACATTTTTAGTTCTAGAAGCCTAGAAAGAACTAATTTTTGTAAAGCTCATACGAGTGTCTTCAAATAAATCCTTCACAAAACTTAATTCGCGCGAGGAGAAATTTGAATTAGTTACATATCAGCATCCAAAGTATTATTTAATTATTGAAGGGGCTTTCAAGTTCCTCGAGCATACGAATTTCCAGCTATGCTTTTGGAGGGTTCTCTAAAAAATCAATTTTTTTTTGTAATTTATCTACTCTAAAACAATGTAACAAATACACTCCTGAAAAAAGGTTTAAGGTTTATTTTGATTTTCCGGGAGCCTTGAAAATGGCTGCGCGCGTCCCTTCACTTCATCCACTTCAATCTTTAAATGCGATTTCCCAAAAGTCGTGTTTTAGCAATTTTGAATTTTTACAAAACTTACAGTTTTTTATCTAACCAAATACAAGGGAAAAAAATGTTTAAAACTCTATCATTTTGGCAAATTTTCGAATTTTGGAAAAGGCTTGTGTCAGACAATAGCCAAGGGGATACCAAAATAAATTCTTTTTAAACTTTCTGTTTCAGATGAATTGCATGAACGGTATCCTGCCAATCGTTTGATCTTACATTTTTCAGAGATGTGCATTCAAGGTCAAACAGAGCTCAAACTACATTGAACAAAAAATCACAAAAATTAATATTTAAAGTTAAGCAATAAACAATTCGAACCCTAAAAGTCTCATCCCATTCGCATGAATGGTTCTTCTGCAATCCATCCTCAAATAAGTGTTAAAAAAAGCATTATTTTTTGGGGTCCTCAACAAATTTCCAAGAGAGAAATATTAATGGAACATTGTATGTTTGTATATTCTATCACAAGGTTTATCCCTGAAATTAATTCCAGGGGAGATATATATCTAAAAAGAATAAAAGTTTTATTATGCAGATCTGCACCATCGAACAGTGGGAGTTGAAATTTTTTCAATTCAGAATCTAAATGCCAAAGTTATGAAGAAAATGAAAAAGCGATCCCAAGGATCATACAATTTGTTTTATTGAGGTGTGCACCAAGGCGAATTCATTCAAGGTGTTATACTCCACATAGTACATGTAAGTAAAAATGTTTGCGTTTGTTGCGGTGACAATGTCAGAGAGATTAAGAAAAACAAAATATAAACGAACTTTCCATTACGAATATAAATATAAATTTAAAATGCAGCCGATAGCCTATGCTGCTAGTGCTGCGTACTTTAGTTTATATAATATTTTGTTTATTATGTAAGCTTAGTTAAAATAAAAAAAAAAAAAATAAATAAAATTTAAAATGTAAACAAAATAACTATTTTGACACTTTCACCGCGGAAGGCGTATATAGAACAAGCAATCAATCAGCTGATGGGAATACGGTGAGTTGCTTTTGTTTTGTTACCTATGAGTCGCTGCCGGCATAGTAACCCAACTCTCAAACTTAATCGAAAATTCAAAAGATCATTCAACGAGTTTTGAGAAATAAATAATTATCTAGGTTTCAAAATGACCAGCTATTTTCCGAGAGCTTCGACGCCATGTATCAAAATTTACAAGTTCAAATGCAGAGCACAAGCAATTTATGGTATCGCAAACATTTGAACAATTCCCAAGCAGAGTAGCTTAAGAAAAATATGTGGGGGCATATTTATCATCTAAATACGCACGCGTGAGAAATACAAATCTAGAAATTGAAATAAAATTATTTTTTAGAATTACGATACAAAAAACTGAGTTTAGAATGAATGCTTGCGTGAAAATTAATTTGAGATTTCGTAATATATTATTAAAATTATTATTATTAAAAAAAAATTCAGAAGTTCTTCGGCGTTAGTCCCATGTTATAAAAAAAATGCTCAGAGATTATTATAATTATAATAATAATAGTAAAATAAATCCGCCCTTTAGCGCAGAGGATGTACCTTGAAATGCTACCTGCAAAGCACGAAATCAAGTTACGCACCTAAGAGTAAGTATGAGTTAATCTCTAGACAGGGTAGGGGAACTTTAGCATTTGATTGATCAGGAAAAATTAAAATAAGTTTGTTTTATTCAAAATTTAATTTTTATATTCCATCCGTTTTGCTTAAGAAGTTCATTTAAAATTTTGTAGATGTTTCATAACTAAGCCAGTACGATTTTAATGTTATCCAAATTTCACAAAGAAAATCTTATAAAAAAATACCAGCCACACATAACCTACGAGAAGTTTCCTTAGCCTTATTTCCTAATTTGTTATTTCGAAAAAAAAAAAAAAAAAATAGATAAGCCAACGTGACAGCTGCCACTCGACTATACTTAAAATATCAGAGAAGATATGAATATTCGCAAAAAATATAAAAGTATTTTAAATAAGGTAGAGAAAAATTTACTCGGTTTATACGAGTAGTCTCCCGCAGCGTTAGGAATTCATTTTTCGAAAACTGCCAGCCGCCAGTTACAAATGTCAGAAAACCAAATATACGCTTAACCTTAAATAGAATTAAATAAAATATAAACATAAATAAATAACTAAATATTTGCATGTTTATTCGCAAATTTGAGCGCATAAAATAAATTCGAACGTGCAAGCAAATGAAGCCGCATAAACTCAGGAACATGACGCAAACATGACATTTGACTTTGTGCGCCACCAACACACACACACACACAAAGCCGCACGCACAGTTTTGCTTGTTGCCAAATTGTCCGTGACACACTGCACGCTACACGCTACAGCTCTGCGATGAGCTTAAACGATGTAGGTGGTTTGCTTTTTTTGGTTTTTGGTTTGTTTTTTTTTTTGAGTTCTTGAACAGCGTATTTGCTGTTGTCTCGAGGGGTACGTGACAAAGGCACGTAAAGGCCACCGACAGGCGACAGCCGCATGCTGGCAAAGGGTAGGGGAAGTAATGCAAATTCTATCGTTCTACGCCAGCTAACAACAGCATACCAATGGCATTCATCTCTTACATTCACCTTTGCAAAGCTGCAAACGTATTTATTTACAAATATTCTCGCTGGTTGATTTTGTGCAAATTTAAATTCCCTGCTCATGCGACACTACCTTTGTCAAGTCTTAGCGGCATGACGGCTGTCATGTTGTTGTACCCACGTCGTGGAGTGGCAAATTTTGTTCTTAACTCCTGCGTGCTTTCGCAAACCTCCACACCACTCTGCTCCAGCTACTCACCAACTCGCTATGGCAATTTTAGCATTCGCATGTAAATAAGCTATTAAAAGTGAATTTTAATAAATTTAAAGGCTTTCACCAGTCGCCATGTTGAAAGTTTCGTTATTTTAGCGCGCACTGTTATTATTAGTTTTTTTTTGTTTTTTTTTTTTTGTATTCCAAAAACTGCTGCGGCCCTCTCATACTCGTACTAGTTGCACCACTACTTTCCTGCATCCACAACTACATTGTTAATGCTGGCATAAAACATACCTCTATGTAAAGCTGTGCGTGTGTGTGTGAGCCATGCTACACCAAATCATTATCCTTGCCGCCGTGTTGAGGGAGAACGTAAATGCATTTTGCTATAATTATAGAATGCTTTTAAAAATGTGTGGCATGCCACTGCCATCGACTTGCCTCGTCATTATTGACATGCTCGTGGCGCCAACAGCGTTGTTCTCATTTTTAATTTTTTTTTTGTACCTTTGGTTTTGCATTATGAAAAGCAAAACTGCGCGCACTATGTATGTTTTTAGGCATTGTAAGCATTTGGTAAATTAGTAGTCTCGGCTGTAGGCGTTTGCCACAGGTGCATTCGAAGCGCTAGAGTGCCGATTTTAAAATAATAATTGCGTTCCCTTTTTGCTCTCATTTAAACTTTGTTGCATATCATGCCGCTACATGGCTACATTATTAATCATAATCATATTTTTTTAATGTTGCATTGACAAGTTATTTGTTTGAAAGTATGGAATGCGCGCGATAGGAGCACAAAGTATTTTGCGTTGTTGCAATGACATGAAATTAATTTAGCTTTCTAATGGATGGCTTCTAATTAACAACTTACTTTTTGTAATATGCAAAAAAGTTACAATTTGTTTAAATATCCACGAAGATTCTCTTTATTTTGTTCACAAAGTTATAAGGGATACATTGGACGGATCTTTATTATTCAAACATCCATCTTATTATATTTGTTTAATTTTTTTTTCTTTCCTCACATCGATTAATTCTAATCAAATGTACTCAACAAGCAATTATAACTAGTTCATAAATTATAAGTTTTCGTTACTCTAGACGGAGCTCATGGGTAACTGTTTTAGCTGAGAGACGTTTGTATGGAATAATGAATTATGTCCTAATAGTTGAATAAAACACAGCAAATATGTGTTTAATATTATTAAAAAAACCAAAAACATTTAAAAACCAAAAATTAATAAATTGAACATCCAGTTTCGGTGCATTTTTTTTTTTAAATAAAGAGTGTAAGTTTTTCAACCACTTTTTTTAAATGTTTGTTATTTTTCTGTTGGCCTAATAAATGTTAACAATTAACAATTTTATTGTGCTCAAGGCCAGTTTATGAAAGATTTTTTTTGGGAAAAAACAACAACAGTCTTCTTTTTATACCTGAGCGTACTTGTAAACAAGGGTATTATAACTTTGTTCCCGGTTGCTTGTAACAGCATAACAGAATCAAAATAGATATAGACATATGTATACCAAAATGCTCAGAATGAAAAGAGAAGTCGATTTAGCGATGTCTGTCTGTCCGTCCGTCCGTGCAGACGGTAACTTGAGTAAAAATTGAGATATCTCAATGAAATTTGGTACATAGATTGCTCTTTGGACAGGGTAGGTTGGTATTGAAAATGGTCAATAACCACGCCCACCTCCCATAAAACGGAAGTTTTGGAAAATGCATAAATCACGTTTTTTCGGAATCTATTAAAACGAATTGATTGAAATTCGGTATTTGAAGCGATTTTTAACTAAGAATTTAGGTATTTATGTAATTAAGGAAAAATGAGCGTTGCCAAGCCCACTTAAAAAAAAATGTCTGTATCTCAATAACGGTATAAGATATCGTCACAAAATTTGGTGAACAAATTTTCTTCAATATCGCTGTTATCATCGTTAAACATTTTTGAAATCGTACCATAACTTCGCACACCTCCCATATAACGGAAATTTTGAAAAATACAAAATTTTCGTTTTTTCTTCTTCTGTTGGAACATATTAATTAAAATTTGTTATTAACTAAGAAACTTGATTTGTATGAAATTTGAAAAAATGGGCGTTACCACGCCCACTTATAAAAAAACATCTGTAGGTATCTCAATAACGATGTAAGGCATTGCCACAAAATTTGGTGAACATATTGTCCTTGATATCACTAGCATCACCGTCAATTATTTTAAAAATCGGACCATAACCACGACCAACTTCCACATAACGGAAATTTAAAAAAAAATGCGTAAAGTTTAATACTAGCAGCGATTTGAAACAAAAAAACGGTTGTTTATGAAATTATGGGCATCGCATAAATATACAAAAATACATCCAAGGGTATATAAAAATCGAATTTAGCATTTCTTACTTGATATTTAATTAATTAAAATAATTCTTCATAACCACTTCTCCCAGGCTTTGAAGCCTGGAGCTCGGAGTTGCAGAGCCAACACGCTACATGCTGTGCTACGCTAGCCGAGTTGGCTGTTGTGTTTATTTCATCTTGCCTAAACAAACCAACTACAAACAAGAGCAAACAAATCTTTCATAAACCGGCCTTGAGCTCAATAAAATGGTCAATTACTAACTACTTTTTTTAAATAAATGTATTATGTAACAAAATGTTTTATGCCAGCAATGAATGTATGTTTCTTTAAGCAAAGTACTTTTGAAACCCAAATACAAGTTTATAATTTTCCAAAGTTCTTCGTCTATAATACAGCAAACAAAAAAAATTCTTTCAAGAATGAATCTTTCGTGAAGCCTAAATTTTTTTCATTAAAATTTATCAACTCGCCACATTTAAAACTTTTTTTTTATTATAAATACGTTTAAAATTTGTTAAATCAGTTACAAAAAGTTTAAGAGCTTGGATTAAATTTTATAAATTTAATGTTTTCACAAAAACGCAATCTATTAATTACTTTACATTTTACGCAATATCAAAAAATTTTAACATAAAAACAAAGTTTGAAAAGCATTGAACAAAACTTGCATTTTTCAACAACAAAACATTTTCTTTATGAATATTTTGTTTAAATAAATTTTAACTTGGAAACGGAAGATAGTTATTGGGGAAAAATCCGGTGAATTTGAATGATAGGGTTCGAGTTCGTGTCCCAATTTACTTATTTTGACCGCCCGTGAATGGCCTTGTAAATAAAATAAGAGCAAAATTTTATCGAAATTCTACTTCAGTTTAAATTGCAACCAACCAACCAACTTATTTTATCTATTTTCCGCTAAAAGCAATATTGATTAGTAGTTCTACTTTTTATTAAAACAAAAGTTGTTTCAAAAGTTTAGCGACTACTAACCGCAATTAAAAAAAATTAATACGAAATAAAAAATAAATAAATGCAAAACAGCAATGCCAATAAAATGCGAACAAAATTAAACATGGAAAATGGGAAAACAAAAAATGTTCAGTGGCTTTTTTCCAGAGTTTTTAAGTGGTTAAACTTTTAGAATTCGTTTGTCCAACAAACAGTTGCTTTTATGAATAGCTGCCTTATATTCTGCACATTTAACGCGGTTACGCGTCGGTTTTCGTACAATTCAGAATATATTTTATATATGTATGTGTTTGTCAATATAAGTATATTATTAATACATAAAAGTCAATATTCATGCATCTGACCAACTAGACTATGCTATTAAAGCCAGACATCTCTGCTACCAACAAATTGCAAATTAAGAACTAATTTGCTAGCACGAATTTATAGAACGTCCGCCGTTAGCGATGCAGTTCAAAAACCGCTGCCTCTCCTTGCAAAGAAAAAGCGCAATATCAAAGCGGAGAATATCTTTGCCATCCTCTACAGTTGCAGTTTATTGTGAAAAAGCAGAAATATCTAATCACGCTCCACTGGACAAGGCAATGTCGCGCCTTTGTACGAGTATGCAATAAAGTTTAGCGGATAAAAGGTAGATAGTGATAATAGATAACACTGAAAAAATGTGCTTTCAGTAATGAATCCATTGTTTAAGAACTAGTCTGATATTTTATTATTTTTGAGAAAAAAAAAATATATAAACATTTGCAATCCATTTATAAATTCATTGAATGAATTTCCAAAAACCGAAAAAACTTTCGAGTAACTATAATGTTCTCATTACAAGATTCGTTGCTACTAGCAACTTAACTAATCTATAGTGAACTCATAAACACATCCGGAAGGAACTGAAAGTGTGGATCGCAAACTTCTTAATATGTTTTAGAGACGAGACTTCTGCCGTTGCCACAGTGAATTCTTTTATCCTCGTATGCCCATTAATGTCCGATTATGACAACTGCGAATTAAATCTGCTTTAATATGAATGGCTGTCTTTCAAATATTGCTTATTTCTTCGTTGATTGAAGCACCCTTATTTTGGATAGTTTTTCGCACGTTATTTGTCTCAGCTCATGCCACTATAATCGTCAATTAGCTGCAGAACTGCAACAAAGCCCTCAAGTCGATCAGCGGCAGTACTTGGAATAGAGGCTTAAAAACGTTGTTTAAAATATTCAAAACAATTGGTCGCTCGCAGTGTAAATGCCGAGAACAAGCTAGACCCAGTGCATGAAGTTTCAGATATCGAGATTAGTGAGATTCAATTCCTATTTATTCAAAATCAACAACTCCCCGATCGACAGCAAACATTTCACACAAGCCCTACCAAGCATACTCACTTCTTGTGTCTCCCTTTAATAAAAATTTCAATCAACTGCTCACAGGTTCCTTTTGTCTATACCAAATCTGAATGGAAAAAAAATTTCAGTAATGGGAGAACTTAATATGAAACTTATTTAAATTTTTATAACCACCAATTTCGTTGATATGCGAGTCAATCAATATATTTCGCTTATTATTAGCGTAGAATTTCCGTAAATTTTTTACAATGTCCTGTTCTCTTGCACGCAAATTACAAATGATTTTTACTGTGTAATGCATTGAAATAATCAAAACTTCAATCCTTTCACGGCAATATCATTCTCATTCCATTAATATGGAAAGTTTGCAATGTCGACTTCTTTCACTCGGGTTAAGCGGAAAAGTTTAAACAGTGAAAGCATAGAAATTAAAATTAAATGTAAAAAAATATAAAACAAAATGGAAAATTCAAGCAAGCGATGAGAAGAGAAATGAGTGAGAGTAGAGTTATTGCGCGTAAAAAATAAATCCTGAAAAATGAGCGAACGACTGAAACAAAGTTTAAGGTCTAAACAGAATTGCGACATGCGGGAAAATGGCAGCGATTAACACTGTTTAGAAATACGCATGCGAAATCAAATGCTATTAAATGGTTGTCAATAAATCCATATACAAGGGCTCCTAAGAATATCAAAGTGGTGTTTTGCTCACCTATTTCCCCATAGTTATAGTAATATATACATTTATTGTAAGCGAATCTCATGAGCAAAGCAAATTACACAATTTTAGCTATTTACTGATGTTCATTTCTTTTGGAATATTATTCTTAATTTTAATTTAATTATCTAGCGTTGTTGTTCTTTGTAAACTTCCCAACTCACAGCATTCATAGGCACACAAAGTATTACTGGCGTTTTCTTTTGAAAATTGTAAATCGTTCATATGACGAATCCCATAATCTCTGTTTGTAGCATAAAGTTCAAGGAAGCAAAATAAAAGTTGACACAAAAAATCACAACTAGCAAAAGTGAAATTGCGAAAGCAAGTAAGGCAGCAAACTGCTAACTACTTAACATAACTAAGCGTTTCTTTAACGAGAACTCACAGTTGGTTGATCCAACTAGAAAACTGCACAGGTTCAATCGTTTGTACGTCCAACTAATTCGACCAAATTTCGCACTGTGTGTGGTGCGGGTGGTGGCATAAGCATAAAAAGGCTGACTGTCGACTGCCGACTGCCGACTGCCGCCAGTTGTTAGCTTGTCTCTTTCCGGTCTTTCGCTTTCCTCTATTACCATTTCACCATCAACTAGTTATGCCGCGTTTCTTGTTCGGCTTTCATGGCGCTTAACAAAAAACTATTTAAAAGTTACCGTCGCTGATAAGATAACAACATTGGCAACGACAATTCTATGTAGAAACAAATGCAACAGGAAAAATCCAAAGAAATGCGACACAAAGTGGACACTGGATACAGGCACTTGGCGCTTCGAGTATTTAAGTATTAATACCGTTCACTTTTCAGAACATTAAAATAAAAGAAATAATGAGTGAGCAAGTTCAAATTGTAGCTTAAGTTGTTGCTGAGTCATTTTTCTCATTTTTAATTTAATTTCTTTTTTTTTGCTCCGTAGAATTAATTAAAGCAAATGGTCACAAAGTGTGCTGCGACTGCTCGCAAACAATCACAAAGTCTAAAGTCTGACTAAAGGTCAGAAATGATTACGTCAAAGTGAAAGGCAAATGAGGAGATTGTTAATTAATTAAATGTGACTAGATAAAATACAATGTTTTATAACAAGTATTTTTAACAAATAAAAAGTTGTGAAGTTGGCGTTAAACTGTTTCAGTTGTAGGAATTTAGGCGATTCATATAAGCAGATATTTGTTAGCGATGTTAGTTATAAAATTACTAACTTGATTTAATTAATTTTATTATTGCTAAGGATACCCTTCGCCAAAATTTTAGGCAACTATTTGTGCCTTTCAAAGTAAACTGGTGTAAAGGAGTGGATAACCCTTTAGGAAACTTCTTTGTCTCCATATAAAAATCGCTAATAATGCTGTCTGTTGTACAGATGTTTACTCTAGAGAAGAGGGCTATAAGAGCTGACAGCCAAATATGAACTCTAAACCGACTTGTGTCTTAACCGGAATTCGTTTCAAAATACATCTTTAACTGACCCTACCAAACCCCTCCTTGACTATATTCAAGAGCGTTCTGCTGGCAGTCTGATCAATGGAATTAAGTTGGACTTCGACGAGTGATTGTCTCGTTGTTCACAGCGTAACAAATAGCATCTGAAGATAAATTCTTCAATCAACAACATAATAACTATCTAAGTATCCAAACATTTAATACTAATTATTAATGCCTCAATATTACTAGAGATAACAGACAAGTTTGGTATCCAGGATGACAGACCGGTACTATATATGCACCGATATAGTACCCTAAAGGGTTTGTATGTATGTTTATTATTTGCTTTTTTGTCTATAAAATTCCAAATAATAATTGATGTTATTTTTCTGCGACTTTGTTATTTATTTAATAGAATATTTCGTAGAAAAGGGAAAGCCCATGGTGGAATTATATACATGTGATGTCAGTAAACCGAATAGCTGTAAATTTTGACATTGCTCGCTGGCTTATTTCCAGTGTCGCCCACTCCCCTACCCTCTTATGCATAGGCATACTAAAATAGTATTAAAAATATTCCTTTCATATATTTCGTTTTTTTTTTTTTTTTTGCTTCAAGGCGAATTTAGTAATGTAACGTATTTTCATGGAATGTTTTCGCAGTTGTGTGATTTATAAAAATATATTCCATATAACAAACAAGATTAAAAGAGCGACTGTATTGGTTTTAGCTTCTGACTTCTGAACTATCAAAACTATTTTGATGAGAAAAACCATGAAATTATAATTTTGACGTCTACAGTAATATTGAAAAAATAATAAATAAAAAATGGTTAACTCTATTCTTGGCCTAAAAAATGTAAGTTTTGTTGCGAATTTTGTTTGAGCTCAAGGCCAGTGATCCAATAATTTAATAAAACAACATTTATTTTATTGATTGGTATTTCTTGTTGTCGAAATTTCGATCTCAGTTTGATATAGATATTGTTTTAATAAATTATTGGATCACTGGCCTTGAGCTCAAACAAAATTCCCAACAAAAAAAATTTAAAAATTCACACATTCTTCACATTTTGAAAATTGAAAACTTTGTGACGAGCACTTACATTTCAAAAGACGATTAAACTATATGTCTTATATCGTTTTCGGCTCTTCATTCGATCGTCAAAGCGTAGGTCATCAAAAATTATAATGTTTAACTCGTCATTTATCAAAAATAAAAAATATAGAGTTTACGCAGCAATTTTGAAAGAAATAGTGAATGAATATTTGAATAATAAATTTATTTTATCACGTTCCTCGATTTTTTATCGGCCGCCAAAAAAACTTTTTCTTAAAAATCGATATGGCACAAATTCATACATAGAAGAATACTAGGTTTTTCCTGCACAGCCCAGATTGCACCTCATAATAAAACATATAGTTTTTTAATTTATGATTTACATGTCTTTTCCATATACATATTTGTTTTTTTCGATTAAGATGTATGCAGGAAACATATGTACATACGCGTATCTTATCCAAATACCTTATAATAATTTTTGTAATTTCTTTATCCTTGACTTCTTTTCTCCCCTTTTTACTGCTTTAAAAATGCATGCCACAATTAAGACGGTCTGTCATTTGGTGAATTCGAACTGACATCACCTGTATATAATTTCACCATGGGAAAGCCTGAGATTAAAATATTTGGCTTTATTCGTGTAACTTTGTCAACCAATTTTCTGATGTATTTGTTACGGGTTTTGGTCTTAAACTGAAATTAAGTTTCTTACCATGCGTTTTTTCTTCTTCAAAATGACGCTTATTTCTGAAAAAAAAAAAAAAACATGAGTATTGACAAATATTTATATGAGACAATTAATGTTTGTTAAAAAAAATGTTCAGTCTTATAGCAATTTTATATTCGTTTTCTTTTTCAAGATAACTGAGATTAAAACCCTGCAAAACTTTTCTTTTGAAAGTACGTAGCAAAAGGTTAAGAGCCATTTGGAACGAGTAAAACCAATTTCCTGTAAATGTATATACCTCGAAATATTTGAGAGTCTCGTTTGACCTAAACCGTAGCATGCAACACTACTATCATACTATTTTATTAGAAAATAAACCAACACAACCTTTGAAGAACTTAGTGAGAAGCCCATCAAATAATTCAAATATGAAGATCCAATGCTTTACAGTGCAACTCGAGCTGAAATTTGAATATTAACTTTGACTTTCAGTGCATAGCTCATCAGCAACATCACAATTTATGCATCGCACAAAAATGCTAAAATAATGCTGATGTTCAATAATATATTCACAATTCACATGTACATGTGCATACATACATATAAAGCTGACTAATTGCAGGGTGTTCATTGAGAGGCGAAAGGATTTCATATAAGAGACATGCAAAATCTTTGATAAGCTATTGTATATGGCAAACCAGTGCACTTTGGTAACCAATAAGAAGCTTAATGAGAGCCTAATTATCAAGAAGGCTCAGACAAGCTGCAAGCAAGCACACATGCATACATGCATACATATTATTAAGGATGCTTATTAAAAAGCACTTCTTGATAATTGGTGACTGAAGGCTTTTAGCGAAAGATGAGAAATGTTAATTTACAAAGTGTAAGTGCACTTTTCTAGTCATGCAGATAAATTTGCTTGTATGCTGATTTGAAAATAGGCCAATGAATAGCACTGAAACGCAGCTCAAATCATCTTAATTTTCCACTTGTAATAAAACCGACAGTGCTGTTATGATAAGTACTCTTAGGCAGTTATGTTTTACTAATTTTGTAAGACTTTTCCAAGAGCAGGATATCGGAGAAAAAGCATACTCGTAGTAAAACATTTTGAAACGGTGAAGCTTACACGATTTACTTATTTTGTCGCTTTGTATTGAAGTCACGTCTTGCATTCGTTTTTTAACCTCCGCCGATAAGCTTGTGCTTGTGTGAAATTTTTAACACTGTTCAGACATCAAGAAATGAAATATGAGAGACGAATTAATTCGCTAGATAGTGCAATAGACGATTAATTTGGAAATTCTGCCAACCTATTCGTGTAATCTACTTGCTATTTATTTTTAGACAATGCACTATGGTTCCTAGGACCACATTTTCTGGCCAAAATTCAAATAACTGTAATATAGTTTTGAAATTTTGCATATATATAGTAAATAGGGTTTATAGAAAGAATGGGAGTGTTTAAAAAGCTGCCACGCGCATCTATCTAATATACAGTGACTCAAACAAATGACCCCGTGGGGAATATTTTGCCATAGCAAGAATTCTTTCCTTTCGAATTTTTTTAAAGTTTTTTATTAAAATATAATTCAACACAAATAGCGCAAATCAACGTTAAACATTCTGCACAAAATTTCAAAAAATTCGATGAGTTTTCCCAAAATTCTGAACCTTGTATTTAGAGTTTTAAAACAAATTGCGAGTACGCAGCCCAATGAATTTTGGTATAAGGAAGTACACGTTTTCGTCGGCTCAGACTGCGCAATGATTTTAACAATATTTTTGAAAACTTTTTTCGTATAACGTATAAATTTTTTTAAATTTTCGTTGATTTGTAATAATTATCGTATATTCTCTTGGAAACTTTCAACTACAAAAACAATTTTCGTTATACGAAAAATATTCTCTAAACCTGTGGAAAATTTTACAAAATAGGTTTGAAATTTAAATAATTTCTGATTTTTATTGGGTGATATTTTTATAATATTTGTATGTATGTTTAAACTTATTACCGTTAGTAGTAAATAATAAAATATTTTTTAGTTAACATATAAGAAGCTAACACCAGCGTAATAACATATGTACATAAATATTAAATTGAATCATTTTCTAATTATTTAATAGCTCTTCGTATCCACAGTTAAGGCCCAAATTACCTTCGTCGTTCTCATCATTTTCGTCAACGTCGTTTGCAGAAAATGTATCAGCGTCACCATCCGCAGAGCTTAATAAAGCAATAACTTCCTTAGGAAGTTGCATTCGTTTTTGTTTTTTTATGCGTTTGTCGAGGCTAATGCTAGAAATTAAAGGATATGATGTGTCAAAAGCTCTATTAATCACGTCAGTTAGATTGCTAATTCGGCTGTTTTTCCGAGCATGATGTACCCTATCCGATTTATAAATTTTATTGTGTCTAAGAAAAATTATTAGTGGTCTAAGAAAAATGTGAATTATTCAAAAATCGCAAAAAAGAGCAAAATAATTTTTTGCACACAAACTCCAAATTGTGTTATTTATACAATCACAAAGTACCAAGACTACCAACTGCTACCAATTTTTATAAGCTCTACGTAAAGTTAAAAAATATTACTTAAGCCAAAGTTAATATTTAAATAAATTTTTTTCAAACTTAACAACAGTTGAATGTATTAATATTCGAGAAACAAAATATAATTATCTTTATTGTTAGTTTCCATTTTTTTCTTTTAGTTAATTTTAATTTGTTTATAAAATATTCAGTTTTGAGTTTTAGCCAAATTTCACCACTTGTATAAGCAAATAGGCAAAGTTACAATTTAACTGCTGACCACATAACGGTAAACCGATTAAAGGGAAAACAAAATATGCAATTAACTCATGCGAAGTATCAGCTTAGTGATGGTAAAAAAACAGACGAAAAATCGGAACTTTTAAAAATCGATTTTGGCCAGAAAATGTGGTCCTAGGAACCATAGTGCAATGTATAAAAAAACATTTTTTTCTTCGTATAGGTCGGTCTTTGGAACTAGCGTGGAGATATTTTTTATTTTTTTATGGCATTTAAGTGTTGATAATTTCAACGAAACGCTTGATCAAGCCCTGCTTCTACGATTGTTGTAGGCCTACATTTCGGTACTATTGACATAGATCACTGCCTCCTTCGATTTGTTTCATGCTACGCTTATCCCACGCAAGGAGTACGTGAATGAAAACACTTCCACAATAATAAATCGAATTCTTATTCAAGTTTTAGCGGGAAAGAATTATTTTGGAATCAGTGTAATGGCAGGAAAATGCATATGAAATGGCCTGGTTAGAAATATTGCCACGGGGTCGCTTCGCCCCGACAAATGCACATATGGACCTCAGCTTCAGATGAGAGCCGAGAATTGTGCAGTCGCAGCTCTAAAATTTTGCTAAAGCTCCTTTCGTTTTGTAGCAGCAGTGAAGAGGTGAAACAATCGCAGCACTGCCTTCTTGGCAGCTCAGCGTTTGCCAAACTGTGGAACATCAAAATGTTATCGCTTCGGAAATATGTAAATGCCTTTGATTCAAATTAATTTTTATATGAATGTCATTTCATTATCAAGGAGGAAAATCGTACAAATCTATGTAAAAGTATGCACGCAAAGTTACAACAGCAAATTTGGCAAATTTGTATATTAAAGATAAAACAAATTTTATACAAAATTATTCACAAATTTGCTCTGTGAAGCACTTTACAAATAAATAATTTTAAATTCGCAATTCGAAAATTATCAATTAGTAATAAATCTTCTTCAAAGCTGATTAAAAAAAAAGTGTCATGCGGAAATGACCTAATTTTATTTTTGTTGAATTTTTGCAGAAATAAAATGAATTCTTTGCGCGCTTACCCACTAAAACACAAAAATCAAATGCAAAAAGCTTAGCCACCGGAATCAGATTTAATAAATCATCTGCCAGCTTTGCTCGCCAGCTTGTCGGCTCTCTGTTCAGCGGTGCACAACGCTAATCACTAATAAGAAAAAAATGTAGATACGAGTATATGTAATAATTGCTATTTGCAAATGGCTTAATTGAAAAGTACTTATCGTGAATGGCAAAGAACTGGCATGGCTCATTTACCGGCTTTTCACACTTGGCAATAGTTTTGCTGATTTGCTGATAAAACATTTTATCGTCAGATTTCAATTTGAAAAAACAACAACAGTTTCTAATAGTAGAAGTTATTGTACTATTACGGAGACCACCACATCAGACTTCTTTTTTATTTAATTTTCCAGGCTTTGAAGTCAAGACCTCGGTTTGTTTTTTTTTTTTTTCAAATAAGATCTTAACAAATTTATCAGGCGTAATTTATAGATATCTTACGGAAAAATAAAAATGACTAGAATAAGCAGGTGGGCGTAGGCACAATAATTTAATTTAGTTTATTTACCAACGATTTTTGACAATTTTTTACGAATACTCTTTCACAATTCCTCCTATTTAAAAAATAATAGCGATTTTGCGTTTTATGGTGAAAAATGCCAGTAAAATTTTTTTTAAAATCAGTATTGATTGAACTACATATTTGCATACCCAATAAAATTCTAACATTTTTTAAAAAAAGTTCGAAATTTTGATAATTTGTTATAATTGGTGTTTACGGTTTATTTTGGACTTGACAAATAATTCTAATTAATTAGAAGAAAAATAAAGTACGCCAAATTTTTTAATTATGTGGTTGTGCTATAATTTATGAACAGAGTATATATGAATGTCACGTTATTGAATAGGTTTGAAAGAAAAGACTGTAAACTGCTATAGAATAAAAAAATTATATTAATCGAACTATTTTTATGATCTCAAGCTCACACCACGGTTGGGCAAATATAAACTGAACTAAAAATATATTACGTTTACTTATAACATAACCTAGTTGAGTAACATTTTACCAGTTTTATGGTGAAAACGCTGTATTTTCTTCACATGTGTACGTGTGTATATGCACATATGATAGTACATAAATATGTACGCGAAAAGCATTAAAAAAATTTTTTTTTTTAACTAAGTACATAAATCAAAATTGCATGGTTAGATTTTAATTAAAATTATTAAAATTCGATTGTATACGTATCGATGAAGCGTAGAAAGTTCAACACATTCATCGAATAATATGAAAAGCAAAGCTAACGGAAGTGAAGTAGTGAAAAAATATATAAACGGTTTATTATACATACAAACATTCATACAAATATGTGTATGCTCATCCATGTGAATAAATGAGGTTAAAAAAGCATATGTGTTTTAAAAATTAAAAGGTTAAAAAGATTTCAATTAGATTTTGTTGCATTTTGTTAATGTATTTTGCAAACAAAATCCAAAAGACAACATACGGATAATTTTAAATTTTTTTTTCACTAATAGTTTTTATTATAGCAGACACTTTTTAATTTTTTAATTTTAAAATTTTAAGCTAGCAAATAAAATAACAAAAAATCTATACAAAACTTATTAATTCATTTATTATGAATTCACAGCCACTTTATGTGCATTTTAGTTATTGCTACTCACATATGTAGCTGAGTCAGCTTAAATGCTCTTTAATTGTGAATTGAATGAATGTTTGGAAGTACTCAAATAATTATTATGCATATTAATTATTTATTTATATCAGTAGTTTAAATAAGTATTTGATTAAAATATATATTTATATAAATAAACTCCTATACAAAATCATTTCCAAACATTATTTAGCTAAACTTTTACAGACATATACAAAATAAGAACTTGCGCAAAAGCATTTGAGATATTCGCTTTTCCTACTCTTTACATATGTAGGCAAACATATGTTAAAAAAAATAAATAAAAAAGGAGACAAAGGGTCATACATTAGTTTCTAAATATGTAGGTGTATTATCGATATCGCTGTCCAAATATTAACTAACAGCGGATACTGGCTATGGACAATATTTACGTTTAAACTATAATAATATAAGTTTGTATTATAAAATCAAAAAAAATTAATATCAGCAATAATTCGATGGTCTCTCGATATTATATTAGTTAAAAGAAAAAGCAAAGTTGTTCGGCCGCACAATATAAATATCAAAATAAGAAGGACCTGTCTACACAAAGTGTAAATAAATATCAGATCTGCACAGAAAAATGGTACGATTGGCAGATTTTTAATAATATCCGTCAAATATAATATTAATAAATAATAATTTTATTTTCCTTGATAAAGGCCGAAATCATGAATAAACTATCAATCGTATATGTGTGCGTCCACGTGAAAAGGGCCCACTTCGTCGCATCTAAGTTCCGAGATATATAAGTTTTTCGATACCTGGATCGATCTTCGTAATTTTTTATTATGGTTTATTATGAAACTATATACATTTACGTGTCGAATGACACCAAATTTAGCTGCCTAGGTATAATAGAAGGAATTAATTTTATTATTGGTCAAACGTTAAATCATTCATAATTTTCTGTAATCATCGGTTGAATTAGTTGAAAAAGCAAACATTTAGAAAAGGGCCCACTTTGTCGAGTTGATGTTAATTAGTTGTTTCACATAAAATAATGATTGAAAAATTATCTAAAAGTATTTTTTCTCATTCCGACTATGTTCCAGTTCGATTCATACGAACACCCATTTAACGTCCGAGTAGAAATAAAAAAAGTCGAACTTTCAACTTCGAAATAATTTTATATAAGCGATAATGAAGCAAGATAATGACGTAGATAATAATTAATTGCAACCCTGACTACACTTGCCTACAGCGGCTTTCACATGACTTCATGCTTACCTGCCGAACTTTCAATATCAATGAAGTTTGATTAATGTGTGACCGTATGTACATATATATATACAAGTTTTTACTAACATAATTTTGCTTTTGAATAAAAGTTTGATCGTGCTAAGACAACTTTCGTGATTATAGGTAACGATAACACGAGGCACACAGAGTTGTATATGGAATATTATCGTTATAGTCTAGGATTATTTTATAATTTGGAATTAAGAGCAATTTGGGATTGAGAGTTAGGTTTGTAAAATCTGCTTTTAAGTAAATTTTGTCTAGATACAAAATATATGCATAGCAAGCACAGAGAGGAACGAATGCAAAAATGTAACAGGCTTAGAGCCAGGATCGATGGCTCTATGAATATATGGTCGCAAGTTCTAATATAAAATCGTCAGTAAGATTAAATGTAGTGAACCATACTAAACATTTGCTTGCGGAAACTTGAGGCGGAACTTAAAACACTAAAAAAAATGTCCATAGATTGCTGAAGACCTCTGTGACTTTTATGCTGCATTGGTCCCTGAGCACACCGAAAAGGGAGTGGAAATACCTCTTCTATACTTTAAACGCACATTAAAAATAACCGAATACTGTCTTATCGGCACATATGGAAAGAGGATATCCAACCAGTGATTTTTGTTGCAGCTGTGGACATGAAGAGCAGGGGGCGAGCATCGATCGCTAACTCTGCCACTATCCGCTCTGTTGAAGGCGTTCAATCTATTCTTTAAAAAAATACTTTTTGATTCGCTGAACTCTGTCAACATTTTCTCTTTTTACAAAACGCTAAGAGGGATTCAAAGTTTAAGGAAAGGGAGGATTAAAATGGATTCCTTCAGTAGTATCACAACGTGCTTTTCGATTTTCAGTCCACATTTGCTGGCAGCCACTCCCACCTAAATTTACAAAATGTTTTTTAATAAATCTATTTAATCCATTTAACTTCTCTGCAAATGTATCTACGACTAAATATTGCATGGTAATTTAAAATTTTTAAGATTTTAAAATATCCGTCTTATTGCTTATCCTTATCGACGCGACTTCATCAACAACAATTAATTAAAAATTGTTTTTATTTTCACAAACGCTTAGATTAAAAATTGACTAAAACAATTTGTTTGCAGTTTAAAAAGTGCTCATTTTGTAAAGCATTAACATCAACTGGTGGAATTGTGGCGTGGTGTGCAAAATTTATTTGCAAATGGTTACTAAAAACAAAACGACATTAAATTTTTTTAGTGCATTTTAAAGTAGCAACACAAACAAATTAATATCACTTTCCAGTATACACATACACCTATTTGTTTACCCGCATATTAGCAAGCAAACAAGCAACTGGAAAAAAGTTTCGCGAGTCATGTCAGTGCACCGGTGGCGCAAACACAGGCACATGCACTTACATAAATAGTTCCGGACGCCATCGTTGCTGGCGTAGCAAATGGCTGAGTCGTCGCGTGTGCCACGCTGTGCATGCAAAAACATTTAGTTTTACATATGACTATGCAAATGTGTAGATACATATGTAATTATAAATATTCGGGTGGGAAGTTGCTTTGCACAGGTGTCTAATGAAAATAGAGAAGCTAAGGCCAACAGTTCTTCAACTATGTAACTGCACAAACTGCTGGAACTCAAGCATACTAGAAAAATTTAGTTACCGGTTAAATTTACGCTAATTTAGTACACAAGTACCCAAAGTAAAAATAATTTATTTTTTTCACATTACATTATGTAAATGTTTATTAAACTTTAACGAGTCATAATACATTATGTTAAAAATAAGCTTGTTTTAATGAGGGGAGCGAAACGAATGCTTTAGTACTTTTGAAATTCTTTAATTAGTAAGTGTGGCAAATAAGATTATTTTGGTTGCAATATGTACCGACGATTTAGTGAGAATTTCAGAATTTGCCTTATTGAGCTTTTAAATACATATATGCGTCGGCTAAAGTCATTTATGTTTAAGTTAAAAATATTTGCGTACAAACTTTTACTAAAGTAACACATGACGTTGAATTTAAAGTTTTGATTTTTTTTTACGAGTATATGCTAAAGTGTATAATTATAGCCAATCAAGCATTATATTTATATATATGAATGCATGCTTAATTTTTGAAATGTACGTATATTTGTTTTAGCATGCGCACCAGTACTAATAATACATACACAAAATATTTATTTCGTTAACTGCTATTTTATTTGAATGTTTGCGCTTACATGCACTATTTATTACATTATATTTTCCCACCTACATTGCAGATAATCAGCATTTATTTTTGAGCTAGTTTCATATTTTATAACCTGCTTTTAAATATCGAGTCATTTCGTACTACAAAGGCAAACAATTACGATTGCCAAGTAATTTAAAATTTTACTTTAAAAAAATTATTAGCTAAGTAAAATTATATAGATGATATAACTATAAAATAGATGAACTTTATATTACGAGAAATATAATGATTTTACATTTAATTCTAGGACTACCAATTCCCACCGGGGTGACAATTTTGAATTTCACTTCATAATTATTTAGCAACATTTGCTCGCATCGAAAAATGCTTCATACTCACTGACCAAAATTCCGATATGTAAAAGACAATGAAAGAATTAAAATTTGTATTTACCTTTTTTAATTTACTTTATTACTATTGAGCGCACAAAATATAATTCTTTTACTTTCTAAACCTTGATGTTGAAATTCACATATGACGGTTTTCACATTCATGTGTTCCGCGCATGCAAGTTTTTTTTCATTTTCTGCATAATTGCCAGCTGTTCCTTCTTTATTTTATAATGCCGCACATGTAGCACTTGCCTTGATTTTTATTCTCCTAGTTGCATCTCGTTCTTGGACTTCATATGCTTCAAATTCTTCTTCTTCTTCACAATCAAAGTCTGGCTTTTTTATAAACATAGTTAATTGGAGGGTTGTTTCGAGTAACATCCTAAATAGATAAGCAAAAGAAACTATTTTGCCGTTTTTATATGAAATCTTGAAATATCATTTAAGTTTACAGACCCCGATAGTATTTGCGGAAGACAAAGCTCTTCACTATCTCTTAATACCGTCAGGTTTGTTTTTTCCGTATATTGTATATGCCGCATTGAAAAAAAGTACCAATGGTCGACGAAATGTACCTCTTTTAGTGGAATACTGCGACAACAATCCATCTTGTTTTATTATAAAACATTATAACTTTTAGTTTATTTCTTGGTCAAAAAATAGTTGAGTCCATTTGGATTGTTGACAGTAAAATCACGGATTGTTTAAACTCGTTCGGACCAAATGATTTGATTGATTTTTTCTGACTTTAACCACGACAGACATTATTCAACTCGCTAACTCCTTGGCTAAAGACAGCGAGGTAAAGAAATTATCCATGGTTTTAATTCTTCTGGAGCCTTTGTATGGGGCGACCAAGTCTCTCACAACTCTCTCGCCTTGGTTTTTTTTTCTCATACATTACCTTATTTGCCAGTGTACAAATGTCTCCACGGAGGAAAGTTGCTGTTAGAGTTCCAAGCCCACCAAAATTTGAATCCATACTTTGCTGACTTGGAATAGAAAGGAAATAATCTACAGTAATTGACTCGTCCGGCCCGTATATGTGTTCTAATTTAAGTTTATTAGTTCGAATATGTCCTTTACACCAGCAGCTTTGTATGTTTTTTAGCGAAATACTCCAGAAGTGTGGTAGTTAAAATGAATGAATCTTAAGATATCTGAAAACCTTTTTCGAGACATTGTTCCACGATGCAGTGGGCATGAATTTTTTTCAAGAGTTCCATTACCAGCTCCCGACTCGACATATGACATCAAATGAAAAACAATATATAAGCAAAAGCTAAAACCCTCATCATATGTATATGATTGCCACGTTCTACGTGATTTGTCTGAATTTGCCTCATTCCATTGAGCATACACGAACTCTGCTTTTATGTTCCAATACCTGGTCAATATCAGGTCTCTTATAGGAGCCCTAAAAATGCATTCGAAAGGATTTTTATCACTGGACTAGGTCCCATAATTGCACTATCCCGAAAAATATTATGCACTGCTTGGCGTGTTCTTGACGGAGAATAATAAATAAATGTATGGCTTTAAATTATGAGTCTGCAGCAAGAATATATTTTAAGTGCATGAAATTTATTAAAAGGTCGCATATCTAGTAAATAAAAAGGCAATCAATCTGGAATAATCGAAATGGTAGATTAAAACTTATATTTTATAAGGCCTGGTCTGCATTTCG
Organism: Philophylla caesio; assembly: GCA_963971545.1. Classification (NCBI taxonomy): domain Eukaryota; kingdom Metazoa; phylum Arthropoda; class Insecta; order Diptera; family Tephritidae; genus Philophylla; species Philophylla caesio. Next base: position 96,569,153 of record OZ020608.1, on the reverse strand, counting down.
TTTTGGACAGAATTCTTCAGAATCGGAATGATTAAATCGAAATGCAGAATAGGCTTGTATGACAGTAATTTTATTGGATGATAAGTGAATTGATTTATTATTTTTATTGCTTAAGGGAACAATAATGAGTGAGCAGCACCAATTTTATTTAATTTTTTATTCCGAATTTATTTCGTTTAGTTTACAAAGCATGTCACAAATCAAAAGAATGCAATGGAGAAAATCAAGTTGGAATAAGTTTTCCAATGATTTTCTGATATTTTAATTTTTTAACATCGTACTGCTAAAACAGTAAATATTTGTGTTTTGTATTGTCGTACGCATTACTTAAGAACATAGCAAAGTTGAAAGGATATTTTCAACTAAAAGAAAAAAAGTATATATTTCCAAAAAGTAAGATACTGCAGATTTGCTTTTTCCTATGAATTTTATATTAAAAGCTAACTGGCTCAGCGGTTTGATACAAAATAGCTATATGTATATCCAGTAACTCAAATCAATATTTTTCAAGGTGAATTGTATATCACATACCATATAAAGTGCAGGGTTTTAATAATGATTTTCGACTTTGTGGATCGAATAACTATGATACACCTTATTCGCGAACATAAAAACGAATAAATCTACAAATGAATATTCAGTAGCTTATTTTATAAAATAATGAACATACCACAAAAGAAGAGTTTATATTTTATTAGTTAGTTCTATTTTGGAATTGCGCACTTGTTATATAAAAAAAAAATTTACATATTTTCCTATACCGATAACATTCACCCAAAAGCAACTTTAGTACAGATAATAACTCAAGCAGAGCTACTGAAACTATTTTAAGTTATAACGAGCATAATGCGCTTATATAATTTTAAATTCTTTTGCTCTTTTAAATACTCGTATTTATTATGTAAATAAATTATGCAGGAAGCTTGCTAAATACACATTGGTATATAAATATATGTACGTACACATTAGATGTACGATATTAATACCGTACACATATCCATTCTAGTATGTGCAAGTGAAGGCTGACGCTTGCGGCACTCGCGCGCGCACACAGTTCGTCCTACTGGTTTGGCTTGATTTGGTTTAGTTTGGCCTAGCCTTCGATGGCGAATGTCAATTATGCTTCATTGATTTGCCATTGCAGTTGTACGGCATCTTGTTTGAGTATATGTGAGCGTATGCATTTTTGAATAAGTGTATATACAGGGTGTTCCAAGAAATTGATTGTTTCATGGGCTGCGTCGAAATTGTTTCACAAGGATCTTGCTCTGGCTCTTTGAGCAGCGAAGTAGTGCATGACTTGCTTATTTATTAATGGGAAAAATCTAACATGACATTTTTGAGCTTCCATAGCTTTCACATGCTAAAATGAAAATTGTATAAAATGCAAAGTGCACGCTCGTTATTGGAATACCCTTTACTCGTGTTTACATAACCGTGAGCTTAATGCAAATTATTATGCAAATATTTATGAGGCAACTGAAATATGCATCACATCGACTATCTTCAATTAAATCATAAAATTCAACTCATAATTGTCAAAATTTTGGATATTTGAATGCAATGTTAATCAATTCGACATAGTAATTTTTTTTAATTTTCTTTATTTGCATATTTACTGTATAATTTAATTATTATAAAAGGATATCCTATTTCAAACTTTGAAATTGAGTTTTTTGTATTTGAATATTGACGTATGATAGCAAAATAAATGAGTATGTCTGATAACATTCACATAAGAGTACATACATAAATACTTAGACATTTCCAATAAATTTTTTTTTCAATGGAATTCAATTACCTAATAACATAATAATGGACTCCGTAAAAAAGAGGCAAAGAGTATCGCTCGAAGGGCACATAAGCTTTTAGTATAAGTCTTAATCTAAATACAACGATTTATATGTGTGTAATTTTCGGTGCATTTACTTTGTTCATCTTGCGCGGGAGGGAACAACCAAAGGTAAAGAACGCGTTGGCATGCTCTACCTATCTTGTTAATTTTTCAATTTAATAACGATTAGTTTTAAATAAATTTTGTTCCTAAAAATATTACTTGCGCAAATTCAATGTCGTATGCGTAACATTTTGTTTCATTTGAACACAACATGTCGTATGAGTAATTATTTTATACATTTGTTTCTACTCTTTTTGATATAACTGAAACTGGTCTTCTTCTTACTTCTTACTCAGATTTCTCAACATGGTGTCTGTATTTTTATATGTGTTAAATGAAAAATGAAAACTTTTTTAAAAATGTTATGATACGAGTATTGATCAAGTCTTAAGATTTCTAATGGTTTATTGTATCTATACAGAATCCACATTAGTAATCGAAATTTTCGTTTTCATGCGTAAAAAGGTATCACATGCAATTGCAGAGTGTCAAATTGTTTTAATCGCCATCAATCATATTGTCATAAGAAACTTTAAGAATAAGCTAATTCAATTCAAATTCCATCAGATACGAAAATTATTACACACACCTATTTAATACTTTGAAGAAGACTTTAATGGGTCTTCGAGTAGAGCTTGTACTTGGAAACAGAATTCAAGGAATATTGTATTCAAAAATTAATTTCCGCTTCGTTCAATTCTAAGATTACTGAATATTGCTTGAAAACGCTATTTTGAATGGCTATTGTAGTAAATGATAAACTCAGTTGTATTAAAATCATTTCATTGCAACATTTGTACGCACTAAAGGATAGACGAAAATGCATGCAAACATACGCATATAAATATGTTTGCTTAGGCTTACATTTATTTCCATGTTAATTCACTTTGAGCCACACAATTAGTCGCACTAATGATGTAAGTAATTAATGTCGCTGGAGTACGCTTTTATTTAGCAAAACTTTCATATATTAAAAAAAAACAGTTTGAATATTTTTTATCTCCATTTGGCCTAAGAGTTCTGTTTCATAAAGTAGTCATACAAAATTCGTAGAACTACAGAATTACAAAGTCAAATGAGCATACTAACTATGTGTATTCATTAAAAAAGTTTTGCGGCGTTCACATTTTTATAATTCACATATTTATTCATTACATTTGTAGTATGTAGTTTGAATATGTATGTACATGCAACATACGATGAAACATGAAACTGGCAACTAAATGCATTTTTTATTCATTGGGTTTACACATTATTAACTGTGCAATTATGTATGCATGTATGTACAATATGTGCCGTTTTATTACAAAACTTTTAATTTGTAGAGACTTTTCATTTTCGGTTTTTATATTAATGAGCAGTTTATTTAAATGCAAATATCTGACGGAATCATACTGTTTATGGCTGATTAAAGCAAATAAAGTGTTGGCCAATTTTCAAAGTCGTAAATTGTTGAATTCTAAACCTTAGATTTATCTTTTAAACATGTTAGTGGAGTTTATATGAATCACTAATTTTTTTCTCTTAACAAGTGAATTCAAATATTTTTGCTGCGGGCAGAAATATAATTGAAGAGAGTTGGCAAAAAGTTAATTTTGTTTTGAATCTTTGATTAATAATACAACTTAAGTTAAGATTTTTTGCGTACTCATGCGATCCATTGCTACTTTCGCCAGCCTTTAAGTCTCTTCTTTCGAAATGTTAAATACATGCATACTCGTACCTTAATGTCCCGATTTGTCTGCAATAGGTCTCTTCTGCTTAGTTCTACGTTCAAGTTTCTTTCTTTTCTCACTTATCGAGGATATGTATTCTGTCTGGGTAAAGCTGATGTGGTTAGAGAGTGACAAAGAGATTATTTTATTTATGTTAAGTTTAGATAAGTTTTCTTAAGTCTAGTTAAGTTTTGTTAAGTCTGGTTAAGTTTAGTTAAGCCTAGTTAAGTTTAGTTAAGTATATTTAAGTTTGAGAAAAGTTAATTTCGCTTTAGTTTAGTTTTGTTTGGTAAAATTTAGTTAGATTTAGTTTAGAATACTTAAGTTTAGTATAGTTTAGTTAATTTTGTTAAGTTCAGTTAAGTTTTCTATGTAAAGTTAACATTATGCTTGTTAAATTAAGTTAAGTCTATCTTCGTTTATTGAATTTAGTTAAGTTTGTGTTAGTTTAGCACAGTTCAGATAAGTTAAGTTTAAATTAGTTTAACTGAGATAAGTTTTGTTTATTATTAAATTATTAAAATTTTTAAATTTACCTTAAACTTGTATCCAATATATTTTTTATATTTATTTCAGTTATACTATTGCAAACTAAGAAATTTGCGATTTCGTTTCAGTGAACTATTTCGATTGGCTTGATAATATACAACTTATTTGAATGTTACTGCTCGAAATTTGTATACGTTTAAAAAAAAAATGTTTTATTTACGTTTATTTAACAATATTTTATTTAATTTCGCTTTTTATTTTATATAAATATCTCTTATTTTATTAAATTTACCTAATAGCTTTTAATATTTTGTTTCCAAAATTAGTTTTTTTTGTTGCGCAGCATGTTGTAAAAATTTAAAATTATTTCGTTCAGAAATTATGAACAAAACTTTACTGCAACGACGCATTTATTTTACAGATATCCCACCGAGAACTGAATTTATTTTTCATAAAAATACGAAAATACATCAATAACTTTGTCTAAAAGCTGCACTTTTACTTTTATACTTTGAAATGTAATCGCTTTAACATATCTTGAGTTGTTGACCGACTTCTTTCACACTAATCGAAATTTATTCCATTTATAACCTGTGATGCCAACACTTTCAACTGACTTCTTGCAACTGGTAAACTGTTAAACTTTCGGCAATTTATTATATTGACTCCATGTTAGCAGAATCAAAGCCAAAGTAACATAGAGACAAACGTAAGAATGAGCGGCAAAGGAGAGTGAAGAGCACAAAAACAAAAATCTGCGAAAGTGCGATGTGCAACTTTTACTGAAGAGTAAAATGAAAAAAATACGAATTGTCGAATATGAATTTCCCCCGAATGTATGCATGTGCATATGTTAATATCTTTTCTCTTACGTACATACATAAAAATATATTTAAAATTGGCGCTTACTGCTTACTGCTTCGAACGCGGCTCGCACGGATCTGTAGTCAATAATTAAGTTATATCCATTCGTATACGGCAGCTCTGAATTCTGCTAAGGCTAAAGCGCTGAAATACAACATTGTAGGAAAGGAAAAATGCCACCAAAGGAATATAAAGTCTAGTTTATTTCTATTCTATACTCAAACTCTCCCAATATAAACTTCAAGTTTCATACTCGAATCAGCACTCTGATTCTTAAATGAGGAAAGCTTTCTTAAGACAAAATGAAGAAACAAACAAGAGATGCGCCAGATATTCACAAATCGACAAACGTTAAGTGCACGTATGTACATGCTTTTCCCCTCTACACATATATTTTCATATAAAACTCATTTCAGTCACCATTGAAAATTGACTGCGGCGCTGCTGCCACACCTTCACTCATCTGTTTCGTATGGACAATTTGACTTCTTTTACACAAACAACTTTTGGTCTTCATTTTTTCTTAGTTCCTTTTTGTACCGACGCGTCTGCTTAGTAAATCATTTCGAGCGTCTGTTATACGACAAGTTAGCTTATTATCCTTTCCGAAGTTGATTCTTGCTACGCGGGCACAAGTTGAACGCCATATAACCATCAACTTCATGGTCACACCTTCGCCTTAGTTGCCTGCAAGTGAGTGGCGAATTGCTTGACGCACTCTTTTGCTGTATGGTGCTTTTAATTGCATTTTTTTTTGTTACATTTCCGTCTGCTAACCGTCAGCTAGTAGCCACTAGCCGTACAGTCGGCAAGTCCGCCAGCTGTCCCTAAAGTACAGCGAGAAGCATTAACTTGCCGCTCGACGGCAACGGAGCGTAGCTTTGGCAGTGTTAATTGATAAATGCCCGTGAAATTGTTGGAATTTGTCTGTTGTAAACTTTCATTTGCTGGTATAAAGAGTTGTAAATCAAGACCTCGGATGGCAGCTGTTGCACTATAAAAGAATGTGGGCTTAAATAGACTTACACATTAAGGTGGCACTTTGTTTTGCAGCAAATATTAATTATTTTTTGATAGTTGCATACGTCGACGCTATTTCCAAGATGCTAATTTGCACTAGAGCAATACACATTGTTTTGTATAGATCAGAAATTTCAGAAGTCAGGCTGCATTTTAAAAAGGAGTGCCAAAAAATTTAACTTCCGACCTCAACGCTATCAATTTATTACTTAGGTACTCAAGGTTTTTATGTGTTTGAAAATTAGTTAGAGCGAAGTTCATAAATTAAAAGGCTAACATAAATTAAATTATTCCTTTTTTATTTTTTCTGTTATTGATTCCGACATGGTGAAATGTGATGAGTTTAAAAACAAATTTTAATCTTCTTTTGTCTTGGCCTCCAACCCAAAATTTAATAAAGAATGACAAAAATAAGTTGCAAAAAAAAATTCAATGTTTATTTTGCAAACAGTAATAAATATTTTTTTGGTTTATTTAATTTAGGTTAATTTTTCGCAATAATTTAAAAAAGATATTAAAGAGTGATAACGCTTCTTGGAATGAAGTATAAGTAAAAATTAATTTTTGCTTAAGCTCCGTTCTATTCATTTCTTCAGCCACCCTAAAGAATTCGCATACTTAAGTTCAAACATTGTAGCGGAAAGCAAATGGTTGAGAAAGTGCTAAGCGAAAGTTTATCGCCAAACTTTCTCAGTAAATGAGGAACAACCAACAAGCCATGGAGTGGAATGTCGACTTTAAAGTCAGCCAAATGCAGCGATGCACAAGCAAGCCATTCGCAAATTCCTTAAATAAGAAATGTATTTAATCATGCATAAAAAAAACTCATTCAGAAGTGCAGCATTATTGAGAAGTGTGTCGTAATTTTCTTAGCTCCAACAATGACCAATTAGCATTCCTTTCATGCTCACACCTTATACAGATCTACAATGTATTACAAATATTCACATATATAATATAGCTACTTAACAAATTAGTTATGTGCTCATAAAAAAAAAGAAAACACCTCAGGTAATATTAAACTGTAACTGCTACTTAAACTTTTGCTTAATATCAAAAGCATCAATTATATAGCTTTAATTATTTGCCTCACTCAATTACCCTTAACTCTCAACTCACTATTTGATTGTTAATTAAATTGGGTCCTAAGCATAATTTTGTCCCTTTGCAATGCCACTTAACAGCATGCGATTATCCCTTTTAAATAGAAATTAAAACGTTTGAAAATGAAAAAGAGGAAAATTGAAATATCAACGCTTGAGTGAAATAAAGTGGATGGCAAAAGCACATATTTGAATCGTTGAATCTCGTGTAAATAAGCAAAATGCGAGTTAAAATCGTGCGGGAGAGATGCGTGATGTAAAATGTGGTCTGTAGGAAAATTCAATGATGTATATAAAATCAAGGAAGAGTACTCTCGTCTCTGGATTTCGTTTGATTTTAAAGAATAATATTACTTAGCGTAGTATAACAAAAAACTTAAAATAAAGTGATTAAATTTATTAGGTTTTGTTTGAATGCACACAATTTTGTTGTTTCGTTGTTAAATTAAATTTTTAATTCATTTATGTATATGTAGATGGCTTAATAAGTGATAAATTTGTTTAATGAATTGCTTAAAAATTGTATTGCAACTTTTTCATTTAGAGATAAATAGCCAAAATTACTATGCTGAGGAAAGTATTTTGTCAATTTACATCGTCCACTTGAAGAACACTGCTAATTATAAAAAGTTTACTGTATCCCGTGTCCACTTTTAATGTAACTTTAATTTGGATAATTGGATATTTTTTTTTTTTTGCATCCACATGAAGAAAATTTTTTAAAGTCTAAATCGTATATCGACTAATTGAAACAGATGCATGCAAACTCAATTTTTTCTCTGGCATATGGAAGTTGTAGTTACGATTTTAGAGCAATTTTTTTGATTAACTCTCGCCCAGAAATAATATATAATAAATGTACATTGAAATTGCACACTTTTATTAAGCTTTTAAATTAAAATAACGGCATTTGTTGAGAAATTCCCATCGCATTTTAACGAAGCATCTCATTAAAGAAAGAAGATCAGGAAATAAAAAGACGAAATGCGTTTTGTGCAGCCCATTTAGCTGCAAAGAGTATTTATTTGCATATATGCGACTGTACGTTAGAGATGATTACCATTCCTCGCTATCACTTTACATTTTTTTATATAAATTTTAATTTTTTATATGTTGGTATTCACCTGATTACAGCTATGAGATTTTATTTTGAAACTAATGAACACAGACTGGTCTAAAAATATAACTTTTTCTTTATTAGAGATTGATGATAGGCTAAAATTTTGAGAAAAAAAGTAATAAATATTAATTTTTGTTGTTTTCGACCTGTTAAATGTTCATTTACCTACTTACTAGTCGCCTTAACACAAATTGGCGACTATCTTTTGAGACTTGCTTCTTCGAGTCTAATGAATATCAACGGGTTTAAAAATGGAACTTTTATTTTTAGCACATATGCTTCAACTTTTAAACCAGAAAAGGAAATTAAGAGGGTACAAAAAATTATTTTGTCGTTTTCGGAGGGTTTGCACATCAAAAAATTATATATATATATATTTTTTTTAAATTTCACATATGTATATGTTATAACCTTGGGTATTATTGCAGGATTTTCTGCTGACGAAAAACGATTCATAGAACTGTTTTGCCAGCAAATAAACCATTCTTTTAATACAAATAAGAAGAAATTAATTTTTTGATAATTGTAGAAGGCAAAATAGTGTAACCGAAATACTGGTGATCCATTAAAAAATCCAATCAAATTTAATAACAATTAGGATGGAAATATTTTAAATTTATTGTCATTCTTTCATAACATCCATTACAGACAAATGAAAGTTATTACGAAACACAAAAATAGTCTTCATTTAGTTTATCCAATACCGGTGAAAACAACAGCGGGTATGTGCATTTACAATTTATATGATTTATATGACTTTTTTTTTAGAATATGTCGGTCTCAAATTACATTTCTCTAATCACTTCAGCGATTCCCTGCAGGGGCTTACATTAACTCCTACATACATACGAACATATATATATCTAAGCATGTATAAATACCAACTCATATGTATTTGACTACTTTTGCCAGCGAACTGCATAATCCTTTGAGCATTTAATATTATTTGCGCTGCAATTGCTATGCAAGACGCTGCGTCAATTCGCCGCTTTTTCTTACTGCTGCTGCTGCAACCATTACAGCTGCAGGCTGCACATAGGCTGTGTTACAAAGTGTTTGCCTACATGCATGTGCTTAGTTAGAAAGACTCGAATGTCCTTTGAACGCAATGCACTGTGCCTTTGGCGCAAAAGCTTTCCGCGCTTGTGTAGCTTTTGCTGTAAAAGCGCTGTGATGTTTTTTTCCCCGATTCACCTCCCGGCAATGAATGCGCGATGACTAGCAAAAGGGCAAAGAGGAGCTTATGTATGTATGTAGAATATGAAAAATACCAATTATTTATGATTCTTTTCATATGCTTTTGCCGTGTGTGGTGCGCTTTGATTTTTTTATGTTTTTTGCTGTATTTTTCCCCTTTTGTTTTCTTTTTTTTTTTTTTTTGCTTTGTGATTTTTGGCAAACAATTATGCTCTGATTAGCTGTTGTACGAGCAATGAGTTTATTTATGTTCATTAACAATAACTAATAGTGTTGTAGCATGTTATTTTACAATATTGTTTGTTCACTGTTCAATAATAATTAATTGTTTGCTTTTTGTAGAAATTTATTTAAACGCAAAATGAAAACATGCAATGGATATATGCATGGTTGATTTTGAGTTATGTGTTTTGTATAGACTTTTTTATGTTATTGGCAATATAATTTAGCGCACACATACATACAAACGAAGATATGTAGGATTATATACGTATATAAATATTTAGTGCGGAAACACACATAATTAAAATTATATTAATTTGGTCGAATTAAATATTTGATTAGAAAAATAATGTAAATTTAATTGAAATTATATGTTTACATACAAACATATGTACAAAGGTGTTAATGTTGGCTGAAAAAAGTGCACCAACATATACAAATAGCCATGTTAATTATGACATAACTATATATAAGATTATTAATTAAAATCTAGTTAATATGTATGATATTATTTATGGCTAATAAAATTTTCGTTTAATCCGTACAATCGAAAAAATAATATTTATTTTGTTTAAATTTATAAAATATATCGCTGTTTAATGTGAGGCCCAAAACTGATGAAAAAATTAAATGCGAATGGAGTACGGGGTGTCCCAAAGCTGCATATTTTGATTTAAAGGAGGAAAACAGGCTTCAAATTTGTTGGACGCTTTATTCGCTATTTTACGCTCTATTTTTGTCTCCTTTAAATTAGGTAAGGGATGGTGTGGCATTATTACATTATTTTCACCACATCTCTAAGAATTAAATAGATTTTGTTATGAAAATAAAACGGGAAATCGGCTATTTTATTTTATTTATTTGTTATAATTATTTAGAAATTTATAATCTTCTAACTCAACTGGAGAACACTAGCTAACAGGGCTTTCGGCTGAACTTTAAGTTTATTAAATCATTTTATATAGAAAAGAAATTGAAAGAGAAAAATTAATTTGTTGTGATTGCGAAAAGGAGTATGTGCTACTATTTCTTTATGGATTATACAAATTAAATTATAAAGGTGTAATAAGTCATTACTTTTTTGTGTTCACTTTACGCTTCGTACATTTAATCGAGTGCTTAGGGCAGATTTTAATATTTTTTATTTTTATTTTCATATAAGTTGCTGTTGACCTGATGTGATATCAAAAGGAGACAGATCTCTCTGGCGAACAAATGATCGACTAAATGTTGCAAGATATTGTGTTGCTTTCTAAGAAAAACTAATAGAAAGAAAAAAAAATAAAAGATACGAGCCCTAACTAGCTCCTCCAATTTCAATTTTTTTTATATCATATAACCCGGCAGAAATAGCATTACTAAAACTCTTTTGAGAAAAAAAATACTTTCATCACCGACAAAAACTCAACTTCTTTCAAATTTACGGGCGAGGCTCTTTTTTAGTTTTTGATTGATCCATGCAAAAAATTAAAAATTGGCTCAAAACTTCGATACCGAAAAATTTGCAATTGAAAAAATATTTATTTATTTATTTATTTAACTATTTAACTATATTTGTACAATAAGTAAATATTTTACAATAGAAAAAATATTATATTTCTTAACAAAGAATAAAAACCGCCATTCCGGGTCTATTTCAACCTCAGAAGAACTTTAAAGGGCACATTTTTATTAGAGCCAAATTATTATTATTATTTTTCATAACATCAACGCACCCGTCTTTCAGGTTTACATAAATGACAATTATTTATTTTTTCTTTCTATATAAATAAAGCAATTTTCAAAACTATAGGGTTTCAACCCCTTAAAATATACCTAAAATTAATACAATTTAAATTAAAAAATATATAAATTGAGGAGATTCACTACGTATTGTAAAGTGTCGTAATGTAAAAAGATTTAAAATTTTCTGCTATTAATATTATTTATGTATATTGGCATTGCAAAAAATAATTAAAAAGCACAAATTTGGATTTTTGAAATTTAATCACACGGCATACGCTTTTGCAGTAATATCCCGGAAAATATTTGTATATCAATTTTTCGCAAAATTTTTCCAAGCATAGTTCTTATATTTTGGTTCTTTTAATTGTCAAATATCGTTTTATATACATATACATGTATTATATAACCACGATTTAAATGAATTTATAAACAAAGTTTGAGAGAAAGTTAACAAATTTAAAATATATGGAGGCCAAATAAATAACAAAAAACGGAGCGGCATCTGTTAATTTTTCAGTGTGACTTGGCTGTGTGTTTCGAATTTATACAAAATTTCAATTTTCAATTCGCTCTCATTGGACAATTCAGGTAAATTTGCTATGCAGCATATTAACACCTGTACAATAACAATAAAATTGGATCCCCAGAATTAACTCTTCCATGAATAAGCATAATAAAACATTCAAATTGATAGCAGATTATTGCACAAATCACTTTTGCTAAGAATTGTTAAGCCTTGTTAGTTAAGCAACATACCCACGTCATTCACAATTATACTCGTTTACTTGTTGATTCTCTCACCTTACAATTATGAACCCAACTATGTAATTTCCCATACAAAATTTTGAGAGTGAATTTTTCTTCGTCCTAGCTAATTCAGTTTTATTTATCTATTAATTAAAATTTTTTTGGAAATTTTTTGTGAGCCGATTGCACATAACGAATTTTGTTTCGGTTCGGTTTGACTGGAAGAATGGCAGCATTTCATCGGATGAAATTTGCTCAGCGCTTTGGTTCCTCGTTCACTTTTACTTTGATTTAAAGAAAATGCTGCGCATCACGAAGACCAACTACATCTTCTATTGGCAGTAAAAATAATTACTGAATCCTCCTCCGGATACCTTGGTGCTCTTGCTAAGAATAAAATTAAACCATTTACGGACTAAAAAAACCTAAAGTTCATAAACCTTGTTTCACAGTTTCTTTAATGAAATGTTTGCATTAAAAAAATTATATTATCTAACTATTTATTTGCTTGTTCTCTTTCCATTTTCGGCTTTTACTTTGACAATTGTGTCCAGTATCGATAGTAGCTTTTTTTCAAAAGTAATTTTAAACTAGTAAAGCTTTGACGAGTCACCGCACACTTTTCAATATATCCTAGCTTGTGTTTATAGCAACAGCAGTGTATCGCTTAGGAAAACCAACATACGCCCGAATTGCAAAGAAAACTTCTCCGAAAAATAGCTCCAAATTTTCTACACATTAGCTGGTAGTCCCTTAGCTTGTCGCAAATTTTGAAGCCTTTTCTTTTCAAACAAATTTAATATTCAACCTCAATTTTAATTGCTCGAGTTCAACCTAAATGAGACGAACTTTTGACACCAATTATTCACCATCAGGTCACTTCTAAGGTTGTGAACTACATAACTTAATTTTTTACATTTAACCAACGGCGAGCACAAAATAAAATGCAGTGATGTTCAGAGTAGTGGCACATGGCATGATGTTCTACTTGAGTGTGTATGTATGTATGTAAGTATGTATGCATAACAACGTGGGAATTGCTTCTAACGACAACATGCCAGTCACATTTAATTATGTTGAATGCACTTGAAGCCAACGCTCAGCTACACGGAAATGCAACAGAAGCAAAGCGACAACGCGGCCTGAAAGGAATGAATGAACCGCCAACGCCATTACCTCTCCACTCACTCTGCCTGCGCTGCGTGCCACATCTTCATTTTCACTTTCGCAAGTTGAATATTATGCGGTCGCATGCAGCACAGCACAGCACAGCACAGCGGCAGCCAGCGCCACAGTCACAATCAGTAAGGCTGGTAGGTACAACCCGCTCAGCGCTTGAACAAACAATGTACGATGAAGCTGTGAAAATCAACTGAAGGAAAAACGATTACGATGACGATGACGATGGTGACGACGACAGCGGCAACAAAAAAATGAGAAAATTGTGAAAGATGAAAACTTGCAAAATTGACCCAAATATTTGTGGCGGCAAAGGGAGGTAACTCTATAAAAAAAATTTAAATAAAAACAACAGCAACGAGCTCAGTGTCGCCACTGGTGACCGGCACCAAAAAACAGCGCGTAATTCATCATAACTTTTAATCGACTAAGAGAGGAAGAGCGGCAGCGGGCCAGTAAGTAGGGAATGAATGATGGGTGTGAACGTTGCTTGGCAGGAAGTTTCACGACGCTCGAAGTAAAAGAACATGTTCAAGGTTTACTATTTCTAAATAAGTCGTACATTTCCAATTTGCCAATAGATTGAAACAAGTGAATTTTTATTGAAACATGTTTGCCTTTCTTTTAGAGAAAATCATCTTTTCCGAGATGTTGTCATTTTTTTCGGCCTTTATAAACTTTTAAACACAATTTTGAATGACCTCGTATCAATTTTTGTTAGTGGAAAATATTTGCATTTGAAAGCAAGCAAGTTGTGTTTATAGCGCTTTTTCGAAGATCAGCGCATCTCGTCAACCGATTTCCTCACATCTTCCAAGGATCGAACCAAGCAACCTCAGGCTACTAAACCAATTCGCTGCATGCTCTGCATCAATTACTGAGTAAATTATTTATCTTTTCCATTTTCGTTTTACAACTAACTCTAACCCTGGCCAGTAATTTTCTATGTAAAAATAATCCTTTAACAAAACTGCCCTCGAGCTCAATTACAGTCGTGTTTCCGTTAATAAATATTTATGCTTTCAACGCCAATCGAAAGCAATATATGTACGTAAGTGTTAAAATGAACAACAAAGCGGATAAGGTTGAAAATTTGATAATGTTTGATAGCGATATTCATTTGTAAAGAAATTTCTTTTCAAATGCGCTTAATTTTTATAATTTTTTTTTTTTTTGATGAAAATTACTACTTTTATAATATTTCAGTTAAGAGATTGCGTAGACCGCCAAATTTTTTATGGAATAATTCCACACTTTTTTTTCATTTTAAGGAACTTAATATATCCCGTCTAATTGGCTGCTAACTCATTTTATTTTGTTTTAGAAACATTGAGAGTAATTGTGAAAATATTAGTTTAGTTTGAGCGATCAATATGTTCCAACTCTTTGAATTGTAGTTAGAATACTATCGAATATACGAGTACTTTCATTTGCACAAAATATAATTTGATTGTATAAAAATTTGAAATAAGTTTTTGAAAAAATTTAGTTATTTTTTGAAAAATAATTTAAAAAAAAAATCTAAATTGGCTCTTATCATTTGTACTAAATTTTTGTTTGTTTGTTTTAAATGAAAGGTTTTAGCACGATTCTAATAGAGTGCATTTAAGGCAAGTATTTGAATTTTTTTTTTTTAATTTTCCCATGAAAAATATGGTTTTATTTGATATATTAGAAATCATGCATTTTCCAACTTCAATTTAATAGAAAATACAACTTGTATTATTGAAACGCGTCAAGAATTTATAAAATAGCTATTTTAGTTAGTTCTTAAAAGCCTTTTTTAATTTATCTTTGGCAATAAGTAGCTTTTCTTTTTTATTTTGTCAGGTATTTTCTGGTGCCTTCAGCTTTTCTTATGCTGGCAAAATTTGCTGCCGTTGATGAATGATATGCATGGTGGGCGAATACGACTGGCTGTTCGCCCCATGTATGTATGTATATGCGTCGCTTCTTAAAAGTATTTTTCTTACATGTATTTCATTAACACATAATTTAGGCGTTTAGTTTTTCCAAAAAAAAAAAAAAATTTTTAATGAAAATACCCCAATGAAAATTTAAAGCTGTTCCAAAAGCAACACAAATAATAACCTCCTCCATTTTTCGATCTCTATTAACTGATGAACGACGCTGGTGAGCTGAGATATCACGCAAATGGTGCGGAGGTCTGTCAAAGCGATAACCACCAGCATAACCAAACGATAAAGAAACGCCAAGGCAAAATGTTCTGGCTGTTTTGCCAACTGCATGATCCCTACTGGTTTCCACCAAGCGCCAGCACAAGCGCCATGATTGCGTTTCACAGTTCATTTGCGTTCATCGCCGTACACTCAATAGCAATTTCCATTCTCATCTTGCGAATCGACAACGGCTGACAAACTACATTGGCTGATGGCTGGCTAGCAGGAGGAGGCCAAGCCTGTACGTTCGTACATCGTGTAGCAAGGAGCGGTTGCTGGGCTAGAATGGTGCACATCCAGTGCTTATCATTTTTTCGGTGCACCCGCCAACCGCTGACTGATTGAGGTAGGGTGCTGCGGTGTTTGCATTGTATTTCCACTGATGTTTACTTTTCATATATACACATGCAAACATATGTACTCGCAAGATATTTGGTCCGTTCTAAAGACCAAAGCGAAAAATTTGTAATGAAATGCATGGCAATCAAGTTAGTTGATCGTCGGTCGTTGGTCGTTGCGCGCTGATGGCAAAACGCGAGCAAATATGGCAAAGGCGACAGCGTTGAGTAATTGAAACATGCGAAGGCAAAAGCGTGGTGCGATGGGCGAGAGGCGACCACCAAGCGCCGCTATAGCAATTGTAAGCGGCACAGTATTTGCACTTAAACGCCTTGAAGGCGCGCGCACGCCATTCGCGTTGAATTTCAATTTTTGTCAATTTCCACTTTGATGCAGACATTTATGACGGGCCGCAGACGTTAGTGGAACAACATCACATTGCTAGGCGATGCGTGTAGGTTAGAAGCGACACAACGCGGCGCAACGCTGCGAAATGCATTAAGGAAAGCATCAAAGAGATGCTTCGATAGTTGCGCATCCCAAGTTTGAAGAGAAGTGTAACGCAGCGTAATAGACCGACAAATAGATCGTCACGCACACAGTTACAGTTACAATAAAGTGTATAGTAGATGAAAAAGTTCAACGGTGATTCCTTTTAAGTAAATTTAAATGTTATCTTCTCGAAACAAAATATAAAAATTTAACAGAAATGATACATTCTAATGAGGAAAGCTTGAAATTTTAGAACAAATTATTTCGACAACTACGCAGTGTAAAAATCAAAATCAAGAAGAAAAGCGACTTGTCAACATGGGGGTGGGAAGGCTTCTTTTTTACGGCATAACAATTTGTCGTTTGGTAAAAACTGAACCACGAATTAATAAAAAAAAAGTATTTACCATGAAGTGGTTGATTGAAAAAAGCTTGAAAATTCTACAGTAATTATACTTACAGTTTAAATATGCAAGTACAAAGCGTTTAACTGCAGCTTTCGTATAATGAAATACAAAAAATTGTAAAATAAAAATTTATTTCAGTAACGTAGTAGAGAATTAAATTTTTCTTAAAGTTTTTGCTAAAAGTTATAGCTGAATGTATTTCTTACTGGGTTAATATTTTATAAATAAAGCGGTAGAGAATATGAAATTTTTAGTGAAATTACTCCTTAGACTAAACAAATTTGAAACGAATCTGCTTGCCATAAAAAAAAATTAAATTTATATAGAGTCAATCTAAGTGCGCTGAATTCGTCAAAAGCGCTGAATATAAATACCACAGGTGTTTAAATTTTTTATTACTATTTGTTTTGATAATACAGTTTATTCTATACAAAAAAAACAAACCTTCAAATTTTATACAAAACATAAAATAATTAAACACAAATTCATTCAAAAGGAAAGTTTAAATTTAAAAGAATTTAAAATATTTTGAGTAACATCAATTTTGGACAATTCTTGCTCTAACGCTCTTCAAAATTTTTTTTCCATATAAATTGTGCTGGACATTTTCAAGGAACTCCATAAATGAGCTGGTAAAAAATTCAAAAACCAAAAGTTAATTGAAGCTGTTTTGGGCTACAAAATGCATTATAAAAGCATATTTAAATTATTTTATTTTGAAATTTTTAACAAATTTGTTAAATTGTTTTATATATTAATAATAATAATAATATAAAAACTGAATTTCAAATTGAAAAATTCTATACATTAAAAAAATGTTTTTCAAAACTTGTCAATATGTAGTACCCGCATGTAATATAACTAGTTTACAATTCGCTTGTTGCATGTTTACATTGTTGCAAAAAGTAATAAAGCCGGTTGCACAAATTCAATTCCAGTCGCCTTTCTTTTATTATGTAATATCCCATATACGCATGTATATAGTTACATACATACATAAACAAATATATATGCAGTTTAAGTGCGCCTTTGTATTGTGGCAAATGCATTTTGAAACGCAACGTTGGCACAATGCTAGTTTTTTTTTCTTAATTTTTCTCTATAATAATTGCTTTTGTGTAAGAACACAGTAACGAACGAGTATATATGTATTTACTAAACACAAAACTTAGCGTTGTTTTCTTGTCACGAGGGTGAAGGTTGCAGAAACCATTTGAAGAGAAAATGTTTATTGGAGAAATGAAAACTAAATTAAAGGCTTTTGTTTGGTATCAGAGTATATACATACGTAATTCATATACATAAATAAGTGCAACATAAACACAAAAACTGTATATGAATATTTTAAGCGTTGATGCTTTAAAAAGAAAAAAAAACTGCACCAATTCAGAGTGTTTTAAAACATGTATTTTGTGATTTGGCCAACTCTTTTTGGGGTAAATTAAAGTAAAACTCAAAGTTTTGATATAAATTAAAAATCCTCATCGAAAAAAAATGTTTTCCCTAACAAAAAAAAAAATGACAAAACAAAGAATAATGCAATGTATTCTGGAATAGGTTTTAGCGATAGGCACAAAATTGAATCCAAAACTCAAGCTTTTCATAAAATATTATTTTGTACAACATTTTTTAAACGGTGGAAAATCCTGTGGAAAGCATATCCCAGCGTGTTTTTAATTCTGTCGATATCTTTTACAACTTAAAAATAGTTGAAAGAATTTTCATATGCGGAGTGTGGAGCGACCGAGCTTAATGCATTAAGACCAAATATTGTACGCAGGTGGATCGATGGATAAATGATAAAACTGTGATTGAAGTTGCTTTGTAAAGGAAAATGAAATGTGAAGCCTTTTCGTCGCTGAGAAAGTCTGGTAAAGCTTTAAGGAGTATTCCTGGGAAATTAGTAACCAGGTCTGATTTTGCTAAAATATAATTTTGTATCTAATTTTACTTAGAAACCATGAAAATTTATGATTCACTTTTCAATATGCCAATCAATCTAGTTTTCGGAAACTAACTTCATTTCAGCTATATTTGATTGCTGACGCTGCAATGTGAGCCGTAGC
Organism: Philophylla caesio; assembly: GCA_963971545.1. Classification (NCBI taxonomy): domain Eukaryota; kingdom Metazoa; phylum Arthropoda; class Insecta; order Diptera; family Tephritidae; genus Philophylla; species Philophylla caesio. The sequence goes on along the minus strand of OZ020608.1, from coordinate 96,550,391 downwards.
ATTCTTCGAAATAACTTGTACATGGATCCGAAACTGGTCTCAGATTAACATCGCAAATGAAACGGTCTCGATACGAATCCCAAAGTCACCACAAACTTTCTCGATATAAACCCCGAACTATTTTTATACTATTTCAAGCCCAGAACCATTAGGTGTACGAAAAACTTTTACTCAGATATACGAATGTGTGCGTTTGATTTTATATTACTTTGACTAAAAATTTTTGTGTTATGAATTTATTGGAAAGTAAGCCAACCAAGAATTTTTAAATGTAAACACTTTTCAAATATTTTATCCATCGGAGAAACGTAAAAATAAAAAAAAGACTAATTGAAGTAAAACTTTTAAGGACTTTTCTCAAAACAGCGGCTCAAAAGTCTCACAGAAAATTCTAGAAGCTATTCCGCCTACGCTATTTAAAAATAACTGAGCTAAAGTATTAATGTTTTGAATGCTCAGCCCATGATAGCAATAATTATGACATTGAATTAAAACAAATGCTCTTGCCAGTGCCTTGCCATAACAGGCAACGATAAATATAATCACAAATGATATTTAAAAAAAAAAATAATTAAATAAATGACAATTATAAATACCCAAGTAATGCAAAGTTGAAAGCAAGGCTATCACAGTGAAAAATACCGTAAAAAGAGCAGCAAAAAGGCAACTCAAAAGTCATAAATTTCTCCACTTTCAGGCTTCGCTCTTCGCCCTTATTATAATAGCGAATGTTTTTTTTTTTGTGTTGTTTCCCTTTCATTAATGTGCCTTTGCTTTGTCAGTGCGCAGTTGTCACTGCAAAATTTTGTGGCTAGCCACGCCAAAAGTTAGCGTCAACAAAACAAATGTCAACGCATCAATCTTAATCCATGCAATTATTAAAAACGGCCTCATCGCCCACAACAGGCAGTCATCATCAGTGAGTCTGTCAACCAGGCAAGAATTCGCCAAAGCTTTTTTTGTTCAAATATGTATGCGGAACTTTTGGCTCGCTTCATTTAAATTAACGAACAAGTCCGAACGCGATATTCTCTACTCTCTTTTGCAATTATTCAACGCCCAAATTCGACACATTTCATAGCCTTGACGCCGTGAATGGAAATAAGTTTGTCAATGCTGCTCATTTGTATGGGCAACGAAATAAATAATAACAATCATTGGAAAAGAAATAAAAACAGCAAATATCAACAATTAAATTAAAGTTAAAAGAAAGCGAATTTTTTAAATAAAATAAAATACATATATTTACCAACTATAAAGGTAGGAATAACGATAAAAATAACGATGCAAAGTCTAATTTTAAATATTTTTGTATATGTCCGGAGATCTTTTTGACACATATTAAAATATATTTGAATACACAAAGCTTGAACTTTGAGTAAGCTTTTGACTTTTAGATATTGCTTCGTACTTAAATGTGTAGGTACTAGGGTGTTTGACTCGGTTTTTTCAAACCGGTTTTCTCCGGTTATTTTTTTGTAAATTATTGTACGGTTTTTTTTTGTAATCTGTGTTTTCCGAATATTTAATAAATCGGGGTTTTTAATTTCCAAAACAGTTTTTTTTTTGTAGTTGTGAAGATATAGCCTTTGATAGAAATATTGCAACACATCGACTAATTTTATGTCCGATATATTTTTATTAAAACAGCAACCAAAAAGTGCTTATCAATTAGATAAGACTTATTCAACAAGTCTTTCTAGATCGCTCAATTTGCTCATTGAGAAATTAAGCAATTTGGTATAATCTCAAGTTTTAAAATTTAAGTCCATGTATGAGTTGTAGATTATTGCCTCTTCTCGCTTTTACGTTTTTATTTTTTATGTTTTGTCTTAACTTTTGTGACCTGCTTATCACCTAGTCATAATTGAGAGACTTTATTATGGGACTAGAGGCTTTATTTTGAGACCAATTAATGCCAACTGGTCTTAAATTGTGACTACATTTAATATTCCAAAGATTTTAATTATATAAATAATAGCATTTAGTAACATGTGTGCACATTTAGTAACATGTAGCTTTGGACTGGTTTACTCGGATTTTTTTAAATTTAAAAATTAAGACCCGTTTTTTTTTTCAAATTGCCAATTTTCGAATAATTCGAAAACCGGTTTTACAAAAATATCGAATAATCTAACACCCTAGTAGGTACATAGATGCAAAAATCATTTGTAGGAAATCGTAACTGTTTCCTCTTATATCTTCAACTCCATAACATTTCCTGTCACTTGAGACAAGAATGATAACAGTTTTGTTTACAATTTATGTCTTAAATTTTGACTCGAATTTGAGGCAATGATATCAATTAATTACGACAATGTATTTTCGGTGAGACAAATGTTCTAAATGAATATACTATATACATATACATACATACATATGCATCTGAATATGATAGTGATAGCGAGTGAATGCTTGTTGACTCTGTTAAATTGAAGCAGTCATGAGCTTTTTGCTATTAATAATTTACGGAATGGCAACCTGCCAATAAATTGCTACCCATTCACGATGCAGCTTTCGGAAATCTAAATAATATTTGTGCATTAATTCTATAATATAAATGTTTTATTTCTTGATTCATTAACTTTTGATTTCAATTCCTTCTTTAAAACTTAATCACAGATTACGAGTGTTTAGAAAAATTTCACTTTTAAAAGTCAAATATACGGAATGGAGCGAAGAAAAATATCTTAAAGTAAATATTAATAATTTAAGAGGAATGTAATCGACTTTCAAAAGAAAGTACAAAGTTTTGAGAACGTTTACAAAGATCATAATCGAAAACGGTCAAGAGAGTCCACATTCTCCTAGTCTTATTAATATTCGCTCAGCCGATGGGATCTTATTCAAACCGACGAACCAGCTTGATTTATCTACGACCGTTTTGTCGCTTCCCCTCATTGCGATTAGAACTCGATATGTACCGCAACTATTTGGGAAAATATATACAGAATGACCCATTATCTATCATAGCTGGTGTGAACGCTAAGCTTTTAGCGTTGCTATTTACAAAAAGTTAGAAATTGTACGCATATTATTTTGATTCTTTTTGAAGCTGTCATAGCTGACAAATTTCCACTATTCACTCTCTTCACTTCTTGCATAATTTTTAGATTATTGTCTCTTCAATTTTCTTGGAAGGAATATGAAGAAGAAAAATATAAACAAATGTCATGTTCTTATTTGAAATTTTAATTAAATAAATAAGCTATTCAAATTAGCGACTTGTTGTGTAGGAATTGTGTTAATAGGTATAAACTTTTTATTAAATCATCACTAATTTGTGTTTTAAAAATATAAAGTAATTTTAAGTGAGGCTATTCGCACTGAGTTTTACAATAAAAAACAAATGTTTTTAATAAATTTCATAGGTGTACTCTCTACAAACTCCAACAGTGCTCAACTAATTGTTTTGAATTTTTCTCACTAAAAACATGTTAAGAAGGGCAATTCTAATGATAATATTTGATTTAGTATCACGAATACTAAGGAACTACAATATGTTTACATTTTTTGGCAAACTATAAAGAAGATATTGCAATGTAAGACTAAACAAATTAGGAAAACCTGTTTTTAATCCAATTAGCGATCTAAATTTTGTAGCAGTTGAAGAACTAAATATTTATCCAAATATAACAAATAAACACAAACTTAAAGAATTTCGGGCAAGTTTTCAAAAGGCTGTCGTTTGCTGAAAAAGCTCGTATTAATTTTGAGGTGGATTTTTTTGTGAAAAAATATTCAAATAAACTTTATATAAACACAATCTAACTTACATATATTTCTTAAGGAATGTTTATTTGAAATATAATAATAATAATTTTGGCGCCTAGACTATATAGCTCAGTGTTTGGCCGAGCTTCTCCTACCATTTGTGTTGTGCGTCTTTATTTTATACCACAAATGGAGGGACCTACAGTTTTGTGCCGACTCCGAACGGCAGATGTATTTAATGAGAAGCTTTTTCATGGCAGAAATACCCTCGGAGGTTTGCCATTGCCTGCCGAGGGGTGACCGCTATTAGAAAAAACTTTTTCTATGATTAAGATTTTGTTTGCCCTGACTGAGATTCGAACCTCGAACTCACCGGCATATGGAGTTATAGCACGCACCGCTACCAACTCGACCACAGCGGCCACTTATTTGAAATAAGTGTCTTAAAATAAAAGTAAAATAGAAAGTAATAAACGAATGAAGGGTGCTTTTAACCTGTAACTGACATTTTTGATTTACACGATGGCGTTATGTTGAATTTTAAGATTGTTTATGCCAACAACTCCTCAATCATCGTTTTTTATTTATTTACAGTGTAAACTTATTACCAAAATGCCATCTTCAAATGACTTTCTTTCAAAACACTTCGAATTGATTTCATATTTCTTGGACACTATTTTTTTTTTTTGAAAATTTTGATTTTCCAATAAGGCGTTGAATTGAATTTTTGATAGTTAAATGGCAGTGAGAAATAACAAAAAATGGAAGAACTCCAAAAAAAAATTAATAATCTAGTGAAATGAGGCGTACATTGTGAAAAATATAAATTCCGTGGTCACGAATCTTCTCTTATTTCAAAAGAAAATGAGCATCCATTTTTGTTTGACGTGCCAGAAATGGTAACCACAAAATTAAACAATTCATTACGATGAGTGTCACTGACAGTTTTCCTTAATCATTTACTCTCTGTAAGTCTGTGCAAGTATTTATGTTGAACATCTTTTTTCGACAAGAACCTTTGCTGATTACACGTTAAGTAAAGCAGTGACTTTTCACTTTACGCCCCTAAGTATGCGATGGCAAAGAGCATCATGATGTTAGTTTTAAAAATGCGCAGTTTATCTCTTAAAAGTCTTGCCGATGTAAATAAAATCATACTCTTTGTAGAGTATAAGAGTGATGGTTTATTTTTTGTGTTTGTGTTAATGTTAGCGTTACTTTAGTTGGGAGCACCGGTAGTAACTATGTATGTAATATAATTTATATTTTTTTAGTAACAAAATATAAAACGAAACTCACCCAGTGGGGTACATACAAAAAAATTAATAAAAATATATTCTATCGAATTAAAAAACTCCTCCTTTTTTTTTGAAGTAGGTTAAAAAGCAAAAAAGCAAAAGTAATTAAGACTTCACAGCAGCAAGAGCGTCAAATTCCGATTACTTACCAGTTGCCACGGCGTATAAGTAACACAAAAAATAAATACGATGTCAGTCGGACAACGCTTTACAGAGGTGAATGTTATTGAGAAAAAAAAAAACAAATAATATGGTGGCAACATATAAAATGGGACTATACAAGTAGCAGCGGCCGCCACGTTAAAATGTCCCATAAAATAACTTTGACATATCAGCGTTGGAAAAAAATCGTGTGGACGATTAATTAAGGTCGGTTAAAATGACACTTTCACATGACACACTTTATATTTTAAACCACTTCTTGTTGAACTTGTTTTTAATGCAAACAAAAATGTACACTGCGTCAAATAATTATAGAACATACGCGTGCTTAAGAATTTTTTTCTTTTAAACGGAAGGAAATGCGTAAGAGCGTTATTCAAATTTATGTTATCATAAGCCACTTGAAACTTACAAATTCGGCAACTTAAACGACGCATTTTGCTAGAAACATTTGTATGTGTGCATGGTTGTATATATGTTACTCACAAAACATAAAACGCTTGCTTCGTTGTTGTACGGGATATGTAAGGAATACTCAAACTCAAATACTTAAACAGAAATAAATACTCAGTCTCAAACTTTCCATTGCTCTTCTTCTAAGTGCATAAATGCTTACATACAAATATTTATGTGTAAGATTCTTCGAAGTTTGCTCATTTCACTTTTTAATATTTTTATTTCTTCTACATTTTCGTTTGCGTGGTAAGTAAAGTTGAATGTCGCGTTGCACAAGACGAAACTGTCAGTGTCACTGTCAATATTTCAAGTATATAACTTTTCACATTGCGTGTTGTTGGCATACTTTGAGGTCATTATATGTTTAAGTTTGGAATTTTTACGCTATTAAAAGTGCAGATCCTTGGCACTTTGCACAAATTATTCAAATTGTCCTTTGTCCGGAATTCTCTTTGTATTAATATTTGCAATGCAAACTGCAAAAGTTCAAATGGCGGAATGTACTCGTAGTATGCTTTATTCATATATATCTGCATTTGAATGTATATACACAAACAAGTAAGAGCTCAAGCGTCGTTAAGGTGTAGATTTTTAGTGAAAGTTGAGCTGAAGTTAAGTGACTGAATGCGAAGACAATAGAAAGTTTTAGGTGCGTAATGTGCAGCTCATGGAAAAATGTCATTAAATATCACCGTGCGTTTTCATTTAAAAATATTACACTTGAAGCAATAAAAAATCTGAAACTAAAGCTAACTGCATAAAAGATATTTTTTTATAAATATGCTACTATTATTTGTGGTAAGAAATTTTTTTTTTAGTGTAGTGAATTTGCAGAGTTCACAAATCAATTTTCATTTAATTTATCAATTTCACGCAAATGTAGTAATATTTTAAATATGAAAATGATATTTTTGTAGAAGAAAAATTTGATATTTTTGTAGAAGAGAAATTGAGTGATTTAAAATAGCCAAATAATTGTTCATTTTTGAAAAAAAAATATATAAAATATATATTTATTACTACCATTTCTAATTGGTTATTTTTGAAAGTATTTTCCCTATAATATTTTTTTAACTTAAATATGCAAAATTATCGGATTTAACTTTGCGCCAATTGGCAATTTTCTCTTTCAGCTCAAATACTCTTATTTACTCAATGGCTTCGCATTTTTAATGTCTGCTTTAATATTGTGATAAATATCATCAACAGTGTTACATTAACACGTGGGAAATAGGTTCAACTCTGCAAAAATGATTGATATAATACACGCAATGCGTGTCCGGCAACATTTGCAATTATCACATTGAATAAAAAAAATCATCGCGATGTTGAGCTTAAAAGAATTCAAATGTATGCCTAAAATCAGAAGATATATTTGCACGGAAACGAAATAAATAATCCCTTTATCTTCCTTTTGGAATCTGTTTTTTTTTTAATTCCGTCAGAGTCCAAGCGGGGAACCTAAGGTATAGCTTAAAAGGCAAAAGACCTGCTATGTAGGAACGTTATAGTTTCGATATTGGATATATGTTGTCTGTTAAAAATTTTAAATGCTTAGAATTGAACATTTTGTGGGATAAAATAAAAAAAGAAATTATTGAATCCTACGTACTTCATTTTCCACCGGCAAAGAATTGGCGAAGCAAATTTCGCTCTGTAAAATACTACATTGATAATGAACTATGCCATGAACAACCGACTAACGGCAATACGAAGGCAAAAAAGAATAAAATTGTAGATAACTTCCTGAGGACTAAGGAATCAAAAAATATTGCTCGATAATAAAACAAAAATAAAATTGTTTGGAATCTCTGATTAAAATGTTTGTATTAAAAAGGTTAGGGAAAAGTGTATTCCAAAAAACTCTCGCACTATTTAAAAAGAATTACAACTGCGCTAAAATCACTATTTGAATACGATTCATTCTAGTATAATTTTTAAGTTCAGGCTGAAAACATTTGTTCTTTACTGCTTGCAAATGTTTGTAAGTACAAACATTTTTTATAAATTGCAAATTTTAGCCTACAGCTAAAATATTAAAATGGCTCGGTAATACATTCATAGTTATGCGAATTGAAAAGCGTAATTATATCATTATGTACTTGCATTTTTATTACTCATATAAATATTATAATAAATAAAGTCGACATTGCGACGCTTAAAATATGCGACTCCTGTTTGATGTTTGATTGGTTTTAATACGAGTATGCGAGCATTATTACAAGTTTTTTATTTTTATTTAATTTTTTGCGATGTTTATTTTTGTGTGGCTTGTAATTAAAGCTCAGCGTATGTAATTTTCACATTTTCATTTTACTGTTTTTATATTATTATTATTTTTTCTTTTGTTTACTGATTACTCATTGCTTTAATTACAAATAAAAAACACAACAATGCCTTGAAATTAAAACCATTCTATGGTAAGAGTTTTAAATTACTTTATTAACAGCAATGATCATTATTTAAAATGTGTGTCAACGGTATCGCGTTCTTTAATATTTTTTTTGTTGTTGGTTTGTAAAATTTAAAATCGTATTAAATTGAAAAAAAATGTTTAACAAATGCTTTTAGGTATAATATAGTTAATAGGAAAAAATACTTTAACAACTGAATTTTGTTAAATCGCCATTCCAACTTAATTTTTTATATAAAAATATTTATGCATTTTCTTAAAAAGCTACAATTAAATGAAATATATTCAGCTTACAACATTAAATAACAATGTGTGTATGTAATAAACGCGCAATCACTATCGCAGCTGTTCATCCGGGAATAGCATTTAAATTTATTTTGGCTACGAGGCGTAGCATTGCTTTGATTTCGAGATCGGGCAACTGTAGTTTTTATATCAGCGAAATTGCTGATGAAATATTTCGGAACGTCTCAACGTTTTGAATACGAGTATCTCGATATCAAAATAAGAGCATCGGTCTCTCAAAATTATTAAAATCGTGATATTTTAGCACATACTTGAGGTGGATGGAGGATATTGCCGTCTTTCAGAGATTTCAAGACCTTATTATTACTCTGTCGCATTCATCAAATAGGCAAGAGCAATTTGTAGAGCTTAGCATCTACTGACCAAGACTGAGATTTCAGAGTAAGTCCTGCATTAGTCGAATTTTTAATGTGTTATTAGGTATACACACTTGAACCCTACGAAGAAATGTTGCTTTTGACAAGCTTACCAGGAAGAATGGTGACATTGAACACGACACAACGCTAAAATTTGACAAGGAATGTCAGAAATGGCAATTTGCAACTCCAAGATTTGCAAAAACTTCGACCTGTTCCTCCACATCGTTTCTATTTAGCGTTTTGTTTAATACAAAATTTGCTAAACTCTTTTCGCATTTTTTTAGTTGAGCACACTTATTCCACTAAATAATTAAGTTTACGCCAAATACAAAACGAACCAAATAAATGAAATTATATAGCATTAAATGCAGTTTGTGCACTAAAAAATTTCAACGCATTACTGCGGTTCTTGGCGGTCAAATACGCCACATCAACCGCCACAGGTCAGCGGGTAGTGGCGAGCCATCAGGCAACAGCCAACATGAGCAACACTTGCCAAAGCCTCATCGCACATTTGCCATTTTATATGTATGTATATGCACATACTAGAAACATTAAATTGTTTAATATTTTCGTTGGCCAACTGCTGAGCTACTTCTGTTGGCTAATAACCGCTGTCTATTGGTTGCTGGCTCATACTGTTGAGTGGATTTAAGTGTCGCCACTGCAACAGTTAACTGCCACAATTATTGCTGCACTTAATTGCTGTGTTAAAACTTTTTGTTGTTGTCGTTGCCTGGTTGCACTAGCTTTTGTTGGTTGACAGCTGATCGTTGGCTGCCACTTGTTTGTCGCTTTTGATAATACAAATGCGCTACATCCGCGCGGTTATCTATGCACACAGAGAAAGTGGCAAAAGTAGTGGTTTCACAGTTGATGATTCTAAACTTACGGGAAATGTTTAGCTAAAACTTGTATAGTTTGTTTTATAGTTGTGTTTGATTGAATTTTTAGTAGTATCATTCGTATGTAGAGTCTACTAACAGTAAAGAAGATTTTATTTTGTAAAAAAAAAAAAGATATACAATTACCTTTCACACCTAATTTCATAAGTAGATAGCACCTTAAATTGCTGAAGCTCACATTTTTGGACAATCTGCTGGCTCAGACACACTTAAACTGTAAAAAAAAAGGATCTAAATAAACAAATCACAATTCACACATATTTAGCAAATACATAGGTAGCTATGCATTTTAAATGAAGCTGCAAAAGACTCGCAAATCAACCTCTGGTTAGCTTTTTAGGGCACATTTAATTAGTCGATTATTTTTTTGCTTATAAGATCTATCACAGATAAGTAATCTAAGCGAGCTTTGATAAGAAATAGATAGCCGCAGAGTATTTCCAATCGGTAATGAACAGAGCTCTTTTTACTGATTTTTGTTTATTTGAGATTTTGGAAGGTAAACTTAATACCTATTTATAAACGCTCGATATTTCTGGAGCCATCTAGTTAAATGCATATCTTGAAAAAATATATTCTCAAAAAATTTAAACGGAATTTGAAATTGGTATTGAGACTATACACTAATGTAAATTTTATATATGTATTTGCTTTTTTTATCATTTTTTTATGGATTATGCCGTGCAATTGAATCGTTAGAATTGAAAAGCCCTTTAAGAAATTACCCGTGAGTAAGACTATTAAAGAAGAATAATTATCCTGCTGCAATCCAGAGCTATAACGACGCATAGTTGTTACGCCAAAAAAAAAATAATTATACTTTTAATTTATTTTTGCAAGAAGTTAAATTCAACTATATATACATACAAATCAAATCAATACAGGAAACTTTTAAAACAAAAAATTCATAAAAGTTTTCCAAATGGTAATTATTTAAGTTTTCTTATTTATCTACAAAACTGCTCATGTGGAATTATTGCGATTTCTTATGGAATTCTGCAAATACTTTTAGTAACTTTTAAATTTAGATTTACTTCAAAAATATTTAAAAGTTTATTTAAATAAAATATTTATTTAAATCAGTAAATAAAAAATTGACTTTCAAAGATCATTTTGTTTTTGGTGTGTAGCATGCGATATAATCGAAATATGATTCATAATAAAAACAAAGATTAATAGCTTATTGATTTACTGCTTTTGACTTCTATTAATATTATAATTTTTTTGATTTATTTTTATTAACACGGCTCTACAAACAAATTTTCGTCCTAAGGTTTATTTTATGATTTTCTGGTTAATTGTGAACAAAAACGAAAAGAAAATACCTTTATTTCGTATAAAGTTTGCTTCTAGATGGCAAGGAGAACGTTTTCATTAGGACATTTTAAGCTTCGCAAAACGTTATCAAGGCCAATACAATGAAAACATGAAAAATACAAAGCAAACTTTTTCATGCTATATATTTTTTTTTCGTCTAATTACGAACTACAGAATCGAAATTTAATACTTTTGAGTCTAGGAAAAATTTCGTGTGAACCCGTGTTATTTCTTCTCTTGGTATTTTTTTATATTGTAAAACTCACTGTGTCCTTATAAGTCTATCAGAAACGAGCCGTTATTGTTTGTGAGCCATTCCATACTATTTCAATGAAACATCAATTTTTTTTTTAGATTTTCATGTGAATTGAGTATGTTGTAGAAACACTCATAAGATGTGACAGAACGACCGGAAATTAAAAAAAAATTGTTTTTCAAAAGTAATGCGACTTGAAAAATGTAAGGTGTCTCGACGTTAGGCATTGTTTATCACTACATAGCTCGCAAAATATTGGTTCCATGAAAAAAAATGTTAAGTACTTTTTTATAGACAAAGAGTGATACTTATATATGTACAGTTGTATGTATTTAACAAGAAGTAGTAATGAGAAAGAAACCCAATACAAAAAACTATACAATCCTAGTGTAGACAAAAATGTAATATATAAACGATCAAACTGAACTTAAAATTTAATGACAATCGAAATTAAAAAAGCTCTGTTTTGAAAGTTTGAACGAATTCTGCTTTGAATTGTCTATAAAATGATTTTTCTAAAGCGAAAAATTAATTGAAACCAATGTACATAATTATACGTTTGTTCACCAAATGTGTGTTGGAATTGTACAAAGAAATCCGTATCTTATATTTTTATCCTTATTTATTATTGAGTCCAAATTTACATATGTACTTAGTCGTGATATTTTCATTTTAGTAGTTTGCATACAAGAGCCAATTAATTTACAATTATAAGCGATTTAAAATTAACATGCAACTAAATGCGCTCACAAAACTTGTAAATGTAAGCAAAATAGGAGATTAAATGTTAACTGTATAAAATATTTCAGACAATTATTTCATGTTTCAAATCATATAAAATACTACATATTTTTCCAACTAAATTACTTTGCATACATTCTACGCTACTGGAAATTATTATATTTTCCGTAATCTCCTGAATAAATGAGCACTTAAATAAGGCGAGCAACAAACGCCTCCACCTAAAAAAATGCACTCACTACGTCAAGTACTTAAGTACATTTTAATCCCGTTATTACCATTTCATGAAAATCTCTACTTGTTTTTACAATAAATTATTGTAAGCAATTCGTTAGGCAGCACCGACGACTGTACGTGCATACACAAACATACATACGTACATATTTATGTTGCTTGCAACACACAAAAACGCAAATGCAAGCATTAGAGCTGCATGTTGCATGAACCACTTAGGCATTTTAAATGTATGTATGTGTGTGTGCACTAGTTGTTGCAATGTTATGTATAGTTGTTATAGGTTGTAATAGTTGTATAAGCAAAATTTTGGGGCATTGCTATTGACTTAAGCTGCTCGCTAGTCAGTGAAAAGATAAAATTTATATACCATATAAAGGGTGTTTTTTTTTAGACAAGTGGTTTTTAAGAAGAAATTAAACGCATATAATTTTATGATATGACCAAGAATTTATATTTATAATAAAGATAAGGGTTTGCCATTATGTTTTAAATATGATTTCGGGCAAGTGACCGCCGCGGCAGGCTCGAATAAGTTCCAGCCGAGTAGTCCCATTTTCGACCACTTTTTTCAGCAATTGGGGCCATTTTTCAGCAATAACGCACCGAATATTCTCTTCCAAGGCGTCTTGAAATGGCAAACCAAATTGAGTATAAATCAAGTAACAGCTGTCAAAAAGACCAACTTTGATAAAAGTATTGCCTCATTGAAAATCACACTTCTATAAAAACACCCTTTATATACACGCATAAATTCTAACTGACATACATACACATAAATATGTATAAAATATCGCCATCTAGTACTTATTTATATACATATATTTGTGCATATTATGCACCTGCTGTTGCAGCGTCCTAGTTAGGGGAAAAATAATTCATTTGCAGTCCGGAAGCCAGACACTCGTAAGCGGGCATAAACGGTCAGCTGGTAGCGCTTCGAAATTTCACTTTGTGCTATTATGTTTGGCAATGAGCAGCAACGGTGCAACGGTCGCGCTGGCTGACGGACTGATGGAGCGACGACGAACTGCCTGGCTGTAAAGTGGCAACATTGAATTTTATTGAAATCGCTTTAAGTAGCGCTTAGTCTCTTTGCGCCATTATGTTTTGTAATTTTGCATAATCCAACGCTTATCCCTGCCATTTTGTTGCTCATGCAAACACGCAAAGGCATCCAAACAGACAGACACACAAACCCTTGCACATATATGTATTTGCACAAGTTTGTGGCAACGTGCTGTGGCAAGTATCGGTATTCGTGACATTGTGATTTAAAGTACTTATTGATGGTGTCAATGTTGCATTTGTACAGCTGCAACTTTACGAATAGATAAATGTTTGTTGTGAATTGTAAGCCAAAATTTATTTTGTTATTTCTGTCAAACGGATTAATCTATTATCGAGTATGTAAAACATATTATTGATGCTAAGCACATAAGAAGGCTTAATTTTTGACTCAGCTTAAAATTTGAATTTCAGTTTTGACTAAGAAATTATCAAAAACAAAATGATTGCAATTTGTTGGTAAATACATAAGTCTGAATTATTTTAAGTTTTAAATTTTTTTGATACTAAATATTCATATGCTAGGTGGCGCTTTTGTAAAAAAAACAATTTTTAAAGCAAGAATACTTATGATGTAGTTCGATTCGATACTTACACTATTTTGATTTGAAACTATAACGAATATATAAAAAAAAACCCTTATTCTTTAAATCCCGGTCGCTAATTCAATCATTCACATTGAATTTTTAACATGTCCTTTGCGTCCGGAAAATTCATTGATGATTGGAAGAAGAGTTATATAACAGCAATCTTTAAAATTGGTAACAATAATGATTGTGCTTATTATAGACCGATATCAAAACTAACTACACTTGCAAAAATTTTCGAATGTGTTGTTAAAGAAAAATTATAATTATCTGTAAGTAGCTTAATTTGTCCAAATCAGCATGGTTTTGTTAAGCGCAGTTTAACAATTTGCAATCCTGCAATTTTTACCGAGGACTGTATAACTGCTTTTCAACCCGGCTACGAAGTTGACTCAATTTACACTGACTTTTCTAAAGCGTTCGACAGAGTTTCCCATAATGCATTGGTTTTCAATCTAAATTTCTTAAATTGATAAAATCAAATTTGTCTTACAGAAACTGCGTGGTTGCATTTGAGGATGTTTACTCACTGCCTTCTATCGCTACGTCAGTCGTTCTTCAGGGTAGTGTTTTGGGACCAATTATTTTTATTTTATTTATAAATAACATTGGGTCTTGCTTCTCTTCATCTAAATACCTTTTTTATGGCTGACGATCTTAAAATATACTCGGTCATTAGAAACAGGCATGACTCCATTGTCCTTCCAAATAAACTTCATGAACTGCATTAATGTCGCGTAAGGAATCAGTTACATTTTATTATAAACAAAATGTTCATATTGTATTTACACCAGGTAGCTCATACCGCTTTCCACACTGATTATAGACCGATATCAAAACTAACTACACTTGCAAAAATTTTCGAATGTGTTGTTAAAGAAAAATTATAATTCTCTGTAAGTAGCTGAATTTGTCCAAATCAGCATGGTTTTGTTCTAGGTTGTGATTTAATTGTGTAACTAAAGTTAAGAACTTTGGTGTTTACTCGTATTTCGACACAAAATTAAGCTTTTCCACGCATATAGACTATTTGTATAGTCAGCAAGTCATAAGCAATGTTGGCGATTGTTCGTCTTAATAGCGCTCCTTAATAAGGACTCTTTCGGTACTTGTGGAGTAGTACTTAGCTTATTATATAAATACATACTTATTTTAATTAGTCTTCTTAAGCACTTTTGTATTATAGTCAATAAGAATTTATTGTTCAATTGATTGAAATAAAAAAAATAAACTTGTTATTGTTTGGCCATTTAACTATTTATTTTTAAATATTTTTGAGCTTTAAGGCCGATTGGTTTATTGGAAATTATTAGGAAAAAAACAACAATACTCAACGCGGTAGAAGTTATAGTACTATTTCGGAAATCACCACATTTCCTCATCAGACTTCTTTCTACTTGGCTTCGGCGGGAATCGAACCCGCAACAACATGCGCAATACTTAAGCCGGCAGCTAAACGCATTCAGCTAAGCTTACGCAGTGTGAGCTGTTGTTATTTTTCCTGCTTTCCCTTCACAACTTACTTCAATCAATTGCGGCTGTACTGCCGCTATTTCTAATTGAATGTGTAGTTGTTGTTTGTACAATTTCTATTTTGTTAGAATTTGTTTGTATAAGGCTGGCTCTTCCTTTTATACATTTTATTTGTTATTGTTTGGCCATTTAACTATTTATTTTTTAAATATTTTTGAGCTTTAAGGCCGATTGGTTTTTCCTAATAATTTTCCAATAAACCAATCGGCCTTAAAGCTCAAAAATATTAAAAAAAAAAAAATTCTTTATATAGTGCCGAGACTGATATTAATAATTATTTGGTGGTGTAGTTGGCAGGTAAATTTTTAAAATATTTATAAAGGTCCTTGGGAAAAAATAATTATTAAAGTAGTTCAAGACTAGTTCAAGAATTATTACAACTAATCCGGGGCTAGCGCAGTGGGCTTTTGACGAATCCACTGACATCATGCAAGGTTATAAGTAAATAAGTATAAATAAATGTTGAATATTAAATAAATACATACAACTCTGCTTCAGCACATACTCTACTCAGAAGCAGTTGTGAAGTTCATTGCGACATTATTTGGAAATAAACCACAGCACTACCACAAATCAAGAGCAATGAATGAAAGAATAAATCAAATATAATCCACTTTTTTTATTGTTTAAGTTTCATATACTCCAGATTTGTAATATTATTGCCAAGGAAATTTTATTTTAAGTTAAGTTAAGCAAAACTAAAATGAATTACATTTCTAATGTCATTAGAAAATGACAAAAACAGGCAGCCAAATGTACTTAATATGTTCCTGCCAAACCACAATTTCCAACTAAAACACTTGTTGTAATAATTGGAAAAAAAAAGTAAATATTTCCCGACATTCAAGCACACACAAATATTAACCACGAAATTTGCTAAAGAAAACGCTGCGAAATAATTGTACCAAAGTGAATGTCTGTATTTGACTAAATTGATCTAAATAATCAAAAAATCTAGAACTCCCGCAAAATTGCAATACCATCGAATGTTTGTATGCAGTTGCCTGGTATGGCGAGACAATGCAATGGCCAAAAATAATATGTTGACATATCCGGCTTTCCAACAGTTATGCTACATGCGCGTACTACACAACCAACCCATCAACCAGACAACCAACCAACCAACGAAGCAACGAAGCAACCATCCAATCAGATCAACCAACTGCAAGAACTTCATTCGCCTTCGCTTGTCTTTTTCGTTTTAGCAAGCAAACCAAAAAATTGCTGCAGACATGCCAATAACTAAAGTGGCAGTAAAAATAAATTGTACGTGTACACAGCGCTTCCTGGCAATTTCCATGTAAAAATATTGGCAACAGCATTGCCACTTCAGCGCTAGTCAAGCGAAGCTCTTCCTCCTTATTACCATTAACTTGTTTGGCTGTTGGCTGTTGGCTGTTGGCGTTGCAAGTTGTTCTCTTGCCACACATTGATATCTTCATATGTGTGGCATTACTATGATTTGGCGTTTGCTATTGTTGTTGTTGTTGCAATTCATAAAGTAGCTGTCGCAATGTCGAATATGCTATGCAGCATTGCGGTACGAGTATTTGGTAATGTACTCACACCAGATGGGTGTGTGTGTGTGTGTGTGTACTTGCACATGTGTAGCTATAAAGTGAAATGTCAGCGAAAGTACTAAAAATGCTCTGTTCGACAATCAAATAAATTCAAACGTGACCAAAAATATTGAAAAAAGTTTGACGGCATTGCAAATAATGCACTGAGAATAAATGCTTCTATTCGAAATTGTGGATGAAATCAAAAAAAATATAACAATTTAATTAAATGAAAAATGTCTGTTTCTGAAAACATGTTCGTTTAATAATCAATAAAAATGTTTAATCGAATAACTACGCTATTTTGCTTTATTATAATAATCGTACGGAAGCAATAAAAACGAATTGAAGTAGGTAAGCGGTACCTTGAGATTGCTTCCGCAAAATCTCAGTACACTGTTATATATTTCTCATTACTATAGAATCAGTGCAGCATCTGGATCCGAGATCCGCTCCTAAGTACTTATCTTTTCTATATATCTGACTTCTTCGTAAAAATCTCATTAATTGTTGTGTCTACTGTTCTTTTGGCTGATTTTCCCAGCAGACGAGATTCGGTAATGAGAAGATGTGGAGTAATATTTTTTTTTTCACTCTCTTGGCTTCAATCAAAATTTGTTCATAGTCATTAATGTTTAAACGAGTCGTTCTTCTTTAAATCTATGTCGAATGCATTTTAATAAATTCGCCGTTATGCCACGATTTTATGTACAGTGTATTTAAATCGCAGTAGAACGTGTGTTTTTTTTTCGTTTGTATATTCTACATATTAGCGCCACTGCACTGCCACGTATGTGATTGAATATATTTTTGCCTCTATTTGGGTAAAAACAATAATATTATAAGCGCACAAAACACTCGTTAGCAAACACCGACTTCCACACCAACGAAAATTGACAGCATGATTTACAAATATACAAACGTAAATATTTATGTGTGCATGAAGATGCCTACATATCTATATACATATGTGTTTGTTCAGAAACAAACTGGGTAGGCTGTTTGGCTACAAGGCCAGTCGTGTCGTTGCTGCAGTGCAGAATTTCGTGCGCCACATTTATTTGCTGTCAAAGTAAATTCAGGTGGATTTGTCGCTTTTGCCAAATGGACAGTCAGAAAAAGCAGAGTGCCAACACATACAAATACATGTCTGCATATACAGATGTACATGAGGGCGTAAATAATAGACTAACCGATTTTAGAAGTGGCATAAGTGGATAGCACATACAAATACTGGCGCCAGTGTTTCAAGGTACCTAAATATGTGTGCAGTTGTCATAGTTTTAGAAGGAGGAACTATCATTCTCTCTATGAATGTTCAATCCGAGTATTGCCCCCTTCTTGGATAGATTTTTATGGTCGCTGTGCTTTCTCCCCTCACGATAATAATATAAATAAAACATATATCCATTGGTTAGTACGTCTTGTGTGGTATTTTCTTCAAATACTAACAGTATTTCTTCACAATTCTGATACTAAAGAGAGCTGATAAAATAAGGATAATATACCCAATATCCCTTTCATACGTCAGTGTATCAATAATCCTTCGTGTGTCAATAATTTCGCTTTCATTAAATGTTTGTATATTAAACCATGAATTTGTTCAAACCTCACTCACATCAGGACAGACAATGGTTCAAAATAAGTTTAAAGTACTCACGGCCATACAAAGTAATATTCGATTTATATCACAAGTTAGCAAGTTACTTTGATGTTCTGCAAACCAAGTTATCTTTATTCGTTGAGAGCAGTATAGCCTTGAAATTCTTAAAATTTAAAAAAGATTTCAAAATTTTCACAGTGGAAAAAAATTATGAAAATGTAATTTTTTCAACTCTTTTCAACAACTTGCATTTATTAAATCAAGCAAAAATTTTTTTTTTTTTTTGTTGGAAATTACCAGGACTCTGTTGACGAAAGTACATGAGCATAAAATAAATATAACAAATGTTAAGCGTGTAGTTTTAGATTTGATAAATTTAAAATCACAAATTTTAAACACAAAAAAAATTTAACTACTTTGTACATTTTCTAAAAACATCGAACTTCAAATCTTAAAAGAATTAAAAACAAGTAAAAAAAGACTGTATTCCGCATTGCCGAAGGCTTCATGAGAGGTAGAATGGAAGAATTGTATGGGGATTGTATGTTATATTACTCTGATCTTAAATGGAGACGATTTTTGGTGCTAAATGAAATATCTAAACAATCGGTTGTATGAGAGCTATATGTTATATTTCTTAGATCTTTATGATTTTCACTGTTTATATAGTTCTAATAATAGCGGACCGTTTTACAAAAATTCAGGCCTCTTAATATAATATCTGAACAATCGGCAAATATATACCTTATAGACGTTCAATCTGGCCGGTTCCGACAAATGTATAATAAATTATAAAAAAGGCACCTGACTGCCAAGTTTCATTCAAATAGCTCAAAAACGGAGGGTCTAGTTTGCGTTCACACAGAAGGAGAAAAGGACGGAAGGAAGAACGAACAGACGTACAGACAGATGGACATGGCTAAATCGACCTAGCTCATCATGCCGATCATTCCGGTATACTTTTTGATGGGTCTAACTCTTATTTATAACGATTAAAGAAGGTATTATGAATTCATTTTTGAAAAATTGTATTGTGTGTTTGGATTTAGTAAAATTATATTCTGAGTTTCCGCGGTAAGAGCTGTAAGCTCAACTTTTCGTCTTAAATCTCTTTTGGATGCTGACCGGAAATATGAATTTAAACTTTACCTTTATATTGTTTTATTGTATGTATACATATGGTTGTAAATGTATATATGTATACAAATCTTCAATGTGAATTAAACATAATTCTTTCATTTAGTTAACAGCATTAACTGCGCTAGCGACGATTCGTTCAAAATTTCTTAATCAATTAAAATTATTAGTTCAGTTCATAAATGCAGTTTTAAGTAATTGTTATCCAAAAATCAAATAAATTTTTGAAAACTTGTTAGTCGGCAAGCAAATGCAAATCGCGGAGTATATCCTTCACATATGATATCTACCATTCGGAGTAGGCTAGTTTATTTATATTTATAATTTTTTAAGTTAAATTGTATTTTTTTTATTAGTCACATGCCTAATCTAATAATCAGAGCATTGTTTAATTTAGTTTTTGCGTATAGTTAGCTGATTTTAAAATTGATTTTCTAAATTGATTTTGTAGTCATTAATGCTAAATACCATATAAATTTGTAGTATGAAAATGTGTTCCACCATAAACTTACTTAATAAATAATAAATTCGAACAAATATATTAACCATCAGTTTAAACATTATAATTTCTTTAAAAGGAATATCATCGCTCAATTTATAAACAAAATTTAAAGAAACCATTAATAACCATTTAAATATAAGTAGCAATAAATACACAGTTGCCTGCTCATTTTATTTTTTATCCCTTGGATAAAAATTTTATTATAAACTCTGAAATTTGTTTTTTTTTTAGACTTGTTCTGATTTATTTTGCTTTTAAGCCGCTGGGTTTTTTCAAGATTTTATTTTGCCCAACCAAACTTTTGACTAAATCGTTAATCATTACGGAGTTTGTATAGATTTTCGTGACCTTTCCAAACAAAAAAAAAAAAAAAAGAATTAAATAAACCCACTTTGAGTGAGTAATCAAAAATTAACAAATGTGCGTAAAATTGGCCTTTAACAAAATGTTGGCACGAAGCACAGGAGCAGGCATTTTTTTTTTCCAGCCCAAGACGAGTTAATATGTATTTAGGAATTTGTATATTTTTTGAACATATATTCATATACTTTAACCGCATACATTACAAGCTTACTCATCGAGTGTGTTAAAGGCGAAAAATTGTGCTTATCACGCGCCTATTAACTTAATTTCCGGTGCGCGAATGTAAATGATTTTTTTCTACATTTTATTTATGCTAATACGAGTATCTATAAATCAAGTACATAAATTTCAGTGTAAAAGCGTAAGCGAATGAAAGGAGTGAAATGAAAAAGCATAAAAAAAATTTGCAAGAAGGAATGAGGAAACAAAATGAGATATAAATGAAAGTGGTGGAAATTTGAAAAAAAAATGCATTTTTATAATAAGTTTGTTTAAAAATGTATATGTATGTTTATATATACATATTTGTATAAGTTTGTGCTTATAAGGCAAAAATGAGTGTACAAATAAATAAACTTCTCATACTCAAACCATACGAATGAAAGAATTTTGTTTGTGAAAAGTCATCGCATGACGATGCCAGATGTCATCATTGCTGATAACATGAAAATAAATTAATGCCGAATTAAACGCATTTTTATTGTCATAACGCAATACATAAAACAAACACTCACTTTTATTGAGTTAAAATTTGTGTGTGAAAATTTGAAAAAAATTAAAATGACAAATGTATTAAATAAGTATATACATACAAATGCTAATAAGTTCTTGTTGTATAACTTAAAGAATCACCAACTTCCGTTTGCATAATAAGTTCGTGAAAAGGGCGTATTTTGTGTAAATAATTTAAGGCAATAAAATTGTGCTGGTAAGTGTGATAAAATAAAAAACATTAGGTTGAGTTAAGTTATTGTGGCTGTTAAAGACTCTGAATCTTAGTATGAGAGCAAATTTATTCCCAATGAGCTCACTGTGTCAAAGGTAATTCGAGAATGTTTGCGACCGATTACCCTTGATTAAATAAATTCAATTATTCTTCTAAGAAGTAGCATGAAATCGCTGGCTTTAATCGATTCACAATCTGCAAATAGTTGATAAAGTTGTTAATATAGATATCACTTCGCAGTCTTCTTCATTACTATAGTATTGGCAATAGACGTGTAACGGATTGCTAATTGTACGTCAGAAGACGAAACAGAATACCATCAAAACATAAGTTAAAAAATCAATGTGAGCAACTTCAGACAAACTTATAATTATATTAACTTTATTATTTTTCCACCCAGATATGGAAATATTAGTTACAGTAATGGTAAAATGATATAATTCTAATTTCAATTGCAGTTCAATTTCTTCAAAAAGGTATTGGTGAGATAACATTTAATATTTTTTGCAGGTCGACAAAATAATTATTAAAGAGAATACAAACATACATACATACTTTTAAAAACCGAAATGATAGTTTAATTTAACATAAAAATAATTCGCAATTTGCTTAGAGGCATTCTACGTATATTTATAAAATTCTAGTTAAATACTTGGTGTACATAGCAATACGAAAAAATGAAAAAAGAATAGAAGAATATGCAAACTAATTTAAATGACAATTTTTTTCTCATAACTTCATCGTATATTTTGCAATTGCATTAAGTTTTGCATAAATTTTAGACTAGCAGTAACAAACTTGTTGCTTTTTTAGTAGCAAATAATTTCACTTTAGTGCATAACAAACAGCATGTATCCTGTTATAGTTACATAATAGAAACTTGAGTTTAAGGTCGCTCAAAGCTATATTCTACACCATTTTCATTGCATGTCAAAACATAATTTTATGAAGCGAAATGAACCAGAAATAATTTAACTTTTAATTGGCAAAAGCTTGTGATATGCAAGAAAACTAAAAGTAATAAAGCGTACTATTATACGAGTATGTTTATTTAAATGAAAGTGGATGAGGCAAAAAGTGGAGCATATTTTTCGGCGTCATGCCTCTGTGACGGCTCAAGAAAACCATGCATAGACATAAAGTCAACGATTTGACAAACAAAACGAAGTGAATATGAACGCGCCCTAAAAATATGATTCTCAGAAAATCAACACAAATATAAACAAGTTTTTATATATACATATGTAATATACATATGTCCTTAAATGTATACAAAAATTTTTATGTAATTTGTAAAATGAGCTCTGCCTTAACTAGTAAATATATATATTTTTTTTTGATTTTGAAATGATTTTTTTTACGTACACTTTGGTTGATGAACCCAAAACCCCACAAAGATAAAGCGAGTAGAAAATTAATATATGTGTTATAGTCTATTGCATAAAACAAATGATAGTTTCTCTCTAAGACCCAAAGTTTTTTTTTTGCGTACAGTTTCGTATTAAACGATTCAATCGCAGCGACCGTCTTTTCTTCGTTGTTCAGTAGTTTGAATTCTGAGAACACTTACATACATAGCAGCTATCTCCAAGGGATTTATTTTTAGAAGCTAGTCATACTTTTTCTCAGAAAAAGTATCATAGAAAACCACAAAATATACGCGACTTGTACCGTAGAGGGTAAACCTTATTTCATTCCGTCATTAATTTCTTGCTCTATAAAATAAAAATGCAGTCTTAACTCTATCTATAATTTTTTGAACTATCCATAAACTAAATATTGCAATAAAAAAAACGTCGAGTTGGCTGTCTTTTTCTTAATTCTTAACCAAATAGTGTTGCTTACGGTTGCTTCACGGATGTGTTTTTACTAGATTCAACAGCAATATACGATTATAGAAGACATCTAAGGACACCAAAGCATAATTCACAGTAAAACTTAATGAAACACGTGAAACACGTGAAACACTAGAAAGAAAATGAAAATAAATTTAAAATGAAAAATCTACTAATTAATCAGATCCAAGCTGAAGTGTTTGTTAACCAAAGCAATTTCAACGGATTTATTTTATTTAGTTCTTTTAATGTGAGGTTTGTACGAGAACCTAAAACCTGGACAAATGCTTCATTTGCATTTCAAATAGTTCCTAGAAACATTGTACTGAACAAACCTTAACTGAAAAGAAATGGCTTGAATGGCAACCTCTGCAACGCAACATATTTGGACGATTGCAATTCAAGGCATATTTGTGAATATGTGACTTTGTAAGCTGTAATCTTGCATTATTTCACTATAATGCAGTTAAAAGTTACAGAGTAAAAAGTCATTTTTGCTGGCTGATGTCTGAAAAATTACAATATTTTCTCCTTGGCTTTGTGATATTATGAAGAGCCCAATAAATTTATAAAACTTTCCAGCAGCCGTTCGTACTCGAACAACTTTTTGTTAAACAAAAATCAACAATGGATATTGATTGATAAGATACAACTTTAAAATTTGGGTAAAAATTATACCACCATGAAGGTTGGTTAGGAGACGAAATCTATATTTATTGTAGGAAAAACGACTCGGTGAAAAATTAAATATAGAATATTCCACCAAATATTTTAAATTATATTTCAAAGGTTCAACAAGACTCAGAGAAAGTCCGCTTACATTAGGAGAGGGAATTTAATAGAATATTGTATTTATACTTTATACTGCTGGGTAAATACATACATCATACATATGTATGTACCCATACAAAAAAATATAAAAGTATAAAAAATAGAGTCAAATTAATACCAGATCAAAAGCACTAGTAAATGTCATTTCCTACAGTATTTGTACACTCAAATGTAAATATCAGAAAACGACATAGACTCAGGAAGATATTATATATGTAAATTCGCAGTCGTTAGCAAATTAAATTGTCAATGAAGTAGCAAACGCTCAAAGTAAATAAGTAAGTAAACAAAGGCAAATGTGACACTGATTTTGACAGCAGACATATTGAGCGTGTAAGGTGTAAAGTGAAGACAAAGTAATGGCATGCCACATGCTACTATATGCCACATTAACAAGCGCGCACACACACACACACACACCTACATACATACAAAAATTTAGATATGAAAGTATGCAAGCACGAAAGAAGAAAATTCCATTTCGCTAGCCGCGTACTTGCGACTCTCATTTCTACAATTGTTTTTTGTTTTGGTTTTTTCTTTCTTTCTATATTTACGATTGCTATGTATACAACATTAAATTTGAATAATTTTGCATAGATATGAGCATATTGTTACCCATTACGTTTACTTTTAAATGTTCTCTGTGTTATTTACGGATATTGTTGTTAAACACAGCATAAAATTGTAATATTTCATTAGAAGTTCAACAATGAGCATGTGGCAACACGTGGAGAAGCATTGCATGCGACGACGCACCCCCCCCCCATTCAGCTCTTTGACATTGAAGCCTGTCAGCTGCTACAGTTAACATATTTCGAAGTTAGCAACTAAATTTTTTGGCTAATATGCATTAGGATTTATTTGATTTTGTCACGAGTGTTGAAAAGTGTTGAACAACAAACATTTTAACAAATCACTTCCGATACGAAGAGTTGAGGTGAAGCGTGTGGTAGGGCGCTGTTAAATTTTACCTAGACTAGTTTGAGTTAGTAAGTTGTCGTAAGTTGTTGTAAATGATTTGCTTTTGCTCATAATAAAATTGTGTTTCGATATAATAAAATGATCATACCCATTGGACAGCGAAATATTATAACGATGAAAGTATTTAACTTGTTGTGAATGAGCTGAAAAAAGTGAATGAGGCGGAAATGGTTTTCCTTTCAATTGTATAAATTAATTTAGTTATTGACTGGGTAAGAGCTACTCAATTTTATAAGCGATACTTTTATAACCACTTTCAGCAGCCTTTAATTCATAAATAAAAACTCAGCGGTCCAATGAGAAAACTCTTAAGTTTTCTCGCTTAAGTATCACAGGAAAATCTTCAAAGGGATTTATTTATTTTATTATGTGCAAGTTAAGAGAAATATAAAGTTTTACTTATTGTTTAGGGCTAAGAAAAAAATCGATAACTCGGACCAAGGTGTATAAGTTTTTTGTAAAAAGGAAATGGTAAATTGTGGAAAATAAACTATGACCACGTCTACCCCGCATTTAAAAATATGTTTCGGTAATCTAAAAGCTCAAACTTTTCTTTGAAATTTAGTGAGCTTTTATGATTTCATAATATATGAATAGAGAAGAATATATGTAGAATAGTGATATTCATTTTAAAACATAGCAAGTACGCACATTCATAATATATAATAATGAATGGAAAATATATCAATTGGTATTTATTAAAATTGTCTAAGTCCTTACAGGTTTTTTTTTTCTGGATTTAATGTAATAAATGCAGACCAAATAATTAAGAAATCTTAACAGAAGCAATGTCCTAATTAATATCGATAAGATTAAAAAATGTATTTGCTATTAAAGATTTTTTCATACAAGTCAATCATTATTGTTAACTACATTCCAGTAAATCATATTGTGCTCTGCTATTGCATATTCTAAAAAAATTGTTAACATAAAAAAGAATAGGCCAAATAGTAAGTATACTAACCCAAATTGGTTAAGTCCATTTTACTTTTATACTAAATCAATTTGGTGTTTTTAAAATTTTACAAGCTGAGGCTTTATTTTGAATTTGGTTAACCTTTTCATTGCATTTTCTTCGC
This sequence comes from Philophylla caesio, assembly GCA_963971545.1. NCBI lineage: Eukaryota > Metazoa > Arthropoda > Insecta > Diptera > Tephritidae > Philophylla > Philophylla caesio. Next base: position 96,524,203 of record OZ020608.1, on the reverse strand, counting down.
AAAGTACTTTCATTTTCTTTGTTTGCGCACATTTTTGTATTTTTTGCAAAAACTATATCAAAAGGAAAACAAAATGATCTACTTAGTGTATAACTTACAAAAAAAATTAAACAACAAATGCCGTGGCACCAACTCTTTTAGGGCAGGTACATTAGTAGTTCTCTATTAACGATAACGACTCTCATTTAACAAAATATAGGTTGAAGTTTTGATGGTTTTAAAAGTTATACAAAATAAAATATCCTTAGCCAAATAATAAGCGATCTTTTTCTCGATTGCAGTCGAGCTGGAAGTGAGGGAGAAAAAAGAAATTAAGCCCATTAAACTACCCTTAAATAAAAGAGATATTAATAAGTTTCAAGACTAATTTTGTTTTGGAAAGACTTTTGTGGAAGTGCTGTAATAATTATTCAAAAATAACTAAAAAAGGCATCTCTGGTCACCAATTGATGATGAAAAAGAGTTCACACCAATGTTGAGCATGAACGTATATAATTCTTTAAAGGAGGAGAAACGAAATAATACATATATAATGTGATCCTACATGCAAATTGATTTATTCACAGTGTTGTGGTACCCAAAACCTACTGAGACTTATCAGACCATAGGAGAGTGACTGACGTAGCGGACACAATTTAGCTTAATCCAAAGTTTAAATATATTACCTTATTAAAATATAGTGACAAGTATTGTACGATACCCTCAACTGATTTTATGAGGCAGACAACTTTCACGCAAATAAAGGTGATGCTCATTGAACATGCAGCCGCTGGTGAAGTTTATGGAATCTTAAATAATATGAATACTATTAAAATAATAAAAATTCGGCAATGCAAAAGCAAACTGTCAACACTGCTATACACTGACATAAAGAGTTATTTATAAAAAAAGTGTGCCGTACAGGCAAAATGATGCTAAGAAAATGCCGAAGAAGTTGCCAACTGGTCGCTAACTGCTCCCAAACTAGTCCCAAACTAGTCCCAAACTAGTCCCAAACTAATCCCAAAATATTCCTAAATATGTTCCATCCGTAAAGACTCAAAAAAATGTACCTCGCAGATAATTATTATAATATAGGTCTCAAAATAAAAGTTTTTGCAGACTTGAAGCGTTTATCTCGATGATAATAAATAATAGTCGTTTATGAAAATCAAAGTGTGCTAAAAATCAACTTTCTACGTGTCACTGTTCAAAATTTATGTATTTGAGAAATTTGGTTCACTTGCAGTACAATTCATTAAGTTTCAAATGTAGTTTTATGTACTAATAAGTTATGCTGTTATGTACATAGACATAGTCGTTATTATGTGAGTGCAGTTGCATGCACTTTGTGTACGCCTTGGCGTATACGTAACACTTGTGAGTAAACATAGTATAGAGCATGGCTGCATTTATCTTTTTTTTTGTTTTTGAATAATACTCGCATTTTTTTCTGTTTTTTTTTTATTTTTCCTTTAAATTTCAACCAACAAGCAACCACAATAACACCAACAATGGCCTTTAATATTATAATATGAATAGCATATAATGGCAAGGGGGTGTAAGGGGGTGTGGCGGTTTTCGAGCAAAACAATGGCTGCTCACATAACAATGGCAACCGCATTGCTAACCAGGGTAATGCGGCAGTGACAAGTGCAATTATAGCGTAACATTGTCATAACAACAGACAAAGAAATTCAATTGTCTACATATTTTATTGTAAATACACTTAAATATATAAACATACATATGCATGCGTTTTTATGTATGCTTTTTACATACATATGTACATACTCAACGATCACAAGGTTTACACGAGCCCAAGAAATACACTTAGAAAAATAGTAAGTACTTCCACAAATTGTCTCTTTTCGAGAAATAGTTAAAATGCAAAATCGTCGCATGCGTTTTATGGAAATATTATTATCTATTAATTGACAAATTTGTTGAGCTCGAGGCCAGTTTATTGAAGATTTTATTTGGAAAAACAACAACCGTTTTTAAATGGTAGAAGTTATAGTAGTATTTCGGAAAACACAACATTTTCTGATCAGACTCCTTTCTATTAAATTAATTAATTATCTCTTAATGTTTTTACGCAAAGCTGTAATTACTTGCCAAGGCAAAACATTTACCAGCACTTGCAATTTTTATAATAACGCATTCTAATATCGTTACTTCAGAAATATCCTTTTTAAAGATTAACAGAATTTATGATTATTAAAATAATTTGAAAAAATTATCTTTGACTAAATCATTTTAGTTCGGCGCGAATGCTCTCCCTGCGCAGATTCCAACAAGGCAAATATAAAAATTCTATACGTAGGTGATTTCGTGAAATTCAAGTATAAATAATTTTTCCTTTAACAAAAGAGAAACAATTGAGTTTACTTTTATAAGTTTACTTTTAATAATAAAATCAATTTTGAGGACAATTCCTTCGTGCAATATTATTTAAATCATGAATAAAAACTATATCTACATATTTACGTGTAGAAGAAAATAGTAATATTCCACAACTCAGTATTTCACTTGCACATAAGAGAAACTACTACAAGAAGCTAAATTAGTAAAATATTGCTAAGTTATATTACATTAGTCGATGACTAGAGAGCTAAGGAGGTTAATTGCTATTTTTGAAACTATGCACACCATCGGATTGAATCAGGATTAATATTTTTAAGAGTTTTTTAATTTTTTTCTATAGAAGAGAAAATCTGAAAAAGGTGTGCCGTGTACTGAATAATATTGAGTTTCAGTGTCAATGTGAAATAAAAATCGTTTCAGATATCATATTCCTGTCATTTTAGGCATATAAAATTCAAAAATAAGGGAAACATTTGGTGGGTATTTCTAGACCGCAAAGCGGCTAAAACACAACCGAACAAATTAAACTTATCGGCCCTTAACTATAATAAATAACCATCAACTTCAATGTTCAATTTGTGATGTTTTAAAATAATAAGTACCTACAATAATCAAATTTCGTTTGGAGACAAACCGGTTTCGGCGTTGTGCAGTGTTAATTTTTGTTCTGTTCAGTTTATGTCTGTTGTTTCGAATTTATTTCGTTTTTTCGGACAATCAGGTATTGGTGCATAATCGCATAAACCAAACTTGACAAGGTATGACGGAAAATCGTTTCAACAAATATCAACAATTCACCCTGTCGGACAAGAAATATAAGAAAACAATATAATCAAATTTAGTTATTAAAAATGTCACTTATTGCGATCTACACAAATACGAAATCGTCATTAAATGTCCTCGGCATTATAACTGAATAATTTACTGTTCCTTGAAGTTCACATTTTTTTTGTAAAATGTGTTTACGATCAGAATAATATCTAATTACGAACATTTAATCGTAATTGTGTTATGTGCTCGTATTGAATTTAATTTATTTGCATTGCGCTGATTTATTCAATTCAATAAGATAGTAGAACATAATAATGCAATTATGGTCGGTATCAATTCTGAGTCTATAATCTATCAAATTTCACCCGAGTACACATAGCTATTTTTTTCTGTAAATGGATTTTTTTTTTAAATACATCTCACTTTTAACATTAGCGCACCGCTAACATTCCATCAACACTTTGTAATATTTTGTTTAATGCCGACGCGTAACAACATATACATATACATATATGAATGTAAATGCATACATATTTATGTATAAGTGAGGGAACATTTGCAATCATAAAAAATTGCCTTAATTGAATTTGTATGTTTTTGTTTTAACAAGTTAATTGCTTTCATAACCCCATTAAGTAATTACAAATGCTCGTGATACAAATGAATTTTTCACTGCAGTGGTTTGCATTCGACTGTAGTCGTGTAAAAGCTTTTTTTATTTAAGATTACTTTAAACGAGCACATCGTTAATTAATAATGAATATTTTCAAACTTTTTTTTTTTAACACAAACAATAGGCCAGTGATAATTAAATGTAGGCGATACACATCAAGCTTATTTAAGTATGGATATTCGAGATGAAGTGTAAACGAATGCGCAAATTTACATATAACATATGTACATACATACTTGCATGTGTAACAGAGTAAGCAATTAGTTTATAGTTATTCGTATTTTTTATAAATACATCAACTGAACTTGTAATTTTAAATAATGCAGCAATTGTCGAATGTCAAGCGTATTTCTAATTATTTGTCTGCAAAAATATAAATAAGCGGATAATTTATTTGAGCATAAATGTCACTTCAAACCTTTTTCAAGATTAACCCCAAGTATCTAAGCAACAGTTATGAAATACTTTCATGAATATCAAACTCAAACTCACATTCTATGAAGCATTTCTGTAGAATTTTCATATTTAATTTTTATTTTTCGGTCATTTCATCTCAAATCGTCCAGGCAGTTAGGTTTAGGTCTTTTTTTTCAAAAAATTTTTTTTATAGTTTGTACATTGAAATCAATGAGAGACATATTTTTTCTTTTTCCTTGATTTTGAGTTCTTTTGTGGTAAGAAATTTTTGAAAATTTCTACAAAAATTCGATTTTGCTCTATATTTTGCTCATAATTCCTAAACAACGAATTTAGGCTAGTAGAGGCTGCTACATAATTTAGTTTATATATATGACTATAAAAAAATATGTGAAGGAAAAAAATGATGCAATTCGAAATTTTTTAGGTCAAAACTTTTTTGATTTTTTTTTATAATGAAGATATAAAATTTTTTCCTAAATATGTCATGTTTCACACTTTTTACTTTAAGAGGAACCTTTACCTGAAAACAGAAAATACATTTCGAAGATCGGTTGTTTTTTTGCAAAGTAATCGAATTTTCAAAAAAATCAACATGCACCAATAGAGCAAAATAGAGCTTTCATAAAAATTTTCAAAAATTCCCTGCGACGAAAGAACTCAAACTCAAGAAAAAAGAAAAAATACTTGTCTTATGGATTTCGATGTAGAAAAATTATAAAAAAAAAATGTATTGGATAAAAAGACCTAACCCTAACTGCCTGGATGATTTGATATGAAATGACGCTTTTGCGAAACTCACCTTTATTGTTCTTACTACATTAACACATAATTTTACTCTTCTTAACATTAAGAAAGAAAATTCCATATTAACTCAAATAAAGTTTCATGTAAATTAATAGTTTCTGGCTAACTAAAAATTTTTGAATGAAAATTTATCGTTAATAGATATTTCCAATATAAATTTTTTTTGTTACTTCATATTATCTCTTTCAAATAACATTTAAATATAAACTTTCTTTTATAAAGAGTGTTAATTAAACATTCTGAAAATTTTCACTAAAAAAATCAAAAATTATACAATAGCACATTAATATTTTTTTATAAGTTTGTATACTTGATTGCAATAAGGTCTACCTCATTTAATACTAGTTTCAAGCTAAAAAAATTTAGTATAAATATTTGCCTAGTAGGATAGCGATGAGAAAGTTTCGTTTACAAAACCAAAATTTAATTTAACAATAAGAAACTCACCTTTTTTGGTATGTAATTAGTATTTCTGGAAAAAATAAAACAAAATTTATATTAAAAGGCTTTGTTTGTACTCATAAAAAAAGCATATAATATTTTGGTATGCATTTTATATAAAATTAAAAAAAAAATATTTATTTAAATAAAATTTTATTTTCCAAACAAAAATCATAAAGACCGAAATTCTAAACTTATGTAAAAAAATAAATATAAATAGAATATAAATAATTAAGTTGTTTACTTAACATATGTGATGAGAACTTCAGAAAATATGCTAACTTTCTTGTATTTTAGATTAAAGTTAATATTAATAGAATCAAATGAATTTTTTTCGATTTATTTGGATATGGAGGCCACCTTAGTATTAGTTGATATCTCTTTTTGGTAAAATTTTACAATAGCGCGAAAAAATCTTCTTCAAGATATATTTTCGATATATCTTCAAACTTTTTATAAACCTTTTATGTACAATCCTTTATATATACTATTTATTGAGCATTCAAACGATGATTTTTTTAGCTAAATATTTAAGTTAGATATAAATAAATGGGTTAACAATATTCAAAAATCAACCATCAGTTCCAAACTACTCTAATTTATTTGTATGCTGAATAAATTCAGGCCTTCCGTAACAATTTATATGGGGCCAAGCTTGAGAACCCATCTTTAAGATAAAGTGATAGAATATAATAAAAAAAAATATTGACGAATTTACAAGTATAACACCTTGCGATATAAAGTTTAATTTTAAACTAACTGATATACTTGCAAAATTACGGGACAAACATAATAAAACTACAGTGTTTTTTTTAAGGACTTTGATGGAATATGTATAATATAAAAAAAAATTATTAAAAAATGCATGTAAAAGGAGAAGAGTACAATAAATAAAAAAAAAATCGTTCACATCCTAACCAAAAAATGTATAAATCTTTAATTGAAGTTTTTGACTTCCAAAAAAAATTTTCTGCAAATATTTTAGGATAAGTTTACATATATTTTAAGTCTCCTGACATCCTTCTTTCGCTCTATACCCATAAATGTAAATCGTATACTTTTATAGAGTTTTAATAATAATGATGGGTCCTTCGCACGGCATAACCTCCCCATTTTTTTGATGTTGGATAAAAACATAAAAATTGCGGCCACATAAACTTAACACTCATTATTTAGAATTAATTAATATAACTTTTGTGCAAAGTCATCAATTTTTCATGTGGTATATGCACTTATGTATGTACCTCTTAAACATCTGCTATGTGAAGTCGTCACAAATCTTTTGGCTCATCCAATTGTAGTGCAACATCGTGCTTTATAATGTTTTTGCCTATTTTTTCTCATATCGGAATAATTAAAATCCATTCAGCGAACATTTCTTTTATTACAAAATCTCTTGTCTCTCCGAACTTTCACAAAGTAAATAAAGTGGAATTTTGCATGCTTCGAGTTAAATTAATGCGAGAATATTCACCAATTTTGTATTTTTTAAATGAAAAGCAACGTTGACTTATTTTGTTGCAAGCAGATGTAGTATGTATGTATGTTTGTTTGTATTTCATAAAAAATAGAAATTCTTCCAATCTGCATTAAACCATGTCTTCAAGGGATATTGTAAACATTCTCATTTTATGACTAATATGCTGAAACTATCCTATAAAAAAATATTTGCATATGCTTCTACTTAAATAGCTGTACTTATATTTATGGTGTATGTTTTTTCAATAACGTATCATAATATTTTAATAGAAACATACGTACAAGGCACACATCTCAACTATAGCCAACTATGGCGAAGATCCACGTATGCAATACAATAGTTTGTTACCATATGCCAGTATATACATATCCACATACATAACTGTATAGATGTAAAAATAATGCAACGAATAAAATGAAAATAAAAACGTGAAAAACCTCTGAAATGAAAAAAAAAAATGTAAAATATTCTCTCTATGACTAGCGCCATATGATTGGTAAATGCTGTCATCATCATCAAAGTAAATCCATACTAAACTAATCTCATTGCAAGGTAATACCTTACCTGTCAGCAGCTCAACCCCAAAAGGATGTGATGTATGCGGATATAAAAGTATCTCTTTTCTAAACAAATAATCAAAATTATAAATGTACAAACATAGAAATATGTGGCCTTACACACTGGACGTGAATACACAAAGGTATGTGTAACTTGTATGTACCTTATTTGTACATAAATCAATGTCCACACATTACCCAATAGGAAAGTCAAACTCAAGTTTCAAGTGTACAAATTGAAATAAGGTAAATAAATTGAATCGCAAAACAATGCTAACTTCTTGCGTTTTTTTTTTCATATTTAAAAAAAAATTAGACAAACTAGACTGACCGTCAACATTAGTTTAAGTCTTAGTGATAAATTACTCTTAAAATTATAGCTGTATTTAATAAATAATAATTATAATAATAATAATAATAATAAATACCAATAAAAGAAGGCATCAAAAGTTATTGAATATTTTAAATTAGTATACAAATTAATTTATGAACTTTTACTTTCTACGTTTGAGAAAACGTATTGTTAAAATTTCTTGCAAAGTAATATTAATTTTACTCAGACTTTAACACTTAGAAATATGTGTAATTTGACCCATTTTAATAATTGACTAACAATATTTTTTTACTACGCATTCTTTTGAACTGATATAGCACGGTTTTTACAAAATATTTAACAAATTTATTTTAAAGCATTTATCTTTATTAAGGCACACAGGGATGACCCCTCATTAAACTCATTTAATTTTATTGTCAAATATTTTCATAGATTTTTTTTTTGAATTAAAAGTTTTTTGTCAATGAATATTTATATATGAATATATTTTTTAAACAAAAATCATTTTTTTGCAAGAAACGGGGTATTTTTTTATATAAACTCTGCAACTTTTTAATTTTTTGATTACGTAAGGTAAATGCTCCAGGTTGTACGAAATCACAAAATCTATTGTTCGTTTGACAACGTATATTTAAGACAAATTAAATGGTTTTTTAGCAAGATCGATTGTTGCAAAAAAAAAATAATTTTTGTATAAAAATCATAACTCTGAAAAAACAAATTTCGGCCACTTGGCAGTTGGTCAGATCATAGTTTCAATGTAATATTTTATTTGGAAAATTTAAAAAAAAAATAAAAAAAAACGCATTTTGAAAAATTCAATTTTTTGCATTTTTTGTTGATTGTTAAACATAAATTTACTAAAACGAACGAGAAATCAGATTTGCGAAAAAATCACTAAAAAAAATTTTTGGGCAAAAAGAAAAAGACGTATCTCCTTAAATTAACCCAAAAAAACATATTAAAGTTTCGATAAAATCTAAAATCATGACCCGAAACAACCGGACGTTTTGAAATAGAAAGGTCCTATAATAAAGTTAAGGTTTCCACCGGCTGCCATGGTGCTGCTAATTTTCTTCCTTATAAAAATCAAATTTATTCATGCGTTATATGGTAGCGAGTTCAAAAAAATAAATTGGCAAATATTCCCGCTTAACTGCAGCCACTTCAAACTTGAACACTCTTAAATTTAATTATTTTCCATTGAACTTTTTAGAATAAATACATATATAAAAAAGAAACAAAAAAATTTTGATAAATTTATTGCTTTTATATTTTATTATTCCATATGTCGTTTCAACATTATCGTCAGAAGCGAAAATTCCAACTTTCCAATCGGTCATGCAATCAACACTGTATGGCTGTGTATGCGCCGATAGACAGGTCGTGTTGGCATGCATAATTTTGTTTGCACTTAACAAAGGATTTTCCTAGGAAAACATACTATTATTAGTCTACGTACACACACACACACTCACAATCACACTCACACTTGCACTCACACTTATATTGCAACGCTTCTCTATGAATATGTAGCAGCACCGCTTGCTGCTGTTTGCAACTTCAAAGTTGTGTACATAAGTAGATACTAGAAAGTAACAGCGAAACATATGAATTTTTCAAGCATGCAATACGTTGTGTGTACGGGAATGTGTGTGTGTGCACACCTGACATGACAGTTTCATTCCCTCTTTTATTACTTTTCGCCCTTTGAGTTGCATATTTTTTCAATTGAAAGTAAAGCATATTTGTATTATTGGGATATATTAGAAGTTGAAATGTTTTTACTTGCCCTGTCTTGCCGTACACTTTGTGTAAAATTCTCGTTTATTCATGAATGTATGAAGAAATGTAAGTTCGTTTGAAATATTCTTTTGCGGCATTCTTTGTGTACAAATATTAAATATTAAAATATTTCATTTCAATAGTTAATATTATTCTAGTGTAGTAGAAAATTGCAACTAGACAATTTCTACTGAGCAAATTGAATATTCTGTTTGAATAGCTTTAAAATTAATAATTGCTCGAACTATAAATGAAAGCAATTTCTTGAAGGGAAGTTTAAAGTGTATAGTTAAAATTTAATTAACTTTTAGAATCTGGTGCAAACAAATAGAATTTTCTAAGTAAATTATAATTTTCAGTACTGAGACATTATCTAAAAAAAAAGGAATAATCGGACAGAGAAGTATCTTTTCAGCTTTAAATGGTGCAAATTTTTTCTAGTCAAAACACAAATAAAATTATGAATTCATTTTTCTATATGTATCTCTATTTTCTTTTATTTTAATGTTTTGTTTTTGAATGTATTGCGAAGACCACAGTTTTTTTTTCTTATTTCCTCGAGCACCTTCTAATATGAAATTTTCTACCCACTGATTGTGGCTATTATTAAGCTCGAGGTACGTTTTTTTTTTATAGAATAAAGAAGGGGATATTGTTTCTGAGCCATTTTTATACTTCACTGTAAATATTGTTTTTTTTTTATTGATCATAAGTAGCATGATTATGGAAGATTTTTTTTTTAAGAACTTTTTGAATTAATTTTTCAAGCATGCTACGCAATTTATGTATATAAAAACTTTATTAATAATTGACAATTTTATTATTTTATTGAGCTCGAGGCCATTTTTATTGAAGATGTAATTTGAAAAAAAACAACAACAGTTTTTTAAATGGAAAAAGTTATAGTACTATTTTGGAAATTACCACATTTCCTCATCAGACTTCTTTATTTAATTAATTATATTTATTCCAATAAAATTGTCAATTATTAATAAATTATAAGGCCTAAAAAAACAAAAATTCATATTAAAACTTTATTTTGAAGTGGCTAAAAGTTAACGTTGATTAACGATTTTCTGTTTGAAATTAAATTTTGTTATATGGAAGCGATTACGGAGAAGGGATTGCTAAGATTAACTTGAAATGTGCACAGTGTAAGCAATGTTTTTTTTCAAACGAATTGACCCTTTCCATTTTGAATTTATAAATATTTTTAAGTGAATCAATTTTGCAGTCTTTCTAGTGTTAATATGAGATAAAAGTGCAAGCCTGCTTAAGATAGGCAAATTTTCTGACACTTTGTTTATTGAGGCTGCTGTCAGCATGCCTTTTGATCATCAAAGAAAATGAAGTACATACAATTTTATTCAAATTCAATATTTCATAGATGTATTCATGTGGCAGCGTTATTTACTCATCATCTCCATATTCAGCACTCCGCATTCCAGCACTCAAAAAAAGAAAGAAAAAAAAAGTGTACCTGCAATCGCTCTACACGAAGACCTTCATTTGAATTTCATTGAGAGTCAAGTGAAAAGGCAAGTAAACAACAAGTCACTCATGTCATTGAAGCATAAAGAAAGACATACCCACCCACGGAATTTGCAACAAAAATTTCTTTTCCGTTTTGCTGCACTCACAAAATGCACAACGTACCCCCAAAATCCTTTGTCATGCAAATGAGACTTGAGAAAGAGCAGCCGTAGCAGTAATAACTACAACAATAAAAGCCACAACGATGAAGAAAACAAGCCAACAACCAGCAAAATTGCAACCTTCACAACAAAAGCGAGAGAGCAAACACGACATGACAAACAGACAGACAGACAGGCAGACAGACAGACAGACAGACGTACTATGGCAGCCAACAACACTACAATGTGCAACAGAAACAATAACAACGCGAAATGCCAACTGCCAACTGCCAACTCGTCCGAAAAACAAACAAATGTCAGTGCGCCAAGCAAAGAGCCACAGCTATGAGGCTAAGTGTATGAATGTCTGTCAGTTTGTCAGCTAGTCAGTCTGTCAGGTGGAATATCAGTGAGCTAGTCAAGCAGGGATAAAAGTGCTTCAATGCTGAAGTGGCATGCTCACGCTCGCTTACGCCCACATTCTTCGCTTTGCCAATATGCAGCAGCAGCCGCAGCCGCAGCAGCAGCAGATCGGACAACTTACGTGTAAGTGATGCAAATTTGCTAGTGCAATGTGGCAAGTGAGCGAGCAAGCAAGCAAGCAAGCGAGTGAACTCGCACGCTCCGTTTTGCATTTTCAGGTGCCACTTCATTTCAGCCCTCAAAGAGCGTTGCACGATGCCTCGCGCACCCTACTCATATTTCTCATTTGCACAAATCGTCGCGTACTGCTTTTGAAACGCTCTTTTATGCTATGTTTTATTTTGTTGAGAAATTGGTCTTTTTTTAATGAAATGTTTTTTTTTTTATTTTTTTTGTTATCTTAAACATACAAAACTGGGCTAAGTGTTAGGGGTGAGTCGCACGAGTATGCATAGTGGCGCGAAAATAAGCGGCCTGAAGGTACTTAACTGTACAATTTCATACTTAGAATAAATACAAAACAAATAAATTAAGGTTAATTAGGTTTCCTTTGTTCTTGTGTTTTATAAATTATGATAAATGGAAACTGTGGTTCTTCTGGACTGTACTATAAAAACATGGATTAAAATTTTTAAATTTAAAAAGATTTATTCATTGTAAATATAAATAAGCTATAAAGTTGTGTAAGTTTTTATTGAATTTAATTTATCACAGATTTTTGTTAATTTGCTTCAGCATTCGCTTCCTTATAACGCATTAAAGTAATTTATTTTAATACTAAACAAGAACGCAAAATATTCTACATGAAAAAATATTAAAAATCAATGTGAAGTGGTATTACTTTTACGATTTGGTAACGTTTGCAGATTGTGAAATCATATTAGTTTCCCAAACTGGTTGCGATTTATTTTTATAGCGAGTTTTTGATTTTTTTCACTTTTTCAAAGTGACCAGCTTCATTAAAAAAGTAATTATTCCAAAACAATATGATAAAACCACATGTAAAATCTTGAAGGTTTTTAAAGAAAATTTTACTGCCCACTATTAATGGAATGGGTAAAAAATTACGTTTTATGTTTCATTTAAATTTTTGAAAAACGAAAAAACAATAGAAGAACTAAAAAAAATACTTATATTATATTTTTCTTATATAGATAAGTGTGTCGCGCACAGGGTATTTTCTTGTTTACTTATACAAACACATATGCGCTAATTTTCAGGATGTCCGTTCAAAGAAATAATTACACGCTTTCGTTTAAGTTAATAGAAATGTAATTTAATATATAAATAATTAATCTGATAGCTTTACACAAATTATTCTGTCTCGTCGTTTATCGGTTTCGTGCTACTACTCGTCTTACAATTATTCTTGTCGGTTTTCTAAGCGTCAGTAGGGTTGTCATGTAGACAGTCAAAATCAAGTCAGTGTTGTGTTTTAGCTTGACAAGTGTTTTAGCGAAATTTTTATATCTTTCGAATTTATATTGCTGATTGGTCGCGATATTGCTGTTGACATCAATTTAACCCAAAATACTCAAAATTACAGATATCATCAAAATTTCATTTATGCTCAGACTAGCATATTGGTGTTTAGTAAGCTAATGAATTTACTCAAAGTATAAACATCAAAATTTACAAAAGACATTTTTTTGCATTTTTAAAGACATTTTGGCTCCATTTTCCAAACTCTCGACTGACAAACACAAGACTGAATGCTTTGAAAAAAAGACAGGATTTATTTTTACAAAAACATACCACATCTTTTCTAGCAAATTAATTGTAATGCGATACTGCTTTTGTTTATTTTAAACACTTTAGTACGAAACAATAAAGGAAAATATTAATCGTATTTCACTAAAACGCCATCGAAGATAAAATAATATAAAAAAAAATAAAAATAAAATGAAATTTTCAATAAACACTTACATACTCTTCAAAAAATTTTTTTTTGTACTTATTTGTTTATTTATTTTATTTATTATTTAGACACAAGTAAGACATAGTCTTTTAACGTGTAAAAATTACTTAAGTATAAAAGTGAATACTTTAAAACTATTTATTTTTAACAATATAGGACTTAATGTAATGTACATAAGGTAGCAGAAATTTGAAAGGAAGAAAAGCGATTAAAAAAAAAAAAAAAAAAAAAAAAAAAAAATATATAGAAATATTAAGACTTAGAGTAAGAATATAGAATAAATTGCCAATTTGAACTGCCTTAGATTTGATTCCAGTTTTAATTTATTGGGTAAAGAGTTCCATAACTGAACAGCTCTAACGAAAAACATTCTGGAGGTACCTGAATACCTATACCGCAGATAGTAGAAAATCAAAAAAATATTAACGTCAAATTTTATTTTTGCTACCTTATACTTTCGTTGAGCTAAGATTTAACTAATTAAACTAAAAATAGTTTATTAATACTTGCAAAATTAAAAAATAATCGTAGTTGTTTTACTTAAGATTGGGTTAGTTTGATTCGATTTTGCTTCTTGTGAATTCGCAAGAATAATGCCAGATTATAAACTTATTGAATTATAAATTAATTTCAAATAACACGAAAATTTAGATATGAACTGCAGTAATTTGCGGCATTGGCATTACTTAGTATTAAACCAAATGATGATTTGTACTAACCATTCCATGCACCAGAAACCATATAATTCAACGAGTTCAACAGAATCCTTATTTGTTGCAAGGTACCTGCTACGTTTGATGCGAAATTCGCAATTAATACACCAACAATGCATACATCAATCCATTGCAGTCGCGTCAATGCGCAATCATCACAGTGCTACAATATTAATTGAGCTTTCTGTATTATCTTGCGACTCAGTCGAAGTACTCGTACATACATGCATTACGAATGTCAATTTTTTGGCATTTTATTGTTTCCGGGATTTTCAAGATCTGAAAACAAAATTCCCGGACAATCCCGGGATCCCGAATTTCAGGAAGTTTAGGTTCGTAATTAATTTGTCAAAAAAACATAACACGTCTGTTATTGTCCTATTATAGTGGTATTTAAAATAACATTACTATTTATGAGTATAACAAAGAAGAACACTTTGTTGAAATTCATGTCTATATTTATTGGTATTCTCAATACCAAAAAAAAAAATTGTCTTACCTAAAATTTAACCAACTTACAAAATAATTTATTCTTGAAATACAAATATACGAGTACATATGTTTGAGATCATTATTATCAGCCCGATTTTGGTTCTTGATAAATCATCACCTATTTACACATATTACAAATTGAAAATTTAATAAGTTTTATGTATTCTAACCAAAAATAGAACGCTCTTTTCTCTGCTTTATTATTTATATAAAAAATGTTATTGAAAAATTAAAAATATTTTGAATATTTGTATATGTTTAATAATCTAAATCAGACAGTAAATCCAATATACAAATCAAGTAAAAATTAAATGCATCACCTATTCCCTTGATCAAAATGCGACCTTAAAGAAATTAAAGCATTAATTATATGCAACAAATTTAAGTTCAGGTTGGAAGATAACGCACAACCTGGGCTTAAATTTGTTGCATATAAAACCTGTATCGCCCCCATTATATTAAAATCTTTTACCAAACCGTCTGAAAAATTGTATGCCATTCTATTGTTGCACACTCGCTCTTTAAAACTTGATGAAATTTTTTTTTGATACTTACTGCCTTATCCACCTCAACCACCTCCTCGTTAGTGTTTTTAACATCGCTTTCATAGAAAGGATTATTTTGTACTCAAGGAGGATATTCTCCAGCTCCTTTATAATGGCAGTAAAATTAGAAAGTCATATTTAAGATTATACACATTGTTTTGATTAATTAAAAAGCGTACACATTAGACAGGATTGTCCTTTGTTGTTTGATTTTTGAAACGAGTTTACGTAATTATAAAATTTATTACTCAAAGATTGCTTAATTTTTCTTTCCTCAGCTTAAAATTTAAAGTGATTTAAATAAGTCCATGCTGCGAGCAGATTAAGCTTTAAGAGTAATTTTGACTGGTAGGCGAGCTGTTTTATCAAACCCGTAAAGCGCAACCAGTGTTACAAATAAATCTTGGTGTCGTCCTTGATATTTATAATAAAAATATAAATTTATATTTAATTAATTGTTTTTAACAATCTCGAGATTTGAATAGACTAATCCCGGGATATGCAGGAGTTAAAAAACGCCGGGATCCCGGGATTTTCTAATATGCATACAGGAATTTCTTATTTATTCATAAGTTAAATAAATTCGTAATTGAATCGCAATTAATGTCAATGTGTACTCATATGTGTATATGTTTGTTTTTAGATATATCTAAAAGTTGGTATTTGTTTGTGTTTGGCTGGAGTTGGCAATTGACGCGTGTTCGGCTGGAGTTGGCAATTGACAGCGTCGGTCGGCAACAAATATTTGAGGACTGTGACGGTTTTGGTTTCGGCTGGTTGACTGGTTGAATTGTGTCTGTTGTTGACTTATCAGCCACGATTTGTGAATTTGTCTGGCTTTCAATACAACTAAGCATAGTTGGAGAAGCCCATAAACTTATATACTTATATAAATATATATGAATTCATATGTATATATATTCATACATACAGAGTGAATATCTGATTGCTGAGTTGTATTGTAATGGTGTGCATTGTGTGCACTTTCTTTAGTGTGCTAACTGTTATTGTTGCTGCTTTTGTTTACGCTGTCACACTTACCACTGCAGCAGCTGCCATTTGCAGCCGATCGGCGAACACAATCACAATCACTGACTAATTGGCGTCTAATTGCAACTGCAACACAATGCGGCAACTGACACCTGATAGGTCATTGTGGTGGTGAACAAGCGAGCGAGCGAATAAACGAAGGAGCAAACAAGCGAGCGTTGTAACAAATTGGTGTAGACAATTCTTAATTATTCAAGCACTTTAACTTTTGTTGCGTGGCAAATTAGAGTGTTAGAAAGTTTAATTAATTTTTAGAATTTGATATTGGAAAAATCGTGAAAAATGTAACAACAAAAAGCAACACTGAAGTACTGACGTTTCTATTTTTTTATTTTATGATTCTTTTTTACTCAACATGATTCTGTGCGGCGAAAATATATGTAAGTATCCATGGCAATGGTAATTGCAGTATTGCAAACAATTTAGCGCTACTCATATTTCGTCGACCATTTCGACCCAGCGCCATTGAATGAAATTTTACACATCTGTATATAGAAACATACTCGTATATACAATACAAATGTATGTATACGTGTGTGTATATATAAATCTGCACAATACAGTAAATGATATAGATGTATATATGTATTTGTGTTTACAACAATGGGATAGTGTTTTTCATTGCAATTCAAACGTGGCGAAACAAAATCCAAAAAATATGTAAAACCAAAAACCATAAAAAAAGTTTGCGTTCGAAATGGATACTGCTGTGACAATACAATGTTAAAATTAAAATTTGTTTTTGCAGCAGAAAAAATATCATTCAGAGTTGTTCCCACACACACAATACATATGTATGTAGATATATGTACATAAATACGAGTATATATAAATGTGTGTATTTGTATATACATTTATGATCAATTAAATAGAAGTGATTAATTTTGGCAAGTTTTGCCAGTTTATTTTCTTTTTATTTATTTTAGATGCTCTTCGAATAAAAAATAATAATAATTTCTTAAATGCAAATCTAAATTTAAACTTTTATGCAAAGCTTATTTTATTTAATTAAATTTATATAAAACATTTGATATTCCAAAAATTTAATTGAACATTTTTGAAATTTTTCAATATGGTCTGAGGAAAGAGAATTTTTATAAAACTACGCAGAGTTGTGATCACACAAATAGTAGCGAGCACTCGCAAAATGCATTGTGCCCTCGATTTCAAATTTTACGCGATATCTATCGTATCGATTTTTTTTTTAATTATGACTTCAACTTCAAATGAAAATATTTGAGTTTTTTTAAATAAAAAGTAAGTTTTATGACTTTGCTTAATTTATACATAACATACATACGAGTATATGTATGTTTTGTTGGAATAGAAAAAATTGTAATTATAAAATTTTATGTGGGGCGTGGTGTGTGCTGTATTCACGAAGAAGGCGATTTTATGAAAACTTTCATTGGAAATTGGGAAACTTACCAAGAAGTGGAAAAATTCGTAGGTTGTTCACGATTTGAAATGCGTTCACTTATCAAAATAAATCTGAAAAAAGGTGTGGTAAGCACAAATTATCAACGACTTTTAATAAAATATTCGAAGACTTACCCTACAATGCCAGCTCTGGAAATTTTGGATAACCACAGTTACCATGAAGTATACATACAATAAGGAGACGTCCCCGAGAACACAACTTTTATGCTAGAAGTCCACGTAAGGTTCGGCTTTAGAAAAATAGCCATGTGGAACGTAGACTATATTTTGCAAAAAAAAAAACACTTGGATTGGCCTATTCAGAAGTGGGAGGAACATTTTGTGAATGGATGAGTCACAAATTGTTTTGTACGGTGGTAAAGGTTCTCCCCTTATATGTAATATCATACAAAGTATTTACGTACACTGTGAAAACGTACTTGTATTAATACTATGGTATAGGGCTGCTTCTCATATCATGGTGGGGGGCCAATATTTTGGATAAAAACTATCTAACTAGCACGCCTATCATGAATTCCGTCGGAAAATGCTATCATTAATTCCGACGTGATCACGAAGTTTTTACGAAATTTCGAATTCGGGAGATTACCATCACGGATTCCAAGTGAAACCAAATTTTGACATTTATTCGTGAGAATAATCTAAGAACGCTTGCCCTCATCATTTTTTTTTTCAACAGGTAAAAACCATCCGCTAACCGAAGTTAGTATGCAAGGGCCTCAAGTTAAGAATACGACTTTCGTAGTCAACTCAGTGAATCGTTACATAATGCACAAGGAAGTGCTGTTTATTTGAATTTAATGTTTCGTATTTAACATAAGTATAAAGTGACAAAGTAAATTCAACTACAATACAACAAAACTTCAACAGCAACCACCCGGAAAAAAAGTAAATGGGCAAAACTATTTGCTAATTTGTTGAATTATTATAAAGAGCAGAACGATATTTTTTTTTATTATTCTCTTTATTTTACAGGTTTGGTTGGACCAGAAAAGTTATGTACAACGGAAGCCATATATAAACAAAATTGAACCCAGAGCAACACATACGCACATTTAATAATTTAGAGGAAACGATAAAAAGGATTTGCGGGTTGGAAACATCTATTTCGGACTTTGCGCTTGCTCTTTTAATAAAACAGCTTCCACAATGGAACTCATTTATTTATTTTTTCTATTTAAATAACTATTGTAAACTGTGCCTGAGAAAATATATGCATTTTCTTTCAACTGCTGTCAAAAAAGTAAACAAAAAACCGCTGAATTTCTTGTAAAGAGTTGGTAACACTCATTCGAACTTGGCTTAGTTGGCAACGCAAACTACGAAAACGTTGGAATTGCTGATAGCATTTTTCCCAAATTCGTGACGGGAGATTTCCTCACGACGGGAGTTCATTCAGAATCAGTGATTGGGCTGTAGATGATGGGCTTCGTTTTGCCGAAAAATAAATTTGTTTATATATTCAATATTACCAAATGCCCTTCATCAGACACAATTTTTTTTCTATATTTATAATAATATAATAATTTTGGCGCTTACACTATATAGCTCAGTGTTTGGCCGAGCTTCTCCTACCATTTGTGGTGTACGTCTTTATATTATACCACAAATGGAGGGATCTACAGTTTCGTGCCGACTCCGAACGGCAGATGTATTTAACGAGAAGCTTTTTCATGGCAGAAATACCCTCGGAGGTTTACCATTTGCCAAAAACTTGTCTATGCTTTAGATTTTACTTGCCCTGGCTGAGATTCTAACCTCGAACTCACCGGCATATCGAGTTTTTTCAATACATAAAAATAAACTGCTTTTAATCTTACCCTGGGAAAATTATGTTGAAAAAAAAGAATTGTGAACAGAAAGCAATGGCATACAAATATATTTATACACATCCATAAATCTCTAGCTTGGATTTATCACATATGAAATTTAACTTGGTGAACAAGTATCCACCTGAATAAAAAATTGATGCACCAACGAAAGCACTGATAATGACTTGACAAATAGATATACATGTTTTCCACAATATTTTACAAATTATTAAATAAATAAAAAGTTTCGTTTGAGAAAAATATGATCACGGATTGACAAGCCGTTTGTGAGCAAATAAGAAAAGCTTAATGCAAAAAAAATATTTTGTTTCCTGAATGCTAACACAATTTTCTACCTTACATAATAATTTGATGGATGTGAATCTGAGCAAATAAGCGTAGTAATATAGGGGAAAAGGTTTGAATTCCTTTCCTTTTTAATCATTTAGAGGGCAACGCTTTTTTTATTACATTTTCAATGAGCAATTGTATACCATTGTATCTTTTTTCTAGTCAATGAAACACGCTCGAAGGCACATAAAGTTTATTAAATAGTGTACCACGTATGAGTCAGCGATAATTTTGTTGTTGTTTTTAATTAGTATCAGTGAGAAATTAAAACATAAATATTTGCAGCTTTCTGACTTAGGAAATTTATTTATTTTGTTGGTGGATTGAAATTTTTTATTACATGCAGTTTTAGAATTAATCTTCATAAATAGAACTTAACATCTCTGAAACACATCCGCAGATGTCTACTAGAGTAAACTGGATAGTGTAGTGTGTGAATGGAGATTTTGTGGCAGAAACACCGCAGCAGCTGTACATAAACCGTAAATAAACAGTCAGTGCAAATAAGATGAGTCGAAGGGATGCAAATGTTAGTTTTTCGCTATTTTTCGTATTGTTGCCACATGCCACAGGCGCCGCAGATACTATTACCAAACACATATGTATTGGCGAATGCGTTATGCGAGTAGTGGGCAAATACAAATATACACACACACACACATACGTTAACAACTATGTGTGGTATGCTTCATGAAAAGCAGTATACCACATTCGCTTGCACAATGCCCCAGCTGAAGTGTTGCATGCGGTTAGGTTGGTGTTGCGCGTTGCGCGTTGCGATAGCATTTGGTATTATTTCGTTAACTTTCTGGCGCGTTTTTTTTTTTTTGTACAATACAATGCTGCTCAGGCGCATAGGCGAAGCGTGTGTGTATGTAAATTCGTGTCGGTGATATTTTTGCCGCTGCTGTCTGCGCAGTCCACTAATTTCATCAGCTCACATGTCAGGTTATATAAAAAGTTGGCGTTGCACAACTGCCAACTGCCAAACTCCGCCTTATTTTCGCCAGTTGTGGGTGATGTTACTCCTGCTGTCGTTGCATGGTTGGTTGCTGCCCTGCCAGTCGCAATAGCAGCCGCAACCGCTATGATACGCCCGAGTGCCCACGTGACACTCTAGAAAAAGTTTAAATACACAAATTTTAAAGAAGTTGAAATTTCTTCGAAAATAAAGTGAGAATTTGTATAATATTATGCCAAGTTTTAAAATGTTCCTAAAATAGGTATTCCTTCGTACAGCTACACTATGCGGATGGTTTCTAAAATATGATTTGATTGCTGCAAACATCGAAAATAAGTAAGTATTTGGCATTCAAGAAATGGAAAACACAATTATGAAATTTTTTAAAACGTACCTGCATTACAAAGAATTTTTAAATAGACCTACTGCTTTTGCAGAAACATGTAAACATGTAAATGGTATTCCCAAATGTTTTTAAAACATAGTTTTTTTTTAAATTATTTACAATCAATTGCAATTTTAGAAGTACTTTTTCTTAACTGGTTTGCTCGAGTTCAGGGGAAATCTTGAAAAAATTAGTAATATTAAAAGATGTGGCTATCTCTTCAACATCAGAACAAATTTTTTAAACCCGAAACCGAAATGATAATTAAATAAAAGAATAACCAGTTACAAGAAATCGATAGACATGTGTGCCTAAATAAAGGGTGTTTTTAAGACATGTGGTCTTAGAAAAAATTAAACGCATATAATTTTATACCATGGCCAAGAATAAAGCTTTAATATAAAGATAAGGGTTTGTCATTATGTTTTAAAAATGATTGAGTGACTGCCGCGGCTGGTTCGAATAAATTCCAGGCGAGAACCCCATTTTCGACCACTTTTTGCAGCAATTGGGGCCATTTTTTCAGCAATAACGCGCCGAATATTCTCTGTCAATACTTCTTGAAATTGCAAATCAAATTGAGAGTAATGCAAGTAACAGCTGTCAAAAAGGCTAACTTCGAAAAGCGTATTGCCTCATTAAAAACCACACGTCTAAAAATACACCCTTTATATGAGGGCTTTTGATGATTTTTGAAAAGTCACTGTAATGTTTATTTTGTATTAAGATTCAATAATTGCAAGTTAATTTTTATTCAAATAAAAAGTTAAAATGTACTCACAGAATTAATATATAAGAATAAATTTTCATTATATTCTTAAACATTCTAATAACTTTATGTTAGGGGGCATTTTTATTCATCATTGAAGTAATTTAAGAAAACGAATACATTTTTAATCATTATTGAAATTATTTTAAATACTGGTTTGTTTTCCTCACCATTTAAGTAGTTTTGAATAACAAATGAAAATTGAGTTTAAATTCTTTCGTCATACAAATTTTCAGTTTTCTAAAAAGATGTTTATTATTTAATTACACAAAAATTACGTTTATTTTAAAGAGGCAAATAAATTTGTATTCATCTTTTAAAAACTTAGGAAAACATATAAAAAATGTATTCTTTCTTTATTATCACTAAATTATTTGCTTTCCTGATAATGTATTTTCCCGCATTAATGATTTTACCAACTTGGTAGACGAATTTAAAGCAAGACTACGCAATTAAACAAGAAAATATGTCTTAGTATTTTTCCATTCGAAATAGGTGACCGGATTATTAAAGCCGTATATTTATAACTGATTCGCTTCTTCGTCATTAATTCATAATATTTGCAACATTTCTTTTATAAACTATTATTTTCATCGTATCATTTGGGTCACTAATAAAATAGAGTTTATAAGTTGTTATTTTTGTAATATATTACATTTAAAACTAAAATTTATTTCTGTAATAAATATAAGAAGCGTATCGGATCGACGAACTTAATCAAAGATAATTGCGAAAAATACGATAAACAAACAAAACTTGCAAATATTTCATACGTAAGTCAGTTTTTTAGTTATTTAGAATTGCTATGTTATTCATAAGATTACCGCACACACACAAAGAAATATTTATTTTATTTTTGTGCATACTATAGAAGATTATATCAGATCACTCATACGCCCCGTTGAATTTTTACTTCATTTAAAAAGCAGCAAAAGTTGCAAAAAAGTATATACATTTTATAAATTATTTACAATAACATATGCAATGATGCCAATTCGAAGGAGATGTGCTATCAAACAAAAAATGCCTCCAGGCAATTAGTTGACTAACCTACTTGCAATTATTGCACATGAATATTCAATTAGAAAGCAAATTGAACTATAAATGCATTAATTAAATATTAATTTATTATTTAATAAACAATTATTGCACTCGAGGCAATAGAATTATCTAATTGCAGCAATTTGCGTTGAGCATAAAATTCAACAAACCTACACACACACACACACACTCATACATCCATACATACATGCTTACATACATAAACCAGCGCGTGAGTTTGTATGTTTAATACATATATGAAATTCAACGCATCCGACTTTGTACTAACTGGTTATGAATGCTGAATAGCAGCCATAAACGGCTCGGCTTCAGTGACAGCCTACCAGAAACTACTTTGCGAGTAAATAGGGCATACAAAAGATTGCCCAGGAATAGACTCGCTCTGGCAGATAATTTATCAGGCGCCCACAAGCAAATAAATTTATATTTACTGCTATGCTTGCTACTAACGTGGCACCTTGTATGTGTTCGTGTGTGTGCGTGTGTGTGTGTGTGTATGACATGTAAAGCACTTAGCAGAAATAACCGTAAAAGAGTATAAACAATATGTGTGTAATTGCGGTTGCAGCATCAAAAGCGTTCTGCATACATCTGCCAACAAAAGTTGCATACATCCATACATACATTCACACATACATACATAGTAGTTATGCGAGTTTATGAATGTGGCAGCAGCTACATGAAGCTTCTCATATTTTTATGCGGCAATAAATTGCAGGCTGACAAGATCTTTTTTTACAATAAACTTTATTTTTGCTTTAGCATTTTTTTAATGTTACAACAACGACATCCGCAGCGGACAAGTGTGCTGAAAAGGCTCATATGTACATAGCAACCAGTTGCAGCGCCTAAATGTATGCAATGCAGCACACCTTATACCAACAACATGATTTTTAAAACAAATACACGTGTAAGTACACATACATAAATATATAACATATGTACGCGTACATTAGAATTAGGGCGGCTCACGCTAAACAAATAAATAAAACTTAGTCGATCTAACTTTTAAGTCTCAAGCAGTGTTAATCATTTTTTTTTGTTGTTTTTTTACTCCGACAAGAAGTTTCAAAACCAAATTTGACAAGGATCGATGGAAAATCGTTCCAAAATACGTCAGTGTTAATCATCTTCGAAAAGTAATCAGATGACGATTCTATGAAAAAAAAACATTTTCAGTAAATTTTTCGTAACGAAATATATTAATTAAAAATATAAATTTTAAGTTCATACAGGCAATTAAAATTTTGTTATAATATTTAACCAATTTTTCAACGAAATATTTTAACGATACGATTATAAAAACGGCGTGGTTTTTAATGTATGTCTATTTACTATCAATTGCGTTCGCAAACACCATTTTTTTGTATTATTGGCTAAAAATGAGTCGTATATAATGCGCTGAATATATCGTCATGAAAAAATTTCAAACTGACTTATTTTTAATAAAAATGTTTCAAAGTTTTTTATATTATTTAACCATTTTTTTCTAAACTTTTATAATAAGTTTTTGAAAGGGTATGTCTTATAACTTCTTCAAACATTTTTCCTTTTAAATACTCCAAAACTTCTTAAAATATTCGACAACATTATTTTTTGTTATGTTATCTTTTTTTGAATAACTCAAACAAATTTTCGAAACTTTGATTTTTTAAATATTTTTCGAAATTTTTAAGATTTTTTTTATTTGATTTTGATTTGATTTATTTATGTTATAAAAATAATATTAAATTCGAAGTAAATTTTTTTTTTTAATGCTGAGCAATTTTAAATAATTGTAATCAACCATATTTTAAAATACATTTGTTTTCAATTACTTATAATCCCTTTAGTCTTGACACTCTTTTAATTTTAGAATTTGAGGTGGTGGAATAATTATAATTGTTAACATTATTATTATTATATTTATTATTATAATTTAGGCATCTATTAGTTTTTTCAAATATCGAAATTGTTAAACAAATATTTCGATGAGGCTTTCTCATTAATCAAAATAGATTTTAATAAGATAATTAAGAAAATTAAACAAATAAATACCCTTTTATTGAAATATTTTGAATAACAAACGGTAAAGGCATAGCTAAAAGTTCAAGCTGGCCCGACAGGGCACAACAGTGGTTATCGCTCCGAGGAGGAAGGGCATTGGGATTCCCTTTTTCCACATGTGGTCGGCTCCTGGAAAAATGGGCCTTCGATCGGCTCAGCAAACGCTGGGCGGAAACACCGGCTTGCAAAGTTGCAAGTTCCTTTTGGCTGGTGCTGGACCGCAGGCGTTCTGGGGGAATTACTTAATACAACCAGACCACTGCTCTCGGCTTTGATCGGCGTACTGAGCGGGCACTGCATAATGGGGATCCACGCTGTAAGGCTGGGCATTGTCTCGAACCCGAGGTGCGGGTGCTGCATGTAGGATGATGAGGTGGAATCTTCTCTACACTAACTTTTCAGCTGCCCTGCCTTCGCAAGGCTCATATTTAAACACCTTGGCTCGCACTTCTTCGTTGCTCCAGAGAGGCTCTCTAGGGTAGACATAGGTCGGTTGCGGACCTTCATTACGAGCTCGCGGCGTTTCTTTTAATATATGTATATATGAATCTTATGGTAGGTATCATCTCTGTTCAGAAAAAAGGGTATACATAAATATATCAGTGGTACCACAATGGACTTTAAATCAAGTCTAAGTGAGCTCCATCTTTGGGCTACCACCTAACCTAACCTAATCTAACCTAACCTATCTGGGCGAGCAATTATGCACGGCAACTCTGAAATCTGATAATAATGATTGGTGTAAAAATTAAATAAAATTAAATTTTTAAAATTGAGGAATTCTTTTATATCATCAATTTTTTTTAAGTTAATAATATTTCAAAAGAATGGAATGTTTATAATACTTTAAAACATTTTTTTTCAGAAAATTATTTAATCCCATGAAAAATACTTTTTAATAAAATTTTATTTTCTATTTTTTCTATGGTTCAGCAAAGAAAATATAAGATTATATTTCACCAATAGTTTGAGTTTGATTTAAAAAATTGTATGAGGCACGAACTTCCCTAACAAACGTATGTTTGTAAATTTGTGTGTATTTGTTTGTTTATGCACTTGTTTTTTTTTAGTGTTCATTTACGCACGCGTGCACAACCATTTATGCCTACACACTCGCATGTCTGCGTGAGCTTGTTAACTGTGCCACTGTTGCCATATTATTTTCTAAACATGACTCCAATTACCGAGCACGACACCCTCTGCCGCGGCACATGTGCGCTAGCAGCAAAAATAAACGACTGAAATAATAATAATAAAAAAAAAAAACAAAAGCAAAGCAATTGTAATAATAGTAGTGGTAACATAATGCGTCAACCGAACTCGAACGCACACACGCACTCACATACAACAAGGAAACATATTCTTGCCTGCAACTCGTTTGCATGTGGCAACAACCACCATCGCAGCGACAACAATATTAATAATATTGTAACAACGAACAGGCCACAGTCGCAGCTGATGCCAGCTTTAGCATGCATTAGCTAGTTTCAACTTGAAACTATGAGTGAGTGTCTGTGTGGGCATTGTTGCTGGTAAATGTGCGCCGATGAGCGTTCGGTGTTGCTGGTATCCTTGACAAGGAAGCAGATTTAGATTTTCAAAGTGGGTACTCATCCGGAAATGCATGACATGACCGAATGCATCCATGTCAAGCTAAGCGCTCCGACACCACGCGAACATATACCAATACATACATATTCGTACATACAAACGCATTGGCACACATACCAACAATGGCAATTTTACAAGCGCACAGATGGCAATGACAATAAATAGAAAGAGCCGAAGCCGCAGTGATAACAACGATTGCCGCTACTATTGCACAATTTACAAGTGCACATTTATATATTTATTTGTGTGTGTGTGTGTGTGTGTGTCTGTATATGTTAATATTTATGTATGTGAATGCATATAGTAGTAATGGTCTTCTAGTGCAACAACAATCGTGACGATTTTCATTGTAATTGCTTTGACACAATAGCATGCAATCTGATATTCGTTTAACGCAGCCAAGTTTTATGCCACCCACACAACCACAATAAAAAAATTGTGCCGTGATACTGAAATTATTGTGCAAATAGTGAAAATTAAATATTCTCTTTTCATATCGATTTCCAATTGCATGCTATGTATTCAAAGCAAAAAAATTTTGGGAATCCAAAAGCAACCAAAAAAGGGAGACAATTTTATAATAAATTTATTTTGTTGCTTTTGCAATTGAAATATGTTTAAAATTTGCTCTTTCTAAAATTTTAAAAGGCTGGACGCAAGGCGATTCTAGAAATGCAACCCTTTGGTGGGTTATTGTCAAACTTTATCTCCTTTGTATTTAACTTTCGCGAAATAATTTTTAAACTATTATAGTCACCGCAAAAAGTTATAGTGAACCATATCTTGAAATTTCATGTAGTTAAAGGGAACAATTTATTATTTGCAACTACACAATTGATCTTGACAACCAACCACCAATCAGTTGATTGATTAACACCACCTTTAATGAATTCACACTGGCTTGACGAAATTAACCCGATACCAAAGCGAATTCATAGAAGGTAGTACCGATGGCGAAAAGACGAATTCAAAATATATGAAAATGTCTTAACAAGGAGTATACATGGATAAAATCTGTTTTTTTTTTTTCAATTTTACAAATTTTCACAGCACAGTGCGGGCCGCTGGATTTTTTTCTGGAGGTGGTTTGTTGTAAAGTCATATGTAACAATCAAAAATATCGTCGTTTTAATTGTAGTATTGAGCATATTGTGTTTAATTGTGGATATAATTCAGCACAACTCAAAGAAAACTTTTCTGCTTTCAGTAATACAATTCGCCGTGAGTCAGATAAAAATCGTTTAGTACTGAGTTAACATTAACATCCCGATTGCGATGAAGTTTGAGGGAAGCTAGCGCACTAAATCGATCGTCTTTCATTGTCGAACTCAAATCAACTTTTAGGCCACTCGAAATTGAAAAAATTTTTCATTCGCGTCAGACAAAATAGGTATAATCCTAAGTACTCGATAAACATATGGAAAATCATCGGGATTACAAATAACCAAAACTTCAAATATATTCTGAATATTTAAACATGCGATGCATTTTCTCTCAAGCTGAATTTCTTTTGTACATATTTCTGGCACCCAATCATGTAAAATGGATTTATATTTCTTAAATAATTCGCAACAAAATAATTCATTAAAATTGTTTTTTTTTTTTTACTAGAAAAGAAGCAAACAAAATTACAAAAAATTTTCCAGTGTTATCGAAATCGACCTTGCAAATGAGTAATGAGAGAAAGTAGGTATGGTATATACATCGCAATTCTCCAACGATTTCAGAAAATTCATGGTCAAAGGGTGGTATTCAAATTTTGTCTTGTAGTCCAGCTATGGATTCAATGCCTTGAATTGTAGATTTGTTGACAAACAGGCTGATGTTGAATTGGCTGAAGGCAACTAATGGTTATGATATCGAAGATTCTAGGGTTGCTGGCGACTAGGTCCAGCAAAGAAACTTCTCAGAATTGTGGAGTACTCTCTCTCAAAGAGAAATGCTTGTACATTTTTACGCTAACGTAAAATTTGCAGAAACTAGCAAGTTTAACGAACAGCTGATTGAATTTTTGTCCGCATCCAAATATGTAAAATGAAAAACGTTGCTTTAGTGTTTTCCTGAAACATTCCACTAACGAAACTTAACCAAACGAACTTTAACTTGTTTCTTGGATGTTTAATACCCATATTTAATAATTTTCACCTTTAAAACTCTTAAACAAAAATGTCGTATTTATCCAAATTACAATCAGCTGTTTTCTTACTTGCAAATTTGTGCTGGGAAGAATTTGTCCAAAAACAATTTGCAACTTCCCCTCAATTTCCCCTTTCTAGCAAATTTTTTGGTCTTCGCGAACGCGATTTGACAAAAATCGTGATATTTTGTTACAATGCGTAACAATTATCAGCACCGCGAACACTCTTAATTATAACTCTAACCGGTATTGTCAATTACGACGACTTGATTTTTTTATTTAATATATTTTTCCACTATAATTTTTTCCAAAAAAAAACTTGAAATTTCCAAAAATTAAAAAAACTGATCAGAGATTTTCTTACAGAATTAAGTTTTTCCACAATTTCCGGTTCAAAGTCCTGTGTAGTCATTTCAAGCTTACACTTTACTATACTGAAATTTATTAAGTTAGAAATATGAAAAATTTCTAAAAATCTTTTTTAAAAAATTGTTGTTGTGCGAAACATTTTTTGACTTTCTTTTATTTTGTAACAAATTATGGCTTATACTAATGTACACAATATTTTTCGTATTAAATGATTTTAGGCTAATGATAAGAGAATATTGTATTAATGTTTGCCCGGAAGGATACTTCAAAACAAACTAACAATGTTTAACATTTTTTTTCATAAATTAATTTTATTAGTTGATTTCGTTATTTATTTCGAGTCTTCGAATACAAACAAAAATTTTTAAAAATCACTTTTAGTTTTAAAAATTTTTAAGTATTATAGTAAGAAAAAAAAACCTAGAAATAAAGATATAGATAAGCGTAAAGAAAATTTTCGTAAACTAGTTACAACATTGCATTAATTAAATATTCAAGGTACTTAAAACCAAAATATTTCAGGAGAAACCATATTACAAAAAAAAAAAACACCGGAGAGTACGGGATGAGACGTTGACCGCAATATTCTCTTTAATCGACCAATAGCATTCATACTTATTAACAGGCACAAATGATCTGAAAGTAATGGGGGAAAAAAAATTTAGAGAGGTGAGACCAAAAGCAAAAATATTCACTTAAAGCAGTAAACAAGGCCTCCTTACAATGTCTGCGTTCGCTGAAAACACACATAAAACAAAGCTCTTCACGTGTAATGATTTGTTAAATGCCGAATAATTACCACGAATAAATGATAATATTGAGTATAAACGAGGGAAAACATAATCAGCAAGTACATTCATTCCAGTCACGCATTGTTAAATCGAATCAGTAATATGGTACGGTGTATTTATGTACGAGTAAAGTGTATAATATTTATTTATATTCAGCCACAAACTGCCTTAACAACACCAGCCATGAGGCCTACGAAAATCAGATTGCAAATTAGCATAGTCTGATGAGTTTTCGATAAACGCGAACATCTTAAGATCATCAACACAAAACAAGAAGTTGGCGAAACTAAAACTGGAAGCAATATCAGAAATAAAATAGAAATGATTCCTTGAGGGACACCAGTAAATGAAATGAAAAGAGGCCCACTGAACGCAGTGAGTGATTTGTGAATAAATATAGGACTTATAATGCAAAACCTCATGGCTGAACAATTAAGTCTATAGGAGCTATGAAAAAATTATGATTTGATCTAATTAGTTACATCAAATTGCTGTAATATTGTGCGGTTTAATGCCTAACGCATCTGTCAGAGAATGAACGAACTTAGTTAAAAAAAAAATTGTTTAGCTTTCATATACGATATAAAGACTTTCCATCAAATACTTTTGTACATTTAACGAATCGTACGATTTCAAACCTTTTTATTTTGTTGAAGTATTAAATCCCTTAAGCCGTAGGTAATCATATTTCAGCCTGTTATCGATGGTGAATATGTTTCATAGTGTAATAGTTGATAACCGGTATTATTGGCTGTAATATACCAAGAGTTATTATCCTACATTTAAACAATTATATTTTCCGCTATATCCGACGTACATCGACATTCTTTTAAGGTCAATAAAATGGTATGTCATTCAAATATCCCATTATGCGCAAACTTTGAACCTAGACCTTTTGTTGCAGACTAAAACTTTCACAAGGCTTACGTACGTACAAATGCACTTAAATGTGTGACAATGTACGAACATATTACAGTGCATATATTTTTCGATCAATGCGGTTGCCCATTTCAGTCTCTTTACTAGTTACATATTAGCAGCCGAAGAGTAGCAAACTGTCTCGCCTTTGCTGTCTTTTCTTTTTTTTTTTTTTGGTTCTCCTGCCTTTAGGCAATCTTGCATAATCTAAACATTAACTTGTCAAAGTCGTTAAGAAGATTTATGCCATTTCCGTACGCCATTAATGTGCCAATACAAAACCCCAAAATGGTTTTATGTCGCAATAGTTCAAAAGTCAAAATGCCAAATCAATCCTACAATTAAAGTGGAGAGAGTGGCAAACACATATTTCCCATTAACCACGTTCTTGTTTGTGTCTCTTGTTTTAGTTTTTGTTTTTGGCTGAGACATAAAAGCCATTTCAGAGTGCTTTACTGTCATTTTTGCTGACTTTAGTAAATACCTATGTTTACTTTGTCGTTTATTATTCGATAAATAAATTACATTTCCGTTTTTGAAATCCATGTCGGAAGAAGAGTTTAAAGAAACATCGCCGCAGTTGGACATTGCAAATGTTAGGCACAATATTGTAGTTAATTTTAATCAACTGAAGGTGAAACGAAAATTTTTTATTAGCCTGCTTTTATAGCTTTATTTTACTGACGTTTTTAAATTTATTTTCGGATCTCACAGCCTTTAGCATACATCACACACAGCTTGAAAGCTCTGAGATTCTTAGGAGTTTGATTTTGGTTTTATTTCGGAAAAACTCATTTGCTCTGCTTGCTTTCATGTCATAAGGTTTTATATGGAAGAAAACTGTAACATCCGCGATCAAAAAATGTAAAAAGAGGCAAAAAGAAAAGGCAAAATTAAATTGAAAAATGTTTGCTCGCGATGTTCAAAAATAAAAACCGACGATGCTTTGTTTATAATAAATTAAGTGTGTGAATAGCAGAGCTGATTACACTATAGTTTTTTTTTTCACTGGGTTCACAGTATGTAATTATGATTCTCCACCTTTAAACTATTTGAAACATTGAAACAAAATTGTTCTATCACGTCAAGGTTAGTAGTAAAACACATTTATTGATTTTACTTAAATTTATATGAAGCGGTGACATACATATATTTTTATTCCACGTTAACACCATGTTCATCAATTACTGAAGCCTTGTTTTGATATATGCTTGTGACCTAATGCTGGCTTGAATCCATCAATATTATTGTAGAACACGAAACCGTCTTCTTTTGAATAAAAGGTAGCTAAGGTAATGTGACGTTTTCGACAAGCTGTAATTTTAGCTCCAGTTTGCAATAGATTACATTGTTTTAATCTCGAGCCTGATATTTCAGATTTTTCTTTGGTCAAATCTAAATCTCTTACAAGGTCGTTTAGTTCTGATTGACTAATAAAATGCGGTTCTGTATATTTTCATATATAGAAGGGGCCTGCTTTATCTTCTTCTTAGGACTCGACTTGACGAAATACAAAATTTTTCCGGTACTGGAATGTCAGGAGAATGTTATAGAGGCATTGACACTGATGACACAGTAGCATACTTTGAAAAACCTTTCATAGTTGTTAAACAGGAGTAACAGTCGTCTACGTGATTTTTGGTTTCACGCCACTGTATTGGTACACGAAAAGCCATCTGTTTAATATTATCCTTGTACTAACCCGTCAAATATTTAAAACATTTTAAACAAGACACTTTCGGCACTCATGATTTGTCTGAATTTCTAATAAACTTCATAAAGTTTTTGAACCAAAGGCGAAATTGCCTTTTTTACTTTAAGGAGTAAATTGACCACAAACGTAACAAAATAAGCCAGGAGAATTAACACAAGCATGCGGCATTTTGTAGATTTATGAATAATCGAAATGTTTTGATGATTTTTGTACATACCAATGATATAATTTTATAGCTACCCTCAACTAAGTGTAACTCAAAGTAAATAAAGTTAGATTATCGTTATTTATGTTTTGGGACGGGAGACCTATATATGAATTTGTTTTCTGTTGTTTACTAAATATACCTAATACGAAGCACCACTCGTGATATTGGTGATTTTTTTTATGTTGCATAGTGTTATCAATTACGCTATTCCAGTTCTATGTCTAACAAGTGGAACGCTTTTTATGTCAGTACGCTATGAAAGAGTGAGGAACTGCGTGATGAATTAAATGAAGGCAACTTAGAAGAAGTAAGTTTATAATTTCTTTGTTAAATAATAATTATAATTTTTCATACCCTGTGCATTTCTCAACTATATCATAATCACATGTTGGCAATTTTTTGCATTAATTTTCATTTTATTTAATTTCCATTTTTTTAATTTATTTCTAAATCAGTCTCTAGCTTTGTATAAAACTCAAAACATAAAAAAGCAACCGATTTTCACGAAAATTGCCTTGATTTTCAACTCCTAAATTAGCGCCTTATTGAAAATTAAAAAGGATTTAAGTATACATTACCTTCTTTTCTTTCGCTAGAATGAGTTGAACTTTTCAGTGATTCAGAACTGGGATTATAACATCATAGCGGCATCAATATTATCCCTTAAAATTCTTATAAAGGATATTTAGTTTATGCGAGGGTAGTCTGAAAACTTTCCGTCATCAACGTGCACATGGCAGCACTCGTCCATTAAAGCTAGTGAATGTAGCTGTGCTTCTTTTGATAGTTACTCATCAAAGCATTCAGCAATTTTGGATGCGCTGATTTTTGTAGACAGTCGTTTCACTCACTCGATGTGAGTTTTTTTGTGAAATCGGAAAAAGTTTAGTACCGAGCTGTCATTAAATTTTTTTTTTAAATTTTGAAAGATAAAAATAAACTATTTTTTTTATGTATATGGTGTACATAATTTTGTAAAATATCGAAAAATCAAAATAAATTGTAATTTTTTACAATAAAACAAAGTAAAAAGTAACAAGTTGACAGTTTGCAATAAAAAATAAAGCAGAATTTGGAGAGTTTATTCATTTTTATACAGGGTTGTATAAAATTTCGTAAAGATTCATTGTAAAACCAAAGATTTTTGCGGGTAAACTGAAGTCAAGAACCTCAACTTATTTTAACGACATTCGATAAAGCCATAAATGGATGACTGTACAAGTGGTCGTTCACTTAAGGCGATCAATAGACTTTGACTACAAAATTGAGGAGGTGAATATTTTTGCTCTCGGTACGGACTAAATTTGCGTAAACATCACGCGTAATACCCGTTGAGCTTAAAACACATGAAAGAAAACTCAAGCAGCAGTTCTAGCGACACTGCTCGTTGATGTAGAAAAAGTCGCTTAGCTTTGAGAAATAAGTTTATGGTTGATGAGTTCACCACTTTTTACTCGCCAAATTTAAACTGAACCCAACTTAGCTTGACATACTTAAACTCACCTCACCTTAACTCACTACACCTAAACTCACCACACCTAAACTCACCCCACCTTAACTCACCACACCTAAACTCACCTCACTTGAATGTATCATGCCTAAATCCATCATAAGTGAACTAACCTCAACTGATCTCATGCCAACTAAACTCACCACAGTTCATATCCAGTAATGAATTACTCCATAGGCATTCTGGGTCCAAGAAAGGTAAAAATGGCAGCTTCACTTTAGAGAGCCAAGTGGCATTCATGGCCCTTTTTAAGCACGGTCTACTGAAAGCTTAAATGGTTATTTTTTGCGCTACTATTTCAGTAGATATTACATTTCATTGCTAAATGGATCGCACATTAGAATTTTCTTCAGTTATTTACTTCCACCTATTGAGCAAGATTTTCAAAGATTTGCTGATGATGAGGCATCGTAGCCCGGTCTTAATAAGACCGATTCTGAGTTAATTTAAACGTTGTTTCGTCGATTCATCAAGTTTGAAGACATTTTTTGTTATTACGTTTTATAGTGTGTATGTAACTGACTTGTAAACCGTTCTTCCTTTTATTTTTTCTTATCACAAGTTTTATCCCAAGACTAGAGGTCCTACCTCATTGATTAAGATTTCGACATAAAATCCTACCACAGTGTGCCATTCCAAATAGGAGAAGACTAAAAAAACATTTGGATTATCTGAGTTTGTAGTCTATTGCTTTGTAGTTTTTTTCTTATTTTTTCGGACCATTGACGCTATATATTGACACAATACGTTATGTACGTTAATCAACACTTTTCTGGTATGATTATAGGGCATATTTTATATCAGTAAGCAACGCAAGCTTATCACCATAAAAAAATTCTAAAGGAATTACGCACTACTTTTTCACAATGTAGACGGGTACGAATTTGAAAATAGCATTAAATTTTCAAAATAACACTTGAAATTTTCTCCGTTTTTTTTTTAGAATTTCACATTTTTCTGCTTTATCTTATTCGTCTATAGTACTTTGTTACCATAAAAAAACAAATACCATAGCTTTTAAGAATATTTATAAACGCTACATATTTTGACGGAAATCACTTTTTTTCGCGAAATATGTATACATATACATACGTGAATTAAATGTAACTCACCAGCGCCAACGAAACATTTTGTATTAAAATAAGTATTTGAGTAGCTCTTCCCGCGACTTGAAACGATAAACTGACTGGTGTACCGCGAAATTTATAGATAAGAAGCCTACAGCTGTTTAAGACTTTCTGGCGCGAGTACGAAGTTGATTGCAAAACACCAACAATGATTCTTATTTATAACAATGTGCATTAGGGTGTCTCACTTAAAGAAGAAGTTGCGTTTTTCCGAGAAAATTATGAAATTTGTAATATTTCAAGATATTCGCAAAAATAATTAGGAAAGATTAATAGGGGCGTTTTTTTTTCATTTTATTGGAAAAAGATCAGTTTAAGTTTACAAAATTTGAATAAAAAAATTTTGTAATACTTTTTTATAAAATAATCTTCGTTGATAAATCAGTTTAATCTTCAAAGTTCTTCAAAAACAAATATTTGAAAAAATGTTCAGCACAAGGAATAAATGAAATTTTTGATGCTATATGTATTTTATATCGGTTAATCTTAGTATTTTTCCGAAATATTTTTGCGAAAATCTTAAGATGGGTAGCGCGATGCACCCTAATGTACAAGTTAATGTTGATATAAGAAAAGAAACTTGCCTTTATTTGTATTTAACTGAGTTAAGGCGAAACACTTACTCATTTATTATTTATTAAATTAATATTTTTTCACATAAATATACACTCACGGTCCAAATTATGTAGGTGCGTCTCTTTTTAAAAAGTATTGACTATTTTTCTTTTGTTTATTAAAATTGAATAATTTATTTAAAGCAACTTAATTAACGCTGGGAGACGATGAACGTTCGGAACATCCAAAAACTTCAACTCACAAAAAGAAGTCTCTTATGTTCCCTCATCTAAAAACTGCGCTCGGAGGACCGAGATTTTCGTCAATTGAGAAGGCAATCCCCTTCCTGAACAATTATTTTGCAGAAAAAACGTCAAGAACTATTTGGACGGGTAAGAGAGATGGTAGCATCGATGCGAAATGGTGGTAGAGTTACAAGGAGACTCTGTAGAAAATAAAAGAAAATTTTAAGAAAAAATGTGTTGTATCATTGTTGGGTTGGAAACTTTTCAGAACTACATACGAGTGTGGTTCTTAAGTTCTTAGAAGCTATAAAGATTTGTCCATTCATTATCGTTTTAACACAGTTTCTTAGGAGCTGCTCTGCGGTTTTCTGCTTGGCCTTCTAAGTTTGTGCAACGGCAGAAAGTGTAAAGATCCAGCAAAGCCCTGGCACATGAGCGCTCAGCAAAAGTTTATAAATAAATGGGTAAGTGGCGTTTTAAGTGCAATGTAATAGAAAACTCCGTTTTCAACCCAAGCAAACGAGTATGCGATTCGCCGTTACGTATTATATGAACTCAATTGAAATGTTACTTGAATAAAATTAAATTTTCACTTTTTCTCACCAGAACGCATTACACAAATCAAGCATTGTTTTATTTTGCTAATGACTTGTAGTAATTGGCGATTGTCCACAAGCCAATGCTACCTAAGCTAACTACCGTCAAAGCTTTTATTGTTGTTGATTTCAGGTAGTTGTTTGTTGTCATTTAGTTGTTTTGTGCCATCGTTGTGTCGATTACAAATCTCTACACTGTGATAAGCGTTTCCAATGACCACACTAGCCTCTGTCAACAAATTTATCAACGTTTATTTGTTAAGTAGTTGGTTTTGCTGCCTTCCGGCTGGTTGTCGACCCTTCCAATACCCTTCAACCTCTTCACACCAACTGCAATTGCAACACGAATGTATATGAAATATCAAGAGTATCATATACTATTGCTGTGGTATTTATTGGTAACACAGATCAAAGTGTTGCACGTTTACCAAGCGACACCTTCCACATCCACAATGTCCGCTGAACTAACATGCAACATCCGTGCCAAGCCATAGATCGGTGTGTCGCAAGTTTTCAATTTGTGCTTCCAGCAAAGTGTAAATATGTTTGTATGTGTCAATGCGCTCACACAATGACACCTTATACACAAATGTACACACACAAATTCATAGGAATTCACACACATGTGTTTATAAGTATTGACATATGTGTTTATTCCACTAATCGCGTTAATAGAGTAGATGTTACGCCTCAGGTGTTTCCCGTTTATTGCCGACTTAATGGTGTCTTTTTACAAATGTTCACCGTTGATTAGTGCGGCTAACGAAGTACAAAAGTAGTGCTAATAGTAAAACCAAAAATAAGTATTCATTATCATGCTTACGATTTTGTTGTTGTTTCCACAAATTAACCGGCTAAGCGATTAAAGGCGATTCATTGAGCTTGCCGATTGCTGCATAATCGAAGCATTGAAATCAGTGATTTAATGCGTTGCGAATTGTGTGGAAGAAATAAATGATGAATAAAGGCGATGAAGTGGAAATGAGTGAAACACATTGGATTTGGCAAATAATATGTTAGAAGGCGCATGACGGAAGAACGAAAATTTCAACTTAAGAGAAAAGAGGCAACTGGCGAAAGTAATTTATTCTTAAAGAGCCTTATTTAAGGCTTTCAAAAAAGTGATCGTATATATATTTGGCAATTTACTCACACTTATTATGCCTGGAGTGCTAAAAATAAGTTTCTATGCAAAAAATGCCTAACACTTGAGTGGGATAAAAAATGTTTGTAAAAGTGTTATAAACTAAGTTAAAATACTCAAATCATTGTGGTCCTTATTTTGCGGTGCAACAACTGTTTGTCGATTTTGGTGAAGAACAAGATTCAATATGTCAGTGATGCTGCCAACGAACTAAAAAACTTAAATATTCATTGATTAATGGGCTCATCATATATGGGGACCACAGAAAAAACAAGAAACTTTAAGCGTTATAATTTGAAAAGGAACAAATTGGGTTGACCAATGATGTGTGAAAAATTTTATTTTTCATAACCACTTCTCTCAGGCTTTGAACCCGGGAGCTCGGAGTTGAAGAGCCAATACGCTAAGCTAGCCGAGTTGGCTGTTGTGTTTAAAAAAAAAACAAGACATCTGACGAGGAAATGTGGTGATTTCCGAAATAGTACTATAACTTCTAACATTAAAAACTGTTGTTGTTTTTTCACAAACAAATCTTCCATAAACTGGCCTTGACCTCAATAAAATTGTAAAATATTAACACATTTACTAGGCCAACAGCAAAATAAACAAACATTTATATGCAAAGATGAGCACGCCTTAAAAATGTATTATAATATATAAAGTAAATAAATTATACAGAATTTTGCAAATAAAACACAAAACAACAACCACACAAACAAGTTAAATAGCGGCAGCACAATATGTAGCGTATTGGCTTTGCAACTCCGAGCTCCCGGGTTCAAAGGCTGAGAGAAGTGGTTATGAAAAATATTAAATTTAATTTATTTAATAAAACAAAAAAAAAAAAAAAAAAAATGTCTGATGAGGAAATGTGGTGTTTTCCGAAATAGTACTATAACTTCTACAATTAAATAACTGTTGTTGTTGTTTCACAAAAATCTTCCATAAACTGGCATTGAGCTCAATAAAATTGTAAAATGTTCAAACTTTATGTGACATTACCAAGGAGATGGACCCTACCTTACACAACATTATCTAACACTTTTCTAAATACCGAATATTAAAATAAGATTATTTTTTTTTGCATTGTTACTTCCAACGCTAAAATGCCCGCATAAAATATAAAAGGCTACTAGTCATCTTTCTGCATGATCAAAATGCCTGATATGCCCGTAATGGTTAAATCGAATTTTCCGAATTGGCTGCGAATGACTTATGACTTCTTTGAAATCTATCGCATGCTCTGCATACATAGCACAGTTTCTTATCGCTGAGCTTGGTTGTGCGTAATCCCGCCAGAAATCTCAATTTCCTACATGTCAATAACTCTTTAACTGCCTATAAAATATGTTAAAATAAATTAGAGTTTTATGCGAGGCCAGAACGTAAAACTTCAATCGTGGAAACTGTGTGCGCAACGGACCATACATCACTCTCGCACACAGCAGTCAAGCATAAATATAATTCCCATATCGACCACGTACATGAGCTCCAGCTTGTAGTGCAGAGCAACAACGGCCATGACAACAAAGAAAACGACAAGCAGAAGGATAACCAACAACGTCTGCTAATGCTAAATCAACTTTAAGAAAGCTATACAACGGTCATGGAAAACCCTTGCACTGGCATTTACAGTCAAGCCAACCAAGAACAAGGAACATCGCCGACCAGAGCTCAACGCGCATCCAACCACATGCACAGCACTTCAATGTTCACAATACGCGAGTAACAGGACGCGCAGGTCGTGCTTGACAGCAAAAGTGGACCATGCAAAATAGCAGCTGGCACCTACCGCAGCAAAGATAGCGATGCGACAGACACAACAGCAGGCTGACTTTGCCGGGTTTATTCAGCGGCAAAAGCAATCTCCCTATCAGCGCTATCAGCGTCAAAGCCGCAGCTGCGATGGAATTTTACATCATCATGAATGCTTCGTTGGGTATTAAATAACAAATGCGGCGTAGAGTCTTCATTAAGTACTACTACAATGATGGGGTAGGGAGCGTGGCAGCGCCAATGCGATGTGTAGTTTGTGATAGCTGTTGTTGTTTTGCTGCTGTTCTTGGCTTCGCCCGCGCCGTAGCACGTCGACGGAAGTATTGCAGTGCGACATTACAACTGCGGCGTCGTGTAAGTACAGTAAAGCACAACTTTATGTATACACAGAGACATATGTATGTATGTAGAAGTGTAGGCTGGCAGTATTCTTGCGTGGGATTTTCACTTGTGCCGAAGTGTGTGCGCAGTCACAGGGCTCTGTACATAGTCGGCCTGTCTGCTGAGCTGAATGCCGCTCATGCATGCACGATTTACGATGTCGCCGACCCGATGATGGCAAATTTATAGGAACAGTACGATGTGTTGGCATGAAAATGGAGTTCAAATAAATACCTGAAGACGACGAAATAAAAATTTAGTGGCTTCGATGATTTACCGCCAATAATTTTTTAAAAATAAAAATATGCCGGCATTGAATTCGATTACCAGTTATACTTCGAATTATATGAACACATCGTGGATCAAATTTTGTGGATCAGTTTGTATATTATGTAAAAATATATCGCATTTGCTAATTATAGCAACAAACTTTGACAATTTATTAAACTTTTATTCGATTTACTTTAATTTTCAATTTAAATGTGACTAATTCCTGAACAAAAAATTCAAGCATTCCGGGAAAAATAAAAAATAATCAACAAACTTTTATAAATTCTGCACATTTCTTTCAGTAGCACATTTAGAATTTTTTCAAGTATACAGTTCTATAGCCCATTAAATTTTTGTACAAAAAAAAAGTTCAAATTACCGTTGACTTTGAAAATATTACTGGAAGGTGTTGCATTTGTATTCCATAAGAAAATACATATTTTTATGTATTAACATTACGAAGAAACTTCGAAAGAGTGTCAGTACAAATTATCTGATTTTAATATATGTATTTTGGAATTTCGGTTTATATGATTTTTGTTAGGCACTGAACAGTATTTAAATTAAAATATTTAATAAATTATATGAACAAATCATATATATGGCTTTACTATTTATATTTATGCAAAACATTAAAATAAAATAAAATATGTTTTCGTTTATAAATTGAACTAGAAATTGTGAGCTAGTTTTTTTCATAATATTATTTTAAATTGTTGCAACCCATAGTTTTGAGCAATGACATTCTTATTTTTGAGTTGAATCGGGATGATTTTAAAACTATTTTAGGATGGTACCACATCGGGATCAGTTTGGGGCAAGCATTAAGTAATTTAGGGAAAATCTTGAAGTCAATGATTAGACGCAGTTCTTTTATAGCTTTTTTTGAGAAAAAAATAAAAATGTATGTTACATTATTTTCAATTTCAACTTCTGTGTACAATTTTTATTAATTTAAAATATTAGTTTATCAAAATTTCGACCTTCGTAAAAACGAATTTTCATGGTTTTTTAGCGCATTAAATTGTATGTACCATAATAAAAATCAAATATCAAGTCACCGCAAATTTCAGTTTCAAAGTTTTCAAACATATTCATTATAATAAAATTATTTTTTTATTAACCTAAATTAGGCACTCATAAAATACATTTAAATAATAAAAAAAAAATGAAAATTACATCAAAAAGCAAGACAGCAATATTTCTTATCAATGACCGAGCGTGTATATACAAAAATTTAAACAACACATTTTTTTTAAAATTTTTCCTATTTTATTTGTGAAAAAAAAATTCATATTTAATTTTCATTATATTAGAGTATATATATTAGAGACTATTCGTAAAAAAAATATTAGTCCCTGTCAGCCAATTATGTAAAGGGTTACAAATTTTTCGGCCGAGATAGCCGCCATGGTAGGGTGATTTTAATTTTTTAAAAGCTATATTTTTAGATTTTTCTAACAGTGGTTTGACTGCTATAGACGTTACACTTTATACATATTATCGAAATATATTTGTTATTAATTTATTATTATTAATTTTTTATAATAATTAAAAAATTAAAAAAACACTACTTACTCCGGTAGTTTTCTTTAAGTATTTTCTAGCAAACAAGAAAATAAATATGTATTTAAAAAAAAATTTTTAATTCCCAAAAAAAATTGTTATTTCACAAAAAAATATTTTTTTCTGTTGAAACAAGTTTTGGATATTCATTAATAGAAGTTACAAGATTTCATAACAGATATCTCTGAAAATGGAAGTGTACAATTACAAACTAACACATTTTGTATGAAATACTAGATTTACGAGTGTAAATTTATGTGGGAGCCAACTTAAAGCTTTATATATTTGGCCATCCGTCATGTCCTCATTCACATTCTCACATACTCTCATACAAACATACATCCATACATCTTCAGGGGAAAAAAAAACTTGACTTACAACAGCGGCCATAATGTGCAACAGAAGCCAACTAGGTCGGATTTCTTCTTGAACTCTCACCACAAACGCTATATTTACTTCACTGATTTTCTCTACTTTATTTTGCAGTCTTTGGCATGCGGGCAGTGAATGCAGGCAATTTTATTGGTATATCCATATGCAAATATGTACAGTTAATACGTTTATATAGTATGTGTAAGAGCGTAAATATTTGAACACATTGCGGTATGTACATACATACATATGTATATGTTTGTATGTACTATATCTTTGCAGCTGTTCCACTTGGCGGCTTCAGCTTTACGTCGCCATCTAAATAACT
This sequence comes from Philophylla caesio, assembly GCA_963971545.1. Lineage (NCBI taxonomy): Eukaryota > Metazoa > Arthropoda > Insecta > Diptera > Tephritidae > Philophylla > Philophylla caesio. The sequence goes on along the minus strand of OZ020608.1, from coordinate 96,481,374 downwards.
CCAAATACACACACAAGCAGAATTTATGAGCAGCTGGAAAAAGCCACCGCAAAAGGGTTATTATCACACAAATACAACACACACATACTAACGTACATCAACGACAAATATTTATTGCATGTGTGTATGTATAGCTGTGTACAATAGACATGTATGCGTGCCAATAAACTCATATAAACAGGATAATGTTGTATAAAAATGCTACGATTAAATCCTGCTTAAGTAAAGCATCAATACATAGAGATTGTATGTGTGTGTGTGTGTGTGAATATGGGTTGTACACGCCTGAGGCTCTTAGCTATGTGTCATAATGATATATTAAATGAGATAAACAGCGTAAGTCTGCGAGTGGCAGCAGCTCGAAAGGTCGCCAAGTTGCCAACTAAGTGGGCGTTGAAAGAAAATGCGATCGGTAGCAAAATAATGCGGGTGCATGTGTGTGTGTGTGGAAGGCAGGTTTCTTTACATAAGCACACAATTAAAAATAATATTTTCAACGTTGCGGCAATTAATTAAATCACCTCTCGAATATACACACGCGTACGCCTTCAACAAAATGCGGACATGTCACACAGACACTCATACTTACAAGCAAACAAGCAAACATGCAACGTTGCTCGATACTTCCTTTATACGAGTACCATACTATCCACATGGCAGCGTCGAAAGGACTACAGAAACTTTACATTCATAAGTCATTATGTGTGCAAACATACTTACTGGAAACTATGTACATACATACATACACACACATGAAATAGCAGCGAAAGTCTTGAAGTTCATCGCTGACAGGCTGGCAAAATGACGTCGACAACAGCGCCGACCGCAATGATGACGAGAACGGCAACAGAACTGACATCGCTGATAAGTGGTTTTGTAAGGACTCAGGTCAGGGGCGCGGTAAGTGTTGGTAACGAAAAATTTGCCTTTGACTACGCAAGTGAGCGTGTAAAGTTGACGTACTTTTGGCACGATGCCACAATTAAAGCAAAAATGACTATAGCAACAACACCAACAACAACAATAGCGGCAGTGAAGTCAAAAAGAAAACAGTCAAGAGCGTGGGCAATGAAAAGTTATAAATTACTACATACTTAGTATATGTATGTATGTATGTGTATGTACCGCTATATTGTATGTGTGTAAGGGCGTGGATAATAGCAAAGAAATGTTGATTATAAATTCAACTACACTAACTTTTGTTGAATTTTTTGGATAATTAAAATAAAAAAAATGTATGTTCGTTAATACAGACACATACATACATATCTACAGTGGCGAGCAAAAGCTAACTGGTAGTGAATTTGTTTTGTTAACGATTTACGAAATATTTTGGAATGCTCAATTTTTTGTTAATTTTTTATAAAAAATATGAGTGCAAAGTTAGTGTTATAAAACACCCTTTTTAAAGAATTCACGAAAAATGTTATACAAAAAGCTTAGAATACAGCTCTCAAGAAAAATCACAAGAAATATTTTTCATTATTTGTCTTACTTGAAATAGTAATTGGCCGTTGTTGTAATATTTTTTGAAGATATAATTATACCAGCTTTTTTTCTAGAGAGCTTCAGACTGATTTAAGAAATTTGTATGGAAGAAAATTTCTTTTTCATTTCTTGAGGGTCATTTTATATGCATCTTTCGATTTTCTTGTGTGCTGTATATGTACTACCAAAACAACCAGCATAATTTATAAAAACAAATAAAACTTTTTGAATGGAGCTATTAAAAAGTTCAGAAATTATTTTTGGAAAGCAGTTTTATTCTTTATTTGATTTTCGTATAAAAATGTCTATAGGCCTCATCTTTTGTAAGCGATTTGCAAAAGAACACTCGGTAGCTTATCGTATAGCGTAGAAAGCCATAACAAAAATAAGCGAGTTTAGTTGAAATAAGCGGGTTGAAATAAACTCGCTTAAAAATAGCCGACCTCATTGAAAGTTTTGGAAAGTGATGCTATTGGGAATAATCATTGGAAAGAACCAAGGGAAATTTATAAAAATTCGCCAAACATCAAAATAAGCAAAAAAAAAAAACAAGATAGAGAAGACATAAGAAAAATCGCCTCTTATAAGAATTACTCATTTTCTTTTGTTTTGGTAGCAAAGTTTTCAAAGTATTTTCAAAATGTGTGGCCGCTGTTGTCGAGTTGGTAGCTGTGCGTTCTATAACTCGATATGCGGTTTAGTTCGGGGTTTGAATCTCAGTCAGGGCAAGTAAAATCTTAACAATAGAAATTCGTTTTTTCTATGGCAAACCTCCGAGGGAATTTCTGCCATGAAAAAGCTTCTCATTAAATACATCTGCCGTTTGGAGTCGGCACAAAACTGTAGGTCCCTCCATTTGTGGTATAAGATAAACACGCACACTACAAATGGTAGCAGAAGCTCGGCTAAACACTGAGCTATATAGTGTAAGCGCCAAAAATATATATACATATATATTCAAAATATAACAGAGTTGATTATAATCAACTATCAGCGAGTTGGACGTTCTTTTGCTAGTCGCTTACAAAAAATTACAACTTATGATTCAAGTGGTTGTTAATTAATGTTAATTTTATTATTAACAATAATGCAAATGAAGTTTCACTAAAAATGCAATGAAAAGAATTTCGCGAAAACAAAATTTCGAAAAATTCTCAAATATCTACGTAAACCTTTCGCGGCTTGAAATTTTCCTATACTAAAATTAAATAGAGAACAAAATTGCGTTCTTCACATTTTGTACAAAGTTCTTATTTTGATCCACGTTCTTCTTCAATTTTGAATTCCATTAAAAAAAAAATTATATAAGTAATGTACCATACAAAAAATTAAAAATTTTGTAAAAAAAAATTACTTCCTCACTTTGAATTTTGTCATCACTGTACATATTTTTGCCTTGTAAAAAAAACATCAAGTACCAAAACGGCGAAGGACGAGATAAGGAAGCACAGAATTGAAATTTAATCAATTAAAGTATAATTTAGATAGTTATACCAATATTTTTTGGTAATGTGAGTTCCAAACATAACTTGTATCTTAAAATCAGTTTTGAACTCAATTTTTTCATTTATTTTTAAATGGTTAATTAATCATTAAGTAGCTTATAGTCAAATAAATTCCATCGGTATTCTAGGCTTTTTATGAACTGAGTAATTCCATCTCTAAATGTAGTTAAATTCTATATCCAAGGTGAATTTATATGTTTCAGACAGCTTATGCCCTGAAGTTTACACAATAAATATGCTTAGAGAGTTCATACTATAGGCTATACATATCTAGAGTTCCTCTTCTCTGAAGGTTTATGAAAGCAGCCTCTTCACAAGCTCTGTCGTGCATTCGCAGACATGTTGAGCGACGCAGTTTCAGCGTGAAAGCATAAGCAAACTCTTTGCCATTAAAGTTTTTATAACTTGGAGCTTACTATTTATGTCGCAATATTCCTCTAGCGCGATTTTCCTTTCTGATTTCATTAAGATTCGATTTATAAGTCCGTCATTATTTGACAAAGCCTAAAGTGCCATCTGCACAGTTTCCAAGCGGCTAAAATTAATCCCAAAACTCGTACTCATGCATTTTGAAAGGTAGAAGCCGAAGTGAGTTTCTCTGAATTTTGTAAATGCTGAACGGCCAACGAGAAAGTACCAAGACGCTTACAACTCTTCGAACAACTTTAGAAACGCGGCAACCGTATTAACATCGTCTTATCCGAAGACTTGAAAAAAGTTTTTTCTGCAAAAAAATTGTTTAATTTAAGGTCTGCAAAATGTTGGTATATTTGGATTTGCTCTATAAATTTTTCTACACTACAATTTCATAATAATAAGACGCAGATATATGTAAGCTTTTATAAAATAAAAAAATAAAAAATAAAAAAAGACGCAGATTTTATATATATACCTTTGTTGATTTTAAAGATTTCCAAGCAGGCAACTTGAATCCATACTTTGCAGAGAGGAATCTTGTACATACATACCTACTTTTGTAATAAAACACATAAATGCAACTAAGTATAAAAATATAAACAAATATTAGCTTCAACTTCATGAGCGTATGTATGTACATAGATAAATACATTTTTTTTTTGTATGGGGGTCACATAAGATAGAACTATTTCATTATAATGTTGACAGCAGCAGGCAGCAGAAAAATATTGCCTCTCTGACGCCAATGAGCCACCAAAGCAATATAGGTCAAATGCGGCTGATGCCATTTAATGTGCAAACATATTTACGTCTGAACATACGTATACATTTATCTAAACACATAATGGCATAGAGATCAAATCGCTTACAGCATTTATACAGCAACAAAAACGTAAGTTGAGAGCAAGAACGGAACAGCTACAAATTAACACATTCCCACATGCAGATAAATGACCTAAATGCTTTTTAAATAGTGCCAACATGTGGGCTCATACGAAAGTAATTAGTTCAAATGTGTCTGTCTGACTGCTTGTCGCCTGTCTGTCAGCCAATGATAAGCAAATGAGAAAGGGTTTGTGTGTGCATCGGTTCACATGTAATGAGCACAAATCTAACTAAAAGTTGTAACGCCTAAAGGTAGGCAACGTAGCATGACAACAAAATTGAAAACGCAAATTTCACACTCATCTGGAATTTAAATGTACGTACATATGCGTAAGTCTTTTTAGCTCAAAATACTCATCCTTCAAATTTAAGGCGGTACAGTAAGGATTTTCACAATGTCTGTGTTGTCAAATTTAAAAATTAGACGTTTTTTTTTAACGTTTTACAATAAAGTCACACTTCTAAAATATACAAAACAAAACAAAAATCCATTAAAATTTCAATCAAAAAGAGTAATGCTTATTAAAGAATAATCATAATCATTTTTGTTTTGAATCGTTTTGAATTTGTAAGGGCTGTGTGACATTTTACTTCATTTCGAGAATTTTATTTTTCGTTTATTCTTTTTCATTAAAAAACAAATATTACAATATTAAATTGTAATTGTAATTTAGCTAAATAGCCATAGCAACAATATTCCTCAGGCTAGGTATAAAAAGAATAATTTTATGACTAACATATCGAGCCATAACCGCCAAAAAGTCGTAAGCAACAAATACATTTTTTTAATTAGAAAGTTCTTTTTTAGGTAATTTTCTCCTCAGTTGAGCTTCGCATTTGAATGCAGCTTTATATACAGGATTCACGTTGTTTTTTTTACAAAACGCAACTATATTTAGTGAAATGTGCTTTGCTTCTGCCGAGATATTAAAGAGAATCAGCCTTCTTCTCTAAAATTTTTAATTAGTCGCTTACGTCGTTTTGGCGGTTATGACTTGATATATTTTTACAATGAATGACTTAAAAATAATATATCAAGTATGATATATTTAGAAATTAAGAATTATAAGAAGAGTTTACGTATACATAAAAGCGAGTGAAAAAAGCGATGGGAAATATTTAAAATACATTTTTAAAATATAAATTTCAAAGACTGATAAGTAAGATAGCTTATAAAATTATTAAAAAAAAATGCCGTGTGCATAAATACCTGCAGAAAAAGTGGTTTCATTTACTCCAGCAAATTTCTCCTGACAATTATTTATTTTTCTATTTATTTCAATAAAATAAGTTGAAGGGTACGGAAGAGCACCTGTGCAAAAAAAAATTTAAGATCAACAGGAAATTATAGTCACAGGCACCCAATTAAATTAAAATTATAATTAGATACGAGCTCTAAAGCCGATTAGTTTATGGGAAAATTTTTTTAAGGAAACAACTACAATGTTCAAAGCAGTAGAAGTTCTTGCACAACATTTCCTCATCAGACTTCTTTCTTCTTGGCTTCTGCAGAAGTCTGATGAGGAAATGTGATCATTTCCGAAATAGTACTATAACTTTTACTGCTTTGAGCATTGTTGTTTTTTTTCTTTAAAAAAAGTTTCCCATAAACTAATTAAAATAGATTGTTATTTGGCCAAACAATAACAAATAAATTTTAAAATTCAGTGGGCTATAAATTAGCTTTGGCAAAATTTGAAACCAATTTTTTTTAATTTCGTGCAATGTATAAGTTTTAGTCTGTTTACAAAAAAAAATTTAGTCTCTTTATTCAATTATTCATTTTAAAAAAGGAAATATTTATATCATTTAAAATTGTGTGTATTGAAGCTCCTTAATTGCATTAAAAACTGATGTATGTTGGAACGATTTTCCGTTATCCCTTGTCAAATTTGGTTTTGTGACATATCGGTTTCGGGTTTGTGCCATATTCAGCTTCGTTTTCGTTCCAACCTGCATTAAAATATAGCAAAGCGCAATATATCCTTAGCATCATCGGCGAAAGCTGCTGACCGTGATCCAGAGTCAGTTTCGATAGTTTTCAAAGGTCTAGCATCAATTAAGCTAAATAGTAACATTATAACATATATGAAGTAGTCACTTATTGGAAAACCTAGGACAATGTGCAACTTTTGAATTGCATATAAAGGAGCTCAAGGCTTTATACATAACTTTAAAAAGAAAATAAATTTTCTCTGAGCATAGTTTTTAAGTACCTCCACGGTGTCCTAGACAGCTTAAGCATCTGAGTGAAAACTCTATAATGTTCAGATAATCAAAAAATATACTTTTGAAAGTATGTTTCATCCGCAACATTATTCGAGTTTAAGCAAAGTCATATGGAGTGAAATAATTTTTCGGATTACAGCAATTTGTACTATCCGAAAAATACCAATTTATGTTGAGTAGGCTCCCGTCTAATCTTCCAATCGATGTATCAAATAATTTATAAAATATTTGCTAGCCGATGGTCTCAACAGCTAGCGCTAATTCACTCTCAAAATTTATAATTTCATTATAAGTTTAATATTCTATATAAATAAATAAAATATTTGCAATAATGCAGAGGAAATTCACTCGAACGAAACCATCTGAAATGCGCATATAAAATAAAATATGCTTAAAATACTGTATATCCAGCAGCAGTGATCAATACTTCGGAAAGCAAGCGCTCAACAACACGTTTTCTACTTTCTATAATTTTAGTTCAATTAATTTTTTATAATTATATTTGTCCTTTGTACTTACTTACTACATGTGAAGGGATTTCTTGTGACTTATTCTCCCTGCTGTGCTTTCGCAACAATGAAGTAAGAACCTGGTCGATGGATATCTAAATATTTTATATTACGCCTTTGAAAATTTAATTACACAATATATATAAAATGATAATCATTCTGACCTACTTCACGTTTAGCCTAAGCTGGTATCTACATATACGAGTACCTATAATCACATAATGCATTTAGCACCCTGAAGGAAAATATATTTTTAGAGACGGACATATGGTTAGTGAAATTTGAACTACGACTTAAGACTTAAGTGAACAAAAACACATTCTGAATATATTTTCGATGAAAGTGAACTAATTTATGTAAGTTAAAAACTGAAAAGTTGCTCACTTCAAAGTAAAGTGAAGTTTTTTTTGCCGAAAACAAAATTTCATGGATAGTGGCGCGTAGCTACAAAAATTACGCTGACCAAATTATACTTTGAAACTTACAGAAACATATAAAATTAGAAACTCCTTGTTGAACAAGTCTTATTACATTTTTTTAATAAATTGAGGTAGATTTTGGGATTGGTAAGCGCCCAGCACAAATCGGTAATCCAGGGCTAGTCCAAGGAATATTCGGGACTAGTCTGAGGAAAACCTTTTGCTAGATAATTTCGAGTAAAACATTACACAGTGGGCATGAATGCCTACCTTTATCACTTTTTTATGAAAAATTCACTTCATATTCTCTTCCTTTTCGTTATTTCTAAATTTCCTGCAAGGAAACTTCATTTGGACGACGTCTTTTGTATTCATTTAAATATTTAATATGCACGTAAATACGTAAGTATTTACACACACACACACGCACATACACGCTTAAGTCTTGTATATTAAAAGCAAACGAAATCAAGGCAACTAACACACTCATGCATACACCAATGGAAAATTAGTATATGCCCCAAGTTCACTTAAAATTCAGATGTGAAGTCAAGCACAAAACTAAACACCAACTATATATGTAGGTATGTTTGTATGTGTGAGCATACATGCTCGCTTATATGTACATTCGAGTAATGTGTATGTATGTAGGCATGACCACAAACCATTCTCAAAGTCATATTAAGTATAAAATATGCACTCAATTGGAATTTATGTGATTTGTGGCGTCTGTGTCGAGGAGGTTATCAACACCGCCAGCAGCACCACCGAAAGTCGAAAGTAGCCTCAGTTGCAAAGCCAAAAACATCAATGACGATGAAGGAGCATTAATAGAAAAAACATTTACGTGTGTTTGTACGAGAATAAACGAATATAAAAACATATCAAACTGCTGCGTACATACGAGTATGATGTGGCATTTAAGGCTTTGTAAAATTAGCCACAACTTGGTACTCGCCTGCTTGAAACTTGATTACCAGAATGTGGCTAAGAGAGAAATTGCATTCATTGAAGTATGTATAAATGTTTGAATATTTAAATACAAATTGACGATTTAACTCGATAGAACAATTTATTTAATGAAATTTAAAATATTTTATCGCCTGCTCCAAGGAAGACATTTTAAAAAATATAGAAGCGTCAAAAATGTTACTTTAATTTTAATGCTTTCAAGCCACCAGGCGAACCATTAATCATCAAGTTCAGCCATCTTTTAGACTCGACTGGTAAAATTTTGGCACGAAATACTACACTTTTTTGTGAATTAAAAAAGAGAGCTTTTTCAATTTCCAACTAAAAGGAAATCAAAGAAATTATTTCGAGTGTAGAAGCAACAGCGGTTAATGAAGCGCGTGAAATAATCAAAATGAAGCTAAGGTTTTTTTAATATTCTAAGTACCTAATGAGTTTTATACTCTACTAAAATGTAATTAAACGATTTTAGATATTTTTTTACAGTATTAAAAATTCTTACAAATGAGATTTTTTCTCTGAAGTGAAAGTAAAAGTTATTAAAACTGTTTCCTTTGTTTCTAAACTCCAAGGTTATCACAAATAGACACATTTTTGACAATTTGTATTTCATTTATTCAATTCGAATTATTTCTCAATTATAATTTAGTTATTTTCAAATACTTTACATCAATTTTCCAAACTTCTTTAAAAGTGTGATAGAATTATTTTGGGCAGGATTTTTTATAAAATATTTAAGTTAAAAAAGTGCAAATTTAAAGTCGCTACAAATTACCGTTGAAATTATATAAGTTTTTTCAAACAGTGAGGCGAAATTTCTGCGATATATTAATCGAAAATCAATCAAAATCGTGTTTGTGCAAAAATTCTACTTTGTGTTCATAAAAATTATTTAACCACAAAATTGCATACTAAAAAAATTTATTTATTTTCGCTGTTCAGAAAGTTACTGACATTAATCGGTGTGTGCATCCGTATTTACTCACACGAGTCGTAATCGCTGCATATCTTCGACGAATTGAAGGCGCAATAGATTTAGATTTGGAATCAAAACATTACATTATTGGTATCATTTTTACTTGTGACATCTTTTCAAGCAAGTCAAACAGCAGTCGTCATTTGGTGTGCGATATTTTTCAATCAAAAATAATTGTTGAAAATTTAATTTAATTTGTTCGGTCAAACGTAATAGTAAATTTTTAAAAATAATATGCTTTCGTTATTGTTTGATGATATTAACTTTGAGCTTAAGGCCGATCGGTTTTTTGTGAAAATGATTAGGAAAAAACAAGAATACTAATAATTTTACCCAAAAAAAACGATCGGGCTTAAGCTAAAAAATAACAAAATAACATACTTTCATCAAACCACAAATAAAAATTTTAAATGAAATTTGAATTCCTATTTTTGCATTAAAAATCAAAATCAAGTATTAGTTTTTCTTTTTGACAAAAGGAAGATAAATTTTAAGGATTACTTTTTTTATCTTAATAATAAAATACAATTTACATTTTAACTGTTATTTTTGTTAGAAGAAATTACAATAAATATTTAACATTTTTTGAAAGTTAACAAAAAATATAGCTCGTTTCATATTAGTATGTGTACAAATGTATATCTAAGAACGAAAATATAACACTGCTTTATTCAAATATTGCACAGTAAAACTCTATCCATCTAACTTTATGAATTGAAAATTCAAAAATAATTGCTGCTTTCTGCCCTTGGTTAACTCGGAAAGGATTTCCACAAAAAATAAAACTAATAATAATACATTAAAATTGCACATAATAATATTCTGCCCACAATTTTACTATGCCCTGGCACCGGTTTAATAATCTTGACATGAAATTATTCAGTTGCAATCAACAAGGTCGCCCGTAATTACTGATGCACTTTTATTAAGTGTAGGGCCTGTTATTTACGTACTTAGAAGTTATTATAATAGTAAAAACCTATTTGAGGTCACCACTACTTAGGAAACATATTTATTTGGATGTCTGAAGTTAAAGCTGATGCAGGAATCCAGCCATACAATACCGATTCATACGAGAATATATTTAATGGATCTGTATTCTGTCTGAAAGATGAAAGTTATAAAATTGAAACTGTGTGGGTTTATTATAACCCTGCAGTGAACACTAAACAAGTCAGAAAAATTATTAATTTACAATTAGAATTTCCTCGTTGAAATCGAACTAGTTGGAGAGTGGTTTGTTTGGTGCATAATTGGATTAGTATTTTTTTTTGTTTTATTTTGTGCTAGCATGAGACTGGTACATTTCTGATCAAAATCTGACAATTGCCATTTCGTAGGACATCCTCATGTTAAAAATACCAGTTGCTTGTATGGAAAAAAGACAGTTGGCCAACTAGTTGAGCTTTCGATGCAAAATAGTTATGAAGTAGTTTACATGTAATGTGAAATAAACTAAGCCACGCACCGGAATTTATGTAACTTGCTACTCACTTATTTACTTATGCACATTTACAAGCACACTAAGCCTTAGTTAAAATTCATAATTTTGCAATTATGAAGAAGAACTTGAGAAGTAAGTAAATGTTCACAACGTTTACTCACATACCATACATCCTCATACACACATAAAAGTTCAACGCTGTTGGTCATCGCATATCAACTACGTATGACTGTATGTGTGCAGCAGCAACACGCAAGCAAAGTGCAAAGAGGTACAACGGCGCTGAGGGTATCTTGCTGCGCCAACACTCTTTCACAAATGCCGACAAATGGACTTGTGATACCGAAAATTGGGTTATTTGCCAGGCTTGCGGCAGCCTGTCGGATTTTCGGTCACACAGTTGTAGATTTTCATAAACTTCAGCCGCAAAATTGTACAAAAAAAAAAAGAAGAAAAAAGGCCATCAAAAATTGTGGCAAAAATTGTGCTGCAGTAACTGCAGTGGTTCATATAGTACACTCGTACAACACGCATACAGGCACATACATAGCCACACACTTGTCATTCAGAGAAAAAGGCACCAGGTCCTGATTTGATACCGAACCACATATTGAAGCTAACTGCAAATACCAACACCGAAGCGTTTGTACGGACGTACAATGAATGTCTTAAAGAAGGTATATTTCCCCCTATATGGAAGCGCCAGCGGTTAGTACTCCTACCAAAGACTGGTAAACATCCAGGAGACCCGTCCGCATACCGCCCAATATGCATGCTTGACACAGCCGGAAAACTGTTCGAACGAATCCTTAGCGATAGGCTGAGCTCAGAAATTGAAGCAGGGGGAAACCTCTCAGAAACGCAGTTCGGCTTTAGAAAAAAGCGATCAACAGTTGACGCGGCTATGCTTGTTAAGAAGCTGGCAGAAGAAGCGATAAGTGGAGTAAGATGGAAAGGCGGATCTAAGAAATATTGCTTGGTCATGACACTTGACGTTAAAAATGCGTTCAATTCCGCTAGCTGGAGGAAAATTATCGAATCTCTCCGTGGCTTTCAAGTATCAAGATATTTGCGAAAAATCATAAGTAACTACTTGGAAGATAGAGTCCTAGTATATGATACAGACGAAGGCAGCAAAGAGTATAATATAACCGGAGGAGTTCCTCAAGGATCCGTTCTTGGACCATTGCTCTGGAACATTATGTATGACGGCATTCTGCGCTTGCAAGTACCTAAAGGTTCAAAAATTGTCGGTTTTGCAGATGATATAGCGGTGGTTATTGTTGCCAAGCATATAAAAGACGTGGAGCGAGAGGCAAACCTCATGACTGCACGAATTCAGACATGGCTGGAAGAAAATGGCCTGCAGTTAGCCGAACAGAAAACTGAGGCAGTGTTAATTAGCAGCAGAAAAATCCTAGAGGTTATTAAAATTAATGTCGGAGGACATGAAATTGTTTCAAAAGCTGCCCTTAAATATCTAGGCATTATGTTTGACGCTCGATTAGTATTTAAAACTCACGTACAATATGCAGTCGAGAAAGCAGAGAAGGTGGCAGCAGCGCTAACGAGGCTTATGGTAAATAAAGGAGGTCCTAAGCAGAAAAGTAGGCAGTTGTATGCAAGCGTAATACGCTCAGTACTACTATACGGGGCACCAATCTGGTCGGCTGCGCTTGAAAAAGTTTCATACGCAAAAGAAATGAGATCACTTTTTCGACTTTGCGCTATACGAGTGTGCAGTGCATTTAGAACAACCTCAGAAGAAGCGGCGCTAGTAGTGGCTGGGCTATGTCCAATCGAGATCTTGGTTAAAGAGGCTGTAGAAACCCCACTGAGTATTGCTGAACGCGAGGTGGTCAGGCGAAACTGTTTGCGGATGTGGCAGAGGCGGTGGAGCGCTGCAGGTAAGGGACGCTGGACGAATAGACTTATTCCTTCCTTAGATAAATGGTTAGATAGGCAACACGGTGAAGTAGATTTCCACCTTACCCAAATATTGACAGGTCACGGCTGCTTTAAGTCCTATTTATACAAGTATAAACATGATGATGACCCTTACTGCACCTTCTGTGCAAATCAGGTTGTTGAAGACGCCGAACACTGTTTTTTCGTCTGTCCGCGGTTTGCAATTGAAAGGGATGACTCGAGCACGAAGTTGAGGAGATCGCTTTCGGTTAAAAACCTTGTAGATACTATGCTCGAATCTAAAGAAAATTGGTCCGTTGTTTGCAATATGGCGAACAAAATCATTACTAAACTGCGTCAAGCGGAGCAACTCCGCAGAAATTCATAGAAAGGCAATAGGCCGCTCCCCCTCCGCGAAGTAATACCTAACGGTAGTTCCACGGAGCGAGGGAAACGGAGCAGGGGTGGGTTTTTAGTGCGGTGAGTCGAAAGGCAAGTCCCACACTTCGGCTTTCAATGCTTTGTGCCACCTCTAGAAAAAAAAAAAAAAAAAAAAAAAAAACACTTGTCATTCACACACACACACACACACGCGCACGCACATACACGCATACACGCATACATTTGTGGCAGAAACGTAACTAGTCAAAAAATGTAAACAATTAAAGTTAATTTTGGTCAGAATGAACAGAGTCACACACACAACCAACATTCGTCTATCCTCTCGCATTTCCAGCCCCTTCTACCAACTGCTCTGAAACGATTTTACTCTGCAACCGCATAGCCTTTACTGCAGCCTATTTGCTGAATTTGTTTGAGCCAACTTTTTCATACGTTTATTATATTTTTTTTTCTTTTCTTGCAGTTTTTACTTTACACTCAGACTGCTTTTGACCAACTCGCTTACAAAGGTTTGTTTTTATGTGTGTGTATGTGTGAGAGTGTGCATTTTAGGCTGACCTTAATTGACAAGTGAACAGTGCGGGTTGCTTTCATTTGGTTCGAGTAAAAGCAGTTGCTGGTTGTGCAGCACTTTGATGTAACACTTATACACTCACTCATACAAATATACCTACATACATACCGAACAAATAATAAACTCTTATTAATATAAATACTGGAATATCTAGCCACAAACACACACACACGCAAATTCATAGCCAGCTTCTCGTTTTGTTCTTTTCATTTTCAACCTATTGCCGAAATTCAGTTGGATTTGCCTGCCCGCTATTTTGTGTGTTGAACTCACCTTTATAAGCCGCTTTGTGGCAACTTCAATCTGACCTCCCGTTGATCGAGGATTTTTTCGTTTGTGGGTTATCGTTATCTTCAGACCTGAGATTTGAGTTTTCAGTTAGTGGTCTACTGCGATGGAAAGTTTGCGTACTTTGCATTTTTTTTTTGCTTCTTTTGTTTTTATCTTTGACTATTTTCCTATTTTCTACACCGCAAAACTTTCGGTTAATATGAATTTGTAGTCGCAGACAGACTGAATTTAATTTCATCACTGAGTGAAGTAAATTAGTTTGGGTTAGACTAAGTTTAATACAATATATTTTTTACCTTTCTAAACGAATATTGTTTCTGTGACGAGGTAATTGTTTTACAGAGACGATAAGTATTTTGAGCGATTTTTTTCTTTATTTAAAATTAAAATGCCTTAAAACCGAATATTACTCAACGAGAATAAACTCACAGTAATCGAGTTTTGGCAAACGTATCAGTATGACTTTTTTTTTTTGGGGATAGCTGGGTCTTTGTAATAGATAAATTACAGTATCCCCTTTATTAAAAACCGAATGAAAACACATTCAAACACTTTGCAACCGAAGCCAAGAAAAAAAATCAGACAAAATTAAAATGACCGTGATTTAGTTACGAGTAACCAACAAAATAAGACGACATTAAACTATTGTTATCAATTTTAATTCGACCATGAAATTCAAATAAATAAATTAATTTCCTTTTTTAAGGATTTTTTCTTTTATTGGATACTTGTAATATTATTTTATATTGCTCCAAATTTGTTTATACCCGAGCGTACTTGTACACAAGGGTAACTTTGTTCGCATAACGGTTGTTTGTAACAGCAAAAAATAATCGAGATAGATATAGGCATATATATACTAAAATGATTAGAATGAAAAGATAAATCGATTTAGCCCTGACTATCTGTCCGTCCGTCCGTCCGTCTGTCCGTGGTTACAATAACTTGAGTAAAAATTGAGATATCTCAATGAAATTCGGTCTATATATTCCTCTTTGGACAGGGTAGGTTGGTATTGAAAATGATCAAGACCACGCCCACCTCTCATATAACGGAAGTTTTGAAAAATACAAAACCTCCGATTTTTCGGTATCCATTAAAGCAAATTAAGTGAAAGCTTAGTTTTTCAGTATTTATTGGAAGAAATTGAGTAAAGTTTAATACTAGCTGCGATTTAAAACAAAGAAACGGGAATTTTATGAAATCAAGGGCACCGACCATACAAAAATATATCGTTAGGTTATATAAAAATCGGTTTCGCCAGAATTTAGCTTTTCTTACTTGTTTTTAATCACCTTTTGTTAAGTTTCGCTCGAAAAAAAATTCACCCGAAATTATATATTAAGCGCACAGTGAAAAGTGAATGATTTCGGGTGAACAATTTAATATTTTATTTGTTTATTTACTTAACCTAGAAATGACAATATTTCGTACAGACTATGAAAAAGTTTCATAAAACTAGCAAGTTAAGTTATTAAATCATTTAGTAAAAATTTGATGTTACATATAGATGCTGAGAAATCTATAGCCAAAGAACTTGAAACCTAATTAAATTAAGTTAAAATTATAAGTGTAGGGGCGTGGGAAACATAATTGGTTCAGACTCTTTCCAAGAACAACGAATCTTTGTTTCGTAGATTTCTTCGAGGAATATACAAGTAGAAGAGTAGAAATGGGTAGTCAACCACACCACTTGTTATTAGTGAAATAAGTAAGAGTATACTCCTCTTTTCTCTGTAAGTATTTCAAGTGTATAAGAAGGCATATTCCATCATACGAAAGAGCGGAATCAACAAAATTTAACGATCAGTGTTCAAAACGTATACATGGCTTTTGAACGCTTTCAATTATATTCATATTGCAAGCATGAATAGGTCTCCGTATAAAGACTGCATAATCCAACTTTACCCGTACAAGTGAAGTATAGAATATTTTTAAAGTGTACTGGTCCGTAAAACCATAATCAAATCTTCGAATAAAACTGAGTGTAGAATAATTTAAATGGCTTTAAAGTAGAACCCAAAATACTACACTGGGAAACAGCAGCGGAGGCAATGAAAAGGTATGAGGAAACATTATGAACAACCCGAGCACATTTCCGGTGGGGAAGATACAATTTCAACCGCTTTAAGAAAGTGGAGTGGAAGCCAAAACTATGTAGATTGGAAAGTAAAATTGAGTAACTGACTTAGAAAAAATCAATGTACACAGTATCAACTTGGCGAAGATCATTTAAAGCGGATATTTAGAGAAAACCGCGAGATTAGTAACGTTTGAACTGCCACATTCTTGAGGGCCACAATTTGCCATTGCTATGAAAGCTTTGAGTCCTGGAATTACATGCGGTTAAGTATGAGGTAGTGCGGCAGAAATTTCGGAGATAATAAAATGGTATCATCTCAACTTATCGAATATGTGTATGAAAATTTTAAAATTAAGCCCTTAAACAAACGAATTTAAAGTTGAATTTCAAAAATTAATTCTTTACCTAACTCGCATAAATACAAAAACATTCGCCACATTTGTATGACGTACTTGGAAAGCCATTTAGCGAATTCGCTAATTATTTACGCCCAACAAGCATCTTTATAAATGACTTTGGTTAATTCAACTGCCACAAAAGTTACCACAGCAACAACGAAAACGAACAACAGAAGTTTGCTCGTACACAACTACATACTCGTACTCCAGTTAACAGCTGCTAATAAGTAATACCTACATTTCTACATATCTACTCGTACTTATCAAATGCCACTATCATCATTTTCTACTACTTGCGCTCAATTTTTGTTTTTTGTGCCACGTTTGTTGCTATTCTTTGTTGTGTTGTTGAACGTCAAAAAACTGTTTACCCTATCATAAACAGTTTAGCTGGGATTTCGCTATTCATCAATTAACCAATCCCACTAATGACTGTTACAAATCATGGCTGTGAAAAACTTTACGAATCTTTACACACTCACACACACACATGCTCAGCGCAATAATGTTTCAAGCTATACAACAGCAACAAACATACAAGTGTTAAATATAAATCAACAACAAAATTGCCAGCGTTTATAGCTAGGACAACAAGAACATTGTTGCTTGTGTGGTGGTGAGAAGGAGAGAAGTGTTGTTGGTGTTTTTTGTTTCGTGTTTTCGTTTTTGAAACACAAGTATGTAGCATGGTTTGTAGACTCGGTTGTTGTGGTCTGCTGCCATCAGTCTTTTTACCCACCAACAGTTAAAAGAGTTAACGCCTGTAGCGACGAAAACAGCAAACGTATTGTTAGCCAAGTTGCGTTGTTATTGCTACAAATGTGTGTGTGTGTGTGTGTGTGTGTGTTTATGTGTATGTTAAAACTTACTTACATACATACATATGTTTACAGTTCATCTTTTAACGCTGCGATTTATTTGTTTGCATGTACATATGTGTGTCTGTATGTATGGAGTAATGGCGACAAAGGAATACAAAAGCCATCCTTACACAATGTATCGTTGCTATCGAAGAAGCCATTCGTGTTTGTTATATGCTGCGCTTCCAACGCACGAAGCTGTAATGATGTGGCGAAACGTTTTTGAATACATCGCACTCTGGTGTTACTAAATACGTAGGTTGTTGTGTTTTAAATTTCTAGGATTTCGGATGTTGCTCTGCTACATTCGCGTCCACTTTTTGTATCCGCGTTGCGATTTCGTTACAAAAACACTTACAACTTTAAAGGTTGATACCAAAAAAAAATGTATATCTGAGATTAATAAAAAAGATTTAAACAAAAGTATTTAAATTTTATTATTCAAAATATGCTTAAATAATTTTTTTTAATAATACGAGTACTTTCTACCCATTGCGATATTTAAAGAATACATTCTGAAGTTCGTTTGAGTTAGATTTTTGTCTACCAAAGCCTTATATTCAATTTAATTAAACTGAAGTTATTTGGTTCCAATATGAGTAAAATTAGACTAAATTGCTTTTTGAGCAACAGGTTATAAGAACTTATTTTTGAAATAAATTTAACTTAACAATTAATTTAAAATTATACTAATTTAAACAATAGTCATGGAAACTGTATATTTATTACAGATCTTCTTAATATTTTGAGGTGATTCATTAATTTTTATAGAAATGATTATATATGACCTTTGTGGTGTTGCTTTCGTTAATTTTGTTTCTATTATCGATTGTAACTGAGTTTCAGATTTCTTAACTGACGAATTCTTAAAATTAAACAAAGGCAAACACGAAGAACGTTCTGACTTCGCAAATTAATTTTTTCATACAGATAGTGCGCTGTCTTTCTGAAAAGTTAAATACAATTACTAAGCATTAAATAACTAGAGCACACAAAGACCAGTATTAAAAACCTTTAGGCGATAATGAAATCGAATTTAGGTAACCCCCAAACAGAGACGTAATGTTGTTGAATAATTGAACAATCTTACTGTTGGACTGGTGTAAATTCTGCATTTAAGTTAACACATATATTCCATTTGGAAACTGATGACACACATAATTTTGCAGGGTTAAGACACAGATCATACTGTAAAATTTTATTAGCTTTTTTATGTAAACCAAATAAATAAATTTTGATTATAATGCAGAAAAAAAACTTTAACAATTTTCAAAAATTATTTATATAATTTCTAAGTTTATCAGTGGTATGCAAATAATTGACACGTAAATCAAGTTGAGAACTAATGTGCTTCTCAAACCTGAAACGCTGTTTTTCTCAAAAGTACCTCAAGTGAAGAATCGTAAAGTTTTTAGTAAAATGGAAATTTCTCTTTGCTTGACATCAAGTTGAGAAAGAGTTTAGGCTTTACTTGAACGTCAGTGGGACCAATTGGCTTAAATATAGTGGATTTTTAATATTTTGTAAATAAGACGTTATTTCTTTTGTTATAACGTTTTTATTAACCGTTATAAAGTTTTTGATTAGATTGTTAAAAAATCCAGTTCCCTTTCTAACTTTTAACTTTTTACACAATTGAAAAATAAGTAGAAAATTAAAAAAAAAATGTTTCTATTAAAAAATTGTTATAAAATCCAGTTATCTTTCTAATTTTTAACTTTTTACATAAATGAAAAAAATATATGTAATTTTTTTTTTTAATTAAAAAAAAATATTTATATCTAAAATTTTTTTGATATGATGTTTAAAAATCTAGTTCTCTTTCCAATTTTTGAATTTTTACTTAAATGAAAAAAATTTAGGTATATTTTTTCAAAAATTAAAAAAAAAATTTCTATTGAAAATCGGCAGACACAATTAGCGAGCAAACAAGCAAACGAATTGTGTGATGTTTAAAAATCCAGTTCTCCTTCTAATTTTTAACTGCTTACATAAATGAAAACAATATACATATGTATATTTTTAAAAATAAAATAAATTTTACATCAAAAAATGTCCAGAAAATGTTATTGAAATTATGAAAAAAAAATTAAAAGTGTGGCATTTGTAACTCAGTAGAAAAAAAAATTGGTTATTCATTAATTGCAGTAAAATGACAATCTTCGGGAATTTATTTTAGTTTATCGCATACGAAATATTAAGTATTTTATGGAAAAGTAATTCCCAATAGTAATTAAGTAGCACATGCGTGTAATATGTATCAGTGATTGATTTTCTCTGAGTAAGTGCAAAACTATTAATTCAAAATTATAGTGTTTGAACACTACTTATTTATCTGATTGTTAGATTAACTAATTACTAAAAATGTTTTTAGATTAATTATTTTTGCCTATTTTGACTTGATATATGTAAGTTCCAATAATTCTCTGATTTTTTTATTAACATATGGAATACCGCCATTGTATTTATATAAATAGGTAAAAGTACAAACTTGCTAACAAACTTCATCAAAAATTCTCAAATTAATTTAGACAATTAAAAACAAAACAACCAGCAAAACTTTACTCTCATCGGCAGACACGATGAGCGAGCAAACAAGCAAAAGAATTGTGTGATCTAAAGTTAGCGAAAAACTAATGTTAGCGAAATAAAAATTTGGAGCGAATCAAAAAAACAAGCAATATCAGAGCTATCGGTTGTTTGGGAGCTATATGTTATATTTATCCGATCTTAATGATTTTCACTGCTAAAATAGTTCTCATAATAGCTGTTATTTGTGCAAAATTTCAAGACTTTAGCTGCTTAAGCGCTGAGGTGTTTTCGTGCTAAATAAAATATCTGTACAATCAGTTGTATGGAAGCTATATGTTATATATCTTTGATCTTTTTGCTTTTAACTGCTTCTATAGAGCTTATAATAGCGGACCTTCTGCCAAACCTCTAGCTGATTAAACAAAGGAGTTATCAAGCAAAATATCTGAATATCTGAACAATCGCCTCCTATATACGTTATAGTCATTCGATCTGGCCGGTCCCGACAAATGTCTCATTAATGATAAAAAGGCACCCGGCAACTCAGCTCGTCATCAATATTGAATCGGCATACTTTTTGATGGAACTAACTCTTATTATTATGGTACCTACAAAATTCGGACCAAATTAATATACCATTTCCATGAAAGGTATACAAAAACTAGGTATTATTTTTATTTGGAAAAAGACCCAACAATTAACATTATATACACACATACATAGTTCATAATTCTCATCGCTTCGAACTCACCAAGGAACCTTTTCCTTCGCAAACCTAGTTAGTAATTGTCCGTATTAATATAAGTATCCAAATGAACGTGTACCACTTACACTATATTTTTTTATCTGCTACACATGTGTATTTGCATAATACTCTCGCAATCACACGCACACACGCACACAAGAAAAATAAAGCTAATTATGATATTGTAATTATATTCATTGAAGTGAAATAGTTCAAGGCGAACACAAGAATAATATTCAAATGGCGGAAACTAGATGTAAGCACAAATATAAATAAAATATATATAAGTGTAAAGTAAAGTGGCCACTGTGGTCGAGTGGGTAGCGGTGCGTGCTATAACTCGATATGCCGCTGAGTTCGGAGTTCGAATCTCAGTCAGCGCAAGTAAAATCTTAATCATAGAAAAAGTTTTTTTCTAATAGCGGTCCCCCTCGACAGGCAATGGCAAACCTCCGAGGGTATTTCTGCTTCTCATTAAATACATCTGCCGTTTGGAGTCGGCACAAAATTGTAGGTCCCTCCATTTCTGGTAGAATACTCGTATAAAGACGCACACCACAAATGGTAGGAGAAGCTCGGCCAAACACTGAGCTATATAGTGTATTATTATTATAAAGTAATGTATATAAGTATTGTGAATTTCCTTGAGTTGCTGGAGGTGCAACAAATTTGTAAAAAAAAAACGAATTTTGAGGTGAAGAAGAAATGAGAAATGTGTATGCAAAATACCAAGCAATGCAGAAAGTAACTGAAGCGAAGAATGAAAAGTGAACAAAGTGAAGTGGAAAATGCAATGAAGTCATAAATGTGTAAAATTCTTTGGCAAAATATTGATAGATTTTGCAGCAACTCAAAAAAATTCTACTCAAAAAAGTGAAAAATTTGCAAACCCAATTGAAATCTCAATCATGCGAAATAATGAATAGAGCGATAATTTTCCTTTTACTTATTAGTAGCTACCACGTTCTGTCGCCTCCGGCAATAAGTAAGTATCGCCTTTAGGGAAAAAACTTTTCAATTTACATATAATTAGTATTCTTCCAAATATTTTCTATTGGAAATTATTTATTATGCCAACTGTTAAGCGCTATGCAGAGCAAATTTCATGCTTGACTGCTGACTCAAAAATTATTAAACAGTGAAGTTGAAAGGCAACGGCAACGGCAAGCAGCAACCAGCAACACCGCACACTCACAGGCATTAACCCAATGAGACAGCAGCCAGCCAAGGCAAAAGCAGCGCTAAAAGCAAGGCAAACGACATCACAAAGCAACCGCAAGTGGCAGAAGCCGAAGAAAGCACGCATTTAAAATAGATGAGAGATGAAAAGCAACAAAAAGTCCAAGTGTCTTGGGATCAAAGCCAAGGTGGCTACGGTAGATTACTTACTTGCAAGCGCGATTGCTGTCGATTGCTGTGCAACCAACAGATTGGTTGGAAGAAAACCTGATTGTGGCATACAAAGCCAGAGAATTCTTAGGAATCTTTCATGCATAGATACGCTCATAGCGTTGACAGGCAGCCGGTGTTAAATGGATTCACAAAGCATATCAAATGTAAGAAATATTTCATAAATTCTTGAGCAAAAATTTAAGAAATCGCACCATCTAAAAAATAAAGTACGTAGTATATTTGAGCTAATTAAGTTAATAATCAGTTTGTTTTATTTACTAGAAAATATAATTTAAATTTTCTGGAAAGTTATTTGGTATACTTTTAATTTTCTATCAGTAATAAACAAGCGAACCTGTAATGAAGCATCATTTATATTGATATCGAAAGCAATTTGAAATTGCTCGACCAAAAAACGAGATGCTTATAATTTACTTATAATAAATTTGATAAGTTATTTTTTCAAATAAATAAGTGTCATTATAAATAGGATTTTCCTTTAAAATTTTTATCATTCGTATGATTAAAGTTTACTTAACCACGGCGGCTGCCAATAAATCTCAGTACTTTAATCAACAGGGAGATAAAAAATTATGCCAGTCTATATGAATTGACACCAAAGTTTATTGGTAATGAAAAGTGTATCAATTACATTCTTTCCAAAATTTTATTTTTTTCATTGTTGTTAAAATTTACCCAATTTTGGTTGGTGGGAATATATCTCTCATTTAAAAAGATCCATCCATCGTCTTAAAAATAACAATGTAAAGAGATATGCTAAGAAGTATTTTACTTACGTTGCTCTTAATCAAAAAAGCTGATGGAAGAATAGACAAATAACTAAGGTATCTTTTTTATATTAATTCTGAATGAACATACGTTTAGCAGTCGACAAAATGCGGTTTTTTATTTCATAAATAAATGTATTTATTACTAAGTTTTAGACCAGTTTTTCTTAAGAGATTTTTTTTTGAAAACCAAACATAGTTCAAGCCGTATATAAGATACCACCTTATTTCCTTATCCAACCTTTTTATATATCTTAACTAATCGGCAAATGAAACTAGTTCTGCAAATTTCTACAAAACAAATTAACTATTTTCTGTATTGAAAATTAAACAAATATAAATCGCTTCTAACTATAAATACAAATTTTTTATTCCGAATAAGATCTGAAGTTCTAAGAACATAAAATACAACAAATATAACGAAAAATGACATCTACCATACTTTGCACTCCATCCTTTCAAACGCACAAATTTCATTTATACTTTACAACTCAGTCACGAAAGTTAAATAGCAGTACCAAAAGTAGTTGCCAAATACAATGTTCAATGCCTGGAAAAATGCAGACGCCGAAAAAATGCGCATTCGTGCAACCTGCAAAGTGCAGTAAAATTAAAGGACACAAATGTATGTTGAAAAAAAAAAATTCAGGTGAAGCAAAAAATGGTTTACTCAAAACTATAAAAGCCTTGGCACAATGGCGGCGACAGCCACGCAAAGTCAGAGGAACAAACGTGCCGAGAGGCCAATATGCAACCAAGAGATAGAAAAATCAAAGAAATGAGAATCAGGAAAAATAAAAAAGAAAGCAACAAATGAAAACAAAACCCGTAACGTCAGCAGGTGGTGCAAAAGAAAAGGAAATTCCCCCCGAAAAGACAAAGCAAATATAAAGCGGCAAGTAATAATATTGTGCCAGCTGCCACTAAACAAAAAAAAAAAAATCCAAAAAATTCGAAAATCTAAAAAAGCGAGCTGAATCATAGATATATGTACATACATACATAGTTGATCAGCAGCCAAGCGCTTACACTTGTGTATAGACTCAAAAAAATGGTTGCCTGCGAGAATTGTTAAATCACCGAGAAAAAGCTGAACGGCACTAAGTAGGTTGGAAAATAAGAGCGAAATTTTGGAAGCATGAAGCATAGAAGATGCGCAAAGCGAAAAATGGATGGATAAAAAATATGTTGGTAGCCTAAATTGAGAGAGTGCTGATGGAATGTGCAACGTTTTGTGGCAAGTTTAACGCCAGGTGAAAGCAATTCGCCTAAGGGTGGGGTTATTTAGCAAGCGTTAAAATACTTGAAGGCGTGTTGATTTTAAAAAGTTTTGTGGAAATATTATGCTTTGCATTTCTACACTATTTTCCGGCTGCTTGCAACAAAAAAAAATCGTCAAAAAATGTTACGTCTACTATTTAACTCGCAGGGACTTGTATGTATGTATATCAACAAAGGCCTCTGGCAGTTTTACATTCCATTTTATTTTTTTGCTAATGTTTCCTTTTTTTGTTTTGATGTTTCTGGCAAATGTAATTTTATGCAAAAATTGCGCACAAAAAACACGTCGCCAGCCCAGCCAGCCCAGCCAAGTATTGACCACAGCAGGTTGCTGACTATTTGTTGCTTTGGTTTCCATTTGACTTTTAATGAGCTCAACCTTATTTCGACTTACTTTCGCCAAGTAAAAGTTTTTAATTCCTTTACATTTTTGGCTCTTTCTGTTTGGCTCGGTTGGTTTGCCAAGTTTTCGGTTTTTGCTACTTTTCGCTACTTACTGTTGTTGTTTTTGTAGCTTTGTTGCTTCGTATTTCAAGCCGTAATTTGATTTTGTTTACTATTAACACCAACAGTCAATACACTTGAGTCGAACGCGCTCTACAACTCAACTCAAATGTTACCTGTGTAAGACACGCAACAGGTTCGAATTACTTTAGTTACTACTTTCCTAATTAACTTTGGTAAAAGTTAATAATTCAAATACATATTTTGTAATGAACTTTTAATTCTAATTAACAAAATGAGGTGTTAATAGTTATTTGCCTTCAATTTGCTTGTGCTGTCTTGTACTGCCTTGGGCAAATTCGAGTTCCACAAAAAATCCCTTTGATAAAAACTTTTTACAAAAAATGGCTTTTCACAATATATTGGATGGAAATTTCCACAGAATTTCATCTTAACATAATACCCTACATTATATGTATTTAAATTACGTATGAATATTTGTTACAAAAAATCGATAATATAAATGTGTGTATACATAGGTGTAATGCGACATCAATGGCATATTTTACCCAATAATGGTGAGAACGTCAAGTTTAATCTTTTGTTTCTATTTTGGTGATAATTCCTATGGAAAATAAGTAAGAGGAACGTGAAATGTTTGGTTCTAAACTTGCTGATTGATAGTTATTTGTACTAACTATTTTAAAGCAGTGCTTCTGTAATTTTCTAAAAGCCTGGTATTCATCAAGCTCTTCTAGAAATAAATAGTCACAATAACTTGGAATATATTGACTTATTTCAGCTATTGATGGAATTTAAACCAGATATGAATTTATAGCTTGAAATATATTCATCCTCGAAGCAATTTTAAAACATTGGAAATTGGTGGAATTTTGTATTTTGAATGAGTTTATGATTTGCTAGTGCGGGCACAATAACTCTAAAGAATAACATAGAAGCAGAATTTCTCTTTTTCTCTTTATATAAATATTTTAGATTGTTTAACCTTGTTAATTTAATCGCAGAAAAAGAGTTTTCAGTTATTTTTGGAAAAGCAGAAACACATATTGCCACATTTGGACAATTAATTTGTCCTCCAATTATCTAAAATTGTAAAAAAATGTAGAAACCATTTATGAAAGTTACATCAAAATTTAAATTTAAAAACAAAAACATTGATTGGGGTAAGCAAATGCTTATTTCAAGTGTCTACGAATTACCATTGATTTTTGACAATTTTTGTATTGACGCCGTATCGCATTTCCGTCTATATAAAAAATAATAGCGATTTTGCATTTTATGTAGGAAACCGCCAGTAAAAAAAATTGTCAAAAATATTATAACTTGCATTTCCCCACACTAAAATTTAATTAGCCATAAAACCACATATTCAAAAAAAATTCTAAAAACTTTTTTTTTTAAATCGATGATTTGATGAAATTTTGTTAAATCATGGTACATTTTGTAAATAGTTTAAAAAATGGGTATTTAGAGTTTTCTTAGAGAATGAACAATATTTTACTTGAAAAATAATTTTTAATTAATTAGAAGAAAAATAAAGTGCCGAAATATGTCAATACGTGGTTGTCCTATAATTTGTGAACAGAGTATATACACGACAAAAAAATTAACAAAAATCAAGGGTAGGTACCCTTTAGCCATTACTAATGTACACTTCATTATTCTAAGCTTTAATTGTTATGGATCTTAATAATTAAAATTTATATCCGTCTTTATTTTAATTTGAAACGCTGGATGACTTAAAATAAAATTTGATATATTTTTTATAAAATAAGACATGAAATACCATTTCGAAAGAAAAAATAGTTAATACTGTTGTGCATATTTTATAGGTTAAATTAACTAAGTAATTAATTTGGCAGTATAATCAATTTAAGTACAACAAGAGCATTTTTGAAAAGGTTAAAAGCCATCGTTAAATTATAAAAATGTTTTACTAACACTCTGCAGCAATTTCTTCCTTTTAAAACAAATTTGAAAGAAATTGCGATAGATACAGTTTCAGAAAAAAAAAAATTGTCTAAATCAACGGTAGTCCTTACCCACTTCAGCCTGCACAGTGTTAAACCACAAATTGGGTTCAAAAAGTTTACTCAAGAAAAATAAATGGTTTTGATTGTCCATATGTTTTGATTGTACTATAGCAATGTTTATCGCTCGAGCTGATGATTATTACGAACACTACGCTTATTTACCGTACAATGTAGGTAAATGCCACATCACCAGTGCATTTGTTAGTTAAAATTCATAAAGCGCATCTAGTCGAAATAAATGAATAAAACTTCTGATTTCAAATTAATTTATGACCTTTGTAAAACGTACTACCGTCAACCTCTGTCAATCTGAGTTAAAAATTATTACGATACATATTTTGAATAATTTAGTATTACGAAAATTATATTTTTAGTTCATAGATCTAGTTATATACATATGTTAGCAATCTCTAAGATTTTTTTTTTTTATCTTGACTGTCACTATAAAATAATTATGTTAAATTGTTGTGCTAGGAAAAATATTCAAATAAATAAATAAAATAAATATTGGGTGCATATTTTTTTATTCAAAAGTATAGCATTTTGAATTTTAATAAACATCGTTATGAGGCTTTAAAATAACTACAACAAACTTAAACACATAACATTTAAATGGAGTATGTCTTTAATACGAAAAGGGGACGAAAGTGTCACTTTTATAAAAACATTCACAAGTAAGATTTTCATTAAATTTTGTAGTTATAAATTATTAAAATTTTTACGAAAGTTTTCCCTTGTGTATATTTTTTGTTACTATTTTTAAAATATAAAACTATGTCAAACGAATTTCCATTCCTTAATTTGAATTTGCGACTGCTTTTGGCAAAGTAAGCCGATTTTCTTACGTTTTGCCACTTAATTAAAACCATAAAGGTGCTCCACTGACACTTTTTTGTGCGCCAACACGATGCTCCCGACATAAGCGACCTGAGCAATATCACATTTAGGGCCGTGTGCACGGGGGTGTTGTTATTCATCTCAAGAAGAAGGAGCTGCTCGCTTTCTAGCGCTCCACATATTTCCTGCAGTAAGAATTTATTTCAGCTGCGTAATCGTAGTAGCAACAGCAGCTGTTTGCTGTCATGTGACAGGTTCTTTTGCTCAGGTGCACATTTCTACGTACGTACATACTTAATTCTTGTTGTAAGCGAGTCAATATGTATGTATGTACGAGTATGTATAGCAGTAGCATGTGTCACAACAATAAATAATAAACAGTCAGCGTACTACACATTGTCAGCAAGTTGTTTGAGACATTTTTAATTCAACACAACTGCTTTTTTGTTGTCGTCGTCGTCAACAGTTTGCTTATACTCGTATGCATGTTTCTGTGTTAATTTTGGTGAATGCTGATGTGAAAAATTAAAGTCATATTATATTTTGCAACCTCGTTAATGTCTCACTTTTGACTGACATTTATTTTGTTCTCAATATTCTGTTGTGCGGTTGCAATAATATGGTTTTGTGTGTGCTCTGAGGTTTTGGTTGATGATGGCAATTATGGTGCCTTAACTACGAAAACTGGTGGTTTCGTTTACAGAAAATTGAAATACTTGTTGTCATAAAATAGAGTAATTATTTATAATTTTAAGACAAGTACATATGACTACAAAAATGTATGGTCGTTACTGCACATAAGGTCACTGAGTGTTTGGTGGATGTTATGTAGTGCTGTTAATTATTGGAAAATACCTGCATCGATTCTAAACTTCTTTGGGTGTGTTTTCGAAAATCCTTAAAGAACACATTATAATCCGTTCGAAAACACTCCCTGCAAGACTTGTTCATTGACTGCAGCTCACCTAATTGTATGCTCCATAATTGTCTTACTACTTATTAAGATTAAAAAGAGAAAGTCAAAGCTCTTCACCATCAATTCAGCCATAGATGGAAAGAGGAATATCTCAAAGATCTTCAAAAAAGATATAAGTGGAAAAATCCAAACCACAATCCTCAACCAGGCGATCTCGTCGTGATAAAGGAGGATTCGCTCCCGCCCACCGAGTGGAGACTGGGACGAATCGAAAGGGTTCACCACGGGCCTGATAACCATGTACGCGTCGTGGAGATCCGCACGCAAAATGGGGTTGTCACGCGCCCTTTAGTTAAACTGTGCTTCATTCCACCAGCGCAGCCTTCGCGCGACTCACAGTCAAGAAGAAAACAAAAATAAATCATATACCATCCCTGTATATTATGGATTTAAACATCTCGCTTTAAATGCTATCCCCAAGTACTTCTCGTTTCTTTGTTTGTTCTTCTACTTTCAGACCGAAAAACCATAATGGCGACACGAAAGGCATGCCCTCTAGCTCCGACCGCAGAGACAGACAACTGTCTGCAATGCAGACTCTGCCATCGCTACCACGCCATTCGGACCTGTCCAGCCTTCAAGGCAATGAAGCCACCGCAACGGTCAGCCGTAGCCCGGGCGCAAGGGTATTGCGTCAACTGCCTCGCACTCACCCACACCACCGGTGAATGCGATTCGTCCGGCAGCTGGAAGGTTTGCGGGCTCGCGCACCACACGCTGTTGCACATGGCAGCAGCCAGTACTGGGCGCCTAAAAGCGCGAAAACGGCCATCCAACCAGCGCGCAAGGGTACAGAAGCGCAAACCAGCTGCGCGCGCAGTCCAAGAAAAGCGCAGGCAACGCCCGAAGCAGGGCAAACGAGTGCCCCAACAGCCATCTACGAAGGAAGCCACTATCGCGCGCACTGCTGACGGCCTACAAACCCGGAGATATCGGGGACAGAGCACCACCCGTGTGCTAGGCAACACAATCCGCGCCCTGAAAGAGCTGCAGGAGGCACTGACGAGCGCATCCCTGCAGGGCGGGGACGATGTTTAAGCTGCCGCTTAAACAATTAGGCGGCCGTGCGCGCAAGAAGCCAACCGGCCGTGCGTTCAAGCCGTTCGGCTTTCGGAGTAGCCCGAACGCGAAGGCGCACAGCCGGGCATCCCAACGGCAGCCCACCACCGGCATCGATTTGGTTGGGCCAGTGAACAGACAAAAGCCGGAAACCGCGCACGCGACTGCACACCATATTTCTCATTAGTATAAGAATAAATTTGTTTCAAAAATTATATGAAAGCCAATGCGGTAAAAAAAAAAAAAATATCCCAAAAATGAGCGGTAGTTTTTAGTGAGATGAAATTTGCACTTTACCTAAATAAAATTAAATGAGCAACAGAACTGCATACAAAATAGTTATTGCGGTTAAGTAGAGAGAGGTCTTCAGCGTTAGGCTCGGGAATGGCCAATAGCGGTGCACCTCGAATGAAGTGACCTGGAGTAAGCGCTGTAAAGTCAGCCGGGTCCTGTGATAGTGCGGACAAAGGTCTCGAGTTGAGAACCGCTCCAATTCGCACCAATATCGTCGTGAATTCTTCAAATGTGAACTTGTGGGATGCAGCGATTTTCTTTAGATGGATTTTAAAGCTTTTTACTGCGGATTCCCACAAGCCTCCCATGTGTGGGGCTCCGGGTGGTATATATTGCCAATTGATGCCTTGAGGAGCATATTTTTGGACAATGTCTGTGGAGCATTCGTTAAGAAATTTAACGAAGTCGCGTTCAGTTGCGCGTTGAGCGCCAATGAACGTTTTTCCATTGTCACTCATCATCTTGGAGGGGAAACCTCGTCTGCCGACGAAGCGGGCAAATGCTGCTCGAAAAGCTTCGGTTGTGAGGTCAGAGCACAACTCGAGGTGAATTGCCTTTGTGGCAAAACATACGAATACTGCTACATAACCTTTGAGAAGCGTAGTGGATCTTAATACCGACGCTTTAATTTGGAACGGCCCCGCAAAATCTACGCCAGTGGTAGAAAATGGTAATGAGAAATTACAACGCTCAGGGGGCAGAGCGGCCATTATTTGTGTGCGTGTTCGTTGCTTATAAAGAGTGCACACTTTGCATTGGAAAATGCATCGTTTAATTAGAGGTTTTAGCTTTGGTACGTAATACTCTTGCCTTACCATTTGGAGCATCAATCGTATTTCTGCATGAAGAAGCAGCGAATGTAGAAACTCCAAATATAGCTGGCAGAACCTCGATTTTGTTGGGAGAATGATTGGGTGTCTTTCGTTGTATCTCAACGTGGCATGCGCCAATCTCCCGTTAACCCGTAGCAGACCGTCTTTGTCCATTATCGGATTGAGGACAAGAAGAGGGCTTTTTTTGTTAATGGGTTTTTTAGCCTGCAGCGCGCTTTTTTCATTCGGAAAATGACGTAACTGCGCTGTCTCGATAAGACGCGTTTTTGTTTGTTGGAACTCGTCATGGGTCAGATTGGGATTAGTGAGTGTGGCTAACTTCTTAGATTTGTTCCGCGCATTGTTCACGAAGCGGAACATGTACGCAGTCACGCGGAGTGCGCGAGAGAAGGATGAAAACCGGTCGAGAAAATCGACCTCTTCCTCAAGCGCGTGATAGGCCTCTATCTTGCGCTTTTCTGGAGGAGATGCGCTGCGCGCTTTTGATTTTGGCCATGAATCCGGGTTGCAAGAAAGCCATTTCGGCCCATGCGGGTTTGCAACCGCGGGTGCCGAGGTCCGCTGGATTGTCAGCACTAGCAACATGGTGCCATGTACCGTTGGGAAGATACTCTCGGATTTGAGAGGCACGGTTGGACACATAGGTTTTCCATGTGCACGGTGGCTTTTCCAGCCAAGCTAGCACAATCTCTGAATCAGACCATAAGAAAGTGTTGCATACTTCTAAGCCGAGTTGTTTTCGAACAACCGCGACTAGTTTTGCAAGTAAGACTGCGCCACAGAGCTCTAGACGTGGCAAGCTTACCGTCTTGATTGGTGCCACTTTGCCTTTTGCAACCAGAAGAGAGGATTTTATTTGGTTGAAAGTATGTACGCGGATGTAGATCGCTGCGCAATACGCCTTTTCCGAGGCATCACAAAACCCATGGATTTGAGTATCTTGCCTCGGAGAGAAATTAACCCATCGAGGGATTTCGATTTGGCAGATGGCTGGTAGATTTTCTGCGAACTGTTGCCATTTTGATACAGCCTTGGGCTTTGCACATTCATCCCAATCAACGCCATCTAGCCAAAGTTCTTGAAGCAGAATCTTTGCCTGAATCATCACTGGCGACAGCCATCCTGCCGGGTCAAAAAGTCGTGCGACAGACGACAAAATTTGTCGTTTTGTGACGGCATTTTTTGTTGACATAGGCAGAATGGTGTAGGAAAACTTGTCTGTAAGCGCGTTCCAGCGAATACCAAGAGTTTTGGTTGTGGAAGCGCTCTCAAATTTTAAAAAGTTGGAGTCGAGAAGATCCTCCTTTGGAAACTGTTCTAATATAGCCGGATGATTGGCCGTCAGTTTCTTTAATACGAAACCAGCTGATTTTAGCGCTTCTATCGCTTGAGAAAGTGATTCGGTGGCATCGTCAATGTTATGACTGCCTGAGAGGATGTCATCCACATACGTCTGGTTTCTGAGTATTGGCGCCGCCAATGGGAATGTCGCTCTCGTATCATCAGCTAATTGATGTAATGTACGGATAGCGAGATAGGGCGCACAATTAACGCCGAATGTGACGGTTTTGAGATTGTAATCGGTGACCGAAGAGTCAGCCGATTTGCGAAATAAAATTCGCTGAAAATGTTTATCGTCTTCGTGGATGAGTATTTGACGATACATTTTCTCAATATCTCCATTGAACACGAATCTGTGCATGCGCCACTGCAAAATGAGTAGCATGAGATCTGGTTGGAGTGTGGGACCGGTGTGCAGGACGTCATTCAGGGACTTTCCTGATCCAGATGTTTTGGAGGCGTTGAATACCACGCGAATTTTGGTGGTCACCTTATCTGGTTTGACGACTGCATGGTGCGGTAAATAGAAAGAGAAATGTTTGCCGTCGGATATGATTTCACAAGGCTTGGTGTAGTCCATGTGACCGAGGTCGAGATATTCCTGCAACACATCGTTGTACAGTGTGCTCAAGTCCCCTTTCTTTTGCAGCGATCGCTCCATGCTAAATAATTGCTGGAGGGCAGCAGACCGAGAATGGCCAAGAAAGAGTTTTTTGGGGAAATCTTCCTTGAATGGAAGTCGCACAATGTATCGACCGTTTGGAGCACGTGTCGTTGTTGTTGCATACATATTCTCACATGCCCGATCCTCCAGAGAAATTTGCGGAGGCTGTGGAATTTCTTCTTCTTCCCAAAACTTTCTCAGTTGTAAACTGATGTCTGCGTTCGAGCATTCTTCTACTTGTGTCGAGAATGACACAACCTTTTCCGTTATTTGACCACTAAGAATTCAGCCAAATATTGTCTTTTGCGCAAGTATGGTATCGCAAATCTTTTGTATACCTTCCAGCAGGATGTGTGGAAGAATATCGCTGCCAATGACCATATCAGTCTGTGCTGGTATGTGGCAATTGGGGTCAGCGAGCTCAAGGATTTTGAACTGCTGCCAGTGTTCATGGCTAATGGAGAATGTTGGCATATGCCTCGTTAATTGTGGTAACACAATAGCCTGAACTTTTATCCTTTGCTTGGTTTTGGATGCAACCAGTGTAAGAGGACAAAGTTTGGATGAGTTTTGGACGACGTGTCCACCCATGCCAGAGATTTCGAAGTTGGAATGTTCGAATGGAAGTTTCAACCGTTTTTGAACTTTAGAGGAAATAAAAGTCCTTTGTGAGCCTTGGTCAATTAAGGCTCTAAGTTGAAACAATTCCCCTTCGTGTTCCACTGCGACCATGGCAGTTGGAAGGAGAATTTTGCTGTCATTGGCTGCATGCAATGAGTGTATGTGTGCCTGTCTGGAACAGCACGGTTGCTCGCTGGAATTGGAGCTTGACTGCACTTTTCGAGCGGGAGATGTCGAGGTGGCGGTAGTGTGCTGCGCAGAGGCACCAAAGTTTCTCGGACTAGAGCGGCGAGCTTGTGGCTTTGGATTGACGTGTAACAGTGAGTGATGCCGTTGTTGGCAATGTGTACACGACCACTTGCTCGGGCATTCATTAGTGCTGTGAGAATTAGCAAGACAGTTTTTGCACAACTTGCTTTGGTTTACGAATTGTATACGGTTCGGAACCGAAATTCGTTTGAATTGTTGGCAGAGTCTAATCAGATGGGGAGAGTTGCAGTAGGCACAGGCTACTTCTCTCGTCGATTCTGCCACGAAAGCGTTGGTCCTGTTAAAGGGCCTGCTTTGCGACGCATTTTGATGAGTGACAGGTTTTGTTTTACTTTGGCTTGGATGAAGCCGATTCAATCTTTCGACTACTTTGTATCTTGAAGTAAGGAAGTCATCCATTTGAGACCATGTGGGTAAATCTCTTCGGGAAGAGAGAGATTGTTCCCAAAGTGACAATGTGTTTTCGGGCAGCTTTGATGAGCATATGTATACCAAGATGGGATCCCAGCTGTCTGTCTTAACATCTTGGGAATGAAGAATCGACAGACAGTTGTTTATCGATGTTTGCAGCTTCTGAAGTTGATCACTATTTTCGGTTTGGATAGTGGGCAGAGTCATAAGAATCTTGATCTGGTTGTCAACCAGGATACGTTTGTTTTCGTATCGTGACCGCAAAGCTTCCCATGCCAGCTCGAAATTGTCATCGCTAAGCGGATATTGCTTTACAATTGAGCCGGCTTTTCCTTGGGTTTTGTATCGAAGGTGATACAATTTCTGAGCACGGGAGAGCTTCGGATGGTTGATGTATACCGCTGTGAACATGTCACGAAAAGCGGGCCATTCTTCATAACCACCATAAAATGTCTCCGTGTCACAAGGTGGGACTTGTAGGCAGACGTTTGCCTCCGCCGAGGGGTGTTCCACGCGGGATGGTGGTCTCGGCTCAGCAATTGCTCTCATCAACGTGAGTTGATCAGCAATTCTTGCTTTGGTCACCTCATATTGTTCAAGGCAAGCATAGTATTTGCCTTCAACAGCATTCTTGAAATTATCCGGAAGGATATCATCTGTTTTTGAAAAAACCATATCATAAACCGATTGAAGCCGTGCCCAACAATCATCTATTGATTTGTCTTTTATCATGAGATACGATTCTGTGTGTTCTTGAATTGGCGCATCACTGAATCGTGCACAGTATCTCATGAGACTGTCACTTTCCGCTATAAACTTTTGCGCGGAGGGGTCAAAAGTTTTAGTTTTCGTTTTCACGCTGGCTTCTAGCGCAGCGGTTTTTGACCGTGTCTCAATGTCTGACATTTTTGGTGGACTGTGTCCAAGTGGCATTTGGGATAAGCCGAGAAAAAATTACTCGTAAGAAAATATGTAGCCGATAAGATTGCGTGGGAGTTTATGAAAAAAAAACCCTTAATTACTCGCAAAATTTGCACTTAGTGCCACAGAGAACCTGCAAATGACTAAGGTTTTGTGGCGGTGTTTGCGTTTTTTTTTTTTTTTTTTTTTGGTTTGTATGTATTAAACTGCGATGCTTGGAAACCGGACTGCCAAACTAAAATCCGCGAATTGGATTTTTTTTATTTTATATAACACAAAAAAAGAACGCAAACACTTTAACTTTTATATATGTACGTAGTGGAAATATACGTATGTTGGTTTTAAAGATATATATATATATTATATACGTATGTATGTATGTAAATTGTATAATATGTGTATATACATATATAAGATTGAACACCTGAAAGATATTGCTAAATTTCACCTTTTGGTTGCGAAAAATTCCCTAATGGGTTGCTTCTTTGTATCTGACTATTAGAATATCTTTTGGAATTTCGGTGTCAATTTAAGTTGTTCGCATGCATGTACATATATGCTAATATCATATGCACGTTTGTAGAAATATTTGCGCGCAAGTAAGCAAACACGTACGTATGTGTGTATGTAGATTACATACGAAGCCAGAGTAATGGCTCAGCTGTGAATATTTATTTATGTTGACAAGTCGAAGTGTATGTACATATGTTTGCGGGAGAGTGCAAATGTATACACCCAAAAGCCGCTCAACGCTGAGGTGAGTAGTGGATACTGCACTTGGTGAGTCGTGAGCGCGCTTTGTTTGAACTCTCTTAGCTTGGTGAGTGCGGCCGAGTAAAGCGAAGTAGTTAAAAAAGAGAAGCCAAGATCTTAGAAAGAGCGTTGGCTGCGTGGTGGCTGAATTATTTGAAAAATTATAGCCACTCTCTTCGTTACAAAGAGTTGGGTGCTTAGCGAATATTATCAGATAATGTAATACGCAAGAGTGAATATACGTACATATGTGCGTAGGCGCGGATATGTAATTGGCATATGGAAAAAATGCCTTATGTGTTTTCGGCACTTTGGCTAAGTTCAGCGACCTTTGCGAACAACGGCAGAAATTGGTAAGTAGGGAAAGTAATCTGCTGATATTTTATTATGTACAGTGGGACAGTAGGCATTTAAAACTGCAACGGAATATTTTTTAATTATGTACCCTTCATGCGTATATGTATGTATGTATATATATTTATATATGTATAAATTGGCGGTAAATTAAT
This sequence comes from Philophylla caesio, assembly GCA_963971545.1. NCBI lineage: Eukaryota > Metazoa > Arthropoda > Insecta > Diptera > Tephritidae > Philophylla > Philophylla caesio. Next base: position 96,445,289 of record OZ020608.1, on the reverse strand, counting down.
ATATATAAACCGCTTTTTGGGTAAAAACGGATTATTTTCCCCAATTTTTTTTTTGTATATTTATTAATAGCGGCAAATTACCGAAATGAAGGTTTTCGCGGTAAGAAAATATCCGCAATTTTATTAAAACCAGTTTTGGCTTGACGGAAAATGCCCTTTATGATTTTTTATACATACATGCATGTGCCTACGTACCTACATATGTATGTACATGTGTGCATAAGCACTCACTGGCAGTTTTGTTTAAAACAATATAACCTTCAAGGGAATGAAGGATATTTTATTGTTTAAAATTTTTAAAGAAAATTAAAAATTTGCCTACTTACAACTTCCTTTTTTTTTTGTATGTACAATATGTATGTATATGAATGTGGTTGTGTACGTCCCTTTGTGTTGGTCGTTGACGCTGTTGTTGCCGCAAATCCTGGCGATGTTGCTGACGTTGCCGCAAATGTTGTTGTTGCAAATGCTGCTGCTGTTGCCACTTAAAGATGTTGCCGTTGTTGCCGCACTTTTTTTTCTTTGTTGTTGTTCAGTTTTTGTTCACAGATTTTTGTTTTTGTAGTACTCGTAACTTTTGTAAAATTTCTGTGTTTTTTATGTTTTATTTTACACAATACTGTTTTTTTTTTTTTTTTTAATGTTTTAAAAATATTTTGTATATGTAGTTGATTTTTTTTTTTTGTTTTAATGAATTCGCCTTGATTTTAAGCTAAAACTTATTTTTTCACTTTGGTATGTGTCTATGTACGCACTTTGCTTTTTTTTTTGGTAACTTTTTTTGTCACTTGCTCTTGGTTTTTGTAGCACTCGTAACACTTTGTTTATGAAATTTTTTTTTTTTTATGTTGCGAACGAACGATTTTTTGTTTTTGATTGTATTTTTTATCTAAATTTATGTTTCCCAATAGGGCTTGTGCCAAGGTTGGCTGCGAAGGACCAATAACTATTTTGTATGCAGTTCTGTTGCTCATTTAATTTTATTTAGGTAAAGTGCAAATTTCATCTCACTAAAAACTACCGCTCATTTTTGGGATATTTTTTTTTTTTTTTTACCGCATTGGCTTTCATATAATTTTTGAATCAAATTTATTCTTATACTAATGAGAAATATGGTGTGCAGTCGCGTGCGCGGTTTCCGGCTTTTGTCTGTTCACTGGCCCAACCAAATCGATGCCGGTGGTGGGCTGCCGTTGGGATGCCCGGCTGTGCGCCTTCGCGTTCGGGCTACTCCGAAAGCCGAACGGCTTGAACGCACGGCCGGTTGGCTTCTTGCGCGCACGGCCGCCTTATTGTTTAAGCGGCGGCTTAAACACAAGGCATGTTTCAATTATGAGAGACTAATTGTTTTACTTTCGATACTAAATTTATGTAATATATTCTTTCTTTCTTTATTTACAATAGTCATATAAAATTTGAAACTTTTCAATTAATTTTATTTAAAATATTTATGCGCAAGGATTTTCAGCTAATTTGCATCCTGCTAAAATGTTGACATTTAGCTTGCCTTTATTCGAGTCCACAAACGTAATCAAATACTCATCATTCACATTTTTTAAATATTCAAAAGACCCAAGAAAAAAGAATTGACACGCACCACCTTTTTGTTGACTTCAAAGCCGCTTTCGACAGCCGCAATGTCTGAATTTGGTATTCCCGCAAAACTTATACGGCTATGTAAAATGACGTTAAGCAACACCACCAGCTCCGTCAGGATTGGGAAGGACCTCTTCGAGCCGTTCGATACCAAACGAGGTTTCAGACAGAGTGACTCTTTGTCGTGGAGAAGATAATTCGAGCCGCAGAACTTAATTGGTCAGGCACCATCTTTTATAAGAGTGTGCAATTGCTGGCGTACGCCGATGACATTGACATCATCGGCCTTAACAACCCCGCAGTTCGTTCTGCCTTCTCCAAACTGGACAGAGAAGCGAAACGAATGGGTCTGGAGGTGAACGAGGGCAAGACGAAGTATGTCCTGTCATCAGATTAACAGTTGGCACATTCACGACTGAGATCAAACAGCACTGTCGACAGTTATAACTTTGAAAAGTAAAGGACTTCGTTTACTTAGGAACCTGCAATAACCCCAATAATAGCGTCAGCCTTGAAATCCAATGCAGAATCTCTCTTGCCAGTAAGTGGTACTTCGGACTGAGTAGGCAATTGCACAGTACAGTTCTCTCTCTACGGACAAAAACCATACTCTATAAGTCTCTCATCATGCCCGTCCTATTGTATGGCGCAGAAGCATGGACGATGACAACATCAGATGAGAGGGCTCTTGGAATGTTCGAGAGAAAGATTCTTCGAAAGATTTATGGACCTTTGCGTCTTTGCGACAGCGAATACCGTATACCATGGAACGATGAGCTGTACGAGCTATACAATGACGTAGATATAGTGCAGCGGATTAAGAATCAGCGGCTCCGCTGGCTAGGTCACGTCGTTCAAATGGATGAAAGCGCTTCAGCTCTAAAAGTATTAGACGCGGTATCTGCCGGTGGTAGCAGAGGAAAAGGGAGGCCTCCTCTGCGTTGGAAAGACCAGGCCGTTAGGGACTTGGGTACGTTTGGTATTTCCAAATGGCGCCAGTTAGCGAAAGAGAGAAATAACTGGCGTGCTATGCTAAGCTCGGCCAAAACCGCATAAGCGGTTATCGAGCCAATAAAAGAAGAAGAAAAACGTTCAGGATGAACAAATACTTTATCAACGCTTAATCGACTTCGCCCATTGCTCGAAAAACATTTTGGTATACAACTAAATAGTGTGACGTTAAGTTATATAAGAAATGCTAATATTTTGTTATGGGTAATTGCGAAAGCGACTTTGTCTAGAAAGAGAGAGAAATTGTCACAATGAGTGATGGCGAAAGTTTCCTGGGAACTCGCTTTAAAAACAACCCGAAAACTTAGATCACCAAATTAAATTTTCCTTTTGTCAAAACTATCGCTACAACGAAATATTGGTTTCATGCAATCAACTTCTATAATGCTTTTTTTTTATAATTTTCCTAAATTTGCCAACCACTAACACCTAATAGATCCGACATTAGGTACATTTCAAATATAAAACCATTAAAGTTGTGGCAACAGCCATTAGCTGCATACAAAAGCGTTTGCCACGAGTTCGTGGCATTACTTAATTAACTGTCTAGAATGCCAGTGCGGGGCGAAAATGCAGCTGTTAAATGTTTGCAACGCGGCGCACTCAAATTGCGTTGCCAAATTGCAGTTAATCGTTTTAGGTTGCAATTCGCTAAAAGCAACTAATGTGAAATACTTATTAAAAAAACATCAAATATTTCATGCACATTTCGGGCGCAAATTCAAAGTTGCGAAAACTATTTTAAATGGAAAACTAGTGTTTTATATAAATTCACTACAGTGAGGAATTCAACCTAAATGTTCTCGTTTTTTTTTTGTTTTTCGCATTTACACATACACAATAGGTTTATTAATGGTAATATTTTTCGATAAATAGTAAGTAGGTCAATAGTGGCGCCGCGATAATTAGAAGCAGCTAAGTTTGGCATTCGATGGATGCTGAGCAGTGAGGCTAATCGCAGACAAGCAATCAACCGAAATAACTCTCGGAGCGCTGTAACTGAATGCCGCTAAGTAGTAAGTACAACAACAACGACGACAATCAAATTTTTAGTGGAAAATAGCTGTGCAATTTTTGCTGCTTCACATTTCATAATTCGCCAATTTGCCTTATACGAAAGTGCGAATCTCATCAATTTGTTGAAGCGTAAAATTTCACAAGTTTTCGCAAACTCACTTAGTGCATTTGCTGTGCTGTATGCGGTTCGCAATTGTTTTTATTGTTGTGTGCTACCAGGCTATTTAAAGCCTGATTGTTCATAACGGCCAGTGAAGCACGACAAAAAAAAAATCGAGCCAACAAATATTTGAAGCGCCAACAATAAGGGGGGGCAAAAGTTTATAATACTTATGTACATAAGTTGAATAATATTTTTGGATAAACACATTTTTTTTTTTTTTAATTTCTTAAGCGAGGGGAAAGTTTAAGTGCATTTGGTGTTAACGGTTCTTGATCAATATTATTTTCTTCAAAGTAAAATCTTACGAATTCGTAGAACAGAATATAATCAGTTTAAAGCGCGAAAAGGCGAGCTTGTTGCAAGGACACAATCGTGAAAAAATTATTTGAAAGAGGGAAACTTAAGCAAACAAGATTACGCATTTACGGCGGCAGAACGCATAAAGAGCGTTTTTTTCGGTTAACGTTGCTGAGTTGAAACTTAAGTACAAAAACAAGCAAAGGGAATTTGTATATACGAACACTTAGAGGGAGAATACTTTTATTAGCAGTGATATAATTTTTTAAAATAAAATTTATGTCGAAGGCTAATAAAGAAGGAAGCCCTTTGTTCATCTTCTGTTTTCAAAAATTAAATTTTCTACGCATTATTTAAATTATTTTTCAACATTTATTTTTTAATTAAAACCAAAAAACTACTTGGTTTAATTGTCCTAAGAGTTAACGAAATATATAGAATTAATAAAATATTAAGAATTTTTTGGAGTCTGCAGTTTTGTGGGTCATTCAATTTTAGTACAATAAAGTGCAAGTTTCATGTGGCTTCAAATTGTCGCTGATTTTTGACAGTTTTTTATTTGTTAATTCCTCCATATAAAGCAAATCCAAGATTATTTTTTAAATAGGAGAAATTGCGTGAAATAATGCTAGAAATCAGTTGTAATTTATAAGAACTTGAAGCTTGCAGTTATTATGATTAAATTGAATGAGATACAAAACTGTATAACCAAAAAAATTTTTTAATTTTAGTTTAAATTTCTTAGATCATTATTTTTTTTATTTTGTTTGTTATTGTTTGGGCATATTACTATTTAGTTTTTAATTATTAATGAGCTTAAGGCCAATTGGTTTTTTGAGAACCCAATTGGCCTTATGCTCATAAAAAATTAAAAGATTATTTTTATAGTTTTTATTATTAAATATTGCAAAATAATCTAAACAAATTATCCAAATGTGTCAATATGTGGTTCTGCCATAATTTGTGAACTGAGTATATGTTCCAAAAGAAAATATGCAAAGAAATATTCAACACATTATAAATCAAAGCGTTTAATAGCGAAACTAAATTCAATGTCTTTTTTTCGAAATGGCAGCCATTTCTGCTTAAAAAAAACCAATCATCCGGCATTTCTTACTCATTTAGAGTCTCTGACTGAAGACTCCACCAACTTAACTACAGGATCGATTTATTAATAGAGAAGTAACACGATTCAATTACTCACAATCCTTTTATACAATTTAGTTTTTCCTTTGGGACATGTGAATAAATTAATATAATGTGCCTTTAATTTGATCACACTAAGATGAAAAATGAAGGAATGGAAAGATGGAAATGAAGGCAGTGGATTTTTACTTTTCCTATGCGATATATTTCCACCTTTTTGGTTTAATAAATAAAAAAAAATTTACACTTAAGTGAAATACTAACCAAACATTTTTTTAAGGAATACCAAACATTTGTGCTAAACGCTCCTATTTTTCAAAATTAATTTTGCTTTCAAAATAACTTGTCTGGGGTTTGTAATCAAGTGAAAATATTGATAATATAACACTTGCAATTCGAGATGATGCCAAATATAGTTTTATATTTTTTTAATACCACGAAGTATGTACATATTATTTTTTCGACGCTAACATAAAGTTTTATTGTTGTGACAGATAAACTACCGGACCAGTGCCTGGGCGTCACTAAAGTTGAAATATTAATTTGTATCGCCTCCCATAGTGTTTAGACTGACAATCACGAAAATATTTTCGCACAAAATTTTCCGAGAAATCTTCCTCCAAAAACAAAAAAAAATATCACCGCTTATGATCAGCATTTCTGTTACTAAAGACTTAACTAAGTCAACGCTCAACGCCCGCAAACACTCACACATTTATAGCCAAATATTCACACGTTAAGCGAACTGAAGAGAAACGAAAGCCTGTTGTATGAAGTTGTTGGTTTTTGTTAAGTGGGCGTGAGTAGTGAGTGAGCGTCGGAAAAGCATGTGTGACAAGTTTTGGCGCAGTTAATGTTGCCAAAAACAGCCATAAACTACAAACAAACAAACACTTCAACATGCAAACTCTAGTAGACTCGTCCATATATATAAATGTGAATGTATGTATATGTGTTAAAAGCACTCACTCACACAAACACACGCGTTCGCATGGATTTGTGCATAAGTGTGCACTCAGTTGAATAACCTAAAATCAAGCCACCACAAGTTGAAGCCAAAGAAGGAAAAATGGAAGAAAAGCCGCGCTCATTTTTGTTGTTTTTTTTTTTGTTTTTGCGATACTTCACCAAACCGCCAACGACTTGTCGACGAAGTGCACAACACAGATTGTACATGAGCACATACTTACAATATGGAATACAACAGCAGGAAAAAAAATATCGACACTGCAGTGGCAGCCGTTGTAGGAAAAGTAAGCAAAATAACGTGGCATAACAGCAATAACAAAAAAAAAAGATGTGCAACAAATTTTACGTTTGACACTCGGCCAAAATGCAGACACTGCCAATACGTAACTATAAATATATTTATGTAAATAAGTGCATACTTGAGTGAGCGTGTATTTGTTTTGAAGTGCACCCTGCTAGAAAATCGACATTTTGTTAACATATGAAAAGATTTTTCAAGTCAAGGTACCAAGTTATGTTAGGCAGTAACTGAACAATTGATATTTGCTTAGCGATAAGCCACAAATATAAAGCCAGCACTTCATATCAAATATATTTTTAATACGCTTTATTAAGCAGTTCTGGATTAAAAAATTAAAATTTAAAAAAGTTCTTAAATAATCGAAAATAAGTATGTATACTGATAAAGCAAATATGAGGCATGCCACACTATTTTAATTGGTCAAAAACGACTTTTGCGGGAATTTTGAATATTATAGAGCAAACAAATTTGTTTTTCAAGAGTTATGCCACTTCAAAAATGAGCATATGCTTGTATTAAGCAAGCCACTATGTACTCGTTACTTGTTTCAATTTATGCCATGATACATGCAAGTGCTTAGCGAAAGTCGTGGAAACATTATTTTTCAGCAAATTGATTTTTTTATTAACAAAAGTATGAAAAATTTTACAAAAAAAAAAAAAATTTTATAAAAATCTGACTCTTTGCCTATAAAAAAGTACTTAATAATTTCTTTGATTGAACTAATATTTGCAAGCTATGAAATAATAAACAGTGGCATACGTCGAGACGCCTTTGATTTTTAAAGTCGCATAACTTTTGAAAAAAATTCTTTATTAAATTTCCGTTCTTTCCGTCATATCTTTTAAGTTTTTCTACAACATACTCAAGTTGCATGAAAATCTAAAAAAACTCGATTTTTCATTGAAATAGTATGGAATGCCTCATATTCAATCTCGAGCAATCAGAAATTTCTTCCAAACGGACAGTCATTACATAAATATTCATCACTTTTCATAAATCCGTGACTCTGTAAGAAATCTGTAAATAAGAACATGAAAATAAATGTAGCTTTAATTGAAATAAAGTTCTTGTGAAAGCTACTGCGTATAAACTAAAATGCAAATAAAGAATCGCATTTGAAAGGATCTAAAGCAAATTCTTAAATTGTATATCCATTTTTTAAGGTTTTCAATATAATTTCATAAAACGTATTTTAATTTTTATTAAAGAAAGCAACAAAAAAACGTAAATGTGACTGTTTTAATTTCTTTTGGGGCACAAAAGTGCAAGAAATCGAATTTCAAGAATGTGTCAGCTAGGGCTTTTCTATATTTCATCAACGATTTATATAACTTAACTAATAATTTTAGAGCAAATATTGAAATGAATGAAATTTAAATTGATTTAGTTTTCTATAAAAAAGAATTTAAAAAAATAGTAAAGAGAGATTTGGTAAAAACTTAGCTCTTTCAGTTAAACGGATAAAACGTAGTTTACGATGGAGAGTAATTTTTGTTACAAAGTCATCAATTTTAAATATATTTATTTTTACTAAAAGCTTGCTGTTATACCATAGCTGTTCTTAGTTTAACAAAGCCCATGCATATTTTTGATATTTTTTTTGTATAATTTGTTTAATCAAATTCTTCCTACACGGTACCTATGCCCCCGACCATTCACCAACTGCTTGTGTGTATGTTCGTTGCACAACATTAGCAGTTATTTATTGCGCCGATTTGGCACTTGAGTAGCGGCAACTTGCCACACAACAAAAAATATACACACACACCCTCGCTTATGGCGCATACATAGATCAATGACATAGTGTGGACTGGTTGCATACAAACAACAATAACAGAAAGCACAAAATGTTGTTAACCCCAAAAAAGTGATAGCCATCGCAGGAACCTACAAAAGTAGCAGACTAAAGGAAAACGCGTAATAGTTCGCAACTTTTTCGAAGTGGAAAAATGGATAGATATGTCATATGATATCAGAAGAATAGTGTATGTAGTCGGTGTGTGGTGATTGCTTTACGCAATGTGCGGTTGCAAATTTTTTGCTCTTTGAACTACTGCCTTACTAAAGGATGACCACAACAGATGAGGCGGCTATTGAATGTATTTTTTTTTTAAGCAGCAAGGACTTGCGGAAGATTTATGAAACTTTACGCGCTTGAGATGGTGTTTGCCGCAAAAGATGGACCGTTGAAATGAAAGATATCAACTTCGTAGACACTGGCTAATTTTTTCGTTGAAAGCTTTGGTTTCTTAGCGTCTACTGAAATGACGAACGCGTTTTGCAGGATATTCATATTTTCAACAAATTTAGACAGTAGTGAAGTGCGCGGACTTTCTAATCAAAATATTTTTGAATCCTGTTTATATATAAATAATTTAATTTATCCTAAGATTACTTAATTTTTTAATTATTTCATGATTGATATAATAACTGCTACCGACTGCCAAATTTTATTAGTTATACAAAAATATAAAAAAATGTTTCAATTTTTAAAAATTTAAATAAGAATTTATTTGGCATAAAGACGCGTATACAAAACTATGTTAAGAATCGTAACAAAAAAATTATAATTATAAACTAAAAAAAGCAAAAAGTTGAGATAAAGACTGAGCGAGTGTTCATATTTTTCAATATCAATGGCATTCTGTAATCCAAATTTTAAACTTTAGACTTAATTACATTTATAAGCTGTGCGCTCTGAATTTAGCTATAATATTATTTAATTCAATAACAGATATGCGCAGATTCACTAAGCAATGAGGAACTCGCAAGGTCCCTTTACGACATCGCATTCGAGTATTGTCCGCCCTAGTAAGATCTGCAAATTGGCACACTAGATAAATATCCTCCTCTGTCTCTCTCTCCAAAGAGCTACAATAATTTTTTAATTGCGGTAGGAGGTAGCTTTAATTTGGTCATATATGAAGCTTTAATAGAAATCAATTATCTAATAGTAGTTGAAGGTGCCCCAAACTATCGTTGACTTAAAAGCAGGGATCGTAATCATTATGAGTTTAATCAAAAACATTTATATTTAATCAATATATTCAGATGTTTAAAATTTCGATCAAAATTAAAAATATTTTTTTAAGTTATATTTTTTTGTTCAGAAATAAATATTTAATATCGATCAAAAATAATTGATGAAAAAATTCATCAAAATTTCAAATACAATTTTTTTCTTGTTTTTTATTAAATTTATTCAACTTTGCAATTTGTTTCATGTGGAAAAAACAGAGCAACGCCATTAGTAAAAAAATTGCCAAAAATCAAGGGTAATTTCTACCGATTTGAAACTTGCTTATTATTAAAATAAAATTGAATGGGCTACAAAACTGCATACTCCAAAATAGGTCATCGCTTCTAAGAAAAGAGGTCCCAATACTGATGAATGTTTGAAATTTTTTTTCTTACAAAGTACGGAAATTGGGCGATATGCTATATATATTTGTTACCATATTTAAGTGCATGTTTTTACGAGGTCATAGCAGAAAAAATTAACCACCTAGCACTTATAAGCAAGGCAGTGTGTCGCTTTAAGTTTTTCGATCTGACAAAAAATATACAACTTAATTTTGATTAATTTTTATTTCTGAGCTATAAAATAACAATCAAAATTATTCCCAAACAAAAAATTACAACACATAAAATAATGGGTATATCTGATCAATAAACAGCAACTTACAAAATAAGCATTATTTCAGAGCGAAAAATTAACACTCAAAGAATGAGTTTTATTTTTGATGAAAAAATAAAACTATATATTTGATTATTTTTCATGAGCGATTAATAAAAATCGAAGTAAAATAATGAATAACAATTTTTATGTTTATTTTTTGTTCAAACAATTTTAAATCGTAACAAATTCGTATAGAGTTTGAGAAAATATACAAATGTATTCATTTAAAAATGTTCTGCGATATTTGGAACCTTGTAATTTTTATCATTAAAAATGTTAAAATAATTATTATTTTCGGTCTCTGCTTAAAAGCGCTAGGTGAAACTCAGTGGTCTTGAATTTTAAAAAACTAATACGTATTACTGTGATAATAATAATAATAATTCGGCTCTTGCTGAGTGTTTGGCCGAGCCTTGTCTACCATTTGTAGCTGATATTCAAACCAGCTGATATTCGAACCTTGGACCGAAGCGGCGTTTCTAATAACATCACTCACCGGTACACATATGGACACAATTGCAGCTTTTGCTTACCACCTAAAGTGGCAGCTAAATCTACCAGTTACTAGTATATGTAGTTCAGCTCAGTGGCTTAAGAACAGATTTACCGCGGGTTTCTTATTTATCTATAATCTGCTATTTTTATGTCTCTTAACCGTTCAGTATTCACGTTAGCTCACATTATCAAGGTTTCGAAACTCAATTTAAATCACGCTCTGGCATATACTTGAATCTCAGTTGATCCTCCCTTTATTTTAAGCGAAATAGTTACAGCTGCATGTCCATTCGCTGACAAATGCAACAAATATATTTGAAGTTGCAACATAGTAACATTGTGCGCTTGCAACAAACCAGCACACGCCGCTGTACAAACAGCAATGAAACGTGCAGCAAAACTGTGGAATGGACAAATGCCACTCAACAGCACTCACATTGCCTTGAGTAAGTGTTAACGACAATGGCGACGGACAGTGTTACAAGCTGTCGGAAAGTGCGGTGTCCAACAAAATTGACAACAACAGAAATTTTAATTTCAAGTCAGTCTACTATGCTAACATACAAACATATTTAAAACAACACTGTAAACTTGACTCGTACTCGTATCGTGGTTTTTGACAATTTAATGTTGTTGTTGCTAGTTGCTTTGAATACCATGTGGCAACACTATTAACGCTGCGGGCGGTTAATTTTCATAGTGTTGGCAACACAGTCAATTGTTTTGTTTTCTTTTTTCTAATCTTACTTTTGGAGTAATTTTTTTGTTAGTACTTTTTTACAGAGACTTTTACTGAGACTACATTTAATGTTGAAACAGATTAAACTCGTGTATTTATATACGTAAATGTAATTATAGAGTTTATTTGTAGTTGCTTTACTTTGGCTTTACTTTTATATTTTTTTGTTCGCGGATGTAAAAACGGTAATGATGTTTTATCTCGTCTCAGTCCAAAGTAAACATTTAAGTGTATTTGGAAAATGTAAAATATTAAATACTCAGCATGCATATATTTATATACAATTGAGGATATTTTTTTAGCAGAAGTTAATACGTAAAAGGGAAATTGATGGCACAACATAAACGGCCATTCCCGAATTTCGACAATTTAAGAACCTACTTGAGTTTTCAAAACGAGCGCAGTTTTGTAGTTAAACACCTTAATTTACACAAGTGATACCTTATTGTATATAAATTACTTCACTTTAAAATATTGAGCGCTATAATTAAAAAAAAAACACAAAATATATTTTATTTTTCGACATTTCGTTCCATCGACAAATCTGTATGCATTCAGAATCAAAGTTGCCTGATAAATTTGGCGGCAGTAAATGCGTAAATAAGCAGATATCCAAGGCCGCTTAGAAAAAAGCCCGGCCCGGGGATTATGTCGCGGGCCCCCGTTAAATATGATTTAATACGGTTCGTCGCGACAGTTGTAGCACACAAAATATTCGAAATCGAGCCGTCCCTCGTTTAAAGAAGTTCATACATTCAGCACTATGACTTCATTATGTTTGATTTCTTGCGGTTCTAGTTTTTCCAAACAGTTTGTACACTCAACAAAATTCACAGGTTGAGTTCTTGAAATCCGCTAGGTAAATTTTTTTTCCGTACAAAATTTAAAAAAAAAACATTTCTGTAAAATTAAGACAAAACGAAAATCCGGGCCCCTTCGAAAACTCCGGACCCGAAGGGGAATCACCACCGACGCATGTTTGGAAGTTTTGTGCAGGCCAAGACTTGGACCACGACGGTAATTTAGCTAGAACGGCGATGGAGTCGAAGCTTAGTGGTCAATGGAAATGAAGGTTACGTCAACTCCATAGTCGATGACGATGGTGGCGGCATCAACATAAGCGACTGAGGTTGCGTTATTTTTTTTTTTTCAATGTTAAAATAAAAAATAATTTTTTCGGCAAAAAAGTGTTCTTATTCTCAACATAATCTCCATTCAACACTAAATCTGAAGAATATGCTGGAGAAGGTAGCAGTTCGTAGCTTAAGACATGGATTTTTGCCATGGTTTTGAAATGGTCACACGGTTACGTTTATGGTCTAGTTTGGGCAATCGCCGAACCCAATGCGCGGATTACTTTTTCATATCCAAATATTCGTTTAAATTATGATGTTCCCGCTCTGTTGAGATACCTACAGGGTCAGACACCTCTCCGGTCACACATATCAGTGCATGGAATTTATCGATGATTTCTGATGGAGGGACCTCTTTTAGGCAACCTGAACATTCAGCCTAACTTGAACTCATACGACCATAACGGAACTCAGTAAACCTATCCTTGGCTTCAGTGATGGGTTTTTACGGAAAAATGTTGCTTAATCAGCACACGAATTTTCGTTTCACAAAAAATGTGTTATTAGTAGTCTATTATTAAATGGCGGAATTGGCGGGAAGTTCAAAAAGTCGCTGACTTATCAATCCCCCCTGGTATTTGAAATTTTGAACTGTTAAACCAGTAAACAGTGCAGCAAACTTTTGAACAATGATTCCAAAATTTGTCAAAAGTGCGGCCTAATATCGGGGGAAAAAAGGGTTGCGCATCCATAAACACCAAATAAAAGAGGTGTTTAAAGCGAGTCAGATGCAAAATATTTGTATGGTAAACTCCGTGTTTATGAGAACTGTTTGACGTTAAACTCCAAAAAAGCTCATAAACTCGAGTTAACGGCGCAGTCAGAACATAGTGTAAGGAACTATACTTTTTTTTTTTAACAAACTTAAATATAGAGTCACTCACAAAACTGATCACGCTAGGGCTTCTTATGTTTTTAATAACTTTTTTCAATTATTATATTTTCTTAATAAATATGGTCATTTGTGACAGGTTTAAAAACTTTTTTCATTGCAAAACAATTATTAATTCCTTCTAGGCATGCTGTTTACCAGGTTTTCACATTCGACTTCAAAGACGAACTTAATAGAAATGGCAGCAATCCCCCACAAATTCCGAACTGAAAAATTAGTGTAACTAGTTTAACAACAATTTCCTGCTAACTGCTGTTTTTATGCTAAAAAATCAAAATAAGTTATTAAGAAGTACTTACCGTTACTAATATCTTTTTCAGATTGAATTATTTCAATGCACCCAAATTTGCTTCTAACCACTGTAACTTTATCCGTTCGTACTTAATTCTTCACTCTAAAATTCAAATGCTAGAAAGAAATAAAAATGGAGAAAGATTACAGACTGAAGTTTGAATAATATTTATTATATGTAATTCAAGAATATTTCCAAATTTTTAATATTTAGCCTTAGTTCAGTCCCTTGAAACGGTACATTTTTCTGTAGAGCTGATTTCAAAACAGCAGCGCAAAGTATTTCAAATATTTTTATCAGCCTTTAACCGAGAGTCATTTGTATAAATATAATACAAGTATTATTCTTTTTATGATATTTTTTTCTTTAATTACAACTAAATTCACGAGCTACAGATTTTTATTAGTGTATATCGCAGATGGCCACTTTAAATATTATAAAACATTTTTGAACAATTTAAAGCTTATATCTCGTCACATCTCGTACATATTCAGCTAGTAGAATCGTCTTATAAAAAAAGTAAAACTTTTCTATAATAAGCACTTTGTATCTTTTAACAACAGTCGTAAAATAAATAAAAATTGGGGTATTCTTAATAATAAGTAAAACCTGTTTAAAGCATTTATTTAGAAATTATTCACATAATCCTTGAACAGTACACACACAAGTAAGTAACAATTTTAGTTCCGGAAGTGTTGAGTGAGTAAGCCTTCCTTTGATAGGAAATCATTTGTCAACTTTTTGAATGAGAACAATAAATTAAAGCAAATTTTACACAGTTATCCAATTATTAAGTAATATAATATATAATTTTGGCGCGTACACTATATAGCTCAGTGTTTGGCCGAGCTTCTCCTACCATTTGTGGTGTGCGTCTTTATATTATACCACAAATGGAGGGACCTACAGTTTTGTGCCGACTCCGAACGGCAGATGTATTTAATGAGAAGTTTTTTTTTCATGGCAGAAATACCCTCGGAGGTTTGCCATTGTCTGCCGAGGGGTGACCGCTATTAGAAAAAACTTTTTCTTTTATTAAGATTTTGCTTGCCCTGACTGAGGTTCGAACCTCGAACTCATCGGCATATCAAGTTATAGCACGCACCGCTACCAACTCGACCACAGCGGCCATCCAATTATTAAGTATATGTATATATATTGCTTCACATATTTAAATATATACATATGTATGTAGAATAAGTAGAATATGGCGAGTGTGTGCAAGAAAACTCATTCTCCATAAAATTGTTAATATTTGTCAAACGGGCCTAAAAATGATTGAACTTATGTAAATACAACTTTCTATAAAATAAACTCATAAACAAGAATGACTGTTTTTAATTAAATATAATTAATTAAATATAATTAATTCAATTTGAAAAAACACAATATTTTTCTTTTTACCGCACATTAATTCACATATATTTTATACAATCCTTTGCCAGTGCGTATAAGTAACACAAAGCGAAGCTCTATATTCTATTTAATGCCTTTCTTAAGCTGCTGTGGTCGAGGTTCGAATCTCAGTCAGAGCAAGTAATATCTTCATCATAGAAAATTTTTTTTCTAATTGACAATTTTATTGAGCTCAAGCCAGTTTATGAAAGATTTTGTTGTGGAAAAATAACAACAGCTTTTTAATGGTAGAAGTTATAGGACTATTTCGAAAATCACCACATTTCCTCATCAGACTTATTTGTATTAAATTAATTAAATTTATTCTTCATAACCACTTCTGCTCAATAAAATTGTCAATTATAAACAATTGTTAGGCCAACAGAAAAATAACAATTTTTTTTTCTAATAGCGGTCACCCCTTCGGAAAAAGCTTCTCATTCAATACACTGCCGTTCGAAGTCGACACAAAACTGTAGGTCCCATTTGTTGTGTAATATCGCCAAATACTCAGCTATTTATTGTAAGCGCTAAATTATTACACTGGTCTGCAGTGGTTTTTTTGCCTTAGATATGAAACTCATTTTTGGTTTATTTATATACGTATACACAATTTATGAATCTATCAATGATTTTTTTAAGATTTGCTCTGATTTTTTTTTAAATCTTTATTTTCATTTTACATTACAAAAATCGAAAAACTAGAAACAAAATAACAGATATATTTATAATGTTAAATAATTCGTAGGCAACATCCATATCATAGGAATAGCAAAGTCTAATCCAGAACATTCTCATATTTTCCACAAGCGTAACGAATCAACACAGGACTTACAAACTTTATTAGGAAACCATGATTTACCTAATTTGTCCATTTTGAAACCGAAATATTCAACTTAAGTCGTCTTGACTCACGTGTATGTATTTACTTCAATATTTTCAAATAACTGAGATCTCAGTTGTCCTATTTCTAACAAGCCGATATTTGTTCAATATACTCGTATAAGATATGCAAAAATCATGACAATACGAACTTTCATGATTAGTATATTCGTAATCTGGGCACTTGAAAATATAAAAATTTGCGATGATATCCAGCGCAACAAAAAAGAAAAGTTTTTTTTTTATAGAGCTGTGTTATTATTATTAAGCAAATCAGGTGTGATATTACTAAACCATTTTTAAAATTAGTTCATTTTTTTTTAATCGAAAAATAATATTAGCTTATTTCTCATTTATCTCTTTTTATATTTAAATTATATTGAGTATTTATGATTTATATTGGAAGAATTTTGTTATATCAATAGTAATAGCAATTTCGAGTAATCTTTTGAATTAAAAGAAACTTGTTATAAAGATAACACTGCTCTAGTTGATCGATTTTTTTTTATAAACAAACGGGAGCATTGCAATTTTTGGATAATTTGAACACGCTGTATTCGTTGTTGTTAACCGTTTAAATAATCAAATAAAATATTTGCGTAAAAAGTAAAATTTTTCAATAAACTATTCTCAGTTAGAGATTATAAAACATTTTTGGGTTTGCAGTTTTTAGCCCATTAAATTAAAAGATAATAAGGTGCAAGTCTCACGTTGTTCAGGTTTCGCATTAAACTTTGATGTGTTGTTAGCCGACGGAGGAGCAATTGAAATTTAAAAATTCCATCCATGCGTTACATGGAAATACCACCATTGAAAAGTGTTCAAGTTAGTTTTGGAGGCACTTCAAATATTGTTGTATTAAAATTGAATGAGACAAATATCTTTACACCCAAAAATCTTCTAAAAACTCTTTCTAAGAATTATTTATTGAAGAAAGCTTAAATTGTGTATGAGATCAAAACCCTTAACACAATTCAACTTTAATGTCCTCCCGTCTGTCGAACCTTTCAACTATAACAGTGGAGTTAGTTGTGTATATGCGGATTTATCAATTTTTTTTAAATCATTGTATTTATTTTAAACAATAACGCTGCAATTCTGCGGGTCTTGCTTAAACTAAAAAATTTGTTTGACACCCATGAATAGAAATGCAAAATTAGCAAAATATACACAAAAATCATACAAACATACAGTCGCACGATTCTCAAATACTTACTCAGCAAAGGCGAAGAATAAATAAGTGAAAATAGGTGAATTAGCGCTCGACACTTGTGCAATACGCAACGTGACTAACAAACTGAATTAAAAGGTTAGCGCAGCAAATCTTTCGTCCTTGTTACTCGTACGAGTAAATCAAATATTTCCAAATTGCGCTCAAACTACTTTTCTGTGCTCTAAGAATCTGTTATGGAGTTTAAAATATTGCGCGTTTTGTAATGAGTGAGATAATTTGATAAAACTTTTCGAATATTAATAACCTTCTGATATATAAACTTTGTTAACTTTACTGTAATTTTAAACTTATTCTTTCATAACACACACATTTTCTAAAAGTTAAGAATGTGCGTTGTAGTTTAGAAGTCAATGTAAATATGTACATATGTTATTTTTTTGTAACTTTTACATATCTATGAATTCGTTTGAAGCACACTTTCTGGTGGTTGTACCATTTGAATATTGATTGTTGTCTCTAAAGTTTTGCAACGTGCCAAAAGTGTTAAATTTCTCTTGTCTCGACATACTTTTTGTCGTTGTGTTTGCGCATTTTTGTGGTATAGTTAAATATATCTTTCAGGATATCCAGGAATACTTACTTTGATGTTAGAAAAATATAAACTAAAATGTTAATTAGTTGAGGTACATCAGTGAAAAGCTTCATGATGGCGTTACAGAAAGTGATATTAATTTTTAACTAAGATAATGAATTGAAAGAGAGCAAATATTACTTTTTTCTATTTATACAAATAATAAAAACATGCATTAAGCTTGCTATCAAAGCTTCGATTATGCTATTCTCATTTCTTTTCTGCAAATGCTATAATTTTAATGAATTCATTATTTATTTAAAATTGCAAGCGTGCAAGATTCAGACGAATTTAGTTCATTCATATTTTTACTACAATTTTACGCAATTTCTATAAGCCTGCAGTCAGGCCAAATTACGCACTCTACCAGTACATAAATGTTGACTACAAGAGCTTTTACAATTTGAATGTGTCCGGTTCAGTTATCACTAACAATTGCTCAGAAATCAATCACCCAAAGGAGATGTGTGCCACAAAATCAAACTAACAGCAACAACCGAAATGATTACTGTGCTCCTTTTCGCAGTAAGTACTATGAATAATAGCCTTGTAAAATGTATTATTTGCTTACTATTACACATACGACTATCCCCAAGATCAACATAAAAATTCATCACCCCGTGCGCATTGGCACTCCTACAAATACAAACACACACACACACACACACACATAATACACGAACACTGACCATAAATACTCGTGCAAAAATGTTGTTTCCTTTCAATTTCCACTATGCTCATACTGCTGCAGCTTTAGACTATAAATATTTATGTGTATGTGCTTGACTCCGTTGCAGGCTCAATTCGATCAAGTATCCTTTATGGTCCATTTTATTCATTCGTTGCACCTGTGGCGTGCAGCCAGCCTCCATTTGTGCACATACGAGTAACCAGCCTGGTGTTCTTTTTTTCTAGTTTGTTTGCTCTCCTCTCCGGAGTTGAGTAACAATCTAGCATCCTGGCGCCAGTGCTAACATCGGTAACACCGATAGGAATAAGCCTTTCGACTCCTTCTACGTTGCAGTTCTTAACGAATGCAAAGTATAATAAAAATTGTTCATAGTCATAAAACAATTTTATGTTCGCAAAGAGAAATTTTCTATTTAGTAGTGCGGCCCATGCGAACACTTTGTTTGTATGTTTTTGAATGTATGTGTGTATGTGTGTGTGTGTGTGTGTGCGAGCGTTTGTTCGTTGTTTGTCGTAAAATTTTGTAATAAAGCACAGCAGTAACTGCTTGTTTGTACAAATACTTAGGTGAAAAAGCAGCTACAAGGTGTGCGAATAGTTGCTTCTTTCATCTGACAAAATGGTTAAGTCTTTAAAAAAAAAGAAAACCTGGCACATTTCTTTTATATAATTTTAAACGCTGTTGAATTCCAAGAATACTAAAAATATTTTAAAAATCCAAGTTCTTATATTTTTAATATAATTTTTGGATGCATAAAAAAGTTGTGAGTGTAAGATTTCTTAGTGTTAAGGTCGTTGCGCATTATTTTTACAAAACCGTCGTTGCTGTTTTCATATTGAAGATGTTGCTCAATACCGTAGAACAAAAAATAGTTCAAAAATCAGTGGGTGAAAACACCCTTATATTTTCAATGAAATTTAAACTTGTAATTCTGAAATTTAATAATTTTATTAAAAATAATAGTAATAATAGTAAAGTTTGCCTGCTATAGGAAAAGCACCGTAGTGCGTGTCAAAACCCTGAAATACGCTGCAGAGTGATTCGTTTAGTTCAAATTTATTTTTGCATGGCTTCACAAAAAGAAGCCTAAAATGCCTTGAAATTCAGCTTTATTTCGGCCAGAAGAGGTTCGCTGACATTTCTTTAAACTTGAAAAATGTCTAGAAAATCTGGAGCTTTTATGCGGCTCTAGCTTCAAAAAGAACTAAAGATTTGTAAAATTTAACAAAATAGATTTAAATTGAAAAAGCAGTTCTTAATATTCTAGAGCATTTCAGTTTTAGAAAGTTGCTATTTTGTTTATAAGATTTATGCGGTCTGTAAAATGTGCTGTATAAAAATTTGTATTGTCCTTTTTAATAAACAGAAACTTAAATAAATAATAATATAAGCAATTTCAAACAGTGCACACTGTAACAAGTTGTATTAAAATGTATTACCTTTACATAATTTTTACATTCTTAAAACTTGAACTCAAAACCACTTCCATTATGCATTCAAATAGCTTTCTAAAGGGCTATCCGAAAAACTAATTAAGAAAAAAAAATTCATTTCGCAGTGATGGTACAAGCATAAATGGTTTATAAAATAATTTACTTTTACAACAACAAGCCAATCAATGCTGATTTTAAAAATAATGAAATTATGGAAATCGCTACTTTTTTATGGTGCAGTAATAAATTTAGATTTACTATTTCTAAGCCTACGCGCTTTTACCTGAATATTTTTTTTCATGGTCTCAATATTTTCGGCATTATATTCTCTACTATTAGGTCAGCTCAGTACTTACTTAACTGCAACATCTAATTATGGATGCGTTTAAATACTCAAACAACAATGAACCTAATATAATAAACTATTTTTTAAGATCTTTGTGACTCGATTCGAAAAAAATGTTTATCCAATTTAATGTATTTACATGATAGCAAAAACCAAAAAATCGAAATCATGCAATTTTTTTCGAATCGAGTAACGTAGTAGCTTCCCTATTCAATACTTAAAAAAGCTCCTTTCTTCTACATTTAGCTGCTAAACAAATGTGAGTTTGAGAGACTAACCTTCGAGCTTTGATTTATAAAAAAACGGATGGAAAATATTTGTAAGAATACAGTTGAAAATCGCTTAATAAATTTTGCAAAATACCCACTTACTCGTATATAGAAAAAAATGCATATAATTAATACTGAGTGACTATTAAAATAAGAGTTATGCATCAAAGTTTTACGCAACGTTCATCAAAAAAATATATCAAATCGACAAAAAATTTAAATGGCAACCTTATCACGAAGCACCCTGTTTATTTTTCAATTTAGTTATTTAACAACATAAATATATCTGCAATTGTACCCATTGGTGCCTACAAATTATTGCCAGATGCATCTACGTACATACAAACATACATATTAATTATTTAGGTACAGTTATGTATGAATGAAGTATGGCTGTGTTGAAGTAGTAATTGGAAAGTAGCCCACGTACAAGAAGCAAATGGTCCATGAATTACAAATAGCTGTGCCATAACCAAAAGGATACTGCAGGATTATTCTTTTATTCTTTGTTATATTCCTCTGTGTATTTAGTATATTAATTTTTATGCAACCATTGCGAATAAGCGAGATTGCAGAGCTTCAAATATTTAAGTACATCGCTGGTGTGCTTTTATTGCTGGAAAATTAAATGATTTATTTCTTTACGAAATTCTTTGGAAATCCACAAATTTATCAAACATAAAATTTTGCAGCAAAACTCTTAAGAGTATTAATGTTTAATGAATGGCAAAATTTGGCGGCAATGTTCTGGTTGACCATTGTAAAATGATAATTTTGTATGAATTAAATTGAGTTGCTTTTAAATGATTTTTCCATATTCACGCTTTACGGTGACTTCAATAAATTTAATTTTTTAATCTTTCTAAACAATAGTAATTTGCAAAAGGGACACCAAGATTAAAGAGTATACCGTTTTTTTGATTTTCCACTATCAAAGAACTATTCTTTCTTTTATTCAAATATTCCCATTTACAATCACGCCAGCAAGAAATTCTCACGCACTCGAAAAATAATTAAATATGCCAGCCCAGTATTATTGCTTCAATAAAATTGTAATTTGCGCTTCACACATTTTACTCAAAGTGTGTGCACACAAAAGAATTTGTGAACTATTCAAAGGGGAAACTGAGCGCGCTGAATACACTTGAAGGGTATTCGACCCCGCAGCAGCATCGTCGTGCGCTGAAATTTCTTTACTTAACGTCAATCAAATGAAAAATATCACAATTAATGATACGAAAAATAATATAAACATAAAATGCATACAAAACACATTTTCACGGGATATGTGGAAGAAAGCAAGTTTTATTTTTTTACCAAAACTGCTTTTATTTAGACTTGGATATATTTATATTTATTCAACAGTATGAAAGCAAGGCACCTGCGTTGTTCTATTCAAACCGATCATTATTTCTTATTTACACAAAAAGCAAACAAGTGCGTTCCCTTACGGGTATTCATGGCTGTACAAGAACAAAACACACGCTCACCTGCATTCAGTAGCCACTAACGCACATGCATTTGTAAATAGATATGTACATATAAGATTCCATTTCTAATAAAACTAAAACTAAATAAAATATATATAAAAAGCACGCAAATATTTGCATTTCATTAAAATCAAACAAAAAAAAAACCAAGCCAGCATGAAAAACAGTGGACAGAATAAAGTCTGAATGGCGTTGAGCAAAAGAAAAAGTTATGTGAATGAAAAAAAAAAACAGATAGTGAAACCAACTGACTGACAAGGTAAGCACAGGCGGCGCCGTGCCCAGTACACTTTTGCACACAGTGCACGCTTAGCGCAAGACCGCTATAAATAAAAAATAAAAAATAATGCATGAAATGAGCTTCCAAATTCGCAACCACCACAGCATCATAAGTTTCAAACTTTCTTCGAAGGGAAATTGCAAGAGATTGCGCCTCACTTTTCACTGCACATAGCGGGCTATGCCATACTTGTTGTTTTTGTGCAATTAATATGGCGAAAATTATTTTTGAGTTATAGCACTGCTGCCGTATAGAAGTGATGTGTGCAAAACAAACCTCGCATTACAGCAAAGTTACTCATACGACGCGCACCTCCATGCAAACGACTAAGTAACCTAGATTTAATATACTACACACACACACACACATATGAGTATGTGTTATTTTCTTTTTCTTCTTTCTTTCTTTTGCAGGAGGTATTTGTGTAGCTGTCCCTTGTGTTCAACAAAACTCTTTCTACTTTTGCAAAGCGCCAACATGTGCGCCAGCAAAGTTCAGTTCGGCTCAGCTTAGCTAAGAGGTGCCTTCTTTACCGCTGTTTTCTTTTCACATCTCAGTACTTTTGAAAAGGCTCTTCATAACCGAAACGTTTTTACGCTTCCACTATTTCTGTTTGCGTTCGCTTGATATGTGGGTGTGTGTGTGCGTGCGCGCATTTGGAGGTGCGCGCTTAGATTCAACGTATGCAAACGCCTGCTTCAAGGGTGCTGAAAAGAGGTGCAGTGAATTTTAGGGTTTACGACCTGCAATATTGTTGAGAGAGCTGAAATAGCTGAGACAAAACAGAATATTAAAATATACGAGACTTTTTTTTTCTTTAACATTTTTTATATTTTGTCTTATATATTAAAAAAAAATATCAACATAAGTAAATCAATTTTTTCAACGTTTTAAGAAAATTGGAATAACTAAAAATATTTACATCGGCTGATTGAAACTTTTTTTCAAGTTTAAAAAATTTTAATCAGCGTCTTTAAAGAAAGGCCAGTTAATTGCCAATTTTATTCCGAAATTTTTGCTATATATGAAAAAATAATAAAAATCGGCGTTTGTACAAACGTGTCTGTTTACAAAGGTTCTACATCTGTTGTTTTTTATGAAATTGAATATTAAAGGAAAGAATATATTTCGGTTGAAACAATTTTTAATTAAAATAACGCAGAGCAAGTCTGACATCATTTTCAAAATATAAGCTGAACAATAATTACATCTTAACAAAATACAAATTAATAAATGGCTATCTTACAAAATATATTAAATAAATGATTCCACAGGACAGAATTTTTTAAGTAAAAAATAATTGAATTTTTGTTGTTTTTCGGCCTTATAAATTTTTAATAATTGACAATTTTATTGAGCTCAAGGCCAGTTTATAGAAGCTTTTAAAAACTGTTGTTGTTTTTCCAATAAAATCTTCTATAAACTGTCCTCGAGTTCAATGAAATTGTCAATTATGTAAAAAATAATTAATAACGAAATAACAGATTTTAAAAATTTCCTCTCGTCCGTCTAAATTTCCATCAAAATAAAATAAATTGTCTATGAAAGACGGGTCACTATTCACCCTTTCCATAAAATCCTTATGCCTCTGCTCATCTTCAATCAAATTTGTATATACAATTTACTTATGTAAATACACACACACACTTAAATATGTGTAAATGTGAATAAGCATGCACGACTAGAATTATCATTATGCAGCTGCTAATAATGCCGTTGAAGGTAAAGTATATAAATGTATATAATTGTTAATATCAAAGCATGAGTTAGAATTTACAAAAAAAAAAACTCTTTGAAATTATTATTATATGACCAATGATAAAAATCGTACTGGATTGCCTGTAATCATAGCCCTGCAACTATCATTCCAACTAAGAACGATGATGTTGAATTCACAAACTGACTAACAGGTGAGCGCTGAAAGGCTCAGAGTGCATGACAAGCGACTAAGCAAAAGTGGAACTGTAACTGCGTAAGTTTACACTTTACTAATTTGGCGGAATAAAAGCGTACGAGCGAAAGGATTTTCATATAAACGAGTACAAGTACAGTACGTGCACTGCACGATTGAATTATATTGTATATAATTAATTGTATTGAGAATTAGTCGCTTGCTACATATGACGAACCAATGTAACGTAATGTCATTTCGTCAATCAAAATAAATCAATAATTAAAATGTGGTACGCTTTCGTGGGTTGTGCATAACCTGTGGTACGAACTGGATTTCTATTATCGCAAATTCAACCAAAAAGCTGATTTATCCTATCTCTTGAGAAGATATACATACATATATATTCCTTTGCGCAATTTATATTCTACATGAAATATTCAGTGTTACTGATATTGTGATTTCTGACATACAGATGAACTGCAGAATATGTTGTTTCAGCAAGATGACGCCGTTTGTCGATGTCTAAACATTGAACTTTAATAGCTTGTCCTTATTTTATTAATAGTTTCCGGCACTGTCGAGCACTTTCTCACTTTACAAATTTTTTTTTAACAGAAAGTGAATACGAAAAAAACCTACTTTAGAAAAAAAATTCGTGTAGTTAGTGACACATTTTGATTCAAACAATTTTTCGAAGACTCCTTGGTTGCTGTTTGTATTCAGGTTTTATATGTTGGATAGAAGTAGCATCATTTCCTCTATTCCAAGGACTATTTAAGACAATATGCACGCATCTCTACCATAAAAAATATTTCAGAAATTGACTTCATAACACAATGCAACAGTACTGTTTCACACATCAAAAGTGTTATACGTACGAGATAAAATAACTCAAAAGCAGTTCATAAACGTTTTTAGCATTTGAATAGTGCGTTTTTAAAGGACTCAAAAATTGCATTTAGAACCTAGCATAAAGAGGTTATATGAAAGCAATCTGCTTTCCATAATTATACGACATCCACATTCGTACAAGTTTCGCCTACTTTTTTGTTTTCTGTTTCATTTTAAATTTTTCTCTACAAAAATATGATTTATTCTCCAACGAAAGCCTTTAAAATCCAAGTTTCAAACTTTTTACAAAATTTATTATTATTTAACAAAATTGTATTAAAATTTCGATACTAAAAAGAACGCCAGTTTTCTGGTACATTTATTGCTGAAGTGGAAGTTTCAAGTAACATGCAAATTTCCTTGACTTTTTCGTTGACGCTCTTTCGCTCTTATTTCATATAACACAGTCATGAATAGAAATAATTGTGGTAAAGTGCATGAAAAGCATCTGATGTATTTTATTTTAAGTGCTCGTAAAAGGCAGCGGTACATGGTCGCTGGGTTCCAATGTTCAAATCTCAGCCGGGCCAAGAAAGATCAAAGACACAGGGTTCGTCACTTGGCAAGCACTGGACAACGACCAATGGAAAAGTTAACCCAAAAGAAAAAACCATTGTCATAATCAAAGAAAAATTAAATAGGGAATATGGAATGATATCAAATAAAAAAGTGTTTTGGAAGGGCTTTGTACCAATAAATTATTAAGCAAGAAATAGATTGTTAAAACATAAATAAGTATGTACGAGTATATAACAAGTTTATCTGTGGGTATAAATGTAAATAAAAGAAGTTGTTCATCTGCTTACCAAAAACCACAGAACAACAACCGTACACACGAAACAAATTCATCTACATATAAAGATTGATATTTATAACTTATACGAACATTTGAATGAGTGGCGCATATAAAAATGCAAATAAACTGTATGTAGTAGAGGAAGCGAAACACAGCTCACTGCGAAGCAAAATACTTACATTTGTATTTATTTATATATTTATGTGTGCATCTATGTGCGACTGAAATTCAGGTGAGCAATGAAGGTGACAAACATACTTGTGTAAGGTGAAAGGCTGTCAGAGACGCAGACAACAACACGACAATTATACAACTCAGGCACGCACGCACACACACACACACACATGCGTACAAATATAATTGGACATACGAGCATGCAATTATAAAAAGCTAGAATGCATTCAGTTGCAGTTTACAGCCATGCAGTGCAACTATTAGTGCCAGCAACGACGATCAAGCTTAGGATTGTTGTTGTTGTTTTGTCCACTGTAACACAAGTAGCACGGGTGGAGGTCGAAAATAAATAGTGTCTTTGGCTAAAGTAGTACTCATGAAAATTGCAAACAACGGCAAAAGCGTCAAAAGGCGACGAGGTAAAACATGGCGACACCAACACACAGATGCATGCACAAACAGACAGGCAGACAGACAAACAGACACTTAGTTGCGACGCTTGTCTGTGGATGCTTTTTGCATTGAAGATGGGGAGGGTTAGAGGATTTTCGGCATGCGGCAGTCAGCTGCAGATGCAAAGCGGTCAAAAAGCACACAAAAAAAAAAGGCTGCTAGACAAATAAATAAACAAATGCGGGGCATTAACTGCAGAAGTTGAAGTAGAAGCGGGCAGTGGAAGCAGAGATGGAAGCAGAGGCGAAAGCAAAAGCTCGTAACTGTAACGTAGCGCCAAGTCCACAGCGTACTAAAATTGTTCAAAAGCTGCCTATCTACTTACTAGGGATGTAATTTTTTTGGTATTTAATTCCCGCGAACCGAAAGCAAAATTTCGCAATCTTCCCGAAATTCAGCAAGTTTTAATTCATAATTTTTTGTTTATCAATAAATTTAACTCGCATATAATCGTCGTATTTTAGTAGTATTTTAAATAACTTAAATATAACATTCCATTTTGAGCGAGTCTGATTAATAACTTCTTTTAATCAAAAAGAGATCATAAAAATCTAAAAGCTTAAAGTGTTTTATCCACTAAATTGGACCTAAACCTGCAGTGAAGAGGCGCACCACGACTCAAAACACTTGTTGGTTGGATTGTTGAAAAAAAGTTAAAAGTTTTCTCCAGCCTTTATCGTCCCCATCACAAAAACTTGTGATAACTTGTTTGCCTTTCTATAATGGACACTTGGGAGTTGTTCATTAAAACTTGAGGCATTTTATCTTTGAGATTTACTGCCTCATCCACCTCAGTTACCCCGTCATTCGTGTTCGAACATTTAGATGTCACCCAAGCATAAGAATTTGTCGAATTTCATGAAACTTTGACAGTGTGAAGCGTCAACCTTAACTGTCATACCACCAAAGTTTCGCGCTAATCGAGCATCATTATCGGTTACGCAGTCGGCGCTAACAACATGTCGAGTTTCGTGCCGAATAAATAGTAATCGCGAACAATGTTAGTTCTGTGTTTTCATTCGAAGAAACCAGACGCGAAATTGCGCCGACTGCTTGTTGAAGTCTTTGGTGAACAAGTGACAACTGTTAAAGCTTGTGAAAGATGGTTTCAACGATTCAAAAATTGTGACTTCGATGTCAGTGACAAAGAACGCCCTAGAGCTTCGAAAAGGTACGAAGACGCCGAAATGCAGGCGTTATTGGACGAAGATTATTCCCAAACGCAAAAAAAACTCGCATAGCAGCCCGCCGTTTACAAACGTTTACGGGACATGCGAAAGATTAATAGATCGAAAAAGGCAACACTAAGTAATTGTTTTGCATGACAACGCTCCATAACAGACTGGTTCGCGACGCGTTGACAGCACTCAATTGACATTCATGATTAAAAATTTTCAAATTTAAATGACAGTTAAATTAATTGCTTTCAACAATCCCGGAGTTTGAATAGACTTATCGCGGAATATTCGGGAGTTAAAAAATTCCGGGCTCCTAGTACATAGATATACGCCAGTACATATATAATATGTTAGTAGCAGCGATGGATGTGCTGGCAAAAAAATTGTTGGCAATTAGTTGTTTGTTTTACTGCAAAGCGGCACTCGTAACTTGACTATTTTATATACTTAGACTTATGAATTTTTTTTTTCTTTTTCTTTGCATTATATTTCTCTGTTTGGTAAAAGTACTTTGAAGCAACGCGCCAAAGAGATACAAACTCATCTGGGCGAATTTTTAATGCTGCAGAAATGTCAGCTATTATATTTATTAGGTTTATAAATGTTCAGCAGTAAACACTTAACCTGGACATGTCGAGCGCAGAGCACATTTACATATATCAACTTTTCTGTATTTAATGTTGAGTTGCAAAACAAGGACATAAGAAATTGGTAGAAATATTAAGTAATTGCACTAAACGTCACGAAAATAATCTAAACGCTTTCAAATTTTTTTACAAGACGTTAATTGTCGGCAAGTCAACTGACAGTTAGCAGTTTTCAGTTGCGTTCGACGCTTTGGGAGAAATGCCAAATTTTAGTGTTGTTCTCAGTTATACAAATTATTCCATGAAAATCCTTCAACTTTCGTGGTAGAATTAGCAGTAGTTGCTTTTTAAAATCAAGATGCGTTCACTTTATTAGAAAAGTCTCAGCTACATCAATAATTTATTATACTTACGTCCGAGACTTTTTGAATGAAACAAAAGTTTTTGGATACACAAAATTTTTTTTTTTTTTGAACATAGTCTCCTTTGAGTTCTATAAACTTTTTCCAACGTTTCTCCAATTTTCTTAACCCTTGAAAAAAATAAGATTTGTCAAAGGCATCAAAATAGGTATTTGTTTGTGAAATGATTTCAAGTTTGATTGAAATCTCTTTCCGCCATTTCTTTAGATTTGGAAATAATAAATAGTCACAGGGGGATGGGGGGTAATTCGTATCCCAATTAATGGATTTTTGCCATGGAAACTACACATGTGAGCATCCTTGCTTTGTCTTGGTGAAAAAGAACTTTTTTCTTGAACAAATGCGTTCGTTTTTTTTCAAGTATTCATTAAATCGACCCAATAAGTTGGCATTGATTGTTTTACCCTTTTGCTGATAGTCAATGTGAATTATACCGCGTGTATCCCAAAAAACGGACGCCATAACTTTATTGGCAGACAGACCCACCTTGGCATTCTTTAAAGCAATTTCACCCCGAGAAACCCACGGTTTTGACTGCTGTTTAGTTTCTGGTGTGTTGGGCGTCCAGAACGTTCCGCATCTTTCGTGCTTGTACGGCCACAACGAAATTCATTAAACCACTTTTTTACGATTGAAATTGATGATGAAAGTCCACATAATACTCGTAACACGTAAGCCGTAGAACTCGTACACTTAGATAAGTCAAATCTTACTTCAATATAACCCAAAGTTATTGATTCACATATAATTATTATTTAAGCCCCATTAAGGTTTCGACTGCTAGTAGCGATTTAACAATGATTCGCTATTATTATTAATTACATTGGTCCGAAAAAATCAATATCGGCTCTTAAGTGTTCGAGCGGGAAATCAACTTGAATTTGTTGTGAATATACATCACTTCAAAAATATTTAAATTATTAAAACAAAAAATGCAACACATTACAAAATTTTTAAATAAAGTAGTATAAAATAATTAAAATTTTAATGAGAATGTTATACGATGTTAATATTTACATAAATATAAATTCATATTAACCATGCAGGTTTTCATGTACACTTAACAATAAACGAAAGTAGCTTATATGCATGTATATATATCTATGTGTGTACGCATCGATATATTGCAGTAACTGTAAGCCAACATGCGGTCATTCACTAGCAAAATAAACTGAATACTGAAAGCTGAAATGTTAAAATGATGTTTCAATGATAGCAACAAAAAAAATTAAATAAAATAAAAAACAAACTGAGAAATATATATATTAATTGAATAAAAATGTATTAAATCAACTGTGTTTCTACAGGTTATTAAAACGACAAGAGTGATTTAACACGTAGGGTGAGTAGACGAAAAAATTGTTTGTTATTTTTTTGAATGCTTGAACGAATTCGTATTCGCACGTAAAAAGTTATTTGCATTACTGCCATTAAAAAGACTAAGGTAAACAAATAACAAGCAAAAGTAGATTTGTAAAGAAGCGAAAAACTTGCAGATTTTTTGCTAATCAATATTAATTTGCATCTACTAACTAATATGTATACGAGTATGTGTGTACAAATGTGCAACATAAGCATCAACAAAAAAGGGAAAGAGTTAAAAGAAAAATGCGAGTTCGCAAGTTAAAACAAAAAAATTACACTGGAAATTAAGGCGATGAGCAAAAACTGTGAAAAATATGGAAATGTGCAGTTCACAAAAACAAAAAAAATGTGCAGTTTTATAGCACACTTATTGGCGCGTGAACGATTTATATTCGATGGATGAATGTGCATCTGTATGTGGATGTAAGCAGATTTACGAGTACATATGCAATATACATACATACATACATATATTAACATATTTCTTTGAACATAGCACAGAGTGACGGTAACGAACGATTGGCGGCGCTCATGATTGATGTAGTTGCTGTGACACTTATATTTATTTCTATAATACACTGATCATTTTGTACTTATACATTACTTGAATTTACATACATACGAGTTGCACACACTCTCACACATACACACACTTACCAACAAATGCATTTTTCATTCACTTCGTTTCTGCAATTGTTGGTACCCAGTAAACTATATTTGATTACCTCGAAGTACAATTTTTTTATCCATTGTATAAAACAATCGTTAACTCCTCACTAGGTCGATATATATACATAAATGTTACATCGAGCCAGATGTATTACAAAAAAAGATTATGTTTAAAAATTTAAAAAAAGTCGCAAGGGATGAAGCGCATATCTAAGGAATATCTTTGTATGTGCAAAACAAATTTCATATTAAAAAAAATTGTTTTAAGATTTTTGCACTAAAGATGTACTGATGTCATATACTTTTTTCAACGCTCCTTCCAATCCTTAAAGCTTATATTTTAGCACTTTTTGGTAAAGCCAAGAGTTCTCCTAACGTTTATCTTCTCAAAGGTTGCAAATGTTATTGGTCTCCCAATTTTGGAAACAGAAAAAAAAGCCGCATAGCCTTTGAATATGAATCCTTTGAGCGAACTGGACCAATCACAAATGCCATTCAATAGCTTCTGAGTGAGACTCATAAGATGGTTCAAACTCCACTGACACATGTCACATGCCTGAAACATCAAATGACTGCGTCTTTAGCAATTCAAAAAATGGTGTTTTGAAGATTCTCCGACACCAATTTCTTGACATCTTTACAGTTTTTCGAAATTGTTGACGTGCTGCGGCTTCTGAACGAGGCTCGACAGTGGCATCTTCTCGGCCTTCTTTTGAAGAGCATGCACCACTTATTAATATTTTTTAATTAGGATGGACCCCGTTTTTTGCACAAAATTGTATGCAAATTCTTTAGATTCTTCTTTGAACCCTTTTTTGCTTCTTGCAAAAAAACTCAAAAAAAATAGGATAGCGCGAGCATTTGATCGTATTGAGGTTACATATATTTAAAAAAAATGATTTATTGAATATATTTCATAAAGACACCCCGTGTATGCCACGATAACAAAAACAAAAACAAAAAGGTCTTGTAATCAAAGATAAAAGTAAGGCTAGCAATTATACATAAAGCGGTGTAAAAGGAAGATATGGTATATTAAGAAATTTAAAAGGCATAATAACAATTTTCTTTTTTTTTCGAGTGCAAAAATGTATTTCAGTAGTTTGGGTTGAACTCTACATCAATGAATTTATGCGTAAGTTAAAATAAAATTAGATAACTAGATACAATTTTTCCTTACATCATATTCTTGTAAGTGTTAAGAAAAGCAAAACGGCACTAAATTTCTGGCACGTACATTGTTTTTTTATCAAAATGAAAAACTTTCATAAAATAAATTGTAATAATACTTTTTTTTCATCGTAAATTGCTGAAGTTTAAT
Source organism: Philophylla caesio (assembly GCA_963971545.1). NCBI lineage: Eukaryota > Metazoa > Arthropoda > Insecta > Diptera > Tephritidae > Philophylla > Philophylla caesio. The sequence goes on along the minus strand of OZ020608.1, from coordinate 96,413,215 downwards.
TATTATCTCATTTGTGGATGAAAGTGCTTTATAAAAAAATATTAGTCATCAACAAAATGTGATTTTCAAAATATTTACAAAAATGTGATTTGTGTGTTAAAACCAGATAAGGCACCTTTTGATGTAAGAGATCTTCACAAAAGGGATATCAAAGGCCCATACGTTGAGGAACTAAAGGGTTAAAACGTATGTGTATGATGATGTATACAAAGGGGGAATAGTTGATGTATCCTAAATTAAAACTCAAACGCAGTCTTTCAAAAGGCTGATGAAAAACTATTTCCTTTAGCCTACTCTTTTACAAAACATTGTTGGAATCTTGTTTTTTTTTCGCAAAAGTTTGATTTAGTTATACAGTGAAATTTGAAATACATATGTACATATGTATATGATAATGAGATCACGTTTTGATTTTTGAAAGAGTTATAAGATTCTCCGATTTGTGGGTGAAAATTAAAACATTCAACAAAATATCAAGATAATTTGCTTGGAAATAACTATTCTGAGAATTTTGCTCACTTAGCATTGAAACCGCCTTGCTTCTCTATAATAATAATAGCAGAAAAGTGAAAACCTCTTGTTACCAACAATTAACAGGTGAATCTTTTTGGTAACAGCGGATAAACCCCGCCCCGTTTTCTTTTTCTATGAATGCTTTTCTCGCTAATGTGTGTATATTTGCTATGGCCGAGTTTAAAGTTATGCTACCTTTTGAAGGAATAGGTTTAATATATTTTGTAAAAAATTCAAATGTTGATTTATTTCTCGTCAGCATATTTGTTGCTAACATTAAAAACTGAAATATTTAAAAATAATTTTAAATGATGAACCGCTTTTATTTGCGTTTTTATATAAGATCGATAAGTTCAGTGAAAACATTACTTCAAAATTTATTGGATGAATAAAAAATAATAATAAAAAAAACTATTTTCCATCCTTTATTAAAGAACCCTATAAAGACTTTTACATAGCGCGTGTTATTCAGACTGCTACACTTACAAAACAATCCAAAGAAAGAACATAATTTCGTTCAAGGAGTTGAGTGACATTGCTAAAATGCAAAGGAATAAAACATATATGTTAAGCCGAGGTTTGTGCAATCTATTCTGGCCAACGCAGCGCACAGACACTAGTTTCAATAACTTTTGCATACTGGGCATTGTTTGTGTAGATATACCAACACACTAGTATGCATTGTGCAATAAGCTGTAATTGAATCCAAGCTTTTTGTACCACAATAATTTCATTTCAATATACAGAAATACATTCTTAGTTTCCTTTTTTCCATACCAAACAGTTTGATTACATTTCTTTTGCAGTTGCAAATATATTTTTGTTGCTTTTGCTACTTTACTCGACCATAAATCATTTTGTAATCAAATTCATACTTGGCATGTTTGCATTGCACAAACACATGCACGCATGCACCGGATGAACTTACAACTACACACAAATGCAAAGCACACACCAAAACGCTTTGCTCGAGTTTTAAAAGTGAAAAAAACAAACAAAAAATATATCGCCGCCTATTTCCCCATTGAATGCAAAGTACACGTCATTCACATGCGTACCAACGTACTTTGACGTTTGCCAAAGAGTCGTCATCGAGTGCTAATAAATGGAATGACTTTCAAGCACCCGGGTCATCAACAGCATGCCAAAAGCAACAATAAAAGCAATGCCCTCTTCAGTAGCTGTTGCATCTGCGGCTGTTAGCTTCGATTGCTGCACACACTGTCAACACCTGAATGTGGCAACATATGCCTTTGCATTAAACAAATGGGTGAAACACCCACACATACATACATACATACGAGTACATGTACATATGCATTTACAATAGTCGGTATGCATGTGTCAGTTCATAGTTTTGGATAAAAATGAAATATGAAAGCGTTTGCGAAACAAAAATTTGTGTAAACCTCAGTAAAAAGGAGTTCGAAAACTTGCGTCAATTGAACGGAAATTGAGAGTGAACTGACAGCAATTTCAAATTCAATGTGTCCACATTCTGAACTCCTCAAAAACACGAAAGGCTTTAGCTGGATATGCTATTTTTTTACGTTCATTTTTTTTGTTGTCTACGTAAAGTTTTTTTTAGAATTTTGAAGAGTTTCGCTAGAGTGGTGACGTTGAAACACTTCCTACTAGTTAAATGAAGCTTTTCAAATTTGCTCGCAAAATAAACGAACACACTTGAACAATAAAAATATTAAGGAAACAAAAAGTTGTGAAAAGAAATTCGTTTTCTTAAAAAAATTTTTTTTTAACAAAAAATCTATGGGAATCTATGTATTTCTAAAGAATTAAATGTTAATAAATTCGAATATTTTAGTTCTTCCCGTTCTATTAAATAATATTCATGTTAATGTTTAAAAGACCCAAAAATGTTGAAATAAAACTTTTTATTTTAATTAAATGGAGTTTAATAATTTAGTCATGAAACTACATATTTATAAACAGAGTTTCACAAATGGTTATTTTTGGGCATTTAAGTTATTTGAGAAAACAAAAATTTTAATTATTCAACCAATTATTATTTTGATGTACAAAATAAACGGCCAAGCATAGTAGCAAACAAATGAATTACCTCATTTAAGAAAATTTTGTATAATGAATTAGTATTAACTTCTAGAGATTGCATATTTAATATTTAAAATATTAATGAATAACTAAGGAAGTTCCTTTATCCACCCATTGGAAACCGTTGCCAACTGCTTTAATGCTTTTTGCTTGCAAATCTTATTGAAAATTTAATATAACTCTAAATACTTATCCGAAATTTTCTTATAAAATGTAAACAGTTTTTCCAATAAAAAATATATCGCTTCCTTTATTAGAATTGTGGAAAAATTCAAAAAGGAGTTAAATAGGCTGACTTTTTTATTAACAAAAAATTATATAAATATTAAAAGCCACCTTGATCCTAGTAAAAAAATACCACGGGGATGACAATAATTTCAGCAATTTCTTTCTTAGAATAACAACACAACAAATATTTTGGGTTAAAGTTTTGAGAGTTTTTGTCACATTAGGCAGAGGAAGCTGAATTGTGTAAATCGATCGCACCATTTAATTTTTTTTTTAATATAAATCAAGTTCGAGAATTATTGCTGAAAGCCTGAGAAATCAAGAACGTTTGTTCTTCCAACTATTTAGATAGACCCTGTTTTAAAATTTATAAAATATTTGCACAATTTTTTGCTACACTCTTATTTGGTGGCTTGGTTTGTAAAGGTGCAGGATATTCTAAATATTCTCTTTAATGCTTTAATTAGACACAACGACTTATTAAAACTAAACTAAACTTCTACCATTTTAAAACTGTTGTTATTATTCCAATAAAATCTTCTATAAACTGGCCTCGAGCTCAATAAAATTGTCAATTATTAAAAATCTATAAGGCCGAAAAACAACTAAAATTCATATATGCAAGGATGAGCACACCTGAAATGCATTCTTAGAATTACAAGCCATTAGTAAAAACCAATAAAAAATTCGCACACAGAATTGCAAACACACAAACAACAAGCACACAAAAGCAAGTTCAAATAGCAGCAGATCAGTTGCTCTTGTTTGTAGATGGTTTGTTTAAGAAAGATGCCAAAACGCCGCAGTCCACTCGGCTAGCGTAGCACAGCATTTAGCGTGTTGGCTTTGCAACTCAGAGCTCCTTGGTTCATAGCCTTGGAGAAGTGGTTATGAAGAATAAATATAATTTATTTAATAAAAAGAAGTCTGATGAGGAAATGTGGTGATTTCCGAAATAGTACTATAACTTCTACCATTTTAAAATCTTCTATAAACTGGCCTCGAGCTCAATTAAATTGTCAATTATTAAAGCTATATGAAAATACAATTTTGTTCAGACTTGTTAGTTTTGTATCTGAGAAAAATTTTAAAATATTAATTTTTCTTATTGGTTTTAGCATGAAATAAATTAATGTGAAATAATGTGCATCAATTATATTTTATACATTTAATTTAGAATGGTTGTAATCTTTTCTGCAAAGATTATTTCAATTTATTCGCAATTTTCTTTTGATGTTACTAATGCAGCAGATGAATACAACATTTCTCGTGAGGCGAGGCAACTTGTTTGTAATAAAACCAATCAAATCGAATGGGGAAAAAATAAACAAAAAACAGTGCGCTCCCACCAACGGACTTTTTAATATATTGTATTGAGTTATACATATTTGAAGTGTAAAAGCAAAAATATGAAGTAGCCTGTCACCTATTTTAAATAGAAAAGAGTTTAATATTCAAAGGAACATATAACTATATTATCTCGCTTCATTTCAAAGAAAACGAATTGTCTCTTTTATTTCAAAAAACCGAGATAAGAAGGTGTTAATTATTTAAATTTCTTCCATAGCCCTTAGATCATCTGATAACGAAAAATTGCCAAAATTTTGTTGAACTCCGCCAAAAGCACATAACTTGTCCGTTTATAGCTCTCATAAAAAATTCGAGGCGCAAATAACCACTGAATTGTATAACATTTTCCGTCTCCTTCAGCTACGGAAATAACTTTCGGTTTCTCATGAAACTCAAAAAGTTCTGCACACTCACAGTGGCCCAAGTTAGCGGCAACATTAAAATGCTATGTAGTAAACAAAATAAATTGGCCAAGTTTATGCGAAAACAACAATATGTACAAAGCTTTACATATAAACAAATGAAAGCAACGGTGAAGAGATCGACCGAGAACAAGCAAAACAATTTTATGATACCAACGAATAAAATTTGCGTATAAATCGGCTATGGAAAGAAAGAAATACTCGTAGAAGAACTGGTTAATGCCAATAACAGTTGTAACTTTGACTGACTAACTTAACTTTGTAAATGCCTAGGCGTGAGAAGATTGGGATGAAGAAGAGAGCATAAAGAGTTGAATAAATAAGAAATAATGTTGAGCAGAGGCAATGACAGAAAAGTAATGAAATACAAGGACATGCTACACACTATACATACATATTTACATGTAATCCATATTTATGTACGGCTATATATGTGTACACCGTTTGACAAAAACGTAGGTATGATCGAATATGCAAGCTGGAAGGAATGATGAAAAGAATTGTTAAAATGAATATTGGTGAGGTGAGCAAATAAAAATACAAAAACATGAAGAGTGCTAACGTGCAGAATAAAAGCAGATTGTTCGTAGTGAAATATAGAAAAAGGCAAAGGGAAGACAACAAACGTACCGGAATTGGCACTCATAGGAAGGGAGGCATGTTTGACTAACAAAATCAATGGCGAACAAGTAGAAGACACAGAGTAAGAAGACTCATTTTTTACAAGTAAATAACAATCGACAAGGCGACAACAAGCAAGTCTGTTGTATCGGAGGGAAAGTAACGCAGCGAACGAAGCCGCCAGCAAAAATGGCAAAATTAAAGAGTGAAAAAAAAACGATGATGGCATGCGTTGGCAAATGATTTAATACGAATAAAAATGTTATATAAATAAAAGCAGAAAAGTAGAAAACTAATTTGCTTATATCCGATGGCAAGTGAAGTTGCTGTTGCCAGGTTGGCATGCCATTACTGACATATTGACAGTGAAGAAGAAAACAAATTGTATGCAACCCTCTGTTATTAACTAAACAAACGTATCTCTACATACATACATACATACATACATATATACTTATTTGCTTACATATATGAGAATATATAATTTTTTTTATATAAATGATGCAAAACTTTAGCATTAGACGCGGCAGTATAAAAATATATTTAAGTATACAAAATGAATAAATATTTATACAAACTTAGTACATATTTTTTATGAATAGCTGGAAACTTTTTTCTCCATCCCCTAGATATATGTATGTAACTATAATAGTATGAGCTCATACATATATTTAAATTCGCCATAGTTTCAGCAGACAAAGTAAGAGAGACAATAGATTTGTCATTTATAATTATACTACTTTGCAATGACAGCTTGTGAAATCGGATGCTCGCAGTTGTGAACATAAAAATGTTTTTCAAAATTGTAGAGCCGACAACTTGCAAAGCACTGATCAATTTGTTTGCAGCATTGTAAGTGAAAAATTGATTGAGTAAGGGATTTGTAATAAGTATCTCTCAACTTATTTAAATATTTTAGAGATTTATTTTTAAATTTCAAAAGTTTAATATAAAAATGTGCATGGAATGGAATGAATAAAGTTATGGTTAACTGACATACAATAATATCTGAATATTATATCGTAGATTTATATAAAAGTGTCAGTCCCGTTTTTAATCTTAAAAAATGTATCTACAGTTTATTCAGAGACGTTAAAACACGCAGAGTCTAAAGTAATAAATAAACTGAAGAAAATGTTTCTGAAATTGTGAGTATCACCTGTTAAAAAAAAAAAATAGCGAGATTGAATACTTTGAGAGCTTCAAATATCGAGATTTTAATAGATATTTGATATAGAAAGCAACGATTGAGTTCGAATATATTGCAGATACTGGAAAGCTGTAAACGAAATTGAAAAATTTGTTAAAATAAATTTAATTAATTCAATTTTTAGTTCCAATATTACTCGATTTCAATTTCCGATAGACGTTGATTGGAGTTCACTTGAGGCGCAATGGGAGCAACACCAGTGCGTCATTTCAAATGAAGAACTCAAACAGTTTTCTTTTTCTTTTCAAACTAATAATGCAAAATTATACATCTTGAGCGCCTTAGAAAGTGGTTTCGCCCTCGTTCTGATAATCAAGTTTCTGTTCCTCACTTCACGGTTGTAACAAACACTCGTAGCAACTGAAACTTTGAATTTATTTTTAATTAAAACATCGTTGATTTTATAACAAACACCAAAACTGGCTGAACAGAATGCAGTAATACGGCCACAAGCTGATGGCTGATTTTGTGGCAACGCGAATAAGCCTTTTTATCGGCTGTCGTGAATAATTAATGTTCAATCAATTATTTTTAATTTTTTGGTTTTTCATTTTAAATTTCAGCATAGCTTCAGACAAGTTCAAGGTACAATATCTTGCCACAGCTACAGCCATACATTTTGCTTAGTTTCGAGCATTTAGAGTATTTTAATTTTTGACAGCTCTTACTATTTACTGCTGCCACATCATTTCAAATTGATACAAGCAATTGTTTTTTAATTATATAAAAAATATAGAAAACAGTTATCTAAAGTTCGAAAATAAGAAAAAAAGTTTTTATAAATTTTTAAGGTATGCAGATATGTAGCTCATTCAATTTAATCACAACAAACTGCAAGTTAATAATGGCTATGCATTTGTATTGATTTTTAACAATAATTTAATTGACGCTCTTCAGCAATTCCTTCCATATAAAAAAAAGTCGCGGTTTCTTCTTGTATGGCGGAAATTAGCAGTGAAAATCAAAATCAGTGATAATCTGTAGACCTTTGAAACTTGAACTTTCTCAGATAAAAATAAAATAAGCCAAAAAACTACATACTCAAAAAAATTCCAAAATCTTTTTTTTAAAAGGTCCCAGTTTTGATGAAATTTGATAATTTAATTTTCTTTTATATAGTTAAAGTTTATTGTTTTTCTTAGATAATAAACCTTATTTTATAAGAAAAATAATTTTAATTAATATAAGGAAAAATAATACCTTCAACGAGGACGATCAAGTGAAAATACATCAGTTGTGGTTCCACTTTCTTCGCAATGTCTTTAAACTTCACTGCCTTACAAAAAAAATATTACTTTACCTAAAATTCATTTAAATGTATACAATAAATATAAATACATTCTTGCTTTTTTCAATACAGATACACGAGCTAGACAAACGATGTATTTTTGTCCTGAGACACCCTCATTTCCAATGCACACAGCGATGGGCAGCCGACAAAATAAATACTCAATGCGGCACTTTGTTGTACGGGCTGTCCTTTCACTTTGCATTTTCCTGGTTTCTCAGACTTGTCTTGCCTTTCGTCGTCTTTAAACTCCTTTTCTTTCTTACATCTTTTGCTATTATAATTCTTGACCTATTTCTGACGCTGACGCCGAGCAAACAAGCAAACAAACAGAACGGGCAAACAATCGAGGTGTTGCACAAAGTGTGAAGTCAAGTATAAAAATAGTGGGTCAAATGGGCTCAAAGTGGCGAAGGCAACATTTATTGAGGGCGAAGCTAAAGGAGGAAGAAAAAAAGTGAGCAAACAAAGTAGACAGTGGAAAGTATGGAATGTTGTGGCATGCAAAGACAAACGAATTTCGTGCAACGAATCACAGCTTTTGCCTTCTTACGTTTGTGTGCGAGAATGTATTTTAAGCGCTGCCAGTAATGTTCAATAATAGTTGTGAGAGTGATTGTTGTTTAGCTTGCCTCAAATGCCAACAGTGCCGGAAGCATGTGGCGAACTTGCCGCTTTACCGATTACAAATCAATTTGGTGCGCGCTGACCCGAAACATTCAAACACAAGCGAAGCAAGCGCGCCGATGGCATTTAATGAGTTTATTTCGCTACGAGCAAAAAAAAAATGTTACAATAAATGCACCGTACTTACAGTGACAGACAGAAAATGGCAAGGCAAGTGACACACATAGTTTTGGTGGCACAACGAGAAAAACAAAAAAAAAAACAATCAACAAAGGAAAAAGGGCATTTTAAGCAATTGTCCTCCTACTTTTAGTGAATAACTTGAAGCACATTTCTCTTTTGTGTGTATATTTTTTTTTTTTTTGTATTACTGCACTTACATACTTGCTGACAGCGGCAAGTTTGTGGCAACTGCAGCACACTTACGTGTAAGCCGAGCAAGACAAGTTGCATGCAAGCAATGACTAGCTGAGTGCGCACAAAATTAAAGAAAATGAATTAAGGCCGAGCGCTTTCACTTATTGAACAATCAGGCAACCAATAAAACAAAAATGTAAAGCTGTCAGTTGGAAAACAATAAAAAAGAAGAAAAAGAAAATAGCACTTAAGTGCACAGAGTGGCCAATAAAAGAAGTCAGTCAGCTTTGGGGAAATGCTTCAAAATTAATTTTCAATTTGTTCGACACGCCAGCACACATGCACACTTAAAAGGAATTGCATTACAGCACTGCATGTGAAATCGTTTGCTTGTGTGTGTGTGTGTATGTGTCTGTGTGGGAGTGTGTTTGGCACGTAAGAAGCTCGCAGTTGCAATGCGACGCCTTGTCGCCTGCCGAATTGCAATTTATTGGGTGTTAAATGGCAACGCCGCCAAGGAGCAACAACATAAAAAAAAGAACAACCAGCTAGCGAATAGTTTAACTCTGTTGCATAGCGAAGTGGTGTACAATGTGCTGATGTGTGAGGTGAAATAGTTTGTAGTTGTATGCGTGTGTGTGTCGTGGCATTGCAATTTTGCGCGCATGCTTTGCCATATTTATAGCTTAATTTATGTGTGTGTGTGTGTATGCATAAGAGCATTTCAACCGAAAAGTTCACAGTGACTGAAATTTAAAAGGACGCATTTGTTCTATATTTTATAAAAGAAACTATCGAATTTGAATTATTAAAAGGGGTTTAGAGCATTGAAAAGTTGAAAAAGTAATGAAAATAGCTGAAGCTTTAAGCAAAGTTCTACGCTCATATCACCAAAACTTTTAATTATTGATTGATATTGAAAATAAAATAGAAAACTTTAGTATGCAGAATAAAAAAAAATTTGTAGCCATTTTATTTTTTTATTTTTTATTTTTAAATCTTCAAAGGTAATGTAAAACTACTTTAGTTTATTATATGCACTTAAGAATTAAAATCTTATTAAAATAAACTTTTCAATCAGAGCCTGAAAAACGCTGATTTTATAATTTTCTAGTGCAAAGAATTTTCTACCAATAAATTTCCAGCTGTAAGTGGCCATAATTGACAGCTGATTTTGGAGATTTTTTTTTAACACATTTGGTTCCATAAAACATTTGGGCAAAATTTCGTTCTTTGCTACTGTTTGGCCATATAATAATTTTATTTTAATTGTTTTTTTGGTTTAAGGGCGATTGGTGTTTGGAAAAATGTATAAGGCAGAAACAACAAATTATTTTTATACAGAAAACAGGTCTAAAAATTAAACGATACATTTTTGCAACTTGAAGCTCGTACATAAATTGAATGCACGTTTAAAAATAATTCTAAAACCTTAGTCATTTTAATAGAATTTCATTAAATTATTTATTATAAATTTTGTATAGAATTTTAAATTTGTTTTTACGTGGCTTTTGTTAGCGATTTAACTAAATTTTATTAGAAAGCTGTTGGTAATTCCATTAAAAAAATGGAATAAAAATTAAATTGCAACATTTCGATTATTTTTGTCGTCAGTGTATGTGCAAGTACACGCGTGCATATATGTAAGATTGAATACCTTAAGTTCTACTATCTAAAGTTTTGTAATATGCAAACATATAGTACATATACATTTATGCTTGCCTGTTTGGCTGTGTGTATATGTGTGTTTGTTGAGGTTCCACAAAATTGCTGCATGTCCGCTTACGAGTTGTCGTGCGCCATGCGCGTCCCATTTGCAATGCTCAGCGAAATCGAAATTACGACATTGCAACTGCCATTCCAAACGTCGCCGACTACACGACCGCCGCCACCGACGCGGATTGTCACTGCTGCACGCTTGCTCTCCGCCAAATCACCTTGCTTTTGCTTGCTGCCTGCTCCTTATTTCCGCCAACAAAAATATACAATTCCACTTGCCGCCTTGCCGCCTTGCCGCATGCCGTCGTTCGCCTACTACCAAGCTTATTTGTATTGGCGTTGCAACCGCACGTTGTCGGATTTTCGCGTGCACCATCGCATTTTTATTATTTTTGCAACGTTCTTCAACGCATTTCAACGATTTATTCAACTTTTGCTTGTCGCTTTTTGTTGGCTTCTTCTCCTATTCGTTTGCTACACAATTTTTGTATTCTTCCTGCGGTGGCTGCGTAATGCGAAAACACTATTCGGCACCAACTGGTGGAGGGTGCGGGTTTTATTTGGTGCTTTTTTTTTGGCGCATGCTGCCTTTAACAAGCATTAATTAAATATGCCGATTGCATACAAATGTTCCGCCACGATTTGCTTGCAATGCAGTTAGCTTTTTTCTTCTTCTTCGCCTTTGCAATTCCTTATTTGCTTTGGTGTCACTCAGGTGAGTAGAGGAGTCATGTAACAAAGCGTTGCGAATGCACCGCCTTCATGTTCGACAGCATCAGCAAGCAGTGCTAAAATGTATATTGGCTTTCAATTACGGTCCTTGTTTAAGAATACGGAAAGCTAATTTAGAAAAAATAGCGAAAAAATGCTGACACAATTCTCTTTAATAAGATTGAGGAGCAAACGCGCATCTTTTGTTGATTGAAAGGATCATGTAAGCGATAATAGCTGAAATTGATTAAAGCTTAATACAAGCTTTTAGGTATACAAGGAAATGTTATAATGAAAATAGCAAAGTTCTTAATAAGTTCATGGCGGCAAGATAGTACAATGTACCACTTTTGACCAGATATAGTTTACATATTCAGAGGAAGCTCGACGGATGTGACGTTGATATACAGTGTTGGGAAATTTTTTTTTTTCAAAAACCTTAATCTAAATTAAAACAAAAAATGTATTTGCAAACAAAAAACTGTAATATCCAAAACGAATCGATTTTTTTGGAAACTTAAATTTCATTATCCATAAATAACAAAAACGAATTATACTTATCTAAACAAAAACAGTCTTTATAAATTGGAATATTTAAAACGCATTTTTTTTTAATGAAATTCAGATTCATTATTTATCGTAACTTGGTGTGTTAATTATTTTACATATTTGATTTGATACCTGAAATTTAGTACAACATGAAGCATTTTCTTTAAAAGTCTTTTTTTCCTAAAAAACCAGAGATTGCGGGAATTTTTAATCTGTTTCTTATTTCTGTTTTCTTTTAACTGATTCTGAGAAAATACTCTTTCCACAATGAAGAAGAAGAGAACTATTCTATTTGATTGTACACTATAGTTATGCCTGGAAATTGAAATGCCTCGCATCTCTAAAGAAATTATTCAACTTACAAGAGGGACTCTTAAAATTTCAAAAATTCAGAGGCCGCTTGAAACGTCGCCAGTACACAGGCCAGCAACTAAATTACATATTCTCTGATAGTATCGGTCACATCCGCTACATAGAAGCTCACAAGGTATCTACGTTTTTGGAGTAAAAGGACGAATTAGTATTGAGAATGTCCTTTAAAATAATAATCCTTTTACATCCACGGAAATTTCGAATTGTCATTTTGAAAACTAGTATATATTTAGAGTCAATGATGCCAAAAGTGAAACCTTCAACATCAAAAGCTTCGTTAGCAAGAACAAGTTTTAAAACCGTCACAGGCTAAATATGATATATTCATATCGTCGTTCAAAATTGACGTTCCCCGAGCAATGTTTGATGTTCTTCTTAGAAACTCATTTCGAATTTCGTCTTACATACTTTTGTAGAAAAATATAAAAATAAAATGTTAAAAGAGCATTACAATATTTAATAACCTTTATACTACAAACAAATTTGGTTTTTTTCTATTCCTGAATTAATTTATTTAAATAAATAAATTTTTTGAAACATCCGAAAACTTTAAACGCAAATTTATATATTAGTGAGAAAAACTAAAAACTCAGCTTTGCTATAATTTACGCTATTTTTTATAAGTTTTATAAGATTTCATCGTATGCTTTGAAGTTTTATGTGTTTTGTGAGGTAATTAATGTAAGAGATATTTCATAGCTTCATATTTTCAAAACTTCAATTTTGCCGCACATGTACATATTTAATAGACAATATTTTTATAAAATTGTGAATCACCCTCAACTCATAGCCTACTGGTAAGAAATTGTTTTGTGTCTTTTTAAACAACCATTAATTCATTCTAATAATACTGGCCAATCGAAATCCAACCTACTGGTAAGTAAACAATATTAATAAATAATACGATATACGAAAAGAAAAACAAATTAAGCATTCACTTGTATATGTGAACACATGAAGTTTTTCAGCAACAAATGACTTTTTAATAAACTATTTGTACATATAACAAACGTATATGTATGTATGTGTGTCATGGAAACCAACATCCTGTTGAGGCTGCTCGCACAAAGCAAATAACGCCACATCGCATTGTCGACTTCATTGGATGACAGACATGATGACGGTTGCCTCATTTCACTCAGCAACGACAGCAGATCCAGCGCAGCAAGTCAGCAGTAAAAACAGCAAGCAATCAAATTCGTAATCAGCAACAAAGGTCGAAAGATTGCAAAGAGTAAAAAAGAAAGCAAATTATCAACAACGAGATGTCATATGACTTTTGTAGGGCAAAGCAGTTGACGAGAAATAAAAAACATGTCATGTACCTACATAGTTATTTAAAATTGTATTACAAATTTGTTTGCGAGTAAATGTACGCAATAAGCTTGAATAGAGCGATGAGTTGCTAAAATTAGTAAAACCACAACCAAGAAGTCTCTATCTTTTATTTAATGGCCAAAAACTGCTAAATTGTATAAAAAAATTACATAATTGTCCAAATGGAAAATGAAAAAAAAGATAAGTGAAAAAGGTTATTTTACAAATATTAATAACTTAAAATATTTGTTTTCCCAACATATAATGTAACTTTATATAATATAAAATGTTAAGTTTAATATACTACAGACCTCAAGAAAATCGAAAAATTCATACAAAAATGAAAAAGAATTTTTTTTCTATAAAGTTTTGTTAAACCAGGCTGAAGCTCTCAAGAAAAAAAGTGTTGTATATTTTATTCTTCAAGAATATTTACAGTAACGGCCAAGTACCTACATACAAGCAACAGCATAATGAAAAATATTTCTTCTAATTTTTCTTGTAATTGGTATTGTAACCTTTATTAAGAGAAAAATTAGGTAAAGTGAAGTGAGTGCTTAAACAATTTTTTTTTAAATATCTTAAAATTTGTTTAGAAGCTGTTAAATTTATATGATTGGCAGTTTTCTTTAAAACCAAGTGATAAGTCATTATAATAATTAACCAGTTACTTTAAGTTATATAGAGAAACTTGCATTTTTTTTAGCATAACAGCTATAGGAACTCAGTTTATATAAACTAATATAATTTTGATGATTTGTTCCAAATTCTGATAACTAAATTAGTTTTTAATCATAGTTTTACAAATCCTTCACTTTTGCTACGTCATTAAACTCCTTCGACTATTCTTAATTGCTTGTGTTTATTATTGGCTACTCTTCACTGCCAAGTTGTTATTATTATAATATGTACATTGCTGTCACACACAATTTAAAGGGCTCTACAGTCACATAAAAATTCTAATTCATTTTTGGGATCTTAGCAAAACTAAACCCGATTTGAATCTAACACACGTTTGTGCTGTTCCTGTTATATCGAAACGGCTGTACCATTTTAGCAGTTTCTCTTATATTATCTGCAAAGATCACCAGCCAATTTCTTGAATATTTTAAGTATTGTATAAAGTTTAAGACTCGAGTTAAATGTTATTTGGTAGAAAATTCAAAATATTAATTTGCAAATTTAATTTTTTAAAAATCTCCATGGCGAGGATATAAAATAGTTTTTTACTCTGGTTACAATATCTCATGCCGGCAAAGTAGAAGAGAAATGTATTAAAGAAAACCAAAGAAAAAATGTAACGCCAATTGTTTATTCTAAAGTTTATAAATATAAAACATACACATTAAAAAAATCACATCTCGTTTCCTTTAAACAACTATCGCAAAATCAATGAAAATTATCAGCAAATACATATAAAGATTTTATAATTCCACAAATATAAACATATATAAAAATACACTTTTCACAAAGTATACCACAAAACATATTCACACATTTGACCTATTTTTTTATCTTCAATTATTTAAAATTATTTTACAATTGAAACATCGTTTTGTTCTCTAACAAATACCATTAAAGAACGGTTTTTAAATTTTATAAAGAATGTAGAGAAATGCATTGAAATAGGTATCAAAATTTCAAACTTAAAAAAAAAATTTTAATTTTTTTATGCACATATAAAGTGCAAGTTCCTAGTAACTACGAATTTTGACAATTTTTTTAATTACGCTCTTTCGCAAAAAAATTATCGTGGCTTTTTGAGTTTTATAGCGGAAACTGCCAGTAAGAAATTTGTTAAAAATCAGTGATGAATTGTAGACAATTGAAACTTGCACTTTCTCAGACTAAAATTGAGTCAGTCAAAAAGCTGCATACTCAAAAATATTCTAAAAATTGTCTTTAAAAAGTTAAAAATTTTCATGAGTGTTTGTTGAATTATTTTGCAAATAAGTTAAACAATTTGTGTTTATGAATCATATTGTAATTAATTAAAAGAAAAATGAAGTGCCCAAATATGTCAATATGTGGTTGTGTTATAATTTATGAACAGACTGTATATATTTGAAGTACATTATTTACAAATGTTGACATAATTATATTGCATTATTCACATATAAACATATGTACGTGTACGCACATTGGTGTAAGCATATATTAATGCAGTCGCATTCAGTTGTCCACTTAAAGTCCAATTATAAACAAACGAAGCTCAGACAGCTCTTGATTGCAGTCGCGCCTTTGAGCATCTGCCGCCTTCTGCCCAACGCTGGCTGTCTGTTTATCTTTTTGTTCATTGTCATCGGCTGTCTGCTGATATTTAAATACAAAATTATGCTATCGTAAAGCTTGAGCTCAGTTGATTGTAATATATATATATATATATATAGCCATTTTTTTTTTTGTAATTGCCTGACAGATAGCATTAATATATATACTTTCTGTCGTCGGCTAGAGAACTGGTACATCTGTGCTATAGTCAATTGGTAAATTAAATTTATGAGAGAAAAATGAAGTTGAAATGAAAAATAAGAATGTATTATTGGATACAGAATAAATGTATTGAACTTTTTGAATTGTTGTGCTATTTAAGAACAGAGTTCTGAAGAAATCAGCATACTGCTTCGCTTTGAATTACTTTTTAATATTTATTTATTTTTTTTTGTGAATTTCGTCTCGTTGTGAAAACCTATTTAAACCTTTCACATTTGCTACAAAACACATATGTTCTTTCATGTGGCAATACATATACATTTATTATTGTAGACATTTTCAAGGTTTTTCTATGTAATCTACTTCATAATGCAAATCTAAATAAATTGCTGCGTAAAACATTACTCATACGTCATGTAATACACGCTTGTTCGCTGCAAACGTCTCTCATACGCCATGTCGCACTTAATTATTGTGTACATAAATATAAGTACTTCTGTGTATGTACTTCATGTTTTTCATTCGCGGCATTAGCACAATGATATGGCCTTGTGTTGGGTTATACTCATTTTCTCATTTTCTTGGATTTCATATTTATTATGAAATATCATTGAAACGCACTTGATTTTATATATGAAAATATATTTTTCAATTTAAAAGTTTTTAAACTAAAGTCTTAGGTAAATGAAAAAAGCGTTTTAATATTTTTAAAATATTCTTCCAAAACCCACTTGCTCAATGAATTACTTTTGTTATACACGAACATATGTATAGTGGTCGTAAAGATAATGGCACCGCGATTTTTTGCAAAATTTTGTATAAATTTTTGTTTATCTATTTTAAACTTATTCATAATAGATTCTAGTTCATTACATAAAAAATCAGTAGATATTCAAATGTTTTGTTTCAGGTTTAAAAAAAATCTTTTAGAAACATGACTTTAGAATTTCGGAACGTATCGCTCAAATATCGAAAAACGAGAGTCATTTCGCCTTTAAGTGACCCTTTTTAATAAAAATTTCCAAACGCTTTATAAAGTTGAATTCAATAATGGTTTTATTTTAAGAAATTAATTGTGTATTCATATGTTTATGGTAAATCTTTTTTTTTTTATATCCAGCGTGCCTATTTTTTTTGAAACACAAATAAGTTTTTAAGCATATGAAAACGTGAAAATCAGTGTTGGTGCCGTCTAGTGTCAAAATAAAAAATGGTAAAATGTAAGTTTTCAAGAAATTCGGACGGCTTTTGGACAACATGTCAATTTAAATATTTAAGAAATCGGTTATAAATGTAAAGTAATTTCTTCGATCTTGAAAAAATCTTGTTAAAAGAATATTTGGGTGTATGATAAAAATGGAGGTATTTTTAATACAATGCTCGTATATTATTCATTTATTTTCAGGGGTCCCGCAAAGAAGTCACCTTGACTCGGTTCTGTTTTTACTTTATAATAAATATATTTATTCTTTAGTAAAATATTCAAAAATTATGTTGTATGCGGATGATGTAAAACTTTGTAGATCATTTAACACTGTTGATTAAAGGTACTTGCTACAAGCGGACTTAAATAGCATTAAAAAATGTAAAGTAATGTGTTTTTCTTGAAGGGCAGTTCAACCACCTTCTTATGACAGAAGTAACTATAACCTAAAACAAGTTTTTAACTTTGTTGATCTTGGAATTACAATGGACCCGAAATTTAATTTTAATCTTCACATAAATTATACAGTAAACAAAAAGTATTTTTGCATTGCTCTGTGCACAACATGAGTGAGGCCAATACTCGAATATGGATATGTTGTTTGGAACCCGCGCTACCAAGTTCCTTCCGACCGAATAAAGTCAATTCAAAAACAGCTTCTGCTTTTTGCTTAAAGAAATTTTCGTTGGGATATATAAGTCGTTTAAAACTAATTAGTCTTCCTACACTTTCTAGTCGCAGAGAAATGCTAGGCGTAGTATTTTTGGTCCAGTTACTAACAGGCTTGCTTTCTAGTTCATCTCTTCTTGGCGAAATAAAACTAAACGTTCCCTCCATGTGAAAGTAGTTTTGAATTAAACGAAACACTTTGTAGTTTATGCTAGGATTTTAACACTCAGTCCAGTTCTTTTGATATTTCAGACTCACTTTTTTACGTGAATAAAGCTCTACTCAATACTCGTAATAATTGATACATAAACACATATATTTTATAATTTAATCAGCTGGTGAGCATTTGTTCTGTAGCTGAACAGTCTGCCTTTCATGACTCTCACTCTCAGATAAGTTAAGTGCGGCTAGACAAACATATATATGTATGTACTTATGTGTATGCCTATATATGCATAGGAACTCGTTTAGAAATACTTTCATAGCAAAAACATTTTTTGCATTAACATATGTTTACAGAGAGTAAGTTGGGTTATTGTGATACGGGTGCCCAAAATTATATACCAGGATATTTTCTGAACTATGCCTAGTTTAGCATGAACTTTTCTGTAAATTCAATAATAACAGTTAAAAAATTTTGCTTGAAGACTGTGTATGCCACTGAAAGCTTACTCTGCTTACACTGTGTAAAAACCTTTTAAATCGTGCACACCCAAATATTTAAGTACCAGCTTCGAAAAGTGATAAGTCCAAAGTTTTCAAAGTTTTTAAGCTTCTGGCATTTACATATTTTGGTTTTTCGTGAATATATTTCATAATAATTCAAGTTAGTTTTTTTATATTTGGTAAATTATTCCTATAGAAATTTTTTTTCTAATTGATAAAACTCGAGATGGGGTAATGTTATATAGTCAAAGTGGTTCAATGCGATGTGGAATATCACAGTAAGTATAAAGAAAGTAATATTTAACAAATAACCCATTGTATTAATAATACCCATATGTCAGCCGAATAAAAGCAAAATTTCATAAGCAGAACAGAGAAAATATAAAAATGCCATTAATGCTGTTAGAGGTAGAAAGATGGGAATATTATGGGCATCGAAAACGTATCGTATTTTATTTCCAACGTTGCCAAGGGCTTCACATACTGATGAAGCTATCGATGATATATTAGAACGATCTTCCATTTTTTTTTATGTGGCTTGCGATTCACAAATCCGTTAATAGAAAACCCCAATTCTGCTTATTTTAGCAGGTCTCAACAATCATATCCCAAATATTGTATTGTATTGGCCTCTCAAAACATCCTTCAAAGATGAATATGAATGTTCATGGCTGAAAAAAATGGAAAGTTGACCGATTCGATGTCATAGAACTTTTGTTAAAGCATATCACCATACAAGGCCTATTTGGAGGAAAGCATTGAATGAAGAAAAGCATATAAAGGACAAAATCTGAAAGAGGCACAAAAATCTAAACAAAAGAGAACGTTCAACAAGTAACACAAACTAGAGAAAGTTTAGCAGGCTTCTTAGAAAAAAAATTTACAAATACATCAATTAATAAAATTGCACGGTCTTATTTTAGTTTATTTTAAAACAATTACGGAAAATGTCGAAAGATTTATACATATATATGTAGGAATGACTCAAGGAAGAACGACACGTAGTGGACGAAACTACTAACTACAAACCACTTTAAAATACAACCCTACTTACTTGACTAACAAACACCTAACTGAACGAAATGAACGAAGCGTTAGCTTGACTTGAGACGAACGGACAGTTGTATTATAACTTTGAATAAAGCAACATCAAATTGTTACATACAAAAATTTAAAAGAACCGACTTTCATTTTAAAACTCTACAGTTTTTGGGAACTCAACCGCGATTGAACATTTGAGCCAATAAAACGCGAGTTATTAGTGAAGTGCTTATATAGTATTAATTGCACGAAAAGAAAAAACTTATTAAAATACGAAAAGTTTTTATATACATATCGAAATTGGTGTTGCGGTCCAGAGAATTTTCTCGAACTCGAATATTTCAAAATTCCGGTTGTAATTTGAATTTCAACAAGCCGAGTAGTATATGAAACATGTACTTGGCTGAAAATCGGTGAAAATTTCACATATACATACGTACATAGCGAAAATAGTGTTGCGGTTCGGAGAATTTTCTCGAACGCGAATATTTCGAAGTGACCGTTGAAATTTGAATTTCAAAAAGCCGAGTAGCTTATGAAAAGTGAGTGGTACTGAGAAAAAACAGTGTGACAGACGAAAATCAAAAGCTAAAAGAGCACGCAAGATATCGAAAAAATTAAAACTTTCGAAGATTGAGACAGAACCAGTATAAGCCGCACAGCAATGTACTTATTAATCTCAGAAAACCGAGATTGATAACAGCAGAGACAGCAGCAGTATTAGCCGCACAGCAACGTACTGGAATAGCAAAACGACATCGGTAGCAGAAGATAGCAGCAGTATTAGCCACACAGCAACATACTGAAACAGAAACATTCTGAAGTAGCAGAAAAGAAAGAAACAGTATTAGCCGCACAGCAACATACTGAGCCAGCAGTAGTTATCCAGGAAATAGACATCGGTAGCAACAGAGACAGCAGCAGTATAAGCTACACAGCAAAATACTGAAACAGAACCGTACTGAAGTAGCAGAAGAGACAGCAGCAGTATAAACCCCACAGCAACATACTGAAACAGCAGTAGTCGTACAACATATTGTACTATTGGAATAATTGTACGTGTTTTGATAAAAGTGGGAAAAATAGCAGTGGAAACAACAGCAGTTTTATTAGCAACACTTCGACAAATTAAAGGAGACACCAGCAGTATTAGCAGCACAACGAACTTCTAAATATAGCGAAGTTAATGTTAAGAACAACAACTTCGCTGGTGAGGGTAGCAGCATCGATAGCAGAGATCAACAGAAGGTGATAGAATAGACCTGTAGAAGAGTAAGAAGCATACAGAAGGCGAGTATTTTAAGACAAAGTAGTATCAATAGAGTATCAGTAATAAGAATTAAAGTTAAAGAGAACAAAATCGAAATAAATAGCTATCATTAATCGCAAGAAGATAGATAAGCAAAAGGAAAAAAGAAGACAAAAGAGCATATTTTTAACTTTTACCAGAAAATGGTTTGAAGAATAATCTTAGCAAAACAAAAAGGAATTTTTTTTTATTGTATTAAATTACAGAACTTGAATTGCACAAACTTAATTTTAAACTATAAATACGTAAATCAATTTGAATGAATATTAATATGCATGCATACCTGTTTAATTGATAATTAACGATCGTTTTGAGTATAGCATAAGAACAGACAATCTGATATGTACATACATACGTGCATGATAAAATAGTTTAAGCAACAACTACGTTCTATTATTATTAACTTACTTTTATATTTAACATTATAAATAACTTTTATTACTTGTACTTATCGTAAATTTTGTAATACCCTGTAAGACTATGGACGCTCAGACGATTTTATCAATGAATGTGGAGACCTTAAAACTAAATTTGCGACAGGTCGGACTTAGCGTACAGGGACGAAAGAGTGAGCTTAGGGACAGACTTCTCCGACATCACGAACTTTTACAGAGCGAGGGTGAAGAAAGTGAAGAAGAGTCCACTTACGAGGAAGCAGTAAATCCTCAACCGCAAACTTTAGTTATGAAAAATACATTTACTTTAAAAGACATTGAAAACAGTTTGCCCTCATTTACTGGTACCGACACGTTAGACGTATATGATTTTATACAGGAATTTGAAGATAATGCCCTCACGTTAGGTTGGAGCGAACTCCAAAAATATGTATACGCGAAACAACTGCTGAAGGGAGCAGCAAAGCTCTTTTTGCGCAGCCAGACTGGCATAAGAAATTGGGATTCATTAAAATCCGCTATTAAAGAAGAATTCGGCACCAAACAGTCCTCACTAGATATTCATCGAATGCTACAAAATCGCCGGAAAAAGATTAGTGAGACTTTCAGGGAGTACTTGTATACCCTCATGGAAATAGCCAAGCCAATTAAGTTAGAAGAAGTTAGTTTGATAGGGTATTTTGTAGAGGGTATCCTAGATACTAGAGCTAATAAAACTATTCTTTACCAAGCAAAAACCATTAAAGAATTAAAGGAAAACTTAAAAGTTTACGAAAAAGTACATAGTTCGCGTCAGTCAACAAATAGATCGAACTATGGACAGAGTACATACAATGCTTCAATTCCGCAAGGAAGCTCTGAAAACTTGAGGAAATGCTTCAAGTGTTCAGCTACAACGCACTTGGCGAAAGATTGTAAAAACGGAGACAAACAATATAAATGCTTTAAGTGTGGTCAAATAGGACACCGTAGTTTTGAGTGTAAAGCAAGTGGAGGAAAGCAAATCAAGATAGAAAATCGTACAGTCAATGCAATGTCAAACTCGACCGCGAATCAAAACAGTGGATTAATTTTTAAAGAGATTATGATAGGCGACATTAACGTTAATGCTTTAGTAGATACCGGTTCCGACCTGAGCTTACTTAGATATGACATTTTAAGAAAAATGAATTATCCACAATTAAGTGGCGAAATACGAAGCTTAGTAGGTATTAAAGATAGCAAATTGAACACTATGGGAGGTATTCAGAAGGAAATTAGAGTGGACAGCTTATTAGTAGATATTACTTTCCATGTAATTAAAACTGATGAATTGCGTTACGAAGCTGTTCTAGGAAACGATATTCTAAAATGGGTAGATATATCGATTTCAGAAGGTACTGCGGAGTTCAGGCAAAAGCGTGGGAAGGAAACTGAAATGTTTGCGACAGGAGTGAGTAGCGTAGAACAAGTCGATGTCAAGAGGGAAAGAGACGTGGATCAGGGGTATCTTTTAAGTGAGTTTACAGCTCTTTGTTTACAGGATGACCTAGTTAGTTTAAAGTGCGATCCACCTTTAAGCTTATCTCATTTGCCTGCAGATAAGTGTGCTGCCGTAACCGCTTTAGTCGAAGAATATCAGCCATTATCGAACTCCCAGTCTCCAGTCCAAATGAAAATTATTGTATCCGATGATATACCAGTTTATCAAACACCACGTAGAGTTTCGTACCCCGATCAACGCTTTATAGATGAGCAGGTCGGCGATTGGCTAAAACATGGTATACTACAGCCAAGCAATTCTGAATACGCAGCACCGGTAGTTCTAGTTTCTAAAAAAGATGGCACCAAGCGATTGTGTTGCGATTTTAGAAAGTTGAATGAAAAGATAGTACGGGACAATTTCCCAATGCCACTTATTGATGATGTTTTGGAAAGATTACAAGGAGCTCGGATATTTACAACGCTTGATTTGGCCAACGGATTTTTTCACGTTCCCGTTGAACCAAACTCAAAACGATACACATCGTTCGTTACGCACAGTGGCCAGTTTGAATTTAATTTCGTGCCTTTTGGAATTTGCAATTCCCCAGCCGTGTTTTGTCGGTACATCTCAGCGATATTCCGTGATCTAGTTCAGGAGGGAGTGATTGTCATTTACATGGATGACTTGATTATTCCAGCACAAAGCGAAGACGATGGAATAGAGAAACTACGGGTTGTTTTAAATAGAGCAATGGGTCACGGTTTAAAAATTAAGTGGCAAAAATGTCAATTTTTAATGAAGACAATACAATTTCTTGGGTATATAATTGAAGAAGGAGGTATAAAACCATCTGAATATAAGATAAATGCCGTGAAAATGTTTCCAATGCCACGAGACAAAAAATCTCTTCAAAGATTTTTAGGGCTAACTTCTTATTTTAGAAGGTTTGTAGAGGGGTATGCCGTGATTGCCAAGCCATTGACCGATATGCTTAGAAAAGACAACGATTTTAAAATTAATGAAGAGCAGATCCTTGCATTTCAGGAGCTTAAACAATCGCTTATTAAAGCTCCTGTCTTAAAAATTTATAATCCTAATGCTGAAACAGAAGTACATACAGACGCTTCTATACATGGTTATGGGGGCGTGCTTCTTCAAAAAGACATGGATGATCAAATATTCCACCCTATACAATATATGAGTCGAAAAACGAGACCTGAAGAACAAAGATACCACTCATATGAGTTAGAAGTTCTTGCGATCGTAGAAGCTTTAAAAAAATGGCGAATATACTTGCTTGGAAAAAAGATTAAAATAGTTAGTGATTGTAACGCTTTTGCTTTAACGATGAAAAAAAAAGAGGTGCCACTTAGAGTTGCTCGTTGGGCTATGTACCTCCAAGAGTTCGATTACGTTATCGAACATAGACCAGCGACGAAGATGAAGCATGTTGATGCGCTAAGCCGCATGACGTGCATGCTAGTGGAAGACTCTTTAAGCTTTCGCTTAAAAGACGCACAGCAAAGAGATGATTGGGTGAAAGCAATCACGAAAGTTCTCGAAAACAATAACTACGAAGACTTTTACATGAAAAATGGCATTTTATACAAAGATCCGGTAAATGAGAGGGTAGTTGTTCCACAAGCAATGGAAGACGAAGTTATTCGTATGGCACATAGCCAGGGGCACTGGTCAACAAAAAAGACGCAAGATTACGTTGAAAAATCATTTTATATACCACAAATCGGACCGAAAGTAGTAAAAATAGTGAAAAGTTGCGTTGAGTGCATTATTGCAGAAGCAAAGATGGGTAAAAAGGAAGGGCTGCTTTCTCCTATCGATAAAGAAGATAAACCCCTTGCGACATATCATCTGGATCACGTAGGCCCAATGGAATTGACACACAAGAAATACAATCACTTACTTGTCGTAGTAGATGCGTTTAGCAAATTTGTCTGGCTATATCCTACAAGAAGTACTGATTCTGCTTCTGTTATAGATCGACTAGAGAGACAGTCTTCGGTATTTGGTAACCCTAAAAGAATTGTAACAGACAGGGGGACGGCTTTTACAGCCAAAAACTTCGTTGACTATTGCAGTAGAGAAGGTGTACAGCATCTACTCATCGCAACCGGCGTGCCACGTGGAAACGGGCAAGTTGAACGTATAAATCGAATCGTAATACAATTGCTGACAAAATTATGTCACAATAATCCAGGTAATTGGTACAAACACGTCGAAAGAGTCCAACGCTTGTTGAATAACACACCTCCTAGGAGTACCAACTTTACACCTTTTAAAATTTTAACAGGGCTTGATATGCGCACGTCAGAAGAAATAAAGCTTAGGGAGTTACTAGAAGAGTCTGCATTTAAAGAACTGCATGAAGACCGTGAAAATGTTAGGAAGCAAGCCTTAGAAAATATCTACAAAATTCAGGAAGAGAATAGAAGAACTTTTAATTCCAAACGAAAGCCAGAAACAGAATATAATGTCGGTGACTTAGTAGCAATCAAGAGAACACAGTTTGGGCCAGGACTTAAACTTAAAGCAAAGTTCTTAGGACCGTATTCAATAGCTCAACGACTTCCACACGGAAGATACTCAGTGGAAAAGGTAGGTGAACATGAGGGTCCGCACAGAACAATAACGGTAGCAGAATTTATGAAGTCATGGAACCCCTCGTTCGGGGCGAACGACTTATCAGGACGGCCGAATGTAGGAATGACTCAAGGAAGAACGACACGTAGTGGACGAAACTACTAACTACAAACCACTTTAAAATACAACCCTACTTACTTGACTAACAAACACCTAACTGAACGAAATGAACGAAGCGTTAGCTTGACTTGAGACGAACGGACAGTTGTATTATAACTTTGAATAAAGCAACATCAAATTGTTACATACAAAAATTTAAAAGAACCGACTTTCATTTTAAAACTCTACATATATCACAATACACCTCAACTTACTCTATACGGTGTGATTATAAGTTGAGGGTAATAATTATTTCATACCTGAGCTGTCGTAATACAAAATAAAAGTTATAATAATATTTATTATCGAAATCATTGCAAGTTTTGCATTTTAAATTATTTTAATATCAACAGCAATTTGATTAGTTTAAAAACATAAGATACTTCAGTATTAATATATATGGTAAATGGCGTTTAGTTGTTTAGCAACTTTCTCACTTTGTACATATCCACCGAAGTGTGAATATTCTCAAGCACATGAGCATTTGATTCAACCAAAAGTGTTATCTCAAAAAAGACATATCCACTAAAGTAATAAATATATACAGAACGAAGTATTCCTAAATATGATGAAGATTTTTGCAAGCTTGAGTATTTTTTAGTTTTGATAGTTTAATAATAGATATTGATTTTGGTTTGATTTTATATTGATCCCGGAGAGACACAGAAAAGTTTTTCGTGTACCTTTAAAAGTTTAAATTACACTTTCGTAAGATACTTTACTTGAAGTTTTTAAGAAAGTTAAAATTAACTCTTTGTACTATTTACTTCCGAATTGCAGTCAATAGAAAATGTAACTTTGAAACAATATATATTCCAATTAATTCCTCTAATATACATATTCAAGCAAATTGTGGCGGAATTCCTTCAATTAATTGAATGTCACTATTTTTAGGGTCGTTAAAATTACTTAGAGCCGCCAATGAATTAGTTGAAAAATTTGGTTTAATCTAAATTTTTTTGCAGACAAGATTATTTTCCTAATTCCTTATTTGGCTAATTTTTTGTAGTGAATAGAGCGCCAAAAGATTTTTACTACGCATTATTAGTTTCTCTTTTCGGTCCTAAACTGATTTGAATTTTATGTTATTCAGTCATCATATGCTTTCTCGCCCTTCCCTCCACCTGCATTCCAACATACATTTAAATGCATTTGCGTAAACAATTATTCATTAAATTATAATTCCATTATTTTATGCCACCAAAAAAAACACATTTTTCTTCAAGAACTCATAATTCGTATTCATTAAAAGGAGCGCTTTTCCTCCATCGGCTATAATGCCTTTATTCAAAAACTTTGCTCAGTTATACTATTTCCCCTAATTAAGGGCGCAGATTATCTACAATTTTCATACTAAAGGATTTTCTGCAGTTCATTCCAATTTAATAAAAATTCAAATGCTATGAAATAAAAACTCAATTAAAATGAAAACAGCAAAAATGGAAAATAAAAAAAAAAAACTCTAGAAGGAGGCGAGTAAGAAGAAGACCTTTAGCGGTAAGTGGCAGTGGAAATAAGAGCAGAGAAAACGATTACGATAACGTTGGGCTGTAGCGGGCAAGTAAAAAGCAAGTAAGAACGAAGACGCTTAAAGCTTATTAAAACTTCATTTGCATAAAACCGAAGGTGAAAAATCCGGCGAGAAAAATAAATACCGCATCATTAATACGGAAATGCCACAAAGCGTGACTGTCGAACGCACACACGAGTGCCGGGAAATAGAGGCGGAGGGGGTTTGCGGCATAAACTTGCACACTGCAACGAAAGACGCTTGACAGATCCGTGACTGTGTGGCCGCTACACACACACACACACACCCACTCAGTCACACAAGCGCCAATCACGTAGCGATATTCTGAAAAAAGTGAAGAACAACAAAATACGCTCGAGTACTGAACAAAATAATAGAAGAAAAAGAAAAAATTAATTAGTGTGCGCTTAGTGCTCAAATTCTAAGAAGAACCTAAAAAAAAGTGAGTGAAGTGGCAAGGGAAAGGAAAAATCAAAATACGTAGATGAAAAAAAAAAACAAAAGAAACGGATGAGATGTCGCGCACATTTTCACGTCAATAAAATGAAATGGCCAACACAGTGCACGCTCTACAACAGCAGCCGCAGACGACGAGATGAAGATGAAGATGTAGTTTGGGTTGTAACAAAGCGGACAACAATTATACAAACAACGGGACGCAGAAAAAAAAACTGAACAATGTGAAGTGTATTGTCACTAAATGCTGCAAACGCAAAAAAGGAAAAACCCAAATGAACACACACACACACACTCACACACCCAAGAAATTCAATTAAAAGTCAAAACAGCGGCGCAGCCATTCGTCAGCTCATTTGCAAATTTACGCTGTAACGGTACTATAGAAAACAACAAAAACCGAAAAACAATTGAAAACTTACCTGAACATTTTCAGAAGCCGGCGCTGGCAGGTAAATATGTATTAGAAAAAAGCAAAAGCATCAATGTATGAAGGACGCAAAACAATGCAAAAAAGTATTGAAGCAAGAAAAGAAATGCTCGTAATCAACAATTGTTTTAAGTGCCTGCGAAGTAAGCAAAAAAAAAAAAAACAACACAAGAAAACTTAAACGACAATGAAGGCAAAAGAGAAGTAAAATAACCGAAGAAAATCAACTCTTTTACCTCGTTTTGTTTGAAAGGTGAAAGCTGGGTGCTGCAAAGCGAAGCGAGTACTCGTTGTTTAAATGTGAGAAGTAAATGTGAAATTCAAGTAGAGCACAGATATTAGCACGAAATATTTTATAAAGAAATGTAAGGTACTTAGAACTGAGTTTTCGTTTAAAAAAAGGCGTTGAAATATATCTTTAGTCCGTGCTGTGCTTGCATGCATATCTTAGAGTTAATTTGAAAATGTGTAAGAAAAACATTAAAAAAAACGATATAAGTAATTTAAAGTAAAGAAGTGTAATCAGACCAAACCTGCTGTATGGGGTATTGGTGTGGTGGTCATGTCTCGATAAGAAAACTATACAATCAGCACTGCAAAGGGTGCAAAGATCGGCGCTGATATGCATAGGTGGCGCTCTACGTACAACACCCTCGGAAGCTTTAGATACCATACTAAATATCCTCACACTTGATACCACAGGAAAACAATTCGCGGCGTGTGCTGCTCTTAGACTACGAGAGTTACCCGTATAAAAGCCTAGTCAATTAGGACACGCAACCATCGTAAACAAACTAGGCTCGCCATATACGGACTACTGCGCCCCTATTCAAAGCTTCACAAAGAAGTTCAAGATACTAATCCCTCAAAGAGACTGCTTGTCCAATGAACCTCCTGGATAATAGAAATCACTTCACTTCTCCACTGACGACTCAAAGCTTGAGAAAATAGTGAGAGGAGGTGTTTTTTCAGCCCAAGTAGGATTCGAAAAATCTTTCCGTCTTCCTGACCACTGCAGTGTCTTTCAGGCTGAGGTCGCTGCAATACAGCAGACGGTGACCTAAAAACAGAAGAGGTTGAATTCTATGATATCTGAATTTTTTCCGATAGTCAAGCAACACTAAATGCACTTGACGCGGTCAACTGCAACTTTAAAATGGTAGTAACCTGCCGCAAATCTCTAAATGAGTTGGTGGAACAGTTTGCTTTTCACTTGGTATGGGTGCCAGGACACAGCAACATACCGGGCAACGAAACAGCGG
Source organism: Philophylla caesio (assembly GCA_963971545.1). Lineage (NCBI taxonomy): Eukaryota > Metazoa > Arthropoda > Insecta > Diptera > Tephritidae > Philophylla > Philophylla caesio. The sequence continues at coordinate 96,384,240 of OZ020608.1, read as the reverse complement.
ATGAGCTTGCAAGAAGGGGGACATCCATTCCGTTTTTTCTTCACACTGGAAGGGTCTAGGCATGCCGCTCGCTACCTGCAAGCTCCTTCTAAGGGACTCATCCCTTAAGGAAGCAGGAGGAGAAAATTCTTGGGATCAGAGTTCTTCGGAGACCTTACCGATCTGGGCAAAGTAGAGATTCGCAAGCTATTAAAATTCGGCCTAACAAAGGCCTAGGTATGCTGGCGCGATCGCTGGTAGCCACTTTAAGCTAACCTAACCTAACCTCGCCTTACTCAATTATCTGTGAAATTAGGTTTATGAAATAAGTTCATATATTAATTTTCATGCGTAAGAAATGTTATTCATATATTTATTTCGCTTCGTGTAAGAAGAAGTCAAAACTTTTTGTGAGAACTATCACTATCTATTGTTGTGTTTGTTCTGCATGTTGAATATATCGGATTATTATTCATTGTTAAATTTAATTTACTCACTAAAATTGCCAATAGCGGATTAGCACATCACGTCGCATCATCACAATACATAGGATGACATCTTCACATCGCATCATATTTTATTAAACAACATTATAGCATAGCATACATCAAATCATATTACACAATATAACATAACATAACATAACATAACATAACATAACATAACATAACATGAAATAACATAACATAACATAAATACAATAACATAACATAACATACAATAACATAACATAACATTACATAATAAAACTTTACTTAACTAAGAGAGAAGACGCATTAATACCATCAGCGAACGACGAATATAGTCCGGCAAATAGTCACATCAGAATCCTTGGGTATAAAAAGCAGTAAGTGGACTTACTGTCACGTAATGTGGAGACTGTCGTAGGAAGCGATTTTTGTGCTTTGAGAGGCTGTTAAGAGTAAAGATGTGTCAAAGAGCTCAGGTGAAGCACAGAAAGTGTTCCGCTGTCTCTTCCTCTTCACAACTGGAAGGGCATATGGAGTTGTCATGTACGTCTATTATTGTCAGGTGTCTATGCCATGTGAAGTGACCGGTCAACAGTCCAACAAGTTGTCTCCAGTCTCGCCTGTTAAGTGAGTGCAAGTGTTTTGATAGTCCTTCCCAGTTAATAAAGTTAAATTAGTTTCAAACGGAATTTCCTAAAGAATTTCCTGTCATTTGAATAAAAGACAATTCAAACAAACTAATATATATACTGAGTACTCCATAATCACACGTAACTTAATTGAACTCAGATAATATATTTTGTACTTATACAGCAGAAAAAAATGGTTTTCCTGTGTGTATCAATCAATAAATAATTTTGCATATTAGAGGCTATAAACTATCAATTTTTTTGTTATTATATTAAGGAGAAAATGGCATTAAAAGTTTTCGAAATTACTAAAGGATGATTGCAATTAATTACTTTCCAGGGAAGCCCGGAAAATATGGTATAGCATGAAATATTGCAGCTGATGCCAAAACCGGCTTCTGCCTAAATTTTCAAATATACGTCGGTAAAGAGAGTCAGAAAAGTAAGCAAAGGGATTAGTGTTTGATTTTAATTTCTGGCTAATTTTTTCACCACATATCATTTGGCCTTAAAGTTACTCAAAAAGAGAATCACTCTCGTCGGCATAGTACAAAAAAAAAGCGGTTTGTGAATGTTATGAGTACTCTGCACCATGAAAAGGTTATTCTTAATGATCATCTGAAAAAACTCCCTGAAATAATTCAGTTTTATAAATCGATTAAGGCTGGCGTCGACTGGATCGACCGAATGGTGCGCAGTTATTCCGGCAAGCGCAAAACAAATCGTTGGCCAGTAGCCTTGTTTGGAAACTTTTGAGATTTGTTAGCTCTGAATGCCCCTATTATGTGCATTGAGATAAATCCCATCTGAGTGCAAAATATTTCTCACAGGCGTCGGATATTTTTAGAGAAATTCTAGGGTTTATTTACTTTATTTTTAAGCCCGATGGCGTTATTTCCATTAGCCTTATTTCACTGCACCGTATAAGTTTTGTCTGACGATAAATTATGACAGAAATCTCTTCAAACGTTAACAAAAACAAGTTTGGTAATTTAGGAACGGCATTTGTCGTATTAACACTCTTTATATATGTGTATATGTGTGTGCATTTATACAAACGTACCCATACAACGTTCAAATTTATAGCAGCACATAGTGGCATACAATAGCTAACGTAATTAAACCCGAGAGTGTACGTGCCCTTTTTAAAATAACTTCAACTTCTGCTGGAACCTTAACGCGCGTTCTGAGGACGAATAAAAATTAGAAAAGAAATGAGAAAAAGAAAAGCTTATATAAAAGAAAAATATATTGCTTTAAAAAATACACTTACAAAGCAAACTATGAATGAAATAGAAAAATTCACATTCACAATCAACACAGCGTCGAGCTGAGTTGCCTTACTGCAAAGCTCTCGGGTCGCGCGGCACGCTTCCGGGCGGTCAATGGTCAGCGGTCATATCGAAAAGGTTTAGTTGTTTGGTCAGCTGTCGGGCTTGTACTTAGCAGAGGTGAATGGGTGACGGTGAAGTGGTCAGTAACCGCTACTGTTGTCGCAGCAAAGTACCCCAAAGCGGGTGCACATTGCGAATACAAAGTCATCAAGTGAGTTAGGGAGTGCGGAAGTGAGGCCAACGGCATCAACGGAACTGATGGCCAAACAATATTGCAACGATGCAGCTATAACGGCGGCTATGACGCATTTGACCGTATGCACCGCGTCTGTCCGCCAGTCCGTCTGTCTGTCTGTCTATCTCTCTGTCTGTGGAGTGTTAGCAAACCTGTATTCATGACTCTCAATTCACACAACTAATACAGAAGCCACAAGTGGAATAAGAACAAATGAGTTGGAAGTTGGTAACTGAAATATGTTCACACAGAAGTGTAAAAACCCAGCCGTCGGTGTCCGCAAAAATAGCAACAGCAACAACAAACACCGCACGATAGTTTGCAGAAAAATTTGCACCGCAAAAAAGCAATTAAAATAACTTCAATTCACATTGAATGTCATTACGAGTAAAAAAGAATTAACTTGGCATTCAAGGTTGCACAACACTCCTTCCTTAAAAGGGGTAAAAAAAAGCATGTTTATATGGAAGAAAACCGCACAACCTTGGAAAATTAAATAATTTTTTTCTCCGCAGCTAAAAATTAAAAAAATTCGAATGAAAAGAGCAATAAATTTTTAAACCCCTGAATTTCAGTATAAAGAAGTAAAACTGGCAATTTTTATTATACCGCATATAAAAATTAGACGCCTAATATTTTATTAATAGTAGAAAATTTAAAAATCTAAATTAGCTTGCGGAAAGCTCATTTTCAAAAATGTTATTGTTATTATCATTTGCTAAAATCTCGGACAAACATAAATTGTTTTGCGTTATACTACAAAAAACCAGTTAATAAAGTTAAATTAGTTTCAAACGGAATTTCCTAAAGAATTTCCTGTCATTTGAATAAAAGACAATTCAAACAAACTAATATATATACTGAGTACTCCATAATCACACGTAACTTAATTGAACTCAGATAATATATTTTGTACTTATACAGCAGAAAAAAATGGTTTTCCTGTGTGTATCAATCAATAAATAATTTTGCATATTAGAGGCTATAAACTATCAATTTTTTTGTTATTATATTAAGCGCTTAAAAGGAGAAAATGGCATTAAAAATTTTCGAAATTACTAAAGGATGTCGCAATTATTTACAATTATAATAATTATATACGAGCTCAACGGAAAAAGTATTAAATTTAATTTTTAATAATAGACAATTTTTAAAAACTGTTGTTTCTTCACAAAAAAAATATTTCACAAACTGGCCTTGAGCTCAATAAAATTGTCAATTATTAACATTTATTAGGCCAACAGAATAATATTAAATGTTTAATGCTAATAAAGATGTTATTTTCTGCTCGAAATATAAACATTATATTTTAAATTAATAATTATTAAAAATTATTATAATCAGTATAAATTATAAATTATCAGGATATACATAGATCTAAAAAATAAACACAAAAAATTGTGATGCCTTTTTTCTTGTATTCAAAGGCAGCAACTTTTGTCAGTCCGCTCGTGCTTAACATACAAGTATGTACAGTTGCGGTCATTTTAATAGAAGTGTACATACCACGCTTCTTAAATTTTAAAATTTTATCATTATACAACATGCAGGACTGGAGTTTCATTACCACTTCATACATCGGTAAATTTTAAGATAATTAGAGCCAACTAACTAAGCTGTAACTGCGACGTTTTATACGTTTAAATTCATTAAATTCAGTGTCTAGCCCATGACTGAGTGAGATCATAATAATAGGAGTATCGATTAGAAAAGTAAATATAAGTGTGGAAATTAAAAATTAATAGTAAATATTAACAGTATGGATAATTTCACAAAACTATTTGTTATTCAGGCCTGTTCTGCATTTCGACTGCCACAAATTTTGTCGGAATCGAAATGAATGAATTTGCTATACAACGAAAGTAAGCATTTATTTTTCGTTTGAAAGTAGTGTCTCTGACTTCCCGAAATAAAAATTATACGTTCTTATACTCACATTGGTGGCTGCTGTGGTCGAGTTGGTAGCGGTGCGTGCTATAACTCGATATGCCGGTGAGTTCGAGGTTCGAATCTCAGTCAGGGCAAGTAAAATCGTAATCATAGAAAAAGTTTTTTCTAATAGCGTTCACCCCTCGGCAGGCAATGGCTAACCTCCGAGGATATTTCTGCCATTAAAAAGCTTCTCATTAAATACATCTGCCGTTCGGAGTCGGCACAAAACTGTAGGTCCCTGCATTTGTGGTATAATATAAAGACGCACACCACAAATGGTAGGAGAAGCTCGGCTAAACACTGAGCTATTTAGTGTATGCGCCAAAATTATATATTATATTATATCTTATACTCACTGAACTAAAGAAACTAACAACAGATTGAGGAGAAAGGATTTATAGATTCCGATTTCGACTAAATTTGTCGGAATCGAAATGCAGACCAGTCTTGATTATTTTTTAGATTTTGCATATCTATAATTTTCTTTTTGTTGATAGTGGCATTGCACCTCCAAGGAAGTAAATAAAAGTATGCGAAAGAAGGGCAAAATGTATAAGATAATTTAAGAAACCTTTGGATGTTCTAAGCAAATGAGCGCTTTTTCGGATAAAAAAAACTTGAAAGTCGAGGTCGTAAACGTCGACCTCAACCCGATAAAAAATCTATGGACAGACGTCAAGAAAAGTGTTTCGGAACAAAGGCCAACAAATGCAAAGGATTTATGGAACGTTATCCATGAAACATAGCAACGAATCCCTTTGAAACGTTGCCAGGATCTCATCGACAGCATGCCCAGAAGATGTGCTGCAATTTAAAAAACTCCTTGCTATACCACCAAATATTAAACAAGTATTAAATAAATATCCAACTGTAGCCCGGTTTTGCTTTTTTACTTGTGTAAAAGTTGAAAACACTTTCATACTCCTATTATTTTGATGGGTGCAATTTTCTATTGAGTTATTTAATTTTTTTTTATCATTATTCCAAAACCTTTTGATGAAAATGTTTTGCTGTATAGAAATACAAGACTAAGCAAAGATTATAGTTTTTTTAAGTGTTCCTGAATAAAGCTTTGCTTATTTTGGAAAATATGTATCGTTTTGTATAATTACTTATTGCACTCCTATTTTTTTGATCACAGCTGTATATTAGAAAATCTGCAGCGAGAAACATCACAATGCGAGTGAAAGCGAATGACTGTTTGTGTTGGTGCAGAAGTATGTATGTATGTATGTATGTATGTATGTACACGTATGTGAACATATACATGCACCAAAATAAATGGCAACACATTTAACAAGTTCACACAAGCAGTGAAGGCAAATAAAATAAAATGAAAAATAAAACACAAACACACAGCCATGTATGTATGTATGATTGTACATAAATCGCAAGCAACAAGCAGCTGCATCAGCACAAAGCCAGCAATTGCTACAGCATTTGGAACAAATAACACGATTGACGCAAGCGGCGAAACGGTTAGGGGTGAGCGGTGAGTGGCATGAATAAAATCAACACAAAATCGAAAGTAATGAAATTCTGCAAAATCGATTCAAATGCCAACACGTATCGAAACACATACTCAAACATATGGCACATATCACACAGATAGATGTATAAGAAATTGCACTGCACACACACACACACACACACACGCACACGGTGGTCACAAGAAGCCCGGAGACGTGTGCAAATCGTCAAGCCAAGTCATGAATGCAGACTCTCTGCAAAACTTCATGCGATTGCAGATATTTACTTATTCGCGTCTTACATTCGACTTGTAATAAACCATTCTCGCTTCACTTTTGAGCTTCGCATCCACATACAGAATCCTGCTGTGGTATTTGCAGTATTTTCGACCGCTGCTTTGTTTTTATTTTTATTTTTTTTTTTTTTTGCCTTAATATTGTTTTCATTTTTATTTATTTGCTGTTGCATAGCGAACATAAACGGGAAAATATAAGAAAAAAAAAGATCTTTAAACGGACATTAAAGTGTATGTGAGCGACTTGAGTGAGTATCCTGTGAGACTGCTAATATCGCTGGGGTAACGTCAGCATTAGAGCTTTAGAGCTGTGCGCGCTTGCTGTCTTACCACTCCTGTCTTGCTGTTGTAAATCAAAATATTCTATAGGAAACGATATAGAAGAAAATTTAGCAGAAAAGGGGAGTACTAAATAAAATACGAAGCATATGTGTTGCCGATGTTTATGTGTATGCCATGCCACGCCACGTCACGCCACGTATGTTTTGTGTTGCATGCGGCACTTCTATTATTTGCACGCACATATCCAAGCGCACATTGAAACACAGACGCTTGGTTAGACGCACGACTGGACTCGTTTGACAGCCAGCCAGCACCAAAATGCTTTCGACTGGACAGACTAGCAGCCAGCTGACAGACAGATATTCTTTACTGCTACAGAAAATAAGGAAAGACATGTGCAAATGCATGACGTCTATGTGTGTGTAAGTTTAAAGTAAGCGAAGCGTTAACGAATACTTCTTCTTTTTCTTATTGTGACTTTGGTATGTAACGAGTATTACATTTCCGTTTCCCTTTTTCGGACATTGCTGCAGCGCGCGCGTATGCTTTTTGATATTTTACACCCGTATTTATTTGATTTCCTTTTACACAAGCATCAGCGTCTCTGATTCTTATTATCTTTGTTTGTGGTTGTGTTTTTTTAAGTTGTTTTTTTTTTTGTTTGCAATATGTGCTTATTTTTCTTTTAGTTTCAAACATAAAAAGAGATTTTCTTGAGAGTTTTCTGGTATTAGTTACTAGAAAACTCATGTCAGTGGTGAAGGCATTCAACTTGCCGCTACATGAGCCACATACACGTAAACTTAAGTGCATACACTTTTCTACATAAGTGCCTATACATATACCCAGTAATAATACCTGTGATGTGCTGACGTTACAAGTTTACACTTTAGCATTTGGTTTGAAAACATTTAACTCACATGTACCGAGGTGTCGAGCCCCACAAAGTACCATGACAGTGCGGTAGAACAAGTTGAGTTGAGAGCGCTGAATTCCAAAAATACACATGACTAATTAAAGGCGTACTATGTTCAAGTTCCAACGTTAATCCGCAATCGTATATTTAAAAAAAAAAATATAGAGCGGTTACGCATGGGCATCAAGCAGTGACATAAAGCTTTTAGTTTTAAATATCTGCGATGTCTGTGCTGCCATAAAATCGGCATCAAGTCCATTTTAATCAACTGACAGCAGGCTATGGAAATCTTCCTTGTAAACCACTTGGCTCTCACAAAATAAAGCTTCGAGGTTTTCCAGCGCTTTCTAAAATGGTATATTCACCGTACTTATTATTGCTTTTCAAATTCAGTTTTTATGGCGATTTAATACATATAAATAATAGAAAAAAAATCACCACAAACTTTGACTAGTTATTGTCAAAGCTCGTTTTAACTCGCACTGTTTACTGCCGACGTAAATTGTCCCTGAAGAGTTCCAAAACTATTTTCTCGGACGATAATGGACAAAATTCTATAAATATATAATACATATATAATTTTGGCGCGTACACTATATAGCTCCATGTTTGGCCGAGCTTCTCCTACCATTTGTGGTGTGCGTCTTTATATTATACCACAAATGAAGGGACCTACAGTTTTGTGCCCACTCCGAACGGTAGATGTATTTAATGAGAAGCTTTTTCATGGCAGAAATACCCTCGGAGGTTTGCCATTGCCTGCCGAGGGGTGACCGCTATTAGAAAAAACTTTTTCTATTATTAAGATTTTGCTTAATGCTTTGGTAGAGTTGCAATAAAAAATGTAAATCTAAATATATAATTAAAATTTGGAAGTCAATTGAATTTTTTCAAACGATATTTAACGATAATGCTTCACGTGACATATTTTCCTGCAAGCCTAATTTCAGTACATACTCGTTTACATACATAATTTTGAATATTAAACAAAAGATTTTAGTAGTTGCTATGAAAAGGTATTATTTTCAACAACTTCAAATTCTCAAAATTTTTAATTAAAATGATTTTATTACACTTCTGAATTTAATTCTTCTTTTAAAATTTGAATGGACTTCTTTAATTTTCGAATTTTCACTAAATTTTGCAAATCAGTTTTCAATTGCAAAACTAAGTTCGTTAAGTGAAAATGAAAGTGAATTTGCCTAACAGTGCGAGCTCTTTTTTCAGTGAATAGAGCCATCCAAAAATTTAAAAAGTTTCATGGTCGCCGTCGCCCGCTGTGGTCGAGTTTTTAAAGGTCCGTGCTACAACCCAGTATTTTCTGAGATCCAAGGTTCGAATTTTAGTCGGGACATATACAACTAAATATTATAGAAAAACCGTTTTCTTATAGCGGTCGGTTTACGCAAGTAACGATGACAAACCTTCGAGTCTATTTACTTCTGCAATGAAAAACTGTGTCGTGAAGTAAATCTGCACATAGCACAAATAACAAAGTGAAGCTCAGCCAAATACCGAGCTTTATATAAAACAAAGGCCAAATAATTTTTTTTAATATTGACGTTACTGGTAATTTAAACGTGATTTTTGTTTATTTCTCTTATTTGCAAAAACAATATATTACGTTTAGGTTTGTAAGTTTTCAGAAAGAGTAATTCCTTTAGCGAAAAAGAAACTGTATCTAAAATGTAGCGACAAGGTATTCCTAAATGTTCCGATGTAAACGGTACTGAAAAATTTCCTCGTAAAAACGTATTTATTCTCATAACTAATCCGACAACCCTTCAATAATATAAATTTTAAAGTAAAAGTCTTAGAAGACTTAAAATTATGTATTGTGGACTGACTTTTAGAAGACTTAAAAAAAGTATTGCTATTTATAATTACAATCAAATAATTATTGTTCTACCTCTAAATTTTAAATCCAACTATTTATAAAAAACAACATAAAATTATTAATTAAGAAATTCGTTCCAAAATCAATCAAATTCTCTAGCGTTTTTTGCGGCGAGGTAAACACCGACTACTTCAATTTTAGAGTGTTCTACTGCATGGTTCATGTGTATGTAATTGTGTCCTTTTTATTTATTTTCTATTCACTGAAGCGTAGTAAAAGTGTAGAAAACACACTTGCAGCCCTAATGGTTTTCTTTAACACTAATGCCATTAAGGCGAACCGGAAATCATTTGGGGTGGTGTGAAAAGCACTGAACTTGAAATTTGATTTGATTAAAAAATATATTCAAGGTTATAAGGTGTTTGAAGAGAATTGAAGATCTTTCCTGTTAACTTTGATTGAGCAAGTAGATAAGTACATACATATATGGTCAAAATAAACATAAAATGATTTTTTTTTTATTAATTTTAAATATACTTATTAGTTTTCCGTTTTAAATAAAAACAGTTTAATTTTTTATTTATAACAAGTTATAAATTTATTATAATAATTTAAAGCGCAGCGTTGTTTTGCGTGTACTCGTACAAGATGGAATAGCGAACTAGGACCGTTGTCGACCCAATTCACATTTTATATGACATAGCTATGTATGTACATATATTCCTATGCCCGTTAGGTTGTTAGACGAATTCCTATAAGTGGTAAATTCACAAGAGTGGAGTGAGAAAAATTAATTACATGTTTTAGGTAAGTACTGCACGGCAAGTGTTTTAAAATAAATATTTTAAGGTAAGTATTTCCATTTAATTATTTCAAGGTAAGTAAGTTTTAATGGTAAGTCTTGAAGGTAAGTGAATATTAAATTATGTAATTATATATGAAAAATTCTCTTAAATTTATGATTTAAAATTATATTAAGTTCATGTCCTCGACAATACTTTAAAAACGCAGACTTGAGCAACGAAGAGAATATCAAGACTGGCCTTAAATCAGTGCTTATCAAAAATTTGATTTGCTATCCCATGGGCCAGCTCTGCCGACGCAATACTTGCACACGTATACTATAAGTTACTGCGTAGAACGAACGATGTTGAGTGGTCGGCCGTCGCGTTGCTGCTATTTCGGCAAATTAAATCCATTCAGTTGCTATTCATATTTTGTCAAAGCAAGACCTCGCTGCGCAACATTAAAAAAAATACACACAAAAAAATTTACATAATGTTTGATGCAACTTTGGAAATAGATTTTTTTTTTATTGAAAATATGGAAGGGGAAGCACAATGCATAATATGCTACGGAGTTGTTAGCTAAAAAAACCATTATTATATTAAAAGGCATTATTATTATTATTATACGAATAATTAAAAGCAAACAGAGAAATAGTTTGATACAAATTTAGAGGATCTTATGAGAATTAAACTCCACAAAACAGAAATAGATATATGTAGATGAGCTTCTAATAAGCGATTAAAAAAAACACTTGATAATTCATACAATTTGCTCAGTGTGCTAACAACCGCTGCTTTGCTTACGCACACAAGCATATAATATTGTGTTTGCGCGCAGTCGCGTTTGAAAAGCACTGCCTTAAATGGAGCCAGTTGGTTACATTTCTTCAGAAATTTAATAAATAATTCGGGTTAACCACACCCACTGTATACTCGCTTATTTTTAAACCAGATCTTATAACGCATGCGAAGCTATAGATTAGAAATTGAAACTGCGATGTCCATTCTACAAGCACTGTGATCAAATTGCCAGCGTTAACGACCAAGGAATCAGTGCTTATAAAATTTTCTATAAGACAACGTAATATTAACGAAAATATTAACAAAAATTAGTGACAGTAACGTCAACGTAAAGTTTTTAAATTGTCAATATGTTAAAATTAAATGAACTTTGAAACTGCGTACTTAAAAATTCTCATTATAAACTTTAGATATTTTGTTAAAATTTGAATTGTTATTTTTAATAAATTTTTCCTCAAAATTTTAAACTTTGATTCGACAACATTTTTGTTAAATTGTAAAATAGCTTGAAACAAATGTTATTTTTAAAGTTTAATGGCAGTTTTGTAGCCTGGACAAACATATATTCTGGAGGATATGTCTTTAAAAAAATACAAATTCAAATACAAATATAAATGCATATATAACACTAAAAGAGCTTTGTAAAAATATGCACGCTGAAGTAATGGAAATAATTTACTGGAAAAAAAAAACAAGTTGCAATACGAAGAATGTATGTGTTAAAATCGAATCAAATCAAAATCAATCGATATTTCATCGTACCACAACACCAAATCGGTATAATTATTTTTCGGTAAAAAGTCAGACTCACTTTAACCACATTTGAATTCCTTTTTTTAATTTTTTTTGCTCCATTTACATCGTTTTTGTGGTAATCGCTTTTAAGGACTATATATGTACTGTATATTTGCAGCTATATTTGATTTTAGTTGAAATATTTTGTGCACGTTCGTTTAGTGATTCATATTTTTTTTGATCTTCTTGGCGACCAATTATTTTAGTTTCATATTTTGTACAACTATATGCTGGATTTCATACAACTATTGAGTATGCAGTGATTACACTAGTATACAAATATTTCCTTATAAGTAAACTGAGGAGGAATATGAAGAAATTGTATTTTTGGAAATTTTGTTAAACAAAAATACTGAAAAGTGAATAGAAGTTAACTAACAGATGTCGTTTACGTTCAGCATTTTTGAGCTGATAAATATATTTTTTTTTTATCAATGCGAAGAGTAAAAAATTACAAAAATTTTCAGCTCTACCGAAAATTAATTGAAAAAGTTTTCAAAAAAAAAATTTCAAACTTTTTTATTTTCGTGCTTAAGGCCGATCGGTTTTTTGGAAAAATTATTAGGAAAAAAACAATAATATTCAAAGCGGTACAAGTTAAAGTACTACATATTAGGGAAATCACTATCAGACTTCTTTCTTCTTGGCTTCTGCGAGTGTCGAGCCCTGAACAGCATGCGCAATACTTCAGCCGGCAGCTAAACGCATTCAGCTAAGCTTATTCTATGTGAGTTGTTGTTATTCTTTCTGTTTTTCCTCTACAATCAAAAGCGGTTGTTCTGTCACTTTTTTACTAGAGTAGGATTTGTCTTTCAAACGGTATCAAAAAAGGATTATTCCTTTTTTTTATTCCTTCCGTTTTTCTGCAGAGATTTTCAAACAGATTTTTTTCGTGTTAACTAGTGTTTTATTCTGATAATCCTTTTTTAAATTAAAAAAAAAAAAAAGGAATTTTGTATATGCTAAATAAAAAACATACCAACGGTATTTGCAACTTTAGCAACATGCATGATTGACATTTACCTGTATTCAATTAATTACTCACGAATTGAATATTTCACACACAAAGTGAGCGATTTAAAATTTTTTTTTCGAAATGCGCAAAACTAAAAACAAAACTTAAACTAGTTTGTATACCACCGCGTTTGCGTTTTGTTTTTTGTTTAAAAAAAAAAAATTTTTATGGAAAATAGAAGTTTTAATATGAAAATACTTTCTTTCCAAATTGCGTTTTAATTTAATTTTTGTTGAAATTTATATTGTGTGTCGTGCATTTCGGTTCGAATAATATTTTCTATGTTTATATGATATCAATTTGTTTTTTTTTTTTGGCAACGATTATAACTAAAAAAAGACGGATTTGCGCAACTCTGATAAAAATGAATAAGAGCTGATCATTTTTTATACCAGCTTAATTAGAAAAATTGGATCTCACTGGGTAAGTAAGAGTTTCAACACTATCACATTATAAAATACACAGCTCTTTTTATCTTTGAGGTACTAAATTAAAAATGCCTCTAAAATAGGCTCTCTATTATATATCTTTTTTTGTTGGTCCAACTTCATATATATTTAGTGTGTATGTCTTTAATACTTTTAATACTTTTTTATTAAAATTTTCAGTAATCAATTTCAATATTTTAAAACCTTAAACACACATTTTGAAAACTCAACAAAAATATTTTTCCTAAAAAAATGTTTCAATTTGTGATATTTTGTACTAAGCTGAAAATTTCAAGCTGATACAAATTGTTATAGAATTATGATATTATTTATTTTATTTAAGTGCACTTTATTTTACTAAAAATGGTGTAAAAATCCCTATATCCGAAAAATTCTAAAATTTTTTTATATAAGTATTATTTTGTTGGTGCAAAAAAAAGGAAAAAATTTAAATAATACAATTTTTTTTAAATTAATTCCAGAAACAATGTAATTCAAACAATTTTATTTGCAGTCCGATTTGTTTTATATTCAAGAAATAAATTTTGTTAAATGAGGATATGGTATGGCATCACACTGGAATATAAAAATAAATGTATGTTAATATCCTTTGCCGTCAAAACATGCAATTTATTTAAATATTATTATCACTAATATTTTCAGTGTTGTGTAAGTATAAAATGCGCCGATTTCATTTAATTTATGCTTCTAATATTTTAAAGTTTTCAATGAAATATTTAGAAAAATTTTTTTGTTATTCCAGTATTGCAAGATAAACACACCTTCATATTTTATTTCTTTTCGAAATATATATATATGTACTGCTGTAGGAAGGTGATCGGTTTTAAACAGCATTTAGGTTTTAATTGAAAAAAACTATATTTTTTTAGAGTAAAGTTTGTTTTTAAGTGCAGTTTATTCACACAAAATTTATATGAGTACCATTAATTTAAGTTGTAAATTGTCAAGAGGAAGGTAAATTCTACATATGCTGATTTCAAAGAAATGCCAATAAAAAAAATAATACTATTTATAAAACATTTTCTGTGTCCATAGTTTTCAGCAAGTTTTCTTATCCAATTGTGATCATTCGAATTAAATACCAACTAATTTTTTCAATCTGTACCTCAGTACCTTATACAGTGCGGTTCGCATAATTAGCAACCAAGTTTAAAATGACATATGTAGTTAACCACTAATATTTATTAAGTTATTTTTAAGAATTTTCATTTAAAATTAGTTCGTTGATTAACACAAACTATAAAAATACAATTTTAAAACTTTGTGGATAACTAAAAAAAATTAACAAATTTTCATACAGCTTTAAACTTTTTTTTCAGAAGTGTTAGAGTTGTTTTTAAGTACGCAGTTTAACTATAAAACGCATTAAATTTTAGTAAACAATATGAAAACTAGTAGTGGGTAGGAATTTTCGTTTTTTTTAGCATTTTTTTTGTCAAGGGTGTTTCTTACATATGAAAACAAAATTTTGCTTATTCTTTATATGGAGGCGAATGCGACGACTCTATCAGCCGTCTACAAACAAATTTAAATTTTTCGTTACTATTTTTAACAAAATGTATACATTTGTTATTACTTATAACATGTATGTATATAAATTTACAGTTTTAAGCTCTTAAAAATATCTGAAAATTTCAAAGTTTGTAGCGATACTTTGTGATATTTTTTCAGCGAGCTTAAACCAAATTTTGCAGGTGAAACGCTCCGTTGATGTTATACAATTAATTTATAAGATTTTGGTGAAATATATCTTGATGTATGTATATTGGAATGGTTTTCCGTCAGCCCTTGCCACAAAATCAAATTTGACAAGGGGTGACGGAATATCGTTCCAATATTCATCAAATTTCCACCCTGTCGGGAAATCAGAATAAACTCAAGATACAAATATATCTTAGTGATTAGCCGAAGTTTTTATTTTTCAATGAAAAAATTTACGAGTATTTCAAAAAATCAAATACTGCAATGAAAGGAATTTATTTATTGCATTATGACAAATGAATCATAAGTCAAACCGAACTGAATGTGCCTTAAAACCTTTTCTTTATTTAGTTAGAATTGAATTAGTAAATTGACAACCCAATAGCACGATTGCTTGTGCTCTGCTTATAGAAGTATTGAACTTTTTAGTGATTTCCTTTGTTATGATGCATATTATGCAGCCTTCAGACAGCGCTTGCTGGAGTCAATTAGGAAATTTTGCTAATTGTCTCAATTAACGCTCTGCCTGTACGCCGCTTTATAAACTAATGTTGTGTGTGCAACTTATATATAGGAACATTTCTTGCAAATACAGAAATGTAACATCTAAAGTTAAAAATATCTTCCATTTCAGCAAAAAAAATACTATTTTTTTCAAATACATACCTCAACGTTAACGAAGTTGCACGCCAACAGCATACAAAGTCTCGTCACTGCACTCTATTTAATTTTCACTTAACTTTTTATATAATTTTTTTTATTTCGCAACTGCCACGTTACTTTGCCGCAGCCACAGTAGGAGTATCCGTTTTAAGAACGCACACACGCATTTACAAGTTTTAATGTCAACAAATTTTGGCTTTTACGAACCACAGAAGTGGCACACAAAAAAACTACAAACTCTATGCTTGCTACAATGTGTTCATAAGTACGAGTAAGTAAGAGAAAGAGAAAGTAAATACTTACTTTAAATGCGCAACATTTACAATGTGAGACGCGTACTAATAAATGCTTGCAAGCAGCTTTGAAGCAGCAAATAGCACGAAAATGCTTTTCTACCAATTTGCAACGTTTAACGCGCGCGCCAAAATTTACTAGCTGCGGTATTCGCAATTTAAGCGAATGCAGAAATGTTGTCAAATTATGGCGACAACAACAAATGATAGAGCATGAAAATCACATCGATACACATACATACACAGATGCTTGGACGTGAGTTTGTATGTAAATATGTTGCTATGTATGAGCAGAGAAACCAGGAGCAACCTTTTTCGTTTTTTTTTTTACCTTTTTTTGTTAATTTATTGCGAGCAAATTGCACGTTTGTTATATTTAAGTTTACTATTTGCACTTGTGTTTTTGTTTGTATGCATACATATATGTATGTACCATATGTGTTTATGTTGTACACTCACGCAGCAAACACATTGTTGATGGCAATTTCACATTTGCTTGCTTTGTTGCTGCAATTCGCAGGAAAATCAAATTTATATTCGTATTACCGTGCATAAAGTGCTTATTGCCGTGTGTACTTGCAGTTGTAGAGTAGTACTCGTAATATAAAATTAGTGGGTGCCTCGTGACAGCGTTGCCGGCGCGTGCTTACCACACAGAGCACGCGTGTTCACACGCTGGTATGCTGGGATGTACAGAATACGAATGCGAATGTGTGTGTGTAAATGGCAGTTGAACTGTTCAAATACACGTTAGTAAATGAATGTTGAGTGAATCGTTGAGGAGCAGCTTTGGCGTAGACAGTGGAGTGAGTGAAGACTCGAACACACCCCGCGCACGTACGCACACGTTGACGACGTGACCTATGTCAATCGCAAAACGACCGTACGATGTTGATTTTATGATATAATTTACCGCAGTCTGCAGCAGCAGCGCAAATATTACAGACTGTCTTAAGTATTTTGTTTTAAGGGTACGAAGTTTTGAAGGTGTGGTGAACGCGCTCGTATAAACGGCACTACCACTACCCAACTTACAATACGCTAGTTGCCCCAAATACGCTGTGATGCTACATACGCTGTGGCATGCAACACTCACTACACACACACAGAAAACGGGGACTCGCAAGTATTTGACGAATCAAATTTTTTTTTTCGCTAATATGAAATATACTAACTATTTAATTGCACTGGCGCAACTTTAATAAAATCGACTTAATCGGCGAGAGCGAGTTGAACAACGACTATTACCGCTTAAGACACACTGACGACTGATTCGGGCCAAATCAGTTGAATTCAAGCGCCGCGCCGCGCCGAGTCGTAAGGGAGTTAGCCAGCACCGCCACCACAGGGAGCATATGCAGTGAAGTGCTATGGAGCAAGGAAATATGCGGGAGCAGGAGTTTGTGTCTTTTCAACAGCATTGGCCGTGCATTAGCGGCATTCGTTGTCATATAAATACACGCAGTCCGACGTTATAGAGTTGACGCCAGCAACTAAAGCACATGCCGACGGAGTTCGAGTGAACGAGTGTGTGGGAGCAATATTTGTACATAAATATCTATCTATGTATGCACGTATGTGTAGGGTAGCGGCGAAGGAGCTAGCGTAAAACGAAGCGTTGCTAATCGGGAATGGCACAGCTGAGGCAACTTAAGGTGAAACCCAAAATAGAGTGAGCGAAACTATGGCGTGCAGAGAGCGCCTACCGTCGGAACTTTGTGGAATTGAACGAGTTAAAGCGCTTAGCGTTAATAGCAGAAATTTCTGCTACTTCCAATTAAGTAGCTCGTATGCGAGCGCCAATTTTGGTTGCACACGACCTACAGCAAGAAAGAGTGGCGTGAGGCGGTTAACATTGTACGGTGACTGATTTTGATATTTTAAGTGTCGAAATTCCCATCCCAGTAATTTATCTAGGGGTGTATGGTAAATGCAAAAAATCGGAGGGAACTGCAAGTTTTTCTTTGCGTAAGATCATCAAAGAAAAAAACCATGAGGCATCTTATCATGATCGTTCAAGTGATAGATGAAAAAACGGTCAGATCGGTGTTATCTTTACAATCGAACTTACTTAGCTTTTTTTAACAGGAATACTGTTGCTTTGCACTCACTTCATCTATCCGTGTAATTTTTATATGGGAACAAATTTGCCTAAAAATATCCAAAGATATGTAGTGACTAAAGAGGGAACGATGAAATGAAAGCTTCCTTGATTGCCAATAGAGCTCTAAGATTTTATGGTATCAAACAGAAATCTGACGACTGGAGCTAAGAAGAGTTTGTAACCTTCCGTCTAGGAATTTAACATGTTAAAATTTGGAACCTGCAACTCTGTGATTGGCAAAGGTAAGAAGGACTCTTCAAACAACTTCTCTTGATTCTGACGGCGTTCGCTGGGACGAGCAGGGAGGAGGAGCTCAAGCTTCTTCTCTTGGTAGTCCTTTTCTTCGTAATACTTAAAGGACGTGGTTACATCAAGAGGCACAACACATCGATGCCGCATTTGTGGTCACTCAACTACTTGTAGCCTCTCTTTAAATGAGCAAAGTTATAATGAAGTTCAGTTGGAAAGTATACTAACAAACATATGCATTTCCAGCTATAATATCTCATAAAATGCGCCACTGTGCACTGCCTGTGAAATCAGAACAACAAACCGCAAAGCAAACAGCAGTATTTGCAGCAGTGGTAACAGCGCCACTCTCTGCGTGTCCTCGCTCTCTCTCTTTTTCTCTCTCTTTCTGTTACTATTGGCACTGTTATGCCAAACCACAAGCACAACAGCTCAACCGAAGCTGTTATTGAAGAGAAAACCTTCTGCTGCCACTGCGTATGAGTTATGTCAACAGCTGAGAGCCGCGCTTAACATGAGCGCAAGCAAATGTTCCGCATACCGTTTCGTTGCACACAAAAATATTCGTGAATGCTATACTTTTACGAAAGAGCAGTGGACCGCTTCGATGTCCAGCTGGCGAAAAGTGTGTCAGCCACGGCGCCTATGTAAAGGCAAAAGTGTTACATTGGAAAGCGACTGTTGCGGCGCGTTGCGTTGTTTTTGCTTTCAGCTACATATATTACATGCTTACACACACACGTACGCAAGTAGATACACAAACAAATGTTTAAAGGTGTGTTTTTGCACACACACACACACGCATATATAATTTTAATGAGCATTATTTGTAAATAATTTTCAATTTTGCGCATTTCGCTGCTTTTACCCAAGTCAACACAAGCGCAAACGGAACATTTCATGCAGCTAGTCAATACCTTTTTACTGCGCGCGCGTAGGTGTGTGTGTGAGCGCGAGTAAATGCGGATACATCAGCCGTTTGTTATTCAGATTTCACGGATGATGATGGTGATTGTAGTGATGTTGTTGGCGATGCTTCTGGTGGTGTGGCAATGGTGGTGGTACAGATTGTGGTGGCCATATTACAGCGGGCTTTTGTCTAGCGCCGGTAGTCGGTAAACTAAAGCGCAATGACAGCAGCAGCGCCCAACTGACAACAAATATAATGTCAACGTCGACAAATTGCGGCAATAACAATAAATTGCTCCTGCTGCTGCTGCTGTTGCTACGAATACTTCTACTTCCTCGACTACCGGCAGCCACTGCCACTGCGACTCTACTCTACTTGCTTGCAACATATTAAATACTACTCCATGTTTGTGTTATTCTGTTGCCACTCACTGCACTATTTTAGTTGTTGGCTATTGTTGTTTCGTGTGTTTTCTTTTTTTTTGTTGTTTTTTTGCTTTTACTATTTGGTTTATTTGTTTGCTTGGCTGTGGCCAGCTGAACCATAGCATTTTGTATTTCGCTTTGTTGTTGGCTCATAGATTTGCGTTAATTTTACATTTTACTGCAATTTTATGATGCACATTTTAAATTACGACACAAACAATACTTAAAGGTGATTAAATCGAGTAATGTAAAAGATATGCTGATATTGCAACATTTCAACGTTGATTGCAGGTGCAAATGCTGACGGCATAATAAACAATTAGTCTGTGCAAGAATGTATGTCGAAGTATTTTTCGTTGGTAAATTAGTATTTGGTTAATTTGTTTCGTTAAAGAGTGTGACAAGATACAATGGATGTACTGCGGCATAAATTATCTTTTGTAGCACACTTATTGTCTGGCTGCGCGAGATACAAAATTAATTTTATAAATTTAATTTTAACCACTTGATAGTCGAGTGCCTGTTATTTATAAATTAAAGAAAGTTGATATTATATAATTTACCAAAAGCTGGACAATCGCACATAATATAGGCGACATTTTTCCAGTAAGTTATCATAAGTCTTGAAAAGGACCAAAAAAGTTTCCAGATCCGTTTCGGTTCAACAAGGCATAATGCAACCTTATTGAGCTTGAAGTTAATTATGCTATTTGAAAGCGCCTTAATAATAGCCACTAAACTGTTTGAAAATATAACTAAAAATATTGCTTATTAATTTTTTTTTCTTTTTTTTTTATAGCGCTAAAACTATTTGTAGATTTGGGCAGAGTGGCTCGCTATACAAACGAACTCAAAAATTTTTAGGCCCCAGTAATGGGTTGTGTGTTGGGTTTGGGACCTTAGGACCCGCTACGTAAAACAAAAATTCTAATCAGAAGCGTAGCTATATGGGAAAAGGGGTTGGAGCGGACCGTCGCTCCGGGCGCAACGTCGTTAGGGCGGAAAAACAATCCTCGCTGTCCTTTGAAATTTAGAAAAAATACTTAAAAATATTTTTTTTTACTAAATTTATTATAAAACAAAAAGAGTTGTACACTCACATTGTCATAATCTGAATAACAACGAAGTTATATTTATTTAACTCTGTTAGTGTTTGAATTTGGCAAACTTTACTAATTTCTTTAAAATATTAATAGAACTTAAAGGTGCACTTTTCTAGCTCTGATCGCTGCAAAATTACATATTATATCATTGTATTTCAAAGTTGAAGCTGTTTCACTTTCTATTAAAAGTATTGCAAGATTTGACAGTCCACTCTGACTCATGGTCGATCTTAAGTACAATGCGACGTCGCGTCGTATCGCTCTCAAAATTTGCCCAGCTATGCTTCGAATGTAACAAATCTTTTTATTTCTCTAAAGTTTTAAAAATGGTATTGTAATAGTTGATAAAAGTATGAAAAACGGGACAATAGATATATTAACTTTAATAAGGGCGAAAACTCCTACACATCCTGTCAAAAGTGTACGAGATATATAGTAAATAAGAGTTTTTTTTATGGCTTGCCATGAGAGACCGTATTGTGAGAAATTGAAATTTAGAATTTGAGTGGCTTCTAGTTTCTAGATTTTATTCTTAATATCAAACAAATATTGTCAACATCCAATTTCGCTCGAACCACCTCAAGAAACTTGTTTGTAGGTATATGGATGGGGGGGAGGCGGTTATCAGAATATGCTTGGCCCTGGATGCCCGAAGTTGTAGCTACGCCACTGACTCTCATGAACAAGAAACACAAAAACCTCGGCTCTTATGCCGTTAGTCTGTAATTTTATATTATTTAACGACGCTAAATTTCAGACAATGAGCTAAAGATTATAACCTTTCTACTGTTTTGTGTAATTTTTTGTGACATATTTTCCCCTCCTTTTATTCTTGAGAATTTAATTTGAGACTCCATTTGTTTTTAGTGACTATGACGGCTTACTGAATTCCGGATTAACCAATTATAGATTTTAATTTATTTTTAATCATTGTAATGCTCTCCCAACAAATAACTTGAAATGCTGGATTTTTATGAGACGCATTTATTTATTTTAATTTTTTTGACTAACTGTCTTTTTCATCAATTTTTTTCAAATATAATTTATACTATAACAAAAACCATACGAGTTCAAATTTTAAACTTTGTTCAGCATTCCCAAAACCTCAAATTTGGCTACACCCACAAGACTAAAAGTAAAGAGTGTCGTGTCAATTTAGGTTTTGTATGATTCAACATTGATTTTCAGCGTTTCAATTTCTGAAAATGCACAAAATGCATTCCACTGATTGTGATATTTTCTTTAATATTTTTTCTATTGCTAACCTTCTCATTAAATGTCGATTAAATGCCTTCAAACATTATACAATCATAAAACAAACACAAAACGGCTGATCATAAAAAAAAAATAAACTTCGAGTGCCTATGGGACATTTTTTTTAAATTGAGTGTGTATTGCAGTTTTCTCGATTATTTTCAAAATTTCCACGGATACATGATCAGCATTGGTGAGAGGGTTCACCTAGATGTGTGATTCGTAATATTTCGTCATCGACATAAAGTTGAGTGGCGTTACAGCCTGCAGCGAAAGCAAAAGCGTTGGGCTGATCTTCATTATATTTACATGTAGGATATATAATTTATTTTATTTTTTGTAATTTATTCCATTTTTATTTTGTTTTTCAATTATGGAATTCACTGACAAAGCTCTGTGTGTCTAATAAATAATTTAGTTGGCTCAACCACTACCTTTAGATGAGTAAATAAACTAAGAAAAATTATTTCTGGACACGGTTTTAAATTAATAAAATCAAATTATTCCAAGCCTCCGAAGAAATTGATTTTTTGTTTTTTTTTGGGGTTTTCTTTAACACACAAATATATAATTGATATTAGAAATTTTGTAGCAAGCAATTGTGTATTGCTAATATATTCGGCATATATTAGCAGAATGAACTTTTGATTTTGCTTTAAATTTTTTTTGGATGGCATTAAAATATTTTCTTAGCCGCCAATCTTTGAATATTTCTAAATTTCGTTCGTTATAGATGCTCTTTGTGAATCGTAGGCTAATTTAGCCCAAGCGTTATTATTACCGCTGCTCTTAGCCGATTCGATTTTTTAAAATTATTAATATCGATTTGTCGTTGCCCTTTTTTATCGTTATAATCACCGATTTGTAGACAGATAACATAGAGGTATTTGTAGCGATAACTAACGGAAGCTTGATTGATAAAATACTTAAGAAAATTTATTAAAAATTCGATACAAGTGTAATTCGCTTAACATTTAAGTATTTGCAATGCTAAATATTCGCACATTCCTATTTTGAAGCCATTAGCCCCATTTAAATAACTCATTTTTTATGCACACATTTATCACATTTACAATTCAGACTGAAATTAATCAGATTATAAATGATTCCATTGATGTTTTCACATTCAATAAAACTCGTCGAAATTTCTTAAAAGCAAAAAAAATAAAGATCTTTCGTTTCTACTGCACGTATCCAATCAGCCGACTAAAGTGAATTATTTACATAAATCTATGCCCATACACATACTCGTACATATACATATGTATGTACTAGGATATTTGTATATATGTGCACAAATACATTGAGAAAATTCTACTTCAACCAATTCAAAGTAATCACTCAGGACAGATATGTCGACAAAGAGACGAGATTGCACAGTTAGATGGCGGCTAAAGTGCAGTTGAATACAATCTAATACCTCGAAGTAGGTAAAGCAACAGTTAGTGAAAAGCTCGCGCACGAACGCGGCCTACTTCCAGCACACACACACAATCACACACTCCCTCACTCAAATACACACAGAATGTAGAGGAAACAGCGCCGACAGATAGGCAAACAAAAGAGCATTGCAACATGGGACTTTCAAGCCTGCATATTCACTCACACAAACCAAAGGGTTCGTGTGTATATACATACATACTTACATTCATACATACATACATACAAAAAATATATATATACACATTTCTCATCAAGTCTGCGCAAATATAATGCAGAGCGCGTTGGCATTGCAATTCAGAAATGAAATAAAATCGAGCAAATAAAATGCGAGTACAACGCACTCCAATTGACTCAACTCCCCCCCCCCCGCAGCATTCCATACTACATACTAGAACAGTCCCCCTGCCACACTCAATACTCGATACTGCACTCGAAGCGCAGCGGCGCGTTTGGCTTAGGTAACCTGAGTTTTGGAAAGCAAAGCAAGTTGCAAAAGCCTACTTGCTCTGCAACTGAACCCACTCGTCTTGGGTTGTCGACATGAGCCTCTCTATGCGCCTATTTGCGCGCCACATTAAATCCCAAATCTAGCGCACAACAACAACTCGAAATACCCACGACCACAAAGTGAAGTGAAATGGCTGCAGGAGGCTGAGTGGGGGTCAGGAACCGACTGAGGTGAACTTATTTTGTACATGTAAGCCACAAATTTCCTCTCTGCCAAAGGAAACACATTCATGCCAAGTAAAGGCAATCGAAAGGTGTAAAAAACTTTGTGCCAGAGTTGAAGGAAATTCCTTTAAAAAAAAAATTGTTAATAAATATTAAAGTATGTATCGATAATATTATATCAGATATTATAATAATATATAATTGAATAAGTTAAGCACAATTTGTTGTTTTCAAATACACAAAAAATATGCTATACATACTCGTACATAGTAACAAAAACAAAAGACATAGAAATAGGAATAAAGTGGTAAGTTCCACTATCCTTTGTAGCCATAACTGCACTACAAATTTCAATAAACTAAAGTTTCAAATTTTTTTAATTAGTTAACTCTCGCTATCGGGGTAAATTACATATATTTTTGAAGAACTGTTGTGCTTAAGTTATCTGAAACAGTAAAAACAAATTTGTTTAAATATTTGAATAATATTACCAGGGCTTGACATTGAGAAAATTTGGAAAAATGGAAATTTCCGAAAATTATTAATATTTTTGACAAAAAAACACAATTTTGACCAATTTTTTGCTGCTTTTTTTACTATTATTATTAATTACTTATTTGTAAAAATTCGTTATTTAGCGTTTGTCAGGACCTAGATGAATTGTTGACAAATAAATGACTTTTCGAAAAATTCAATTATCCTAAGTAGTTCTCCGGCAATCCTGACAACGTTTCAAGAAAAAATGCTTATGAAGTGTAAACTCATAGCGTCATATCGACAGGTGCGCGCATACTAATTTTACAATCACTTCCATATTTTTGGTTATTTTAGCATAGGAATTGGGAAAACTTTCTTGTAATTGTGCGTTGATGATTTATGGAATAAAAAAATCGATTTTTTTTACGGAAAAAAACGATTCCCCCCTTAAGTGATGTCACACTGGTTGAGCAGGAAGAGAGAAATATCAAAGCAAGAAAAAGAATGCGGATAAAATGTAATTAGAATCCAGGCACTCTGCCGTTTTCTGAGAGTTATAAATACATAAGTCATAAAAGTATGAAAAAACAACAACAACCTAAAAATTAAATATTAATAAAGTAATGAAGTAATGAAGTGAATTTTTCGAAATATTATTTTTTACTTGTTTATTGTAAAACAGTCAACACATTTATCAACCTTATACGAGTTTGTAAAAACAAAGTATTTTTAATACGTTTTTCTAATGGAATTGATATATGTATGTCTTTTTTTCAAAGCAAGAAAGATGAATTCAGAACATTTTTACAAAAAAAAAAACGTTTTTTCAATAGATAAAAGAATAAATTTTAATACAAAATTTACGCGCCCAATAATAAACTCTGTATACACATAATAGCACAGACACATATTGACACATTTGGACAATTTATTTATTCTCCAATTATTTAAAAATGTTTTTCAATCAAAATATCGTTAATTTTCTAACAAATATTAAAAAAAAAACAAATATTTTAAATTTCATAAAACATTAAGAAAACAATAATTAAAATTTCATTACTATTTCGAATTTTTGAAACAAAATTTTTAGATATTTATACAACAAAATGCAAGTTTCTAGCATCAAGTTTCTACGAATTACGTAGTAGAACGGATTAAGAAAATACGGCAGAGCAAATATTTTTAAACTTCCACCTTCCAATAATAAAGTGTTCACTAAAAGACACTATTAATTGTTGTTCATAAATATTAAACTAAGGTCCTGCTCGATAAAGAGTAAAAAAATTACGAGGTATATTTTATAGGTATTCGATGTGGGAAATAGTTTTATTTAAGTCGAAAGGGGGCGGCAAAACGATCTTCGCTGTTCTTTGAAATTTAGAAAAATACTTAAAAAAATGCTTGGCCCCGGGCGTCCGAAGTTGTAGCTACGCCACTGAGGACGTAATATATTATTGTCTTTGAAATAGTTTGTTTGTTCGGTCGTAGCTTACATTTTGTACAAAAAGCGTGAGTGTCCGATTTCTTAACTTTACATCACTTTTTTGAACCCCATGCAGGTGTTATTTTTAAGAACTGACGGCAATACGCTTGATGGATGTCTTTACTGTTGGTTTGTCGATGGAACTACTCTTGTCGATGACATTCATTCTTGAATCCGTAGATCCGCCTTTATCAAACAAAAGTCATGAGTTCAGTTGATCAGTTAATCATCGTAAGGGAAAAGTGAGTATTGCTAATTGGGTAGACGCTGTCTAATTGAGCAACGGAAATATATGTTTTGCCTTACCCGGGCAAGGCTGCCCAGAAAAGGTTTTCATTATATACTTAAAATCTGAGTGCTGAAAACCACTTTGATTTAATTTTAAAGTTTGATAAGTTTTCACAATAATTTAGGTGTCATTTTTCACTTTTTCACAACTATAACCTTGAAATTGAGTTCTGCTGAATTTATGGGTGCATTCATTTAAGAAGCATAAACCGATATTAGACGACAACTATGCAATTTAAAATTTTAATACGATAAAGTAAAGACCGAATTTTATTACGATAAAGTAAGGAACGTCCAACAAAATGTTAAAAAATTAAAATTAAGAATTTTTTTAAGGTATTCAATTTTATAACTTATTTAATTTTATTATTATAAAGTACAAGTGTTAAAAGGCTAAGAACTGGTTTCCTAAGAATCGGTTAAGCGCTAATTGGGCGATAAAAACGGTTAAAGCGTAAAATCGCCAATAATTTTAAGCAGTCATTAAGAAACCGGCAATAAATATTATGCTTAATTTCTTTTCAATTTTATTTGATCATACAATGTGTGAAAAAAAATTATTTTTTTAGGGCAACAATTTAAGAGGTCTACACACATAAGTCACAGTTCCGTCGCGTTCCGAACTAACAAAATCACCGTGAAAAAAAAAATTTTTTTTTCTGATGTGACATTTACTAATTCAAATCTAATTTTACGATATCTAAAGTTTAAAAGGTACATACATTGAAGGGTTTCTGAAACTCCATTCCCCATGCTGAAGCCCAATTAAGTGTTTCTGAGCTATATTTGACGATTTCTGAACCCAAGTTGACGTTGTCTGTAGGATTTTTAGACAGTTAAAATCATCCACACAACCATATAGTTACAGTTATGGTGTGTGCACTATACTAGCGAGGCCTCTGTATCACGAATATCTGGTGCGTGCACTTTTTCACAACAACAAAAACTACACACATTCATAGGTAGATGTGACCACTTGACAACGTTCGCCAAAAGCGAATGCAATTAAAAACTTGCACACAATGGCTACGCCAAATAAAGGCAATAAAAAATTCGTACTCCTCCAGTATTCTTTGCGCACTATGCGACGCGAATATTTGCCAATAGTTCGTACAAATTGCAAATAATTATGCGTTGCATGCTGAGAATGCAAATGTACTGCACACAGTCGCCACACACATGCACACACACACACACACACACACACACACTCATTTTGACTTACTCACTCTGGCAATGTGGCCATGTGTCATTTATTGTTGTTGCCATTTCAACGGACTAACTAGTTGTGTGAGTAATCGTGCAGGGTAGCGTAGAAATGGAGTAGCGCCAACATGCTTATGAGAATGGACCAACGAACAGACGAACAGTCAGCCGGATGATGCGCGGATTGTTGTCGTTGATGAGCGAACATAAATGCCATTTGATATGACTGCACATGTGAACCATGCGGTAAATACATATACTAAACTTACAACATTCATCCGATTTATGTACAAACAAACATACAAAAATGCCCCAGAGGCGCCGGGTTGCTGTAAGTTGCTGTGACTGTGTGTGTGCAACAGCAATGGATTTGTATGCCAAAACTACTGCAAATCAAGCGCATGTGAACGCATTGCCAACCAGCTGAGCGACTGAATCACTGACTGACTTGTGTTACTTAGTGTGGTGCACGTGTGGCGCGATACTTGCAACATACTTGTTACATACATTTCCGACTTGCCACAGACTGTGCTCTGTTGGCAGCGCGCGCTTACGTATTGTGATTTGTTTGTGCGGCATTAAGTAGCAATGATAGCCACAGGAAATCACTGCTCGTTCGCAAAAAACAAATTGCCTCCCAAATGCCTATTTCCAGCGTCGCATGCCAGCCATATGTTTGCTTGCTGGCTGCTGCTTTGCTCTCGTATTGGATTACAATACGATTTGCATGGCATTTGCACAAGCAACAGTGCAACCGTGCAACAGGCACAACAGGCGCAACAGGCACGCACGTCTTGCTTTCGCTATTGCATACTAATATTGGGCGCCTTAAACTGTGTTTGATTTTTGTTTGCATTGTTATTTTTGCCTCACACATTTTTTTTCTTTTGTGCAGTATTGCGGTGCTGCCGCTGCTGCTGCTGCTGCTGCTGCTACTTTATACCTCATTAATCTTCTGCATAATCAGTTCAGAAATGTGTAATTATGCGTGAATGCGTAAAATTTGCGATTTTAACTCGACTATGGCGAGTGTGCATTTCTCGTTGCATTTTCTTTGCCAGATGTTAAGAGCAGGCAGCAACAAAAACACCGGTGGTTGGCTCGAATTTATGTGGCTTTTCACAGTGCATTTAATTGCACAGAGGGGGCGCTTAGTTGATCCCTGTCAATTGCACGGATTGCCTACATAGCTGAATTTTCCATTGCCTTTTACTGCGTAGTGGGAAGGAAGGAATTTTGAAATATTTTTTATATCAAATGAAATGAAAGCGTGTAGGTTATAAGCACAAAGACATAACTAGAATTAAATAAAAAATGGTAATCAATAATTATTATAGTACGTTTATTTCGGCACAGGTCTCGAAATATCACCAAAAGAGGCCTAAACAGGTCCCGAATTAAATACGAAAGTTTTTCAAACTGGTCCCGAAAGGTTTCTCAAAAATTCGGATCTAATCTCACAATGGTCCAGAACAAGTTCGGCCTATAAACACTTATGCATTTTTCTATCCGCTCTTAATAGTATAAAAAGATTTATAATAAATATACATAAGTCTCAAAATAAGTGTCCGCTGTGGTCGAGTGTGTAGCGGAGAGCGCTATAATTCGGTATGCCGCTGAGTTCGAAGTTCTTACCTTAGTCAAGGCAAGAAAAATATTAATCATAGAAAAAGTTTCTTTCTCATAGAGAGTATTTCTGTCATAAAATATATGTGCCATTCGGAGTCGGCAAAAAATTGTAGGTACCTTCATTTGTAGAATAACATAAAGAGGCAAATCTCAGATGGTAGAAGAAGCTCGGCCAAAACTGAGCTTAAAGTGTAAGCGCCAAATTAATAATAAGAAAAATACTCAAAAAGAACTTTCAAATCTGTAAAATTTTTTATAATTTTTATGATATACATAAGTAAGACTCAAACTAGTAGTGAACGATACCTTAAAAATGTTTCCCATTCTTTATTTCGATGAAAATATGGTAAATTTCATAAGGTTTTTGAAAATTTGAATGATTATCAATTTGGGTCCTTGATATAGCAGCATTGTCTGTGAGTCTAACTCTCAAGCACACGAAGCGCAATTTTTATACGTATATGATTTTCTGTTCTCCAAAAGAAAAAGTCTTAATTTAGTCACAGTTTAATTCGATTTTGGAATTTTGCGTTTTACCATTTCACACGCCTGTGACCAACTTTGTTCTCTCTCAAGTATATTTTTTACTTAATTATTCCTAGTGGAAAGTGCAAGGCCTCTGCTGTCACTTTGGCTCCTATGGCCGCAAACGTTATTAATTAAAGTGACTAGGGCGTGGACTTGGACTCCAATTTTCTGTTTTTAATTGAGCTCTGAAATGTTGCTTGTACACGAAGGAGTGTTTTTATCCTTTCGCTGTTAGTCATAAAAGAAGGAAACCGTAAAATTTTGTGTATTTAATCGGATCGACACAACTATTACAACATCAGCATACATAGCTAATGTACACAAATCATCACATAGACCAGATTTCCATGTTCCATCTACATCCATAGAAATTTCACCGGAAAGAAATTTTCACAATATATCGGGGGTTGTTGCAGTATAACTTTTATGATAAGATCTTCAAAGCTTTTCTGGCATACTCTCGTAACCGATTTTTAAACAACCAAACTCACTGAATCTGAAAGCAAATGGTATATAGTTATATTAACAAACAAGCATATTTTACTTTTTACAAAAATCGGGAGATGAGATTCAACTCTTTAAGAATTGAACGTATCATCAGAGAACTGTATAAATCACGTCATTATATATATTTAGTATTGCAAAACTCAAGCATTGGTACAATAGCTATAACTCCCAAAAAAAGATGGAAAATCGCAGAAAAAGTCCGCTTGTCTGGCGGCTGCATTCGAAAATAAAATAATTATCTACAACGACAACGACAAACAAGAAAACAATATTTGTCTCGCGAGCAGATGACTTCCCTACAGCGGTCATCAATCATGCCAAATAGATTTCAGTTACTAAAGCAAAATAACGATTTGATCTTCCACATCAGTGCGGTTTGCAAAAGTTTTGAATGTTCTTAAAAAAAAAGATCACATTTTCTTTTAGGCAAAATTGGTTTTAAAGTAAAATTTATTATATTCCTCGAAACACCATAAGAAGAGAAGAAAGATCTATAGAATATGTCAGAATGACGAGAATAATCGTTTCAACCATGTTTGCATCTCTCCGTCGTCTTCGCGTCTATTTGAATATAAACTAGTGGATTTAGAGGTAACTGACTGTCATTTAGCAGTGGTGTATTAATTATTTTTCAAAACGATAAGATCGGTCTAAATACTACAAAATATTAAGAACTTATTGTTAAAATATGAGGTTTTTCTTTAAGACTTCTTCATTTAAACAACTCTGGCGGTGATCTTATTAATCATATAAATAAAGAATCAGCGACATCGGTGCTTCATTGATCTTTGTTTATTATTAGTTGGATGTAATACAATTGTTAAACTTTTTTATTTAGCATATTAAGATTATAAATAAATTAAATTAAATAAAGGCAAGTAAAACAAGACTGTCCTCGATTATGCCGAAGGCTTCGTACCTTGCATGAATGGAAGAATTGCATTTATTCGATATCAATAATTTTGACTGCTGTAATAGTCCCAATAATAATAATATTTGTGCTCATAATGCAATATCTGAACTATCGGTTGTATGTCTGCTATATGTTTTATTTATCCGATTTAAATGGTTTTCACTGCTAAAATAGCTATTATTTGTGCAGCTTAAATTGAGTGGTTTTCGTGATAAATGGAATATCTTAATAATTGGTTGTATGGGAGCTATAATTTATATTTCTTTAAATTATATGATTTTCATTGCTTCTACAGAGCTTAGAATAGTGGACCTTCTTACAAAACTGCAAGCTTCTTGCTGCTTAAGTACTGGAGTTATAGAGCAAAATATATCTAATATCTGAACAATCCGCTCCTATATACCTTATAGTCGTTCGATCTGGTCGATTCCTACAAATGTATAATAAATTATAAAAGGGCACCTGACTGCCAAGCTTCATTCAAAAAGCTCCAAAAATGAGGGACGAGTTTGCGTTCAAACAGACGGACAGACGGACCTGGCTAAATCGTCTCAGCTCGTCATCCTGATCATTTCGGTATAATTTTTGATGGGTCTAACTCTTCTTCTCCTGGTACTTACAAACATTGGACCAAATTTATTTATTTATTTTTTAATTTTTTTTTATTTTTACAAGCTTATATAACAATATAATTGTAATATACAAGTAAACGCAGCGCCAGCTACAAAGGCTTTCGGCTGTGGACCAAATTTAATTTACCATTACCACGAAAGGTGTAAAAGGTATTTCTCATGCAAATGATTGTTAAGCTATGTGAACTTCTTTAATTTAAGTAGCTTATAATAAAAACAAATATTTATAGATTCATCTCACTTTATCATAGATTAAAGCTTATTTATATTTTTTAAGACTTTGAAAGATATGAAGCTTTCAGCAGATCCGAAGATAGAATGGTCATTACGTTTACATTCTTTCTCAGACGATTTCATATAAAATCATCTTAAACCGCTTACTTAGAACAACTACACGGATTGCAACTTATTGTCAGTTAATAAGCAAATTAAAAAAAAAAAAAATTGTTTTCCCGAAATTTCACAAAATAGGTCTTAATTATATATTCCGCTGAGTTACGCAGCTTAAAAATTTGTCATTTTTTTGAAAAACATTCAGTTCTCTGTTTAATACAAAACTACGTAAACATTTTACTTTAAGCAATTTATGCAGTTTTTTATTATAAAATTGGAAATAATTCCTTATTTATAACTATTTTTGTAAGCAATTTGAAACATAGTGTACGAGCAGAATGCTTATTCAGCAGAATGCTTAATAATGCAAAAGAACTCAAAATCTTAAGTTTTCCTAAACAACAACCTCGAATAAATTAAAATGAGGTGAACGTTTTTTTTTTTTTAATTAAGCAAACTATCTTTCACTTTCAGCAAATCAATACGAAACACTATTTATCAACGCGTTCCATTGCAAATGCAAACATACGCACACACGCACGCACTTAACGCCACATAGCTAGTAGAGTACAGTGCGTACTCCCCTTCGCAGCAAGAGCAATTTAATTTTCATTTAACTATTTTCGCGCTACACTTTGTGAAACATTTTCATTTGATTGCACGCTGCATACTCGCATTTTGGCTTTCGCTCATTGCATGCTGGCGTTGCACTTTTTTTGTGCTAAATTTGTTGCACGGACATTTTTGTTTGATGTTGTTGCCATTTTCATTTCGTTTGCATTTGTCGCGTCGTTTAGTTATAGCCATACAAACATATTTACATACAAACACACACAAACATACTTGCACATTGATGTACATATGTACATACATTCAATTCAATCACACAAATTGACCTAAATCCAGCAGAAGAACATTCAATGCTTCGTTTGAGTTCACATCCAGCTGACATACTCGCGCATAGTACATACTTGCGAGTATGTATGTATATGTACAAATAAACAAATACACATATGCAAATGTTTGTACGATTGTGTGAGTGTGCGCTTGCATTGCTCATGTGCTTACGCTACAACATGAGCTCAGCTCAGCTGAGTACAGCTGATACTTGTCAAATATCTACAAAGTGGTGGCAAAAAAAAAGTGCAAACAAGCGCACATGTATGCACATACAAAACATACACATTGCATACATACATACATACATATGTACACATGCACACATACGAATAGGTAGTATACTAATACATTATTTGTGATTTCGTATATCATCGTTTCAGTACACATTCATTAGAATCGCACCACCCATTTTCAAAAAAAAAAAAAAAAAAAAAAAAAAAAAAAAAATTGTATACAAATCCCCAATTTCCACCACAAAAGCTCTACACAAGCGACCGATACCACTAACACTAACAACAATGACAATCACCATAGATTTTGGTATTGCAAGCAATTTTCATTGGTTTGTTTAGCGAATTGGCTATTTAGCTTAGATTTCGCGTACACTCTACATCCGCCAAGATAAATATGCATGTATGAACGAATGTATGTGCATGTGTATGTATATATGTATATATGTATGCGCGTGTGATATATATAGCATAGAATGCAATTGAACTTAGATTAAAACTGCACACGTACATATGTGCATGCAAATGCACAGAAAATTGCCACATTGCTCACATTGAGTATGCAAAATGCACAAAAAAAGGAAATACGCTTCGGCAACTTCGTGGACTCTAGCGCGCTTCAGTGCGCGTATGTATGGACATGCATAAACACATACACACACACAAATAATATGATAGAAAAACACACATAAAATGCATTCATTTTTCATGCATTGACTAATAGACGGTTAGAGCAGCCAAAGCCCTGGGCTTCGCCGCGGATGATATCTAGTAAAAAAACTTAATTGCAGATCAAATTAGTATCCTCAAAAATGGTCTTTAAAAACTATTCTCAACTTTAGAAGAACGAGAAAGAACCCAAATTATGCTGATCTTGGATAATACTTAAGCAAAGCAATTTTACTTTTACCATTTACTTACCAGAAAAAATGTATTAATTCCTATGTCTCGAAAAAAAAGTATTTTAGTATTTACACCCACATAATAGAGGAAGTTGATGATATTTTTTAAATTAACGTGGCAAAGCGAGGCTCAACTCTATACCAAAATTCGTAGAGATTATAACATGGAATGCAAAAACACCGCTCAATTTAAATGGTTATAACTTAGAACTTGTACAGTGGTTTTACAGCTAAGCAGACTGTATCTAACCCGCTTTGAGTCACACCGTGCTCATCGCTCACAATTCATTGCAGATAGAGGTCGTATACATAATACATACATTTACATAAATGCAAGCACGTTGATCACCCCTTCTGCCTACACTGCGATGGGAAAATTGAAAGCGCAGAGCACATACTGATGGACTGCCACAGATTCGACACAGAACGCAACGATCTAGAACGCTATATGGGAAAAGCAGGTTTTCCGTAAGGCTTGCTGAAGGTTATGCTGTCCGATGAGGATATTTGGCACAAATGTGTAGACACCATCACGGGTCTTCGAATAGACGAAGGAAATGCGAACCGCGCAGAATTATAACGCACGCTAAGTGAAGACGAAGAATAACGTCCAGTGCCTGCCCTGCGAAGTAATATCGAAATTGATAGTCTCGCAGGGGTGTCACAAGCCCAGCGTACGAAGGAGGTTGGGTTTAGTCCGTAAGTGCCTGGAGGCAAATCGGGCATGCGGGCAGCACGGGCTGCAAAGCTTTCGATAAGATTCCTCGGTCTATACTTCCATATAAAGGTGTAAGGACTGAATTTCTTCAACACTAAATTCACTGGGTACCTTTTTATTTTTCAGTGCCTCAGAAGTCATTACAGATTGACGAAGTTTTCTAATGAATATAGATTCTTTTTCTTTCACTTATAATTCAGAAACATCAAATAATATTGCGGAAGCGGAGTTTCTCCTAACATTTGAGATGTGCGTCTTTTATTTTGTACCACAAATGAGGGGTCCTACAGTTTTGTGCCGACGCCGAACGCCATATGTATTTACATATATGAGAATCTTTTTCATGGCAGAAATACCCTCGGATTAAGATTTGACTTGCCCGGGCTGAGATTCGAACCTTGAGCTCAGCGGCATATCGAATTATAGCACGCACTGCTACACACTTGACCACAGCGACCAGCTTATTGTGAAAATGGCAGCTAATTCAATGAGAAAATTGCTGTGGCTGCTTTGAGATCAGCCTGACTGATGACTTCATACCCACACATTTGCGGTTATTCACGAGATTTTTTGGATCTGCACTTTGAACTAGTCAATCCCATTCCTGACAAAGTTTACGTTCCACGCACACTTAAACGAAAAAAAAAAATATTTTAGAATGTTCTTAGCTTAGCAAGATTTATTAAGCAATGGTTAATGGAGAGCAAATCGTGGACTTCTGGAGATATACGGAAGGGCTCAATTAGTCAACTTATTTGTTTGAGCTTTTAAGCGAACTTTTTTTTAAAACTTATCTTAACCAACAGAAGGATTTACTCGTATTTAACTATCAAAAAATCACTCCTGAAAGTTATAGCCAACCGTAAATAAATTTTGCGAACTTCTGAAAACAACCAACTTTATTGGATATGTGCAAAAAATCTAAAAATTTACATCATACCGAAAGTCTCGAAACAGACATTTATTTGCATGTTTACATTTCAGCTTACAGAAAATTCCACCTAAAAGGCAATGTTAATGCGATTTTGCACTTCAGCTCGCTACGCATTGATTTCGCTTGATTTGTATGAGAAGTGTTTTCTTTGTGAGTGTGTGTGTGTTGGTTTTTATTTTGTAACACCACAACTGTGCGAGTACTAACATTGGCATAAAGTCGTTGTGCTTATTTACTTTACTAAATGTTTGATTTGAAGTGTTGTGTAATTATTTCTTTTTTAACTGGATTAGAATTTTTTTTTAAATACAAGTTTATGTTTGTACTACTTACAAACAAACGCTAAGAATGTAATGTGAAAATACATTAGCAATGTTTTTGTGAATCATTAGTTCAGACCGTCAAACTATTGCAAGTTCTATTTTAAATAAAGCTACGAGTATGAAGCGAATAGTCAGCAAATTTATAAATAACCAATAAATAGACTACTTTCTTCAATTTTACGACACCAAAAATTGAGGAGAGTTGACAATATAATTTTTATTTCATATAATTTATTTTAATATAAAAAATAAGCCATCCCATATTAGGATCCAAGTTATTATTACAAGTTTGAAGTATTGTAGGACTTTGTATACCTGGGTAAGTTTTTAATTTATTTTTAAGAACTTTCAATTAATATACAATTCATTTTCGTATAAAACCCATATAAACATAAGTCTTAGAACTTGTAGAAAATTAAAAAAATAATCGAATTGTTATCCTTATTTCTCAAAAGTAATAAATTTTTTTGTGTATATATTTTTATTACCCATTCAATTCAAGTGTATGAATTTACCGTTGGTTATTAAGATTTTTTAAATTCAAATTGTGTTAATGCTGTATAAAAAGACAAATCTTGCAAAAAAAATTAAAAGGGAATGGCTGCGCACTCAGATAACTTTCAACACTTCTGAGAAGAAAGTTGGAAATTTGAATTAAAAATTATTGCGTATTTTTATGTTTTCAATTAATTTTGATCAATTTGGTTTTGGTTAGAGAATAAACCGTATTTGAAGTTATTCAAGATTTTTTTTTTTTCAAATAAATAAATAAACCTAATTATCACGCCAGATTGCATTTGTTTTCAAATGATAATTGAAGATATTTTTTAAATCCTCTCAGCACAGCTAAATTCATGGGTATATAAGAAAATTTCTCTGAACAACGGACTCAAAGTATTTGTAAAATCACAAGGATCCGTACATTTTTTCCAGCAAAAAATAGCAACTCATAGACGTGTATAGGCGTTTTGTAAAATTATTTAATCAAACCCAAAGTAAGTGTCTTTAGCATACACTGTGTTCACACACATTATGAGACATTTGGACAATTTATTTATTCTCCCATTATATAATATTATTTTTCGATTAAAACATCGTGAATTCTCTTACAAATACCAATAAAACAATTTTTTTTTAATTTTATAAAAAAATATAGAAAACATTTATCAAAATTTCATCAAAATTTTGACCATTTTAAAAAAAAATTTATAATTTGTTTGGCTCTCTTTCAAGTGTCTACGAATTATCACTGATTTTTGACAATTTTTTTACCGACGCTCTTTCGCAATTCCTTCCATATAAAAAATAATCGCAATTTAACCATTTTAGCATTTTTGCAGCTAAATTTAGCATTTTTTTTTTGTATTTAGCCGCAAAATTTTCATTTAGCATTTAGCATTTTTCTAAGCTTTTTGCGATTATTAATTTAGGATTTTTTAGCAATGTTCTATCCAAAAAATTTCATATTTTATAACCTTTTTTTATAAAAAAAAATCTGTTAATTTTAGTTGACCATACATTTATACATATAACCATGGCAACCATTTACGTAGTGATTAAAAAATAAAATCTGGCATCACAGCTCAATAGAACACCTGTGTTTTCATTCATATCCATATAAAAAAAAAAACTCCAATTTATTTAACATAGAAAATGGAAAGGTTGGTAGTAAACTAAAAAATTAAATTATGTGTAAAGTTAAGTAATTATAATGATTTTTATAGGTATCTTAAAAGAAGTGATCCAAATGATTTAGATATTGACGAAGTTAGCAGTGACTCCGAAGAAAACTCGTGCCGGCCCAGCACCAGTAAAAGGTAAATAAATACTTATTTCGTATGTTTAAAATGTACTAAAAATCCTATAAATATTGCAAAAAATATACCCAAAGAACCAGAAAAAGCTGGTTTAATGATCCGAGACTATGCAAGTGGATTGCCGAGCTAAATGATCAGGAGGTTAAGTGTAAATACTGTCATTGTACTTTAAAACCAAAACTAAGTACACTTCTTACTCATGGAAAAACTTCTAAGCATTTAGCAGCAGCTTCGCCTTTTAGAAAAAACAATCAAAAAACACTCGACTTTCACCCACTAAACAGCAATTCCAAAGTAAAAGCAGCAGAATTATTAGAAGCTTTATATGTAGAGGTACACACTACGATAAGGTCAGCCGATCGTTTAGTCCGTTTACAAATATATATATATATATATACTTTTTCTTTTATGTATGTAAGACTCTTGATGTTTCTTTTTTATTCAATAAATAGTTTTTTTTGTTGTTTGCAATGGCTCAACAATACATGGTTGAATTATTACATGACATTGTTTTATTCTAATGAAATATATTTATAAGGCAACATTGAATACAAAATTTTAAAAAATAAACGCTTTATAGTGATAATTTTATTTAAAAAAAAAACGTTTTTAAATTTAGCATTATTTTTTGGCATTATAATATTTTTTTAGCATTTTTTAGCATTATTTTAATTTTTAATTTTATTGCATCTGGTCACACTGGTTGTATGGAAGAAAACTGCCAGTAAAAAAATTGTCAAAATCAGTTACAACTTGTAGACACTTGAAATATGCAATTTCTAACTCTAAAATTGAATGAGCTAGAAAATTGCATACTCAAAAACTATCGAGAATTTCATGAAATTTTGTGAAAGCATTGTATATTTTGTAATATGTTTAAATAATGATTGTTTATGGTTGTTTTTCAAGGAATAATCATATTTCACTTGAAAAATAATATTTTTGAATTAGAAGAGAAATAAAGCTAAATCTGTCAACATGTGGTTGTGTTATAATTTGTGAAAACAGAATATTATTATAGAAGAAAAATCTGTTATCCTAACATTTTAGACATACGATGTGTTATATTTCGGTGTGTATCTATAATTTTATTGAACATTTTAACAATTTTTTTAAGCTTCAAAAATGTTGGCCTCTTTTGTCTTTTTTCTAAAAAAGTCCACAAAAAAGTTAAACTGACACTCATCATAACCCTCAAAATAATTATAAGTGATTGTTTAACAAAATGCAAAATTTTTGTCAATTCCTAAATTGAATCCTTTAGGGGACATTGCTGCACCTCAGTAAAGGAATAATGTTACTCATACGCCTTCGTATAACTCAATAACTTAACATCCATTTTGTACATTTTTATGCGTAAAATGTTTGCATGACATATTTTTATCAGTTTGTTAATTTAAAACTACAGTATTTATAGCTATTGTGATTCAAGAATTAATAAATATGCAAGTCTGGGCAGTAAATGAAATTTTGTTGATATCTGTGATTTTAAGCATTTTAGATTGAATTGATGCCAACAGCAAACGCTTCCAACAATAGAAATTCAAAATATTTCAAAATTAGCCTTCATATACATACATATATTCTTTATAAAGAGAAAAAAAGAATATTTAAAGTTCCCTTTGTTTTTTTTTATTATTTTTTCGGTTGTCAAAATTTTCAAATTTAACAAAAAACGTAATTTTTTCACCCATTCCTTAAAAATCTTCAGAATTTTACATTGGTGCCTCAAATTATTAATATAAGAACCTTATTTTAGATTATATAAATATATATGTGTATAAAATGTGGGATGTCAAGTTTTTGAGTTATACCACGTGATGCCCTGAAAACAAAATCAAAAAATCGCAAAAACTTTGGGAAATCAATATGATATTTGATTCTATAAAACAATACCAGATCAAAAAAGTAATGTCTCTTAAAAGGGGTTTAAAACTTTGATCACATTGTTCCCCAGTATAATGTTTAACAGACTCTAAAAACTTTTCTTCGGATAATCTTAAAATCCCTTATAAAACGACATAGGCAAATGGATATTGTATGTATGTATACGCAGATTCTTTGTGGTTTATCTCAGTGAGAATTTCGAGACAATGAAATCTTTTACTTTAAGGTGAGGTAAAGGCATTTTTCTCCAGCGAATAGATCGCTTCAGAACTCTTTTAGAGCTTCCACATCCTGTTTAAAAGAATCCAAATTGTGCACACTTGTGGATTCCTTTGACTGACTTGGGATAGATAAATTTTAGGCCAACATATAAATATATACAGCGAAATGATAAGAATGAAAAATGAAATCAATTAAGCTTTAACAATCAGCCTATGTCAATCGCTTCATTTGTGCACACGATTAATCAAGTAAAAATTAAGTTAATCGTAAAATAAAAAATTATAGTTTAGGAGAACCCAAAAATCTGCGATATCTCAGTAACTATTGAAGATAATTTAATCTTACATTTCCGTTCTGCAAAACTGCTTAAAGAGGTTTTTCATTAAATTTTACGTTCGAGTTAATGACGAATCTGCAAATTTAATCAAATGCTTAAATTTTTATTTATGTACATACATAAAAAGAACACTTCCGACTTTGACTGAAAAGACCATTTGAACAGAAATCGTATATTTGCGAAAGAACGTCAGTAAAAGATTTTCAAAAATTCAAGGTACTTGAAACTTGCATTTTATTTTACTAAAATGGAATGAGCAACAAAGCTGCGTCCCCAAATGTTTGTAATTTTGTCAAATTTTGTTAAAGTATTTTGCAGTTTAAAAAAAGTTTCATACATATGTTTTTATAGTTTTTGTGGGAGAATTCAATATATTTAAATCGAAAAATAATTAGAACTAATTTTGAGAAAAATAAATTTTCCAAATGTGTTAATTGTTTGGTTGTACTATAATTTTTAAACTGAGTGTATAACAATGCTTGTGGGAATTGTATTTCTTTGTTTTCAACATTTCCTTCTCATTCTGCGCGAGTAGCAATTTTTGTTTGTACTGCTATTGACCATGGCATCATAATTCACTTCTCAAGTTATATTTAAAAGAAAAAATATCGCATTAGCCGCTAGATAACAACGCAGCAAAAGATAAATATTACGAATATAAAGGCGGCAGAAATAGAATTGCAACGATGTGTCAGTTTTGTGCAAACAATTTCCATACGAGTAGTCGAGCTGCGAACTAAGA
This sequence comes from Philophylla caesio, assembly GCA_963971545.1. Lineage (NCBI taxonomy): Eukaryota > Metazoa > Arthropoda > Insecta > Diptera > Tephritidae > Philophylla > Philophylla caesio. Next base: position 96,343,188 of record OZ020608.1, on the reverse strand, counting down.
AAATATGTGGCAAGAATGGCAGAAAAATGAGATTTTCAAAATTATAAATGGAATTTCGAGTGAGCACGCCAGCGAAGAGCGCTGATGTCAGAGTTGATGAAAGCAAAACTGAAGAATTTATTGTGGAATGAGTTAAAGCGGAATGTGTGGTCAGAAAGTAATTTATTATGCAAAATATAAAAGCGTTGCATAGATGTTTTTCATACAGTTTGTGTGTTTTCGAGCTGACTGCTTCATTGAAGCTCGCGCTGACGACGACGGAACTGCAGCTGTCAACCACAGCTCTAATCAGCGCGATGATGAGAAGTATGCACAAAATTTTTGTGGCCAACATTGGCGGCTAAGTGCTGATGCTACTGTTGCTTGCTGTTGCTTTCCATATAGTAGTTGCTGTCGATGTGGCGAAAAGTGCTAGCGACGCATAGTTGCGCGTTGCACAAACGGAATGATGTGTGCGCAAACAAATGCCGCAACACTGCGTGGCCGCGCAATGACGTCAAGAAGAAAAAAAATGTTTATCACTTTGGTGGCAAGAGAAGAAAAATGCACAGAAGAATAGCGAATGTAACATGAAAAGTGTTCACAATGAGTTATGGCGTGGTTAAAGAGAGAGGCGCGTTCGGTCGGTTATGGAGTAAGCGATGGAATGAAGTGCAATTAGTTAAATTCCATTTAGTACCTGCTGGATTTTCAAACACTTTAGTTGCTTTCGTCGAAGCACTTACTGAAACTGTTAAAGGGACGAAAGGCAGCAAGCGGGCAAGTTAGACATTTAAATGGGCCAAAAGACGGTGTACTCATGCAAAAGAAAAAGTGGAATCGTGTGCCTTCGTGTTAATTGATTTTTATTTCTGGTTGTCTTACGAATGTAAATTTCACTTTTATTTATAAATTTCAGAGTAAGCAAAATATACTTTATTTTAAATATTTTTGAGCTTTAAGGCCGATTGGTTTATTGGAAAATTATTAGGGAAAAAAACAACAATGCTCAAAGCGGTAAAAGTTATAGTACTATTTCGGAAATCACCACTTTTCCTCATCCGACTTCTTTCTTCTTTGCTTTCGCGGGAAGAAGTTGGCAAAATCCAAGAATAAAGAAGTCTGATGAGGAAATGTGGTGATTAATGACGCCGCCGCTTTTTTCCATATATCATCGTGCCAGGTACGAAAAATACAGCATTTCATATTTCCTCAAGTCAATCGGGAATAAATTGTGAAAAAGGAAGAAAACTGAGTTATACTCTGTTATACATTTCCTGCCTAGGCGAGTCAGGTCTATTCAAACCGTAATGAGGCAGAAACTCTTCTGAAGACGACCCACAGCTTGTACAAAAGTTTCAAAAAGTTGACGGAAAAATCTTAACCAAATACGAAACAAACCAGGCAACGGAACTATCCACGAAGTGGTCCATACTATGGAGCGCTAAATAGATCAAAACGAATATGTCCCTGATATTGAAAGTAATTCCATAAGTCAAAACAAACGCTATCGGATAGTACTAAAGAAAATCAAATTAGGATACAGTTTGCGAAGGTTGAATTCTAACACTTAGTCTGTAGTAATGACTTGATAAAGAAAACCTCTTCAGGTAAATCGTGCGCTATTTAATGGACTCAACACTGGAAGGCGTCTCAAAGTGAATATGGCAGTATTGCTTACGAACTTACTCTTCTAAAACGGAACTCGCCTTGTAAACGAAAAAATTTCACTTCATACGATTTAATCCCAAATTGAGCAAGAAATATAGCGTCAAGATATATAGGAGAGAGCTAAAAAGCATCTAGTTAGTCGCTTACTCGGCCTGTAAACTGGAAAAATCATTGGTGTCTACATTTCATTCACTAGACCAATCAAATCTTATAGAGCTGTAGTCAAACGACAAGAAACTCTTTCGGATAACACAACTACAGAAAAATTTTTTAGGAATACCAGAGCGCCACTTTTAAGCCAGTAACTAAGGAAATTATGCACTGATTATCGGCGAGCGAAATTTCTAATAATTCTCAGATGTGTATGTTATTTATATTTTAAAAATAAATTGTTAATTGCTCCCTTCAACATTTTCATGTTGATGAAAGTTAAGTAGATATGCAAATTTTCAACCGAGTTTTTATAAAAAATAATTTGTATACTTGTTAATAAATATACTTGTTTATACCAAGCAATGCTCTGTAGTAATTCCAAATTCAAAGTTAATTTGGAATAAAGGATTGGTTTTAGGTATGCACTCTGGTACACGGATTGATCAAAAACGGACGAAGGGAGACGGGTGTAGGAATATATGTTCCTGGCCTATCGTATATCAGGCTGTGGAAGTTCATTCACCGTTCCTTGGGATCGGAACCCTTTTGTGGCCTCATCTGGGCCACGACCACAAAATTCATATGTGTATGAATCATCTGAAAGATCGCTTTTTTCTTTATAATTTCGGTAAAAACCGAAAATCGAATAATAACTAGCTAATAATTTAATGGTGAATCAAGGTTTGGGGGGTGTTTAGCAAAATTTGTGTTTCGAGAGTTTAAATCTATAAGACCTAGAAGAAAAATAATATCTCTTTACAGGTAGTTTTGAGCGTCGCTCCGAGTTTTAAGTAAAACAAGGAAATTTAACGTGAGAAACCAGGCCAATTTTGGGCAAATATTGATTGGGCCGATATTGATTGATATACATTTATTTCAAACCAGACATACCTGCAGCACGTTGCGATAGGTTAGGACTTATAAACAAGGATATTGATGGAATTATCAATCGACGATACGGCCTTTCAGTGCAGGCTATACATAAACTTTGGAGAAAGCAAACAGTCTTCTTCAAATTCTTGAACAAGTTTAGATAAATATATAGCGAATATAACAAATACAAATTCAAGGACAGAATGAGTGAGAAGCCAGTCAGAGAAGTAGACACCTCTCTACCGTCACCATTTACTCAGATATTTTGTGCCCAAATTGTATCAACACCTAACTACTAATAACAATACAAGATCGATTTACTTCAGCATTACAATTTTGTCGCAAACACTTTGTAAATAATATTTTGATATGGTTCTGTCTCGGTGCTCTACAACTTCGCGATTAATTATAATTTGCTTGCAGTGGAAATTAATCAGCTTTGTACAAGTTTCAGCCCCCTCACATAAGCACAGCGTTAATTAATCAACAACAAGTTGATGTTGAAATAATTACGTAGTAGAGAGTACCTGCTCTGTCACAAATAAAAATCAAGGCGCTAGACCACGTACATAGACTGCTCACAGTTGCAGCAGCGTGAATTAAATTTGGCCAACATTAAAGAACATCCACGCCGGTCACAAGTAGGTAGACTGCCCCAAATCTGAAGCATAATTATTTCCGTGCGAGTGTGTATGTGTGTATTTAAGTAAGCAGTGAAAAATCAGAGTGAAAGGGTAGTTCATGAACTGGTATTAAATAGAGATAGTTAGTCATAATATGTACATAGTTAAAAAAGTACCGGCCGGTATATTCTGCGCCATCGCTTATTTCAATGACAATGAAAATATTGTTACTCATTGATAGAATTTTGGTTAAGTTAAAATAACGCAAAGGTTTGCTATATTGAAAGAAAAATTAACATGCAGCTGATGAATTGCAAAGTAAAACGATCGTAAACAAGTTTCGATCTAGTTAAATCGTCTGCAGGGTTAGATATGAAGTAACAAATATGTACATACACACCAACACACATATAGGAACACATCTCCGATTTGCGGCTGCCTTGCTCTAATGTACTTCATTACTTTGCCTGTTGCTTCTCTTTCGACGTTCGTCGGGTGTTTTACAGAAATTATGATTCCCTTGGTAGCAATTCAATCCTCTAATGTGCATGGAGGGCTTGTAACTCCTTACGTACGAGTACATTCATGAAAGTGTACATATGAATAAATACACGCATACATACATACATACTCGTACATTTAGTAACATTTTCATATATGAACTTAACTTGGAGACGCTAGCATCGTACCCTTCGTAAGTGTTCAACCCCTGCCAATAGTTTACTGTTTTATTTCTTTCTTTTGGCTAATTACAAGCAACTTAACAGTAATATCGGCATGTCGGCTTGGTGTTGCTGCAGTTTGTCGTTTTCAAACCACTCGTGCATAAATTTTCTTAAGTGTACTTTTGTTGCAATTGAATTCAATGCTGCAGCATACAGAACATATCTTACATTACATACAGTACATACATATGTATGTACATCGTGCGCTTTGATAAATGAATCTGTAGTGGCACGTTTTGTAGAAGAAGAAGAATAGGCATACATGTTTTAATTTTTTTTTTTTTTGTATTTAAAAAGCATCAGCGGTGTACTTTTGGGCATTCTTGTGGCAAATTGATTTTTAGTGAAGAGCCTTTTAACTTGGTGCATACAAAAAGTAAGGCAAGTAGATAGTTTAGTTTGGCAGGTAAATAATTTGTGAGATACTGCGGGGCTATTAAGTTAAGACAATTAAAAATGGGAGTGCAGTTGTCAGTGCCCAAAATTATCCAACTAATTTATTAATGCGTAAAAGTTTGTGAACCATTTTGTTAATTACCTTTCCACTCCGAAACTGCTTAATGGATTAGGAGCATGAATAGAATGAAATAGGATTTGATTTAATTTAAAGTGATACTTTTAATCAAATATTGTAATTTAAATTTTTTACACAGAATTTTTTGTGTTTGTTGTCTACTAGTTTTTAGTACAACAAAGTTGAAGTTTCAAGTTGTTAGATTACGTTGTAATAAATGAAAGCAAATAAGAGAAAATTCTCAAGACCGCTAACGATCATTTTGAATTTACAGTTGCACAAGAACTAAGATTATTTTACTTAACACAAAGCATAAGCAAAACGGATGTGTTTCTTTTACATCAGGTTAAATTTGACATGAAAAAAAGTATAACTTGAAAAATCGTAAGAGTATGAGACAAGAAATAGTAGTTATGGCTTGAGTTTAGAAATTAAATAAAAGTCGTAAAATATTTTAGAAATATTAACAATTCATTTCCCGAGAAAACGTATTTATTCCTGAAATGTTTTGAAGAAGCTTTGAACTTTATTAAAATTTAGAGCTTAAAATATATGTATATGCTAAGGTGGCCCTAACAAGGTAATCAGTGAATTTTTAAACATTAACCCCATGGATGAGGTCGAAAGCATAAACACAAAATCTGTGGGAAATATTAACTCCGTACATATCCACCCTTTGCTATATAAATTTGCTTTATAAAATGTCGATGAACTTTACAAAGGAAACCCAAGTATGAATGTATATTTTAGGTACAGAAAAAGCGTTGACGAAATATTTAAAATTTGGTCAATTGGCCATTATTTCGCATAAAATGTTGTCTACTGAGCTTGAATGTGAATTTAAATCCATTGAGCCGATTGATCCCAGGCAGACGCCTTATTTTAGTAAAAATAAGCTGTGGACTTTGGAAGACGTGCAGGTCTTCGGTTTGTGTGCGCACTAAATCTCTTTCTCTATTTGTCGTAACATCTTTTTATCGTACAGCAATTGGAGTAACTTACAGTTACATATATGCCGATGGCGAGAGAACCTTTTTATGGCGACAACTTGACTGAAATGTATTATATGCTAATTAAATTAAATTTAAGGTACACAAAACTCATTATTGTTATTGAGCGAGTTGAATTTTTTCCAAAAAGAAAAACGAAATTTACATAAATCATAAAAACCGTTCTACATTTTTTTAACTGTTTATTTGGCTTCATATATATTTTCACGAACAAGTTTTACAAGCCATATAATGGTTAAATGCCGGAAAACGGAACTTTTTTTCATTTGTGACCTAGGTCATTAAAAATTTAAAGCATATTTAATATATACATTTATCCTTCAGTTGGGTTAACTATTTGAAAATTGAAAGTAAACGTAAGTGAATCGCCGGATGTCGGCCATCGTTTCTTGAAATGCGTACGGCGCCACCTAGCGGTCATAAGCGCAATTAGTAATAACAAAAAAGTTTCGCTTCACCATTAGATGTCGCAACACGCGGTTAAAACTTTTATTTGGCCGAGTGCCGTCCATTGCTTCATTCTACGTTTTACTTTAGTTTCAACATTGAACGCTTTAGTCAATATGCCGCCCTAGTCAGTATATATACGAAAGTATTAACAGGATTGTCGAAAAGGATATAAAGTGAAAAGTAAGCAATGTTAAGTTATCTATTATCGAATGCATGCATACAAAAATATTATTATACATACATACATACATACATACAAATGCACTTCTGTATGAACGAATTTTTTAATCAACATTAACTTAATTGTATTAAAAATTATATGTAACCCAAAAAAACAAATTGCTAACCCACCGCATATTATAAAAACTTCAAAATTTTTCATATGAATTTTTTTTCATTTTTCGGGTTTTTAGCTCAATCAATTTATTGAAAATTGGTTTATTCACGTACATATTCTTCGAAAATTTCACATAATTTTGTTAAATTGTTTTAAAGTTTCGAACTGAATGAAATTAATTTATATAAAAAGTTTTACCTTATAACATTTATTTATTTAGTATTTTTTCTTTTTAAGGTCGTTCATTATATTTCAAAAACCTCTTTTTGCAAAATTTCAAACACGTTAACTTTTAAAAATTATCAAAAAAATATTATAAAAATTCCAAAATTTTTTATCTGAATTTTTTTGTAAATTTTCGGGTTTGTAGCTCAATCAATTTATTAGAAATTGGTTTATTCACATTCATACATATTTTTTCGAAATTAATTTATATAAAAAGTTTTACCTTATAACATTTATTTCTTTAGTTTTTTTTTTCTTTTTGAACGTCGTTCATGATATTTTAAAAACATCTTTTTGCAAAATTTCAAACTAGTGACCTTTTAAAAATTATCAAAAAAATATTACAAAAACTCCAAAATTTTAAATCGGAATTTTTTGGCATTTTTAGGGTTTGTAGCTCATTCAATTTATTGGAAATTGGTTATTCACGTACATATTTTTTTAAATTTTTACAAAATTTTGTTTAATTGTTTCAAATTTTCTAACAGAATGAATTTAATTTGTATAAAATAAAATCACAAGAAATAAAACAAATAATTAAAATTTTTTAACATGAGTCGATATATACATAACTTAAATACACACCTTATTTTTTTTTAATTTTTATTGGTATATATTTCTCTATAATCTGAATACATATGTATGTATATACCATATACATATGTACTTTTAAATATATACTACCAAAAGGCGTCCTACATGGTACGTATTTTACACAAGTAAAGTAAATTTTGAATATCGGTAAGCTGCTTTAGAAAATTAGCATAAACATATGAACCCACTTTTTCACCCTCGGTTTTTTAACCCAGTCATGAAATATTACCTTTCAGTGGTGGTCATTTTATATGTGTAATAAAAGTAGTAGATTTACCTGTATAAAATACACCTTCCTTTTACCACCGTAATACACAAAAAGACAAACTTTGACTATTTATTTTTATTTTATTTACTTTCATAATGTTCGAGCAAAAACTTTATAAACCTAATTTTAGAAGTTAATTTAAAATATCCTCATAATTTTGAAATTGAAACATATAAGAAAATGTTCAGTGAATTTTAGTATAAAAAGATGAAAATCTCATGTAAGTCTATAATTACGTTGCTATTTAACATTTTTGTATTTGATTTTTTCCACAATTTTTCCACAATTTTTCCTATTTAACCCATGCTCGACATTTTTCTTAAACTATAGGAAACCAACGATAGTTTCCAGCTACTTAATACTTGCACTTTACCTTACCTAAGTTAGAAGGCGCTAAAAAAACATACCCAAAACAACAAGTAACAAAAAAAATTTAATTTCAAAATTCTGAATAAACTTTTTTGAATTATAAAAAATGTTGCGTGAAGTGTGAAAATTGGGTTAACATCGATTTCGCTAGAGAATAAAAAAAAATATTGGAAATTAAATAAAAGAAAAGTAATTGCCGAAAGTTGTCAAAAATGGTGTGTCGTATGATTTTGATACGCACCATAGTTACCTAAGGTTCTTTCAAATTTGGTCGAGGAAATCGGTTTTTTTTAAGGAATATACATAGAATATCCGTACAAAAAAATTTTTTCGATACAATCGATATTTATAGAATTAGAGCGTCTTGAACCCAGCTAAGTCGCGCTCGCTGAGGTACGCTTATGCGCTTTTTAAAAACTGTAAACGCGTTTTTCTCGAAACCATGTTTTCCATCCGAATTTCAAGCCTTACCTTATTCAAAATGTACCTGAAAAAGCATAATTTTTGGCATGACATATACCTAAAATCACCATAAAAAAATATAAAATGATAGTTTTTAAACGAGGCCAAATTAAAAAAAAACTTTAAAATTTTTTTTTCAAATGTCTATAATTTAGTTAATTTTTAATCGAAATTTTTTGTAATTAAGTATAAGTGATAGGGAATTTTAAAAGTTTTAAGAAATGGTAATCATCGCTCATCTCAGTTTACCACAAGAGTGTGCAGACTCGAACTTGGGAGACGATGTTTCGCGTGCATCTACGTCGACGCGTGGTCGACGTGAGCCGCCAATTTGAATTTCGGCATGATAAAAATATCAACGTATTCAAAAACAATAAACACGTTTGACAATCAAAAGTGGATGTTCGTATGTCATTTCATTATCCCACAAAACATTCTCAAACTTTGAGGTATTTTCGACCAAATCTGAAAGAACCTTCCCTTAATAAAGGTGTGCCCTAACTCATTTTTATTTCGAGTCCAGATTTATATAAAATTTGTGCAACAGCTCAGAATGTAAGCATGTACATATATATATAATAGAAATCGAAAGCATATTCACTAGTTTTATTAAAAAAGAAAGTTGTTTAAAACTTAATGTTGACTAAAGTCAATTCTGCGATATATTTCAAACTTTGCTTGATGGGAAAAATGTGAGATAGGTTATTTCTTTAACTTATGCCTGTTTTTCAATATTGAAACATTTTGTTTTATTTATTTAATTTATAAATATCGTTATAAGTATGTATGTTATATTTAAGGGGTAATCCTACTTTGTGAACTTAAAATCAACAGTCAGCTTTATGACTTTGTCAAATGAAAACGAATTGTTATATTATATTATGGTTTTGCATACAAACTTGTTTCTACATATGTTGACGTATATAAAACAATTTTTTAAGAATGTTTTCAAAATAAAATGTCGGCCCAACATTTGTTGCAAAAAAAAACAAGTTTTTTTTTATAGATCTTTATTGGCCGCAACGATTTCGTTAGCAATTTTGTACCTAGAACAAAAAATCAAAAAGAATCTGAAAATACACTCAAAACCGAAGTGAACATTTTTGATAAATATTGAGTTTAAAAAAATTGCGTCGATTTGGATGAAAAAATAGTGTATTTGACGTAAAACTCGTTGCAAAATCAGACAGAAATTTTTTCATTGAAAAATCCTACGATGTACACCAGAAAATGTAATCAGCAATCTGTATGAAAAATTGCAAGTCAACCCGTTGAGATACAATGTAGGCGTAAGTCTTTCGGCCAACTCAAAAAACATGGTTTTGAGTAAAACGCGTTTGAAGGTTCATACTATACGCGAGGAACGGTGATGTGACGTTACTCTGAAAATCGGCTTTTCAAATACCTTCGGGACTTTGTCATTGCGCAAAACCTTTTGAATATCATTGGGCGATATATGTTGGAGCAAAAAAACTTACAAAGTAGGATTATCCCTTAAGCGGCTGAAAGCTAAAAATTAAAAAAAAAATTATAATAATATTTTTTTAGTACAATTTCAAGACACCCATACATATTATAGTCAAAGATTTCTATACAAAATGGATATCGATGGTATTTTATATGCCTTTGTCGATATTATAACGAAAAACTAAACAATTGTATAATCACCCATAAAACTTGAACTGTTTGTGAGCCACTGACTCATTTTATTGCCAACGATAATGAAAACCAAACGCCAGTCGTTGAGCGAGCGTAATAATTTCACAGCCCAGTAGCGATCAGTCGGTGTGCGAGGGCTCAAGTGCGGCAATAGGTTTTCTATTAGCGCGGACGAAAATGGCAAAGTGCGCAACAATTGCACGAAAATAAACCATTTAAATCAATGCATTTATTTGTTTAAAAAACAATTAAAACTTTAAAAGCGATTTGTAACTAATTTGAAATACAAGTGAATGTTAAATAAAAGCGAGAGAAGGAGTACCAGCGTTGACTGGCAAAGCAAACTAGCGCAAGTCAACGAAAGCATTTTTTGAAGGTAAACATGTGTATTAAAATAGCAACAACACACACGTTATCAATAAACAAGTCTGTGATAAGATAACAGTAAACAATTAAAGAAAAAATGTGTTACTAAATTAAGACGATTTTAAAAGAAAATAGGTTAAAAAAATTGAAACAAAAACGAATTGAAGCGTGAAGTAATTGGCGACATTGAGCAAAAGCTCTCACACAAGTATTTACATACATATCTTAGAATTTGCTGACATGCATTTGTATGTATGTATGTATACGATTATAAGTCTATCTATGAAAGGCAAGAAAAGGGTCGTACGATTAGCTTTACTTTGACCAAAAATGCTATGTAGCCGTGTGCCACCAGCAATACATTGAAAAAGTTAGAAGAGCAGGTGGATAGTGCGAGTACTTACTTTACTTTTTTTTTGTTGAACGTAAACTTAGTGATTTTTGGAAAGGCTTTGGTGTGAATAAGTGTTTTAAAGCTACGAATTATTTAATTTGAATGATCGATTCAAAATTAAACTGTTTTAATTTTATTCGAATTTAGTAGTAAATTTACTTATATTAATTTTTTCGCATTTATTTGAAATATTTAAATAAGTTTTATTTTAAAGTTTAGAGCGAGTCACATCTCGTTCAAGGAACTCGTTAAAAAAAAACCCAAAAAACTATTTATCCGTAAAATATCACCGATCGTTGGTTTAAAATCGCGAAAATGTTTAAATAAAGTAATAAATGCAATGAACGTTCACAACACAAAAAAGACACGCTTAAATGTATTGAGGTATACAAAAACTTCTTGCATACTAAAACAAAAATTAGCACCACATTGCGAAGTGCATAATGCGAACAAGAGAGCAAAAACATTTCACAGCCAAGTGCATTTAATTACAATCAGACTCAAACAAACGCCCAGTTATCTGACTACAAACGTGTGTAAGTGCAAAAACATAGATACACATGTAAACATTGTGTACTTAGATACTTAGAAACAAGTGCAGCCATACACACGCCGCCGCGCCGTTCTTGGCGCTTTTGCATTTGCATTGTGAGTTTGACTGATTTTACAGCTTGGGCGGCGATTACCATAGCTTTCCTAAAGCCATCAATTTACACTACACCTTAGCACTCCAACACACGCATTTGCAGTACAGCGAATTACACTTGTAATTTGCGTGTACCCAGTAGGAAAAAAAAATACTTGCGAAAAATTTAAGTTGTTCCATAGTAGTTGCTACCCTTTTTTATATATACTTTTTTATGTTATAGAAAGCCGCATATTGACCGATTTGGGCAATTTATTTTTCTGCTTATTAATTAAAATTATGTTTCAAGTAGTATGGTGCATTATCTAAGAAGGACCCTAAACACCCATTTTTTAACTAGTTACAAAATGTACAATGATTTAATAAAATTTCATTGCAATTTCGAATTTGTTTAGAATTTTCTTGAGTATGCAGTTGTGTGGCTCATTTATATTTAGTACTAGAAATTGTAAGTTTTAAGTATCTACAAGCTATCACTTTGTTAACTGACGGTTTCCGCCATACAACGCAAAAACGCGATTATTTTTTATATGGAAGGATTTGATCAGTAATTATTGGTAGCCAAAAAAAAATCTTTCTAAAAGTTCAAAATTTTGAAGAATTTTTGATGGAGGTTTTCTAAATTTTTATGAAATTGAAAAAAAAACCGTTTATGAAATATATGCGTCAATTTGTGTTTGTGCTTTAATTTATGAACAGAGTCGAACAGTTCATGTCTATTTTATTTGTATGCCGTACCGAAATTGTAATATTCAATTTTATTTTTCATAAGTGTTTCTTACTTATTCTCATTAATATACATATATTTTGGTAAAAATTTCACTTTTTCATAGGCAAATTCAATTTAACTTAGTTAAACTTCTTAAAGTGAAATTTGGTGTGTGTACTTGAATTTTGATGGGTCCAATAATTTGCTGAAAACTTGAGCATTCCAATATTTTTAGCAAATTTACAAACAATTTTAAATTACTATCGTTTTCATAAAACCAAGATACATTTTTTTGTTTTTGATGTATAAATTCGTAAACATTTTTGAAAGAGTTTTCTTATGTTCTATTTAATAAAAATTCTAATTAAATATTTATTATAGCACTTTTATGAATTTAAGCTTCCGATATGTAAATTAACTGTTTTTTTCAAAATTTTAAATAATTTTCCGCCACCGTCCGTTACAAGGCGAATTCATTTGACATATAAGTAAAAAAAAATTTGTGTATTTTGTGTTGAACATGTCAGAAAAACCGAATGGGCGGAAACCCAAATTTGGCTCGTATTTCGGATTTATAGTAAAAATAATCTATTTTATGTCCCTATAAAATTCTCGCAATACACCGTTGAATTTTCCATCACGATTGTAAGTAGAAATGGAAAATGTAAACAAAATTACTATTTTGACACTTCCACCGTGCAAGCCGAACATAAAACAAGCAATCAGCTGATGGGAAGATATCACCTTCTATGCATTCGCCTTGCTCCATTATGTGCTGTGAAATTTTAAGAACTCTTCAGAACTTATTGGATACCAGTGAATTGATTTGAAATTTTGTAATTTTGAAACGTTATACTGAATAATTTCATTTAACAAAAATTAAAACAAAAAATATAAAATGGCGTTTCTTTTAAATACTGATAAGGCAAAAAAGAGGTTTTTGTTCAACAAGTATTATTTCAATAAAAGAAGTTATTGTTTAACATATCTTAAACTCGAAAAAAATTACAGTTTGGTATAGAAAAAGTTATGACTTACTTTAGAAAAGGAGCTTGAAAATCTCTTGTCTTTGGGCTTTGTATCTGCCGAAATATGTATAAAAAAGTTCGAAATTTCCCAAAAAAAAAACGCTAAGCAGAAAAAATTTATAAATTAAAACTCACAAAAAAATGTCACTTGGGTGTTCAGTTCAATATACATAGTACCTCTTTTCTGAACAGCGAACCACTTCTTTTTTCCTGCAGGGTAGTATTCCCAATAAACAAACTTTTTCACAGCGCTTGGTGCTTAACCAGCTCTAATATTGAAACAGATGCTATGGAATTTTGTTACTTAGTACAGATTAAGTAAACTAAGCTTAAATAATTATATGGTTCTTCGTAAGTTACAGAAGTATTTATTGCAACAGTAATGCTATGAAGCCAAAACCAATTTTAGGTTTTTTCTATATAAAAATCAATATTTTTTATATGCTTGGGAAAAAGTTTCACATACGGGAAATTTGTGTATGTTAAATGATAGTCCTATACAGTTTTGAGTATCCGATATGAACGGGAGCATTTAACAAAACTTGTTTTGAACTACTTTACTTTTAACTACTTGGAGCCATTTTCGTCCATATGAACTTCAACTTGCAATGACTCTAGAAAGTTAGTTGCAATGACTTCTAGAAGCAATTTTTTTCTACTCAGTTTTTTTTTTAAACGAAAGAGGTTTCTCTTTTTATTATAACTTAACTTATTAATTTTTTGGATAATTTATTGAACCTAAACTCAAGACAATAGGGATGTTTAAATGCTGATGATCTGATAATTATTATTAAAATTATATAAAATGATGTGTATTAAAGCTATAATTTTTGCCAACTTCGAGGAATTAATCTGGGTTTTTATTAGATTTCGCTCTATTTAAACTTTAATTCCTGCTCGTTTGGACCTAGTTTTTGCAAGTTATTTAATCATTTGATATGATATCGCATAACATCCTCATCTTAAACTTCCCTACTAAATATCTCACAATTTTGACTTGATACGGTTTTTTAAACTGAAAATAAAGTTAACGAATATTTTTGAGCTTTAAGGTCGATCGATATATTGGAATATTATTAGGAAAAAAACAACAAAGCTCAAAAATATTTAAAATAAATAGTTATATGCCCAAACAATAACAAATAAAATGTATAAAAGGATGAGCCAGCCTTATACAAACAAATTCTAACAAAATAGAAATCGTACAAACAACAACTACACAGTCAAGTAGAAATAGCGGCAGTACAGCCGCACTTGATTGAAGTAAGTTGTGAAGGGAAAGCCGGAAAAATAACAACAGCTCACACTGCGTAAGCTTAGCTGAATGCGTTTAGCTGCCGGCTTAAGTATTGCGCATGTTGTTGCGGGTTCGATTCCCGCAGAAGCCAAGAAGAAAAAAGTCTAATGAGGAAATGTGGTGATTTCCGAAATAGTACTATAACTTCTACCGCTTTGAGTATTGTTGTTTTTTTCCTAATAATTTTCCAAATAAACCAATTGGCCTTAAAGCTCAAAAATATTTAAAATAAATAGGTATATGGCCCAACAATAACAAATAAAGTTAACGAATTCAGCATTTAGATTTAATCTATATAATCAAAAATAATCGAAGTCAAAGACAATTAAAGTTAGATTTTATGCCACAATTATGTCATTATAATTGTAAAATTTTTATTTTTTATTTGGTAATTTTCTGCGTTATGTATAATTACGGTGGATCTTTTTTTTTCTGAGTGGTTTCACTTTTTTTGATGTAAAATTTTATAAATTGTTTCGCCTAGATATTCAAATATTTGTACTCAATTTTTTACGCTAACGAAAGAAAAACTAGATGGTACTTCATTACATTGCCAATCACACACAGGTACTTATGTAGATTAATGCCCGAATTCTGCAACTTAGTATAATCTTAAGTCTCAAAATGTGCTAGAGATTATTGCTTTTCCTCGCTTTCACATTTTGTTTTTTTGTTTTAATTTAAATTAAATTTTAGAGACTTTATTTGGAGACTAGAGGCTTTATTTTGAAACTAATGAATGCCAACAGGTCTAAAATTGTGACTTTTGTCTCTTTTACAGACTGCGACTGCTTACTGAATTCGGGCATAATACAATTGCTTCAGTGAAAAGTAAAAAAATTCACGAATATTGCAAATCACACTCTGTTATGTTTCATTTTTGTTGTGTTTGTTATTACTTTTGGCCGCCGTTTTTGTGTTGAAAGATTACTTAATTTCACAAGTGAATGAGCTTAACAATTTTATTGCGTGTTCAATGCACGAACTCGGTAGTAAGTTAATACTCAAAAATTTGTATGTTTGGATATTGGTGAACAATGGCAAATTTATTGCAAAAATTTTATTGTATATAAATACGAGCTTTTCATGCTTACATTCATTTATGCATAAGTACGTGTAGGTGATTTGCTTACAAACTCTGCAGGGAAAACATAATTTATCTTATCATAGTTATGTGAACATAGCTGATAGAGAATACGACTATATTGAGTTATTGTTAATTATCTCGTTCAATATAGTGAGAAGTGAAACACCGTTAAAAAAAAACGGCAACAGATGTTAGAAATTATGTGGAGTGGAAACATGCTACGGCGATCAGCAAATCTTCCCATCAAACTAATTTTATAGAATTGAGCGGGGAACGCACCCAAATACTTTATAATGCAACGCTATCGCGTTTCATGCTCATGATTTCCAAAAGCCGCCTCAGAAGAAACTTCATACAGAAAATGTTCAATTTTAAATGCAAGTATATCTTTCATGCCAATAAAATGTGATTTATTGATTCCGAAAATAATGTCATAAAAAAAATTCCAATTACTTTTTCTCTTACTTTTTGGTATGCATACTAGCCAACAAACCTAATGGTGTGTACTTATGTATGTATGTATGTGATATGCGGTATGCACTTGCGGGCGAAATAAACTAGCTTTACTTTAGGTTCCAATGCTCCAATCTGAAGCACTTGTGCAAATTTAATTAGTCGGTAGTGTGCGTTCTTATTATTTAATTTATTTTTAATGTGAAATACGTCTATAAATAATTAAATACTCGTATGTACATAGTTATGTATTCATATTTTTTTTTTCATACAACCATTCTCAGTAGTACATAAAAAGAGGCGGTGACTATATTTAAATGGGCACTTAAAATTTTATATATGTATGTATATGTGTATATATATATATATATATATGTGTATACATATGTATGTACTGGACCAAAGTTTCATTCATATATGTACATATTTATGTCTATGATTTGTGGTATTATGTATAAATGCCACAACTTCATGTCTATTCGACTTCTGAGAAAATGCTAAAATCTGTTCAAAACCTAAGTTAATTACGACAATTGCAATACTATTGGTTTCAATGTAGCAAACCAATGGCATTTGTAGAAATGCGAAAATACTCTGAAAACAATGGGCTACGGACCACGACGAATATATACAATTATCGCTGTGCCTAGATTATATATATTTATATTTTTCGAGCGGCTAATATGGTTCTTCCTTCGCTTTAAAATCGAATTGAAACAAATTCATTTCTGTCATAATGAACAAATCGTGTAGATAATAAAGATACAAAATACGTCTCGGTGGTTCACGACCTGTCGTGTCGAATGGGTTTTTAGTGAACTTGATACTCTTCAAAATATTCAGTCCAAGGACAACGAAAGCATGCGTTAAAATACTGTTATGTCACGATTTGTTTATGACTTTATATCAGAGAACATAAATATACAAGAACGCGTTATGATAAGCAGCTAATCAAAAAATTTATTAGAGCAAAAGAGAAAGCACGCCCCTGGATATTTACTCGCCGCTAATGCCTTGGCCCTTCTTTTATATTTATGTTCTTTGATATTATATACTTATATTCGAAAACAACTATCAACTCAGTATGAAGTTTAGAAATGTATTTATTTTATTTTTTAATATAGCAATACGACTTCAAATATTTAATTAAAAATTTAAAAAAAAAATTTTTTCTACCTTTAGCGTGAGTGGAACAGCATTTACCCATGAAATTGTATGTGTAAATCAACTGTGTAAAAGCATTTCGTAACAAACTGAGCCCAAACTTAACCCTGAAATGTTTCTTAAAATGTCATTAACTTGTCTAGAAATTATCCGGAACAAATATGGAAACGTTCCCGAAATCGTTAATTGATCCTAAACTAGTCTCAAACCAGTTCCACAATGTTCCTGAAATGTTCCTGAAATGGACCTGAAATAGCTTCGAATTGAAACTGAATTATTTAAAAAAAAATCGTTCATTAGTGTGGAAAGGGTTCCGAAATAGTGTCTTAACCAGCCCCGAAATAAACCCGACTAGTTGCGAAATAGTTCAGAACTAATCATAAACAGCCCGGAACTACACCTTTTCCAACAGTATTTCAGAAAAACATAAACGTATTTCAGAAAAGATTAATTGTATTTCAGAAAACCGCAAATGTATTACAAATGTATTTCTGAAAAGACGGAATTAATCCATTTGTGTTTTTCTGAAATACATTTGCGTTTTTCTGAAATACAATTGATCTTTTCTGAAATACATTTGTGTTTTTCTGAACTACTGTTGGAAAAGGTGTATTCCTTAAATTTTCCTAAAATTGTTTTGAACTTGTTCCGCAATATCGACGACAATTCTATAAGTGCTTTACTTCTAATAATATTAACTTTAATTTTCTCATTTATTGGTAAATTTTTTTTAATGTATTTATACTAGCCGCTGTAGTCAAGTTGGTAGAGGTACTTGCTATAACTCAATACGCCGGTGAGCTCGAGGTTAGAATCTTAGTCCGAGCAAGCAAAATCTTAATGATAGAAAAAGATTTTTCTAATAGCGGTCACCCCTCAGCAGGCAATGGCAAACCTCCGAGGCCGTGTAATATAATAATAATAATGAAATACTTCTGCCATTTAGAGTCGGCACAAATTTGTAGCTTCCTTCATTTGCGGTATAATATAAAGACGCACAACTCAAATGGTAGTAGAGCTCGGCCTAACATAGTGTAAGCGCCAAAATTTGTATTATTATTATTTACACTAACAATTTTCGTTGTGGGTGTAAATGGCGATAGAGTGACAAAGAATGTACAACGTCAGCAATTATTTGGATTTAGAACTTTCGTAGCCAATTTTTAGATAGTTTTGTTTTCGCTATAAACGAATTGTATGTATTGTCACCTGTCGGTAATCATTCACTTTTGTAACTCAAACTCAAAGCTAAATTCAAGCTCACCAAATGTAACTTGGCACTGTTATATTATTATTATTTTTTTTTTCATATTGTTGTTGTGCATGAAAATTTAACTTGCTGCTTTAATTATGTATTCCATTGTTTTACAACCTACATATATGTACGCATTCATATGTGCATATATGTATACATACATAAGTATATTCAAATTTGAGTGAACCCAACAGGAAATTGAGCTTGTTAATCACTATTTAGCTTATTAGAGGTTGCGACTGGTTTTAGATGTGAGCAAAGCAGCAATTTAAGCTACATAAATATATAAATATGTATATATGTATGTCAGCATTGGATGAGTAGCTCTGATATCCTTTTATGATCATTAAGTTTAAGTTAAACATTTTATCTTCATTTTATAATGAAATTTGTCATTGTGATACGAACTAGCATTCATTTTGTGTCAAAAACGGAATTAAGGTTACGTGTAAATCAAGGTTTATGTATAAGAAGCAACGCAATGTGATGACAGGTTATTTTTCTTTCCCAAAATTTTAGCAATCAACTGAGTAATCGTGACAAAGTTGGCCGCATGCGACGACATGTATGCCAAACATTCAAACCAATTTCTGTATGGCGAATTGCATAACCTTCTTTATATAAATCTTGCGTGAAAATTGTAGTTCAAGACAGCCAGTCAAGATTTTCGGCTACAATTTTCCACTTTCACATGCAATGCCCGAACAGACTGAAGAGCCACTGAAGAACACCACCTTTCCTACTCTGCATTTATTTTGAACTAGTTGGGGGTCATTCACTTAATGTATAGTGTGTAACTAGTTCTTTCACCAACAGCCCACATTTTTTTTTATGCAATGACTATCTGTATGACTGCGTGTCTATCGCATATCATCGCGTTGCGCATATTTTATCTGTTTATCTGTTATTTCATTCATTTGTACGATCGCAGTTTGCCATTGTATTGCTTGTTGTAGGTATGTTTTATTATTTATTTTATTGTTGTTGCCATTGTTGCCTATTTCCGATGTTCCGAGTGTAAGCAACAATGCGATTAAGAAGCAGCACGCACCAACAAACAAGCCAGCTAGTTGACAGCGACGTTGTAAAGCAAATGCCAACAGCGGAAAAGCAACACAGCAGTAAGCAAGTCGAAGCAAGCGCTGGCAACAAAAAAACTATGCTTACTAACTGTAGTTGTAGTATTTAGACATTTGGAATATAAAAGAAAAAGCACCAAAAAAAAAGCACCCAATGGGAAATATGCGCATTCGCTGTTACCTGGGAAGTAAGCAGAGCGCGTATAGGTACACCGGCCGCTGTCGACGTTGATCGGCAACCGCGAGCGTCCGCTCAACTGAACGTTTGGCCATAGGCGCTGGTAGTTGGCTACAGCGAGTCGCTGTGACCTGACAGATTAAAAGCGCCAGCAGTAAACAAAAAAGATTCGAAAAAGTCGGAAGCAAAAACTGTGAAAAAACAATTTTGATGAGTCTGGTGTACGTTGTGTGGTTGTTAGGCTCTTCATTTCGTTTGATATATTTTTTCTATTAACTCATTGTGTCTACGACTCTCGCAGGTAGTTCAAGTTTGCGAAAAGTTGAATACAATTTAAATTTCGTTGTTTAAAAGTGTGTAAAATTCATTAAAGTGTGTGTGTGGAAACAACAATAATTAATTGGGAAATTAATGGAAATGCGCTTGTACTCGCATCACATGTGTGTGTGTGCTTCGTAAATGAAACGAATTTATTTCTTAGGCGATAATTAAATTGTTAAGTAGCTAAAAATAAATAAATAATTTATTGCAAAATAAAACGGTGAAAATGCTCAAACTGGAAAAGCATCCAGAGTGTTGGCTGAATAAAGTTGAAAAACTGACAAACTGCACTTATCAAAAACTTACGAGCACTGTGAATACCGCTTCAAATTCCTTTTTGTGTTGCTCTTGATCAGCTGTAAGAAAGAGGAAATTCATAAGGCAATGTTATGTCGCTTTATGTCATAAAATTATACAATTTCAAAAAATCAGAGCTCTCTTTAATTTAATCTAACATATAAATAGAACAAAAATATATTCAGTTTGGTCAAAATATTTTATGATTTTATAAGAAGTGTTGTGAATATCCTAAATATGTAAATATATACTTTATTTTCACTTCAATTCAATATGGTAGAGCCAAAACCCAACAAAAGCAATAAATGTCATATAAATTATTTTTTACGTGCAAAAAAGCAACAGAAGTTTTAAAGTATAAATAGTTTTAATGATTTTATGATGCTGTAATTCCTTATAACTATCGAACTCACAAGATGTGGTAATGTGTCGTAAGATCATAAGAACACCGCATACAATTATTTGCTTCTGCGTTGCACAAAAAAGGCAATTTAAATAGCCGAACTATGAATTTTTAGAAATTCTATTATACCATGCCATTGTGAAACAATGCGGCATTTTGTAAATCCCATCAATATCTTGGAAGTCCGCTTTTATTTAAACTTCTGTTTCAAATAAACTTATATAAAATCCCAAGTATAATTTCATTGAATTAAAAAAATACAAACAAGCGTTTTTCCTTGAGTGTTTCTAGTCGTCTAACATTGGTTGTTATCTCAGAATTTTCACACACTAAGAATGTTCTTGCATGCACAAGTATAATAATTACTCATAAAATATACATTAAGAAATTCTTGGTAAAATAATCTTTCATACATATACACATATGTACTGGGAAAGCGCGATAACTCGAAATCCAACAACAAAAATGTTACCAGTTTTTGTGATTTTCGAGTAAACTGAGATAACAAGTTATACATCCGAGCTAACAGTTTCACATTTCAATTCGACAATGCGATTTTAAAAATTTCCTGTAAAAAGTTAATAAGTGTGCTCCCAATTTCACAAATTTCTTCGCATATCAGATCATCCTTGTCACATATATCGATTATCGTTGTGGCAATTCACAAACAGCTGTTGTTGAAATTTCCCTTTCGGATTCAGCTATGTATGCTTTTTTCAGGAGTCATCACCGAAACACTTAAAGATACGCATATTTCAATGAATAACTAATACAGAAATGTCATACATAAATGGCTTCTACAAACATCAAAGAATATTTTAAAAATTATTCCAATCGAAAATAATTAAACATTCATTTACTTTTCATTTCACATACAACCAAGCATTCGAATTCAAATCACAAAAATGTATGTGAATGTGAAATTGGGAGGACCAAACATGTGATTTCAAACCGAATCCACAGATTCATTTTATTTTTAAACTTTTGTTATAAAGCAAAGAAAATAAATATATGTATTACATAACTTCCCGATAATAATGTGAAATACATAAAAATTAATTTTAGTCTGCGCTTTCCATTGTTTTGCTCCTTTGGGTTCGTTTGAATAAGTTTGTCAGTCCTTTTGGCTTACTATTCAATTCCTTTGAGCAATTTTAGTTTTCTGTAGAATGGGTTTCAGTTCTTATTATTTAATTTTCATTTTTTTCAAACGATTTTTCGGGTTTCTTGGTATCGTCTTTCACTTTTTCTAGAAGCGATCTGTGCTTTAGATACGGTTCTACACAAAGATTTGTAACTTAGTGAGAAGATAGAAATTACTTCTATAACTTAGTACTAATTAAACTAAATTAATAATTATTAACATAAAATTAAAGATATGTTTGAAGTAAATAAAATTCATGGCTTTACAAATATCTAAATAAATTTTGTTAATTATTTAAATAAGTTTTTATCAAATCAATGTCATAAATGGATTGGCTTCCCATTATTATATTTATATATTTTTTTGGTTACTAAAATATATGCAGCTTGTTTAAATCTAATAATTTGAATTACTTGTTTCTTTGAAGCGCTCTAATGCACATATAATATACATACATACATACATACTTAGTTAACTGTATGTGCCATCACATTTACGTATTTACCAGTGGCGGATGCATGGGGAGGAGGGTTTTCGTGACCTCTTTTTATTTGCAAATATCAATTATATTTCTACTTTCTTTATATAAAAAATTAATAATATCTTTTTCGCTATAGATTTATTTTAATAAGTCTTGCATATTTGCAGGAACAATTTTTTAGTCAAAAATAGTAAACATTTTTGGACCCCGCCCTGCGTTCTCCAAATACTGTATCCGCTACTGGGATTTATTATCTAACTCTTCTTTGCCTTAAACAAGTAGTTGACATTCATTTCAGTTACTCACTGGGTAAATAAAAGTTATTTTTAAAGAGTACTTTGCTTGTGATAACAACTGCAACACACACACGTGTATTCTAAAAAAAATTAGTTATTTATTTTGTAAAGTTTTTATGTCCCACTTTTTTCGTTTTGTGTAGTTAAAAGTTAAGTTAGGTGTTAGAATTTTTGTATGATTTGTTTTGTATATTAAAATTTTGTATTCACATAAATTAAACGCAAGTTACGAGTATTCACATTTTAGTTCGAAATTTTTCGAACTGGAATTTTTATCCAACAGCAATTTGTCAGCAAGATTCTAATTTTCTATTGTAAAAAAGTAAAATTCTTTAATTCTTTAAGTAAATATTTATATATTCGCTTGGTAAAGCTTCTTTAGGAGCATACTTCATGAAAAACTAATTATAATTAGATGCAAGTCTTTTCTAGTTTTGGATTCGTGTAACGGGTGTTTTTTTTAGGGGTGTAGAACTTCGAATTGAAATAAAACACAAGAAAATCATTTTAAGGTCCATCAATTTGGCTTTATTGGAAGGCTAATTTTATGCCATTAATGTTTAAATATGATTTCGGGCATGTGGCCGCCGCGGCTGGCTCGAATAAAGCCAATTCTACAGGTCCAATTTTCAACCACTTTTTCGAGCATATGGGGCCGTATGTCGGCAATAACGCCACGAATGTTGGCTTTCAATTCCCCTAACGTTTCTGGTTTGTTGGTGTAGACGAGCGACTTCACATATCCCCAAAGAAAATAATCCAATGGTGTCAAATCACACGATCTTGGTGGCCAATTGACAGGTCCATTCCGCGAAATTATGCGCTCAGCGAATGTTTCCTTCAATAAATCGATTGTGACGTGCGCTGTGTGGCATGTAGCGCCGTCTTGTTGGAACCACAACTCATCCACATTCATGCCATCCAATTCGGGAACAAAATAGTCGGTTATCATGGCTCTATACCGGTCTCCATTAACGGTAACTGCCTCTCCAGCATTATTGCGGAAGAAGTATGGCCCAATGACTCCACCAGCCCATAGAGCACACCAAACAGTCAGTTTTTGTGGATGTAATGGCGTTTCAAGGGTCTCATGTGAATTCTCTTCACTCCAAATGCGGCAATTTTGCTTGTTGACGTAGCCATTCAACCAAAAATGAGCCTCATCACTGAACAAAATTTTGCGATGAAAATCAGCATCGAGATCAATCTCATTTTCGGCCCATACACCAAAATCACGACGCATTGCATGGTCTCGCGGCTTTAATTCTTGCATAAGCTGGATCTTGTAAGGTCGCAAGCCAAGATCTTTGCGCAAAATCTTCCATAAAGTTGATGGACAAAGCTCCAATTGCTGTGCACGGTGGCGAATCGATTCATTCGGGTCCTCTTCAACACTTTGCTCTACAGCGGCAATTGTTTCTTCGGTGCGCACTGTTCGACGTCTCTGCGGATGCGTATTATCACATAGAGTAAACGTAGTGCGAAAACGATCCATGGTTAACCGAATTAATTGCTCTGATGGACGATTATGTCGACCATAAAATGGACGGAGCTCACGGTAAACTTCGCGAACTGAACCATTATTTTCGAAATAAATTTGCACGATTTGCAAGCGTTGTTCTTTTGTCAACCTGTTCATGATGAAATGGCAAGCCAAACTGAACATAAATGACATTAGAGTTGCCAGATTTGACCACAAAATGCCAGTTTTATCTCTATTCAAAAAACAAACCTGTAAAAAAACACCCTTTATATTTAATGATAATTCTCTCTTTGAGAAAAATATAGTGAAATCTTAATTAAAAAATATATTATTCTGATCAAATTGTCATTAACTTGTTTTTTTTTTGTTATAAATTTCAGTTAATGTTACCCAAAGTTATGAACAACACATCAATGCAAAATTTACTGCCCGTGACTACTTAAAAATTGTATGTTTTCCTAAACTTTAAACTACCCTAACAATCGATCAGAGCATCATGGCGTCCGCAACATCAACAGATTTAGATTCTCAAGTGAACGTGAGTGATTTGCCGTTAACATTTAAGGTGAGTTTTGACTTGTAGAATAACCTTTTTTTATTATTTAAAATTACAGTAATTTATTTATATTTCATTTCATATTTAAAACGCCATCAAATACGACATCTTAGAGTTTATTTATTAAATAAAAATTATATTTTAATTTAGGGTCATAGAATTTTCTAACACAAACCATATAAACCCATGTTCCAAACTTCGTAAAAGAGGTCCAACAAAGCTTCATTTAAAAGTACATATATTTTTACTTTTATGAGAAATTTTCCTGTTTTAAATTTTTATTTATTTATTTATTTGATAAGTACAGTAAGACATTGTTCTTTTTTTGTATGATAGACTTACGTTGTTCGGCAATTTCTTCACAAAAAAATCTAGAGCAATTTTTAATATTCAAGTGAAATTTGTACTGATATAAAACTGGCAATTTGATACGCTGCATACTCAGAAGTATTCCAAAAATGCCAAAAAAAATGTATGCTTTAAATAAATTTTGTAATAATTTTTAAACTTCGGTTTATATGGGTTTTATTACCGAAATACATGTACCACTAATGTGAAATAATATACGTTTAATTAATGAAGTTATTCATACATGGTTTCGATAAAAGGTGAAGTAGATTTTAAAATTTAATTACAAGGTATAATTTAATTTTTTCATAGGAAAGTGTGAATAGGTTATTGGGCGGAAAATGAAGCTGGAGCTTTTTTAAAGTGTTCAAAATGATATCAAAAGCCACAAAAGAAATTTCTATTTGTTAATTGAGCTTTCGGAGCACGCAAACATATCAAATCGCAAAAAATTAAACCGGAAATGTATATTGAAATCAATGCCTTACATATATTAAAAAAATTTGTAATTTGTTTGCTGATCATATATGTGCTTTAATGTATCCTTCAAATAAAAAAGAAAAACACTAACAGTAAAAAAAGTTAAATATTTCAAGCGTAGAGTTATTTCATGTTTTCCATATGTATCGCAATTATTTACACTAAACTACGGTATATAACATACATACATATGTGAAACAAAAAAAGTTTAAGAGAATAAAAATATTTCCTATGAACAGTTTGCCACAGTTTACCACTAAATGACTCAGATTGCCCATTTTTTATGTTTTTTATGCCGGCGAAGGGCAAGCGATACGCATCGCTGCACAATAAAATTTCGCCGATTGCGATCACAACTCGTAGCGCTACCCGCTAGTCATTGTCCAAAAAATTGATTACGGGTTATTATTTTACATTTTCGATGTACGTAGTTTCATTTTTCAAGCCGCTTAAGGTACTGTATGGTACCCAACTAAAGTTATACAAATTTTCACCATAAAGTCATTATATACCTACCGTTTCATTTTTAATTCTATTCTGAAATTCGTTTTTTTTCGCCACGCTGAAATACGTTCATGCAGCACTCCGTTACTTCCGGTAGCTGCGCATGCGCAATGTTCTGAGCAGTCAGTGAGTGAATGCAAATGATCTGTGCCGTAAATGTGTATGTATGCATGTACATATGTTTGACCATTCGCTTACTAAAGCTGATGCCTTTACGCCCTGCAGAGAAATTCACTAGTTTTGTACCGAAAGGCTGCGGACTAGTTCACCTTTTGAATAGTAACTAAACAGTACTTAAAATAGTTAATTATTGGGATTTGTAATTGATTTTTTCTTACAAAACTTAGGGAATCATTTACTGGATTAATAATTAATTGCTCGAAAGCTTTTATCATCGTCCGAAAATGAGCCTCTTGATAAACGTTAGCCATAGAATAATAACTGTAATTGCAAACATTTTTTTTTTGATTTGAACAACTTTTTCTGGTGATTTAACGTCACTTGAACGAAAAGTTCGAAAAACCCAATTTCCTTTAAACATTTTTTGAAAGCTCTGGGGAATAAAAGAAAAAGAAGTAGTCATGTCAGCAGCTTTATATGTAGTAATTTCTGTTATTTTATTGAGATTGCACATATGGTAACATACTTTTTTTTTTAATATGATGTCATAGAGACACGTTATGAAATCTTATGAACACTCCAAATGAAGCGTTAACTATAATTTTAAAATATCTGATTTCAATTTTTTTTAGTGATGTCGCACTACTAGATTGCCCCTTTAATTGCCCTATGATTAAATATAATTTATTTTTTTGATATATTTTATATAGCCAAAAATTTAATTTTTACTTGTTAATGAGTTTTAAGACCGATTTATTATTATCAAATCGAGTTTAGAAAAACACAAATGACTATTAAGGGCGTAGACCTCTTCCGATTCATGTTTATCATTTTTCTTTATTAAATTTTGTTAAGCTTTTAATGGCCCTTTTTAAGATGAGCTCAATAAAATCGTCAATTATGTTGCATAATTATATTTTTTAAACTTACCTATGTGCCCTCTGCAAGCGTGTATAAAGTTATGTAAATGTACTTAGCTAATAATATTTGACAGTTGAATTTCCTATTGAAATAGTACAGACACTCTTAAACTATTAAAAAAAATTATCAAAAAAAATTATCAAAATTTTATACTCAATCATAAGTAGAGATGCGGATTGCGCATTTACGATTAATACATATCATTAAAATTGAAATTCAGTTTTGTTAATATTTAGTTGCGTTTATATTTTAGAAAAGATAGCAATATTAAAAAATGATTTTTATATTAAATATTTTAAACATTCTTTTTAACTGTAAAATATTTTGAAACGAAAAATAATTCAATATATTTGTAACTTCTTTTTTTTTCTAGGTAAAATACATCGGCTCCGAAGTGGCACGTGGCCTGTGGGGTATTAAATACACACGTCGACCAGTCGATATTATGGTAGGCGTCGCCAAAACTCTACCATCCAACAAAGTTTTACCACAATGTGATCTCAAAGTATCCACAGACGGTGTAAATATCGAAATCATTGCACCAAAATCAATTGTGAATAGTTGGAAATATGCTATAGACACAATATCATATGGTGTACAAGATTTAGTTTATACCCGCGTATTCGCCATGATTGTAGTGAAGGATGAACAACATCCGCATCCCTTCGAGGTGCACGCCTTCGTGTGTGATAGTCGTGCGACGGCACGAAGACTCACCTTTGCGCTGGCAGCAGCTTTTCAAGACTACTCACGGCGTGTAAAGGAGGGCGGCGAAAAATCGGCAACAGACAATATAACACCCCAACGACAGAAATTCGCTATCGATTTGCGTACACCCGAAGAGTTGCAAGAGGGCGGCAATGAGGAGACGGAAGCATAGACTGACGGTGAGTTGGGGATCCAGTATTCATATTGTTTTATTTGTTCTAAAACAAACTAACCGATTCGATATTTTCAGTCTTCAAATGGATATCAACTGTTATAAAAAGTGAATAATTTTAAAATTACAAAAATATTAGTTTCATAGAAAACTATAAATGTATTTTACTTAATAGTTTTGACTTTAAAAATTTGTGTTTGGGAAAAGTCAAAGTTTTTTTGAGTGGCCTTTAAAGCTTTTCTAGTTATAGACTATCATTAATGTAAATAATGATGTTTTCGGTCGAAGTTTGACTAAGTGTGTATACCTTTGTGAATATCCTTTCCGCCAGTTTTCTTATTTTAAGCAAAATATTTTTTAGTAACTATGCACAACTCGTATAGGCCTGCTCAGGCAAGTATAGGTAAATACTTTCTTTCGTATTTAAACATATAAAGGCTAAAAAGTATACAAAATATGTATGTACATATGACTATTAATAAAATGTTTTAAAGAATTATACCATAAATGTATATAAGTATATAAAGAGTATGTATGTCTATACTGGTATAAGTAGTAACTTTTATTTGTAAAACAAAAAAACCTCAAAATTCAAATTTTTTCGGAAGACGGAAGAGAATCTAGCTATGTACATAGACAAAACTATATGAACACATTCGCTTTTAGTGATTTCGGCAACTCTTGGTACCTAATGGTTTCTATTAAGGAAATTTAATTTAGAAAAAAACAATTTATTCTAATAAATCAATGGTCGGTAATTGCGTATCAGAAAGCAGGTTTCTTAATATCTAAATGGTGGGTTCAATATGGCGGACATTAAAATAATTAATGGATCTGTTTATAATTTTTAGCGTCTGTAGCTTACACGATTTTTTGTCAATATTGTGCAAACATATTTTCTACGATTTTGCAATTTTTTATATTTAAATGAAATATTAAATTAAACAAAGTGAATCGGCTAAATTTACTCAAAAACATACCCACAGTGGACTTTCCATAAATATCATATCGTGAACTTATGTATACTTGAACCTTAAAAATTGTTTCTAAAGTTATTAAAAAAATCAGTTTAAATATTTTTCATATATTCTTTAGAGATAGAGTACGAAAATAAATAACAAGCATTCCTATATCCTTAGCTAGCAAGCTTGATCCCACCTACAAAAATGTTCACAAATGCACATTAGGATAACTAAATTAATGTAATTTTCACCCAAAGTATTTAAAATGTGATTTTAATATATTTTCATTGTTAATATTGAACTTTTCGATCTATATACAGTTTTATAAAATTATTTAAGTTACTCTAAACACTGTTATTATAACTTATTTGTAATTGTCTCAAGAAATGTGTATATATTTTTCTAATACAGCTAGTTACCCAAAGTTTAAAGTATTTTATATAAAAGCAAATGTGTTGGGAAAAAAATTTTTGTAATCAAAATTTTTAATTTTAAACCCACATATACATACATATGTACATACATATAAAATTTAATTTTAAATAAATATTTTCTAATTTGAATTCATTAAAAAATCGTCAATTTAGTTCAATTGGCAATGTAAATGAAAGCATATTTTTTTTTGTTCAACTAATATCTATCCAAAATAATAAAATTTTACTAAACAAGCCGTTTATTTAATGTTTTAGCAACAAAGTAAATGAAAAAAAAGTAAATCCGAAGCTGCCATTAAATGTAAAAACATCTATTTTTCCATAAAAGTCGACGTCATAACTGCTCCCGCGCCTAATAAATTGAGATATGTCATAAGTTAATTATTTAATTTTTTTTTTTTTTTGTAATCTACCGCTGTGAATAAAATTAATATTTAAAAATTACATTAATATCTATAACCTAACAGACTGAAACTGTAATTCAAATACAATCAGTTCTTTGAAAGTGTGTTGAGACTAAAAAAGGATTTAAGATTTCTTAAATTGCCTTATGAAGAAGAAACAACAATTTTTTTTTCACCTCAAGCACACATATTTTAGAACTAAATATGTATGTATATAGATAGTTTTTGTATGTTCTTGTAGATTTTATTGTATTATAAATTATAAATATAAATTGAATAAATATAGTTCTTTAAGCAAATACGTGTTTGCTTTATTTTGGCCCGGAAGTGAGAGAACAATCATTTTTTGGATTCCAACACAATATTTTCACATCTCCACTTAAACATCGCAAGCAGTTATTGCATCGTTTGAAAACAAAGAACTCAGTGCTTCGTATTATTAACCAACGCTGTACCTAACGAACCTTACTCTCAGAAACAAATCCTCGTTCTGTCTTTCACTCTCGCTATAATGCACCAACGAAAAACTTTTCGAGGACATAATTAAAAATCGCGTGCCCGTATTTACATATAAGAAACTGTTTATCAAACTACCGACTCTTAAAATTACTTGAGAAAAATCCGATAGAAGGCAAGTAACTAATCGAGAAGGTAATCCAGAGTACAGCTCGGTGGTGTGAAATATTTTGGATTTAATTTTTGTCATTGCAATTATAGTAGACCAAAATGGAGTAGAAAAACGACGAGGATCAAGAAACTCCGCAGATACACACCTTGATAGACCTGTGAAACAGAATAACCTCTCCTCGGAATATGAAATCAAAGCATGCTACCTCCTCCGTTTCAAGTGTGTCGAATTGAGCCAAGACCCTTATTATCGCCAAAAAAAAAAAAATAACAGTACTGCCCCAACTCACTGTGAACTTATAGAAATTTTGTAGGCCTCTAATGATTACCAGGACTTTAACAAAAAAAAACCGGTTTTTTAGGAATATGTGTTCCGAATTCTGTTCTATGCATTTTCACTTCATCAAATGGATAAATATTTTAGACAATGAAAAGCATAACAGCTCCTTTATTTGAATTGTTTGTATTCACAAAGAATTTTTGTAAGGGTTTTATTATTTGACTACAAATAACATACGGCAACGCTTTTTTTTATAGAAAGAAGATTATTTTCAAACATTCGCAATTGCTTAATGCGGCTTAATCAAACTTAAATTTTTTGTACATGGTAGCAAATACAAAAAACTGGAATGCGAGCTGATTTTGTTTCGCGTCGAGTTATGTACATAGTAACCTCCGGGAATTACTTCAACATACTACTTGAATAATCAAAATTTCATTAAATTTTTCAAATTTCAACAATATTAACAATTTTACTTGTTTATCTAGGAAAAAAATTGTATTGAAAATTGATGGAAAATTTTAAAGAACACTTGACTGAGCAACGGCTTGTTTGGAAACTCGTATTTTCACGTGTAAACTAAAATAAAAAAATAACTTAAATGTGTTCACCTTAAGAAGTATGGTAATGTTTGCTCGTTTTTTCACCTTAAACTTTTTTTAATAAAACTGGAGAAGTTGTGACAGTGAAATACATTTTTTTAAAAGAAAACCCACAGATTTTCAGCAGTTAATAATCATCAACAACAATCGTTCGTAGAAAGAATGCCAATTAATAAATCCAAAGCACTCATTCCTCGGCACGACTGCTGCCAACAAGTACATAAGCAGCGGTTGTCGAGATTTACGGTTCCAACTAGAAGAATAAAAATGTGAACTGTGTCAGGCTTCAAGCTACCTTCCTAGACTTAAATAAAAATTCAAAAAAAGTGAAAAAAAAGTAATTTTTATTACATTTTAATTTTATTTAATTGTTATTTCTTCAACTTAAAATGTGGAGCATTTCTAAATATTTCTTAACAAAAACTACATATTAATATTAAGCAAACTTTAAAATCACACTCCTTATTTGCTGCCTCGTCTTCATTGTGTTGAATGAAAAAAAAACTTTTCAGCAAATTACAACAATATAAATATTTTTTTTTATATGGCTTCGGCAAACGAAACTGTGTGAATTTCACGCACTTTTCTAAAATTTTGCATTATTCAATTTTTTATAATTTTTCATATAAAAAAGTAGGCCTAAATTCATAAATTAATTTAACTTAAATAAGAAAAAAAAGTGAGTAGGAGAAGCAAGTATTTTTGATTTGGTTCGAAAAGTTAACAAATCGAAATTCAAACAACATTGAAAGCTCGATGAAATTTTGTAATAAATTAAAAACAGATGCGGTAGGAATATCTGTGGCGTGCAAGTTGTGCTGATTGAGCTTACTCGATTGCTTTTAGTCTCTAACTGGCGTCTGCTCGGAATAGGAAACGACGCTTACGTGGATCTAACTTAGCTTTCGTCAAGCTGCGTGATCTCAATGCACGATTTGTCTTAGTAAGCTCGGCTGTGGCATTTTCATTGGGCGTATCGGCTGCCGCAGCGATGGCAACATTGTCAGCCGTTGCTGCATTTGTCTCAGTCTCAGTTTTGATTGCTGTATTGGCTAAGTTTGTTTTCACATCAGCCCCTTGGTCCAGTGCCTTTTCTACCACCGACGCAGCTACATCCTGTGTGCCTTCAGTTTCAATGGGTAAATTTTTTAAATCAGTCACTACAACGTTTGGCTCCTCCACAGCTACAGTTTCTGGCGCTTTGATATCATTGTATTCAGCGCCGGACACTCGATGATAAATGGGAAAAATGATATCATCGGCAGGTGTTTGTTGTTTAGTTGGTTCTTCTTGCGCCGCTGACCCTTTATCCAAATTGAATTTCAACTCAACCGGCTTTCCGGCATTGCCAGGTGCCATTACCAGTTCCATGGGTGCACCTTTCTCATTTGCTGGTACCTGGTCTAAACGTTCTTTTACCAGTTCAACAATATCATCGATACTAATGGGCCTAAAGGCCATAGGAGTGGCGGGTTGTGAAGCTTCTGGGTTACTGTCAACAATTTTTGACTGCTCAGGTTCTGATTGATTGACAACATTTTCAGATTGGATGTCAACAGCTTCAGCCACTGGGGGTTGGCCATTCACAGTGGGCATAACATCAGCATTAAGCTCCTCCGTATCTTCAGCTGCAGTTTGTGCATTCGAATTATCTGCTGGCAGCAATTTCACGTTCTCTTTTTCCGCTGGCGCTTCCTTTTCAACCTGAGCCTCTTCAACTTTCATCTCCTCGGTAATGATTTGTTGTGATGTTTGGACATCTGTCTGCGTATTTTGCACCTCTTCATATGGCGTATGAATTACAGTTACTGGAATATGATACATATTGGCTGGGAAACTATTGGAGATTGGGAACTTAAGATGCGGCGAGACCTTGTCACCTTCCTCTGCAACAGGCTCAGTTTCAGACACAAAGGGAGTATTTTCCACTTCTGCAACCACAGGCTCTTCATCAGCTACACTTTTTAGCGAATTTTCGTTTACTTCCGGTGCGATTTGTGCTTTTTCAGGCTTACCTTCTGCTGCTTCAGCACCTCCAGCTTGCAACGTTTCTTCAGCAACAACTTTAGCGTCCTCACTTTCGGCAGATATCGCTGGTGTTTCTTCCATCACTGGTGCTGGTGGATTAGGTTCCTGCAGAGGATGACCACTCTTTAGAGCATTAATGAAATCTGAGATAAGAGCTTCCGCCTCCGCCGCCATTTCCGGATCGACAGGTTTGAATCCACCCACAGTGTTTAAGTGGCCATTGTCTTCTGCAAAAGCCTGTTGCACTAAGGGGTCTTGCCGCTCCATTTCTGGTGTGGCTTGCATGGTTTCAATGGCATCAGCAGGTTTTTGCTCTTCTAATTCTTCGAGTGATGGTAAAGGCGCCACCGATTCTTCGGAGTTCTCAATGGGAGCAACAATTTCTGGTACAGCATCCAAAGCGACTGGCTCGGATGCGCCAGCTAACTGATCGTTTACTTCGAATGGTTGTTCTTTTTCTGCTTCATCACTGAACTGCGAGTTGGCACTTTCAGGGAGTGTAGCCTTTTCGGCCGCTGTTTCTTCGTTTTGGGCTTGAACAATAGGCGCTGTCTCGGTCTCAATAGGATCCTCAAGTTTTTGTACCTCCTCTACCAGAGGTTCCTCACTCTTAGTTTTCTCTACCACTACTGGCGCGACATATTCAACTGGTGCTGCTTCATTCTCGGGAACTATTTCTTGTGTGTTAATTGTGTTCAATACATTTTCTGGTTCTACGATATGCTCTTCAGTCTCGGAAGGTTGTGGCTCCACATCATCTGAGGTCTGTATTGGTTCGATAAAGATTGGTGTTTCTTCAGCTGCTTGCGCTACAGGTTCATAACTTTCTTCAGTCTTCTCTTTTAAGGGAACTGGAATCTCATCGACATTAGACTCCAGATTCACTGCGGGCACAACGGTTTCTACTGCCACGGCTTCGGGTACGCTTACGACGATGGGCACATTCTCAGGCAGTTTTGTGGAAACCACATTTTGTTTGTGTGAGAATGTTGGGCGTTTACGTTTGAATGACTCGGAATTGCTCAAAGTATGCACCATTTCCACCTTGAATGGCGGCGCAGGCACTTCAACGACTTCCTTCTCTGTATTGTACGCCACAGCAGGACGCTTCTTATAACGTGGTGGCACTGGTTTGACCTCATCTTCTACTTCTTGAACAGCCCCTATTTCAGCGGGTACGGAAACGGGCACAGAAACTGGCATCTTTGGACCGGCATTTGGCATCTTGCGTAATGGTACCATTGATGGCAGCTTGTTAGTTGGATAAATTGTTTGGAATTGCTGTGGTTTTGGTTGTGGCTTTCTACGGTTGGGTTTCTGAACCTTCACAGGCTTTTCTTTCACTGGCTTTGCTTGTGATGGAACAGGCACAGCAGCCGGGGTCGGAGCTTCTTCTAGTGGTGCAGCCGATTGTTGGACTTCTTCCTGAGCGGAGGCAGCAACAGCGACTTGTTGTGGCTTCGCTTGCTCTTCGCTAGGTTGCACATTGTTGGAATTGGCATTCTGCTCGTCAGTTGTGCCAAAGTTGCTGTTTAATTCGTAGTAGTTAACAGATTCTTCGCACGTTATTGCCATGTCTTCGCGACGCAGGCAGGTAAATGAGTCCTGTGAACGAGGAATAAGAGCGTTGATTAATGGCCCATGAAATTAGATGCATCAACATGACTCACCTGACTGAACACCGTCTCCTCGGGACAGATAAAACTCCAACGGAACGTATTCTCTTTTCCATCGGCATATGTTACCGGCAAACATACGTGGAATATCTGGCAGTCATTCTCCACGTCCGCATAATAGCCATAGACTTTGTCGTCGCACGAGAAGTTGTCGGAAATATCGTTGCGTATGGACGTGGCATTGCTGGGCAAGGTCAATGTCGATGGCACATCGTGGTATTCGGGCGCTATTGTCTCTGGTGCAGGACGCTCCGCTTCGGCCTCCTCCTCACGTAGTACAATGGGCACATTTCGCTAAAATGAAAGATAAGATCATTGTAGTGGTTATTTTCTTGGCAAAAAATTTAATGGCAAAGAAGTAGAAACAGATACGTTCCACTGAGTTAGTGGCCACAGCTAAACACCCAGACTAGACCAGATCTATCCATCAGTTTCTCCTCATTACTTTACCATTATGCGTGCACGAAATTTATTTAATCCATGCCGTGCATTATAAGTAGGCAGTAAATGCCAGCCACCACAATCGCTTTGCCACGGCGAAGTCACATCTACGCACGTGACCGCAGGCGCCAGTAGCGCGCGTACCAATAATGGAGTAAACCGCTGATGCCGTTGGCTATTGCGTTTCGAGTTGTTGGGTGAAATGTACGGTATTTTGAAATCAATCAACGTTTCAAGCAAATCGTCAATTTTGGTAGCAAAATGGCGCAACTGCAATTTAAATACTTTTTGGTGGTTGTGGGCGGACGGCAAGCTGAATGCTTACCAAAATTTCACCTGCTGTTCTAGTTTTCCTGCGCTAAGTGCAAAGTGAAACTATGCGTGTATACCTACGAATTTTTGTGCAATTTACATGCATTTGCGAACGTACAGTGAGCGTATGGTTATGAAATTTTTGTTCGCCGCCCATTAGGGTGCACATTTTTGGTAGCTCTTGCGCTGCGCATGCGCAACCGCGTAGGGCTGTTTGGTCAGCAATGTGCTTAAGCGGTAGTTGCACCTGTGCATCGATAACAAACTTTCGTTCGCATTTTGATCGCTTAGCTAATGTGCTTCCTTGCGAAATCGCTGTTGATTAACTTTTTTCCTTTTTATTTTTTTCGTAATGGTTTTAAATAGTTTCAAGTAGTGTTTTTTTTTTTTAATTTTTTTTTTCGTAAGCATTTAATTTCTTTTTATTGCGTGCTTTCCGATTTGCGTAAAAGTCTCTGTGATTTGTTGCATTATAATGAGGCTCTTTGGTGGCTAGCTGTAGTGGTTGGGAGTGAAGCAGGTGACGACGTGATTTATGAATGATTTACGATTTGCTGTCGAGGGAATGATTTTTTTTTTTTTGAATATTGTTGAAGTTTTTAACTAGCGTGGCGACGGACAAAAGAACAATATTTCTTTTCAACTGCCCATCAGTTAATGTTTTCTTTTTATTACTATGAATCGACAATCATTTGGCATTAAAATGTAAAATTTTGTTAAGAATTTTTGCACAGAAAGTCCGCAATATTGGTTTCTTTTAAATTACGATGTTGGAAATATTAAAAAAAAAATTACAGAAATAATTTTAAAATTCATATAATTTTTTTTTCTACTTTATTCTTAGTTTTATTTAAAAGAAAATTTTTTTGTATCGAATATTTTTAACAAAATAAAATTTTTATATAAAAAAATAAAAATAATTAGGGCTTCGTCCACAAAACTTGGAGTTTGGCCTGCCGAAGGTTGACCGCGATTAGAAAACACTTTTCCATTATTTTGATTTTATAAGCCGAGATTCGAACCTGATCGTACCAAGTTATAGCAGACACCGCAACTCACGCTACCACAGTAGCCGGCATATTTATGTTAGCAAACTCAAAAAGTAAAAGTATTTGTTGTCGTTTCAAACAAAAAATAATGAAATTGAAAATACTCAGTAAAACAATAAGATGTCTGTTTTATTTATTATTTGATCGAAACTTTACTCATTTTTTAGATTGCCCTTTGGCCAGGGTAGGTTGGTATTGAAATGGTCGAGATCGATTAATAACCACGCCCACCTCCCACATAACGGAATTTTTAAAAATGCAAAAACGTTTTTCATTTTTTCGGTATTTATTAGGGCAAATTGAGTGAAAAATTATATTTGGACCGATTTTAAAGAAGAAACTGTACCTATTTTTATAAAATTTTTAAAAATATGCATTGCCATGTCTACTTATGAAAAATTTCCGCATCTCAACAGTGCTAGGAATCGTCACAAAACTTGGTGAACATAAAATTTGATATTTAGAGCGATTGTAAATTAAGAAACTTAATTTTGATAAAATTTAAAAAAATGGGCGTTCCCACGCCCACTTATATTAAAATTTCTGTGCTAGGTATGGTCAGTACATTTGTTAGACATATCGTCCTTGATATCACTAGCATCACTGTAAATAATTTTTGAAATCTTACCATAAGCACGCCTAACTTCCATATAACGGAAATTTTGAAAAATGCAAACAACTTTTTTTTTCAGTATCTATTGGAAAAAATTTTAATACTAGCAGCGATTTGAAACAAAGAAACGGGTTTTTTATGAAATTTCGAAAAAAAATACCGTGGCACAGCCCTTAAAAAAATATATTGCGAGTGTATAAAATTCGGTTTCGCCCGAATTTTGCTTTCCTTATTTGTTTAGTTGAGCTTGGTTGCGTTTTATTTTTCCAAAGTATTTTTTTTTTGTTTCTATGTTTTAAAAATAGAGTCCGTTCTACCTTTAAATAATACGTTAGCGAAATTTCCGTCTATTATCTAGAAAATGTCTAATAATGAAACCCAAATATATAAAAAAAAACCCACAAAGCTCCGGAATCGAATGTAATAATAGATTCTATGAGCGTTACGAGGAGATGTATTAGTTTATTGAAACCAGAAAAAGGTTTTGGAACACTTTATGCCTGAAAATACAAATCGGTTGTAGTAGAGACAGAGAATCGTTTCTTGGTCTTTCGAAAAACAAAGTGAGGATGGATTTGCCTCACACGGAGTTTCCATTTGATGTTAGTTCGTAGGAGGAAAATTAATAACGTAAAAGCCTAGTTTTAAGTAAGGATTAAAATACGATAGAAAGCGTTAATGGTTTAGTTACAAGTTGTGTCATGTGTCGTATTGTTTTGTACCTATGTATATCGGCTAAAATATATTTAGGAAAATTGCAAGGTACCATAGATGTCATACCATGAATTTTTACACATTACACTTCACAACCAAGAGTTGCTACTAAAGATTTAGTTCAACTACATAAAATATAATCGGATTACGCCTTCCATTATTAAAAAAAATTGGAGGCAACCGTTTATTATGAGAAGGATTTAAAACATTATTTTAAAAAAGTTGGACTTTATAATGAAACTGATAAAAATAGTATTTAATTTAAGGGCGCAAATTTAGAAGGACCTTTCCACATTAATCATGCTGGCACAACAGAGAAAAGTCTTGAAATAATTAGTTAACATTTTTAATTTTTTTTTTAACATAAAGCTACAAATGAAGAATTGCGTTTGCTACCGTTTATGCACTTATAAGAGATAAACGAGGTAATCAAAGTCTTTAAAAACAATTTCATCCAAAAATTTTGAATTTATTTGATGACAATGAAATCTCAACAGCAATGACGATTTTCAACACGATAGGAAGCACCGGCGAACATCCAGCAGCACGGCTGAAATCGACTTTTGTACCTTTTCCTTAGAAAAATAAAAAAAAAAAAAAAACAATGTGAAAATTGCCGACTGCACAAAATATTTTTTAAAATTAACCATAACAATATCGATGACAAGTGTGAATTGCGTGGTGGATGCCACAATTGGACTTGAAGTAGCGAGGTAACCAAAGAGGTAATATTAATTTTACAAAAAAAACTTAAACTTCGCATATGCAAAGAACGATGTTTAGCCTGTGAAAAAGTTCAAAACAGCAAGATTATTAAAATTAGGGCCTCATAGACATAAACTACTCGACTATACAGAGAACACAATGGAAAAAAATAAACAATATAACCATAGAGACGCTCGAAAAGGAATAAAAAAATGTTTAAATCAAAAATAATATCCGCTACGCAGAAAACGCAAGCTTACGACAAATAATTAGCAATATCTGCACAAAGTAGTCGATAAAGTTGAAAACTTACCAAGCTGTTTTGACTTAATATCAGCAAAACAAAATTTTCGCGTATAATAACAAACAAAAAGGATAAGACTTTTTTTAAATCGAACAATAAAAATATTGAAAAATTTAACGAAAACTTTGTGTAACTGGAGATCTGGATGAACGATTGATGAGTCCACAAATCTTCAATAAATGAGGGAATAAAAGTAGCATAACAGCCTCCTGGAAGACTTAAAACACTGCTGACGAAGCGTGATATATCTGTTTAATAGAGAATACGTCCGAAAACGAAGTATGAAGAGAAGTTGATAGAATAAATATAACATGGCTGGACAACTTTGGTAAATAAGCAGGCCGGGAAGCTAATGCAAACAACTAGACACAGACAAAAGTTTCAAAATATAAAAAGAATTATAACTAAAGTCCAAAAAAAAAATCGCGAACTGATACGCCAATGGAAACAACTAGACACAGACAAAAGTTTCAAGTTTCGCCTCAAGAGTTTGTTGCAAATTTTTGCCGCCATTTTTTTTTTTAACATTTTTCTTTGCTTTTTGTAAACCATATTTCCTAGCCTTTAACGTAATGAATGCCCATTTTAAATACGAGTACTTTGAGTAGACTACATAAAGGAAACCCAAAAGTGGAGCGGCCAACCATTTGCGCTTAACGCACAGCCATTTTGCAACGTAATTGAACGCAGTAAATGTTCAAAATATTCTCGTACAAATACATACACCAGTATTTCTAGCGTACTAAATTACATATATGTTCTTCTGGTATTCTTAACGAATTTCGTTCGGTTTGCGATTGACCAAATTTGGTGCTACAATGACTCAGAGTAAAAGAAGTAATCGAAGTAAACTCATTGCATTCGATGTACTAATTGAAGGAAATACAATCAGAATTAATTGTGTGTTGTTGAGGTGCAAATGTTTTTCGTAGCGAATATCGAGACGTCTGGAATTTAAATGAACTCCATGTACTAGAAGTAATACTTGTTGCGGGCACTGAGTGCTCCACTGGCCACCCGTATTTTCGTGTTTGGCTCTGGACTGCGTTTCCAATGGCTTTGCTAGTTATGAGTATTACTTCCGTTTGTCGTCTAACTTATGGCAAAGTAAATTAACGGAAGTGCATACATATGAGCGAACAAAAATACTTACACACACGCACACACACTTGTACATTTAAATGCACAGGTATGTATCTGTATGTGTATGTGCATACACAGCCAAATGTGGTGAACTTATCGCTCGCTACTTTTAGCTTGTTAATACCATTTAATATTTATTAATTCATTCAATCTTAACACTGTAGAGTTCACTATTTATTTATTGCAAATAAAAAAAAACAAAACGCACCTTGACTCCGTGAAGTGGTCCCGCCAAACAGCAGCCACCGAGGCACACTAACAATAATGTGTATTTCCACATTGTTTCCACGCGCATGCGCCAACAATTTTTCGCACAAGATTAATTTCACGATATATTTGCAAATGATTTCCTCAAAAATTACACTTTTTTGCACTTTGAGTTTCGAAAAAGTCTATTTATTTTTTATCAATTAGTTCGTTTTTAATCCAAAAGTCGTGTTGCGTTGATCGAAAATGCACATTAATCCTTTATGGTAATTTCGGTTTTGCCACAATTTTCGCTACTCTCGTACTTAATTGATGGCAGGTCTTTGTCTTTCGTAGTTGTTTGTTTGCTTGTCTATTGGTTGCTTGAAATTTCTATTGAAAGGCGCTTCAAACCAAAGCTCGCACTCGCTTCCACTGTGAGGCACCGTTGGCTGAAAGTTACTAACTGCGACGGTTTCGGCTGCGCTACTCGCCATTTATATTCTTCACTTTGATTTATTAAGAATTCCATGAAGAGGCACCACCGACACCGACACTAGCACCAACTCAACCAAATGGCAGAAACGCGCATACACCTACACACAAACACTCACCGGCACGGTCACTAGCCACACACAAATCAACTTTGCCACTCGCCAACTCAGCGGCAATGGCAATGAGAGTGAGGCAGTGAGTACAAAGATACCATACACTTGTAGAATTGTCAACATCGGTTACACCACTACAGTTGGATATCTGCTTTCATTCAGTCAATTCAATGATTTTGCTATGTTGCGGGTGTACGGAGCATTGGCGCGCATTTCGCCTTGCAGTCTTTGGTTTTCTGGTGCGTTGCGCCTGCGCTTTTGAATGGTCAGTCTCGCTGCTCGAAGAATTTTGTTTTTTTATATTCATCACGCATACAAATGTACAAATCTAATGCTTTAATGTAGTTGCTGACATTCAATAGACTGTGAGTTGTGTCGCTCCGCATGAGAAGAGAGTGAGTTTGTTTGTAAATGTTGTAACAAACGAATTAACTTTATCTATGTAGATCAGTAAGACTATTAGGAACTCACGTTGAACTACGTATAAATGCGTGAGAGTTGGGAGAGGTAATGATTGTCACTTGGTGGATGTCAGTTAAGATTTTTCGGTTTATGGACCGTCGGATTCGGTGCCAGTTTTATAAAATATTGGTTTTGTCATATAACAGAAGAACAAAGGTTTATTCCCACATGTTTTTGAGGCAGACTAACCTCTTCACTCGAAACGCGAAATCATTTTATATCTAACACATAAATGAAAATTGTTTTTGTTTTATCATCCCATCACGTGATGCTATTATATGGTTTCATCATGAGATACATCAGAGGATTCTTATAATAAATAATATTTATCCGACAAAAAATTTCGATTTATATGTAAAAATATAATTTTGGCGTGTACACTATATAGCTCAGTGTTTGACCGAGCTTCTCCTACCATTTGCGGTGTGCGTCTTTATACGAGTATTCTACCACAAATGGAGGGACCTACAGTTTTGTGCCGACTCCGACCGGCAGATGTATTTAATGAGAAG
Source organism: Philophylla caesio (assembly GCA_963971545.1). NCBI lineage: Eukaryota > Metazoa > Arthropoda > Insecta > Diptera > Tephritidae > Philophylla > Philophylla caesio. The sequence goes on along the minus strand of OZ020608.1, from coordinate 96,301,324 downwards.
CTTTTTCATGGCAGAAATACCCTCGGAGGTTTGCCATTGCCTGCCGAGGGGTGACCGCTATTAGAAAAAACTTTTTCTATTATTAAGATTTTGCTTGCCCTGACTGAGATTCGAACCTCTAACTCACCGGCATATCCAGTTATAGCACGCACCGCTACCAACTCGACCACAGCGGCCACAAAAATTTCGATTCGGTCGTATTAAATTCATCAAGATATCGTATGATCTAATGGTGTGAACATGTTTCAAAAACTACCGTCGAATAGATCTAAATTTCCTCCAACATATAAACATATTGCTTAAGTAACAACGCCAGACAAACCGTTTTCAAAAGTTACCAATATGTCAATTAGGTAAATCGAATGACATTCAGTTTTTCGATTAGTCCGCAATCGAAAGTTAGTAAAGGCGAAGCCAAAAAGTATACATCATTACTTATCATCAGGATAGTGATCATTGAAAATTAAAAGATATTCAATTAATATTTATTTATAATTTATCTGATTTTTTATATGCTGCTTTTTTTTGTTTTTGGTATTTCGATTGTTTTTAATTACTGTTTATGGATTTTTACTGTTATACTCCAAAGTAATTATTATAGTTTGATTTTTATCTTATCGCTTGAAAATAAATATTATTTGCCTTCAATGTTTTTGATCGAAAGTAATGATTTTTTTATATCTAAACTTCAGTTGTATAACTCAAGAATAATGATTATTTTGTGATTTATTTCTTTAATCTTAAAATATATGTTAAATGGACGTTCCTATAAAATTGCAAGCCAATTTTACAGTAGTCCAGATAGACACAATAGAGTGTGTTATAGAATGTAGATGCAAAAGGACTTAAAAGATAATTTGCTGATCAACTGTTTGGTCCTAACTCTGACGTCTAAAGAAACCGTCAACTTCTCTTATAAAGGCGATAATGAGCGACAGTCGCACGCAATGTGCTCCGACATTTTCCCGTCCACAAGACAAATACAGCATTCCATATCGAGGATTTTATGTTAGGTTATTAAGAAAATAATAATCAAACCTTAATAATTTTGATTTTTCTTATTAAGGTTTAAACATTTAAAAGCAATAAGCATTTTCCGCCCCTGTTTATCATTTAAAACATAATCATAAATAATTAAGTTTTTTTATGTTTTTCTTTAGTAATAACGCAAAAATAAAAATATATGAAAAAAATTCAGAGAGAAGATGCAAAGCTTAGCAAAATTATATTTATTGTAAACAGCGTGTATTTTATAGAATATAATTTTTTTTAATAAATAAAAAAAATTAAATTTTAATTTTCTTCTTAATTTGAATCATTATTTGTTATCGAACCCCTCATAAAGATTTTTTCACGACACTCCTTTTTTTAAAAGAAAAAGCGAAAAAAATAAAACAGTCGGAAAATATCTAAACAAATGAAATAATCAAAAATCATCTGTAAACAATTTGTAAACTGATTTTGTTGGCTCTTCATTTAGAAGTACTAATATTTTTAAATTTAAAAATAGTAATTATGGACTGTTATTGAGCTAGACGCTATTTTATGAATCTATTTTTATTTTTCTTTTATTTTCTCTAAAGGAACCTCGATATGTTGAGCCAACAGACCACATGCCTACATTTATTTTTATTCTTCTTTAAAAAAAACCAATTACGAGATGAAAAAAAACACAATACATCACTCGGCAAACGTGATTAAAAATATTAAAATAATACATGGAATATTTGTTGTTGTTTTTGCTACCTTTTAGCTTTTATCAAACAATTCTTTTAAATACCGACTGCAGGTCAAAATGTATTAAAAACACATTTAACACGTTTTTTTTTCCATATATATGGAGATTCGGAGATTGTCATCAGGGGCTAATATATCAATTTAATTTTTGTCCTAAAAAAGCAATAGCAAAGTCAAACACAAGCTAAGTACTTAATTCTAAAGCGACAAGCAAAAAATTAAATAAATAAATAAAAATTTGTGGCAGCTGAAGAAATTCAAGTGGCCAAAACAAAACACCACAAATTTGCTAATTCTTCGCAAAGTTCATTGCCACAAAATATAAAAGGATTATGCAATACTGAAACGTTCAACGATGACAAATGACAACTTATACTCGACGAACGGGAAATCGTACGTACATACATACATATGTACGTCAGTATTTGAAGTATGTGGGAGCATTAGTTGTAAACACCGATGAAATTTCGGGCGCGTCCATCCGCAATAGAAAGCCTAAATTCATAAATTAATACATTTTTGGCTTTGGACAAGCATTTGCGATAATTTTCTAGCTTCTGTATTATTGGTCTAACATATTGTATGAGGTATGTATACGTATAGTTAGTGTTAAACAAGTATAATAACATGGTTGCGCATGCGCGTGAATTCTCTTGTAAATTCTAAACTAGCTTTGAGACATTGAAGAGTTGGGTGAGTTTTGAAAAATATTTGTACATAATATTTATGTACTTGCATTTGGTTTTCTTACCCAGTTAACGTTCTTCAAATTTTTTCTTGCACATTTATTTAAACAATACTAAAATATTAATCCAAGAAAATGTGGTCGAAAATTACTGTACCTACTGCATCTGTCAAGTGAACGTGTTTATGGAGGTAGAAACCAACGAGTTCGTCGATCATTCCCGCTAATGGACCTCTCTCCACGACCTGTCCCAAAAAGAGGATTTTTAAAACTTCACGGCAGAGGGCCACAATGAAATCAAAAACGACTGCTAAGATTTCTAGCTGAGGGTCGACACAAAAGAACTTTTTCCAATTGAAAAATTACGTTTGGACTACGAAGCATCTGCTGTCTGACGCAGGTTGATCGACTTCTGACTCCACTGCTAGTTGGGAGTTATGAGATGTTCTCTAGAGTATAAAATTCGAAGCCGAATTTACTACCAGTTTCATTGACGGAAGAGTTTTAAGCTTTGACGTGCAGTGATAATAAAGTAACCTTTTGTAATTCTAGATTCAAAAGAATTCATGCGTTACAGTAATCGTGCATTCATGTGACATTTGTCTCCAGTCGTTGAACACTAGTTTCCTGTGAAAGAAGAGAGAGCACAAAACATATTAGTTTGAAGAGTTTGACAGGGAAATTGACTAAAATTCTAGCAGCAATGTGAGAAGCGAAATCCAGTACGTAATTGCGCTGAGAAGGAAGGAGTTTTTCAAGTGCTGAATGGAATTGACTCAAAGGACGTTTTCACCGTGTAATTGTATAAGTCCATTTATATGATAGAACGTTTTCATTAAACGTAGTTATCTTCTGATAATTGTGTCAACTTTTCAGTCTCCCACTTATTTGAGAGATTAAGTTGCTTCGAATGGAATCATCCGCTGTGTTTAACACTAGTTTCCAGGTGGTTTCTTATTACTTTTCAATGAAAATTGCCTTCAGTCAAGGAAAAACAAATATAAGCTAATCGCTCCAAACTGACTTTATTCTTTGTTCCTTAGCAATTCTGATATCTACTACTCTCCAACGCATTTTGCTTGCTGGGATCTTCTAATACCTTTCCATCCTACGACTTGAAGCGACAATTAGAATTGCTGATATTTTCGCTTAGCCAGCTTAAAATTAATAATTAGTAATAAAAGTAGTGTAAGTGTATAATTTCTTATTAACATTCGAAATGGCGTTTGTTGTATGAAATTGCTATTGTGTGTATGTGTGGGTGTGTGTAACTGGCGCCTTGCCTTATGACAAAACATAATTTTAAGCTTTTTATCGCCTTTCTTTTGTGCAATGACATTTCAATTATGCGAGCAAATTGTTAGTCGCGTCCAATTTTACAACAACTTATTATTTGTACAATAAATACTGTGCTGCTAATTGAAATTTTTTTTCCAACGTTATTTTCTTGTAATAAAACGCACGTAGTTCACAAAAGCGAAAGCTTAAATGTCATTGGCTTCGGAAATTGGTAAAAATATGGATTAACTATTACCACATACGAGTTTATTTGCTTTCCAATAAAATAAAATCTATTCATATTAAATAATTTGTTAGTGCTTTCCACTATCCTCATCGTTGACTGTGCATTTGCTTTTGTTGGTATACAACTGAATGCAATAAGCAGTTGTGTATTTATTTTTATGCGTTACTTTAATTTTTTTCGATTATGACTGTTACTCATAATACAAAAATCTCTTGCAAACAGTTTAAAAAGATACACTTTAGCTTTAACGCCACTTGCATGTGTCTTCTTACATTCATTTGTGTGTACTATATGGTAAAAGAAAAAACACCGCGAATTTTTTATTTATACAGTAACTTTGCAATGCTCGTAATCTTCACTGTCTACAATGACACTGCACGTGTCCGTTGAATCCTCCTTAATATTCCTGGATTTTTTGTATTTTTTTTTTAATTGTTCTTGTGAGCAGCTCGTGCGCTGCTTTGGCGCGGCAAATCAAAGCAGAATTCTCTGACATGTGTATCTTTTCACAAAATCGTAGATCTTTTGAACATAATCGCTTTTGAATATTAATAATGCAGTATGTACTCGTACGTACTTAGGGTTGTATTTTAATGTATGCATGTAAGAAATAATTCTTGACTAAATATGTATTCAAAAACATTATCATTCACTTTTGATCTAACTCTACAAATCTAACGGACACAAAAAATGTTAAGTTGTTTCTTATGTGATTAATTTTTTTTTTTTAATAATTTTAATGGTAATGATAATGATAATGATAATGATAATGGTAATAATAATGATAATGATAATGATAAAGATAATGATAATGATAATGATAATGATAATTATAATGATAATGATAATGATAATGATAATGATAATGATAATGATAATGATAATGATAATGATAATGATAATGATAATGATAATGATAATGATAATGATAATGATAATGATAATGATAATGATAATGATAATGATAATGATAATGATAATGATAATGATAATGATAATGATAATGATAATGATAATGATAATGATAATGATAATGATAATGATAATGATAATGATAATGATAATGATAATGATTATGATAGTGATAATGATAATGATTATGATAATGATAATGATAATGATAATGATAATGATAATGATAATGATAATGATAATGATAATGATAATGATAATGATAATGATAATGATAATGATAATGATAATGATAATGATAATGATAATGATAATGATAATGACAATGAGAATGATAATGACAATGATAATGATAATGATTATGATAGTGATAATGATAATGATAATGCTAAGAATGACGAAAACGATAACGATAATGATAATGATAATGATAATGCTAATAATGACGAAAACGATAAGGATAATGATAATGATAATGATAATGATAATGATAATGATAATGATAATGATAATGATAATGATAATGATAATGATAATGATAATGATAATGATAATGATAATGATAATGATAATGATAATGATAATGATAATGATAATGATAATGATAATGATAATGATAATGATAGTGATAATAATAATGATAGTGATAATGATAATGATAATGATAATGATAATGATAATGATAATGATAATGATAATGATAATGATAATGATAATGATAATGAGAATGATAATGATAATGATAATGATAATGATAGTGATAATGATAATGATAATGACAATAAGAATGATAATGATAATGATTATGATTATGATAGTGATAATGATAATGATAGTGATAATAATAATGATAATGATAATGAGAATGATAATGATAATGATAGTGATAATGATAATGATAATGACAATAAGAATGATAATGATAATGATTATGATAGTGATAATGATAATGATAATGATTACCCTATGCGACATCTTGATATTTCCAGACTTTTTGTTCCTATTTTTTTTAAGTGGGTCAATCTATTTTGACTAACTAATTCAAAACGTTGCTTTTCAAACCGCTCTACAATTTATTTGACCAACGAGTTTGCAATTTATCACTGAACTAACACACATACATACATATATGTTTGTCTATGTATTGCACTCGATCTATGTACATACATACATACATATATATAACACAAACATATATTTCTGTGTACTTTTTGCAAATTGCTGGCGCCAATCTACATTGCCAGGTAGTTTATCAATTAAAATCAATGTCACAGCTATTCAATTGTGTACTTTAAAAGTAGAAGGAACGAAGAGAATTGCAAACTGTGGTTTATTCACGTAAAATTGATAAAAATGATGTGGACAATGAATGGGCAGATATCGACGCAAGCGCTTGTCAGCCAGGGTGCATAGCTTAGATTTATTTATTTGTTGTGCGTACGTGAGTTGTCATTATGTAGAGCAGAAAAGTTATATTTTCCGATCAAGAGAAAGTTTGCAAAAATATCAGAATAAAAAAATGTGCTGCGAAGTATTTGCGATACCTGATAATTTCAATATAATTTACATAGTTGGCTGTGAACGTTAAAAATATTGTGTTTTTTGCACGTTTCTGTGTTACTAAGCGGCCGCTGTTGCTGCCGTTCTAACATTCACGAATATAGAAATGCACTTAATTTTCAATACATTTTTTCAGTTTCAGAATACAAAGTGCAATCACCTCATCCTCACAGAATAACAAAAGCTGAATTAAATGATTATGTAGAGGATTTGGAAACGCCCACGAAAACAGTAAAATTTCTAGGCTCGACACTTGTGGCAGTTTGCAAAATGGTGTTACTATTACATTTTATATATCCTTAAAAATCCACTTCTTTTATTCTCATTTGAACTTTTTTCAAGATAAATGTTAGATTTTTAGTAATAAACTTGGGAGCGCTTTCATTAGGATATCAAAATCATAAAATATGTGGAGATGTAACAGAATAAAAGAGCGTAGCGAAAAAAACTCGTCGAAATTCTATAAATGATAAAAAAAATTTTATAATTTATTTTAACTTTTGGAAAAACCGTTAAAGTTTTTTTTTGTTTCAGTATGCGAGACTAAATAAAAAAAATTACTTAGCATGAAGAAAATGTTTTTAAAGGTAAAACTTGTAGGCCAGTGTTATTGAATAGCTGAAGGAGATTCAGATGAGGAAAAAATGGACTAGTGGCACACCTAACTGTATTTCACCTTGCCGTTAACCTTCGAAAGAGATGTAGAGTGGAAGAAAGAGAGAGGAGAAAGAGAGATAACGAACGAAGGTGGAGAGCACAAGTGACACATATAATGAGTAGCGCGTCTATCGTCTGCTTAGTAAGCCTGAGAAAAATGAGGGAGTAACCCACTTGCATACCGAATTGCGCACTGGAATTTGTTTTGGGCTCACGGTGCTGCTGGAATCACATTTTTTCAAACTAAAAATAAAATAAATTAAGGCAAATGGCAAACCATTAGATTTCTTTCAACAGCCCTCAAATTAAATCTAGGTTTTTGCAAAATCTAGACTATACAAAGCAATAATTGTTAATAAAAAAGGCCAATTTATTGATTGATCGATCATTTATACTCTGCCGTATAACACAAACCAACATATGTAGCTGGCAACATATCGAAAATGTACACTCGCTTCCAAACTTTCCATACACTGCCAAGTATAATTTGCTGCTTCCCCAACACCACAATCTTTCACCCTCCACTGCTGTAGCGCTTTGACCATATTGATAAGCCCTAATTGATAAACTAATACACAAAAGCGTGAATGAAAAATTAATTAAGCGTAACACAGTAAGCTTTCGATAATGATGCTCAGAAATTCAATTTGCGTTCGTTTGTCGCCAACTCCTCACCGAAGAAGACTGGCACTGGCGCTTTTCCCACTGACTTCACCTCTTTAACGGATAACTATTGCAATTTAATTCACTTCGCTTTTAATTTTTTTTTTTTTTTTTGGTGAAATGCCCTGAGCAGGTGCGCGTTTAACAAGCTGCAAGCCACCACTGGATATGTACAATGGATATTTAATTTTTCTCAATTTATTTTATGGCTTCTCATTTAAACAAGGTCAATATCAATGCGTTGAACGTGAAAGAATTTATGTGTTTGTATAAAAACAACAACGAGCCTAACACATATGAGTATGTGCTTTAATTTTTTTGTTCAAAATCATTATATTTCGAGCGAAAAAGAAAGTCTTACTTGTTAGCTATTCACCACCAACCAAACGTTTTACCAAATTAAGTCTTTTCTTTAGCTATCACCAATTACATAGATTTGCTAGGGCGTGTCGAACGTTTGGGCGAACATGTCACTTTTGCTACTCGAGAGTGACACGTGTCGTCGCCACGCCAAGTCAGCTTGATTGTAGTAAGTACGTACATACGAGTATGTCTATGAATGCCATGGCACTGACCACTGCCCATCACTTCAGTCAGCGCCTGAAAGGAAAGTGAGGTCTTCATTTGAAATACTCAACAGCTGTTCATACTCGTAGTTTGGTTGGCACGTGTGTGTAGATTAGTTTGACTTCTTCTTTTTTTTTGCCAAAAGGGTTGCGAAACTTTATTCGCTATACTATCAGTGTTTCTGCATAATATATCGTTGAGATCTGATCGGCCTACATTTTTTTCAAACAGACGTATAGAAGCTACCATAGCTACAAGTCTTGCTGTCATGCAACCTAAAGATCAGATATAATCATCATCAACATCTGAGTAAATTGGGTATTAAATAAGTAGTTTATAGTGATCAATTCAAAAAAGAATTGGTTTCTATGGAGCTTTCTTTAAACGCAGGGAAGTTTCAGTAGATAGGATAGTATATCGGAAGTTTCAATAGGAAAGATATTTTCAATTTTAAAGGTCAGAACCAGAAAAGGTTAATCAAGCTGGACAAAGAACCTGATGTAATGCATCTTGTTGATTGAATCTAGAAAATTTGCTCCGATAAGTTGTAGCATTTCTGTAGAATGAATTTTACCGTTTTAATAAACAAATTCTTTTTCCTTGAAATTGCTTTATTAAAGTATGTTCAACATTTAATATAAAATGTATTTTTAAAACCTGAAATAGCCAACTTTTGAATCTTGTACCCAATAAACTCGAAGTCGCCTTGGCTTGTTGTTCCCTTATAGATAAAAGCCATTTTTCCACCATTTGGGACTAGTTTTTAATTTTTTTGACTTCCTTATGGACGCTTTAAGCTCTCTCCTCTGCCTTTGATAACACAAAAAACATCTTTTAAACAACAAATTCGTTCTTCAGTGCGACCTGCTTAAGTTGGAAATTCAAGTGAATTTACGATGCAGATCGCAGTATAATTTAAGACAAACCAATTAATCAGCTTCTCTTTACTGTACTTATTCATTCGCAACCCAATTTGTTAAAGGTATAGGCAGTTACTGCAATTCAATTATACAATTTTAATTGGTAAGCTATGACAAACATATCGTGAACTTTTCGTAAAAAATGTAACTTTTACCTCTTAGTTTTAAATCTAACAAGGAAAATACCCTCGCGATATATTTTTGTATGGGCGCAGCCACGGTCATTTTTTTTAATTTCTTAACACCATTCTCTGATAACAATTAAACTTTACTCAATTTGTTTCAATAGATACTGATAAAACGATTTTTAAAAATTTTTAAAAATTTCCGTTATACGGTAGTTGGGCGTGGTTATGGTCCGATTTCAAAAATGTTTGACGATGATTCTAGTGATATCCAAGAAAATGTGTTTACCAAATTTCTTGATCATACCTAACACTGCTATCCAGATACAGACATTTGATCATAAGTGAGCGTGGTAACGCCCGTTTTTTAAAATTTCATAAAAATCAAGTTTCTTTATTTACAATCTATCTAAATAACCAATTTTATTTAATATGTTTTAATGGATAGCATTTTACAAACCTTACGTTATATGAAGGTAGACGTGGTAATGGCCCGATATGATATCGAGGAAAATATCTTCATCAAATTTTGTGACGTTATAAAGATACGGAAATTTTTTCATAAATAGGCGTGAATATTCCTAAAAGTTCATATACATATATGCGTTTTCTTTCTTTAAATCCGTTTTATATATCAAATTTCACACAATTTGCTTAAATGGATATCGCAAAACTGAGTTTTTGCATTTTTCAAAATTTCCGTTATATGGGAGGTGGGCGTGGTTTTTGACCGATCTCCACCATTTTCAATACCAACCTACCGTATTTACCAAGTTTCATTAAAAAATCTAAATTTTTACTCAAGTTATCGTAAATATGGGCAGACGGACGGAAGGGCAGTAAATGCTAAATTGAGTTCTCTTTTTATTCTGATCATTTTGGTATATATTCGTATATGTCTATATATTTCTCGATTGTTTGTTAAAAACAACCGTTATGCGAACAAAGTTAATAAACCCTTGCGTACAAGTACGCTCGGGTATAAAGCTAAGGCCCTTTCAAATTGCCGAACAACATTAACGGAAACTGATTGAAATTACTTTTGTTGAGCTTTCATATTTGAAATATAACGATCAATATTTCGGGGATAATCTAATGGCGTTTTCCTTTCTTTAAAAAATTTTGCAATCTTGCATTCTAATTTTTGCATTATTGCATCTGTCTTACTGAAAAATGGCTATATTAGTAGAAATTGTTGTCACTTTAATTGGTCGAAGTGCAATAAATTTGGAAATTGACAAGCAACGCATTGAATGGGGGAACATTATTTTGGCTACACTTTTCGTCTGCCTCTTTTTTAGACTCAACTAGTTACAAGTTGTACAATATAAATTTGTTTCGATGTTGGATCGAAAGTTCGAAAAGATACACTTAACATATTGACGGATTTCGACAATTAATTTTACTTTTAATTAATGAAAATTATTTTTCAAATAATACATATATGGTTCATTTTTTAAGAAGAACTATAAACACCTAATTTTTAAACTATTTACAAAATGTTAAATGATTTCATGAAATTTTATTAAAATTTTGAAAACACTTCGTTGTACTAAAACTGAATGAGCGTCATATCAACATACTCCAAAAATATCGAAATTTTTTAAAAAAAGTTCAAAATTTAATAATTAATAAATGTTTTCTACATTTTTTATAAAATTTAAAATATTGCTTTTGATGGTATTTCTTAGAAAACATAATTTTAGATAAATAAATTGTCCAAATGCGTCAATATCGGCATTTATATAGTTTTTTAATAAAACTGTTAATGCCTCAGAGATCTCGCATTATCTACATTTATCTTCTATAAGCAGCGATCTCTTCAACTTTAATTCATTGAATGTATCCGTGTAGCATCTGCGAACTTTCTCTAGCACAAAAGTAAATCGATATATATTCGCAATGTTAATTTTTCCTTTTTTTTTTACAAAGATCAAGTCTTTCGGCGACTGCAATGAATTCCAAACCAATTTTTATGTTGGCCAATATTGGTATTTTGAGTTTATATTTATGCTATTGTTTCTGTGCTTCTACCGCCCAAGATACAAGGCATTAGCATACGAAGCGATTAGACTCAAATGCCAGTGCACAGGGGAAGGTGTTAAATTAGAAAGTGGGCTAAATATATTTTAAACACGTAATGCGTTCAGTAGAAGGGTACGTTTCAGCTCCTCACTGTTGCCAATCACTTTATACTTGGTCACTACGAAACAATTGGAGTTTAAAAATAAAATTTTAAAATTAATTAGAATTGATTTTTTATGTAAAAGACTTTCGTTCGGATATGCGCAACGCGTAACTATTTCGCTCGATATTATTTTAAGTGTCATTTTTATGTAGAAAGTTTTAACAGCCATCGCAATTAATAGCATTTTAATTTCAATCGTTTTGCATTGTAATAAGAGTGCTATTAAATGCAAGTAAGAGTAAGTTATTCAGTTCATTTTGCTGGTTGCTCACGTGCAAATTGAATTAAAAACACGTTGAAATATATTTGAATACACTCAGTACAACTTTGCGTGCATATTTGGCTAATAAAATGTATGAATGCATATTTCTGTGTATACGCAGTAGTACTAGACAGTTATAGGCCTATTCTCATTGTTACTGGTAAAGTAAGTTTTGTTACGTTTTTATAACAACCGAAATTTAATTTGGTATTCTAGAGCAATGGTTACAAAGTTTTTCGAAACAGTGGCTACATCTCACATTTTGAAATGTATATTAAATTACCGCAAAATGTATTGTGGTATTAAACCATAGCAGATGCCGTTTGACTGAAATAAAATTGTATTAGTTAACTTTTTATGGGTAAAGGCTTATATGAAATGGTTATACGTTGGCGAAAATGGTGAATATAAATTTTGTCTCCCAGTTTAAATAATTTCTCGCAAACATTTTGTATGTGTCTTCCTAAAAGGTTTCTTTATCTTTAAGAATTTTAATTAATTCAAACTCGCTTCCCTTTCGCTTTATATCAAATTACTAAAACAAAACTAAACAGTTGTTTTTTATTACTTCCTCTTTCAAAGGTTACAAAATTAATCTGGTTACAATGCGCGTAGAATACGAAATGGTTACAAAATTTACTGAATGGTAAATTTTAATACCACAGTAAATTTTATTACCTTGCTAGAATAGGCCTATTAAGGTGATTTAACAACATCTTGAAGAGCTCTGCATTCGCATTGTCACGCCCAACAGAACAATAATGCTTCGTACATTCGTATATGTATGTACGTGTGTGTATTAAACTTTCCGTCATACTAGTAGACTAACAAATTTTCTTTTATTTCTCCTTATTGACAAAAATATTTGGCGATTTGATGCCGGCATAAATGTGTATTGAAATTAATGCACAATATATCCAATTTTTAATTCACTATATTGATTAAATGAAAATAAGTAATAGTAATAAAAAATGGATTAAACGCCAGGTGGCGCTGAAGTTCAGTATCACTGAAAACCCCATATCTGGCGGGAAATTAATAATTTTACAAATATTGAATATATATAACGAGCGATCATGATATATAGCTGCATATATAAAATAGTTATTGTGTTGGTTGCGCACTGGCAAAATTAAATTATAAAATACTACCCCAAATAATTTTAATTGCTTAATAAAATCTCCTACCAAAAATATTACCTATTAAATGTTTGCATTTAAAAAAAATTAACAAGTGGAAAATATTTCATTTTTGTGTTCAAAACTTTGCTTGTTTGCCTAGTTACTTCAATAAATTTATATTCAAAAAATTAAAGTAATAAATGTATGGCAAATAAAAGAAGTTAGAGTTTTATTAAAATTTCTAAAATTACCAATAATTTGGCAAACACAACTCTTCGTTTCTAAGACAGTACACAAAATAATAGATTCTCAAAGGAATGTGTTTTATAAAAAATTAGTTTTAGTTTTCAAAAAATAATTGGTAACAATTTAACTTGGAGGGACCTTGCCATTTTACAAAAGAGCTTTTGTACATTAATGAATTCATAATTATTCCGCCAAATTTTCGGATCTTAAGCTTAACATACAGCTCTGAAGAAAAATCACAAGAAATATGTTTCATTAATTCTGTTTCTTGAAAAAGTCCTTTGCCATTGCTGTAAATTTTCTTCAAGAATTAAATATACGAGCATTTTTTTTTGAGACCGACTTAAGAAATTTTTATAGAAGAAAATTTTTTTTTTTATTTCTTGTGTGTCATTTTATATAAATTTTTCGATTTTCTTGAGAGCTGTGTACTAAGCTTTGGGTTATTTTAACTAAATCAAAAGTTTTTTTTGCCGGTTTTAAAGTATTTGTAACGAAATCGCAACTATAGATATTTACAAAAATTATGTTCAGCTTTGGAAGCATAGACAACTTTTTGCAATTCGGAAAAACATCGGTTCCGATTTGGAAGAAGTTTTTAAACAGATTGGTTAAACCGATGTCCAAAAGAGCATGAGTGATTAATTTAGCGGCATTTTTTTTTTTTTTTCAAAATAAAAAAACATAAAAGTGAAATTTTTAAAAAGTATTAACAAAATTTTTTAAATTATAGACTTTATCGCCCTTAATTTTGCTTCAAATGACAGTCCTAGATAAACTAGTTCATAGCATACCATAGTGTTAAAACTTGTCCCAAAAGTTTAAATAGGCTTTTTATACCAAAACCCACAGATATACATCTATGTATGTACATTTTTTTCATAATTCACTTAGTACATTGTATGCATCAGTAAGCACCTCACTTGCATATTCAAGTCAGGTTCGAAAGCAAGAGCCATACAAAATTTCATCAGCACGTTCCAACATAAATACAAATACATAAAGAATAAAGAGGCAGAAGAGACTCTTCAACCCGTTGACGTACGCACGACAGACGCTTATCTACATTTTGGCCATTCTGCATGGCCATCATTTGCTGGTCGAAGTGCATTTTGGCCCTACTCAACAGGTGACTGTTGTCAAGTGGCAATAAAATGGTATGCCAGCAGACTGTGCGGCAGTGACGCGCCTGTTGCTTACATTAAATTAAGTAAGTACGAGTAAATTGCAAATTTGCAATAAAGCTTCCTGTCAATTATTGATTTCATATACTCGTATGAATGAAAGCCTTTTTTCGTTTATTTTTTTAATTTCTCTACGGCGAATGAATACATTTTGGATTCAACGTTATTAATGCTAAACTTGCTCTTAAGTACGTACAATAATGTAATTGCACTTGTAGCGACTCTACAACGATCGGTTCAAAATGAATTTCTGCTAATGATAAAAAAGTTACAAACGGGTTTACTACAAATTTAAATTGAAAATTCCTATAATTCTAATTGTACAATTTTTGTATTTTTTATAAATTTCTTTTTTATTCAGAATCCATTCAAATTTGATTCCACACACAAAACAGTCAAAATTATATCAATAAAATAGTTGTCCCTACTTTGATCACTATGTTGAAGTGAATGAGTAACTTAGTTCTACTCATAGACTAACAGCAGAGGGAGTGAGGACCAGCCGTTTGTTAGAAATGAATGGAGAACGTTTTAAATTCAATTTGTTTTGGATGGATTTATGTTTGAAGAAAATGTGTGTCACGACAAAACCGCAATATTTAAAGTGAGTGTTATCATCGCATATTTTGAGAATTTCACCTTACTTAGATTTTATTTTTATTTTAAGAAGAATTTAATTATGGTAAACTCATAAAGTTAAATGGGCATCACGTGCTATTATTTTTAAACTTATGGAAAAGCCTATACGTAAAGAAATATTTATATATATCAAGATAAGCAAAAGTACTTATTCAATCTGAAATTCATATCGATCAATTACCTTAGCCGTGGTCTCTTTTCAGAAAAAAATAAAGACATTTCAATAGCAAAGGCCTACTTAGCCAATTGCTATCCCAAATGACACCGAGTAAATGTAAAAGTCTCACTCTCGCTATCTGAAAATTTAAGATGTCTGGTACCAGATTTGTTTCGATTAAAGATTTCAGACAGCGGCATAGACTAATGAATTGGTTGCTCCTCGCCCCCAATCGAGATAACTTCTACAAAGAGAACTTGCTGGAACAGATGCTCTGAGCATAGACCAACACCGGAATCATAATATATTTATTGACCATCAGAACAGATAGAGATTAATTTCACTGAACCTAAATCTAGCATTCCTTTCTTGACGGGTTGTTCATCTAATGAGTACACTATTATTGATGGCTCAAACCGGCTTATTGTAGTAATTTTAGAATGATGCCAATGTGTTTCACTTTCAATTACAGATTTAAGTTAACTACCCATTGCAACGTCTGATAAAAAGTGGGGACCTTTAGTTTTACTAGCAAATAGTTCTAGTTATGAGAACTTCAGTTTTATTGGTGAACAGTTTTAATTCTTCCATGGAGGAGTTAACTCCCAACTTTTATGGTTGATCTACATATAGATGTATACATGTTAGTTCTGTTATCGTTGACAAGAATTTTTCGCTTATAAGTTTCATTAGATACTTTAATTTTTATGCATTTAGTACATCTTAACATTCCATCTTCTTCGGCACCCGTTCACCACGAGAATACGCCATCTTGACTCGATTAGTAGTATTCTTAATAGACATCATCTGTTCCTGCTGCACACTTAAGGACAGGTACTATAATGAGAGATTTGTAAAGCGAAAAAATTGTGTGACGATAAAAAGCATTACTCATCAATTGATTGCCTAATCTAATGAAGCACCCGTTGATAAGTGACTTACTTTGCTAAATTTCACTATATCATTATTGATTAATGGTGTATATGGTGGTTCAGTAAAAAAGCTGTACATCACTTGAACAATGACTATTCGTTTATCACCAATATGAGCTTTTTCTACTTTTATGGATTTTGAATTTTTGCAGCGCGTATTACGCGTGACCGCTGTGGTCGAGTTGGTAGCTGGGCGTGCTATAACTTGTAATTCCGCTGAGTTCGAAGTTCGAATCTCGGCCAGGGCAAGTAAAATCTAAATCATAGAAAATGTTTTTTTTCTAAAGCGGCAATGTCAAACCTCTAAGGATATTTCTGCCATAAAAAGGTTTATTATTAAATACATCTGCTATTCAGAGTCGGCTCAAAACTGTAGGTCCCTCCATTTGTGGTATAAAAAAAGTCGCAAACCACAAATACATAGAAAGAGAAGCTCGGCCAAACACTGAGCTATATAGTGTAAGCGCTAAATTATTATTATTATTATTATTATTATTACGCTTTTCAACAGTGATTCGTCTTGTTTAAAATCACGTTGCCGTTGAACGGCTCGGAAAGGTATTCCACTTAACGTTGTGCTCAACGACACTCAGGATTGGCTTAAACAGGCATTTTATTTTCGTGGTATCATGAGTTGCTCTAAAGTTGACAAAGATGTAGTCATATTAATTTACTTATATGCGATATTTTCCATTTTTTTTTGCGTTCGATAAGTTTATAGCTACGCTTATAATGTCTGATAACTTGGATATAGTATTTCGCTTTGTATGGTCGATAGAAAGTTACGCAAAACATTGAGAATGCTGCTCTTTCGATTATTGAGATTCCAGTTTTGTAGTACTTTTTATTTAGATCAAACATATTTTATGTGCCTACTACAGTCACAGTCATCTTCCGCTGGCTTTAAATAATTCAGTTAGTTCCTAATGGTCATTTGAATTTTTTGTAAAATGGTTTTCCCTACTTTCATTTAAAACTACTTCAAACAACTAAAATGAGTGCATAACTTTGTAAATTAATTGAATGCTTAAGCGAATAAAGGTTTTCTTAATCACATTTCGAACACACCTTATCACAAATTGTCTGATTTTTAACACTTGTCAATATATATTTTTTTCCTTATTTCCTTTTTGGTAGCTTTCTCCAAAAATTGCTAGCAATTATCGCAACGTAACGAGCATAATGCTAAGTGAAAATTACTCGTACTTAACAATAAAACAAAATATTTTTTAAATACTCTTTACTACAAAATCAACTTCGAATACACGCGTATAACATTCGAATTTCTCAACACCGCCAGAATATAAAAGCAGATAAGTGTGCAATCGCAAATTAATGTCAAATCAAAGGAGAAGTATGCAAAATTTATTTACGAAGGAGTTGGCTACAAAAACGCCAATTGTAAGCGCAAAGTGTATTCACCTCGCATATGTTTTTATACACTGACATACATACTCGTACATAAGTATTTGCGTAAGTATTCGCATGTGTGAATGAATGTGTTGGTTGGTGTGCTTCCGCTTATGAATGTGTATTCAAGAATTTGACAATTTCTTTTTACGATCTGAACTGTGTAAGCAGAGGAGCTAACGGAACATCAGGAAACAATGTTTGCGACCAAGATTTATTTGGTATTTTATGAATGTACTACGTTTGAAATTGGGGCAATAGAATGTGGAATAAAAAGAGAGGAAAACAAAAATGAGAACACAAACAAGTGTGGAAAATATAGGAAGCAAAATGTTATATTTAAATTTTGAAAAACTATTAAAGCATTTTTGTATGCGTCTACATTAAATTTTGCATACAGAAAAATTTATAATAGTTTCACGAATAACCAAATAAATATATGTACATACCATCTAAAACATACATATATGCAAATTCATAACTTTTTCTTGATACTTCTTTCTTGTCGGTGGAAAATATATTCATAGTGAAAGCGCTTAGATCCTCGTGGAGCTTTATATATTTGCAATCATAATCACGAAAAAAGGATGTCAGCATAGTGTTAACAATATATATATGCATTTACGATGTTAGCGGTGTGAAACAATTTTGAAAGATCCAGCGAATTTGCTGTAATTTAATACAATGAAGAAAATAACAAACACCTGAATTGTCGCTACAAATACAACTTTTGTCTGATGTTTATAAATACCCGAACGATAAGAGTTAGACCCATCAACAAGTATATCAATCAGGATGATGAGCTGAGTCGATTAAGCCATGTCCGTCTGTTTGAACGCAAACTAGTCCCTCAGGTCCATTATTTCAAGCTCTTTAGATCGAAGAGATATAACATACAGCTCCCATACAACCGATTGTTCAGATATTGCATTTTTGGCCAAAACTACTTCATTAAATCAGCTAAAGACTTGAAATTTCCACAAATATTAATTATTATTGGGACTTTTAAAGCAGTCAAAATCATTAATATCGAATAAATATTACATATGACTCTCATACAATTCTACTATTCATGAAAGGTATGAAGCCTTCGGCATAGTTGAAAACAGTTTTTGTTTACTTCTTTCTGTTAAACATCATCAAACAGTTGGGTTAATAATATAGTTTAAAATTATCCGATGACAAAAGAAAAATGGAAATGGTAGAACTAATCCCTTACCAAAATGTACTCAATTCTGTTTTTAAAATATCGAAGAAAAGTATTTCTCTCTGTCTATGATATGATAAAATAAATTCAGATACGCAAGTCCGCCGTGTTCGGACAAAATTGTATAAACATGCGAAAATTCGTACAGGTTGCTTCGATTTTATTTATCGATCGATAATTTTATCAGTGAAACAAAAATGTAACTGAGTGATTCCAAAATACGGACTAAATCGAAGTTGGAAGATAATGCATGTGAGAGTGGAATGAAGGCTATTTTCCAAGTAAATTACTCAAGGAACATTAAGGAAAGATTTTTTAAAGTATCAAATATGATAAAAAAAATTAAATAATCAAATCTACGAATTTATTTTATAATAAATTGTTTAAGCACAAAAATTTATTCCGTTGCTTATCACATAATCGATGTTAGTGAAATGAAATTGAAACTCCATTAATTTTTTATAAGAAATTTTACTTATCCCGTATGCAGGGACTTTACCCCACCAGTTAACCAACATCTCAAAATTTAGAATGAACGACAAAACCTGATTTATTTAACAATATTTTCATCGTTATTCATAATAAATAAATTCACTAATTTTTAATAAACTGCATCTCAATATTAAACAGAAAACAATTAAACAAAAGTTGAAAACATTTTAATCAGAACTTTAGAAAGATTGTGAGAAAACTGTTTTGTAGCTCATTCAATTCTAGTCTAACCAAATGTAAGTTTGATTAGAAATACTTATCGCTGAGAGTGATACGAGTTTTCTTCTATACAACGCAAGAGCCAGCAAGAGCGCAATCAATTTCGTAAGTTTTTTTTTTTTTTTTTTTTTTTTTGTTAATAATTGAAACTATAACTTAATTATAGTACAACAAATAAAGCTATGGCTACATCGGCCTTCAGCTAATTACTAGTCTTAATATTATTGCTCGTATTTTATGCCTAAAGTTTTTGTGTGTATGTATGTTTGGGTTAACGGTAGTGGTAGGCTTTTAAGGCTATTGTTTTTTTTAAATTTCATTGTATATGTTGCAGAACTTAAGATAATTTATTAAAGCTTTTAAGTTGTGTATTGTGGGGTTACTGAGGAGTTCTGTAGGATTAGTGTCGTGAAGAGATTGACGATGATTTGCAAAATGTGGGCATATGTCTAGGATGTGGACGACTGTTGGTTGAGGGTTATTACAATACTTGCAGTGGTTATATGGTTATACCAACGGGATACGACATTATTAGGTGAGTAGTTTAGTTCAAAGTGAGTTTTTAAGCGCTTTTTAGTATCTGAGAAGAGCATATTCGGTGTAGTTATAAGTGGTGCCAATAGTGCATTTTTGGCTGCTAAATCAGCTAACTCGTTCCCTTTTATCTGGACGTGACCTGGAATCCAGATTAGTTTGATTTTTTCCGGTTGTTTTAAAAGAAGTTGCTGAATAGAGTTTATGTAGAAGTTTGTAATGTTTTGTAAAAATATTGTTCCAAAGTCATCAAAAATAAATTGAATTGATAATGACTTGTAGCAGTTTTAACGCTCTTTTCATTTTTACAATAACGGGCTAGAGTGAAGTAACTAAAAGCTCCCATTGTTTTTAATGCTTT
Organism: Philophylla caesio; assembly: GCA_963971545.1. NCBI lineage: Eukaryota > Metazoa > Arthropoda > Insecta > Diptera > Tephritidae > Philophylla > Philophylla caesio. Next base: position 96,281,021 of record OZ020608.1, on the reverse strand, counting down.
TTATTGTGATGCCCTTGTTTACTTTCTTACTAAAATTTTCGAAGGCTTCTTTTTATTTCCTTTGTGTATTTCTACATATCTGAACTGCAGCGAAATCTCTGGTATTTTCAAAAAAGTCTCTTCAATATCTGAATAAAAATATTAGTGGTACTCCGTTTATTTATTTTTTAATAAATATAATATAGTACAAGTGCCATAATTAGGCCAATAGAAAATTTAGAATTGGACATTTTTCATAGCACAATGCAAAATTTAAATAAATACATGTAGAATAATAATTAAAATAAATACTTATAAACTACAAAAAAGGGGTCAACTATAATGCACTAATTACTTTTCTACAAATATAAACATAGAAAGTGTTTTCATGATTGCTGTGCGCTTTGACCAACATTCCGGGAAGTTCATAAGAGAGCTTACATACGAGTAAACATATAACTTTGTTCGATCAAATTATTTTGATAAATATTGATTAGCAGAGTAATGAACAACCCGCATTCAATGATGTGTGGACGCCTTAATGGATATTTAAATACAATAATAAATACTCATACATTTTCAAAGATGTATAAACTTTAAGTTACATAGCCAAATTAACATACAAATCAGTAAATTTATTATTATAAATAACATAATTTTGCACTGCATAAATGCCAGACTTACAACTTTGACTTATTTCTTTAAGAAAAATTTTTTTATTTTCTAATTTCATTTTAAGCCTACAATTTCTGGCATCTTTCAATGGTTTCTGCGTTTAATTTGTTCAGATCCCTACTAATATATATTTATTACAAACAATTAATTTTTATAACAACTTTAAGCCAATTCTTCTTCGTATTTTTTTTTTGAAATTTTAAAAGTTTTTACAACAAAACAGTTAATAACAAATAATTTCCTTAAAAACATTCTTTAGAATGAAATTAAATTGCATTTAGTAGCAAAAAATTTCAACTACTACTCCCATAATTTCGCCACTCACTGCCATTGTCCATGGTAGGCCATAAAGTGTGGATCTTGGCTTTTTGACACTGGCTGATAGCTATCCGTCGCAGCCTCTTCCAATGTGGGATCGGTTTGTAGTGAACGCTTCCAATAGCTGCCGCCCGATTCGCCGCCCCAGTCTTCGCCGTGCTCATCATAGTGGTGCTGATGGTGTGCATGTTCAACATAGACAACCTGGTATTAGAAAGATTTTTGTTCTTTGAAGTGAGAAACACCAAGGAAATACCAAAGATACCCAAAGGACTGTCGGTGTATGAGTGTATGAGTGTATCAGTGTGTGCATGTGATTATGTTTATTGCATTTGTTTGTTTTTGTTTGCTTGCCTGTTGTTGGTGTTGGTGTATGCAGGAGCTTTCTTTTCTTGTTCAACTAACAGTCATTCACATAAACACAAACGTTTTATTTTAGTTACATGAGCATTCAGTATAAAAAAAAAACAGTAGAAGTTTTAGTGGCAAAGTTTTCTTGCCATTTCACGTTGAATTTTTCAATATACTCATATAATCAACTATGTCTTAAAGGATAAAGCTTTAAAATAATAAATTTATAATATCAAGATTTGCATTGTTATAAAGTTCGAGCTTTGGAGTATCAGTTGCAAAAAATAAAATATTAATTGTAATAAGCAAAGGCAAGAGGGTGATACATTTTTTAGGCCAATTGATATCCTAGCTTTTTTTTTAAATACTTCCGATGAGTTCATGGCTTCTAATAACTAATTCCGGTTTCGGTAAATCTCTTTTAGCCAACTTACTTTGTATGGACAATCGATTTTTCTCTTTGGCCTGAAATGATCTCAAAAGAATTCCATACTACTATAGAAACATTTTGAAGATACGACTGATGTTCTTCTTGCAACTAATTTTTCTTATCACTTATGTACTCGTTTATTGAACAATGCCAATTGATGTCTCAAGCCTAGAGATGAAATTTATATTGAAACAGTCAGAGGAAATTTACCCGTTAACAAAAAAAAAGTATACAAATAAATATACTTTTTTTTGTTACTTAAGTCAATCAATTTCTTATAAACAAAAAAAAATGCAAAGTACACTATCAAGAGCAGCTTCATGCCTACACGCAATAACTCTATTTTCAAATATTTTGTTTTTATCATAAAATGAAATACTATATATTAAAAAATATCTAAATCATTAGTTTTTAGCCCACCTTTCATGTGAGGTTAAAAATATGAATGCAGACCATTTCCTATACAATTTATACACATATAAATCATGTGCCCTGATTTTTCTATGAAATTTAAAACTTTAGTGTTATTGCGTTTTGATAACAAAGCTGATTAAATTTGTATGTAGTTTGTAACAGTTTTTCTCGCATTCGGTAGGGCTTTGGTATTCTAAAACTAACTTCACCTTCAACTAAGTATGTGCCATTTTAATATGTTTGGGGTTTAAAACTCTAGGTAAATGCATTTGGTGGGGCGTGAGGGGGTGGTACATTGTTGTGCCATCCGTCTTGCTAATAACTGGTACTAGTACAAGAGTGTACCCTCCATTCTGTGAAACAAAAAATTATACATATTAGTTTATAATTAATACCTTTTATGCAAATTATAAAAGACTAAAAAAAAAATTACCTAAAAATATAATAAGAATACAAAGGGGAAAAAATATATTTTTTTTTCACATAAAAGAGATAATTTTTTCTCAAGAAAATTATAAAACCCAAGATAAAAAGAAAAAAAATTGTTAAGGGGAAAATCAATATTGCAAAAATATTTTCATTTATGAGCGATTTTAAGGTGGTAAAATGTGATTCAACATTTAGTAAAAAAGGCATGAAAAACTTTTTCTTCGAAAACTACTTTAATAAATAATTAAGTTTTGAAAAGAAGCTAACTTAAAACATAGTTTTTGTTAAAAGGTTTAAACTCAATCCATCAGTAAAATTGTAAATTGTTAGTTTTTCTCTTAATTTGGAAATCGTTTCTTTGATTAGACCGGTACCTTAAAACAAATCCCATGCGAAGACTTCCTAAACGTAGGTTCACTTCCTCTTGGAGTGTTTAAAGACCACCGGCAGCCGGCTTGTTTTTTTACCTCTTATACATGCCAGGTGATTCAATGATAAGAATACGAGAAATTTTAGTTTAAGCAAAAAACAAGACTGAATTTATAGACAAATCATTTTCGCTAACTATACCGCCCAGTAAAATAGAGTTATGAACCAAAGCCGAGGTCCGACCACTTGGAGGTCTTTTTAAAACGACCCTTTTGTGTGTGTTTATTTTATTAGCCAACGAGGGTAAGCTAAACAAGAGAAATTTTTATTTTGTAATCTGTTTTAAAAGCAACCGTTCCGTTAAAATCGTATAATGCAAAGTGAATCTTTGTAAGCACAAGTCTTGAGAATATATCATTTGCAAAAAAACATATATGAAAAATTTGTACATATCCTATAAAATACGTTTCGTTTAAAATTTTTAAATAATTAATATATTTAAAATAAAAGAATAAATGAATTTTCTTATTTTGTAAAATATTTGTACTGATTTTTCAAAAACTTTCCTCTATTATTTCATACCTAAACAGTTAAATTTTACTTTAATCATTATGCTTCCTCACACAAAAAGCATAGACATGCAAAATTAAACAATGCTCCTGCTATGCGAAATATTATAGTTACAGATCAAAGAGTTAAAAGAGAGAATAACATGCTTTAAAATTTAATAGAATTAACTATATAAGACACTGGACTAGCATTTCCGATAACATACCCTAAAAACGCCATAAATTGTTTATTTACATGGGTTGATAATAAAAAATTTAAAAAATTATAACTAAACACTGTCAAAAGAAAATAAATACAAACGAAATCAAAACAAATATGTAATTTTAAATATATAGTTAGATACTAAAAATTAAAAAATATAAAAATAACTTAATACAAATTAAAAATATAAAACTAATAAGAAGAGGCTAAATTAAAAAAAAAATTAAATTTAAGAAAATATGAAGATAAATATAAAAAAATACACTAATGTAATTACCAATGTTAGAATAAAAAAAACAAATACTAATATATAAACTATATTTTAACGAAATAAATATAAAAATAAATCGAAACTAAATAACAATTATTAAAAAAACGAATTGAAAAAATTGTAATAAATTAAATTAAATTTATAAAAATAAAACCAATGAAGTTAAAAATTTAAACTTTATGAATAAACTTCAACTAAGGAGAATTATTATTATATTTAAATTAAAATAAATCTTATTTATATTAAATAAGTAATTAAGAACAACAGTTACATGCACATGCAGTGCTCACGTCATACAACAACACATGCATACATGCACACATCACTATAATTACACAAAACATAGTAATAAGACAATTTTTTAGCTAAAAAAAAAATTTAAATATCAAAAACGTGATTGCAAAAAAAACCCATTTTCACACTGGTGCAAGAGCAAGACAAACATATAGAACAGCAAACAAAACCAAACACGCGCATTGCAAAAACCATGTTTGGGATGTAGAAACACTCCATCGACCCTTCAGCTCTTTGTTTCAGAAATATGTAGACTAGAAATACCAACCTTTTGTGGCGTGCCGCCACGTTTCACATCAATCCAAAATCTTGCAATATTTATCAGCAAACCAATTAGTGCGATTGCGAAGAATTTTATTTGTAAGTGTGCTCCTAAAATTTTCAATAATAGCTCGATTTTCGCCTTGAGGAAAGAGCCCAACAGCACCAGCTTGGCAAGGGCCTTCTTCTTCTTCTTCTTCTTGCCACGCATCACTGTGTTAAATTAATGAAATGAAGAGAGTGGAAAAAAAATGCGGCACAGTGCTGCCCATTAGTATTATTCAGTCTGATAACAAAAGTGGGCCTATAACTTTATTTATGAATCAATGAATAATTAACGAAAAAAATACAAAAAAAACATGGTTGGGAGGGTGTTTGTTTGTTAGTATGAGGTGCGCTTCGTTGTGCATTAGATAGTTAGAGAGAAGCATAAGCGCATAAACTATAAACATATAATTACAAAAAATATATAAGAATAAACCTTAATTGTATATACAATTAGTCATTCAACTCTCAGGCATAAAAAGTTTTAGCTTTTCTTTAAAATACTTTCTGTTTTTGTAGCTTATTCAGAACATATAGTTGGCATACAGCAAGTTTTGCAATTGTTATCATTATTTTAAATTTTTTTTCATTGTTGCAAAGTTATTATTTTTATGCCCGATGCTGCATAATTATTTATATATTTATTATACTCTGAACTAGAAAATGCAAAACGAACAAGTTCGTGTCATAAGTCTTTCGTACGTACATATTAAAACATTTGTAATTTTCAAACAAAATAAAATGAAAAAAAATTACATTAGAAGTAAATAGCAAATGACAATAATTAAGTTTTTAATCTATGATGTCTCAAGTATAAACATAATGGCCACATGAGACTTTTGACGCTTAGATATCTGAAAAATAGCTCTGCTTTTGGGAAAACTATTTATTATTTCAAAATAAAAAATATTATTTTTAATAACCAAAATTCGTGAATAAATCAAAATTGTGTGAAACATTAAGTTATCAATATTATTCTTCAAATCCGAGGTATATATCTAAATTTCATTCAAACTATCCGTTTCGCATTGCCTTATCTTAAACATAAGAAACTTAACTTTAGTGTGAATGGTAAGATAGTAGTTCACAAAATGCACATATAATCGAAAACTAAAAAGAAAGAAATATTATTCAATGTATTATGTAGTAAACTCACTCTCTTTTAGGCATTTAATACTTTTAAAATGTACTTGGAAATTTAATATATTTCTAACTTAATTGAATTGAACGAATGTATTTAATTTGAAAATCCTGTCTGATCAAGAGCAGATTTAAAATTTTTGTGACAAGTATTATATTACGGTAAAGTTATTTACTTTTTAGTAAGCAAACTTGCTAAAGAATTATTTCGGTAAACATAATATCTGGGGGGATAATATTCATATTGATTCGAAACAAATTTGCTTTCATATACACAACAATTTTAATTCGTAAAACTCTTCTTTATTAAATATGACTTCAAACCTTGTAAAACTTGGTTGCAGTATAGATTTTCTTTAATATTTAGTATAACAAATAAGAATTGAGTTAGTATTAAAAATTATATTTTTCTTAATGGCAAATTTATTAAAATTTGCACACATCATTAACGAAGTATGGAAAGGTGCTAACATTTGCTCTCTAAATTTTCAAAACAAAAAAAACTTTACAGCCGTAACTTCAAAGCCAAAGATTATATAGACTTTACTAAAAAAATGCGTTGGAAATACAATTGTTTGCTTCTCTTTTAAAATGTGAGAAATATCAGTTAAGGTCTTTACACTTTTCATTAACGCTATGTAGGCATCTTTATGTGCATTTTGCGAACTACTTCACTATGAAAGTGCATTTACACAAATGTATATGTACAGCTTCACATATTTCCATTTCACATTCCATGCAAGCGTTGTTTACACTACATTGCCGACGTGCACACTTGAGCTGTGGTTCTTGTAGGCACTCGCAAAAGCTTTTCAGGTTTGCACATCTGCTAACTGAAAGCTGCTCATACAATTTAAGTGGCAACGCCTGTTGATAAAAATGTTTATTTGAGTTTACTTGGTACCAAAAATACCCTACACCCGAGTATTCCGAGTGAAGGCAGCTAGTAATTTTTATTTTTATTTTATAAAGTTTAGTTTGTTAGTTTTCGTACTGTTTTTAGCTTTTATTGTATTGAGGGAATTATTCTTTATATGCTGCATTTTAACACTAAATATACCAAGCAGAATTTATTATTTTTTGTGAATGCATAAATAGTAAGATTTCTAAGTTGTTTCCTTCAAGACTTTAATTTTTTATTAGTTTTTTCTAAAATTAAGCTTTGATTTCTGTAAATTACTCTGATACATTTAGCAAATTTTTAAGATCTTGTGTTTGTACTCTTTTAAGTAGGTTTCGTAGCAATTATTACTTTTTCTTCATAAAAATTATTTGCCTTCGTCCAGTGGTTAAGTAGTGATTTAAAGATTCAAATATCAACTGTTAGTGAGTAAATACACTGGGGTTGTATAAGTATGTGGGTATGTTTATTTTTGAATTGTTATATCTTAATGCCAGGGAATTATGAATATAGCAATTCTAGGGGAAAACGTCCTTGTTAACCATAAGGGAGTTTGCTTTAAGGGAAGGTCAATGCAGAAAATCTGTCTTTGGAATGAAAATGATTTCAGTGGTAGTAAAAAAATATTTTAAAGTGTTATCGTAATGTTTTAAGTGTTCAATTAGCAAGCATTGGGGTCGTACTTCTTAGACTGCTGGATGTAGGGTATTTCTGTACACCATATTGTAGGGATAGTGGAAAGGAAATTTTGAAAAATTAATAGATAACTACAATAAGTATAAACCAACACCAATAACATAAGTTTATAAATATACAGACATATACATAAGTAAACAATAAACTTAGGATTGGAGCGCTACTTATAACATACTCGTACATTAATGAGAAAAAAAAGAGTAAAGGAATATTTGTGTTGGGACAGGGTGCGATCAGATTAATAAATCACACGCAAACACACACCTCCAACGCTTCTACCATATTTGTGCGGTCTCTTGTGCTTGCGCTTGTGTCCCTCCTCCAAGTCCACCACGTCGACGGCATCCGCCAACTCCTCCAGCAGACCCAAACCCAAGTGATTCGAGGGCTCTCGCTCGACCACAACCGAAACGCTGTCTTCGGCCTGCTGATGTTTCCTCTTTTTCTTGCGTTTTTGTTTCTTCGACGGCTTGCTGTGTCCCTGCGACACAGGCACCCACTCTACAGCGTCATCATGCTGACCACTATGACCACCATGACCATGCAATTCCAATTCTGCCGGTTGTACTACCAGCAGTGTTTCCGGTTTCTTTTTCTTCTTATTTTTTTGCTTCTTTCTCTTACCGCCACCACCGCCTGGTTTCTTCAATTGATTCACTGGCACATTTTCATTATCTTCGATTTCAATGAATTCTACAACATCGGCGTCATCATGATTACCGCCGATATGCGTTGCGCCAATTAAGGGTGTCACAAGTGCATGATCTACTTGGCCGTTTACCGCAATAGGATGCCCTTGAAAGCCGACTATTTGTTGACTCGCAACATTGTCACGATCTGTATCCTCTTCTTCTTCCTCCTGCGCTGTTTCGGCTTCAGCTTCTGCCTCTTCTTCATCGTCCTCAGTATCATCCTCATCTTCGGTATCGCTATCATCTTCTTCGTCATTCTCTTCATCTTCATCGTTGGCGGTGATGAAGTTTTGCTTTGCATCTGTCTGGCCATAGTCATATTCGCGTCCAAGGAAGCTGGTTTAGTGAAAAGCGCAGACGTATGAAAATTTTGTGTAAGAAATGTTGCAAAAACAAGTATTGCATGCTACTCACCCATCCATCGTTTCAGCTAGATATTTCTTCATATAGCTGCTACCAATTTCGATTTTCTTCAATATCGTAGATGGTTTCTCCTTGATGAATGTCTCGGATGCACTGTAGCCTCGCTTTTCTATAGTCGCATTCAATTGGCGATCGGCTTCCACTGCAATGAAGAGGTATTACAAAATAAAGTAAACATTTATTTATCATTACTATAACGTGCGGCATTTGTTATAATAATATAATACATTTTTATATGTTCAGTTGGTCTTTATATGGAAAATACCACAGCCAAAACTGGTCAGCTAATAAGTACAAATGGGTACATCTCGCAGTTATGTGACTGCGGGCCTAATTTGGTCGACTTGCATTGAAAGCAGAAGCTTCATCGGCCACTTTTTATACAAATGAAAAATATAAACAAAATCGTTTACACTTTTCACTCTTAAAAATTTACTACATCGTTGTTAAATGACACACATGTGCGTCTACACAAGCGGACACTTGTACGAACTCGTATGTTTGTATGTACGAATGTCTGCCTAAGAGTGTACACATGTTTGCTTAGACCGACTGGCCAATTTAGGCAGCGAGTTACACAGGTTTAGCAACCAATTAAAAACAAATAAAAAACACTTTAGTGCCTTCAGTTTGCTGCTATGCAACCACAACTATGCACAAATGCAGTAAAGCACCCGATTGAGAGGAGAGGAAACTCAGTTTAGCGTGAATTTTTCCAATAGTTTTTAAGAAGTAAAAGACAGAGTAAGTTTTCGCATTTAAAAAGCTAAATAAAAATTTTTCTTGGATTAGAAATTTAACGATTTCCTTACATTACATTTTAGTTCCTTATAATAAGTTATCAAAAACATCCTCTCTAAAACTGCAAAAGATCACGAATCAAAAAAAAAAAAAAACATTACAGTATTCAATAGTTTATAGTAACTGGCTTGCATGAAACTTAGCATAAGCTATCAGGATTTGTTCAAAAGTAAAAATGGAGTGTTTTGGAAATTTAAAACCTTGAGACGACTCGAAAGGTTCAGTGGCGACGAAGAGTACCCGGTACTAGTAACACCGAGGAAATAAGTCAACAAACTCAATACTTCAGACTTTAAATTTCGCTATTCGTTTGCAAGTTATCAATGGCAAGGATACACCACTTTTTCTTAAGTCCTTAGTCGTCTCTGTCTTAACATGACATTCCTATAGTAATCAGCATGAAGATTTGTAAGAGCTTCACAGAGACACAAGCATGATTCAATAAAGAATAATGTCAGTATTGTTGTGGGAAAATATATTTGATGTTGGTAGTAACAAACTAAAGAGAGATTTGATTTCAGTTGGGATTTCCCATAAGTTAACACAAAAGCGTAGAAAAAGGAAGAAAAGTTAATAAATTTGGTGAGACAGAATGCAATTCGTTTAAACTAAACTGAAAATTTCTGCATTTTTTTTCAACAGAGCAAGTTTTTGCAATAAAATATCAGAAATATCTATATAAAAAAAAACTGTTTTCTAATTTGTTGAAAAGCGCAGATTAACAAGAACTTCCGAAGAACTTAAATCTGATTTTAAATAGCTTTAAAACAATGAGTTATTCACATTCTGCATGCATGAAATTGTTGCCAAAAAAAACCCCATTTACACCTTTAAAAACCAATTCCATGAATGCGCTTACAATAATTACACTGAATAAATTTTTGGAATACAATTTCTTTCAAATATATATGACTTTCTTTTGCAGATTGGCAAAAGTTTATAAACTCGACAGACAACTTGAATATAATATTTTTGACTTATCGTTGTTTGTGTTCTAGAAATCACGAACGCCAACTAAGGGAACATCCATAACTTAGAAAATATTAATTTCCAACGAAATAAAGAAGTGTACGTGTTTGACCGCGAGTACATATCCGTACATAAATTCCTATTGCAACAAACGCCATGAGTTGAAATTGGGCAAAAATTATTTCAACGTTTGAAGCTGCATTTGCAGTTGTGGAGCAGCCAAGCAGAAAGTAAACTTCTGTGGAAAATTTTAAAAATAACTTAGCGCGACTTAGTAATTTCTTTTTCAAATCTAGATTTAAATGAACTGGTTAATTTACAAACTCTAAAAAATTGCTTCATAAATCTGCCACTCAGTACATCATCTTCATATGAATCGATTTAAAATATTTAATTTAGTATTTATGAAAGATCAAAACTTATAACTAAGTTACAAAATTGCACAGGTATGTGTGTGTGTGTGTGTGTGTGTGCTTATTGAAAAAAAAACCAACTTCATCCTTTTTGATCAGTCGGTGTATTTTTTGCTTTGGTTTGAAATTCAATTATCGGCTTAAGCTCAAAGTAGCATGACGAAGCACACAACAAAAACGCTTTATATGTGCATTCGAAATGCTTTAACGCTTTAATTATGAACTTATAAACGTACATACTTAACTATTTAGAGCACTGTTCTAGTTTTATATTCTCATTTCAACAATTCCGTATTTATTAACAATTTCTCTTGTTTGTATTCGGATCAGTGCCCATTGATGAGTCGCATGTGTGTTGTATGCACCGAATGGCGCTTAATTGGCAAAAATAATGTATTGTAATGTAGTGCAAACAACCTTGAAAAATCTAAACCAACTTGCGCGTCTTGCTAAATTTCTAGAAATGGCAGCACAGACGGCAAAAGCTTCTGCTATTAAAAAAACTTAAAACTGACTACGTTAAGTGTTTTAAAAATTTTTAATTCATCACAAATTTGTATACCTTTCAATTTCTGCCATTGCAAATTTAATTCACCATCCCACAAGTCCAAAATGCGCCCAGATTGCTGTCGCGCACAACCCCACGGCTGTGCTCTCATTGGGCATAGCACTAAATCTATATATGGCGAAATTTCTGCAATTAAAAGATAAAAGTAAAAATATAAATTATAAATATATCAATTATGTTATTTCTTAGAAAATGAGACTGCAATGGTTAGATAGTGAAATTAAATTAAAACCAAACATAAGAAAGCTGCTGTGGGAATATTAAAAGTAATATGGAGGATAATAAAATGAGAATAAACTTAATTTTTCAAATTAGCAAGAAAGCAATCAGATAAGATAAGGCGGTGATCCCTAAATATCTAACAAATACTATAGAAGGGACAAAATAGTCTTCTGACCGTATTTGTCATCTTCGCATTATGCCAAAAGATTCCTAAGGGTATTAGATAATCGTGCCATTGAACGCTCCAAACGTGCCCCAACTGAGGCCGCTTGAAACTATTTGGGCAAATTTGAGAAGGAGTATTTACGGCAAAGGATACACTGCAAAAACTACCACTCGTTTAGTTAACAAAATTAAAAAGCAGCTTAAGGACATCGATACAAAAAGAATTCAAGAGTCAATGAGGTAATTGCCAGAAAAAATTAAGCAAATATATTTTTATAAATTAACCTTTTGTATCTATGTAAATATAAAAATATAGTGACTTTAATTAAAACAAATTTTGTTACATATTTCGTTTTCATTTTCGTATGATACGTTTGTTCGTGACAACTTTTAACGCTTGAACTTTTATTATTACTGGCTGTATAATTTTTTTTAACATAGAAAGTTGTTAGATCAAAAATAATAAAAGTTCAACATATACATATAACATATAAATATATATACACAAACTTCTATAAATCCTTATATATTTGTCTATAGAACATTTTGTTATCTGGTTATTAGCAACAAACAAATTTATACGCATATCGCACTTCTTAAATAAATATGCATACATATACAAATGAAAAGGAAACGCTCGCAGAAACTTCATTGTTATGGAGTGACTTTAATTAAAACAAATTTTGTTACATATTTCGTTTTCATTTTCGTATGATACGTTTGTTCGTGAAAACTTTTAACGCTTGAACTTTTATTGTTACTGTTTTTTGTTTGGTTTTCTTTATAAAAAAAAATACTGGCTGTATAATTTTTTTAACATAGAAAGTTGTTAGATCAAAAATAATAAAAGTTCAACATATACATATACAATATAAATATATATATACAAATTTCTATAAATTTTTATATATTTTTCTATAGAACATTTTGTTATCTGGTTATTAGCAACAATCAAATTTTTACACATATCGCACTTCTTAAATAAATATGCATACATATACAAATGAAAAGGAAACGCTCGCAGAAACTTCATTGAAGATACTTTCTTAAAGTAGCTTTTTTCAATAAGCTTGCTCTTTAACACAAATTATATGCTCAGAAAATCTAATTAAATAGCTAATAGTAAATCTTAAAAGCTATTTGCGAAAAGGGCCTTAAATACCTTATTACGAAAAATATTGGTCGTACTTTATATAAATCGGAATATCAGAATAATAAAAAAATTGGAGTAATTTTCACTGTAGTAAATTTAACTTAGACACACTAATTATCCCAAACGCCATAAAATGTGTGAAATTGCGATTCGTTTATGGTCAAATTTGGCAGTAAACATGATTGACTATTACCGGAATGCTTTAACAAATTGTTACAAACCATGTAATGTATTTAAATCATTACACTACATACATATATGCGAGTACATGTGTACTCTAATGGTGAGTAATGATTGCAATGAGACAAGGTAAGTGCCCTATCGGAATTTTAACACCACTACGAAGTGGTGCCCAGCTAGAGTTTTGCAAAATATTACCAACTTAATCAGCCAAGATCTTAATATTTTTTACCCCAGATCTTTTGTGATTCTATCACAAAAAATAAATCAAAAAGTTCCATTCAGAACGTACTCCATATAACATTTTAAATGTAATCGATTCAAAGTGGAATATAATTCGGTTTTGTTCACTTTTACGCACTAATTTATAAAAAAAAATATATAAATATATTTTCAATAAAGTGTCGGCTAAATATTATTCCTTTGGATTAAAATTTTCCAAGCGGGTGCAAATCTAATTGAGCGTGAAGGCGTTATCCACATCTACCGTGCACAATTCGTTCAACTTAATCGGCCTGTAAATGGTTAACATTCATTGACTTTATGTGGCAAAATGAAATAAAATGAAGTAAATGACAAATAGCAACGCAAACTAAACTGACAAACAACTACTTTTGCTTTTGCAAAATCCAAATGCTAACAAATTTCACAGAAAAAAGTAAAAAATTCACGGCGATGGCGTTGATATAAACAATAAATAAATGCTGCGAATAGTGAAAGCCGAATAGTTGTATGTTTGTATTTAGATATTAACTTCGAGCGTCACGAAACTCTTCATTTATAGATATAGTACATTACATACATACACAAAAGTATGAATGTATGTACGAGTACATATGCACAAACTATATTTTCAGCTTGTTTGTGTTATTTGTCGTTTATGCCTTGAATCAAAAGCACTTGGCTGAGAAAACGATTGACGATGGTATGTGATAGAAGGCTTTGCCGCACGCGCAGCAGGCACGAAAATACCTCGATATCATCACGCATGCACGTTGGTCCCATTCGAAATAAACTTAAGTGTGAAAATAAATTCAAAATTAATCAAAATAAAAAAATGTGCGACCATTCTGAAAATTTCCTAAAATAAATGTTTGACATTACTTTGCATCAATTGAGGAATCTTTATGTGAAGTTTTTTCATGGAAGAAATATACTTGCGTGCTTTTAAAAAGTTTTTTTTTGTTTTTCTCCTTTTTTACTTGCATAAAATAAAACCAATTTATTGCGGTAGCTGTCTTTAAAGACGAGACGATTGAAACAGATAAGTTTGACATCTCTAAAAACTTTTAGTAAGGAAGGTTTTGCATTTTTTGTTTGCACACACTGAGAAAAAATTGTATCATTACGTGTTTGATTTGGTTCTGAACTGAATTTTGTTTACTATAAATAAACTTCTATTTCCACTTCAAGTTGGAATATTTATTCTCAAAATCCGACGTTTTATTAATAGGGTTTGATTTATTTTTGCATCAGAATACTCAGCTTGCGCTCTTGCTAAAAACATTCGAAATTAATGGGACATTTTTTTTTCTATCAGTAAGAGGTTAAACGAAGATTAAGACCGCTTTGGCGATTAAGCGTTAAATATGTGAAATTTTTAAAAATTCCATGAATATCTCAACATTTTTAACATTAACTGGAGTTCAGTAGTTAGAGTATAAGCTAATTTAAACTTCAAATATATTTTGACAGATTTGGGCAATTTATTTTTCTTCAAATTAATTAAAATAATTTTTCAAGTAAAATTTGGTTTATTCTCTAAGAAAAACCAACATCATCAATTTTTAAACTATTTATATTGGCGTTACATGAAAAAAAAAACGTATTCCAAATTTCAAAAAAATTATCAAATATCAACGCGAAGTGTGGCCACTTGAAATGTGCACTTCATTATACTAGAATTTAATGGACTGTAAAAGTGTATACCCAAAACTTTTATCAACGCTCTTATTGAAATCATCGAAATTATAACGAAAATTTGGTAAATTGGCATAAATTTTGTATAAAGTTTAAAACTTTAATTTACATGACATTTTTTAAAGAACGAAATATATTTTTATAAAAACTTTTCGAAAAAATTGTATCATAAAAAACATTGCTAATATCTCAAAAAAGCGAACATTTACTTGATTTTGCTTGCCGCTGTATATAAAAGTACGTTGCTTACGTATAAACACCCATAACTCGAGAACGGATTGTCCGATTTAAGTAGATTTCTTTTAGTAGTTGTTGCGGAGAGAAAACATCGATAGGTGGCGCCGGTGTCGAGTTATAACTAAAAATCGTATTTATAGTCCGATTTCAGTCATATTCTACATACACATGTATTGGTAAGGGGAAGAAAAACATCCCTGCGAAATTATAAGATAGGTGACGCTGGACTCGAGTTATTTATAAAAGTCGTATTTCTGAATCGATTTTGATGAAATTCATATTGTATTCTACTTACATGACGATAAATAGGTTTGCGAAAAATGATGTTGCTTGGTAGCGCTGAAGACGAGATATACCGAAAACTATAAATCTTAACTGGAACGAAGAAATATCGCTTTTATATTCATCAAAGCTGCATTTGTAACTTGAAAAATCTGCCATAAGTATAAAGAAAATTAGGAAGCTACAAAAACGCACGCGAAATTTGGGTGGCAGTTTCATTTTCCACATTAAATACGTGTAGAAAACAATTCAAAAAGTATTTAATTTATTTCTAATAAATTTTTGGCTGAACGAAATTCGCCGGGTCATCTAGTTTTTTAATTAAAAATTGTTTTTAATGATAATGAATGATATTTATGTAAGTATGTATGTATATTATTTTAGCTGGATTTCTAAATTGAGGCATCATTCATTAAATCATGCTTTAGTTTAATAATTAAGATAAAATTATATAATTTATATATTTTAATTTTTGTTGCTTTCGGCCTTATAAATTTTAATAATTGACAATTTCATTGAGCTCGAGGCCAGTTTATAAAAGATTTTTATTTTGGAAAAACAACAATAGTTTTTAAATGGTAGAAGTTATAGTACTATTTCGGAAATCACCACATTTCCTCATCAGACTTCTTTATTTAACTAGTTATATTTATTCTTTATAACCACTTCTCCAAGGCTATGAACCAAGGAGGTCGGAGTTGAAAAGCCAACACGCTTGTGTAAACTCTTACTAGTTAGATTGAATTAAATTTATCTTTAAATTATTTTCATAAGAACAAAATCCCTTCAAAATGATGAAAAGTAGGTATTTCTACTAAACTAAAATGCCTGGGTGCCGATCCCCCACGGAAAATTATAGAGTCAGCACCACTGAATGAACGTGTCAATATTATATTGCGGCGATAGAAAAAATAAAATATTTATATCACAAGGCGAAATATGAAAAATTGCAAGACATTTATTCCAAACATAACTCAAGTTTTAGGTCTAGTTAAATATCTTGAAAGTACCAGCAAACTCAGAGTTTTGAATACACCTCGCATTTTTAATTTACATAAAATCAGCTGCTTTATAAGATCCGCCATTTAGAATCTTAAAAATCAAACTACTGTTACGCAATCATCAATCCAAAGTATCCTTAAATATTAAGTCTATAAAATCTTAAAAATCACATTGCAATATTCTATTAACAGCTTGAGTATATGCCTTGCGGCGAGTTATTTTTCACCTTAGAATCTATAAATCACTCTGAGAAAACACCAAAATAAGGTCGTTTAGTTTGTACTTTCCTAAAATGCTTCATTTTACATGAGTATGAAAAAATATTCAATTTTGACGGACAGTGTTGTTAGAGTTTCAAATGAACATTTGTATCATTGAAAACATCATTATTTTACTTTCCTATGCGGCGCAATAATTCACAGTTCGGTTGCCACTTACAAAATGTACGACCTGCCTTGACGCTAACAAATTTATCTAATGTGAAACATAGATTACCGCTAAACAGAGTACAAAGGCTGACAAAATGTGCAAATGTGCATCCACATACACTTAGTATTTACATACACAAATGTGAATTTATGCATAGGAGCGCACATATTTCAGTTGCTCATACCAATGGACAATGCAAGAAGGTGCAGCACTTCTCAGCTCCTCCAGTAGTTGGAAAATCGTGAATGCACTGACCTCAAAGTTGCACCGCGACAGTATTTGCGAGCCAACAACAATGATCAGTGATCTCTACCGTTAAATTTGCTCGGTGACATGTCGTCTACACTTACACATACACAGTCTGAGGTTGATTTAAGCTTGAAGACATCAGCTGCACAACACATAAAAAAAAGTTTTTTGCAGTGGCGATTTTTACTTGCAATTTTTATGTGGGAGCTGCAACATTGCAGCGTTTACTACGGGCAGTACATAGTGCATACATGTGTATGTTCTTTTACAGAAGCGAAATTCAATAAATATATGTATAACCGTTGAAGTGTGTGTGATTTTAGTATCCTCCTCGGTTGAGTTCAATGTCTATTGGATTAAGAAAATATGTACAGAAATTAAAAAAAAAACAAAACAAATGTCATTTAATGCCCCCAAGTTCAGCCTGTCTTCTTTAGCATTCTGCAGATGAATTAAAAAAAAAACTTTTTGTTTTCAGTGGCAAGAAAAATGTCTTCAAATAAACAACTTTCGCTCATAACATCACTCTTGGGCTTTAGGAATGCCTTTTAATTTTCATTATTTTTAAAGTTTTTTCACAAATTTTGTGTGCTTCAACGTTTTTGCTTAAAACGAAAAACTACTTTGTGTAACGTTTTTCCATTAACATCGGCAGACTTGGAAAATCGTCTTACAGGCCGAATATCAATGGCCAACCACTGAATTTAGAAAGTCTGCAAAAATGGTATCACTTCAAAAGAGGAGGCTTGTAAACAATATATAATAAGTTCTGTGACATGCCTTTGGGTACAATATAACTTATCAAGTCATGGGTCTATATCAGTCGGTGTTTGGCAGGAAAGCGTAGAAAGTAACGAATATAATTGGAAATTGAGCTGGCGTAAAAAATCCATCCGCTAACACAAACAAAACTAGCGTGGTGCTCTTCAATAGCGGGAGAAGGTTGTAGGACCTCATTCCTCTCACGCTTAATGGAGTCACAATTCAAACTTCTCATTAAGTGAATTATCTAGTGGTATTTCTGGCCTAACTTAATTTTTTTTCATAAATCAATTTGAGAAAGTTTTCGGGCAAATTTTTTAAAAATTTGATTGCTTACAAGAGGTTACAGTGTGGCATTTAAATTTACTGAGAAATAATGTGTCCGTGGTGATAGTATTAATTTTAAGTAGAATAGCATATTTTTTTTTCATTATTGATAATTGAATAAGAATATACAGATGTGGTAAAATTCGTTCACAGATGTACTTCCCAAATATCAGTTTATAAGCACGATGAAAGACGTATTTTCCTTTATTGGTCTTCACAAACCATTCTATTGTTGTAATTAAAAGAATATTTATAATGTCTAGACTTATATGTGTTTCACTTTCTAAAATATACATTGAAGACTGACAATCTGACTAACAAAACTTAAATAAAACAAGTAAAAAAAGCTGTCTTTGGCTAAGCCAAAGGCTTCATACCTTTTATGAATGCAAGAATGGATGGGAGCCATATGTAATATTTATTCGATAATATAGATTTTGACTGATATAATATTTAATGTTTGTACGAAATTTCAAGTCTTTAACTGATTAAATGAAGGAGTTATGGCCCAAAATGCGTTATCTGAACAATCGGTTGTATAAAATAGTTCTCATAATAGCTATTATTTGTGCAAAACTTCAAGTCTTTAGCTGCTCAAATGAAGGGGTTTTCATGTAAAGTGCAATATCTTAACAATCGGTTGTATGGAAGCTATATGTTATATCTCTTTCATCTTTATGATTTTTACTTTACACATTATCTAATAATGACCGATATTTGTGCAAAATTTCATGAAGGATTTATGGCCAAAAATGCAATATCTTAACTATCGGTTGCATGGCAGTTATATGTTATATTTCTTTGAATTATATTATTTTCACTGCTTCCATAAAGCAATAATGGCGGACCTTCTTGAAAAATTTCAAGTTCATTGCTGCTTAATGAAGCAAAATATAACATCTGAAGAATCGTCTACTATATACGTTTAAGCCGTTCGATCTGACCGGTTTCAGAAATGTCTAATTAATTATAAGGCTAGTTTGCATTCAAACAGACGGACCTGGCTAAATCGACTCAGCTCATTATCCTGATCATTATTATAACCCAACGGAAACCCACTTTCCCGCCCAACCGGCACGAGGGGCTCAATCCGCATAACGTACGGATGTTTTTTATATATACAAATCTTTTGTGCCGAGTCGTGACAGAAGAAAGTTTGTTAAGCGTCGAGATCCCAAGCTGCTCAGCTACAGAATAAGAATTCATCAGCCGAATACAAAGTTAGAGAAATGCAAAGTAAGAAAATTCGATCGTTAGATGTTATTAAGAGAGGATAGAACAGTTCTTTTAATTATAAAAAGGGAGTCCGTTACAGCAAAGGCGCTGGAATGATTGTTAAAGTCTCGGCATAAACCCCGAAACGGTTCATTCAACTAAAAGTTAGTTCTGCATAGTTTCAAGAAAAGTGGTTTAAAGTTTCACGTTGCACGGAAGAGTACATTCAAATTAATTTTCTCTAGAAGAAATGGACTTGAGATCCGTCCATTGACTAATTTTACCATAAATATTATACCTAACATTTCTCTGCGACTTGAAAGAGTAGGAAGATTAATAAGTTTCAAACGACTAGTGTAAGGGGGCAGATTGTATGGCGAATCCAATCGAAGATTTCTCAAAGCAAAACGTCAAAATTGTTTTTGTATTGACTCTAGTTGGTCTGTGTGGACCATTTCGGTATACTTTTTGATGGGTCTAACTCTTCTCCTTCTGGTACTAACAAACATCGGACCAAAGTTAGTTTACCATTTCCATGAAAGATACAACAAAAATTGTAGTCACAAGGTCCGCATAACTAAACTATGTAAATATATTTTAAAGCCGCAAATTTTAACAGATTTTTTATGAGTCAGTTTGGCAGAAAACTTTTGTTTTTTGCCGCGACTTCATTGATCATATTGTATATTTGTTATAAGTTAACAATTATTTAATTTAATAAATTTGTTCTGACTCGTAACGAATACTTTTTTCGGATCCATTGATTTTATAAAATGTCACTGGCGTTTTCTGGCAACTGTGTCGTGAATTATCATCAATAAAAAAATTTATTATTCTTGGCACGCAACAAAAATCCTCAGACTATATTTCGGCCTAGTTAAAAGCTTCTCAAAATATTAGCAAGCCTTCATAGACAATGTGAGCTTGAATAATCTTCAATTTGTTGTGCAACACCAAACACATCACAAATATGACTTAAATGATTATTACTAAAAACAAAACAAATTTATTGTTTTTTTTTCTTTAATTCATTATTGCCTACCATTCGACTGCAACTCACGTCAATGGCGTCTAAAAACTCTATGTTATTTACTTTAATTTGCCATTCCCATATTTCGACAAAACAGCTACTTTTCTCTTCAATATGACCAACCATAAAATTACGTTCAAATGTAGTAATAACTAAATATGTTGTCTCCCAAGGGCAGTACTTTCCTCAAATTGCACTTCAAGCTACTGTGTTGCAACGTGCTGTGCAACCATAAATTGCAGGCGCAAAAATAAAATAAAATAAACAATAAAGAAAAGTTTGAGATAGTAACAAAGAAAGTTTTCGTGTTTTATTTTTTCACACAAATAATGGTTGTTGGGATTCGAAATTGGGCTATGGGTGAAATTGTAATTTTTTATTAATATTTTTATGTTTTTGTTATAATTCATTTAAAGTCCTCTTTGTTGGTAAACATTTTCATAATAGATAGAGAACAGCTAAATTTCAAAATTTTAAATTCAATGTAAATACGTGAACTCACAATATGATTATGGACTATATTTTGATTTTCTTCTGATTTTCCGACAGTGTGGAAATTTGATGTATATTGGAACGGTTTTCCGTAATCCCTTGTCAAACATGGTTTTATGACATACCGGTTTCGGCGATGTGCCATCTTCAGTATCGTTTTCGTTCTCGTTTATGTACTACAGCTACTAAGCAGAGGAAATTGTAGAATAAGGAAACACTCTTAAGAGAAGAGATGAAACTCGCTTTATCAAAAATAATCTTTATTTAATATTTGTATAGCAGACAGAAGCTTCCTTACGGAGGTGGTCATCAGCGAAGCATTTTTTACATTTTTTTTTTTCTAATGTTAACAAAATTTCTACGACACGCGAATTTTTATAAAACATTTATGATTTTCTGAAAGCCAGTTGGAAACGTTATGGATAAAATGTTTAAATATGTTTGGCTTTTCTCAACAAGATTAAAGCGAATGTAATTAATAAATCAACAAAATTTGAAATCACCACAGTACTCGCTTGAATCAAAAGAAGCGATCCCGTTGTAAATTTAGCCAAAACTGGCAGTGGAAAGTACCGGCTCTAAAAACTCTCGATACGATGGCTAAAGCCTCAGTTTCAAATGCAATCCCAAATTCCTGAGAGTAATTTTAGATAGAAAACTATTTTGAAACAACAAAACGTGGAAACTCATCATAAAAGTTACAACAGCGGTATTAATCTGCTCTATGGAGACTTAGTCTGAAGGTCTACCCACAACAAATAAGTAACAATTAAACAACAACTGAAGCTCCAAATGCGATTTCATAACAGCCAACGCGGGACGTAATTGCTTGCGATATTGCCGTAATTGCTTCATTAAAGCTAAAGCTGGCTCTTGAGCTGTTAGCGAGTGGTGGTAATTCAAAAATGTTTGGAAAATATAACACCCATACAGATAAACACTATCACGAACCACTGTTTTCCATGTAAATATTATTTTTTCCAAACGTATAAAATTATCAAACAAACCCAACTTGAGAAAAAATCACATATGAATTCGATATATCAGAAGGTTTTTTTTTTCCTTTTCTTAACCTAATCTACTAATGAATTATGCCATTACGTTTTCCAAAAAAATATCGACTTAATGAAAGCAAAATTTTCTATTAGCTCGACCCCTTTGTGTACTCAATATTACTTTGTACAACATTTAAAGCTTGTCTATAAAAATCTTCCGCTAAAGACAACGCAACAAAATGTTCAGCATATAATTACAGATCAATATAAATTATAGATATTTTACGTTTATTATAGAAAATTACAACCTTCTGTCATCGCGTGCGGCAGCCAAGTGAAAGAAGTGAATGTGCCACAGTGCTTTGTTTTTGTATTTACATTTCTAATATCGTTGCAAATAATGACATAAAATTGTTTTACGTGTCATTTGATAGCCCAGTTGTGGACAGATCGCAACCACCCACTCCACCACAATGCACACATTCATACACATGCAACCACTTGCAACTGCCGAGCACCTGCATTTGGTTGGCGGCACTCTTGTTACGCCTCGCAGTATATTTAAATAGGAACACCAATGTACTTGTGTGCTAGTAATCAAATGGCGCGGACAGCAGCAATGATTAGAAAAAGAAAAATAAACAAACAAACAAAAAACACAGCGAAAACAAAAATATTATGCACTACAACCGCGAGCTGACTGCCATTATGACCAATACAATAAATAATCTGCAAAATTTAATGCCGCTCAATCAAAACGCGGTGCGCGTATGGCATGCAAATCAGCAGCAGAGCATTGCAGCAGCTGGCTGCAAAAATGGCGATGTATATTTGGTGTGTAGAGAGTAGGTGAACGTGCGAAATGGTAGCAAATGTAGGGAAGTGTAACAAAGAAGTGACCGTCGTACTTGGCAGTAACTAAGCAGGGAACAATGGGCGATTGGCAACGAGTAAAAAAATAAAAAAAAATAGTGGGTGAATCGCATATACAAATGTAGGTGAGTGTATGTATGTACGAGTGAATACATAATTATATATTACATATTTATATATCGACTTTCGCTGTTCTTGTTGTGAAAGTTTAATTAAAAATGTGCTGATTTTACTGAAGGCTAAATTTGACGTTCGATGATTGACAGCGTCATAAACCAAAAAAAAACTGGAAACCGACTTGCTTGCCCACCCACGCCAAAAGGGACTAAAATATGATAAATGCTTTGAAAAACTTTAAAAAAAAAAATGATAAAAATACTACTTTGCACTTGTTTGTATAAAATGGGCAGTATTTGGCATAGTTTTGTTGGTTGTATTGAACACTAGAAAGTCAAGAAAATCCACACGCCTTAGAAGATATTTAGAAAGGTCACTAGTACCAACGACTTTTAAATTTGTTTAAACAACAAAAAAATTATAATTTCAATTTATAAAAGTAATTTAACAACAAAATGTGCAAGTTTTAAGAGCCTTAAACTTTTTCCTAGATTTTTGACAATTTTTGCCGCATTCGTATTCATATCACATGTGACCAAATTTACGAGTATATTTTGAAGATGAACGCTAGAACGTCGGCACAATAAAAATTTCAAAAATGATCTGTAACTTCTAACCACATGAGAGCTGCTGCTGGTACTAAAATGCAATGGTCTATGCAACTGCATACTCAAATTATTCTTTTGAGGCAGTTTAGAAAAAAAAAAACTTATGACATGTTTATTTTGAAAATCGGCCTTTGAAATTTATATTTTGAAAATTTATTTTAACAAGCTCGAGACCTAATTATTAATAACTAGTCGACTGGCACAAACAAGAGTTCCTGAGGATGATCTTAAATTGAGGTCGAAATATCGAAAATTAAATATCTTCAAAAAACGAATATCGAAGTTTTATTAAATGTTGGGCCTAGAGATTGTTAAAATAAATTTTCAAAATACAAACAGATGACAGTAAGTATCAAAATTTGTCTAATAAAAGCGGTCGTAATTTTTTGTCTTTAAAGGGATGACTTGGAAATGTATATATATTTATTTTTTTATTTTCAATCTTAAGGGTTGGATGATTATTTCATTTTTGGTTGCAAGAGTTCCATGGATTAACAATACTCGGGTCTTAATTCAGACATACAAGCACTTCATTTAACTATAAATTCAATTGTTTCCTCGCGTATAAAGAATACCGTGTGCAAAAAGTTCTATTAAACAAAATACGAAAAGAATTGTCTATGGATTTGACAAATCATTCATTAGTTACAAACAATTTAAAATATATCGTGTCGCTGCGAATGCCCCTCGTTGTTTGGATCAATTATGTCAGGAATATGTCAACATTTTGTTAACTTACTTGATATTAAAAAAAATTTGACAATATAATAATAATTTTATTAAGAAAATTAAAAATTTCGCTTTAAAACATTCTTAATAAAAACAATTTTCATAAATTGAAAAGAAAAAAAAAATTCGCGCATTTTAAATATCAAAAAGTTTTATCCAAATCACATGGGGTCCTGCAGAAAGTAAAACTATTTTTAACATTACAAGACCTGTACGTCAACGGACGTCTGATGGACCGAAAATCGTAGGGTAAAGTCAGCCAGAGGTAGGCAAGGAGTTTGGCTTTTTACGTCGAAACAGCTGTTGGGAATACAGCCCTGGCCGTCTCGGGCCCGAAATGGCTCAGACATCGTTAAAACAATAAACCACACAGTTTATTAGCTAATAAAGCTTTGGAAAAGAGAGTTTCCAGTTAACTCGACAAATTAATTTTTATCGACAAGATTTATTTTTCTATGAATTGCTATCTTAACAGCAGACACCTAACCATTATAAAAGAAAAGAATAAAAACTGGTGCATAATTATTAAAACAAAAGAAACAAGTTTTGTGTTATACATATATGTATGTATGAATATGAAACTAATACTTTGAGATTTTTTATTATTAAAGTTTATCCATAGCAAAAAAAAAAATTCTTTGTAGTCTTCAAAAACTTTTATTTTGAGACCAACAATTCTTAATTACAATTTAGGTTAATTTCGATACACTAAAAGGACCTTTTAACACGTTGGCTGCCACGTCGCACATTTTATGCGACACCTAAATGTTGCGCTGAGGCCACGTCGCACATTTTCGTGCGACACTTAAATGTTACCCTTAGGCCACGTCGCACATTTTTGTACATTTTAATATGGAATTTTACATGGAATTTGGATTCACTGGCCTGCGGTGAACATTTTGGTGTATTTCCCATGGCCGCTGTGTATTTTTAATGGTATTTTTTTGGGTAATAAAAAAATTGGAAATTTTAGTTTGTCTTTTTATTCGTTCTTTTAAAAATCAATTGATTTATAACCAAAAAAAATATAAATATATATATGTATGTAAATTCAAATGAAGATCAGTAGAAAAACAATAAACTTAAAATTAGAAATTCATTTTGGAGATCAGTAGAAAAACAATAAACTTAAAATTAAAAATTCAATTTGTTAATGGAGATCAGTGCAAAAATAATGCAACTAAAATGTAAATTTATCGCGTCATTCTATAAACTATTCTAAAATTGAAAAAATGCATAAAATAAAACAAAAAAGTCAAACACAAAGCAAAAACCACAAAAAATTACTGTTGCACATTTTCGTGCAACGGGGCCCCACAACATGATTTATGTTCTCCCAGGCCATGTCGCACGAAAATGTGCGACACAAAAAAACCGTTATAACTGGAAAATTAGGGACCAAAATAAAGTCGCGAGTAGTCAAAACTTATTTTTAGGCACTAAGAAACAAAAAAGAACAAAAATAAGTTGTTGGCCTCAGGTGACCAAAATTGTTAAATTACATTGCTACTGAACGATAAAAATTCTAAAAAGGCTTTGGCAGCCAACGTGTTAAAATCATTTCGAAACTAATTAACGATAGGTTTAGAAGTATTTCGGGGCTAGCTCAGAACAATTCATGGCGTTTGCGGTAGTAGCTCCGAAACAATTATGAATTTGTCCAAAGCAAGTTTCGCCTAAAAAATGACTAATACAATTTTTGTCTTCCGATATTGTTATGGAGATACGTTTTAAATATTCTAAAAAAAAAATGTATTGGTTACTTCAAGTATATTTCGCACTTATAATTTACATCAAAAGACTAATTATTCTAACGAATAAATGGAAGACCAGATTATACGGAACATTTGCGTACACTAAAACTAATTGCGATATAAAAATTTTCAGATGTATCCACTAAAATGATTTTACCGACATTCAAGCGTTATACGAGTAAATTACTTCCACATTTTGGTATAGTTTAAGGAAGTTCGATAAAACTCATTTATAATTTTTGATAGACATTTAAAAAGGTAATGGCTGCTTTTATTTTGTATTTATGATAAATATCTTTCACATGATTTAACAAGGACACGTTATGTAGAAATTGATATATGACACATAATGACAGAAGAGTACACTGTAATAAAGTGTGTAGTGTCACGATTTTTTGTTCCTAATGATACTCCATCAGATATGTTTATGTTCGCCTGAAAGATGTTCCTTTTCACTTTCGAAATATTGAACACTACAAATTCAGCTTTCTTATTCATATTAAAACAAATCACGGATGAGGAAAACTAAGCACAACCTTTCAAATCAATTTAATGAAATTTGCTCGCTAACACTAAGCTTAAGTGCATCTGCAAATGGGCTAGCAAATGGCACGTACACAAAGGCAAAAGAGTCATGTGAAAATTTTGGGCAGAAGACACCAATGAACTTTTTTACCTACCTATACAATTATCTAAACCTACAAACATATATGCTGACAATGGGAATGAAGTTATTTTTTTTTTTTTTTTTTACTTTTGTCGCCAGCTTGCCTCGCTGACAGTAGCGCTTGCTGTGCTGCGCAACCAATCGATTAGAGCCAATCGCAAAAGTAGCGTTCCAAAAAGTCAGCGATTGACGCGATTTAGATCGCATGACTTTTGATACGAATCGCAAACACGTACTACGACAAGCACACATTAACTTTCACTTGAGTCGCTTAGCTGTCGAATCAGCGGGTGCGCGTGCGCATGCGCACTAACTAAGCGCGAAATTTCTTCCACACAAAAAATTTATAAAAATAATAGTATGCAGAAAATAAAAATTTATTCGCCCAAATAACCGTAACCATGTGTGAGAGAAAATCTATTAACTTTTATTGCAAAACAAAGAGAAAAACAGTGCAGATATTTTCTGAAATCGATAAAATAAATGATGAAAAAAAAAACAACATAACAAACAGCTGACATCTGCAATGCTAACAAATGGCAATGAATGTTGTTGAGAATGCAGCTGGAAATCGCAAATGAAATGAAATCTTGCAGCATGCAACAGTTACGCAGGTTTCAATTGGGAGCAACAAAAGCAACAACAACAACAACAATGCACGCTAAGACAAATGACTCGCGCTTCAATTGAAATACCACCAAACGCGATGTGCCCGATGGCAGGCAGTTGCCTTTGCGACTGAAATGTTTTGTACGCTAATAGATAGTAAATATGTAGTTGTTGTACTATTGTTGTTGTTTGAATAGTTGGCATTAGTTTCAAAAGTATGTATGTAAACTAGTTTTGAACGCATCGTCACTTAAATTAACTCCAAACGACACGATGCCATGCCATAATCAATTGCATTTCGCTGCCGCTTTGTAGTTTCAACGCACTCTTTCGCTTGTCAATTTCTGCTGAAAAAATTTCACTTCTCGAATGCTGTTGTGTGTATTTTTTTAGTAGTTTTTTGCTTAGTTGTTTTTGTTGCCAACTATGCAAACATTTTAATGTCTAAAATTTCGTCATAAGTAGTTTTTATTTTTTTTCGTTTGTTATGTTTATTGTTTACCTGTTCGTCGACTTTGTTTTCGCATTTAGAACTATGCATTTTCATTTTATTTATTCACTTGTTTACTTATTTAATTTAATTATTCACCTACAGAGTTACTTACAAAATAGCTTGCCATGAGTTTAGTGATTATTTTACGACTGCTTTGATTGTTGTTGCTTTGTTCATGTTAGTAACCTAAATATTGCGGGAAACTAGTTTCAATGACCGCCTTTAATTTTGATTCTCAAGTAAAAGTTTTCTGTGCTTTTTACAATAAAGAGGAGCAGAAGTTTTCAGTCAAATTAAAGCAATGCAAGTTTTCATCTATTCTCTTTTTTTAATCCTTTCGAAAAATCTCAATTGTAAGTCAAGAAAATAGTCTAACGAATTTGAAACCACTTTTCAAAGGCTGCTTTTGAAACCACCATCAGGTTCTTCGGCGAATTTTTATTTGTAGCATTTCGAAACACTTCCCTTCATTTAGACGTGGTGAAAGGAATTTATATAAAATGTCCACGTTACTGTTTGATCGGAAATTAAATAAGGTTGGTTTCAATAAGACTTTCGTATTTCCAAACTAATAAAGCTGACTTATAAAAATTAGTTTATTTTTTCCGCTATCAACGGCAAGCGCCATTTCTTTGAATTAATTTGATATCTGAAACTGATCATGGTTTTTAACTCTGCACTATAAATTATATACATTTTCGAGATCATTTCAGCAACATTAACTCTTAGCTTCTTAAATTTTTCGTTCTAGGATTTGGTATGATATTTAGCAAAGGAAATCAGTTGATAGTTGAATGAAATTCGTAAATGGGCAAGACTCCTTTATACTATTTTTACTAAGATTATGCGCTTCGAAGTATCTATTCAAAGTCCTTCTAACTGGCTTTCGACTAAAAAGTCTTATTATGAATTAAAAATATTTTATTTAGAAGATTTAGCTTCATAAATCAGCTTTTTTTGAAACCCCAAATTAGGTCATTTCTCTTCTATGCAGGCTTACCAACAACGCCTTCTCTAAGATATGACATCAAAAAAAAAACTTGAATTCGCATGAGTACGGTTTATTTCAGGCCTTATTTCTCCCTATCTCTGATTTCCAAAAATGTTTCGGATTCACATTTCACATTTAAACGTTTTTTGGCACTTTTTGGTTGGCGACTTTTTCGTGTCAAAGGTGATCTTTAACACTCAACATTTAAAATACGTTTACAAGACAACACTCGAAAACAGTTCGTAAGTAGAAATTCTAGAGATGTATATTTTTGAAAATAGCAAAAGGGGGAAAATGATATTGTTATAACTGAAGTTTCTCTACCTTAAACTCTTTATTACTCTTTACATAAATTAAAAAAATGTCGAATTTCCCAAAAAAAGAAATGCCGAACGCACTCTGTTAATATATATATACAATGTTTATTCCGTTGGAGAGTAATAAATTAAAATTATAATATTTGATTTTCAAAAAACGATGGTTTTCAGCTTTAAACACATCGAAGATTGTCGAGATAAAGTTAATATATGATTTTTGTTGGTTTAATAAATTCTGTTGCAATTTATTAAAAAAAAATATAAGCTTGCGCTTTTTTTTTAGACCACTTTTCAGTACCTGACTGTGTTTTGACAAAGGATTTGAAATTTGTAAAAAAAACTTAGGAATTTTTTAGTTTGTGATGTATATTTATAAGCTCTAGACAGCTATTTTTTAAAAAACTTTATTGTGACACAAATAATGTAATGATTTTAAAATAACGTATTTTTTTTAATTTTAATTAGTTAGCATCTCTAGGAAAAATACTTCCAACATAAGTATTTTTGATTGAATTTAATATGCTAGTAAATTATCTAAAAATATTATACATAACTTGTTATAAATTTCATTTGCATCGTTTTAAAAATTGTTCAAACTCTTGCTTTTACTTTAAATGTTTAATATAAGTTGCTACTTTTTCAGATTCTTTGAGACTAGCGTTTATTTTTTTTTTCAAATGAAACTGTAAGCTAAATATCTCAGTATGTTTCTGAAATGTACATCATTTTAAGACACATTTTAGTTCACTTTAATGGGGTTGCAATGCACTTTAATGGGATTGATAACCTTCTTGAAGGTTTAAAGCTTAATATACAGCACATTAACGCATCCATTGGCTACTTCTTCATATTTTGCTTTTTTTACACACATACATGATAAATATGTACGGCTAAGTGTTGGTCATTTGCTATATGAAATAAAGCATGAAGAAATGTGATGCACCTAATTAGCGGCAAGTTTCTTTCGTTGAATTTGTCTCATAAATGTAAAAACTTACTTACAACGCGGAAGCCGCAAACACAAACAAATACTCGTACTTTAAGCTAGAACGAAACATATTTTTTTTTTGTTTTGAACAAATTTTTGGTGAGACTTACAACAATTCCTGATAAATACGCCAGCAAAGCTGCAGATGAATTCGCGTACCCTTAAAAGTAAAATTCAATTTTGAAAATCGTCAACGTGTTGTGCTTTCAAATGAGTATTGTTTTCAACTGCAATGTGTTTATTTAAAAAGCCAAAAAAGTATTACATTTCGTTGCCGTAGATTATATAAGTCTAGTGATGGGCAAAACAGTCGAACGAAGGGAAAGATTTAAGAAAAAAATAAGTTGAAACCACTTAATCATGAAACACACAATTTTAAAACAAAAATATAAATTTAATTTTTTTCTAAGTCAATAATTGTATTTTTTTTTTCTCAATCTTATCAACTTTAAAAAAAAACAGTTTTAGCTCATCTGAGTTCTATTGAAAAAATTAAAAAAAAAAAATAACGATCCAACCTAGCAGATGTGAAGTGGAAGTGAATACCTGCAGACATACATACACATTGTGCATACGTACATACAAACATATTTATTATGTATTTAGAATATGAATGTCAAGTTTAAAAAAGTGAGGTGACAATGGCAAGCTTCTTTGTTTTTATGGCTGATCAAATATAAACACTCTTCATTGTAGAGTTTACCAGTAAATTACAGTTACTCACTGAAAAGCATTACAGGAATTATGCAGTTGCACTTCTTCAAATGAAGCCATGCAATGTTTGCCACGGCGCAGAGATGCGCATGCGCATGCAACTCTTTATTACCATGAAACCACGATTTTATTTATATGGCACATTAATCAGCAACAGTAAATATGTTGTGGTAAAACAGTTGCGGTTTTCGCAAGCACTTGACAATGACAGTTTTCATAGCCTACATACTCGTACTCGTCTCCAACCGCAAACACTGACGACGACGACAAAGACGACGACGACGGCAATTAGGCATTTATGCATGTGGCAATTGTCACTACTGGCATCTCTGTATATATTTGTGTATGTGTGTGTGTGTCAATATTCGTGCAACACGCTTAATGCACTACTTTTATTTTTGTTTGCATTCGAAATGCAAAATGGGTAAAGTAAATGCATTTTCGTGGCATTGTTAAGAAAGTAAATACTTACATACATAGTTGCTCAAATTCTTCTGCGAATAGGATTGTCTTAGCACTATTTATTCGTTTAGCTTTATTGTTAAGCCTAGACGATACGAGTAAATTTTCGGTTATTTGTGCTCGACTTACGTCAAAAAATATTCTGATATCTCTCGAACTACGATCAGAAGAAACCCCTTTTAAGATAAAAATTGTTTATTAAGTAAACATTTAACCGATATTATTAATATAATTAAATAAAATTTAAGTGAAAATTAAATTCTGTCAACATTTGTACGATATATCGTAGAAAGTTTTTTATGATGTTTGATGGTTTAAGAATTTTTTGTGGAACATTATCTCATGCCAAAAGCTGGATCTGAATTTCGAGACATCTTTTATCTTTTTGAAATGAAGGCTTTATATAAACAAACCAAAATATTTTTAATATTTGTATTAGCATTTTGTTTAAACTCTTTGACCAAAATATTCGCTTTTACTGCAGCTGTTTGCTATTTACCATCTTCTTAATTGATTTTATCGGCCAAGAATATACAAAATTAGAAAATACGATTGTCAATCTTAACCTCTATTCACATTTTTATAAAGATTTTTGTTAAAAAAAAAAAAATACTCTTAAAAAATCTACGATATATCGCACATAAATCAATGTGGTCAATAAATACACAAATGCTGCGAACGATTGTAAGCAAGCTACTGTGTTGCCCATACTTATGTGTGTTCACAATTATCACTGGCCAAACGCATATGCAGCATATAATAAATAGCTTGAAATAATGTTTTTGGAACAACTTCTAAGACTTAATATAAAGACAAAGATGAAGTAAAAATGTAAATGAAGTTGGAAATGGAGGCACTTGCTTAAAAACAGATATTAAAATAAGACAAAGGTAAGGAAAATGTGTAATGTGTAATGTAATGTACGGAAAATAAATGTAACCATGTCTGCATATTTCAAAATTATATAAATTTTTACTAACGAAAACAAATACAGAACAATTAAAGTTTGGATATTAGACTACAAAAAACTAAATATAATTTTTTTTTAAGTTGACCTTCTTTCGCGGGCCAATTAAATGAAAATTGTCACACTCAATAATAATACAACGATAAGAAATGCTGAAGAAGTACTCTATTTTCACTTACTTTTCCGATTTGTGTCTTGTAAAAATCGTACGTTTTTAACATTTGAGTGGCCCTAAAACTCAAAATTTTTAATTTTTCAGTATGTTTCTAATAGGGATGTCAATTTTGGGCATTTTGTTGATCCCGGGATTTTCGAGATCTGAAAACGAAATCCCGAGACAATCGCTACGTATACGTAATTTTTAATTTGCCAATGCAACACGTCTATAATCGTTGTATTATAAAAGTATAAAAAATTAAATTTATATAAAAAAGAAGAACGATTTGTTGTAAATCATGTATGTATGTATTTTTTGGTATTTTCAATAAAAAAAGGACGAAAAAACGTAAAATTTGACACACATAAAAAATAATGTATACTTCAAGTACAAATATAAATATTTGGTACAGAAGCAAATGCACCTACATAAAGTAAAATTATTTTTTATCACTGTTTGAGAACAATATTATATATTAATATATTCAGTTAAAAATCAAATACATCACCCACTCCATTTTGAGCGAGACAGAATTATTCCTTATATTGATCAATATGCAATCTCAAAGAAATAAAATGCCCTCTGTAGGGCATAGCCTTTATCGCCTCATTACCAAAACTATCATTACCAAAACTATCGATATTTTATCAATCCTTCTAATCAATTGTATGCCTTTCGATTATTGGACAATTGCGAGCTGCTCGTTTAAACTTGATGCAATTTATCTTTGAGACTTTCTGCCTTATCCACTTCAAGCACCTCGTCGTTGGTTCTATTAACATCGCTTTCATAGCAAGGCTAATTTCCTACTCAAGGAGAATATTCTCCAGCTCACTTATAATGGCAAGGGCAAAACAAAGCCTTTAGGAAGTTAACAAGCCGTCTTATTTTTCGTACTGTGCTATCGTAATACAACAGTTGTAAACTTGTTGCTTTTGTTTCTCATGTTAAATTTTCTTATTTCAATACAACTCTGAAATGTTTGTTTTATTCGATCGGCTCTTTTTGTTTTAAATCATTTAAGGTTTATTTTTGTTTCAAAAAATTTAAATTAAAAATATATTGGTATTAAATCCATTTTTGTTTTGCAGTTACGGGATTTAAATAGTCTGATCTCGGGAGATTGGGGTGTTGGAAAAGGCCGGGATCCCGGGATTGACATGCCTAGTTTCTATAGTATGTTTCAAACGATTGTATTTATCGTTAAAATATGAGCTAGAATCATACAAAATTGTTTTTAACAATAATCTACACTTACATTGTATTTGTGCAATGCAAATGCTTGGTAGCATTTTTAAAACAGAAAATTTATAAAAAAAAATTTAAAGTAGATGGATCGTTTAACAGCAAAATCAGCTCCTCTTGAAACACTTTCTGAAATGCAAAGCCCCAGAAATTTCACGATTTGCGAGTACTGGAGCATATATATTTATATTTATAAACTTAAAAAAAAAATCATAAGGGCACATTTTCTTAAAAAAGCATCAGCATTTTTTGAGATTACAGTAGAGATTTGTAGGCATTTTAGATTTATTTTGTACCGATCCTAAGGTATTTCACAAACTACACTCAAAATTGTATGCCAAAAAAATACATAAAAAAAATTTAAATCTTTTTATATATGCAGTTTTGTAATAAATTAAATATTACTGTTATATGTATAAGTTTTAATTAGCTTTAAATTATCGTTTATTATCGACAATTTTTAACTGGTGCTCTTCCTAAATTACTGCCATTTAATGCACGTTCGAGAATATTTAGCTATAATTTCTTCTTTTTTGATTATACTAGTGATTTGTTAGAAAATTATCTATATCTCAATTAAAAAATAATGAAATAATTAAAAAATAAAATGTCAACAAATATGCACGTCAGAACAGGGCAAAGCCGCGACACTCAAGTTAAAATAAATGTATTCTCTTGTTCTGAAAGTAAAAAATTTTTGAAATTACTGCTGCTAAGCTTATTTCATTTTTGAACTCTTCAATCATTTTTAATACAATTTTCATAAAGGTCATGTTTTTTCGCATCTGAAAATATTTTACGTATGTTTTGTATAAAATAAAACTCGAAACACTACAACAAACTAGCATTCTTTACTACTTAAATATTATATGTTTTAAAATTCTCAGAATTTTTCTGACTTTTGCAGAAATTAAATCACTATTGTTTCTAGCCTTTGCTTTAGAATAATATTTGTATGAAACATTAACGGGAATAATTAGGCAAGAGAAAAAATTGTGAATATTAAAAATAAAAAAAGCTCTATTATTATACTCATCAATACGATTAAATGCTTGGGTGTTACAAACTTGCTTCTACAAAATATGAAATTTTCAATTGTAATTCCATAAAATCGCTGCTGTTAATCACAGTTTTTCATATTTGACTAGACCAATAAATGAGGCACAATCGCACAAATACACGCACTCACTAGCACACATAGCAATGCAATTTTCACTATCCCATAGTTGTTATTATATTTCCAACTTATTAATAGCTTCATTTATTTCAATTTTACACTTTTCTCGAACAACTTACCATTTGTGCTTCGCGCTCTGGCTGTTGTGCCACTTCCAGCTGCACCAGTGTTAGCGCCAACAACACCTGCCTGACCATCAACACCGCCCAGTGTTGTTGGACTCCAACAGCTAACGAATGGTAACAGTGTCAGCAGTGCTAACGCATAACTCCTCCGTGGCCAATCCATTGGGGATTTATGTCAAGCTAATAATTTTCTACAGCCACACAATTGTTGCTAATGTTGGCGTTATTATTGTTATTCTTATTGTTGCTGTTTCTTCTCAACACTTGTTGACAATTGACACAATAATTAATTTAACTAAAAAAAAATTGTTTGGGTCTTCGCCCGTTCACCGTTTGATTACAGTTTTTCGAATGGGCACGTTTTTTTACTTGAACATTTATAAATTATGCGCACCAGCACCGTTATACTTCAAGTAAAAAAAGATAACATTTACTTTCTTCGTTTTGATTTATCAAAATAACAATATCATTTGGAAATAGAAAAGGTAGAAACGCGAAGAGTAA
Source organism: Philophylla caesio (assembly GCA_963971545.1). Lineage (NCBI taxonomy): Eukaryota > Metazoa > Arthropoda > Insecta > Diptera > Tephritidae > Philophylla > Philophylla caesio. The sequence goes on along the minus strand of OZ020608.1, from coordinate 96,245,654 downwards.
TACAAAAGTTTTGGGTCAATTTAGCGGTAACTCACGATGGCTAAAAAATATCTTGATCGCCTTGTTTGCGACCGTCGTTTGTCACTCAGCGCGCAGACATTTCGCGCAAGCGCAGCACAAACACACGCGCGCGTTTCTTTTGCGCACACACACTTTTTAAAAGCGTTGACGCGCAGATGTTATGTCCACTAATAAATTATGCACGAAATGAAATTGAAGCATAAAAAAATATATAAAAACAACTGGAGAAAAAAAAGTGTGAAGCAACTTTAATTTCACCGGCTAATGCGATGACTTTTACGATGTCTGTCTCAAATTGACTGGTTTTTAATTTTCAATATTGTTTTTGTAATATTAAACACAAACCAAAAAAAAAAAACAACAGCGCGTCTGCCCATAGCGTGAAGCTGAACTGCGCTGGGATGTTTGCTGCTGCTCGGCGTAAAGATTTGTTGCAAACGCGACCAAGTTCAAGGTAAGATTGAGCCATGACTAGCATACGTTAGAAGCTTTATACGAAAGCGGCTCTGTCCAATAAATAAAAAATAAATATTTTTCTAGTCACATGGAAGAGAATAGATAGTGAGAGAGAGCTAGAGCGAGAGTGAGAGTGAGAGTGAGAGTTCGTTGCAAGCAGTGTTGCCGTTTTGATACAAATGTATCCAATGGATTTCAGCCTTAAATATTGGGCGATACTTCTTAATTTGGCTTAGTACAAATTTGGATACATTTTCATATGTATTGAAACTATATTTCTATAACATATTTTTAGAATTAGTTATGATTCACAATTATTATTAACTTGTTTTAAAAATAGATGACATCTTGCCTCCCAAAAATCCGCTTCGCACAAACGTGCTCAACAATTTTTCATATTAAACTGAGCAACCATTTCAACTTGGCGCGTCATTACATTGTTGTGAAATTACAATAAAAATTTTTAACAAAGAATTACGTACGAGCAGAAAACAAAATTTTCAGACAAGTACACTTGTTATAACTTAGGTATTTCTACTAAGAAATAACATTCATTCGATTTTTCAGGTTTATTATAATAACCAAAAAGACTTATGTAAGTACCTACGTTCTTTTTTGTTGCTACTTATGGATTTTAGTAAAATATTTATTAAACAATAAGACAAATATAAATATATTATTTGGGGATTGTTTTTATTTTACTTGTAGAAATATTAAGATTTTTACATATAATCGAATTTCAAAGCACAAATGTTTTTTTGAGCGGAAAGTTCAAAAGAAATTGGACAAAAATTGTATTTAAATTATAATTTGACTTGTATGGTATGTACGAGTAATTGAAGCTTTTTATTTATTCTTGTTTTGTAGAAACTTGTTCAAAAAGTTATGAATGCTGAGATACATTTGGATACATAACATATTTAGGATTTTGACGGATACTATACAGTGGCAGCACTGGTTGCAAGTGTTTGGTGCTATGGAGTATTCAGAGAGAAAGAGAGTAGTTGTTGAGTGCGTAATTATTTCGAGTCTCGCACTTTCTTGCGGCATGAACAAATGAAGGTGGTAGCTGTGGCGGCCTTCTTCATAGGTTATATTTAAACTCTCAATACATTTTTATAACTGGCTGTTACAAAGGAATTGTCGCTGTAACTAATTTTCTTACGGTCTGTGGAAAGATTACACACTTTGTGTTTGCGCAATGCTTATTATAATTATATGTAGATGATGGCATTATGAAAACATAACTTCATTGTAGAAGCTATGATAATACAAGAGAAATGTATTTTTCATTTAAAAACGAAAACGAAACATTTCGATAAAATGCATATTGTCTTAACAATTTTTTTAATAAGTTATTTAGTCAAAAAAAAAAAACTTACTGTATTAACACTCAACGTAAAAGACACCTTCACATATTTTTAAGTACTTTTTTAAGATTATAATATTGTAATTTTGGATATTGTTTGACTGCCTTCTGCTGTACATGCGGGGAGAGAATAGGCGTAGGGGACTCCTCTTGAGATATAAAACAAATCCTCTACTAAAAAAGGGTACTAATTGATGAAATTTTAGTAAATATTTAGGATTTTTAGACATGTTAATACATGAAAACAAGTGCTGGAAAATAAATTTTTTCAACTAACGGAGGCTGACTTACAATAAAATTTTTGTTAAACTAGTAAAAGATGAGAACAATATGCTTTTTTTCCGATAATCTAAAAGCTTCAAACATTCGTCATTTTTTGACATTGTTGTTTTTCTTATACCCAGCCAGCTTTGCCTATTGCGTAAATGACGAAAAAGTACTTTAAGAAGTGACTTTATATCATTGCGGAAGTTATCATTTTCCCATTTTCTTAGTTACTTCCTTAATGGAAAAGGGAATAAAAACCAACCACATGTTTTCATATCTGGCTTTTACTAATAAATAAATAAATATTTGATTTTAAATTTAATTTAAAAATTTTATTCACCAGGAGAAAGTAAGCATTTCATTTCTCACAAACCTCTCTGTTGCTCGTTTCGAAGCAAGAACAGGACTTGCTTTTCTATTTAGCTCACATGTTGTTGTTCCCCAACAACTTATCACCAAAATCTTTCAATGCTCTAGCGAAGATTGTGATGAAAATTATTAAATTTGAAATTTGTTTTTTTTTAACAATAATCAATTTTTTTTTGATCTAAAGAATGTTACGTTAAAAATATTTTTCATTTCTATTAAGCAACACAAGAAGTCAAAAACGCAATAGTTGCATAACTTGTTTTTGTGAAACACTAAATATCTATTAACTAATTTCTTGAAGTGTCTATGGCGTAAATAACCTACTTGAGTTGAATTAAAAGCTATTCTAAACATGCTGGCAGCGGCGTGATGTCTAAATAAAGAATAATATTATATTCATCATTCAAAAACATAGTTTTGAATAAAGAAATAAAATTAATTTTTGCTTTACCGTCATTCAGTTATATTTTTTGTTTTTAAATTCTCAGCCGAAAGCCTATGTAGCTAGCGCTGCTTTTTGTAAGTTTATGTGATAGCTCCTATTATATACCCTTGTTAAAATAAAATAAAAAATATAAAAAAAATTTTTGTTTTTAAATTTCAACTCTGAAACAGCTTGTTAACTATATTTCAATTTGTATAGAAAGACTCTTGCTACTTCAGAAGAGATTACCTCTATCTCAAATTTTTTTCTTCAAACTTATTACAAAATAGCAAAAAATACGCATGGTAAATATAAAAAAGCTTTTCCCTTGATTCGTTATTAATATGAGTAACTCAGTTTTTCAAAGAAACCATGACAAAAAGTTGCAAACAATATGCAGCAAATAATTATTGGATGTCGAAATCTTCCAGAAGTTTACATTAGATTAGAATAGAGTCGCAGAAACTTGATAATTCTGTAATCGTAAATGATGCCAAAGCTTAAGATCTCGTATGAACAAAAAAAAAAATTTTTTTAAATAAATAAAAAACGTCGCAAGTCTTATTGTTAGCAAAGAAATACTAAATTAAGCACATTTATCAATGATCGCAATTGGTTTTTGAAATTCCTATATATCTATATATAGTGTTTGAAATATATTTCCTAGTGGCCTTTTTTTATCAACTCAACTCTTATCTTGCAGTAGCCGTAACTGATATGTATGGAATTTCGTGGCATTAACAAATGATTTATTTAAATTTAAGCTTATTAGGAAAAACACTAAATAATTGTGTAGAAAATTTTCACTGAAGCACACGCAAAATTACATACAAACAAACAGGGTTTCTATGCCTCACATCCGCTGACTTTTATCTCGAGCCGCAGTAACACAAATTCAATTGACCACATGAACATCTTAATTTACTTAATCGCCAATAGCCACTGCGGTGGCTGGTGCAACTCAAATTATTACTAATCCAAATGCCACAAACACAAATCACTGCTAGTCATAAAAAGGCAAGGAAGGAAAGTGAATAGCGGAAAATCGGAAAATCGGAAATAAAAAAAAAAACCAAATTTTCATGCATAATTTATGTGCTACTGAGTGGCCTTTGTTTGGCAACGGTAAGCGCATCGTTTAGTGCGCACAATTAGACACAAAAACAACAATGCTCGTTGATGGCACATCACTTTGTGTGTATGTTTGTATGAATTTACGAATATGTATGCTGACATTATGGCAGGTTGTGTTAATGATATATGGTTTTCGCGTCTGGCGGCCTAGCGGGCTCTCGAGCCGGTGCATCGCGTTGGTGCCCAATTACAGTGTCTCCATGGACCAGTATTTGTTTAATTTGCAGCCTGTCGAAGTGGTTGACAAGCAATTGCCATTGGTTGCCACATTGGTGGCTGGAAATCTCGACTGTCAAAAGGCCAGCTGGTTCTCAGCATTAAATACGCGTACTTACCTACGAACATACATACATACGAGTACATACATACATACATAGACGTGTGTTCGTGTTAGTTGCGAGAAAAGTAGTTAGCAGATGTACTTGCATTGCGGCTGTGTGGCTGTGTGGCTTTGGAGGTGGACCATTGTGGTTGTGAGTTTTATTTGTTTTTGACACCAAACAAGAAGTGAAATTGTGTGCCCACTTCCAGTTTATATTTTGTATTATAACTATTTGTACAGCGGTATTTTTTTTTTTTTTTTTTGTTATTGCTGATTTCAGAAATCCAATGATTTACTGGTGGCACAGTGTGCGTTGTTGGTGGGCACATTCTTTTTTCTAAACGTTTATTTGGTTAAGGAACGCGTGATTAAAGTGAAAAACTATTTGCGCATTTCACTTGCCTCTTACACTTGTTATCTTCGAATTAATTGGCATACATATTTAGTGATGGCACCTGCCAAACAACCAGTGTGCATTTGAAAACCTTTTCCATCGCATTCACTCAGTGTTTTTTTTTTTTTCTTCTTATTATTATTTATTAAATTTTATTTTCCTTGTGATACTTGTTGATGTGCTTTTGCAATAATCAGCTTTGACAACTTTTATGCACATATTATTATCTGGCTTTTGGTCAACTTTCCATCAAAAACAAAGGCGTTGCGCTTCATCATTTAAACGCGTTGCTGGATTTAAATGTTGTTGGCTTTGTGTAATTTGTAATATGCACATAATTTTCTCGTTTATAGGCGAGATGTGTGCAAACAATATTTTTTTAATTGCACTCCTTATTATTGATTTTTTATTGCTGAGAAGCGCCACACCGTATTGGCATATTTACAATTAATTGATTTTAGTTACAAACACATTGCATTTACTACCTATGCACATTCGTGAAGTTGCAATTAACAGATTTGTTAAATAACTTTATATTAAAAATAAATATGCAACACAATATTGAGTATTGATATTATATCAAGTAAATTGTTTGCAAGTTTTTTTTTTTAAGTGACACGAGTAGCCCCAGAAGCTGGTTAATTTTCGAATAAACTAGAAATTTCTTAAGAAGTTTTCTCATATTTATGAACGCACCACGTTATATATCTGCGCCTATTATATACAATGGAAAATAAATTCGATAAATCTGTTAAAAGCTTTCGTCATAATGATATTGATATCGAAGCGATAATAGTAAATTTGTTTCATAAATTCCGATAACTTGTGGAAACTTTGATGACACTAAGGATGTCGATCACATTAAAAAATAGCAACGTCTTAAGAACTTATTTCGACAGAAGTGATGGATTTTCTCTGACAGAACCCTGGACTGAACAAGAAAAGTTAAAGGATGTCGATAATTTGTAAACACTTTTAAACACATTTTTTTAAATTTTTAATACTAAAATAAAATGGGCGACAAAACTGTAAAATCGAAAGAATTCTTAAATTTTAAAAATTATACTTATCATGCAAAAATGTTTTATGTATATTTTAAAGGAGTAAAAGATTGTAAGTTTTGGTCTCATGCTAGTTAGTTAGTAACAAAGTGCCTGAATATCCATTTAAAAAAGTTTTAAAACTTTTTATATAAAAAGTAAGTTAGCATTCCGGGTGCGGTTGATATTTTGAGATAATATATTTCGGAGACAAATATTTTAATATATTTATGTGCCAACCAAGACATATTCAATAGGTAGGGGCAGTAGAAAAGATGTTTACAAAATATTAGAGCTATGTGTATTTCGTTTTTGCTTTTAAAAACTAAAATTTTAAAAATAGTTTATCGACTACCTTGAATTGTACGGAAAGCATTCTTATCACAACGAAATAAAAAATTTCACAATTCAAATTAAAATAAAAAATGAAAAAAGTTCAAAAAAAGTTTGCTGCGCCTATGTACCAACCATGGTACAATAAACAGGTAATATAATGTTAGCAGCTGATTGAAGTTTTTTCTTGTAAGTGATCCATAACAAGTCAAACTTTGTTTACAAAACGAACTTTTTTCTTAAAAAAAAAAAACTTTGATTACATTTTGTATATTTATTGGGTGGTTAGGTGAGTACCGACCATTTATTGCATATTTGAAGGTATACCACGAGAGTCTTTTCCAAATTGCGTATTGCAATGTTTGCGTGGAAAACAAATATATTTTTCAAGCAAAATGTAGAATCACGTACATTTTGTTTACAATTATCAAACTCGTCAAATTTGATAAATCTATGATGCACCACAACATATCAAAAAATATATCCCAGGGTTGCATTTTCTTTAAGCTACCTGTTTAATGTGCCTTGGTACGAACATATTTTTTTAATATGAATAACATTTAGTTTTAACAATTTAACAGTGTTTACCTTATAGGGGAGACTATAAACGTAATTTTTTTTTTTTTTCTTTACAACGTAGAAGTAGTTTTTTTCTTCTTTCCAGTGCATCCGACTTGTTGATGTCAAGCAGAAATTGTCACCATATAAGAACATGTCTGTTTAAATATGTCCATGGGTGGTACCAGTAGCACTTTGGTTACTAGCAAAAGAACTCAAAAAAAATATTGCATTTAATTTATGGACGTGTAAAATCATCATCGTACTTGAACGCAAGTACGAGTATTCGATTGAATTCGCTTTTGTCGACTAGCTTAACACACGTTTGGCCCCAAAACAGGGCGGACTCATTAAAAGGAAATGTCACGCCAATGAAATAGAAATTGTAAATTAAATAAATTTCACTTTTTCCATATACCAACACATGTGTCTCCGTTTTTTAGTGAAAACAATTGAAGACTTATTGCACATAAATACATTTGTGTATGTATATGTAAGTGTGTACAAGCATCTATGGGTAGTCATGTCTGCTACTTGTTACTAACATACACACACACATACAAATGCATTTCAGCCAAACAATTCGAATATATGCGTATTAAATTTCAATAGAAAAAATTATGATAATCATTTTAGCTGTCAAACGGAATTTGTAAACTATTTCGTAAACCGAAAAGTGCACTGTGAAGCTATAGCCAAAAAATTAAATTATTGCACCATTTCAGCTTATTTTGCTTCCTCCTTTTGTGCGTCCAATCTAACCTTTAATAAATCCATTTAAATTTCTTCAAGGAGTTTTTGCAGCTTCGAAAGTACAGAGTGTTCAAGACCACTAGGCATCCACAAAATCTGTGCGCTTAGACATCAAGACACTAAAAGTAAAACTTCATTTTTCGTTATTAGGTTTATGAACTATGTAAAAAAAAATATTCAATAATTTCTATCGCTTCATGAGAAATGAATACAAAAACTCGTGACGGTTAATTATTTAAATATTTTGCAAAATGTTATCTATTGACGTTCCTCCTCTAGTTACTGAGTGTTACTGATTATTACTCGCTGTTATATTTATTTACTCGCTGAAATTCGACCAGTGGCTAAGGTTCGTGACTACAACACGGCCAAAATGGAGAAGAAAGATCTTTGATTCAATCACGTCGTCAGTTCATCGTACATTGTACCAAAACAACATCACATTTTATCGTGACATCACATCAAAGTTTTCTGATATCACATCGTCAATTCACATCACATATTATTTCCGTACATATCATAAAATCGCAACTCGTCACATGTTCACATTACATCACAGCATCACGTTTAACAACATCAACATATCACGTTTATATATAACATCATGTTTCTACTCGTTTTATAATCACATCACGTAAACACTTATCAACACTTCTCTTCAAATTGTGTTATATAATATCACAGCGCATTATACTTTACATAAACATAGCATATCACATCACACCATTGGATAATATCGCATTACTTAACAAAATATAAAATAAAAAAAATAGCAAAACATAACGTAACATAAGATTCCTCAGAAAATAAATACGATTTTAATAATAAGCAACAGATTTGCAGATTTTTTGTTCCATTTGCCCTCAACTAGCAAATGGAAGTTTCACTTCAACAGATTTCTTAAGTATTTGTAGTCGCTTTCTTTCCAGAGCAAAGACAGAAATAAATAGTGTCCTCTCCTGATATTTGTGACAAAAATTCATTAGAAATAAATGCCAATAGCGTGTCCTGTGATAATTTAAATGCTTTTAAGAAGCTCTTTGGCTGTAGATAGTGAAATGCTCACGTTGTACGTAAGTAACTTCCAAGTATGTCATTATCCGCAAAACGAATATGAAACTCAAAACGAGCTTTCTGGCCAAAGCTTTCCAAATTTCACTACTATTTACTTTCAATTTTCTAAACATTTAAAACGCGACAAATGATGATATGCTTGTTTTCCACCAATTTAGCTAAAATAGGTGCAAATACGAAGGAGGATCTCTTCTTAGTAAAATTTGCTACATCTGCATTACTGCATGGGCAACGATGAAATTAGTAGCAAGGATTTTCGCATCTTTAGAGGACGGTGGTAGAGTAATTGTTTTTGGATGATCTATTTATAGGTAGATTTCTCTGATTCAACTAGTACATAGCAAGCAGGATTTGAAAAAGTATAATTATTCCCAATAATTTACATCAACATGTATGCATATAAACTTGAAAAGATTATTTAGTAAAACCTAATTACAAATATACTTAGTAAAGCATATTTGCCATTCTATAGATACCCCAAATAATCATTCATCCAACCCAGTACCATTTTATTTTTCCATTTATGAATGATACTGTGCGTGATTAGCTAATACCTCTCGCATTCAAATTGCTTGTCATTCAAATTTCTTCGGAGGAAAAAGAAGTTTTCGGAAGTTTGTTTAAAGTAAAATAAATAATAAATATAACATTTTCTGTTTCGTAAAAATGCTGTTAACACAAACTAGTTAACTCACAATCTAAACATTACTTCAATAAGCCACAATCTGACGTATGGTTTTTACTACTGGAGACCAATAATTGCATAATTTGAAATATGCTAACACACACGTAAACTTAAACACATTCATATGTACATATATTAATTGAACTCAAACTTTAAGCCTAAAATTAGTATGTCACGTTTTTTTTTAAATGTATTAACTTTCACTTTCAATACTTCCAGATTTCCTTATATAAATTGGTGTTAATTGTCTACCAAGCGGCAACTATCATTGAGGAAGACACACAAATACTGTTGTCAGATCTACATGCACACACACACATATATACTTAAATTTGTGTTTATAATGTAATAGTAAATGGAATTTTTATGCGTCTACATACAGCTGGGAAGGTACTGGAAACAAATAGTTTTCACACTTTTATTACAATTATACAATTGCTCAATAAACAATTATGCACGTACTTACCTTTCCAATTGGGTGCTAACTAATTTGCAGTAAAACAAACTTAAGAAACAAACTTGCGTCGTGAAGATGTGTTTGGGGCTTTTCGCAACAAACATTCATATTTTTTCTAAATTGATATTAAAATATATTTTTGCTTTTTAATTTAAGGGAAAGCATTTTTCCATGTCTGGTAAAATTAAGTGCTTTTAGTAATTTCCATGACAATAATAATCAAAAAGTATGCATTGAAAATGTTTGCAGACAAAACAAATTCATTTCTTAGATGCAAGAGTGTTATTGTGTATAAAAAGCTTACTTTTTTTGTCATACCTTTAAAGATAATAACATGAAAATGGTACATTTAATTTATTGAAATTGATTTTAAAACAAAACAAGAGTAATATCATATACATTAATAGCAAGGCAAGACGGTACTTAATTTTTTTTAAATGGTCAAACATTTCATTGAATTTTCTGTTGCGATTTCATCGAGAATAGCTTCATTTACTAGAAAACTTAGTTTCGCCAACAGAACTCAACATGAACCGACACCAAAATATAAAGTCGATGATGTGATTATTAAATATTTGATTTTGGATAATATCTGGCTGTCTCAAGAAATTATCATAATTCTGGCAAATAAAATAATTTCCGTGAACAAATTGAAAATTTAAATGAATCAGTAGTGAATGTATTTTAAAAAAATATACAACAGATTTCGTTAGCTACCTGGATTTTTTTTTAATTTTTACTAGCGTGCTGAAACTATTTATAATTTCTTTACTTGGCCAGTCTCTTAGAAATTTATTTTTATCAGGATAGTGTACAACTAAGCTGGTAGGGTTAATTAAGGATGATATTCAAGTCATCAAAAACAAAATTTTTTTTTTTTTAATAGCAATTGCCCTTTGATAAACTTTTGAATATATTTCTGCTATCTCATTGGTTCGCACTCGTAGTCGGCATGAAACTGTAGATTCCTCCATTTTAGTCACAATTTAAAGACGCACATCGTATTTTGGTGAAGAAGGTCGGCCAACCAATAAGCTACATGTCATAGTACATGTCAAATTATTATTATTATGCTCAATGGTAGAATAATATACTAATAAGAAGATATATACTAATGAATATACAATTTTTTTATATACCATTTTTAACAATAAAATTAAATAAAAGCGTATTATTAATACATAAATAAAGATGTAAAAATTTAAATTGTTAATGGTGGCATATAAAAGAATATAAGTGTATATCAGTGATCATTTTAAACACACACTTTGACGCACCGACTTTCCATTAAAATCGTTGTCTACTTTTTGGCGGTTTAAATACAAAATTTCATGTTGCTCACTCATTCACCAAAGTTTGATGGAACAAAGTATGCGTTTAGGCTCTGCACTTTTTATTTATGTACTAACAAATATGAGATTTGTTTGAACTCGGCGCATTAATGTAATTGTTAATATTATTGTGAATTTAGGGCCAAACACTACTCCTAACTTATTTTTGCTTCGAAACAGGCTACAAACAAATACTCAGACACAATTCTGTAACGTAAAGAATAATAAGTGCTCAATAGAAAATATTTTAGTACAGAATTTGAAGCGAAATATATTTTATGTTGATTTTTTTAAATTAATAACATAAGTTTGAGTTTCATAAAAGCAACAAAAAATAAAATATACAAAATCTCTTATTCGAGGGTGGCCGTGAAAGTTTACGTATTCAAACTTTAGTCGGGGTTCTTATTATACTTTCGTATAAAATTATGAATTTCGAAAACTTCACATTTGGTAGGGTAAACAATATTATCAAATACAATTTCTAACAAACAGTTTTTATGTAACAGCGTCCACGATACCTTAAGATTTGAACAATGAAAGGAAATTTCTCGTAAAAATTGTCGTGCTTAACTAAACTACAAAACTTTGACCGGCTCCATCTGCTTTTTGGTAAATAAACACTTTCGAGAACCACTGTCAATGACAGATTTGCAATCATTAACTTGCTGCGAATAAAATTGATGCTGTTTGAGAAATTATTAAATTTGAAAAACATGTTATACAGATATTCTTGCATAATAGCGTGAGTCAAACACAAGCGATTTCGCAGTATTAAAAAGTGAATAATTTCCTTCGATTTGATACAATTTGATGTAAACTCAAAAACCTCCAGTTTGAATTGGTTAAAAGATGTGCTCTTACAGCTAACGAAACATCAATATTTTCATAAGAGCTCAAAATAAAACGAAATCGCACTATCTCAATCCAAAATTATGTTGGGGCATTTGGAGTTCACATTTTTGAGGTGCCCACTTCAGTAAAGAATACAAAAAAAAATTTTTTTTAACAAAATATGTACTTTTATTATATTTACCTGGAAACTTTCTGGGCTACCCTCTTATGAGACTGTTAAAAAGTGTTTTTATGAATTTTTCAATATGTAAAATTTTTGCTATAAAATCTTAGCAATATTAAAAGTAAACCCCAAGCTCACTCTCCATCTTACCAGCATTGCAATGGATACCTCTTTTATTTCGCATTTAACTTTAATACTATGTAATTTAATTTTTTATTATTACTTTTACCGGATTCCTTCTAAATATTGAGTATTGACTTACTAAAACAGAATAAATAGAACGAAGATGGCACAACGCCGAAACCGGTATGTCACAAAACCAAATTTGACAAGGTCTGACGGAAAATCGTTCCAATATACATTAGAATAAATAACTTAATAAAAGGTACACAATCAAAAATTGCTTTATAAAAATTGTTTCTGATCAAAACGAAATTTAAGCAGTATTAAATTGCTCTACTCACAAACCGAGTTTCTGTCCTAAGTCACAAATACACGGGAAATATCAATTTATAAAATTTTTTCAAACAAAATGAAGAAAATGGAAAATAGTTATTGCATTTTTTTTTTAATTTTCAAAATGGAATTATACTTTATGATCATGATTCAATCATACAAGGTTGGATAATTAGGCAGTTGTCTCACTCTTGCACGCTGCCTGAAGGTAGCCTGTTTTGCTCTCTTTTAATTTAAGGAAAAAAATGTTATCAAACACGTGAAATAAGTACTTTTCTTGTGAAATGGCCCGGCAGGCAACACTGTTGGCTTTTTGTAGTTTTTAAATTATTTCAGCATGCCCTACATTAATTAATTAAAATTAAAAGAATTTATATAAATATTAACAACCATAAAGTTATAAAGATAAAATATCGAATAGAAGAACATTTATTATCATTTTGACCAGTTTTGACTAACGTCTTTACTTGATTTCTAACAGATGTACATATGTATATCAATAAAAATTCTGTTAATTTTTTGACGAAGGTATTATGTTGTGTTTTCCATATAAAAAACCAAATTTGCTACAACTCATGTTACATTTTAATTGACTTGAATCTTACAATTTTATGATCTACAAAAATTGTAATTATATTTTTAAAAAAGTTTGGAATTGTAATGAAATATGTATACAATCCTGGTTACTGGGCTTTTATTAGATACCTGTTATTTTGGTTGCTAAAATTGATATTGAATTAAAGAAAAATTTATTATTAAAATCTTTCCAAATGTGATAGTTCTATTTTCTGCATGTAAAAACTTAAAAAAGTTTGAAATCACATTGTTGTTGTTAACAAAATGTGTAAAAAGATTTGCTTCTAAATCACACATACGTTTTTTGTTTATATAGTTTGTTGTATTAAGGTGCTATGTATATACATCAGTACATGTGTGGTTGAATATTCGGTTATATTATATTAAATTGAAATATAAAATTTCTGCAAATATGTTTCATTCTATGTACAAACAGCATTTCGCTACTAGTTACCTACTTTTCTACTACCTTTGCGCGAAAAGGGATAAAATATTTTCCCCTTTATCAGACCTTACTAAATGCAATCTTACAAGGCAGTCGGAAAACTTAAACGTCAATAAGTATCCAATCTTTTATGATATCGTCAGGGCTTTGAAATTTCCCATTTACCCTCTGCTCATAACGATGTACCTTTTATCTTATTTTTTCAATTTTTTTTCAATAAAAATAGCGTTCAAATATCAAAACTTCATTCGTAACTGTATAAAAAATTTACAATGATTTTACAGCATTTTTTTTTTCGATTATGTAGTTTTGTAGCGAATAAATTAAAACTTATTTTTGGCAATTTCATTTAAGGAAATTTTGATAAATCAGTTTGCATTTCGTATAAAGATTAAGAAAGAGGTTTTTTTTTTGATTATTTTTAGTAGAGTTATTCTCTATTTTGTTGTTACATTTGAAATAATTGAATGTGTATACGTTTGCTGGCTTACGAACTGATTTGGATGATATATGCAAAGTAAATTGAAAAAAATGTTTTTAATAAATAGAAGAAAATTTAATTTTCCAAATCTGTCAAAAAAAAAAAATAAATTAACAAAAGTAAAATACAATATTTTCATTTATTTGCAATTAATCATCAGAGATTACTAACATTTTGATTGAAGACGAAATTTTTCTCTGCGATATCTTAATCAATTTTTGGACAAATTTACTCACCATTTTGTTTTTATTTTATTTTTACAAAAAGGACAACTTCAATCCTCTGTCGGACAAGAAAATGATGATAAGAATGCAACTTTAATCGCCGAGTTTCACATTTGTATTTTATTTTTAATATTTAATGCAATTTATACATACTTAAATATACATATCTTATTTACAATTAAATTGCATTACATTAAAAATATTTATCCAATAAGTTTAAAATAATTTACTAAAGCTATCAATTATAAAAAAAGAAGACCTGACTGATTGACTATTGTCCTATGCTCGCAACTTCGCACCACCACACATGCTACTTGACTACTAATGTGGTGTATATCTGGTTGGCATCATCGCAACCGGACCCTGGTTCTCAAGCTCATTATCCGCTTCATTACCTCGTGATGGTGCATAGCCCGCATAGGAATCACTGCGACTCGCCCAGCCATGTCCACCATTCACGACTCCGTGACTACCAGCAGAATCATAACCATGCACTTGACCGCCATGTATGTGTAGATGAATTTCCTTGGTTGGTTGATGCTCATGAGAGTGTGAATACGATGGAGCGGGTGCAGAAGGAGCCCAACCCCCGCCCAAGGGTGGCGTCCATGTTTGATAGTTCCATGAAGGTACAGAGTGTTCATGGCCTCCCAAGTTGGATTTCAATGTAATTAATTTCGCAAATATGGCAGCGGCATTCATAAGTACAAGCAATTTAACTAGGAAAAGTGTTTTCATGCCGAGCATAATAAGGAAGGCAACCATGGCGGTGAGTATGCCAAATTTGAAAATGAGTGGAACTAGAGCCATTTGTAGGCGGCGAATTTTTCCAAAAGTGCGACTCTCTGAAATGAGGAAGGAAATTAAAAAGGGTTAAGTTTAAAAATATCGATACAAGTATTAAACAGATGTGTGCACATGTATGTATGTATGTATGTAAATATGATAATTAAAATGCTCCTTAATTTTGAATCATTCAGAAAACATTTAAAATATATTTGAGTGAAGGAACTTTCCTTGTCAATTGATATTTGCCTTCAATCAGATATTTATATCAACTCTATTCTATGGGAGTCTTTCCTGCATTTCAATTGAAAAAGCAAATCAACATCCCCCCTTTCTCCTCCTCCTCTCCTGATGTATTTTTTGGAAATAAATAAATGATTTCTGCGATTGATGCAACTCTTGTAGAGTTACTGCTTGACCCAAATATTGACGCCCTATCTAAAACTGGTTCATTTTTGAAATCTACAACCAGCTGTGAATTTGTTGAGAGCCTATTATGACATAGATAGTCTTATTCTTAACTTTTTCCTTATGAAAAGTTTGGCATTTCCTTTCCTTGAATTTACCAAAAGCAATTGAGCATGTCGAAACCGTGTTAGGAGTTATTACGACTTACGCAGTAAAATAAATGAAAAGTTCAGCGAAATATTCCAAGAAGTATGCAAACTTTTAATGTCGTTTAATGGTGAAATAAAACTTCCACGTATCACCTTTTGTTATTTCTATATAATTGTGAGACAAATTTATTCAACGCAAATTCATTAAATAAAAAATAAGTTTCTTTATGCCTTCGAATTGCTCTTTAAAAGAAATTGATTTAACTGTATCAGATGTTTAATATAATATCAGATAATAATATAATTTGAAACTTACAAAGGTAGTGCTGACACGGCAACACTTGCGTCTGAGTTCGCTTTGTGAAAAAAAGTGGATCCGAAAAAAAATTTGTACGCAATCAACATCTGCAACTGAAGGTTAAGATCAATGAATTAAAGCAAATTTCCCAGGAATTGTTTATTTGTTAAAAGTAATGTGACAATGCCGGAGAGATCCTTTTCAACACTGAAAAAATTCAAAACTTTTTTGCGAACTTCGACGAGAGAGCAACTACTTAATGGCTTAGCCATAATGAATACTCATCGTCGGTTTTATATTGAAACAAATGAGATAATAGATGACTTCGCAGCAAATTTCATAATTAATTTAATTTTAAATAAAGTATCTTATTAAACAGTTACAAATATTCTGTATTGAAAATTTATCAAGGTTTTTGGTATTCTATTCAAAAATAAAAAGTTTTGTCTTTGCTGAATTATAAATAGGAAAAATTATATTAACAAGTTTAAACGTTGCAGTGAATGTATAAAAAAGTTGGCACCATTTTTTTTTTTTGTTTAATCAACCACCTATTAATAATAATTAATTCTTCTCTCAGACTACATAAAACTACATAACTAGTTTAATAAACTGAACTATAGTCCATTAACGTAAATCAACTTAAACTCAAAGGAGTAAATTCATTGAGCTGAACGAACTGGTAGTTTACCAATCCTTGAAGTAACTTAAAAATTTCAAATCTATTATTTATAAATGTTTTATTAGTTGGAATATTTAAAAAGTTAATGGTATAGTTTTTGCATTGCACTCTGGTGCACTTGCTGGTGAATGAAATATGGCAGACGAAAGAGGTGCAATATAAACTAAAATATATTCATCGTAAAACTTAGGAGTAGTATTTTCTAATAAATATAATTTATATTAAAAAGGAAAGTAAGAATTTTCTATTTCAAGAAGAGCTAAAAGAAACCTTTGACAAATATCACATAAATGCGTATCTGAAAATGATTTTTCTGACTTTTGAGTCGAATTTGTCTTGACTTTTACTAGACACTATTATGTTTAACCCATTGTATGAAGGTAAAAAAATATTAAGAGAATCTTTCAAAAAACATTTGTACTGATTTTATAAGCTAGCATTCATTTCATTTGATTGTTATGAATTACATACAATGCAAGTGGGTCAACCCAAAAATATTAATTCATGTGCAAGTAAACATGGAGAAAACTTCAAAAATGTCACGAACTGTATAAAGATGATAATTAATAATGGAGAGCTCAACGAAGAACGTCTGTATTGTTGTTTTAAAGTGCAAATGAATTGAGTATCTTGCTTCAATATTTTGCAAGTAGTAATTAACAGGAAAGGTGATGATTTTAATACTTTCCTTTCCTTTTCATTTACACTTTAACGGGTGAACAAAGGTGTCTGACGTTGGGTGTTCAGTACATATAATCGTACATATGTGAGTATCAAATAAACGTGTACTTTATGACTTTGTAGCTCAGAAATTCCATTGAAATAGATACAAACGTGTGCTTGCTTTCATTTTCTATCTTTTAGCACTCGGGTCAACAATAATTATCTCTTGCATTTTATACAAATGCGTGTTTGTATTTTGTTATGTGATGTGTTCAACTGTAGCACTGTATTATAAAATAAATAAAACGAAGTAAATAAGTGAAATTGAAAGTTTTTTTTTCATGCTTTTTGGCGTGCTTTTGTGCATCGAATTTTCTATGCCGTGATTATCACTTTTTATTAGATGAGAAATCGATGAGGTAAACGCTTGATTTAGCTTACCAGCTTTCGTTGAGCAGAGAGAAAAATAATTGTTGGGGCCGACTAAGTGAAGCAAAAAGTTTTGCAGACGCTTAACGAAGGCGTTACAAATGAGGACAATTCTTGTGAAAGAGGAAAATTACATACACACTCGTACATATCAAAAATTACCTTATAAATATATGCTTATTTTAGTAAAAAGATATAGTCGAAAGCTAATAAAGATATAAAGAAATAAAAAAAAACCTCTGCTTTATTTCTAAATACTTTGGGAACAGTCAAAAGGCCATGTCCCAAATTAATAAACTTTTTTTTAATGAAAACGGAAGCATGTGGAATGAATTTTACAACACAAAACATCTGGTTTGATAATTAACCATTTTGTCAGGAATGCGTGTTTGGGTAAACATAAGGCCCTACCAGATACTATCAAAAACTATATTTACAAAAAAAATGGCAAAATAAAAAAAAATGAATTTAATTATTTTAAATATAATTTGCAAGTCCAGTGTCACACCGTACAAAATTTCAAATATAGAGAATCACACAAAAAATAGAAGAATTCAAAACTCCACTAAGTTAAATTAAGAATGTTGTTCGCACCGTATCTGTAAGACAAATTTGGCAATTTAAATTAAAAGTTATGAGAAAAATTGTATAAACAAGGAAGCAACCAAATTACCGCTAAAAGTTTTTTCAAAATTATTCCAATAATATTATTTGACAGATAATGTATGGATAACGGTAAGAAAATTGCTGGGTAATTATTATGTTGATAGCCGATCATTACAAGAAAACAATTTTCTTCATTCTATATCAAATTTATTAATTAATTTTTTTATTAAAATTCCCAATTTATTCCTTTAAATTAAAAGACCAATGATGTAATAAAAAAGAATCATAATATAAGCGCTTTAGTTCATCTTTTATTAAGCTCAACTAGCATCCAAACTAGTTTATACCAAACAAAATACAGCTGGTTCTCTTTGAAATTGCTATTTGATATGGTTATCAAAAAACTTGCAAAACAAAAATATAAGTCAAATAATATAATTTAAGCAAGCTTTTCTAATGGGTCCCATGTAAGCTCTAATGCTAAGTTTAATTTATCAGATGCATTTGATTTGTTTAGGGAGTGTATTACCTAATGAATTAATTAACAATCAGCTAGTTGATGCGCTAACTCGGTAAAGGGCAACACGAATCTTTTAAAGCGCAAAAATTTACATTGAGCGGATGTGTAAAAAGATATGTGCATATTATGTATTGTTATGTTACGAATGAAAGTGAAAAGGGAATACACAAGTCGCCACTTTCTGCGTTTGCGCTAGAGTATTACTTTGTTTTTATATAATCTTTTATGATGAGTGCTAGTTTTTTGCTAGTTTAAATGCGTCATTTGTTGTCTTAAGTCAATGAGCAAGCTAGCGTACGAATTATCATTGAAGCGGATACAAAAAAATGCGGTAATATTTGAGAATAACAAACGCACATTGTATATGAACAATAGAAAATTGTAAAGTTAAACGCTTATGTGTATAAATGCCAAAAAAAAAATTTAAATGGAAATGTAAATTATATTTCACTGTTTATATATACTATAACACGAAATTTGGAGCAACTTTTCAATTAGCTTTTCGGACGCATGACTGCTTTTATATGCCAATAGACCATGTTAACTAAACGCTTTTGCGCTTCATCAAAATCTTAAAACTAATTACTTCATTGCTTGTTTTACTCATTGAATTATTTGTGCACTCACCCACTGCCGTTCTCGTTGCATCCGTCACATCGCGTACTTGCCGCACCAGCGCTTTTGTTGTTGCACTTGCCCCCTCAGCATTATCTGCACCCAAGAAGCTCTCACTTAAATCGTCTTTTATCCAATTCCACACACCGCGCACAATACCCCAAATACTAAACGCCGAAGTTGTGTCATCATCTTTCTCAACTGGCGTTAACGCAGTTACACTTTCTGCTTCATCATCATCGTCAGCATCGTCGTCTTCTTCGGCCTCGTCAGTCTCCACAGCAGATTCGTTGTCTTCTTTGGGCTCAACATCAGCTACTGTGTCACCTCCATTGACTGCTTTAGCTTCTGTAATTGCATCAGCTGCAATTATAGTTGGCATTACAATGATCGTGGCTGGCACCTTCGACTTCTCAGTTGTAATGATTGATTCCCCACTACTCGAATTTGTATTGCTTGCGCTTGTGTTGGCTGCATTTGTTGCTGTTGTTATTTTCGCTGCATTCACTTGACCGTGTAAGCAGAGCAGAAATGCGATCCACAACAGCGCTGTTGGTATACTTTTCTTCGGCATATTTAAATGAAACTGAAAAGGAAAACACGCAAAAAATATTTATGTACAAACTTTTAAAAGTGAGGCAAAAAATTGTGAAATGTTAAAAAAAACATAAACAAAAGAGCTGCGGTTTATTTAACTTGCGCCGAAATATAAACAAATTCACTAAACCACATAGACCACACGCATGAACGTACACATACATACATACATACATATTTACATGAGTGTGTATAACACAACAAAAGACTTAAGCAGCGAACTTGTAAAGATGTCACACGCTGCATTTATCACTAGCGTATGTAAAGTGTACATTGTCTTGTGATCGCATAACTATGGCGAGCGTTTTATCAAAACGTTAAAATTTTCGGCTGCGTGATGGCTGTTAGAGTGCAAAAATTAATTGTAAAGATTTCACGGATGTGAGAAATGTTATTTAAAAATGTATTTTTTTTCAGAGGCCCTTCACGCCTTTTTATTCGTTCAACACAGCTATTATTTTAAATAAAAAACTTAAATTATGTCATACAATATTGTAATGTGATAAGTATTAATTAAGCCGAGTAAGACAGCCGGCTGAGGTGATTGATGAAACAAAGTTTTTCAAAAAGCCTTGGTTGTATTTGCAAAAGAAATTTCTCAAGCAATATTAAAAAACAATTAAATGCAACTTTAATTTCAATAGCTCGACCATCACAAGATTTGTTTGGATGTATCCTGATATGAGCAATCTGAATTGGTATTTTTTTATACTAAAATTTAGTAAATTTTTGGTGGGATCTTGTCCTGGAGTCGATTACATCCAAATTCAACATAGCGAAAACTTTTTACACATATTTATAAATATTTTGTTTGTAACCTTAAAAATGGCAAAAATGGTCTCAATCATAAAAAAGTCTCAGAAAAACGCAATATTTGCGGGAAAGCTTCCGCTAACGTATTAAAGTTGGTCGACATCATCTTCGCCAGAATCATGGTAGTTTTGAACACCCTGGTTAAATGACTCAGGTGTGGGAACAACACGAGGAATTTCAACAGCGCAAGTAATGAGAAAGAAAACGAAAAAGAACCGAAGTCGCAACTGGCTGTCGAAAAGCACAACTCAATTAAATCGCAATCCGGAAGAAAGGCGTCACATTTAACACTTTCTGAGTTTCTCATCCAAAAAAGTGGTTGGATTTCAGCGCGCTCTAAAAGGAAGAGGTGTGTAGATAAAACTCAAGCCACCCCAAAAATAAGGGGCAGCGCTAGGGACAAGGCCCTTCAGCATTTAGTATACGCTGGTTTTAAATAAGATGTAGAAGCATACTCTGCTTTGAAAAGGTTGAATCAAAAAATGCTGGGCTTTAATGGCCACCAGTTACCACAAGAGAGAAGCAATTACTGGCGTGCTGTGTCTAAATTTGCTAGAATTGATTAGACAGTTGCAGCTAAAATTAAAAAGTAGCTGAATTGTGCAAAATTAAAAACTACAATTTCAGCCAAAAAAAAAAGTGCGAAAGTGTGCTTGGTCTTTCACCAAATACGTGACTAATCATTAGTTCCGTCCATTAGTTCCTTTAGGCACTGGTGCGTGTAAGCAAATTCCAAAGCAGAGAAAGTAAATCAGCGCAACAATAAACACAAGTCAGATAATATTTAGCACTTAGCAATTGTTACTTATGCTTTTGTAAATATTTTCTTTTGCAAACTTAAAGGCGTAGTCACAAAACTAACGAAATTAAATACAAAACAAGTAAACAAACCAAATTTCTCTGCCGGTTTTGGTATTCATATTTTAAGTCGCTCCAAATGTGCCAAAGCTTGGGCAAAATTGGAGAGAAATTCCAGATGAAATTGAAATTCAAAGAAATGAAACTGAGATTTTGCTTATGAAAAGGGAGCGCGGCGACTAATAAAAAGTGTATAACCTTATTTTTTTTAATATTTGCATATTTTCGGCTTTGATAAGTTTTATGGAAAGTGAAAAGACAACAGTGTTCGACAAAGCGTCTCAAAGATGTAGCGCACAAAGAAGACTACACGCTTCACGAACTTATGTAACAATGCAAAGTGGCTGTAAATTCGCACTTATTTAAGTCAGCTGCGAAAATGGGCAAAGCTAAACATGAACTAAATTCATGGTTTTTTGTGCTGAATATTTGCGCATTCAAATGAAGCTAACAGAAAGTTGTGAGATAATTGAAAATTGCGCATAATAAAAAAAAAAACAAATAGAGTTGCTTTCATTTAATTATTTATTTTTATATGCGTGTCGGTAGAAGTTTTCCATTTCAATTGACGTTAAAATATTCTCCACCGTTTAGTTTGACTTATTGCCTCTTGGAGTGTTACAGAGCAAGTGTATTGCTGCGAGCGCACTATTTTTTGCAACTCTTTGAGTTAGTGATAATTTGATTTAATTGCCTTTTGCCACTTGCTATTCTATTGCTGTTGAGCAGTTATATACAAACATAAAGCAAAAAATAAGTTTAGTGCAAATTGTTCAGCAAACGCAATTTATTCAAACAATTTTCACAATTTTCTCTCTCTTATTTGCTAAATTCAATCGTTGAAATTCTTTACACGAATTCTCAACGCTTTCTCTTCGTTTTGTATGTTTTGCGCGAATATTTGTTAGCGGCATTTGCTATCGCCCACTTGCAGACAAGTCTCATTTTAACAGACTGCCGCAGGCAAATTGTCAAATGGCAAAATGCCAACGATCAAGCAATAAATGTGAAGGAATAATTATATTAACGGCCTATGGAGGTGTATTGATAATCACTCGTCGCAGAATGGGTATGACTGATGATATTGATGACAAAGGTAACGTAAAACAAAGGTATTTACTGAGCTCTGAGCGTCAGCGGCGATAACTATTGCGTTAATTTTTTATGTGACTATTATTTTATTGCATTTGGTGCATAATTAACCCTTTCGGAACTTCTTTTTTGTTTTTATGGTTAAAAACCATTTTTTACATTATCTTACTATTAAGGGATACTTACATAATGAAAAAATCAAAAATAACAAAACATAAATTTTGTTTAAAAACGTAATTTTTGGTCATCATGCCATAGGCCGTCAATGCACTTAAAGGAAAAAATTTTAAATTTGAATTTTTTCAGACATTTTTAATAGTTTACCGAAATATATTGACCTACCTAATTTTCGTAATAATCGTACAAATGTATGAGGTGATTTGTTCTATAAAATATGAAACACGAAAGGGACGCTCCTTTTGTCAACGCTAAAAATTCACTAGGTAACTTATCGAAATATTTTTTTATAAATTTACACAAAAAAAAACTTCTAAGAAATATGCAAAAATATAAAATAAATGCATCTACAAGTTTTTTTAAGTTAAAAGAGGCGTTGAAAATTAATTAAGTCATATGACATAATTTATTTTAAAGGGTTAAGTAATAAAATCCGAGCTTTATAAATTTTATTTAATTGAAAATATATTACTTTATTGAAAATAAGTCAAAATTAATTTGTTTTTTTTTTTGAATTAAGTGCAAATTGTTTTATTAAAAATATTTGTTTGGTTTACAATTTTAATTTAAAAATTTAAAGCAACGATCAAACTCATCAACTCAAATATGTGTTATGTATTTCTGGAAATATGGTTTTTGCTTAATAACAAGTTATAGGCCGTTAAAGCAAAGTTGTAAGTGGGTTATAGTAGTTCGCTAAAAAGATTTAAAAATACCATCAAAATTTATTTTAAATTTATAAAAGTCCTTTCTCTGTACATTTTCGGTTAATTTTTGTTGCATTTAAGGTACATTGTTGGTATTTTCGGTTCGTTTCAGATAATTTTTCAGAATATTTTTGATAAGTACCTTTTCTATAAGGCTTTGCCAAAATGATTAGTATAGTTTAATGGACATGTTGGGATAGGTTTAGATAAAATACTTCTTATGCATTGCAATGTGTTCTGTGGCTAACGATTTCACTTATTAAACGATATTGGAAAGGGAAAACAAAGTATGAATTTGTTAATAACTGATAAAACGCTATAATTTTGCTAAATTTTATTATGAAGTTTTCTGTATTTAAAAGATTTATTTAAAATTTCTAATTGAAAAATCAGTACTCTGTTGCTTTTATTGTATTCCGTTACGAAAAAATTAAGACACAAACGCCATTCTAGTTTCTGTCGACCATAATTCACTCTGTCCATAAATATTTGACCGTTGCACTAAGTGTAAAAGAAAACTATCTTTCGCATATTATTTCTCTTTCCATGTGAATGTTCATTTATCATTACAAAATTTCGTTTACCTACTTTGTTTTCCAAATGTAACTTAACTGAAACAGAGTAAAATCACATTGGTTTCAGCCACCACAACATTGCTCAGAAACGATAACTAACTCTTAATTAACTAACTGCAGCAGCTTAAATTTACAGTTGGAAAATATAGCACAATAAGGTATTGCCAATTTCTTTTACGACTATAACGAGCTACTAGCAATAATTAGGAAAGGTACTCAAATTGTGCTAAACTATAACCAATTAAATGCTGTTAAACTGCTTTCAAAACAGTGTTCTACTTTCATTTCTGTATCTTTTTAATTTTCTTTGATTTCGTTATTTTAAAACGTACTGGATGCTGAATTCTTGTAATATTTTTGGTAATTTTTTTCGCTTATGGAGAAATCGTATGATTTTGCTGAATGCGGGGAATTAATGATCATATGTAACTAATTTGAGTAAATTATTATCTCTTTTTTTTAGTAGCAAAACGTTTAATAACCGTATCAGAAACTTAATTTATAATTGAGGATTTCGGTAAATATTTAAAATTTTCATTCCTTATAAGTGCTTGTTCTGAGATTAGAAAATAGTGGTGAATACTTCAAAAAAGAAGTATTATTTCTTTTTTTTTTTCTAAAACCCTTTAAGACTTCTAAAAATTAATTCTGTTGTGTTAATTGAGTTTCAGGGTTCGAACCTCAGCTGTGAATGTATTATGTATTAATTTGTGGTTCAATAATATATTGGAATAGGTTTCTTTTGTAAAATAAGTAAGTAATCCTTCACTTTCAATTTATTCATTTTAATTTAAAGATACCTAAAAATGATAACTTTATAATTTTTTCAGAAATTGGATTGTTTGATTGAAGAGAATAAAATGAAGCTCAACTATTTAATAATAGAGAATGTGAATGGAAAATTCAATACTAATATACACGTTTGAATGTAAGGACAATACCTTTTTAAATTGTTTTTTTTTTCGGAAAATTTCTCTTATCATACAAATTTGTATATTTGTTTTATTCGGGAGCTCCATAAAATATTTGGTCATCTCAATGTCTGTAAACTGATGCATTCCACCTCGATTCAACCGACGCTTCCGGGACATGATTTTATTTTTCAATGAAACTCATATGTGTTGCTCCTTGGTCAAAATGATGAGACACGCGTATTTTTGTTTGCCCAAAAAACATTTTTCTGGCATCTATGACCAATTTTGTTTTACAGGTAAAAATCGATTTTCTGAGTTTTTTCAATTGTTTATAACTGTTTCAAATCTTGACCGATTTAAATAATTTTTACGCACAAATGTTTGCAATTTTTTGCACTATTTATGAACAATTTAATTTTCATCGTTAATTTTTTTTTTAGCAATAAAAAAAGTGCAATTTTTTTTTAGTTTTATTTTTCGAAAAAAATCATGTCACGGAAGATGGAATGCATCAACTAATTTTAATGCATGATCGGTGCTGAATTGAACTCTTAAATATTACAATCGACAATCCTGAGGAGAATAAAATATATTTAAGTATCAAAACTTTCAGCAAATTAAAAAAAAAATTTCAAATTATTATCAAACTTTTTCTTAGATTTAAAGAACTTTTTCCATATTATCTATATTTTCAGTTTTTAACGATATTTGCATCATAAAACGCAAGTTTTAAGAGACATAAAATTAGCGTTGACTTATGGAAAAATACGCTACCACACCATAATGTAAATGTATTGTGGTATAACATACTATTTTTTTTTTTTTTGTAGAAGAACAGAAATCTTTGTCCCAAAATTCCCAAAAAAATACAATACAATTTTTATTTATGATGTAACTACTGTAAACTGTGCGAATTTTTAATTTAACAACCACGAATCGAAAGAAATTTTTATATTATGACTTAAGCAAATTAAAACGAAAGAAGCGAAGTTACTTAAAATCAATGCTTACAAAAGTTTATAAACCCAAAACGACAAATGTCACTGATATAATCCAACACAACTGTTAATTAACCCGTCAACAATTGTTGGCTTGTCAGCATCAGAAATGAGTGCAAACATAAATATTACAACATGAAATAACAATAAAACATCTTTAATGGTATACGCAAAAAATTAAATTTACATGTCAAAAAGAGACTGCGAGCAACGTGCAAACACAGGTAATGCAAATGGAGTTGCTTTTTGGCGTGAGTTATGTAATGCATGTGTCACAATGACAGGTCAACAATGCTCGCCATACATTTGTGTGACATAAAAGTGCAATTAAAAAAAAAAAAAAACAAAAGCAAAGATGTGCGAGAGGGCTTTTACGATTTTACAAGTTAACCTATGTATGTACGCTTTTACCTTTTTCCAATGCTATCGTAAGAAATTTAAATATGTAAAAGAAAAATAGTATAAAAATATCTTGTAAATAACAGCAATTCAAGGTTCGGTGAATAAATTTTAAGAATCTTTAAAAGCGTTTATCAAAGTGCATGAGAAGAGTACAAAGCTATTCAATAAGTTGTATTATTCAAGAGCGTCTGCTTTCATTAAATATTAAAAAAAAAAACTTCCTCATAAAACTTTTACTCTTTATATGAAAACAATAAAATAATATAAATGATATTATTTATGGTAATTTTGTATAGAAACTTCATACAGAACAATTAAAAATTTATGCGGAGAACTACCTTGAAACGCTTTAAAACTACTGGAGGATCTTAACTTAAACATTCTAATAGTCATGAATGTTGGAGGTACATATTGTAAAAGTTTCCACGGTTTATCCTAGAACATTTTGCTTTTCGATCACGTGCTCGTGCTAGAAAACTTGCGTATCCGATTGCAGAATATTTGTCAAAAAACGCTTCTTTAATTAAAAATAATTTAATGTTGTCATCAACTGATGTTTAACACATTTTCTTACATATTTCTTGATATATTTCAGAACTGCTAGTATATATATTTTTAAGTTCTCAGTTTTATGTCCCATTAAATTTTCAAACAATAATAGGCGTGTTTTATTTGACTATCACACGCTAATAGCATAAATTGTGTTATCGACGCAGCCAAAAACTGTCAATTTAATTTCAATTTATTTCAACAAATTATCGGAAATGAAAAAATGTAAGTTTGAATTTTTAAATTCATAATTTCGTCATTTTCTTCGTTATTTAATGTTGTGAACGCATTGAACCGAAACTAAAACAAAAAAAGTTTTAATTTTTTTTTAATTTTAACTCAAAATCCATAATTACCGTCTATTTTATTAAATTTTACATATCATACATTTAGAAGCATTTGTTTGTATTTTTGGCTTGTTTACAATTCATTTGCCAAAAAAGGAGTTTTTCGGAATTGCCAACTATTCTTTTTTTGCAATAACCCAACTATTGTGAATAAAAAAATCATTCAACTGGCAATTCCTCAAGTTCAATATACAAGCCAAGATAACTTTTCTCAAGCCAATATAATTATGTTGGCTAAGTGTCTCAAACAAAATAAGTTAATAGCTTAAATTGCTGGTCAAATAAAACACGCCTAATATGTTGATTCCAAGTGGCTAAAAATAAATTTTCACATATCCAGTTGTTTTATTTTTTGTCATATTGGATTTTATAAAATGCATACACGAATTTCGAAGAAAATTTCATCTACAACTAAAGAAACTAAACGGCTGAAAAATTTTTATGATTCAATAATAAAAATATATTATACATAACTAAAACAAATATTTACCAAGGGTTTTGAAAATGCTACGAAATTAATTGAAAACTTAACAAAAATAAATATTCCATTATTTTTAATCTTATAATATTTAAAGGACGTCCAAGTGGTAACAAAATTGCACAATAGCATATAATGTATAATTGTGTAAGCCAAGCAAAAGACCCAAGAAATTACCTTTAGGAGAAATAAAATGTAACTAATGTAAAAAGAGTTTTAATTAAAACAAATTAATTATTATCTGTATACATGAATTTGCTAAAAATTACTGGTTTAAATATTATACTATTTATTAAAATACAATTTTCCCCATGTAGAAAAGATCAGAAATTTTGAACATTTTGTGCGTCGAAGGAGGCACAAAAATAAGGAAAGAGCGTATAATTTCCGGTAAAAAAAAATATTTTTCCGAAAATATCAAGTCTAAATTATTCTAGTAATTTATTTTACTTTTAATAACATTGATTTTGGCGATCTTTCCATTTTAAGTAAGGGGTTTTTTTGCTGGCTCGAGGTCAAGTTTTTATAGTAATAAAACAAGAAATTGTATTCCTTTTGTCGATATATTTCGATTGCTCTCCGGCAATCGTCTTCCGGGCAAAAATTATTTAACACGTCCGCTCCTTTTGACGTGGAGTTGTATACAACTCTAAATATATTTCTTGTTTTATTACTATAAAAACTTGACCTCGGCCAGCAAAAAAACCCCTTATCAAAAATTCTAAAAATTTTCGTTACTTGACACAAAAAGTTTAAATGCATACAGATAATGGCGTCTCCACTGCTGTCCATTTTCTAGACATGTGTTGCTATTCTCCCAATTTTTGAAATTTCCACTAAATTTTTATATGATTTCTAACAAATTCTCAGAAATGCTCACAAACATATGCCTGAGTGACAGTTTTATTGAATTTTTATAAAAATCAAAGTCTCATTATTATTCAAAAATGATTTGTGCATAAATAAGAGAGTTAAAATTTATTAATATTCCAAAATGGGAGGATTAAGACCACACTAAATCAGGCAACACAAACAATATCTTAGTTCAGGGTTGCTATGAAATACATACATGTTCATATGTACATACATATGTTTATATGTAAGTACTCGTACGTACATACATACATATGTGCGTATTATGAATGTTTATTACAGCAGCATAAAATTTGTTTACTTTTACTTTGGCAGTAATGTTGCATGTAAGCATTAAATTTGAAATTGGGTAAATGTGCCACAAACGTGCATTGCACTCCAATTGCACAAACATGTTTCTGCATTCATTCTTTATGTAAAAAATAAGTTGATTTCTTTTGGCACCACTCACTTTGATTATGTTTCCTTGTTGACACACATGCATGTATGTACGAGTATGTACGCATAAGAAAGTACTCACCATTTTGCTAAGAAGTCCTTTGAATTTTCGAAAGTGCGCGCTTTTAACTACACACCACTGTGAAAGCCACTTATTCACCTACATACAATAAATACTCAGTAATATTTGTATTTGCGTTTTTTTTTCAGTTTCTTTTCAAATATTCTCTAGTTTTAAATTTTGCATTCACGCAACGTTCGTTCGACTTTCTCGCACGCTTCACAAATTTCGATCAGCACGGCATCGACAAGTGCCGCAAATGAACGTAAGTTCTTACACCAAAATTACGACAGTAAAAAACTAATAAATAACTGGCCAATCGCCACCAGCGTCACCAGCGTACATACGAGCAGAGTAAAATGCCAAGCCACGTTCCGTTTAAGTCAAGTCACACTCAAAGACTGATTCAATTATCTGCGCCAAGTCAGCTCTTGACTGTTTAACGGCCCGACAGACATATCTCCAACTTCACATCTCCAAGCGGCAGATATAACATTTCTTTTCGAATTTCTTTCGCACTTTTCTACCAAATTCATTCACTTGCATGCACGCCACTTAACTAACACACATGCTCGTTTATATATGTATGTACATATGCACACGTACAGCTACACTTATTTGGATATTTTTGTTTACTTGTAATCCTCTTTACTCGTTATTCCTCTGTTATTTGCCAAAAGAGATCTTGGCTGCAGCCGCCAAAGCAAAGCTCTGTCATCACATTGCATTTTGTACATTTGTATGTAGTTTACTTTCGTCTCCGCTTTTGTCTTAGCATCTTTGCGGCATAAAGCCAACAGCATGCACATGTCCAACAACAATAACACTGCTAAATGTTTTTTGTCTGTCACTTTCTTCCCGCTACTTTCTGCTAGCGCTCAGTGTTTTCCAACAGCTCGTTTTCTGCCAGACAATACCGAAAGCACAAGCTGAGTTCGTAGTGAGTCCAACCGTTTATGTTTCTAGCCAAAATTTTTGTGTGTACGAGGGGTAGCTGATAAATTTGCTAACTAAGGTGATTACATGATGGCAAGTAAGTTTTTATTTTATTTTTTATATTTTCTTTCTAAAATGGCAAGCTTTACTGCATATAACCCTTTATGGCACTGGAAAAATGAGATTTACTCGTAGATTTCTTTTCACGTTACTTTTTCCGATAAGTTTCGGCCCGTAATTTATTTGTTTTATGTTAAAGAGAGTTTTTGTTGTTATGGTGAGTTTTTCTTATTATTCACCGCATCGACCCTTCATTACGTTTTAGATTACATTTTTTTTAGCTAAGTATTACAATGTTTTCGTATATTTTATCCAAATTGCGCTGATGCACCTTCAGAGAACTCTTTACAGCTCTCGAAATTTCGCTGCTTGTCGGGTGGTGTGCGAATTCAAAGTCCCCAATTAGCACCAATTTTTATACCCGAGCGTACTTTTACACAAATACCCTTATGTAACTTTGTTCGCATAACAATTGTTTGTAACAGCAAAAAATAATCGAGATAGTTATAGATATATATATATCTTAAAATGATCGGAATGAAAAGAGGAATCGATTTAGCTCTGACTGTATGTCCGGTCGTCCGTTTAAAAATTGAGATATCTCAATGAAGTTCGATATATACATTGCTCTTTGGCCACGGAAGGTTGGTATTGAAAATGGTAAAAATCTGTCAATAACCCCGTTCACCTCCCATATAAAGGCAGTTTTTGAAAAATGCAAAACCTACGTTTTTTTCGGAATCCATTAAAGCAAATTGAGTAAAATTTGGTAATTGCAGCGATTTTAAACTGAGAATTTAAGCATTTATGACATTTTTAAAAATGGGCGTTGCCACACCCACTTATGATACAATTTTTGTAACTCAATAACGGTGATGTAATATTTTTGGAATCAGACCATAACCACGCCGTCCTCCCATATAACGGAAATTTTGAAAAATGCAAAAACTTCATTTTTTCGGTATCCCTTGAGGCAAATTGATTGAAATTTGGTATTTGGGGTGATTTTAAGTAAAGAAACTGTATGTTTATGAAATTTTGGAAAATATGCGTTGCCACGCCCACTTATGAAAAAATTTCTAAATGTCAATGAGGGTGTTAGGGATCGCCACAAAACTGGGTATATACATATATTTTTTAAATCGGACCATAACAACGCCCACCTTCCATATAACGAAAGTAATATGAATATGCTATATTAAATTTTGTATTTAAGAAATTTAATGTAAATTATTACTACATATGTAGCTAAATTTGTATATATTAATAAATTTATAAAAAAAACTACAAACTACAGCTTAAAAAAATGTGTGTTTAAATCGTTTTTCTTTTTATGATTTATGTATATCAAAACATTTTAAACTTTAAATTTGTATGCAATGAATTATGAGAATATCAGAATATTGCAGTCAGAGTACGCACTTATGTTTCCAATTGTAATGAAACTCTATTAAACTCCGTAACTCTAATACCATTTGGAAATAGGCGTGGTCCCGGCCATACCATAAAGCATCGCGAGGTTATATAAAATTCGGTTTCGCCCGAATTTAGCTTTTTCTTACTGGTTTCATTTCAAAATGTCTTAAATATCTCTTTAATTAGTTTATTGTTAATCTGTAGTTCCTATGCTATCTGCCACAGTTTAACTCTTACAACGTCTAGTATTGATTTTTTGCTCTGTATACATATTTTTCAGTCACTTCCACCGATAGGACAACTGTCCCGCCTTTCGTTGTGCAGACATTTTAAAATAGTCAAGTTCATTTTGTTTGCACTTCTAAACCTATAAGGTATACTACTCACACCAGGGGCGACTTGCGGCAAAGTAACGCTCCGATATGAAGTAATTTTTAGCGAGAAAAAAGTAAAAGAAACGACACCAGAGAAGTTAGTTCCGTGATCATAAATGAGTCTGTGGAAGCAGCTCCTTTTGTGTTCGCTGTCTTCCAAGAAGTGAAAAATTGTCCTGCAGTTTGCCCGAATCGCCGCACAGTAAACTTTCGGCAAGTTTCCCCTTTGTAAGCACGTAACGGCAGGACATGTATGTATGTGTGTCTAAAACAATGGAAGTGAAAGGCGCATTAGGGTGGTTTGAAATATTTGGATCGGAAATCCAAACATATACGTATGTATACATATAAATGTATATTGGTTACTCTCACTGGAGACTAGCCATCCCTGTTATGTATATAAAAAGTTTTGTATAATTGTTATCATAATTTGCTTATTGTCGTGAAGATAGATTACAAATAAAATAATACACAAAAAAACCGCATTGTAGTTATAATTCTGGCGAATATTCATAAATAAATTTTATTGAAATTCTGGTCGCCAAATTAAGGGAATTTTCATTTTCCGTTGCCATTTATTACTCTTTGCAGGCACAACTGTTAATCGCACTTATCACGAAATTATCCCGAATTAGTTCCGATTTACGCATGGCATGTGACGGTTCACTTAAATTTGTTGCGCACTTATCAGTCGCCCCTCGTTTGTACATATGTGGACAGTATGTCAAGTGCTTTCCGGTTGACCGATTGCAGCTTCACGTTGCTATGAATTCGCATGCAGAATACAAAGGTAAAACACTTGACATATTTATATGTAACATACATTTTTATTTCTATGTTTGATAAATATCCCAGTTGTAAATTGTGTACCAAAAGACCTCCGAAAGTGGCTTTTATTTGGAATTTATTTTGTGTGTTTGAATTTTCAAATGTAAAATTTGAAGTTCGCAATTTCGCATTACGTGAATATTACCTTTAATAGGAACTCGATACTACACAAAATAGTATTTTAAATATTTATTTTATTACTTTTTTGGAATATGCAGGTTTCGTCTCATTAAATGTTAGTGTAAGAAAGTGCAAATTGCAAGTGTCTACAAGTTATCACTGATTTGTGAAAAATTTTTTATTGGCCGTTTCTTCTATACAACGCAAAACCACGATTATTTTTTATATGGAAGGAATTGCTGTAATAAAAATTGTCAAAAATCAGTAGAAATTCTTAGCTACTAGGAACTTGCCATTTGTTGTTCTAAAATTTAATAGGTAACATATCTTTTTTTTTTATTAAATTCGAAATGCATTTTTCCACTCATCATTTCTTTCATTGTAATTTTTTTTATATTTTTTTTATTAAATTCAAACAATTTTATAAAACTTATTAAAGCTAGTCGCCGACCGATAATACTATGATATTAAATTATTCACAACAGCTACTACAAATTTTCAGATACAAATAATGTATCTTATATGTAGATACTATGTAATTCAAATCGCTCTTTATACTGCGTGAATTAACACTAAATACAAGTTTTGCATTGATATGTAATAGAAAGTAACGTAAAATACATATTTTTTTTTTTCATTCTTTGACTATTATACGACAACAACAAATGAACCTTTGCGATCAAAGTAGGGCAATAAGGCTATGGCGCTCTCCTGGGTCTGCTTGTTTGTACATACAAGTTTGCGGAAATTACGTGAACGTTCGCCATATCCCATAAAAGCGAAGAAATCGGCGTCTTCTGTTTTGTCGTTAATTAGCAAAGACTAAATATAAAATATGCGACAAATATATAGCACACCCACATGTTGGCAAATTCTCATTTCCTTCAATTTGAGTGCTGTTCAAAGTCTTTACAATACTTATTATAATTTAAAAAAATAAATTTCAAAGTTTAAATTATAAAAGAAAATCGGGTTTTTTGAATATGCAATTTTTTAGCCCATTAAATTTTAGTTAAAGAAGTCTTTGAATATATCGCTCAATATTGAGAATACTTTTTGAAAATCGCATATAAAAGAATGTTTATTGACTCGAATAAATGTATGAAAAATATAATTGCAGATTTAATGAAAATTTGTTTAATTATTATACATCTTTTAGCTTTGTTTATATTGCTTTTTGTTGCATAATTCGCTGCACTTTGTCACCGAATTTGCCAAATATAATTGCTTTAAATAAAAATGTGTACAATTTTTATAAAACTGTTGTTTACTGTATGATTTTTTTTAAGTATTCTATGCATTTTAATTGAAAAATAAAACGAATTAAAAATATATTGGCCGCATTTGTCAATAATAATTGCGCTATATTTTTGCCGTCGTCTGTTAGTACCAAAGAATCGACGCAATTCCATTTGCAAGCAAAACTCATGCAAAGTATGTATGCATGTTTCCACTGTAGTTCAGTTGCCGCTAGAAATCCGTGAAAATGTAGCAAAAATTCGTCCTTACGATGCAGCTTAAATTCCAATGGCAGAAAAGTGTTAAAAACGTAATGGAGATCCACGCATTATATTGAAAAATTATCAACATTCAACCCTGCCGGACAAGAAAAAGAAGAAAACAATACAACATAATATCTTTAATTGTCCTGGCACCATCATTCGTTTGGTCACCGTTCTCACCTTCGCAATATATTAATATCACATTATAGGCGCAAAAATCACTGTGAGTGAGTGTCAAAAAGTAATCGTTGTCCCGTTGATCATTAGCACGCACTGCATACTCCATCACATGCGGCTTTAACTTGAGCAACTTTTCCTTGTAGTAAGTACCCAAGTCGGGGCATAGCTCCGCAAAATCGGCAACAGAGGAGGTCACGCGATTGCTGAGACCCCTTTGAAATTTTGTCAAAACGCCGGCATACGCTCATTCAGAACGGCAGCAGTTACATGTATTTTCGCAATTTTTTTAGTGCCAATTTAGTTTGCGTACAGTCAGTCGACTTGGATTCTTAAAGTCTTCGAAAATTATGACTAAATGCTTGTAGTCAACGTAAATGGTGTCGGCAAAGAGTTCATCTATATACGAATCATTTCCGGGCTCATTGTTATCGCTTAGTAGGAAATAAATTTTAATACACTGGCATAGTTCTCATCCTTAGCCTTCGTTAGCTTGATGATCAGATTTCTTACGTTGAGTTGTACATCTTTTTTGTATTAACGTAAAATTGACTCTATGTATTCAATGGTGAGCCAAAATGGCGCTAATTTTTTTTAAACTATATTCGATTTTATAAGTATGGTAAGTAGTATGATAGTTTGCGCAGCCACGTCTACCCTCACACCCTGAAATTTTAAATTATTCTAAAAACTTTCTTTCAACAGACGACGACTTACATACCTGTAGCCTGTTATATTATAGTATTGCGAATACTGTATAACATTTAAGTGTTGACGAATTAAGTGTAATCAGTTGGAAAGCACTTACGCACATATATATAACTAAGTGAGAATTTGCGAGTGTTCCTTTTTCAGAGAACAAATGCGAACGTTAAGTAAAACAGCTGAACGCTAATCGCTTTGTTAGAGAAAAGTTTTGCTATTACTGATTTAAGATTAATAAGTGCATGGATTTTTTTATTTGTAAAGCATTTTAACGAAGTTTTCACGCTCAGAGAAAATGCAGCAGGTACCATTCAAATCACGTCAAAACAAAACTTATTTGTTAAAAAAAAAAAGTATTCGTATGTTGATCTGCATACTCGTATATGTACCATATACTAATAGTTGAATAATTGATAAAAGTTAACTAATTTTTTTTGTTTTTTACTTGTTCTTTATTATTCAAATTTTAATGTTCTTTAAAACTGCATGTTAAATTTATTCGACTAATGTTTTTTTTAATGTTCGAAAATATGTTGAACTAATAAGAATTATTGTAGTAAATACAAAATTAGGATTCTTTTGGTTTTTTTTTAGAGAACAAACTGTGTTTTAGTTGTAAAAAAAAAGTTAAATAAAAGAAGTTAATATTTCCTGCACTTCTCTTGTTTTATCGACAGATTGGCATTTTGTCATATTTTAAGGATTTCATTCCACAAAAACAGCATTCTAGAACAATTTTTAGGAAACTGGCTGAGTTAATTTTACATATTGTAGACACAGTAGGGAAAATTTCAAATGCAACTTATCTTTCGAACTTTCCAATGCAATTCCAAAATAAGTTGACTAAACAAAAGTAGGTCCTGCTTTATAAAAACTAACTTACTAAAAATTTAAATGTTAAACGTGTTAAAATCCATATATCACAAAAGTATAGACAAAAATAGAAGGAGGCTCCTAAAATTAACTTTGCTTATACTCCATTGTGTCTTTTTGTGACAAATACCGAAATACTCTCCTTAGAAATTAGTCGCACAAGTTTATGCAGTGATGAATCGGCACCTTTGTCAAGTGCTGTGGAGCATACAAACCGATTGATACAAAAAAAACAAGTTTTAGACAAGGCAACAAAGTCAAGAGAAATAAGCGAAAGAGGTTGATTCAGCCGTGGACGAAGACAAAACAAAGTACCTTCTGGCAACAAAAAAATGCTCGTCTATTGGCAGTAACCACTTTTAAGTAGTGAAGGAATTTTTATATCTGGTATCCAGCATAAACACCACCAAAAATGTGAGTCATGAGATCAAAGTAAGAATAACGCTTGCCAACAGGTGCTACTTTGGGCTCGATAGGCAATTTAAAGGAGAGTCCTTTCTCGACGAACCAAAAATCGCGCTCTACAAATCCCTCATCATGGCAGTCCTTCCATATGGCGCAAAAACCGGGATGATGTTGTTTATTGATGAAAAGGCTTTGAAGGCTAGATTTATGGACCTGTCCGCGTGTATGATGGTACCGAAAAAATGGAATGAATAATTTTATGAACTGAATAATGATATGGACAATAAATAGTCAAACGCATAAAAATACAACGACTGCGATGGCTTAGATACGTCGTTCGTCTAATTGATAATGCTGCGGTGAAAAAATCTTTCGATACAGGACGCCAAAAGCACACTCGAAGTATCAAATACAGAAGGACCTGTGTTTAATTAGCATGCGTGACTAGCTTAACCTCATAAAGGCGAGAGGCTACAGGCGAGGTTTTTTGGTCTCGCATCAAACCGACAAGTGTCACAAATAAGAAGAAGAAGAATAAGCATATGTAATAACGGTTGATTAACAAAAACAGGAAGTATTATATTTCTCGAATTTTTTCACGATATTATGATAATCTTACTCGCCCTAATTGTCTTTATGTTATATTGCTTTATTACTCTCGCCCTTCTAACTATTGTCTGGTAGGTGGGATGTAGAGTATTTAAGTATTTTTAAAAGCACTTTACTATATATTCTCTGCAAGTTCAGTGACTTATACTTATAATACGCATCGATTACCCTTTGTTAAATTCAGATAATTCGATACCTTCAACCGAACTGTCGTAGAAATGTTGTTCCCTATCGGCATACAAGTGTGAAAAAATGTTTAGTTATTCAAGTGACTGAGTGCGTCATTTCGGGCAATTAATTAAAAATCATTGTATCATATTGGTTTTCTTACATTTAAATTGGGAAGTTATGTGTGTGTACATTCATATCCGATCAAAACTAGTTGCATTAAAGATTGTAGCTCAGCATAAAACTTAATTTTTCTTGCATCAGCTTACAATTGACCGAACGATATTATTCTTCCGAATTATTTAATAAATACGGTTATAGCTACGCATATTTCCGCATTTGAAAATCTGTTCGTATAACAGTTTCTTAAGTAGTTATTTTTTTACGATTGTGCGGCGGTATCGTAGATATTACCCAATCAAAGTATTAAATTTGTAATTATTATTTGTTATTTAAAATTCTAAATTTGATACCTATGTAATAACAAGTTTTTAAAAATAGTTTTTAAGCAACTGTAAAACAGCTATTATAAAATATGTGCAACATAAATGTCACACACACTTACACACATTGACCATGACACAGCGCATCCACAGCTTGAGGTCAAAGTCGACGCTAATTCATTAAAAAAAACCTCTTTCAAATGCCACAATGCAGGTAAACAAATACAATGAGAAGATTTTGTATGTTTGGGAGTGCATTCATATACATAAATAACTCAGTATATACGTATAAAGATACACACCTACCCTGTTGAAAATATTTGAATAAATTCACAACTGTACTTACATTAACTTTGAATAAAATAAACCCAAAAGGAACAGGCCTAGAAGAAAAAATAAGTCTGATGAGGAAGTATGGTTATCTCCGTGTTATTTTTCCTTATAATTTTTTCCAAAAACTAATCGGCCTTAAAGCTTATTAGCAATTAAAATTTAAAAAGTAATATGTAATACCAAAAAAAAAACACAAAAACATGTGCTTTTGATTTAAGCAAAAAAAAAACAGTTCTAAGCTTAGTTTGGTCGAATTAAACGGTTATTATATTTTTTTCCGATCACATCTGAAAATTGGTTTTTCGGTGCAAAACTTCATTCTTTTGTGTGCATTTTTCAATTAGCGCTCTCAAATATAAGTTTTTTCACTACAAAATAACTTTTAGCGATCCACCTTTTAAGTTAAATAATGGAGCTTTTGTACTTTGAAGTGGCCAAAAATCGCAGATGATAACTTCTTTTACTCTCGGTATTGCGCAGTTTATTTTTTCATATACAAAATTTAAATGATTTCAGAATTATCGGTTGTTCAAAGCCACTTCAAACCTCAAACAAACTTCCGAAAGTATATTAAAATTAGCCAAAAATTTAATAATCAAACTTTTTGCAACAAAAAATACCTCTTCATTTTTTTTTCCTTTTTCATCATTTTTTTATTATGCAACACATTTTTTTTTTTTAAGGAAAAACATTTAAGTATGCTGCGCGCATTCAGAATAGTAAAACTGTCAAAGGCTCGAGCTATTAAAAAATTTTATTTCCGGCACCCAAATTATTCATACTAATTATCTGATACAACGATATCTTTTAGTAAATAGTTTTCATTTAAAATTGTTCACTTAAAAAAATGTATCGAAACTATTTCCCAAAAAAATCATTAATATTTTTAAATTTCCAAGCTATTCGTTGTGATATTAATTATAAGTAGCATTAACTCTCGGTCGAGTTAATAGCATTCCTAACAAATCCTTGTATGCAATTAACGAATACTTTTGCGGCTCTTAAAATTATAAAAAATTAGCACACCAGTTAGCTAACTTTAAGTTCGATATTAGCATTGAAAATTCCCGCAGGGTTCCTATTCCGTTGCATACGATAATAACATAGTTGTCATAAATTCTTAAGTGTATATACAATTGTTTCTCCTATTCCGATTGTAACGCCTTCAAAGTCAATGTATTGAAAATGTGTTAAATTTGGTTATGAATGAGATGAGTTGCTGTATCCTAAGCTTTTGTACCCATTACAACCACAATTCAGTTCAATACAAATGCAAACAAGAACGAACACATGACTGTTATTTTATAAAGCCTACTAGCATATGCTTTTGTCTAGTCATCTTAATGTGTGTCAATGCATCTCAGCTCGGCCAATAACCTGGAAATTATTAAACAGCCAGTGAACTGTGAAAAACGTTTAATGTTTTTATTCAAATTCATGCCATGCGATGTGGCCGGTACTTTTTTCAACCAACTGCGTGCTGCAGATTTAGAAAATGATTGCATATAAGTACTTATTACATAAATTGGTACCAAACGATTAAAAATTTGCTGGGTCTTCTTTTTGATTTGATGTATTTCGGGATCATTGTCTCTAAAAATTACACTTAGCAGCTAAATCCAATTTGCTCCAAAACAAATATCACAAAAAATGAAGGAAGATATGTCCAAAATTCTTCATCTAATCTCTTACTGAAGTTCAATTTGATCGCAATTTTCGTCTAATGAGATGACAATAAATATATATATATAATATAGAGGTCATTGTCATTGGACAAAGAAGCAGAAGCATCTTCGACAATTTCCTTAATTTTATTCGTCAAGCTCTCAAATGAAATTCACTAAGAATATCCAAAATCTGGAGGAATATTTGCTTATTTTTTTTCAACCAAAGAAAATTTGACTGGTTACAATTATTTTATTCAATATCTGGATATTATTCTAGACAGAAGTTCACAAGGTCATGCAAGAAAGAAGAGCGTAAGAAGAACCTCGATTAGAACTATGTAGATTTTGTTCTACGGCATCACAATTTGGTTGATATAATTACAATATATTAAGTAAATTGCAGGTAAGTGATATACACATAGCTTAACTCAAGTCATTACTTATTTTCTATCAAGCTCCAAAAGTTATTGTATTTCTACAATTTTTAAACAACGACACCAGCAAAAGTGTCAGCCTTGAAATCAAGCGAATAATAACATTTGCCAAAGGGTACTACTTTGGGTTCGATAGGCAATTAAAAATCAGAGCTCTTTATCGATGAACAAAAATTATGCTCTACAAATTCCTCATCATGTCCATTGTTTTATACGGCGTAGAAACTTGGACGATATTGATCAGTGATGAGAAAGCTTTGGGGGCTTTGACAATAGTCAAACGCTTAAAAATTCAACGATTGCAACGGCTTGGATATGTCGTTCATATGGATGATGATGCTTCGGGAAAAAAATATTTCGTATCGCCACAAAAGCAAAGACGCCCCCAAACACACACACTAAAAGGACCAAGTGGAGAAGGACCCACTTAATGTGAGTAATTGGCGTCACATAGCGAAAAAGAGAGGGAACTGGTCAATAATAAATTCAGCCTTAAAATACAACAGATAATCTGTCTTGCCAACAAGTTTTACAACTAACATAACTGAGCAGACATATTGGCAGTAAAGTCCTCTCTCGAATGACCACAACATCAGATGAGATTATCCTTGGGGTTTTTAAGAGGAAGACTTTTCGAAAGATTCATGGACTTTACGTCTTTGCGACGGCGAATACCGCATATTATTTCAATCCCGGGATCCCGAAAGCGCAGGACCCGGGGATAGTTTTAAATGTGGCATCGCTTTAAATTTTATGCTGAGGAAATAAAATTTAAGAAATCTACTTTAAGTAATAAATTTTTTGATAAACTCGTTTCAAGAATCAAACAACAGAGGACAATCCTGTTAAATTAATCCAAACAGTGAGTATAATTTTAAATATGACTTTCTGAAGCTTCTAATTTTACTGCCATTATAGAGTAGCTGGAGAATATTCTCATTGAGTAAAAAATGAGTCTTACTATGAATGCGATGTTAAAAACACTAACAAGGAGGTGGTTGAGGTGGTTGAGGTGGTCTCAAGGATAAATTTCATCAAATTTTAACAAGCGAGTGTCCAACAATAGAATGGCATACAATTTATCAGAAGGTTTGGTAAAAGAAATTATAATAAAGATCGGTCAATAACCACGCCCACCTCCCATATAACGGAAGTTTTTGAAAAATGCAAAAACTCCGATTTTTCGGTATTCATTAAATCAATTTAAGTAAAATTTGGTATTTGGGACGATTTTGATCTAAGAAATTAGGTATTTATGAAATTTTGAAAAATAGTCGTTGCCACGCCCACATATGAAAAATGTTCTGTATCTCAATAACAGTATTAATTTTCGTCACAAAATTTGATGGAC
Source organism: Philophylla caesio (assembly GCA_963971545.1). Classification (NCBI taxonomy): domain Eukaryota; kingdom Metazoa; phylum Arthropoda; class Insecta; order Diptera; family Tephritidae; genus Philophylla; species Philophylla caesio. The sequence continues at coordinate 96,204,031 of OZ020608.1, read as the reverse complement.
ATATTTTCCTTGACATCACTAGCATCACCGCCCAACTTCCAAATAACGGAAATTTTTAAAAATGCAAGAAAGTTCGTTTTTCAGCATTTATTGGAAGAAATGGAGTAAAGTTTAATACTAGCTGCGATTTGAAACAAAAAAACGGGAATTTTATGAAATCATGGGCACCGACCATACAAAAATATATCGCGAAGGTATATAAAAATCGGTTTCGTCCGAATTTAGCTTTTCTTACTTGTTATATAAATAAAAAAGCAAAGAACAAAACGTTTTATTTTTGATTTGAATAAATAAAACTAGGTAATATTTCAATTTTGAATATGTTTAAATAAATGATAATTTATCATTTATCAAGGACCAGAATCGTGTTGTTAACATTGATCTCAAACAGTGATTAAAAAAATTTTACTGTATTTACTTTAGCTGTGGTAACAAATATGTTGTCGTATATTTGTACTGGAAGAATAAATTACTTTGTGTGTTGGTCAAATTTTATGTTTATTTATTTATTTATTTTTTTTGGGATTGAACAGACCAATAAATATATACATGAATGAAAACAAAGTGCTCTTCTTTGTTATACTCGTATTAATGTTATTTTTAATACTACTATAATAGGGCGATCACAGAGGTTTTACATTTTTTTTCTCACAAATTAAAATTTACCAATAAAATCTTCCTAAAATTCGGGATCCTGTTTTCAGACTTCGAAAATGCCGGGATCTAAAGAATGCCCAAAATTGACATCCCTACCGTATACGATGTAAAGATCAAATTTACAAGGCTTACAAGCACGTAGGCATAGTTTACGGTTTAGTGTCATTTGAGTAAGTAAATACGTTTTTTAGAAGACATTTATGGTTTAATTTGTCTTAGATTTACTCGTACACAAGACAATGTCTGGTTTCAATTGAAAATTATTTTCAAAATATTTTCTTTAATTATAAAATGATAAAATTCCAAAGTAACCGAAGTACTTTATTTCCACTAACAAAATATACAATAATAAAAATTGTTCGATACTAACTACGTACTATTATTATAAATAAATTTAAGTCGATTGTTGAACTCATTCATTTCATCATTTTTTCGTTCTACTCGCCGAACGAAAGCTGTTAACCCAAGCGTATCCATTCCAACGTGTGTTCGTAGCGGTATTTTTGTTGTAAGGATTATATTGATTGTAAGGATTATATTGATTAAATGGATTGTATGTGTTGAGGATATTGTAAGGATTATTATTGTTATATAGATAACTGTAAGGATTAGAATTGTTATAAATTGTCGAAAAGTTGTTGTCGTATTGGTTATTTGGGAAGGTATTTTGCCCAATCACCCAAGGCAAAATACGAACACTTTGTCCATACCCGGTATATGGCGTAATATTCAATTGTGAAAACTGCGGCAATTGTGTTACGTAAGGATCCACATACTGTGGTGACGTGAGCTGCATCAAAAAAGAATTTAATACTGTTTATGAATATTCTGAATTGGTAATGCGAATATTTACCGATAACGAAATTAAATTTATACACAGTAAATAAGTGAGCAGCAATTTCATGTTGTTAAAATTTGATTTAAAAATTCACTGCCGATTACTTGCTGTTCACACTTCCTTTACTTGATGAAAACTGTATAAACTTTCACTATGTCTGTCGCTTAAATAGCGCTAGTAGAATTATATTTATTTCGTTATTTGGTAAACAGCAAAAAAAAGTGTGAAAATTGCATGCAAATTTGAATAATTTTTTTGGGCATACAGTTCTACGGGAAATTAAGTTTAATTACACGCATTCGTCACTGGAGTTGACTGGTTGATGCTCGTCAAATCTACATATAAACAAACATAAACAATGGTTGTAATTTGTGCAAACAACTCGCAGTTTTTTAAAGGCTCCAAATATTGCTGAATAAGCGGAAAACTACTCATTCGAAGCGTTAATTTGCGAACTCAAAAACCTATTCGTATTTAAATGAATATGTCAGCGAAAGCGTAACTTAATTTGGCTTAAAAAAACGAGTAATTATTAACAAACAAAATGTTGGAATTTTAATAAAAAGTTTGTTTAAAATTGATCATTGCTATTTTTTTACTTTTGATACATTAATTACAATTAGATAAAATGTATTAATCTAATTATAAGTATTCATTTTCAAATAAGTATTCCGTAAGGGCATCTGTGGCTAAGTCTACTCGGGCATATAATTTAGTTTGGATACGAGAAATTTTCTTTGGGTTTTTAAAAAAATGCCATTAAGCTTTAGTTCGCGATGAAATCGGGATAATTAGGACACCGCTGTGTTCTGAAAAAATTTAGATGTCTTTTGAACAAGACAGGCCACAGTGATGAAAATATAGTTCCGTATAAAAAATTCGCTATGAGAATCTCAAGTTGGGAGTAGAGTCCAAAAAACTAACCAAACTCCACTCGATAGTACTGTAGTATGAATAAGCGGTTCGAGGACTTTCTCCGGTGCCTCCCTCCTCAGTTTCTTATTTCAAGTTGAGGTTTCAGCTATTATGGCGACACTCAACAAACTTCGAACCGACTTAAGAGTTTAGGATGATATTTTCAGAGACGATAGGAAAACGTTTGTTAACTTCGTAAGTTCCCTTTCGATAAAAGCTGGTTAACCGACTATTTTATTTCAAATTATATAAAAGTTCGAAAACAACATTTTTCAAACGACTTTTATTATAAAAATTTTAACAGTCCGTGTGCCTCCTTTTTTCACAACTTGCAGATTTCTTAAAAATTAGGGTGTTTTAATATTAACAAAAGATAACACATTTTTCTAACATTCAATATAAGAATCGGGAACACTATTGATGATATATATACATATATATATAAAGTTCAAATGTTAAATAAAATAAAATAAAGAGATTTGAACCAATCCAAAACGAAATATAAAAGGCCCATGCAAAACATTGCAATTGGATGGCCAGGCCTTGAGAAAATAATTCCTCAGTAACAGTGACATTGCGAAAAACATACTCTCTGATTCTTAGCCAGTATTTCTTACTTTCTGATTCAAAAAAGTTGACTTAGAAATCATGCGCTGTGTTGCACTAAAACAGGGAATCACCCAACCAATTTCTAGTGTTAGTCTTAGTCACACAATCATTTTGCAAATGTGCGAATTTCACAAATTTAATTTGATTTACATTTTTTGTGTTTTTAATAAACAATGGCTGGTCGTACATTAATGCGGCCTAATTTTGTTTAATATACCGCAGATTTATTTACATACATACATAGGTACATATGTATTTATTTAGATATCATACCACAACATTTGTGCTTACTAAATTATTCATTTTAAGTGCTTGTCAACAAGCATGAATACAAAATAAACTTAGCACATAAATACATAGTATTAGCAGTATTAGGCTCTAATAGAGAAAAGTCACAATTAAACACAATTAAAGACCAGTTACCATTAATTAGTCGCAAGTGCTCTCAAATCAAACTATCTCAATTGTGATCAGACGATAAGCAGGTCACAAAAATTAAGCCAAACACAAAAAATGGAAACGTAAAAGCGAGGAAGGGCAATAATCTTTAACTCATATATAATCTCTAATTTTTAAACTTGAGATTATTCCAAATTACTGAATTTCACATTGAGCATATTGAGCAAGCTAGAAGGACTTACTGTCGGTAAGGCGTTTTACACTTTTTCAAGGTTTTGCCGTTCCCTTAAAATATTTGTCTAAATATATCAAATCTTTTAAATACATTTGCTGCGTTTTTCTGCAAATTAATTGGATTTCGAATATAAATAATGGTATTATCTTATTGATAAACACTTTGTGACTGCCGTTTCAATAAAAATATAACGGATGTAAAATAGAGTCGATGTGCTGTCGTATTTCTATTATTTATTAAACGCACTTAGGTAAAAAACCGGTTTTAAAAATTAAAAAACCGATTTATTCGATATTCGAAAAATCAAGATTTCAAAAAAAAAAGTACAATAATTTATGAAAAAGCGGTGAAAACCGGTTTGAAAAAACCGCGTCAATCACCCTACTATGTATTTACTTTGACTTTACTTAATTTCTAATATTTTTCAATTTAAATAAAAATCATATGTCTTATCTCAAATTTAATAATAAAAATTATTATAATTAGAAAAAATACTCATCAAAATTTCCAACTTTAACAGTAAAAAGAATTTCAAAAATGTATTTTCATTTGTTGTTGAACGTGGAATATTTTATACATAAATTTAATAGGCTACTAAAAAATTAAAAAAAAAAATTTTTTTAAAGTTAGAGTGTGAAAAAATTTGTGGATGAAGTATCGTTCGATTTTGTAAGAAATATATACATATATATTGGAAAATGTATTTTTATTGAATTTTCTAAATACTCAAAATCGAGTTAAATTGTTATTGCTTGTAGCCACAGATTTGTAAATAGCAAGTCAATACAACGAAAACACAATCGATATCTGTATATTTACAAGTTGAAAGTCAGATTGCTCCCATCCTTGGCGGCTGTTTTCTTAATTTGAGTTAATTTAGCTTTGTAAAGATTCCATTTTATTGTAGCATATTTTTTCAAGCGCTCATTGTACGCTGATTTGAAATATCGACAATGTTTATAAGAAGAAAAAAGGAAACGGAAAAAATTATTTTCAAAATGAAGTGTTATTTAAAATCATTTAACAAAAGTAACAAAACTAAAACTTAAAAAAAAAAATATTTGAATTCAAATTTTTGTAATGATGGAAAGTGAAGAGGAAGGTCCCTCTCTGTAGGAAAAACTAAACAAACCAAAGGGACAGTTGGAACCCCTTGAGGTTCGGCTTAAATCAACTAGAATATGTGTGGTTATAGCGAAATAAGATAAATAAGTTAAAAAGGTTGGCTCGCAAACAAAAGGTTTTTAATGCAAGAATACCGCATTTATTTTAAATTTGAGAGTCAGTTTAAAACCGCTAAATTAACTGAATGAAACTCGTTTCATATTTTATACTAGAGCAGTGACTCAGAGGTAAGTTGACGATAAACATTCTAGTTTTTGGTGTACATAATTATTTCAATTCCAAACTGTAACGCTAATTGTTGTGTTTACAATATCAATGAATTTATTTTTTGTTTAATTTCGTTTAATAACCTTCGGTAAACAAAATGTATTTACTTGGTTTAATTGCCGCTGTTGTTGCTATTACAAATATGTTCTTAATTTAATAATTTTTTTATATAAACGCATAACAACAGATACATAAGTACATTTCTACATACATATATACATTTGAATAACATAATCATTACAAAATTTACCACATACATAAATTACATTTATTACTATGCTTTTTACGTACGAGTATTCATACAAAGTGTGCGTGTGTGTATGAACAATCACAAATGTAAAAACGTTTATACTAGGCGTGATTGGTAATTTTTTCGACAATGGAAACTGCAAAAAGCAAAAAGAATTTTAATAATTTCGTAAAATGTTATTTTCGTTTTCAACAGATTCGCAGATATATTTAGGAACTACCAAAGTTTTAACCAGATTTTACTAAAAAAAAATAATCGACTACAGCTAACATGTAGATATGTATTTAAATATTACAATTACAATTATACAAAGTTATATATACATACATATAAAGTTCTTTTACGCTTACTTTTGTTTAAGTAAACTAATTTTACTAAATTTACTTTATCAAAAATATCTGGTACGAAATCTCATCAATTATGTTTATAGTTGTATTTAGTACATTAGGATTGTTTTTCCATTAACAAATTAAAACTAATTACAATAATATAAATACATACACTTCCGCTTAACTAATTACTCGACAGTAAGATCACTTAGAGTAATCGAAAAACGCAGGCGGCTTAGGATAATTTTGGACGGGGTAGATGGTGTGCTTCAATAATCTTCATCCTCGTCAGGTGGTTCTGTCGCATACGTCAGTTCGTTCAGATAAAACCATTTCTGAGAAATATAACAAAAAATTAAAATTAATTAGTTAACTTCCTCTAAAAAATAAATAATTATTTAATTTATAAATCATTGTTCACCGGTGACTCCGTGCAGTTGAAATTATAATCCCAATCACAGATACGATACTCCTGATTGAAGGAAGTTTCGTTGGCGCACAAATGCGGTATGCGATTACCCTCTTCATCGCACATGTGAAAGATCTATGCAAGTTAATGGAAAAGATCGATCGTTTTAATAAAATTTAATGTATACTTTTAGGCTGATAATGATCATAAAAAAGTGAAAAGCTTGCAAAGCTTTCAACTCAAATTCAAATATTGTCTCTCTACTCTTTAACTCTCTTTCAAAACACACACACTAATTATAATGCCAGTCAAAATAAGCTTTTTTCGTGAGTTTTTATCTTTCTACACAACTCACCTGACAATTGTACTCCATGTCGGCGTAGAAGCCAACCGGTCGATGCGTACAATCAAAAGAGAATGTGATGTTATCTAAATTCGTCCACTCTTTCGTTTTGTGATTTTGAAATACTGGACTGGCGGCATCTTGTAACGTCAAGGCTGCAAGTAGAATTGGACCTGTGCAAATATGTATGTACAGTAGATTTTGGCACAGATACGATACGAATAATTTTGTTAATAATCAGTCAAAGATATTTACAAGTTTTTGTGCAAGTTGGCATTTTGGTTTTGCTAATTTTTTTTTTTTTTTTACTATTTATTTCCTTTTTTTCTTACGCTTTCAATTATTTGAGGTTAATTAGTGTTCATAGATATATGTTGATGTCGGATATTGCAAAATATATTTATGTATCATTAAAGTCATAGCGTGACCAATATATGAGCAAGGGTTAATTGCGGTGTGTCGGCTGTTGAAATTTTAGTAAAGATTGTAATGGATAAGGTTAGACTTAATAAGAGGGCAAATTTGGATACTTTTATATACCTCAATGCATGAGTAGTACACGGATTATGAATAACTAAATGTCATATTATTTTGCTTCGTTGTTATTATTATTAATGAAGTTAAGATAAACGTTTATTTCTTGAAACATTTCAAGTTTTCATATCTGTCACGTTTTTTTTTTGTTTTTTGCGATAGCCTATTTGTCCGCCGCCGCATTGGCAATATTTTTTCTAGTAATATCTTCAATAGTGTCTTTAAGGGCCAATTTTTCAGTGCAAGTTGAATTCTGTTTGTCGTTTTAACTAAAATTAAACTCAGTATGCAGTTGTTCAGTCAACTTTAAACGGAGTTTAAACTAAGTTTAAACGACCGTTCGCGCACGGTTAAACTTAGTTTAACTTATCAGCTCTTTGCTGACTACTTCGTTTTGGTTGCAACAAATTTAATTGACGCAAGGAAACTAAGTTTAAATTTAAATTTTGCTTGTATCTAGCAAGCCACTACTCGTTTACAACTAAGGAAATAGTGAATTCGATTTGTGTTGATATATGTACATACATACATACATAAATACATTTCGTTTTTTTTCAGTTAAGGGGGTCCTCTACCCCCAAGGCCTGAAATCGAGCGGGTTTTTTGGAAAGAAATTGCGAAGGATCTACTAAATGGATTTCAGAATTTTTTTTTTTCTTTTAAAGCTACATGTTTTTACTAAAAAATTTTTGTATTGAATACCAAAAAAAAAACATTGTCGACCTTGAAACGTCGTTGACTAAATTGATATTGGAACTGTATGGGTCCCGCTTAAGTAAAATTCTGTCCAGTTGGTTAATATGTAATCTGAAATGAAAAACTATTTATAATCACAGTTGTGTTGGCTATATTTTTCCCGGAGAGAAGTTTTTTATTTTGCAAATTGTAAAATTTATGCAACGATTTGTGAAAACTTAAAATTTTAAAATTTCGGAAATCGTACTCGGGAAACATAGCGGTATGTTTACTGAATAATTCAATAAAAAATAATTTTGAAATCGAATCAATACTTTTATGAAAAGTTTTACTCGATAGCTAAAAAAAACACTGCTTTCGGAAAAACGCGTTTAAAGATAAATTACGGCATATAACTTAATGGAGACGGGTAGATTACGGAGCCCAGAAGCATGCAAAGGAATGTGATTTCTACAACATCCTCTCTGTGGCGTATTATTGGATACATATGCTAGATTAAAATTAAATTTAAAAAAAAATCGATTTTTTGAAACTGCTCTAAATTTAACAAACACATAATTCTTGTAGTCCATTTTTGCTTCCTACCCCGATTCGAATGCTAATCTGATTTCGATTAATCACATCTAAAACCAACGCTTCTGATTCCGGTTCTGGAAAACTTCCTACCGTAACCTCTCTAATATGTACATATTTTCAATTGTCTTTAATTATTTATTTATTAAGTCAAAAATAATTACTGCGCTTTAAGTGACAGATAGTAAATCAATAACACAGCCATTTGGACTTGACCTAGTTAATTACAAAATACTTGCTCGAACTAAAACTATTTGCAATCAATAACACTTTCCATTTGCTTTCACATTGCCTTCACGCATGCGCAACAAACGAAATCCAAGCGCAAAAACACATTTGAAATCCATACAGAAAATATTAATTTTTTTAACTTCATTATCAATCTAAAATATCAAGTCGAGCCAGCCTAACAATCAAAATAAGGAAACAACGAGGTCATTATTAAAAAAAAGTCAGTCATTAGCCTTTACCAATAATCCATTAGCAATAACCATCAACAATCAATTAACAATCGACAATCACCACTCCAATACACAAAATTTACCAAAATGAACTTGTTTATGTGTGTGTATGAGATTTTATATATCAACAAATGAACCGTTACTTATCGCCCAAATAAAACCTTTAACAAAAATGTGTGTGGCGCGTGCGTTTAGTAAATATAGGAAGTATAAATATATTAGTCATATACTCACCCAATAAAATGCCGGAAAGCCATAAAAAACGTTTAGTATAATCCATTTTCGTCCAGAGAAGTATTCCCCGTTTGAGCAGAAATTAGTATTTGCTTTTTGTCCATGCGCTCGAAAATATCCAGCGGCGCTCAGTCAATGTTGGCTGCTTGCAAGCCAAAAGCCGCGTGGCGGCCAAAAGAAAGTGACAGGTGTTGTGTTAATTTGGTCTATGACTCAAATAAGTCCACATTCAAGCTTGTAACTTGCAATTGAGGTTAGGTGGATTCAAGCTGCGCGGCCATAGCTATTGACATTGGCAATTGCCTTGTTCGATTTGGCAAGCAGAAGCTAATCACTTTCCTATTTGTTGCATTTTTGTGGCTGGCAATACTTGGGTGTTTGGTTGATATTTTTTCTTCGATGAGTTTGTTGGATAGCAGTCAATGAGTGCAGTTGTCAAAAAGTTTACTGTAAGAAAGAAAGAAAACATTTGCAAACATATTTCATTTAAAAATACTAGTAAAGTAAAATTATTTCAAGGTGTGCAATTTTCAGAATTTAAAGACAAAAATTTTTCCACTATGTACATAAATATTACAATTAACATTTTTTTGGAAAACTTCCTTAACGTAATATTAGGATATAATATATATTTTACTTTTAACACATTTTTTCACAGAATTGTTTTTTTTAATGGAATACTGTCAATAATTTTCGATGTAACAGATGAGCGCATTTCCATTTCCGTTTAAAAATATAATTCGGTTAAAATAAATAACCAGAAACCTATAACAGCACAATAACGGTAATTTATTTTTCTTTTGTTCACTTCATAACAAAAGCCGTAAACAATGTAAAAATATTCAACATAAAAATTTAAAATCCTTTAGAGAATATTAAGAATATTTTTTTGCAGAACATGCAATTTAAATTGTCTTCAAACACCTATGGATTTTTCTACTAATTTTGATGAAAGTTTAGTAACTTTTTATTTCATGTTTTAGATAAAAATAAAAAAAGAAAGTGTAATAAAAAATATATAAATTTTCATTTTTTGTCAATATTGGCTTTTTAAAAATTGATTTTCTATTCTGATTGGAAAGCTGTTAAAAAACTGTGAAACAAAGCTTACGTTGCAGATTCAGTCAAGTGGAAAAAAATACTTCTTCATAGTTTTAAATTCCACTGTAATCTTAATAAAATTTTTCTTAATATTTAATAATTTCTTTACGAATTTTTCGGCTATAATTTGCACTGGAATATGAACACTGCAACAATATCGCCTTGTGCTCTAAAAAGTTACAAGCTTCTGAAGCTAATTAGAAAAATATTTCTCATTTTTAAATCGATGTATAAAATGAGGGTTTACATAGAAAATATAAAAAAAAATTGTCATAAAAATTATATTTGCGCTTAACTGGACAAGCTAAGGATTAGTTCTGGGCACTTTGCAAATAACTCTTTTTGTACCTAATCACTTTTGTGAAATTTAATCACATATATCATATCAACTCACACTTTTTTTCGAATTTTTGGCGCTTGTCCTCAATATACGAGTATTTTGATTAAAATGTTCTTTATTATGATAGTTTATCATATAGCCAAATGTCTCTGATGTATCTTAAGAAATTCAAGATATTAGTATTTTATTCAAACTATGTAAAAAGATTTTAAGCTTCGATAGAAAGCTTTTTCTGTGTTTTTTGAACTGAAGAAAGAGTTTCCGTTGCGTTACATTTATTTTAAAATGATTGGATCATGAACATATTTTATGTATAAAAATTTGTTTAAATCAGTTTTAACTATTTAAAAAATTGTTGCGTTTGATACCTCATAAGAAAATTTAGTATTTGCATTTATAGTTATATTGATATTTACATAATATAAACAAAGAACCTATGAATATGCAATCGCAAATACGCATGCCTCACTCAACCAAACTACAACTAATCATCTTCGATATTAACGAAAAAAAAAAATCGTTTGCATAATTTTTCTGGCATGCGCTACTTTTTTGTTTTCCGCTTAGCAAAAAGCTTATTCATATATTTTTCACCTTTTTTGGTAAATATTCTAGCAGACACTACCTACAGTTTGTTCAATCATATGTACATATACATTTATTATAAGCTGGTGGGCTTACATGAATACATAAATATTTATTAATTTAAATTAAGACGCGTTGGTGTTTAATTGCATTAACCAGAAGTGTTGAAGAAAAATGTTGCAAGGTATGCTTCTAATCTCTTCTAACAATATCTTTAAATGTATGTGCATATTTTTCTAGAAGTGATGTGTCAGTAACTTTATTAAATAATTAGTTTTTCCAGCAACTTTTTTTGAAATATACTATTTTAAATATTGTATGACACCAAAAAATGTACAAGGCTGGACTTATTATATAGATTTTATTTAATTTTTAATATTTTCCAATTCAAATATAGTTCAATCTCTAACAAAATCCATGCAAAGCAAACTTGCAAGCTTTAAACAATATTTATAATATTTAATTAATATTTTACAAAATTTCGCACTTTAAAATATTAAAATTTTTATTGACCAAGCAGTTCTTTTGTCTATTAAATTTTAGCAAAATAATATGCAGTTTCTTGTGGCTAAATAATACTTTTGATTTATGACAATTTTTACACCGACGCCCTTTCGTAATTGTTTCTTTACACATAACGCATGCTTGCGTTTGTTTTTATGCGGATGAAATTGTGAAAATTATAAGACTATCTTTATTTTTCTCAATATTTCTATCTATATGATATTAGTCTATAAATGTTTCGTTATCGTTTTTTATATCGAAATATTTTATAGTGGAGTTTATTTTAAGAGAAGCAGCTAACATTTTCTTTATTAATTCTTAAGCTTTATCCCCGATTTCCGTAAGCAGTCTCAGTCCCTAATAGAGACAAAAGTCACAATTTTAGACCAGTTGGCATCCGTTAGACTCAAAATAAATAATCTCAAAATAAAGTCTCTAAATAGTGACCTGGTGATGAGCAGGTCACAAAAAATTGAAATAAAAACAAAAGAACAAAACGTGAAAGCAAGGAAAAGCAATAATCTTCAGCTGACTTTGAGACCTGAGATTTTGAATTCGGGCATCCGTATATGTAAATTAAGTAAATTGTGCTTTTAAGTATTTCACCAGACTGCGCAGTACTCACCTACTTAATTTCAAGAAAAGGGTTTGCCCTCAAAATACTTACTTAGGTAAGCGCTTAGTCAGCATTGAGTTTACCGGCGTTGGTATGCACAGATGCATCAGCCTACGTTTTTTATTTTTTTGTGTATCATACACATGTAAGTGCAAATTTATGTTGGAAATTATCTGTTTGCCAAATCTTAACATTTCTTAAGCGAATATTTATTTATATAGTTACGAGTAAGTGCATATTCACTTGACTTTTCACGGATGTTTATGTAAACAATTTTAATTGTATGTAATATTTTAATTAAAGCTATTTACGACGAAAAGCAGAGGTGCACACAAATCAAAATAACTTCCAAAAAAATTAATGCCTAATATATGTATACATATGTGTGTATGTTAGTTGAAAGAATGAAATCCCACTCATATGTAAAAAAAGAACAAAAATGTTTCCATTAATTCTGTGAATCATCTGCATACGATTTCAACTCGTGGGCATAGGAAGAATAAAATTAAAAGTTTACGATAGGTTTGAACTGTATACATAGTAAGCATATTCTCTGCAGTTTAAAATACTCATATTATATATTATATACTAGCTCGAAATTGGTAACACTTACTATTTCTGAGAATGCAGGAAGTAAACGATTGTTAGTATGAACTCATTTAGAGCTAAATATAAAAGAATGTATTTATTATCAGATAAAATAGTCTTTCCCAAATACGATCTGTTTATGAAATCAATCCAGAAAAAAAGGTGTGCCTAGTCCGTGCTATAGAATAGAGAAGTTACTCTTGATTATATTCTTAATCGTTCCATAAGCCAGGTTTCGTAATTTTAAATCAATCAAAGCACAATTTAAGAAATCAATTAAATTTATTATTTGATTTGCTAAGCTGTGCGATGAGAAAAGAGGAGAGGTGTGGTGAAATGAAATGAAATAAGGTGAAGGGAGCAGAACTTAAGAGTGAGGTAAGTTTTGGACTCGAGAGTATTGATATGGTGAGTTTAGGTGTGCTCTGTTTAGTCGTGGTGAGTTCAGGAATGGATAGTTGTGTTTTTATATAAGATTTTATAATAAGCTTTTTAGGTGTTCTTTAGGTTTTGGCAAATGTACACATTCATCAAAAAGATGCTAATAATGTGTAAATATAGGTTTAGGGTTTGGCGTTTGTAGAGTAAATTTAGGTTCAGGCAGATTGGGTGTGTTTAGTTTAAGTTTGTTAAGATGTGGTGAGTTCAGGTATGGGGAAAGTAGATATCAACTCTGACGTTCTTAAATATTAACGTTGGTACAATCGCTGTCTCCTACATTTCCATTAACACCTTTTCAGTCTGCTTCGCCTTGTTCAATTTTCTACCGACGATAAAGAAAAATTTCTCTTAAAAGAAGATATTTTATTTAAATTACTTCAAATTCAAGGAAATCTAGCATGAAAAAGTCAACTTTGCATTACATTGCACAACACATCATTGCATGAGTTTAGGCGTGATAAGTTCAAGTATGGTGACCAGTATATGTGCTTACTGTGGTATTTTTTTCTTATAAGGTATTGAGTCAAAGTAGTTTGATAAGATATAAACATATCGATATAATGATCGAAGATCCCAAGCTGCGCACAAATGATGTGAAAATAAAGAATTCATAATAATTTTGCAGAAAATCTAGAATTATCCACGTTTACTCTTATAATTTATTTATTTATTTATATATTTATTTATTTAGTCTATGAACAGAAAGTTTCTTACAGACTATTTACAAAGTAATTAATAATAAAGATTTAAAAACCTAGATAGCTAAATTTAGAATATGAGAAAAAACATTTTTTGGAATTGAAAAATCAAGTTGGATGGAACTCGAGAGTGAATTACGTTCAATTAGCGCTCGAACAAGGGGAGCATTACGCGAATATTCTGTTTTAAATTTAACACCAGAAAGGTAAATAAATACGAAGATTGCGTTGAGGGATGTTGAAATTAATTCTTTCCAAAAGAAAAGAGCAGTCAATGTCACCATTGATGATATTACGAACAAAAGAAAGTGAGAGTACCGACCTTCTTGATTCCAAAGACTTCAGGTCAATCAAAAGCAAACGAGATTTATAAGAGGGAATTGGCTCATCAAAACACAATGAACGTAAGGCATATTTAAGAAAAACTTTTTGGACCCGTTCAATCCTAGTTATGTAACTTTTTTGACTAGGCCTCCAGATGAAGGTAGCATATTCCAAGTTGGAACGAACAAAAGCCGTATATAATAACTTCAGAGGATACGGGTCAGAAAATTTGGAACTATTTCGCCTAACAAACCCTTAAACCGAGTAAGCTTTCGAAATAATATGGCAAATATGCCTATTAAAAGAAAAGTTACTGGAAAAAATTACGCCAAGATCTTTAATTTCGTCCAAACCTTGTAAAAAATAATGACAAATCATATAAGACGTCGGCAAGATGTTATGAGCTTTCGCATACGTGACTTTAAAGCACTTTTTTATATTTAAAGAGAGCTGAGAGTTAACACACCACTGATGTAAGCTGTCAATGTCATTTTGAAGCTGAAGCGCATCATCGCCTTTTTTAATTATCGAAAAAACTTTTAAGTCGTCAGCATAGAGCAAAAATTTAGCAAATCTAAAGCAGCTACTTATGTCATTAATAAACAAAACGAACAATAAGGGACCTAGTATACTCCCCTGGGGAACCCCAGAGGATGCAAAAAAAAACTCAGAAGAAACGCCGTCAATTGACACTACGCAAATTCTTTTGAATAAATAGGATTCAATCCATTTTAAAAAAACCGAATGAAAACCTAAATGCGCCAACTTATAAATCAATAAAGAATGTGAAACTTTATCGAAAGCTTTGAAAAGTCTGTATATACACGGTCAACCTGCAGGCCGGCAGAAAAAGACGCAATGCAATATTCACTAAATACTGCTAGATTCGAAACGGTAGATCGGTGAGGCACAAAACCGTGCTGGTTAGGCGAGATCAGACTCTTAGACGCAAAATACTTTTTATCTTTAATGATACTCTCAAAAAGTTTGGAAACAGTTGATAACTTTGATATGGGCCTATAATTACAAACGTTATTCTTGCTACCACTTTTGTGAATAGGGCTAATGGAAGTAAATTTCCAGTCATCAATGAAAACTCCATACGACAATGACAGATTAAAAATTATTTTTAATGGTGAAATTAAAGCGGGGCAATTTTTTAACAAATGAACTGAAAGTTCATCAATATCCGTTTTTGTAGATGGTTTTAGATTAGCAATGCCAGTAGTAACATCATCCGAAGAGAGGCTAAGAGAACCAAAGCTTATGGTGGAGCTGCAGTTAGAGGTAAAGCAAGGTAATGGATTCTCATCATCAGCAACAAAATTTGAGCTGAAATATTCCGCGAACAAATTGGCCACGCCATTTGGAGTGTTAGCAAACTTTTCCTCATAAAATATTGCTGAGGGAATAGCAGAGTTCGACTTTTTAGATTTAATAAATTGCCAGAAAGACTTTGGATTTGATTTAATATTCTCCTCCATTCGTAGGATGTAGTTTCTGTAAAGAAATTTATCTAAACAGTTGAAATCTTTGGAATAACTCTGATATTTAGCGAAAAAAATTAGACTTCCAGTTAATTTAAACTTTTTAAAGAATTTATTCCGGAGGTTATACCACGGTAGCTTATAAGGCTTTTTCTTTATAATCGGAACGTTAGTTAAACAGAAATCAAACATTAAAGTTTTAAAAATATAATAGCATCTGGAAACATCGGAGCAGGACAATAGGTCAATCCATTTGTATTCCAATAGTAAAGTATTAATCAAATCAAAATCACAGGCTGCAAAATTAAAAGCTATATTATCATCAGACACGGATGTATTCGTATGGTACATAGTTGGATTTTAATCAATCTTTGTTATCTTTTTTTGCCGATAATATCGTAGAAATAACTACTTCCATCGGTAACTGTTTAACTAAATTTATTGATATTACAATTATTAATGAGATATTCAAAGATAGTTATCGATACCCTTACAGTTATGGGATTCTCCATTCGATTTTGCTATGCTAACTCTTTTCACCACAACAGCAAAATATTAATATTTTTTTAATATGCAACCTTAAACATGGAATCATAAATGTACTCGGTCGTATAAGAAAAATTAGCATCAACTTCTGTCTCAGAGAAAGATACTGTCCATAATATCATAAGATCAACATAAATGGAAAACAAGCCCTTATTGTGTAAGAAATAAAATAAAAATCCTCACGCTAATCAAATTTGAAAATTTATAATTTCTACAGTACACATTATACACATTTCAATGTACATACATACATATGTAGGTGCTTAAAAATGATATATCTGAATCATACATTTCCGCAACTTAAATACAAAAGCTTAAACAAGTAAACAAATAAAAATTGGCAAGACAATTTTAGTTAATGTGTGGGTTGGTGCTGCAGAATTGGCAGCAGCTGATTAAACAATGCAAACTACGATTTGCAACACGCAAAAGCAGCAAAAATTCTATTTAGACATATTTGTTTTTTTTTTCTTTTTTGTAAATTCTTCCACTCTTAGCTCGCATAGAAAAAAATGCAACGATTCGTTATTCATTTTTTGCATTTACCAACGCAATTAATGTTGTGTCAATTATGTCGACGATGACTAGCATTTATTTACTAACGACAAAATACACAAATAAATATTTAAGTGAGTACACTTGCTCACACATACAAATGTATGTATGTATATACATACAATGTATGTACATATGGGAGTACTGATAACACATGTATGTACAAACAATTTCCCACAAGCATTAGCAGTGACATCTGAAATTGTTTAACAACAGCGCGCAACCGGTTCAACGAGTACAGGTAGTATTTCTCTGCAAGCGGGTCTGCATTTCATTGCTCGTTGATTTGTTTGCCATGGTAGATGGTAGCTGTTTATGTATTCAATTGGATATTTAGTTAATCTTTCAATACGTTTGACCTCTTGACATTTCGCCGACAATTTATGACTACTTAAATATTTATTTTAATTTTCTTTCCTCATCAATTTAATTGGTGAGTATTCTTTAGAGAGACGCCTTTAATGTTTTCTCTTAATTATTTCTTTGTGCAATCTTAATTTATTTAAATGCAATTGGCATTGATGAGAATACTATTTCATTCTTCGCAGTTTTGTTGAATGATTATATAAATTACCGAATTGTTTAGCAAAAAAAAATATATATAGATCCACAGTTATTTCTATGTTTTTTCTTTTAGACCCAGGGCCAACGATTATCAATAACGATGGTTCCAAGCTAAACGAAAGATCGTAATAGTTTCCACCATACCATTCATTCGACAAACAAGTAGTCATGGAATACTAAATAATTCTAAAGTTGCTAGCATCTTAATGCCCATGGAGTATTGTATGAGTCCCTGAGCAGAACAACATTCATAACAACTGCGTTACCGACGAGACGACAAAGAAAGGGACAGATGTTTCCTTTGACAGATGTGATCATGACTTGAGCATATCTTTAACCTCCTACACATATAGATTATAAAATTATCTCACTGCTACACATATTTGAAAAGGCGCTTATGCAGAGTCGGATTTGTGATCGGAAAGTGACTGCATATGTCTCCAAGTATAATAAACTGCAAAGTGAGTTTATTATTGTTACTGAATATTTCATTGACTTGCGTCAATACCATCACCGAAAAGAAAGATGTTACCAAAGAACTCTACAAAGAACGAAACATCTGAGAAGTAAAGAAATCTTAAAGAATTAAATAAATGATCACTTGTAATACCACAGGAGGATTATTGGGAGAAACATTTCATAAATTATGGAGCTCGTCTCTTGTCCGGGGGATTATTATTCCAATGCTTAGCCACAATCCAATTCTATGCGTCACTTTGTCAGGGTTATTCCGACGCGATGTTGTTTTATTTTTTATATAGTAAATGCCAAAGAAAATTTTGAGAAAAGTGTCAAAAAGTGTATTTTTAAAACCCTTTGGTCCGACCACCTGATATTGCATGATGCTATATAAAACTTTGATTCTTAAAACACCAGCACTTAACTGATCTGAATTAAAAAAAACCCCCTGTTAGTTGTGAATTTTTTATGGAAAAGTAATCAAATTGATTTTTCCGCTTACTTGTCGAGTTTTCTAAGGTGCAATTTTTTACACATTTTTCTTTTTATAAACAAAATGTCTGCATAGAAGCTAGAATTTTCTTTCAGGATTCGTACAGAAAACCCCATGTAAACCACTCTATACGATTTTTTAAGAAAAACCTTCCCGATACTCTTCCTGAATTCGCTAAGAATTAGGGTAATATGGTTCACAGGAATTGATCTTTATGATAGTTTGTAGAAATACATAGTTTAAGGTATAAAAACGTACTTGTAGACTAAAGGCATTATTTCAATGGATTAGACATTCACTTTGCATTATTTCAACTTCTTCTACATCATTCCAAATTTTGTCGCTAATATAAAAATTACGCTTTGTCTGGGTATAACGGTGTGTACAGATACATATATCCAAAGTAATCTTTATTTGTTGCCATACAAACACTTCAGCTGACAAGTGTAAGTATTTGTGCGTGTGGCGCCCTTGGCATACACTGACCAAACTTCTTCAATTTGCCACTTTGATTTTTCACAGCTGTGTAAGAGCAAACTAACGACACGACTACCTTATTTTGACAGCGCGCCGTTAATTTAGCGGTATTTGTCAATGGAAAGTTATATAATTGATATTTGTACAAACATATTTGATTGTGTTTTTTTTTTTGTCTAACAAGTATGTAAATTGAAACGGAAACAACATTACCACAAACAACAAAGTTGAAGGCGAAAAGCAGCGTCAAAAAATAATAATTTAAGGTGCTAAAATGCGTTACAAGGTCATGCAAAAAGTGACAGACTAAGCACGCTTTAAGATAATTCGATTGATCTGAAGACAAGTAAGCATACATAATTAAATATAACTGGTCTTGATGTATTTAATCGGACATTGTTTTTGTTGGAATATATTGATAAATGTTTGGTTTATGTTAAATTTCGTCAATTATCTTGTTAAGACGATGCTGCTGACAGTTGATTCCACAACTTAGCAATAAATCATTGCGATACCTGTCAAACTATATTCAAGAAGATGTTAAAGAATGTGTAAAAAGCAACCCCGAAAGTGTTAAACCATTAGTTGATTGTTAAAAAAAATTGTTACCAAATATTAACAAATCTAAACAAAAATGCGCGTTTGTCATTAAAATAAGAAGAATGATTTGTTGCAGTGGCGTCGGCCGAGGAAGATCTTTAATTTGAATAAACAAAATTGCCAAATTGCGTAAAGTTTTCTACGCGCATATTTGAGCAATTCTATCATGAACCAACTGATAACCTTATGACCCTGAGTGAAGTGCTCGCTTGCTTTAAAATGAAATCCTATTGTTTGCAAATTTGATTCGCATCGTCAATGGATTTTAGTATGAATTACAAAATTTATAAAAAATTGCGAAAAGAGACAAAAGAGCTACGCAAAAATTTATACAAATTACCGTCGTTTGTAAGATGGGTGGCCATGCCGCTGGTAGTGACTATAACTACTACAACAACTATTACATTATTGTGACGTGCTTTTGGCGATTCTCACGCTTTTCGCAGCAAACATTTTGTGCAGCTTTTTTTCTAACTTACAATAGTTTTATAATACATACATTTGTTAACATGAGTTTATATAAAGAGGAATAATTGTTTAGAAATATGAAAATTATGTTTGGATGGTTTGCCGGAACATATATTATCTTTTTACATTAAAGTATGTTAATTTATTTACTTATACATATGTATATATATCCAATGAAATCTGGATAAACAGGAAAAATGTTTACTTTGCGAAATTAGTTAAAAATTAATTAAGTAATATTAGCCGGGAGCCAAACGAAAACAATGTTACACAATCTAGTACACACAAAATTCTATAAATATATATTGTACTTGTATTTGAGTAAGTTGTGAAGGGGAAATAGGGAAGTAACAATAGGCGCATCTTTTGTAAGCGACTAGTAAAGGAACGTCCAACACGCTTATAATCAACTCCCTTATATTTTGAATACACTTTACAACACTAGTCTGTCAAAATTAATGGTCGTTTGTAAAATTTGCTAGCAAAACAAAACAAAATGAGTAATTCTTATAAGAGGCGATTTTACTTACGTCTCCTTTATCTTGTTTTTTTTTACTTGTTTTGATGTTTGGCGAAAATTTTCCAATTTTCCTTGGAACTTTCCAATGATTATTCACAATAGCACCACTTTCTCATTTCCCAACACTTTCAATAAGGTCGGCTATTTTTTAAGCAATTTTATTTCAACCCGCTTATTTCAACTCAACTCGCTTATTTTTGTTTTTGCTTTCCACGCTATACGATAAGCTACCTAGTGTTATTTTGCAAGTCGCTTACAAAAACCTCGAAGGAAAAAAAGAAGTCTGATGTAGTCAAAGGCTTTGCGACTTTCTTCCATTTAAAAACAAATATTTACTCCTGGAAACAAATGCAACCAAAAAATCCTAATAAATCAACGGTAATTCCTAGCTACTTGAAACTTTCACAATATTATAATAAAATTCAATGGGTTTAAAACTATGTAAAATTCTATATAAAAATGAGTTAAATTAAATAAGTGAATATAAGTGGAAAACTATGTTGTTTAGAATTTTGTTACAAATGATATGCAGAGCACTGTTTATTCATAAGTTTTTAAAAAAGAAATACCTTTGCAATATGAGCGCATAGCAAAATACTATGTTAAATAAACCTAAAATAATAAATATTTCACTTTATAAATATATTGATAATGATTCTATTTTCATTTTACATAAACAATCATGGATCGACTTGCAGTATTATGTCGTGTCCAAACTGCAGTTTTTTTTGTGTGGCGAGAAAAACTTTACACAAAAATATGTAAAGTTTAAACATTTATAAAACCTATTATTGTCAGATTCGACTGCATACACGAGTATATAAAATAAAATGAGTCTTTCAAGAGTCCAACAATATTTGTATTTACATCAATACAATCCTAAAAGATGTTATTTTAATAATTGAAACTCATATCCTTTTAAAATAAATTTTTTTTTTGAAAATAGGTTGAAAACAATAAAATTACACTTTTTATAAGATGTAATTCGAAGAATACTAAAGTATCATTATGCTTGCTACTAAAGTACTAAAGGAAGTGCTGGAAAAAATCTTTAAATATTGTCGTGTTCTATGGACTACAGGAAAAAGGATTTATATTAGAAGTATTTGTGGTGGAGCTCCTTCATAAGCAAAAGAACACAAGTATGTGCAAAATTTTTCATAACTTTGATTTCTTCGTTATTTTCATTTTTTCTTTTAAGTCGAGAATAAGCGTGTGTCTATTCTAGACTTAGTAAATTGCATTTACGATGAACACCAATTTAGCAACACAACGTATAAAAGAAAATATTGACACTAATGTAAATATAACTATATAAAAAAAATGTATAATAACATATTTTCCCCAGATATCAAATGCAAATCACTCTGATATATGTATGTGGAAAAATGTTTAATTTTCGGCGGCGAGTTCAACGCGCTTTACTCAATTCAGTTTATTTAATAATTTTAATCCAGAAACTCTTTCGTACACTTATTTCTTACTTATCTTACCTAAGACAAAAAAAAATTTGATAATGCCACTTTAATTTAAATTTTTTTCCATTCAACTTCCGTTCAAGTTTCCTCTGCATTATTCACGCTCTTCCCCGCCCTCAAATTGAGCGCATGCGTGTGCGTAACCTGAAGTGGAACTGAAATGTCATCGAACAATATGATCGGCATGCGGCTTTGTTGCACATCTTGTTTGACTACATATGTACATACATACGAGTATGTTGAAAATTTTGGCACCGCAAGACGGCAATCAATTAATGCCATCGGCAAGTATTTAAATCGAACGCCCGAAATTTAAGTTGGGTCAATTTCAACCGACTACAATTGGATGCGCTTGAGTGTAGCTACAATGGCCAGCCGGCGCTCAGTTGTGCTCTGTTTTGGTTATTATAATAAACTTGAGTAAAAATTCCTCACTTGATTATATCTTTGTTGCCCTTGTAACGCATTGTGTAATTTGTCCAGAGCTGGTTTTAATGCTGACTAATGAATAGTGCAAAGTTTAATTGCATTTTGACGCGCATTTGTTTTATGTATTTTTGCCATTATTGTTGCTTTTGCTCTGTGGTCACAAAATTTTAAATATTTTTTTTAAATTTTAATAATTGACAATTTTATTGAGCTCGAAGCCAGTTTAGGGAAGATTTTATTTGAAAAAAAAAAAAAAAAACAGTTTTTTAATGGTAGAAGTTATCGTACTATTTCGAAATTCACCACCTTTCCTCATGCGACTTCTTTTTATAAAATAATTAATATTATTATTATTCATCACCACTTTCACAGGCTTTGAGCCAAGTAGCTCGGAGTTGCAGAGCTAACGCGCTACATGCTGTGCTACGCTAGCCGAGTGGACTGTTGCGTTTATTCCATCTTCCTTTCTTTTTTTTAAATAAAGTCTTCGATAAACTGGCCTCGAGCTTAATAAAATTGTCAATTATTAAAACATTTATAAGGCCGATAGAAAAATAGCAAAGCAAACAAACAAGGAAGGTCACGCCTTAAAGTAAATAATTAAATAAACAGAATTTGCAAAAAAAACACAAACAACAACCACACAAACAAGTTTAAATAGCGGCAGATCAGTTGCACTTGTTTGTAGTTGGTTTGTTTAAGGGAGATGGAATTCAACACAACAGCCCACTCGGCTTGCATAGCACAACATGTAGTGTGTTGGCTCCGCAGCTTCTTGGTTCAAAGCCTGGGTAGTGGTGATGAAGAATAAAATATACTTAATTAAATAAAAAAAAGTCTGATAAGCAAATGTGGTGATTTCTAAAATAGTACTATAACTTCTACCATTAAAAAAATTTGGTTGTTTCCTCATATGAAATTTTCCATAAACTCGCCTGGAGCTCTATAAAATTGTTAATTACTAAAACATTTTTTAGGCCGATAGAAAATAACAATATTTTTTTATTTTAAATGTTGTTGAAATAACATGAATTAATTTATTTTTGATTAGTTTGTTGAATATTTTTTTTGGTCTGCGTTACAAGATATTGATTGTCATCTGGGCCATTATTTTTATTTAGCGCATAACTTAAATATGCCGTAATTAATTGAATATTAAAAAATAGGTGGTCAAGCTATAATCGGCAGCTGCAGGCTTATTACAGATTATATCAAATCCCAATGGCTATAATTATTCAATTGGCAATCACTGCTCGAAGTTACATGCACTTAGTTGTTTTTTTTTTTTATTAAATACCAGCAGCTCAGTGGCTAGTCATTTGATATACAAAAATCCATAAATTGAGTATCATCGCACCAAATAAGGTTTCAAAATTATTTTTTGTTATATACCACTAACGTTGCTGCTAATTAACTAATTATTGAAATTATTACAGCTATACAAATATTTATGTATGTCTGTAAACGGGAATTCACTATTTGATAAGAAGAAAAACACGCTTCGGCGACGCCAAAACAAACATAAAATATTGCTGTATTAAAAACATATTAATAAAGATGGCCAACAGTGCGCAAGGCTTGCTGGCGACCGGTTTTACGACGCGCATCGCATTCAACTTTCGTGGGGAATTTTTTTTTTTTTTTTTTTTTTTTTTTTTTTGATATACTTGTATATTGTTTTTGCGTATTTTTCTACCTCGTACGAATTTCCATTAGTTTTTTTTTAATTTTTTTTTTATATGCAGATGTGCGTGCATAATGGCAATATTTATTTATCAATTTTCTCTTTCCTTGTTTTCTTTTCAATGCGACTTTTTCAAGTTCACCCCAAACATTGCCAAATGACCACAGGCAAAATAAAAAACGACATATGAAAACTGCATATGATTTTATTTTATTTTTGTTGCTGGTTAGGCGGATTCATTGATGATTGTCGGTTGTTAGTTGACGCTCGATGACAACCGGTTTTCGATCACTGTGCAAAGATTTATTGCAGCCAATGTCGCAGGCGCACATGCCTAGCAATGCGTAGACAATAAGCAAAAGTGTGGAAAAAAAGGCATACCAGTTTTGGGTAATCAGTTGCGGTGGAAAGGAAGTGGTGGCAAGTAATTTTCTATTCAACATTTATTACATTTAACAATAAATACTCATGAACGAACGCGTTTATAGCATGCCAATATAAAGTGTATTAATGGCTTGTGCTTAAAAACTTTATTAGGGTGGGAAAAAGCTTTTTCGCTCCAATTTGCATCACCGATTGTGACCAGGAAACGTGTCACGCAGTTATTGAATTGTTTTAGTTATGGATCACAATATTTCGCATAGTTATCAATTTCGATGTAGATATCTTTACTAATAACGATTATTATTATTGGTCATAATTGATAATGTTTTAGGCATTTTTATCATTATCGATAATGTTTTTTTAATCCATAAATTTTTATAAAACACAATCCCTTCCCTCGGCGACCGAAAAAGTAAAACAAAATCACTTACTTTGGGCTGAGTTCGATAAGACGATTTGCTGGAGTACTCGTAGAATATAGATTAAAAACTTTTGCGAAAGTTTTTTTGTGAAATTTTTTTAAAAATTTAAATTTTTGGGAAATTAAATTAATATTATTATAATACAACTAACACAAGCTTTGTTTCCCTACTCGGTTCTCTGGCGAGTGGGAAAACAAATAAGAGAATAAATGAGATTTCCATTTCATCTGAGTCTGCAAGATTTTACCAGAAGAATATTTGCCGGTAAAATCTGATAAAGTTTCAGAGGATTTGTAACCTCTTTACCTTCCATGCCTCGGTGTGATCAGCCATTCTCCATTATTTTAAACAATACTAACTTAAAAATAAATATTTCATTCTGTTTTATTCACAAATTAGTTATCGTGACAAAAGGCTTTGGTGATAATCAACCCTAAAGCAGTAGTAATTGCTTTGAATAATTTTTGATCTGAATTTGGGCTGGTTCGCTTTCCTATTTGAGAGAGTTTAAATGATATCAGCAATGTTATGCTAACATTAGGCTTAACGACTTTTCTAGGAACGCGTTCGGCCGTTGAATAGTGTAAAATCCAAAATTTAAGGCAGTGTACTGAGAACGACTAATTGCGATGTGATTTTTTTCTTATGAAGGATGCCATTGAAATTGATTACCTTGTTTCGTCGCTGATTTTAAAGTCCCTAAAATTTTATAAGAATTGAAGTCTCATTCAGTTTTTTGTATAAAATTGGAGTGACACCCTGGGCTTTTTGAAATCAATAATTTTTTGCTACGTTAGTTTTTTCATAAATGAACGGGATTAATTTATGTAAATTTATAATTTTAATTCGTGTTTGTTAATGGGAGTAAAATGCTGGTTTCTACCTGAGCCACTTCTTTGTTGTAGAAACCTGTTGTGATTGCCTTTAGGGGGTTTCTTTCTATCGAAAAACCTTTTCCATGCTACTTTTCACATAATTTTTTATTAAATAGAGGTATAAATACGTACATATGGCTTCTAGCTTATTTTTTTATTTATTACTATTATTATCATTTTTTTTTTTTTTTTATAATAAAAAGTCAAGGATGGTTCTTCTCTGCTTTTGGCGTCCTATCATTTTCACTATATATTTTTTGCATAATTTATCTTCAATTTAGTCAAGGCTTTGAATACATTTACATACCACATAAAACCGGTTAATTTTTGTGCAAAATATATATTGAAATTGATTTGATGGTATCAAGAAATAACCGACTGACTTTTACATAAACTACACTTGTTTCAAAAGTAAAAAAAACCTAAAAAGTATGACTTCATATAAGGGCGATCCAAAAACGTGTGAGTATAAGTCGGAATTTTAATGCTTTCAACTCTCACAATTGTTCTATAATGAAAAAATATACCTCTTTATTTTACTCTAGAAATTAAAAAATAATAAGACGTCACTTATAGCGCTCGAATTTCCCCATGTAATTTAACTGGGGTGAAAATATTTTTTCGTAATAATAATAATATAATTTTGGCGCGTACACTATATAGCTCAGTGTTTGGCCGAGCTTCTCCTACCATTTGTGGTGTGCGTCTTTATATTATACCACAAATGGAGGGACCTACAGTTTTGTGCCGACTCCGAACGGCAGATGTATTTAATGAGAAGCTTTTTCATGGCAGAAATACCCTCGGAGGTTTGCCAAACGCCTTCCGAGGGGTGACCGCTATTAGAAATACACTTTTTCTATGATTAAGATTTTACTTGCCCTGACAGAGATTCGAACCTCGAACTCACCGGCATATCGAGTTATAGCACGCACCGCTACCAACTCGACCACAGCGGTAGTAATACTCTTACAAAAAATCAACTTCACTATTTTTCATTAGGAAAATTATTTTTTCCTTAAATAGGATTGCAAGGCAAATAGACAATAGCTTAAATAACAATTTTGTATATTTTTTTTTATTGTTATATGTATGTACAGTTAAATTTTTTTTTGTTTTTAGTTACAATTAAAAAATTGATAAATAAACAAAAGGTTATATTCTCCTTAAAACTTCTGAAGAGAAAGAAAGTTTGACGAATGAAAACTGTTGAATATGAGGGATTCTGAAACTTTCGAACACAAAAATATATATATATATATCCTATCCTGTATATATATTTTTTTTTTATTTAAAATATAAGTTAAACTCTGAGCGCTTTATTTTTCGATAAATGTATGTAGAGTAATCCTTGAGTGTGAAAGCATTAACATCCGATTTTGACTTTTTTGGAACACCCTATTACTATAACATAAATACAGTCGATCTGCTTATAACGCGGAGTTTTTTACAATTCCCCATTGTTTCTTTTTACACGGTTTTATTTTTTTAACGCGGATTTATTCAACAAGAATTATTCCACAATCCCCTGTCGCTTTTTTAAACGCGGTTTTACTTTTTCAACGCGGTTCGCGATTCATTCTAATTTTGTCGTTTTGTTTTTAACGTATTTTGCAAGTGCCAATGATGCACGTTTGGGGCGGCTGGGTTTGAGGTTCGAATCTCAGTAAGGGCAAGCAAAATCTTAATCATAGAAAAAGTTTTTTCTAATAGCGGTCACCCCTCCGCAGGCAATGGCAAACCTCCGAGGGTATTTCAGTCATGAAAAAGCTTTTCATAAAGTACATCTGCTGTTCGGAGTCGGCACAAAATTGTAGGTTTCTCCATTTGTGGTGTGCGTCCATTTGTGGTATAATATAAAGACGCACACTACAAAGTGCTGGAGGCAATGGCAAACCTCCGAGGGTATTTCAGTCATGAAAAAGCTTTTCATAAAGTACATCTGCTGTTCGGAGTCGGCACAAAATTGTAGGTTTCTCCATTTGTGGTGTGCGTCCATTTGTGGTATAATATAAAGACGCACACTACAAAGTGCTGGAGATGCTAGGCCAAACACTGAGCTATGTACTCGTATATAGTGTTAGCGACAAATTATTATAATTACTGATGAACATTTAGCGAAGTTGCTACCGTGTTTTATATAAAGACATGCAGAGAGATAAAACCTCTGCGCTTATTAATAGAGAATTTAAAGAACTGAAGTATGGATTTATTCGCCGTTAAATATAATTTAAGTTATAGGTGATCTCAATATGATTTTTTGTCAAAATCCTCTAAACCAAAGGGTTTTTAACATGTAACAAAGCATACAAGTATGTACATATGTATGTAATACATTTTTTCACTTCCCCAAATTTGGGTTTGGGTGGAAACTTGGTTATTAAAACGCGTAATTTTTTTTTGCAAAATAGGAACGAATAAACAAATTTTAACTGAAATAAGGTTATTTTTCTGCGGTTTTTTTTACGCAAAGAAATTTCTGTCCCCGTGAACCGCGTTAAAAAGATATCGACTGTGCATATAATTAAACATAATTGCTTGCCCAATAAAATGCGTTTACAATAATCACTGAATATTCCAATTGTATATCTAACATACAAATGTACGAGTTTATACATACACACATACATTTTTTACCATGTCATGCCAACTTTTCTTTTCATATTTCTTTTCATTTCCCTCCTTTTCTACACTTCTCGACTTCTTCAATGGCAACCAATAAATTGGCACGCGAAGCACAACAACTCGTACCCAATCAGCAGTTCCGCCAATTATCAGCACCGACAATGCTTCGCATAACAACAACGCCATAAAACACCTTCCTGTCTATCATCCATTGTCCATAGTTTGCATTTCTCAACGATTGCTTTTCGCTGCTTACGGCAGGCCAGCTACAAGCGTTTTTCAATTGTTTTGCATTAGGCATTTTTTTTCCTCATACATACATACATACACATATGTATACATATGTACTTGCATGGATGAAAGCATGAACTTGTCTATATACAGATATAGTATGTATGTATTTCTAAATATGTATGTAGACTTTATTTATTTTCTTCAGCATTTTTCACTTTGCGTCTTCGAGTTTCCCGAGCGAATTTGAATTGCAAAGCAACAACTCGCAAATCATAAATATGCTACAAAATAAGCCACAAATACAAAACCAAACCGTCTGGTCAACACTTAAACAAAAAATACTTTTTATGGCAACCAATTAATAAAAAAAATAGTTTACTTCACATTTCTGCAGCTACTGGTTTTGTTGGTATGTCGATGTGTGCATATTCGCTTCGTTGCCGCTTACACTTAGTAATCGATTTGCTCTGGTTTTGTAATGCCATCACTGCTTCAGCTCCATAAAGCTGCCAATCGTCATTGCGTAATCACTCAATGACGTACAGATGCAAAACGAATGGCACATTTGAAGTGAGAAATTGTCAAATAACAGCTGTTCAGGAAGGGAATTGCTGATGAGCTTAGTTTTAAATACCCTTCTAAGCTAATGGGGACGAAGAGAATATCAAGCATGTGTACGTAAATTAGCTTTCACGAAAACTATACGTCAATCAAAAATATTTATAATGTCTTCTAGAAGTCCATGTAAAGCTAGTAGTTGATTGACAGATGAACTAACTAAACAGACAACTTTCAGCTTGTCACTCCGAGCAAAGATATTTGTTGCTAAAGGGGGACCCCCATCTAGCGCGATCAAAAAATTGATTTTTTTTTATTTCACCAATGAATAAGTCTACGTTTGAAGAATATATGTACGAGATTTTAACGCTGAATTCCAAATATTGTGAGAGTTACAGCATTTTGAAGAAAAGTTTGTCAGGCAAGAACAAGTCGTGCCGAACACGCAATGGACTTTAATAATAATAATAAACCCAACGATAACCCTCATTTCCCGCCCAACCGGCACGAGGCCGCACGGATTTAAAAAAAAAAATTTTTTTAACATAAATATGGTTGTGCCGATTAGAGAAAGAGTTTGTTAAGTGTCGAGATCTCAAACCGTTCAGCTACAGAAAAAATTAATTCATCAGCTGACCGAAATATCACTATGTACTAACGCAAATCAATTTAAGAGGAAGGACATAAATGACATAAAAAATTACGTTAAAAATCATATTTTGCCTTTGCAACGTGGAAAAAAATTTAAATTTCCCCAGTTATCTAAATTTGCAAACTGACATATTTTGCAAGGAAATGATTTACGGCACCATGGATACCTCCGACATTTTTCAATAATTTGGAGGTTTAAATAAACCTCAAAGTTTGGTTAATTGTACTTTTTCCATTTCGCTAAAAAAAAATTGTATCGATGGCCGGACTCCCTTAAGCAAACACCTTGGAATATAAAATTGCTTTGTCTTTCTGGTCGCGAGTCGACTTGTGAGTTGACTGAGACTCACTTTGCCACAAACAAATCTCTTAACTAGAATTTACAAAGACGTTGCCTTTTAGAAATGCAAACGGTACCCCTCAATATAATATAATCTCTTGTAATCCTTTTTACACTCCTGATGAGCTGTCTGGTATTGTTACTTACTTTAACTTATTAAAAGGCACACACCTTTCCTCTATTTTCACTCCGCCCCTGCCTTTGTATCCCTTTAGTATTCAAGAAGCAATCATGTAACGTAAACCAATAAGTTATAAGAAAAGAGACTTAAAAAGTCATAGAAATTTTCGTAGGATTATTCAAAATCGTTTAATAATAATTATTAGTGAGAAAAATTTTTAAAAGTAATCAATTACTATTATTTCGAGATATACTGATTAATTTATAAGGTGGGACTTATTCGACAGCCTTTCGAGATGAGTGTGGTACTGTTTCGTTAAATAAGAAGTACTTTTTGAATACATTTTCGACACTTTTTTAAACATTTTCGGTACTTTTTCAGTAAATTTTCGGTATACTCTTAGTACTTTTTCAATACAATTTTCATACCTTTTTTACATTTTCGGTACCTTTTTTGGGGATTTTTTCGATACTTTTTCAATACTTTTTTCGTACTTTTTCAACTCGTTTATTTTGGAAGCGGTTTGTACAGCTCTAGTAACGCAAATTTCTCCTTGCTACAAAGATAGTTTCTTTATTCAACAAAAATGTCTTAAAATTAATTTATTTTGAACAAAACTTCAGCTTGCCTAATTCATCTGCACACAAAAAAGAATACATAACGTTGATGAATTGATGGAAATGAAAAATAATAAAACTGGATAATTATTTTCACTTGTTTTATATTTTTTGTTTTTTTTTTTTTTGGGTTCATTATCGTATGATTATTATTTTACTTGCCATGGCTCAGATTCGATCCTGGAACTATATAGCACGCACTACTATGCACTCGACCATAGCGGCGGCCAGTAATATTAGAGAATTAAAAATATACCCCAAAACATGAAAATTGATTTTATTATGAACAAAATTGTGAAAGTCGCGATATTCATAAAAAAATAAATCAAAATAAAGTATCCGAAAATAATAAGGAAATAAACTGATTTTTTCTTTAAATATCTATAAACTTAATTAGTTTTTATTTGATTTATTTGTGATGATTAGTTTTGCTTAATTTTATACAAAAATAAACAAAAATGTATAAAATAAAAGCTAATAAGGTGGTCGTTCTAGTCGAGTGTATTGCGGTGCATGCAATAGCTCGATATGTCGCTGAATTGAGGGATCGAATCTCAGCCAGGGCAAATAAAATATAAAACATCGATATATATTACGATGATTATTAAAAATATTTTATTCTTAATATAATACATTCAGCTGATGAATTTGTTCTTCAGCTGAACAGTTTTAGATCTCTAAATTTAATAAACTACCTTACATAACTCTGCATGGGCTGGTATGGAGGGTTGTTAACCGTTGGGATTTATTTTTACTATTATTATCAATAGCGGCCACCCCTGGACACCCCTGTCCAACATCCGATAGTATTTCTGCCATGAAAAAGGCTCTCATTAAACCAGCCAACACATCTGCCGTTCGTATTCGGCGCAAAACTGTGGGTCCGTCCATTTGTGGTAGAATATAAAGACGCACACCACAAATGGTAGGAGAAATTTGGCCAAACCCTAAACTATATACGATAGTGTATTATTATTATCATTGAAATTTAATAAATTTATATTTAATAAAATTAATTTTCTTAATGAATGTTTTATATATACATGCAAAAATATATTTTAAATGCAAGAAAAATAAAAGAGAAAGTTGTTTTAAACTTTAAAGAAAGAATAAATCGTTTTTTATATTAAAACTGTGTGACTAATATTATTTATACTAGAAGCCTACCTAATTATAAAGTGGATACTTTGAAATGACTCTCTGTTGTCTATCTATTTCTAACTCTATTAAATAAAACGCGTTTTTGAGAAACAAGAAAGGTTTTGCTCTGAATACTCAACAAACGACATTCACTTAATCGCACATTAGGATTCGAGCCACTTTAGGCAAATGTGCGACGCATAGAAATTATCGAATTCAAAAAGAAAAAAAAACAAACAATGCTTTAAAACCCAAATGAAAAGATTTGTTAAATCCAATATGCTGGCACGCCCGGACATGGCACTTTTGACACATCACATTCATATACGAGTAGGTATATGGCATGTATGTATGCATATATGTACATACATATATACCGATCTAAGTGCGCACGCAAACACGTTCTACCCGCTACTCTAATGATCTAAACAAAAGACAAAAAAAATCATTTTTTTTTCATATACGTACCAGTTCTGTGACAATTTCGCCGCTGTGGAGCGGCATATTTGCATGCCTTACGTCAGCTACAAACTCGCACACGCTTAGCATAGCGGAGCAGAGCAAATGTGTCTTAACGGTTACAATGGGGTGTTAAATACTTACATACATATGTATGTACATTCATACATATTAACATACTTGCACACGTGAGTAGTTTTTGACAAACGATCAACTGCACGTATACGTAACATTAATTATATTTTGAAGCTGATTTAGTTATTTAAACATGTATTATGTGCGAGTATGCATTCGATATGCGCAAAAATTAATTCAATAAGAAAATTTAACTAAATATTTGTATATGTAGTATGTTATATGCCACAAGTTGCAGCATTGAGTGATTATTATTTTTTCGCATTTTTTTCTTTTTGTGAAAAGAACACGTTCCACTTGCATATTTTAAAAATGCACCGAACGCAATAGATTCACTTTATTTGTACGTAAATTTACAAAGATATGCTTGAATGTTTGTACTTGAAAAACCCGTTTGGATTGGTGCACTCAATCTTTATTTAGTGCATACTTATGTGCATCTTATATTTGCATATGTACATGCATATGTACATACATACATATATACATATGTATATGCTTTAATGGTTATATCGATTGTCTAAAGCGGGCATAAAATATGTCTGCACTAGGGATCTTTATTTTGGGAATTTTAGTAATCGCGGGATTTTCGAGATACGAAGTTTTGATTCGTAAATTCTAATCTGCCAAAAAATGTAATACGTCTGTAATCGTTGTATTATAGAAGTATACAAAATAACATTAATAGTATTTTCAAATAAAGGTAAAATTTGACCCACACAAAATAATTTATACTTCAAGTACAAATAGAAATATTTAGTACGGAAGCAATTGTAGCTACATAAAGTAAAATTATTTTTAATTATTTACTTGAGACCAATATCCAACAAAGTAGTAAAAATTACTAAATTATTCTATGCCGTCTTCGATTAATACACTAAGTAATGAATAAACCCTTACGAACCCAACATCATTTATTAAAAATTGCTAATAATGATTGAGTTGTTAAAGCATATTACCATTCAGTAAAAAAAGAAATACAACCAGTAAAAATTTAATAAATCACACATTACATTTTGAGCTAGGCAGGATTAGTCCTTATTGCAATATTAAAGAAATAAAAGCATCGACTCAACATTTGTTGGTTGGATTGTCGACAAAAAGTTAAATGCCCTTGGTTGAAATTAGCCTTTATCGTCCCCATTACACAAATTTCTTTTACCAAACCTTCTGATAAATTATATGCCCTTCTATTATTGGACATATCGAGTTGCTCGTTAAAACTTGATGCAATTTATTTTGGAGACTTTCTGCGTTATCCACTTCAAGCCCCTCGTCGTTAGTTCTATTAACATCGCTTTCATAGTGAGGCTCATTTTCTATTCGAGGAGGATACTCTCCAAACCATTTATAATACCAAGGGCAAAACAAAGCATTTAGGGAGTTAAAAAGCCGTCTTATTTTTCGTATTGTGTTATCTTAATTTAACAGTTGTAAACTTGTTGATTTTGTTTCTCATGTTAATTTTTTTTATTTCAATACAACTCTGAAAGTTATGTTTAGTGTGTTATTTGTTTTATGCGATCGGCTCTTTTTGTTTTAGATCATTTGAGGTTTATTTTTGTTTAAAAAAATGTAAATTTAAAATTTAAAAAAGGCTATTAAATTCACTATTTTCTTCAATTCCGGGATTTAATTAGACTAATCCCGGAATATTCGGGAGTTGAAAAAGGCCGGGATCCCGGGATTGAGATGCCTAGTCTGCACATACCTATGTGTATATATGTATATACTCGCATGTGTCATATGTAGGCATAAAAACTCAAATACACAAGTCAATGCAGTGTGGAGAATGTCGGCAAACACGGAAAAAGATTTGTAAACAAATGCAAACAAATAGCCGTTGTCTTGAGCCGGTGCGGGATACCACATTTAAACAAACTTCTTAGCTTGTGAAGCTTGAGTTAAATGTGTGTTTAGTGAATAATACTATGGAGATTCATACTTTTTATTCATATTGAAGCTTTTTTACTATTTTTTTATGTTTTGGCCACATAACTATATAAAATAGTTATTATTATATTATATTAATTGTTTTTTAACTTTAGAGCCGACTTATGATGGGAAAAATTATAAGGAAAAACCACAATACACAAAGTGATAGAATTTATAGCTACTCTTGGAGATCATCACATCTCCTCATCAAACTTCTTTCTTCAGACCTCCCGTGGGAATCGAACCTACGCCACCACGCACGCTAAGCCAATGTCTTATCGCGCTGAGCTAAGTCTTCTGGCGATTGAGCTGATGTTATTTTCTATTTTCCCCTTAACAACTTAAACCAATCAAATGCGGCTGTGCAATTGTTGTTGTACAATTTCTATTTTATAGAATTGTGTGTGTGTTTTTTTATTTTGATTTTCATTTTTATTATTAAAACGATATGACCCTTTTCCTAATTTTAGTTCCAAACCCTTTAGAAAATTCAAAGCAAACTTGTTACAAAATCGGAGAAAAATATCAAAACATTTTTTTTAAGGGAAAAAACCCTCCAACACCAGAAAAAAAAATCAGAAATCAAAAGTAATCTACAGTTACTTAAAGCTTGCACTTAATTTGACAAAATTGCATAGTATGCAATTTCATAGACTTTACAAAGTTCTAAAAAAAATTTAACTAAACGAAAATGTTTGTTTATTTTTCTGTTGGCCTAGTAAATGTTAATACCTTACAATTTTATTGAGCTCAAGGCCAGTTTATGGAAGATGAAATAAACACAACAGCCAACTCGGCTAGCGTAGCACAATATGTAGCGTGTTAGCTCTGCAACTCCGAGCTCCCGGGTTCAAAGCCTCGGAGATGTGGTTATGAAAAATAATAAATTTAATTAATTTAATAAAAAGAAGTCTGATGGGGAAATGTGGTGATTTCCGAAATAGTACTATAACTTCTATCATTAAAAAACTGTTGTTGTTTTTTTCACTAAAAATTTTCCATAAACTGGCCTTGAGCTCAATAAAATTCTAAACGAAAATTATTAAAAAAGAAGTTTCAAAAATTTTACAAATATCACACAAAGTTTCAAGCTTGTATTTAAATGACTTAATACTAATAAAAATGCAGTATTTTCTATGATTATTTGTCAAAACAATTTGGTCAACAATTTTTCTTCAGTATCTTTGTACACGTACATACAGTCTGTTCCCAATTTATGACACAACCACATTTGGAAAGATTTGGGCACTTACTTTTTCTCTAATTAATTAAAAATATTTTTAAAGAAAAATACGGTTTATTCTCTAAGAAAAGCCATAAACACAATTTTTTTCAACTATTTGTCATAGTACAATTTCTTCAAAATTTGTAAGGCAAAAATTTTTTTTTTAAATTTACAGTTCTATCTACACAATTCGTT
Source organism: Philophylla caesio (assembly GCA_963971545.1). NCBI lineage: Eukaryota > Metazoa > Arthropoda > Insecta > Diptera > Tephritidae > Philophylla > Philophylla caesio. The sequence continues at coordinate 96,168,284 of OZ020608.1, read as the reverse complement.
CCGACATTTTTAGTTTTCTAAAACTAACTTCATATTCGTAATCAACAACCCCAAAAACTTATGAATACAAAGTTTAAAAAATCACTAGCCAAAATTTCATTGACCGGAAAGTTGATTTTTCAATAAGCAAACTTTATTTATACTTATCTCAGATGATTTGTAGCTTTTGATTGGAATAATAACTTTCTAAAGTGGTGCAAAATGTAATATTTTTCAAAGATTTAGTTCGCTTATGTCAATTTCATAGTCTGTGGCAAAGAGTACAAAAGTGCACAATAATCTTTAAGTATACTAAAAACTTATTGTTTAAAATATCAGAAAAAATTAAAATAAGATGCAGCATGTTAGTTGCAAAAGAACAGCTGATTGATTTTATAATTTTTTTTATTTATTTGGTCTATAAATTTTAATTTTATTTTTATTTTATTAGGAGACCCTTGAACAGTAAAAATTAATTTTAAATTAATTTATAGTTTTTCAACAATGATAAAAAGCAAATAGCAAAATAAGAAGAGATCCTCTTTTAATTTGAAATTTATTTAAAAAATAAATGAAAAGTGTTTTTGAAAAATCTTTCTAATGAAATAATGTATAATTGAGAACTTTTTTGGAAAATGTTTAAATTTATTTTGCATTTGTAAATGTGTACAACAGCAGTTATTTGTGACATTAAACAACCCACTAGGGTTTTATAAATTTTTTTGTATGTTGCGACGCACACTGGTCGAAAATTCGAAATAGCTGGCCAAAAGGTCTCAAAAAAGAGATTTCGTTTAAACATGTTTGTGTTTGTCATTTACTTTTGTTGAATGTTGCGCTACACACTTATGTTGCTTGCGTGTTTTCTTACTTTTACACAAAATTAAAACAAAAAGTCTGAAAAAGTTGTGATACCAGTAGATCCTGCTAAAATAATAGAATAAGGGGATTTTTAGAAGTGTATTGTTTCATATTATTCAAGAGAAAGTTCCGGAGTCCTTCAGATTCATTCTACAGATTGTTTTTTATTCGTCGCAGTTTTTTGACGTTCTTTTTCGATTGAGCAACCTCAAAAACCCCTTTACACTCAATTTTAGCTGTTATCCTCCATTCTTTGCCATTTTGAAATTTTACATTCAAGAAGCATTTAATTTTAGTTATTTAAACAACTTTTTCCGAAAAACTGTCCGCCATTTTGTGTCAGCCATCTTGAATTTCGTTTTTGACATTATTTTTTAAATCTGCGACATCAAAAACCCCCTTACACTCAATTTCAGCTCTTAAAACAATTTTTTTCAAAAAATCAACCGCCATTTTGTGTCAGCCATTTTGAATTTTTACATTCGGACGACGTTTTTGAAATCAGCGAAGCAAAAATCTTAAAAATATCTGTACTTTACGGAAAATAATGTTGTTCCTTCGTTTCGTCCAGAATTTTCCGATTTCAGACCACTGTGCGACGATATAATATATAATCCCATTCATTTGACGTGCACATTTACCTTTCGTTTGCAGTAATTTGCCGCACTTCACTTTTTAAAGCATAATTATTTAAGAATTGCGAACATTATCAATTTCCTATCAATTTCAAGCTCGTCTACATAAATTCATTTCTAAATATGATCAGAGTAAATTTTGTCAATCAATTTTCTATGCACTCGTTTAAGCGAATGTTAAACTGCATTAAATTTGACAAATATTTACATATGTACATAGATACATTTGATGTTTGTAAGTATTTATTTACGTGCCTGAACAAAAGTAGTCAGTCTGGATTTTATTTGCAAAAGCTTCATCCATGCAAACATACCTGTGTAGATATAAAAGCTTGTATTTATACGAGTATGTACATACATACATATGTAACTATGAAAATATGTATTTGTTTACAATTTGCAAAGTTTTTCACGTCGCCATATTTTATTGTAATTATTATTTTTTTTTATACATATTGCGTTTATTCGTACTTTTGTCGTCATCGTCATAGAATGAATCGCTGAACTATGCACAAATACTGAAAAGTCGTTCGTAAAAGTTTTCATTGTTTTGTCACATTTTTTGCATTCCACATCAACATGCGGCCAGTGCGCATGCGCAGCTATGCAGAAGTTGATTGACATACATTTACGTACATACATACATACGTACATACATTTATGTTTTAATATATGCTTTATGCAAGTTTAAAGGATGCTGGTTATTGTTAGCGTTGACTCTACAATTTTAAAAAAATTTCTCTTAACATTAGTTAAAGTTCAACCAGCAAATTTCAACTTTAATTTTAAAGTCTTACCAACTATCTAATTTAGCAAAATGTGAGTCTGATATCGCTAAAAAACTTATAACCCGACTTGTATGACATAATACCAATGATAATCGTTATTTGGCCTACCATAGTTATTAGAGTTGACGAAATTTCAATGAATTCACAGAAATCAATTCGCCAGAAATTATTAACTTTCAGCTACATTTCCCTTAATTTTGATGTAAATTCATAGCAAAAGTAACGAACAATAACAACAATAATTACAAATAATGTAACAAGCAATGCAGTAGTTTTTGTGTTTGGCGGCAAATGCGCGCCCCTGCCAACCACATTTAAGCGTCGATTTGCGATATTACATAATTTTGTTTCTTTGCCAGTCATTTCAAGTGTTTGTTTGTATGTGTAATGCGTATGTCAAATCATACGCGACGCTCTAATTTCATGCCGCCAACCATTCGCGGCTCAAAACAGCAGTAAAATCGTAAAATAGCAATAAAGATAGTTAAGGTAAAACAGAGCGCCAAAAGGCATAGTGCCCTCAATTGACTAGCCATAAAGGCATGTGTGGTATGTGTGTGTGTCTGTATGTATGTACGTACATTAAGGTGTCTCACAAAAAAACCGCGCGGGTTTTCCCAGTGCATCATGACATTTAAAACAAAAATTTTAAAGCGTTCACCGAGAGATTTGTGCTCAACACATGGTTACTCGTGTTAAAAATTCCTATGGAAAATTCGTAGTTTTTTTTATGAAAAATTTATATTAAAATGTTCTTAATTTGATGGAAGAAATTTTGCACAAAGCTCAAAGGTGCACTCAATAATTGCGTCATATTTTAACCAATTTGTGTTAAGAGCCTCACGGTCTTAATGTGTTTTAAAAAAAATGTTAAGTTAATAGCTTTCATGAAAAATAATTCTGTGTGGAACTTAAATATTTGATAAGAAATGATTGTGTAGCGCATTAAAATTTCATACGAGTACCATTTAATTCTAAGATTTTTTTTTTCAATCTGAATCTTTAAAGTTGCTTTTCGCAAAGTTAACTAAAATTTCAGCACCTTATATTTGTTTAAAATTTTTGTGAAAATTTTTCGATTTTTATAATTTGTTTGCAACTTAGAATACCACGGCTTTTTGTTAAGTTATTTGGCAATTTTTTTTAAATATTAACGTAACAAAGTAATCAAGGGAAAGCTTTCCAATGTTGCAAAAATAAAATCATTGTATGGTCAATTGTTTTAGTCACTGCATATGCAGCAGAATTGCAAAATGGGATATACAAGAGTTGCCAGACTTTTAAGTTCACCTCCTGGCGAACTAGTTCAAATACTGCTTGCAACCAAATGAAAGATTGATAGCAGAAATCAGAGATACAGTTCGACTATTTTCTAATTTACAATCATGAAATAAGATTATTGACGCTAGAATAAATTTATATTTTTATATCCAAAGCAGGAAATTTGATAACACTCGATAAAATTAATTTAAAAAAAAAAATAATCCAATTTCGGCTTACAATAATTCTTTCAATTTTAGCAACATTTTGTGTTAATTTGTTTTTTATTGCCAAATCTTGCAACTAATTTATACCATAGCTTCCCCTGATAAGATAGTGCCTGAAAGTTTCTGCGAAGCTTACACCTCGATTGCAATTTAAAATGGAAGATTAATTTAATCGGTGAGCCAAACGATTTTTTTTTTTAATCTTCGTTTCTAAATTGTAGATGTTTATCGAAGCATCGCCATATATAGGTAAATAAAATTCTCTTATATCTGATTTAATTTAACATCATGTGATATAAAATGAATAAAAGAAGCTTTGAAAATATCTACAAAAAAATGTTAGCACCCAAAAGATAACCGATATTTCTTAAAACGTAGATAGAAGTTATTCGACTCAACTATATTTAGATTTCAGTTACAAAAAATTTATATTGTTTGTTTATTTAAAAAAGAATTTGTTTAAATATTATAGAATTTCAATTCACTCTAACTTGCTTTTGATTTCTAAAAATTTTTCGGTATTCGCTCTAATATCACACATGAACGAAATTTATTTTTATATGGAAGGAAAAAGTAATGACCTCGGCCAAAAACTATTGTCAAAAATCACGGGTAAATTTAACTACTTCAAACTTGCACTTTATTTACTAACATTGAATGGGCCCTTAAACTGCTTATTCAAAAGATTATAAAATTCTTTAAATAAGGTTCAAAGACCTTCAACCGCCCTTCTAGGTAATGATACTTATTATTTTGTTTGAAAGAATATAACAAAAAAAGAAATCTTAGAATTGAGTTTGATGCATTTTTAATAAAAGACACAAATTATCAATGCAGTAAATAAAAGAAATATTGACATTGAAATATCAAAATAGACAAATGACACGCTTTCATCGATTTCTTATGTTTATAGAAGTCGTGAGCATTAAAAAAAAAAAAAATTTCGTTTTCGATTCGGAGATCGAACATCAAGAGCACAAATTGTTTTGGGTGAAAAAAAATGTTGCCCAGTAAAATCACTTTGTTAAAAACTCAGTTTTGAGTACAAACACATAGTTGAAAATTGTCTTATTTATTTTCTTGTTTAAACTTTGTGCCGTTTTCTCAAGTTTCTTTGAAAAGAAACATTGTTATGCAGGTATTTTATTTTTTCTTATGAGCTTGATTCTTTACAGACTTAACTGATATCTCTTTATTAAGTCTATAAAGCGGCTTTCAGTTCAGGTTAAACTTGGAGCATGTAGAATTTTATCTACATTTACTTTTAATAAACAGAAAGTTGTTAATTGTTATAATTAAATGCTGTCTGAAGAGCCTCTAATGTTCCCTCCTCTATTCGCAAGAAAAAAAAGAAGCGTTCACTAAATCAAAACATAATTTTAATATCAAATATTTAGCTTATTTACATAAAAATTAAACGAACCTCTTTATGCTGATGTGTTGAAGGAAAAACAAATATGCATGCCGGAAGCTGTAGTTGATGCGCCGCGTCTGCTGCTTGTCTACATCAACAGTTTTACTGTTATTGTCTCCACTCCGTTGAAGATGTCATCTACTCGTATGCTTGGTTTGGCGTTACTGCAGCAAAAGTGTATCTAATCTACTCATTAATTAAGTACAAGTGAGAAACACCTGGTTACTTTTAAAATATTTACATATATATTTATTGCTTTGAACTGGGCAGCAACAAACCCAAAACTGGGTATTTCCAAATACTGCAGTTTTTTTTAACACACAACAACTTTGTACATATGTATGTATGTATTTTTATTAGCGTTTACGGGAATCGCAATTATTTACAAAATTTTCTGTAACTCTTATTATGTAAGACAAGACATTTTTCAATTAAATTTATTTACTTAGCTTAAAACCACTCGCATTACAAAGTTGTCAAGTTGTGTTTTGGAAAATATTTTGACTTGCGCGTAACAGCACTCGAAAAAAAATTTAAAATTGATAAACCGTAAAACGAAATTAAACGCGATCAACAACTTAACCCTAACACAAATGTCTTCGAAGCTGGAAAAATTAGCTTGCCAAAAATCGACAAGAGCGCGCACACAACCGTTCACCATAAAACACGTTCACTGAGTAAACTGAACGGCGAGTCGAAGACAGCAAAATTGGTTGGCAGGCAATGAGGCCAACAAACCACCATCAAACCAAAATGTTTGCAGAGAACTGTGCGCGCGGTTGTTGCAGATAGCAGGCGAGCAGACAGACGGTGAAAAATCAACTCAAGGCGACTCGTTGCAAGAGCGTCTCAGCGATTGCCGAAACCAAACTTGCTCTTCACTTGCAGTCAAAGTATTTTATTATCGTCAACAACGCGTTCGAAGCTGACAAAATCAAAGTTTGAATTGAACTCAAGAGCGCTGGTGAGTACTATTAACGAACCAAGAAAATGTAACTACATAGTATAGCTTGGCTTAAATAATTTACAAATATCCAAGGCATTTGAATGCGCTCACTGTTTCACATACAAGTACATACATAGTTATTAATTAGCAATTCACTGCACTATATAAACATGTAAATAGCTGGAAATACACACGTTTGTAAATATGTTTGTGTGTCACATATTTTTTGCTATTGAGCTTTCAAATGAACGTGCAAAAATATTACTTTATTTAAGTTTTTAATATTGATTGTTGTGCTTATGAAGCTCAAGCAAATACAAAGTTTGTAAATATGTATAGCTGTCTATATAAACACTTTTAGATTTATTAAAGTGGTTAAAAATTTGTGGAATTTTTTTGGATTTCGATTCCACTAACATCATTCGTCACTAATAAATACATATTCGATCAAAGCTAATTATTCGCAGTCGCGGAATTTTAATGCAGATTCAAGTTTTGGAAATATGTTAATACGATACAATCAGAGGCTATAGCGATGAAAGGTTTAATTTAAAAAATTACCATAAAATTGTTATGTGTGTAGTTTTTTTATCGCTTGCATTACCCAAGCTATTTTACTTGAAAAATAGAAAAAAATTTTTGTTTAATTTTTAAACAAATTAATATTCTTATTAAGTTTTATAGTTTTGCTTAGGAATGGCAATATTTTGTATATATTTGTTGCTTAAAAAGTAGAACTATCATTTACCCTTTTATTTTTTTTAAATAAAAATTAGGCTTTTCTGGTTCATTCCTTTTTCTTATAATAGAAAATAGTCTAATATTTAGTACTTGTTTCGCTTATATTTTTCTAGTTCTACTCAGGTTTTTTTTTTTTAAGCTTTGCACACAAAATGACACTCAAGAAATGACAAAGAAATTTCCTATGTTCGTATATTTTGTATTTAAAAAAAAAAAAAAATTTTTGAAAACGCCCTCAAAAATAAAAATGTAACATATATTTTTAATATTCTTTTTGGTTGTTGTGGTTTCCGACAGGGTAATTATACGCTGTATTTTGGAACGAATTTCCGTCATCCCTTGTCAAGTTTGGTTTGGAGACAAACCGGTTTCGGCGTTGTGCCATCTTCAGTGTAATTTTTCGTTCTCTCGAACGAACAGAACGAAAAATTACACTGAAGATGGCACAACGCCGAAACCGGTTTGTCTCCAAACCAAACGTGACAAGGGATGACGGAAATTCGTTCCAAAATACAGCATATATTTTTAACAAAGCGACAAAAATCATATTTTTTATTGAAGTTATATTCATTTCTTATAAAATAAGGTCGAATTTAATATTTTGCTTAATAAAAATAAAAAGTTGCTCCTTTAATTTTGCTTATTGCATAAAAAATTGTTTTCTTTTGTTTTAATTTGAAAATTGAAAGTCGCTTAAATCACTTTAAATCCACTGTGTTTAGAAAATCTAAATAAAATAACAACTTAAAAAAAAATATTATTTTTTAACATAAATTGAAAACAATTCTGGAAATTGAAATACAATTTATTAAAATTTGATGCAATACAAGAACATATCAAAAGGTCGATTGAGCATTTGCAAAACCATTTTAATATTTTAATGCGATTGTATTGCAAGTGTGACCTTTAAAACCTGAGTGTATGTTCAATTAGACGGACGTCTACAATAATAAAAAGCCATTTCAAAGCATCCATTAATTTTATTTATTCCTTATTTAAAAATATAAAACAATGCAGAAGACTACAAACACTTCAGTAACTTAAAAGAGAAATACCCTTTTTATTTAAAAAAAAAAATAAAAATATATATGTCAATTATTAAGCCAAAAATACGTAAAACATATAAAAATGCATATTTATTACTCCAAACCAAAAATTGGCTATTAACAATTGAATGCTTTTTATAGAACTCAATTAATGCTGATGCAGTCAAAGAAACTTAACCGTAACGAAGCCAAAACAAGTCAAAATATTTTTAATTTATTATATTTTTTATTTTATTTCTCGGTATTCATCTTCTAACAGCTCAGTGCAAATTTGAGAAAGAATTTGAACCAGTTATAAATTTTTGTTTTGCACATAATAAAATTTTATTACATTTAACAATTTCTTGATTAGGCCGGTTGTCATTGATGCAAGTATATGTATGTACGCATACAGCGCATAGCAACAAGTATCAGGTAAAACTTTGCAAAAGTAAAAGGTTACTATGAATTAATTATTAATTTTTATGAGTTTGAATCGAAAGAATTGATCACACAAAAAGAAGACATTACAAAAATCAACCGAAAGTCATCGCGATTCAGGTTTTCAAATCAAAACTGCCGCGCGAATTTTTTTTCTACCCAAGTTCAAACCGGACACAATAAACGCAAAAGCTGCACAAATGCAATACCTCTCACTATTTGAAATTTATCTCAAGCACTAATTAATTGCATTCGGAGCAAATCACATTTTTGCTATTCTTAAGTCTTTAATTTTATACCTCCAACGCAATTTACTATTATTTTTTTATACTCAGTCTTTTAACAAATAGTCGATTCCCTCATTGTTGAAATGGGTAAGTACAGACGTAGTTGATAAATGTCAAATTTTATACGCAAGGGCGTATACGTAATTGAAATTATATTAATCTCAAAAATTAAGAAATTTTTGCAAATAACTTTAAGCCAAACAACTATAACAGCCAAGCCAATCAACAGCAAAAATAACTTTAGAAACCTTTCATCACAACTCTGGCGTGCAGAGAGAAATACTTACTCTGATGAAACGACAACAAATCGAAACGCTTTTGAAAATAATACAAACAAATACGAAATTTGCATTCTCTTAACGCTTTCAGCTTATATAAAGCTTAGGAAATGCTTGCGCGTATGCTACGTACCACTACAGCTAGATTGTGTTGAAAAGCTACAAGAAAAATTGTAATAATATTAAATATACATTAACTCATCGTCGATGGGGTTTTACATGGGTTAAACAGACAAAAGGCAGCAGTTTAGGTACGTAAACATTTTATTGTTTTGCTCTGCTTGAGTGGTAAGCAGTTGCCGGTTGGCTAGTGTGCTATGGGCAAGAGGTGCTTTAAAGAAATTGTTTACAGATATCTACTAGGAAATTAAATAGGAAATGTTTTATACTTAGAAAAAAAATATTTACAACTAAATCAAAATTTGATTGCTATGCAAGTTTCCAGCGGCTAAATGTTAAAGTTTATCCCTGACCACTTTTTTCCGCTTCAGCAGCCAAACGTATAAACAAAATCAATTTGTATGGAAGAATAACAAAGGAACGAGACCGTTCTGGGATTTTTTTCACCCAAGAACGCTTAAAGATCTTAACAAGAAAAAAATTGCAGAACTGTTTTCACAAAAACGAAAGTGCGAACAGAACTGTCGGGAACGTTCTTAATTGACATTTTATAAGAACAATCTGCAAAAAATATTTTAAGTAGCGCTTTTAAGAAACCCAAATTGGGACAGAGCTCTCCCCAACGTTCTAGCAAAAAACAAAACATAAACAAAGGCATTCGGAAGGTTATTTTGAAGAACCTGTGAAAAACAAAAGTCACATTAACTTTATATTTTTTTTGAATTGTAGATTGTAGATTGTAGAATTGCTAATGTTAAAATCTGTCAGTCATTTCTATAAACTATGAATTTCGTTATTTTTCTTGCAAGGGTCATCAAGTGGCTGTGCAAATCATTTTTTATGTGAATTCCCTTACTAAATTAGATCAACAAAGGCCAATGATTATAAATATTTTTAATTATCTTACAGTTCAATGTGCCTACCTTAGAAGTCTTATTTGGACGCTCGATTGTAAATATCCTCTCTCTGTGCTCAATGACTGCAGAAAACTCAATAAGAGTAATAGAACATTCAACAAATACGTATCAAACTTTATTTCTTTTCCTTAATACGATATTCTCACCACAGCAAAGGTGGCAATTCAAATTATACTATTTTTTTTTTAATTTTTGTACATAAATTAAGCAACACATTTAGTACACATAAACTAAATTTAAAATATTTTCTGACCACTAACGAACATCCGATAAGTCCAATGTTTTTTATTTCTTTTTTTTTTTGTACCGTGTTATTTTAATATATGTACAATATCCTCTTTGCCTTCCCCTCCCTTTCAACATACTCACACTCGTCCGTCTGCAATGTTTTATGCCGTGTTTGTTTGTTCGAGCAAACGTTGATTTACTATCATACTAAATATGTAAGCACGAGTACTCACAGACATCATATACGAATTTACATTGTAAGAGTGTTTGTAATTGACTCTCTACTGGGGGCTGACCGATTAGTTGTCTGATAGGTTGGCTTGCGGCTACTGTAACGTGGCTACGAGTGCATTAAGTAGCTAAGCCGTTGGCTGTTCAAGCTGGGCGCTAACTAAATGAAAAGGAAAGGAGTTAACCTTGTGCACGCTAGCCCCAATACAAGCTGGCAAACGTACAAACTTTACATTCATAAATGCATACGGTTTTTTAAAACACATATTTATGTAAGCGCGCAAGTGTATGTACAAGCATACGAGTACATGTAAAGAACACATAAATACTTGATTGGCTTAGTGGGAATGAAAACAAAAGTATATTTGGAAAAAAAAAACATGGAACGCATCCAACAATTATAGTACAAATACAAATTGACAAAGTTGAATAACTAACTTTTCTTCAAATTAATTAAAATTATATTTTTAATTAAGGTACTGTTGATTTTCTTACAAAAAACCATAAAAACTATTTTTTAAACTTTATATTAAATGTACAGTATTTCAACAAAATTTCATTAAAATTTCGAATTTTTCAAAAAAAATATTTTATTTTTTTAATTATTGTATTCTCGAAATTTTACTGAAATTTTGTTGAAATATTGTTCATTTTATATAAAGTTTAAAGAATTTGAAATTTTTTAATTCAATTTTTTTACAATTAAAGTTCAGCTGATTCTTGAACAATATCCTTAAAAATCTATTTTTTAACTAAAATTAATTAAAAAAATTACTTAAATTTCGAATTTAAAAAAAAAAAAAATTTATTTTTTTTGAGAATACAGTTTAGGACCACTTATTTTTCTTTAAATATATTTAAACTATTTTTCAATTATGCGCAGTTTATTCTCTATTAAAAACCCATTTTGAAGCTTTGTAAAATAATTAAAAAATTAAATATTTGAAGTTCAAACTCTTAAAAAAATTATTAAATTTTCATTAAATTTTGTTTTAGTTTTTATTGTGTTATTTTATATTTATTTTAAAGTTTTTATGAATTTTTGATTATATATTTTATTTAATAATTGATCTTATTTGACTTTTATTTCGTGTTTTTTTTTTGGTGATTTAATTTATATTAATTTTATATAACATTTCTAAAAGTTTGGCATTGCTCTAGTGCAGAAATAACGGAGCAACCACATCCGCTAAATGTATTATGATGATGATGACATATGATCTGACATTAGAGCGTTAAACGCCTTAACACCATATTTTATTTAATGCGGCTTTAAATAGTAAAATTTAATAGCATAAATTTGAGTGCAATTAATTCTTGAGACAAACCGAAAAAAGTTTGAAAACAAATGCAAGTAAAACAACAAAGCTTAATTAAAAAAAAAAAAAGTGACCCACTTTCGAATATGCAATTTAAGCAGCCGACGAAGAGCGATGTGTAGCTAGTAGCAGCTAGCGAATGGCAAACATTTCTGTGGTGGCAGACACTTAATACTTTCAGCGTGCAGCGGCGTGTAGCATGTACGAGCAACAAAACAATAACAGCGTTTAAAACCAAATAAGTGTGGTGCACTTTAAAACAAAGATAATGCACTTAGAGTATGTAAAATTTGTGGTGGCTGCAGCAAACCAAAAAATAAATAAATAAAATAAATACATACGTACAGGGCACAGTTTGGGAGTAGCAGGAGACGGATGAATTGTAAGTGTGTGAAGTAAGTCTTGTTAATGTTTTTATTAGTGATATTGAAAAAAAAAACATTACAAATTTCGATAAAGCAATCATTGTGGTAGAAGGCTTAGACATCAAGTTCAGAAAATTGCGTTAAAATATTTATAAGTAGATTGATATTTATGTGTCGTATTCCACTGACGGCAAAAGTCTTAAGAACAGAAGTCCAACTGCAAAACGCCTCTGCGGTTTATATCACTTGACGTATTGCACATAATCAGCACTAACTCTGCAACAACAGTAACAACAGTGCAACAGTAAGCTTACGGCTGCAAAGCAGACAGTGATTTTAAACTGAATGAAGATCGAAAAAAATACTATTTCTTTTTAAATTTAAGAAAAAGTATATAATTTATAATTCAACGCTGGCTCTAACGATGTTTACTTAGATAAACAAAGGTAATTGCGAAAATTGGAGGCCGACGATATATTGTAGTGGAAGTATTTCCCTAAACCTTGGACTGTATTTTGGAGTTATTTCGTGCATTTTTTTCTCTTTCAAATAATGATGCTTAACTGAACTGAGATTTTTTTGATTAAATTATTATTTTTGAGCGAAAAAATATTGTTCGATAGGTACTTAATTTGAGCTCAGCAATTTATTTTTATTAATTTTCGCAAATTTTAAAACCTTAAAATAATAATTAAATGTAAATTTTTTTGATAGATCTCGTAATTGTTATATCTGACTAGAGATGGGCAAATGAAAAATATATATCGATATATATCGTATCAATATTTTAAAACAATATCGAATAATAGTAATATATGCATAGTAACAAATAACGATATTTCGATATATCTATTTTTTACCTGAAGCCGCAATTGCTTAAAGTATTGACAAAATATTCTATAGCGGAAAAAATTATGCTTATCTAGCAGATTTATTAGTGTTACCTATTATTAAAATATCCATTTGTGATATAATATAAAGACGCACACCACAAATGGTAGGAGAAGCTCGGCCAAGCACTGAGCTATATAGTGTAAGCGCCAAAATTATATTTTTAAAATACATATTTAAGTAACTATAAGGGAATAAAGTAAAAATATTATTAGAATTAAAATAATGGTTTTCTTTTGAAATTTTCATCAAACCGGTATTCGTCGTTTATAACCATCAGAAGTACACTTTCTTTAACCTGCGGTACAGCTAAATTAACAGCAAAAACAAGCTATTCGGACGATACTGAGAAAGCTTAAATAATTTAATTAATTCTAATTTAGTTTCAAAGAGAACCGGTGTGATATGCCGAAAATCCATGCAAAACTCTATTAGCTTTACAAACTACGCACAGTTACGTTCAAATCAAATGAAAATGAGCCTTGAGAGAACTTAAAAAATAACGAATTTGATACAAATTTGATATTCGAAAAAAAATCGAATATCGATACATCGAGATTAAAAATATCGACGTAAATATCCATTCTTTTTTTGAAAAAATATCGATAATTCAATATATCGATATTTTTTGCACAACCCTAAATCTGACTACGCGAATGGCCGTCATTTAGCGCTTGGTTTCAACTTCTAACAGTACAGTGCTTTTTTCATACTGAGATATTCCACGTATATTCTAGAAAATAAACAAAATTTTCCGAACAGTCCATTTTGTTTTAAGTTGAGTTTGATTAAAAAGTTTATTGTAGTTTGCACGTAGAACAAATAATCACACAGACAATAACAATAAACAAAATTATATGGAAATCCTTGTCAATAATTGCGTTGATATCGATAACAATGTGGGTAACTATTTTGGTATATATCGATATCAATTATTGTATAAATTAAAATTATTATTTTACATAAATTTGTTATTAAATAAAAAAAAAAGTTAAATCTTTGTTTTGTTTATCTATTTCAAAAGTTGCAATTTTTAATGGCAGGCCAACAAACAGCCTCTTAAGCAAACAAAACCACAAACTTGGAAATAGTAGATACAAGCAAATTATTGCATATAATTATTTTTACCAACATGAAGTGGTCATGTCACATTCGGATTTTACGCTCGTTCGCCCCCCTCGAAGTGTCACCAATTCTGATACGCGCCCAAAATCTACACTTAATTACAGTGATTAATATAATACGGCGTTAGTGGACGGCATTTCCGAGTCAAAGACACAAAAAAAAAACCGCAAATTGACCGCACTGAACTTCTAGCACATTCGAAAATATTCACAAACATTCTTTGTTGTAAGTTTTTTAGTGCACGAATGTGTAGTAATAAAAAAAATTTCGTGCTAGTGCTATTGCTTCGTTATTGGAATTCGATTTGTGGTTACAGTCCAGTGCTCAAGAATTTTCACTTTTACTTAATAAGCAATGTGTCTAAGAAAATTAGTATTCTACATAGTTATCGTCAAACATAAATGTGTGCATGCATACATACTTACATATATACATAAATAAATGTAATGAAATCGAATTCAAAATTAAATTTGTAAAGTTGTTACATACATTTTCAAATACTTAAATACCCGATTGCACATGGCTCCGCCGAAAAGTGGCGCATTTGTTGATTAAAATGGTTCGTACGCTCCATTTATGGCGTGCACAAAATGCTGGCCATATTTCTTTGTGGTCTTTTTTCTTTTTGCTTTGCTTAACTAAAGTAACAAATATGAAAAATTGAATGCCAACATTGGCATTTACTAAGTCAGCTTTTGCCTTTTGCAGTTTCGCACTGATCGCGTTCTTTGTGTGTAGACAGCACGCTAGACCAATCGATGGCTAATTAAAATGTTAAAACGCTGCAGCAGCTAAAAATGTGTTATACAAAACATATCTAAATTAAGTTTTAACTCTTCTAATATATTTTGATATACTCGTATAATGGGCATGTTTGCGTATTTTTTTACAAAGTTTTTAGTCAAGTAGCAATTTGTCGTTTCTTTCCTGGTATGCTCTCACAATGAGAATGGCCCACGGTTCAATGTTGGTTCCGAAGGACAAGTAATTTTTTATGAGGTCCATCTCTTGGCAAAACAATATGCATTTACCGAGGTCACTAAGAAAAATATGTTCCCAGAAACATATTTGTTTTGACAAGAAAGACTTAAGGAAAATGCAGCATAAATGGTTAACTGAATTTTCTCTTATACTCAAATATTTCGTATAAACTTATGTCCTTAATTTTGTCTTTTTAGTTCTACTAATGATAAAAAATTAAATGATTTTTTTTTTTTTTTCGAAAGTAATAATTAGAATTTGATCTTAATTTTTTCACTCTAAAAAACGTTTGAAATTCTAAATTCAAATTGAATTTTTTTTTTTTACATTTAATCAATATTATACAGTGAAAAAATCCCAAGTAATCAGTATACCTGAGTGAAAAACTAAAAATCATGGGGTAAACATAATTTTTTAAAGTACAAAAAAATAAATAAGAAACAAATATAATCGTTACTCTCGAACAAAAAAAAATTAAAATCAACATTAAAAAAATTAAAAATCAGGCAATAATAATCGCGTTTGTTCATCTCTTGGATCTTCTACTATTTTAATCGCTGTTGTTAAATGTCAAACCCAAAATTATTTATATATCACTTTAAGAATTAAAATGTAATAGATCCTTGAATTTAAAACTCACTTTAATCACATTTTGTGCTTACGACAATCGAAAAACTTGACGTAAAGTTTAAAGTATAGAGATTCCATTGCAGAAAACACATATACTGGCAGCTTCATAACTGCATTTTAAAAAAGTATTTTCCTCGTATTTAAACTGCACTCTGTTCATAAATTATAGACCAATCATATATTGACACATTTGAGCAACTTATTTATTCTCCTATTATTTAATTTATGTTTCAATTAAATAATCGTTAAATCACTTTTTAAATTTTTTAAAAAATGTAGAAACCTTTTTAATCAAAATTTCATAAAAACTACGAACTTATTAAAAAAAAAAATTTTTTTAATTTTCTTTAGGTATGCAGTTAGCTCATTCAAATTTAGTACTACAAAGTAAAGTTTCAAGTGGCTACGAATTACCACTAATTTTTGATAATTTACGACAATTACGCTCTTTCGCAATCCCTTCCATATAATAAATAATTGCTTTCTTGCGTTGCATGCCGGAAACTGCTAATAAAAAAATTGCCAAAATCCAGTGATCACTTGTAGACACTTCAAAAACTTGTACTTTCTTGCCTTAAAATAGAATAAGCCATAAAACAGTACCCTCAAAAAAGTTCAAACATTTTTTTTTAGTGCGAAATACTGATAAAATTTTGTTAGTGGAAAATCTTGGTGAACAAACCCAATTTTACTTGAAAAACAATTTTAATAAATGAATATGTCGTTGAGCTATAAATTGTGAACAAAGTATATTCTTTCTGAAAAAATTCTCACGAAAAGTAAGCGCATCAAGTAGTCTCATATTTGTCGTAAAACTAATTTTATTAATAACATTTTTACAGTCCGCAAATAAAAGTCAATTTAACAGTAACACAGCTCATAAGAAAATTACATTTTAAAACGCATCATAAAATCCAACCAAAATCAGAAAAACACACAAAATGTTTCCCACCCATTTGCCAGTTAACAGAAGTAACATTAAAACACATATTTTATTACATGCCTGTACTATAACGAAAAACTATATTTTGCTTTTCTGCAAGCCGTAAAGCACTCTCAGCCTCAACGTGACCTTTTAGCCATTCAGCAATCCAGCAAAGTCAGTTAAATATTACGTACATGGCAAAATGTTCACAGTCGGCGCATGTAGCACAAATTTATATATAAATATAAATTTATATACTAACATACATACATACAGACAGTGTATTTATAGCCCAAAACAGCGCATCGACACACTGACACAGAGAGCAACCAGGCACAACAACTCGTCAGCGGCTAATCCTCCCTCATTGGTGCTGTCGAATATGGTTGGCGCAAAACACGCTGATGCTGCCAAAATTCAAAAACAACAACAATTACTGTGGCAGTAGTTCATTCGAATGAACAATGTAGATATTGTTGTATTGCTTCGTTGGTGCATCTTCGAGACGACTGCACATTTTGATGGTTGCATAAGCCACTCAACCATTTATTGCTGCCAATCGATTTGATATCCGCTTCTGAGAAACCAAAATTCATTCAACAAATTTCGCTTTGGCACTTCGTATACAATGCACGCATTATATTTCTTTGTGTTTTTTTTTTTTTTTTTCTTTAAATACTTTTGTTTGAGTTTTGCTCATCCCCAATCATTTCATTTTCGCACACAAATCAGTCGACTGAGTTTCGTTTGTGTTTGACAATTTGGCGTTTTTATTTGCGGGCATAAATTTGAAAATGAGTCGACAACAATTGCTGATCTATGGGAATAATTGCAAGTACTTTGGAGGATTATACTTTAAGTCTGTTTTTGTTTTTTTTTTTTGTTTTGTACAAACTCGTGTGTGCACAAATGCGAAACAAAGAGTAAGTAAATTAACTACAAATAGCGTATGCATGCCAATACAATCATACAATCAGCGCTCATCACGAAAATCAATACCATTTCAACAAGCTTGTCACACACTCGATGGCTTCTTTAGCATAAAACAATCCATTTAATTTAGTCAACATCTATCTCGCAATTCAACTTCCTTATGGTAGACTTTTATGTTTGACACCTGACATAAATTGTCGATGCATTGCGATGCGTCGTCGACAATACTCGTAGCGCTGTGGCGTTAGGTGCTCAACTGCACAGCGAGTTCGCTACTTAAGTCTTTTGTTTTGGCTATTGCTATTTAATGAATTGCTCTGCTTTGTTCGTTTGTTGTTGGTGAGAGTGTGATTTTTTGGAAATTTTTTTTTTGCTTAAAAAAGTTTGCTTCGTTTCCACATTTATTTTGGCAAATGCGATTTATAACAAGCGCGGCTGCTGATAGAATGTGAAGGGAATGTTAAATGCATAGGCTTTTGCTGCGCCTGAGACTTTCCAAACGAAAATTTGTGCGCTAATGTTTATTTCTATACATAAGCAGATAGTTGGCTAAGCACTAAAGTTTTGAATTGCATAAGTTAACTGTTCATAATGGATTTATAATAATTTTTGACATTTGTGATTAATTGTATGAAAAATTTGATAATAATACTTAAACTTATAAACTATTATAAATGCAAACATTTTTTTACTTAACTAATCTACAAATGCGCACTGTGAACCAGTTTTTCGTATAATCATTAAGTTAAGCCGGTAAAAAAAAAATTTTTTTTATATTGAATTCAAACTCTAATTTATGAAATATAATTTCTATCATATTAAAATTTTGTATTTCATATTTCTGTCAGAGATGCATAGCTGATAGGTTTCATGTATTTAGAATGCCAGGGTTGATTCTTTTGGCAAGAAGAAAATTTACCACCGAATTCATTAAGTTGTCTCAGTCTCTAATAGAGACAAAAGTCACAATTTTAGACCAGTTGGCATCCATTTGATTCAAAATAAATAATCTCAAAACAAAGTCTCTATATAGTGACCTGGTGATGAGCGGGGAATAGCAATAATCTCTAGCTCATTTTGAGACTTGAGATGAGACCGAGTTACAGAATTCGGGTATTAGTCAGGCCTTGTGAATTCCTACAACTATCATAAAATCATCACATCTCTGTTGTGATAACTATTTACTGCGCCTACTGGTTGAATATATATATTAAAGCTATTTGCTAAAAAAAATTTTTTGGTTATTTTCAACTTAAAACTATTTATTTTTGGCATAGTTTCAGGCGTAGTAATAATCAGAAAAGCGATGTGATGCCTTTTATGATGTTGCGTTAATTATTTAAAATCATTACTAAAGAAAAATTAATAGCGTTCACATTTGCTTTCATGATTTTCATAGATACATACATATGTATTAGGTGGGCTCATGTTGGCAAAAGTGCTTCATATGTACGGGAATAGTCGAATATCGTTAGACGCTACAAGTGAATACTTTTATTATTATCTCATTTATTTTCAATTTGTTGACCGATTTTACTAGGCAAAATTATTTTTTCTGCACTAATCCAAAAATTAGTTCCTTATTACGAATGAATATAATTTAATTTTTATTACAGCGCCACAATAACTGCTAAAAAATTATTATTTTTTATTTGAAAGCATACTTATTCGCTTGGCTGTAATAAGTACTATAAAATATGCCCCAAAAAAAGCAATTTGACAAAATGCACAAAAATTTAGTTTTTTGTTAGAATATTTTTCATATATTTATTATCAAATTTTTGAGTGGTATAGCCTCAGGCGCAGCAGTGTTTATACTAATCTAGCCAAAGAATTGCAAAAATTATATTAACCTATGATATTATAGATGTTCGGGAGTGATTTAGTGTTAAAATGATGTTGCAAGAATAGTGGCTTAGTGATAAATTTGTGTTGCAGACTTTATGAACTGCAATGCCTAATAAGTGTAATTAACAAAACTAGTGTACATTTAATATATAAATTGCATTCAGTTTTTTCGAAACCTATGTTTTGTTGTCATCAGTATAAACTAATCGAAAAATGGAGAAGCCATATTACAAGTGTTAACGATTCAAAGCCCAAGTATCTAAGTATATACATATGTATGAATGTGCATGTATGTTTTCAAAAAATTTAGCAAATGAAAAAATATGCAAACTTTTGCATAAATATATCAATACGTTTACTTTTGCGCGTTTCCAATCATACCGAGCTCAAAAAGCCATCGCCATACCATTGGGTTCAGAGAAACCAATTTTTATTTGGTAGTATATTTGATGAAAAATAGCAGCTGTAGAAAAAGGGTACCTAAAAGAACTTTGATACATAAATCTGCATGGAGGTGAGGACAGGCTAATATAATTAACGCCTTATTTGGAAAATCGTAACAAATTTTAATATTTATTTTCATAAAATTTAACAAATCTGTGTTTAACAATAGATATATATGAATATTCATATTAGAAATGATTTTAGGAATTAAAAATCTTGCCGGGGATAGCATGTCTGATATATTTTAAGTAAATGTGTTCACAACTTCATTAATGCCGGACTGGGCCAAAAAATCAAGAGTGATCCTCCTTTTTGGTGCGAGCACGGAAGACTCAAATTTCATAAATTTGTTGAAATTCTTGGTCGCGAAAGTCTGAAATTAGCATGCGGATGGCGGCGATTGTGTGCGAAGGGAGAGGAGTTGGGTTTGCATTTATGAATGGAAGACAACCACATTTATGAATGGTTTTAGTATTATTTGCATATATTAATTATCGCAATGCGAAATCACATATTGGTGATGAGTTTCAAAGGCCACATCTTCATTCTTCTTTCTTATTTTCGTGCAGCGAAAAGCAAATCCACAGCGAATTTTCCGCCGCCATGGTGAATTTTGGCGAAAGAAAATGTGAAGACGTGTGGTGAACTCCTGGAGATGGATTCACTCGCCAAATTTCAGCGTGTTGTCGCTTCTTATAGATTTACGTTCTTTGATCTAGCGAGGCAAGCTGTTTTGCAGATTTAAATAAAAAATGTTCTCGTTGTCAGTATGTTTGAAAAGTTAATATTACCGACTATTAACGATAGCCGCAAAATGCTACCCAAAATGCCTTAACAAGACGTTAATTAATCGCCTAAAATACATGAATTGGTCTAGAAATGGTACTGAAGAAGTGCAGCATATTAGAACTTTAAATTTGTGCCGCCTCGTTGTGGAAAGACTTTAAATATGTATGTTAGTCTCAAACTAATAGTTGTTGATGATTTTACAAAATTAAATTTTGACTTTTGTTCGTTTTTCTTGTAATAGTTATTAATCTGTCCTCGTCTTTCTGTGCTTTTGCCAATATGAGGCAAAGTTCGAAGATTTTTATTATGTTATGATGCTTTCAAAAATCGAAAAGTTAAATACTTATACGACAACTTATAAAAATTAAAAAAAAAAATTTACAGAAAAATCGTCTTCTCTTCATTTATTAACTTCTTGTGAAATCGATGTAATCGTAAACTGCTGTGGAAAAATGTCGATTATTTATAGAATATTGCAACATCTGTTGGGCGCATCATCACTGTGGATATATCCATTTATCAACATTTACAAAATGTAGTTTGCCATAACATTACTGACACTTGGTATCGAACTCAAAATATTGTGTTACCCATGTAACCTTTAACCAGCCAGAAAAAAAAAGTGTTTTACAATGGGAAAACGGGGGTGAAGTGGCAAGTCTCGTACGCATGCAGACGTACATACATACATACATACATATACACATGCGAGTATATGTAGAAACATATATACATACATATGTAAGCAGCTGTTGTAACTCTTCAGCTTTATGCAAATCGCTATATATACACGTTGTAATCCTCTTATGCACATACACACCAATAAATGTGTAATGTTAAGTGAACACGATCAGCAGGAGATTTCAATGCCCATCTGCATACTCGTCTGCACGAATACCAAATCCAATCGACACTCTGCTCATTACGGCCAACACACGTTGCGGTGAACGCTGTTGATGCTGACAATGATGACTTTATATAAAACAAAAAAAAAAAAAAAAAAAAAAATTGTAAACCAAATGAAAATGTGGTTATTTCAAAAATAAACTCAAATCACGCAAAATAAATACATTGACCATAAAATTAAATAAAGCGTAAAAAAATAATCAAAGTCTACGATAGCAGATAAAGATGCGCTGGACGTTGGCAACAACTCAACGGGATATAATAAACACACACACGCAGATACAAAAGTTTTCATTTATGGTACATGGCTTCATTACTGTCTGCTGCGTTGGCCTGGCCCGTACTCATTTCAATGGCCAACTGATAGTGACTAGTAAATTTCCAATAGCGTAATTGCGGACCCCGGATTTTTCGTTGCTTCTACTTGTTTTTTTTTTTTTGTGTACAAATGATGCTGCCATTCTAGTGTGCTGCCTATCAGCACCATTGCACAGCCGGCTAGGCGCTTCAAACTTTGTCTGTGGTAATGGGAATTTTCGGATTACCTTTGGCCGTTGGCGAAATTTTGCAAGAGCGCTGCAAAATGTTAATTTATTATTGTTTGGCGCGCACGTCACATCAACAGCGTGCAGTTGCTCATCAAATGCTTTGCTACTAAACAGACAAACACTATTAAGCAGGTTCGTTTGTAAGTCAATGTACCGGCAATTAGATGTAGCACTAGATAGATTTACCTACATACATTCATATGTGTGTGTGTACAGCTGCAACCGTACACCGCGTCGTGTGGCAATAACAATTGGTTTATGTGCTGTTTATGCCAGAAACACAGCCCGAGCGGCAGTTGCTTACTGCGATTATGTTTAGAGCAACTGAAATTGATTGTATGAAAGCCTAAATATCGCATGCGATATTTTTATTACCAGCTAAAAATTGGACGGCATTTTTGGCATAACTTTATGTATAAAACGCCTCAAAGTATGCAACGTCTCAAGTTTTATAAATAAAACAGACCAGCGAGAATATGAAATGAAGCATACTTTGTGGCTGATATTAAGCGTTGTTGGGAACTACACCTGCCAATTAAACTTAACATCACTTTTCCGATTGAACATACAGGCATTTGCATGTGTAGTACACCTTATACTCAATTTGTGCAGTTCCTTTAGGATTTTTGAAGCTTATATTTTTAATATTTCCCAATTACTGTTTTGTGCGGATTTTCTTTTAATTTTTAACTTCTTCCTCAGTGAAAGCAATAAAATAAAAGGGACTTACCTTGCGTGATTAAATGAAAATTCTTAGTAAACGAATTGAAAAGCGTCGGCTAACTTATAATATAAAACATTTTAATTACTACTTAAAAGAATGATTAGCAGTCATAATTATTACAAATTATAATAAATAACTGGTTAAGTAACTGGTTATTGATTGAATATTTTTTATTATTAATTAAGAATTAATTGGATTTTTTAATAACATAATTAACAAAAATATTTTCAGTTAAGTACTTTTGTAATTATACGATTTGATTATTTTTCCATATATTAACTTATTTTTATTTTTTTTTTATACATGATTTATATTATTAATTGATTGTTTTTAATTATCTATTATATATATTATCGTACTTTAATAAAACAAAATATTGCAACACAGTTAAAGTTTGAAGAAAGTCAAGACGCTTGTAATATAAACACAATGTACATCAATATGTTAAAACTACTCCAATATTTTTTTGAAATTATCAAATAGTAGCAAAGACAGTCGTAAGAACTCATTTCTTACTTGCACTGCCTTCAATCATGGATTTGACTTTAAAAAAAATTTTTTGTTTATAATTAATGATTAATTATTTGGTTATTTACGAAATTAAAACTTATCATTAAGTTCTTATTCAATAATAAAATAAAATTTTTGTTCATTCAATTTTTAAACAGTCTGCATTTGCAAGAAAATAAAACTCTTAACATACATACATATTAATTATCTAAATTGATCGTTTTTATACTAACTTAGAAAAAATACGTTGTGTAGAGGAGATTTTTATAAATGCTTTTTTATTGATTTTATGTTTGTTAGGAAAAATTTCATTTAGTTTTTACATGAGACTTTTTAAAACCAAAAACTGTTAGAATAATTATTGGCTTAAACTTAGTTGATCATAAAATCGGTTGAACGCTGCAAAGTTTCTCATCAGCGCAAAGCATGCGTCTTGCAATTATTGTCTGAAACATTTAATTCAATTTACATTGGTTTATTCTTCTAAATCTACTAAGAATACAAATTAAATAAAATATTTAAAATAAATACAAAAGCTTTAGTTTTTTTGATTTGATGTGATTTTCAAATAAAAAAATACTGCAACTCGTTATAAAACTGTTGAACCACAATTTATAACTATAAATCAATTGCAATTATTCCAACGCAATGTGGATTTTCCTGCAATGTTCTGCCATCTCTAAAAGCAACTGGGTGTCACAGTTAAACTGTCGCAGCATATTTATCTGAGGACTTGAAGGCACCATCAAGGGAGACAATCAATAAAATTAAAAAAATATCACTGAGGACAAAATTTATTGGTGGCTTAAAACTGCCGATGAATAAAAACTGTATTTTATTCAAATTAAGTACTATTTAATTTTTAACAAAAATTGTATTTTGTTTAACATACCAAAGGTAAATTGCACTCAAAAAACCCCTTAAACTCTTGAGCCTATTTGCATATCCTATAACTTTTAGCTGTCCAATAAAAAACGCGGATGATATCAATGCGTCCGAATATTTTTCTACTTTTTTTTTTACTTTTTTCAATGTGTGTATATTACGACTGAAGCCCGATTTCAGTAATTCTTGCTTTATCGGAAAGGTTGAACGTCAAGGATGGACTCGAATTTATTTGGTTTAATTACATTTATTAGAACATGATTTTTTTTTTGTACGAATTTCCGCTGTCGTACAAACTAAAGTATTATTTCATAACGCACAGTCATCACAAGTAAATCGGAATTAATGTTTTCAATCATTGCCAAGGAAATTCCCGCAATATTTTAATTGCATATTTACCCATGAACGTACATTTATATACGAGTATATATATTTGTGTGTATACATGTACACACCCAACTGCATGCTTTATTTTTAATCATTTAGAGTTCCAGTTTTCTACCAGTCAATTACATATTATAAGTTGAGCAAAAAGAAAGATAAAATTAAAAATTACAATTACATCAAAAAACGCAAAAGGAAAACAATTTATTATTTTCCTCAATTAATTTAATGACAGCATGGTAGAAAGGTTGGAGGTTAAGGACGTGAAAGCACCTACCGACCCAAGCAAGAATCAGACTCGCAAGTATTCTAAATACACAACTTTTTGTAAATGATTAAAATGAAATGTAGGTCGTTATAACATTCACATACATACATACATATATGTGCACTTGGATATATGTAGAAGCAATAATATAGTTCGTATGAATCAAACAATAATCAGCAATATCTTCTTGCTCGCCGCGATTTTGCTTACTTTGCGTATGAACATATTTTATATATATGGACAAACACATATTAAAATACTGCAGTTCATTATTATAACCGCACCAAATGTGGCAGTTAACAGTACTCTTCTCTTCAACATTGAAAATGTATTAGCTAGTGCTGCTCCACAATTTCTTTCATCTTCGAGATTTTTTATTTAAAATAAAAACTACGCAATACCTTCTGTAGAAAATTTGTCAAAAATCAACGGTTATAAGTACCCAATTCACATTTTCACTTTATTGCACGATTAGAAAACTGCATACTGGAAGAATTATACAGGGAATGGTTATAATTTTGAGATGACATGTATATAAACAAATATGTGCCTGCATGGATAATTATTCATACATACATACATAATGTAAGCGCACTTCCTTTTCTATTTATAAAACATTGAAAAAAAAAACGGTCAATGTTTATAAATTAATTAAGTAATTTAATTTGTTAGCGCATAAAACGCGTTTTGCATTTCAATTTTTGAAATTGAATACCTTCAACGGTGACAGTAAACCAAAATCCGTCAGCGTGTCGACCCTCCAATGGAGTGCAATAATTTTTCATTTTCATGAGTTTGTGTATGTAAGAATAGATGTACTTATATGCATGCATACATACATATATACATATATATAAATATATATATATACGCCTTTAGACAATTTGAGCGATTATGCGCATTCGCTGTATAAAAATACGATCAAAACGGCGTCACCACTGTTATAAGCAGTTAGTAGTTAGTAATAAATTATGAGTAATTGCTTAGAAAAATAGAAGAAAAGGAGTGAAGAACATACTACGAAAAGTATAGACAATGTTATCAGTTATCCGACACGCTTATTTTGAATTAAATAAAAAATGCTACAGATCTTATTTGTGCAAAGTTAAAAGGAATCTAATAAAAAACCCTGAATCATTTTATGACTTCGTTAACTCTAGGCGCAGAGTGACTAGTTTTCCGTCTGCTATGAAATATCAAAATACCGTTTCTGGTGACTCCCAATCAATTTCCAACATGTTTGCCCAATTCTTCAGGTCAAATTACTCCATTAACTCGCCTCTGAGCAAACCTTATCCATATAAACTCTGTTCCCTCACCTCTGCTATTATTCCGCAGATATCTTCCGAGGAAGTATTTTATTATTTGAGTAACTTCAAAGAATCATTTAAGGCTGGCCCCGATTCGATCCCGACGTGTTTCCTCATAAACTGTGCTAAACATATTTATGTGCCCTTAACTAATTTATTTAATCTTTCTCTTAAGCTTGGGATTTTCCCTTCAGCTTGGAAAGAATCATTCATTATACCACTTTATAAGACCGGGAGTAGGCCCTCTATAGAAAATTACCGCGGTATAGCTAAGCTTTCTGCTATTCCTAAATTATTCGAAGCTATTGTTGTTGACCATTTAACGTATTCCATATCCTCTACAATTTCTAACACACAACATGGGTTCTCTAAGGGTAAATCTACCGTTACAAACTTGCTTGAGTTCACAACTCATGTTTCAAATGGATTCAGAGAATTTATGCACACTGATGTTATATACACTGATTTTAGTAAAGCATTCGACAGAGTAAGTCACTCTTTACTGATCCATAAACTCGATCTCCTTGGTTTTCAACCTAATCTCCTTCGTTGGATGTCTTCTTACCTCAATGACAGAACACAACGAGTTCTTTTTAAAAATAGTTCCTCAAACATTATTCATGTTTCTTCAGGGGTCCCGCAAGGAAGTCACCTTGGTCCGATTCTGTTTTTACTTTTTATAAATGACTTACCTTCTGTAATAAATTATTCAAAAATTTTATTGTATGCTGATGATGTAAAGCTTTTTAGATCGTATCATTCTGTTGAGGAAAGGTCCTTACTACAAGCGGATTTAAATAGCATGACTAACTGGTGTGAAATAAATTACATGCCACTAAACCTTAAAAAATGTAAAGTAATGTGCTTTTCTCGCAGGATAGTTCAACCAGCTTCTTATGAAATATGTAACAATAACCTCGAACAAGTGTTTAACTTTGTTGATCTTGGAATTACAATGGACCCGAAATTTAATTTTAATCTTCACATAAATGTTACAGTTAACAAAGCCAAGGGTGTTTTTGCATTTGTAAAACGGTGGTCAAAAGAATTCAATGACCCTTACATCACGAAGGCTCTATTCACAACGTTAGTGAGGCCCATACTGGAATATGGATCTGTTGTTTGGAACCCGCGCTATCAAGTTCATTCCGACAGAATAGAGTCAATTCAAAAACAATTTCTACTTTTTGCTTTAAGCAGACTTTCACATAATTTCAAAACAACATCCCCGCTTATGCCTAACTCTGTCTTATTTGTAATTGTGCTCTTACCAGTATAGACCTCAAAATCATACATAATTCCACTGGCGTCATTTCGTGCAAACATTTTTATACCCTATTTGTGTGGTTTACTACTAATATATTGTTTTAGACTGTTTTTGCACTTTGTTGGAATAAGAACCTCGTCAATGGAGTTCATCTCTTCAGGTTCAACTTTTAAAAAGTTTTCCCTTACGGCGGTTAAGTATGGACGTATCTTGAACAGACGATCATACTGCGGATCAGATCTTTCTTTCATTTCGTTGTTATCATTTAAATGGAAATTCTTTTTTAAGATTTCAAATCTATTTCTTGGCATCACATCAGCAATAGGTGGGAATCTTGTGGATTGAGCCCAATACATTCGGTACTGTGGCATGTGTACTACACTGGCTAGTAAATTTATTCCAATAAATTTGGACATTTCAGCAAAATCTGTTTTCACTGGATTATTCGGTGTATTTTGTATGGAATAAAGGTTAGTTTGGTAAACGATATCAGAAAGAATTGTATCAGAAAAAAATTGCTTGAAATACTCCAATGGAGTTTTTTCGGTATTATTTTCAGAAAAAGTTGACTCGAAATGCCTTTCAATATGTTCGATATCAACCTTACGCCATTTCAGTTTCCGGTCAGTTGACTGATTAGTCGTTTGAACATCTTCCTGAAGCTCCGATGAAATTTCGAGGTTATTTTGCTCTAAATTAACAAATGTCAATCAGTATTTTTTGGATTAATTTAAAACTTACCAAAAGCCGTTATTATAGCTGACTCTTCTGAGAGAACTTCCTTAGTGTTGCTCGATGCTTCTAACAAAACATTTGCTAAAATTTCGTATTCGTCAACATTTTCGTCGTCGTATTCCTCTTCTGATTCATCTCCCTCCAATATTTTCAAAATCTCTCTTTGATTATCCCGCAAATTCCTTCTAGAGTGCGACATTAGCTATGATAAAATGTAAAAACAATTAGCCACCAAGGCACTTGTAAAGCTAAAAGGGCGCTACAAAATTGTCAAAATGTGTATACATTTTATCCCAATGTAGCCATATGGCTACCAACCAATTTTTTAACACATTTACACTATGGTATGCACTTTTCACCTTTTTTTTGCTGAAATGTATTCTACAAGCATTAACTTACACGAAATTATTTTTTTATACCAATAAATAAATGTATTTTGTTAATTAGATGACTTTGAAGTTTGTCAACTAGCGGACTGCGAAAAACACGTGGATCGCCAACTATTTATAACAACATTTCAATGTTGCCAATGAAAATTAGAAACATAGGGGAATAAATCAGTTTAGGAGTGTTGCCTCTTACCATTTGTTATCTCTTAAATGAAGAAATTCGGTAACTTGGCGTTTTTATAGAACTTTTAAATTTGGTAGCCATATGGCTACCATGGGAAGGAAAGGGTTAAGGAATTTTCGTTGGGATTCTCAGTACAACCTGCCGCCATATATAAGTCGTTTAAAACTCATTAATCTTCCTACACTTGCTAGTCGCAGAGAAATGCTAGGCATTGTATTTTTGGTCAAGTTACTTACTGGCTTGATCTCTAGCCCATCTCTTCTTGGCGAAATAAAACTAAACGTTCCCTCCAGAATTTCAAGACATTTCCGGCCTCTCTTTCTGAAGCCATGTAAAAGTAATTTTGAGTTAAATAAGCCACTCCGTAGTTTGTGTCAGGATTTTAACACTCACTCCGGTTCTTTTGATATTTCAGACTCACTTTTTTACATAAAGAAAAATATACTCAATTCTCTGAATAATTAATACATACATACATATACATATATTACTATTCGATCAGCTGATGAGCATTTGTTCTGTAGCTGAACAGTTTTAGATCTCGACACTTAACAAACCTCTGCCTTTCATGACTCGGCGCAACATATATGAAAAAACAAAAATTTTTTTTTTATATATCCGTGCGTCATGCGGATGCGCCCCTCGCGTCGGTCGGGCGGGTATGGAGGGATAAAACCGTTGGGATTATTATTATTATTAATGTAGTTTATGGAAAACTCAAATACTTAATAATGAAATAAAAGAGTAATTCATTTGTGACATCACGGAATAAATCATAAACAAAAAGAATCTGAGATAATTTTTTTTTGATTTTCTTTCTGCTTATAAAACATTTTTTTTCTGTAAGATTTAGCTAATTATTTGTAAAAAATTTGAATTTGAAAAATATTGGAAAATTTCGGTCATCTTGACGTGGAGCACTCCATTTTATTACTCAAAATGAGATCAATTGCAACGATGCAGCGAATGGTTAATACATCTAAAAAGGATTCATGAATGATGACATTTTTTCTATTCAAGGTGTCAGAAAATCGGAATTTTTTGTGCAAAAAATTAAAATGTGCACAGAAGATTGAAATTTATTCGTTCCTGAAGATTGACAATTTTCTTTTTTGATGTTGTTGAAACCACACTACCCTGCACAAATTTGAGGACCAGGTTGTCTAATGAGACAATATTTTAAAGTAGCTTCAAAGGGATCTGGTTACATACTGGTTACATGTTATGCTGCATAGGACCATATCAAGCGCACGTCGATCTTCGTTTCTTATTTCTTTCGTGAATAGTCGGTACTTTTGCTTCGGTCAGCTGTATTGCCAAATGTTAAATGCAAAGCAAAAAAAGTTTTTTTACAATTTTTTTTCTATATATATTAATTAAAACTTCCGACTTTATTTCTCGTTTAGTTTTGACACAAATTAATTTTTTGCAAAGTTTTACTAAAGCGTAATACGAATATGTAAAACCTGATTACTCTCAATCTGGTAATACCTCAGAAGTTCAAACCGCCGCAACTATACTTTGTTAAAAAAGAGTATTTTATTGAACCCGAAGCAAAAATACCCTAAGATTTTCACCTCAAATGAATCAGAAACACTTTTAGAATTCTCGCTTCTCGAAGAAAATCGAAAGCGGTAGCATTGCTAATTTTGTTTTTATTGTAGAATGATATTGAACCAAAAAATTTAATCGATACCGAATTTCATATGAAAAACATATTCTGTTATAAAAACGCTGATAATTCAAACATTTAAGTAATTTAAAGAGAACCACTGGCAACTCTGCATCCGTAAGCTTAACAGTTGGTGATAGCGATGAATCGATATTGTAAAAGTATCGATACTTTGACTCGCTTTCGGTATCGCTATAGAGTATCATTTTATTGTATTTTTAATTTATAAAATGAAAAATTTTATTTGATCATTGTTTTGTTACATCGTCTTAATCGTCGAAATCAATATAATTTAGCAACACACTTTTAAATTGCTTAGATATATGTATATGCATATGTAGAATTTAAAATATGTCTAATAATATAAAACTATATGTGATAATAGAAGTTTAATGAAAATAAATATAAACAAGTAAGAAAAGCTAAATTCGGGCGAAACCGAATTGTATATACCTACCCTCGCGATGTATTTTTGCATTGGCGGTGCCCATAATTTCATAAAAACCCCGTTTCTTTGTTTCAAATCGCAGCTAGAATTAACCTTTACTCAATTTCTTCCAATAAATACTAAAAACGAAATTTTCTGCATTTTCCAAAATTTCCGCTATGTGGAAGTTGGGCGTTGTATGGTCCGATTTCAAAAATTATTGACGGTGATGCTAATGATATCAAGGACAATATGTTCACCAAATTCTGTGACGATACCTTACTTCGTTATTGAGATACCTACTGACGTTTTTTTTTATAAGTGGGCGTGGTATCCGCCCGGTTATGATCCGATTTCAAAAACTTTCTACGATAATAATAGCGATATCAAGGTAAAGATGTCCACCAAATTTTGTGACGATAACTAATACTGTTATTGAGATACAGAAAATTTGTCATAAGTGGGCGTGGCAACGCCAAATATTTTATTTAATGGATATCGAAATTTCATTGAGATATCTCAATTTTTTCTCAAATTATTGTAACCACGGACAGACGGACAGACTAAATCGTATATACTATGTCTATATCTATCTCGATTATTTTTTGCTGTTACAAGCAACCGTTATCCGAACAAAGTTATAATACCCTTGTGTACAAGTACGCTCGGGTATAAAAATGAGTTGTTAAACTTCTACAACAAAATTAACTACCAACAAAATTTCATGAAATCTTCATGAAGATGGCATAACGCCGAACCCGGTTTGCTTTAATACCAAACTTGACAAGGTATGACGGAAAATTGTTCCCAAATTCAAAAGATTGACAATAATATTTCGCAGTAATAAAGTTGGCAAATATTTTTTTAAATATTATTTGAAAAAAAAAAAACACTCCGTCTAGAGCCGAGTGAGTCCATGCATCATGAAATTTTCCTATAGATTTCTCCATTTTAGTCAGAATGTATTTATATATGTACAATTAAAAACGGGGAATAAAGGTTTTAAATTATACATTAGCTAAAAATTTAGTTATCAAATTTATATCTACATACATATATTCTTTCAGTTATGAAAAAGGTTAAATATACTAAAATCTTTTTTTAATTGAAGATTTTTTGATTATGTTTCTTAATTTTATTTTGCTTTATTTTTTCCGTCTTCTTATTTTATTTACTTTTATTTATCTACCTAGTTTTGCTTATTTTTTCTATTTGCCTTTGGTTAGCAACAACTCAAACAAAAATGCTATTTTGACTGCTCGCTTTGCAATTTGTCAACTGTTGCCGACTCTCGTCGCTCACCGGCTCACCGGCAATCGAGGTCATTCATACACATTTGGCTACTGTTATAGGTATTGTAAATTTATTTTATTGTTACAAATACACTTATGGATGTTGTACATCTGTACGTATGTATTTATGTATTTATAAAAATGTTTAACTTCTTTGTTACCATCTCCGAAAGGGCAAAAGTAATGATTTTTGGTATAAGTTTTCTTTGTCCCTTGTCAAATTGTTTTTTGGCGATCGAATAACGGGATTCGGCACAATTTTGGATTATGTTAAATAAATCCTTTTACGTCTTAAACTTTTTTTGCCGAAAAATCTTCTAAGAACTAGCAATTGTAACTACGACTTTAGTTCCTACTTTAGCTAAAATTAAATCTGAAGCTATGGTCTTAAAAAGTGTAATTTTGTATGTATTTTTGGCATTTCAATAATTTAGCTGCATACCTAGTATACCTTTACTTAATTTGGTTTTCTTTTTTAACCCGACTTCGACGAAAAAACACTCGATGTAAAATGACGTAGTAGAGTGTTTTTTAAAAAGTGAAAAGTTATTTGGTCGATTGCTTTGGGATTTTATTTGCAACTTATTGCTTGTCGTAATTTATTTGATTCAAATAAACTCAATATTTTTGTTTATCTGTTTATTTATTCATATATTTCAAGTCATTTAGGAACAATTTTATATAAGGATAACAGCTATCAAATTAATGAAAATTAGTGAAATTTAATGAAACTTGTAATAGAGTTGTAAACTATTCAAAGCACAAATACGTAATATATGTTATAATGATTTAGCCAACTTTTTAAGTTAAGATTCGGCATGGTTGTAAATATTTTTTATTTTCATTTGTTCATTAATACAAATGTTTAAAGACACATAGAAGCAAATATAAGAAGATTTTACTGGAGCGACTTACCATTTTCCCCTCACTAAATACATTTACTATTATTATTTTATTTATTTATTTAATTTATATTGGTTCTCTATATTCTAGACTCTTTGTTTTATTAAGATTTTTTTACACTTGCTAACTTTTTCTTAATATCATATCAAATTAGTGTGTTTATATATTTACTCACTTACTTACTCACTCGTATATATGATAATGTACATATGTATGTATGTAGTTTTTAAGCAGATTCCAGCCAATTTCCTCTGTTTCAGATATATAATTTTATTTTCCAACAAATCCAACATCAAGCCAAGAGCCAAACTTTGTAGAAAATTAAGAAAAGTAGTCATCAATCTACCTTCGATTCTAAATGCATACCCCTATTTTTTGGATTTTTTTTAACACGCAGATTTATAGCATGTTTTAGTAAAATAAGGCGCACGTTTGGCTACTAATTAGCGTTGATTTTTTAAAATTTTTGTTAGAACAATTCTGAATTTTGGGCAGATCATTATTTTTTTTTTTCAAATAGAAAAGAGAAGAGATTCAAAAATCAAACGTATTTTGTAGCCACTTGAAACTTGAACTTGATTTTACAATAATTGAATAACTTCCTAAAATTTCGCCTTTTCTGTGCAATAAACTTTTTGCACCTAATATTATTTTGAAGAACGTGTTTTTTATGCATTTGTTCAAGAATATATTTATGTAGATATGACTCGTTATATTTGTTAAAGAAAGACTCGTACATGCAAATGTATATTTTTCGTACTTGCTAAAGATGCAAACAAATAATAATATATAAACAATAATAATAAAATAACAATTAATACTCACATATAAAAAACAACGCGGTAATCATATTCCAGTCAGCAGCATTAATAGAAACAATTTCGTAAAAATACATTCGCAATCGATTTCTTTGTATATTCTTTATGCTATATCTTTAGTTAAATTAGTGAGCAATTTTAACACCCATCAAAAGACTAACAGCTATAAATTCTCAGTACATATTATACAAAATAATTGTGTAAAATAGGCTTATTTTTGTTGCTTATTTTTTTTATGCAGAAGTCCGATGACAATAACGATTTCGACAGCTGCTGATGACAATGTTCTGAAAGGCTTAAAAAAATGGGCTAGTAAATGTTAATATTTTATAGTTTTATTGAGCTCAAGGCCAGTTTATGGAAGATTTGTTTGTGAAAAAACAACAACAGCTTTCAATGGTTGAAGTTATAGTACTATTTCGGAAATCACCACATTTCCTCATCAGACTTCTTTTGATTATTAAATCTTCCATAAACTGGCCTTGAGCTCAATAAAACTATAAAATATTAACATTTACTAGGCCAACAGAAAAATGAACAAACATTGTAAAAAATTTTATTATTATTTTTTACTAAGTTTTTATTCAATATTATTTATTTCTTCTGCGCTATATTCGAGTATAGCTTCAGGGCGCTTTCGCTTCAGACAAGAGGCCTTGTGGTACCGATTTTTCACTGATTTCATTGCATAACGCAACTGGTGTATGCACTCTTTTTCTGAAACTCTAAGTTTCTGAGTAGCTTCTGAAAAGAAAGTATTAAAATTACATGCTATATTCGTGCAGAAAGTGTATGCATGTATGTATGTACACTTGTAATAATAAAAATATGTACATAGTTCAATTTATTTTTCTTTATTGGTTTTTACTAATTTTCTATAAAATTCTATATTTTATTCTATATATGGGGATTCTTAGTCAGTAATGTTGGTAAATAACCTTTTATTGCATTAATTTCCGATTTTAAACTTTCTGTCGCAGCAATATTTTCTACCAAAATACATTTTAGCTCTTCTACATATACATATTTCCTTTCAGTTCCAATATAGTCCCTGACATTTTTAAATTAATACGTATGAATGTATTAGTTATTTAAAATTTTCTTAATTTTTCTATTTTAAATTTCTATTTTTACTAGTACTTTTTAAATAGTTAAATAAATAAAAAATAGGTAAATATATGAAAATTGATTATCTACAGTGAAGTTAGAAAATATTTAATTAGTTTGAATAAGTCTGAGAGATACATACATACCTCTTAAGTCACGAATTTCAAGGCCATTTCCTGATTTATAAATACACACTAGTTTTAATATTATGTATTTTCACTACTTTATTTATTTTCGTTTTATTATTTGTATTTATTTTTTAGCTTATTGCTTCTGAATAGCACTTCACTCACTGAATTCAACTTAACACTAAATCAAACAATGCAAAACATAATTATTCAATGGAAATTTCCACTGAAAGTAACGGGATTTAGTTATTCCATTTTGCATTACCCGTAATCTGTCACGGAAGGGGAAAAAATTTAGGTAATGTAAACCAACGCGTTTATCGGATTCTTATTCTACTATGCATTACCGGTAATGCGGAAAAGAAGGGAAAGCAAAAATAAGGCATTCTAAGGCAATGCCTTCTGGAACACATTACTTTAAAAAGCGATTACCGGTTTTTTGCTGGGATATTACATACAAGCACAAGTACAGTTTACCTCTACAATAGTGTTAAGGAGGAAAAATTTGCAGATCAAACCCGTACATTGTCTTCATTTTAGCAGCAGTCTCCAAATGAAACAGATGTTGTTGTTGAAATGTTTCTTCATTTTTTTCCGCTAGAATTAGGCAATGTTTCCATGTGTCCAAGAATTGGTAGGTATGCGACTTTTCCATAATATTTTTTTTATTAATTTATTGTTAATAGAAATAAAATAAAATAAATTTTAATTTGATAGAGTCAAAAAATCATTAAAGCTTTTTAGAAGAATTTTAATTTATAAAACTAAATGTACAAATTTTTAAAACTATTAAAAACTTAAATTAGATTCGTTTTTTAATTTTGCAGACAGTCTTTATAAAAAAAAATTTACTGTACCAGCTTCGTTTTTGTTAATCTGTTTGTGTAAAGTTACTGAAAGCTGCTTGAATTTATTGCGTAATTTCGAATTAAAAAAAATCAAAATTGTTAGTACGAACAAAATTAATGTATTAGCTTTGCAAAGGTGTTAATTTAACCTTAATCTAAAATATACAGGATTTTATTAAAATTTTATTAAATTTAGAACTTCCTAAAAAAATCATTTCAATATTATGAGTTGATTTTTGATAATAATAATAATAAAATTGTCAAAAATCAGTGGAAATATGTGGCCACTTGACATCTACACGTTATTATGCAAAAATGTAATGAACTTCATAACTACAAACTCCAGAAATGATATAACTAAAAAAAACGAGTTTTGACGAAATTTAGAAAAATATATAAATTTGTATGAGGTTTTGAAAATGCTTTTTAATGATTTTTTTAATAAAAATGAACTGTATTTTAATTCAAAAGTACTGAAAACTTGTGTAATATCTTTCAAATGTTTCTCTAGTGTAAAGACAGTTTTGAGATTTTTAGGAAAAAAACAGCCAAACAGAAATAAAATGTTTTATGAAAAAACAAAAAAATATATTTAAATGTAGTCATGATTAACTTTTCTGGTGAAATGATTTGTTTACTTACTCAATTTTATCCGCTCTTTTACCTCATCACCATGTGCACTTTTGTATTAATCTGCTAATCTACTTTCAGAAAACATGTTTAATGCTTTCTTCGTTCATTTATTTATAACACAATTTTTACGTTGCTGCAGCGCAGCATTTTAATTTTTTCTATTTACTTACTTTGCGATTTGAACTTTTTTGTACACGAGTTTCTAATGGCTCTCCATGTTGTTGGTATGTATGTATATGAATGTACGATATTGTTGCAATTTTCCTGTTTCACCTAACCTCTTTTAGGCTATGTCTGATTTTCAATTGAACACACACACAGACAAAGCCTAGTAGAGGCTAGATTCAGTTCAAGAATGTTTCAGTGTTTCAAGTGCTCGTACATCAACAAAAGCGTTGAAATGAAGAGTTGGTTGGCACCATAGAACTGCAGTTCTATAAAAAATAAGCGCACACACACATGAACTTATCAGCGCTCAAACGTTACGCGGTCACGCACTTCACACATTAGTTGTACAAAAACAAAAATTGGCACGCACGCGCAACTAAAAGCGGCATTAACGCAATCGCAATGAACGTCGTTCGCGTACAACACAAAACATAAAATTCGAAAAGAAAAAAAAACGTATCACAAATGAAGAAAGTAGAAAGTGTTTGCGGCCGCTACAAAATAAATTGGGGAAAAAAGTAAATTAAGAAATAAAATTGTTAAATAGCGAAAAAATCGGCAGTAAATAGTACATTTTGTAACGCTTGAACGAGCTAAAATTTATAAGTCTGTATATAAATACGCAAAGCGACTTTTCACTGAGGTAACAAATTAAAAAAAAAACACAAAAAACAGCAAATCAGCACAAAAGCAAAAGTGAAGCGCTTTAGTAGACAAGTCAGTTTATAAATTTTGTTGTTGCTTTCAATTTATAAGAGTAGAAAGCAAAAATCAGGTCGAGCAACGCCCACTGTAAGTCGGTCAGCGGGCAAAGTAGTAATATCTAGTGGCAACAACCAGCTGCACAACAATAACAACAAGAACCATATACTCGTACGTATTATACGACGAAAAAAAAAAGCTTGAATAGCAATTACATACAAACATGCGGCTGTGCAAAAATTAAAGCGACAGCTGTTGTGGCGCCGAAATTGCGCCTTACTCACTCACTGATCGTGCGCCGCCGTCGCCCGACGCGCGCGCCCATCCACCTACCATTCAATACTTACCGGTCGCGACGGCATTGTACTTTTCGTGCATGCGCAGCACTTTCACTTTCCAACAACAAACGTGCACAAAACCATGCGCTGCGAGTGCACGCGCACTACACAGTAAATTTCCAATAACGAAATAAAGCAACAGTTCACTATGCACTCGTGAACCAAATGGTACAGTGGACGCAACATGATGAATTGGTGGTGAAAATTTGCCAAACGAAATTTTTAAACTTATGAAATTATGAAAATATTAACATATTTTTTCATTTGCTCGTTTTTGTAAAAACAAATTAATTTTTTTTTCAGATAAGCCTCGATGTACAAAAAATTTTTTTATGGCCAAAGAAATGGCTATTGTTTGAAAATTATTTTAAATTTTTACTGAGCATTTTTTTTAATGTTATCTACCTAATTATTTTCTATTTTCTTTGGTTTTCTATAGTTTGAGTATTTTTTTTTTTAATTTTAATGTGAAATAGGTAGAAAAAATATGATTTTTCCTCAAAAGCTATTCAAAATAAATTTCTGTTCAATCTACTTTTCAAAAGTATCACAGCATTGCTACTAACTCTTTGCACAAACTTCATCTATAATAGTATTTAATAATGTATATTTTCCTTGTAGCGTAAAATATTTCTATCCTCATTAATATTTAGAAAGTTTTAATTTTTATATCTTTCAGAATTTGCTCATTTTAAGAACACTGTTGCCGCCCGTCTTAATGTATCATTTTTATACCGAGCCATTTTTTGCACCGTCGGGCACATGGACTACACACCAATTGCCATCAACTGCAGTACAACAAAACGATAACCAAAAAATCAAACTATAACCACAACAATAAACAAATGTGGCGAACAACAACGAAACAGCTGTCAAATATGATTTCATCTCTGCGCTTACGAGTACAACGAAGAAAGTCAAATTGTGACAGACGTTGACGGCGACACGGTCGCCATGCTGACGCGTCTATTGTGGCTGGATGACGCGCTGGATGACGCGCTGGATGAAAACGAGCTTCATGTACATTCATATAAATTGTACATACTATACATCATTTACTTATAATAAATATTTAATGTGTAGGTAATTATGCGCTTATGTAGTTACTTATCTAAATTTATTTTGTAGCAGTCGGAGCAGAGGAACGTGCTCCAAAAATAAACACAATGAATGCATGCCAATTTGCGATAAAATGTCTTTAGAAAACAGAAAATTATTTTGACTTTGTCAGCTTGTTTATACTACAAAAGTATGTAAGTTTAAACATATGTGTTGAAATGCTAACAACCAGACAGTACAGCAATATTATCCCAGCAAAGAAATTTGACAAGCTCTGCATTAGCATTGAAAATATTCGATGAACCAGTTCGAAATTCGAAATTAATATTTAAGTGAAACAAAGGCACGATTTCGTTCGGGCTGCCATTACTACGAAAATACGGCAGGACTTGTTACTTTTATTTTCAGCTTTGAAACGACGACATTTCGAAAGCAGTTTTCACTGAACTACAGAATGCATTCAATGCCAATTCATGAACTTAAATGTAAGTAATCTAGTTTCAGCTTGTGGAAAAATAATAATTCCTGGTGAAACTTACTAACAAACTAGCTACGAGAACTGTTTTATTGAACTCTTCCTTGAAGGCGACGATCGAGTGAGCTCATCGGTTGATTAGCATAAAAAAGTGTAAAAGTCGAAGGGCTTGAGTAATCACTAGTTCGAGGCCTGGTGCAGTGCACTGCTGGGATCAAATCACCACATTACATACATACGTTCTTATATAATTGTTTACATACAAATCAACGCTAATGCTTCACTAATATGTGACAAATTTCACAACAGAAAAACTGTAATCGTATACTATTAGAATAAATATTATTCATAAAATGAAAGAAAAATCAAATTCCTGTATGTATATGAATGATTTTAATTAGAAAAACGTAATTATTTAAAACTGAGTACATAAGAAGTTAGCGCTTATGTCTATTTATCTAATAATTTTCTGAAGAACTCGGCATGTATGTAGCTTGTGTTTTCTTAAAAAAAATAATAATATGTTCTCAACTTCAAAATCAAAATGAAAACGTTTTCAAATCAAACCAACTTCAAGCCAGGCTAGGGGAACATAAGAACTTGACTTTGACTTCAAATGTCAGTATGCCCCAAATTTCTTTAAATTGAACGTATCAACACGTTTAAAGTGTCCATTAGGCTTTTGGAGGCGCTGACAGGGTAAACATATGCTACTTTAGAACAAATAATAAAAACTGACTATGCTCAATGATAAACTGCTCTTTAAACTCACTGCATAAACAACGCTGTCCTGTGCAGTGAATTCCAATATAAAGGGTTTTTGAATAGGGACGCTACAAAAGTAGATCGATAGGGACAGCAAACGACGCCATATTTTTTCCCGCTCTCTTGACATTTCTCTTCAGTAAAG
The DNA here is from genome assembly GCA_963971545.1 of Philophylla caesio. Classification (NCBI taxonomy): domain Eukaryota; kingdom Metazoa; phylum Arthropoda; class Insecta; order Diptera; family Tephritidae; genus Philophylla; species Philophylla caesio. Next base: position 96,128,066 of record OZ020608.1, on the reverse strand, counting down.
TTTGCCATTTCATCATGGAAAGATATACGATTCAACAACAAGTCGAAATTATTCAAGTTTACTACCGAAATTCGGAGTCAGTGGCCTCAACTTTAAGAGCGCTACATGCTATTTATGATGAGGCTCATTTCCGGCTGAATGGCTTCGTCAATAAGCAAAGTATGCGTTATTGGTCACACAGCAACCCACACGTACTCAATGAGTTACCATTGCATCCCGAAAAAATTACGGTTTGGTGCGGTTTCATTGGGGCGGCGGCGTCATTGGGCCATACTTCTTCTTTAGTGATGATCAAGACCGGCACGTTACTGTGAATGGGAATCGCTACCGCTCAATGATAACCGAATATTTTTTGCCCGAACTGGATGATATGGACTTGGACAATATGTGGTTTCAACAGGACGGCGCCACAAGCCACACACCGAATGCCACAATTGATTTATTGAAAACCAAGTTTGGTGAACGTGTTATCTCACGAAATGGCCCAGACAATTGGCCGCCTCGGTCGTGCGACTTAACGCCGTTAGACTATTTCTTGAGGGGCTACGTCAAGTCTATGGTCTATGCCAACAAGCCAGCGACGATTGATGAACTTCGTACGAATATCTAACGTGAAATTACAGCAGTATCGGCCGATTTATGCTTGAAAACTGTCGAAAATTGGGTTCAGCGACTGGACTTCTGCAAGCGTGCCCGTGGTGGCCATACAAAAGAAATCGAGTTCCATACATAATGGCATCGAATATATTTTCGCAGGAATAAAGAATTTTATTGATATCCAAAACCGTTTTATTTAAAAAAACTTTTGTAGCGTCCCTATTTGATAACCCTTTATAAGTTTTATTTATAAAAAAAGCCCACACCTTTTTAGCATTTTTCTTCATGTTTTTTTCTTCACCACTTATTGTCAAATTTTCGGAAAAAAATAATTAAAAATTTTTTTTTTTTTCAAATAAAAATATAGAAATCAACTGTGTACTCAAATAAAATGTAAGAATTACTGGAGAAAAAGTTTGTGCTTTTTATAAAAAGTTGTTAATGGTTTTTTTTTAATGTGTACTATGCTATAAGCTTGATTCTAATGGTTTCTCTAAAAAAATGTATGTAATGTATTTTGAAAGGAAAATTATAAATTTTTTATTATTGTACAAGAAAAATTTTCTGCTAATGCTTTATGAAGCAATATAATAAAAATAATCAACAATTTAATATAAAAAACCCGTACAAAGTCAAATTGCACTTCAAGTCATAAACGTATAAATTATTTTGCTTATCTGCTAAGTATTGGAGGCATGTGTGTATGTACGTATGCACATTTGTTTCTAAATTTGCGTTTTCATTATTATTCTCAAGGTTGTTCTCTTTTTTATTTATTTAACTTTTTTTTTCTTGCGGCGAACATAAAAAGTTCAAGTTCAAAGCTAAACTAATTTGAGAACATTTAAAAACAAAAAATATATACAATGAATGTATGTATGTATGTATATTGGACATTGTACATACGAGCATATTTATCAAATGTGTGCAAGTCAGCAAGTAGCGCCGTTTATCGCCATACAAACACACTCACTTAAGCAAATATTAATCTAATGCTTGCGTATAGCGATCACGCCCACACTCGCACTACCACTCACACCCAAACGTTCTCTCCCCATTTGCCGTACACTTTGAATAATGCTCCAAGTGAAAGAGCAACAAAACTGTACGTACTGATAAGCGTAACGTTTATTATTTTTTTTTTTAATTTTACCCAACTCAGCATTTTTTCACACCCTAACAAGTTTGCATTTGACTTTTCATTTTATTTACAAACGGCTTTATTTAACTTGTGCGCACAGCCTTTTCACCAGCGTCCATTCTACGCCACGTCTCAACCACAACTGAGCCAACTAACTGCTTGATCGTAGCTTAATTGATACAAAACATTTTAGCCAAGTTGCGGTGAATGGATAGAAAGCAGCCAACCGACCGAGCGACTGATCGACCAACCGTCCGATTAACTAAGCAGCGCAGACTTAACGCTCTGAAAAATTATGAGCGCAATCCAAAATATGCATGCGATATGCATATATGTAGATACATAAATGTACCTACATACGTTCATATGTATGTACTTCTCGGTTCGTATAATTAGTAATCTTGTACGGCTAAACAGCCAATTAGCTGCCAATCGTTGCCGTCGCTGCACGCGTTAATCTTATAATTATTGCAACAATTTATTTGCATTTAAGCAGCTACGAGTACACAGTTAAGACATCACGCTGATCATTTGATGTGAGCTCTCTTCCTCGCCCGCTCTATCGCTCAAAATCTTGATCTCGCAAATACATAGCTTGCCAGTGGAAAAAAAAACTTATCACCCATACTCCCACCAAAGCGCCATCACTGCCACAACTGTCCACACCCATTCCTATTTTATTCCCTATTACCGTAGATCATAAATCGCCGAAGAGCTTAGAAAGTCACTCACTCGATCAGCTTACGCTCAAATGCTGCTCAGCTTTCACGATCGCGTTGATTCGTTTGTGCTCCCCCGATAGCTGAGTTGTTTGTTACTCTCCACTTACACTAATACCGCTGTAATTTCTCAATTTGTGGCTTGGTGTTAGTTTTTCCTTTAGGTTTTCTTCACTAGTTTTTCTCTACAAGGTTTCTCTGTAGTTTTCTGCCGGCTACGTCGACGTCATATTTCAACGGCGTAGCCACTACCGGCTTCACTATCAAACTATCGACCGGCTTGCCCTAATGAGTTGCTATTCCCGTTGTTGTTGGTTGTTGTTGTTGGTTGTTGTTGTTGGTTGTTGTTGTTGTTGTCTAATAGTATTTGACGACGTCATTTCTTGTTTATTTTTTCTCTTTTTTTCTATTGATGTTTGTAGTGTTTAGCTTTCCTAGGTAGCGACGATATTGCGTTAGTGTTGGCTCAAAAGAAATCCATGTCAGTAGAACACTCTCAATTTTATTTGGCGACCTTCCCGTTTGGTATTTACTCTTGCTCTGTACATTTGTTGTGTTGGTGTATTCGTACATTTGTATGTACATATTTATTACGTATGTATGTATGTGTCGTTTTTCTATTCCCAAATTTGTTACTTTTTTCTCATTTTTTTTTTATAAATTTCGTTTGTTTGTTCTATTTTTATTTTCGTTTGTTGGCGTGATTTGCTCGCTTTTTACTGTTGATAAGCGCGAACGTACATATCTTTGTGCATTGGACAATATGTAGCCAGAGCGTGTGATCGCCGGCGCCAACAAATTTTGCATATGTTAATGATGAAAAGTGTGCATGCATACATATATGTATTATAGATTTTAGATATTTATTATTCACTAGCTGTTGCGTTGATTTTTTGTCAGCAAATAAATAAATACATTTGTATATGTGCGTTATTTGCTTTCGACATTCATATGCTGATTAAATATATTTATTTTATGTTCCTTCGTTATGCAGATGTTCACAATTGCATAAATATGTATGTACATATGTATATTTATATAATTATTTACATAATACTTACACTGTGAAAATAATTTCCTTCAATTCTTAAATATTCGCTCAAAACTAATTTAGAGATAGTCAATTTAGACATTTCGTATTAAAAAAGGGCTGAATTTATCGAGATCATATTGATACACCCAGTTTAATTATGGATTATCTTTAATGCAAATCATTATTTTTTAATAGACCTTTACTTTGTGTTCTACTCAACCAACAAAAGTCACTTTTTTTTGGAAATAAATTTAATTTTTTTTTTTTTGTTAGTTGTATTAAGTCATTTTTGAATATACAAAATAACTCTTCAAATCTGGCATTTTCATATTCATATTCCGACATTCTGTTTTATTTATATATACATATGCATACATATATCATGCATAGAAAAATTTTTTGTTGCCCTTTAAATATTTGATTTAAAGCCGCTTTGTAAGGCATTGCATTTAGCCAAATATGGCTTGAGTTGAACTCGTAAGACTTTTAATATTTGTTTAAAACCTTCTTAAAGCGAATTCGTATATATTTATGAGATTTAGTAATCGACAAAAGGTTCTTGGACTGTTCGTAGAGAAACATTACTAAGCTGTTGCGAACGTTCATCACCATAAAGAATTTTAAATATTTATTAATGTATCGAGAATTATTTTTCACGAATTAAAATCGGTTTATCGGCATTGAAGTGAGTTCCTATTTAATTATAAGATAAAAATATAGAAGGTTTTTATTTGCTTAACTGTTTGAGATATATTTCTCCTTTTTAATTAGGATTAAATATTCACTGGCAAAATATTTGACAAGTTAAGAATCCTTCATGGCCATTTACGATTTTTGCGATGAGTTTAATGAACTCATAGCAGCTTACAACTTTTCTCTTAATATTTTAATAATCGCTTGGCGAAATTTTTTCAGATTTGAAGTGTAATTAAGTTGATTATTTTTTTAACATACATTTTTCCTTTATAAACTTAATTTTCCAGAACGTTTATAAAACCAACAGCTTAGAATATTCTTTCTATGTCAAGAGAGATTTTAAAAAGCTGTTAAAAATTCGAGCAATTTAAAGTAATCAGACGAAAATGTACTTTTTTTATTTTCTTTTCTTTTAATATTAAACTTTGATATTATCCCAGAGCCTACATTCTTCAGCGCTTATTTGCAGTTTATATATTAAAATGTATGTACGTATGTATGTATGTATGCAATATCCATATTCCTATATTCCAAATTTTTTTGACACTCACATAAATATTTCTATAAGTTATGAATTATTCATTTTAGTCTGTTATACAAAAAATCAACAACATTTAAGAATTTAAAGAGAAAATATTTCTTAAATTTGCATTCTTTACTACCGTTTGCTGTCACGCACACACACATATTTGTTTTAAAATTTTTGTTTCATGAATTTCCCAAATGCAGTTACCCACAATCACTTGCAAAATTTATGTTTTTTTTTGACAAGAAATGTTATTTGTTCGTTTAAAAATTGCACCACAATTACTTTTTAATATCTAAAAACAAAAAATGCTTGTTTACAAAGCATTATTAATTTTTTAAAGTATTTTTTCACTTTTTCCAAACTCCTTTTGCCCACTTGGTATGTTTCAAAATGAGTTTTTTATACATTTTTTGCTTTCTACGCTTTAGCAAACTCCTTTAATTAAGAATTTAAAAAAAAAAATTCAATCGTTGCAAGATATCCAGCTCAGCTGCGGCAGACAAACGATCTTAACACGCGCACTGCGCTCGTTTTAATAAACTCGAGTTTGTACAGATTTTTAGCTTTTATAGCCTGAAAGTGAAATATTCTCGCCATACATTCGATTCGCACAGCGTACAACAACACGATCGCGTCCGCTGCTGCTGGCTGCTACCACCACCATTGATATGCTTTGCTGTCGACCGCTGCTGCTGCTGCTGCGGCGGCGGCGGTGTTTTGGTTTATTTTTTGAGTGACTTTTTATTTATTTCATTTTTCATTAAGTTTTCTTTTTTATTTAATTTTTTTTTTTTATTGGCTCTTGGCGGCGACTGCGTTGCGATCAGACTTTCGTTCTTCCAGCACATTTCGCTCTGTTCGCTGTCTCAATTCTTTCTTTCGCTGCCAATGCTGCTGTTGGCTGCTTTATCTTTTTACGCTTTTTTCATTTTACGTTGTTGCTGTTGTTGCACTTACTTTATTCTTTGCGCATTATTGACTCAGCTCAACACACATCACACATTTTGATTCTCATTTTCGTAGCTTTTTTAACGCTTCTTTGCTTTCGTTACTGCTGCCGCAGCGGCTTATGATGATCGGTCTGCTCGTGTATTTGCTTACTTGTGCACTAACACATACGAATACCCCTATACATATGCGTATATATGTATATATACACACGCGCATCTGTATGCTTAAAACTAGGTGTGATTGTGTTAAGCGTTAATGTAGATTTCGAATTTTTAGCTTCAAGAACAGCACAACCAAGCGTTTTTTTTTCCTCTTTCATTTCGTTTATGCACTTTTTTCCTCTTTGTTGCTTCTGCTGCAGCACTGCGCAGCGCTGCGCTGTGAGTGCAATAAACGGACGCACACTTACGCATTCTTTGACTCAACTAACTCGTGGCTCATTCACTCAATAACGCTTTTTGGTGTATTCCGTAGTAGTTGTTGTTGTTGTTGTTGCATTGCTTGCACTTATCGCACAATTTGCTTACGCACAAACGTATAATAAAGACAAAAGCAGCAGCAGCAACAGCAGCAGCATTCGAAGCATTCACAATCTCAGAGGTTGCTCATACAACCGCGCGTCCCCTCGCTCAACGTTTATGAGCGGCAAATGTGAAAATAGAACATTTCTTATAACCGTTTTACACTTTCATCGTAAGCTTTTTGTATAATCGTAATTTTTAATGGCAGTTTACCTTTTACTCTCAATGGCTTTGTTATTGCATTTCAATTGCTGGCAAACATATACACATACAAGTATGTTTGTATGTACATAAAAACATGCCTAAGCATGTAAATGACTTGGAAGCATTTTCCTCATTTTCTTTCTTTTGTTTTTTGTTTTTTTTCATTTAAGCTACGCAAATTTTCAACAATCGCTTTCTACTTGATCCAGTTTCGGGCGGCAAGTTAGCTGCTATTTATTTAGTGCCAAAACTTTGGACTTTAGCTACTCGCCGCCACACACTTTTACTGCTGCTTGTTCGATTTTAATTTTTTTGTCGTATTTTATTTTCATTTTCAGCCTTTTGAGTTGTGATTTTCGCTTCAAACCGGCTTCGTCATTTTATAGTGAAAGCAGTTATTTATCCGTAAAGTAAAACTTCAAGTATTTAGGCAGTCATCTTGAACAATATTGATAAATAAATACATGCGCTTACTCACTAATACATGTTTTAATATATTTTCCATATTATAATACATTTTACCGCAATGTGGATGTACATACATACATATGTATGTTTGTTCATGTGAAACTGTGAGTTATTAGTTGTTCACGTTAACAATTCCAATAATCTTCAATTGAATTTTATAAATACGATTTGACGTAATGCGCTTTCGAACGCAACTCAACAGTATAAAGAGGAATTCGAGGTGGATTCTAAGTGACGTTAAAGCTGGATTTTCCATACGAGGGGACTAACGAAAGTTCGCTTATTTTGGGTTTTTTAATTATTTAGTAATAACCTTTCATATATATTTACTTATTTCAGTACTCAAGAACGATTATTTGTCGTCGATATCAAAAATAAGCTCTTTTACATTTGAATGTTAAGATTTTTTTTGGGCTTTTAAATCAATAAGAAATATGGAATAAACACAACAGTCCACTCGACGGCAGGCGTAACACAGCATGTAGCGTGTTGACTCTGCACACCTAAGGTCCTTGGTTCAAAGCTTGGGCTAACGGTGCAAAAGAATAAATATCCGAAATAGCGACTATAACTTCTACCATTAAAAACTGTTGTTTTTTCTTCCACAAACTAGCCTGGAGGTTAATAAAGCGTACAACGCGTCAGGTTAAAGAGCATTCAGTTTAACGTTCTCATCGTTAATACATTTTTTTTTTTTGTTGGAATCAGACACGGAACAACGCATGCAGAAAACAGCATTTAGATTACATGTCGTCCATTGTACTGTTTTCATGTTCCTTTTAATCTGTTTTAAAACTGCGGGATTTGTGGATAAATCTTAGCAGATTTTGGGTTGTCAAAGAGCTCAGGTGTTCGTCTCTCAACACGTCGCTACCAAATGCCTCAAAGCTAGTTTTGCAAAGGCGGAGCAGAAGCACAGAAAGTGTTCCGCCGTCTTTTCCTCTTCAAAACAGGATGGGCATATGGAGTTGTCATGTACGCATATCATTGTCAGGTGCCTATGCCACCTGAAGTGACCGGTCAGCAGTCCAACAAGCTGCCTGCAGTCTCGTCTGTTAAGCGAGAGCAAGTGTATCGATAGCACTTCTGAGATTGAAGGCAACATGAGTTTTGGCCATCTGCAACCTCTCGACTCCTCCCAGTCATTGCTGAGCGAAATATTCACCCAGTTTCTGATGATGGCATCGATAGCCGAAGGTAGGAGTGCTGTTGTTGGCAGCGGGCCGAGAAAAGCCTGATTCGAGCCAATTCTAGTAAATTCAGAGTAAAGCAAGTTCATTATGTTTACCAACATAGTTCAGTCGGGACTTCCATCGTCGAACTAGTTTGGATGTAGTTAGAGGGCTGGCCAAAGCCTCCCCCTTTTTTCCACCACGTAGTCCATGGCCTTGAGAATTGCAAATACTTCGGTCTGGAAGACCGAGGCATATGCCCCAAGGGAAAAGTGAAGCTAATACTCATTATCTTCTATAAAAACTCCAGATTCTGACCCACAGTCAGTTTTGAAGCCATCAGTAAAGTTCATATCGTTAATATACACTTAGAAGATAAATATGGCCTGTGGTGTAGAATGGTTCCATTTACAGAACTCAACCCAAAATCGGGAAGTTTATGATTTGTTTTTCAATTTTGTTTTACTGAAAACTTTAGTTACTTCCTTTTGTTTTATGTGGTATTATTTTAGTATCAATTATTGAATGAGATATGGCGTAAATTTTCCTAAATACCTGACAAAACGTCTATTGAAAATTATTGTAAAGTCATTGAAATTCCTTCTTTTATTGTCAAGTGGGCAGTACTGCATGCGGTTATGGCGAAACAAATCAATTCCAAATAGGGATTTAAAATGACAGCACATTGGCGCGGCTGTTGCTAACAATTCACTTTTAACGTTTCGTAAACTCAATTTTACATCTTTGTTCAAATTGTGGAATTGTGTTCCAAGAACAAAGAGTTCAAACATCTGTTAACGAACATATTAATTTGAATCATCTAAAATTGTAGAGGAACATTAACCGCTTAATCCGATTAAGTCTAGCGTATTTTAATTTTGATTTAAGTTCCTTCCAATTCTTGGGGCTACTGAAGAAATTATTACAGAATTTTCTAAAAAAAAAAAACCAATCAATGTTGTAAATATCTACCACAAGAAGAATATGTGGTAAGAGCAACCGAAAAACTAATTTTTTTCCTGCAAAAAAAAATATGGTTCAAAAATGTAGAAAATGTCAGGTACGTTGTACTGATAATGAGCTGATCATATTTAGATATTGACTTTGGTATGATCGTACGATTCTTAATATAATTCGTGATTATGATATTTCCAAATGCTTAAAAAATTTTGTCGAACTGCTAAAAGATTTGTGAACGCCAGAACAAAACGAAGGGGTTTAAAAGCTTTCCGCGGATCATACAGTCCGGTGTTCATAATGAGTATCTGTCATTGACCGAATCAGCCGTTGCTTATGTATCTCCTTACATACATAATAGAATCAAAAACCATTTTCAAAGTTACCTTTACTTACTTTATTACACTAGTTTTGCTTAAAATCGGTTTATTTTAAGCGTACATAATAGTATTTAGGAAATTTTCGATGAAATTTAAAATCGCTAAGAATATTTGCAATGATTTTTCAAAGTTCGCGCTCGAGGGCTTGAATACAGCTGTCAAGAAAAATCACAATAAATATTTTTCATTATTTATGTTGCTTGAAAAAGTCCTTTGCCGTTGCTGTACATTTTATTGAAGAAATAACTATACGGGCATTTTTTTTTCTTGAGAGATTCAGACTGATTTAAGAAATTTGTTAAGGAAGAAAGTTTTTTTTTTTTATTTCTTGAGTGTTATTTTAATTGATTTGATAGCTGTATACTAAGCCTGATTCACCATTTTTTTACCTGTAAAAAATTGTATCGCTTAATTTTTTTTCTTTTTTTATTGATCTTTGCTTTGGTTTTTGCATTTTTTTTAGTTTTTCTAAAAACGCTCAGTGTACTTTTAGTTCGTGACGCCCATCGATTGAGTCCTGTCAATTTATCGAACACATATTAAGGTATCTGAAAATGTTTACACACTTCCGGGTAATCAATTTTACTCACTTTTACTCAATTTATTTCCATTTAATAACTTAGTTAGTAAGCACTTTAGGGCTTTACGGTTTTGCACATGGATTAAGCGCTCTTGTGCATATACCTTAATTTACAAAAGTTGTTCATCCTAGATGACCCCAAATAAGATTTTTCACCAAAAGGTCAAAATTGACTGAGCTGCTGCATTTTTTGATTAACCTGTAACTTTTCTTAAAATGTGTCAAACCCTTTATTTAGACAGAAGCTAGGGGATTAAGTAAAATGCTAAAATTCGATGTAGGTAGTAGATATCTGAGGAAGTGCAGTAAGGCATTTATGATCAGAAATTTGAAACTTTCACCCACCATATACATATTTACACTATCAGCATTGAACTCCTACTAAGAATATCTTTGTCCAACAAGTGCTCTTCGAACTGAGAAGGCAGATGCAATAAAAAACACTCTCTCTTTGGAGTGTTCGAGAGTAAGATTCTTCGGAAGGTTTAGAAATTTTGAGATCTTACGACGCGAGTCCTGCTGAAGATGGAACGTCATAGACATAGTGCAGCGAATTAAGAACCAGCGTCTCCGCTGAGTAAACTATGCTGTCCGAATGGACACGAACCTTCACTTTATTAATTTTTATTTTTTTGTTTGTTTTACAAATGATTACATAATAAAAAAATTATTATATAAACTTACAAACTATCGCAGCGCTAGCATCGGAGTCTTTCGGCTGGCTTGTGGCTTAGAGCGAGATTATATACGTCGAAGAAGGTCGGAGTTTTTGAGATATTCGTACATATATCCTTGTTATGTTATCGATTGTGGGGTCTTTCAATAGATACAAAGGATTTGTGTTATAAAAAGTTTGTTGTCACAGGGTTTGGAGTGCGGAGCAGGATGACAACATGTGATATACGCTAAGAGAAAGGTTGCAAAACGGGCATGTACCACGTTCAGTGCCTTGAAGTAGATGAGAATGTGTTTTATTGAGGAGTAATGGTGGCTAAAACGACTCCAGTCTGATAATAGTATGATCTACCTTTTATGTTTTATAGCCCGATAGATGTCATTTTCCTTAGCAGTTTTGTCGGCATACATGTTACCTTGTATTCTTGAGTGACCAGGAGTCCACATTAATTTAATTTTTTACGGTGTACCCAGTGAGAATGTCTCGGATGCTGTCGATTATATAGTTTGCGTGGCTACTTTCCTTTATAGCGGTGATGCAGGACATACTGTCTGAGCAAATAACAAATTTTATCGTTTGTATGAATCGAGTGAAGCATAGCATTGTGTATGCTGGTGGTTATAATTGACGATAGTTAGCAACTGAAACTTCTGACATGCCAAGTTAAGTTTAGGTAAAACCGTCTAGGAAGAAAAATCGCCTATCAACTAAGTAAACAGATCGAGTTATGCTGCAGCTTGATAATATAAGCTTTGCGAAATGAACGAAGGAAATTTCAGCGCCAATCAAGTAGAAGAATTGCAACCAATTTTCGTGAAATGCAATACTTAAAAAAACAGAAGAGATGAAATATTGCCTTAAGCAGCCCTTTGATAGTATAAAGAAATTCAAGGTGACTTCATAAATATCAACATACATATAAATCAAATTTTAATGACTTTTAACTTCCAAAATATTTACCGTTTATGCCACGAGTCTCGCTTACTTAGCATGTGAAATAGGTTTAATGCCCTTTTAATCAAATCGGTTGTTATATATTCAAATGTGAGAGAGAGAGAGAAAATATATACTAAATATTTACTCAAGTGGTGTTCCTTCTTTGAATATTTGCATGGATATACAGAGATTATATTTATATATGACTTTATAATTTATATTTAAGTGCAGGTACTGCGCGTTTATTATACACCTAACGTAAAAAACTTAATCAAAATTATAAAAATAAAAATTAAATCACGCAATATTAATACCTGGTAGCGCCAATAATATAAACGATATACATAAATATGTACACACTTGTATAAATGCATGTGTATATACATAAAACTCAATTGATTACAGCGCAACACGAAAATGTTATTATGCATTTAAAATACAATGAACTCGTTTTTTCGCAACTTTTAGGGTATTTTTAAATATCCCGTTTGTATGTAAAAAAAAAAAACAATCAATTCTTAACGAGACAAACAAGTGCCAAAAAATGGAACAACAACATCATACACAAATTACGCATTAACAGGAGCAGCGGCGAATTGATCATAATTCTTCGTTTATATTGTTGATTTATCGCTGCTGCCGCCCGCGTCATGCCCGCGCGCTGTGTGGCAACCGCTCACCAATGGGGGCAATTCTGTATGCGCTCTCTCTCTTTACAAATGAAAATATTTGCTTTCAGGCGATGGAGGAGTGGTGGCAAAGCTTCGGAAGGTCAACAACTCCTCAGCCGCTAACGTCAGGCAACAATACCGCCCGCAAAGCGTTCGCCCCTGCGCTAATAAAAATACAAATACAATAAATGCATACAAACAAATGCCTGCGCTTAAGCGTAGGATGAGCGGCGCGAAGCGCGTTTTATTTATTTTTTAATTTTTTTTATTGTGATTATTGTTGTTTGTGGCCGTTGCCTTTTTTAGCAAACGTTGCAGTCAATGACATTTTCGGCAATCAACGCAACGCAGCACAGCGATGGGCGGCATCAATGAGGAAACGATGGACAATCGGTAAGGAGTGAGAGCGCACATTTTGGCTCTTGAGATAATCACGTGGAATTGTGGGGCGCGAAATTAATAAACAAATCGGTTTTTATAAAAACGCAGAAATTTTACGAAAGTTTACGCTAAATACTAGCGTGTGATGCATCCAACGACAAACGAATAGTCTGTGCCAATTCCATCTCTTTAAAAACTCATTATTATTTTCGAGTCTCTAAGCTACTTTCAGCAATCGTTTGATCAGCTATGGTGATAGCATTAACGATAAAAAGACAAAAAAACACAAATGAAATTTGAACAGTATCCAAAAGCCGAAAAAAGCAGTGAAAGCAAAAGAGAGCGCCAAAAGCACAATTCGACAGACAGCATGCAGCGCATCCGCGTTAAAAATTTGTTTTTATTTTACTTCTTTGTTCTTGAAACATTTCAACACAATTCTTGCTGCACACTCGTGCGTCAATACAACGAAACAAATTTTAGAGATCGCCCGAGTCAACACTCACACACCCGCAATCAATGGCAGCAGAAATCAGCGCAACACTTTCAAAACCCACACAAACTCTAGCAGTCAGCCAGTCAATCCAGTGCAATAACGCCCCCTTCTGCCTCGACTTGCCGCACGCATCCAACAACATTCCCACACACTGACACGCATACATTGCCAACTTGGCTTGCTCCCGCTCCCGCTCTCGTTGTGGCACCTTTCATCGCGAGCGCAGCACCCTCTTCATCCTTCTGCTGCAGCCACATACACACAAACACACGGGGTCACTCGCTCGCTTACTCGTACGCTCGCTCATTCTGCTTGCTCGCTGCGCTTTGTTTAATTATATAAGATAATTTTTTGAAGGACACACACAGTCTTGGTAAGTGAGTAATGCAACAAGGTTGTTGACTTCATATTGTTATTGCAAACGCATACAAATGCACACATACACGTGCATATTTCTTAATATGCGCTTGTTGTAGTGTTATTGAGCAAAAAAACAAAAAAAAAAAAAAAGAAGCGCGAAAGCACAAAAACGAATAACAAAGTAAATCATTGTTTTTTTTTATTGTTTTCGTTGTTGTTAAATGCCGTATTTTTTATGCAAAGTCGAAGTGATTAAACTTTATGCGCAATTTATTTTGCATTCAGCGCTGGAAGAAAGCAGGAAAGTATAAATAAAGCTCACAAATATGCAACAACAACAATGGTCCGTGTTATTTATATGGCAAAGATAGCTAAATATGTACAAAAGCACATTGAGATTATTCAAAAAGGAGCAATGGCGACAATGACAGGAGTGGCGGTGGCTTACGCCTTGCGATTAATCTGTAGATTACTAAGCATGAATTCACTAAATTTTGGTAAGGTAACAACTCATCTTTCAAACTCAAATCCTACCTAACTGTCCTGCAATTTCTATGTACAAACAGTGGTGGTCAGGAATTTAGCACTCGGCGCCTTGACAAACTTATCTCTGCATTTCTCCCTCTTCACAAATGATTTATTTAGTATTGTTTTGCTCAAATGTTACTCCGTAAAGCTTAGAATACAGCTCTCAAGAAAAATCACAATAAATATTTTTCAATATTCTGTTGCTTCGAAAAGTCCTTTGGCGTTGCTGTAATTTTCTTGAAGATATAAATATACGAACATTTCTCTCTTGAGAGCTTCAGACTGATTTAAGAAGATTTTCTAGAAAGGCATTTTTTTAATTTATTGAGTGTAATTTTACATGAATATTTCAATTTTCTTGCGAACTATATTATAAGATTCAACAACAACATCAATTTTAAAACAGTACCCAAAACGTATGAAACCTTAGCGAAAGATAGGAAGTTGTTTTGGAAAGTTGTTTGGAGAGTCGACTGCTTTATAGACTCTCTCTCTCTAATGAGAGCGCGGCATCATCAACAGGTTCCATCAACAAGTCTTTCAAAACTCTAAAAAGAAATTCTTATTGAATAAAAAATTCATTGCGATTGCAAGAAGAAGAAAGCCGTTCATGTCAAAAATTATCTAGAACCCCAGATTAAAACTTGTATAGGGATACAGGTCAGAACCATTGATGTTTTGTTACAGAAAGCGTTTCAACGTTAATGAACTACTGTTCATCTCATATCCTTCATTTCATATCTGATGTTGGAAGAAAATTTTAAATATTGCTACTGAGAATTATGATGTACGTTAACAATTGAAACTTACAGACGATTTCATCAGAGCAAGACTCTACTTATTGCCCTCTTAATGAGGAACGGAAAAATATTCGGAAAAATATTCGCTAAAAACATATTTCGAGCGAAAAAAAAAAACTTGGAAAAAATATTTCCATAAGAGCGTCAAATTATTGACCACCACTGTATTTATCAATGCAGTATATACATATATGTACATATACTCGAGTGTTATGCAAACATGCCAAGCCAAGTGGCGTGATCTTGCATCACATTGAGACATTATCAGTGGGAGTGTCTCACGGACACTGATAGCCAATGAATTCTGACGAACCTTTCTTTTTGGGTTCTGAAGCTTCTGACTGGGTAGAAATATCAAAAAAATATTTTGGAATGATCTTCCGCCATCCATTGTAAAATTTGTTTGGAGACGTACCGGTGTCGGCATTGCGCCAACTTTTCAGTATCGTTTTTGGTTCAGCATATCAAATAATTTTCGTTTGTCAATATTCAATGACTTTAAGTCAGTGGAGTCTGTATTTATCGCATAGTCAAATTTTATAATTTTGTGTTTAAATAATAATAACATTCAACAAACATTTACTTTAGTTTTCGCTACGATATAAAATTGTTAAAGAGCTATCGAGTCCAGAAGAACTTGGGTAGATTTACCACTGTTTCTATAGGAGAGATGCTGGAATAGCAGACGCCTTCAGTGCCTATGAATTCTGCACAAAGCTCACAATGTCAGCCAATTTGGAGACAAAAATATAACCAGTCGTTGAAAATTCTAAATACTTAACCTCTCTACAAACAATCATACTCTCCGCGGAATTGCCTAAACAAATATTTTCTCACGGGTTTGTTTAGCCCATCTGTATCTTTCCCATTGTCTTGGCATCTTATTATTTTTTCTTTTGAAAATTGAACAAGTACGTGCAGTGGCTATCATCGCCCCTTGATGCAGGACTGGATATGAGTCTCCACGTGCCTACGAACTACTTTTGTTTTGTGGTTGGTCAGCATTAGGTGCATCGATATTTATTTTAAAGCTTCAGTGTTTGCTGCTTAAATTTTTGGTATACGTTTTCCACAATCACTTCAGCAATATCAGAAGAAGAAAAAAGCAAAATGAAGAGAAAACTAAAAACTTCCTCACAACAAAAAAGTCTATTCGCATAATGGGACCCAAGTCGCTGTTGTCACTGATGTAGTGAAGGGTTTTGCATGTTAGGATCCCGATCATGTTAGAGATCGAGCGAAAAAAAACTCTTGCGAAAAGTTGCTAGTTTGGATTCGGTAAGCAGTCTAAAAGTATACCAACCGCTGAATGACAACAAAGGCTGAGTCTAGCAAAATATATAAAAATCGCACTGGCTTGCCCTTATCATAAACATGTATAAAAGGTGAAAAGGGTTTTCTATTCGGCTTCCATAGAAAAGCTAGGGCTCAGACTAACACATAGAGAATTGTGCAGAAGTAATAACAATTAGTGTTACTTCGCACGGGATAGTAAAATCTGAGAATCCTGATCGAGAGATTACTCGTAACGTATCGAGTCCAATTAAATGACAGTCTTTTTTATTCGTAATACAATTTAAATGGGCGAAGCTCAATCGTTATCGAATGCCACGAACTCGATATTAAATTACGATGCGAGTTGAGTTCGATTTGAATGCCTTGATTTGGGTTCTACTAAGGTGTTTTGAGAAGCATCTTCAGTCAATATCCAAATGAGCTTTGAACACACCGTAGGAACAGCCCAAAGAGTGATTAATCTAGAGCAAGAAAGGAGCTTGTTACTAATTTCAATGCCGATTTCGAGTATTCTGTAAGAAAGGATGTTTTTTGTGTTTGATATTCTAAAAATCTGGAATTATTTCCTGTGATTAAATATGCATTAATTGGAAGACCTAACAAAACATATGAAAGAATACTGAACGTATTGAAAATTGTTGTCTCCTGTATTTCGTTCCAGTTGGCACTCAAACGTGAAAGTTCATTTTGATCTCGATTTTTGTTACTGATTTGTTAGGTTCATAATTTTTGTATCAAAAAGTTTAGTTAGTAGCGCGTCAGAAGTTATTTCCGGAAGCATTTTCGCTATTGACGTTCTGATATTGTTACAAAAGCAGTAAGTAGGTACTAAAATACCTTTTGGGTTCTCAACATGAGCATATTTTCGAAATTAAAAAGAGAAACGAAATATACATATGTGAATGCCGGTGAATAGCGGTTAAATGTGCATCTGTATGTATGTACATACATATATAAAATCAGAAAAACAACACACTGATTCATATCAGCCTCATTAAACA
Organism: Philophylla caesio; assembly: GCA_963971545.1. Classification (NCBI taxonomy): domain Eukaryota; kingdom Metazoa; phylum Arthropoda; class Insecta; order Diptera; family Tephritidae; genus Philophylla; species Philophylla caesio. The sequence goes on along the minus strand of OZ020608.1, from coordinate 96,110,973 downwards.
CGACAATCTTACTTGACCTAAGAAAGCGATAAAATCAGTCAACGAACTCCTAGCAAGGCCAACCAGCTGAGCAAGATACGCTTAATAGGAAATTGCTTTTAGTTAATATTTTAAATTTGTTCTACTACCTTTTTATTACATGGACGTGCTTGAGACAAAATAAAAAAAAACTTTCTTCTTCATTTTAAAATTTTCTACAAAATAACCATATCTTGGTTTATAATAGTCACTACATTGTAAATTTACAAATGCAAATGGCTAATGGGAAAGAGCAGCGGAAGATGTTAATATCTCATGGTCATGACTAAAACGTAAGCTTTGCCGTTTCCACTGAAACTACGAATGATTCATAGGTGACGACTAAATAAACGTGCGTATTGCGAATGACGCGTCGCGGCTGTTAACTTGGCGACTAGTTATGAACATCAAAAACAAAAAAAAACAAAAAACGCCAACAACATTAGCCAATAATAATTCTGTTGCATTCGGCTGCATTTAGTGCGTGAGTGGATGGATGGTGGCAACCGAAAAGACTACAAATAATTTTAATGCATAGCACCAGCTGAACCAATAGGCCCACAGTGAACAACACGACCGACAAGCAGTCACCGCAAGGAGGGTCGCTTAGGTGCTAAGCGATGGCTAGAGGGTAGAGATCTGCGACGGCGGTTGTCATTTCGTCCAGCACATATGAACATACATACATAGTGTGTGTGTGTGTGTAGTGTGTGAGGAGAGCGTCGGGACGAATACGCAGAGCAGTGCGACGACAGTGGCGAGGGTGATAAACATACATACATACACAGTGGCCTGAGTCTGGCTGATCCCCATCCTGTGTGTATGCACGCAAAGTAAAATATTGCAATGGCCTTGAAGTTGGCTGTCAAGACGATTAACAATGCAACTGCAATCATGAAGAAGTTAAAAAAAAATCTCTAAGTTCGGGACATTGAAATTTTAATTATACCCAGCGTTCAGAGATAGTTATGTATGAGCCAGCCATTTGGTTCTCCGACAGTACAGATACTCGGAGACCACAAACTGGCAGTGATTTTGCGATGAACTCACAAGAAAATAAATACTTAGTCGCATTTATAGAACCTGATCCCTTTCTGATGTTATCTAAGCTTCGTCCAAATGACTTAGGCTTTACATTAGGTTTCATAACCAACTTAAACCGCAGCACCAGCTTAATTTTTATACTATAATAATAATAATTTGGCGCTTACACTATATAGCTCAGTGTTTGGCCGAGCTTCTCCTACCACTTGTGGTGTGCGTCTTTATATTCTACCACAAATGGGGGGACCTACAGTTTTGTGCCGACTCCGAACGGCAGATGTACCCTCGGAGGTTTGCCATAGAAAAAACGAATTTCTATGATTAAGATTTAACTTGCCCTGGCTGAGATTCGAACCTTGAACTAAGCGGCATATCGAGTTATAGCACGCACCGCTACCGACTCGACCACTCTTAAGAATGATAAGCGTTCTGCTACACGCACTCGCATATCTGGTTTTGGCTGTCAATCTGCTCACCCTGAGCTCACATTCCTACACAGTCGAAAACGACCGCTAGTTGGTCCTGCCATTGCGTTAGTGGGTGCCCTGGAGATATTTGTTCACCCGAGTGTTTGATAAGTCCATACGTTAAATACTAATACATAGATCAGACAACTACTCAGTCCATCCTCTTCAGTACCCGTCGGTCAGGCAGATAGAAAAGTTCTCTTGAAAGCCGCTAAAACATTGGTCATGCTCCTGCGGCATTTCAAACGAAGGGAATTATGAGAAATTTTTAAAACGGTCGTCTGTCTTGTCTCAAGCGGCAAGCTATATAAACAGATTCCATACTTGTTTAACTCCCAGTTGTGCTGGAAAAGATTCATATCTTAAGAAGAAAATCTCTCGAAGTATTACTTGTCATGGAAATTAATGCGGTAATTCAATTACACCTTTGGAAATGATTAGACTAAAATTATAATAATAACAATAGTAATAATCCCAACGGCTTTATCCAGAGTGGCTCATTTAACTTCTGCATTATATTACGGAAAATGATAACCGACCTGTTTGGCAGACCAAAGATGTACGCATTAAAAGTCATAGGAATCGAGAACTCATGTTGCAATAATAAAACTTTCTTTAAATAGAATTGTGCACGGACGTTGTCTTGAAGCAGGGCCCTTTGAAGCCAGCAGTCAACCAGCCAAGTACAATGCTAAGTATTTGCACCCATTATATCATCACATATCTGGAATAGACATATGTATGTATGCAACTCTCTGAAAAATATGAAGTCAATCATCCCGGATGAAAGCTATTAGAAACACCAAATTAAACAGATTGATTTTGATATAGCCTTGCTTCTTTTTAACCTTTGATACCACAACAAATACCAAAATGACTGGAAGAAATTCCGAGAAAATAAACGAAAAAAAAGTGTAATTTTAATGAAAGTACATTCCGGAAACAGAACATTCTCTCGATTTACTCCAGATTCTTGCGTAGATTCGTGCTTATATTTTAGCTCAACTTGATTGTAAAATGCCTTAAGCCGACCGACGTGCGTTGGGTATAAAAAAGGAGTTAAATAAAATGTGAAATACGTATTCCAGATTAAAAAAAAGGCTTTCGAAAGCACCATATTGCGCGCATCTGGAACTTTTTGTGCAGTTGCATATTCGTACTCTGAATGCATTTTTGGTTTTTGATTATTTTTTATTTTAATTCCTTTTTTTGTTTTTATGTTGCAATGGCGTCTGTACGGTGTCAACTCCGACTGCTCAACTCCGGCTACTACAACAACAACAACAATTAATGTTGCTGTTGATTTTATAACAAGCGAGACAGGCGACAAGCCGACAAGCCGACAAGGCTTTTCAAAACTCCCAGAACGATTAAAAACAAAGTAATCGATGGAAACAGTGACAAATATGTATGTACATATTTATGCAAGTGAAAAGTTAAGTAAATGAATAAAATAAATATCTCAGTTGCTGCGTTATTCTTTTAGAAATTATATTCTCACCACAAACACTTGCACATAGAAGGTGGTTCCAAAAAGGGAGGAATTTTAATTCTTGACTTTAATTTTACTTGACGGAATCGTTTCTCAAAAGATTGGACCATAAAGAGATAAGTAAAAATAGTTCCACAGAATATTTGGATGCAATTTTTAGTTAAACATCGCTTGGAAGTAGGCTCTGTCAGCGCAAGTGGTGCATTTCACTTTGGGCCTTATTTCGCAAACACAATAAATTTATTAACAATTTTTTTTGGGCATGCCAACAATAAATTTTAAACTCGACAAAGGTTATTAGGAAGGGCACATCGGTTGTTTCTTTTTAATTCACATACATTTTTGGCTGCCTTGCATTGGCAATGATGAGATAGAAATGCCACCACAAGCACTTTTTACGCTCTCTGTCAGTTTTGTATTTCTTTCTGAGAGAAAGGTCGACAAAAATCGGTGGACCTAAGTGTGCCATGGTCCTTGATCCGAGTTACGATGTAAGTAGATCAATCTATGCCGGAAAAATTATTTAAAATACAGAGGACGTATCTACATTGCTTGTTGACTTTTGCAAAGACAGTGCTTTGGGTTATAGAGTTATGTACAGAACATATATAAATTATGCTTTTAAGAGAGAACCCATTATCTACTCTAATAGGAGACAGTAATGCGCAATTTCCGAGTATAATGTAAACGAATCACTTCGTTGAAAATACGTTACGATCTTAACAGCGTATCTATGATAGTCGAAAATTTACACGTATTATCAGAAATTCAATTGTATTAAGATAACAAAACAGAAAAGCTGATATTGTAAATTGATTTGTTAGCAAATTGATGCAAAGAGCTAATATATTCTAGCCATCGAAGTCTCTTGTGGTATGCATACTAGATTCAGTAGCTTAAGACGTGAACTTCCTAAAGTTCTTCAGCGTTTTTTCAACGAGGTGTATCACAAATGCTGGCGTACATCGGTCACAGCAGATATCATAAAGATCAGTCTCCAAATACGGACGGCTCCGCAAATACTTAATCTTCTGATACAATAGAAAATGGGCTATTAATAAGTACCGGCGGAGATAACCAGGCGATTTTAATGACCCCAGAGGAGCACAATGAGTAGACAGGAATCCCAGCAAAGTACGCACGTTGGCAAAACATACACTCTATTCGAAATAATCTGTAAACCGAAATGAAATACAATAGCGAGATTCGTCGGTTGAAGAGCAGAGGAAACTGTAACAATCGGAACTTCATTCCGTCGCCAATGACAAATACCACTGGAAGTGGGTACATCCATCACTTCCAGCATCTGAGTCTACAGATTGTTAAGGGAATAACGGTTGATTGCTGTCGCTTGATATGGAAAAGTACCACTGAAACTAGTCAGATATCTTGAATTATGCTGTAGTGTTATTGAGACCGCCTGACCTCTTCAAAATCTAGGGGTTAATATGAAGGAGTATTCAAGAGATAGACGTATCGCAGTCACTTAACAAATATATCCTTAGAAAAGCAGGAACAGGTCGACTAAACTAGCAAAACGAGTAGCATTTTTGTTACCTATGTAAGTATGAATGTATGCTTCTGCGCTAACTTCACGGTCATATTATTGACATTTATTGACAGCTTCTGAATACTTTTGACTCATTCGAATACCCATACATAGCTACATACAAAAATACACACCTATTTAAAAATGCGTACACACCCATTTATTTGCACTTCAATTCTTCGTTTATTAACGATTTCTTTTCAAAAATTTCTGCTGCCATTTCAGAACAATATTTCTTATGCTTACCCGCACACACAACTATTTTTTTTTTCCTTTTTTATTATTTGATGTCAGCAAAGACATTTGTGTATTTCCAGCACTTTCCATAAGCGACAAGCCATCTCAAGCTAATCCATTTGTTGGCGGATCACCGCCGTTGGTGGCTGCTGATCGCCGACAGGAAGACGTCCAAATTCCACATTTATGTGTCACGAATGCATCTTTGCCACCAACACACCAAATACTTAGCACTTGCATTTTAGTTAGCAAATAAAAGGGCAATAAAAGCAAGATGCAAGATGCAACAAATGTAGGCAAAACATATGTTGCTCTTCCGCTGCGGTGTTGCAATTGCACTTGGAATACTCGTAAAACCCCAAAGCGATTGCAGAAGTTCCTGCTGCCGCTTGCTGGCGTTAAAGTTTCTTGTTTGCTTTCTGTTTTTTTTTCTCCACTTTGTTTTTGTTTAAGAGAATATAGCTCGTTGCGGTTTGAGGTATTGTCGCTCAGTTGTGGTTTGTTTCTCAAAAAAAAAAGAAAATATGGACATACCATGCCATTTACACAGATGCTTCGCAAATGCTTCACTTTAGTTTTTACTATTGTTGCATTTGGTTCTTATTGTTGTTGTTGTTGTTGTTGTTGCTCCCCGTACAACAGTCTACACTACACCATTCATGCATTGCAGCAGTCGACACATTCACTCATTCACTTGCATTGCACTGAGATGATTATTATCCTTGGAACGAATTTTTATTGAAGGAACGTGACAAAGGCGAAATTGCTATGATGCATTTCATGCCGATTGCGATGCCAATGAGTGCAAGGAGTCAACGAACATTGACTACAGTCGGTCGTCGGGTGTAATGAGGCAATACTTAGGTACCATTAAATGGTCGCGCCGCAGTTAGTTTTTGTTAAGTCTTCGAAACCAATCAATTAAATCGTTAAATAAATTAACGATGCAAACCAAGTGACTCTAAAGGAATTTGACTTTAATCGAATAACAGCAAACTTTCTTGGCAAATAGCTCAACTAGGCAATGTGCTAATTTAATGAGCTCCAAATCCTGCTGAAAAAGAAGATTCAAATTAGCTTCAGTGGAGCTGTCAAGATACTTGAATGGCTTACTGGTATATATTTGAGTATAACTATTCCTGACAGAGCTTCCTGCAATCACTTAGTTTAATTAAGTATCTATTAAAGAAAACTTAATTGTTTTGGGAAGAACAGTGATTGATTCTCAATTATCACCCTGCAAAGAAAATATAGAAATGGACAGCTTTCTATTGACAAATATAAAATAGAATTAACAATACAAATTTTTTTGTTGAAGCTGCGCCGGACTTCAGCAGATCACTTAAACTGCAATATAGCTCAATTGGAAGTCGTAAGATTTATTCCAGATATTAAATTGATTGCAGACTAATAAATATATACAGAGATTGAAAGTCAGATATTTCTTCTTCCCCATAGTATCTGCTCCAAGAGGTGTTAAGAAGATATGTTATCGCCAAAACCACAGATGGTTTTTGGATCCCGGCCAACAGTAAGGAACAAAGAAACGTAAGAAAGGGGTGCCTTTCTACTCTTCACGCATCAGCAATCAAACAAAGTGTTGAGTTGCGAGATCCACATGTAAATGTGATCAGATGAAATACATCGTTTAGAAAATTTGCACTCAATCATTAACAGATGCCCAAGCAATTTTTCTTTAGCTTACTAAGAAGACGTAAATGATTTTTTTACATTGCCGTCTGCGGTTGAGATAATGATTCTACAGTATTTGAGAACCTCTTCTGAACGACCCAGCATAACCAAACCTAACACTCTCTGTGATGCATAGAAGTAGAGGGGATTTGCTTAAACAGTAGATTTATTTATATTTGGACTGTCGTATGTACATACATATATCCTTTGCAGAGGTTTTAGGGGCACTGAATGCAACTAAAATATTTAGTAAAGAATCAAGCAGTTGGGGCTAACGGCTTTCAAAGGCCATTTTTTAGATCATTAAGCAAATTTTTCTCTTTCAGTTTATGGATACTCGTAACCTCAATGTTTTCCATCGATGTGGACTTCATTCTGGCCACTTGTCGTACAAAAGGTGCCTTAAATGACGAGCTTTAAATTCCCAGATCGTAATGGGGTTATCGGAAGGCTTTATGTTTTTCTAGCAAAACAGCAAACTAAGGAAGTGTAGTCACGAGACCCCAAACTTAAGTGTTAAATCACCTTTGCCGACAGCTGAATGATGGGTGAATATATAGCGAATGTATGCAGCCAACGATTCTTTCCGATTCCCGAGCAAAGTCGGAAACGTTAGTGCCTTTTGATGTGTTGGATAAGTGACAAACTTTTTTTTGCATGCTGGTGGACTTTAAATAACTACATATACATATGTACAACAACGAAATGAAAAACAATCGATTACAGAAAACGTAACTCAATTTAGAACAATTAACGATTGTCGGTTTGGTCTTTACCCACGTGACCGAAGTCGGATGTTATGACTTATTGAGACCATCGGCAATTGCTTTTGGTGAATGACAATCCTTTCCTTTCTGAGAAAAGTACTTTCTCTGCCTTTAACAGATCAAGTCGAGAAGCAACCAGCTTAGATTTGAGTTTCTAATTAGCGCTGCTTTGGTTGAACTCGGCCGAAATCGACAACCGCCTAAAAAAATGTGCGTGTTATAAACAAAAAAAAAAAAGTTTGGCTTTGTGGATAAACGCGCAAACTGTGAAATGTTACAGCAGTCGAACGATTGAGCGCGCGAGCCAAGAAAATTGGAAATTGACTGCCACAATCAACCGGCGTTCATTCACACACACACACAGCTGCATACACGAAAATACATTCATAAGAATGGGTACATAATATACATACATACATACGTAGATATGCGCGAACATATGTACATACATTATATGCATACACTAAATGCACGCACGCGCACTGACCTCGAACCTTTTTGAAATGTGATTGAACTGTCCTGCTGCGTCGCCTATGATGATGACGACGAATCCGATTCCTATTCCAATTCCAATTCCGACTCAGACGCCGATGCAGTTGCCGCTGTCGTTGCCATTGCTAGTGACGGTGATGCAGAAGGCGACATTGGAATCAACGAACCAATGGCCCTGCCGCCTAGCCGTTGCATTATTTGCATTCAACGCGTATTCGATGCCGCGGCACATCATCATGGCATGAGGCGACAGTCAAAGAGCGGAGAGGCGCTTGGCGTTCATCTACAAATACATACATACATACAAACATGTAATATGTACATTTGTTGGGCTGCGATACGGATGCGAACGCTTGTGCGGTTTACTTGCGTTGCTATCACCGCGACAACACCACCCCTCACCGCCTTAGCGTTGCTCTTCCTGAGCACGCCTTCTTGCTCTACAACTGGCTGATTGTTTTGCGTGATTCGCAGCGTCGCTTACATTTCATTTTTGTTTAGTCTTCTTCTTCGCGCGCAAGACAAATGAGCGAAAGGAAAAAAGTGCAAAATATTGGAGGTAAAAACAAAAAAAAAACCAAATCATCGAGTGCATTTCATATTGAATGGCCACTCAAGACGCATTTCATATGCGCTCATGGAAATCGGTGTTAATCGCGCAGATAAACAGAAAATTGTGCGCATTTACAATGGCTCGGCGCACAACACAAAGTGTAAAACTGAATGCCAACGCGAATTAAAGTCCCATGTCCGAATGGCTCTAAATAACCCCCGTCAAGGGTTATCGCTCCTGTGGCGACACTGCCAGTTCCGAATGTGTAAAATTCTCTTCTCATTACAATTCAAAGCGCATAACTGCTTCTGCCGCTGCTACTACGATTGCTAAGAGCAAATACAAAGTCTAGCTTCACAGGACGGAAAAATATTGCATGTTAATATGTTAAATAGAAAACGAACTGAGTTAGATATGTTTGTATGTGTGTAGTGCTCAAAGTCTTTTTATGCAAATAACATAATTTTTGCTGCGGCGGTTACCAATTTCACCACGAGGATGTAGAGTGGTACTATAGCCTCCATTCAATTCTGAAATACGAATATAAATATTTTAGCAAAAAGTTTTTAAATAAATGGCTTATCGGTTCACATGATTTGCGTTATGTTTTTAGAGAATGCTGCTTTGTTTGCTTGGCGATTCGGTATAAAATTTTCGGATATAAGACGTCATCAATACGGTGGTAACTGTACTTGTACGACTTTCATATATCCTTCCTTTCAAACAGTTGGCTTATATAAGATTAGAAATGAGGCATTCCACACTATTTCAATTGGTGAAAAACTACTTTTGCGCGAATTTTGGATATATTGCAGAGCAAAAAAACCTTTTTTTTTTTTTTTCAAAAGTTATGCAATTTTATAAATGTAAGGCTAAGCCATTGTTTATCACTTCATACCTCACAAAACATTAGTTTATGAAAAAATTTTTTTAAAAAAAAAACCAAAATTTTTTTATTAATCTTTCACTCTTTGTCTATAAAGAAGTAATAATTTGCGAGCAATGAAATGATAAACAGTGACTAATGCCAAGATACCTTAGATATTTAAAGTCGCATAACTTTTGTAAATTTTTTTTTTTTTGTAATTTCCGGTCGTTCTGTTATAATTTATAAATTTTTCTACAACATACTCAATTTAAACGAAAATCAAAAAAAAAATCGATCTTTCATTGAAATACTAGTATGAAATGTAAGATCAACACATGATTCAATTATAAAAGTTTAGTTATGTAAATAATGACATTCGAATTTTGACACTCCCTTATAAAGAGTTCTTTTACGAAGTATGGAAAATGGGTTATAATTCGTTTCCCTTTCTTAAAAAGTAAATAATTAGTAGTAAAATGTTTTTGATTTTTTTAATTAAAAATTTCGAAGACACTTTATTTAAATGTATTCCTTACAAAATATAACATAATTATGTAATTATTGGTAGATTATTTTTTTTTTTAATTTTGAACCAGCGAATAAATTTCCAATCTATTTGTGCAATGAACTAAACGATTTTATGGTATAAGGCAAATATTAGATCATAAAACATTATCTTGAAATTTTAAAGTTATTTCTTCAGTTTATTCTTTTCATTTATATACCAATGATAACAGGATTATTCTTTATAAATATTATGCTGAACCACTACATCGGAGAAAGGGCTAGAAATTTTATGCCGATAAATAATAAGTGACTTTATGGAGTTTTTGGAGTTTTAAGAAACCCACAGTTATTCGAAATTTTAAAAAGAGAATCTTTATATCATATGTAGTATATTACAACAAAAATAAGAATTCGAAAGTTTTTAAGTTACTACTATTATTATTTTTAAGAAGCAACACGGTTTGGATACTAAGGGATCCGTTTGACAAAAAGTGAGGGAGCTAGGCATAGTTAGTTGAAATTTGTTTTTTCTTCTAATCAATTATTATTATTTTCACTTCAAGGTTTAGTTAAAAACTAGAATTGAGTCACAAAAATGCCGAAAAAATGTTTTGTAAAAGTGTGAAATACATATTTAAGAAATGCTTGGATGTGAAACTGCTCTTAGCCGGTGGTAGTAAATAACAAAAATCAACATGACGAATGCTTCGGAAATAATGCGCTAGAAATCATGCCGAATGAAACAGTGCAAACGGAAATTGTTGGGCCGGCAATGAATACTTCTACAGCTCACTATAGTTGAACTCACCACAATTAAATTCACCAAACCTAAGCGTACCACACATAAGCTCACCATAATTTTACTCACTACGTCTTCTAAGTTATGTTCTGTTATATTTATAAGGTAAGGGTATCTAACCTATCTATCTAATATTTAAAAACTCTGCACTTGAACGCACCGTACGTCGACTTGCAAAACGTAGATTCACCTCACGTCTACACCATTCGACTCACCTTACCTTACCTCATTCGAACTGACCACACTTCAATACACCTCTCCTCTCATCACCTAAAATTGCCTTCCTGAAATTAAAAAGGAACTCGAAACGATTGCAGTCACTAAGCGCTAACCTTAAATCATACATATCAGATATTTAGATATATATATGTATGTATATACATTTATATACCCCTCACGGAAAATTTGAACGGTCCACCTTTATACATAGGTATTTAAACTTTAGAGTTCATTTTCATTGTCGGCGGCAACGGTCATTAGCGACTGCCAGAGAGCGGTGAAATGTTCATTGACATTTCACTTTTTTATTTATTTTACTATTATAATTTTCATAAATTATCAGCAACGTCAACATAACAACAATAAATATCAAAATGCATACCCACTTGCATATGTGGAAATCGGCAAAAATACATACATATGTACATATGTACATACATACTAATATATATACTAGGGTGACAATTAAATGTATGGAGTATTTTTTTTTTCTTTATTGTTTTGGTCTCAGTGTTTTTTTGTGTGTAGTTTTATTTAAAAAAAATTCTAGTAAAATTTCAAGGTCGTAGGAAGAGGATTAGGGGGCGCGTCGGCCCCCAAAATACGTTTTTTCACGCAAATTCTTACTTTGACTGCTTGTAACTTTCTCTGTGTTTTTTTTTTAACATTATATGTCTACAATAACATCTGTCAATAACATTTTTGTCAAATGTTAATATTTAATGAAAAAAACTTAAATATAGGAGAAAAAGAACACCTCAATGTCGATTTATTATACTTAAATAAAACTACTTATGTATATGATTTCTCTTTTTATTAATATTGTTTAAAGCACTTGAGACAATGTCTTTTTATTACAGTCCGGAAACCGATGGCGGTAATCGCTAACAATTTTTAAAACAAATTGTTTTTGGCGTTCATTTTTGGTAAATAGTTTATTATACTCTTCCATCAATTTAACCCCCCTTTCGGCAGTGTCATTTGAACATTTAATTTTTCAGTTCAGCCGCTTTACAATAAGATTGGTCCTGCTCCCATTTGTCTGGGTTTAATTTAAAAAAATCAGTATTTATTTGAAATCTTTCAAATAATGTTTTTGTTTCGGCAGAGACGAACTGTTCAATTCCGTCATGGAATATTTCAAAGATTTCTCTATCATTTATTGTAGCTCGCTTTGTGTTTTGCTCTTCTTCAAAATCATTTTCCAAAGCCGCCACCATTTTTTGTTTTGTAAAAAGGGATACGTTGCTGTCAAAAAATGCAAGACCAACCGCCTCAGGGCTTAAATACCACAAGTGGTTCCTGAACTTTTTAAGAGCAACATAAGATATACATAGCAGCATCAATTTTTTTGAAGTTTTCAAGTTTTTGTAAAAATAAAAAATCTTGATATGGCGCTTTAATGGCCAAAGGAGCAGAAAACCACGCTTCGACATAGACTTCAGCAATAAAAACACAAATTTGACGAAGCCCATTTAATTCAGTTGCTGAAAGCTGGAACTCGTTACGGAATAAAAATATTTTTAGACAGTAAATCGCTTTTGCCATCCGCCTTGCATGGTGAACAGCTCCTGGCGATCGAAACATTAGGCTGTTTGGATGTGTCTTTTCTGGTTTTTGACCCAGGAAGAGCAAAGTGAGTTCCAAGAATTCTTTATAGTCTTCCCTGGGTTGTTTTTCTTCCAAGATATTATTTACTGCACCGATAATGCGAACAGCAGACTCTTTCATGTACGTCTTGACAGTTGGATCGTTGATGCCATACTCATAGTTTTTAGCATCAATCTTAGCCCAAGCATTTTTAAATTTCTCAAACATTTTAACGTTTGGACTTCCATAACAGCTTATTTTTTCTTCGAAAACGCATCTTAAGACAATCTCGTATATATGATGACGGCATGGTAACCATAAAAGTTGTCTTTGTAAATTATTTTCAATTAACGTACAGGTACCATTGAAACGCCCAGTATTGACCGCTGTTGTATCAAACACTAAAGCTTTGATGTGATTTTGCAGACCATATTCATAAATAGCATCGCATACAGCGGATGCCTGTTCTTTTCCAGTACCGGAATCAAGTGCAGGTATTTCAAGAAGCTGTTCAACTTTACCGCTCGATATTATTATAGGCAACCTATCAACTTTATCATTTCCCGTCAGCGCCGGCAAAAGTTTACCATCCCAATGAAGGCAGATAGCGTCGAGCTCATTTAATTTTAATTTATTTTTTAATGCTGAAATTCTTTCTTCACGGATTTGTTCCCTTTCCTGGTGTACAGACGTTCGGTTTAAAATATAATATTCAACATTATTACCCAGAGCTTCAACGACTGCGCTTATTAGATGAACCGCATGTCTGTCACTGATTTTACAGACATCGAGTGCGGCCGCCAGTTTTGGTGTTAGTATTTTATTTGTTCCCCTACATTTTTTGGCTGGAGGTTGACTACAACGTGGGTCACATTCCATATCTGGAAAACTGTTATCATTCTCTGAAGATTCAGATGACAGCAACTCTGCAGTTTCATCTAATAAAAACGACTTAATTTAAAGAAAATAAAAAATAAACAATAACATACAACGAACCAATTAATGCAATTTCACGATTATTCCGCTCCACTTGTTGTAATAAATAGTTGTTGCGTTCTTCAAGTCGGCACTCTCGGCGAACTTCTTCGTAATCGATACCATACATAAAGCCTGGGCGCCCCGTTTTTCGTTGACTTATCAAGAAATCAATATCTTCTTGATTCGACATTATTTTTAATGCACTTGCATGCGCCACGTCAAAAAGCATATCCAATTTTTCTTTCCACGTGTTTACTTTGCTCTTATGGAAATTAGAAGTCTTCTTTGAATCTTTTTGAAAGCTTTGCCATTCTTTATACAATTTCTCTACATTTGTAATGCAGTGTTGTTTATCAACTCAACTCAAAAAGCTACTCTTACGTAAATCATAAGGAATTTTCTATATGAATCTTTAATTAAATAAATCTGAACAAAATCCAAAATTTGAATCATATAAGTAATTTTATTTAAGTATAATAAATCGACATTGAGGCGTACCTTTTCTCCTATATTTAAGTTTTTTTCATTAAATATTAACATTAGACAAAAATGTTATTGACAGATGTTATTGTAGACATATTAATGAACATCTTTCGCCAGTAATGTTTAAAAAAAAAAAACACAGAGAAAGTTACAAGCAGTCAAAGTAAGAATTTGCGTGAAAAAACGTATTTTGTGTAACTTTGGGGGGCCGACGCGCCCCCTAATCCTCTTCCTACGACCTTGAAATTTTACTAGAATTTTTTTTAAATAAAACTAAACACAAAAAAATACTGAGACCAAAGAAAATATCACTTTCGAAATTAACTGTCACCCTAATATATACATATACACATTTACTCCATAGATTGCAGCTAAGAAATGTGTGGTTCCACAACTTTTACGTGCTTGGCATACATTGCATACATTTAAACATAAAATGCCATTTTTTATCAATAATTCTATTTCTAAAAGCAGTCAAACCAAGCAAAAAAAAAAAACAAAGCGACGGCAATAGCAAGTGATATGTATTCGTACATACATATGTATGTACATCGTTATGTATGCGCAAGCGTACAAACTCACATATATACATATGTATGACAACAGCAATAAAAGTCGCACAGTCAATATCTTTTTAGAAATAAATATAAATACCGAAAGAAAGCATTACGAATGTGACATTAGAAAAGCAGCAAAATAAAAGTTGAAAAAACGAGCGACCACAAATTTTGAGGCAAAAAACAACTGCAAGCAACATACATACATTTATATGTATGCATCTACAAATGTATAAACATCGATGTATATGTATGTACATACGTTTGTGCGTCCAAAAGGTGGGCAAATACTTAGCGATAAAGCGATGTTGTAGACTGACGTCATTTGTCCTTGAAATCGCTTTTGATGCTAAGCAAAACGCAAACAAAATTCGCAAATTTCAATGCACTCACAGCTAAACAATAAACGCAGCATTGTTGTTGTCATACAGTGAAAAATATATCAAAATTCATACACTTGCGCATCTACACACATTTGTACATTTTTTGCATAGCAGAATAATCTGCAGCAAATAATAGCTGTAGCAGTAGCTGCGGAAGCTCATACTTAGCTCGAAATGTTTGACTTTGAAAGCAATAAGAGCAATACATACATATGTATGTACCTACATACATAATATGTACTATATGTGATGAGAGCCATGTATTTGTTGTGAGTAGAACCAACAACACCTACAAGCAGAGTAATGCAATAGTTTAGAAATGAAAACAGTGTTAACTGTAGTTGAATCAAAGTATTTTTTATGTTTATCCGACGCCTACTTAGTATGAAATATTTGACCAACAGTCTTTTCTTAACTAATATGAATCAAATAAAGAGAAGAGGACATTACATCCTCGGGATATTTTACCCCATTTAATCCCTAACCTTGATTGTCCAAAGCTCCAGTCTCAATTTAAACAGAGCCGGATAAGCACATTCATATACATATTTCAAAGAGACTAAAGAAACAACCAGAATTATGTTTTGATATATAATGAGTAAGGAATGTCCAAAGCGATTGACCTAACTGGGACCCTTTATAGTTTCCTAGTTTTCTTACTCCGTCTAGGTATTACTCGCACAAAAGAAACCAGCCTTTGTAGGATTCAGCGCTGCTCAAGTCCAAAAAAATAGTCAATCCTTAGAGTACAATCAGTCTGTACTCTGAAGCTGAAGGAAGTCACATTACTTCTAACGAGCTCGTAGGCAACCAATTGATTCCTAGGATTCCTGGAGGTCCTAGTGGCTGCTTGGCATTCTCTAAAGATAACTATGAAAGCGCTTTTTCAATATTCATGCAGGCGATTCTCTTTCAGAGATAACGATAGATAATATTTCTTTCAGAAAGTTTGATGATATGTCTATTCCCTCATTGTCCTGGAACTTCGCTTTTTGGCTAATTGTTATTACTTCTACAATGGCTTATTCCATTCTCGGCCTATTTTTCAAGAAATTAAGTTGCAATTATATACATAATTGTGTTGACGATCGGAACGATACCGAAGTATGCACTTAATAAATTGGCCAAGTGAACAAATAGGAACGAACTTAATTAGAAATTCTCTCAATCTTTATAAAACTAACTTTACACCGTTTTAGAACCCCGCACCAAAGAAAAACTTCTAAAATACCGTCCATTAAAGAAATTGGGACCAAGACGAAACTAAGGTCGACTTTGTCCACAACTTTCAAGCTCGTTTTCCGACTAAAGCATATAAGAGTCCGACACCCTTTTAAGCAATGGCAAGATTCTGATCTTCACAGTTGGTAGCAAAAAGCGAATCGAGACCCCACCATAGCGTGTTTTAGACTGCGAACTATTCGATTGACATGGCGACGAAATCTTATAGTACGTCTTTTTTTTTGTAGGCAGTCAAGCAAGCAGCCATCAAGGCCTTCAAGCAGATAGCTGATATGTTTTCTGGAATACCGAAGATCTCTTTAATCTTAATATTAAGGAGCTACTGCGATTAAATGATGACTCGAGAAATGAGGGAGGACATTGGCGTGCAAGTTCTGGGAGCGCGATGTCCAGAATTGAAACCAGAACAGCTGTTCGTGAAATCCGGTTTCCTGCATATCGTCTCGCCCACTCTGGTCATTGTTCTAGAAACGAAAAAGAATAATTTCTGCTTAGTTTTACCAAGTGGATGATTAAGTAGGCATTTCTTACGTGTAATTTGTCCCAGGCCTGTAGCGTCAATGAGGCTAGAGGAGGCAGAGCCTCCCCTGAAAAAATGTGAGCCTCTTCTGGGAAAATTTCTCGGAAACGACAATTTTTCAATATAATTTAATAAAAAACGTAATTCACTGTAAAATTATTGAATATAAATCTTGAAGATATCCGTTCTTGATTATAATAAAAGCTTTTATTTTCGTCCATTTTTTTCTGTAATCATCATTTAATTTGTTAGTTATACATTAAAAAACTTATATTTATCTTAAAATTTCAAATTCTAGTCTGCAAACTGAGTTACGCTACGGGCCTGATTTGCCCACTTAACATATGATAGCCATGTTTAGTTTAGTCGTAAACCACGAAAAATATCCTTTAAATTTCTTCGAAAACTTAGAAAATAACATTTTTCTCAGTGTATTAAATAAAAAAAAATGTTTACAAAATATTTTATTTTTTACCAAATATTTTATTTTTATGCATTAACTGAATAAAAACTAAATTATTTCTCAAAAAATGTATCAGTGAGCATTTTTTGTTTTAACACAAGTCATAAATCTATTTATAAACAAAGAAGCAATAGCTTAATTCTAAGCAAGATTATAATTGTAATTGCACAGTGCGTTTCAAAACTATAGCACACCCGCACGATTTTTGGCTATTTGTTTTTATTTAATTTAATTTCAAATATTTTTGAATTAAAATACAGCAATTCTAAAACAAAAAGCGTATAAACTTAAGTTTCATACATTTTACAAAGTTTATAATGACTCAATAAATTTAACTTAAGTTTCATACTTCATGCAAAGTTTATAATAACTCAATAAATTTAACCAAAATTTCGAACTTAAAGCAATTAATTTTTTTTTTTCTTCGTAGCACTTTCGTAGTCTTTTCAACTGCAGTATAATAAAGTGCAAGTTCGAAGCGACTCAATACAGCTTTTGAATATTGAACATTTTTTTGCGAGAATGTTGGTTATGTTTCTTTACTAAAATTAATTTTGTTCTTGAAAAATTAAAAAAAAAACAATGTTATCCTTTAGTTATTTGAAACTTAAACTTTATTATGTAGTTCGAAATGTTTATGAAAATAAACTGCATTCAAATTGAAAAATATAAAATATTAAGTAAAAGAAAAATAAATAACTAAAAATTGTCAATATTTGGATTTGCCACTCATTATTTTGTTGTGTTTGTTTGATAAGCAATTACCTACGAACTTCTAGTACATAAAACAATTTCTTTCCACGGTCAAGGTCGATTGCGAACGATTTAAATGAGCACAGCAACTTCTATGTACAAATATATGTACATGTGTATAAGTATATACATACATATAAATATATTTAGTTAGCGTGATATGAGCGCTAAAATAGCAAAAATTAGAAATATGTATGCAATGGCAGAGAGAATGCCAACACACACTTAAGCATTTCAATCTAATCGCATAAATGTTTGCGATTATTTTTTTAATTTGTCATATTTGTAAATGCATATGTATGTATGTTGGAATGTAGTGGAAAAATTTGTTGTTTCAAGCAAAATTGCAATTGAATGAAATGTCCGCAAATTTTTATAATCAAAGAGCACTTACAAGTTATTTAAGTATATCTTAATTTTTTGGGCAATTTGACATTTCAATAAAATGTTTATTCTAAAAATTTAGTTCTATTAAAATTAAGTACTAAATTTGTATACATACATACATACATATGTACATACATTCTATGTTCTTAAATATATGTAAGTACATATAAAATATTTTACTTATGAATTTATTTATAAAAAAAATTTTACTACATCCACTGAAATCTTTATCTTGAATTTTTCTCACATGTAGATATCGCTGCTGGCAGTCTACGTGCATACTTATGCAATTCAACCGGTTCGTTTGGGGCTCGATTTTTAACGAAAATTATTTTAAAATTCGATCAAAAGCTCATGACCAAAATACCCATCATACTTCAGATCGATTGAAAATTTGTTTGAGCTTAATGCTTAAGGTTTGTTGTAACTCATACGAGCATAAAATTAATACATGCCCATTATTCTAGTCTAAAAGTAATGGCAGCATGTATTGAAAGTGCATTGTTCCAAGAATAAGTCAACACAAAACAATTTTTAACTTTACTCTCAGAAGCTCAAGATTTATTTTAATAGACTGCTTTATAACGTCATCCCCAAAAAAAACTGTAGCCATGCTTTCATTCAGTCAAATATAGTAGTTACTATTCCGTAAATCATCACATTTAATAATAATAATCCCAAAGGTTTTTACCCTCCATTCCCGCCCAACCCTGCGATGGGCGCATTCGCATGACGCACGGATTTAATTTTTTTTCGCATACGAGTATGCAGTGCCGAGCCGGAAATGCCTGGAAACTCGGGAGAGAACGTTTCACTTCACTTCGGCCAGAAGAGGTTAGCTAGAAGTCTAGCCTGTCAGTAATTTGACCAAAAATATTATGCCTAACATTTCTCTGCGACTAGCATCGCGTATGAAGATTAATAAGTTTTAAACGATTAATGTAGGGTAGCAGGTTATACTGGGAATGCCAGCGAAACGCCCTAAGAGCAAAAATCAGGATATATTGTCTGAGTATACTTGATAGCGCGGGTTCCAAACGATCGAACCATATTCGCGTATTGGCCTTACCAACGTTGTGAAAAGATCCTTGGTAATGTAGGAGTCACTGAATTCTTTTGACCATCGTTTTACAAATGCAAAAACACCATTAGCTTTGTTGAGTGTAGCTTTGATATGAAGATTTTAAGTTTTGGGTCCATTGTGATTAGCTTCTCAACAATTGGATATGCTAAATATTTAAGTCCTTTTGTAGCAAATACCTTTAATCAACAGTGTTAAATGATTAAAAAAGGCTTTGCATCATCCTCATACAACAACATTTTTGAATATTTTACTACAGAATAAATATGGTTTATAAAAAGTAACAACATAATCGGACCAAGGTGACTTCCTTGTATAACTCCTGAATAACGTTCGAAGCAGTATTTTTAAAAAGAACTTTTTGTGTTATATCTTGAAGGTAAGAAGATATCCAACGAAGAAGATTAGGTTAAAAACCAAGAAGATCGAGTTTATGGATAAGTAAGTAGTGAATAACTCTATCGAAAGACTTACTAAAATCGTTATATACATATAACATCGGTATGCAAAAATTCTTTAAATCCCGTTGATGTATAAATTGTAAACTCAAGCAAGTTTGTAATAGTTGATTTTCCTTGAGAGAACCCATGTGGCGTGCTAGAAATAGCAGAAGATATGGAATACGTTAAACGGTCAATAACAATAGCTTCAAATAATTTTGGAATAGCAGAAAGCTTTGCTATGCCCCGATAATTTTCTATAGAGCACCTACTTCCAATTTTGTGTAGGGTTATATTGAACGATTCCTTCCAAGCCAATATAAATTCGTTAAAGGTTCATATAGATATTCAGCAGAGTTTTTAAGGAAGCAAGTCGAAATCAAATCGGGGCCGAACTTCTAAGATGCCTTTAAGGTACTTAAGTATTAAAAAACTTCTTCGGGAGATATAGCGGTGGTCATCGGACAGAGTTTATATGGATAATCTTTGTTTGTAGGCGAGTTGATAGAATAATTAAAATTTCCTCATCAGCCTTCTTTTTTTTTTGGCTCCCGCAGAAGCCATAAACTAATTGGTCTTAAAGCTCGTAAATAATTCAAATAAATAGTTATATGGCCAAACAATAACAAGTAAAAAGAAAATATTTTTTTAAAGTTAAATAGTGGCCGAAACTTAGACACAGCTCCTTTTATTTAAATTATGAATTGAAATTTGCCCTGCGAAAAAAAAATGTCAACGCCATGAATGAAGCAAGTCAGGTTTTAGAGACACAAACAGGTCACTGAAATGTAAGTCAAGCTCTGTGGAATTTCTTATAAAATACAATTATTTCATTATTTAATGTGAAGTGGTTTCTGAAAGTTAGTTAACAATAAAAAAAGCTTATATAACTTATTACGTTTTGTGATTTATAACAAAAATTTCCTAGGAATTTTTCAATCTACATATGTACATAAGTACATACATACATGTCTATGAGTAAGTATAGAGCAAAAAAGGGAAGATCTATATTTATTTATAGTCGAAAATTCGAATGTAGGAGTATATATTTATGTATGTATATGTATGTATGTATGTGAATGCAAAAGTATTTGTTTAATTTAGTGACGTGAACTCAAATACTTCAGCAACAAAATATTTGCACAAAGCTGCAGCGCGGCCAAGTGAAGCAATACCCAATGGAGTGGCTTACATACATACATGCATACATACATTGCCAACGCCAACGCCTAAGCCGCCAATTCAACCTCAACCTCAACCTTGCAAATCTACCAATCTGCCGGTCGGCCAAGTAGTAATCCAGTCAGTCGGGCAAACAGTGAACCTGACTGCTTGCTAAGCTGGCAGCCTGCATCCATTCGAGAGTAATCAAGAAGTGGAACCAGTTTCGTTCTTGATTTTATTTTATTTTTCTACACTTATCGAATTTTTTGAATGTTTGCTCATTTTTATATATCTATATATATATTTTTTTTTTATGTTTGAGGAGACGAGGGGCTGTGGCTATTAAAAGCTGTTGTTTTGCACAAAAATGCTGTTGAACTGCAAATGGAAGTGCGTCGCAGTTGACTGGCGTGCTAGTCTTAAAGCTTTCTTTCCAGCGATATCATTTTTGTGGCGCGCTGTTTCATTTTTTTTTTGTGTTTTGTTCTGTGATTGTTGTTATTGTTATTCACAATTGGTTTTTTTTGTGTTCTTTTTATTTTGTTGCAGCCGATTTGTGGAGATTCGCGAATTTGAACTTCCCGGCGCAACGGCATCCACTTCGTTTAAGTAGTTGTTGCTGTTGTTGTTGTTGTTCTTGTTCGGCAATGGAACGCCCGAATGTTTCGCCAACTGATTGTTTATTTTCTGCTCACTTATTTTGTTTTTCTTTTGATATTTTATATCGGGTTCGAGAAATATAGTGGAACTTGCTGCAGCACAACGACCGCCAATATTGCCACTGCCACTGCCACTGCCATAACCGTCGATAGGGAAACGTAGCTCTTGTCTCTGGAACGTACTCGTATGCCACATACACACCGTTTATGGCAAAACTCAATTTTTAGTTTCTTTCTCAAGCGCAAGGAATTTTTAATAGGATTTATGCCATAAACTTTAATATTATATTTCACTTATTAAATACATTAATTAAATTTAAACAAATTTGATTTTGTCACAAACAATTTTCTCGGCCAGCGAGTGAAACACTCGACCAAGGCGAGGTGAGAACAGCACTGAGGCGGCTTAAGAACAAAAAAGTGCCTGGAGCAGGCAGTATATCGGCTGGGCTGGGCTGAGCTGTGCGGCGGTGAAGAGCTATTAGGAAGCATATACCAGCTGTTAAGCACAATTTGATCCGACGAGTAAATTCTAGAAGATGTGAATATCGGTGTACTTTGCCCAATCCATTAGAAGGATTATCCTGCTGTTTACGCCAACAAATCTTGGAAATGACGCTAGATAAGAAAATCGACACACACCATTTTTTGGTCGACTTCAAAGCCGCTTTTGATAGCGGGGATTCCCGCAAAACTTATGCAGCTATGTAGGAGTTGGGAAGGACCTCTCCGAGCCGTTCGAGACCAAACGAGGTTTTAGACAAGGGGACTCACTTTCGTGAAATTTCTTCAATCTGATGCTGGAAACCGTATTTAGAGGTGCCAATCTAAATCGCAGTCACACTATTAAAAACAAGAGCACGATGCTGCTGACGTATGCGGATGATATTGCCAACGTTGGCCTTAACAACAGGGCTGTCAGTGCGGCATTTTCCAGTCTAGTCAAAGATTTTGTATACCTTGGATCCAGCATTAACACCACGAATGATGTCACCCTTGAAATCAATGGACAATAAATCTTGCGTACAGTTGCTACTTTGGGCTCAGTAATCAATTGGAATGCAGAGCCTTTCCTCGACGACCGAAAATCTCGCTCTACAAACCCCTTATCTTGCCCATCTTCTTATATGGCTTCCGAAAGAAATGTTCTTCGCAAATTTATTGCCCTGTTCGCGTGTTTGACGTGTACCGAAGAAGACGGAATGATGAACTGTACGAGTTGCATAATGTTATAGACATAGTCAAGCGTATGGATTATGATGCTCCGGTGAAAAAATCCTTCGAATTAGCACAAATGGGTGGGCAACGAGGGCAGGAGCGCCCGCGTAATCAGTGGATGGACCAAGTGCAGAAAGACCTCTCTTCACTTGGTGTGAGTGATTAGCGAAGTTTTCGGTTTCGGCCCAAACCGAAACACTCTTGTTGTGCCATAAAAGAGGTAGAAGAAATCATTTTATGGCAGGTAAAGCCCAGAGATTTTTTTAAGAAAATCTCTTGACGTTCGGACTTAGCATGAAACCTATTTTTGATAGGAAATCAAGACTTGCCCTATTAACATTTTTAAACCACATATGTATTTCAATTCGTATTTAAAATATTAATTGTTTGTAACTGCGTGCAAGTTTTACGTTCCATTATAGAGCAATTGATTATTGACACTTTGGTTAAATTTTCCCCATATAATGGCTGAAACACAATGCCGACGTACGGCCGAAATTTCGTCCAGCAAAGCGACATCCTCAGCGACGTTTGCCGGGAAATTTCGCTTACTAAAACATAATTAAGGCTACAACGAAATCAGCTGATTATGCCAAGTTGTATGTCAGCTGATAGAGTGACGATATTGAGCAGATAAAACTTTTAGAACATAGAATAAACACAGCGAGAAAAAGGCTATTTAACAAAAACAGAAAATGTTGAAATAGCTTTTACTAAAGTTAAATTTTTACAAGTAACAGAATTAATACTTTTTAAGAAAAAACTAAACCATTTTTTGTTTTATTTCGATTTTAAGACCTTAGAATATTTAACATATGGTCACAATGGTTCACAGCAGGAATGAACTTTGTTTTATATGGAAGCGATTGCGACATTAAACTTGGACCTTCGTTATGCTACCATACTCGTAGAATTTGTAACCTATTTTTTTTTACACGTTTCAAATTTTGATGAAATTTTCTTTAATTATTATAAATTTTGCATAAAGTTTGGACCATGAGTTTATATGGGTTTTGTTAGAAAATGAACTGCAACTTAATTGAAAATATAAAAAATTAAATAAAAGAAAAATAAAGAAACAAGACTTGCCATTTTTGTGGTCCTCGTATAATTCTGATATGCTATATACATAGGAGAGCTTCAGGCCAGTATTGAAGCAAATTTCTTATTTATGTAATTAAGGTCTTAACTCATAACGTCTTTTTTATATGTATGTGTTTTTGTTATTTAAATGGTTATCGTACACTTCGTTGTGTGCATTTAAAAAAAATTTGAGTTTTAAACGTTCGTTCCCATCTATGTAAATAAGTAAACACATACATACATTCATATGAGTATGTTCATTATGCATTCGCTGCTTTGCAAAATTTTCATATATATTATATATATGTATATGTATGTATGTACATATGTACTCGTATGCATATACATATGTATGTCTTTATGTAAGATCGTAATTAATGCACACAATTAATTTGCTTTATTCGACAAGTTCATTGACACTCACTTTGAAGCAATGTACTAAAGTAAAACCGAGTCGATAATAGCATCTCAGGAAGTACCATACATACTCGAATATACATAAGTTATTGCCAGCGACCCTCGGAAGCGAAAACTCAAAAGTTATTTTAATAAACTGAATTTGTCAATCTTGCACATACTCGTATGGACAAGCATGTACAAGTAAACAGCTGCGTCATTGTGCAGGATGATTATGAAATGCATTTAAATCGTACATACATATGTACATGTGCACATAAAAAAAGTTTGTATAGTTTTTTTTTCTGTCGCTTTTGTAGTTCAAGGAACTGAAAGCTGTGGCGTTAAGAACAAAGAACGTCCTGCTGTCCCAAAGTAATTCCAATTGTACTACAAATGTGCAGAAATGAGTGTGTTAGTAATTGTTTAGTGTCCGCTACTACAAAATCACGTAAATAATGTTCAAAGTAAAGAGTATTTAAAATTAACTGCATGCATATCTTTATTCTTGTGGCACACATTAGTTATTAAAAAAAAAATGTTGACATGCGACAAAAAATAGTTAGCTGTACAGCTTACAGCTAACAGTGATTTTCCTTGCCGGTTGGAACGTCCGCCCGACGCCTTAAAATCTGAATACATTTGTTACATCTATGTATGTCTGAAAATATTAAACTTCTCGTTGCGTATTTTTACGGTTGGAGCGGCCTAGGTTCCATACAATGTATATGTATATGTGAGTATGTATGTTCACGTGGCCGCTGTGGTCGAGTGGGTAGCGGTGTATGCTATAATTCGATATGCAGCTGAGTTCGAGGTTCTGGCCTCAACTAGGGCAAGTAAAATCTAAATAATTAAAAAAGATTTTTTCTAATAGCGATTAACCCTCGGCTAGCAATGGCAAACCTCCGAGGGCATTTCTGCCATGAAAAATCTTCTCATTAAAATACAACTGTCATTTGGAGTCGGCACACAATTGTAGGTCCCTCCACTTGTGTAGAATATAAAGACGCACACCACAAATGGTAGGGGAAGCTCTGCCAAACACAGAGCTTACAGAGTGTAAGCGCCAAATTATTTGTATTGTTTTTAATACTCGAACATACTTATATAGATTTCTTGCAATATTAATGCATTTTCGAAAATCTCAGAGTTTCAATGAAAAATATACAGCGAACTAAATTCTATCGGAACTTTCGGTTTTAAATTTAATAAAACGTACATTTGCTAAGTTTCCCCAAGACCTTCTGTGAAACAAGAGAGTGCGATCCATTGAAAACAGCGTTGGTTTTAATTTCAATAAAATAAACATTAAATTGTATGTTAATCAGAGATTTTTCTTCATAATCGCAGTCGTTGTCGATAACGTAATTTATATTGTTTATCTCTATCACTTAGTGCGTTGTTATCGCTTTTGCTATTGACGTGTTTGTTATTATCGTATTAAAGTATCGATAGTATTTCATTACCGATATACATACTTATCTTTGTCGAAAACTTTGTATTTTTCTCGTTTTCGATAGTTACTTATCAATAAACGATATTTTATTGTTATCGATATTGGTATCTTTGTCGATTTTGCTACTTTTTATTATGCGATATATGATTATAGCGACTTTTCATTGTTATCGATATTTTTTGATATCGTGATTTTATTCTTATCGATAATTTAATTGTATCGATATCTTTAAGGTAATATTTTTTTATTAACCGATATTGTTAAACATTCGTTACTCAAAAAATTTTAGAAATAAAATCGATTTGCGAATTTAGTAAAGCTTCGATTGAGATTCTTAATTTCGATAGATATTTGGTAGCCTTATTGGCATTTAGTATAGTTGTCGTATTACGAAAATAAGATTTATATACTAGAGGAACGGATAATATGTATGTATTTAATTTTTTGAAACCAAAAATTTTATCTTTTTATTAAAAATGGTTTTCTTTGCTTGTTACCACCGGTTGTCAGTAGCTATTCTGGTATTTTCCTTTGCTTGTGAATTCTAAAAACTCCAAGGGTTTTGTTAGTGGTAAAGCAAATTTTGTTACGTATTTATAACACCTGAAATTGAATTTGGTATTCTAGGGCAATGTTTACAAAGTTTTGAGAAACAGTGGCAACACCTCACATTTTGACAATGATAAGTTTCAAATTTGACTTAAAAGACGTAAATAAACATACATAAATCAATGGAAACAAAAATTTTGTTCAGAAAATTTATATTAAATAACGATAAAGGATCACTTAAAGTTGTATGTCGAGTTTTTTCAAATGCATCCGCAAATCATTGTGGGCCCACACCCGCAAAAAATATTGTGGGATAAAGTGTAAATTGCCCTTAATGCTATATATGGACCAAATAAAACAATAGCAGATGTCTTTTGACTAAAATAAAACTTAATTAATTAACTATTAAAGGCTAAAAGCTTATATCAAATGGTTATATTTTAGCGAAAATGATGAATTTCGTCTTCCAATTTTAATAGTTTCTCGCAAACATTTTACATGTGTCTTCCTGGACATTTTCTTTATCTTCAAGAATTTCTATAAGTGAAAGTTGCAGGAACATCTTCGCTTTTGATTTTCTATTCAATTAACAAAACAAAACTAGACACCTGCTTTATTACCTCCGCTTTCACAGGTAACAAAACTTACCTGGTTACAATGAGCGTAGAATACGAAATGGTTATAAAATTTACTGAATGGTTCATTTTAATAGCCCAGCAAATTGTATTACCTTTAGACCTATTTTCTTGTCACAAGTATCAGCTGCCCCGATTGCCAGAACTTCGTTGTGTTGTTGAATATGTATGTATAACAAACGCTTTGCTGTCACGTCGACCACAGCAATGACTGCTTAAAATCTCTACACTGATGTGAAGATGACGTAATTTGTTCTATGAGTAGATTTTTTAAAGAGCAGATTAGATGAGAAGCTCTTCATCATTTTTTGAGCAATTCACCGTTCCTCGTCACTATTTTTGCAGAGTGGGAACCCGTATATTTCTCTAAGTTATTGCAAGGGTGCAGTCGGATCACTGAAAAGAAAATGTAGCCGAAGATATTATGATGTGTGTAAAAATTTAAACATCTGGGCTAGATTCCGAATAGTAAATTATAAAATTAGTGCATGGATTTGTAAACTATTTATTTCAATATACAAGTATCAAACAAATAGGATGTTTCTTTTTCGAGTAGGACGGTCAACTTCAAAAAGTAGTTAGCTAACATTTAACATTAACGACTTTTAAATAGAATAATAGTCCCCGTTGTAAGCACATTGTTTTTGACACAATTTCGGTATGCTCCATTCAAAATCTAACGTTAAGAGCCTTTTTTTTTTGTATGTAAATATGTATGAACAAATATATTTACACATTTTTACTGAAGGAAGACAGGAAATGACCTGACGTACCTACATAGACTACAGCCTGAACTTTTTCAAGGCTTGCGGGCAGCGCGCATGCGCGACGAATGTGCAACAATATGGCACATGCTGTGCGGGAACACAATGGTAGCCAACGTCACATTAACACAAAAAAAAACCTAAAAAGCTTCTTCTAGCACAGCCGAAGGGTGTAAGGGCATTTTTATTTGTAGTCACGCAGGTTCATTAACTTGTCGCGCACCCATACTGACAGGTATTGACACACATACATATATGTATGTACAGAGTTAATATGCTTGTTTGTATTTGTGCTCTGCTAATGCTCTTAGCAAATTGTCTGTCAATCGTCTGGCCGATTGTCGAAAGTTTTTGTGTTGT
Organism: Philophylla caesio; assembly: GCA_963971545.1. Lineage (NCBI taxonomy): Eukaryota > Metazoa > Arthropoda > Insecta > Diptera > Tephritidae > Philophylla > Philophylla caesio. The sequence continues at coordinate 96,083,105 of OZ020608.1, read as the reverse complement.
ATCCTTTTTATATAGAATTTTTGGTATACGAGTATATATTTTTTGCAGAAGTCCAACTGCTCCTAAATGTCAAATATATACATATGTATGTATGTATTTACATATATTAAGATATTGTCAGACACTATAGGTACGTTTGTACATACATACATATGTACATATGTACACATTTATCTTGGTAGGTTGGCGTGTGCATTGCCTTTTCTCATCGTCTTGGATCATCGATCAATGACCATCTGAAAATTGTGTAGGTACAACGATCACAATATAACGCTTACTGCCAACACCGATCTCTGGCCAGCCAAGTAACCCATTATTATAAATATTTTCTGTGCCACAATGCTGTTGTTTTTGTGTTTGTTTTTGGTATATATTGCTTAGTTTTCTTCAATGTGGCATAGGCAATCAGGCGACTGGCCACGAACGGTCGCGAACAATTGGGGAACCAAGCATTTCAGGCCAGCCAAAACCTGCAAAGATGAGGGCGAGGGCAAGGTCCCGGCCACAAAACACTAGGCGGCCTCAATGGCTGTCACAGCATTCATATTCACACCCGTCGACCGTCTAGCCGTCCGCATGGCTAGCCAGTTATCGTTGAATTTCATTGGAATTTTTATGTGTATGCGTTTGCCAATTTTTTAACGCACAGGCACACCATAAATATATACATACATTCACATACATATCGATCGTTATTTACATATATATTGTATGTAAGTATACGTTTATTTGGGACTTAATTGCCGCACCCAAAGCTGTTGGTTCCTCGATTCCATTTAAAATTAAAAGAGCGCCAAGGATGCTGTATGTACATTCACATATGCAACCATATATATGTATGTATGTACATATGTATGTACGTCGCCACATGTATCACTGTATTTTATTCATATGTATGTATGTACATACATACATACATAGTTCTGTATTGCTGCGAAACAGAACCGCTGCATACATGAAACTCGTTTTAGTTTCAAATTCTGAATTCTTGTTTTTTTTTTTGCATACATTTTAAGGGCTGCAACACATGCTTTCGTTCTTTTTTTTCTTCTTCTTGCTGTTTTTCTTTTACTTAAATTTAGACGCCTGAATTCCATATTTTTCATCTGTCACCATCGTCCATGAATTGCAGCCACAAATTGCATTCATTTTATGCTCTCACTTCGAAGTGATATCAAACTAAAAACAAAAAAAAACAACAGATTGAAAAAATTCTGTGCGATAATAAAAAGCAGAAGTAAAATAACTTCCTAAGAGGCTAGTTTGTTCTTTCTTAGCTGTTCTTTACTGAATTTTTTATTGCATCAAGTCCTCCAGTCCAGTTGTCGTGCCAGTGAGTGCCGCTTTCAGGGTCGTGTTCAGCCCGTAAGCTGGTTGATTAATTTTTCCTCATTTATACTTAAAATTTGGAAGAAATTTACCGACGTGGACCTAAGGAATTGGATTATTCGGGATGGCCTATCAAGAACTTCACTCAGGCTTACTCTGAGGTACATAGGTATGTCCTGGTAAAATCACAGGTAACGCATGCTATAGCCGCACTTAATGCCATGGCACTTAATGTCATGGCGGACATATGTAGTATGAAGAAAGACTGGACACTCAGATGTTCTGGAGTGCTTCCTTGTTATGCCTGCAGTACTATGTTCAAGATTCCGGCTATCTGGATTGTAAGAACTCAGTCTTAATCAGATTGGAATAACTTCGTATAAGACTCGTGTAACTGTAACCTTGTAAAGAGGGGTCTCCTTTCAGCTCAGCGAATGCTGGCATTCGCACTAGCAGAACTCCTGTTTAAGAGCAGACCGAAGTTAACAATAAACTATTTTAGCTGAAACCAATCTTATTAAGTGTATTTTTCCCAACTTGTCATCAGGTTGCCTGTTTTCAATTAATGAGCAGAATGAGCAATTGTCAGATGAATATACAACGAGTATAAGTGAAGTTCATTTCAGCAGACTCCCCTGTAAGCCTTGCTACATAATTTCGTTTTAATTCTTCAAAATTTCCATAAACTCTACTTTTAGGTTGTAAAAATTAGCGCAATCACAAATTTTCTGTGAGAGAAATAAACTTTTTTTCAGTTGGAAGCAATTGACTATTCGATAAAGACTTCTTGTTGATTTTTCCAGCTAAATTCTCCAGTTAGTTTCGAACGACATCATCCATTACTATGGAAAACAAAGGGAAAAGACGTCTTTTCCTACTTCAGTTCCAACTACATGTTGTTGTTGTTGTTTTTCTTGAAACAATATAAATATTTCCTTTACTAGCTTTGAGTATGTTGCTGGAGTGAAAGTTTTTGGCCGTAATAGCTCCATTTCACCATTTGCTGAGAATGGAGCTCTTAACAGGCTTCTGTGACTTCGCACTCGGCTATTGATCAAGGAAATATTATTACAATTAAGCAGATAGATCAAGGAAGTAGTTAAACGTGAAACAAACGTTTGTTTGCGCAATGTGAACTCTGAGGGCTTTGGAAGGCAATTGAAATCACGCCCTCTCGAAATAAGGCTTATTTGAATATTGCACTTTTGTATATTAAAATTCTGTGGGCTACAAACCTGCATACATTTCAAAAATGGCTCTTTTTTTTTATTATTTTTTGCTGTTGCTCTTCGGTAATTTCTATTGTAAAACTAAATAAAAGTATCAAAACTCAGCAGTATATTCTAGCCAACTAAAACTTGCGTTTATTTTGATTAAAATTAGATGGGCTACACAACTAAAAATTCTGATTAAACGGAAATCCCTATTTTTAATGTGAAACATTTTGTGGAAATTTTACAATGTTTAAAACTGACAATATGCTTATTTTTAGAAACTTATCTGAATTTTATCTTAAAAATAATTAAAATTAAACAAATTAAGAACTAGTTGTCAAAGTTAAAAAACAAATTACTCGTATTCTTAACATGACAAGATAATTTCCAAATGTAGAGATAGATAGCTACATACGTACATATTTACATGCATTTCAAACAGCTTTATAACACGGATAAGGCGCCATACCTTTTACCGCCCGTTGCCCAAACCCACTTCAAATGCAACGCACATGTTCTTTAAGTTATCTATCAATAAATTCACGAAAGAGGGACCTAATGCGTACGAGTACAGTTTCAAACTTTTTTATCTCCCCTTCAAATAATTCCTTACGCCATCTAGCGGATCATAGCTGCGTTATGTTAGGGCTCTCACCAGAGAATGTGTTGCTTTCAAGCACAGAAAGTAAATCGTAAACGTAATATAAAACCAGAGAACTTGCAAGTTACAATTCTACTTACAAGTGCTTGATAAAATGTTTGTGTTTCGATAAACGTATGACTAATTTCGATTGAATTTTACCATTGATATTGATAAGTTTATTACTGATACTTTTTTAAAAACGACATATAACTATGCTCACATCTCTTACCCGACATCTCAGAAAATAGCTGATGTTCTAACATCTGTCATTTTGACTGGCAAATGTGAGAAACACATTCCTAATTTTTATATGTGGGCAGTTTAATGTCTTGACATAAGCATTTGTAAGATGGCGTCAAACAAGTAAGTTTGCTTTAATAAATAGCAAATATGTTAAAAATGTTACAAGAAATATGTAAATTCCCTGCCGAATACGTAAACATTAATATATGTAATAGAAAATAACTCAGCTTTTGCTTCTGAATGAAAATATCTTCCATGTTGACCCCACGAAGTTCACGGGAAAATAAAAATTTGCTGTCAAGGTAACAAACTGACTGCTTATTCCAGGCAATAGAACCGACTAAATAAACTCTAACATACATATATTGACAATATATTTTCTGAGATATATTTTAGCACATCAACTTTCTCGATCAGTGATATAACAATTTCGATAAATTTCTTTGCTTAATGCCATTTATCGAAACAAATATACTAGCAAATGCTACCCTACACCTCAGCCAGTGTTGCACTCACCTATTAGTGAACTGTCAAACGAAAAAAAAATTTGCAAAAAAAAAAATAGTTGCAGATTTTCTGATTTCTGATGAAGCCAAAATAAGCAAATTAATTCGCTGGGAAAAAACAATAACAATAGATAAAGGAATTAAAATCTTAAAGATCTTAGTTATTGACAAAACTGTCCGTCGAGGGCGTTACTTCAATGTTGTTGAATTACGTACTAAGGATTTTAGTTTTGCAGCACAAAAAGTGAATTCACTTCTGCAGAGTCAAATGTAAAAGTATAAAGTTATTTTGTGCTAATTGGAAAAAAAATTAAAATTTTGCAGTGTTGTGAACACGACGTACAATTTTAAAGGAAATCGGAGTGAATTTGAAACAAAAGCAAAAAGCACTAGTTTTTGTTAAAAATTTGCAAAGTGCAATTGCATGTAATGCATTAAAGTTGAATATAAAGAAAAAAAAAACACTAAGGATTGCCAGAATATGTGAAATTGACTTGAAAATCGTTCACAATTGCAGTGAGTGGATGGTTTGCCAAAAAACTATTTTTCTTACGGCAGTGCTTTGCTAAAACAGAAGGTAGAACCAGCTGATTTGTATAATAGATCGGGAGTGTGTTTGCAAGCAAGTAAGTGAGGTTTGTAAGCAAAACAAAAAATAAATAAAAACCATAACCATGTTTATACCATTTAAATCAGTGCTGGAACATTGGTGTACTATATTGAGTGTCATGTAGACATGTATGTGTGTATGTATACTACATATTTAATATATACATATGTATGTAAATATAAATTGTATATTTTGATGGCTTTTACTTTGTAGTTAACTGATCACGAAAAACCGTATACGGATTTTCTTTTGTGTAGTCAATAAGATACTGAAGTGGTCACTATGTTACTTGTTGTATCCATTAGCAATTGCACATCAACTAGGATACAGCTATTGCAGGCAATGCTTTTGAAGACCGCCTATATATGTATAACGACAGTTCTCGTTGCCCGTATTTAGGACTATCGCTTCAGCAGTCATCCCTAAAAGTATGTTTATGGAGAAATGGAAAATTTTTTTGAAGATCCGCGACGCTGATTGCTGATAGAGATTTGGGTCAATGGCTGGGACGTGTGCAGGAGTCAGCCCACGGGGGGTTCTGGTTTGAAATTTTATATACGAATAAAATTTGATGAATACGATTCACTTCTTTTCACGGGCGGGTTTCAATTAGCAATTATAAACAATAGGCATGTTTGAATATTTACGAGCTTGTTAATGTTAAGTTCGTCGAAGTTTGCTACCTCCAATTGAAAAAGACTCATTTGTGTAAAAGTTTCTTAGAACTGCCTTGTAAATAAAATTAAATATTTTAAAATTATACATAGTTTTTGACCTCCCTTTGTTTAAAAGTTAATAAAAAGAACATTTAGATACATGCATACATATGTATGTATGTACATACATATGTATGTATGTAGATGTGTGTAACATAATTAAAAATCTGAACTTTTCTTCTGTGGTTGTTTGCTTCTTTTATTCTACATTTTTTTTGTTCTAAAAAAAAAAGATGTCAACAAAAGTTATAAATTAAATATACTTTTTTCGGGTTTTGCTTACATAGTTTATAAACCAATTGTTTATTAAAAAATTTCAAATTTTTTTTTTGCTAAAACACCAAAGAAAACAAATTTTTTAATTGGAATTAAGATAAAAGAGTTCTTATTAAGTTTCATATAATAGTAATCTTTAAATATTCTTTAATTTCAAAATAAAATTAGGGGTATATTTTTTCGATACAGAAGTCCTAAGCAGCAAGGGCAGGGTATTCAATTATACCGAGTTTACTTGCTTCATACATTTTTGAACCTGCCTAATGTACATACATATGTACATACATATTTATATACATATGTAGATATAAACACGGAGTAGTTGACGTCATTGCTGTAAAATCAATGTAATGTAAATAAGTAGTAAAATAACAAAATCCCTACTGTGTTAGAGGTATTTTCACGCCTTGTCATTAATACCGTGCAAAGTAATTAAAAGTATGCAATACCGAACGATATAATGTGTGCACATGTATATATGTATGTACATATACTCGTACATACTACATAGCAATATACTTACTTCTAACCCTTGTCGTGTCGAGCTTTAAATACCTACCAATAGTTTTTCTCAACGCGATATGCAAAGTGAATTCTTCACTGGTGTGACAACAACTTGAATGCTTCTTCCGCCATCACAAAGTACGTTGAGGTATTGAATGGAAAAGCGCATTGTATTGCACAAGCTAGGGTATATTCTTGTATTGGGATGGGAATGTTGAGGGAAGCGATGGTATTTATCAAAGTCACGAGAGCGCTCTACAAACTAGGATGTACCCAGTTAGCAAATTGAAGATATAAGAACTATGATGACTCTTGAATGAAATGAACACCCTCACCTTCCATTTTAAAGCTTACCAGATGTCTAAAGAGGCAGCACAAAGAGCGATTTCTATTTATTACAATGAATTGGCGGCAAATAGTAATAAAAAATACATAACAGGAAACAATATAACAATATTTTAAATAAGTATTTAAAATCGTTGTAAATCTATAAGTACTTTCTAAAAATGAGATATCACAAAATACTTATTTCCAAATATACTCATATACTAACGAGAAATCTGTATACCTATACATATGTTTTTGGGTATTTTTCCCAAAATGTCATAAACTATAACTAATTCCATTAACCAAAATGTTACAAATGGTAAAAAATAAAGAAAATTTACATTTTTTTTTTAAATATATTTTAAAAACTGCTTCACCAAGATTTGTTTTAGAAGTTATGAGTATTTATATTTATAGCCTACGACACGCAATGCACTCCAACTCAAAAATATTTATTTCTTAAAAGACTTGAATTATACATTTGCTGTTGAACTGTGATGACGTGCTTTTACTATCGCAACTATTATCAAAGTTGTTATAAATCTAAATTCTAATCAGAAGTAATCAAAACCATAAATCGCCCACTCATCAAATCATCAAGAATTTGATTAATTTCTATTTTTAACTAGAAAAAGTGGCATCAAAAGTTCATCCAAAATTAATTTGCATTAAACTTTCTTTAAATCTTTCCTAGTCTTATTTTTGGTAATGTGTCTTGAAGTTAAGAATCGCTTCACCCATTCTGTTTTAATAGAACTTTTTATAATAGTATTACATTAGAAGTGAACCTCCACGGTCTTTTGAAGCTTAAAAATCGATTTTCTCAAAATTCTGACGTGCTACAGCAAAACGCCGAGACACGTATTTCTTTATTTTAAGCTTATATTCATATTATGTTAACATTTGATTTTGTCGTACTGTGTAATACCTTCCTCGACTAAAGACTAGAAGCAATTGACTAGTTACAAGCGCAAGTGGCGCAATGCTTTCGGCGCTTAAGGCTAGTCACCAGTGTCAGAGTTTCTTAAAGATTATCAGTTTTTCCATATTTGTACTCTAATTTAATTGCATCCTATAATAATGCATATTATTTTATACATACAAATGGAACAATAATGCCAACAACAATGGCAAAACCACCAAATGCAAAGGGGTAATAAAAAGTCTTTTGTTTTGCAGGTATACAGTTGAGGCTCAAAAGGGCGAGTTGCCGCTGGTCGGAATTGAGAGACAAAAAGTTAAAAACTACATCGAATGTGAAAGTACTATTCTATACTTCATTACGATGATTTTACAAGCGCTGAACGAATTGCCATCTTCGACTTATCTGTATTCTCCATCTGATGCTTCGTGCATTTTGCTAGAAAAAATAACGACGAAACTATTATTTGCATTGGTTTTTTCTGCTCAACGCCAACCACTCTATGATCTCCGCGCTGTTAGCAAGTAAAAAGTTATTGTGAAAAAGCTGCCCCGCCCTCACACTTCTGCATACCTCTGGTGAGTGCATTTCTTCATCACTTGTACCTATTCCAAACTTTTTTGGTTTCAACGTAAATTTCTAACTTTTAAATCCTTTCACAATTTCAGTGTGAAGCTTTTAAAGCAAACTACTGAACAGTATTTGCTACAGTATAAAACAACAACAACGTTAAGGAGCCAACTTGAGAATGTGTTGTTAGTGCTTTTTGTTTAGGAAAATAAAATAAAATCTTAAATAATGTTGAGCGGCCATAATATTGGTAAGTCATAATATGCAACGTTTAAGCTTTTTTCCGGTTATCAAAATAACAATTTTTTAGAAATACATTTTTAATAAGTATTTGGTTTTTAATAAATAATTGAAATCAGGCAATTTTTATTTCTTGCACAGGAATAATAACAACTTTTTATCTGAATTTAAAGCTATTTTTTTGAAATTTATTTTTACGATTTTTTTTTTTATTTTTTGTTCATCAATAATAAAAGTTACTTACTGATTTTAATTTTGCTAAAAACTAAATACTTTAATTTTAACGCAATTTTTTTGTTGTAGAGCCAAAAACTCAAAATGTTTGATTAAAAAATAAAACTCAACAAATTTAGCTCAAATAGTAATTATTATTCCTAAGCAAGAAGAAAATCGTTTATTAATTTTGATATACTTACTATGAGCGAAAATATAAAACTCAACATGCATACATAAATATGTACATACATACATACATATACATATGTATGTATGTACATAAATATTACTACTAGTTATAAATAAAACATCAGAAACTAAGTTCAATTTTTGATCAGAAAAATATTATTCAATAACTAATGACGGAATTTTAGTTTTATAAATATTGCTTAAAAGATAGAAATAAAAAAACTAATATATTGATATTGTTTTTTTTTCATTACACATTTTATAATAATAACATTATTTTCGGGGCCTGGTTATTGTCGTTTCGGTACTGCATATACATACATATGTACATATGTATGTACCTACATACATAAATGCATCATTTAGATTCTTGTTCGGAATTACAATCGAAAAATATTGCGATCAGTTTGTAGTTACCTCCCCACCATCCTGAAAAAAACCAGTTCGATTTGAGACCACTCTGAGATAATTCGGGATTAGTTCGAGAACAAATTTTTCTCCATTTTGTTTCAAAATGCAATACTGGTAAGCAAAATTTGACAAAAATCAATATTCATTTCGAGCCCCTTAAAATTTTCACCTCGTTATAATAAAATTGATAAGGTTACATAACTGAATACTCGAATTTTTTTTTAATTCAGACATACATATGTATGTATGTACATAAGTTTAAGTTTTTGTTAAATTCTTATATATTTTGAAAACGATTTGAAATATTTTTTTAAATGGTTTTTATTATTTTAAAAGGTATATGTTAATGGAAATTAAAAAAAAATTACCTTGAAAACCTTTTGAAAAAAAATACAAGATTTCTTTTCTGGTTTCTCTAAAACTATTTACTTAAAATAAACCCGATTTCTAACAGTTTGGTATAAAATCAAATTTATTTTGCTTAAAAAGCAGGTTCAATTAATTTACAAGCTCTTAATTTTATGCGTATCTACCAGAGTTCCGCAACAAGTAGCTCATATGTGGCTGACGCGTATTTCCCCAAGGCAGTCTACATACATACATAGTATGTACAACGTATTTGCGTACGTATGCCATTGAGTTATAGGCCACTTGTTAAGGATCTCTGGTATACATACATATGTACATTTAGATACATATATTCGGTTGCACATTAAAACACTTATACATTAAGAATTCTTGCTCTTTCGTTTAGTGTTTTTGTTCAGTTATTTTCTTAAATTTAATTACATTTTTCTTTTCAATATAAGATTTTATTTTATTAAATTTTTATTATTTTTTCTCTAATTTATGGATGTTAAATTTTTTTTTATTTCAATTTATAGTCTATAATAATTTTGTTTTGTTTTTTGTTCAAAATTTTGTCTGTTATTTGAAACTTTTTATAAATTTTAATTCTGTTTTTTAAATTTTGTACTTATTTTTTATTACTGCATCATTTTCTTTCGCGCATGCGCGCCATAACCGCTTTAGCACTTACAAATCGAACATTCACCACCGCATTTCAACAAATTCGCATACTCTTCTTGGATGGCAGCTTCGGATGCCTATAAGATTCTGTGTATGTTGTATCGTCTGCACGATACAACTTTTCTTCATTTCGCACATTTTTCAACCAGCTCCTCAAACCGAAATTGGTTTTATTACCAATACTTTGCAATAAGTCCTCCTTCGGCGCTCTCACAGGTCGATCCGTAATCTTGGACCAATAATCTTCGGGTGGCTGCAATTTAAACTTAATATCCTTGATTGTCGTATAATTTTCTAAATAGTCCTTAGAGTCCATTATTAAAACACTGCTATCGTTGCCCTTGTGCATATTGCTTTTGTAGTTTATATGTAGCTCCTCAAAAGTGGGCACGTCGGTGCGTTTTATTTGTTTGGGATTTGTGTAATCTTCGTTGTAGCTGGATTTTTCGCACACGCATTTCTCCTTTATGGTGATATTTGGGACGATAGTGGAATTATATCTCTTCTCTTGCTCACGTAGTCGTTCGTTGTACCAATTGCCGAGTAGCGTGCCGGGGCTGTAGTTTTTGCGGTTGGAGTTCAAGTAAACATGTCTCGTTTGTGAATCCTCCAGTGGAATTGTCGTGCACATTTTGCCAACCATTTTTGCGTTGTTATTTAGCCAAAGAGGAAATTAAATTAATTTAACAAAAATAAATTATAAAATAGTCGAACGAATTTCAAATCTTTTTTTCGAGGAACAGAAAAAATGTTGTTTTGAATGAAGCTATATAATGTCAAATTTAAATTCAGTCGGTTTATTTTTAAATGGAACTTTTTTCGGAGTGAAATTGAGTAGCTTGCACTACGTTCCCACGGCAGGTCTGTTCGTAATTCGATGACAATTCTATCTAAAGGAATAACTACTTACATATATATTTATCGATGAAAAATGTGAAGATACCATCGGTTTGCGAGGGAACAAAAAAACTTCGCCAGGTGCTCCTCTCTACTGCGAAGTTAAATAAAAATAATTACAATCCTTTAATGAACTCGAATATTACTTCAAAAATGCATTAAAAACCCCATTAAAATGGCAAGTATATTCAATGCTAATTTTTTTTAATAATCTTTTTAAGGGTTGAAGTATTAAAAACTAATAAAAAATAAACTGAACTGGTGTTGTTATTGATTGGAAAAATATTACGCAGTAATTAAATGCTTCCTACGCTACCACCGGCAAAGTGATAAAGCACAAAGCAGGTGGAGTGTTGGAAAATGCCGCCGCCATAATACGAGTTTGTATCGCAAAACATTTACACACGATCTCACGTCTTCAACCAATTGCGTGTTGTGTTTTTCGCACCTCATTTCAACGTGCAGACAAAAATGTGTTTCTATTTAAAAAGTGAGTTGAGTAAAAACAAAGCCATATTTTTTTAAGTGCTTCATCTTTTGCCAAAGTATTTAGCTTCTGTGCCGTACGCTATGGTATCGTGATTTGTTAGATCGCGTGAGTCCAAATGGATGGAGAAGCTATTGCTGTCGGTTGCCTCCAAATGTGTTAATTTTCGTATGCATTGCCTTATTTGAGTTCAACAATGAGAAAATGCCTTTATTAGTGAAATAAATATACATACATACATATGTACGCTTGTATGTGCATACTAGGGATGTCAATTTTGGGCAGTTTGTTGATACCGGGATTTTCGAGATTTGAGCACGAAATTCCGGGACAATCCCGGGATCCCGAATTTCACGAAGTTTTGATTCGTAATTTTTAATTTGCCAAAAATGTAACACGACTGTAATCGTTTTATTGAGAAGTATACAAAATAACATTAATATAACAAAGAAGAACAAGAAAAAAGGAAATAAACGTAAAATTTGACACACATACAAAATAATTCATACTTCAAGTACAAATATACATATTTGGTACAGAAGCAAATGCACATACATAAAGTAAAATTATTTTTAATCACTGTTTGACACCAATATTAAATATTAATATGATAAAATTCAGTAAAAAACATCACCCATTCCATTTAAGCGAGACAGAATTATTCCTTAAGTGTGTTATCCTCCAACCTGGACAAATTTAAATCCAGATTGCATTCAAAATCGGAAGTGGAGAAGCACCGCTCCGACTCAACACTTGTTGGTTGAATTTTATTTAATTTAATTTAATTTTTTTTTTTTATTTTATTTATTTATTTTATTTAATATTTAAACACAAGTAAGACATAGTCTTAACGTGTAATCATCTTAATTAATAATCACAAAAATTACTTAATTATAAAAGTGAATACTCTAAAACTATTTATTTTGAACAAAATAGGAATTAACGTACATAAGGGAGTAGATTTTTGAAAAGAAGAATTTTCGACAAAAAGTTAAAGGCTCTCTGTAGGGTATGTAGGTGTACTTTATCTCCTCATTACAATAACTATCAATTTCTTTTACCAAGCCTTCTGATAAATTGTATACCTTTCGATTATTGGACAATGCGAGCTGCTCGTTAAAACTTGATGGAATTTATCTTTGAGACTTTCTGCTCAACATCGCTTTTATTGTGTGGCTCATTTTCTACTCGAAAGGAATATTCTCCAGCTCATTTATAATGGCAAGGACAAAACAGAGCCTTAAGGAGTTAACAAGCTGTGTTATTTGTCGATTGTGAGCTCTCTTAAAGCTTTATTTTGCCCTTGAAAGGGCAATTTTTAAGAATGATACAAAATTTAAAAAAATAAATGGCTCATTAATTCGCTGTTTTCTACAAATCCGGGATTTGAATAGACTTATCCCGGTATATTTGGGAGTTAAAAAAGGTGGGGATCGCGGGATTTGGGATCCCGGGATTGACATGCCTAATGTGTATACATATGTATGTCCTTTAAAATTAGTAATTTGTGTCGGCTTTCCACAAAAGCCATGAAAAAAAATTTTTTCTTTTAATAACGAATGAATACAATGTATATTTGTAGCATCTACAGTGCATATCATAATTATGTAAACGACACTGACATTTTGACAAGTTTGGACTATGTACTATATAAAGCAGGAACAAAATACATTTTATATGTATGAAGAACGCAAGAACCATGGCAAGTTTTTTTTTCATCCACGGTAGATCGTGAAACTTTTTTATACTACAATTGGATGGCATATTCTAAAAACGATGAACACATATTTTTTTTTTCATAATAAAACTTGGTTTTACTGTCGAACTTTTCTATAGTGAACTTCAATGTAATGAGTTGCAGCCCTATTCGCGTTTTGGCAAATTTTATTCTTCGTTTTATTTTATCGCGTGATACTGAGAATTGACTCATGGCAATTTGAAAATTATTTCCAACGCACTTTTGATATGATCCATGCGCCTAGAAATACAAGCAACCAAGAAAACGAATAGTGAAGGGGGTGCTGGACTTTTGACGGTCACTTGGTTCCAACTTTTCGAGTAATCTGCGGCAAAGTGATTTAGGAAACCGAAAGTTTTGTATAAAGATGGTCTCCTGCATGGAAAATGGATCACTGTTCTCACGCAGACTTTTTCTTGCTCCACAATCAAACACATTATACCCACTTGCTCTGCCATAGCTAAAACTCGAACGCAATCTGTGGTGTAAAAACTTAAAAACACTTGGTTTATTTAAAAATGTAACACCAATTCGCACGAAAATTCAACCCTTATACATTTCTGTCTCTTTATTGTGAATTCTTTTTACATTACTTCCGTTTCGCTTATCAATAACTCCTTTTTCCGAGAGAGATAAGTAGAGAGTTATAAAGGGAACCAAAAAAAAAAAAAAAAAAAATTGCAAACATTTCAAAAAATAACTAGTTTATTAATATGTAGTTTCTATATAGTGCAGTGCAAATTTATTATAGGGTAGCTCGACTTTTTCTGTTAGAGCATGAACTGTATTTTACTTTACAAATTTTACTAAATTTAACTCACGGGAGGGGATGCAAAAATACCAGTCCAAATGCCGGTTAGGGCCTTATTTCAAGAAAGATGTGTTTCATATCATTAACACATCATCATCATTTGAAACTTTTCTACTGAATATGGATGTCGGAATTTGTACTAAACTTGTCAATATATGGATGTCGTATAATGATGATAACCACTTTACAATACACCAGCTAATTGACTCTAAAAGAACACATCGATGTGTGAAAAGCCAATTTAATAAAAAGCTTGAAGCTCTGTTTTTGGCACTGAAAAAAACATTTTCCAAGAAACTTGACCCAATTTATCTATAAAGCGACATTAAAAATCTACACCATTTGAGTTTGAGTTTATTTTGAGAGTTTGAAGCTTATACTTGCTTTTTATTTATCGTTTTACTAGAAATGAGAACATAACTCCAATCTCGTAAATGTGTACGAAACTCTTGATGCCAGATAAATAAATACAATATAAGTCAGGACTCTATTTTAAAAATGTATATTCGTTTAAAACAAAGTTGAATTTAGTTTCTTTTTGTAGTGGGTAAATTTGAAATTTATTTCTGCTTAATAAGACGCTTTTAAAAAATTAAAAAAAGATATGATTATTTTGTTTCAAGCAGCTTTCAGATCGTATTGGATAAATATAAAATTTGTATCATCTTAAATTGTCAACGAAGCGCAACCTTACTGTCCTTCTAAATCTTTTGAATAAAAAACATAATTAAATTAGCCAAAAAAAAAATCAACGCGATTATGAATAACGAATACAGAAAAATGTTTCTCATACGCCCCTGCCAACATTAATTAATGTTTATGTTCATTTGTATGTTTGTAAGTCTTTTATGCGTCTGATTACTTGATTTCTCTCGAAGGCGCCTTAATTCGACAAAAAACAATTCGTATGCGCAAATATGAATCATAATTTATTCGTAGTACATAGCGAAAAGAACTGATCTCAATCTCTTACTTGTCTCATTTTGATTTGCTGTCAGGCTCACCTGTGCCATATATCCATCTCTACGATGATAATTACGCTGACTCAGTTACCCGGCAGTTTTTGTGCGCTGTTAGAGCACTTCGTGTAATACGTTTACACATAAATATGTACATATGTATATGTATGTTCTGTAATAGCAATTAAATATTTTGATATTCACCTCGTCGGTTGCCTTTGATAAATATTCGAAAATTCGTTTAGTTATTTTGATTGCCTTAATCCGAATTTTATTTATTTACATTTTTTTTTTGCACATGCATTACTTTTCCAATGTACCCAAAAGTTTTTGCAGTTTAATCGCATTTTTCTCCCAATTTTATTTCGCCATTGTTCTGGCGTAGCTTTGCTTTTCACGTTATTGCTAAGCTATTTTTACGCTAACCTGCTTCCAATTGCGTTGTCGAGAGATACGCGCCTCACATCTGCTGATAGGCTATTCATTTGCTATTTAGTTCTCTGTAGGAAAATGAATGCTTCACAGATAATTTTGTTCCCAAAAAGTTTTGCGTTATCGATGTGGTTGTCGTTACCAATTGCTATTGGCTATATCGTGGCAAGGGATAATACTGATTCAATTAAGAAAACTAATGGAATATATGCAATTTTAGTTTTCACCAACTTTTGTCACCAAAAATTGTTACCCTTTTCGAAAAAATGCATAGCTTCAGACAACAAAATTATGAAACTATCTTCATAGTTCCTCTTTGGAAAAGTTTTCTTCACTGTCAACTAAACCTAGCCTATCCTTAGGTAAAGTTTAGAGAACGGTTATGCTATTCCATACCATCTCTCATAGATATAATTGTCCATAATGTGAGTAGCCTTTGAAGTGCGCGTGTCAGGAAGAGACCAATTTCCATAGCCGAGACTCCAATTAAGAGGGATGTGAAAATATTTTTCCTGGCTTTGACCTACCCCCGTTATCTCTGTCAGACTTTTCAAGTAGAGCGATCCGAAGTGCTCAGATTAACTATGAAGTTGAATGCTATAATGAAAATGTTTTAACTTCTGCGGTCACGAATTTGTATGTAATTCGGCGAGTGCTCCTACGAGGACCGCTCCAACAGGGCTAATATTCTGCCACTTAATTCGCCGCTCGTTGACGATTTTCTCGCATACTATTTATGCACTCACTCATTTAGGTGTCGTCAGATTGACGCTGTCCGCTGACTGACATACATACATACATACTTCGGTTACTAAATGCTGAACGATCTTTATAGGTGTAGTTGTTATTGTTGTTGTTGTTGTTGGCATCGTTCCGTCTGAATGCTTGAAGCCCGGGGAAAATGTTGTTGTTTATTTTTTTTTAATTTTATTTATTTTTTTGTTTATTTGCTACTACTGTATAATAATTTTACTTTAGTTCGCATTACTTTTGGCAAACAGCCAACAAAAGCAACATCCACAACAACAACACGACAACTTAAGCAATATAGCCAACCACATGTAGAAGCGCGATGCCACCAACAAACAGCATCCGCATTGACATTAGTGATGGCATCGAGCAGGCGCGCGAAGTCGAAAGCAATTCACGAAAATCACAACGGAATGATGCAAGCAAACTTGTACACACACACACACACTCGTACATACATAATGTATAAATGTTTTGTCGACTTGTTTACATTACTTACTAGTAAAATTTTGTTCATTCTTTTTCTACGAGTGGTTTATTTTTTCTTCGTCATTTCGCCGTCGGATGTTTTTCCTTCTTCCTCGCCGACACGCGCTCCGACGCGCACCCATGAAAAGCGTCAAAAAAGTTATATGTAGAATAGAAAATTGAAACCTCAAAAGAAATAGAAATAAATAAACTTAATCAAAAATCAAAAATTAGCAAGACAAAAAATACACAAAAAAAATACTTAAAAGAATGGTTTTTTTGTACATACATAGTTCGCATTTTTTGATCTCATTTGTGGATTTATTCTTTTGCTTTGACTGTGCCGCTATTTCGAGAATTTCATTTTACAAGTGGTCGTCCACTCAATACACACACACGCACGCACATACTCGTACACACAACTTATCGCACATTACTTTTCATCTGCTATCTGCTAAAAATGTATTTAGAGCATAGCGTTGTGAGCAACAAGAAAAACAAAATTGATAAGCCATTTTTCGCGGGGAAAGTCACATAAATTTTGGCGGCATTCAGGCATGCAATTTGTAATTTCAAATATGATAGGTCTATTTATGTACATACATAAGACTGGGTCGATAATTGTTTTGAGGTGAAACTTCTTTTCGATTGTTGATCAATATAAAAATTGTGTTTATGGAGACTAGTGTATAGTTGCCGGTCTACATACATATGTACATACTTTCAGTAGCCGATACGGGTTGGAAATTCAAGTATAGTTGCCTAGCGGCTACTAGTCTCTTGCTAGTCTCCATTCATGATTGGGGTATAGGACAGGTTATGTTATGGTAAGTTATATTATGTTACATTATGTAACTTTATGTTATATTAATTTCTGTTAAATTACAAGTTTTTATACCCGAGCGTACTTGTAATTTGGTACATATGTATGTAGATTGCTCTTTTTACAGTGTAGGTTGGTATTGAAAATGGTCAAGATTATGAAAAAGTTTTCGTATCTCAATAACATAATTCGTCACAAAATTTGGTAGACATATGTATGTATTTTCCTTAATATCACTATTATTATCGTCGAAAATTTCTGAAATCGGATCATAACCACGCCCACTTTCTATATAACGGAAATTTTGGAAAATGCAAAAACTTCTGTTTTTCGATATCTATTAAAACAAATTGAGTGAACTTCGGTATTTAGAACGATTTTGAACTAAGAATTGAAGTGTTTATGAAATTTTGAAAAATAGGCGTTGCCACGTCAACTTGGGAAAAAAATTCTGTATCTCCATAACGGTATAAGGTATCGTCACAAAATTTGGTGAACAAATTTTCCTCAATATAGCTGTTATCATCATTATCATTTTTGAAATCGGACGATAACCCTCCCCCACCTCCCATATAACGGAAATTTTGAAAAATGCTAAAATTTCGTTTTTTCTTTATCTAATGGAACATATCAATTAAAATTAGATATTTAGAGAGATAGTTAATTAAGAAACTTGATTTTTATGAAATTTTGAAAAATGGTATCTCAAATACGGTGTAAGGTATCGTCACAAAATTTGGTGAACATATTGTCCTTGATATCACTAGCATCACCGTCAAAAATTTTTTAAATCGAACCACGCCCAACTTCCAAATAACGGAAATTTTGAAAAATGCAAAAAACTTCGTTTTTCAGTATTTATTGGAAGAAATTGAGTAAAGCAAATGTTTTTAGAATTTTTTTTTAAACAAATATTAGTGTTTTGAAATGAATTCTAATATTATTATTATTTTTTTAATTTTTAATCGAATTATTCGAATCTTGTTTCTTCTAGACCAATCAATAGTGTTCAGCCGATGTGAAAGAAATGTGAAGCATTTTAAATATGGTTTTGTTTTTATTCATAAATTATACCCGCCATGAGGGTCAAAGCCGCTTTCACTAATTGTCAGAAACCTGACATCGGGGACTTGATTCAAAGCATACGTAATATTTTAATAAAGTGCAACCCAATCGATTGTGTGACAGTTTTATTTAACAAAATGCCACTTAGACAATATCCCAATTCCATTGAAAAAATAAATATCGACCTAGCCCAATGTTCATGCATCTTTACGCACAAGCCAATCCCATTCATTTTCGCTTACTCGCTAGTTTATCGAAAACGTGTACCAAATGTGTGCTAAATTCAGTTTAATCAACATTAAAAGCCATATTTTTTTTACTTTTAATACAAGAATGCACAATGACGTGTATATTGGAAACATTTTAAGTAGTTTTTATGATAAATTGCATTAAGTTTTATGTATGAAATGTACAGACGTTAATGTGCATACATACATACATATATAGTTGTAAGTGCGCTTTGCTGGTGGTGTGGGTGTTTGAAAATATTTTGCTTTTATTGAACAAATGCAATTATAAACAGAGCGTAATAGCTCGAAGTTTATGAGCACTTGCATCTTAAAAGAAATCTAAATACTTTTATATGATCGTAAATATTGCAAATGGCTCAAATTTTCAAAGTGTTTGCGGTTATTTTTTTGATTTCTTGTTATATAGTTTGACATTCCAGCGAAGAAGAAAACATACAACTCTGGAGTTAAGAATACAAAACAAACAGATAGATGCAAAACTATTTTTTTTTAAATTAAGGTTTCTTCTTATTTCAAGCTAAATATTTTATTTAGTTAATTACATTTTTAAACTAATTTTCTTTTATAAATCAAACAACAGTGAGTTTGTCTTTAAATCACGCTGCTAAAATTTGTACACACGGCAAAACTACACCCGGTGAACTACAAAATTGATCCGGTTCAAATTAAATCCGGAAGAATGGCGGTATTGCGCATTAAATAAACGGTACAAAACTTAAAAGTAATATCAATTAAAAAAAAACTTTTTTTTTATTATTTTTTGTACGCTCTTGGAAATTTAACTGACTCGCTCGGGGCTGAAGCAATGTGCCTATCCATTGTCAACTTTTACAGGGTGACTTTTTAAGTCAAGTTTTGTTTGTTTTTGTCAAGTTTCTCTCAAAAAGCTGCATTAATATTTTATTTTAACTGGATCGCTCTATTTAAGTGATTTGCTGCAAATTCCGAACTAGCTCTTTGAAATTGGTCAACGTGCTATCTGTCTAGCCTATTATTATTCATAAATTCCCTACTTGGCATACCTCATTGTAAGCTAAAAATGTTTAAAATTCCAAAACAAGTTAAAGTGAATTCTTCATTTTATTCAATTTGATTTCATGCAAATGTTCTCGGTTTGTCATTTCCAATAAATAACCGCACCTTGGTGGTTTTCCAGCACTCTCTATATCCCTTGGAATGAGCGGGGTAAAACATAAGTTACCGTTTGTTCCTTCCACGAGTACATACATACATATGTATATGAATATGTCCATAATAACATATTAACAACTGTTTACATATGTACATATACATTTAATTTTTGTTGTTCGCATTAATGGTGATGACGTTGGTTGGTACTGATTCGACGTAATCTAACTTCAATTAAAACAAACACACAAACATACATATTGATATACTTATTTTCGGTATTATAACGACGCCAAATATTGACAATCGATTTTTTTGTTGGATAAAAAAAAATGTGCAACAGTGACAGTAACAAGTTGCTAAACTTATATGGGCTACTCGAAAATTTTCTAAAAATTCCGATTTAATAGTTTGTAATTTTAAGATAAACTGTATAAGAGTGTACTATTTAAAAGTAATATTCTTATGAATTACATGAAACGCTGACAATTATATAGGCATTAAAGCTTCATGATTGCTTATAGACTAGACATACGGCAGCATTGATCCGCATTAACGAACTCATTTGAAATTATGAGGGAAATCAACAACTGCTTTTCCCGTTCAAACTTGATGTTAAGTTCAAAAATTTAAGAGGATGAGACAACATAACAAATTAAAACGGAGTGCACCAAATGAAGTAATAATTTTAATGCTGCTTTTTGGAGAAAAAATATCAATTTTGTAAAAATTTCCGCATAATAAAGAAGCAGAATGGATAGAAGCGTTCTTTTAATTCAAGCTTTTTTCAAAAGAAAGTTTTCTTTAATTTGACAGTCTCTTCTCTGTATTATTTTTTACTTTAATCGACACACGTTTATAGTGTCATGTATGGCGTCGCCGTCGGTCAATGCTTTTATCCACTCATGTCATTCATTTTAATATTATTCTCTACTACGTAGTATTTTCTGATTGGCAGCCTGTATGCTCCAATTATAAACCATTGTAGGTAACTATATATAAAACTTCGAAAAGAAAACAAGAATTATCAAAACTTTAAACATTGACACCAAAAACTTTAAAAATTTTAGGTAAGCAGTTTTATAGCCCTTTTAGTTTTGTTTTATCGGAGTTTGAACTTCTTAAAATTTCCGTATATTTTTGATAATTTTTTTGCTGACGGTCTAGCTATATTTTTTTAAATGTAATATGTATATCCTGAAATTTTTTTGTATGCTTGTATAGGTCGTCACTGCAGCATTATTTGATATGGTATCCGCGTGACTTCCTCTCCTCTATTTGTTTTTTTTCTGAGGCCAAAAAAAGTTATGTAGGTCAAACCTCTCCATCTATAACCTGTAACTCCGTAATCGACTTTCAACACGAAAGTGGCTACAAAAAAAGTTCTAAAAACGAAACTTCCTTTTTAAAGCTTTTGTATAGAGTGTGAAGAAGATTCGTTTAAATGAGTTTAGCCTCTTTTACCAACCATAATTCATTGATAATGTGCGACCACTGCTATATTTTTCTGATAGTTGGAATTGTACGTACATCTGATTTACTTAAAAGTTTAATGTAAAAAAACGAGTTTGCCGTTTATGAATAGTACGAGTGTCCTTAAGAGGTTACATCTAGTTAAAATTTTCAAAAAATCTATTTATTTTTTATATCATTTTCGTAATGTATTCAAGTAAACACTCTGAAAACTTCAAGTCAATCCGACGTTTATTTTTGAAGTTACACGGAGAACTGTAACGATGCGTTTTGAAAGTCGGTGACCAAGATTTCTCGGAAACGGCTAAACCGATTAGTCTCAAAGTTTTACATAAGCTTCTGAACTATATTTTCTTAATCAAACCTTTTTTTTACCGATAAAAATTTTATTTTTATGGCAGAAAATATATGTATATTTTTTTTGAAAAGCCGTTATTTTGTCAAATTTTTTTTATATCAAGATTATACATTACTTTAACGAAGTTCGTTTGGTTTTTTCATTTCAAATGATCCACTTCAAAGATATAGAGATCACCGCAAAACGACTTTTTTGGGAGGGGTTCCTAGAGATCTGCTGTAGCAGCCTTAAAAACCGTTATTTTAACAAATAAAAAATTATTAAATACTCTTCAAAGTAACCATAATATATGTACAAAAGCTTAAAATAATAAGTTTAGAAGTTTTCTCAGGAAAAGTGTCTAAAAAACCTAATTTTTTAGGGCTCCTAACTAGATATAACCCCCTTAAAGCTCATAAATGAACACTTAATCGAAGGGGCCAAAGAATATGCACCATTTTTTTTTTCTAAAACAATACAAAGATTTGTTAACTCAGACAACATAACTCAAACTCACATTTAAAGTTTGTTTTTTTTGCGCTCATTTATGTTGCGTGCGCCAAATGTACGAAAGTCTAGAAAGGGACTAGTTAAATAAATAGCTTTATTGGAACATGTATGAACGTGTGTATATGTAGATACATATACCTACTTGTGATATAGTAAGTATCTACTTAAAAATCCAAATCCTTACGTCAGTAGATAGTATAAATATTTGCAGAGCAATTAAACTTTATGCACTCGAAATGCATTAGCATAACCTCAAAATTGCGCTACTTAGCCACAGACATAAAAATGTAATACAACAACATTTTATCATAATTGTTCTATCACTCACTTCGATAATCGTTATCAATTTTTTATTTTCTACATACATATGTAAGTATCTACCTCATTTATGTACGATTATATGTTTGCTTCTTTGTTCATCTGGAATGTTGCAATCCTCGTCCAGTGTATTCTATTCGACTACTCAGTTTACACTTCACTTACGACACAATTACACTTTTCTCGCTCATTATCGCAATTACTCGTAATGCGCCGCAAAGCTCCAGCCAAGACACACACACACACACACATACACATACACCAACACATCGCAAACTTACAGCAATAAATTACAAACTATGTGTATGTGTATGTATGAATGTAGAATATAAGTTGGAGCTTCACTCGCATTAACCAGAAGGCAGCACAGTCAGTGGCAAGCATCCCGGCGCAGCGCAGCTCAGCGTCTGTGTTGCATTCATTCTTGGAAGGATACTCATGCTTATCAAATTGTCGGTGTTCCTGCTTTTCCGATGTACGCAGCGATGATGTTGTTGCTGTTGTTGTTGTTGTTGTTGTTGTTATTGTTACTATTGTTCTTGTGGTCCTTGTTGCTTTCACTGCTTTTTGCTTTTTCCATCTATCGCTCGCTATTTATCCTTTGCCCTCTGCCCCATAGTCGCGTGCATTATTCCTTCTTTTGTTGACGGCGCTCTTTGGCACACTTGTCTTCTTTTTATCGCGTTTAAACGAATTAATTAAAACATTTTGTTGACATCATTTTAATTGAATAATAAAACATCATCATTATATGGCAACATGGGATTTATTGTGCAGCATTTAAGTTACGGTTTTTATGTTTTATGTAGTGAAAATGCGCTAAGTTGGCGTGTTAAGTGTAGCTTAAATAGATGGAATAACCGCAGATACGTTTTTGAGAATGAAATGCGATTTGAAAGGTGGTCCGTCATCCTTTATATCGATTTGATTAAAATGACATCATAAAGTTGGGTTCAAGGCGAACTTAAGAACACGCGATGATTTGGTGAAACCATAATATTTCACAGCCTTTATAGAATCTTACTCAACTAGTTTAGATCGCCTCCATGGAAGTGGTAGCTTAAGAGCTCTCCCTAAGTACTTTTTGTACTCTGTGTGTGCTAAGTCCTTATTTATTATTTTTGTTGAGTATATTTATCTACACATTGCTTTTCCTATCCCACTGTATTGTACCAGCAACAGTTATGTACAAGTTTTCTCTTTCCAAATGAATATGTAGGTATGTATGAATATATGTAGGTATCATAGTTGTATTCTTCTTAAATAAAGTTAGTTGTACTTGAACATTCGAGCGGTCTGGTTTTTCTTGTGTTGGTCTCAATAATTTTAGATTTATGTATGTATGTACAAGAGACCAGCTGAGGTCACAAAATTGAAATAGCGGGCCGGTGGACTATCTGAGAAACGTGAGGAGAGCACTATTAAAATATTTTTCAGAGACCCGAGAGCTTCTTTCAACACGCCTTTTTATCGTCCAGATACATAACCTGTCGAATATTACTAGCGGCCATACCTTCTTCATGGACAAATAATTATCTAATGAAGTTCGTCGCTTTTAAGAGATGGATTGGCACATCTGGAATGTGCGATCTTAATTCACTGATACAACTAAATAATCAGTAAGAAATCCCTAAAATTGCCAGCCATACTAGACCTTAGGATGGTATAAACTAGAGCATATGTCACATACTTACAGCCTCAGGCAGTTTTATAGAACATAACCGAAATTATGGATTTACTTTTTCTCTCCGCTCGGTCATTCGAGTTCAAGAATGTCGACACAGAACCCTTAAGGGGCCTTTACAGATACAGAACTGCAGATACCATTAAACAGCTGTTAAATTTTTTTGAAACTAATCCAGTTATGTTGCCAAAGGCAGCTAAGATAAAATTGATTCAAAATATTAAGGTTATATTACGTACGACATAAAATAAAATGGCGATTGCAAAATATTCTAACAAAACTACTACTATCAAAGTGCGCAAGCAAAAAGTCCGCAAACCTATCAGAAAACGAAAAATTAAGGCCTTACCCGGAAGCGGAATTTTTTTCGGGCGTTTTTTTTGGATACAATCCCCCACTAAAATGATCTCTCGAAATGTCCATTTTCGTATGTCTGAAAAAGGTCAAGTTTTCGAATAAATTTTCATGCATTTTCAAATATGTTTTTTAATTCATTCTTCATGCACTCCGAAATACATTTCTTATAGAAGTTGATGCCGACTTCAGTAGCACCCCCTCTTCCGAGCAAAATAAACACGGTCTTGCTATTCAGCAAGAAGAATTAAAATCACTATGGGAAAAAACCAAAGTAGCTTACGACACGCTCAGTAGCACAGAGGGGCTATCCAAAGAAGACATTAGGGCAATAAAAAAAAAATACAAAGTTTCCTTTAATAGTTACGTGAAATGCATGTCTGCAATGGCCGCTCAATCGGAATCGTTCATAAGCGCAGAAAAAGATGCCAAAGAGCATACAGTCCGAGAACACAATATCCACCTTCCTCCGTGCGACACGGACGTGTTCAAGGGCGATTATATGTCATGGCCATCATTCCGTGATATGTTCACAGCCATTTACATTTTAAACAAGCGCCTAACTCCGGTCGAGAAACTGTTTCACCTTAACCACAAGACTCAAGGTGAGGCCAAAGACATAGTCAGAAAATGTCCACTAACTAATGAAGGCTTCCAAACAGCTTGGAAAAATCTGTGTGAGAGATATGAAAATAAACGTATCTTAGTAAACACACAGCTGAAAGTACTATTTAACTTACATGCAGTAGAGAATGAGTGCGGTGGCTCCATTAAAAGGTTGCAGCGGGACATTAATAACTGCTTGTCCTCCCTAGATAGTCATCAAATTGACATTTCCAACTGGGACGCAATAGTAGTGTACTTATGTTCAACAAAACTCCCCGAAAGTACGCTGGCTCTATGGGAACAAACCATAGACCACAAAAATGACATACCAAAGTGGGAAGATATGGATAAGTTCCTATCCAATAGATTCCAGACTTTGGAAACGTTATCTGGATTAAAGGAGGCAAAGGCTGTGGTGGTGAAAGCACCAAGACCTCCAATCCAACGTCAACCTGCAGACTCCTCTGCGAGACGCCTCGGCGTTTTCCAGACAAACGTGACCAAGTTCACCTGCAGGATGTGCCAGACCAATGAGCACAGATTGCGTGGTTGTTCGCGATTCTTAAAGCTGACTCCAGCAGACAGAATCGAATATTTAAAAAAGAGCAACGGCTGCCTGAACTGTCTTAGCTTCGGACATACTGTGTCAAGATGCACAAGCGCATTTAATTGCAATACGTGTCACTCGCGACATCACACGCTCCTCCACATACAGACCGTTCAGCCAAAGGCACCGCCACGCTGGTCCCCTCCGAGCTCCTCCGATGATATTCCGTCAACTTCGAGGCAAGCTCAAGTCCGCGGAGACTGCAAAGACAATGCGGGGGGAAATAAAACCATTCAATCCTGTCACGCAAATGCTAATTCAGGTGTACTGTTGGGAACAGCCCGCGTAAATGTGCACTTTGGCGGCATAGATTTTTGCGCAAGAGCTCTAATTGACTCTGGATCCGAATGTTCCTTCATTACAGAGCGACTCAAGCGAAGAATCCATCTTCCATCGAAAAGAGTGCATGCTCAAGTCTCGGGCATCACCAACTCGATTACTGCACAGGTCAAAGAAGCGTGCAGAATAGAACTCCGTTCACCAGTTAACTCACTTTTCCGGTTAAACACAACGGTGCTGGTGCTAGCGCAGCTGACTGGGAATCTTCCCACCACAAACATTAGCGCTTTAACCACACAAGCTTTTCCAGACTTGACCTTAGCCGACAAAAGGTTCTTTGTCAATGAACCTATCGACCTTGTGCTGGGGGGAGACATTTACCCCGAAATAATTCTAAGCGGTTTGAGAAAAAATGTCCTTTACACTTTGCTCGCTCAAGAAACAGTATTCGGCTGGATACTAACAGGCCGGACGGGAATAGTAAGTCCAGCAACAAATATATCATCCTATCACAGCGAGGTTTCACTAGATAAGGAACTCAGCGCTTTCTGGGAGGTAGAAGATGTGCCCAAAAACAGAAACCTGAGCGAAAGCGACGCATATTGTGAGGAGCTGTATAAGAGTACGACGCGACGATGTGAAAATGGCAAGTTCATGGTATCACTACCATTCAAGCAGGACTTCCTTGTCAACAGCCGCCTAGGCCCTTCACTAAATAGAGCATGCTCACAGTTCTATCGAAATGAAACTCGACTTGCCAAGAATCCTGATCTGCAAAAAGAATACAACAGGGTATTAACTGAATATGAGTCATTGGAACATATGTTAAAATTGAATAAAAACATACCTGCAGACAGCACCGACAACTACTTCCTACCTCATCACGCAGTTGTCAAAGCCGAGAGCTTATCAACGAAAGTTCGCGTCGTTTTCAATGGCTCAAGTCCGACTGCCAATGGTGTAAGTCTCAACGATGTACTTCTCCCAGGTCCAGTCTTACAAGCCGATCTTCCAATATTAGTCCTGCGGTGGAGATTCTATAAATACGTCTTCAACACAGATATCGAGAAGATGTACCGGCAAATCCTCGTGCATGACAACCAGACGAAATACCAGCGCATAGTTTATCGCGTAAGCCCGAACGAACCGATCAGTCTTTGTGAGCTAAAGACGGTCACTTTCGGTATCAACTGTGCTCCTTATCTAGCAATAAGGACACTTCTCCAACTAGCAGACCTTACAGAAAGCTCTTTTCCTTTAGCAGCTAGCATCTTACGAAAAAACATGTACGTCGACGACGTCCTAGCGGGAGGACATAGCATCGACTCTGCAATTAAAGCGAAAAATGAAATCATGCACGTCTTGCACTCCGCAGGTTTCCCATTAAGAAAGTGGACTGCGAATTCTGAGGATTTGCTGAAAGACATTAGAAGGAACGAACTGGGATGAAGCCGTATCGCCAACAACCCTTGCTCGGTGGACGAATTTTACAGATCATTATCAGGAAATTGATAATATACGCATACCGCGATGGGTTCACTTTTCGCCAACAAAGGAGGTAGAATTGCAC
Organism: Philophylla caesio; assembly: GCA_963971545.1. Lineage (NCBI taxonomy): Eukaryota > Metazoa > Arthropoda > Insecta > Diptera > Tephritidae > Philophylla > Philophylla caesio. Next base: position 96,055,613 of record OZ020608.1, on the reverse strand, counting down.
GGTTTCTGCGACGCATCGGAAAAGGCGTATGGGGCAGCAGTATATCTCCGCGTCAAACAACAGTCAAAAGTGGTAGTGAGCCTACTTTTGGCAAAAACGCGGGTAGCCCCAATTAAAACTATCTCACTACCCCGATTGGAACTTTGCGGCGCTGTACTACTCGCGGAAATTGTTGAATCGGTGACGAAAAGTCTCGACCTGGGACATGTAAAGGTGTACTTGTGGACAGACTCAACAATCGTTCTCGCTTGGATACGTAAGCCACCATGCTCGTGGTCGACCTTTGTCGCTCACAGAATAACGAAAATTGTGGACAAGGTGGGAACCGAATGCTGGATGCACGTAGATTCTGCATCAAATCCAGCAGACCTGGTTAGCAGAGGGGTCCACGCATACGAATTGGTTGACAATTCTCTGTGGTGGCAGGGACCTTCTTGGTTGCAAGAAGACCAACACAGATGGCCTATACAAGAGGTGCAATACAACACAATTACTGAAGAAAAGCGAGTTCAAGTTCACTCAACAACCAAGTTGAAAAATGATTCTAATATTCTCGATCGATTTTCAGGATTACCGAGAGCTTTGAGAGTTGTGTCTTACATTTTGAGATTCCTCCAAAGAACTCATCCAAAAACAAAAGCTTCATTTCAAGCCGAGTCCGTTTTAATTTCCTCTGACGAAATTAAAATAACGACTCAACGTTTGATAAAAACCTGTCAGAGCCAATATTACCATGATGAGTATAAAAAACTTAAATCCGGAGAAGCTATCGGTACGAAGAGTGAAATTTTGCCGCTAACTCCATTCCTCGACGATAAACACATCATACGAGCGGGGGGCCGCCTCGGAGCGTCTACTGACCTGTCCTACAATGAGCGTCACCCAATAATTCTACCATATGATTGCAGATTTTCTCACCTACTTGTTCAATTTATCCATGAAGTTTCCATGCATGGAGAAAACCAACTAATGCTGCGGCTAGTGCGCATGCAGTATTGGATTCCACGAGTCAAAAACATGATTAGGTCTGTTGTACATAATTGCAAGATCTGTACAATTCATAGGAAACAGTCACAAGTCCAACTCATGGGTATGCTTCCGAAAGAACGCACTACTTTTTCCCGTGCATTCACAAACACAGGTGTAGATTTTACAGGCCCTTTTGATATAAAGAGTTACCGCGGCCGGGGTTACTGCGTCTCGAAAGGTTATGTGTGCGTTTTCGTGTGTTTCACCACCAAAGCAATCCACCTGGAACCGACTAGCGACCTCAGTACCCCGTCCTTTCTCGCAGCATTCTCTAGGTTTATAGGTAGGAGAGGTTGTCCTAAGAATATGTATTCTGACAACGGCACTAACTTTGTCGGGGCTTCCCGATCACTACGTTCAGAATTTAAGAAATACATAGCGGATACCCGGGACAAAACGATATCCCAATATGCCCATCAAATGCTCAATTGGCATTTTATACCCCCCGCAGCACCTCATATGGGTGGATTGTGGGAGGCGGGCGTAAAAAGTTTTAAAAACCACTTCAAAAAGATAGCAAACGGCCATAAATATACATTTGAAGAATTTACCACTTTGTTGTGTAGAATCGAATCCTGTCTCAATTCGCGACCGCTAAGTCCCTCATCGAATGTCCCAACTGACTTGGAGCCATTGACTCCAGGTCATTTTCTGGTAGGTGGCAACCTACTCGCGCCTCCTGAACCGGATATAAATGAAACTCCAGCCTCCATAGTAAACCGGTGGCAGAAACTGAAAGCCCTTCATCAAACATTTTGCAGGCGATGGAAATCAGAATACCTATCCGAATTACAAAAGCGAATCAAATGGAAACACCCTAAGCAGAATATAGAAACCGGTGATCTCGTCATTATCAAAGAAGACAACCTACCCCCTAACGAATGGAGATTGGGGAGAATAAGCAGAGTTCGACCCGGTGCTGATGGTCGAGTACGTGTAGTCGATATCATCACGGAAAAAGGTGAAATCGCCCGACCACTAACCAAACTGGTCCGTCTCCCACATAAAAAAGAACAAACATCCGAATAAGGCAGCGTGCCGACCCAGTATCATTAGAAAAGGAAGAGGATCCATTTGCGTTGGACCAGTCCTTTAATATAGGCAAAAAGCACACAAACGATCAGAGGATAAAAAACAAGAAAATAATGTTTTCATTCTTTAATAAATTAAATGAATTATGAAAGTTTATACGTCTATACGGTGTATACCGCATATGCTTGCTTAATGGTATCTACAACTTGCAGGTAAATAAAAGGTTAATGTGGACGATATTACAAATACATATCTAAAACGGCGAAATCCCCGAATATTAACCGTCGAAGCGAAAATGTATGTGTACGACACCTCTTAACCACCCAATAGCAATATTTAACAGATGCCGTGAATTCAAGAATACCTACCTGTTGGAATTTACGAAGAAGAAATACCCTTTATTTAAATTAATTACCGACATATGTACCTACCTACCGTCGGTTTCGAGAAATAATGAAACAGCTTTAAATACGATATATTTCGCAAATGAAAACAAGAGAAACTTTATTATTTATATTTTAACAGTTATGTTTTCTTAAAATAACTTGCAATTTCTTTTTTTACAAATTTAATTATTTCATTTTACAATTTAAATTTTCATTTATTTCTTAAAAAATTGCTTACGCCATTAATTTCACTAACTTTAGGCTTCGATCAAGAAAAGAGGTTTACTTAAATACAATAACGCATCGTGAACAACGAATGGAATTGAACGAAATAAACAAATAAACATTTTATCAATGGTATGTAGCAAAGCTACTAATTAAGCGAATTAGAAGAGAGAATGAAAAAAAAAAAAAAAAAAAAAAAAAAAAAAAAAGAAACATACATACATATGTATATAAGTATATACGTGGGTAAAAATCTACACTAATCGACACTTACCCGTCTGGTCCCAGCACAAGGCTTCCGCTCCATGATCGCTGCCGATCAATATATTCAGCGACTGTTGCTCCCATTGACTCGTAGCATCCGTATTCGCAAATTGTTGCAGTAGACCTAAATGAAATAGCTTTAATCGTCTGGTCGTAAGCTCACAAACGCCAGCAGTAACCGAGGCTACTACTCACGGATGTGCATGTGCAATTGTTACTACATACATATGTATATGCTTGTGCTAATAGCATTATTGCGACAAGTACAATATGCCAACAGCACTTTTTTATTTTTTAATGCATACCTCGATACTCCACGGCTTTCGTTGGGGGGGGCAGGATGGCTAATATTCCAGTTTTGTTGTTTTTGCCCGGCAAACGGCGATATCCCATTGCCTTAAAATGGCAAGGATAGTTTGTGGTGTCATTTCTACAGGCGCGGCATTTGTCCAGTAAAATGATGTTCCGGTACCCCAAATAGCCTGCATTGTTGTTGCCGGAGTGCCAAAATCAGAAGTGCCAGTTGTCCGTATATCCTTGTTAAATTGCGCTTCTGGAAATAAAAGTTTCGCAAGCGTTACACGATTCGCTGGCTGTAAAAGGGTAAACATTTTTGCATATACATATATACATATATATGTAGGTGCATGTGTAAAAACTCACAAACTCACCTACATGTGTACATACGCTTATGTACATATTATGTATGGAGGCACCTGTCCCACCGGATGGATGATGTGAATCCCTGGATTCTAAAATTCCATGCATCACAAAAGCATACGATATTAATTTCGATAGTTGCGATATATGCTTTTGTTTGTTAATCATAGAATACAAACCGAATAAAAGGCATACGATGTCAATTTCGATAATAAATAAAACAAAAAAAAAAAAATAAAAAACCAACTCCGCAAAGAAGAACTAGACTGCCGAAATCGCCTAAGAGCATGTGAGTCTCCAAAGGTCGACACTGTAAAGTCTTTTTTTTTTTTTTGTGTGCTCATGCAACCCTACTCATCAACACCAGGGCTTCCCAGCTACCGACTACTCGTACTGGGTACTCGACATGGCACCCTTACAACCAGTCTAGATAGTCAATTTTATTGTTTTTATAAATGTGCAGTACACCCAGTCTAGACAGGCTATTTCTTTTAACGTATATAACACCCGAAATTACAATACATAAATATGTTCGCACTATTTGAAAAAAAAAAAAAAAAAAAAAAAAAAAACAACAACGCTCGCCACCCAACAAATATTACTCTCAACATAAATAGATACACATTAGAGAATATACACTACTAGCTAAACTCGCCTTTTTAGAAAACATGACGCCATATACTGCGCTGCGCAAGAGATTCGAGCGAAACGGAGATCGTTACCCCCTCGTCTGTCGACTCTGCTCCGATAAACACCCCATCCGACTGTGCCCGGTGTTTCGAAAGAAGTCACCGGAAGAGCGAATGCGGGAGGCCCTTTTGGGACGCTTTTGCACAAATTGCCTAGCTACCGGGCACCAGGTTAGAGAGTGCCAAAATGAAGGACGTTGCCGCCGATGTGGAGACAAACACCACACAACCTTACACCTCGAGGAAATCTCCACCAAGTCTTGGAGAGCTCGCCTAACGGCTGACTCCGTGGAGCCGGAGATACATACCAATAAGCCTTGGAGTGTGCAGGTCGAGGAAGCTGAGGCCGATGGCACTCTGTCGCTCTACGCTTCAGACTCGGGCACGGAGACTAGGCCTTCCCGACCAGACATTGGCATTGAAAAATGTATCGAGCGCGGAGCGGAGACTCGGCCTCTCCGCCCGCCTACCCCCAGGGTACCAGAAACACGACCAATCCGGCCCCTTCTTGCCCACGAACGAAGAGGGAGAGTCTCCCGACAAAAAAGAAATGTACGAAAGACACGCAGAGCGGAAACTCGGCCTTTCCGCCTGCCTCCGTCGGAAGTTTACGACAGACTGGTAACTAGGCCTCGCCAGCTGTCGGCCTTCCGTAACACGGTCATGGCACCATCGTTGCAACCGACGATTGCTGTCGCGCCCACAGCCGTTGTCAAAATTGAAGCGAAAGGGCGCCTTCACTTGGTTCGCGCTCTCATCAATGCTTGCGCTCCCTCCACCGTCATCGCGGCAGACTTGGCACGCGAGTTAGGGCTTGCCGAAACACAGATCGGCAACCATAGAGGCTGTTTCTTGCGGATGAGAGGAAAGCACGGGCAGAACAAACGGGTTGCCACCCACGCACTAATAACTACACACGCGCTTGGGGTCTCGCCTATCGCCAATCTGGACCCGACTATCGCCGCGCCCTATGTGCACATTCGGTTGGCGGACCCCCACTTCAATACTTCGTCGTCTATCCGGCTGGTATTGGGCGCAGATGTATATGCGGACATTATTTTGCCCGGAATACTACCCGGTACCTTTGGACCCCTGTTGGCGCAAAGCACAATTTTTGGATGGACTTTGTCCGGAGCATGCCGGCCGTCTGCATAATTTGAGCACATTATTATTGTTAAACAACACGTACTGAAATAAACACACCTATAGTTACCATACATCTACATATTATAATTTCATATTGGGTTTATTTTTTCTTCTCTCTTTCATTTCGAAACGGTGCAATGATACATATAACCACGTCTATTTTTTCTCACACGACTTAACGTTTCTCCCTAGGCTTCCAAGCTAGAAAACACCAACTGGAGGCGGTTATCCTGGATCCAGGCTCGGAATTATAATTACACATACAATCTATTTAAGTACTCTGGTTGGGGCTCCCGCGTTTACCGGGGCAGCTTATGTTGCGTGTCGCAAGGGGGGCGGGATGTTTAGGCCGCATGCCTAAATGTCGAGATGCCAAAGCAACCACCCTAGTGATGTTCACAATAGTGCCTGTACATGCATGTACATATGTAGATGTGCGCGCACGTTTGTGTACATGCATGTGAAGGCAATATCCTTACAGTTGCTTTCCCGCCGGATAATAGAAAATCACTCAATTTGTCCCCGGTTCATAGCTAACGCGACTCTTGTTTTTCTTAAAAAAAAATAATTTTTTCTTCTTGCTATACCGAACACTCGAGCAGATCGCACGTAAACCAGGGAGCTACCAACCGTTTATTCAAGGTAACATATTGTACTAATCAACACAATTTGTTAACACATCATTTTCATCGAAAATATATATCCACCATCTACTTTAAAATTCACTAAAATCAAACACTTTTGTTTCACTCTCTTTATTTACTTTCAACACATCTTATAATAAAACCCTTGTGCCTCTGAGCAATCACACAACGAGGCAATCGCGGTTTTATCATACTCTTTATAATGCATTTTCCATAATTTTCTGATCTTTTACGGGAAATTTTCTGATTTAAATTAAATTTCAATCGGTTTTTGTTCTGATCTTCGCTAGAACCTTTTCAAATTTCAATATTAAAAAGCTTCTTTTATAACATTTTTATTCGCTCACAGTACATATCGCACACCGCACTACGTTACAGTTTCACCATTTATACGCGGTTTCACATGTTTTTCTTTAATTTAAAAAAAATTAAAATTTTTACTTTTCTAATAAGAAGTGGCCGCTGTGATCGATTGGGTAGCGGTGCGTGCTATAACTCGATATGCCGCTCGGTTCGAGGTTCGTATCCTCGGCCAGGGCAAGTAAAAACTAAATCATAGAAAAAGTTGTTTTCTAATAGCGGTCACCCCTCGGCAGGCAATGGCAAACCTCCGAGAGTATTTCTGCCATAAAAAAGCTTCTCATAAAATACATACATCTGCCATTAAGAGTAGGCACAAAATTGTAGCTTCCTCCATTTGCGGTAGAATATAAAGACGCACATCACAAATGCTAGGAGAAGCTCTGCCAAACACAGAGCTGTATAGTGTAAGCGCCAAATTATTATTATAATAACAAGTGTTTTCCTTGTACGTAAATTTAAAACTTTTTCGGTGGTTATTCGGTTGAAAAAAAATTAACGTACGCTTCTCTGCTGGCTGATCACCTAAAAGCTCAACTTTAACGCAAAGTTGGGGCTTAACAAAAAAGATTTTCTTATTTATGGGCGCACAGTGCGTCAAGGCTAAAAGCACACAGAATTTGTCCTTTGACTGCAAAACAATGGCGTTGCCTATAGAACAAAACTTTTTTGTATTATACTCTGGTAGACACCTGTAAAAAAACATAATAAATTCTAAGAACTCGCTAAGGCGCTTTGACTTCCTCTTACAATAATGGGCGTAAACAAAGTAAAGAGCCCATATAAAATGCTTAGCAGCACGATGTACTATACACAATTACAATAATATTAATGTATGGATGTATGTATGTAAATATATACATGAATATGTACATACATATGTTTGTATAAACATTTGGTATGCACAATATGTCGGTGGTTATAAGCAAAATCTAGTACATGTGCTCGATTAAGTGATAAACGACTAAGGCTAAAAACATATCTGTATACATTTGTTTGTATTTAAATATGTGCATAAAAGCATATTTGTATGTACATATGTAATTGTGTTTTGCTACATCGTGTAAGCTCGTAACGTAGTCCAAAATTCACGACCATTGTCGCGTGCCCATTGTTGTTGCAATATACTTTGCATCTGCACATAAATATGCACAAAGTTAACCGCGCAGCCACAGCCACAGCCACACCTCCAGCATCACAATATGTACATATGTATGTAGGCACACATCCACACAAACACACACTCACACTGATACAAATTAACAAATGCTCATACGCCAGCGCGCTGAATTCAAATCAAATCATGCTCACGCTGCACTCAAGTCTAGTCAACTTAATGTCTCGCCAAGGCGACGAGAAGCATTGGATGGATGCAGGCATTCTCTAAGTAGTGCACCATACCGCCGGCTAAGTGCCACATGCAACAACGAACGAGTGCAGTAACAGTAACAAAAGTTTGTGTGCGCGGAGCGAGCGTGTCAAGCGTCTGAGATTGCAACGCTGCTGGCTGGTGCCATTGTTTCTGCTGCTGTTGCTGTTGCTACTGTTGCTACTGTTGCTGGTGTTGTCACTTGTACAAGCACTTACATACACACAGCCATACTTACATAGAAAAAAATATACTACAAATTTCGTTTTGCATTTGTAGCTTTTGTACTGACTGCGGCCTCGACACAGCCCTCACAGCTGCAACCTCGTCTCCTTTCCGGGATTTCAATGTTTTTTTTCTATATTCTCCTTTTTTTGTAAATCACGAAAACTTTATCTCAAACGTGCTGCCGCCCTCTGATGCTCTACTACCCATCATGCTTTCCTATACATCCAATGTATTTCCTCGTTTGTGTGCGTGTGTTTACTTACACATACATACATACATACATACATATGTACATACATACATACATACAAACGTATTTTATTTAATGCAGAGATTGTTTAGCTCGTGTGACCCAAATACGATAGCATAACAGCCGAGCTCAGCGCTGAGAGTTTCGCTCTTTACGAGACCATTGAGTAATCATTTGCACATCATCCTTCAAAATGACATTGCATCCACAAACGGAGCAGCATCCATTTTGCAAAGGATTATATATAGGTACATATATGTACATACATACATCTATGTATGTATGTATGTATACGAGTGTATGTGCATACTAGTACATACACATATGTACATACATGTATATGTGTATGCTTACATGAAAGGGCACAGTTGGTTTCTAAATTCCAAAATCTTGCAATTTTAGTCAATTTAACTTTCTTCTTAATTTTTAAAATTATTTTTCAATTAAAAACTCGTTCATTCTCTAACAAAAATCATAAAAGCTAATTTTTTAAATGTATTTAAAATGTACATAGTTTCTTCAAAATTTCGTACTTAAAAAAAAAATTAAGAAGTCTTTTGATCAAGCAATTTTATAATACATAAATTAAATATAAGTACAATAAAGTACAAATTTCAAGTGCCGACAAATTTTCGATTTTGGACGAATTCCTTCATATAACGCAATTTTTATAGGACAAAAACTACTTTTGCGAGAATTTTGGATATATTCCAGAGGAGGTCCTAAAATGTCGGTAAACGCAATAATAATAATAATAATAATTTGGAGCTTACACTGTATAGCTCAGTGTTTGGCCGTGCTTCTAGGACCATTTTTGGTCTGCATCTTTATATTCTACCATAAATGGAGGGACCTTCAATTTTGTGCCGCCTCCGAAAGGCAGAAATAACCCCCAGAGGTTTGCCAATGCGCAATATAAAGCAAAAAAAAAGTCCTAAGTTGTAACACTTGAATCACGAAAAAATTAATATATCAGGTCCTATATACATACGTTCTATCACATATAATTTTTTTAATTTTTAAAATCGCGCAAACATGCTTTTCAGCAAATTAATTTTTTTTATTAACAAATATATAAAACATTTTACTTAAAAAACAAAAATTATTTTATAAATCTCTGAATCTTTGTCTATAAAAAAGTACTTAATATTTTTTTTTAAATATTTATAACTAATATTTAAAGTCGCATAACTTTTGAAATTTTTTTTTTTTAATTTCCGGTCTTCTGTCATATCTTATGAGTTTTTCTATAAGATACACAATTTACTTGAAAATCAAAAAAATATCGATTTTTCATTGAAATAGTATTGAATGCCTCAAGTGCGAAAGAGCGCCAAGATTGTCGATAGAGAAGTAGCTTCATACGTTTGCAACTGTCAGGTAATGAATGATAAAATTACATTACCAGATATCACGAACATCCACGAAATATTGATGTCATTGATCAGAACCTCAGCATGGCAGGGTGTTTAATACAATTTTATATTTTTGGCTTACATACTCGTATGACTCTGCCGAATTTGCAGTTTGCGATTCAATTTTGGTGAAATGAAAAGCAAGTTTACATAAATGTTAATTGTTTTGCTCAATGAGTGATGAAACAATTTATGAATTTGTGTACAGAACATAATAACAAATTTTCAATCTCAATTAGTTATTTGTCCAGGCCGAGGAGCTAGCAATCTGAGACTTAATATCAAAAGTGTCCAGACGATATATTCCAAGAAAATATTTCGGGAGAGATATGTCAAGAAAAGATCAATTGTATTTCAGAAAAACGCAAAAGTATTTCAAAAAACGACGAATGTATTTTAGAAAAACCTTGTCCCGAAATAAAATGCTCTACACACCTAGATCTAGCTTTTTTTAATTAACTTCGACCATTGCAAAAGTCCTACTCCAGTGGGAGCGTCATTCAGACGAATAGACCTACAAAGACGAGCGCGTATATTTACCGGAAACAAGCTTGCTCGAATGATATGACAACTGCCCGTTTATGTAGGGGAAGGGGGTGGGCAAAACCGTATAGAAGCTATTTTAAATCTGATTTTGAACGTCATCTCGCGGAATTTTCCGAAAGTTGTTGCTCAGTTGAGTACATGTTATTTCCGAGCTATTGTGTTATTTCGATTGTCCGTTTCCGAGAAACCACACGCCGACGTTCCTGACAAACGTTCTTACTAATTTTTTGAATTTTTAATGCAGGTAAGTACTTAGTAGTTTAGTTAAGTATTCGACAAATTACCGTACTACCGTACATTGTAGCCCGCTTCATTACCTTCAATTTCAATATTCAATTTACTGTATATGTTGAATACATTTCCCGTTACAAGTCTAAATGTACACGCAGGACTTGGGGGGGCAAAACCGCCTACAGGAAAAATTTTTAAGATACCGAAAATTTGAAAGAAGACAAATTTATCGGTAATAAAAATTGTAGGAAACCAAAAGCAAACCTGATATAGTGAGCACGGGAACGAGAGTTGCTATCCCAAGTGCAAGCAAGAATAAAAAATGTAGCTACGCTGAGGATGAGCTTGAAGACGATATCATCGGTGTTTAAAATAAATTATTTTCATTTAAAAAATTTTTGAGCTTAAGGCCAATCGGTTTATTGGGAAAATTATTAGGAAAAAACAACAATACTCAAAGCGGTAGAAGTTATAGTACTTTATTCAAAATAAATAGTTATATGGCCAAACAATAACAAACAAATTATTATTACTTTGGAACATTACTAATAAACATTTACTAACTCATCGTTGGTGTACAAATCATTTGCAATGTTCCACTTTCTATACGTTTTACAACCCACAGCAGTTTAAAATTATTCAAATTAAATAGCCATGTTAGCTTCATAATAGAATAAACTAATAATTCGTGTAATTAATTGTATGAAAAAATTGTTTTGTATTTAGAAAATTTTATTTACATGTTAGGTATACGGGTTTACCCCCCATTCTTCCCCAACATTTCACACTGCCTTAATATGTGCATATTTAGTGCATACGTACATATTTACTGCACGGTGTACATATGCATGTACATACATACGAGTATGTTTATATGAAAGAAGTCCTTCAAGTTTTCTTGTTGCACAAACTACAACGCCATTGTAAGCGCATTAAGATGTCTCCGAAATAGCGCTAATAGGCCTAGGTGCGACGAACGACGTTTCAGTCAAAAAGGCAAAATAACATACGGATGAGTGAGAATAAATAATTTGTATAAGAGCAAAGTAAATGCGATAAACCAGCACAAGTGTTCATAGCACCGTATGCGATATGTCAGAAGCGGAGATGTCTGCCTGTTAGCCAGCAGATGTTCTAATAGCGAGAAGAGCGACTGTGGGGGGGATTTGCATAAAATATTCGCTACGCACTTTATAACGCATTTTCGCATCCCCCAAGCGCCTCCACAGCGCTTTATTGTACTTACGCACAACCCCCGTCCTGTGCCATGCAATCGACGCTACAATATTTATTCAGTAAATCCTCACTTCTTGTAATACGATGCTTGCAAAAATCAGCCAGTCGGCAGGCGTACAATGCAAATATGTAGATGGTGAGTGAGTTCGTCGGATGTGGGAAAGTACTTCAAATGTAATATCAATACTTGTACATTCCACAGAAACAACAGTGGCTCGCAGTTTTATTACTGCTCCTGTCTGTTATCGTTTCTTAGCGCGTCCATCCGCACAGCGCTCGCCGACGATGCCAATTCACGTGTGCGCATTTACTTCTTGTATGCACGCATTTGTGAGTGCGTGTTTGTACGAGTATGTGTGTAATTGCGCGTATGTATTTAAATGACTTTTTATTGCTGCTGCCGTTAATGCGCACTATTCTGTATCTGAAGTCGCTTATGTTGTTGTTTCTGTACGCGCTTGCAGTGTTTGCTTGATGCAACTACACACCTACAAGCACAAAAATGTTTAAAATCTGGGACATTCACTCGTCGCCTATGAATGTTTAGGCATTTTCGCTTGCATTTACTCCTTATGGGTATCTTTTGCACTGGAAATAAAACTTTAAGTTGCCGCAAATGTTATTGAAAGTGTTACATTTACAACTAAAATCTTGTTAATAGTTATTTTTTACTAAATTGCACTACAAAATCGAAATAATCTTCGGCGGAATTGCGATTGCAAGAAGTTCTTATATTTTTCATTAATAAAATTTGTTTGCAAAATAGAACCTCTAGTGTCCGTTTTGTAAATATCGTAATAGGACGCATGTTAATGTATTCATATTTGAGACGTTAGATCGAAAAATTAATATTAAAAATAAAATATATCGATAAAAAAAATCTTCTGGAAGCAATTCGATCTCCTAAGCTAATACCTACATATGTACATACATACATATGTGACCTTTTGAATACAAATTATATTTTAAATATTCACGAACTTTAAGATCGATTAGTTTATGAACGTGGTGAATAGAGTTTTGTTTTTAACTAAATATCAATTCACCATTTATTTAAATCGACCAAAATGTATTTGCTTCGGATTGCTATTTACATACATAGAACTTAATAATAACTTTAATCTCGGACTAACCAAGGCCGGATATAAACTATTTCTCAGTACTCTTAAACATCAGCAGACGGCCTCAATTAAGGCTCTGTCTGCCACGCTGCTTTAGGATTTTGCGAGCGTACTCCGTTCTGAGTCTATCCTTTCGAGTATGCACAGCAGCGACCGCGAAATCGTTCAGGTGCTATTTAGGTGTCGTATCTTTTTCTTCTTGAGCGGTGATTCTTTACCTTATATTCTAGCGTTAATTGATATTTTAAATGTATTTTTCAGTGCTAAAAGCTGGAGATTATCACAGATATTCTTAACACATTCGGCCGAATTGTAATCGTAGTGACAATATCAAAAGGAAGCAATCCTTTAAACCTACATAACTTCTGGTTCGGACTTGACTTGATTTTTCCTGCAGAAGCATAATTTCCTTAGTATCCTTTTCAGTGTCCCTGCTCTAGAAAACAGCTTCTTATAACATGAATTGTTATTGAACTCGAGGCCTGTTTTTATTGTACGCTTTTATTTGGAAAACAATATTAGTGTATGCTATGTATTTGGGAGAACAGCACAGCTCTCATCAGACTTATTTTTTCTAAACTCGACCAGTAATCGAACCCATTACCTAGACAAAGCAGATATGTATTGTGAAAATAAAAGCTTAGGTGTTTTGTAGATAAATGAAAGCTTTTGTTTAAGCATTTTATTTTTTTAAATTTTAATTGTCTCATAGTTTTTCGAGAAAGTTTCGTAGGTCCTCTGAACTGATTGCCCTTTAGTTTCGACTTCTCCTAATTTTTTTAAGTTAAAGCAATTTTTTTAAAATCGAATTATCAGCATTTTGCATCTTCATAATTTTAATCATGACCTTGCTTTATGTAGTTTCTGACTATAGTACGATGTATATACAATGTATAGTATAAACATATGTATGTATGTTCCCTAAGTTAGGAATAGAGGCAGTTTTATCGCTTTCTAGTAAACATGAAACCAGAATAAACTTCAAATTTATAAACATCGCTGCGTTGTTCTCTAGCAATTGATCCTTCATAAATTCTACTTCAACTACTTCCTTGCGTATTTATTCCCTATAAACTGAAGGACTTCACAGCTAAGTAGTTTAACAAAAATCATATTCGTACGAAAAATGTACGCTGCATAAATTCATAATACAAAGGCACATACAATAAAGATGTGTGTACATATTTCGCTATGTATAAATGATAATTACAGCAACAGCAATAAGGTATATACTCAACAGAAAAATCACCCCATTATATATTAAGTTGCCCAGTTTTAACCTGTTTCCCGAAGAGCCTGATTGTATGTACGATACATCTCCGTGTGCTCTCTTCTCCTTTTCGCACTTTTCTCACACACAGTGGCAGGGTGGCCACTGGAAAGTTTTGGTTTTCTACTTAAGTTAAGAGCATATCTGATAAAAACTGTCCAACAAAAAAATGTCAATCAATATGTCAGCGATTTCTGTAAGATCTTTAATTATACACACTAAAGAAAATAACAATATTAAGCAAGTTGAAACCAAAAAATACTCGCGTAAAAGAGAACAAATTTTCGCAGCAATTAAAAAAAAAGGCAACGTCTGAGAATTCCTTTTCAATGGAAATAATTTCCACCGGATCACTTCAACTTTTGTATATCGCATGCTTTACATTGCTCTGATATGAAGTTTTGTTTCAAAAATTCCATATCACTAATTGTTCAAATCCAGTAAATTGTTTGAAATATTATTTTCAATATAAGTTTTAGAAAGTTTAGTAAATAAACCTTTAAGATCGGGTCACTATAAAATATAAAAGCAGTGCAACTGATTACTCAAAAAATAAGTGTCGTTTTACACTGATTTAGAGCCAGCGCTCTTTATTTACTTAACAATCGTAACAAGTTTAAAATTAATTTTTTTTTAGTCCAATCGACTTGAAAAAAAAAAATTCCATCATTTTGCTCGTAAAGGCCCCTTCTTGGCCACACTGCTCATTTTCCCACCAAAGTGCCGTTATTGAAAATCTCGCACTCTAAACTCTCTCTCTCTCTCGCTCTCTGGTTGCTTCAAGCACTTACTAAATTTTTATTTCGACTTATTAATTTAACGATTTCGGGTCGAAAGCATGCTGATGAGTGGCAATGACAGTGGTAGTGGCTCTCTCTCGCCAACAATCGGGCAATACAAATTCACTCACGCGCCACACATTTGGATGAAAGCAAGGATGAATAGAAAAAATGAAAAGAGCACGGAAGGTAAACAAGAATAACACCAAACTGAGCGTTGAAATAAATCAACCCAGAACTGCTTGGCCCAGTATCAATTCGTACGCTCCCCATAATGTCTGCCATAATAGTGGATACGTCGTGGTCGCCGTGTACGGAAGCAAATCAGCAGAAGCAGCAGCAGGAGTCAAAGGCTCAGTCAATGCAATAGTGTAGTAGCGAAGCAGAAAAAAAACACACATACACACGCCATTAAATATGCAAATTTATAAGTTTATAAAACAGCAGCATCAGAAGTGAAAGAAGTTTGCAAGAAATTGTATTGTTTTTTACAAAAAAAAAAATAAAAATTCCACAATTCTACGCAAATCGCTCGAAAAATGTGTACAAAGTTAATTTGAAAACGAATCGAAAAAAGCTCATATGAAAAGAAAAAAAATGCCATAGAGTGCTTGAGAACTGTGGGGAAATGTAAATGTGAGAAATGTAAGTGAAAAATTGTGACAAACTTTGCAAAAATAAATTAATTTGCAAATCCTATCAATTGTCTTTGGGTAAAGTAAACTTAATGAAAAGTTATGAATTAAAACGTGAAAAATACTGTGCTTTTATTCGAATGTGAAAATTTTTTCTTCTTTCGCCACTTATACACACACACACACACACACACGCATGCTAATACACACAAGCGCACATTTTTCACTACTTCGTCGACATTCGCGTTGATTTTGTTGCCGTCGGACGCGTTTTCATCGTGGTCGTGAATTGCAGGCAAACGCCAGTTAGGCCGAGCATTTAGCTCGCTGCAACATTGTTATTGTGATGGTCGTCATAGCCGTCCGTCGTCATTGTTGTTGCCGTTGTCGTTGTATGTAGTTCAGCGTAGTAGTGTCGTTCAACGGACGGACATATGGACAGACAGTTGACGGCTGGCCGAGAGTGGAGCAACCCTACGAAACGGCACTTCGAATAAGAAAATTGAAAAAGCATACGAAGAATAGCAATGCGCTTAGAGTATGCAAATTTTTACCAATAAATTTGTCTTGTTTTACATTGAAAAATAATACAGTTGTGAAGTGATAAGATTTCATAAAGTTGTGCAGAATTCCAAAGGATCTGAGTGAACTTGCAATTAAAAAAGCTAAATGTCCACAGAAAAACTTTGAAAGCAAAGAAAAGAAACAAAAACAATTAACATATTGCTTAAACAAAATTATAACCAACCCAAAATATCTTCTTTTTGCACAACTTACAAAAAAATTGTATCCGGAAATGCAATACATTCTTCGGAAAACAACAAAAGCGCAACATTACAAATAAATGGTAGGCCAACTGTGTGTGCTCCTGCACGAGCAGCAGCGCCAATAAAAAGCAACAATGCATTGCTACAGGAACTGCGGTGCAACAACAAGTAAATGATGAAAAGTTTTCGTGTGTAGAATAAGCGAAAAAGCTAGTGAATGAGCACGCGTAAGAGATAGAGAAAAAGAGAGAGAGAGAGTAAATAAAATTAGTTGACTGAAAGACTTCTGCACGCGCTCTCAACTCAAGTACAATTCGCCACCCACCCAGTTACCAAAAAACGGCGAAAACCACTCGCATACATACAGACAAATGGTACACATACACATACATCCATTCATACATATAAATCAATGCAATCGTCAGCTGGCTCAGCTGAAGGCACATCGCGAAAAGAAGGTGAACAGTTTAAATAGGAAAACAGAGTCCCAATTCAGCGTTGCCATACGTTGAAGTTTAAGTGAATCTTGAAATGAACAATATTTTCGCTTTTACAGGGTTTAAAAGACTATGAATTTTGACTTCCTCTTTCGAGTTGCTCAGCAACCAAAACTCATTAACATAGCTGGGAGTTCAACTTGACATATCGACTCATCTTTGACGAACCGTCATCAAAAAGTAATTACCACCCATACTAAAACAAAATCTTTATCGGTCGAAACGTTTTTTTTTTCTTTCAAAGTAACTATATATATATATATATAATTTTGGCGCGTACACTATATAGGTCAGTGTTTGGCCAAGCTTCTTCTACCATTTGTAGTGTGCGTGTTTATATTATACCACAAATGGGACTTACAGTTTTGTGCCGACTCCGAACGGCAGATGTATTTAATGAGAAGCTTTTTTATGGCAGAAATACCCTCGGAGGTTTGCCATTGCCTGCCGAGGGGTGACCGCTATTAGAACAAAAATTGTCTATTATTAAGATTTTGCTTGCTCGACCACAGAGGCCACTTAAAGTAACTAATCTTCTAAAAACTCAATAGATGAGTTCCATCACGTTTCTACTGCGGCTTTCACCTTTTCATTGGTAGAATGGATAGGTATCGATTCCATCACAGTTTCGAGAAAGTCAGCGTGTCGTTGATAAGATTTATTAAGAAAAATTACCTTTTGCCGACTAGGATTTAATTTTTCTTAATTTTAAACGTTCGCCATATTTTTATAAACAAGGCCCGATGAATCAACTCATAAAATTGGAAAAATACCGCGATCCTGAGAGTCGAGAGGTCTTGCTTTCTGTATCCTCCTTCAATTTTGGTTTTTCTTAGGGATTATAAGCTACGAATCGCTTTGAAAACCTCTTCTAGAACGCTGCAGGCAAACACTTTTCTCAGTCATTTCAGACCAGCAACCAAACGAAAAGTCAAACTATTTTTTTGGTGCAAAATTGGGCTTATGAAAATTCATTTTTGGGAAATAAGAACGACGACTTGTATGACAACGGTGAATATTTGTTTGACCTACATACATACATACATAAATGGGACCATTCTTACCATGCTAACTAAATGTTCTTTTCACAACACTTGTATATATGTACATATGTAATTGTTGCAATAAATAGTTTTATTAAAAAAAATTTTAAGTCCGCTAAAAATGTCGGGGGATGTACGAAAATCTATGTTTTTTTTTTGTGCCTTACCAACCAGTCTTGTTGCATTTGCAATCCAAATTCTAAATATCCACACAAAATACAAAGTGTGCAAGTTTTACATAGTTGTTGGCAATTTGCAATAACAATAAAAACAATGCATATGCCCTTTCGTTAGTGCTACACTCTACTCTCAAAATCTGTCCAAAAGCAAAGAGTGCACAGCTGAGATTTCCACTCAACACGCAATGTGCTCTCAGTGTGTGCCCTCCTCTTAAAAAGAATTGATGGTGACGTTGTAGAGAATTGTCCGCGCTACGAATACCATTAAAAGCACAAGGGGTGAATATACCACACATACATACATATGTAAATATATACGAATACAAATTATGAAGATATGACGATGTAGTGCCCCATTGTGAACGATTGGACTTTTGTCGTAAGCGATTTTCACATGAGGCAGGCCAGAGCGACCAGCTAAGCAGCAACCACCAGCTGTGGCAATGCGTATGCAAACTTATTTACTTACATATGTACATACATAAATATGCAGATGTACGTACATATATATGTACTCGTATGTATGTATGTGTTGAATAAAACTGGCTGACTGCAAGCCTATCTAAAATACATATGTACATATGTAGTAATAACAATAAATAAGATCCACAATAGAAGTTTGTACGCACTACATACGAGTATTCTGTTTTGCTGGTACGAGTATTATAGTAATATTTGGTGTTGTGAATGTGGAAAGTATGTGTACAAAAAAAAAGCAAAAAACTGAATTTTGTTTCATTTATGTTTATCTCTTTTCTTGAAGTTAGCTTGTGGCTCGAGGCTCAGGATACGCGCATGCACGCACTCTCACACATGTTAATATCTACCCTTTTGGAAATAGGATCATTGCGCTATGCAAGACGAAATCATTTCGCGGTGTGAAGGAAGTTTAACCCTACACTGAACTCTCGTATTTCGTTTTCACACTCAAGGTTATACGAAGAAAGTATGCATTTCCTTTAGTTGTTTGCAAAAACTTCAGAAGCTTTGAAATAAAAAAAAATTGAAATAAGCTAAAAAAATGGTTATAATTCAATCCTCTCACCTCCCTATTTTTTCCTTTATATATCAATGCTTTTTTAGTAGTTGAACTTTTGAGAAAATTGTTACTTCAATTCTTTTCAAACTTTCATTAAAAAGTCGGCAAAATTTTTTCTGGACCTTTACCTTTCTTCTTATGTAGATAATATATGTATGTATATTCCAAATGTGATCCAAATGAGCTATTACCTTCTATATACGAGTATGTATTTATGAAGGTGAACTCAATTTGATTATTTCGAACCAATTCGCGGATTGTGTATCGAAACTCGGTTTTCATGGTAATCCACCAAAATTCGAAGGTGTGGCAAATGTTAATTGCTTACATAATTTTTTTTCTTTCATACCAGAATTTTGTTTTAGTTCAAATAAGCTTACATAAATACGTCACGGCCATCCATCGCGGCGGTTTCCAAATTTGAATAAAATCAAAAGATTTTTAAATTAGTTTAAAAAAAAAAAATCTTTTTTAAATTACCCCTTTATATTTAACTGTCAATATACTTATTTAGGTATATTAAATCTATTCGTATTTTAAATAAAATAAATCTTGTCGATATACATACATACATATAAATGAACATACATACAAACATATGTATATTTAGGTAGGTATATTAAATCAATTCGTATTTTATATACTCAAATCTTATTATAATATAAAAATATATATTATTTTTTTGTTTACTTTACCAACTATCAATATAAATTCTTGTTTAAAAAAATATTTTTTTTCAAAATTTTTTACAAGCTATTTTTGTTTTCTTTCTTTTGAAAATGTTTTTATTTTCCAAAGATTCTGTGTTGCTTGTGTAAACAACTGATTTGTCATTTATTTATATGTACATATGTATAAACCCATTTCTTGCCTATCTACGGAAGAACACATGTAAGACTATTCAACTTCATTGCTTGGCTGTTCGCTTTTGTCCCAAAATAACAATAAAGAGTGCTAAATTTATGTATACGAAATTCTAAAGAAGATTTTCTGAATTCGGCGTATTTATTAAGAGTGTCATAAAAAACAGGATTTTTTTCCACCGCGCCCCGAAATTTTTTTATAATCCTTTCGAACCTGCTCATCCTGATCAGTTTTAGATTAGACCCGTGAGCTGCACCGATCTCTTATACATACATACCAATTCTAATCAATAATACTAGTTTTCCTAAAAAGATTTGTTTAATAAATACGAAACTTTATAAAAAAAAAACCTTAAAAAAATCAAGAACTTAGTGGATAGTTATTTCATAAACTTCTGCGTAATGGAAAATTGCTTACATACACTTCACTCCTAAATGCCAACTTGCCTCATTTTTCTAAAGGGCAGTTTTGGAATGTTTGTTGTTGGTTTGCGCTTACTTGCTTACATACATACAAATATATCCATACATACATACATATGTAATATCTATTTAATTATTCCACTTCCTCTCAATCGATTTCAAATAATCTACGCAGCAGCCACTATTTGTTTGTTTTTTTTTGCTTATACACAAATAAATTAATTATAGGCCATATATCATGAGAAATTGCCTTCTATCATCACACATACAAAAATGTATACATATGCACTTACATACATTTGTTTGTCTGCCTGTATTTATCATCCACAATATTTTATATATTTTCCTTCTTATCCCTTTTTTCTATCACTCGCTCGTAAAAAGCACAACACAATATGTATTGTTAATTTTAATGGATATATGTGTGTATGTATGTAAGCACTCTCTTCTTCGCTCTTTTTTTTTTTGGGAAAAACAGACAAAAGCATATACATACATACTTGTTATGTATGTATGTATGTATGTTTGTTTGTATGAAGGTGCGCTCTTTGGTGACGGTATTTTATGTCGCTCGTGCTGTTTTCCTTCGTGGTCAACGCTATCATCTTCGCCACTGTCGCGTACGATTTTGCCCCAAATTTCTCGAACTTCACCTTTTTTTGCTGCCTTTAGCTATCGAGCCAACGGAATATGCATCTGTATATCTACATATGTATGTATGCAGATATGTATTTACATATACGAGCACTATCAAAAGTTCTGGTGTATATACAGCTGCGGCCAACAAATAATTGTTCTTTCTAGCTTTTCAAGTTAAATTGAACCTGAGAATAAAAAGTATTTGCGATGAAATTTAAGGCATTGATTTATTTTCAAAATATATACAATTTAAATTTGAGTATCTACTTACATAATTAAATAAAAGACTTAAGCATTTTTTTTTAACTGAATCATTGGTCAATAATCAAAACTTCTTAATTTTGACAAAAAATCCTAGTAATGCATTATTTATTTATTTATAAAACATTTTTTTTTTATACATACCTACATACATATGTACATCTAATACATACAGCCCTGCTCCCATTCGGTTTGAAATCACATGTTTGGTGCTCCCAATTTCACATTCACATACATTTTTGTGAATTGAATCCCAATGCTTGGTTGTATATGAAATGAAAAGTAAATGACAAAAACCGTGTGAATGTTTAATTATTTTCGATTGGAATAATTTTTTAAATATTCTTTGATGTTTGTAGAAGCCGATTATGACATTTCTATATTAGTTATTTATTGAAATATGCGTATTTTTAAGTGTTTTGCTGATGACTCCTGAAAAAAGCATACATACATAGCTGAATCCGAAAGGGAAATTTCAACAACAGCTGTTTGTGAATTGCTACAACGATGACCGATATGTGTGACAGGGATGACCTGATATGCGAAGAAATTTGTAAAATGGGAGCACAGTAATTTACTTTAACAGGAAATTTTTAAAATCACATTGTGGAATTGAAATGTGAAACTGGGAGCAGGGCTGACTAGCTAGTCGCGCAATATAGGAAGGGGGTTCTCTGAAATTAGCTCAGAATTATTTTCTTCGAGATTTCTTTCCATCAATAATCTGGTAATGGCGTTTGCTTTTCAAAAGCATCATTGGAAAATAATAATAAGCTTTAAAAAGTTTTATTTATGTTTTCTTTTTAGTTTTTCATGCTTCCAGAAGTGTAGGAATGTCATCTCAATTTCCAATCCAATGTGGGATATCAACTGGAGAGCTACATACATTGGCTTTTAACTTGAGAACTAAAAATGTCTCTGGGCTTGAAAGAGCTTGTGAATGATATTTGATATTGACTTGAGAACAATCAGGTCATATTCCGAATTCAAATCGAATTTTTCTAAATTTTCATAATATTTTTTTTTTTTAATTTAGATTTAAATTTTTTTTAATTTGTAAAATTTTTGTGAATCCAGTACAAAGTTTGAATTTTTAATTTATGTGGTTTAACTTATACAACGAACTTAAGCTTTATTGTCAAGTAATTTTTACAAAAAAAGAAAAAAAACACGGTTCAAATTAATATGACACCACTCTTGAGGGTCTACGATAAAGCAAGAACTATTGAAATAGGTAGCATACATGAACTAAGTAATACAGATCACCCAGGACGGAAAGCACGAAAAAAAAATTGCTCAGCAGTTACGTAATTTTTTTCACAGCCATGATTCAGTTGTCATATGGAATAAAACCCAAAACAAACAAATAATTAAACAAAAATTACAATACAAAATGCGGCAATTTGTCAATAAACAATTTGTTTGGAGGCGATTCTTACAGAGCATCTGCCTAAGTGTGATTTGCATATTAAAATAAACATATTTCATTTGAACTAAAGTAAAATAAAATAAAATATTGAAAAAGTCGATAATCCACTTGAAAATTCAAATGCCACTTCAAAAATGTACGAACGAATAATTGAAAAAGAACAGATTAAAAAATGACGTCAGCTACTTGTTTTCAAATTCAATTACAAATACACGGTTGATGAGCTGGGTTATCTTTGATAATTGGTTCATGGGTAGCATAATGTAATAATGGAGAAAAATAAAATGGAGAAAAAAAGAAAAATATATTCCGAAGAATTGAAAATTTTCTCCTCTTTTTAAGTCGGCTTAAAATCAACGAAATGTACATATATTTCATAAAAAACATTGTGAATAATTAACTTAAATACTTGTAAGTGTCGAGTTTATATTTAATTGCATTCTTAATATATAATAAAAGGTGTAACCGTTTTAATGATTTACAAAGAACTTTAATAAATATAATATTTATTTTGTGAACTTTAAAGGTAGGAGCCAAATTAATGGTCTGATTCTCTAACTCGAAACGAACCTTCGTCTCGTCCGAACTGTCGTTTGTTCTTGTATTTGTATTATCTAATGCGAACTCGATTCCCTATCGACAACTAGTTGATAACAGCTGATTGTTGCGAACGAAAACGTAACAAATGTGCATTATCTATCACGAACACGACTGAATATAAATAAAAGAACTGTCAAAATCAAACGAAAAATCTGTTGTTATCGTTTAAGCCGCTAAAATGGATAGTTCAAACAAAAAAGGAAAGAAATAATGAAAAAAAATGTTAATTATGTATATTAAATTTAATTGTTTAATATATTTTACAGTGATGATTGCTCCTTCACTTCGTTTTATATTTCCTCGGTCCTGTATATGCTTAAACAAAAATGTTAAAGTATTCCACTATAACTTTTCCAACCGACCCATTGACTAACCCACTGCTTAGACACTTTTGTTATCCACAGACTTTTGGTAGTGGACCGTTTCAATTGTGGGTGCAGGTGAGTATTGCGGTAGGTGCCCTTATAAATAATCACTTCGTTAAAAATTTGTTCGAATACTTCTTTGTTGACTCGAAAGTTTTTTAAAAACCTCAAACAAAATAAAAACGTAACACTACAACTATCTGGAAAAACCTTTAAATATACTTTTACTTACTCTGCGTCAAGCAATTCCAAAACATTAGTACAATCTCGCAGCCTCCGCCTTTGAATCCGCAATTCCTCTACCACGGAACGTTCGCTTGCGAGAAATGCTATTGCTGGATACATTTCTTTAAATAGATTTTTAAATTTCTTCCTTTTTAAAACTTTAACACAATGTAAACAAAACAATTTTGACAGATACGTTCGAGACGATAACGTAAGAACGTAAGGATGGACGATAATTTTCAATCGAAATATAGACCTCCAAATTGAGACGATTTCGTTTGGACACGAATCGTTCGTCTGGCCTTTCGTTCGAGTTAGAGAATCAGGCCATAAAATAAATCAGGAATAAATCGTTTTGGATTTGTTACAAGTTTGGTCTCTTTTGGACAAGTTTGATTTCAGTCTAGAAATTCTAGTTGTAAGCAAGTACATATTTCTTCTGATGAGTTTGCTTTGTCACAGTATGTGAACCTTTAAATAAATATATAATCTATGTACAAATAGTCATTTGTATGTATGTACATATGTATATGTATTTAGTTAGCATCCACTACAACACGCAGCTCTCTCACACCCCTTTCTAGCAGCTAGCAGCTGTTGTTGCACATCACTGTCGCTAGTTGATTGTTTGTTTTGTTGTTGCTGCTGTTGTTTATATTGCCAATATGTAGTTTAACTAGCTGCTTTGTGTTTTTGTATGCATTTACATATGTTTATACTCGATATTGAACATATTCTACGTTGGCTGATGGCATCAAGCAGCCAGTCATACATAAATATTTACATGCATATTATACATATGTATTAGAGTATGTTTGTATCTATACTGACATACATACGAGTACATATGTACATATCTAGGTACTTAAATATTTCATACACTTGTTCGCCCACAAATATTCATTTGAATTCCATGTAATATTGAAAGTATCGAGGCGCAGTGTACAAGTCCACACATCCACTCACTCCCACTCATCGTTGCTTATTATATGTACATGTGTATGTATGTATGTATGTATGTATGTATGCATGAATGTGTACGAAAACTTTTCGCGTTCTGTGTGAAAGGTAAATAGATTTATTCATTTGGCGCATTTGTGTTGTTTTTGGGTATTTCCCCGTCATTTGGCACACGTTTTGACGTTTGTTGCCGTTTCGCACGCGCCACCAAAGTAAAGTGGCACCTTTCATTCATTTCATTTCACTTCTCTGCGTGCTGTACAGATTTGTGTTTAGATATACATAAATATTACATGCTTTGTTTGACTAAATTATTGAGTTTTTAATGCTAATCGCGCAGGCAGACGTCAAAAAAAATTTGTTTAGTTGAAAAATTAATTTGTCCTTTTGCATAGTGGCATAGGATGCATAAGCGTAAACGCACTAATCTTGCATAATTTGTATCAACTTGCATTTTATCCCATAGTCGTATCAAATAATTGCCGCATTAACGCATTGGAAGGGAAATATTAACAACTGCTGTTCCACTTTATACACCAAGGCGTTACGATAAATCGAATGTGCTAATGCTACTTTTTCTGTCATGGTTAAAAATATGTACATATATGTATACGTATATATATTTTTTTCCAAGTTGTGGCATAATGTTGCTGTAAGCCTAGTCAACCGCCCTTGGATAAACTTGCGAAAAGTATGCATCAGTTGTCTTTTCATACCTTTAGTCTTTCTCTGGAGAAAAGAGGCTATCTACTCTCTTAGGAGCATTCCAAATCGCTTAGAGCATTCAATGACAAGGAACATCTTAAGAACTGTTACAGCAATTCTTAGAGGACCTAACGGTTTGAATTATTGATGCACAAACGAAAAAAATACCTGGGTAAGAGCATTCCACCACACCATCGGTTGATGCTGTGCTTGGGACGAGAATGATCTGATTGGCTACTGTTTAAATGTTCGCACTTAAGATAGGCCCGAAGGCAGCAAAAAAAAACCCTGAGCATAGACCTCTGAGGAAGTGAGTGTATGTGTTCCTCTTCTGAACATGGTTGCCTTAAACAACTCTACCTTCTTTACGGCACGGCCAGCAGTAGCTGTGATGTTTTAGTCTATTGTCTCGCGCCCAAAAGATGCTTGGGGGAAAAGCACCCACGGACACAAATATACTATATATTAAGTTTCCAAGACAACTTCTTAATATGTGAAGGATATTGCTTTAAGTGCAGAAATCTGTCCCAACTTCATTTCATGCCTCAAAACTGAACCTATTGTACTGCGTACTCTTTGTGATTAAGGTCGCCGCTCTGTAAAAAAAAATCACAGAAAATTAAAGATCAGCTCAGAAAGTAAAAAAAAAAGTATTTAGATGCTTTCAATTTCAAAAATTCAATTCAATTCGCAATTTAGTTCTTGTTTTCCAGCAACACCAAATACATTTTATAAAAGAAAACAATGAAAAGCAACCGCAAACACTTTAAATTACTACCTCATTATAAAAGCCATCGTAAGTTCACTGGCATTCCGTTCTTTTGATTAAAATTTATCAAAACTTGAAAGAATATTAAAAATAAAATGAGTTTATATTTCATAACTACATATATTTCTCATTATATTTTACCGGATTTTCAAAATACTCAGTCAGATAATTTCACTTATGTAATTGGGGATCACCTTAATGCGTTTTGTTGTTGTTGTTGTGTGTGCTTACGCTTCTAAACAATATAGTGCCAACGGAAGTGCTTAAATATTTTGAACTCACCCACCCACATTTTTGCCTTCATCCTCATATCAATTTTTTCTTATTTCTTCATTCAAAATGCTTCGTAAAGCAAAGCAAACAAAAGGTGTTCAGTTTCCCTTTGTGCTTCAAAAGTTTTTTTTTTGTTTTCATTATATAAATGTATGTATGTATGTATGCGTGTATGTATGCTTTTTTGGATTTGGTAACGCGCAGCACTTTGCCTTTTCGTGGAAATTATTTACACATGCCATAACTGCCCTCAAGTCGACACATTTGTATGCGTTAAATGCCAATACATACGCGCAAAACAAACCACGGCGAATTTTCAAAAAACAAAACAAATTAAAATAAAAAAAAATCTGGTATGAAAATTATTGTGAAAACTCCGCCAACAGTAATGGTTTGATGTTGATTTTTACTGCTTGTTAATTTCGCAAACGAACAAGCGTTTCCATGTGCTCCATCAGAATACACACATACACATAGTAGACCCGACCCAATGGCGCCTATGTTAACATATTTTTTTGTTAGTGCAAATGAAACTTCTGTAATCTTTTATTACTTTGTTCTTGCTAAGCTGCTATCAATTATGTGGTTTTGTGTAAAAAAAAGCGATCATTGTTGTTATTCTATGTACAAGTTAATGGATGCTTACAAGATTCACAAAATGCCTAATGAGTCACAAGATTCTAAAATCTTAAAAATTAGCGGCAAAATTTTTTGTTTGCTTGTACGGATACACAATTAATAGAAAAAAGTACGTTTTTGAATTTTTGAAATATTCCGATTTCGTGAAACGTTACATCGTCTTCTGAATCCCCTTACTGTTATTTATTGATTTATTTATTACTCATTGTGAACTCCAGATTGCAGACATTAAGTTAAGCCAATCGCCAGGTGCGGGTGCTCTTGAATGTACAATAAAAAGCTGTGACTGAAAAACCACGCAAAAATAAACACAAAAAAATTACAAAAAATAAACAAATTAAATAAAAAAAACTTAAAAAAAAACAAACAAAAAAGCTTTAACAAAGTGAAATTGCAACCCCAAAAACTCGTGTATACGTAAACGTGTTGTTGTAATTCGTAGTGATGCGCCATTGTGATAAGAATTTTCCCCTTCTCTGAAAAAAAAAATACAAAAGTCAATACAGTAATTTGACTAAAACTATAATATTAGATTAAAAACCTAAATTTTACAAAAAAATTACTTACTAGGCATTTTGTTTTTTTTATAAATTGGTGAACAATTTTCTAAATTTTCCGTATAACGAAACAATTTTCGACTTGTGTTCATCTACGAATTTTGCTAAAACTTCGGATATTTGCCTTGAAATCGTGCTTTTGAAGGCACACTAATGTGAAATAAATAAAAGCACAACAAAAAAGTGAGAAGTAAATCCTGCAATCTACAACCAATCACCAAAGGCGCAAGAAGCCCTAAAAAGTATTCATAGAAATCGTTTGTGAAGAAAACAAAATTCCGCTCTACGCTACACTGCCAACACACTGAAACCAAAACACAATGATTTAAAATTCAAACTAATTACCATAAATCCATATTTCTGAGCGCAGAGGAAAAACAAAAATCGAGAAAGAATAAACAACCAAAGAAAACTAGTATGAATAATGGGTGTGCTGGTGTTACATAGCAAACTAAGCGAAATTTCATTTTTATTGCCACAAACCAAATCGAACAGTCAAATTGCTAAAATGAATATGCAGTAATTTAACCCTGAGGTACATTATTGCAACCGTTTGTGTTTATACTTACATATACATATACTGAACATACAATTGCATACATATAAAGGCAATTAAATATATTCGTTTAAAGAAAAATATTTAATGTTTGTACTTGAAGCAATCTCTCAACCATATCACAAATTTTCTTTTATTACAGAATTTAAATAAATGAACTGTGATTATGAGTTCCACAAAATCGCAAGTAGCGGTCGCTACAAATATTCCAAGTCTATCATCATCACAAGCTCCAAAAGAGTACAGTACTGAAGAGTCTTTGGGTCGGCAAAATAGTTTCGGTAACAATCGCAGGGTGAGTAAAATATATACTTTTATTTATACTAAAATTTAACAAAGGTCAGTTTAATGCACATGAATTAGTATAAAAATTGTTTTAAAAAAATATTAACAATGAGTCGATTTTGGATAGCAACGAAACCATGGTTCGGTTGAAAGTGGG
Source organism: Philophylla caesio (assembly GCA_963971545.1). Taxonomy (NCBI): domain Eukaryota; kingdom Metazoa; phylum Arthropoda; class Insecta; order Diptera; family Tephritidae; genus Philophylla; species Philophylla caesio. Next base: position 96,026,867 of record OZ020608.1, on the reverse strand, counting down.
CAACGCATACACACAAAAAATTTTATTACCAATTGCAACAATCCCTAGTTGTTGAAAAGTTGTCGATACCTATAATTTGACAGTTCCACTAATAGCACATGAATGTAGCAAAGAAAAACAAGTCATATTTCATGATTTCTATAAAGATTTTAAAAGGTAGTTGTCAGTTTTGAGTTGTCTGGAGGTAAATTTCGCTACAGTATATTTGTATTTAAAATTTTCGAATTTCTAAATTTTGTTTCCACGACGAACACTTTGGCATCTTATCTATTTAGCAATTGCCCTGAAAATAATTAAAAATTGAAACCAATACAAAATATTCATCCGAAATTAATTTATACATGTAATGTACCATGCTTACACGCTTTATAAAGACTTCAAAATAATGTGAACGATTTTTCTTAATATCTTTTCTCTATTGGTATTACGATAAGATTAAAAAAGCATGCTTTCATGAAAATTTTAATCGTTAAAAGAAATGTTTAGGCATAGAGTAAAGCGGCGTGCAGACAGAGCCTTAATTAAGGCAGTTAGCAAATTGTTTTTCGTGTATTTTGAGGGGAAAAATTTACCAATTGACTAAATTAAGCTTAAAACGCTAAACGCCGTAAAAGCAGGTTTGTAGTCCGTTTAATTTTATTATAATAGTTAAAGGGAAATTCAAGACTACAAATTACCGTTTATATAAAATAAAATTTTAACTTAACGTGTTGCGCTGTACAAAACAATCGCGCGAGCGTTAGTTATATGAAAGGCATTGCGGAAAAATTACAATAAGATAAGATTACAATAATTCCGGTCAAAATCAGAAATCAAGCATGGCGCACCGATCCGAGTCACTTAATCGAACTATATTTCTTATTTATTATAATCTATTAGACCTGGCCATAATAAATGCCATAAAACATTTTAAAATTCTCCATAATTTTTGCAACTTATTTTCACTTCAATAACTTGACATTTTTCAATTAAAAATATATTTATTCAAGTTTCAAAATTAAAAAAAAAAATATAATAATTATAAAGCTAATGGTCTCGGTAGCCATCACTCCAAAATTGCTTTAGAAACTGGTATGATTCTAAATAATAATAATAATTTTAATTTAAAAATCCATTTTTGGGTTATGACATCAAAATTAAAATTTATTACTGTACAAAACTGAAGATCGATTTATTTGACTGAAAATGTGAAAAAAGGAGAAACGAAATATCGAAATACTCGTACCGAGCTTGGACGTAATATTTGTATACATGTGCGTACATATGTACATACACAAAAAAAAAATTTTTTAACGAAAAAAACCTTACACAAATTTTTTTTGTGCGCGATGACCAGCCAAAATAAATGAATTGCAAACACTCGATTTTCGAATCATCATTAGCAACCCTAAGAAACCTTAAATCGAAAACTAAACACTTCATGAATATAAATGGATTCCGTTTCTTTTCATATTTTCTTCAATTTGTACATATGTATATACATACATATGTATTTATGTATGTACTTGCATGTATGTATTTACCCAATTGCATGAACTACAAGTAAAACGCGAATATTCCCCATTGCCAAAACGGAAGTTTTTCCGAATCAACGGCAAAGTTGATGCTGGCGGTTAAAGTGAGTGCAGAAGTCGTTTGGAAAGTAGGTCAGGTCATCGGAGTGTAGAGGCATAACATAACATATTTATTACTCGTATGTACATATGTACTTATGTAGGTGCACATAGGGCGCATATTTACACAATTATGTTCTTACATACTCGTATGTATGTACATATGTACAAGTGTATACATAGCTCAGCCTATGGCAACAAGCATCACTAGAGGCATTGATCAAAATTACGTTGCGTATACGTCGTGTCGTACCAAAAAAAAAAAAATCAATATTCTGTTGCTAAAACTATGGCGGCTGTAACAAAAATTATGTAAACAAAATTCTGTTAACCTTCTTTCGGGCGTTTGTGGGCAATTCGCTTGCTGGCAATTGAAGTTCAATATTGCCCTGATTTTATCGTCTCTATACACAATCTTCTACTATCGATTTGCTGTTTGTTGAAAAGTGGGAAGTTTTTACATTAGATATGTCGGTAAACTGAACCCAAATTGGTAACACTTAAGTGACCGTTAGTTGGTTTGGTTTAATTTATTTGTTTAGATTTTTGCTTTTTTTATATATTATTCGCTTTTAATATTAACCACCTGTGTACATACATATATACATATACCACATAAATAATTTAATTCAATAATATTTTGGTTCAGTTAGCTTTGACTTGGATATTGAAATTTTAGTTTTAAAGTAAATAAATACACAACTTGGTTATAAGTTAAATTCAATAGAATATATTTTGAGTAAGACTTAACTTAAATAACATTCACTTATTAAAATTGAAATAACATATTTATTTAATCAAATATACAGCGCTTATCATAACTATGCCAGGTTTTGACAATTTATTTTTCATTTCCGACGGAAAATCGTAGTTTAAGCAAATATCTTGTGTAGATTTTAATGTACTGGCTTTTTATATTTCAAGAATTATCCTGTCTACTCTTTCAGGTGTTAATTTACCATTTTGCGGCCTCTTTTTTGCAGAAACTTTTCTCTAATTCTTATAAGCGACAATGACACCACGAATTTATGTGTAAAATTTTAAGGCAAACGGCTTACGGTTTACTTATTTATGTGGTGTTTTCCACATACATAACATAAATGCAGGTATACCAATAACAAATTTTATACCTTTAAGTTCACAAAGTATTGCAGTATTTTCTTTTAATGTCAACTTTTTCATTTCGGGCGCCATCGCACTAAATTTCTGGTTCTAATTTGCGTTAAAATGTCACGGAATGAAAGTTTTTCGTCTGTTTACTACAACTTTAGTCAATGTGTATCAAGGCTTTTCAATATGGTGGCGACAAGCACATATAAGTAAAAACCTCAAAAAAATATATTTTTGGCTTTTTGGTGAAAGTCTTGTCAAATTTCATAAGACTGTTATATCGTCAGCCAATCCGAATAAAGCAGTTAGAAATTCTGTTTCACCAAAGCGAAAACAGCAACTGGCACTTCAACAGTACCTCATTGAATTCGCCTTGATGTTTATTTAATAAAAGCTAAGCTAACTAAGCGCAAAGCAACGACTGTGAATTTAAAAACTCAAGAGTTGAAATTATCGAGTACAAAGTTGCGCATATAAATTCCCTAATACAAAAAATTGTGCTGTTGTAAAAATCGAGAAAATACTGTAGTCGTATTTAAAATTGAATTTTTCCAGCAATTTGAATATATAAGTTATGGTCGGTACTTTAAAAGGAAACATTTGCATGTGCGTACATAACTAATTATGTACAGTGGCGGTTAAAATAATAGCAAGGATTTAAATGAACAAATTTTGAAAACTAGTTACTTTTTTATTCATTTTTAATATTTTTTTAAATAATAATTCTTTAACTTGTTTCAGTTAGCACAAACGACTTCTAAGATTTTTATCAGAATTCTTAGAAAATTTTATATTATGCAGATTTGTAGCCCATTCACGGCTCCGCGTGACGTGTATGTGTGTGCTCTGAGGAATTTAGCGCAGCTCATTTTAAAATCATCAACAAAAGAAATTTAGAAAAATTTAATTTTTTATTAAAATAACGAAAAAGCGATGTTTAATAATGTTAATTGTAGATAAATTGACTTTAAATTGGATTTGTTGGTTTTTGGCTTTGATTTATTTTACGATGAAAAATTGTAATTGATAAAGCGGATGCTATAAAAAAAAGTATGCATGCAAACAAATGAATGGCAACATTGTATTCATGCAAGCAAACGTACATATACATATGTATATATGTATGTATATATGTATATACGGGCACACGTACACGGCGGTCACTGTTTCCACTATCAAATATAAAGTTGATTTTTGAGAATTACCGTAATGAGTGAGTAAAAATAATTGCTTAAAACTATAAGTAATTTTTAGCCTTTTTAAACTTGCACATATTATACTTTTATTTAGCTTTTCTAAAAATTCCAATAAAAATTTTAAAATTTTGAAGATGAATTTTTAAAATTTGAAAATTTTTGAAAGTTATGCATAAAAGGTTTTTGTAAGAAAATTAGCTTAATAGTAAATATTGAATAAAGCAATATCAAATTGTCAAAACTTTTAAACATATATCATTGCTAATATTTCAGCCGCCAACGTGTGTACGATAGTTATCTACATATATAAAAAATATTTTTTTTCAAATCAAAGTGTTAAACAATTTTCTAGTCCAATTGATTTATTTGCAATCTTGAAGTTAAAAAAAAGATGGTCAAAGATCAACTAAAGATTCTGGCGACAGCATTAAAATTGCTGTGGCATATTTTTTTTATTTTTTTTTTTTTTTTTTCAGGGGCGTTGTGGTAGCGCACTACCCTCAAGTGGCCCTTTGAAACCAGGATGAACCTGTTTTCGTCGAAATTCCGCTCCCCACGGGACTGCCGTCAAGCATTACATCATGGGGGGGAAAGGCGGTTAGTCGCCGCTGCTACGCTTTTGTCGGTTGAGAGTTCTCAACCTCTTCATTTCTTCTGCTATTGCCTCACAAGCTTTCTTCCATTTTTCGCTACTGCTAAAGGAGGCCGTCGGAACGGACGAGGTTCCAAGCAGCAACTTCCCTGGGTAATCTGGGGGCTGTCGGAATAAACAAGATTCCGAGCAGCCTGGTAGTGAGGGATGTCGGAACGGACGGGGTTCCGAGCATCATACGCTGTTTTCTTGAGCTGTCGGAATGGACGAGATTCCGAGCTTAATGGTTCGAACGCCGCTGTCTCTGTTTGAAGATCCAGGGGCACCAGTTTGACGACTAAAAGATTCTGGCGACAGCATTAAAATTGCTGTGGCATATACATACATACATATGTGTGTATATATGTACATATATAGTATATATAAATTTCGGGTTTTTTGTTTTAATTCTAATGAAAATGTGCTTTAAAATTTTGATGAATTATGAAAAATGTCATAGCAAGTTTATAAATTTAGTTTAAAATATACTTAAAAAAAAATAACAACTCATGTTTTAACATTAAAAAGTAAATTAAATAAAATAAAGTCACAGTCAGTACGCATTATTTTCCTGCTAAGTGTTCGAATGCACACACATATTTATATATAGTAACACGTACATATTTAGTGCCTTTGCATTTAATCGTTTCTTGGAACTAATTTCCATGACATTCAAGCATTTTCACAGAAATAATCACAATGAGAGTTTGTTTTAACTGCACTTGAAAAGATGTATGTATGTACATATGTTCATGTGAAATAATTATACCATTTTTCATTTAGTTAGCGCTTAAAGTTCAAGGCTTAAGGCGTTGTAAAAAAAAAATAGCAAAACGGCAAAGGAATACAATTTTGCATAGGAATCGCATTGATAATCTGCATAAATACAAAAGTCGCAGAAAAGTTGTGCCACCTTAAGCCTATTCCGGCGAGTCTCGGCGTTCCTGTTTCGCATGTCAGCTGCCTCCCCTACCCATTCCCCCACAAGTGGCGCCAAAGAACCGTTATTTGCTTCATTCCAGACTTCGCCTAACCCGAGCACCAACTTGATACTCAGACCTTAAGTTTCATTTCATTTTTTGTTTTTTGTTTCTTTTGTTCATTGTTTCATTCGTTGCCTTTTCCGCTTGTTGTTTGTTAATCCATAGTATACCGAAAATGTTGCAACAATACATTGCTGGCATAAAGAAGATGCGCACATATTCTATTGGGCGCACAACACACACACATACACACACGCGCACTCACACTAGCTTCCTACATTAACACATATTCGCATACGATTTCCACTTTATAGCACTAGGAGGTTTGCAAGTTCGAGAAGCGCTCAAGGTCGATTTATTGATTTTTCCACTTTCTGCAGCAACAGCAGCAGCTGCAAAATGCGAATACACCCTTAGCCGTGGGGCTCTTATCGAAAATGTGTAGCATTGTATTGGTGTGTGCATGTACATATGTATGTATGTATGCGTGTATGTGTATGTTAGCCAACACGAGCCTACAATAACTGTTACTGTGCACTTTGTTCGCTCGTTTCCGCTGACGATGACGATGCTGCACTGTGAAATCGTTAATTTTGCTTCGTTCGCAGTTTCTGTTTCATGTTTTTTCCGCCGGAAGTTCTAACTGAAAATCAGGTCACTGTGAATGTATTTATTTAATTAATAGCTGAAATTGCGCATATGTATGTATGTATGTATGCGTGTATTTACATACATATGATTTGTGTGTATGTATGCGTTATAGTGTCAATTGACCGTATTTGCATTTTGAGTGACAGTTGCGAAAAAAATTGTAGCTTTCAGTTTGATCTCTGTAATTGATTTAATAGATGAAATTGATTTTTGGCACATTTTAAGGCATACACTCAAAAACGTTGTACCCTCGTTGCTCTAAAAGTTTTAATTTAATTTAGGGATGGGCAAATGAAAAAAAATATATCGATATATATTTTTAAACAACATCGAATAATATTGATATATGTATGCATAGTAAAAATATCAATATTTCGATATTTTTACCCCAAGACGCAATTACTCAAAGTATTGTAGAAATATAGGATACTGAAAAAAAGTATACTTCATTAGATTTATTTATTATTAAAATACATATTTGAGTAATTAATATAAGTTAAATTATAACATTTAATTTAATTAATTTTAGTTAAATATTTTAAAGAAATTTCAGACAGATTCGGTGTGATATGGCGAAAATTCACCCAAAACTCTATTGGCTTTAATTTTTTTTTTGTGTTTACAATCATTAAAGGGATATTACGTACAGTTACGTTCAAATTAAATCAAATTGAACCTTTAGAAAACTTAAAAAAATCGAATTTGATACAAATTTGATATTCAGAAACAAATATCGAACATCGATACATCGAGCTAAAAAATATCGACGTAAATATCCATTTTTTTTTTTAATTTCGATATCGATTAATCGATAATTTTTGCCCAAGCCTAATTTAATTGAGGGAAAAATTACCGGGACTCATGTGTATATTTCAAATCTAAGTATTGATTCATAAAAATTTTTTTTTTGAAAATATGAGATGGAAACAGCTTATGAATTTTCTTCGTCATTGGAAACCAGGGTTTGTAGATGCGCTTGTACAAACAGCAAATCTCTACAAATTTCGCTCATACACAAGAAATAAGTCATGGTGAAATAAATGTTGAAAGTGGCGCCATCGCAAAATTTTTTGCAGAATTATTACGTCACAACAGCTTTTGTTTGTATCCTCCAGGGTTGCACTGTAACACACTTATACGAAATTGGTATTTTTTTATTCATAAATTGGTAGTACTTACTAATCAGATATTTTTAGATTTTTATTAAATTGCACTTTTTTGTAGTTTTTCACTTTTTATAACTGCTAAGAAAGATCTGCAAAGAAGTAGTAGCATACTAAGAAAATATTGGGATATCAATGATGAATTCAAAAAAGACAGTTTTCAATCTCATTTGCTGATCACTGATATAAAAGTTACGTATTAGAACAAAAGATATTTAAACCTGACATTTCTTCATAATTACTTCAGGTCTGTAAATGTGCATAAATATATTCAAAAGATCAACAACAATAATAATAATAGAAAGAAAGTGTTTGTATTGTTCTGTTGTTGGTTCTCATAATTCACCACGGGTAAATCTATTATTTAAGTATGAAAAAACCGTGCTCCCATGTGTGATATTTTATATAAAACTAACATCTTTTAGATGACGACAGGGTTTATTTTTTTAAATTTTCCAAACTTGATTTACTTTTAAAAATGATTTGCAGTGTCGCTCATATCATTAGCAACCAAATTCAAAATAACATTACAAAATATAAACCACATAAAATCAAGTTTAGAACTTTGTGGAAAACTAAAAGAAATTTAAAAAAAAAGATCGCAGATTTCGGTATACCATTTCGCAATCTAACCCTTTTCCAAAGTATTAGCAACTACGATTTTTGATCTGTTGAAGTAAACTGATATAATACCTTTAGAACCAAAATTCGTCACCAGTAACAACTTTACTATTGTTTTCAAATTTATTTAGGAGAAATTAAGCAAAACGCAAACGAACCTATTTTTGGGCCTTATTTAAAATTCGTGGGATCCATCGAGCAGATTAATTCGTGTACCCCAGATGAATACTTAATATTTGCGATACAGCCACGGAATTCAATCCCAATTCCTCAAAAATAATTTCTTGTGTCAATCGTGGATCTTTGTCAACCAGAGCCACAGTGATGTCATCACTGCACTATGGCCGAAATTGCGATTTTAGCGGCAAAAAGTCCATTTTTCAAATTTAAATTTTTGCAATTATTTTGATGGTGTTCAATACCCAACATATTGATAAGAAAAAATTAAAAAAAAAAATTTACTGTTGGCAACCCTGTTTATGTACACACAGCTGGTAATGTTTACAAATTTTTTAGTACGTGTTAATACTAGTGAAGCAGCAAAATTTTTATAAAATTAAAAACTGTTTTTTAATAATATATTCTTGTAAAAAAACTTTGTAAATATGAGTTCTATTACTCGAGGTGAGTAATTTTACTATATACAAATATAGTTTGCTAAATGTTTTTATTTCGTACTTATTTTGGTGGTTTTTTGTATGTATTTTTTTGTGAAATTGTGAAGAGTTTTATCGTTTTTCGTGGAGTAAAACTAAAAATATTTTGAAGTGTCATTGGAACTATTTACATGTGATTGTTTGTAGAAAACTCAAGTTTTATGTCATGGTAAAAGTGTATGCATTTGACTGCTAATAAACGAATTTTTAATACTTTTGTAGAAACACTCAGGTTCAAAAATTCTGAAATATTTGAGTTTTGGTTGAGAAACAACAGGAATGTTTCGAATTACATAAAAGGAAAGATTTCATACGAAATTGACAGTGAATTAAGTAAATTGATATGTACGAAAGCTCGGAACTTATCTAATTTTATTAAACTTAAATGGAATAAACAATTCAGAAATGAGAATGCATTTAGAAAATATAATAAGAAATGGTTGAGTCGAGAAACAATTTTTGTAATACCGAAAAAGATTAATACTATTGGGCGACCAAAACTGACGTATGATGATAGCTGCGAAAGAAATAAAAGGAGATAAGCTTCCGAATTAGCTTCCCAGCAAGGAGACAATGCGCAATTATTAGTTCATGCTGCCTCTATATCTGCCAAAAAAACCCACGCAACGGATTTGAAGTTTGTCCTACAGCAAGTTGCTATATCTCCAAATCGGCCATCCAAAATTCGAGAAGTTCTTAATACTAGCCATAAAGAAGTTACACCTGATGAAGCTCTAATGTTTGTGTTAGAAAACGGATTAACTAAAAAGGTGTACTCAAATATGCGGCAATTAAACATAAAACACAATTGTAGTATTTATCCGACTTATGATAAAGTTTATGAAAGCAAATTGAAATGTAGACCGGATGAAATCAAAGCGAATGAAAGCTCTGTCGAAGTGTCGTTGCAAAATTTGTTAGACCACACAGCTAAAAGAATTCTTGAATATCAAGATGAAGTATTGTGTACAATGGATGTTGAAGAATCGATCCTAATTTCGAGCTACGGGTTTGATGGTTCTACCGGTCACAGCTTGTTTAAACAAAAATTTGTGGAAAATACTTCGGAAAGTTTCGATCATTCCCTTTTTGTGACATCAGTCATTCCAATAAAAATAATTTCATCAGCAGGGTATAACATTTGGGTAAACCGTACACCTCAGTCAGTACGCTTTTGTAGACCTTTAAAAGTAGAGTTTGTTAAAGAAACAAAAGAGCACATTTTAACTGAAAACCACAACATAAAGAAACAGATTGAGGAGTTGAAACCACTAAAATACACACTAAGTAATTGGAAAAAAATTAAAGTAAAATATAATTTATATATGACATTAATAGATGGGAAAGTCTTAAATGTGTTGACAGAAACTAAAAGTGCACAGCAATGTCCCATCTGTCATGCCGGTCCAAAGGAATTTCGAACTATAAGAAACTTTGATTCTCCTAATTTTGAACCGAAGACCGACGCTTTGAAATATGGATTAAGCCCTTTGCATGCGTGGATTCGTAGTTTCGAGTTTGTTTTAAAACTTTCATACAAGCTAGATTTGAAAAAATGGCAAGTTCGTTTAGCAGAAGAGAAGAGAATCCTGGCAGAAAAGAAACAAAAAATTCAAAAAGAGTTTTTGCTTCAAATGGGGCTTCATGTCGATAAGCCGAAAGCAAATGGCAGCGGCAACACCAACGATGGCAACACATCTAGAAGAGCATTTTCTCGCACGGACCTTTTAGCATCTATTACTGGTATAAATATTGATTTTTTGAAACATTTACACATAATCTTAATTGCTCTCTCTTCTGAATTTGAAATTGATGCTCAAAGGTTTCGTGATTATTGCATTAAAACCAGTGAAATATTTTTCCAAAACTACGAATGGTACTCTATGTCTGCCACAATACACAAAATATTAGTGCATTCGTCACAAATAATTGAGGCTTCAGTAGTACCCGTAGGTGTCCTGGCAGAAAATGCATCTGAGGCGCGAAACAAATTTTATAAAAAAGATCGAACTGGTCACGCTCGAAAGGATTCAAGAGTGCACAACATACTTGACATGTATCATAGAGCTATGGATAGCTCTGACCCATATATTTCAAGTTTATGTTTGCAAGAACGTACAAATAGTTCAAAAAAACTTCCTTTTCCTCGAGAAGTCATTGATCTTTTTAAAATGCCTGAATTGCCACCAGAATTTTTATTACCTTCAACATCTCAAGAAGCCTCCAGCTGCAATTATAGTTATGATTCTGATGTAAGCTTAGAGTCGATAAATAATTATTCATTGGAATTAGAAGCGGCTGAAAACGAAGAAACAGACCATGAATAATTAAGCCCTATATCTTTCGAGAATATGTATGTTATTTTTGTTATTTTCAGATTAATCCATAAGCATTTACAAGTTCTTTAAAATTATAAATTTATGAATTAAAAAATAAATTAATTTCTTGGTAGCATTCAATATTTTTTTAATAGTGGGCGCGGACCGCCCATTTTTTCTAAAGTTTTTTTTGTCAGAAGAAGTCCGTTTTCAAAATTTGATGAAGCCAGCGTTTTGGTAAGTATTTTTGGCGACAATTTGGGTTTTGGATATAGGAAAAAGAGGGCGTGGACCGTTAAATTTTTTCTCAAGTTGCTTTTTTGTACCAGGAAGTCCGTTTTGCCACTACTTTGAAAAAAGGGGGCGTGGCCCGCCCATTTTTTTCTCAAATCGATTTTTTTATCATTAGAAGTCTACACACCAAATTTAGTGAAGCTAGCTTGCCAGGAAGTATTTTTTGCCGCTAAAATCGCAATTTCGGCCATAGTGCACTGGAAGATTTTGGTCGACCTCAGGGCTCGTTCTCTACAAAAAATTTCCCGTCTGTAATTTTCGGAACCAGTTGGAAACAGTTTGTAGAGACTGTGTAAACGTTCCATGTGCACTTTGGCCTTCATTGAATATTGTGTTTTAGCTTTAGAAAATCTCAAAGCTAATTTTTTTTGGGCGTTGGTGGTAAAATTTCATGTGGTCTATCGTCAGATATTATGCGGTTTTAAGTCTACATTTTAACCGATTGCTCTGAAATTTAGAATGAAGTCTCGTAAATCAATTGCAAAGGATTTAGTATGTTTGGGTTTTTTAAAAAAAAAATGTGTATAGTCACCAGCTAAACGATTTTTTGTTAGTCCCCTCATATGCTATTAACTTCTGTGAGACGATCATAGTTTCTAACGTTTGCCCAAAAGATTAATTCTATGTAGTCCGACATAGCAGAACATCAGATGAATTTGCAGTAGGATAAATAGTATTTTAGTGCTAGCCTATTTTAGGAGGAGTAGAAGGTTAGCAAGTCTAGACATTGATAGAACTGACCTCGGACGGACCTTTGCGCTCTTCGAAAAACTCAAGGGCTAGTATGTAGATTCAGATTACCTCAAGTTAAATTGGTACGCGCTACAAATGATTTCCAAGTTCCATGTTGTCAAATTCTTAGCTATGGAAGTGATTGCTGTAACATTATATTTTTTCAGGAGTGGAATTTGAACTGAAAACATAACGATAAATTTCAATTCTACGATTATGATAGTGAAAGATGAAGATTGTTAATTTTTTGTAGAAGTGTTTACTGAATATTTTTTCTTGCTTTAAATCTTTCAAATAAATATGTATGTATGCATGAATGTTTGTAGGTAGTCACTTACCGTTCACCCAATTCCTATTTGCTATCAAATAAGTAAACCAGTAGTGCTTCGCTATTGCTGAGTAAATAATTTTTTGTTCAACAACACTCAAGAAAGCTAGCGGCAAGCCCTCGGCAAAAGTATCTATCTATCTACCAGTATTTATGAGTCTACGTCAGTACTTAAGCAATACTAGAGTGGTGTATAAAGGACTTACACGTTGTCCTCAGTACATGCTTACTCACTTGCTTAGAGCAAAAGTGTGAAAAACACAATAAAAGCACAAAATTCGAATTGAGTGGCTGGCATCGCATGCGACGTCAGTTGATGCAAAAAAAAAAAAAAAATGCCGCACCGCACCGTTTGAGGTGTAGCTGTACGATTTATTGCATGTTGTGTGGATTGCAGAATGTCAATACACACACACATACACTAAAAAGCGGGTTTAATTTTTTTTGTTGTTTGAACGAGTATACACGAAATATGCATTTACATACTTATGCACTTTAGTTAGCAGTTTATAGGTCGCCGGTATGCTACTGACTATGCAGCGCGCTTGCCATTGTTTAGCGAATTAATTGTACAGTTTTTACGCCCACTTGAACGCCTGGAAAAATATGTTTTTGCAAAATACAAAGGTGCAACAGAATACTATATGTACTCGTATAAAATATATGCGCTTAGGTTCGTGTTATTTGGTAATGGCTCAAGTTCAAAGCCAACTAAATCGTTGCTATCCTTATACTTAAAATCAATAACGCGCGTTTACACGCAAAGCAATCGTCTTAGAAGCGATTATTTATGCGGCATGAATCATGCCCTCCAATGCAGAAGGCTACTCCAATAAATATCTAAGATAGTTGCTACTTTGACTTAGTGACTTTTGGCCTTTTAAAAATCTGTATATGAGAATTTTATAAGTTATCTTTTTAATAAGTTGGTGATAGTATTTTTTTAAAACAAATTTTAAATATTGTTTGAAGAGTGTTTTTTTATCGCTTGCGATATTCAAAAGACGTAAGTTAAACCGCAGTAAACTATTTTAAAGTCCAACTTAATACAAGCAATCTAACAAGGTTCGCAAAAAATCAGATTGTTTGCTGTTTAGTTGAGCTTCCTTTTCAATTTGATATTAGAAAATTTCACAAGCCGAGGCAATAAAAATACTACAAAAAACGAAACAAGACACATGTCAAATGACGTGAATTGCTTTAGTGTATTCTAGAACGGACACTTTACTCTGGGATTAGTAAGATGTTAATCTACCCATTAGTGCCCAGATACAAAAGGCAATAATAATAATAGGTCATAACTCCTTCTTCTGGGAATTCAGCACACGGCAACTCCCAATCGATGGAAGTTTGGAAGACTTTTTTTTTTTTTAGGTACTGTCAAGCTAAATATGAAAAGGGAGACGAAAAACCATTCTGTAGTAAAAGCCAACAATATACATTTTATTTGTTATTGTTTGGCCATTTAACTATTTATTTTAAATATTTTTGAGCTTTATGGCCGATTGGTTTATTAGAAAACTATTAGGAAAAAAACAACAATACTCAAAGCGGTAGAAGTTATAGTACTATTTCGGAAATCACCACATTTCCCCATCAGACCTGGTTCCTCTTTGCTTCTGCGGGAGTCGAACTTACTTCAATCAAGAACTATAACTTCTACCGCTTTGAGTATTGTTGTTTTTTCTTAATAATTTTTCAATAAACCAATCTGTCTTAAAGCTCAAAAATATTTAAAATTTTTTAAAAATATAAATTTTATTTTATATCAGATACGTCTGGAAATAATTGTGTTTTTATTTTCAGTGAACGTACGTGGACACTGTGCAGCTTTTGTCTTAAATCATTAGAGCTATTTTAAAGTCTTCAAATTCAAATACTATTGAAATTACCAACAGTGTTGGTATATAATACTTATATGTATACAAGTTTTTGAAAACTTGAAATCAAAACAAATATAATTTCATTGAGCCGTGCGATATCTATTTATTTTCATGATAAAAAAAAATAAACTCAAATTTATGCAAAACTTAATGTTGCAATTAAAAGTGGTACAGAAAGAAGTAAGAATGACAATAATACCGTCAAATAAAATAACGATGCCGATCTCTATGGTGTTTTTTTTTTGTTTGTTTGTGTGTTTAAAATGTAGTTAAGTGAATTACTTTTAACTTTGACTATATTCAATTTCGACAAAACTTCGGCTTGTGTGCGAAAAGCCATTAATTTAACTTCAGTTTTGGCCCATAAATATGTACATATTGGTTAATGATGTCAGCACTAAATGTGCGACTCACGCCACAGCATTACACGCTATAAAACTCACACAATATTTTCAAAATATATACAGACACACGCGCGCAAAACAAATATAAACAATATTAAAGTCGAAACTATGGAATTATACGCCCACACAATCTTATCATTCATGGAGGGAAAGTGAATGTAGTCCAGCAACACAAATTACTGTGTGAAATGCACGCGATTAGAATGTCAAATGCCATTTGACGTCAGCAAGCAAATGCGTCCTCCGATACAACAAAACAGACTTTCAGGACCATCGACCCACTCGTCAGCGGGTCAAAATAGTGGCAGGCATTCGAGGCAGAAAGGCAGACGGCCAGACGAGTCATAGCTCTCGGCCCGGATATGGGTTAATGTGTTGCTTTCTACAGTAAATATAAACAAACAAACCGGTCAAATGTATACTTTATATGCTTATATATACATATGTGTATGTGTGTATGTATGTATGTATTTATCCACAAGCTGCCCACGCACGCATTACCAGTTACAACTGACTCTTTAAGCACTTGTTTCCTTTTGGCTAGAAGTCCAATGGGAGGATATAAAACTTTGTTTTTTGATTTTGCCCATGTCAAAAGGTATTCAAATTACTAATAGTTCTCTGCATTTTCAAGGTTATATAACAACTGAATATCGGCTGAGTTGGCATGTTAATGAGGTATTTAAATCAAAGTAAATTTGAATTACTTTAATTAACGCAAACTTATTTTTACTGCTACATCATATCATTTGTATTTGATTGGTTTAATGGTGGTTTTACTCAATGTTAACATGATATGACACATTAGGGCGGTTCGAACGTGTGCAATCATACAAAAAAAAAACGAGATAGGCTTTTTTAATTGTTTTGTTGTCGATTTGACCCTATGAACTCTAAAAATACCATATAAACAAAATTATAACAAACAAGTAAAAAAAAAGCTTCTTACCTTTCATGAATGGAAGAAATGTATGAGAGCCATACATATGTTTTATTTATTTGATATTTTTGATTTTGATTGCTATATAATAGTCCCAATAATGGTTAATATTTGTGGATAATTTCAAGTCTTTAGCTGATGAAATAAAAGAGTTTTGGCCGAAAATGCAATATCTGAACAATCGGTTGTATGGCAGCATTTTAATGGTTTTCACTACTACATTAATTCTCACTAGACCTATTCTTTGTGCAAAATTTCAAGACTTAAGCTGCTTAAATGGATGGGTTTTCGTACTAATTGCAATATCTGAACAATCGGTTGTATGGCAGCTAAATGTTATATTTATCCGATATTAATGATTGGCACTAATACATAAGATCTCATTATACACAATCAGTTATATGGGAGCTCTATGTTATCTATCTTTGATCTATAAGATTATCACTGATCTTATAGAACTAAGTATAGCGGACCTTCTTGCAAAACTTCAGACTTCTAGCTTTTTAAATGGAAAAGTTATAAAGCAAAATATGATATCTGAACAATCAGCTCCTATATACGTTATAGTCGTCCGATCTGGCCGGTTCCGTCAAATTTCTAATAAAATGTAAAAAGACATCTGACTGCCAAGTTTCATTAAAATAACTCAAAAACTGAGGGACTAGTTTGCGTTCAAACAGACGGACAGACAGACAGACGGACATTGCTAAATCGATTCAGCTCGTCACTCTGATCGTATACTTTTTGATGGCTATAACTCTTCTCGTTCTGGTACTTACAAACATCAGACTAAAGTTAATATACCATTTCCATGAAAGGTATAAAATGTGAATGTACACTTCAAATAAAAAAATAATAATTATTGTCTGGTAGTGTCTTAAATTGATAAGAACAATAAGTTAAGAGTAGAAAAAAGTTTCTTGCTTTGACCAGGTGACTTCAGAAATTGCTGACTAATTATTTTATATTAAATAAATTTTGCTCTCATTTGAGCATTACAAAACGGAACTTTAAGTATGGAGAGCAGATATATACAGTGGCGGTCAAAATAGACAGTGATTTACATATAAATAAATTATTTTCAATTAAAACTGATAATTCTCTACCTGCAGCCAAATAATTTGTTCCAGTTTCATAAAAAAATTGATGGCTTCTATAAATAAAAATCACTAACTGGTATTTACAAATGACTTGAAAAAAAAGTCGTTATATAAATAAATGTCACTGACTGATTTTATTTATAAATTAAATATATAATCTGTTCACAAATTTTAGCACAATCACATATTGACAGATTTGGGCACTTTATTTTCTTGAAATAAATTAAAATTTTTTTTAAGAAAAACCATTTTTTAAACTGTTTACAAAATGTACAATGATTAAACAAAGTTTCATCAAAATTTCGAACTGTTTAAAAAAAAACTTTAGCATTTTTTTGAGTATGCAGTTTTTTGGATCATTAAATTTTATTTTAAGAAAGTGCGAGTTTCAAGTATCTACAAGTAATCACTGATTTTTGATAATTTTTTTACTGGCAATTTTCTTCATACAACGCAAAACCGCAATTTTTTTATGGAAAGAATTGCAAAATAGCGGCAGTTTAAAAATTGGCAAAATTCAGTGGTAATTCGTAGCCACTAGAAACTTGCACTTTGTTATTCTTAAATTTAATGAGCTGCATATTTGCATACCCCAGAAATTCTAAAATTTTTTTTAATATATTAAATATTAAATTATTTTTAATGGTGTTTGTTAGAGAATTAACGATGTATTAATTGAAGAATAACTTGAAATAGTTGGAGAAAAAAAAATTGTGCAAATATGTCAACATGTGTGTGTGCTATAATTTGTGTGTCTATAAATATGTAATAAATATTAAGTGTATAAGTCATTAACAAAATTATAATTTTTTGTGAATTCTTTGTATAAATTAAAATGAAAAATTATTGTGTTTTTCATATTTATAAAATGTAAATAAAAAAGCATTATTTTTTTTTTATACATATTTGAGTTTTGGCGAAAAACAAACCGATTGACTTGGTTGTAGAATATTTCTTTCATATCTCATTTTACAATGATAATTTTAATCAAAAAAATGTTGCTTTGCGTGCCTGCTATTCTTCTGATTTGAATATTTTTTATAACTTATTTTAGAAAATAGATTTTCAGTATGTGTTCGTTATTTGCGCAAGACTTTTATAATAAATAAATAAAATAAAATGCCATTTATTTTCCACATCACTTCTTTTTTAGTAATAAACAATAAAAAGAAAATATATTTCTTTCTCTTTCTCTCTCTCTCTCTCTCTCTCTCTCTCAAACGCAGGGCAACATGAAGGGTAAGCATTTGACGCGTAGTCACGCGATGCGCGAGGCCACTTCGCCACCGCGCACTCCTACACCTCGTGCCGAACACGGGCAGGTGTCACCGAATGGTCAATCGGCCAACAACTACCAACAGCAGCATCACCACCAGACACAGCAACAGCAGCAGCACATGGATGGCAATGAAAATGCACACATTAGCAATAGCAACAACAATAATAATAACAACAACAGCAGCAGCACCAGCAATAAATTGCATGCACAATCAAATGCAGCACGAGGCAGTTCGCCGATAATCGAAGCGCCTGCCGTGATTGTAACTAGTCAACACAACCAACAACAACAAACGAATGTAGCATTATGCAACGAAGCCGAATTCCCCAAACTGACACCGCCGAAATCGACAAAAGGAGGCGGTGGCGGTGGCGGTGGTGGTGGGTGCAGCGTCGGCGGCGGAAGTGGTCAACGCAATAATAATAATAGCAGTAACAACAATAGCAGCAGCAGC
This sequence comes from Philophylla caesio, assembly GCA_963971545.1. NCBI lineage: Eukaryota > Metazoa > Arthropoda > Insecta > Diptera > Tephritidae > Philophylla > Philophylla caesio. Next base: position 96,008,511 of record OZ020608.1, on the reverse strand, counting down.
AATAGTAGTAATGGTATTCCCGATGGCAACAACAAAATCGAATACAATAACAATAACGGCAGAAAAATGACAAATAATAGTGCAAATGGCGGCGGAGGTGGCGGCGGCAGTTTGCCCTACGACTCAACAAAACATACAACCGCTAACAACAACATAAGCAACAATAAGCATCAGCAATATAGCGCCAGCAACGCATTGCATCAAGCGCTAACAGTGACTAGCGAGACGGCGGCGTCGCGTGGCGCTGGTGGCACATCATTGCACAATTCCGGCATGAACTATCAACTGAATTCAAATGATAGCCAACAGCAAACCCATCATCCGATCGCCTACGACAAGGAGAATCGCTGCCCACGCAACGACAGTCAGAATAGCAACATGTCCAACATGCACGACGATGAGCCACAACAGCAGCAGCAGCAGCAGCAGCAGCAGCATTACGAGCGTCAAGGCGGCGGTGGTGGTGGGGGCAAGAAACATCGCACCAACTCCAATTCCAAAGGCAACAAACCGCGATTGAAGAATATTGGTGGCTCTTCGGCGGGCAGCGTGGATGGTGGCAATTCGAATAGCAACAATACATCCGGCTTCATTTCGAGAGGTGCGTTACGGGAATGCCATAAATCAATATAATATATTCATAATTTTTAGTTTTCAACAACTCAGAGAACTCGAGCGAACAATTCACCGATCATGGCGGCACTGATCTATTTAGCTTCTTCAAGGATACACTTAATAAGCATCCAAAGGACAGACATTTCTTGTTGAAAGTGGAAAAGGATCTAACAGAATTCGTACAGGAAAAGAGGTGGGTAAAAAAAAAAAAACTTAAAATTATTCACCGATCTTTGTGCAAATATTCAATTACTCATTACATTACATTTTGCATCTCCAGTCGCGGTGAATTGCGCTTCCCACCAGCTTCATCCTACAATCGCATGCTGATTCATCGCACAGCGGCTTTCTTTGGCATGGAGCACAACGTCGATACCGAAACACAGCAATGCGTTATTGTGGCAGCCACGAAAAATACGCGCATACCAGAGGTAAGTGATGGCATTCAGCTAGCCTTACCAAAAAAAAGTAGCTCTTTTCCAAAAGAAACACAAAATTAAATAGCCACATATAATTTATCCAAACGTGTTTAAAGTTCAGCTTAAAGTTTTTACTTGCCTCTGTAAAGAGAGTTTTCGGTAAAAACAATTTTGGTTATATATTTATTTTATTTATGTGCTTGCAAAAAAAGAAAAATTCAAACCAAGGAGACTTCCATCAAATTTAATTTTTAGCACATATTTCATTTAATAATTAGAATTTAAGGCGGTTTTAACACTGAGACCGCTTAAAACCCTCGAGATAGTCAGATTTTCGTTAAAGGAGTTCCTTTTAACCGGCGTTACTAGCATACGAAGACGAATATGAAATGTGGCATCAGTTAAGAAACGCGAGTATCCTTTTTTCGATAACGGTACCCTTTATCGCGAATTTATTTAAAGCTCATCTAGGACGACGATGATAACAAGGAACATTTCTAGAAATAAATTTATCGATAGCGTTAAAAATACAAAAATAAATGTTATTTATCTTCTGCGATAAAATCGATCAAAATAGTTCGAAATAGTTGTCAATGCTGAAACTTCAATTTGTATCGATAAAAAATAAATCGATATAAATGATTATAAATCAAGTTAACATCGCTGAAAACTGTGGCTATCGATAAAGATAAATAGGCTGGAGCATAAAAATTTAAATAGCAGTAACGATATCATTGGCTAGTGATAGATGAACATCGGTGCCGACTTAATAACTAGGAAGATATTTATTGACCAATACAGTCATCGTTATTTTAAACAATACAAAATATAATACTATCTATTTATAAAAATAAATCGGTTAAAATAGTTATCGGAAGTGATAAAGATAAATCGATAAATATGCCGAACGCCTTAAAGTTATCTATAAAGATATCAGATCTAACAACGACAACAAATTCATTATCGATACAAGTGCCGTTAAAAATTATGCTCAATATAAATGTATCGATAATCCGCAAGCGATCGGAATGAAAGCGTACTCGCTGATGATCGAATATGAAGCCAAAATATTTTAAGCTGAAAAAATTATGAAATCGCAATTTTTCATAATTGTATAAGAATTTGATAAGAAGGGACAACACTTTATTATTAGACACGATTGAATCTCCTGAGGTCATGTATATAATACTTATATATTGGCAGTATGAACAAGTTCTGTCAGCAAACATTACAGTACAGATACATATATTAAATTAGAAAAGGAAAACCGAGTAAACGTATGTATGTCAAAAATGGCACTTGAATTCAAAAGAAAATCCAGTGGCGTAGCCAAAAATTAGTTGTCAAACTCTAAATTTTATCGTTTCAAAATTTTTTGTTTATTTATTTTTTATTTTAAATTATAGTTCATTTGACTATGTGCAAAAATTAGAAATTTTCATTAAAAAAAATTAACAAACAAATTTCAAATGAACGACATTGCGAATATTGTAAAAATATCACTTTCGTTTTGAGTTGAGCCAACATAATATTTTAGTTGAATAGTCAATGATTAAATTCTTACTCACTGAAAATGGAAATTTATGAATATACATAAGAATTAAACATTCACTTATAAAAAATTGCTTATCAATGAAAATCAAATCGTTTTTGTTTGATTTCCAAGGAGCTTCAAAAAATAAAATTTTAATAATTCATCAGCACACTTTATTTTGTATGAGTAAGCTTCGTCAAAAAAGGGTATAAGCCCCCTACAGTGAAGCAACCCTCTTCAAAATTATATATCCAGTTAATCGGAATTAAAATCGCCGGTTCACGCCACCCATCAGATTAGTAAGCGCCCATATTGTAGCTTAATTGTGTTAACAAACGGTATTTTTAATCAGACATTTAGCAACTGGCCCCCAAAAAAAAAGCATAGAAAGCTTAAATTTTATTAAGCTTTTCCGAAATCTTATTGATAACGATGAAGCGATAAACTTTGCTAATGGCTTGGGGATAGGACTGCAGATATATTTGTTATAATAATATTAAATATATTTGTTTGGACTTGGACTACAAATGATAATCCTTACATATCCAACTACAATAACATATGCACTTATAATTCTCAAACACAGATTCGCTTCAAATCGTTGGTGCGCGATCATCGCGATGATACACGCAAATCAATATTGAAGCGCGATACGCACAGCTTCGATGAGGCGCGTCAAAGTAGTTACCTGTGTCCGGATCGTGGCAGCATGCTTGATCGTAAGGCAAAAAGTTTCGAAGAACGTGAAGAAGATTATGAACGCGCGCGCAGTCGCATATTCAATCGAAGTCAAAATGATGGAGGCGATGGCATGGACGATGGTTATATGAATGTCAGCTGGACGCAGTCGGTGGAACAGCAGCAGCAGCAACAACATCAACAACAAAATCGCCCACGTCCCAATGGAAAAATGATTAAAATGCAGAATGTAATTTAAAAGACTAAAAAAACATTCCCAATTTACTTAGCGAATCGCCTTTTTAATTTTCTTTCTTTCAATTTGCTTGCAGTCTAATGATTTCCGCGATGGCCGTTCAGGTGGTGGTGCTGTACCAAAAGCGCATAACTTCAATAACTATGGTGGCGGGCCTTCACAAGTCGCTGGACCACCAATGATGCGCGGTGACTCGGCAAATTCGAACAAAACTGGCGGCGGCGGTGGTGGAGCGCGTTCATTTTCGAAACAAGATTCAGCTGGCAGCACAAATACACCATGGCGTTTGTCACCCTCCAGCAGCGGGTAAGTGCAATGCTTAATGAAACATAGATTGTAAGTATAATTTGTAGATTTCCTCTTGTAATCAAATCAAGAGAGATTCTTACTCGCTTTTTGTTAGAAACCATTATGCCCTTTTAAGCTTCTCAATAGTTGGCTAATAAAAAATAAATAAACAAATTTGAATTTTGAACTAATTTTTTTTTTACTATTATTATTATTATTATTATTGTTATTATTACATATGTACCCTATAATTTCTTACAACTGCCACAACTACAACAAATAGTTATAAAACTCAAACACAATCGGTGCATTCCGAATCGGTAACGCCATCACCGAATGGCTATTGTAGTGAAGATCCGTTGACAGAGCCGTTAATATTAACGGCGGAAGGAATGACAATTTGTCATCTGCAATCACCAGCCCATGTTCATCAGCAATCTACAATAATGTGCGGTGGCAATTGCATTTCCGCACAATACGATGATTCAACACCGACGCCAACACTAATTGAGGATGTGCCGCCAACGCTGCCTGGCCGTGGACTGGTGTGGGCCGTAACAGACATTTCGAGCGTGCCAAAGGGCAGCGTGCTAATCAATCCGCAAACATTGCAACCATTTGTTAACCAAGACGGGTAATTTACAAAACAAAAAATTACAAATCCGAAGATTATAATCATTAATAAACTTGCTGCGTTTAAGGAAATACCATTGGCGCATAATCAAAATCCTTTTTACGAGTATAGAAAAGTGCACTTTAATACCTAAATGGATTGAATGTATTCTCTCCGAAGAGTTAGTGGTTTCAGGCACGGAATTTGTAGCTGGCATAGTTTTCAAGTAAAAATATATTATCGAGAAGTCATACGCAATTTAAAGTTGACCTATACTATTTTTTCTTTGCTCAACTCTATTCAATCCTTCCCACATTTGCGCCAATTTAAATAATCTAAATCAATTTTAATATAAATTCTTTAAAATACGCAAGACTTGTGGGAGAAAAATTTGAAGTGCACAAAGTATTTGTATTTGGATTATGACTTTGCGCTGTTCTCTGCATTGTAAAGTTTGCAAAATTTTTTCTGCTTATGTGCACGCCACTCCTGTAAGTGTTTTTCTTTCAAGCTTTTAAGGCAAATAATGCAAAACTTTTAATATTGTAATATTTATGTATATGAAATTACAACATGCAGCAGCTTTAACACTATTTAATTTTTTTTAAATAGGGACAAATAAAATTATTTTGATTAAACTGAAACTTATAAGTATATTAATATTTTTGAGCATTAATTATTTCGGTGAAAAATTGGCGTTGCTATTAAATTTATTTATTTTCGTTCATTCAAATAATCGATCTGTCAGCCCTATTCCCACGCTTATTGTAAAGCTGACCAATCGTCATTACTATTACGCCTAAATGTGTGCTTGTTTTTAAATATATGAAAGCTTTGCGGTATAGTTTTAGGCGCGCTTATTTTATTGCGAGTTTTGTTAAAGGCTTCGTGATAAGGATTTATACCAAATATAAGCAATAAATTTTTAATTCCAAAAATTTATGTATAACGATAATTTCACCATAGTTTCACTCGGTGTAAAAATCAAACACAACTTATTGTAAAGTATTTTAAAAATAACACTATTCTCTCGTTTGTCTTTTGTAGAGAAAAAAAAATACATTAAGTATGCGCACACTAGCGATGTCAGATCGTAAAAATCGGTTTTAATTTGCAAAATCGAGCTATGTTAACATGAAAAACAACCCTTTTAAAATAATTAAATGTTTAATTTTATCAATTTCCTCTCGTCTAGTTTATTTTTTTAATAAAATTGGTACTTTTCTTTAAATTTATTTAATTAATGTAATTTTACTTATTTAAAAAAAAAAGTCGATTATCGATTTTCCATTATTCTGGATCGATTCATAAATCCAATCAAAAGAAAAAAATTGCTGTTCTCAAGACTTTGATTAATCGATCTGATAACGGTATATTTGAAAACACAGACACAGGGCTTATAATAAAAACGTTTTTTATTACAAGAAGTATAAGTATGTATGTACAGCAAACCTTTTTCTTTGATAATACCTTTTGGAATGAATTTCAATCAGCAATTTAAAAGGTACTTGAGAATTTAAAAATTCTCCATTTGATCTCAAGTTGTAAAGAATTTCTCAAGCCTCCTTCAACATCAGCACAAGCTAAAACGTTTGTGGAAGGGGTTATTCTGAAATGCCAAGGAAAATAAAAACTAAAATTAACGATTTTTTCAGGGTTTGCTAATGTTTTTTTTCTTTGTTTGCTGGATTGATTTGTGTTTGGCCACCTTTTTCTAACACATAAGTATTTGCAAAAATCATACAAATCAAAAAGTTGGAGCATACAAACACTTTCAATGTAAATATATATGTATGTACATTTCAATTTTACTTTCATTACCTAATTTTCTTTATGTTTTCCTCACGCGTCTCAAGCTACGCATCAAAATAAGTAGGTATATACTATGTATGTATGTAGGTATTTACCACGCTACGCATTTAAACATTTTGCAAACTTTTGTAAGCGTACTCCAAGTTTCCGCTGTCGAAATTTAATTTGCAAAAACTTTAAGCCATACTAAATATGTAAACAAAAATGTTTTCGTAAATTATCTGCCAATGATAACAATCAATAAAAAAAAAAACTAATCTTAGCCAACACCAAACGCATCAGCATCACTATAACTGTACAAGCACCCGGCATCGCTTCACACCGCCGGAAGCATTTTTTTCTTAATTTTTACTAATTTAATTATTTTTATAATACTTAGAACTCGTATTCGTCTTAGCACATAAATGTCTCATAACCGCTTACAAGTTAAGTAAATAAACTGCTTTTCCATACGATTACGAGGCATTGATGCGTTTAGTTGAATATTATTTTCTACATTTTGTGTATTTTTGTAAATAGTTAGCTTACAATTTATTTATAAATTACAGTATTTACTCATTTTATTATAACCCATATAAAAATATGTTACTAAATAAAAGCTCTTATTAAGAATTGCATTCGGTTTTCTTCCTTGGTTATCGGAAATCGAACAAATTCTTATTACGAACTATGCATGTGTGTCGCAATTTTCTTTGAAAATCAAATTCCCTGTCGAACATATCTTTGCTTTCGATACTGAATGATTTTCATAATACAAATGGACATTTTTTCGATCAGCATTTCGACAACAGTCTAAAATCGAATGCATCGAATAATAAAGGCCAAAGACTAACAACACAAATGGAAGCAAAAAAAAAAACGCTCATACCTTGAACTTTATGAAGTACACGTAAAATTGTTATTAAGATACCAGAAAATGACCTTTTTTTATAATTTTTGAACGCGACTTTTTGCAAGTTAAACTAAAGTGATATAATCAATAAATTGACGGTTTGAGCCTGCAGAATTACGTTGCTTCGATGTTGCCATGATCTTTCTCGTTTAAATCATCTGAAACTGAAAGTTCAACTTTTTTTTGTATTCAGTAGACTTGTGATTATATTCAGAACCAGAATATAGACGATAAAGTTAAAATTAAGTTGACGATATACGATTTTTAGCATGTTTTCGGACGTATATTGTTTACGAAAAAATATTTAAACAAATGCATTTTGCATAATTCTGGTTTCGGCTAGAAATATGAGATTGCTGAGTAAACTGTAAAAATGTCAACGCAATCGAACTAGTATTTTTGTAGTTATTGTAGCGACTGTTTTGAAAATAATGGTTCTGCATCGTGCATAATTCAATTTATGGCTTTGTATCTCGAAAAGTATTTAAGATCGAGTTATATTATTTTGCAGATATGTACGACGAAAATATGCAATAAAGAAAAACGAACTTTTGAACCGTCTAAAGTAGAATACGCGCTTAATGTTAATTTGAAAAGTTGGAAAAGTTGAAAAGAAAACTCCAACTTTTACTTATTCGGCAAGGCTCATCGTTTAACTATTGTCAATATGACAGCGCCTAAAACTATACCACAAAATAACCATATGCAAGATGATTTTCTTAGAATTCGCTTTAACCAATTTTGGCACATTTTGACAGATTTTGACAGATTTGTGACTTGTAAGAGAGAGATTGCGTCGATGATACTCTATTGTAAAATTTTAAATTATTATTGCACAGAACGTAATGCGACTCTAACTTTTGTAGTGTGAGATGGAAATGTTATTAAATTTAATAACTCATGAAATGGAGGGGTACCAATTTTATACTAAGGAATCTAACGAAAAATACTACTAAAAATAAATTCTGCTTCCATGTCAAGCCGTTATCGTAGGTAACTTTTGTTTCAAAAATCCAACGAATATATGCGAAATTAAAGAATTTAGAGCACTTGCAAAATTATACCAAAAATTTTGTAGATTTGCTTTTTTAACTATACTCTGTTCACAAATTATAGACAAACCACATATTGACAAATTTGAGAACTTTATTTTACTGTTAATTAAAATAATTTTTCAAGCAAAATATGGTTCATTCTCTAAAAACCGCCATAAACTATTTACAAAATGTACAATGATTTAACAAAATTTCATTTCGAACTTTTTTAAAAAGTTTTTAGAGTTTTTTTGTGTATGCAGTTTTTTGCTGATTAAATTAAAGACTGGAAAAGTGAAAGATTCGTTACTGATTTTTGATAATTTTTTTACCGACAGTTTCCCTCCATCAATGCAAAACCGCGGTTATATTTTATGTGGAAGGAATTGCGAAAGAGCGTCGGTGAGAAAATTGTCAAAAAACGGTGGTGATTCGTAGCCACTAGAAACTTGCACGGTGTTGTACCTGAATTGAATGAGCTACATATTTGCATGCCTCAAAAAATTCTAAATTTTTTTTTTAAGTTCGTAATTTTGTTGAAATTTTAATTTGTGTTTTCTATATTTTTTAAAAAATGTAGAAAATTGTTTTTAGTTGTGTTTTTATAGAGAATTAACGATGTTTTAATTGTAAAATAATTTAAAATAGTTGGTGGATAAATAAATTGTTCAAATGTGTTTGTACTTTAGTTTGTGAACAGAATGCATTCTAAAAAAATACAAAATTTCTGCTCATCGCAAACGATGCAAACACATGTATTTCAATTACGTAATCGTTTAAAACAGCGAGAGACCATATTTTTAAAAAATTTCGCTTTATTTTTATTGTATATTTCTTATAAAAGAATTGTGTTTTCCTTTAAATCTGAATAAGCAATCATCTTAATAAATAAGCATCACTTGTGCATTCGACTTCTGACAAAACGAGTTATTTAATCTTCTTAATTGAAGATTTTGGTTACCTAGTTATGAGTTAGGAATAAATAATGTTTTACATATTGATTAATTTTACAATTTTTATTGAGCTCAAGGCCAGTTTATAGAAGATTTTTGTGAAAAAACAACAACAGTTCTTTAATGGTAGAAATTATAGTACTATTTCGGAAATCACCACATTTCCTCATCAGACTTCTTTTTATAAAATTAATTAAATTAATTTTTCATAACCACTTCTCCCAGGCTTTGAGTTGCAGAGCCAATACGCTACATATTGTGCTACGCTAGCCGAGTTGGCTGTTGTGTTTGTTTCATCTTCCTTAAACATACCAACTACAAACAAGAGCAACTGATCTGCCACTATTTAACTTGTTTAGGTGGTTGTTGTTTGTGTTTTATTTGCAAATTCTGTATTCAAGTAATTTACTTTATATTAGAATGCATTTAAGGCGTGCTCATCCTTGCATATAAATGTTTGTTTATTTTTCTGTTGGCTTAGTAAATGTTAGTTTTACAAAAATATTCCATAAACTGGCATTGAGCTCAATAAAAATTGTAAAATTAACATTTACTATGCCAACAGAAAAATAAACAAACATTCATATTGATTAATGGTATTCGAATTATTTGTTTAACCCAAAAAAAAATCTAACAGTCGAAAATATTTTTTTTTAGCAAAAATCCAGAGATTTGCTCATTCATTGTCAATTTCCTTTAAAATTTTAAAATATTTTACATCGGCCATATTGTATATGTGTGTGTGCAGAGAAATTTTTACAAATTGATATGTATTTAGAAATGTTAATCTTAATCTTTGCTTTATTAAACATTAAAAACGTTTAAGGTATGTTAGGATGTATATACTACTCAAATTCCGAATTATATGTATGTATGTAAATACATTTTAATCGTAAGTTGTATCTGTGTATCATATGTTGATCATTTTCATTATAATGTACATAAATTTCACATTTTTTCTTAATCAAATAATAGTTGTAAGTTATTGCAAATTTCACATAAAACAAGCTAAATAATTTATCTAATGTGTTCATACGTATGTCGGCAAAAAAAAACAATAAAAAAAGCACTAAATGCTGCTTAAACCACCATTTTATAATAATTAAACAAAAATATGCGCTGTCAAAATGTGAAACACTTATTGCTGTATTTTTTTTTTTATTAAGTCCGTAGTATTTACTTTGCTTTCTGCAACGTCTATGTTAACACATTTAAAGTGATTTTAAAACAAAATATTAATTCTCACATCCAAAATTATATCTATTTAGGTTGTTGTACAACACATTTTTTCAATTTGTCTCTTTTGCAGTTCAATTTATCACTTTGACCCGTCCAATATGCCACCAAACCAACAGGTTACTTACCATCCAAATCAGGGCAACAACACCGCCAATTACGCACAACAACAGCCCTCACCACAGCAATTGCAACAACAGTCACAGCCGCCAATACAACAGCAAACGCCAGATATCAATACAAAGAAGAATAAAGGCACACATCAGATGTCATCACCATCACCAGTTGCATCACCAGCAGCAACACCGACGCCACAACCACCAATTCATTGTAAAACTGTGCCATGCAATGAAGGCAATGTTACTATACCGCTAGCCGAATCTGTATCTGAATCCTCCACACAGACGATGGCTATGTGCGGCGATCTTAACTGCGATGGAATTGGCATGGAAATGCCAATAAATGAAACTGAAGGTATGCATAGTGCGTTCGTCTCTGTATACAAACTAAGTTAACTTACATTTTTATTTTTTCAAATCGAATATCATTACAGAGGCAGCAACGCAATTGGATGCTGATGAATGTGATAACACCTCTGCCACCGGTTGTTTAAGCATTACCACCACGACTTCCACCAAAAGCTATGATCGCATCGAGGTGCAAAAATTTAAAAATCAAGCAACCAGCCCGAATATTCCGGCCGAGAAGGAGGAGGTGTCAAAGCGTGAGGTGAGCATTGTAGCTTGTTGTTGATTAAAGCACAAAATATTATTATTTTTCTATTCATTACACAGAATTTAGCATCTTTAGATGCCTCAATTGTACAGCCACCAGCAGCAGCAGCAGCAGTAGTAGCAGCGCAGCCACCACAACCACCACCACCAAGTCAAACGCCCACAAATAGTGTCAACGTGCCGCTACAACGTGAGACACCACATTCGGCGCGCTCAACACCGTTCAGTACCAGCGAATTGACGCAACCGAAAAATCGCACTTCCGAAGAACCTAAACCCACTACGTGGACATATACGCAGAGCTATCAGGCGCCAGATGGCTCCACGGTGTTTCACACGACCACAACACCTAGCGGCACGCCGTATTGCACCACAACATATCAGCAAGGGGTATGATACTGTTAGCAATTTGTTGTTAATTATTTTATGACACTACTACGGTTTTTGTCTTTTTATTTAATTTTTGTTTTCAATCTACCTACAGCCTGATGGTAGTGTTTATGCCATTCCACAGAGCATGGTCTATGCCTATCCGCCGCCAGTTGTAAGCCACGCCCCGCAGAAACAGTTGAAATGTCCATTCAATTCGTTGTCTGTTTTGCAGGAGGGCGAAGTTCAGAGCTACTTCATGCCGGTATTCGACCCAAATCAGCCCCGCACCGATGCCACCGGTCTTATACCAGCTGGAGCGCAGGCCATCTATCCGACAGCTACAGCAGCAGGAAGTACAGCTACAATGGTACCAGTCGCAGCCGCATATCCGACCGCACAATTTGCCACCGCCAATGGTACGCCCATCTATGCCCCGGGTCAATTGATTTATTCGAGTGACCAATTTGCGGCGAGTGCGGCAACTGTGGCCGCCGCAGCACCGACAAATGGACAATTGCAACAGATACCGATGACCACCTATCCGCTCGGATATCCGTATGCCGCCTATAATGGTAAGCTAACCGAGTTGGCCCAAGCACGATCGGATTTTTAACATTTTCACTTTTAATATGAATTTTTTTTTTTGATTTTACAACTCGAAACAAAAAGGTCGCCGTAGAGTTAAACTGATGTATAAATATTACTTGAACTAAGTCTTCAAAAATAAAAATAGTAATAGTTTTATTATCCTAAATACATATATGCCACAATTTTCCATTAAATATGCAGAATTTTCATTTAAATGTGCTACATTAATTTTAAGTTTTTAAAGCATTTTTATAAAGACCTCAACAAAACGATCAAAACTAAGTTTCTGGGTGTTTTTGCGTTAAAATTTATATTAAAGTATTTGGTGGAGGTGGTGTCTGATGCCGGTTGTTTTTCATATTTTTCACCTTTCTCGAAAAATTTCATAACTTATAATAAATTTTCATCGCGAAATCACACCAATGAATTCGAACATTTGCGTACGGTTCCGCAGATTTTAATCATTACTTGCCATCAAGCCATATTTATAAGCCTAAAATCTTAATCATATTCCTTTTTGCCTTATAGGTTATTGGGGCCAACCTATGACCTACTACGTGCCACAACAGGCGCTCACGAATGCCGTTGCAGCAACACCACTTTTACCAGCACCGCCACAGCCACAACCACCTACAACAGCAACCGCCCAAACTGTGGCCGGACCACACATGACTAGCGGTATAAATCTCGGGAATGGCCTTATTGCAGCCACGCCGACGGCTGGACCGTCGTCGAACACTACCGTAGGATCATTGGGCAACAGCAGTAGCAATGCGCTTGGCGTCCACACAAGTGGCAATCACGGTGTTAGTGCATCGGCAACCACGAACAGCTATCAAACGCATAGCGGTACAACGTACTTCGGCACAGGGCGTGTAAAGCGGCCAACATCCTCGCATTACGTCAGCCACCAGAACAGCAGCCATCAACTGGTTACGGCAGCCATTCCAAGCAATGGCAGTGCAACTACCACATATCAATTGGGACATGCAGTACCCACGCTCACATTGGCGCCTGCACCGGGTAGTGCAGCTGCAGCAGCAGCAGCTGCCGCCGCCGCAGCGACAGGTGTGAACACATCGACAGATCTCAGTGTTGGCAGCGGGGCAGCACCAGCCACAGCTATGTATACGCTTCCTCAACATGCGGCTCTCCTTCATGCGAATATATTCCCCTATGCAACCGCCGCCGCCGCTGCAGGTAACGCCACTGGCATTGCCGGTGGTACGCCGCAAATACACAATCCTGGCGCTCCACCCACGGCGGTACCACAAATAACTGCTGCAACCGGCATGGCTGGCAGTGCGGCTCATACACAACAAACAAACGCTGTGATCACTCCATTCTATGCTCATCACCCGCCCATGACAGCTGCCACACATCCCACACACGGCAGCGCCGTACACACGCCCGGACCAGCTGCCATACCAATCGTTGATCCTAGCACGCTCACAGCCATCTCGCATCCCACACCAGGCGGTGCCAGTAGTTCGCATAATGTTACGCCCGTATACAGCGGTGGTGGTAGTGCTTCACAATCGGCGCCCAGCACCCCACACTCGGTACCTACACAAACAGCACAGCGTAATCCACCACTCTTCTCAACACCGCCCATCATCCATTCGAATGGTGGCAGCAATAGTGGTGGCTACAGCGGCTGCTCTACACCACAATATTACGCGGTGAGCGGAGGAGCTGATGGTGGCGCAATACTTATGAGCAGTCCCCACGGCAGCTCTTATGTACAATATGATAAACGCAACAACAACACAAATGCGGGTGGCAATAAGAAACCGCCAGCGTATCCAAGCAACTCGCTGAGCCGCCAAAGCTCTACATCGTACAATGTCGCCTCCAATGGTAAGCCGCCTCTCTTAGGCGGTGGCAACAATGATACGCGCGCATCACCGAATAGTGGCAGCAGCAGCGGCGGCTATCAAGGCTCACGCCCGCATGGCATGAATAAGCGAGGTGGTGGTGGTGGTGGCGATAAACCGCAAACGCCACTGCTAAGTGGCCCGCCCAGCTATGGTAGCGGCCCGACCGTATCTGCCATGAATAGTAATAACAACAGTGGCTACCACGTACAGCACAACCACTCGCCATCAGATGCCAAGCCGCCAATTCGATTGAATGCCGGCGCAGCTACCTTCCGGCAAAAGGGCAGCGGCGGAGTCGCCTATGAATTTCGGCGCAGCGCTTCACAACGCAACTCGCCAGGCACTGGCAACTCCAGTAGCAATGACAATAGCAATAATACATCACCAAACAGTATAGTGGGCTCGAGTGGCGGTGGTGGCGCGAACACGCCCAATTGCTATGCCACTACAGCCACAGGTGGTTATATAAACACTGGTTTTGGCATTGCCGGCGGCAATATGATCGGTGGAGGTGGTGAGCATCAAGCGGTCGCAACAGCAACTGGTACACCGTTGTACATAACGTCAGCACGTGGAGCACACATTCCACCACAACTGCAACACGGCGGTATGGTGGCGGCCGCCGCTGCTGCGGGCGGCACGGCAGCCGGCCTAGCAGGCACACAACAGGCGACCACGGCGGCGGTAATAGGCGGCGCAGCAGCGGCGGAAGTGGCGAATGCAGCAGCTGCGGCCGTAGCCGCGACGGTGGCGCATCATCAGCCGCTATTAAGCGCTTACCAGCCAGGTACATCGGGTGTCTACATCAAATACGGACAGACGTATTTTGCACATGTAAGTCAACTTGGCAGCGGAGAACTAAAAAAAAAACAAAATTAATGAAAGTTATTTGAAAAATATTTAATACTTTCTAGAGATATTGATTAAACACTTTTCAATTATAAAATTAAAAAAAAAAATGGTGTACAGCGTTACGTTCGATGGATTTTGGTACAATTTAGTTTAGGTTATGTACAATAAGCTTAGTTTTGAATAAAAAACTATTAGTGCGATATCGCTTCTTATGTATTGAAAATAGCTGCAACTATTGTATGCAAATAAGAGTAAAATAAGCCGCTCCATCGAGCTTTGTATATGGCCGCTCTGCGCGCAAAACCCCTTCAGGCTACATAACCTTAATAAATGATCTTTTGTCCAATGTTTTTTTTTTTTTGTAGCCCTCAGTCGCTCTACCTAACAGTCGCCGTTCACCCTCAACGGAGCTACGCCCTGCAATGGCGCCCGTCGCTGGCATGTATCCCACAGTCAACATGATGATACCAGGTAAGATAAATTCGTAATAAATTTGCGAAAATATCCAAGGCAATTTACTGAAAAACAAAAAATTATTTTCAGCTGCTCCGCGACACACGCAGGGACGTCATCCGAATCCCAACTATAAGGGCACGCGGCCACGTTAAAAGCAACGGAGCACTGTCTGGCAGTAGCGACAACACCCAGCAGATAAACAAAAGTGAAAAATCAGGGCTAACATTGTTATCAACAACACTGTAGGCAACTGAACAGGAGGAATATGCAAACGATGACGCTATACCAAAACCTAAAACTAAGTTTAAGTTAAAATAACCCTAACCTAGTGAAACATATGCGTAGATAAACAATAATTTAAACAAGAAAAAACAAAAGGCAGAGCATATTAGTAAAAAAAGAAAAGAAAACAAAGACATAAGACAACAATAGATGCAACCGAGGATTTAGCAAAAATTCAAAATTTAAGCAATTAGATATAATCAGATAACGACAATTGGTGGCAAATACCTAACACACCTACATAAAAAGATTGCTAAGAATCTGCGAAATCATAGAGAAGTAAAATTTTGAAAAATATTTTCCGGGCCATTTTACAAAAACAAAAAAATTCAAAATCAAGAACACTCACAATTTTGGCAGTATACGAAAATTAATTACGAAATTCAAATCGACCATATACATACGTATAGTCAGAAAATAAAACCAAAAACAACAACAACATCAATAGCCAATTAAAATTCATTGCATTAAACAAACTAAGAATCTTCCACAAGCATAAAGGTAAAGAATTCAAAATGTAGCTCATCATATACTGAAATATGTCGTGCCATTGCTGAAAGATGCAAAAAAAAATCAGTAAACATACATACACACATACATAGAAGTGAAACAAAAATATGAATAGAAGGTAAACACGAATCCATAGAAAAATAAAAAAATAAAAAAAAGGACACATATAAAAAGAGACTGACTTGAGTTGCATATTGGCGGAAATGAGCTGAGCGGAGGCGCGACGGAAATGTGTGGCACTATGCTGAGCCTACAATTAAAGCAATAAGAGAGCAATGAAAATGAGATACTCAATAAAATGTTTCGTCTGCGAAAACGGTTAATTTCATAATTTTGGTGCCAAAATATGCAACACGAATGGCAAAAGCTGTTAAAAGGAATCGATGAAAACTCGAAATATTAACTAGCAGAAATATGTAGTTATTCGCTGCACATTTAACAATTTTCAAATTAGAAAGTTACACTGGTGAAGAGGTTGCAAATAAAATTTTGTTAAAAAAAACCGCATTGCTTAAGTCGCTAACAATGATGATCTTTCATTATTTAAGTTAAGGCTATCGATATCGTTGTTGCCATTGTTATCGTTGACGCTATCAGCACTTTTATCGCCTTCGTCATTGATTGTCATATCTGTGGCATAATAAAAATCGATATTTGTTATCGGTATGGATTTTCGTTTTTCATATCAAAAATTGTTATCGGCATCAATATTAGTATCAAAAGCGGTATGCATATGTAATCGATATTGATATTTATCGAAATCACAATCGTTATTTATCGATACTTATCGAAATCACTCGTTATTTTTTCGAATCTAATCTACGTCAACGATTTGTTTTGTATTTCTTACTTTTCCCTCAAAATTTAAAAAATGAGTTTTTTTTTATTTATTTAATTTTTGTTTTTTTATACATAGAATTGCATTTTTGTTAGTCATTTGTAGTTTGTTTTTGTTAAGCAACTGTCTTCCCTGCGACCTAAAATCCTTTATTGAATTTAAATGCCATTTGCAGTGTCAATAGCAATGTGAATCCAATTGAAAACTTATTTGTATGACCGAGAAATCATATTCAAAACTGACAGTGCAACTATTTAAAAATGGCTAGACCGCACAATTTTGCAGACCTCAATGAATCTGACAAGAAAGGCAAGCAATAAAAAAAATTAAATCACATTAAAAGTAACGAATAAAAAAAGAGCTGAATGTGCAACTGATGATTGAACGAATTCAAGTTTTTCTAAAAGTCAACGATTTTGAGACATTAAAATGTACTACGGCTGTATCGCTAATACTCACATTTCCACAGCGACCACAATGCAAGTGAACGGCCAAGCCGATATCCAGCGAAATATCAATGCCAATTATACAACTATAACAGTCAGTCAAACAGTCAGTGTCTTTTTAAACAATATATTATATTAAAAATATAATTACTAAAGTAATAATAGTTTTATAGTATGTAAACAATTTTACTATACATAATAATAATATTAATAATAATAATAATAATCCTAAAGGTAGACTTACAAGCAAGCTGGGTAAGTGAACATCTAGTGAATAAAGAAGAAAGACGTGATTGACGGGTGTACTAAAGTAAACTTAAACCGAAAAATCAAGTAATAATATAAAAATCATAGCACATAAATATGTATGTACATATATCGGTTAACTAATACCATACACCCACGACGAACTCTTTATAGTTTTCTATACCAAACACACATACACACAGACACACACACGCGCGCGTGCATCCGAAACGGACAAAACACTTCGTCTGAAAGTCGGCAAATCAGTAAGCTAGAAAGGGGGGCGGGGTGGGGGACTACAGGGCGTATGAGCATTCGCTACGAACAAGACGAAATTTGGACGGCGTTACTAGTGCAGCGGTTTGTAAGTTATACGAAAGCTTTAATAAATTGTACAGTAAACGCGTTGAGAACAATAAATTCTATTTAAAAAAAAAATTAGTAGCTTATAGTATGTTTTCTAACTAAAAATTATTATTAAGAATTTTACACATGTGGCATGAGCGAAGTAAAAAAAAATTGCATTAAATAAAAAATTAAAAAAAAAACATTAATATTCAAATTCTAAAAATTTTCATAGTTTCGAAAACAAGGTGATAGACTATTTAGAGTAACTGCCGGCTGCACTGGAAACGCCTGCCACCCGCCGCCGCTTGCCACAAAATGCACACCGAATCGGACGCTGTTTGTGTGCAAACAAATTTGTAACTAAATTTATTTCGCAACACTTATCAAACCAAAAAAAAAAAAACTTACTGACCTGCTGACACACTTCACGAAAAAATCGAATGACATCAATAAGCAACATTCGTGGGTTGTAAATACGAAATCGGCAAAAAAAAAAAACAATAACTTCTTCAATAGACCAAACAATGAAAATGCATTCTTAACTGTATAATCATAAATACGCATACACACAGACACATACATACATACATTGACAAACACACATTTACTCTTATAGTTTACTATATGTATAAGCCATATACTTTATTTATATTAATTATAATCATATGATATATACATATATATAATTATTTAATATATATACATATATATGTATGTACATATGTATGTACACATGTGCATATGTACATATACAAAACAAAAAAAAAAAAAAACAAGCAAAACTATGAAAGTCCGATATTAGAAAATATGTTATTATTATTATTTATGTTTATTGATATGAAATTTATTTAAATAAACAATTAATATTGGAAAACAAAAACATCATTTAAATGCGCATACCGATTTCTCAACTTGGTCTCATTTGTTAGTTATTTATGTACTACAAAATTCTAAAAGAAACAAATGTGAGCAATAGCTTCGTAAGCTTTAAAAAAAAAAACTACAAAATTTATTGCCTAACATTTTGCTATGTACAATCGAAATTGTTGTGCGCTCAGTTAGGTTGTTTTATTAACTACATCGTTCTGTTTCGAGGCACTACAATATTTTTCATAAAATGAGTGTTTGTTGACTTGAGTTGTGATATTATACCTTAAACCTGCTTGATTAGAGTATTTCATCGTGAAATTAGTTAATAGATAATGGGGAATTTAGTGAAATAATGTAATTATCCCCGCAATCAAGTATGATTGAATACAGTACATTCTTAAATTGCCCATCCAAAACATATAGAAATTGATGTGCATATTAGAGCGATTTTCGTCATCATTCTGTTGTCAGAAAATTAAAAGATCATCAAGAAATATTAAAATATTAATATAAGAAATATAAACGTCAATCATTGATAATTTAAAAAGTTTTAATAATTTATTGTGGTATCTAATGCCCCTATTATGTACGGAGACTAGAGTATAGTTGCCGGTCCACTAGCCACGGCTACTTAAACCGTTCTTTGTATTATGTATTGCGATTGATCTCAATAAAGAGAACAACGCAGACAACATCCCTGATTTTACTTTTTTGACAAGTAAATTTTTAAGAAATAGTTAAAAAATAGACAGATCGTTTTAAAAGGGAAACATTTACGTACTTTCAGTGGCCGATAGCACGCAGCGGGTTGCCTTGTGTAATGGAAATTTTAGTATAGTTGCCTGTTTGCCTGTCTCCTGCTAGTCTCCATACAAGTTTAACTTGAAAATCAAATTACCAAAATTATTTAACATGGCTTTTCTCTTGAACCAGATGTGAACAATTCGCTTTAAATGTCCAATACAAATATACAAATTTCCTTCAATTTTTCGCATTTCTTTGCACCAATCCAAAGAGCATTTTTTTAAAAGGAAAAGTTTTGGAATCCACGGCGCTTTCCCACGGGCAGGTGTTCAGGATATATTGTATGTTTGAAAATAGCGCGAATGATCAGCAATATTTTACTATGGAGGGCATGGTGAGGGCGAATTAAAGAGTTAAATTACGTTGAAAGTGTTCTACTTCTTACTACGGCGTTCGTGTACAACCCAAAAATACATACATACATATAACAATAACTTAAGCTAACATTTTATTTTAAATCGAAGTACTCAATACTATCTTCGAAAGCTAAATTGGTATCCCACCGAGAAGGAAAATATATAATAAATAAAAGAGTTTGGTTTTTGTTATAAGCGGCACATCGAGAACATAAGTGAACACGCGTGATTGGAATCGGAAAATTACTACATCGATAGCAATTGTTTGCCTATACTTTATTGCCCGATTTTATAACCACCCATTGGAAAATGAAAGGCATTGGAAAGGGGAAAGCCATGTCTCATACACATTAAAATTTGTACGTTTTACAAGAAGTTCTGATTGAAAAGTTTATAATTTTAGAAACCTTAAATTAGTAGCAATCAAATTAAATATATAAACAAATTCGAATTTTTGCTGAATTAAAAATGAGAAATTGAACCGCACACATAGACACATTTTCATTTTTTTTTCTTGACCAGAACACATTTTAAAATCATAACTCTAGAACTTTGTTATATGTTATAGTTACCAACGTATTTACTTAAAGGAGTTATTAGATGAAATTTAAAAGAAACATATTTTTTTATAGTTTCCGGGGTTGCATTTACCAATCACAGCCAAAGCTGCACAAAACCTTCACGTGTTATTTCACAAATTTTAATTATGTGTTTAAGCAAGATTTTATTTCTTCAGTTACTGCCTAGAATATATTTATCTGCCTATCTCATATTCAAATCTTTGGTATTAATTAGGTATCTGTTAGAATTTCTGGGTTTAAATCAGCTATCAGATAAAGTCAAATAGAAACTGTCTATTTAAACGAAAATATGAAATGTTTATTTACATATATGACAACAAGTTACTCATACGCTCCGGTAAACGGCATTCTTTGAAAATATGACAACGAAATATTTTAAATTTTTACAAAAAGAGATTATATTAAAAAAAAACCTTTTAAATTATTTTCAAAAATCTCGACTTTATGTTTGCAGTTAATAAACAAAATGTTTCAGTGTCTCTTTTTTAAATCATACAACTTAACCATTTACAAGTATGTAGAGAAGGTTTTGCGACTTCTTTTAATGTGGTATTTTCGAAGTAAATATTACAGAAACGGGAAGAACGGTAGGTCATTCTGGAAAAAGTAGTAAATTGTATACTCCTACTTTGCTTAGTTAAGATCAGGGACGGAAAGTAACAGCTATGGATGAAAACTTTGCTTCTGTTGTGTATTTTTAGTAAATTAAATAAATGAATTTACACTTTTATACCTGACAACACAGATTTAATTTGTTCGCGACATTCCGATTTCATACTATGATAAGGCTAGAAAATATAGTAATCACTTTTGATATGCACTCAAATCGAAAACTCCAGCAATAACTGTTGTTGTTGGGTTATGTATTTAATGATTTAATTGATAAAAATTATGGCTTCCTTATTTTAAAAATCTTTTGCAATAACATATTCGTTCTTTGATGCTCTTAAAAATTATGTGTAAATAAATTAAACACGAAATATATAAATACTTAATTCCAGATATACATATGTATGTACATATGTATGTAGGGTATGTGATATATGTACATATGTAGGTACAACTCTTTCGACTATTTCTGTAAAAATTTTTAAAATAAACCATGCAATTTAATTAATGAATATTGTATTGTGCAGCATGTTCTAAAACAAGATGCCATTACATTAAGTACTTCACCAGAAATAGTCAAGAAAGTCGTTTTGTCAAAATTGAAGGGTAATGTGATATACATACATACCTAGCGGGGTGATATACCTTTCTACAGTGTCCATAACTTCGTCTTTAAGAATAACGTCTTATAAAAATTTTAATTTATACGAAATTTTATGAAAATTGCTAGTAATTTAATTTACAAACCACAAGAAAAAATTATTTTTTTTTAATAGAGTACACAAAAAATAACAAGCGAAATAAATAAGAAAGAGTACAAACACTAGTCTCACTTGCATAAAAATTCAATAAATAAAATTAAATAAATGATATGAAACAAAATTAAAAAAAAAATGATACGAGTTTATTCATAGTTACAAAGCTATTCACAAAACTCGCAAACGAATATCGCTTGGCGTTTAGGTTAGCTGTTGCTAAACGAGCTCACAGTATTTTTGCTGGGTGGAGTTTCGGCCTTATCTGAATTTGGCATTAACAAACTTATCTTATCTTTATCTGAATTTAGCATAAACAAACTTTTTCCGACTTGCTTCATGAACTTTCCCTAGCTTGTGTTACTGGTTGTACCTTCCTCTTTTTCCTCGATTTTTGTGCCTCTTACAGGCTTTGTCCTTTATACGCTTTTCTCTTCACTTTGACATTAACCCATCTGGAGTTTTTGAACTAAAAATTTGGAAATATGGAAATAATTTATCCAATATAAAAAACTAACTTGAATTACTATTAAATATATTCACGAAAAACCAAAATTAATGTGTAGAATTTTAAAATCTTTGAAAACCTTGGATCCGCACATTAAAAAATATTTTTGGACATATTCTGCACACAGTCTTGGAGTAACAGTTTTTAAGCGTTACAATTATATTTGCAAAAAAGTTCATGCAAAACCATGCATAGTTTAGAAAATATCCTGGCATATCACTTTACGTTTTTTAACGAATTTCGATTTTTTTTGCTAGTCAAATCGACAGAGCTTACCATTTTTAGGTTAAGAGTTGCTTCATAAACATACATCCATACAAACATAGTGGTGAATATTTCATACAAATACAGTGTACATAATATTTGCATGTCTAAATGTATTTACATACGTACAATAATTTACATAATAATATGTTTGTACATACATATAAACAATTATCTACAAGCTAAGTACATAGAAATAATAATATGTTTGTATGAAAATCTTAAGTTATAAATGAAATCAAAAGGAACCGAATAAAAGGAAAAATGGTAATGGTAGATAACAAAGGCGAAAAATATCGAGCTGAAAAAAAAAAATGTTCTGCTGAGGTGATGCTCCCAAAATGATTTTAACTACGCATATACATACATACATACATATGTAAGAATATATGTACATTTATAGAAATAAATTAATATATAGTAATAACAAAGTCAATAAAACCATTAATTTGTAACCAATGAAAGTCATTTATTCTTCACTAACTTCAATTACTGTTAACTACTTCGTTCTAGAAAACTTACGATTCTTATGAAAAAAATAATGGCCACAAAAAAAACTAGACACTATACATAGAAAGGAAGCAACAGCAAATAGTTTCCTTAAGAAAATTTGCGCTCAAATATTAGAGAACTATCGAAGCGAAGGCTGAATGAAAATAAAGTTAAAAAAACGCGACTCGTAGTGAGTTTTGAGTAACCAACGAGTAAGTACGAGTAAATCAGCAGCAACTAGCAAGCGATTCAAATTTGCCGCAAGCATTGGCAGTGAAAGGGAAAAAAAGAAAAAATCCAAGAATATAGGGATCAATTGCCTTCAAGACACCAGAGGGCCTTCAAATATGTACATATGTACATACATACATACATACATATGCACTAACAATAAAAACCCCCAGCCCCTCTCAAAAAAATGTGTCTACTCGTTTACACTTATGTACATACAAATGCAAGTCTGTAGAGCTAGCAGTTGGCAAAAAATTAATAAAATGGCAGCAGCGTTTAGGACACAAAAACAAAAAGCAATGAGACACACACACACACACACAAATATCGTCACAGCGCGACAAGTTACTATTGACTACTTATATATGTACATATGTATGTACATACGAGTACATACAAATAATATCTATACATACATATGTATGTATATCTATTTGATTAATTCACACTGTTAGCACTTTTCTATTGTTTTTTTGCTTTTCTCGTTAATGATCTATCACTTTTTGTTGAGTAATTATCAACTAATTAACCAAAATAAAATAAACTTAAACACAAAACAAATGTAGATATTGAATAAGTAATTAAATGAGAATGAATTATGGCATTTTGCGCGGAAATGATGCCGCTGCAGGAAGCAACAATTTGCACTAATGTTATACCTATACATAACATACAAACATACATATGTACATACATACATACATACATTCAACGCAAGCCATAAAAAAAAGAAAAGCAAACGTTGTAAGAAAAACGTGCGTGAAAATGAAAAAGTATTAAATACAAAAGTAGTAACAAAAAGAGAATAAACTAACAAAAATGAAGCAGACATACGTATACATAATAAAAAAAAAATTAATAACATAACCTTAAAGCAAGTATACACAATTACATAACTGCAATATTAATAAGAAAGACATAACTTCAATTCTAATTTAAAAATCAAACTTACGTATGCGAATTAATTAGTGAACCATCTTAAATAAATATAGTTTACCATCAACTTATAATAACAAAGGCAGTGAAAACAGAAGGCTAATAAAGCTAATCGTAATTTAGAAAAAAAAAAACTGCTGAAAAATTAATATAAAATATAAATAAATATTATTTCTAATACGCAAAAACAGCAGTGAAAATTAAAAACAAAAAAAAATATCTTAAAAAAATATTAAGCATAATGTATTTATGTATTTTAATTTATATACACTACAGAGATAGAAATATATATACATACATATTAATTAAGAGAATTTCAAAATGCGTTTAATTACTATTTGATAAGAGTGCGAGCGATGTGAGTGGCACGAAGTGTAACAAAACGAATGATTTTTGGAGGTACGAGTATTTCATTTAAAACGTTAAGTTTTTCAACGATTATACAAAAAAAAATTTAGTGGATTTGAAACGGCAACCAACAAATGTTCAACTGTGTAAAAATGCAAAATATGAATGTACCGCACAAACCTTGCAAAGCCCGTTAGCCAATTAAAGTTTGCGACGCACAACAATACGACATTTACGAAATTCCAGCGAACTCGCCAAAAAGCCTTTAGAAAAATCTGCGATAGACGGGAGGAAGTGAGAACTTTTTTTAAAAGACTTTTCTCATGTTTCAATTGTTCTCCTGATTGTGAAATATATTTTTCCGATTAATCTAATGCTCCTATTATGTATGGAGACTAGTGTATAGTTGCCGGTCTACTAAACATGGCTACTAAACCCGTTCTTCATTTTATGTATGGCGATTAATCTCATTGTACATATTTTATATTGATTTCATTTTTTTGACAAGTACATTTTGAAGTAATAAGGAACTTTTTTTAAATGTAAATGAGAATTAACTAAAAAAAATATAAAGATCGTTTCAAAAGGGTAACATTTACATAAGGCCTCATCTTTTGTAAGCGACTTGCAAAAGAACTCCAGGTAGCAAAAATAAGCGAGTTGGGTTCAAATAAGCGGATTGAAATAAACTCTCTTAAAAAATAGCCGACCTCATTTAAAGTGTTGGAAATTGAGAAAGTGTTGCTATTGTGAATAATCATTGGAAAGTACCAAAGGAAGTTTGAAACTTTTCGCTTAAGAACAAAATAATTAAAAAACCAAGATGAGCAGACGTACATAAGTAAAATCGCCTGTTATAAGAATTACTTATTTTGTTTCGTTTTGCTAGCAAATTTTACAAACGGCCATTAATTTTGACTGACTAGTGTTGTAAAGTGCATTCAAAAGATAAGAGAGTTGATTATAAGCGAGTTGGACGTTCTTTTACAAGTCGCTTACAAAAGATGACGACTATACTTTCAGTAGCCGTTAGCCAGCAGCGGGTTGCTTTGCTGAGGCTTTGATGGCTACGAAAAGCCGGACTATCTTGCTAAAAACAAATGTCCATTCGAGTTTTTAAGGCCCTCAGACGTTCTGTGGCCCTTCTAAGGAATACACGGCAGAGCTTCTAAGAAAGTGGGACGGCTCAAGAATCTCAGCCAAATGGCGGTCGTCAAAGGGTAACAAACGAAAAGCTACTCAACCTCAGCAGAGAGGGTGTAAGAACTCTCACCGGTTACTTGACAGGTCACTGTAGGCTGAGATAGCATCTTCACATAATGAGACTTTCGAAAGTTCCAGACTGTAGGTTAGGAAAAATCTGAGCATACTTATATATATTGTAATAATGCCCGCGTATCAGGCTTATACACTTTGGGGAGCGACTATCATCTCCATCCAGAATATAGACAGCGGCACCCTCCAAAGTGTTTAATTTCATTATGGATGGATGGAGTGACAACTTAAAGGGTTAACACAAAAGATATTTTAAGGTCGCAGAGCTACGATGCCCTAATAATAATAATAATAATAAGTTATATGTTATATTTTAATGCAATAACCACAACTCTTATAGGCAAGTGGATTTCAAAAAGAAGACGAATATGAGCATAAACAATAATATTAATCCTCTCCCTTTTCTGATTACTACTAAGGAGATATATCAAGGTTGTCAAAATTTATATACGTATGTGAATATGTCAATTGATTCCTGAATTGTATTTCAATATCTCCGCAATTGAAGTATCCTCATATTTCTATTGAATTGCGAAGCGTATAAGTATAATCGGCTCCTGCTCAATAAACATCAGACAAACAATAATGGAGAAGGTAGATTGACAAATTATGACATTCAATTAGGCACATAAAATAAAAGATAATATCAAGCAAATAGCTCACAGACAAATTTATGCAAATATACGCATTTGTATACATATATTTATGTGAGTATATTGCGGTTAGAGTCAATAAGTACACTTATTAATTATGTATATAATGAGCCAACAGACGGTTGATCATGCGTGGAAAACAGACCAAAAAATAAACGAATCGGTAATACAAAAGCAGAGTTGAGCGAGCGTTTAAATAAAAACGCATACAAATTAGGTTGGATCAATTTTTTTTTAGGAAATATTTTAATATCATACAATTTCTACGAGCATTTATACCCGAATTCAGTAACTCAGTCTCATCTCAAGTCTCAAAATGAGCTACAGATTATTGTTTTAACTTGCTTTCATCGCCATGTCACTATTTCGAGATTTTATTTTGAGATTAGAGACTTTATTTTCAGACTAATGAATGCCAACTGGTCTAATATTGTGAATTTTGTCTCTATTAGAGACTGAGACAGTTTACTGAATTCGGGGCTTAGTCTGCTTGTGATACTCTTAGGCAAAGCGCATGGTGGAACGGCGAGAATATCGTCGAAAGAGCATCGATTTGATCAAAGCATAGTCGAGCACCGAGCTAAGCGTCAAACCAACACAATTCATTCAAAAATTCGCGAAAATCCGTTCTTGCTTAAAATGGATTTGCTTTTATTAAAAAGTGCTTCGTTAAGAATTTTATATTTCATGAAAATTAGTGAAAATAAAGAAGTTAAAAATTTCATAATTTATCCAGCCCATATGCATCTATTTCGATGCATTATGTCCCTCTGATTCCACAATGAATTTCTACGCAAAATAACACTTATTAATTTTTCAATATCAACTTTTTGTATTTTTTTTTTTAATTATAACGTCAAACAAATCGAAAAATTACAAGAAATGAGCGGCGAAAACTAAATATTTTTAAATCATCGCTATGCTCTTTTGCGCTATTGATGCTATGCTCTTTACTATGCACGTTCGCATTGATAGGTACACGTTAGTTTTCCACGCTATGCTCGACGCTTTTCTCGCCTCTCCACTATGCGCTTTGCCTTACACAAAACGCAGTTTTTGAACGAAATTATTGCCGTTTATTCAGTCCAAAGCTGCATTTCGACTCGTATCGAAATTTTCTCAGTTTGACAATTTTGATATTCTACATTTCGATCAGTCTTCTAAATTCACAATTTTATGTATTTCACATTGCGATCGAAGTCAGGTTTTTGTAAGTTGCAATCGTAACTCAGAATACAAAATCTGAATTGCTGCGAAGCTGAATGCGGGAACGTAATAGAAAAGCAAAAGAGCTTTATAATAGCTTTTCACCAAAATTAACTGCGTTTGGAGTCGGCGTTAAAATCTAGGTCTCCTGATTATGGTTAGAGAAGCCTGGCTTAACACCGAGCTAAGTGATTTACTCGCAAAAATATTATCATCATCATTATCTTAGTGGTTTTAAAAAAGCGTCAAAAATTATTGTACATTTTTTTATTGAAACAATGAAATCAATATCGACCGAACCTAATGTACCAACATAAACTAATATTTAAATGGCAAATTGAGGTTATATACGGGCGAATGATTTACGAGCCAATGAAATCGCATTAGGCAACTTGGGGTTTTGCCAATTTTAGCTTGCTTTTCGAGCATGCAACATATGTTGCTTTTTAATATTTGTACATTTTTCATTTTATTTGCTCTGCATTTTTTTTCTTCTACCCACTTAATACGTTTCGAAATTCCCATTTAGGGCGTTTTTATTAACTACAAAAACAAAGTCGTACATTCATATGTTTGATTATGGGTCTGCAAACGCCAATGGGCCGAAAGCTAACTAAAGAGCCCTCCCCCTACTGCTTCTGTTATACTTTAATAACTGCTTGCTTCAGGTTATTGTGTAATCAATGTGCCTGCGCCTGCCAGCTTGTAGGCTGTGGGCCATAAAAATATTCCACAAGTCAATATTGAAATAAAAAAAGTTCGTATTATGCCTGCTTTAGCGTGATATGTGGAGCTTATGATGGGAAATACAAATACGAGTTGCCCCCAAAAGAGCGCTGCAAGTAAGTCATTACCACAGGCATGCCACAGAAAAAAATCGAAAATAAAAAAAAAACACTGGAAAACAAAAAACAAATAAGCATTAAACACAAAAGGCAACCACACATTACACCAACTCAGAAGCAATTCGGGGGGCGCTAAACTGAAATATTGAATTATTATGCAGTGCCACGAGAGTTCGAAAAAAGAACAACAACAACAACAAAAAAAGAAAACAAATGTTTGAGTGCAGATTATTTATGGGAATTGAGCCATCAAAACGTCAACTTGGCTAAACATCTTTATTGCGGTAACAAGCGCGGCGCTCCAGAAGGCTGACGGAAGGTGCACGAAAAGGTAAGGAAAACAATGATGCATACTGAAACTATAAAACAGGTAATATGTTTTTTCAAGTCTTGCGGTAACCGGTGTTATAAGACAGAGACTGAGTGGCTAGCTATTTAGCTAGCTGTCGGGCAATTAGTCGCTGTTACGTGTTAGACGTCAGAAAGGAGATGAGTGGCACAAGCAAGGCGAATTGTGGCATTCAATTGCAAATGATTCTCTTGAATGTCCGCATATATGTATGTACATATTTACATACACTGAACCAAAAAGGTACGTTATATCAATAAAAAAGTACATTGTCACAATTAAAGTTTTATTAAAAACAAGCTAATAAATTATTTAATTGTCACAATGCACATCGATGATTGAATTTAATAAAATTATTTATTAAATAAATTTTTTGATTTCTATTAAGTATTTATTGGCAGGACGTATAATTTATTAATTTTAATAAATAAGTTTATTAATTTTTCAAATAGATTCAATAAAAAGTTCGCCACACCTATTAATATTTTATTGAATTTAATAAATATTTTTATTAAATTTAATAAATGTTTAATAAAAAGTTTGCTACACCTATTAATGTTTTATTGAATTTAATTAATATTTTTATTAAATTTAATTAATATTTTTATTTAATTTAATAAATGTTTAATAAAAAGTTCGCCACACCTATTAATATTTTATTGAATTTAATTACTATTTTTATTAAATTGAAAATAAAAAACACTGTTTTCGATTATGGAATTATTTGTATTTATTATTATTATTTTATTATGTATTTATTAGTTTTAATTGATTTTAAGCTGTAATTTCACTGTTTTATTCACTGCTGCTTCGTTCACTTTTCACTGAAGAATAATTCTTGTTGCTCGGCATAGCCGCGTGTTAATTTGATTTAATAAAGAAATTAATTACATTTAATAAACTATTTATCATCCCAATTAAACTATTTATACTTATACTATTTATACCAACAATAAATATATTAATTGTATTCAATAAATATTTAATACTGACAATAAATCGTTTATTAAAACTGATTTCAACCGACAGACTGTAACAGAATACGTCACAGAAAATTTTAATAAACTTTTTAAATAATCGTTTATTAAAAATAATAAACGCATTTATTGACATTTAATAAATATTTAATACTGACAATAAAATGTTAATTGTGACTATGTACAATCAATCAATAAACTAGTTTTATTAATATAGCGTACGGTTTTTGGTTCAGTGTACATCCATACATATGAAGTACTTTTGAAGTCTCATCAAATCGGCAATGAAAAATTATGGCTCATATTTTATGGCTATAAAAGCGGTTAAAACACATAATTCTTGAGTTATTTGAAAAGTGGACTGAAGAACGAAACAAAATATTTTATGACCATATTAACATACATACATATGTACATACATATGTATATTGTAAAAGGTTAAAGCAAAAAGAACACTGACTTGGCACTATGAAATGTTTTGTTGCCCGAATTGAACTGTATTAATTCTCAGTAAATATTGAACTTATTGGCTTCAAAGCAACGACTTAGAAAATATGGCATTTATGCCAAAATCTCGCACAGGTGCTTACAATCGTGGAAAGGGGCTCATTTGAAAAGAATTGCCTTGTAATTGATTTGCAAGAATGTGACTGCTATTTCGGTTGTTACAGTCGCCTAAAATCGTGAGAAATTATGTGTATTGTATCGTTAAAAAACTCGTGCAGACTGGTAAAATAGTCGACCGTTCCAAATCCGGCCGTTCATGCCAGAAGCTATCTAAAATCAAAGCGAATCGGTGAACCTCTACCAGTGCACGTAAAGTGATCACCGTCGCATTTTTTGTACCGACGAAAAAATTTTTACACTGAAAGAATTTTTCAATAAACAAAACATAGCGCTCGATATGCCCTCTCATCTCGAATTTCATCCGAACTCGTTTCGAGAGTTCAACGTGACTAGAAAATTGCTTTTGTGATGGTTTGACAAATCATACGAAAACGCTGTAAAATATCTCATGCCAACACTATGAAAAATGAGCTCTTCAACAAGACTCTACTCTTGCTCATAACGCCAGATATACCCAACTGTGATTGGCCTTCTGGTAAATAATAATAATAATTTGGCGCTTACACTATTTAGCTCAGTGTTTGGCCGAGCTTCTCCTACCATTTGTGGTGTGCGTCTTTATATTCTACCACAAATGGAGAGACCTACAATTTCTGAGTATGTACATTAGACTGGGGCGATTTGCATGGCAGGTAATTTATCCATAAATATTTTGAATAAAAATTTCTTCTTCGACTTGGCTCTAAAATTAATTTGGAGGTTCCGGAATTTGATTTTTATGGGACCAGGTTGGGTTTTAGAAAAACCTAAATGTACAAAAATCGACAAAAAAAAAATAATCTGGCTATTATAGATATAAATTTCAATCCAAATATGAAATTAGACAAATGTCGTAGAAGAATTTTTTGTTTAAAATAATAAGAGGAACCGTTATCGTTATCGCAAAATAGCCCTACCCTAATGTACATACATATGTATGTACATATGTATCCCAAATCACGCTAATAAATTTTTTTTATAAATTAGAACTTAGAAATATACAAAATGTAAACAAAGAAAACTTTGCTTTGTAAACAAATTTTGACTTTTTATGGACCACACATAAGAAAAATCTCAAATCAGCTCCCAACATTTTAATACCTGTTTAATGTGAATTGATTCATGTTATTCAATTTTGTTGGCATAAAAGCATTTCCCTTATTCAGTAATTTGCTTCGAAAGAGGGTTTTCTTTTGAAAGCCAAATGCTTTCACATTCCCAATCGTTCGAATTCGAAGAAATTTACTATCGAATTAAAACACGGAATAAGGTGCTTCTGATATAAAAATGTGTTCCTTCACACTGCAAATAAAAGCATGGATATTGGGTAAGCTAGAAATGGCGTCACTCAATCGCACAAATTCGCCCCGAGATCATTTCCACCCTAAATTTGATCAAATAAATCATTATGAATCGCGCATGTATTTTATATATGTTCATATGTAAATACAAACATTTATATATTAATTAAAATAAACATACACGTGCCTTAACCTGGGAGATAAAACCAAAAGAGCTCGTCATTAAAGACTAACGCGTGAGTTCACAGAAGCGCCTTTGGACACAAAATGATGGCTTAATTTATTTGCTGAGTATATGCCTTTAAGAGAGAGACTAATCGAAAAAATTAGAACAAAGAAGAATACAAAAGAAATATCTACAGATGGTAGCTACTCGTATTTAAGAGTAAAAGGAAAGAAAATTTGGCACATAAACAATAGGAAAGTGTTGGTATAAAAGCAAAAAAAATTGCTGCACATGCTGTGATGCCAAAATCAACACACAAGAATTTGTGTTACATGCACATGTGTGTTCGTTCATTTGTATTTATATTTATGTATGTATGTATGTACCTTAATTTACCACTCGGCGAAACTGCTGACCTTTCGACCAACCTACAAGTACATATCTGACACACAAAAACCGCACAAGTCGTACGTGTATACCAACTATTAGACAGTGTATGAAGACATAAATACGAAGCAAGTTAACCAAAAATGCCTTCAGCACCTTAAAACCTACACAAACTCTGCACAAAAACCAACAAAAATAAAAAAATAGCAATAGGCGCATACCCAGAACGTCGGCTGCTCCGTGTCAGCCGCTCGTGTTTTGCCTCTTATTTGTTTAGGATAGTAGGGAGATGAGCGCTCAGGTGCGCCGGTCAGTCGGTCAGTAGCCAACAGTCGGTGGGAGCAACAAGTGTCCAGCACCAAACGTCAGCCAGTTAGATAAACTGTCTGTCGAATTGTAGTCGATGAAAAGCAAGCGCAGACAATGCGGGTTAACGCCTACTTTGGTTACACAATTCCAATCTCACACGCATGTGCTTGTGTGTGTTTATTCGTATGTATTCATTCGTATTTGGCGTTGAGTGCGTGCAACTCTAAATTGTGGCATAGTGACACTTTTCCCTAATTTATAGCATTTATGTTAAATGTTATTCAGTCCTTTTTTTTG
Organism: Philophylla caesio; assembly: GCA_963971545.1. Lineage (NCBI taxonomy): Eukaryota > Metazoa > Arthropoda > Insecta > Diptera > Tephritidae > Philophylla > Philophylla caesio. The sequence goes on along the minus strand of OZ020608.1, from coordinate 95,975,504 downwards.
TTCACCTTTCCTTATGTTTTCATTTCAATTGTTTAACTTTTAAATTTTTTAGCCATCTCTACTCGATCAATGGATGCATTTTTTATTTTTACTTAAAATACCCTTAGAAGCTTCATTTTGTTTGAAAAGTTATTAAAAATAATTATTTTTAATATTTAAAATAATTTTTTACAGAAATAATAGTCGTTTTTGCAGCCAGTCACTTTTTGAAAAACTTTTCGGAATTTGTTCGGAGTTATTTCAGTATAATTTAGTGAGTAGTTTGGAACTATTTCGAATGGATCCCAAACAAGCATTGAAAACGGCCCCATAGTGGTACAGAAATGGGCCAGACCATGTCCGAAAATGTTCCCAAATAACCTTTCTTATTCTTGAAATGTTCCTAAAACTTAATCTCGAACAAAGCCCAAATGTCCTAGAATAGAAAAATAAAGACTGACTATTTAGGAAAAACACGAAAGTAAGTATTAAATTCAATTCATTGATACAATCTCTGTCAGATCATAAATTCAAATCAAATTGTTCAGTAGTTGAAACTTAATAAAGTTAACAGAAAAGCAGTTCATCATAACAGCCATCGCATTTAATCTAGAAAAATTAGATTTTTGTTAAAATTATTAGTATATCTTTTGAATTAACATCAAAACTTGATAATTTTTTATTTGCAAGTGATTTGTGTACTTGCAAAATCATTAACATTAAAACATAACAACAGAGTACTAGTAACTTTCGTTTAGTGGGGTAAAACTTTATTAAAATACTTAATTTACAAATGTACGGGCAAATGTGTGTGTAAGCAATTTTTAACGAAATATCAGCATTTATTAGTCTGAAGTATAAATATAAAACTTTATTCCAAATTCACTCCGCGTATAGGGTACTCGTAGTTATCCTCATGAAATAAAAACTATTACAAAGGAAAGGAGAATCTTTCATTTTTTTATTTAAAAATACTAACTTAAAGTACAGATGAATTTATTTTACACCAAAAAACTACTTTATTCCAATTTTTTATAGGCGAACATTCACAAAATTACTATGCTGTAGGTCTTTCTAGTGTTGATATATCGTTTTTTTCTTTTACTTCATTCGCTGTCCTAACTCATTTCACATTCTTAGTCCATTCGCTACAGCTTCTCATTTTTTTACCTTTGTACAAAAGTGTTCGTATGTCCCTACTATGTACATACATACATACATACATACATACGAGTTCATCTGTTTATTTATATTTCTACTTTGCCGACCTGTGTTACGAATTGTTGTAAATGCAAATGCGTTTTAAATAAATAAAAGTTTATCGCATAAATTTAAAATGTCACTAAACATGTTCAACATTATTCATTTTAATAGTCATTTACATTTGCTTGGAATAAAAGAAATCAAAGAAAGAAGTCAATTGGTTTGGCTACTGCTTTTGGGTTTTTATTTGGTTGAGCCGTAATAAATTTCGATTTCCGGTCACACGAAACCATTTCTTTAACATCTTTATAGTGAAATAAAAAATGGAATTTTAAAACAAGGTATTTTAATCATTCTAATAGCATTGGAAAATTTTGTTGAAAGACAAGTTATTCGGTGAAAAAAAATAATAAGTTAAACAGTAGTACATAATTTAAGTAAACAAAAGATTTTTTGGTGATAATAGTTCAAACGTTTTTAAAGGCAGAGTTTATCACCTCCCAAAACTTGCCGCAAATAAATTTGTTTATCCAATAAAATCTGGCCGTCAGAATGATACAAAAACGTAGGTAGTTTCATTCAAAAACGTTGACATTTAATAAAAAAGTTTTTGTAGTCAAATTTATTATATTCCTACTAAACTGATTCGCACATACATATTTGGTTACAATTTATGAAATGTAAGCTGTAAATGAGACTTCACCGTAATTATTCTTTTACTTTATAATAAAAATATCGTGAAAATTGTGTAGTGTTTATTTCACTTTTTTTATTTTCGTAAATACTCGTAGTTTTAATAAAGATTTAATTCGATTTTCATAGTTCAAAGTTCGAGTACACCTATTTTTAGAAGCACAAAAATAAATTTAAAAAAGTCAATATTTCGAAGTTAAAATTCCAATAAAATTGAACAATCGAAGTTTCGAATATCGAATTGACTGATTGCATAAAACTTACCAAAATCTCAAACTTTTAACAGCAATGCCCAGCCACTTGAAAAATGCAAAATATTACATAAAAATTTAATGCTAGAAACTATGATAAAAAATTTGAAATTTCCTTAAAAATCTTATAAATTTTTTTAACTATGTACAAAGTATAAATTATGGTTTTATGCGGTTTTATTAAAGAGTTAACTTTAATTTAAAGTAAGAAAAAAATAAAAATAAAATGAAAGAAAAAAAGAATATTCAAAATTTCTTAATATAATCGTAGAGTTTGGATTTTGGTGGTATCCATGGTTTATTAATTTAGTTATAATAATTGTCCAAGACTGTTTATGATCTCGAGACAAATTTTTTTATTGAATTATTTTATGTGTGATAACAACAAGAGTTTAGTTGTAGAATAACAATCTTTTGGATAACACTATATTAGCAAAAACTATAAATGTATGTACATAGTACATATATAAATAAGAGTATAAAACCTTGTACGAAATTCACAAAAAAAAATTTAATATCAAACAACTATTTATGTATCTACTTCCAGCAAAATTTTCGGCTTTTTTAACAAATATTTTAGAAAATATTCAAGTATGCAGTTTTGAATCCAATTAAATTTTAGTAAAACAAAGTAAAAGTTTCAGGCGGCCAAATATTAACATTGATTTTTGAGAATTTTTTTCTACCAAGAGTGTTGCGCCATTTCTTCCATATGAAATTGCAAATTGCTTACGCTTTACTTGCTTATTTGTGTAAGTACGTATGTATATACATATGTAGATGGGTTTATGTAAATATGTATACACATATGTATTAATGTTTGTATTTATATAAGCGTTCTAAGTATGTCAAAGGCACGTAGGTACATGTATGTATAGAAGTGGTCTTGACTTGCAAGGATACTTGTAGGTAAATACTCAAAACACAGGATGTCACCCAAAAGTATTTAAATGCAAGTACATATGCAATTATATATGTATTTATGTATTAGGCATTTGGGCATTTTGTTCATTCCGGGATTTTCGAGATTTGAGGACGAAATCCAGGGATCCCGAATTTCACGAAGTTTTGATTAGTATTATATGTAGAAGAATACAAAATAACATTAATATATATCAAAGCAGAACGATTTTTTATATGTGTGTATTTGGTATTGGTATTTTTAAGAAAAAAATTGAAATAATCGTAAAATTTGACACACATACAAAATAATTTATACTTCAAGTACAAATATAAGTACATATTTGGTACACAAGAAGCACTGCTGCGCCTCAACATTTGTTGGTTGGATTGCCGACAATAAGTTAAATGCTCTCTGTTGTACATAGCCTACATTACAAAAACTATCAATTTCTTTTACCAAGCCTTCTGATAAATTGTATGCCTTTCGATTACTGGACAATTGCGAGCTGCTCGTTAAAACTTGATGCAATTTATCGTTGAGGCTTATTAGAAATATTATAAGTTACATAAAAAGGTTTTAAGTCGATTACAAATTATAGGCTTCGGGAGAGAGAGATCAATGTCTAATATTGAACGAACAAAAGCAGAAAACAAGATCTTATGGGTGTAAGGATGAGTAAACGCAGAGCTATTGCCACGCACAAATGCAAGCATTGAAAATGAGTCCGCTATCACATAATTAATATGCTGGACAAACGTTAACTTGGAATAAAAAAAAACACCAGGGTCTTTGACCTCATTGATAGAGACCAAGCGAGTATCTGAAATACAGTAGGTCGTCGAAAGTGGTACACGTTGTTTTGAAAAGGTTGTTTTGATGACATTTACTTATGTTCAGCGACATACGATTCCGAAACACCAAAGAAAAAGTCTGTCTATATCGGCTTGAAGTAATAGCGAATCATTGATAGATCTGATAACGGAATAGATTTTCAGATCATCAGCATACAAAATATATTTATAATGGCAAGAATAAAACAAAGCCTTAAGGAAGTTAACAAGCTGCGTTATTTGTCGATTGCGAACTCTCTACTCTAAAGGCTTTGTTTTGCCTTTGAAAGGGGAATTTTTAAGAATTATACCAAGTTTGAAAAATAAATAGCTATTAAATTATTGGGTTTTTACAATTCCGAGATTTGAATAGACTTATCCCGGGATATTCAGGAGCTAAAAAAGACCGGGATCCCGGCCTAGTATGTACATATGTGCACCTTCATATGCATATCTACATAGGAACTTACATGCAAATATGTACCTATATTCACACTTGAAAATAACTGCGGTTAAACCGCTAAATAATACTTAACTGCTGGCGTATAAAAAGAAAGCAGCCTTTGAAGAGGAAGCAATAAGACACAACAACAACAAGTGGGAAGTCACGCCAATCGCCACTTAAAGCAGCTTAAAGTGACAGCAAAGTGCCACAAAAAAAAACCACTTGACAAAATGTGCGCGAAGCAAAGGCGCCAACATGGATGAATGTACGTAAATATGTATGTATGTATGTATGTATGTGTGTAAGTGGCTAAGCGCTGCAACATGCGTTCGCGAGAGTGCTTTTATCGTTGCTATAACTTACAAGTGCTATTTTTTTTAACCCTTTCACACCAATGGCTGAGTGTGAGCGATATAAACAAAGAAATAAAGCCAGCTAACTCACTCTGATAGCGTGGAAAAAATGGAGTGAGACGACAGTGGTACATACGAGTATAGTCTTAAATAGAAATTTTTGTTAAAGAAATATGTAAAAAAAAAAAAAACTTTACGAGCACTTTAAGAAAGTCGAGTGATAGACGCTTAGTGAACGGGTTGTTGTTATGTGCAGCTGAATTTTTACTGTGGCGACTTTCGAAACAAAAGTGGGTAGCTGTTAATAGTTGACTGGGCGGTGCTAAATAGGCACATACACACACACACTCGCAAGCAAACAAGCTTTAACACTAACACAAGCATGGAGTTAAGCGTGAAATGCCAGCAGTTGAGTGTTTAAAGAGCAAAATTAAGATAAAAGAAAATAAAAATAAGTATTGAATATTTTAACTAAAAAAAAAATGCTTCTTGGAAATTACAGCAGTCGCTCGAGCAACACGCAAACGACCAAGTGGCCAACCGCCACTTCTGCAGAAACAAAAGTATCTGAACTATTGAAGAAGCGCGCCATCGCTGAGTTGAAGTGGGAGCTACTCGCGATTGTACATATGTATGGATGTACATATGTATGTATATACATATGTATCTGCGCCGTTCAGACTCCATTGCTGTGCGAATTCGTTGCGCCTCACTAAGCGCTTGCAAACAGCCGGTCGAGGCGAGCATTTTACGCTCTTAATTATCATCTGCTTGCGACTCCTGTGCACTCGCTCCAACAAGCGCCAAAAATGCCGCCGCGCTCACTAGCCGAGCGTTAGGGCATGACATGGAGCTAGCCAGCGTGACTGTTCGCGCAGCTGTCGGCAAGTCGACAAGAGGGCGGTTTTCAATATCCCAACCCACACCACGAAGCGGCGCATTGACAACTGAGTGGCTGAGCGCCACCTATTGCTGATGTTGTTGCTGTTACTATTATAATTGTTGTTGCGCTGTGGAGTAACCTTTGGCACGCGCCGGCGTTCATTGAGTTGATTTTCTCTCTTCTCAAAACGCAAAACTCAAAATGGGGGAAGTATGTTCCGTACACGCACACATATACACACACAAACATGCAACTACTCAGCGATTGTATGAAACGCACGGACATGCGCACCAACATAAACACTCAAAAGAGCAACAAAAAATGTGAAGAGGAAGTACTCAACACAGTTTCATACACACTCACACAAACAAAGGCAAACAAATAGTTGCAAAGTTGGAGAGGCGTTACCAGCGTTCGACGCCATGGCAACCAATCACCATACCTCACAACCGGCTGCACAGCCATACAGGGTGCTATTCCACTAAAAAACCAGTTGGACAGACTGGCTAGCCGTCGCTTATAAGAGAAACGAGTGAAAAATAAAAAGTAGTAGTAGCTCACACACACAAACTCAAATACACACATACGCGCGCGCACTCCAACCTGGGCAGTGACTGAGACTGCTAGATTTAACAGTGGTCGTTGTGGTGGTGGTTGTGGCTGCTATGGTGGAAACTATGCGTTTAGCAGTCAGTTTGCTACTTTTCTTTATTTATTTATTTTATTTACGGTTTTTTGTTTTTTTTTTTTGTATTGCTCGCTTTCATTGTTGGCACAATTGGCTTAGCGTTCAACGATGGCAAACCACTCTTTCGGGCGCTGTATTCAAGCACTTGAGAGTGTGTAGCAAGATTGACTGGCTTGCTGGCTGACTGGCCGGCTACTGCATACCTTCATACGTATGTATGTACATACGTACCTATCTTGGCGTTTGCTTCGCTTTGGCTGCGCCACTACACTCAAGAAGAACTCGTCTTGAAACTCGATTTGCCGCGCTGGCGGCGGCTATGGCGATGGCGATGGCGGCGGCTGCAGCTCAGCTCTGCTCTGCGCCACTCAATTCGGCTATCACGGCGGCATCACTTCAGTTTATCGTGCGGTCTTGCGTTGTAATGACGTGCTGAGCTCGTTTTGTCGTCGCTATTGACGCATTGACGCTTTCATATCGATGCGTTTTCGTTTAGTGCTCATTTAAGGTTATTGGATTACGTAGCTATAACGCCGCGCGTCACCTCACCAATACATGAGAACGCGACGCATATTTTTCTACATACTTATTAGTTCGTTTGATTGTAGTTACAACGTCTATCTAGTTATCTACTTTACACTAAATACTCGCTTTTTCGCCAGCTTACCGACGGCAATTGTTGTGCGCTGCAGCTTATCAGCTGTGTGGCTTTGTTGATAAGCGTGAGAGCTGTAGCGTGGACGCGCACGCGGCTAATTCAACAATTAATTTTTGAAAATTTAACGCCAATACAAGGCGGCAGCACTTTTTTTTATTTTATAATAAATAGTTTTTTATGAATTAATTATTTGCGCGAACATGTGCGACTGGTTACAAAGGAAAAACTAACAGCTGCATTGCCAGCTCAACGCAACTGCAAAAATTACGTAAATTATTGAACAAAGCGGAATACTTCAGTGAACTGAATCATTTTTTTATTTCGCCGCTACTTAAAATAGAAATTACACTTCTCTAAAACATATTCTATCCAGAGTGAAAATGCAATTCCTTATTATTCGGTTATTTATTCGCGCGTATACTTGCTCAGAAATGAGCTAAGCAATGTTTTTGAAAATATACAATTATAAAAAATGCAAATACTACATATACAACTACGAAAATTAAGATTTGAAGAAATATACATATGTATGTGAGTGTAGTGATTTGAAGGAATTGACCCATTAAAGCAAACGCATTCAATTAAAGTGTATGTGCGCGAGTTTGTACGCTCCGAAGCGCCGGACTTACGACTACATCCCGAACCCGTACACATTCGCAGTTACACGGCGTGGTTGTGGGCAGGAATTTGTATTTCTTTCTTTCTCAAGCTGGGACTAAAAACCGCCAAAATTGTGGAGGCACTTAAAATGAAGGTAAGAAGCAAGAAACAGCAGTCGAAATAGTAGTACATTGACCTATTCAAAACTCAGTTCCTGCAAGTCTACGATTATTTCAATATTAAAAAAAAATATATCTATTCTAATAATAGTCTGATTGGCTTGGGAAATCCCTGAATGTCACATCTTATTAAATTCTCCTGTCATGTGCAGGAAGTGTATGAATGTACATAAGTAATGTATTTTGTTTAAAAATAGGAAAATAAAAAGAATTTTTTTTAAAAATCCGTCGGCAAATGTAGGTACCTACCTACTTGCTTGTGATATTCCGACGGTAGACGTCATAGGAAATAAAACTGCCTGAAAACCAATTTTGTCATAGTAATGGTGCCGGAACTGACACTATTCCCAACAACTTTTTTCTCAGCACTGCTCATGATGCAATAATGAAAGATGTTGTACGCTGGCAACTTCTCGCTATAAATCGGCCATCTTGATTTTTGTTGTTGTTGCTCCTTTGCTAAATTTCTTTACCAGTTTTGTAAAATTGTAGCAGAAAATTAAGTTTTTCATGTGACACTTAGAAAAGGTATTATTGTTATATATTTGTTTTTACTTATTCCTTGGCAATTGGTTTTCTGTATGCAAGAATGTGAATATGTTTTTGTGAAAAATTTCAAGATTTTGTATAATAAAACATTATTCATTAAATTATTAAGTGAAATATATGTCTGGGGTTCATTTCGGAAGAAAGGATCAACCATTTTATTGGCATATTCAAAACAATACAGTCAATATCCTTTTAATGCGGTTCTTTTTAACGTGGTTTTTTTAACGCGGAGTTTTCTACAATCGCCTATTGTCTCTTTTTACACGGTTTTACTTCTTCAATGCGGATTTTTTGAACACGGACTATTCTGCAATCGCCTGTTGCTTTTTTTCATTTTGATTTTGTTCTTTTATTTTATTTTCAACTCGTTTTACAAGCGCTAGTTTGTACATATGTATGTAATAAATTTGTTACTTCCCTATATTTAGGTTTCGGGAGGAAATTTGGTTATTTTAACATAACAATAAACAAATTTGAACTGAAATGTGATTATTTTTACGCGTTTTTTTTACAATACAAATTTCTGTCCCAGTAAACCGCGTTAAAAAGAGATCGACTCTACTTTATTGGCAAGAAAAAATAGTCCGTTTTTTGAAGAGCATTATTTTACTTTTGGAACTTTTTATTAACATACATATGAACATGCATAGCTTTACATTATGAAGAAGCTGATTTTTTACCTTGTAATATTTGTTATAAAGGCTAATAGAACTAATTTTGTTTTTCCTGCAATCAATAAGTATTTTTTTTATTTTACAAAAAACCGACTTCAGTATTTATATGCCCATAGTTTCTTGATCATAAAACAATGATAGGAACAAAATCAAATTGATGTGAGAAACCTCGTGAGGTTCTACTTTCCCGAAAAAAATTAATAATCGAGTTTTGTTTCCTTTAGTTTTGGCATCCAAAAACTAAAATGTCGTACTGTGCGCAGGTTTCACCAGCAATTAAAATAATAGATAATTATTATATCTTTTGTCAGTTTTCATACAAAATTTATAAAATTCATTCGTTGTGGTTTAATTTTATGTAAAAATCTTTTTTAATTTGCACTTTTTAATAAGAACGGCCTTCTTTTCTTCCCGTCTCTCTTATACCTCCTTAATACAACTTTGAGCTAAGGGCGTTCATTATTCCATCAGGAGCATTGCTTCAAAAGAAACAAAATTGAATAGTAATTAATATACATCTGTAAGACCCACGACTTCTAAGTAAAATTCAAATGATCAGAAGTAAAAAATAAAATTAACTAAAACAGTGAATAATTTAACTTTTAAGCGACTTAGAAGTTGTATTTCGCTTTTGGGGAAGGCTTCTGATTTATCTGCATTTCGAATTCTTAAAATCAATATTCATCACCTGTCACGCTGTGTGTTATTAATATCAATTAAACTTACCAACTATATCCGAGTTGAACTATTTTCCGCCTCTGATTTATAAGTTTACATAACCCACTTTATTGCCTTTACTCTTCATATTATATATTTTTCATTGGCTTTCGGTCAAATTTTGCTACAAATCTGTAGGCAAAAAAACTTCTTATGCACTTGAAGTTTAACTAAAATCTTGACAACCAGAAACATAATAAGAAATCTAGATCGTTTCAAGGTCACAGTCCAAAAAACAGTGTGACATAATATAGTAGTTACAAAAAGCTTACAATCTCCATATTATTCCACACTTATCAGATATTGAAATTTGAAAGAAATCGAAAGCGACAGTTTTCTGAATAATCATCGCATTCGCATAGTTTGAAGAGTACAATGAAAGCGACGAGGAATTAAAAGAAATCAAAATAAAAGCAATTTAGATAAAAAGCTGGTTTTTCACAAAACTATTACATTTTTAAATAGGAAATTCCCAAAATGAGACACACTGTATGGGTGGGTTAATATGTACCATAATTTCAAAAACAAATTCAGAGACCAATTAAGTTGAGAAGATTAAATTAAAAGTTAATTTAAAAGTTTTAGATAACCGTTCATCCAAATGTAAAAAGATGCAGACAAAGTATTTGCACTTTCCAGGTTTCAATTACGGGGTGTAACTTTTTTAAATGCACACATATCTGTGGTCATATAGCTTAAGTGGAGTAAAAAAAAAAATAAAAGTATTGTCTTTAGGAGCTTAAATGTCGTAAGTCAGTTTTGGAAAAATATTTTTTAGCTTAAGTATTTCGAAAAAAAAAATATTGTATTGGAAAAATCATCTTGCGCCGAGGGTTGATACTAAGTATCCTCAATTTGCAGTTTTCATTAAAACAAGCTGCTGATATTCAAAGCCTTCTCAGCTCCGAACTCTGATATAATTTTAAACTTTATAATCCAACAGTAAATTTTAATAGCGAGCGATACACGAGGAAAGGCTGATTGTAAACGATGACAGTTAAATCCAAGTTGGTTTTAATAATCGAAACTAATTTTTGTACAAATTGTAGGTTGAAAGTATTTAATGTAAGCCATCAATATGCATCATTTTTTTATTATAAATGTATTCTCTAACTTAATAACTTGAGTATAAATTAGTTTTTTACTTGTCTATCTTTGATATCTGTAAATTAGTTGACGTTAAATAATTAGCATTGAAAAGGATAAGGTAATTTTTAAAAAATTTGTTTTAACTATTCTCTACGCTTTAACTCTTCTAAGCTTATTTTCTTTTTTGTTATTGTTCTAAGCTGTTATATATGCTTTTAACGTAATTAATTAATACTTTAAAAAAAATTATATTAAATTACCATATGCATATCCAAACTACGAACACATACATATATCTACATACGTATTTTTACATGCGTAAGTTTGTACGTCTAAAGCCCCGAAAGCACATAGTGATCGATTTGGCTGAGGGGCTTAGCAAACGGAGACAGGCTCCATGTATCGCGTTGTATAATTCGATATCATGTTTCGGTCCCCAACAAAATTTTGATATCGTGCTAAAAGAAATAATCTTTTCCTATTTCTATCTATTGTATCCCAAAAGATGAGGATATGTTGAGATGAGATTTTTGCCTCTGCACGAATTTACTAATTCCTTATTCTGAAATATAGCAAACGAAAAAAGGTGCGTGGTTCTTTTTCCTTTACCCCTTTCTATTGTATTTCTTGTGTGGCTGGGATCTTGGGAATTAAGAGAACGGGCAATCCAAACGCATACTCTCAAATCATAAAGCTCAAAACGTTTACTGTTGGCATCATAAAAAGGTAGTGCCTCAGGCAAGACTCTCTTGCGGCGTCAAGGGTTACACACACTGCCCAGAGTGGACATACAATAATATACGAGTCGGACAGTTCCTTCGGGTAGACCCTAAGAAACCGTGTTCAATCGACTCAGTTTGCAATATATAAAAATGTTATACAATTGTTTGAATATTGATTTAATTTCTATTTATCGAAAATATATTATTAATCAAATTTTATTTAATGGTAAAGCCAATAATTTCCTTAGTCGGTTGATATTTCAAAGGAGTTTGTGCATAATATGTTAGTTTTTCAGCTCAGGTTAAATATTTTTTTGACACGATGTCGTTTTGTATTTTAACCATTTTTTCAGAACATTCAACCAACCCTCGGTACCCGAAGACAATTTTATTTCGCTAGTTTTTTGCTGAAAGCAACTTAATTTAATTGAAAACGTCCTAATGCAATACGTTTTTCGCCGCACTTCAAAGATTTAAGTGTTTCCAATTTCCACTCTTTTACGTATGCAATAAGTTTTGTATCGATTCAGTAATTTTTTTTTAAATAATATCCATAATTTGAAAAAAAAATTCACTTTTGCTACATAAATTCCTAAATTAAAGTTAATTTACAGCTTGAACAACCCTTTTATAGCTCACAAATAGCCGTCAGCACCTCGCTTAATTTGCTATGGTAATGAAATATTTGAAAAGCTGGCTAACAATAGTTACCAACGGTGCAGGCAACTAGTCCGAGACGAACCGCGCACCTACCCATCCCCCCTAAAACCGTAAATATATTCGCTGTATATATGTTTAACGGCGGCAACTAACTCCGGCTCAACTTCCATGCGAACTCGTAAATCTCATAAATACACGCTTTGTTGAATGTTTTATCTCAGCGATAACTATACAAAGTAATGCCAAGCATTTAGGCAAAACAAATGGAAACGTTGTTTTATTGTGGGTGGCAGCCACAACAACAAGAAAGCATTTCATGGCTCTGATATAGAAATACACACAGTCATACAGAGGAAAACAAAAAAAAAAAAAACGCTATAAATAAAAATGTTCAGTGCGTCAAAAAAAGCAAAAGTAAAAAATGTTCGCTCCAAACCAAGCACACAAAATCGACAATGTAAGTATGTACCAAACCGAAAATGGAAAACAACAGAAATGGCGCAGCGGGTCGTCGATGTATTTAAGCGAAAATATCATCGAACAAGAAAATCGATTAAACGCACGAAATCCATACAAAATTTTTGATAATTCTTTTTTTTTTTTTGATATTTGATTTTAATAATCATTGAATCATTTGTTAGATGCATATTATCCGTTGAATATTTTACGCTTTTTAATTGCGGCAAATGTACATAAGAGATAAGATGACGACTGGACGAGGAATAGGAGGAGAAGAAGCGTTTTGAGTGGAGGGATTTGAAGCGTGGCATACGAATGGTTGGACAACATTTTTTGAATGAAGTGCAGCTTTCTTGACGTGCTGACGTTAATGCCTCATCACGCAACTTTTTCCCTCTTGCTTCTAGAGTTAACAATGAGCCAAAGGCATCAAATTTTTGAATGAAAAAAAACTACTAGGTAATTTAACTAACTAAGTACATGTACATACATATAAACTTTCAAAATAATATTTAAAAGTAATGAGCATAAGATATTTAATAAAATACCTCGGCATGCGGAAAATGGTATTTGGAAATTTAATATAGTTTAATTTCAAAACTGAACAGTGTTTAAAAATGATATGTATGTCAACAATTGGCCCTCTGCTTTCAGTCCGCCAGCCCACGTGCGAACGGTTGGAAAGGAAAAGAAAGGGTAATGGAACTGAGGCGTTCATCCTGCCACAAAAACGATATCGAAATCTAATACACTGCTTTGGAAAGACTAAGCAGTAAATGACTAAGGCACACTTGGTGTTTCCAAATCGCGGCGATTAGTGCGACACAGAAAAAATTTTTTGGAAAACTTAATAACATTTGTTGAATTTTTTCAAATTGTGTACAAAGTTCAAAACTTGATATTTTGTCTGTTGTTTAGTAATAAGGAGCTTTATATTCATTATAAACATTATTAAAATAACAAATAACCTCGAATTTGATCCGCATTTGAATGGAAGCAAATAAGCACAATAGAACTATGCACATACTTCATTCAAATGCGCCGATTATCTGCCGAGTTATTTAAGACAACATAGGGTTTCGTTTAAAATTTCCTGTATATTTTGGCGCTCTCGATATTTTGGCAGTTAAGCCTCGCTATGTTCTGTGCTTAAACTTTTGATATTTCTTGTATGTACGAGTACATTAGATGATACCAGAAGAAAAGTTCCATGTGCACATCCCAATCTAAAGTATTTTAGGATCGAGAGGCAGTGATTTTTTTGTTTATTTTATTTTATTTATTTTAATAAAAATGAATAGTACAAACATAATGAGCCACTTGCCACAGTACGAGTATCTATGCCACTTCGAAAGCATAGCACAGCCACTCATTTTTCATTTTTATGCCGTCAACTGCCTGTCGTCACCGGCGCTGCTTGACTTTTAGCGGCATCTTCTTTTGCCTAGAGAAAGCTTCATAGTTACCCGTTACCAAGTGAACAATCAAATTGCAGAGACGCCAATAAGGTATCTCTGACCGTTACTACTTTTCATTCGACTTTATCTCAGTTGGAGTATTGAAGGTGTCCAGTCATCATCGTCATCATATTCTTTGAGTAGTTGGCTGCTCCTTCGCTTCTAGGCCTAATAAATATTTCATGTATTTCATCGCCTTGCCCTTGTTCAAATAAAAGAAAAAACAAATCAAAGCGATACTGCCCTGTAGAGAGTATTTAAAACGGAGTCATTTGTGTCCGTTGATGCTCGTTGAATGAGCTTCACTTTCACACTTAAGCTGTGTATCTCGACAAATAATATCTGATCGTTACGAAGACTTTCCATTCTAAAAATAAATGTATTTTGTGTAATTATTACTTAATAAAAGTTCTGATATTAAAAAAAATCTTTAGTTGTAACATTTTCAATTCAATAAGAATCGGCAGTCGTATGTTGGTATACAACGTTTTGAAGTTATTATTTTTGTATAAACCTACTTTTTAAGCCCGAATTCGCTTCACCTTTTTATTCCTACACGGTCGATTTTGTATGCATCTGCGCCGGCGCGTGTACTGCACATCCCGCCGCGTTTGGACGCACACTGTTCGCTCTGTTTGTGCGCGTATGTTCGCGTATGTTCGCCCAGCGGGTAGACAATTTTCATAAACAAATTTTCGATATCGTTTTCATGTTGCTGTTTTATGATTATATTGTGCTAAGAGTTTTGTGTTTTAACATTTCTTTTATTTTATATTTTTTTTGCTGAAATCTTTTAGAGTTTTTATTTCACTCTCTGTGAGGGCGCGCAAGTCATTTCTACCAATTAAAGTCAGCGAACAATACGAGTTTCAATTAATCTCACTGGTGTTGAGATACCAATTTTTTTTTTTTGTTTGTGAATTTATTCTTACGGTACTTTTGTTCGATATGTTGTTGTTTAGTTAAAAATCAGGAATATATTAAGCTTTTTCTGTACCGTTTATAGTTTGCACCATTAGAGCTTACGGATCAAAACAGTGTATTGCTACTTACAAGATCTCTGCAGGAATTGATCCTTTTGATCTTTTTGATGTTGCTCCAAAATCACTTACTTAACTGGGCCATATTTTTTCAACTTAAAGACGCTATAAACTCAATGAGCGCCCTGTGCGTGTGGCAAGCAATGCCAACCTAATCAAGCGAGGCGCACGCATGTGTTATTTGTGAAATGTTTCAGAAATTTTTAATGTGGAATGCACGAAAAAACTGAGAAAAACTGTCAAAATTTTTTTTTTTAAATCAACGGTACAACGGCCACATGATAAAGCTGCAAAACAATATACATACGCATACGAAAATTTTCTTAAAATTCTGATTAAATAGTGAGAAATTCGAAGAAAATTTTAGTGTTTTATGTTTTGAGACTTGTTTCTTGTGTTAAATTATAAATAAATTGTGCTCTTTTTTTTCGTGACAATTATTTTATTAAATATTTTATACAAATTTTTACTTCATGTTATAAAAAATTTGCTCAGATTAAAGTTATATAAAATTTGACGTTTTGCTAAATATTAATACCACGCGACCGTTGTTTATGTAAATGAAATTAAAAAAAAAAAATTATTCACTTAAAAATTTTATGTATACTTACATACATTATATATACATATGTATATTATTAATTTGTTGGTTTATTTTTGTTTTTATTCTGAAAGTTATTCCCGAGTTTGAATTGCTCGATTTCTCTGGTATCGGAGTAATTGGGAATATGCGATCAACAAACGAAAGCGCTAGATTCGTATGCGATGAAATTCGATTTGCTATTATGATATTGATCTTAATAGTTTTGTAAGACAAACGTAATCTTCCATTTTTGGCTACATTAAAATACTTTTTTAGTAGGGTATTCAAAAGGTGTTGTAATGTGTGGCATTATCGTAAATTTATAAAATATGAAAAATTCCATATTGTGTTATTTTACTTTCATTTTCTGTGCAATTAAATCAACAAAAATTTTTTTGACTTTATAACTTTACAACATTAAATGACACTTTGTGAATACTCTATAATAAAAGCATCGTAAGCATGAAGGCGAAATTTCACTTATTTGAATTCAAACCTTGCGCTCATTTCAAACAAGCTTGAAAGACGACACTGAAGGAGGCACAACACCGAAACCGGTTTGCCTTAAAACCAAACTGGACAAGGGATGATGGAAAATCGTTCCAAAATTCAACGATAGTCAAACTTACATATTTGAGCTAAAATATATATCAGCGATCTTTTCTGTATGTCTTAGATATGCTCACAGGTAGAAAGAGCTGAAGGTTATAAAAACTATTTATTTCTTGAAGCTTTAGCCATCTTAATACGAGCTGAACGATTGCAGAGTAAGGCAAAATTTATTTGATATAACCTAAAATCTGTAGACAGTTATGAACAATCTCAGAATTAAACGTTTTCACATTAGTCTGAGCTTTTAGCACACCCACAACTCGCTGCAACTAGTTAACACCTACAAACATATGTCTGTATTAAGTTGTCTTATGTCAATGTTTAAACATACATACATATTTAACTAATTATACATAATACATATAAAGGGTGTTGTTTTAGACATGATATTTTTAAGAAGAAATAAAACGTATATAATTTAATCTTATTGCCCGGAAATTAACTTTGTTATAAAAATAAAGGTTTGCCATTATGTTTTCAAAATGATTTCGGGCAAATGACCGCCGCGGTTGGCTCAAATAAATTTCAGCCGAGAGGCCCAATTTTCGAACACTTTTTTTACAGCAATTGGGGTCGTATGTCAGCAATAACGCGCCGAATATTATCTTCCAAGGAGTCAATCGTCTCGGGCTTACCTGCGTAGACAAGCGACTTCACATAGCCCCACAAAAATAGTCCAACGGTGTTAAATCGCGCGATCTTGAAGGCCACGCCACGGGCCCATGACGCGAGATAATGCGCGCACCAAAAGTTTCCTTCAATAAATTGATTGTTGCGCTGACTGTATGGCATGTAGCGCTGTCTTGTTGGAACTAAAGGTCGTCCACATCAACATCCTCCAATTCAGACACTTTAAGAGTCATTAATCATGAATATATGTATAGCGTTCCACATTGACTGTAACATTATGGCCGGCTTAAATTTTGAAGAAATATGGACCAATGATTCCTTCTGCCCATAAGGCACACCAAACAGTGACTTTTTGAGGATGTAACGGCGTCTCAACAAAGGCTTGTGAATTATCATCACCCCAAATGCGACAATTATGTTTATTAACGTACCCATTCAACAAAAAGTGAGCTTCATCGCGGAACAAAATTGTGTTGTGAAAATCGGGATCGGTGTCCAACTCGTTTTGGGCTAATTTGCAAACGTTATTCCAAAGTAAGTCTGTTCATTATGAAATGGCAAACCACACCGAGTATAAATCAAGAAACAGCTGTGAAAAAGACCAACTTCGAAAAAAGTATTGCCTCATTGAAAACCAAATAACTAAAAAAAAACACCTTTTTATAACATTCGAAATCATGTACATACAGACGTATGTATAAGCGCATAACATAGCATAGCATGGGACATTAACTTTCGAAATACGGAAACTATATATTTCATACTTCATTGCATGCGCCAAACTTTAAGTTGATCATAACCCAGCAGGAATCCGCTCATTTAGAATGTCTGCAGCCATCAGCACCGTCGTCATCAGCATTGTGGCAACGTTGTTTTAACCAATTATGGCACTCGAAAACAGCCGGTCTTATGTTTATGTACATATCTAGGCTTATGTTTGCCACAAACAAATGCACAACTTCACTTGTGTATAAATATACTATGCAGATATTTTTGTGTTGCTATTTGGCTTATACTTTGTAATCAAATTGATAGCACCACACATACACGCATTAGAATGTTCAGAAAGTGCATCAGGGTGAATACGAGAAGACAAATTTTATTACTTCATCGCTTTTTGGTAGCAAACGCAGACTGAAAATAAAAAATTCACCTTGCTTCCATTAAAATACTAGTCACCGCTTGGTGGCTGTTGCTGTCTTTTGCTCGTGAATATTCATTAATAAATTCATAAATATTTTATTAATCGTGGCGTCATATGGCGTACAGTCAGAAGCATATGCATTCGTACATACATACATACATACTTATACAAATATCATACCTATGTACATACATATGTACTTCAGGTTCAAGTGTTTAGAGCAGCGTTCCGAATGTATTTAAATTTACTAGCCGTGCATGATTTAATTTTAACTAAAAGTGCTGCATTTTTGATTTTATTATTATTTCCAGTTATTACTATTTTTTTTAACACACATATATGTACTTCTGTGCTTCTAAAATCAACAACAAAAACAACGAAATGTTATACTAACAGCCAATAAACCAAGTGAATGGCGTTATACTATCATCAATTTTTGGTAAAAAATGTTAACTCTCAACTTGATTTTTTTAAATGCTCTGTAGCGTAATATCAACATTAAAAAAGTTAATAAAAAAATTTACAAAATCGCCTTTGATTTTTTATACTCGAAGCATTCAAAGTCGAAGGCTTTTATATTGTTAAAAACTAACTTAAAATGCCATCCAAACCTCTGTCTTTATTTAGGAAAATTGTTGGCTTTTAGGCCCACTGCTCATTTGCCCTCTTGTCTTCGTCACATCATTTAAAAAATTTAAGATATACTACATATGACGCATTTTTATATGGAACAAAACCACAACACCCTCGACTGAAAAAACAATGCTTTTGGAAACTTGCACGTTATTATACTTAAATAAAAAGCTCAAAATGCTTTGCTTTTTTTTGTTTTCTACAATTTTTAAAACTTTGGTTTATATGATTTTTGTTAAAGAAAGACTGGTATTTAAATTTTAAATCTTTAAAAATAAATAAAAGAATAGAAGTGGCAAAAAGAGTCCTTTTCAATTTGGTTGGTAGGGAAGCTATGGCTTAAATTAAATTATGTCCTAATGGCCATATAAATTCGAGATTAAGTTCTCCTCTGCGATAAAACTTTAATGCTAATATATATTTACGCTCAACGCCAACTCCTAATATTTTTTTTTCAAAAACTATACCGGGTTGTGCCACTGTGCGTCATACCAACAACTATTGCTTACAGGAGCAGCTATTGTCGTAGCTTTTACTACCAAACATCAAGCATCAACGCACACATATAAGCACAATTTTTTAACATACCATTGTCGCCATACCAGTGACATGTTTGTATGTATGTATAGTATGTAAGTAACTAAATTTATCCACAGGCCCACATATGCTTTTACGTATGTATGTATGTACATAAATATGTATTTTAGTGACTGCTCCTCAGCCATTTGTCGGTTGCGGCTACCAAAGCTTACTCACTGTAGTGGGTTGACGACTGCTCGGTTCTCCTCCAAAGTCGAAATTTATTTTACATGTTGTTATTTAAGAAGAAATGTTGATTTCAAATTTGTAACGCATACTAAATATTCAACACAAATTGGTGTTTGGAAGCTAACAAATTTAATGCTGGTCATAAAATGTATGCATAATATAAATACATACATATGTACATACATACAAACGAATATGTATAAGAGAATGTACGCATACTATATTTCAACGATTTGACATGGTTTATGAAAGTGGAGGGGATGGCAGTTATTAGCTGGAGCGCATTTTTGGAGGCGTTAACAAAATCCATATACGAAGTGAAATCGTTGTGAGCGGGCGTAGCAGGTTTTGTTTATTTTGTTTTAAAAATTCATATTTAACGCATTAAAATATGTATATTTATTAGTGATAATATGGCGACATTTCAGCCATTATAATAAATAAATTTTTAATATTTACAAATGGGGCGATACTTTATAGGTTCACTATAAAAATTTTAAAGTAGAGATCTCATTAAAGTTATTTTTACTTTTATAGTTGGAATATTTGATGACATTTTTTTTTTATTATTTAAAGAAGATCATACTAAGGTATATTTGTTAGTTATTATATAAATAGGAATATGCCAAAGTTTGTAGGATGCTTGAGAAAAATATTTCATTAATTTTAAAGTATGAATGACATTTGTATGTGTATTTTATTATATTTTCACTCAGATTTTAATACAAAAAATACAGTGAATAGAATACGATAACAATTTCGCAATCACGCAGTGGAAAGAAATTCTTTAAAATATTAATTTATTGAGTATAAAAAAATGCCTAATTTTTTAATCTTTGAAAAATATTAGATATCTATAGAGTAGTAAAGTAGTAGTAGTAAATTGAATACTCGATAAAATCATGCTCTATTTGACTCAAAGCTAAATGTGCTAAAAATAATTACTTAGCAAGAATTTTTATTTCCAAATTGAAATGCAGAACAGGTCTGTATATTTTTATTAGAAAAATGTTGAGCTGTCTGACAAATTTTTTATGAATCTAAATAGATTGGAAGTGAAAATAACTATGTACGAGTTTATTTGGGAAATGTTGCACATAACTACAAATGTAAATTGAAAACTATAAAGCGGCATTCAGCGGAGTCAAAATTTATTAATTGACTTATAAGGCTGGCTATCCATTTTTTTAATTTCCTAATAATACAATTTTTTTATGTTTTATTTTTATAAAAATCCAAGTTTCAAACTAAGTTCACGCCTGAAAAAATCAACAAACTTTGAACAAAACTGCGAGTTTACTTCTCACAATTTTTGGAGTTGTTTAGTCTTTTAAATTTTTATATAAAAATGAGACAAGTTTTAAGATTTTTTTTCGGCTGAGCGTGTTGCTCATTCTTTATATAAATTCGGTATATGCTTTTAAACAAGAACAAAAACAAAAAACAGCGGAAAACATGCACATATTTATCTTTAAATTTAAAAAAAAATCTGAAACCTTTCCAAAAAAAAATTTTAATTTGTAGATTTGTTTACTGTTTATACAGAGTTGAATTTCGAACTTTTCCTGAGGATAACGTTAAGCCCGATTAACTAGGTACTTGATCAAATTTAAATTAAACACTGACAGACGGCAGCATTACATTTCTTTGTTTAATTTTTTTTTGTCAGTTTGATGTGATAAATAACAATGGATGCAAGTAAAGAAATATAAATAAAGCATTTATAAAAGGGATGCAATCATTTAAAAATAATATTTTTTAAAAAATATATTTGGGAATCGTGATCCTCTCGGGTGAAAGCATCGTTTTATTTATTGTCAATGTTAACAGGGTGAACTTTTTAAAATGCTTTTAGTTTTTCTAGCATCCTTCGTTGTTATTATCATCTGGACCAACTGGATCACTTTGTGTTCATTGCCGTCTGTCATTCGAAAATTTTCCTGGATGAATTTTGAGGATTTTCTCTGAAATTTTATGCGGATCAACTGCTTTTAATTCCGTTGTCAATTCTGATCAAAGTGCGATGCATCCAGCCTACATATGTATATGATCACATACGTATCACTCGTATGTATATTCGCTGTAAATATCAATCGATAAATTCACAATTTTCGTGCTTTTCAAACTTGGGATGGACTGAAATTTAATGCCAGTGGGTGTGCTATTTATGATAGAGAAGCTTCAATACTAACTAATTATTTCTTAATGCTCGTAAATAGTTGTGCTGGCGCCAATTTTTCTACGTACATATTTCGTTTGCAGAACCACCTAACAGATGCGAAATATGTTTCTTACAATTATTGTTAGTTGGCTTTGCCTTTATACGAATACGACACTTCTTTCCATTGTTGCGAACAAAACAAACGCCTCTTTGTGATGAAACAATTGTAATATTCTGCACGTGCCAATGGCGGCGGCGGTGGCGGCTGCGACGGTCATTCGAATCCAATGATCCTACATACATACATATTTACAATTCAGCACACACACACACATTTGTACGGTAATTTCGTCTAACAGCTTGTCCAGATGTCGTTTGCGTGTGCACATAAAAAAAGTTAAAGACCACAACACAAACGATTAATAATCCGATTTTTGAACAAAGGACAACAAACTTATTTCGTAATTGAGGCAAAGGCACTCGAAATGCAACAAGGCACTCGAATAGTGGAGAGGTAGAAATGGTCAAACATGGAGGTGAATAGCAGCCGTGTCAACCAACAAACGCCTTACTGCACTAAAGGCTGATTTTCTAATTTTCAACAGATTTTCTAAATCTTTTTGTATTTTATAATATTTTTTTATTTTTTTTTTTGTAAGCATTTGTCATGCAAACACAGCAGATATGTGTAGACAAAAGGAATAAAGGAGCACACGAAAGCATCATGCTACTTGAGTATTTCATACAAACATACAAATATCCTGCGAAGCATATCGGTGAAAGAATGAAAAAGCCAAACAAACAAACAAACATCTTGTCTCAAGTCAATTGGCAATATCGATAAGCGGCAAGAAAAATCACACCTTTGTCTCGGCTGGCTGTCAATGTGACTGCGCCGCGTGATCGGTCAGTCAGGATGGTTGGTTGGTTCGTTGGCTGGTTGCGCATGCGCCTTCGATTTGTGCGCACAACGGCAGCTAAAATAAATACAACAAACAAATATTGAACGAATTCACAGCACAACAACAACTGCAATACTCATAAAACAAATGTGTGGTAAGCCCAGATGGACGTTGGAAGAAATGAACGGCTGGTTGGTCGATTGGGCTCGGCTTGGTTGCCTCCGGCGCACTGGGGCGCATCTTCAAAGTCAGCATGATTTTTAGCAGGTAATTGTGAAATTTCCACAAAAATCGAATGAAACCTAAAAACAACTACAACCGCTACAGCCCAAAAGGTAGCTAGATTTGTTGTAGAGGGGCAAATAAGTTGTGAAACTGCAAAACGCATGCGGCAAACAAACAACAGTGCCAACAACAATGTGCAGAAACAGCGGTGCTAACCAAAATCAAACCCACCGCAAACCCTTGTAAATATCACAGGCACATAAATATAAACATACGCACGCGCATGCGCATACATACATATGTATATACATACATAACATAACATACTACATACGCACATGCAATTCACACTCTCACTCGCCATGAAGCGGGCACTCGTACTACGTGTGATTGCGCTATTGCCAACAAAGGACTTTTTGAAGTGGCTTTTGTGTGTGCCCAACAAATTTAGAGACAAATGTACTTACATACAAAGGGTACATTTTTACAGCTGTTTGTGTGTGTGTTTTTTTTTTTTTGCTGTTGTGTGGTGTGCGCAGTGAAGCATGGAAATCCGCAAAATAGCCTTTAAGGATACTTAGATGGGATACAAATGATGCATGCGATGCGAGAAAGTCATCCGAAATGCAAAAAAAAGCAAAAAAAAAAACTATTTGAAAATAGAACCTCAAAAAAATAATCTAATCGAAAAAGGACGCTTGCGCCCCTTATCGCACCAAACGATTGAGTCGAGTGCGTGCAAATCTGTAAATGTCAGCGAATGCCACAAATCATTAGGCGACTGTCATTGTATTTGTATGCATACGTACATATGTACATATGTATGTATGCTGCTATGTTTTATTACTTTTTGAGTTTAGGCTAATATAATGATTTTCTAGATATTTGTCCACTGTTTTATTTTTAAGTATTTAACGGACAAAGAACTTAAAATTCATGTAAACTGATATATGTATGTATATTTCTTCAGTTTCTTAAGATAAAACTTAATAGGTATACCTTGAAATGTCTGCCAAAATTCTTTGTCTTTGAGGACAAAAATTTATTGCGCGCGTTTCAACAGCTTTAGTCAGTTGCGATTACAAATATTATAGCATTTTCAATACAAAAAAGAGTCCTCTAGAATTTGAAGAAGCATAATTTTTTAGAGCACAAGGACGAATTGGCATTTACTTATCTTCTAAAAGTCCGTTATTTTGTATCATTGATTCCATTTTTTTTAATAAATGTTTTGCATATCAGTTTATCCCTAAATTTTGTACTACTAACATTTTAAGTTATATGTACATAAATATAATTGTTTTAAATAAAACTCCTGACGTTGATTTGTGTGAGTCAAAATATTGTATCTTAACTCTTTGAAAAACTAACTGAAATCAGATCAGTAAATGAATGCTGTCATGTCTACATTGTAATATTTAATTTATTTTTAAGCGATCGATTGATTAAATTTCTAAATATTAAAAAATATCTTATAACTTTAAGGAGTTTTGAAAATCTGAATTAATTCCAATTATCTGTTTCATAAATTAATGATTCGCATTAAATTTTTCTAAATGGAATTTATGTTACCCTTTTTTCTAAAAAACATTAAAAAGGCGGAATTAGCGCGTTTTGTAATGAAACTCCAAATATATTATATTAAAATCTGTTAAATATCTGATAAAATATTTTTTGGATTAAAATTGCAAATTACATTATTAATTATTATTTGTTTAAATAATTAAAAATTGTCATCTCGTTCAAAATTGTACTCGAATTAGTTTTTTATTCTCATTTAGCATTCGAAACACGCATTAAAATATTCGATTTTATTTCTTCAAACAAATAATGTTTACAAAATATTTTATTATGCTTAGAATGCAGCCCAATTCAAAAAAGCATTTGTATTAAAATTAAGGTCGATGAAATAAACACAACAGCCAACTCGGCTGGCGTAGCACAGCATGTAGCGTGTTAGCTCTGCAACTCCGAGCTCCTGGGTTCAAAGCCTGGGAGAAGTGGTTATGAAAAATAAATTTAATTAATTTAATAAAAAAAAAGTCTGATGAGGAAATGTGGTAATTTCCGAAATAGTACCATAACTTCAACCATTAAAAACTGTTGTTATTTTTTCACAAAAAATCTTTCATAAACTGGCCTTGAGCTCCAGAAAATTGTAAATTATGTATTAAAATTATTTAAAATACCTTTTAAATGGTAACCAATTTAATATGTAATTTAATTCAATTTGCAACAAATTTAAAATAGGTGAGAACCTTATACTAAACTTGTCAGTTAAAACATGTAAATTTAAGCAATTATGTACAAACTGATTGTTATCCAAATCATTAGAGCCGTTGCGATGTCATTTAATATCATTGCTTTTTGGTAGGGACGGCAGAAATCATAGTAATCGATGAAATGGAGAAAACTCATATTAATCGTTTAATTAAATGTTGCAAATGCAAAAACTCAATAATTGGCGAATCTGTCGAAGATATTGAAGTTAGAATGAACACACAAAAATGTATTAATTCCTCACGATTGATTAAAATATTTATGATTTTGTGCTTTGACATTTTATCGCATCAATTCATCATATGATATCGATGTAAGTTTCACATGATTTAGTCGACATTTTTTTTTTAGATATCGGTTTTTAAATGTTATTATTACAGAAAAATAGATTTCTATGCTGAAATTAGCTAGCGTAAATCGATGTGTTTCAACAATTAATGCATCGATTGTTATATGCAAAACATCCCTTGCCTGATGCGATTCTTCTTGTAGGTATAAATGTACATTTATTTACCTACACCTACATATAAACTACATATTTTAGTTAGTCACCAATTGTAATTTTCAAGCTAAATCAAAGTTAACCCCCCACACAAACATACACTCGCCGCAGCATTATGCTTCGACAATACGTTGAAGCCTACCAAATTATGAAGGACATCTGAAATGCAGACATACGAATGAAAATAGCTGAACAAAATTCAAATTCGTATACCAAATACTTGTATGTATGCCAATAAACTATGATAGGCAGCAATTGTTGCATTACATGACAATAGAAAACTGCACCCCAAAGCTATGAAAACAAAGATAAATAAATATCTGCAATGGTTGATGTGCACTTCAAAGGTAAAAGTAATTGGTGGTAACAGCGGCGCCATGAAACATTCTAGAGTACATTATTACATACATACGAGTGCATACGAACGAATATGTGTGAGTAAATATATAGACATAGATATGATATTCATACGCGATTTCATTAATTTGATTTAACAGACTGATACTTAATTGTATGTACTTGATTGTTGTGATGTCATGCGAAGTGAGAGCTTATGATCTGGTGGTGATGTGATTTTAAATACATATGATATGAGCCATTGTGATGTAATTTGTAGGTTCAAAGTGATGTGATACATACAAAGGTTCATTCTGAAGTGATTTGTAAGAATTCAATCGCATTTTAAAATATTTGATTCGATGTGATAAGGTATCATTGGTATGGGAACTGTTGGTATACGCGATATCATATGATGTCGAGTGATTTGATATCATATAGAGTGGTTTGATATACATAAATGGCAACTGATGTAATGTCTCACTAAGCCTACTTCATTTATATTGAATACGGTTTGATGTGTCAATTAACGAATTTTTAATGTCTTATAAAAAGTTAACTTTCAAAATTATAAATATTACATAATTTAGTGTTCATGGCATTTATATAGAAGAAGAGCGTTAAAAACATTCATTAACAATCCACATAATTGTCATCATCCTAAATTAATTTATGTGTCAATTAACTTGTAGTAGAAAAGGGTAACTTACTCGTATATTGTACATGGTGATGTACATATGTATATACAAAAGATATATGTATGTATTTATGTTATTGTAAATTTTAGAAAATAAATACTCAAACATTCCAGATTATTACGGCAAATGATCCTAAATGAGGCAATATTAAAATTTTGAAACAATTAATGTTGTAGCTTAAAAAAAAAAACAGAGCGATTGTAATAATCTTTTTTATACACAGAAATCTATAAAATTAGAAAAAATGTGTATGGTGTGAACATATTAAATAATGAATATTAGTTTTAATGGAAAGAATAGATACTGTTTTTAAGAATTCATATAATAATGAAATGTGATTTTTAAAAACGTTGTGGTTATTAAAGAATTTTATCAGAATCAGCACTAATATTCGAGCCTATTTGGTAGTATTAAAAGAGAAATTATAAACAAAAAACAAAAAAATATGGATTACTTTTATTATTTGATACGTGTTTTTTAATTGAAAATAATCGCGCTGAATTTAAATTACTCATGCAAACTAAAACGTCAATAATCTCAAAATTTTGCTGATTATTTTTGGTCTCTTCATTTTATGAAAACCATCACTAATACTTCTGGCTATTTTTAATATACGCCTGACATTAGTTAAATATTTTGAGCAATTGCTTGATTAATTAATTGAATTAACTGGTAATGATCGCGATAGGTATTCACGTATAATTTATATCATCAAAAATAAACGAAAGTTATCATATAACAAAAATTGTATTTAATTAAATAATTTTTCAAAGTATTTCTTATTAGTGCTTTTTAAGTAATGCAATTATTTGAGAGAGTTGAAAAATATATTTTTAAGTTAGTCGATTATTCATTTAATCAAGATCTTGAATACTTATCTAGATAATTAAGCGAATAATAAAAAATGAGATTAAGTTTCAGTTAAGTACCGAAATTTGATAATTTTTAAAGTTTTTATAAACTTTTGTTAATATTTTTATTGGCCTTATAAATAAATAATAATTCCCTATTTTTTTGAGCTGGAGGTCAGTTTGTGGAAGATTTTATTTGTTTTTCGAAATTATTAGTTTATATGAACTTTAAATTTTAAACAATCATATAAAAATATTAAAATTCAAGTGAAGTCTAAGGTAAATGGATTAACTAATATAAGCGATTTTTTCACACTTTACTAAAACTATAATTGTTCGATTATTTACTTATTAATCGCAAGTGAAATTATTTGAATAATCCAGTTGCAAAAGGTAATAGATAGTACATGAGCTGTCAAGAGCCACTGTGAGGGTCTAACTGCTGAATTTTAACACAGCGATGTCCTAGGAAAAATAGTGGCCGCTGTGGTCGAGTGGGTAGCGGTACGTGCTATAACTCGTTATGCCGCTGAGTTCGAGGTTCGAATCTTAGTCAGGGCAAGTAAAATATTAATCGTAGAAAAGTTTTTTTCTAATAGCGTTCACACCTCGGCAGGCATTGGAAAACTTCCGAGGGTATTTCTGTTATGGAAAAGCTTCTCATAAAATACATCTGCCTTTCGGAGTCGGCACAAAACTGTAGATCCCTCCATTTGTGGTATACTCGGCCAAACACTGAGCTACATACATAGTGTAAGCGCCAAAGTATTACTATTTTTATGTCCTAGGAAATTCATACCTTAACAACTCGCATATCCAGGGATATTAACCGACCATTTGTATGCCCCCACCAAGTCACATACTTGCAAATATCAACTGATCAGCTTTATTGAAGGGATCGCATACCCATGCCAGTGAGTCGTCCAATTGTGCGAATGACTGACTGACACGAATACATTTGTTGAAAATAATAACAACTATTTCAAAACGAAAATACTACCTTATATCAACTCGCTTATTTTATTCAGTTATGAATCATTCTGCCGATAGTCAAATATGCATTTCAGATTTCTTCCGTTAAAAAGTGAGCTAATCCACTGCCTTGACGATCGGCAAAAAAATACGTTAGCATCAAATGGAAATTTGATCGATACTCGAAGTATTACTTGAATCTATGAAACCTCTTAAGAAATTTTAAGTTAATTTCCAGACATGTGTTTTAAAAATGATTTTCTGAAGAAAACACTTTCGGCACATATCAAAAAAATCTCAACAAAGTGTTAATATTCTTTTTAATATCGGCAATTAATTTCTCTCAGCTTATTATATATACTATAGATATATATGTATATATTCGTTCTTGTGTCTACTGTTAACTCACAAATAAACTTCAACTGCTATTGTTAATGTGAGCCAATAAATCAAGATAAATAATTTTTCAATAGTCAATGCGTTGTAGCGTCATTTTTCGTCGCCGATAGTCACATTGACTTTGTCTACTTAAGAAGTTGGTGTTAAAAGATGCCGGCGTTTCTTTGATTTTATATTTTACCATATATAAACATACATATGTACATACATATGTATGTACATTTATAGTAAAAATGATATTTTTTACGCTGCTTTGCATTTCATTAAACAAATAATCGGTTTCGACACACATATATACATACATATGTAGAATAGATTATTCTTTGTATGATTGAAACGGTGTATTTTGTTGTCTACATAAAAACAATAAGGATAGCATAGCATTATAACTAATTAATCTGATTGAATTGTAAATGTTCTCAGACCGTTTGCACATTTTTATCTAATCAAAGGTGACCGACTTAATCGACTGCTACATGTATGTACATATAAGTATGTATTTTTAACCTATGTAAAAAATAGTTTAGTATATTTTGGATCAACACATTATAAAAATATAAGTTGAGATGGAATACTAAATGTTAAAATATTTTGAGTTCTTCTATCTAAGTAGTATTTTGTAATATTGGCAGAAAAGATGTTGAAGTTCATATACGCGGATTGTCAAATTTAAAGTGGAAAATACTGTGTATAAGCTTCACGTGTATAAAAGCACGCGAAAAACTTTTTTCTTCGTGTTCCCGTAAATAAAAAATTTAAACGTACGCCAAATGTATCAGTTTATTTATAACATTAAATTTATAAAAAAAATATTTAAAAAAAATTTAATAAGAAGAACAAGTATGTAAATAGTCATATTGGAACTAGTTACCTAGTCGAAAATCGAGCGAGTCAATAACCATTTAGAAGCGCTCTAAGCGTAGTGAACTTAGCATTAGTATGCAATTGAAATTAGGCGCTTCTAAATATCTCGCTTCCTTCAATGCGCTTTGGATGTGCTTGCCTTGAGAATGAGTTTGAAGTCTATAGGAACTGCGCTCTCTTTAATTCGAAGCGTTTCACATTGCCTACTCAAAATATAATCAGCGGAAAAGAAGCACTTCGTAATCATAGCGCAACAGAAGGGCATCCGAATTTCCGATTGGGTAAATTTAAAAATATACATACATATACATATAAATGGACCTTCTTTATTCTAGACACAGGAAAATTTCGATGTATATAGAGGCAAACACAATTTTCCAACAAAAGAAAAGCAGCTGTTCAATGTTAAGTGAAAAGTAATAATGAAAATGCATAAAAAACGTATAGTACAACTCACTGAGCGAATGAATTTATAAAAACTATTCAATAAAAATGTTCAGAGCATTGTATTTTTCTGCTAATAAAACGTTGAATATTTGTCGATCAATATACATACATTCATATTTTGTTTAAAGCCAAAAAGATAAAATGGCTTACAGATTCTGTTGTCAGTCCTTCTTTTTTTCTTTTTTTTTTTGTAAACAAGAAACTCTTTTTGACATAATGCAAACGTAAAAAGGTCACTCGCTGATAAAATAAAAAATTGCGCAAAACACGAGCCAATCACCTTGGCTTATTGAATTTCAATTAAAGAGTCAAATTTTATTACTCAAATTTTATCGTCTGGCATTTTTTGTAACTTTTACTTTATTTATTGGCGAGTAAATAAGCACAGACGATTTTAGTGAAATTTATGTGAAATGGTTTCGGTTTTGAAAATCGCTAAATTTTGAGCATTTCTTCGCTTTGGAGATTCGTATGTATGTATGAATGTATGTATTTATGTATGCGAATTATTTGTTTAAATTTTATTTTATTTGACAATTTCTTATACTTGTATGCAAATATATTTTTTTATTTATCGAAATTGCGATTTAAATTTATGCGCATATGAATTACTTCTACGATTTAAGCTGTAGCAGTTGATGGGAAATAAATTTTATTAAACTAAATGTGCAATCAATTGAAGCGTTTTAAAGCAAAACAGCAGCTCTGACGCAAATATGAACTGTTAAGTATTTTTATTTATTTTTCTTTTTCGCTTTGCCCAAATCCAAAGCGAGTGAGGTTATTAAAAGCATTACAATTTTGATTTTTTATATACTCATACTTTATATAATTTGTTTTTGAGATCTTTCAAATATTTCCAAAAGCTTTTCGAAAGAATGCCAGTCACGTATATCTTAGCATCTTCCGTGATCGCAACTACTGTGTGCATAATGCCTAGGGACGGTACAAAAGACAAGTTATGTATCTTCTCTGAATCGTTGTTCATAATAACTTGCTGAAAGTAGAGCACACAATCCTGGACACTCGTTCCCGTTCTTAAATTCCGGAATTATTGCTTCGAATTCCCGCAATTTTTACTGATTTATTCATTTAAATAGGAAGGTTATAAAATCAGAATAAAAGTGAATTCAAAATCGAAAAAATCACTAAAAAAAGAGAAATTTAGTAGACCAAAACTCGAGTTTAAAATGAACTTAAGTATTTTGGCTAACGGAAGTGCATTTCAGAATCTGGAAATAAATGCATTTAATCAAACATTTCGGGGAAGAATTGTGTAAAAATTAAAAATGTGGTATTCCACTTTTCAAAGATTGCAGTAAAGATAGAAATATTAATGCATTTTCACGTCTTCTTTCATCGCGCATCTAAAGCACAAATTAAAAAATTAACTTTGCTGCTCTTCACACTAATAGTCACTAGACAGATGGATCGCTAATAATGCGGATCTAGGGAATTTTCGATGTGAGCACTGCAATGAAAACAGCGCGATTTAATAAATAAATACATTATTGCAACCTTTTGAAACAATGTAAGACCTTAAGAAAGTTCACCTTGTTAAAGTTAACAACGAATATAAATGTTCTTTGATCGCGGGAACAGGCAGTTGAAATCCAGCACATTCGTCTAACCCTTTTCAAGTTTCCTTGTCTCAATTCTTTTTCGTTATTTCTATTTATTTTTACTGTTTAACTATGATTCCCGGAATCCCGGGATTACAATTTTTATCATCCTGCAATGGCGGAATGAATGGCTAATACGCCACCAGCTTCTTGCTGGAAGAGCTTAAACGCTAACGACATGGCACTATAAGCAACTTTGCTGTCATAATCGATTACACGGCTCTACAAACAAATTTTTGTTCTTCGTCCTAAAGTTTTTTTTATGATTTTCTGGTTAATTATGAACAAAAGCGAAAAGAAAATACCTTTTTTCCGTATATAGTTTGCTTCTAGATGGCAAGCAGAACGTTTTCATCAGGACATTTTGAGATTCAAACAACGTTTATATTTTTTTTTCGTCTAATTACGAACTAAAGAATCGAAACTTAATACTTTTAAGTCTAGGTAAAATTTCGTGTTGACCCGTGTTATGTGTAATTAAGTAAATTAAATCGAGGCAAAAAATGTATTTAAAGTCATGCCAATTTTCGCAAAACAAATGTTAATGTTGTTGTTGCTTTAATTTCAAAATACTGGTAATATCGCGCTGAAATTTTCGTGAGTGAATGAGAAATTATGGTATTTTAAATTTTTTATCCTTCATTCCTTCATTTCATTAATTCAAAAAATGTCTAAACTGGTCATGGAAATGTTTAATTTTATATGTTTTTATTAAGATTTTGTGTGCGATAATCTTTATATTTGTATTTTTCGTCATTAACAATAAACTTGCGTCTGATATAAAATTAAATTTCAATATAAAATCAGTTTAACATGCAATGAATTTTAAACTCTCCATTTGCCACATACAAAATGTGCTGCAGTTATTAAATTTATTTTACATGCATAAGTATATAAAAAAGTTAATGGAATCAAAAATTGTAACAAAGTTTTTTGGTTTAAACGACTTTTCGAAACATTTGATGATCACCTTTTAAAATATTTGTTAGTAAAATATTAAAAGAGCAATTGCATTCCCTTACATATGCACGTTTCTGTTTCCATTTATTCAAATGAAGAATTGACTAAAAATAACATCGAACTGAATACAAAACTATTTCATATAAATTCTGAAGAAATTAATGTTAAAAATCTTTTTTGGTAAACGACCGCCTGATGGTAGCCGCAAAGTAGCTAAAACAAATGATAAATGACAAGCTAGCGACAGCCAATATTAACCAAAAACATATTTTATTTAATTCATTATTTAAAACAGCCGCACACACACACAGACGCATGCATCTGCGTGCGAGCATTAATATTGGGTAAATTACTGTCAACTCTTTATTTTATTTTATACATATTCACGCATATTTATCGTGTCAGAGATAAAAGAGGCTAAAACAAAAAAAAAAACAAAAACAAGTAAAAAAAAACTAAATTCGTGAGAGTCTAATTTAAAAAGTATAAAAAACAAAAGCAAACTAAAAACATTTACATAAATATTTGTGTTTTTTTAAAAAGTTAGTTGAACCGTAGTTCGATAATGCACAAATCTCGATGGAGCTGATTTACATATACAATATGTAGTACATACATACATACATATATTTCAGTTCGGATTTTTGGCTTATCGGCTTCAATGGCGTTGCCGCCACTAAAACACAATGATAAAAAAAGGTAGCTGATGCCAAAAATTTAGTAGAAGGCGCATACTCGGATAAGGGAGCGGGACAGAGGTTGGGCAGTCTACAAGAAGTTTAGAAATACTCGCACGCAGATGCATAAATAAGAGAGAAAATCTATAATCTATTTGAAATTTAATATTGAAAAGTTGTTTATGCAAATTAGTGTTGCCACCTGTTTGCGCGAAGGTGAACACACACACACACACCGCTTGTGCAACAAAGCGACGAATAAATTTTGTTGGAGCTGCGTACAATGAAAAGTGGTTGCGATCAGCTAAAACATAGCTACTAAATCGATCAACCGCAATAACAAACAACAAGAACAACAACAACAACAGCAATAACAAAAAGAACAATGACACCAACTTCACCGATTTAGAAATGAAAGCCAAGCAGCTGGCACAAAGTGTATAAGCGCTTGGTGGGAAAATAATCGAAGAACTACAGAAAATATGTTAATTCCAAAAGCTAAGAATGGCTCGAAAGTAACGCTTGTTGTATAAATATTAATAAAATTAAATAAGTAGCAATAAAAAGGGGATAAGTTACAGTCGACGAAATGAAAAGACGATGATGATGTGCGGCATTCTCTGTGTGCCGCTGTGAATGAGCGAGCGCCGGTGCAGGCGCTTGGTTAGCAATGCGATCAAACGATCGATTCAACAACTGAATGAGAAGTTGCCGGTTGTTGTATATGTGTGTGTTCACTTTAATGGCTTGAATATGCATGAATTGTGCTTATCGGTTTGATAGTTACAGTGTATCACTAAAGTGAGCAATAATGCAACGCACACACACATACAGGCACAACATTGTTTTAAGTGCTCCTCCTCCTCCTCACGGGCCCAGCTCCACGAACAGCGTCAACAATAAAGCGCCAACAGTCAACGGCTGAGGATCAGTATTCTTTGTGGGGGCCATAACATGTCAACACAGTCGACCAATGTGTCCATTAAAATGTCCAGGCTCCTACCTTCCGTTTATGTTGTTATTGTTGCTGTTGTTGTTGCCGTTGCTGTTGCAGTTTCGGTTACGCTGACGGTTTATGTTTTGTGATTTTAGTGTCGATGTGCAATGATGCTCCTAGAGACTGACTGCATTGTTGCGGTCGCTGTTGCTGCTGCTGCTGCTGCTGCTGCTGTAGTTATTGTTAATTTTCTTCTTCTTTTTCATTTTTGTTGTTACTTTTGACACTTTCGGCGTCTACTTGCTGACACTGTTATAAATTACAAAAGATACGAGCGGCAAACGTTGAGATACCACTGCGATCAAGCTAAGCTGAATGGACTCGCCAATGGACATAAATATTACAGATTTACTTACATATAGAATGGTAATAGTTAAATGCATTTACATACATATGTACATTAGACTATATCAAAAATAGAGTGCTATTCTACTTTTGATTCCCTATCAAAATTTCGTAGACGGCCACAAAAAAGTAGTTAATTTTACTGCAGCCTCCTTTTTTTCATTTTTCAGTAAGCTCTCTTCCTTTTTCAAATCCTTGTTCAAAAACTCAGTTTTTTAGACCACTAAAATTTAGTGCAATGATATGTAAGTTTGAGTGATTACAAACAAACGTTGATTTTTGACAATTATTTTTAACTGACCCAGCCCCCCCGAAGTAGCAGAACTTTACACGCAAAAAAATTTAAATGCATGTAACAGTTCGTATATCATGATTTGTCTACAAAAATATTTTTTTTGGACGCCCCCAAAATTATTTTCTGTATCCGCCCCTGACTGACTGTGATGGAAGTTTTTTAAATTGTTCAATTTTCTTCTTAAATGTATAT
The DNA here is from genome assembly GCA_963971545.1 of Philophylla caesio. Classification (NCBI taxonomy): domain Eukaryota; kingdom Metazoa; phylum Arthropoda; class Insecta; order Diptera; family Tephritidae; genus Philophylla; species Philophylla caesio. Next base: position 95,940,376 of record OZ020608.1, on the reverse strand, counting down.
AAAGCTTTTCAATACGTTAAATTGGGAACGAGTTGAGAATTTTCAATCTAAACACAATTTTTTCCTGTCTATTTTGTCTGAAAATAGGAGTTCATTTTATCTTAAAATTGTGGAGTTAGCTTTTGTAAATTGGTCTAATGTACTGGATAAGCTCCATTTTTAAATTATATTTGCATCAAATATTGACATACATATGTATGTATGTATATGTACTTAAGCGCAAGTTTTAAACTCAGTGTGAAGTTTAATAAAACTCCTCAAGCTTTAATTCAATTTCTGGAATTTTTTCTTAAAATTGTTGGAGTTTTTTTGAGTTTGTAGTTTTGTGACCCTTTCAATGTTATTATAATAAAGTGTACCTGTATTATTTTGTATGGAAAGAGTACACCATAAATTCAATTTTTTTACAAAATTGAATTCGCTACAAATTTTTTTTTCAAAAAATTCAGAAAAATTCATTTCAATTTAAATTTTTAATGGATATTTTTTATAAAGGCATTTTATTATTTGTTTTTTGATTTTTCAATTAAAAAATTTAAAAACAATTTGACGACATTTTACGACACCTTGTAAATCCCCTAATTTAAGTTAAATGTAAAGAACATGTAAACAATGAAGAATAAGTTTTAATTTGCAATAAATTTTTCGAGACACCCTAATGTTCGTGTACATACACACACACACACACACACACACACACTGGAAATCTATGTGAACGCAATGATATTTTTCGTCTAGAAAAGTGACCGGGAGCGAGTGCAACAATCGTAAAATTTATCTTAACGCGCGTCGCTAAAACAAAAACCAAAAAAATTTACATTTTAATTTAATGTCGATTCGTTTGGGGAGCAATCGCCGATGCTGAGAGTAGAAAGCGTCAAAAATAATCGACAGTGTAATACAACTTTTTTTTTTTTGCTATGCAGTTATGTACATACACACATTTTCTTTCACGTGCTTTGTTCTCGCCAATTTTTTTTCAAGCTTTTGCTACCTCAGTCGGCATTGACTTAAGCCATTAAATTACGAGGATAACTGGCGAGCAACTCAACAATTCGACAGCCATATACCGAATTGGTGCAAGCAATGCTTGCTTGCTTAGTTTGCATTTTTTTTTTCGCCAAACATGTTTTCATTCTTAACGTCATTTGAATGTTTTATAAAATTGAATAACTGTTAAAAATGCCAAGTAGTTAATGCAGTGATGTGCGGTAGCTAAACAACGATAAATGCCGAGCGGGTGAGTGAATGTGCGAGAGTTTAACATACATATGTACGTATGCGCATGCGCGTCGAAATTTTTTCAACAAGCAATTTATATTGTTTAAGCAATTGGTTTTTGGTTTGTTTTTAATTTGTCCTCGAATCATCATATCATAAATTTGCTAACAAAATGATTTCTGGAATCATTTGTTGAAAGCTTCAAGAAAAAAGCAATTGCTGTCAATGCGTCGTTGAAAACGCAGCAGTTGTGTATGCGTGTATGTGTGTGCGTAGTAGTAGTTTGTGCTGCCTCTTGGCGCAAAATACTGTAAAATATTTTTATGTGCCATTCGTCGACAGTTGGCAACAGCAGTTGCCACACACTACCACCTAACTTACAACATTTACCCTCTGTTTTAGCCAATTTTTTTTTAGTTTTTTGCTTCTTGTTTTTTTTTTAATTTCCTTCTTCGCAGTAATATCGCTGATAGCCCATTTCATTCGACAGACTGCCATCATAATATTTGCCTAGGCCAACACTCTGTACGGTACGTCTGTGTCCGTATGTGAGAAATTCATTTCCCTAAACCTGTCAGCCATACCTTGTGTGTGCCGTAAAAATATGCAAATAGTAGTAGTAGTATACTACTTTTGAAAGCACTTATTCTTCGTGCCCAGTTGGCAGTTTGCCTGTGCACTCGTATCTCGATCGCCACACAGCATTCGCTCAAACTCCTGTACGAGTATGTACATAGCTACCTAGGTTGTTGCTGCTATTGCTTCTTTAGCGATAAAAATTAATATCGCAGATAAATTTTGCGAAAACATGTTGCACACTTTGACAGTAATCGGTAATTAAGCAGTTCCTATACGAGTATGCTGTGAAAATATTCCCTAGCAGAAATGCCATTCCGTTGGTTCTACAATGTTTATTTGCTCCTTTCTTTTGTCTACCAGTAACAGAAAAAAAAAATTAATTTTTTTTATCTTTTTATTCAATGACCCAACTTCTTTATCGCTTTTATGGATTTTCCGAATTGCTGACATTATTTTTCTTTTATTATTTCATACTTACTTCATTTGTATGCAGACATTTTTTTTTGCACTGCTAAGGCAACAAATGAGAATGTAACTGTCTTCAATTTTTATTAAAGCGTTGATTAAAGTTGAAAAGCTAAGCAATTCAAATGTGTTCTTCAAAGATTTTTTCCTAAGCTGGTTAACCCAATAGTCTAAAATCTGAGTGCAAGTGAACTTGCTGAAGTTTATCCAACTTCAGCAGAAACGTCATCAGTGAAGCTTGTTTCTTACTTAGAGTTTTACTATTATAATTTATTTAACGATATCAGTTTCAAGTAAAAATAAAGGGTGTTACATATATAATCATTAATATATTCCAAACTTTTCTTTCGATTCATCGAAAGAGCGAAGCGGCCTCAACTAAGACTATGAGACTCTCAATAATAAGGAAGAGAAGATATTTGGGTTCTGTGCGAATTATTGAGCTAAGAGTTAAAAAATAATATAATAATATTATTATTAATTTTAACGTTATCCTAAAGAAAGACTAGTTAATTAATTGCATTAACGCTAGTAGACAATTTATTTTTTTTTAAGTTGGCTCTAATAGTATAGATTTTCAATTTTAAGAATTAATCACGCGATCTCATCACAAGATACCATCATATGATTGGTATTATGAAGTAAACACATTTTTTACTTTTTTTATAGTCAGTATAGATATTTGATCGACTTTCTTCGTTATTATATGAGGATCAGATATACATAAGTACATACATATGATGTGCCAGGTGCTGTGATGTGTATGTATCACTTGCTTTATTTCAAGATGCTTTCAGAAGCCAAACTCGCTTCTTTTTTCTTTTGAAAAATTAATACAGTTTTTTTTTATTCTTAGAATAAAAAATGTATATTCAATAAATATAAGTTATATCTACCTAATAACAAAAACATAACTTAAAATAATTCTTTTTCAACAAATTCTTATAAAAATTTTATTTTATTTTGTTAAAGTTATCATTTCAGATGTGCAATTTGATAGCTCTATAAAGAATTAAAATGTTTTATAGTATTAGTAGATACTTAAAAAATGTGCACAAACGATTTAAAAAAAAAAAAATTTGTTTTAAACGAAACAAACGCTTGGCGCGTTTAATTTAAAAAAAAAATCAACGGTGTATTTAAGTGACTAAAAACTTGCACTTTACCTTATTAAAATTGTATGAACTTCAAAATAGTATTCTGAAAACGATTCGAGCTTGCTATTTATTGAAGAAAATCCCTAAGATTAAATATAAAAAAGGACTAAAAAGTCGAACATTAAAATAAAATTTTGTTTTTGAAAATTTATCAGAATGGTTTGAAATTATACATTTTACTTTCAGTTTATTAAATTAAATAAACAAATTAATTAGAGATTCAAAATACACAAACATTTCAAAGAAGTAACGCCTTTCATTTTTTTTTTTTTTCAATTTACATGCAATACATACTATACACAACTAATTCTCTGCCAAACGCCATCGATGCGATTGCCAACAACAACAATACAATACGAGCAACAACAACTGCTGCATTCCGATTGGCCGAGCGCGACAGTGCGTTGGCTGCTTGGCCGTTGTTGGTTGGTGCGCGCTGCTGGGCGACTATGGCGACAATATTTGCTCTGTTAAATTATCAAAATATTTTTGCTTACTCTATACAATTAATTCGTGTCGCCAATGCATGAATGCATTAATGCAAATGAAAAAAAAAAAATGATAATAACGAATAAAATTTAAGTCAAAAAAATTAACAAAAAAGCGTGAATAAATGAATATTGACCGTTTGTGTTAGCTGCCAAGAGGGTGAGCAAACTTGTAGGTGATTTAGAGTGAGCATGAAATTAATGAAGTATGAGGAGCGCAGTAAATAGGTTTAAAGCAAACACTCATCCTTGCTGTAAAAAATTATTCAAGCTGAAAGTGAGTAATTAAACTTAATTGAATGATTTTTCATATTTACACATAATCGATGGGCGAAAACGTAGCGAATAAATTGAGAAAAAAATATCTATCTATCACTAACTTGTTGAAATGAAACTAAACAAAGTATGTACTTAAAAAAATAAATATATTTTTCATCAATATCACCGACAATTCGCTTGCTAATTGTTGCTTATTTTGTATTGTTTTTTGGTAATTGCATTCTAAATGAATATCGATTTTTATTTTAGAGTAGGTTTAAATTTGTTAAATGTTTTTATTTATTGTTATGTTTATTGTTACATACGTACATATGTATGTACATATACTCATTTTAAGGTTCTTGGATATGAATTTATAAACATTGTCGATGTCAGCGCATTTTAATGTTCATCTCCCGCGTTAAGCTTTTAAAAAAATACTGTGCATGCAAATTTGAAGTCAGTTCAATTTTAGTGTAGCGAAGTTTAAAGCGCATAAAAATTAGCGCTGATTTTTTCAATGTTTTTTTTTATGATTACATTTAAAAACACCGCATTATTCGCTTTATTTCAAACTCTAACATTGTACAGCACATTATTTATAATGAAAATTCTTTATAAATAAAATTTACATTTTTTGTTTTACAAAAGATAAAATTCACTTCGGTACTAAAAAGCTCGCAAAAGCAAAATACAAAAATTCTTAATTGATTTATGAACTACTAATATTTTATTTTTCCTGCAACTCTCTGCTTTATTCACAACTTCTTATTTAACTAGTATAACTTTCACCTTGATCTTTTTTGTACTTTCAAAATTTAACAGCCACTCTGAAAATCAACATTATTTTCACTTTAGGCTTTATTAAGCAAACGATATTCTCACGCTTTGTCAACAGCTATGTATGTACGAGTATGTCTTTACATTTCTGCCCAGTACTCATACTTATTTACAGCACGCCAAAAATAACAAATACTGCTACAATCGCGATCACAATCTGCGATTGTCAAATGAAATGATATCTGGTTATAAGATTTTAGTGACACACACATACTCGTACAAATGAATAAATGAAGAAACGCAAATAAATGCAACTAAATATGTTCATACATATGTGTGTATGTATGTACATCGGACAATCAGTTGCTGGGGACTTAAATGATCGCTTCAACTGGGCATCATCGCATGATGCGTGTGATTTTTAGCGGCGATGATAGTCCTCATGAAGGGCTTTCTTTATATGTACAATCGCCTCGAATCAATTTAATGCTACTGCCACTGTCGCTTCATATTTTTATGCCATGACAGCGCTCAATATTGATGACGAATCGGATTGTCATTATTGATGATCACTCAATTTGCGCAATGACATGTCAGTTGATATTGATGCGGATGCCAACGATTCGAAATAGTTAACAGATTTTTGAGCCTACTACAAATAATAACAATCAATCTTGTATTTAAAAAGTAGTTCAGCTACGTATGTGTGTACTCATTTCCGTAACTTGTGTCTAATTTTGTTTGTTTGAAATAAGAGCAAGCAGCTTAGGAAACTGTAAAACATCGACAAAATAATAGACTAAAGCTTGCATAAGCCCTTCGGGTATGTAGGCTCGGTAGGCTCAAGAGTCGTTATAAAGCGGCGACACCAATTCGACTTTTTTTAGCTGTAAAATTTTTGTTTGTCATAGAGCGTGTTATGATCCGCACCAATTATTAAGTACAAAAAATTTCGTATGAGTTACGATATTCCCTTTGCAATTTCTTTGTCAAAAGAAATCTTTAAAAAAGCAATAAGTAAAATCAATATATTCCAAGCAAACTATTTAGCACAATATAATAATAGTATAAAATATAGTTTCAGGTTGAATAAAACCTGCAACGGTTGTTTGAACGTGAGCAAATTTTGATGTGTGCCTATTAGTAGTAGAGAATTTCTTTTAACAGTATTAACTATATTTACAAATTATAACAATCGACAATTGTTTGAACTTTCTGATAATTTCCTCATTTTGGGAAAAAATATTAAAAACCGAAGCTCAAATTCAGAAGCCACTACTTTTTGGCAAATACTCAAAACAAAAAGTTTTAGAAAGAAGCGATTGAAGTTTTTTCAAAGTGAAACGCAAAGCGGACGGATACATTTTGTATATAGTTATAGAGTTAGCTTTCAGCCAAAAATATTTTCCGCAACTAAATTTTGTGATAAACAAAACCTCTGAGATATCGAAGAAAACGCACAGATTTTATTAGTATCGCTTTTCAAAATTTTTCGAAATAATCGAAAACACAATCATCATCATCCGAAATAGTAAGTACTATAACTTCTACCGCTTTGAGTATTGTTGTTTTTTCCAAATAATTTTCCCAATAAACTGATCGGCCTTGAGCACAAAAATATTTAAAAATAAATAGTTATATGGCCAAAAAATAACAAATCATAATTTTGATTTTTTAAAGATTGTGTCTGTTCATTTTAAAGTGCTTTTTTGACACTCAAATAATTTAGTTTTCATTAGTCGACACTAAATTTATAACACATTTGATGAAATAGGACTTCTACGCTCTTCTATTTGAAATTTTGACTCTCTCTATACTGTGTTTTCGGGTCCACTTTTTCTTTGCTGAGAATGTGACAAACCTAATACCCAACAATGAAAGTCGTCTGAGTTTCAGAGGTCACATCCACATTAATCTCTTAGTCCGATCTCGAATGTTGATATTAAATTGTAAGATGAGTTCACTGCTTCGAAAAATCTTAACCACTTGATTGTCAACATTTAGCTTACCACAAAAAATGTGCGCTTTATGCCCGAAGAAATTTTCCAATTTTGAGTGAATGAGTAAACTTGTTTAACCTTTCAATATTCTAGTTTATACCAAATATATGTAAAATAAAATGATCACTAGAAATCCACACAATTTAAAAAAGCAACTACACTAATTTTATAAGAGCAAACATTTTTTAAATGCAATTTCTCAAAATTTTCAATTTTAAACATTCGCGATGGTGACGATTTGTACAAATGTATGGGTATACCGTGGCTGTTAATTTTTACATATTTTCAAAATATCTTATTCCTTTGTAAACTTTTGATTATTTAATAATTAAAAGTACATTTAACAAATTCATCTAATGCTATAAACAGAGTTAAATCGCCCTACAAATTTCGTTCGCTGTTCGAAAGTCGGCTGACAAAATTAAAACACACTGCAGTAAATTTGCCGACAAGTAGATTTCGTTCAAGCTTTGCATGGAGCCACTTTAAATTTGTACTTTATTATACAAAAAGCAAATGGGCTTCAAAACTGTATTAACAAAATTTTTCTAGAAATTCTAAATAAGTAATATTTATAAATTTTTTTTGCGAAAGTTTAAAGCGGAAGCTTAAGTGGTGGTTTTTAGAAAATTACCTGTTTCTGATAATCAAAATTGTAAAAAACAAAATATGTTGTAAAATCTTTTAAATAAATTTTTTTTACTGTTTTTTAACCTTACCTTAAGTGTAGTGCCTCAACAAAAAGTTTGAAAAATTTTGTAGTTAAATGAAAAAACATTAATTCCATTTTGGAAAAATTATATAGCGAATTTGCATTTCAATTCCAAATAAAATGTGGGCTAAGGTATTTTATTTCATTTATTCAAGTGAAAATATAGATTTTAATGTGATGAAAGATTTCTAAAAAGTGAAATTAATGCTTTTACTATTGTATGCATTGACGCCAAAATCTTAGAAAATGTTAGTAATAAATGACGAATGACATTCAAATATACTTTCTTTTAAAAAATTCTAAAACTACGCTTTATACTTTAATAAAAAATTTATTTGTATAGAGGCACTGCTCTCCGCTCAAAATCATTGACTTTCTTGGCGTCTCACTACCATAACAGATTAAGAAATAGATTATTATTTATTCTACTATTATTTTATTCTATTCTTATTCGCTTATTGCTTCCATTGTCTACAGTCGTTTTATTGTGCTATTTCAATCTTTATTAAACAATAAAAGTGTGGATGTATATTATTCTAGTATGTAAATATTTGTTTTTTATGCGTTTATTGCATTCTCAGAATGAATTTTTTTATTGTTTCGATTTATTGTATTTTTTTTTTTTTTTTTTTTACAAAATTTATTCTATGCTTCTTTCAATGTTCTCTACAACATTTATAACATTTCATTTTATTATACTCGTAGATAAACAAAGATTGCGGGTGCATTTTTTTATTGTTCATTGTTGTTGTGTGAAGAAAATCTTGTATGACTTGTCAATTTTATAACACCTTCGATAAGTTTATTTTTTATTAGTCGCGCCTAAACAAATTCGATTTTATTAAAGTGTGAGGAAGTAGATACAAATTCACTAGTAAGCGTGTATGTGAATTCATTACTGCAGGAACAGAGATAAAAGGAGAATAGCTTGCAAGGTGCAAGATTTTTTATATTTACAGCTAATTTCAATTTTTATGCGTCCCATGGGAATATTTAGTTTCACTTTGTGGAATTTTATTTTTTATTTCTTACTTTTTTTCAGTAATTTTTTTCTTTTTTTTTTAAGATGTGCAAACCTGTATGGTTATACTCGATAGTGAGAAGGTCAAGGCCGGTGTATAAAATTTATATCTGCTATAAAACATTAAAATTACGCTGTATGAGACTCCAGGCAACATAAATAAATACTTGTTTAAGAGGATAATAAAAATGTTTATGCTTGGCGAGGTTGAACTTTGTTTGGCTGGCATGCGAGTGTACATGTTGCACTTCAATAAAGTTTTATTTATAAAAAAAAAGAAAAAAATAAAGACATTTTAATTTTGTTTATTTAGTTTTGATGTTTGTTTTTCTACATAACAAGTAATATATTTTTCTAGGATTTGCGAAATTGAGAGCAAATAAAAGTTTTCGAGACTATACTTTTTTAGTTGTTAGATTTACAAACTTTTGCTTTGTTTTGTAATTTTCGCACACAAAAATAAACTAAAAACATGTTCATTCATTGGAAAATGTAGCTGCCGTCGCTATATTATTACCCCTAGTGGACAATTCTTACTTTAACTAAAATTGTAACCAAATTTGTCACTCTGCGCGAAAACTATCCACAAAATTTTTTTTGGATATTTTTGTGCCACAATCAATAAATATACATATATTTTTTTTTTGCTCAAACTAATTTCTTTAAACAGTTCTTATCCGCAAAAAATCACATTTTTTATTTCCCCTTAAATAAAAACAGTCGTACAATTTTAAACAACAAACAAAAGGTGGCACCCTTTCAAAAAAACAGTACAATTTTGTTTAATATTAAGTTTAAGCAAATAATGCAATACCACAATACATGATTATAATCCAACCCAGCATATTTTTAAATGAAATTGTCATCTCATTCAACTTAAATGGTTTGATATAGTTCTGATTATTTCAACTATAAAAAACCTAAATTTAATTGAACAATATTGTGAATACACTCGGAGACAGCCCAATTATGAATGGGGAAGACCACCATAATATTAGAACACTTGTCGCTTTGTGTTTAAGCACTACAATTTTTTACAGTGTATTGATATTTTAATAACTTTTTCACAGCTTCGTCTACTACTTAAAAAATCTCTTCACAATATACATTAGCAGAGTACATAAATTCATCCATTTTTAATTTGAACAGAAATAAATTATTTAAAATATAATTTGTGAACTTTTATTGCTACACACATTTTTTTTTTACAGGCAGTTTGCGATAATTGGATGTAGACGCAGCTAAAAATATATTTTCGAAGTTTATAAAACAAAATTTTAGACCTTTTTGGATTATACATTTTTATGGTTTATTAAATTTTTGCAAGAAAAAGTGCAGGTTTGACGTATCTTCGAGTTAACGTTGATTTTTGACAATTTTTTACTGGTAATTTCTTCAATATAACGCAAACCCGCGATTTGTTATTTTATACACCCGAAACCTGCGCCTTATTACTAAAATTTATTGAGCTACAAAATTACGTCCCTAAAAAAATTTAGAACGTTTTTTAACAATTTCATATACAATGTTTCATAAATTATAATGCATTTTATGTAAAATTTATAAAATGGTTTCTTTCAGGTTTTTTTTTATTGTTTTTCTGTGTGAATAATTGTACTTTTCTTGAAAAATAATTTAATTTACCAAATAAGATGAGTAATAAATTGCCCAAATGTGCCAACCCTTGTTGTGTCATAATTTATAAACATAGTGTATATGATCAATATTAAAATTTTTGTTTCAATATTTAAATATGACTACAAGAATACAGAAAAACATATCTTTATGCGCAAACATAAACACACACAGTCTTTACCCGGTCGATAATTTTGGGGAATTTTTAAGTGAGCGCTTATACTTGAAAGTTGTATTGGAAGATCATCAAATAAATCTTCATTCAAAGAGTGCTTTTTCTTTGGTTGAAACGAAAGATCTTGCTGCTCTGAACATTCCTTACAAAAAATCATAATTAGTAAAGAATCGAGTATCGAGGGCCTTAAGTGTTCAAAGGTCAAGAAAGAGCGCGTCTGAGATTTTGAGTGAGAGTTTACTTATATATATACATACATATATGTAGGTATATTGTCGTATTTACATAACTACTTATATTCGCTTGCTACCTCAGAGTCAGAACGGCACTTCGAAGTGGCTTAGACAGCGAGCGTCGAATAGAAGCAGAACCAGTTCAATGCAGCGCGAAGTTTAGAGCGGGAAGCTTCGTGCTAAGCTAATTCAAAATGCACGCCTTTGTAGTAATATTTGATACTTAGTACACGTATTTGTTGTTAAACATTTTTTTTTACTACCTTTATACATACGAGTACATAGTACATATTTACCAACGAACGTAAATAACTGCTAAGGTAAACAATGGTAAGCGGCAAAGATCAAAAATTCATTTCTTTCAAAATAGCAACGACAGCGAAACCGACGAATTATTTAATAGATTCCGCTTTGTGGTTGGAAAAAAGTTAAATAAATAAAAAATTGTAAATAAAAAAAAATGTGATAAATATGTATGAAATGGCAGCGTAACGCAACGAATCTCATAGGAACTGGATTGTCGCTGTGAAATGGGCGTTAAAATCAAACGAATACCCTAACAATAACTTTTAAGGCGGCAGCTGAATGGTTGGGCGTTTTTGAAGCGAAGTGAAAACAACTGTTAAAATGTCTGTGACGAAACGTTGTGGTTGTTTTTTTTTTTTCTACTTCTACCTTTTAGGTGAGCGTAGTAGAGGAGGGAGGCATATGAAAGGTGACAGACAATTTCATTTCATATTTGTTAAACTTTTTTTTTGTATTTTGCACAAATCACTTTTGACAGCGGCAATATGGTGAAGGTTCTACTGCCCTTATTTAAAAACTATTTAGCATCACAATGCAAGGATATGCTGACACACAAACGTACTCGTAAATATGTATACATGTAAATATGTGTACGAGTATGTGTGTTGACATTATTGGATGACTTCTACTAGGACTTTTGTACATACATACATACATACATACATTTATACATTTGTATATGGTTTGTATTTAGGGAAATGCACGCAAAAACGGTGGGTTCCTATACACCGCAACCAGCGACCACAGCAAATCCCTCATACAACATATAAAAAGCAAGAATAAAAACAGGACGAAAAAATACAACAACATCAAAATCAACATTTTACGAATTGTCATACACAAAATGGTTTTTCAATTAGTACGAGTACTAGCAACACACCATCAAAGTAGCGCCTTGTTGTTATTTATACGCCGCCATCAGCGCGCATGCGCATGGCTGCCATAAAAACAAACGAAAGAAGCACACTCTCATTCAAACACACAATCATATACATACTTATGTATGTATGGTTTGTAGTGGTTATATACTTATGCAAGCATGCAGACAACATTCTAACGAATGGCGATAGAGGCTGATGTTGGGAATGCAAAAGTCATGCTTCTATGCCCACAAAAACATGTCAAAATTATTTATTACATCAAAGCCCAAACCATTTGAGGCGCCCCTTCAAAACGGCACTAAAAATTAACTGATAGAAAACAAAAAAAAAAGAACACAATGGCAATAAAATTCCGACTCACACAGCCTTGCTGGCGCTTTAATGTCACGCAGGATAATAAAGGAGGGGCGATGGCAGGAAGGACGGAAGGAAGCAAGCCAACACAACTGTGGCTACCGTGAGTGAGTGTCACAAATGTCAAAGCGGCGACAGAAGCAATGTGTGTGTGTGTGTGTGTGTGTGACTAAATGTTGCACAGTGGGCCACTAAAATTTTCCAAATTCAAATGAAATTGTAGATTCTCGATCAACGCGTCTTTAAAAACTTGTTCCACTTTTGCGATGAAGACACTGTATGGAATGCCTTTTGCTATCTCTTTGTCCTCATACAGGTCATATCAGCCTTAGCGGAGACACAGCTATACGATCTAACTTTTCAACGAGCTGGAAGTATGGCAGCTATTCAGGGCATTAATTCTCAGTTGAAATTTAGCAAAATTTTTGACTTGGGAACGAATAATGGAACCTTTCAGATGAATCCGGCTTAATAATCAAATTCTTTATCAAGAAAACCACTGCTAGATCTACAGTCTGAGATAAATGAACTTATTGAGCTTTATTACTGGACCATAGATTTGTGCGCTAATATAGAAATGGACCAATAATGGGCGTGAGGCTCTACCTCGACCTTTATTAAACTCTTTATTGCTTCTATCGTATCGCATGATATTTGCAATAAAAGTAGCAGATATGCTGTGCTTGGCTCATAGCGGACTGGTACGAAGCCTTTTGAGCGTTTAAAAACATGTTGATCAAAAACCAAAAAATTACTGATTTACATTATTGATCGTCTAGGGACTACTTAAAGTTAACCGTAGAATACTTCACAGTTCTCAATCTAGTTGGTTCGAATTTGTACCGCAACTATTTATGTTTGCTGAGCAACCTCAACACATCCTTTGTGAGCATTCGATCTTCATGTTTTTAGTAATATATGTAACTGACGCTTCGCTCCTTAGCAGTGCAGCTACTAATACTTACTTAAAAAAATCGCAAAGTGACTAAAACATTGAGTATAACTAACGAGTCAAAGGATTACAAAATACCTTAAAGTTTCTAATATAGTTAACTATAAAATCACACTTAAATCTTAAAAAGTTTTTGCTTCACTGTACAATCAGGCTTCACAATAAAGAAGAAATATAAAGCAATAAAAACAAATACAATTTAAATTTAAATGTGAACGGACAGTCGAGAACATCAAGGACATCAAATCGGCTACCAGTTCGGTTTACACTCTCATACACACAAATATTTGTACATTATTTCTTTTCTTTTGCTTTCAATTGTCGAGGCGTTTGCCAAAATGGCCATAGTTAGCAGTTACTTGTACTGCTAAAAATCTTATTGTTTTAGTGTTGTTTAATGAATTTTCAATTTTGTTTGACAGCTCTAGAAACGCTTTAGATACCGGTGGTTTTGCTATCATTTTCCATTGATTCTGCAATTTTAAGAAACTCTCTTCGAAACCGTTCATATACATAAATGTCCTAATTCATGTCAATTCCGAACAAGTGTACCGCGAAGGAATGAATAATATGTGTATAAGCCGATTTCGTTCTATTTGTTTGTAAATCAATTTTTGCTCTTGAGTTTCCGTAATGAAAGAAATTAATTCGAATTCTTTCACTACTTTTGTTTAGAACATTTGCATTTGCCTCCATATAACGCAAGAATAAAATATATTTTAACATTGCAGAAAATCTCAACACCCCTCGCAAAAATAAAACTAAAAGCCAAAGGTAATTTTTACTTACCTGAAATTTTGACGTAGTTTTCCTTGAAGTGAATAGTCTACAAAACTGCATGCTCACACAAATTCTGAGAATTCTGCGTAAAATGTTTGACTTGTTGTTTTTTATTTTATTTTATTTTATTTTTTCATAAAAGTTTGTATCTAAGGTGTATGTATATTGTTTTTGTTTGAAACATGAACTAAATTTTATTTGAAAAATACACAGAAACAATGTACAGCTTTTAAATTAGAGAAATTTCAGATGACGATGATATGATGTGACGGCATATCATATGATCTATTTAAATTGTAAAACTCTACCATTTTCTACTGAAAGCGTTGACAGCAACGCAACTTGTCTTTTATTTAATTGTTATTTAATGCAAGAAATGTTTTGTAATATTTAGTAGGTAAGTTGTAAACGAGGAGGTGATACAGAATCTGGTAAACAAAAATTTTTTTCGAAATATGCCGAAATCAGGCCATGTCGATCCAAAATTCAGATTTAACCAGAGTACAAACCAGATTAGATCCTTACTTCTTGAAGAAAGTTATATAGTAGTGTGTAATATCATACAATATTAAATCACCTCAAACTTCGCTTCAGAAGATCTGTAAATTTTGACGTGACGTGATTTCATGTCTTCGGATAAGAAGATAGCTGCTATAAGCCAAAATAAGCCTGAACTAAGATTAAAATTGGGTTCAGCCTGAAAAACGCCAAATAAGTCGTTTGCTTTTAGCAGAAAATCTGTGTTGTGTATAGAAACATATACAATTATATCACGTGACATAATCATCAACAACAAATGCCTCAATAAATAAATTAAATTTTTTACGTGATATCGATTTTTTGTAAACGAATGTATAATCTTGACCCTCAAATAAAATTGACGTGTTCAGGCGTTTAGCTGTGCTATTTTAAAACTTGAAAATTTACTTACACATAAATAAATAATAATTTAAACGATATAAGTGCCAGACAATATTACTCTGAGTTTGGTTGCAAATGAAAAGGCGACCACTATATACGACAAAATTGGATGTTACCACGCACATTTTCCAAATTTTATTGGAATTTTAAACTAAAACGTACAAGCGGTCGAATCTGTTTAAGGCAGCTAATATTTCACACTTCAACATATGCGTCCATATGTACATGTATATATGTATGTATGTACTTCTGAATATGAATATGTCTTAGAACAAAAATTAGCATTTTATTGAAATTCATTTGTCAGCCCAGTTTGTGCAACATTTCGCCGGCTCATAAATATTCAAAGCATGCGACTAACGAAACTACAAATTTCGCACGAGAAGACATGCAAAAACAATAACAACTGATTAAGCAACGTCATCACCAATTGGCCACCTTCGCAAGGTTAAAAAAAAAAAGCAAAACACAGCACGATAGCGCTTCAAAACAAGCAATCTAATAAATATGCAGTGAATCTTCAGTTGTTCTAAATGTTGAACATTTTAGTCGTCTCCCATTTTTATTGTTTAGCTTTTCTTTGCATAAAATCCCAAATTTATGACATTTCTTACACCAGTGTTTAACATAAAATTCGTATCTTTGCTGCTTTTCTCTTAAACCTATTCCATATTCATACATACGTATATGTATGCGTATATAAAAGAGTATGTATGTATGTATATCTCTGCAGTATTTATATCCGTCGAGTTTAATGTTTAATTTTGCCACTAAATTAAGTGTAAATTTTTATCTTCTCTTTCAGACTGAGCTGCGTTCATGCGCGGCGTGTGGAGAGCCAATCTCGGATCGGTTTTTTCTCGAGGTTGGCGGTTGTTCGTGGCATGCCACCTGTTTGCGTTGTTGCATCTGCCAGTGCCCGCTCGACCGACAACAATCGTGTTTCATCCGCGAACGGCAAGTCTATTGCAAGGCGGACTATGGCAAGTAAGTGATAATTGATGAGTTTATTATATACGTATGTAAATACTAGTATGTATGTATGTGTGATCTGCACTTAAATACTCAAAGCTTGCATACAAAGTTTAGTTAGCCATGGCTGAAGGTTTTTACATATGCATGCATAAATTTATATATAGAATAATTGTTAAAAACATAATCAATTTAATTAAGTTATTCACAAAAAAATGGAGCAGATTTTTGTGCAGTGCGCCAAGTAAGAACTTAAAAATTCAAATTTATATCTCGATTCGAAGGAAAGGTGATTCTGCCAGGAGACACAAAAAAAAAATTTCGTTTGGCTGTCTTACGCCTGGTGGGATAAGTGAACCAAGATATTTTACGGTAAATCAAATTAGAAAACTTGTTGCTATAATGTTTTTAGACGCTTAGAAAACACATAAATTTTTGCACAAAATATAAAAGAGCTGAAGTGTCTTTCTTTGCCACCGCAATTCTCGCTATCTTCGATTTAGGGCCAGTTTTTCAGTGCTGGTTTAAGCTCAGTTTAAACTAAGTTTAGTTAAACTCAGTTTAAATCTAAACTTAGTTTCCTTGCGCTCAATAAAATTTGTTGCAACCAAAACGAAGTAGTCAGCACACAGCTGATAAGTTAAACTAAGCTTAAACGACCGAGCACAATCGGTCGTTTAAACTTAGTTTAAACTCCGTTTAAAGTTGTCTGAAAAACTGCATACTGTGTTTAAACTTAGTTTAAACGACAAACAGAGTTCAACTTGCACTGAAAAACTGGAGCTTTGTCAACTTTTTATGATCGAACACGTTTAGATCAGAAGGGTTCAGGTGATTTTTTAATTTGATTTTTTTCTCCAACATTGATTTAAAATTTGTAACCTAAGCTGAAAATTGCGGTTTATACAATAACTTATTTCCAACAAGTTCATTGTTGATCATCCAATAAGTATTTATAGGTATGTACAGTGACTCAAACAATGGACCACGTGTTTGCTATTTTCCCGTGGTTGAAGTTTTTTCATGACAATATATTTTCGTTAGATTTTTATAAAATAAAGTTCAAACTTGCATAAAAACCACACCCATAATTCGTTATTAAATAAAACTCGTCAAATTTTGGTATAGTTAGATCCTTAAAAAATTATCTTGGTATACCTTCCTTAAGCCAAATTTTAATTAAATAAAGTGACTCAAACTTCACAACGAATTTTGACAATTTTTTGAAAATTGGTTTCTAAACCCATTTTTCATGTAAAGCATATATTTAGTATATAGTATTTAACAAGTTTTCAAAAATATTATTATTATAAATCTTCTCAAAGCTTAAGTTACTTGCAATATGATATTAATTGTATTCGAATTGGAGGAGCTATAAAACCGCTTATTTTTATTTTACTCTTAAGGAAGACCGAAAGCCTAATAGTTAGTATCGCAGCTTGTTTTATTTACACAGTAAAATAGCACTGTTTATTGTAATAAATAAAAATACAAATATTTTTTGTTTTAAATAAGAATTCATTGATTTTTTTAGAAATGTTATTTAAAGTTGGAAAGTTTGTTCGATATTTGTAGAAGTATGAACTATATTTTTATGAAACATAGACTTAAAAAAATTTGTAATAAAACATATGTATTTACGCTATGGCAAAAAAATTACTTTGTAATCATTATAAATATATATTGGATATAAAACTTTGGAAATTTCACTCTTCTTCTGACCCAAGAATCAAATGAGGGAACTTATCTGTTGCTTAAGTTTTTTTTCGTTCACTCAGCTTTTACTCTGGCAATAGATTAAATAAGTCGTCTTGTGACAGATTTATCAAATTTTCATAGAGGCTTTGCCCTGACGAAATCGAAGCTATGGTGAAAACATGCCCAGTAACTTAAAATAGGTGTTTCCTATCGAAATTTATAAATTGTTGTTTTAATTTATACTACGTAATTTTTTTCCTTTCAAAAATTGTCTCTGCTCTTATGCTACATGCATACATACATATGTACGCACATATGTACATACATAAATTTCTATTTATGTACGTAAATACGTATGTAATTACGTATGTATGTATGTCAATATTTAAGCATCCAAATGTTTATCTTTAGCATATTTTCATTTACTGACTTGACAAATTGTTTGAAAAAATGCGTCATCTGGAAAATTTCTGTACACAGGTGCCGCATAAATATTTTCCCACACTCGCTAATATAAAATTGTGGCAAGATATTTGATAAGAAAATGTTTTTTTTTTTTTTTTGAATTTTTGTTAATGTAACTCAGCTTAAAGCATTTGATTCAACACTTTAAGCTTAAAAATAAACACAAAAAAGCGTATTAGTAAAATTATAAGCAACTACACGGAAAACGTAATACCAATCGATATTTCGGTGTGCGTGTGTATGTACATATGTTTGTAAATCGAAGTAAAACGCGGAGCAAATAAAATAAAATACAAAAAAAAATCAAACACAACACTCGTACTCGTATATGCAAGTTTGAAGTGTTGAAAATTCTCGTCGATTTTCGCCTCAATTTTCGCCTTCACTTGCTTTATCTGCATTGTCTTGTTGTTGTTGTTATTTTTTCTACTCTTTGTATTATTTAAAAATGTTTACTTAACTTTATTTTTCATGTTGTTTCACACTTTATCTATCTACTGTCACTTTGAATTTTCAATTCCATTGAGTGGCATGAATGAGTTGGTACAATTCAGTCACGGAAGGTGTCCCCAAAGTCAGCTGCGCCTCTGTCGACGCATTTACAGCAGCAATGCTGTCCCCCATGGACGAGTTGGCTACAGTTGAGAGTCAAGTAGGCCGCATTCTTACCAACATACGAGTATATATGTATTTATATTCATACGTGCTTGCACGCATTAAGGTGAATCACTGAAGAGAATTTGTTTTTTTTTATCTTCTAAGTGAATCGTGTGAAATATTTAAATTTGAGTTAAAGCGTAGGTACTGAAAACAAAGCTGATATATTTTGTTGCTTAAAATAAATATTCAAAATTATTTTCACACCATTTATTTCTTAATAATAAATTCCCAACTTTAAAATCAGGAAATAAATATAAATAAATAATGATTTTTAAAAATTGTTCTACGCATTCATGATGGAATAATGAAAGGTGTTGTACGTTGTGACAGCGCCAGTTTGAACGCCCTTAGCTCAATGGTGTATTTTGGAAGTATTAGAAAAACGGTAATAAAAGAAGGCTGTTCTAAGGAAAAAGTACAAATGAGTGAATTTATTTACATAAAATTTAAACACAATGATTGGAATATTATGAATTTTATATGAAAACTGACAAAAAAATTAATAGCATAATTTGTATTTAAATTGCTGGTAAAACCTGCGCACAGTACGAATTTTTTGTGTTTTTGGATGCCAAATTAAAAAAGACAAACTTCTTCGATAATGATTATTCTTTTGTGTAAATGTAAAATGTTCAAATATGACGCAAATTCATTCAAATCGTACATAACAATGTTTTTCGGAAAAGTTTACCCACATTAATACAGTTTATTTTCAATCATTTGTATTGGAAATGCCGATAAAATTGTTTATCCTGTCTTCCGAAATGAACCCCAGAGCTTTATTCCACTTAATAATTTAACAAATAATGTTTCATTGTACAAATACTTGACAATTTTTACAAAAACTTATTCAAATTCGTGCCTTTATAAAACCAATTATAAACAAATAAGAAAAATTATCCAAAATGTCAAAACAATCGAGTACAAATTATAAGTTCCACATGAAAAACTGAATTTTCTGCTACAAAATTAAAAATTTTTTTTGTACAAAACTGGTAACCAAATTCCGCAAAGAAACAACAACGGTTTCTAAGGGCGTTCAAGATGGCGATTTATAGCGAGAAGTTGCCAACGTACAACACCTTTCATTATTGCATCATGCAACGCATTGTTAAATTTTTTTTTACTCATGCAATTCGAACCATTAACGCCGAAAAAAAATCTAAAAGGCATACATTATTCAACGAAACATTTTTTAACTTCAATCTCAATCTCTTAAAATAAATTTTATGGTTTTACATAGACCGTTGCTATATTTTTATATAAATAAATATATTGATTCAAATCAATTCTCAGTATTAAACAAAGTCAATGTGCCTTCACTTTAGCAGTTCACTCATAACTCATAACAGAAATTTTAATACATTTTTTCCAAACCGAAACTATCTTTATGTAAAATATATTGAATAAAAACTATTCTGAATTCTCGAAAAGGTCACATTGTCTTAAATTTTTCAGCACGCTTTGAAATTGTAAATTTAATAAAATCAGAGTTTCCAAACAAATTGCCGAAACTTACAAGCACATTTGATTTTTATACAGGTTTTGCAAAAATGTCTTATTTTATTTTTATAAATAATGCAATAACTCCACATTACCTTAATTGATATTCCTTTGTAAATTATCAACAAAAAGATTTTGTTTTCTCAATTTCATATAAACTCTATTTAAAAATTAAAACCGCATCATATACTCGTATTGACTATTTCGGAAAACTTTTTTTTCTTTTTGAAAATTTATTTTGACAAGCTCGAGGCCTAATCTTAAACAAAACTTCAATATTCGTTTTTGAAGATATTTATTTATCGATATTTCGACCTCAATTTGAGATCATGGACTAGGCACAAACAATAGTTACTGAGGATAATTTTAAATTGCGCTCGAAATATCGACAAATCAATATCTTCGAAAACGAATATTGAAGTTTTGTTTAATGTTGGGTCTCGAGCTTATCAAAATAAATTTTCAAAATTTAAAATTCAAAGGCCTATTATCCATATACACAAAAATTTATTTTCTTTTATTCTAGTTTTATTATTTTTCATTAAATGCAGTTAAAAAAAAATTCAACAATTTTTCATAAAAATTGTATAGCATTTTTTGAGCAATTAAAGTGCATATTTTAAGTAACAGCGTGCCACCGTTGATTTTTTTCTTTACAACCTCCAAGGTAGCCATTGAATGCAGAACGAATCTAAACCGGCTGGCAGTAATGTGCTGCGTGCGTGTTGTATGGGCCCCTGGGCATGAAGACATTCCAGGCTACTGTCTGGCTGACGAGCTGGCAAGGAAAGGGACGAAAATATCCACAAATTAACTCCGCCCTAAATGCGGGTATACCTCTAACATCCTACAAACATAGGCTGAGTGAGGTCTGAGCTTATGGAAAATGAAAACTTCAGGTGTGCCTCGGACAACACCTGTCATACCACTAGACAAATCTGGCCAGTAGTTGATGTGAAGCGCTCTAAAGCTCTTACTATGCTTGACCGCACCTCTCATAGATTAGTAGTTGGAGTGATAACCGGGCACTGCCTTAGGGGCACCCATGGAAAGAGTCTGGGCTACCCAACAAATGATTTCGGCCGCAGCTGCCGAAACGAGGAAGAGGTGGAGAGTATTGAAAACTACCTCTGCCACTGTCCTGGCCTGGCCAAAGACGTGCAACCAATTCTTCAAAAGTTACTTCGTAGACTATTTGGCCGACTTGAACTCGGCAAGCATTCTTCACTTTCTATTCTAACTTCTAAGGAAGGGAATGAAATGGCTAATGCCAGTGGTATCACAACGGGCAACAACAACCTAAACGTGCCGCCGTGTTCCTGCATGGTGGCAGCCACTCCAGCCTAACCGTTGATTTTAGACAATTTGTTTCCACTTTGTTATAATAAAATTGAAAGTTGCACAAAGTTGCATACTCGAACAAAACTTTAAAAAAAAATGTAGGAAAAATTTCAAGGTAAAATTAATTTGCTGATTTTTTTTTTAAATTTTCACAAGGTGTCGTAAAATGTCGTAAAGGTGTTGTTTTTGTTGCATGCTACAGAATAAGGATGTAAAATAACACAACATTAAATTTTGAAAAATTTTATGACTTTACAACACTTAAGATACCTTGTGAATCACCTACATATATATTCTTATACTGTTAGTGACAAATGCGGTCTATCTTAAATTTAAAGAAATAATAAAAAGGTAAATTGTCCTGTCTGGTGCATGCAAAACTATACCACAAGTGATTGGTATAACTAAACCATTTGAGAAAATGTCAAAGTCAAAGTCAAGACTGTCAAACTTTTGCATAATCTTAAGCCAAAGTATGTATTTTGTTGGAGGTCACAAAATCTTATGGTTTGCTAAGAGAAACAATACAAACCACTCTTTTTTTTTTGTATGGAGTGTGAGTCACCTTAATGTCCAAATATACATGACTAACAGCAGTGGTAACTGCAAGGCCGATTGCGGTGTTGTTGTTTGAAAGAGCAGTAATGAAAATGACTGATGCTGTTGGAAAAATATTTATTTTTCAAGCTAAGAATTTTAAGTTGGCGGTTGTAGTCGTTGCCGTTGCCGTTGACGTTATTACTTACCACCGATATCTGCTTTCGACGCTGTTGTTGTTGTTATTGTTGCGGAAACATAAACGTGCCAGCCACACTAAGTAAGCGACCAACTAAGAATAACACTGAACGATATAAATATTGTTATTTTTGTATGTATTTTTCTTTTTCGGTTTATATCTCTAAGATACACACAACAGATTCGTCGTCTTTGGTGCACATGTCGCCAATGCGAACGAATATCTGTGCTTACCTTTAAGCGCACAAGTTACAACGATCCGATCGGGTTAGGCGCGTTATAAAGTGCAGACTCATTTCAAAGAGTGTCAAGTGTGACGAGGCGAACAAAAGCCAATGCAAATACACAGCCAAAGGCACAAATCAATAAAGCAATTCTATACAAATGTGCATATGTATGTATGTTAGCAGATATGTGCTTATGTACACACATATACATACATATGAGTATATTTAAGTTTGTTAGTTAAAACGTCAATAGAGGCGACACTCGCACTCCAACTCGTTCACTCACACCACTTCCGGCGACAAGTGCCGCGCTTTTTGTCCATCCGTCGCCCTGATTTGAATGCTGTGACATGATTTGTCGCTTTTCAAAGAAGCACACACACACACACAAATGCAAATACATATATGTATTTACACTTTTATACACGGCTATCAGCATTTCCACTTGAGCATTGAGTTGCCGTTTAAAGCCTAAGCTAAACACTTAAACTTTTAAGCCAAGCACATTGAATTTAATCTCGGGCTTAACGCCTTAAAGTAGACTGCACTCAAAATAGTTTATTTTTTAAGTAATTTTTGTCACCTTTATTTTTATAAATCTTTATTCACTTTTTTCTTTACTTTTCCAATCTATTTGCAGACACTTCGGCGCAAAGTGCTCGAAATGCTGTCGTGGCATATCCGCCTCGGATTGGGTGCGTCGCGCACGCGATCTCGTCTTTCATTTGGCGTGTTTCGCGTGTGATCAATGCGGACGACAACTCTCTACCGGCGAACAATTTGCTCTGATCGACGATCGGGTGCTGTGTAAGGCGCACTACCTGGAAACGGTCGAGGGTGGCACCACATCAAGTGACGGTAAGTACTTAAGAGATTGAATTAACACTTTAAATTAGATTGATCTTCTATAATGTTAATAAGGCAAGATAGTTGGTGGAATTCTAAGAGAATTGTCCAAAATCAGGGTAATTTTAGTTACTGCTGCATACTTTATACATTCCCTAAAATTAAATGAGCATATCCATATTTTTTAGTTCTTGCAGAATAATTTGAAATTTTACAAACTAAAAAAAATATGTACAAAGTGTGAAACTTTGTTTTTTCCGGAAGTTCCTTTCTTTCGTGAACTTGGTTTTAGCAAGAAATGAACTTGTTTATATAGAAGGCAGTGTTCTGATATTGAAATATCAGCTACGAAACATAAAAGAGAAACATTAATGTTAGTTTTGATTTTTTTTCTTATTAAAATAAACGAAATTTGAATTTAGGAAACTTGAAATCGCACATCGCATGCAGGGCCGTCTTAAGCCATGTGAAGGCCCTAAGGCAAAAGTTATCTTGGGCCCCCTGTGATTTTTTTTTTTTTTTTTTTTTTTTAATAAACAGTTAATAAAGAAAGACATTCAAAAAAAGTTTTTATATTAAACTTAGTATTTTATTAATTCATAAAAACAATTTTTTCTTGACATTCGAGTTACATACATAGTAGAATAGCTTACTTTTCGAAGTTTCATGGTAGTGAAAATTTTTAAAACATCTTCAAAGTCGATTTTTTCTAATACATCATTTTCTATTGCCATGACAGCTAGACTATTTAAGCGATTCTGAGTCATTGATGAACGTAGACAGTTCTTAACTAATTTTAATTTTGAAAAGCTACGTTCACCCGTAGCATTTGTTATCATCAGACATCTATATATTTTCAAGGCTGTCATGACATTAGGAAATGAAGATTGTGACATATTATCAACAATTATTTTATAAGACTGCTGAGCCGACAAAAAGTTGTTCGATTCTAAATCGTTTAATGTCAGTATAAAATATTTAAAATGTATCATTTCTTCAGCGAAGTCACATTCAATGTCTTCGAAATAACACTTTTTAAACTTTTCACAATCATTTCTCAATTCTTCATCAGATTTTATTAAAAACGTTGTTAGGAATCCAAATAAGTTTTGTATTTCTGAGTATGCTTCAAGGCGTTTTTTCAACTCTGCACAAAGCCTATCAAATATTGGCAAATATGTTTATATTTTAAATGTATCTTGTCCTCTAAACACAACATCTTCTGCATTTCCTTCATAGTATTTTTTTTTTTCGTTTCCTATTACGTTGGTTTTCATCAGTCCATTCAGTATCAATAATCTCATTGGCTTTAGTAAGGTAGTAATCAAAATTTTCTCTTTCTGCGATCAAAAATTCTAACAGCGATTTTAAAAGATTGACTGCAGAAATTAATTCAATTTGTTTGTTTTGTAAAGATATACTAACAGCATTAATCCGCGCTAGAATGACACTCCAAACTACAGACATTACAACATTTTCTTTTTTATTTAAATCCTTTAATAGGCACTTAGCTTCGTGAATAACTTCTGGTTTCTGATTTACGTTGTTTATTAGGTCATGTAAAGCTAATTTTTTTAGTGGGCCCCTAAGTACCGATGGGCCCATAGGCACTTGCCTTATTTGCATCGAGGCTAAGACGGCACTGATCGCATGATTAGCTACCGCCACACGATGCCGCCGGTGTATTTCATGTCGGCGTAAATCAACAAAAAATTGAGTGCATAAAATTATTACACTAATGCCAGTGTGAATCGGTTTATATTTTAATGCTCTGTTAATTACTAGAAATTGCCGGGTTAGCACCGAAATTCTGTTGGGACAAAATTCGAAACACGAAATTCTGCTTAACAAAATTCTGGTTTTTAAAATTCTGCTTTTTGAAAATTCTGCTTTTTAAAATTCTACGTTTTGAAAATTCTGCTTTTC
Source organism: Philophylla caesio (assembly GCA_963971545.1). NCBI lineage: Eukaryota > Metazoa > Arthropoda > Insecta > Diptera > Tephritidae > Philophylla > Philophylla caesio. The sequence goes on along the minus strand of OZ020608.1, from coordinate 95,915,085 downwards.
AAAATATTCGATTACGAAATTCTATTTTATAATATAATATAAGCAATGTTAAAGAGAATATGTCCTCACTTTGAAAAAGTGTACACTTGACATTATTTTTTAAAACCTAAACCCCACAACTTAGTAAATTATAAATGTTTAGAAATATAAAAAACAATACTATAGTTAGTTATATGTTTGCACAAAAATATCTGCATTTTAGTTGCGGATTGATGGAAAGTCGAAAAATGGATGGGAGCCGTTATTATAGTGGTGAAATTATGATTTCATCATCTCCTACTAGAACTATTCTTAAAAGTTACATTTGCGTCCTGTTTTGTGCTCTATTATTATCGTAAAGCTTGGTTTATTCTATTTGTAAAGATGTCACATATAATCACGTTAAAATCCAATAAAAACAGAGATATGTTAAGTGTTAATGGTTATTCTTATTATTTAGAATCAATAACTAAAAAAGGTTCATATAATTGGTCTTGTTCCAAAAGAATAGCATGCCATTGTAAATCGCGGTTGGTGACATTATTAAGACAATAAAACAGAATTTTAAAATGCAGAACTTTCAAATGCGAAATTATGAAAAGAAAGAATTAAAAAAACAGAATTTTAAAAATACAGAATTTTTATCGAGCGGAATTTTTTTACATTTTGCAGAATTTTGCGATGTGGAATTTTGTAATCCCGCGTAATGTGGCGATCCCGAAATGGCCGATATTAGAGTGAAACCAACCTTATAGGAAGGTCGTCGAAAAATTAAACATAACAACATTAATTTTTGAATTTTTTATTTCGTATTTCTCTAATAATACATACCTTTAAACAGAAGAAATTTTGGCTATACAAAATTGTCCTCTAAAAAAGCCAGTTTTTCTATTAATTAAATTGAACGTTAGTTCGCACATCATAAACGTAAACATAAACATAATTTAATTCCATCACGTGATCGCATCACATGATGCTTATACGTTTCCATTTTTTTATTTTACATCGGTGTAAATTAACCAAACAATTTATTTTCTTCCCTAAGTACTTTTAGAAGAATCTATTTAGTAAGTTAAAATCACATTATTTGATATAACCGTGAAACCCAATCATGTTTAATATTTTTATTTTTAATTTTTAATTTGAGAACAGAATAAATCGACCAACAAAGGTGACTTTTCTTTAATTTCTTTAAGAGCAAGTACTAAACAATTATATATGCGATTGTTTATTGTAGCTGTTTCAATATTTCAATGCGAACTAGAAATATACATACATCGATTTGATGTCATACGATAGAGAACTGAGACAAATAAATATCAACTTGCAATTAACTAACTTTGTAAAATTTTTAATACCCAAATTTTGATGAAAATATTTTGCCTGATGTCTATTTTCTAACATCTTATATGTGTCAGTTTTGTAAATTTTGCTTTATGCCAAAAATGTATATCAAAAATTTCCGCAAAAATAAAAAAAGATGAGCGACTCTAGTGTACGGTAAAGTAGACAACCGATTGCACTTAAAACACACACGAAAATCCACCTCAGCATAGTTGTAATGCTTAATCGACATTGCTGTCATTCGATTGTCGCTCACTTTAAGGCTTAGAACTATTTATACGAGTGCATAAAAGTACATAGGAAACAACTTTCCAATGTAGACAGCAATTGAGGCAACAATTACTAGATAAGGCCGACTTAGTGTTGCAATGACAAAAGTGCAGACTCAACATGCAAACATGCAATGCCACAAATATAAACAGGCACCATATATACATAAATATAAACAGACATATGTACATATACATACATGCAGACGCACTTAAACGCACGAAAAGTGCAAAAGTAACCAAATGAAACAATTCGAAAATCGCAAACGGCAGCCGTGACGAATTGGGTGTGAATGGCTTTGAATGGCAATTGTCGCCGGATGGATAGAGGAAGCTTTGCAGCAGTCTGAAAAACGAAATATTTGAATAGAAACTGACTAAAGTTAGGCGTGGGTGGGCGGCAGTGGCAACATTGTACAATTTAGCCACGTACAACTGGCAAAGCAACATCAAAAGCTAGCATCCCTGCTTGGAATGCATGAGTAACAAATGGGGAACCACAGACCTCTGTACATACATACATATGTATGTATATGTATACCGGCATTGATGAATGCTTATGACACTGGAACAGCCTTAGTATGTACTCATATTGCAGTCTCGACAGCAAAATTCATGTTAAAACAAAGCTTGACAAAGGTGACGTCACAAAGAGACTGATGAGCACAAATGTACACTACTCCAAAAATATATATTTATTAATACATATTTAGATACATACATTTATATATGTTTATGATGCACACCTTTATTTATTTTACAAAATTGAAAGTTTGTTATGATAAACATTTTTTTTTATACTGTACAGAATTGGAATTTCTAAAAACATTTCATTAAATATTAAAACTTTTTAATTAGAGTGTTTAGAAAGTTTCTGGATACGCAATTTTATTTTCAATTCGTGTCTATCGTTGATTTTTGAGAATTTCTTTCGCCGAATGTGTTGTTCATTCATTCATTCACAGAACGCATTGACGAAATCTATTTTTTTTTATGGAAAAAAATGCTCAAAACACTCGGTGAAAAGAAAATCACAAAAATCAACGATAACTTCTAGCGATTTGAAACTTACGCTTTATTCGACAAGAACTGCGTATACAGAATCTTTCTAAACATTATAATTTAAAATTTTTAAATCTTTTAGCGACTAGAAATTTACACTTTGCGAGACTAAAATGGAATTGGCTGCAAAGCTACACGCGCATTATTTTGATAAACAATTTTTAAAATTTCCAAAATCAATACGAATACTGTACAAAGTTTGAAAGTTTAGTAATAATGTTTAATATTAAACCAAAATTTTATAAAAAATTTACGTTAAATAGTTATCATGAAAAATACTGTAAATAATGTAATATAAATAAGGGTATACAAAGTTGTGGGGCCAAATGTATTTATATGTATTATATATGTATCTACAAAAAGAGATGGATGTACATACATATGTATATTTAAAAGTACGCCTTGTAGCAGCAACCCATCAAAGAGCCATCACTTTTACTGCTGTAGCAAAAGCGGCTAAACTGCTGTGGTGCTTAATGCCACTTACATTATATGTATGTAAATATGTATGTATGTATGTATATGTATATGTACTCATATCCTCTGGCCAACTAACTTCCTGTATTTGTATGTCCTCTACCGCCCCACCCCCCCTCTATCCTTCACACTAACTTCGCGTATTTCTGCGTATGCGCACTTTTCACTTTTAAGCTCTAAATCGCATGCGATTGCATGGCTTTCCGACAAGCACAAGCAAAAACAAAAGCAACGTAAACATGTAGCGACCAAAAGAAAAACATTGTTGGCATAGAGTGGACCTTCACTGGTCCAGCGCTTGGAGGTTTGTCTAACTTTGCATGCGTTTGGTCATTTTGTGCAGTTTTTAGTCACAAAAAACTTACACTTACACACACATACTCGTACATACATATAAAAGTACATAACGTTGCAAGCCTACAAATGGTCCGACTTAATAACCTCTCCCCCATTCGCAATTCATTTTTGTTGTCTGCAGTAGTTTGTAATGCGAATACATTGAGGTTTACAAAAGTCGGAAAGTGTTAGCTTTATGTCACTTGTTTCAGTGTCATTTTGATTGTAAGTTTGATGCACAGAAGCATTTGCCCATTTTGAGCTTAAACGCTTTATGTAACGCTGAATTGTTAAGTGCCCAACTGTGACAAGAATATATTTTTAGAAAATTTAAGACGACCATTAGTGATGGCGCGTAAAATATAAAAGTGTGCATTTGTATGTAGTGCAGTGATTTATTTTCATACAATACGCAAAATGTTTTTTATGTCATATTCTCTTTAAACGCGTGCTTGCGCTTATATGTGAATATGGTATTATAGTAGGAAGAGTGTAAATTTAGACAAATCTGAAGGCCTGGGTATTGTGATAAGACAGGATATATCTAGCTCGGTAGCAATTATAAAAGAGGGCATCAGATTTTTTAATCCAATTCTCAAAAATTCAGGGCAACTGAGTAAATAAGTGATGAAAGGAGTTGTTAAAGTCCTTTACCAGAATTTAATAGAAATAAAAAAAGGATTTTAAAATTTCTATAAATTGGAATTATTTACCTTGTATGCATCTACTTATGAGTATTAGAAAAAATTTTGTTAACCTGTTAACCAACCAAATTTTGCAATCATCACAGCTCTCCCTCTCCTTCTCTGTTTGAACCTCAAGTACCAAGTTATTCAAAACATTTTAGAAAATGTGAATAGGCGTTTACTTGGCGCCACCAACCAGGTCTATTTATGTAGTTGTAGGTGCATACTCGTATGTACATAGTATACTCTGTTCACAAATTATAGCACAATCACATATTGATAGATTTGGTAATTTTATTTTTCTTCTTATTAATAAAAATTAATTTTCAAGTAAAATATGGTTCATTCTCTAAAAAAAATCATAAACACCAATTTTAAACTATTTACAAAATGTATAATAATTTATCAAGATTTTATCAAAATTTCCAATTTAACAAAAAGGTTTTAGAATTTTTTTGAGTATGCAGTTTTTTGGCTCATAAAATTTTAATTTAAAAACGTTCAAGGTTCAAGCGCGTACAAATTAACACTGAATTTGGAAAATTTGTTTTGCTGGCAGTTTCCTTCATACAAAGAAAAGATATTGCGAAAGAGAGTCGTAAAAAAATTTAAAAAATCAGTGGTAATTCGTAGCCACTAGAAACTTGCACTTTGTTGTACTAAAATTGAAATAGCTACATTTTTGCATACTCCAAAAAGTTCTAAAACATATTTTTAAAAGTTCGAAGTTTTAATGACATTTGATAAATGTTTCCTACATTTTTTTTTTAAATCCAAGAACTTTCTTTTTATGGTGTTTGTTATGTTTTTATTTGAAAAATTATATTAAGTAGTTGGAGAATAAATAAATTGTCAAATGTGTCAATATTTGTTGGTGCTATAATTTATGAAGAGAGTGCAATGGCATTTTTATAGAATTCCTCAACTACTAACATTTCAATACAAAGCCTTGTGAAAAAAAATATAAAAGTTAATAAGCCAAAAATGTTTAGTTCACCTTTTCGTAAAAGCTTGCAACCATCTAATAGCATTAATAACAATTCTATTTTACCGCTTATTTCATTTACCGTTAAACCACACACGGACACCACAATTTTCGGCAAACCACAATAACAACGATGCTATCGCTGCTGCTGCTGATAACTCTATCGATTATCTTAATTACAACGCACTGGCGCTACATTCGCGCACATCACACCGACACACTCCACTTCGACAACCACCAATACAATTCACCTATCAGACGGCTGTGATGGTGATGGTTATCACAAAAGTAAAACGAAACGTGTGCGTACCACCTTCACCGAGGAACAGTTGCAGGTGCTGCAGGCCAACTTTCAGATCGACAGTAATCCGGATGGGCAGGATTTGGAGCGCATCGCCTCGGTGACCGGTCTAAGTAAGCGTGTAACGCAAGTTTGGTTTCAGAATTCGCGAGCGCGACAAAAAAAACACATTCATGCTGGTAAGAATAAAAGTAAGTAGTTGTTGTAGTTGTAGTTGTAGTTAAGCAAGGTGTATTCGTTTGGCTGCAAATGTTATGCGCATGCGCTGATGCAAAGCACTTAGCATAGAATGGCTAACAGCCGGTTTAACGATTTTAATAGCATTTCTACTAGCGAATGTACTAAGTTTTTTTTATGTGTTTTTGTTTGTTTGTATGTATTTTTTGCGAATATTTGTTGGTATTACATTTCTGGTAGCAAAGATTATTATATTCCATTTCTTTTTTGAAATTTTTCCTGTCTAATTCCAATTATGCAAATACTCATAAACGTAAATTCAAACAAAAGAAATGTAGTGGCTTAGAACCACTGACCCAGTAGGAATGCGTTCGTAAGGTAATTTAAGATATTACTAAACTAAACTAAATTCCAAAAAGGCATATTGTCATTAGTTTAGAAAAACGTTTAAGGTCTTAAAACCCGCCGTAATTTTTTTTTAATTTCATTCTTTCTAAATTAATATGAAAAAGTATGCGCGGTGACAGTTAGTGAAAATGTCATAACTTAACCTTTATAAACTTTGCAATCAATTTTAATTTATGATTTCACTATTTTCTTGTACAAAAAACTCCAGCTTTCGCCAAAATTTAGAAATATTTCACAAATTTTCATAAAACTTTTAAAAAATATTGAGGCCAAAAAAGCTTTTCTAAAATAATTTTTGTTGTATATTTCTACCACAAAACATTAGAAAACTCTGATCAACAAGTGTTTCTTAATTTATAAAATGTTTTAACAAAGCTTTCGTAAAAATTTTCGAAATAAAATTTGATTAAAAAGTTTGAAATCCATAAAAAAGAATTTTATTTGTTTGATACTTTTGCGCAAAGTTTAAATGAGCATACAAACAACTTTTCAAAAATTTCGATATGAAAGTTTGTAATTTCCATTCCAGTTTTTGAGTTTCCCTTAACTTTGTTCGAAATTTAAACTTCGAGTAACAAGGACGTTGTTGTACTATGATCTACGAGACTATTTTCAAACGAAATTTCAAAACAAAAAATCAGCCTTGTACTAGATAGTTGTTGCGCCACTTCACGCTTTTCCTACAGGGAAGCTACTATCTTTATTAGCGTTCACATTACTTTCGGCGCGAATAGAAAATTGAAATTAGCTTTAAGGTCTCCGCTTCTAACGGCATGGCGCCACGAATATTGGTTATTGTATAAACTGGAAAATGTGAAAATCTTACTTAACAGCATTTTTTCAAGCTGCGCCTTTGACGGTCTAGGGTGGTAGCTTAAAGTATGCGTTTACTTAGTATTAGAAAAAAATAAAGTGGAATCGTGTGTTGACAGCAACCCACATACAAACCTAGCCAGCGCACTGCAAACGATGCGATCTTGTTAAGGCGCCACAGGAAATTATTACACGAAGCAGTTGCATGGACGCACGTAGTAGCCAGAACGATTACATTTCATATGATTTTACACTATGAGACTACTTACAGAGAAATAGAGGGAGAGAAAACCATTTTCAAATTATGATGAAGCCGTGGTCGATTGCTTTGGGTCCATTTTACAATATCTAAAAATTTTTTCAAATTGATATTTCATATCAAAGTGACCTCACACCTACGGTGGCACCGCTGTGGAAGTCATCAGTTTTTCAGCTATGCATTAAAGTTAGAAATACAAAGCAGATTTAAACAAAAAAAATTGGCGCTTTTAGAGGTTTTCGATTTTGTACAATTTAAACTATTTGCATTTAGCTATCTTTTGCATGTTGCTTGCTAAAGTAATTTTCTTATAGTTTTTAATTTCAAAACATTTAATATACATAAATTAATAGAAATATTTTTTTAATCTTTTTTGCAGTGCGTGAACCCGAAGGAAGCTCATTTGCCCGCCATATTAACCTGCAGTTAACGTATTCATTTCAGAATAACGCCCAAAATCCTATGCACATGAATGGCAATTCTAAAGGATTATACCCAACGCATGGTGAGTTTCTCAAATTTATTAGCTTACCTCATAAAAGTGACCGGTGAGAAAATAGTAGATCTTGTCGGAAAATTTCTGAACCAGAAGCTTGGCGATATATTTTCGGTTTCATAGACGCTTGTCGGCAACTATGACATTTATTAGAGAACTGAAATACTATTGACAAGCGGAAATACTGGAATACGGTTGTCTGAAAAATAAGTTGATTGTTATCACTCTGACGAAATTATCGCAACAAAAGCGGGGAAAGTAAATAGCTGCTTAGGAAAGTTTTAATTGGGGAGTTTTTGGAATTTTTTTTTTCATAGTAATTGCACGAAGGTGTAATATTTGCCATTTTTACGATTCAAATTTAATAAATTTTAAATAATTTAAAACGAAATGAATGACTTATACTACAAAATTAATGTATTGTCAACAAATATTTAAAAAGCCGGCAACAACATTTTTTCACTTTTTCTATTTAATTTGTCGTGGGTTGAAAATGTTGGTGACTATTTTTTTTTGTATAAAATCAAACTCCACCCGAATTGTCGATTTGTCACGGACAATACGGAGAATGCCTGCCGTGATTCATATAAGAGCTTTCCTGCCGTCTCACTGAAACCACAGAGACAGAGGCTTATGAGTTAAAAACTAGACTCAAATACAAGTTTCAATCACAGTACAACTAGTTTACTATTTTTTAATTTGTAAAAATATATATATTTAAATGTTTTCTCTGCTAATATACATACATATATTTTTTATTTATATTTTGCCTATTTTCCGTTTCTTTTGTTTCCTTTTTATTACTCCTTTTACGATTTTTATTGCGCTTTCCTGCCTTTTTCGTCACTTTTTTGCTTTTTAAAAGTTTTTAAAAATCAGTTCCCTTCCGATCAGTCTTTGCTTGGCGTGTAAGCTACCTGGAATGAATAGTTTAAGAGGCACAAGATAGGCTATGTTCATGATATCCCTTAACCTCAGAAATTATCGCTTCGTATCTGAATAGATGGGAAGTGTGGAGAACTTCTGGGATTAACTATATGTTAGTAGTTCTTCGGGTTAAAAACTGTTGAATGTAAATGCCATTGATGGCGGCGTCTTTTACCTTTCTAGTGTTCAGGAAGATGAACATACTTTTTATTCTGTACCTCATTTGAACCGATTTCAAAAAGAAAAATTTAATTTTCAATTCACTGAAATACCTTTTTATATTATACGTATAGATATTACCCCTAACTCCGTGAACCAATTTCAGTAACTCTTGCTTTATTAGTAAAGTATAGTTCATTTTAATTTGATTCAGCTCCAAAGACTGGATTATGAAGAAACTAAGTAGAATCCTGAATGCTGATGAACATATAATCGTAAACATGGAATCAAGTCTTTATAAACAAGTATTTTCGATTAGATGGACTGGCAGTAGTATTTTGCAAGTTCTGTTTCTGTGCTTTTGCGAAATAAACAAGATGGGTGAATAGAGTCATTGGATGACGATCTATAAAAGATCTAAATTTAAAAACAAAAATATTTATTTTTTTTATAATATTAACTTAATCGAGCACTTCTTTCCTTTTATTGTATCATTTTAGAATCATCTATGGATGAAATCTCACAGGACTCCAGTGTGCATTGTATGCAAAGTGAAGTGTGACTGGAACATTTGAACCACCACTAAAGCGGACGTACCCTTGTTTACGTATAATGGTGGCATCGGAGAGACACACACATGAACGTACACATTCATTTGAAAAAAAGAGTTTGTGTATAAAAATTACAAAATGAAAACTTAACCCAGTAATGTTACAAAAAACTAATATAAAAAAATTAAAAAACGTCCTAACCTAGTCAAAATTAAAAAAAAAAAAATTATGCAAATATGCTAAATGAAAACGTCCAAAACAAGGATTAAACTGTAAACGTATTTGGTAAGCAGCGACAGCTCTCTATATTTTCTGTAAAGCGAGGCTGTAATGTATATGCATTTTTTTCTTAAATCCTCGTAGCTAAAAACGAAAGTTCAAGTAATTTCTCTATTAAAATACCAGTATTAAATGCTAAAAATATTTTATAAAATTTTTTTTTTAAATAACCTCTAACTCCAATTTGCAACTGTTTGTGAAATCCTTTGAAACTTTCACAAAACACTTCGAGTTGACTTAAAATTTGCGACTTTTTGAGGACAAGAACTGCTGGCTATTTTGGTCTTAACTTTAGCATCCCTTTTAGTGAATATTGAATTCAAAAATAAAAATTTTGTTTGAAAAATGCTTAAGTCAACTTGTAAGTTGTTTTTCACAAAGCACATTTACTTCATTTCCAATGAATCGCAACAAAATTTTAATAAACTTGCAAGCCTAAGCAAAAATTCACAACGTGTACTACGAGTATTTACAAAAGAAATTGAAAAAAAAAACTAAAACCACTTCAGTCGAGGTGTCTGCGCTCAAAGTTTGGCGTCTGCGCCGATGCAGGGTTTCCATTTCAATGTCAAAAGTTAGTTTATTTTCATAAATAAATAAAATTATAGCATTCCTTACTGTTTATTTAAGTTTTTATTAGAATGTATTTTAAATCAAATTTTTTTTTAATTTCGCAAAACAAAGAAAGCAGCAAAGAAAATTAGATATAAGAAGAAGCAGATACTAAGATATGACCCTGTAGATTAGCTTCTACTCGTACTAGCACCTGAAAAAATGAATAATATAAATTAAATATAACACACACTCGAACATTCCTGAACTGTATATAATTAGATATGATATTATATAGTATATAGAAAATAGTCTAAGTTTATATCTTTAAGTTTTCTTTTTTGTTCGTTTTTGTGAATTTTTTTTAGTGTCTCTGTATGTACCTTCTGTATTTGCAAAACCTTTCAATCACACAACCAATTATATCTTGTATAGTATTTACATATGTATATATAAGTGTACATACATATTTACCTAAACTACTTATCGCCTTTTAAGTAATTTAAAATACAAACATATACATACTACATACATACATAAGCTATTGTAAAATATTTAATGTAACGCTAATACATTCTAATTTATGTATACTTATTATGGTATAAAAACTTGTTATTGTTTATTTCTTGTTTTTTAAATTTGTAAACAAATAAAAAATGCTCTAATTTATAAATATCTCAGTTACTCTAAAAAACAAAAACAAAACAAAAACACGTTCTATTAAAATCTATAAATTGTAAATAGAATATACTTGCCAGCATTAAAATTAAAATGATATTAAACAAATTGTAATCTAAAATCTAAATAGTTAACACAAATTATAAAGCTAAAAAACGAAATACCGAAAAAATATTAAAACAATTTTTAAATGAAATATTTAAAACAAAAATGTGTTTTCTTATTTTGAAAGGAGTAAAAATAGCGAAGCAAAATAAAAATATATTTTGCCTCTTAATCCAGTGATTTTTTATAACAAAATTTGACCACGATTTATAAGGGCAAATTTCAAAAAAAAAAATACGTAGGTCATCCTTCATTAACACCTCCCAATCAGAGTTTTTTTTCGAGTGAAATTATGTGTTCGCCGTTGCATTATATTTAGGAAAATTTAAGAAATTGCATACTCAAAATCATATATCAATTTCTGGAAACTCTGCAATGATTAACTTTAATATATTTGTACAAATATCAATGAACCAACTGAACTCGTCGATAATATCTTGAAGATATAAAGCTTTGTTGCTTAAAAAATATGGTTATCTATAAAACATTACACTTTAAATCGCCACTATCCAAAACAATTGGCAATGATACCTTCGGCAAACAAATATTTCTTACAAACAGTAGGTGAAGCAAACTTCCGTAGAACTCTTCATTTTTCTTGAAATTAAGAGAAACTAATATGTTTATGAAAATTTGTTTGAGAGCCATATATAAAAAAGATTTTCAACGAATAACCTGCCACAAAAAAAACGACCTTTCGATGCATCCTAATTAATTTCAAAACTTGTTAATATCAATGTCAAACAATGAAACTGAGACTTTAATCAGAAGAATTTTGGAGAAGAACTAAGGTTAGGTTAAGTAAAGTAAGGGTGACTGTCTCGGGGATCATAAACACTGTCCTATGTGATACCACATAATTTGTGAACGATCAGTATTTCTTAGTCGACGAAACGTTTTGAGTCGATCACAAAACTTCAAATACTACTTATTTCTACTCCGGACAGCACCTCAGGGTGGAGCTTTCTAGATAGGCCTCGAATAACTTTAAGTTATAAGAAACTTGCAATAGCGCATGTCATTATTACTGGCCAGCGCTCGCTGAGCTGGCATGACTGCAATCTAATAAAGAGCGAAAAACCGGTGGACAGGGGTATGCTCGACTGCTACTTATTTAGTGTTTCAAGTGTGCTAATTGTAGCTGGTTCATCAGCCACGAAGTTGTCCTCGATATTGGCATGTCCAGGAACCCATAAGAGTCCTAGGTTCTTAAAAATATTATAATTCATTGAAAAGGGCGGTCAGATATACAACAAGCAGTTTCGAGTAAATCTCCATTAGATCCCTGAAGCTGCTTAGTTTTATGAGTGAATATTCACTTTCATGTTTGACGTTGCACGCTTGAGCAGTGAGTCCACCGATTGTCTGATGATCACAACATCTACCACCAACTCAGCTATGATAGAGAGCTCTTGGAGAAGAGCACTCCATCAATTCTGCTTACGACTTTCGATCCACCCCCCCCCCCCCCCCAAGTACCCCGCCCGTCCCAGTCTTCTTTTGACAAAATACCAGTGGAGAAGGAGCTCTTTGGAGCCGATTCGGTGACATAGCGCCGTTTCTTCTTTTGGGATGAAGTTTAAAAGCATTGAGAATGTGAAATGAGAGGTTACAGTGTCAACCAAGACGAGTCGATGTAACAGGCGTGAGTGACATGAAAATATGTGGACATAGTTCGTTAATTTTGAACAAAATTCAATTTACGACTTTGGGAAGAATTTGTAAGTTGGTTAGGCTATCCAAAATTGTCCAACATTTTATTTGTGTGTTTCAATATGCTTTTGTATTTATTTGTGCCAGTTAAAAGGTAGTATTTCTTGTTTCAAAAACAATCTTTGTCACATTGTATTTTTTCCCAAATGTATTTATTTATTTCACTATTACTATTATCAATCAAATGTATCGATTGTGCAATGAGATTTGTAAGCCAATTGGTCTAAATATACAAATTGTGTGCATCATTCGTATTTTAATAAAAGTATGCTCATTTCCGGTGAGGAATGCCTGCATTCATAATATACTTCTATGTATGTATGTTTGTTCGTTATATTTTTCTTTTTATTGCAACTGTTTTCATTTTTATTGAGTCATCATCACACAGCCTCTGCATTGCTGCCTTTACATATCGCAGACTTGCTGTCTTCTCTCTACCAACCTACAAAAGTGGCAATACGAGTATTAAACAAAAGTATCCCTTCAATTGCAAGTCATGCGAATGAATTCTAATGTACTCAACAGCAAGCCGTGTCTTTCAACGGCGAGACCTGCTGCATTCATTGCAACAGCAGCGGAGGTCGGTATTTATTTTATTTTAATTGAATTATAAGCCTAGATTATGTGAAGATTTCCTGCGGATTGCCCAACTGGCTGGTTGGCCAAAGGCGAAAACTATGTACGTATGTATGTGCGTTGTAAGTGTGGCGGAGCAACGCGAAGTGGGAGAAGAAGAGGAAGAGGAAAAAGGTTGCCTCCACGCTTGACGATCACGCCAGTTGCGCCAAGTGATTTTCAACTGCAACTTCAGAGTATAAATATGTATGTACATATGTATGTATTTAAGAGGGCAATATGTTTCCATGTTTTGAACGAAGAAAATAAAAAAATAAAAAATAATAAAAATCAACAATGCATGCTGGGTAAGATGGACATGCTGGATGTTTGTGAATCAATTTGTGAATAAACACGACAATCTCGCAATCATCAACTTCAATATTATTGATCATTGATCATTGGGCACAACAACAACGGTGAGTGCGTGCGATGTTTCGACAGTCAGCGAACTGCAATGCTAGCCAGCTATTAAGATGGCTCTTTAATACCCTTCATAAATCATTGAGCTTAATTTTTGGGTAGGAGAATTAATAATTTCGCAATTCCTTTGGATTCGACCACTGGATAGTTGAATATAATCACTAAATAGTATTACAACACTTTACAACGCTAACAAATTTTGAGGTTACTGATAAATGGCGTACTCGCAACATAAACACTCATAGCTCACTGCTTTACCAGTTAGCAATTCATCAAAGTCAACTTATTAACTGTTTGATTACACACCGTGGATACGCCCTTATTTACTACATACATATGTATATACCCTCAGCAGCCCGATCTTATGGTAACTCTAGAACCTTATCGAAAGTTCTCGATGGCGAGAGTTTAATTTTTGATTTCTAGAAACAGCTGTCATTATTCTATGCGTTAATTCAGTGCATCATACGTGAAATAAAAGTTTCTACTTGTTTATTAATTTGTAAATGACATTTTTACACTTAACCTTTATATTATAATATTTAGTTTTTGTTTGATAAACATATAAGTATGTACCTACATATTTCTTGCTGTAAACTCTTCACTTCTGGTGCATTTTTAGAAATATAGAAAGTATAAAAATATGGATCTGAAATAAAAAGTGTATTCGACAGTATTATTTAAAAAGATATTTTAAAAGTTTGCTACCAAATTTTACAAAAATTTGTATTTTATAAATTAGGGAAAGCAATATTTCGTATTAAATGGTACCCATCAAATAAGAAAAATGTTGCTTCACTTCGTTGATTTGTACTAATAGTCTGCGTTTTTGACTATTTTTTCAAAATCATTCAGCAGAATTCGGATATATGTATGTACATATAGCGCAAGATGAGAGAGAAAGACGTCCGATTTCTATTTAATCGGCCGCTTAGAGCTTTTGAGACCTAAATAACAATCGATTTCCTTTTGGATTAATATATTTGTATTGTGGGCAGTGTCAACAGCAGTGAAGATTTATTTTTAAAAATCAGAGTTATTTCCAATAATTTATACGAATCTTAAAGTGAAGATACTAAACTAAAAACAAAATGACAATTAAAAAAATATTCACAGTGAACACGTCTGCTAGCATTTGAAGATTTTCTTAAAAATTTGTCTAACTAATATCTTTAACTAAACACACCTTCTTTTTGCCCAACTTAAAACAAATTGTTTGGAACAAATTTTCTACCAAATTAACTTACATAAAATTCAGGAATTTTAACACGAAATATTACTTATAAAGAAAAAGAATTTCATATAGTATTTAAAATCGGTTAAAAACTACGATCTATAAACGTTAAGTAATTCATATGTATACATACATACATCCATATATTACTGACCAATTTTGGATTGAATTTTAAAAATTTCTTTTAAATTCTGATCAAAAATCGAAGCTTTTATTTATACATCTGAATTCAGTTACATAATAAAATGTATTTTTATAAAAAAAATTACAAAAAGGATTTAACTTGTAAAAACGTGCCAATATGTATTTTAAAAAGCCTCCACGAATTATTTTTTGCTCCGTAGTATTATATAACATTCGCAAAATTTCTTGCAAATCTTATTTATACATTTTTCTTTGTTTCACATTTTGTGCAAATAATTACGATTTTACAATACAAACAAAATTGAAAAAATTTTCAAAAAAATCTACAAAAAATATTTTTATTTTTTGTAATTCTTGAAGATCTAATCTTCAACTAATAGATTTTTCAACAAACATTTGTGGCAGCAACGAGTTCTTCATCCGGTAACTTTTATATTGCTTTAAGACCACCAATAAAGCTGTAGTGAAAAATAATTTTTTTGTTGATGCTGCTCGATACGTATGATACATATGGATACGAGTAATAGAATAAAATTTAAAAAATTTTCTTTTGTTTACATATAGTATGTACATACTTCAATGTGACATTACTAGTGCGAAGAAATACCAGAAAGCTGAAGTTTTAGAATTAAATTTTCTGTATGTATTTAACGAACTTATAAATTTTATTAAGCAACCTCAAAAAATAGTTTTTTTATTGTAGGTTTTAATAAATGTATGAATGTGCCATTTTCTTCCGGTCCATTTTTTTTACAAACAAATCAGTATAAATAAAGCCACAACGAACTACCTGCCGAGTAGCATTTTATGAAAGGTATAAATAAACTGTGCAGAAGCTACTAAATAGCAATATCCATGTCGGCTCTTATCGCGTGACGCGCTGCATTTGAACGTTACAGCAACCGTGTCGGACAGGACATGCGCTTGATATCATCTGTTGTTTAACCAAGCGAATAGCCAGCCAGCTTGACTGCCTGATTCGCTCACTGGCTCACTAACTTAAGTGCGCAGCTTCGGCCAACAAATGTATGGCAAGAAATGGAATTGAAACTTTTTTGCATATCTGCTGCGGCCAACAGAAGATTCAACAATTTCCATCAAACTGAGTGGCAGCACATACAGAGGTATAAAAATGAATGTACATACATGCATACTTATTTAGGTGTATATGATATGTGTTTACATACATATGTATGTATCGATGTGCGTGCTTTTAAGGTTTGAGCAAGGCAAGGTGACTTTTGTTGCACAACAAGCACTGAGTTTCATGTGTGTATGTATGTGTAAATGATTCACTAACAAATTTGGCAGAATTCACTTTTTTTTAACAAGTTCTACAATATTCAATTTAGTTGTTTTTCATATTTTTGTATGGTTTCGTTTCATTGCTTGTTAAAAGATTATTGATTTAGCCACGTCCGCGAATAACCCATCGCTATTCTTATGTTCCCTCCCTTGCCATGTCACAGTTTTTTCTTCATATTTTAAACTTTTCTTTCATACTCGTATGTACAATACATTCATCTTCAACCTTGTACAAACATCAACAAATCGTCATCATTAATAATAATCGTCAGCAGGGCATAACGATCTTTTCTCACTTGCAGCATCGGCGGCGATTGTCAGTTTATCAACAGCAACTGTCCAACACTGCACTGACAACAAAGTTCTGAACAAGTTCCAATATATGGGTATGCGCATACGAGTTGTATTTATATTCCAATTGCAAACAATTCAATTTGAATTGCTTCTCTTCTTCTTTCTATTTAAGATGGTTGCGATTGCTGATCTTGCAATACACATACAAATGTTTGTACCCAATAGGAAAATCGTTGTTGCACATCTGATTTTAGAGCGCAAACTAAAAACTCATAATCAAAAAGAAACTCATCCGTGGCGCATTGCAGGAAGTGTAAAGGAAGCTCATAATCGAATTGACACGAAAATGTTAAATTCAGCACTCTACTTGTAGAGCTCCTTCGAAGTGCTATTGATGCACTCCATTTCCGATTGGGTATGTATGTACATACAAGTAGTATCCATTTAATAAAAATACAAGCTTATAGATCTTGCTGTTTGAGTAATATGAATGATGTGTTATATTTGCCAATCGGATGTGTGTTTACGGTCACGGGAATGCGACATTCCCCCCATATCTCCATTTCAACATCTGCATTTTTATTTACATGTCAAAGCGCTACATATCAACTCTTTCCATCCTTGTGCACTTCCCCTTTGCTTCTATTTGTTCGAGTGCTTAGTGCCTAAGGAGTTGTGTCCACATTTTTAATGGGTTTTTTTTTGTGTTCGTTCCAAAAATGAGGGATCACTTGCAGTTGCGAAAAGGCAGTGTAGCAAATTCAGTTTATAAACGTTTTTAGTTGGAGTTAAAGGAAAATTGTATTATGTAGCCCGATTGGGCAAAATTAACTAGAACTTTCGATTTTTCGAAACGGCACTTAGTATTGTATTTCGAATTAGTAACGGGCTGATTCACAAATTCATTTCGAGCTAATGATACAAAGCTGGTTACATCCTCTTTCCATATGATTGTTTCAACCTTGCGGTCTTTCTTTTGTTAGCATCTTCGAGTTGATAAACTCCGATGCAGGTTCGTTGTCATCTATGCTGTTTGGTCATATCGAAATTATCCACCAACACTCTGCAATCATCAACGCTCCTAGAACTGGCTATGCTGAAAATTTAAAGACCGTCTGATCAGCATGGGACTATTATATTCTATTCGTTCTTTACTACTCTGAACTGAATCTGTCCCAAGCTTAGGTTTTGCAGCAATTGTAAAATTTTTTTTTTTTTGTAGGAAAAACTCGGATTTTAAAGAAAGTTAGAAACGGACCGAAATAGAAACAGAAAACTTTACCAAAGAGTGACTCAAAGTTTCACACATGTAGGAATAAAATTTGAAAGGTTGAGGCTGATATTCGGAGCACATTTAAGGCCCATTTAGACATCGCCTTATTAAGTCAATTAGTAAATTTTGTATTTTCAAGATACAAGTACACAATTTGTTATTTGTCCTGTATGAGAGCCGCTTTTAATTATGGAAATCTGTGTGAAGATGAAGATGAATATATTAAAAATTCACTCGTTTGAATGCTGGCCTAACTATTAATATTTAAGTGAGCTTTGTCTAATCCACAAGACGATTTTTCACATAAGACTGTGTGAATGGCATAAATCTATATCCAATGAAATGATTGGATCTTTGTTAAAGTCTCGTTATCAAGGGATAAGTCTATTAAAATCCCGTTATTGTAGCTTGTTAACTCCCTTAAGGCTTTGTTTTGTTCTTGCCATTATAAATGAGCTGGAGAGAATCCCAGTCGGGTAGAAAATGAGCCTCATTATGAAAGCGATGTTATTAGAACTAACGACGAGGTGACTGAAGTGGATAACAGTCTCAATAATGAAGTCTCAAAGATAAATTGGATCAAGTTTTAACGAGCAGCTCGCAATTGTCCAATAATCGAAAGGCATACAATTTATCAGAAGGCTTGGTAAAAGAAATTGATAGTTTTTGTAATGAGGCGATAAAAGCTCTGTCCTACAGAGATTTAACTTATTGTCGACAATCCAACCAACAAGTGTTCTCCACTGCAAATTTTAAATGATACAAATTTAGGTTCAGGTTGGAAAATAACACACTTAAGGCTTTTATTTCTTTGAGTTGGCATTTTGATCAAAATAAGGAATAATTCTGCATCGTTCAAAATGGGATGGATGATGTATTTAATTTTTACTTGATGTATTTCTTTTTTTACTGAATGGTAATATATTAATATATAATATTGGTCTTAAACAGTGATTAAAAATAATTTGACTTTATGTAGGTGCATTTGCTTCTGTACCAAATATGCATATGTATTTGTACTTGACGTATAATTTATTTTGTATGTGTGTAATTTTACGTTTATTTCCTTTTTTTCTTAAAAAAACCAATAAATGTACATGATTTATAACAAATCGTTCTTCTTTGTTATATTAATGTTATTTTGTATACTTCCATAATACAACGATTACAGACGTATTAAATTTTTTGGCAAATTAATCGAAAATCCCGTGATCAACAAAACTCCCAAAATTCAGCGGATATGTCATTCAAAATTTAAATTCTACAAGTATTTTAAAAATCTATGAAACGAATATGCTATTTTTTTTTTCATTCAAAATTTCTACAATTTGCCCCACAGTTGAGCAAACTCAATAAAGCGTGAATAAGATTGAACGGGCGAAGTGCATCATTTTTCAAAATCATTCAAACACTTGTTAAATATTTTCTTAACCGATTGAGTTGTATTCACAATACAGTGAAAATATTTATATGCCGTCGCAACACAAAACCAAAACAACAACACCAACTAACAGTGATATGCCCATGCCAGTCAATTTACGAACAGATTTTTAAGCATGTTGCACATAGACAAACAGCTTGCTGCTGCTGCCACCGCTGACATTGCCGTTGGTGATGATGGAGGTGGTGTGGTTGTGGTGATGGTGATGGTGGTAGTGTTGCTGCTGCTGCTGGACACCTTATTGATGTTGCTGCATGCGGTACAAGTATGTATGTAGCTGCTGTTGCTGCTATTGTTGTAAATGCTGGGCACGCCACAAACGATCAACATCAACCTAAAGCGATTGCGATTGCAATTGCGATTGTGAAGCTGTAGCAAATGAAGATATAAAGATGGAAATGAAGATGTGTAGATAGATATGACGATGGCAATGCTGTGCAAGCTGAAGTTGCAGATAAACTTGTTGATTATTATTGCTGTGAGAGTACTTGTGCTCTTATACATATGTACATGCAAAAGGAAACTAAACGATTTGTTGCAGCTTTGGCAGCAGTCATACATGATTCTCTCTTATTGTATGTTTAATCATCGACACTTTGCATCAACGCAATGATTCATTACTCATGAGCTGTGTGCCATTCATCGCTAGCTGCCTGACTTACTGACAAACTGACTGACTCACTGACTGAATGACTTGTAGCCAGACTCGCCTGTATGTAAATATGTATGTATATGTGTGACCATAAGGCTGCCGAGAATGCCGCAGTCAATTTGTGAGTGAGAGTTTGATTGTGTGAGTGATGAGCTCAATAATGAGTGTGGAAAGACATTCGTAACTGATAGCTCTTGGAATTTATACTCATCCTTTGTTCCAGCCAACACCAGCTATGATGAGCGATGTCTGAATATTGCAACATTTTTCATTTTTTTACAACAACTCAAATGCCGAAAATTATATTGCATTTGAAGTACCTAGCAGTAAATGTTGAAATGTTGTGCTTGACAAAGTACATAGCTCCGGACTAGGTGGCTTTTATTGTACAAAAACTAATTTGGTTGTGTGTAAGGTTAATGTCTGCAAAAAATTTATGCAAAGGTTAGGAGTTGCTGCGTTTCTTGCTCTTAAATGAAATACACAATTTGTAGTTAGGGCACTCTTTTCGGGAGGGTAAGTGCAGCAGACTATCCGAGTATACAAGTATGTAACACAAACTCGTGGCAGCAAAGATCGTGTGCTTCAATCTTAACTGCTGAGGTTAGTAAAATTAGATCCGATTAGATTCGAATATATTAGATTATGTTCCATTATATTCGATTAGATTATACAAGATTATTTACGATTACATAATACTATATTCGATGAGAGTAGATTGGACTAGTTTAAATTGGATTAGATTGATTCGATTAGATTATAATATATTGTGTTAGATTACATTAGAGATGCTTATTTGAGATTAGATTACCTATATTGGATTGAATTGAACTAGATTTCATTAGATTTGAATGGGTTAACTAAGGTTAGATTGGAAAATATTAGAAGCTGGTTAAATTAGTTGATATAAGATTAGATTACATTACATTACATTAGATTAGATTATATAAGATTACATTATTAGATGTAATCAGAACATAATTACAGTCGATCTCTTTTTAACGCGGTTGACCGTGACACTAATTTGTAAGCCTAAAAAACAGCGTAAAAATAACTACATCTCAGTGCAAATTTGTTTATTCGTAAATATTTTGCAAAAAATCCGCGCAAAAATAGAATTCCGCGTTAAAATCACCAAGTTTCCACCCGAAACCGCAATTTGGGAAAGTAGACAATTTCATTACATATCTACATTTTCGCTATGCCTTGATTCATATTAAGAAACCTCTGTTTTAAAGGTTTTTGACAAAAAAATCATAGTAAGATCACCTATAACTTCAATTACATTAAACGACGAATAAATCCATACTTCAGTTCTTAAAATAATCTGCTAATAATCGCTGAGGTTTCTCTTTTTCCATGTCGATATATAAATCCCGGCAGCACTCCATAGCATTTTTAAAATCTCGATGCAATTTCGCTAAACGTTTTTCATAAGCGCTTGCAAAACGCGTTAAAAATAAAACAAAAGAATGAATCAAGAACCGCGTTAAAAAAGTAAAACTGCGTTAAAAAAAAAGCAATGGAGGGTTGCGGAATAATTTGTGATCAAAAAATCCGCGTTCAAAAAGTAAAACCGTGTAAAAAGAACCGCGTTAAACGGAGATCGACTATATATTAGAAATATTTAACTAGATTACATTATATTATATTAGATAAAATTATATCACATTTGAGAGGATTAGATAAGCGTATATAATATTAGATTTGATTGGCTTCAATAAGAATATAATATATACATATATATCATTTATGATAATTGGATTAGATAAAACTAGAGAAAATTGTAATATATTCGGCTTAGCTTTTAGATTCGATTAAATAAGTTAAGAGTAAATTAAATAAACCTTGACTAGATCATATTTTATTTTCTATCCGTTAAACATGAGTTTTCTTCTACTAAGTGTGGACACAAACAGACTATTTGTTTTATGGTTTTTTTTTTTAGTTTTCCTGCATATGTTTTCCTTTCTAAATTCTTCAAACCACCAGTATTTCTCTATTAAACTTTGTGGTTTCACCCGTAAAAAGAGCGAAATACCTACTGTAATTGCATCAGTAAAAGCTATATGGAAAGGCCATCGACATTTTCCTTGCACCTAACAACTTTGTGTCTTATCTCTTTAAGCTCTTTCACCTTCCTTGAAGAGGTTGTACGCGAAAGAAATGCATAAGCCGTCGGTTGCACCTCGTGTCCAAGGTTTGCATCTTACGAAGGGTTTTTACTTGAAAGCTTTCTTGCTTAACCGCCTAACGTGAGCCTCGTTATCATTCAAACGGTTTACAGAGTCAAAACAGCAGACCAGGGTTAGCCCGCTCAGTTGTGGAGATGTTCATCAGAGACATTAAGTGCTAGATCACACTTAGGAAGCACAATGAGATTACGGCCTAGCTGAAATACTCGGAGATATATGGTTTTGAAATACGATTAGTTATTAAATCCAACATTTTCACCTATGCCCAGACTGGTACCGTCGCAAGAGGCGTTAGTCCTACATCATCGTTATAATAGATCGAATACCAACTGAGTATTCTCACATTCGCACAAACGCAAATTATATTTACAGGTACATATGTATGTATGTATGCAAGCTTGACTGCGTACTGAAAAGCGAAAATGAAACTGAAAATTTGATTGAATGCTTTTGTGTGGCGCAAATGATCGATTACAACAAAACTCAAAGGCGAGAGAATGCAACAAAAACGAAAGGAAAAACGCCACTACCAACAAAAGCCGCCGAAGAAATAAGGTCAACAGTGTGAAAAAATGCTTTCAACACCGCGAAAAAGGCGCGTACACGCAAATGCATACCGAATGCGAGGAAGACAAAGCGGAGCCAAAGCACTTTGCACTTTGCTGGAATTTATTCATATCGAACGAGTACGAGTAACAATGCAAACGAGTATATTACCACATATGCATGCGAAATTTATTGAAAGAAAATTTATTGAATTTTTCGCCTGACGCGCTGAGTGTTGGCATACAAAAACACCCCCTCCAACTGCAAATACTTATTTGTATATATTAAAAAGCGTTTTGACGCTGGCACACGAATCGCACGGGTCATTCAACGCATTCCATACCTCGTTTATACAAATAAACAAAACAAAACCAGAGCTAACTACTTAAAATGAAGATACCGATCAAATGATCGCCATAAGACGTAAGCGTGCAGGCGCATGAGCATAAGCAATCCTCGCAGCAGTTAGCGGGTGTGTGCGCTTGAATGTACATACATATGTAGGTGTTACCTCGGCGGGCCTGTGTGATCATTTGTTTTCTTCGGCCATAATAAACAGTCAAAGTTTTAGTGCTTCGTTGCTAATGTTGTTGTTTTTGTTATGGAAGTCTCAACTCACTGTGGTGTGGTCAGACAGGCCCCTTTGTCAGAGGTGATTTATGTCAAATTAATCGAAGCAACTTTTAATACTTTAATGATTCTGTACCACTTAAAAAGGGAGAAAACTTACTAACATGCATATATTTGTACATATGTATATACATACATACATGTCTGGGTATGAATAATCAAAGCAAAACTAAAACATATTGCCTACGTGTCTTTTGGATTAATATTTTTCTTATCTACTTCTTGTAAGTCAGGTATTACAAACATTTATACAAAATAAATGAGCCCATCAATTAATTCATTATTTTTTTGAAGTTCAAGATAAGTGAAAACAAAAACGTAGTTGTTGTTGTGTTACCGCTAAAGCTGCACTTTTATTCACGAAACCTTAGCTTAATTGGCTGCTACAATAAAGAAGCTGAAGTGATGAAAAGAAATACATTTTAGAATCAAGAAACATCAAATAGCGTACGTACTATAACCACATGTACATAGATGATTAATTTTCAATACAAGTTAT
The DNA here is from genome assembly GCA_963971545.1 of Philophylla caesio. Classification (NCBI taxonomy): domain Eukaryota; kingdom Metazoa; phylum Arthropoda; class Insecta; order Diptera; family Tephritidae; genus Philophylla; species Philophylla caesio. Next base: position 95,891,278 of record OZ020608.1, on the reverse strand, counting down.
ACACCTAGACTTGCCTGCAAAACACCGAAAAAAAATTTTTGCTACGAAAAATTGCCCGGAATTTTCTAGTAAAAAACGATTATTGGTTTCGGGATGCTAAAAAAACACTTTAAATAATCCCTCTTTGTGTGCTTTAACTATTCTATTGGCCTTTGTCTATTTTCGAAGCAGCATTTAAAAAGCTCAGCTTTGAAAAATAACCTGAAAATCTACAACGCGTTCAATGATTTTGAATCGAATTTTGAAGAAAAACTTTGCTCGTATTTTGAGTGTTCTTCAGCGCAAATGAAGTGAAACACGACGTGATTGCTAGATATCTATTAAAAAATCGAATGTATGTATATGAGGAATTCCATACTATTGTAATAATGTATTGTTCATGATTCAATTATAAAAGGTTGGATACTTATTGACATTTAAGTTTCCCGACTGCCTTGTAAGGTTGCATTTAGGAAGATCTGATAAAGGGGGAAATATTTTATCCCTTTTCGCGTAAAGGTAGTAGAAAAGTAGGTAACTAGTAGCGAAATGCGGTTTGTATATAGAATGAAACATATTTGCAGAAATTTGATATTTCAATTTAATATAATATAACCGAATATTCAAGCACACATGTATGTATGTATATACATAGCACCTTAATACAACAAACTATATAAACAAAAAACGTACATATGTGTGATTTAGAAGCAAATATTTTTTACATATTTTGTTAACAACAACAATGTGATTTCAAACTTTTTTAAGTTTTTACATGCAGAAAATAGAACTATCACATTTGGAAAGATTTTAATAATACATTTTTCTTTAATTCAATATCAATTTTAGCAACCAAAATAAGAGGAATCTATTAAAAGGCCAGTAACGAGGATTGTATACATATTTCCTTACATTCCAAACTTTTTTAAAAATATAATTACGATTTTTGTAGATCATAAAATTGTAAGATTCAAGTCACTAAAAATGTAACATTAGTTGTTCGAAAAAAAATTTTTTTATATGGAAAACACCACACAATACCTTCGTCAAAAAATTAACGCAATTTTTATTGATATACATACATCTGTTAGAAATCAAGTAAAGACTTTAGTCAAAACTGGTCAAAATACTAATAAATGTTCTTCTATTCGATATTTTAACTGTATAATTTTATGGTTGTTAATATTCATATTAATTTTTTTTTTTAATATTAAGTTATTTTATATAAAATATATACAGTAAAAATGTAAAAACATAAAATGCTTTCTTTGAAAAAAATATCAAACAAGACGATCTGACCTGGCCGAGAATCGAACCAACGACCAATCAATTTCATAAATTAAAAAAAAAATTTCAATTCCTGTTCGCTGCTAGATAAGCAAGGCTACTAGAAAACATACGAGAATGCCGTCAATTCGATTATTTAATGTAGGGCATGCTGAAATAATTTAAAAACTACAAAAAGGCAACAGTGTTGCCTGCCAGGCCATTTCACAAGAAAAGCACTAATTTCCACGTGTTTGATAACATTTTTTTTCTTAAATTAAAAGAGAGCAACACAGGTTACCTTAAGGCAGCGTGCAAGAGTGAGACAACTGCCTAATTATCCAACCTTGTATAATTGAATCATGCTAAAAACCAAATTTTTTTTCAAAATATTAGTTCTATCATATTCTTACATGTATTAAGCAAGCTTGCTCGTTGCTTGTTACAACTTATGGCTTAATACATGCATGCCCTCCGCGAAACACTTGGTTTTATTAGACATTGCTTTATGAAAAAATTAATATATCAGTCCCTGTAAGGAGACACACTTTAAAAATTGGTCAGTTTGTCCTTCTATCACAGATATAAAAAAAATTTTTAACTTACAAACATGATTTTTCAGTAAATTGATTTTTTGTTTATTAACAAAGGTATAAACAATTTTACTTTAACAAAAAAAGTAAAAAAAAGTTATAAAGTGTCTATAAAACAATACTTAATATTTTTTTGATGGAACTAATACAATGGCTTACGTCGAGACACCTTACATTTTTAAAGTTGCCTAACTTTTGAGGAAACAAATTTGTTTGCTCTATATTTCGTTAACAGACCTTTTGGGACCTCCTCTGCAACATATCCAAAAGTCGCGCAAAAGTAGGTTTTGACCAATTGGAATAGTGTTTTTTTTTTGTTTTTATACGGACGTTGGAAAAGCGCACTATCCAAGAAGTGGCCCGTATAAATCTTCGTATAAGCCGACTACCCGGGACTACTTACGCATTGCATCAGGGAGGGGCCATGACTTATATTATGCCTCTCTCCAAAACGCCATTTCCATACTCCCCCATCCAAGTTTGTGATAAGTGGTTCAGGAGCGTAGCACGTTATCCTGAATTGAAATAGTGTGGATTGCCTCATATGCATCTAGTCTGATTTGCCTTGTGGTTAATTTGAGTTATGTTGTATTTCGTTAAATTATGTAATATTTTGTTATGTTAAGTTAAGTTATGTTATGTTACGTTAAGCTATATTATGTCATGTGAAGCTATGTTATTTTGTGATCTGTGATGCGTTGTGCTGTGATGTTATATAATATTGTGTGAAGTGATATGTTGATGTGATGCGATGTTATGTGATGATTTGGCGTGATATGATGTGTTTATATGACGAGATTTGTCAATGTAGCGTGTATTGCAATGTTGTGATGTGATATGATGTGTCGATGTTATTTGAAGATTTTTGTAAATTAATTTTTGTGTTTTCTACAAGTATTTGTTTTTCAGTATTATCTACACGCTTCCATATCACGAAGCTTCACCTCTATCGCTTAGCTGCCTGGGCTCAAAGGTTTGGTACATTATTAAAGCCTGGAAAGCATATCCTGGAAATTCCATAACAAGGTTCAGGTTAAAGTCCTTCTTAAGTAGAACAGATAAAGTTATGTAAGAGCTTTCGTTTGGTTGTTGTCATTAGAAAAATAAATTGATTTACCCAAAGTTTTTAAGCCTACAAATAAAATATACAACCATGATGAAATTAGTAGAGGTTTCCCTGTCTTTTAAATCTCAAAAGAAAATCTCGATTGGGTATTACAAGAAGATAACATCGATATTGCAAGTTCCAAAAAACGCGTGTTTAAACTTAAAAATAATTCATACTTGAAAAGTTAACATTGTACCGGCGTGTTCCCACTTGCTCAACGGCAACATTAAATGCTGCAAGTATCAATCGTATGAATGCTTAATTACCCAATTAATGTGCGATGCGTGGCAACATGTGGCGACATGTTGCAACTGCCAAAAAGAAGGCTAACTTTGGCACTCATTAAAATGGCCAGAAAATACATACAAACAAGCCCAACAGGCAGAACCTACAAACTACAAGGGAGCTGATACAAGAAAGAGAGGCTAACAAGAGTGGACTAAAATGTCAAGATGCCACACAACAGGCCACAAAGACAAATGCCCAAAATCGACTAAGTTTTGTAGTTGTGGTAGCCAACATTTTTTGTTTTTTTTTCTATTTGGGGGCGAAGCATCTGCATATGAAACATATGCAACCACCCCGAAAGAGGCTAATAAAGCAAATCTTGTTGACAAGATTCGAGGCGACAAACCGTAGCGACAGCAGACATAACATCAACGACAACACAACAAACAACAGCAACAACATACAGCAAGAGAAAATGTGCAGAAGTGTAAAAAGCAGCAAGAACATGAAAGTGCAATGGCAACAACAATACAAAGTGTTATTGATGAACGACGTGTTAAGCTTTAGCACCAATACTGCTTTTGTTATTTTTGTGTTGTGGTTGTTTTATTATTTTTTTTGTGTTTACGTCTACCTAAATGTACATATGTATATACATACACACATACATAGATATTGTTGATCACTAACCGCTGACTACTGACTACTGACTGTCGACTACTGACTGCGTCTGTAACATGGAAATTTCGCCAATTAACACCTTGCAACATGTTCGGCACATTTTTCCTGCGCCTCTCAAATACTTTCAATTTACATACGTATCTACATATGTATGTGCGTGTGTGTGCATATTGAAGGGGGGTATTGGACGCGTTAATTAAAATTAAATTGCCGCATGCGTACGTGGTGCAGCAGACGCTGGCGTTCAGTCGCCAGTCGCGACGTGCTTTATTGGTCGCAAATAATTTTAAACAAACTTGTATGTGTATAGGTAAACAATTGGGTATTGGCAATTTTATTAAAATAATACAGTTACACATACATATGTATAAATACATGAGGCATTTTGCTCTGCATAAACATTTAATAGCATTAAAAGGCAGCGTAGGAGTTCGCTAATGGAACGGCTCGCTGTCTGAAATATTCTTGGACGCCAACAAATTTGCGCATGCGCCACAAGTTACACGCAGCCTACAGTTTGAAATAAAGCTAGACGTTGCAGAGTTTGTTTTTTGTTTGCTCTACCTGTTAAATGTCCAGAAGACACTTTTTAGAACACGCACATTTAAAAATGAAAAAAAAAAATAAGGTAAGCACGATACAGTCGATTTTTTTTTATTAATGAAATAAAGGAGCAGTAAAGTGTGCCGGTGAATGATTTTTTAATGGTAACAAAGACATTCTAAACTCATAATTCTTAAGTAACTTAAACTTGAAGTAACATTTTTAAATATTTGATTTGTCTGACTTGCTGCCAAAGATAGTTACTAAAACTTCTGATGCAATGATAGCTAGAAGAACTTTTGTGAAAATTACTATTAAATTCTATGTTCCATCCACATAATAACGTAGAAGACGATTATTTTTAAGATTTTATTAATGTGCTACTTAAGTAGATAAAACAATATTTTGGGCAGCTGTCAATGCAAATTAAATACTTTCACAATTATTTACTATACAAAAAATGTCCTGAAATCGCTTTAATAAAAGGTCGTGATGCTTTTTCTACAATAGCCGGGTGCCTTAAAAAATTACTCAGATTAAAAAGCAGCAATTTTTTTTTATTGAAGGCGACAGTTCTGACAAGTAAAGGTGTTACAGGATGACTAATTTGGCCATTGCGCCAGTTGCCGAAAATAATTGCGCCCGTTTGCTCTACAGAACTGCTTCGGATTATCGCAAAACATCTCGAGTATCTAGTACCTAGTAATATCGTATTTCTACGCCCGAGTTCTGCGCGATATCAGATTTTTTTCTCCATCCGTACCTGGGCGGCAATATAGATAACCTGTAGTTCCCTAACGAGAACTCGGCCCTTTACCTTCTCTAAATAGTTATTATCGTACGATTAATTTAAAAACTAACCATTCTGTCGAACAAAGTTGTTGTTCACACTTCAGCAATTTTTGCTGCACACTCCAATTTATACACACACAAGTATGCAAATGAACCGGTAGGTAATACTGCCCTACAGGTAGGGATATCAAGTTTTTGAATAATTTTTAATATGTATAATTCGAAAAAAGTTTCGTATCTATCTGAAAATGGTTACTTTATGTTGTCTTAAAAATTTTACGAAAGAATCGTTTTTTCTTTATAGAAACCCATATATTTGTATCTTACAAAATTTTAATTTTTAACGAGTATTCGGTGTAGATGAGATCTGTAGTGAGTATTTGTATATCATTATTAATAAAATATTGAAATGAAAGATTAATATTAAAACCGGCCGAAATCAAGAGTATAAAGTAATAAGCAGGCGTTAGATGAAGTATAGATCTATGTAACGCTGTGCGTGGCGATAGTTGTGTGACTTCTTCGTGAAAGGCGTTTTATGGTTCCCACTTGCCTTACTTGTTATTGCTAATAGCCCGAATGAATAACCAAAACACTTACTCGGTTTCGCTAACAAAAAAAAAATAATAATTATTGTTCGCGAAAGTTATTTTATTACATTTCCCAAAAGAAAAAACTTCCCTATAAAACAAATGCATAACAAAGAACTTTTTTCAGGTTAACTTGATCTTTTCCTATAAGGTTCGGTAAACATACTCGTATGTGTATGTACAATATGCAAGTTCATACAAATTCAAATAAAAATAACGCGAAATGGGCAGCAATATTGCTGCTGTCTGCTGTTATGGTTGTTGTAGTTGCTTTACAGCAACATGTTGTTGTTAATCCTTCGCCGCATGTCGTCTCATTTGCGCTTTCGTGTTGAAACAAATGCTTGCGGGGTGTCAATGCAGCAACCAACAGACAGTGGCAGGAAGAGATTTTGTTATGGGAAGTCCAAGTAACAAGTAGCCGACGTCAGCAGTAATAATAACGCAATGAAGGACAACAGCAAACAACAACTTGCAACATTTATTCCATTGCCAATTGCTATAAGTCAAAAGAGGCTATAATAAAAATGTGTATACATTTTTTTTTTGCCCCGCAACTGATTTGGCCATACTGCATGAGGTGACCAGATAATATAACTTCATTGTTTGATGAGAAGAGCGCATTAAGATGAATATAAAGAACCGGAGGATAAAAGATAAGTATCGTGAACAACTCTCTATGAGTTCTTCGGTATATTGCTCGATTATGATGAGCTTTTTATAACGAAAGCATACAAATTGAAATTAAACTCAAGAAAGCAGATCTGTGCTCAGCTTTACCGTATGGACTACCATCGGAGTGCGTCCGGTTAAGACTCTTCTCAGTTTTGATAGTCTTCGGTATATTTGTAGTTGGGGGCAAATAAGATTTCCAACTGCACTGGTTGAGCTCTTTTCATTCAACCAGCAGCTCAATATCCAATTACCAATGTACCTTCTTTGATATGAATAACGGTCGATTTTTTTTTGTCTTGACCCGAATCTAAAAATATATCAACATAAATAAGAAGAAGATCAAAAGCGAAGCACCCAAGACTCTTTGATGGGAGTAGTAAGCTCAAGATGTCTTGCATATCTCTACTTTCGGACTGGTGCTGCACCAAAACACTTATTAACGTTTAGTCAAAGTCGGAAAACCAAGTAAGATTTAGTTATTATCCGCTTCAGAACACAAAAAGGACGTTTCAATCTCTCTCTCTCTCTTACAAAATGAAATATTTTCAGAGCAGGAACATTTCTCTACTACTGTTTAGCCAACGAAGCCCTTGGTTCTTTATTCGCTGCATTGCTTCCATATCTTAAGCGATCAAGTGCAAAACCAACTCCCTTGTCTGGACTTCCGAACCCAAGAATCTTTATGGAAGTTAGAGCGTGAACTCGTAGGCGATGCCAAGGACTATGTGGACGAAGTAGGCACGGGGCACTGGCGTCATTTAGAAAGCAAGATGAATATAGTCAAATTCGCAAACGAGTCTCAACAAAACTTTTGTAGAACAGGGGCAACGTATCTGAATCTCCAACCATATCAGATATTTTAAAAACTGTAGTAACCATTGCAGTCCATTGACGGCCGGATAAGTATGCTGCAAGAATAGGAATTCCATCTAAATAATATTTCGTAATTTGCAAGAAAAGCGAAGGTCCGTAAATATTTCGAAAAATCCTTCTCTCAAGTACTTAAATGCCGTCTACAAAATGTGTTTTTTTTCCATCACCGAGAGGACTTCATCAATGATTCGGATATTTAGCCTAAAACAGTATTCACACAGTCCCTCAATTTCCGAAATTCTAGCTTTTAAAAATGTTTTGAACGCCAAGGTTACGAATGCGCTGATTGATAATTTGGTGACAGGCGATACTTCCCTTTTCTTTCGTACTTCTAAGTGCATTTTTATCGTTGATCTGACGAATGCAAAGAAAAGACAAGAAAAAAAAGCAAGCTCTTATAGAAAGGAAGGGCTATTTCAGCAACTCGTACTGTCCTCCCTCATATCACAATAAAGAAATCGCAATAAGTGGATCATCTTATCTTAAATTGTGTTTATCAAAAAACTTAGCGCAGAAGTCCTTCCCAACTCTGCTGTAGCGGAGTTAATGTTACAGGAATATCTTATTCAGATATCGGGGCTGGTGCGAATGACTTATAAGAAATCAACCGCCTCTCCGTCTCATACGATGGAATATTTGATTATGGGAGTCGACACCTAGCTAAGCTAGAGTATTCGCATATAATTAGTAAGTTAGTTATCTATTTGTGTTATCCACAAGTTTGAAATTTTTCCAAAAAAAAAAAAAATACTTGCCCACCTTCATCATCATCGAAATGCATGCCGTGTTCTAGCTGCTACTGCTATTTTAACCTGTACCAACTCCACCAATGCTGCTCCTGCTGCTCTTGCTGATGTTTTTCTTTCACCGCCTTGCTGTTTATGTACTTGCTATGATCACAGCTACTGTTGTTGATGTACGAGTATGTACAGACAACATTTGAGTTGTCGATGGATGTTGTTGTACGAGTAGTTTGTTACTACTCGCATAGTAGTTTATGAAAGTTGTTGCTTTATTTGCGTGTTGTTTGCTGCCTTGTTTACTATCTTGCTTTGTGCTCCTACGCCAACTTGCCAGCAACATGTGAACATTATGCAAATGTTAGTGTAGCTTTTGCTTTTGCTGTTTATGTTGCAAATGTTGGTGGCAACAACGGGGGTGATTTCGACGCACTGGCGATTTTTGGACACACGGGCTGGGCTTGGCCGGGCTGGCAAGTGTTTGATGCGGAGAGCAAAAGTTTGCAAGTAAAATCGAAAAGTTGGCTAAAGTGTTGCTATTGATGTTGGCGTTGTTGTTTTATGGTGTTGCTGCCACAGCGTGCGTGTCAACGCGCACAAACTGCGAACGACGACATGCATGCGAATGATGCGCAAATATCACTCATCCACCACGTAGGCACACACACACACACACACATACCAACAACTGAAATGCAAACTAGCACAGTGTGAAAAGAAATGTTGCTTGCAGTAAAACAACAGGCCTACCAACCGTCTGTGAGGTGTGTGTGTGTGTGTGTGTGCGCTTGTGCGGCCGTGCCTACTTCGATCACTGTGACTTGGCGCAATCGACAGCTGGAGCGGCACAGCAGGCAACAGCAGCAGCACAACCACCAACACCACCAGCAAGGACATGCTGCGCGCACTGGGCTACTCACTTTTCGAGCAACCGCACACAACCTGTCGCCTTGTCTGCTGCTGCTGCTGCTGCTGCTGGCAATTGCAACAACACCATGATTTGCTGAGTTGTTGAGCTACTCATCCAGTTAAACAGTTAAACAAAGTGCTGCAGACATTACAATTCGATTTCTGCCAGTGTTACACCTTTTTGACATGATGTACATTCTTACGCACGTACACACGTACATACATTCATTGCTAGTCGAACGACCGCTCAGCTGACCCCTCAGCAAGCTTCTCAGCAAGTGTTCGGCGAGAGTCGGTTGGGTTGTTGGCGCTGTCTCTGCGGCGCCCACTCATTCTGTCTGCTACTGCACTCGTTGCAAAGTCGACACTTACGAGAAGCAAGAGACCTTTAATTCAGTTGTTGTTGTTGCTCCATGATAAATGCTACTTGTGCGTATTTATTGCTGGCTGCTGAATGTTTTCGCAAATGCTTGAGTTTTTTATTATACACTTCCAGTTTGTCAGAATTAATTTGTAGACCTGATAAACGGCTTGCTTCTCTGCTCATAAATGTCTATTAGGGTGCCCGATAGCATCGAAGTTACCTTCATAAAACTGTGCATTTGATCGTACTCCAAAATAGAGCTTAACGTATATCACCAATATAAAGTGGTTTTGTATAAATTAAAAAAAAAAAAAAAATTCGGCACCCATAAGAAATAATGTGAGAATTTAAAAAAAATGTTGTGATGTGATGCGATATGGTGATGTTATGTTATATGGCGATGTGATGTGATATGATGCATGGTGCAATGTGTTGATCAGCCCAATCACTGATTCCGAATATACTCCCGTCGTGACAAAATCTTCCGTCACGAATTCGAGAAAAATGCTATCAGCAGTTCCGACATTTTCGTAGTTTACATTGCCAACTTTTACGCTAAGTTCGAACTCTTTACACGAAATTCAGCGGTTTTTTGTTTACTTTTTTGACAGCAGTTGAAAGAAAATATTTGTATATATTTTTACAGGCAAAGTTTACAATAGCTATTTAAATATAAAAAATAATTAAATGAGTTCCATTATTGAAGCTGTTTTATTAAAAGAGCTAGCGCAAAGCCCGAAATAGACGTTTCCAACCCGCAAATCCTTTTGACCGTTTTCTCTAAATTATTGAATGTGTCCAACCAAACTTCTTAAATAAAGAAACAAAATATCTTTCTACTTTTTATAATAATTCAACAAATTAGCAAACTTTTTTATCTATTTACTTTTTCCGCTGTTGAAGTTTAATTTAATATTATAGTTGCATGTCCATTAGCAGTTTATACTTGTGTTAAATACGAACCATTTAATTCAGATAAACAACACTTCCTTGTACTAATATGTATGTATCTATTCACTAAGATGACTGCGAAATTCATATCCTTAACTGGAAGGCCCAAGGCTTTTCAGCTGCACAGGGTTTTTGGAAAACCTTGCGCAATGTCTGCCCGCTCCTCCATCATATTCACCAGTCTCATACTAACTATTGAAAATAGATTTCAATTTATGCACTACAGCCATTACTAAACACTACTTATATTTTTAATTACTTTCGTAAAAAAATATTACCACTTAGATTGTATTTTTTTGTTCATTTTAATTATTATTTTCACTTCTCTTGATAAAGCAAAGCATTCGTAGATTATTTTCATGATTAAATGTCAAAATTGCGTTTCACTCGGAATCCGTGATGACAATCTTCCGAATTTTTAAATTTCGTAAGAATTTCGTGATCACGTCGGAATTGGTGATAGCATTTTCCCGACGCAGTCATGTCGAGAGCTCCGACGGAATTATTGATAGGCTTGGATGTGATTTGGTGATGAGATGTGATTTGGAGTTGTGATGTGATATAATGTATGATGCGATGTCTTTATGGAATGTGTTATCTATGGTGATGTGAAAGAGTGATGTAATTTTTAATTGATTGAAATATTTTTCACTTTAATTTAGTTACAATGTTTAGGAGACACCCCATCATTTCCATCTCATTCGCTATGTTAATTAGTTTTGTGATAAAATTAATATTAATGTAAATACAAAGACATAGGTGAAGGTAAAGCTGCTCATGTAGTTAGATGAAGAAAATAAAATATTTGATACAGAGTTGGAGAGTTAGTGGGCTATCGGATTGTTCATCGTAGCTTAATCATCTATGCTCACCATCGAAAAAATACAATACAAGTATTCCGCTGGCTATTTGACCAGCATTAGAAGAAAATATTTTGTGAAGTTACCAAAGTAGCCATTGTTGAAAGATATTTTCTTCCAGATATTGGAAATAAATAATATGAAAACATCGCACATCGGTCGTAAACCATGGATGTTACTCAAAGTAGTAGAATTCCATGCCTTGATTCAAGTTTCAAGTACAAATACTGATTTGAGTAATACCTTGATGGTATCAATATATTCTCCTAAATTGTTCTGATTTTTTAATTTCTTTTCTTAATCATATCTTTGGAATTTCATAGCCCTTTAAAAGAAATTGCAACATCAGAGATAAAAACCAAAAACCCAGTTTTACTTTATTTGGCCACTAGTTACGGGAATTTATGCTAAAAGCTTCGCCAGTCATTTGAACAAAATTTGTAATTCAGGGATTTAGGAAAAAAATATTTATGGAAGGGTTTTTCCTGACGAAAGGTTATAATTTTATTTTATTTAATTTTTAATAATATACTATATTATTTAAAAATAACGTATTTTACAGAAATCACTTATGATAAGTTGTGTTACAACACCGCCTCAGCATTTGACAGTCAACTCGAAGAGTGGCACCTTCGACGAACGACCGAGAGAAAGGAAACAGAAATTAATTTCTCGTGAAATATTCAACACCGCAGTTGTAGCATTTTAACTTCGTACGCATTAATTGTTCTTGAGATTGAATAAAATTATTATAATTAGTTGTTTAGTGAACGAACGTGTTTTATTGCACTACAACAGCTAAAGTTGAATCAATTTAGAATATAGGATACAACGAAATTAAGTTTCATAAAAATGTAAAAATGGCTCTAAAAAAAAACAGGCGCAATCGTTCCTATAACTTGGTTCCCTCTTTAAGTTTAGCTTACTGGGCGATCGCTCACACTCGCCCCTACCTAAAATCAGAGAAGTACATTCAATCTGCATTTACGCAATACGCATAACTGAGCCCATTAAATTTTAACAAATTTTCAAATGCACTGACCTTATCCACCTTCGGCCAACAAATAAGTCTACAAAAAGCGCTCTTCTACCAATAACTTGCCGCTTAGCTTGTAACGCTTAAAAGTATCTGTCAGAATGCAGTGTCGCATTTGCACTTTGGCGCGCAAGTTGACATGCAACGACAATGACGTTTATCATTGAAATCCTTAAATTATTGCAATCGCCATTTATAAACGTCAGCAATAACAAAACATGGCAGTTTGCAACTAAAGCAACAGATGAAATATATGTACACATGAATATGTACATACATAACATAAGTAGATGCGAGTAAGTAATATGGAGCGACTTGCAACATGTTAAATGTGTGCCACGGTTACTGTTTGCCACAACTCCAAATAAATGAATTATGCAGCGTAGCGAATCAACTTAAAGTGCAACCACAAACTCCACTCCACTCCACTTCACTTAATGGTGCTGAAGTAAAAGCAGAGCTGAGCAAAGATGAAACTTGCGCATAGAGGAAAATGTCTTAAATTTTACTTAAGAGCAAATGTCATAAGCATTGTTGCAGCATATGAATGTGGCAGCAGTAACAGAAGCGGTGACAATGAAGATGAAAAAAAAAAAACAAATTAAAAAATAAAAATCTCCATCAGCAACGAGCAGCTATCGCTTTTAGCGTGAACACCCAACCAATAACCCCATTCATACCTTTTGCGCTCAACAGCCAAGATCCGACAAGGCTGCCGAACGAACACCCGCGCCGTAGGCCCGTCACATCGCCGCAAACCACTGTTGTTGCAACAATAATTCATAACGAAAATTTGTTTTATGAACCGCAACAGCGATTGTTGCCGCCGGCAGCGTTATGAGAATGCTCCCGTTGCTGCCCAAAGCACAAGACACAGACAGGAAGCAATGGGCCTTACGAAGGCGCGTGCGCGACACTTAGACTCTCAGGCATTTTTTTAGTTTATTTTTTAAGTAATTCCCTTAAGCTCATATGTTCAATTGATATACGAGCATGTACTATAAGTGAAAAAAAAAACACCCAAGTCCAAGTGTTGAAGCAATCGCCAACTTTTGAATCAGTCCGCCGTCGCCAGCTGTTGCCGTTTTTGGTCGCGTCGAGGATGTGTGGCCCCGCGTAGCTGGCAGCCACAGCGCTTTGATTTATTGAGCGTGTAATACAACACGCTGCCAAGTTCTAAAACATTTTCGAATTGGATTTATGTATGCGATATATTTTTTGTTTAAAATCTTTTCTTTTCACCGAAGTGAAGACACCTGAAGTCGCTGAGCTTCCCATCGAGATGGCGTGAACGTGTAGTATAGTTGTCGGCGATATTCGATTTACTTAAAGTGTTGCAACCCGCTGTGAAGCGATTAAGTGAAGTATTTGAAATCCAGAAGGTGCTACCATTCATCGAAAATTGTTTCAAAAGCTGGCTGAAAATGCTGCAAAATGCGTATAACCCAGCAATAGCAAAATAGGCTAACTTAAATAAGGCCTTCTAGAATGCGTTCACAGCAAAAGATTTTGAATCACTTTAAGGGGTAATATGTTCTAGAAGGTATTACATGAGATTGCTTAAATTTCTTTCGCTACTTTAACTCATTACTGAGAACGCAAACTCGCTTCAAGCCATTACCAAGATACTAGATTCCGAATTTTGTTCGGAATAAAGTAAACACAACATTGCAAACTGGTTTGTCTGCAAGCAAAGTTTGACATTAATAACACGCAAAACCGTTTCAAAATTTGTATATTAGCTTGCCCTGTCAAAAAACGGACGACAAAATTCAAATAAATTAAAGAAATTTCTAAATTTTCCATAGTTTACTCTGTAAGGAATACGCTTCAGATCTTTGAGAATTACTTATGCGAAGACTTGGGCGCAACATGATTTCAAGCCATACAAGAAAAGGTCAAGATAAAATTCCTCTGGGCCTTACGACGAACTTCGAAAGGTCTTCTAGTTAACTGGGCATTAATAGCACATCTAGTCTAACCTTATTGAGTCACAGAGTACTTTTTTAAGATTAAGCACAGTATACCTATCGAACTCCCCCACTTCATTTAGCAAATTGTTTCTCTTAGCGTTGGTCACTTAGAACGAGCTAAGCGCTTAGAGTTTGATATGCTGGACACATAGTGTTGCTACAACACAGCACGAACCCAGCGGAATGCCCAGAATCAGTTGCTTCGACAGTGCGTTTTTACTATTCAAATAATATTCACACATTGTACCACAGGTTAAGTGCTGCGTCCTTTTACCCATGCAACCAATGTGATGAGAAAATTTGTATCAACTCCACAAACTACCGCAAACTAAAAAAGCTAAAAATTATATAATTTGACTTACAATTTAATATTTCGTATAATTAATTCAATATTTTGTTTTGTCAACTGGGTTACACTCATGCCTGAAAAACATTTTTGCTTTAATTTTTAAGTACAGACCTGCCAACGGCAAGCGGCATTTTCACGACTCTGAATCAAATAACTCATGTTGACGTTATTAAAGCGACGATTTGTAGCTGCGAATAAAATAAATGCGGATTAGACTTCATAAGGGACAAATGCTCAAAGCAAATTTATGTTAAGTTTGCCGAATGCGGATTTCGTTACATTTCATTATTTAGTAGGTATGAATGTGACTTTGTGTGTGTAACAATATGGGCGAGTGTAGTTTGCTTGACTTTCTTTTGGCATAAGCACTTATACATATACATTTAATACATACATACACATGCAGTTAAATTCCCATTTGAGCACTGTCATCTATAAAAATATTCGAAAATGGTTGTAAGCTCATAACTTCAGGATTGAAAATTACTTAAGGTGCGTAGTGGTGCACTTATGTAAATATATCTGCGTATATAAATATAGAAATTAAAATATATATACAAATGTAGAAAAACAATCAATTATGCCTCCTTCATAACTCTTTCGACATGAACTTTGTCCAAAATCATGAAATATTAATCTCATTTCAACACATTTAAATGTAAAGGAGCAAATTAAATGTTTAATAAGAAACATTGATTTTAAAACAGGATGCATTCCAGGCCAAGGGTCTCAGGCCTTTTGAGATCTTAGTAGGTACGATTGGCGTGAAAAATACATACATAATAAAATAGAACTATAACGGTTATTACAAAAAAGCACAATCTTCGAAGGGTTTACCCCCGGAATGACACGACCTCGTTCTTCCAGGATACAAAAAGCGTCTCCGTTGACTTGTTATGAGAGAGAGTCAAGTTGAGTGAAGCGAAGTTACGATAGCAGATAGTCGGTCATCTACGAGCACAGGTGATGTGATTATCCAATTTATGTCCTCGCACGATGGAAAAGGGAGCTTCGATACATTTTAAATAAACAGTAACGGGTAGAGACCGATGTGATCGAGTCGGTAGCGGCGCGTGCTATTACTCAATATGCCGCTGGGTTCGAGCTTCGAATCTCGGCCAGGGCAAGTAAAATCTTAATCACAGACAAGTTTTTTTCTAATAACGGTCATCCCTCGGCAGGCAATGGCAAACCTACGAAAGTATTTCGGCCATGAAAAAGCTTCTCATAAAATACATCTGCCGTTCGGAGTTGGCACAAAATGGTAGGTCCCACCATTTGTGGTAGAATGTAAAGACGCGCACTTCAAATGGTAGGAGAAGCTCGGTCAAACAGTGAGCCATATAGTGTAAGCGCATTATTGTTATTATTATTAACGGGTAGAGAATGCCGCCTTGTGGAAACCTCCTGTTTTACCTTTGCCGGTTTTAATGTTACTTCTCGGAAGCGTACTTCAGATAAGCTGCAGTGCGACGTTTCTATACCCCTGGAAGAAATTAAGCCTCCATTTCCTACAATAGTTTTGGGTGGCTGACTGAGTCGAAGGCAACCGATATATCTAGAACTATGCTTTCACGGCAGCATCTTTCATTAAGGTCATGGTTCACCTGTGTGGGTTTGTATTTTTATATATTTTGAACTTTATTCTAGCAAAACAAATTTTGTTTGTGTACCTTTCGTAAGCCACGTTCATGCTTCGACGAGCCCATGTGGGGGTTGAAATAAGGGAGCAGCAGAGTCTCAAGTGAATAGGCCATTGGCGAAAGCAAAGAGTTCGGTCGATAAGATTTGCCATTATTGGTCAGTTACCCTGGTTTCAGAAATTTATCTATCTTCCATTTTCCAGCAATTATAAGGTGTTCATTCATATTGATGACCTCGATCACGTAGGCTTCTTTCGTCGAGCCCAATTTGTTTAGCATCAATATGCTTTACCCGTTGAGGCCAATGGCTATAGAGAGCGCTTGGGTTTTTCGTAGTATTCTGGTTATCGCCATAAAAACCGATCTGAGCTAAATTGAGTTTCAACGCGTCAAACAAAGGTAAAGACTATAAAATTATCACTCGTCCACAGTTGGACCAATAAAGACAGGCAATTAACATGAAAAAGTTGCCTATAAATAAATATGTAAAAGAATGCAACGACCTCTACACGTTTTTTCTTATTTTTAAGGGAAAATATTCAGTTATCTATACAAATAAGAATATTTCTCAAGCTGGCGTCACACACGCTGCGATTTAAATTTGCTGAGCTGAAGTTCATCAGCGCGCGATGATAAATGACAAGAACGATATGTAAACGAAGAGAAAAGCTGTGTTCATTGTTGTAATCAAACATACATAAGTTTATCTGATGTTTATGTAAGTGAATATGTGGCAATATAAATACATATATTCATAAGTAAAAAAATATTATCTCAATCGTTTTGTAGCAGGTGATATATTCGCTGAAAACCTAAAACTTCTACGCTGAAAACAGACCGCCGGCGCCTTCCATTCGTGCCGCATTTTTTATGAGAGTGCAGATAAATCGAAAAGTGCGTAACCTGAGCCGCATTAAGTTGACATTAAATTGTTTTTTTTTGTTTTTGATTTTTTTTTGTTGCGACAAACTACTACTACCACTTAGAAAGCCTCCCGTAGAGTCAATAGCAGTTTCCTCTCGATAGAAATCCACCCGAAGAGATATAAACAAAAAAAAAATAAATGCGAGCAAAAGTGGAATACCAAACAATGCTTACTCAACTGTATGTATATCCGTAAAACTTTATATGTCAATGTAAGTTTATAGATCTACATACGTGTGTGTGTGTAAGTATACTCATGTAGTCGCTAGCAATTAATTGCGAAATCTTTACATGTACACGAATGTTATCAAAATCAGTTGAGTAAATAAATTCGACAACGAAAAATAACAGACGTGACAATTTTGTGAATTCAACTGTGAAAAAACGCGCTGCGCTGCACTGCAAAAGGCACACACACACACACTCACTCACATACATACCTGCACAGCTTTCCAATCCGGCAGCGTTGTTTTGTTACAAGCGACCCAACGAACTCCTGCCAACTATCTGGATGGGGGGTTAAAGAGATCAAAAAATAGTGCAATACCAATCCGAATGCGCATACCTTTCGACATTCATATATAAATAAATTTTAACTTATACATATGTGAGTGTGTATGTATGTATATTCTCAAACCCGACTGTGACTATTTGCCAGCGAGGATTAGAATGACAGGCCGGCGGGGGGTAACCAACAAATATACTAAAACACTACACAAAAAACTGCTGCTCAGCTAGAAAAAGGAAGCACTTTAGCTGCAACTTTTCAGATATTTGTTCATATGTATGTATATGTGTGTACGTTAGTGTGTCGGTAGGTTTGCCCTGAAGTGGCGGCAGTGGCACTCGCGCGTACTAGTTTCTATTCCAAACTTTTTGTGTAAACAACAAAAGTTGCGCAAAAACACAATTCAACGGGAAATTTCTTCCGAAATCCTATGCACACAAGATAGATTTTTAACAGTTCAGTTCATCGCAGTTACATCGAACAGTGTGCTAAATATTTTTGTGGTGAAAATAGCTAACAAAATGCTTGTATATACATAGGGAAATATGTGCGATAGTTTTACCAGATAGAGGTTTAATAGAGAAATTATGACTTTCTGCTGGAAGACATCGTCGAATCGACCCTTTTCAGGATTACAATCGTTTTTTCTTTTTCTTATGCAAAAAATTTAACGATCTTTTAACATTCTTCAAGCGCTTTTCCTTTTTAAAGCAATTTTTCGGTCTGGCAGAAATTTAATAATTCGTGACCGTGCAAACCTCGTAAGTACATATGCACTTAGCGTTTACCGATCAACGATCTTCCATCACAGCGTCATTTTTAGCCGTTGGAACCATCGTTCAATCTTCTTCTTATTTGTCATGGAAGACTTAAGGCTCAGTTAGTCAAGACTTAACTTAACTTAACATAACTTAAGCCAACCTGTATAGGGAAAGCCGTGCAAGCTATTTGTCAACACTCAACTTAATAGAAACTTAAGAATCTGTTTATTTCAAGGCTCAGTTAGTCAAGACTTAACTTAAGCCAACCTGTTATATGGGAAGACGTGCAAGCGATTAGTCAACACTTAACTTACCGTAAGAAACTGTTGATTTTAGATTATTAAGTTTCGGCCTTACGTAAATTGAGAGCGGTGAGAGAATCAGGTTTACCAGACCTTGACATTTACAATTTTTGAAAACAAATGTATGCAAAAATTGTATTTAAAACGAGTTTAATTGATGTGGTAACATAGATGGCGAACCGTTAAATAGCTCATAATAAAATTATGGACAAAAATAAAATTTAAAAATAAAAATTAATGACGATAAGTAGATCGTATTCTCCAATAAAGAACTGTACAATAAATTCTACCTACACTACCTTTTCCTCTGACCAAGTGACTGCTTCTTGCACATTTTGTACATTTGTGCTAAACTTAAAAACATTCGACACAATTTAATTTTCCTTGACATTTTTACAAGCAATATGCGATGCAAAAATAATCATTATAATAATTATAAAATAATTATTTACTACTTTGTACTTAGTGTCAACGAAAATATTCAAAGAACAATATGCAACATAAATTAATCATCAAAAACTAAGTTGACATGTTGAGTGATCGTCTCCAATTCTTAAGTGAAGTTAAGTTAAGTCTTGACTAACTGACCCTTTAGGCAGAGTTCAATATAGAGAGCCAGTTGTTAATTTTCTCTTTCACGCGCAAACTGACAACTTCAAGTGAGATCAAGATCGTCTTTCCAACGCTTAAGAAGTCTTCCTCTTCTTGTTCTACCGAATAGCTTGAGAGCTGGAGTGTTTGTCATGCGGCATAATCTCGTTTTTCCTTGCCAACCGCACCGAATATTGTCATTTTCCAGGTGCATTTTGCCGATTGCTTAGAATTTTGATTCTGGCTGTTATAAAAAAAAACTGGTGTCATGAGCTAGGTAGAACATTTTATTGAAGGAGCTCAAATCTCTCGTAAAAGCATTCAAAAGAGCTTTTTGGAATAACTTTCGACCATCATATCAAAAATGAAATATCCTTGGGCAAGTTTAAAGAGAATATGAAAATATAAAGGTTCTAGTACTTAAAAAGAAAGGCTGAGGAAATTGTGTTTGAGTCGAAAAGACGACTGTCTTTATAGGAACTTAGTGGGACATTTTTAAAAAGCTAAATTAGTGAGTGGCGTCCCTTAGTATCGTAACGTATCTTACACACTTTAATAACAGCTTTCATCAAATGTTCACAAAACCCACCAATTTTGAACACTGTGCCTCAACATTGTCACGGCAATCGCACCCGTATTTGTTTAGCGCTCGTGGAATGCAAAAGTATCTTAAGATAGTAGAAAGAATGCTTAGCGTTTGCTGATATGCTAAAATGATTGTTGCAGCATTATACAACACCCTTCCCCTTACTCCCCTTACAACCGTACATAAATATATATTAAATTAAATACAGAAGAAGTAAAATACATATTGAAAAGATGGCAAAGCTCAGCACTGCACAGTACCTACGAATACTCGTACATATTGCAAGTCTCAGGACATACTTATATACAATTTAACTTGTACAAATAGTTATATTGTACAAATGTACATTCTGCCAAGGCAAAAGCTTAAACAACCAATAAACGTGACGGTCCGCAAGCACAGACGAGTCTTGCGAGTGCTGAAGTCCTTAGGACATCCTAAAGCATTTTATAGTAGACGGGGCTGCACCAAAAAATCATGCTAATGAAATTTTCTTTAGTTGTTAGCAAGCAGTAGAATAAATTTACAAGTTTATTACAAGCTCATCAGCATGCAGCCTTGTAGCAACGCAACATAAAAAAAAAAGTAAGAAAATGTATTTAGTAAGAAAATTTTATGAAAAATTGCTTGTAAAATAGAATTTATATAAGCAAAATCATGGTAATATTTTAAGCAAAACAATACACTGTCAGAATTTTAGTAAATTCAGATACTAGTACGAATTGATGGAGTTGACATTTTGGCCTCAATAAAACAAAACGCTCCGTTTGAATGGAGTAATTAAGAGAAAATAAAATTAGTACAATCTAGTAAGGATAGCGCTACGTTTTCTCCGCCACTCCCTTCAGTCTGTGGAGAAAATTCGAATGGAACATTGTCGCAATACCTAGCTAGCCGCTCTTGAAACTCACTCTCGAGAAGACATATGGAATCGGACAAATTTTGTTTATGTAGCGAATGTTGGTAACTCCGTTAGTTGTTGTATTCAAGCTTAAGTAAGAGTAAGCTCACGAAAATGCAATTGCAATAGGATTAGATTATCAGAAGAGTGTGTTAACTGTGGATTAGAGAGGGAGTTTAGTCTATCTAGAGCCTAATTGAGCCAGAGTTGAGCGAGACTCAGAAGGTAGTTCGAACACCTCCTTCTAATTATAGCAGTAAAGGAATTCCGAGAACATCGGCTTTCCGTCGGACCCAGGAGTTGATTGATTTATTTTTTTTTTATCTCGTCCGTCAGTCGGTATAGATTCCTCCTGAGTTTCCCCTCAAATTCAGCAGGTGCCAGTTGTGGTTGCAACGCAGTGCTAATCGGTGCATGCGACCCAATTGCTGCAGTATCTACCCTTCCAAGTACACCAACGCTATGTCGCTTCCCAACTAATACACTTTGCAGGTGGCTGGTGAACCTGCGACTCGAAAGGGAAGAGCCACAATAGCTCAAAACAAGGGGTATTTCGAAAATAAACTTACAAGACTTAGAATGATTTTATCCGAATATCCGAAGCACAACCAATAAGGATATAGGTACAGTCTTTTTTTTTACTTTAAAATTATTTAGAGACATTCCGTTAATAAAACGAGTTATGACAAATTTCAAAACGAAAACGTTATGTCAGATTATTTCAAGATCCCTTATTGGCCATTTTAGAAGGAAGTATGTACTTATTTACATACAATATTTGTATGTGTTCGTTCTGGCAATGCAATATCTTATAAAAAAGAAAGGACATCATTTAGAATACTCTGTGAATTTCATAATTTTTATCTAAATTACATAAATCATTTTCTGACAGTGTCATTCTCTTCACCATAAACTTCTCTAATATGCAAGTATTTATTCAACTGAATAAAACATCAAGTGCAATAATACAAACTTTTACCAAGAAAATATGTTCAAACTACTGCCTAAGGACATGTCTCTCTGCGTAAAATATACATTTGCTACTTCAGCAGACACGCCAGAGCTTACATACCCGCGACAAACGACTTCCACCGACTTACAACACGTAATGAGGGTCAAATGCAAACCAACATCACCAGCCCCAGCGCCACCAACAGCAATAAATGATGCAAATGTATGTTAAAGAGATTAGCGAATCCTTGCAGCCTATGTTCTCGCAGTTTGACAGGCGAAACACAAAAAACCACAGTAGCCAAGCGCAAGGGCACAAGTACTCGTTCACGCAAACAATAAATCTGTAAAAGGGCAATAAAACAATAAACACCAATAGATGAAAAGATATTTGGGCAAAAGCAACAGCAACAATTACAATAATGGCAAGTAAAGGGCACATAAATCCGTTGGGCTTAATTTACACCAGAGTATTGTAATAGTATTTAATAGCCAAGTAGAGGGGTGGGAGGTGGGAGGTGGTGCGAACTGTTGAGCGATTGACGCGTTTATGCGAGAACGATGAACTCGACAAGGCAGTGAGACAAAATCCAAACACAGTTCATTGAAGTTGACAGATGTGTGGCAAATAGTCAACGGATCGGTAGTTCGTGACGTCTGCCAATGTAGCACTGGCCTACCACCCACGCTCAAACTTCCCTTGCTAAGGTCAACGCAATCTTCTCCTGTCACTGGGAGAGCTATTTCGCTTAACAGCGTACGAGGGTGTGATTTTTATTTAAGGATTTTGAATATTTTCGTTTGTGAAAAAAATAGAACAGAGGTCTTCAGAACCATAAAGTCTACATCAAGGATTTTCCATTAGAAGTGAACCTTGAATCATGCGCTGGGGTGCTGAAGACAAAGTTATGGTGAAAAACTTGATTGTAATTAAAAATTGACGATAAAATCACCAATGTCGATGTAAAAGACAATTTAAGACTTAATGGCTCTGGGCCAAAGAAAATCAAATCAATTCATACAACCTTCCGGAACACTTATAACACCTGCGACCCGACAATTCCGTTTATAAATTAGCAATAAGGTTTTAGGTGCTCTTAAGCCTAAGAATCAAGTCCGCTTCAACCGCATTTATAATACAGTTCTGAAACCGAAAATCGGAATATTGTCCGTCCCTTGTACCTCAAAATATTAGTCCAACCGAACTACCAACACAACATCTCTCTGAAGCTCATGCTACTTCATCTGCAGGTGATTTTAGTAACAACGACAAGCTTCTTCGATTGAATATCATAATAGGCAAAATGGTCGAGAAACATCACAAGAATCCTGCTTCTTTGACGCTTTTATAGTGCGATGTTCTGAAACTTATTTCGGCACAAAATTGACAACAAAGTCAATAGATACATAAATAGAAGACACTCAGTAACTGAGCTTTCACGACAGTAAAATTGTTTCAAGCATCATCGATAGCATAATAAGAGAAAAGCCCAGATTTAGTGTCCAACCACAGCTTACAGACCAAAAAAGTTATTGGCTGCTCCGAAGCACAAGCGTTGCTTGTACAAAAAACTCACTCGGCACAAAAAAAAGGTTATATTATTTTGATTTATAAAATGTTACCCTAGTAAGCATCTATCAATAAAATACACCACATCACCCTGCACCCCTACATCCATTACCAGCTTATCCTTTATGTGTGTTTGTAAATATATGATTGCATGACTGTGTGTGTGTGTGTGTTGAGCTGTGTATCAAAAAGTATAAAATTCGGAAACATTTACAAATGAAGTTGTAATCGGAAGTTGTTCGTTTGCAGGATTCCCAGCAAGCGACCGGTTTTACTTGCCGCTCTTGCTCTGAGCGATCTACTTGACAATTGTACAAATTGTTAAAACGGATGTTATGCTGTCGAGCTTAAGCTATCGGTAGCAATGCAGGGAGCACTGAAGGGTATGAAAACGTTTTTTTTTCATTCTTTTTTTGAAAATGCACAAACACAGCAACAACTACATATGTATGTAGGTACTACGAGCGGAGAAAGTATTGCGGTGCTGTTGATATTTTTACTTTGCTTCTGTTGCACTTCCCGTACATATGTTCACTTTGTATTTAACACTTTGCTTTCCGGGATTTGTTGTGACTCTACCACACATATGTACGTACGTATGTATTTAAAAATATGTGCCTTTATTTGTATGTTTGTTTGCACCATATAGGCGCTACCTAAGTTGACACGCTCGTGTCCAGCCAGCCGTATTTTGTTGGCCTCACAAATATTTGTTTTTAATAGTTTTGTTTGATTTTTTCATTTACGCTCCTTTTGAAATGTAAATAGGATTTCCGTCAATGTAAGGACGGAACTGTTTGCTCGCTGCCTTTTTTTGACGTGGCACTCATTCGTGCATTTCTGCCGACTTTATTTGCCGTTTAGTTTTATTTATTTATTTATTTTTTTCCTTTTTATTTTGTCACTCTTGTGTGTCAACATCAGTTGGGTAATATCCTCTGGTACAATCAGAGCGAGGCGTGTTTTAAAAATGATAACACTTGCTCTTGTACTCGTACAAATGTACATATATATGTATGTTTGTAAGTAAATACATCACACATACAAACATTTACCTTTAAAGTTTTTAACGACGATTTGACTTAAATGTTTGAAAATTAGCTGAAAGATTTATTTTTTATTCTAACATATTAAATACTTAAACACATATGTATACATACATACATACATACGTATGTACATATTAACCACTGACAATATGTCGATTCAAATGCATAAATATACATACATACATATGTAAGTATGTACACAAAAAAAAAAACATAACCAATATGCGACTTCAATGACTTCAATGACCCTTACGAAGGCTCTGTTCTGTTGTTTGGAACCCGCGCTATCAAGTACATTTCGACCGAATAGAGTCAATTCAAAAACAATTTCTGCTTTTTGCTTTAAGAAATTTTCGTTGGGATTCTCAGTACAACCTGCCGCCATATATACATATGTCATTTGAAATTTATTAATCTGCCTACACTTGCTAGTCGCAGTGAAATGCTAGGCATTGTATTTTTGGTCAAGTTACTGACAGGCTTGATCTCTAGCCCATCTCTTCTTGGAGAAATAAAACTAAACGTTCCCTCCAGAATTTCAAGACATTTCCGGCCTCTTTTTCTGAAGCCATGTAAAAGTAATTTTCAGTTAAATGAGCCACTCCGTAGTTTGTATCAGGATTTTAACACTCACTCCGGTTCTTTTAATATTTCAGACTCACTTTTTTACATAAAGAAAACTATACTCAATACTCTCAATAATTGATGCATACATACTTATATATTACTACTCGATCAGCTGATGAGCATTTATTCAGTAGCTGAACAGTTTTAGATCTCGACACTTAACAAACCTCTGCCTTTCATCACTCGGCACAACATAGATATATGAAAAAGAAAAATTTTTTTTTTATATATTCGTGCGTCATGCGGATGCGCCCCTCGCGGCGGTCGGGCGGGTATGGAGGGATAAAACCGTTGGGATTACTATTATTATTAAAAAAAGCAAACAAAATAAAGGTGGAACTAACGTCGGTTTAAAAAGTATTTCACACAATCATCCACTCCATAAGAACCCGATCGTAGGTAAATATATAATCACACCTCAGAAAGATTCGGAAGCCAAACATATAAGGTGAAAGGAATTTAAAAATGGAGATTTCATGCATGGTGGTATATCGAACATCTCTCAGCTATCTAAGGGCCTTTTCTGATTGCATACGATGATGACTTTTCGAAAAAGTCAAATGGCAATGACCCGGCTGATTTGTGTTCGAAGAAAAGTGATTAACTCACTAACTTTGCCAGGAGTATTGCCTCTATTTACCACATAGAAAAAAATATACAAATTGTCTATAAATGTCAAGATTGCTGACATACCAACATTCTAATGAAGTTCCAAATGAAGCATCCAATTCGTGAGCACTTCACAGAGTCGACCAATAAGCTTTTGATTGGGGGCTAATACGAGTTAACACAAAGCAGAACAACCTTTTTAATGCATGAATATTTTATCGCTTACAGTTGATTCACTGCAAACAAGCCTCAATGATGTACTCTGCAAAAGAGTGGAACTTGAAGTGTAAGAGAAACTTTACCTATTGCGACAGAGATGCACCTTTCTATAATAATTTGTTATGGTTAACGCAGCTAATAAAACCAGCATCTATCCAGAATATTATTCAGCATGTCGGTATATAAAAAAGTTAGGAAAATTTAGCTGCAACCGCGTGCGCCTTCACTAAAACAGCTTTCTTGTTTGCGTTATTATACGGTAATGCTTTATAAAGCTAAATAACATAAATTTTTTTTTCAATTTCATCATTACAAACAATCAGTTAATTTATTATATTTTAATAAGAAAAGCTCTTTCTCTTTCTTCTTGTTTGGAGCTGCATCTGCTTGAGCGAAATTTGTCAGTATATGTAGTATCTACCAGCCTTATATTGTCGTCACGAAATCCATTCATCAACTAACTGCTCATTTAAATCTTTTTTTATTTATTATCTACCTTTAGCAAGAAACTGAATACTTAACTAGTTTAGGTCAAACAAGTTGTAATGACCATTTCTGAATTTGTAATACATTTTAACTTAATAAATTCATGAAATTTGTTACGTCAGAAAAAATTCAAAAATATGTACATACATACACATGTTAAAGCTAAACAAAAAAACGAATGCCAATACAAATTACAATGAATTATTGTCAACAGCTGTACGGCAGCAGCAGGAAATATCGATAAGCTGAGATAAGCCAAACCGTCATCGTCATCTCCAGAAGCCAATTGTATAAATATTCGGCATTTTAAAATTCAACCTGCAGTGATTTTAATAAAATATCAATTTAGGAAAGCCGCCACGAAAATGAGAGAAAATTAATTTTAAATATTTTACACAATAGCCAACAAACAAATAAATATTTCATCGCTTCTTTTGTGTGAGCACAGCAATGAATAAAACCAGAGCTAAAAGATCTAACGCTACCCAGCGACAATGGATGGTTGGAGCACTAACAGACAGGCCATCCGATCCGAATCCATGTGATGAGGGGCGAACGCCGAGATTGCGGGGTAAATGCTATTGAGTATTCATAGCATAATATGTTAGTAGATAAGTCTAGCTATGCTAGTATGTATTAGGCATTGGCCTTTGCGGTGACAATTAATCAAGATTTTTGATGTCTCTATTATGCGTGCGCAGGCAGGCGACGAACGAACTCGGAGTGGCAGACTGCGCCAGCGTTTATAAAGGAGAAGCGAATCAAAAGAGCCAATAGAGGCTTTTATAAAACCGTACAAACACACATACGCACGCACTAAGATACTAGTTGGGGTTACAAAAATATGGCGGACAGTTAAGAAATTGCTATTAACTTTTAATAAATGCTCATAATTCTTCATAAAAAAAAACATACTTATAAAATGTGAGTGTATTCATGCGTATAAATGTGAGAAAGAGTAGTTAAAAAATGCTTTCAATATTTATACCCTCCAGCCAGAATATATTTATTTGAAAAACGAACCATTGTTAGGTTTTTATTGAACTAATTTGTCAACTAATAGTCCCGAATTAATTATCTTCTAGGGGTATTTCTGAGGTTGACTTCAGGCTAACTGTGATAAAACTGAATTGCATTAAAATCTCCGCTTGATATGTTCTGATTTGACAACAAGGAGAATAATATTTAAGATTTAAACTTCAGATGCAGGAGAATTCTTTACAGTTGTCTCTAAAATAAGTGGCACCAAAATCGAACCAATATTTACGGAACCACTGTAGCATCTTAAAGGCTCAATAGATGCAGTTGTTGTAGCCAAAAAGCACTTTAAGACAAACACAGCCTAACTAAAATCTATTCTTATAACCAAACTGCCATAAAATCATCAAAAATGGTTAGTTGAATGAAAACGGACTGTGCTGAGCGCAAGCTTTGTCATTGTTGGGCTCTTCCAAAGTATGTGGAGGCATCCTCGTATTTTGCTTTCTATAAATCAAACTTTCATTCTGTGACAGATCAGTCTGCCAAAAATGCTTACAACTTGTGAAACTATTAAAACGAAAATTTTTGTATATTTTATCCTTCCTCGTCATAAATCATTTTGTGATTCAGCTGGTTAGACTCAAACCCATTGATTACTGAGTACTGGGGAACAATAAGGGGCCCCGAACAGGCTTTAGTTTTTGGTTGTTTTTTAAGTAGAAAGGCTGATATCAGGCACACATGAAATACCTACTTGGCCACAATTTCTTCGAAACTTTGTCCAGGAGTTTATAGAGAGTGCTTTAACAAAACGGAATACATGGCAGTTGGGCCTAAATCATCTGAAAAAGCAATTGAATAACAAAAATGAATGTCGCGTATGCATATTATCCCTAAAAATATTACAATAGTCGTCATCTTTTGTAAGCGACTAGCACAAGAACGTCCAACTCGCTTATAATCACCTCTCTGCTCTATCTTGGTTTTTTACTTATTTTGATGTTTAGAGAAAATTTTCCAATTTCCCTTGGTACTTTCCAATGATCCATTCACAATAGCACCACTTTCTCACTTTCCAACACTTGCAATGAGGTCGGCTAATTTTTAAGCGAGTTTATTTCAATCCGCTTATTTGAACTCAACTCGCATATTTTTGTTGTTGCTTTCCACGCTATACGATGAGCTACCTGGAGTTTTTTTGCAAGTCGCTTACAAAAGATGACGGCTAATGTTTGGTAGAACTCAAGGAAGATTGTCAAAAAATTTCCCGGTGTAACCGTAAAGGGTTAAAAATATGTTCTGTAGGAAATTGTTTTTTTTTTGCAGAATTTTCTTTTTGCAGCAGTAACAACAACAATCACTCGATAAAAAAACATACTTTGGGATCCGATGTTTCATGTTTGATCCGCATGTTTTCCGTTGAAGGCTAAGAGTTTCGATTTGTCAGAACTTAAAAATTTAAAATATGGAATAATTCTAAGAAACAACTTCTATACAAAAAATTTCCTCGGTCATGTGTAAATACTAATCAAAACTTTCTGCATTTATTTCAAAAAATAATCGCTTAACTCTGTAGGGCATATACATAAAAACAAACTTATATGTAGGTATAAAATTAATTCAACTTAAAGATACCGAATACTAAAAATAAACTATGTAGTGCGTAGTAAAAGATGACCGAAAAACAAAAGCCACAGAGATTACAACAGATTACCGACGAGGGGTGTCGCCTACCTGCCTGCAGAGCCAAGTGAAAGATGCCACAAAGATGAGCAGTGCCGCAAAAGGCCGACAGACACACTTGTTACAGCCACCGAAAAGATTAAAAACACACAAGAAAAAAAAATTGGTAAATAGGTTGAAGCCGAAAGGTAAAGAAACAAAAATGTCAACAGCTCGAGGCAAACACTGAGTCACACATGGCTTCAAGTGAAATGAGGTTAGAAAGGCGTTATCTCTGTATCGGCATCGATATCGGGCGCTGGACATAAATTAACTTGTAAGTCGTGGCAATAGCCTGGGAAAGTATTTAGCTGTGAATTACAAACATACACACATACACACGTATGTAGTTGCATATTGTATAGCTTAATCCATAAATAAATAGTGAATTTGTGGTAGCAGTCAGCAAGCGATTGCGGTTAGGTTTTCTACGATTTTCTCTTACCTTATTCCTTATTTATGTTATTGTAATCTTTCATAGGTGACAATTGAAGATTTTATTTGAATTGAATTATAGCGTATACTGCGTATCCTTTTAACAAATCGCATTAATTCTCTGCCGTCTGTCACTAGCGTAATTCCTAACAACTAAATAATCGAAGAGGCTGCCATTCAATGAACACCTTGCCACTGTCGGGGTGGCTGTAGTTACTCCTCGACTTTTCCTCTACTGCCGATTGCAAATGATGACAAAATAATTACCGGATTAAAGACACGTGTCTTTTTGTGTCACCCAACTAGGCCTCAGTCATCAGTGAGGCCACCAAAAATAATAGTAGCCATTCTTATGGCACGCATAGTCAACGACTTTTTGTGGCCTGCGGCCTCCTGCCAACGCAATGCCGCCGTCGCACGCCTTGGCAGGAAGGAAGCGACATGTCATTGCGTCCATTGTTCGCAGTCGCCGAGATGTTAATAATGTCCGTGTGATGGACGTTGAATGAATGATGCTACGCTTTGCAATAGTTGCTGCTTGGCATGCTTGCAACGCCAACAAGGTCACAACAACAGCGCGCTTTGACGGCTGCTGCCAGCAAGGCTCACGACGCTATCGTTATGATGTACTGTGGTGCGTTTGTGGTGGTGCAATACGATTGATTTAATAGTTGACGTATCCTTTGTATTGTTATCTCAGTCGGTCTTGCTATGTCGCGCGCCACAGTGCGCGCTCGAAAAGTGCGTATACAACTTTATCGCTGTCATTTAAAATCAATCAAATGTTATTAATTTGTTAACAATATACTTTGTGCCACGCCACGGCGCGTCGTTCCGTTGCAGTTGGTGGGCTCGTGACTGTCCTGGAGGCTTTTTGAACAAATATTGCAACATTTTCTCAATTTTGACTCTGTGGGAATTGTTTTTCTTTTTTCGATTGTTCTTTGTGTTGCACTGTAATGATTAGATAATTGATGAAGGTTGAACAAAGGCGCAGCTTCCTAGATTACGAATTCAGAGCTAGACGTAAAGTGCACTTTTATTCTGAGCAAGTCAGACATGACACAAACACAACATACGCATTGTATTAATTTTTTCAGAGCAGCTCTTCAAAAGCTTAAAGAATGTGGGAATATTGCTTGCAAATATATGTATGTACATGTGTATAAAGCTTATGTGGATATGTAATTATTGACATAATAATGGTTGGCCATCAAATGTTTGATTTGTACGAGTAGTTCGAATCTCTTAACAAAATATAACTTTAAACCAGCGATCTCAAATTTTATGGTCTTAGAAGTTTTAGGACCAGTTTTTTTAGTGCAAGTTGAACTCTGTTTGTCGTTTAAACTAAGTTTAAACTCAGTATGCAGTGTTTCAGTCAACTTTAAACGGAGTTTAAACTTAGTTTAACTTAAGAGCTGTTGTCTGTTACTTTGTTTTGGTGGCAACAAATTTAATTAAGCGCAAGAGAACTAAGTTTAAATTTAAACTGAGTTTAACTAAACTTAATTTAAACTGAGTTTAAAACAGCACTGAAAAACTGGCCCTTAAAGTGTTAGTTATCTAAAATACTCAATAGGCGTGATTTATTTGACCATCACAAGCTAATAGTTAAATGTTTGACAAATAAAACGAAGTCATAGTTTTTTTTTTTAAACAAAATGTCGGATATGAAAAAAATTAAAGTATATTCATAATTTCGTCTTCTTCTTCATTATTTAAGGTTGTGAGTGCAATAACAAGAAACTGTAAACATTAAAAGTTTAAATTTTGTTTTAATTTGAACTCTAAAATTATAAATACTGCATCTTTTATCATTTGTTTGTATTTTTGATTTGTTTACATTTTCATTTGTCAAAATAAGCTTTATGGTTATAGCCAACTATTCGGTTTTTGCAATAACCGAACTATTGTGAATGAAAAAACACAATGAACTGGCAATGTCTCCAATTCAATATTCAAGCCAAATTAACTTTTCACAAGTCAATATAATTATGTTGGTTAAGTCTTCCATACAAAATAAGGTAATTGCTTGTCAAATAAAACTTCTTCTTCTTTTATGGCGCTACAACCGTTTGTCGGTTTGGGCCGAGATCAAAAAGCTTCGCCAGTTCCCTCTCTCCTTCGCGAGGATACGCCAATTACTCATACCAAGCGTGGACAGGTCCTTCTGCACTTGGTCCTTCCAGTGTGTTCTTGGGCGTCCTTGCCGTCGTTGCCCACCCATGGGTGCCGTTTCGAAGGACTTTTCATCATCATCCATGCGAACGACATGGCCAAGCCATCGCAATCGTTGAATTTTTATGCGCTTGACTATGTCCACATCATTATACAGCTCATACAGCTCGTCATTCCATCTTCTTCGGTACCCGTCGCTTTCGCGAACAGGGCCATAAATCTTGCGAAGAACTTTTCTCTCGAAAGCCACCAAGGCTTGCTCATCGCTGGTCAACATCGTCCATGTTTCTGCGCCATATGCAAGGACGGGCACGATGAGAGATTTGTAGAGCGAGATTTTCGTTCGTCGAGAAAGGGCTCTGCTTTTCAACTGCCTACCGAGCCCAAAGTAGCATCTGTTGGCAAGTGTTATTCTTCGTTTGATTTCAAGGCTGACATTATTGGTGGTGTTTATGCTGGATCCAAGGTATACAAAATCCTTGACTACTTCAAAATTGTAGCTGCCAACAGTGACGTGGGTCCCAATACGCGAGGATTTTTTGTTTGTTGCCACAAGGTACTTTGTTTTGTCCTCATTCACTACTAGACCAACCTCCTTTGCTTCCTTCTCTAGACTGGAAAATGTTGCACTGACGGCCCTGTTGTTAAGGCCAACGATGTCAATATCATCCGCATATGCAAGCAGCATCGTACTTTTGTTATATATAGTACCACTGCGATTCAGATTGGCAAATAAAACACGCCTAATATTAACTTCCGAATATGAATTTGAGAACTTCCAAGCACAAAACCTCTTAAATTATTCATTTAGGTTTTCAACATGTTCCATTTGAGGTGTCGGTAAGTGGTCCATTAAATGTATTCCAATTTAATAGCTGTTTTTAAAAAGGCAATCAATATTTTTAGTATCCATTTTTGTTATTACTTATTTATTAATATTACAAGAATACAGAAAAAAATCATAAAATAAAAAAAGTTGAAAATTCCAATAAATTAGCAGTTGAAGAAGTGGTGGGTCTAAAAAAATTGGCCCATGACGATACCCAAGATTTCAACTCTCCTAGCAATCTAAGATGAAAACAAAAAAGATTATTAATATAGAATAATGCCGTAATGTCTGCAACCATGGAAAAGTTGGAAAAAAAACTTTTTCACGAAATGGCGACTGCCTAAAAAAGCAATTTGTGTACCCCTTTTTTTTTTACTTTTTCAAATTTTTGAAAAACAGCTAAAATTAAAATTGTGTATGGGAATAGTTCCAGATGTATAAAAGTCTATAAAGAAGACTCTTCCAGGTAAATCGATACAGTATAACCTGAGAAATGGTGGGTATGGTTTTGACAGTTTCGATAAAAACGCGTTAAAAGTTTCACGTAAAGTTTTTCGCAGTCTAAATCATGAAATTTACGCTAATCTCTGAAAATAATTTAAATTTTGGAAAAATATTCTGTAGATATATACTTAAATAGTTAAACTTTGAAAATATATAAAAAAAAAAAGTTTTTTTTTTATTTCTAGATTAGAATACCAGCTTAATTAATTTTTTCATTGAGACCGTAACTGTCAATATAAGCCAAGTATTAGTTTGTCAATAATAAGAGGATTAGCATAATAACGAGTAAGCCTTTTATACTTTATTGAAAAATTTGATTTTAACTTTGGTTTTAGCTTCTAGAATTTAAATGTGTAGAGTCTCTTTGGGATTTAATGTCTGTAACTTGAAAAAACATTATGAAAAAGTTGTATTAACTACTCATAGTAAAAGGGAACCTACTCGAATGCTTTTTTTATTTGAAAATCCAATGAAAATAATAATTGAACTCTCAATCCAAATCAGAAACTTGCTTATACATACGAATATTAATGAAGCCTTTATATATATATACATTTATATATATATAATTTTGGCGCGTACACTATATAGCTCAGTGTTTGGCCGAGCTTCTCCTACCATTTGTGATGTGCGTCTTTATATTATACCACAAATGGAGGGACCAACAGTTTTTTGCCGACTCCGAACGGCAGATGTATTTAATGAGAAGCTTTTTCATGGAAGAAATACCCTCGGAGGTTTGCCATCGCCTGCCGAGTGGCCGCTGTGGTCGAGTTGGTAGCGGTGCGTGCTATAACTCGATATGCCGGTGAGTTCGAGGTTCGAATCTCAGTCAGGGCAAGCAAAATCTTAATGAAGCCTTTACTTTTTAATAAAATCTAATATATTTTGGTTGCATTGGCACTGATCATTTGACTAAACAAATTAAAAACTCACAATTTAATAGTTAAAACTTATTTTTTTCACAAAAAAATTTAAAACTTTCTTGATCTATTTAAAGGTTGACATGAGAATGACAACAATTTTCTTCCACGAAAATTTTTAGCCATCACTTTTAAATATGTATGATAGGGATGATATTTTGGGTTAGTTAACTATATCACGACAAAACCTACTTTTTGAGTATAAACTCCGAATCTTTGTAATTCTTCGTCTTTTAAATTGCGAAGTGTGTCCATCAGGTCGATTTTGGTCGAATTCAGCGCCGCAAACGTTTTCAGTTTCTCTAGCTAACCGTGGGCGATTGCAAACTCTAAAAGTGAGAAATCAATTTGATCTTTTCAATACAAAAAGGACTTTTTTGCATAAAGTTCATCCATCATTTGTGATATTCGGCGCTTTCAAGCTGCTTAGGTCATTTTCGTTTGGCATAAGCAATACTAAGCGGTATCCCGAGGCAGAAAGTAGTCATCAGAGATATTTGAAATTTACTTCTCCATACAATGCAAAGCCGCGATTATTTTTTATTTGGAATAACTTGCAAAGGAGTGTAATTTAAAAAAATTGTCAAAAATCGGTGATAACTCGTAGCCACTAGAAATTTGAAATTTGTTGTACTACAATTTAATGAGCTACATATCGGCATATCCCAAAAAATTAAAAACATATTTTTTTAAAGCTCGAAATTTTGTTGAAGTTTATATAAATGTTTTCTTCATTTTTTATAAAATTTAAAAAAGTTTTTCAATGGTGTTCGTTAGAGAATCAATGATGTTTTAATTGAAAAGATATTTTAAATAATTGGATGATAAGAAATTTGTGAAGAGAGTGTATGTGGTCAACTTTATTATAACTCCCACTGTAACATGGATGTCAAGACCCGTGTCTGTCAATCAGCTCTCGAAGACCATGTTATACATAATCTCTCTTCTCAATATCACTCATATGTTTGTACAATGATCTTGACTGTGATCCAAGTGCACTTTTGGACCACGGAGCTGACCCACATTTTAATCTGGATTTGGTTAAGGTTTTTCAACCCAGATCCACAGGTTTTCAGCTTTTGCTAAAATTAATAATAATTTTTTAAAACATTGTCAATATAACGATTCTTTTTAAGATTTTGTGTAGTAGTTTGTATCAGATCGTTGCTATCGTTACTCGGTCTACTATATACTACCTGTAGTAGTTTTAACCTATTCCAATAAAGCAAAACAGAACGAGTAAATACCCATAGAATGGTCAAAAGTCGTTGACATAGTAATTTTTAAATTAATCTGTCAGCTTAAATCACAACCCGGTCATCAAAGATGTACAACCGCCTAGGTAGGTACCAAGCGACACGCACTCGTCACACGAGACACCATCAGAATGCAGCGCCTGCAACAATCCGTTGTAATTCACGCTAAATACCACACAGATAAGATGAAAGTACCTTCTTCACTGGAAGAGCCTGTCAAATGTCAATGTTGTGGAATTCGATTCCTATATTCGATGCTACAATCGTATCACTGCACTCCAATGGTATTAAATTGTGCGCATCACTGATAATCGTAGTGGACGCAACGATTACCGTTTACGATTTATAAGTAAATCCCAAGCGAACATGCTAGGCATCCTTGGACGATAAAACAAAAACAAAGAAGCTGTATCGATGCACGCGCATACGCCAATGGCTACCCCCAACCTTACCACTGTCTTACAACTCGTAATGGTGTTTGTGAGCAGCACGAGTGATCCCCTCTTTACTTATTTGAGGCGCTCACTTGTTTATAAAAAAACATTTAAAAAAATTGATATAAAAAAAAATTTATAAAACCTATGGTAGGTAAATTATGAAGCTGCAGACAAGTTGAAAATGCCACCACATCATTTCATTTCGAAAATGATCAATTTTCAAGATAAGCAATCTTATCGCAGCGGGTGCACGAGAACTTGTCACTGGTTGTGCGCTTGCGCATGCGCGCGTAGATTACATACAGCAACGAACCGATGGCATATTGCCGCATGCCACGGAAAAGCAGCTTGTACAGCAGCCCTTCTTTTGTGTAAAGGGATCTACATATGTATGTATGTAGTAGACTTACTGTTTTTCTACTTTATTTTCTGCTTCTATCCTTAAATCCCTACGTGCGTTTTCGTGTTGCCTATTTGTGAGTTGAGTGACTTTTAACATCTGCATTAGAGGTGTGGATAACATAAAGATGTCAAACCATATGGGACAAGATCACTTGAAATATAATCGTAAAACAAAGCAGCAAAAACAAAAAACAATACCTAATAAAATATACTTGTATAAAAAATATAATCTCACTTGTGTTGAAGAAAAGAACAAAGAGAAAAAAAACATTAAAAAGTCAAGTAGAAAATTTTTCTTACCGCAATTTATCAGACAGACAAAATGCGTTTTGCGTTCTGGTCACAATAGCCAAGTCAAGCAAACTCTGTACTCAGCTCCCTTTGCTGTTCGACGCAGTTTGGCGTTTGCTTATTAAGATGGAACATGGCAGATTATAAACTAAAAGGGAT
Organism: Philophylla caesio; assembly: GCA_963971545.1. Lineage (NCBI taxonomy): Eukaryota > Metazoa > Arthropoda > Insecta > Diptera > Tephritidae > Philophylla > Philophylla caesio. The sequence continues at coordinate 95,854,921 of OZ020608.1, read as the reverse complement.
TTTAAGGGCTTATTTTGGCCTTTTAAAGCCTTAATAGCCCGAGTATACGCATTTTTTGTAATTATTTGTTTCTTGGTTGTTTTCGTTCTTATCTAAGTAGACTTTTGTTATTTCATTAATATTGAAATATTCTTTGTAAACACCTACATATGTTAGTTTGTATATATGTATGTACATACATATATACATAACATACATGTAGGCAATGCCTAATGTGAAAATGGTCCTGTGAATTTCCTTTACAATATTAGCAATAATTCCAAATAAAACTAAAGTTCCTTTTGTAGTTCACACCACATCCGTCAAAGCTTAAAATTTCGTTCAGAATTCACAAACATATTTCAAGTTTTAAGAATTTGTCACCAAAATTGAATCAGAGTTTGTAGAAAATTGCTCGGTATGCAAATGTGTTGGCTATTCAATTCTACTAGGCTGCCAGTTCTCAGTCGTAGAAAGATCACCCTTGATTTTTGAGATTTGTGTTCGCAGAAAATGTTAAGCATTTTCCCTGTGATAATTTTTATCGACTCAAAACTTACTCTTTGCAAGGCCAGAATTACTTCAAAACTTTATATTGGAAAATGTTACAAACAATTTTACAAGAATACATTATTCAATTACAGAAAATTTTCAGTAACATTATTGACACTTTGTTTGAAAAGTCAGTGTTTTGTGGGCATTCGGCTCCCATTTTGACTAAATGCGAGTATATTGAATATGATATGAAATATAGCATCACCAATGTTTTATTGGGGGACTGTAATAACGAACTATTTTGCACTTACAATATGATCATTTGATCTATCATTATCATATTATATAGCATTTCTCTGATATTTATTAATGCGACGGCGCAATTTCGAAATTTTCATTATATGAAACTTATGATAAGATGAGATGCTGATCTAATATGACACAACGATATCAAGCGGTTATGATAAATCAACGCAAAAAATTGTTTTATTTTTAAATTACATTAAACTAGAAACTTTTAACTTGAGTTGTCCTTCAGATATGTTGCGCTTGATAAAACTCAGAGTTCCTTATAGGAATCCAAGCTATACGTCGATGGTTTTAAAATATCGATGGTATCGGACAAAAATCGGCTTTTGACGATGTTTTAAACATCGTATTTGTTTTTATTTTTTCACCATATATTTTTTGAAGTCGCAGCAAATGGACGTAAAAGGTAAGTTGATCAATAGTAAATCATTAAAAGTTAGAAAATAAAATTTCCTTTTTATATATTATACAAAATATGGCATTTTACATGTATAAATATATTAAATACATAAGTATATGAACGTATAAAATTAATAAAAAATACCTGGAAGCTTTTACTTAGCTTTAGGTCTTTACATGAAGTGCTTTGGGCACCCACTCTTCATTTGTCATCAGAACTTTTCGTTGCTGCCGATTTGGGTAGATAACTCCGAGTTGCATCGATGTATCGATATTGCTCCTTAAAATTTGCATCCCTAGTCACAACAGCATCCCCCCGCCGAGAGGTTTCGGGCAGATCCGTTCCAAGCCGGCTTCTTGTCTATTTCATTTCCAGGCACTCAGCTCCAAAGTTTAGCTAAACAAGTTTTTTTGCTGTCTGGCAAGGTAAATATTGTATATATGTATGTAAAAGACTTAGGCTCGCCGTTCCACTATGCGCTTTGCCTTAGGCAGTGCAATATGAAAGTGGTGAATTTACCCGCCAGGAGGCGCCAGAAGCGAGGCAATATTTGGTTTTTTTTCGGTACATGCATTGATCATGTATGTAAGTCGAACAACTTTTTCGTAATAACAATAAAGTTTAAGTACTTAAAGCATGCGCTTACCTTGAAATGTCTTCTTATCAATAAATTTTCTGCAAAACTATTTTAATGAGCGATGACGGAAGGCAGATACATAGCTGTGGCTGCTCTTGCGTAGCACTAAAATACTTCTCTTATTGGTCAAATGTTCTTTGTGATAACACAACTATGTAACTTGTTGGAGTCCGATCTTAAATCATTGAAATTAAGTACACGTAACAACAACAACCACAGCGCCTCAACAAATGCAATATTGTCAATAAAATCAAAATAATATAAAAGAAAAACAAATATTTAAATGATATAACAAAACTACGCTGCTGTACATACCCAAAATATAACTAAAAAAGCAACAATAACAACAAAATATCTCCATTAACGCCATGTCAATCGAACTTTAAGTATCTGCATCAACCAAAACGTGGCTTTTTCGAAGCAAATAAGTGCCCATAAAAATTTTAATCACAAAACCATAATGTCAACTGTTTTGTACACATTTCAGTAGAAAATGAACGCTTTAAATTTCTATAAATACTTTAAAGCACTTAAAAAGCCAACAAAGTAAGGGAAACACAATGAAATTAAAAACAAAAAACACAAAAAAAAAAACTGAAGAAAGTAAGCAAACGTATAGTGAGATGCTGAAATATTAAGATGCCGCAAGCGACCTTTAACGGTATCCACACAGCGGTCAATTCGACCGGCTGATTTCGATGAATTCCCACGTTGCGTTGCATCAGTACAGCGGTCAGAACGAACGCCTTAATTTATTCAAAGAACTCCTCAGCACAGCAATACTCCAAACCATATATTAAACGCGTTTTTTTTTTTGTTTGTAGGTATAAGAAATAAATAGAAAACTGAAATTCGAGAATTTTAAACAGTGAACCTGTAATCGTCGGGCATCTCATCGAATTGTCGATCGCGTTTATCAGCTTTTATACCATATTGTATTATAAAAAAGCAAAAAAAAAAAAACCAAAGCAAATCAAATCGGTGTTACTAAAGTTACATTCTTTCTCTGCTGCCTTTTTCTTATTTTCTTGCGTTTTTTCATGGTGTTCCTTAGGAGACTTGAAATTTATGACCGCACATTGAATTTGAGTAACTGAGAAAAAAAAACAACAATTTTTTTTTGTTTGTAAAATACAGTGGAAAATTCATGTATGTTTAAGCGACGTTTAATGGCCATTTGAAATGATTTCTTCTGCTCGGCAACAAAAGGTTTGCGACAACAAGGCGAGATGTTCTTCGAGTGCACATCAAACGCAGTTGCACAAACCCGTGCGTTTGTGTTTTATTTTTTTTGTTTTTGTATGTTTGTGCATGCATACCTGCATTTACGAGCGATATTTATGTAGTATGTACGATACTCGCGCACTTGTCTATCGTTAGAAATTGTTGCTTGCCACTGCATTCATGTCATTTGATGCGTATGCGATATGGCAGCCATGGCTGATATTTAAAATTGGTGCCAAACTTTTTATTAGCATATCGTTGCTTTTGTTGCTTCATTGTTGCTGATGTTACTTTTTCGTTAACTCTCTTTCGCATATTTAGTGGTAAAAGCTGTAAAACTTGTTGAAATGCTCGTAAAATCATAGTGTCCATGCCTGAACAGTTTATTATACCGAAAGATGTCTATGTACACATCCGATCAATGTGCGTTTATATGTACATTTGTATGGAGATGTGTATGTATATGTATATCTCTATTCGATGCCAGCAATGTGATAACACGCTGCGTCTCAACATAATCTCAGTTAACGTGTCAGCATCAGGTGCCGGATAGTAAAAAAAAAGTTGTTTGGTGACAGAGTTGTAGACGGTTGAGTGCTTTAGATGAACTTACCTAAAGAGCCTTAAAATACTCAAGAAGTTAAAGTATACATATGTATATACATACATATATATTTATATAGAAAAAGTGTGTTTTTTGAGTTCGAATGCTTAAACTTGTCTGCCTCCGAGTAAAATTTGATAGGGCATGACAAAATCGCTGGAATAGATATCAAACTTTCACACTGTTCTAAGACAAACAAGAACTATCTATCTTAAGCGAAAGTAGAGTTTATCACGAAATCTTGAGGCCCGTCAGTTTAGATATCAGCAAAACGAGAAGAAGAAAACGAAGAAGCTTCTGAAAAGTATTCTTCTGAAAATCGATGTAGAATTTGATGACACATGCGGCGTGCTTAGAGCTTTAGCGATCTAATAATCCACCTTTCTACTTTGGTGGTAGGATAAATGTCAAAGCTAAAACAGAAGATGTTTGTAATAGCATACAAATTCGTCAATATTCTTTCTATGTTACTGTTATGAGCATGAAAAAAAACATTTTCAACTGTTTCATCGGGTTTCCCTATCAGAGAATGGACCCTACCACCGCTGGCTACAGCAAATATTCGAGTAAATATTGGACCCAAGACTTTACTTAAAGTGAAGGTCTACTAAAGAGCACTAAATCTAAGCGCGATATTTATCCAACCGACGTTAGTTAAGTTACCTTTTCTGCTTAATAGGATCTTACATACATAGTCTAAGTTTTGATATGTAGTGTTCTCTAGGGTACGAAGGCGTGATCTTCAAATATGCATCACCATTGTACTTTCTTGCGATACATTACAATGCAGTATACACGCCTTTCATGATCTTGAAATTAAATATTCAACTTGGTGTCGGTTTCACTTGTATACAATTTCGATTGAAGTCGATTCCGCGATAGTTGCATTCATGAAGATTGGATTCTGGACAGCAACCTTAGCTGAAAGCACAATATGAAGTAAAGAACAGAGACGACTGCTTCCGTAATAAGAGTGCCTTTGGGTCATTTTATCCTTTTGAACTCTGTTTCGGTGAAACTCAATAGAACGTTCATGATCTTAGGACACTTCAGATACTACGTTTACTAAATGCCATACTAAAATATCGCCCCTAAAGAAAATAAACTGTAACAGTCGAGGTCGCTATTCGCATAAGGGCACTGTTATAAAACTTTGACTTCAACTTATGTATATGGTTTACACATCACAGTAACATGGCTATGAGAAGTATCTTTGAGAATTTCCCTGTGTTTAGTCAGTTTAGCAGACGTTGAACCAAAATCTGACATGTATGGCGTGGGCGCGGATGGGGCCGGGCCCTTGAAGTGCTTTTTTGCAACACTGTTTTCGTTAAACCGCTGATATATCTGTCGACTCTTAAACCTCAAAACAATTGGATTTGTGGATAAAGCTGCATATACAGTGTGTTTGGTATCTAGCATTCTTCTTAAGATTTCTCGGTGTGAATCTTAGAGCATCTTGTCAATCTTTTACACATAATGGGTAGTGAAGAATCATTTATTTACTATCCTCGTGCCGTGATTGTCGCGGTAAGCTAAATCATTTCGTGTTCTTTTCTTCTTTCTCTTATTGATATGTGTAGGAACAATTTTCCGTCAACCCAATAATTTACACTGAAGATGGCACAACGCCGAAACCGGTTTGTCTCTATACCAAACTTGACAAGGGATAAAAGAAAATCGTCAAACGTTCTTGAGTTGCAGGCCAAAATTTCATTTGCAATTTCGCAGAATGTAAGCGTTGTTTCTCTTGACTACTCTTAATGTGCAGCGATTAATTTCTGCATTGAATTTCTTAAGAGATGTTCCGGCTCTTTTTTTACTTCTTAAAAAAGCAGTTTAAGTTTATCAAAAATATAGCTACATATAAAAAATTCAACCGGCGGTCGCAACTGACCTAGCCAAATTGGAATATTTGTCTGAGAAACCCTTACATAATTATGCTCAGTGTAATTGAGTTATATACTGTACGCAAATTTTTTGTATTCTTGCATTTCCGGTGATTGAATTGGACTTGTTGTAAAGTTACACCTCACTGGCTGTGCCCATTTGGTAGTCAAGTGTGGCGATTTTTGGCGTCAGCAGGCGCCAGTGCCAAAAGCAAAAACTTTAGCAAAGAGCGCAAATTTAAATACAAGAATACAAAAATAAAACAAATTGAAGGAAAAAAATAAAGAAATTAAAATTAAAATACAATTAAACAGCAACATAAAAGTTCGTAGCGTTCATAGAAGACTACATACACACATACATACACAAACATACTACCAAAGAAAGCTAAAGGTGGAAAAGTAATTTAGGTACATGGCGATAAGACGTGCGACGTTCGTGCCAAAGTATAAACAATGCTTACATAAAATATATGTATGGTGTACGGGTACATACATACATATATACATACAGACTACTTACAATGCTTGCAGCCACCTCGACGTACAGTGGCACTACTGCATATATTTTTCTGGAAAATATGTGAAAGAAGGAGTTTGCGTAGGCTTCAAGAAAAGGACGAGAATTCGCATGACCGGTCTACTTAAAAGGAGCAATACGTAATAAACCTAACCTCAAATATGCTCTAAAATTGCTTTAAAACGCTCATAGATGTACAAATACATATATGGCACTAAAATTTTGCCATATGTCTTTTATAATAATTTAACTGAACACCCTGGAGCGTTTTATTTCAAAGTATAACCTCCAAATAAACTTAACCTCGAAAATGCTTAAAAATGCACTAACAAATGTTTCTAATAGTATTTATTATAAGTACCAAAAAATTTGAAGTAATTGTTTATTTTATTGCATACTCCGTCATTTAAATCAAGGTGACGTTAAGAGGCGCAAAGGTACGAATTTTTTTTTTTCAAATCTAAAGTAAAGTATCCGATCTGTCAATTGATTTATAACTAGAAGACGAAGAAAGACCAACGGAGTAAAGTTTTTGTTCGTCAAAGGTGTCAAAGTTGGCATTTATTAAATCGTTCCCTTACACGGTTCTCTGGCAAACGACAGAGCAAGTGAGATAGTAAATGACGTTCTCCTTCTCTCGGAAGTTGCAAATTTTAAGTATGTTCGTGTAAAAGTCCAGCAAGAATTATCCAGCGACGAAATTTCTCAGAATTTTGGAGTATTCTCTCGCAAAGAGATATGCTTGCAAATTTTTACGAGATTTTAAAATTTTAAAATTAGCAGAAACTTGCAAGTTTAACCAACAGCTGATTGAATTCTTGTTCGCATTCAAATATGCATAATGAAAAACATTGCATTCGAGTTTTTCTTAAACATTTTATTAACGAAACTTAACCGTACGAACATTTACCTGTATCTTGTATGTTTAACACTCATATTTTATAATTTGTATCTTTAAAATTCTTAAACAAAAATTTCGTATTTATCCAAATAGCAATCAGCTGTTTTCTTGCTTGCAAATTTGTGCTGGGTAAAATTTGCCCAGCAAGAACTTGCAACTTCCCCTCAAAATGAAATGTCATTTTGCGCTCTCAATTTCCCCTTCCTTGCAAATTTTTTTGTCACTGCGAACGCGATTTGACAAAAATCGTGATATTTCGTAACAATTCGTAACAATTATCTGCACCGCGAACACTCTTTTTAACTGAAGAATTTTTCCTTACATTCTCTCACTCACTTGTTTACAGCTTTAACCAGTTAATAACCAAAAAGCGTTCCCCTAATTTTTATTATATCTCACTTCCTCTGAGAGTCATTCAATTCTTTGGCAGCAGTTTGAGGAAAATCTCAATGAGCTTTAGTATAATAAAATTCTTCTGTCTTTAGCACAAAAATTCTCAAATTCATAAAGGGCTTGAATTATTTTTTTCTTATTCAAATAAGCTACACCCTTCAAACACAAGAATTTAATATCGAAAAACACTGTATTTTCATCGCCGCAAACCCACTGTGCAACTGTGACGTTGGTACTGAGTGGCACGCACTACAAATTTCGCTTAACAACCGCAACAAAACGGCATCCGCTGCACCTTACAAATAGAGTGCAACAAGAGAAAGCAACAAAAAAACAAAACAATTCACTAGCCGAACGCAAAAAGTAACAACAATAATATTTGACGCTGAATATTGCAAAGGCGGAGCGGAGCGTAACGTTTACGCATACATAAAAGCACTAAGCATTCGGAATAACGCCACCACCAACAACATTCAAAGAAAAGCATCAGCCAACAAAGCGCACGCATTTTGGCAATAAATTAAAGAGAAGCCAACATCAGCAACAGAAAGTGAGAAAATAAAAATTTTACAAAAATCCAAAAGTAAAGTAGCAACAATTGCAAAGCGGCGGTGGGTGTTGCTGACGTTTTTTCAGCTGCTGTTGCACTTGCGCTACTCGTCGTTTTTTCGTTGCTTTCGCTGTTGCAGTTGCAGTTGCAGTTGCTCTCAGCGTTCGTGTGGCTGGGGGAGTGACCGGCAGTGGCTGCTGCACATTTATCATTTGGCTCATCTCATTGCTTTACAACAGAAATTCTTAACTGCATTGTTATACCGTAACTACAACAACAACAGCAACAAAAGCAGGAAACAAACATGTAAATATATGTTGGTGGTGGCAACGATGAATGATCGACTGATGGTGCGTCGGCGCTAAAGTTGAGTCGTTTGGATGCTTTTCGCAAGTTTTTAGATGTTTTATGTGGTAACTTGAGGGCGATGTTAGTTTTTTTGTTGTTGTCGTGGCCATAAAATCGATGTACATATGTAGTTATAGTTATAGTTACAGTTATGTTTACATTTAAACAAATATTTGCAGCACTTAATAGTCGTCTAATTTGAAAACTTGCCGCATGCAGAGCATTCTTTTATTATTTTATTCTTTTGCCTTAAATCAGCATTTTTTATTTATCACCGTTTTCAAAATGCCATATTTGTCGTCATCTTTTGTAAGCGACTAGCAAAAGCACACTAGGTAGTTTATCGCATAGCGTGGAAAGCAATAACAAAAATAAGCGAGTTGAGTTGGAATAAGCGGGTTGAAATAAACTCGCTTAAAAAATTTCCGACCTAAAAAAGTGGTGCTATTGTGAATGGATCGTTGGAAAGTACCAAGAGAAATTGGAAAATTTTCTCTAAACATCAAAATAAGTAAAAAACCAAGATAGAGCATAAGTACATAAGTAAAATCGCCTGTTATAAGAATTACTCATTTTGTTTTGTTTTGCTAGCAAATTGTACAAACGACCATAAATTTTGACAGAATAGTGTTGTAAAGTGAATTAAAAATACATAGAAGAGAGTTGCTGTAAGGTCTAGAAATGCACCCTGTTCACAATTGAGAATTTTATCAACAAATGGTGGTTGAGATTCACAGAAGTTGTGCTTAGCCACTGTTACGAAATTTAGCGCAATATATACGCAGCTGGCATGCTATGATGAGCTTTGTCAAATTCGGCTAGGCCCGATCTAATATGCATACATGAATACACACATACATACATAAATTACATTGACGAGTGAATTGTGTTAGGATCATAATTAAGTTGCCTAATTTGAATTTAAAATATATTCAAATAATTCATGATTGACTGATATTAAGTTTTATTTTCATGCTTAAAAAATGTTTACTAATTAATTTTCAAGTGTATTTATTGTTAAATTAAGTGAAATTAGAAAATTAGAGTAATTATCTTTCGGCTGGATAAAAAACCTCTTAGCTAAATTACTACAAACTTATATCTAGTGTTGTTTTTAAAATTCTACTTGAATTTAAATTTTAGCTTTTACTTTTATTTTTTACGGTATTTTTTTAGTTTCTACTTTTGCTTGATTTTTTTTTATTTGAATGAAAAGTTTAGTTTGTTTTGAATAAATGTTTTTTTTGTGCTATACTTTTTACCTTATTTAATTTAATGATCAGAAAATGAAACATGTTGTTTTTGGTTAGAAAATATATTTTTGATATTTTTTTTGTTATTTGTTGTTGCTAAAAATATAGCCGCTGTGGTCGAGTTGGTAGCGGTGAGTTCGAGTTCGAATCTCAGTCAGGGCAAGTAATATCTAAATAATTAAAAAATATTTTTTCTAATAGCGGTCACCTCTCGGCAGATAATGGCAAACCTCCGAGGGTATTTATGCCATGAAAAAGCTTCTCATAAAAATACATCTGCCGTTTGGAGTCGGCACAAAATGGTAGGCCCCTCCATTTGTGTTAGAATATAAAGACGCACACCTCAAATGGTAGGTGAAGCTCGGACACACACTGAGCTGTATAGTGTAAGCGCCAAAATATTATTATTATTATTTAAAATATAACAGTTTGCAGTGATCTTTAACTTTCATTTATTTATTTCTAAAATTTTTTATATAAATATTTCTCAGCTTAAAATAAACCACAAAATTTTATTTTCGGAGCAAAAAATTTGGCCCAAAAAAATTTTGCTTTGTTACTTTGGTTAGGCCTGTGTTGGTCTTTTAAATAATTGCTAGTGCAAAATGAAATTAGAACTCCAAAAATCACTTTTAACAGCTATTAAATATTTTTCAAGCGCAAAAGATCTTAGATTTACAAAACAAAAATAAGCAAGCAATTTTTCTTTAAAAAAAGGACTTTATTATTTATTTTATTTTTCAAGCAGAATGCAGAGCACAAAATATAAGTTTTAATTTCTGAGAAATTAAGAAAATAATACTGAAAAAAAATTTGATTCGTATTATTGGTTTTTTAAAACAATTTAAACAAGTTTAAATTTAAAAAAGCTACAACCAGAGTGTGTTAAAAATATTATTCTGTTAATTGAAATTTTGAAATTAATCGTTTTTGAGATGTTTGTAAGAAAATAACTTGAGAAAATATCAATCAAATATGATTGCAATGGAAATCAAATAAATATGTTTTGTTAATTGAAATAAAGAGAGATGAAAGAATAGTCACTATTTTGCACTGAAAATTTTTAAATTAAATAAAGCAATAAAATCATAATTTGTCATGTGAAAATAATAATCACACTCTTTAAAACAACATACTTCCCTTCCTTCCCCTTAGCGTGTTGCTACTTTTAAATGAAATTGCAATGCCTTCCGGACTTTTTCAAAGAAGCCGCAATAATTGCCTTTGTACAACATTTTTTCTTCTAACGTGTACTGCATTACGCTGTTGTTGCCAATATTGCAATTTTTATATTCAGTTTCTCAGCCTTACATGAACAGAGACAGAGTCACATGGCATAAGCGGCGAAAGCCAAACGAACTTTACTTCTCTTTATACAATTCCGCGTGAGCTGCCGTTTTGCGGCAATAATTCAATACTCGTAGCAACAACAAATAGCCAGTTGCTGCCACACATACATACATTCGTATACACACCAACATATATACATACACATATGCAAACAGTGAAATAAAGTTGTATGTAGAATAATTAGAGATTCTAATCACGTAATTTTTTTTATTTAACACTTTTCGTGTAACTTGGCCATCAATAATGGGTCACACCGTTCACGTAGATGGCGCGATGCCGCATTTTGACACCAACAACACAACGACACCACCTGCAATTATATTCATACTTGTGGCGGTAACAACAGTTAAATATATTTGTTCAAAGTAACCCAGCTGGAAATGCTAAAGCTATAGAGTTTAGCAAAAGAAAATAACACATTTTAAATAAAATCATCTAATTTTTTAATTTCGATTATTTTTCCATTAACAAAAACCATAGAACTAAGTTTCAAACTTTGAAGAAAACTAAAACTTCATAATTTTTAAGTATACTCCAGAAAATTTTAAACTTTCTAATAGGAATTTTTTAAATTCAATTTAAGTACAATAGAGCCAATTAACTATAAATTACCGTTTAAAATTTAATAACACTTTTCCGAATTTTTTTTCATAAAATGTGTGCTCGAGACTTCGTATAGCATAATGCGTCAAGTAACTTTAGCAGTACATAATTTAATTTTAATAATACATCATTTCCAACGCAATTCATTCTGCAACATAAACCAAATAAAACGGATTTGTAATCGTTAAAAAAATGCATCAAAATTCCGCACTTAAAAAGAATATTGTTTTGTGTATGCAGTTGTGTAGCCAATAAAATTGTAGTAGATTAATGGGCAAGCTTTATGTGACTAAATATAGCCGTCAATTTTCTTTTGTAAATTTTTTTACTGCGGTCCTTCCGCAATTTTTCATATATCGCACGCTCGAAATTTATTCTACTTTAATTTTATGAGCCACAAAACTGTATTCTCCACAAAAAAAAATATTTTTCATCAATTTCTTTCAAATATATAAAAAAAATAGAACATTTAAAGAAAAAATCCCACCTGCTTAATAAAATAAACCAATAGAAAAGATTTTCGTGATACTAAAAATGCAACAAACCACTTTTCTACAGGGAAACATGCCATTATTCATTCAAGAACATAGAAGCAAGTGCGTGACAGTTGGCAGCCCTTTTCATGAATTTTCGCGCATCTGATACTCCTACACACACAACACAACTGCATGCGCATGTATGTACATTAGGGTGACAGTTAATTTCGAAAGTGATATTTTCTTTGGTCTCAGTATTTTTTTGTGTGTAGTTTTATTTAAAAAAAATTCTAGTAAAATTTCAAGGTCGTAGGAAGAGGATTAGGGGGCGCGTCGGCCCCCAAAGTTACACAAAATACGTTTTTTCACGCAAATTCTTACTTTGACGGCTTGTAACTTTCTCTGTGTTTTTTTTTTTTAAACATTACTGGCGAAAGATGTTCATTAATATGTCTACAATAACATCTGTCAATAACATTTTTGTCTAATGTTAATATTTAATGAAAAAAACTTAAATATAGGAGAAAAAGTACGCCTCAATGTCGATTTATTATACTTAAATAAAATTACTTATATGATTCAAATTTTGGATTTTGTTCAGATTTATTTAATTAAAGATTCATATAGAAAATTCCTTTTGATTTACGTAAGAGTAGCTTCAACAATTATATACAGTAAGACCTCGCTAGTCCGAACTTCAGACTTTTTTTGTTTACTTTTGTTTTCAAGTGTAAGAATTGTCTTTAAAAGTTTGCTTCAAATTTTTTTTGCCTGTATGCTGAAGCGATCTATAATATTGACAATTGTGACCGAGAATATTCCCGTTACAACCTCAACAATATTATTCTCAATGCTTGCGTAAGCTACCGACAAAAAATCAGCACCAATGTTTCTCGGAAAATAGATTCTTATTTTACAGTTATATGCAGCAGCCGCAAACATTTTTTAATAGCATTAAATTTGCAAAAAAATCACTCGAAGTGAATATTTGAATGTGAAAAGTCGAAAATGTCTGCTAGAAATTTACGTGAACGCATATATTTAATTGGTTATTGTACCAACTCATTAACGGGAAGTAAACTACCCTCCAATATAGAAGTGTTGAAAGTTTTGTTTTTCAATTTACGTGTATGTAGTAAAAAAAAATTTACGGGAAAGTTCAGATTTAGTTGTAAAAGAACTATTCGTGTTCTGGGAAAAAGCCCGCATTCCGGTCAAGGATGAAATACACTGCATTACAAATGTAGAGAAATTGTATAAAGAATGGCAAAGCTTTCAAAAAGATTCAAAGAAGACTTCTAATTTCCATAAGAGCAAAGTAAACACGTGGAAAGAAAAATTGGATATGCTTTTTGACGTGGCGCATGCAAGTGCATTAAAAATAATGTCGAATCAAGAAGATATTGATTTCTTGATAAGTCAACGAAAAACGGGGCGCCCAGGCTTTATGTATGGTATCGATTACGAAGAAGTACACCGAGAGTGCCGACTTGAAGAACACAACAACAATTTATTACAACAAGTGGAGCGGAATAATCGTGAAATTGCATTAATTGGTTCGTTGTATGTTATTGTTTATTTTTTATTTTCTTTAAATTAAGTCGTTTTTATTAGATGAAACTGCAGAGTTGCTGTCATCTGAATCTTCAGAGAATGATAACAGTTTTCCAGATATGGAATGTGACCCACGTTGTAGTCAACCTCCAGCCAAAAAATGTAGGGGAACAAATAAAATACTAACACCAAAACTGGCGGCCGCACTCGATGTCTGTAAAATCAGTGACAGACATGCGGTTCATCTAATAAGCGCAGTCGTTGAAGCTCTGGGTAATAATGTTGAAGATTATATTTTAAACCGAACGTCTGTACACCAGGAAAGGGAACAAATCCGTGAAGAAAGAATTTCAGCATTAAAAAATAAATTAAAATTAAATGAGCTCGACGCTATCTGCCTTCATTGGGATGGTAAACTTTTGCCGGCGCTGACGGGAAATGATAAAGTTGATAGGTTGCCTATAATAATATCGAGCGGTAAAGTTGAACAGCTTCTTGAAATACCTGCACTTGATTCCGGTACTGGAAAAGAACAGGCATCCGCTGTATGCGATGCTATTTATGAATATGGTCTGCAAAATCACATCAAAGCTTTAGTGTTTGATACAACAGCGGTCAATACTGGGCGTTTCAATGGTACCTGTACGTTAATTGAAAATAATTTACAAAGACAACTTTTATGGTTACCATGCCGTCATCATATATACGAGATTGTTTTAAGATGCGTTTTCGAAGAAAAAATAAGCTGTTATGGAAGTCCAAACGTTGAAATGTTTGAGAAATTTAAAAATGCTTGGGCTAAGATTGATGCTAAAAACTATGAGTATGGCATCAACGATCCAACTGTCAAGACGTACATGAAAGAGTCTGCTGTTCGCATTATCGGTGCAGTAAATAATATCTTGGAAGAAAAACAACCCAGGGAAGACTATAAAGAATTCTTGGAACTCACTTTGCTCTTCCTGGGTCAAAAACCAGAAAAGACACATCCAAACAGCCTAATGTTTCGATCGCCAGGAGCTGTTCACCATGCAAGGTGGATGGCAAAAGCGATTTACTGTCTAAAAATATTTTTATTCCGTAACGAGTTCCAGCTTTCAGCAACTGAATTAAATGGGCTTCGTCAAATTTGTGTTTTTATTGCTGAAGTCTATGTCGAAGCGTGGTTTTCTGCTCCTTTGGCCATTAAAGCGCCATATCAAGATTTTTTATTTTTACAAAAACTTGAAAACTTCAAAAAAATTGATGCTGCTATATCTTATGTTGCTCTTAAAAAGTTCAGGAACCACTTGTGGTATTTAAGCCCTGAGGCGGTTGGTCTTGCATTTTTTGACAGCAACGTATCCCTTTTTTCAAAACAAAAAATGGTGGCGGCTTTGGAAAATGATTTTGAACAAGAGCAAAACACAAAGCGAGCTACAATAAATGATAGAGAAATCGTTGAAATATTCCATGACGGAATTGAACAGTTCGTCTCTGCCGAAACAAAAGCATTATTTGAAAGATTTCAAATAAATACTGATTTTTTTAAATTAAACCCAGACAAATGGGAGCAGGACCAATCTTATTGTAAAGCGGCTGAACTGATGAAAAAATTAAATGTTACAAATGACACTGCCGAAAGGGGGGTTAAATTGATGGAAGAGTATAATAAACTATTTACCAAAAATGAACGCCAAAAACAATTTGTTTTAAAAATTGTTAGCGATTACCGCCATCGGTTTCCGGACTGTAATAAAAAGACATTGTCTCAAGTGCTTTAAACAATATTAATAAAAAGAGAAATCATATACATAAGTAGTTTTATTTAAGTATAATAAATCGACATTGAGGCGTACTTTTTCTCCTATATTTAAGTTTTTTTCATTAAATATTAACATTAGACAAAAATGTTATTGACAGATGTTATTGTAGACATATTAATGAACATCTTTCGCCAGTAATGTTTAAAAAAAAAAAACACAGAGAAAGTTACAAGCAGTCAAAGTAAGAATTTGCGTGAAAAAACGTATTTTGTGTAACTTTGGGGGGCCGACGCGCCCGCTAATCCTCTTCCTACGACCTTGAAATTTTACTAGAATTTTTTTTAAATAAAACTACACACAAAAAAACACTGAGACCAAAACAATAAAGAAAAAAAAAATACTCCATACATTTAGTTGTCACCCTAATGTACATACGTATTTTGTATGTGTATAGGTTATTACCGCTAGATATCCACAACATCTTTGCCTCCATTGACACCTGTACTTTTGCTAACTTCTTGTCTTTTTTTTTCTTTTGTCTGCATTATTAATGTTTTGTTTGCTTTAGCTTTTATTTTCTGCCGCCATATATTCGCTTCTTGTGTTGCCTTTGCGTTTAGTTGAGAAATTCACCGGAAGCTGTGTTCGTTTCTGCACCAAATACCGTTAACAGTAGACTTAGGTACGTCGGAAAACGTCTAGTTATGTTTGTTCATGCAACATGTTGAATTATTCAAAGGTTGAGAGTAGAATAAAGTCTACGTAAATATGTACGTAGACATAAATATGTATCAATTTAACATAGTTTACGGTAAAATGCTTAGGTCAAAAGTTTATGCAAAAATTGCGCTTTCTTTATAAATTTGCAGATATTTACTTAACGTCTATTACCAATAATGGCCGGACCTGTCAGCAGACTGTGTATTGTTCATTAGCGCATAAAATAAGTAACAGTAAATATGTATATAAACGGTCATTCAATAAGTAGTTTAATTCATTGACATTTCCATTTTAGTGCTACACTTCTTAGCATTTCAAGTGAAGAGCCTTATGCAAAATGCGTAGATCAGCTCCTTGTAATTGTCACGAAATTTCAACCACACTCTCATCTACTTACACACTTTCTTAATTACCTAAATAAAGAAATTAAGAAATTTGCTTAGTCTAGGCGATCTTGATCCGGCTCAACACATTGAAGGTGCCAGCTTCGCACGTCTTTGGAGGCAATAAGTTGTGCTCAATCCCTGAACGTTAGCAACGTGGTACCCGCTGGTGGTGATAGAGGTAGAGGAACTCCTTCTACTAGTTGGTATACTTTGTGTTATACCTTAATTCGCTGCACTTTGTCGATGCTCTTATAAAGGTCGTACGACTGCATCGCCTGTGGTATTTGCCGGCATCCATACATTTTCCTATCGAACACTGCAAGGACGATCTTGTTTGATACGGCATTCTCCCATGATTCTGTTCCAGAGAATAGGACGTGGCATAATAAGAGACACACTTTTACATATACAGAGTTCTTGCTCACCGTGAGAGAACTTTATTAATATGATCAAAATTATTAATTTTTTAGCAGTTTCAGCTTTAACTGTAATAAGAAAAAGTTACGCTTCTGACTTACAATATATAGTTGAGCTATTTTATAGTGGCCGCTGTGGTCGAGTTGGTAGCAGTGCGTGCTATAGCTCGATATGCCGGTGAGTTCGAGGTTCGAATCTCAGTCAGGGCAACAAAATCCTAATCATAGAAAAAGTTTTTTCACCCCTTCGGCAGGCAATGGCAAACCTCCGAGGGTATTTCTGCCATGAAAAAGCTTCTCATTAAATACATCTGCCGTTCATAGTCGGCACAAAACTGTAGGTCCCTCCATTTGTGGTATAATATAAAAACGCACGCCACAAATGGTAGGAGAAGCTCGGCCAAACACTGAGCTATACAGTGTAAGAGCCAAAATTATATTATTATAAACCCACTCAGTGGCGGATCCAGGACTATTAGATGGGTTGTGTGTGCCCCAACAATGCGTAGCATTTCATAAGATATATATTGTGTATTGAAGTGCATGTGCATTTGTATGCTTCCGTGCAAAATTTGCTCTATTTTTGTCTCTGTGAGTGCTTAACCTTCGCTTTCATGAATAATTTTTTTTTGTCAGTGAACTCATGGTAACTAACTGGGTAGATAATAATTTGTTCCATTCAATTTATATAAGAATTTTTATGCAGGAACAAAAAAAAAATCAAAAAGTCTCATATTACAAAAATGATTCGCCGGGCTGCAAACTTATCTAACAACCAACAAAAATAGCGTATTCTTTAGATGTGCTACCGAGATGTCAAAAAAGCGAGAATGCGTTTAATGGAAAAAGCTAATATATCACACAAACGAAGTGCCAAAATGGCTTTAAGGGCTTAAATTCAGAAAAACCCAAATTACGTGAATACGAGTAAAATATAGTTTTTTTTATTACTTAAGATAAGTTTTTATTATCTAATAAAGTAAGAAAATCAGTATATGTTCATATAAGTTGAAATGTATCTACCTCGATATATATTTACAAACCCTTGTATACAAAAACCAAAAAGTTACGAAAACCATCTACATTTGAATATCTCAAAACGCAAACACGCAAAACTCCAATAAACACAACCACTTCGTAGAGATTATGAATTACCATAAAAAGTAACTTTTTGGTTGCGTTTTCAGAGCGATTAAACATGTTTCCCAAAATCAAACACCCAAGCTAGTCTTGCTACCTAAGGCTGTTTTTTTATTTAAATAGATTTTTTATAAAATTAAAAAATACACCTTTTAAATGCAACATTACATTATTTGCAACTTTTCCTGGGGCAATTTAGTTGCGTTTTGAGAGATTTCACTGAATTAAATTATTTATTTTATATTAAAAAAAAAAAAAAAATGGCGAAAATTTGATAACTATGCTAAGTAAAGCATATTGAAATTTGACAAAAACTCTCCAAATATCTACCCAGGTTAAACGAAGGTTAAACTGTCGCGTCTCATCCACAGAACAGATGCCAAATTAATTTAGACCTCGCACAGTTAAATATTCCAAGTCAAAGGCGAAAAATATCAACCCCACGCAAGGTCAAATTGGAGATTTCATCTGCCATTTATATTGTTTATGCCCCTAAATGGTATAAAGAATGCGTTACCCTAACCAAAGGCGTGAAATTATTATTTCCTTTACTCGGTAGCGATGAAAAATGAAGATTATAATGAATTGTTAATATTTTAAAAAAAAAATATTAAAATAAAATATAATATTTGCAATATTTAAATATATGAGTTGATAAAATGAATATTCTGAGATTTTCGATTCGAAATGTTGCACACAATTTTCAAAATTTATTTTACACAACTTTTTTTTTTAAATGTTCTCCCAATAATGTCTATTACAGTTTCACATTCACAAATTTCTCTGCGGATTCGGTTTGAAATAACATGTTTGGTGCTCCAATTTTTACATTCACATACATTTTTGTGAATTGAATCCGAATGCTTGGTTGTATGTGAAATGAAAAGTAAATGACAAAAAGTGTGTGAATGTTTAATTATTTTCGATTGGAATAATTTTTTAAATATTCTTTGATGTTTGTAGAAGCCATTTATGGCATTTCTGTATTAGTTATTCATAGAATTATGCGTTTTTTAAGTGTTTTGCTAATGACTCCTCAAAAAATCATACATAGCTGAATCCGAAAGGGAAATTTCAACAACAGCTGTTTGTGAATTGCCATAACAATGGCCGATATTTGTGACAGGGATGACCTGATATGCGAAGAAATTTGTAAAATTGGGAGCACACTAATTCACTTTCACAGGAAATTTTTAAAATCACATTGTGGAATTGCAATGTGAAACTGGGAGCACGGCTGATAATTTAATAATTTGTAAATCGTTATAATAACAAAATATTAACTGTGCTTGCTATTATTTGAATCAGGTCACTAACACACTTTTCAAACAGGCTTAAGTTATTAATAAATCAACATTCTCTTATATCAACGCGATTAAATGTGTTTTGGCTGTATAACTAATCATGCTCGAGTTCTTTTATATGGGGAAAACCGCGTAACACCATCTATAATTATAATAATTTGGCGATTACACTATATAGCTCAGTGTCTGGCCGAGCTTATCCTACCACTTGTGTTGTGCGTCTTTTATGTTGTACCGCAAATGGAGAGACCTACAGTTTTGTGATTCGATCTTCGTACTCAGCTGCTAGCGAGTTGTTGCACGCACCGCTCTCGACCACAAGAAAATGAATTTGAAAAATATGGGTTATTAATGTTTATGTTACAAAATGATAAAAAAAAAAGTTATTCAATTTAAAAAAAAATCACTTGTCAAATCTTATGAAGACTTATAATTGAAGTATAATTCTGGTATGAACGTATTTATATTATTACTTTTTTCAATCTAAAGAAAGAAGAATACACTTCAATACTTGCTATTTAACTCAGCTGATACACTAAATTGTGGGAGATATTTGATAATAGATAAACGCATTATAATCCAAAAAAAATAATTTTTTTTTTCAGAAAAAGCATTTAAAATAAAAATGTGCCGTACTTTCTTAAATATTTGCAATTGAAATATGTAATTTTATATCATTAACAGCTGTGTTGGGTTCTCCTGAGATGCGCTGGTTTTCACTTTAATGCCATTGTGCATTTTTTGTTGCGTTCCCGTGTTTATTTTCGTCCATTCGAAACTGCAGTAGTTTGAGCATTAAAATTTTAAATTCATATTGCCATTTATGCGAAAGTCGAACCAAAGCGATGTCAAAAGTAAACGCCTGTACAAACAAACATGCAAAGGCTCATATTTATATGCAATTAATATGATTGCATGGTAATCAAATATGTATGTATGTATGTTTGCAACCGATTGCATTTATATTTATGTGTATGCGGATGTAAGTATAGTATTTGGTCATTTGTCGCGCGATCGGATCATAAACACACAGACCGGCAGCAACATAAAACTACAGCGACAATAATAATATCACGAATGGACAACAAAAGCGAACAACAACAAATAGGACAAACTGTATCATTTCAAATTATGCATCTACATTGTATGTATGTACGTACGTACATTCACCGCCTCTGAAAATCGCTTCACTGATCTCATTTACATAAATATGTGTATGTTAGTATCTACAAGCATATGTACATTTGTACATATGTATGTAAACACATACATACATATTTGGTCAATGATATGATAAGTAATGATATATAAACACAAATAGTTTGTAAGCAGTAAACAGCAACAGAAGCAGCAACAAAATCAAACTCCATTGCATACAAAATATAATAATTATTTACATAATATTGTATGGTAACGAAACCAGTGGAAACTGAAATTTACCAAAAAAAATATTCTGGTTCCTAAATTGGTAGTCTAAGTGGGCTGAGTACATACCAGTTCGGCATTAATTGTATGCAGCGACATTTGTTTTCGAAATATGAAAGTTTAGCCCCAAGACAAATTTTTCTTTATGAAAATTATTAAATTCACTATAAAAAAAATTTAAATAAAAATATGTCGATTAATTTCGATGCACAAATTTATTACCCAAGTGGTTTGATGATGATAAAACGGCTGATTAGTTCGTCAATGGATTGAAGGTAATACATAAGGAGAGAATCAATTGGCAACTCGTAGCGTATTGTTGTGTTAAAAATATTGATCAATTGCTTACAAACAAAAAGTGTTGGAGGTTGAATGTATTATGCAACTTTAGAACTAGTAAATTCTGTTAGTATTTAGCATTTATTTTTTCTAATATTTTTAGATTATGGGTCGATTTTTTCATCGCCAATTAAAATAACCAGCAGTAAGCTACTTTTCAGTTCACTATTCAGCGCTTACTTCTTCGAATCCAATGACTATTCCTCAGATAAGCGCTTCATTTGATATGAAGAAGACGACATTAGACGTGTCTTATTTGACCAGCAATTTAGGCTATTAGCTTATTTTGTATGAGAGACTTAGCCAAAATAATTGTATTGGCTTGTGAAAAGTTATCTTGACTTGTATATTGAACTAGAGACATTGCCAGTTCAATGCCTTTTTTCATTCACAATAGTTTCGTTATTGCCAAAAAAGAATAGTTGGCAATGCCGATAAACTGTTTTTTGACAGATGAGTTATAAACAAACCAAAAATACGAACGCATGTTTCTGAATATGCCAAATGGAAAATTTAATAAAAAGAGGCGGTAATTATGGATTTTGAGTTCAAATTAAAACAAAATTGAAACTTTGTGTGTTTATAGTTTCTTGGTAATGCGTTTACAACATTAAATAATGAAGAAGATAACGAAATTATGAACTTAAAAATTCAAGCTAACACTTTTTCATTTCCGATAATTTGTTGAAATAAATTGAATTTAAACTGACAGTTCTTGCCAGCGTTGCCAACACAATTTATACTTAAGCGAAAATATGAATTAAGCTGGGTTCGTTTTATTTGTCAGAGATTTAACTATTAGCTTGTGATGGTCAAATAAAACTCGCCTATTATGTTAGATGAATGGTTCAATAAAGGGGTTTGAGCCGAAATATTATACTTTTATTTTATTTTGTGGCTAACTTGCCTTCATTCCAGGCAAGTTTTGGACGAATTTTTTATATTTTTTTTTTAATGTAACCTTTAGATTTAACACCATCAAAACCACACATTTTAAAATGTATATCCTTATTTTTGCTGTTTTCTTGGGTTTTGGAACGATAACTTCTGAATATCTTGATTCACATATGTAAGTCCATGAATTAAAAAAAAAACACAGAGTGAAGTATGGGAGGGTTAAATTTGCTGATATTGCCGATCTGGCGAATATGGAGGCGCTGGTAGTAACATGCTTGAGGAACATAGCGTTCAATAATTTCTTCACACAGATTCTAATTTAAGTTTAAATTATTATTATAATTGTTAAAGAAGTGCTTAAGGCATTGGATTTAAAAAAAAAAAAGTTCTGCTTAGAAAACTGTATTTATTGAAGAGAAAAACAGACTTTCAAACAAAAGAAAGAAAGAAAAAAAATGTCTACTTCTCACCGCCCTTTGTCGGCTTGCTTTAACACTAAAGTTTTACGCCAATTATTCACGTCTAATGTGAGCAGTTCCCTTTGCACTTTGTTACTTGCTTGTGTTTCGAACAATTTCTACTTTCATTTCTTTTTCTTCATTAACTACAGCGTTATCATAAATTTTTTTAGTTCATTGTTTCATCGTTTCCAGTACTTGTCATCCATGCGAAAGATTTTCTGTACAATTGTTTTCTTGAAATTATAAAAAAAATTTTCCGATTTTCTTAAATGAACTCAAAAGGATTCTGCTTGTCTTCGGACTCGAAATCGAGACACCCAAAACCAGGAATACCTATCCAGTAAAACACCGTAGCTTTATTTCAATTACAACCAGATATGTACATTTACACACACTGAAAAGCCAAATGTCAACCAGCCAAATCGAATTGTTTTAGCCAATGCAATTGACTGAATCACTGACTGGCTTGGTCTGCCTTTTTGGCTCACCGGCCGGCCGCTCATTGTCAGTTTGGTACGGCGACTCGCTATGCTTGTCATCTCGGTTTTGATACATACATACTTACACACACACACACACATACATACATATGTACATACAAATGTTAATACGTAAGTTCGCATGTAGAGCGTTCAGAATGTACAAATTTTCAAAATTACGTGGGCGTACGAGCGCCAACCAGCTCATTAATTCAAACGATACTCCACAATAACATTGAAAACAGCAAACAACAACAAAGATGCATAACCAAGTGACAACAAAACCGACAAACCGAAATTGTCTCGCATTGTCATCACTGCAACTATTCGAGTAGGTATTGAAGTATGATGCGTTAACTATATTCGGACAAACTACTACATATTTATTATTGTTGTAATGGAGTATGTTGTTGTTGCAACAGACGCTCGTATTGCTGTTGTTTTTGCCGCCTGATAATGTTTATTGTGAATGGGCGTGAAAATATCGTAAATCCATTGTTTGGCTTGTCCATAGAGCCACTACCTCTTCCGCTCTCCTCGTCCATTGTGGTCCACTCAAGGCAAGCCAATGTCAAGCCAAGCGTTAAGGCATGCCAACTCTGGCATACATACATACATATGTATGTACATGCATAGAAATATAGACATACCGATTGTATAGTATATTGGCATTTAAACTATTGACACTTTAAATTTTATTGCGTGCGTTTTTCGTTTGTTGTGGCTACTTTAAATTACTATTAAACCAAGCAGCTCTATTGGCAACACATATGTATGAAGCTTTGTTGTTGTTGTTGTTGTTGTTGCTCTTCTTATGCATATGTATTAAAAGCTTGTATCTGCTCACCACCTAAATTCCTGCTATGTGTTTAAAACTTTTTATTCTTTAATTGATTTTTTTTTTGTCTTGGCATTTGTAATTTATAAATGTTTCCAATGTTTATTTTAAGAGTACCAAATGAATTCGCGAAGTTTGTCTTTTTAATAGTGCTTATTGAAATTTTTAGCATTTAAATGGAGATTTATTTATTCATATTTCAAACACGGTAACGATTTTTATTGTGTCTTAAGTACTAAAAAATGTATTAGCTGTTTTAAAAACCTATTCTTTTTGGCGAATTTTGCATTTGTATTAGCATTAAGAAATCTAATAAATTATGCAATAATTTTAATATTCATTAAGAAGCCTTAGTGAAGGCTAGGAAGAGTGAGTTTCACAGATTGTAGCATTTTTTGAACCGCAGGCCGAACCGATGGTTGAGGACCACAGTGTGACTAGGTAGGTAGGTGAGTGTATGTGGCTGTCATTGATGCTTCAGCGACCCACTTAGGCCAAAATTGGAGGCCCGTTGTGATATCACTAGCTTTGCGTTCATTCCCCATTGCTGAACCATTAAGAGCTCTTGACGAATCTCGTCAAGCATCTTGGATCTATAACACCTAATTCTCCGAGATCTCCAAAAAGTGGTACCCCTAAAAAACGTAGCCTGCTTCTTGCTAGCGCTGGACAATTGCATAGAAGATGAAAAACAGTTTCCCCCTCTTCATAATTTTTGCAGCTTCTACAACATCTGTGAATGGGTACTCCGAGACGCCCCGCGTGGTTGCCTATGAGGCAGTGCCCTGTAAGGCTCCAATGACTTGAGATATATCTTCTCGTTTTAAGGTGTACAGACTGCGCGACCATTTACGATCCCATCTGGGCCAAGTTTGCCTAGAGATCCTACAAGTCGTAGTTTGTGCCCAGCTGTCATTTGCACGAGCATAAGCATTTTCTTTTAAGAGCAGCCTGCAAGTATCAAAGGGCATACCAATGCGCTCTTTACCAGGAAGAATCTGCTTGGTTGTCCCTTCCCTCGCAAGTTCATCCACTAAACAGTTACCTTCGCTGTCCCTGTGGCCTGGAACCCAAATGAGGTGAAGTCTGTTCTCCAGTACAATCTTTGAATCTATCACAGCTGAGCTCACAGCTCTTATTGTCGCTTGGCTAATACTAAATATAAATACGTGTTTTCCTTTTAAAACGGTTTGCAACCTGTGCATAGCCACCTTAATGGCGTAAACTTCAGCTTAAAAAACGCTACAGTGGTCCGGCAGCCGAAAAGAACAGCTCAGAGATAGGTCCCGGGACAAGACCCTTCCTCTCACTCTACCATTCAGCTTCGAACCATCTGTAAAAACCGTAAGACTTCCAGGGGGAGTATAGACATTTTTAGACCACTCCTTCCTACCTGGAGTCAACATCGTGAAGTTCCTGTCTGGGACCATAGTAACGACGCAGCGATCAGTGCAGTCCGGAAGAAAGCTATACTTACTCAGTATGCTTGAGTGCCCACATAGGCTAGACTCCCATTGATATGTCTCTCTTAGTCGAAGCGCGGCTAGATCCGCCAATTGCCAACCCACTAAGTCAAGGGGTAGAATGTCCAGAAAGACATTCAAGGCGTCGTTTGATGTTGTTCGCAACGGTTTGCTAATGCAGATCATACTAACTCTCTGCACTCTACCAAGTAAGTTGAAGTAAGCAGTTTTGCTCAAGGCAGTCCACCATACGATGACTCCATAAAGAAGAATCGGTCTTACCACCGCTGTATAGATCCAGCGACATATCCTTGGATATAAAACCCATTTATTTCCAATGGCCCTTTTGCAAGAGTAAAGGGCCACACAAGCCTTCTGAGTTCGCTAGAAAATATTATTTCTCCAGCTTAGTTTCATGTCTTGTGTGACGCCAAGGAATTTGGCTTTCTTCTTTAGGTTTAAACGAATACCATTTAGTTCCTGCGGAATTAACTCCGGTATCTTATATTTCTTAGTGAAGAGTACCAACTCCAGCTCCGAGTTGACGCTAAGACAGTGTGACTAGTTTCGATAAATTTTTTCCTTTTTTAATAAATATTTTTAGTTCATTGCATTATAAATTAAAGTTGCAGCCTTTTTACAGAATTAGAAGAATTCAACAGGTTCTAAAAGTTTGTAAATTCTTAATGCTCACCTTTAGAAAGTTCGATTACAACGAACGAACTAACCTTTAAAAAAAAAAACGACCTCGCCGACGAATTAAGAGGCGATGCGAGGTGTCATCTCTCAAAATCTTTGTATGACTGCAGAAGAGATGATTGATTACTATGAACCACGCCGGAATAACTGATACGACAAGGAGTGCCGCGTCCCTCCCCTCAAAGAAGTGCTCAGCATACGCGATACAAGAAAAATAAGAGTGCAGAGAGCCGATAACGCCCCTTCCGAAGTTATGGCTTTAAGAAAATAGTTTTAAGAATTAACTGGAGGGAATACTTCTCAACGCTTCAAAATAAAATATCATATCCTTTTACTTCACCAAGACGAGGTGTCGTCAGCAGTAACGCGGCATAAGGACAACAAAGACCCCAGAGCATTGCTATTCTGAAGTATATTTCATAGGTTCCGAAGCACAATATACACCTTCCGAACTACACTTTACGGTTTCTAAGTAGAGTGACACTAAACACAACTTTTACCTCTCTCCAGGCTTCTCCGACCCGTCCGAGACCAATCGAGTTGATCCACCTTCGCCCAAGTTCTTCAATCTGAAGCTGGAAACCGTAACACGACCTGCCAATCTGAATAGCAGAAGAAAATTTTGGAAAATAACGTATGAAGATGGCTTTGACATACTCGTAAATGGCAAAAAAAAAGGTAGGTCTGGCAGTGAACGATGACAAAAATAAATACCTTATTGCGCTGAAATTCCGTCCGAAGCAGATGTGTAATGATGTGGCCATAGTCAAAGGCACTTTGTTGAGAAACGAAAGCCAGAGCGCTCCCTAGCACAATGAAAGATCTAAGCGCAGAAAGATCGATCTATAGTTGATATGTGTAACTGGCGTAATCTCGCAAAGGAGAGAGGAAACTTATGAAATTTTTGGTCTTAACGAAAATCGTTGAGCGTTTGTAGATGCAGAATTTCAAAAGTGTTATTCATCGTCCACTTTTATCTGTAGAAAACATATACATTTTTGTTACTATTATCATTATTATTATAATTTTTTTTTTTTGTTTTTGTCTAATACGAAACTAATCATCAGTACAAATTTTCCTTTGCAGTAGATCGCGTGCCAATAATTTGAGGCGTATAAAGGAATAAAATTTAAACAAAGAAATGATTTCGGAATATGAACAGGTTTGAAGGAGAGTAAAAAACTAAAAAAAAAGATATATCAATCAGGACATCACTACTGAACACGCTGGTAATCTAATGAAAGCATCAAACATAAATATTCGATTTGCTAATAAAATAAAAAGACATGATGCGATCTTGTGATCTTTTCATCACGTTTTGCATTCTAGATGTCCACAAATAATTTCAGAGGACACAAATTTACCAGCGGCGATACTTCGCAATGCAATCTGCAAACGCGTCGCCGGAAGCTAGCAGCAGCAGAGGTGAGAGCAACAGCTGTTCGAAACAAAAATAAATTGAAAAAAAAAAAACGGACAAGGCAGCTGAAAGTAGCTCAAAGAGCACACGCAGCGGGGCAGCAACACCCTGTAATAGCGACTAAAATAAAATTAAAAAACAAACACTCAACACCATAAAACTGGTTTCTCTTTGCCGCCAATTGTGTGTACGTGCATAAGTGTGTGAGTAAAAATGGCGTATGCGAATGAAATACATATAAACATATATAAATGCTCCGCCCATTTTTGGAGTGAAATGCGTTAAATATTCAAACCAACACAAGCAAGTAAATAGTTGTGTTAAATTGGTGTTGCATTTGAGTGACTTTTACGGTGGTGCTGTGTGCGCAGGCGCTTATCTAGCATATCTACATACATGCGAGTATAATGAGTGAAGTAAGCAGAAAGGCAAAGAAGGCGAATTTTTCGAGAGATTACAAATGGTCAATAACGCGCAGAATGTGCTACAAACATTTTTTTTAATAAAAAAACTGCGTAATAAATTCGTTTTAAATATTGTTAAAAAAATTTCCTTTAACAGAAAATTTTTAATTTTTTATTGAAAAGTGTGGTATGGTGCATACCTACATATAAATGTTTATGCCTACTTTTCGAGTCTCACAAATCCCTTTAAAGAAACATTTTATTTTTCATCTTTGCTACCTTCATCTCGCGCCCATGCACTGTGCGTCTGTTATCTGTCAACCAGCGGTTTAGCTTTTGGAATCCGCTTTTTTTTTCGTTTCACAAACAAACGGATAGACCGACTTTAGAGCTACTTCCACTCCCCTTTCTCCTTCCTCAAAGATCTTTTCTACATTTTCGAGTGGCACATCGGCGCCTACCTCTTCCCCGCTTTCTTTCTCTCTCCCTCTATCTGTGCACATACATACATATGTACATACATAAATGTATATACATATGTATACAGCTCTCTTTTCGGTTATCCTCACTGTCTACATCCCGGCGACTCATTCAGTTTGTCAAATATTTATGAAAGTCAAGCGGCGGGCGTTATGAACAGTCAAACAGTCTCGACGCAATTACAATGATTCTGATACTTTAACATTTCGAAATTGCAGTGAACATGCCACAAACACCGCATACCACAAGCCATACTTGCCACAAGCCACACTTGCCATTTTGCACTAACATACATACATACATACGTACCATTCGCTAACATGCGACAGCTCAATCGAAGTGTGTGCGTACGTGTGCGTGTGTGTGTGTATGTGTTTGAATCTGGTTTGCATACGAAATCCTCTTGGCAGCTAAGCATTTGAAATTACTTTGCACCGCAAGGACACAAAGGATATCATTGATATGGTTGGGTGTATGTGTTTTTTTTTTTTTTTTTTTTTTCGGTTACGACCAGGGAGGAGGAATCTTCATAGATACGAGCAGCCCGTACTGCCCGCATGCCCGATTTGCCTCCTGGCACCTACGGACTAAACCCAACCTCCTTCGTACGCTGGGCCTGTGGCACCCCTGCGGGACTATCAATTCCGATATTACTTCGCAGGGCAGGCACTGGACGTTATTCTTCGTCTTCACTCAGCGTGCGTTATAGTTCTGCGCGGTTCGCGTATCGCTCGTCTATTCGAAGTCTTTTCATTACTCCCGTGATGGTGTCTACACATTTGTGCCAAATATCTTTATCGGATAGCATAACCTTCAGCAAGCCTTCCGGAGACACTGCTTTTCCCATATAACGTTCTAGATCGTTGCGTTCTGTGTCGAATCTGTGGCAGTCCATCAGTATGTGTTCGGCGCTTTCAATTTTCCCATCGCAGTATAAGCAGAAGGGGTGGTCAACGTGCTTGTATTTATGTAAATATTGTCGGAAGCAGCCATGCCCGGTAAGGAACTGGGTAAGGTAGAAATTTGTTTCTCCGTGTTTTCTCTTAATCCACTCGTCTACCCTTGGGATCAATCTCTTTGTCCAACGTCCTTTTGGGGACGAGTCCCACCTTTGTTGCCACTCGTCGATGCTTTGTTGCAGCATATTGCTGCGTTCGTTTGGGCTATGCTTTATTGCTGCCGCCGTTCTTGCAGCTATGTCTACCGGGCATCTTCCAGCTAGTAAGTTTGAGGCCTCGTCTGACACAGTCACGAATGCACAGCATACTCTAAGGGATGACAATCTGTGCACCGAGGCTGGTGCTCTCATGTATGAGGTTATAGGGGTCGCGCTTGCCCAGATTGGTGCCGCGTACATTAAAATTGATGAGCTGACGCTCGCAAGCAGGGTTCTTTGTTTCTGTTTTGGGCCTCCCATATTTGGCATGAGTCTTGCAAGAGCCATACTGGTCTTCCTTGCCTTCTCGCTGGCATATTTCAGGTGTTCCTTAAAGTTCAGTCGTGGATCGAGTACGACACCGAGGTATTTTAAGGTTTGCGCTGACGTTACAGTGTGCTCTCCTATGCGAATTTGAATCTTTTCCAGCTTTTTTCGACTGGTCATGAGCAATGCCTCTGTCTTGTGATCAGCCAACTCTAGTCCTGCGTTCTGCAGCCAAGTTTTAGCTGACGCTATTGCTTCGCTACACATGCGCGACACGTCCACCAGATGTTTCGCCACTACTACGATCGCTATGTCATCCGCATAGCCTATTATAGACACGCCCTCGGGTTTTTCAATTTTAAGGATGCCATCATACATGATGTTCCAAAGGATTGGTCCGAGGACCGAACCCTGCGGCACACCACCTGTGACATGGTACCTTTTTGGGCCTTCATTTGTATCATAAAATAACTCTCTTTCGCTAAAATAGTTAAGGAGTATTCGGGTCAGGTAGTCTGGAATTTTCATCTCTATCAACGCCTTAATTATGTAGTTCCAGTTGGCGGAGTTGAATGCATTTTTTACATCCAGCGTAACTACAGCGCAGTACTGTTTTGTTCCTTCGAACCATCTTTTGCCCTCGAGTGCTCTTCGCGCTATATCGCAGACAGACGCAATGGAATCGACCGTTGACCGCATTTTTCGGAAGCCGTATTGTTGATTCGAGAGTCCCCTGTCACCCTCCGTGATCTCTTGGAGTCGCGCGCATATTATTGCTTCCAGTACTTTTCCTGCTGTGTCTAACATGCACAGAGGTCTATATGAGGACGGCTCTTCTGGGGGCTTATTACCCTTGGGTAGTAAAACTAGCCGTTGGCGCTTCCATTTCTTTGGAAAGGTGCCTTCTTGTATGCACTGCGTGTACAGTTTGCTAAAGGTTTCAGTCTTCTTCTTAATAATATACTTCAGGATGCTATTCGGTATACCGTCCATGCCTGGGGACTTATTGCTTTTGATTTTTGCTGCAGCGGCGAGCACTTCGGTATTTGTTACTGGAGGGATCTCGGTGGGCTCTACTTTTAGCTCTCTTGGTGCGCTACATGCTTCTTGCTGCGGGAAAAGCCCTGAGACAATGCGTTTCATTATATGTGGGCATACTGGCGGCTTGGCGTTGCGCCCTTTTAGTTTTTTCAGGACGATGTGGTATCCGCTGCCCCAGGGGTTGTCGTCCACGTCTTTGATAAGTTCCACAAAGGCCTCGCGCTTACTTTTTTGTATTTCTTTTCGCAGTCTCACTCGCCCGTTTTTATACGCATCTTGGAAACATTGGTACTCGGAATTGCTCCTTGCCCTCTGCCTTTGGTATCGTCGGCGCAGTCTTAAACATTCCCCTCGCAGCTCCGCTATTTCCTTTGTCCACCAGTAAGCGGGTGTTCTCTCCTTTCCGCTCTTTTTACGTGGCATTGATGCATTGCAAATGTCGGTGACATGCTTCATTAGTGTATTAGCGCATGTATTAGGGCTTTCAATGTTTCCATCGAGTGTGTCTGGAAGGAGTTCCGTCATATATTCCAACATGCTGTTATCAAGCATTTTGGTTTTCCAACCAATTCTCTGAACTTTCGACCCTTTTTTCCTATTCGAAGAGTTTCGGTGCGAGTTTATGGTAAATTTAATGGCAAAGTGGTCGCTGAATGTAAATTCATCGGAAACATCCCATGTTATATTATTATATATTGCAGGACTGCTAAAGGTCAGGTCAATGATTGAACCCGCGTTGCCCTTTTGGAATGTGTTTTTCCTTCCGTTATTGAGTAGCACGACATTAAGGCTGGCAAAGGCTTCAAGAAGCGCCTGACCCCGTGGAGTTGTTTTTGGGCTACCCCATTCGACGGCCCATGCGTTGAAGTCTCCAGATATTATGAGGGGTGTTTTTCCCAGCGCGTCTGCTACCAGACGACTTAGCATGTTTTTATAAGCATCTAACGGTTCACTTGGTGGCGCGTAGCAGCTGTAAAAGTGGATTTTGCCAAATTTTGCGTAGATAAAGGTGTATGTGTGTGTTTGTGTGTGTGTGTGGGCGGTTTAAACGTTTTCCAAGCATCTGCATAAGTAGCTCGATGAACAAGTCAGAGGTGCGTACAAATTTATGTACTTACGCACTATGAAATTTTATTTTCCAAGTGTTAGTAAGTTCTACTCTAAAGCGTTTGATGTATGATTTATAATTTGAATTTTCGAACCTTCCTTTTTTTGTGTGTGCAAGCGTGCAAGTGCTTCGCTACTAACTATAAAATACTATTGGCGGCATACTTAACATTATTCGAAAAAATATTGCTAAAAATATGTTCATAAATTTTGTGCAAAAATTATTTGGAACTTTAAGTAGCACGTTTAAAAATTTTCAAACTAAATTAACTAATAAATATCCTCCGTTTTAAATATTTCCCTTAAGTATTCGTTTAATCGCTCTTTATTTTCGTTAATATGTACTCAATAAAATTTTGCATCTGACAAACAATCTAAAATTAAAAGCATTTAAAAACATAAATTAATTTAAATATTGCTTTATGCTTTTATAACGCAAGATTCAGTAAGAGATATTTAAATGAACCTTTATTTTAATTTTTTTTTTTTTGATTATATCTTGCAATTGTCGGCCTATTAAAATGATGGAAGCCAACTCTCTTCGATATTAAATTAAGGAACAATTCGCTATGACAAAATACTGGGAACTAAAAGAGCAATAATTGTAATTATCATAGATGTCTTCTATTTTAACCAGAAAGATACTTTATAAACTCTTGCCTACACGACTGAAGAGATTTTTAAAATTTAGTTTTTTAAAAACAATTTTTTTCTTGGTCCAGGAAGGGCTGTAATTTCTCGATAATGCTTACGCAATGAGAGTTTTTGGGAAAATATTTTTTTATATACATATATCAAATACTTGACAAATAAAAATTTTTAAATTAATTTTTTATTTCTTTTTTGTTGTTGTCGAAGTTTCTGACAGGGTAGGAATCTATTGAGTTTTTACTTTTTTTTTAAACTTAGAATATGAACAAAATGCCTACACCATTAAATTATAGTCATTTTGCCTTTTCAAAAAATTCTTGAAAGATGCCTCCTAACTCATGATTCTCCCTTTATCCTATATTTACCAACATGCCCCAATCTATACTTTTAAATCAACGATGAACTATTATTTCAATACTTTTTCAATAGCCAGTCACATCTCAGTCGAGTCTTTTTGATTTTTGATATTATCGGCCTTTTGCCACTGGACAGAAGAAATTTTGAAATTGATTGTAATATATTCGTTGCCACAGTAAAAATATTAAAAAAAACTCGTAAAGTTACTCCAATTCTTCCATTTTTAAAAGTTTGTAGTTATCCGATTTCCTTAAAAAAAGCTTACTTTTTAATTTAATAAGTGAATTCGAAAGTTTGACCTCAGCTGACTGATGTTAGAGAGAACATGTGATGTTTTTATTTTTTAAATTACATATTCGAGATTAACTTTAGACCGGAACAGTCTATAGCCTTCGAATAAACAAGTACTAACGTCAAGACAAACTCAGTAGCAAACATTAAACAGGTAGCAGCATTAAAGAAAATGCAACCCTGGGGTATATTTTGTGATTTGTTGTGGTCCATCACCGTTCAAAATACATGTACCTACTTGAACGGATCCTCAAGAATCATAGCTCCTGGTCACAAAGTTATGGAAGGACTCACAGGCATGCCTTCAACAATGCAAAAATTGGTCGGGACGCACTTAAATGTTTGCAGAAAGCGGCATGCCGAAGCTACTTATGTTCTGGATATTAAAAACAAGTTTCGAATTTGCCCCGTATATTAGAACACAAAGTCCCATTTCCGAGTATGTACATACACATGTACAAAGGTATTTATGTATGTTTCTAAATCATAAAATTTACTTAGCCACATTTCAGCTACGATATATTAAACCCCAATGACATTATTAGGGTAAAATTCATTTGTTTGTACCGCCTAATATGTATGTAGCCAAAAAAATGTAGAATCTCTCATTGCATTTTGGTGTTCAACAGCCGTGTAATTTTTCTGATATTAAAATTCATTTAATGCAATTAAAGTCTCGAAAACTCGAGCTCATGCACAAAGAACGAGCAATCGAAACGAAATATATACATAGTATGCATACTCGTACACACTTTCATACATTTGTACATACATACATATGTATGAACAAAGCAAGCAAAATAAAATTCCCAAGTAAAGAAGCAAAGCACACGAACAGCAGACAAACACATTTGAATACATGAAAGCAGCTAACAGGATATAGCTGTGAAGCACCAATAATCCTTTTAATAAATATGATACCACAAAAAAGATAAGCTGCTAAAAAAGGATGAGGAGACACATTCTGAAAAAGTGAGCGAGGTGGGCGCAAGCAAATGGAGTCAGTTCAAAAAACCAACAAGACGGGTGAGATGAATTGAGATTGAGGGTGAAAGAGTGTTGGTTCGTTGTCAGCTCAATGTTATTCAAGTTGAGTAACGAATGTATGTGCTAAGGTACATACATATGTACATATGTATGTATGTATGAATGTAGTATCAACTGCCAGTATTTTATTGCTTAAGCATTCTCCTCCTTCGCTCTGCCCTCGACTCGCCTAGTTTGAAATTGTATGCAAATTTAATTCAGAGAACATACAACGAAAAAATGTCTTTACAACTGTAAATTCAAATTCAAAATTTCATAATTCTTATTCTTTTGCAAAACAATACTTTAGGATTGTAGATAGAGCTACACACACATAATCATAATATATGTAGGTATAGAGTGAAACCTGCTTAAATAACCCCTAACTGCCCTACGATTAAGCATACTCGGGGCTTAAGTAACCATAATCCTTGGGACACATTGAATTCTTCATACAATGAGATGACAGTTTCTCCTGTAAGTTTCAACTCTTCAAATTTTCTATCCCCACTTCTGTCTTCATTGAATGTGACAATTTTGGAAATTGTTGGTGTAAAAACTTTTTTAAAGGCATTACTGAAAATTTGACGTCATTGTCGACAGCTTTTAATGCGAATGTTTTTAGGTCAAGCGATATTGTAATTAATTCCACAAGAGATGAGCAGCAGAAATGGTAAGAATTTGATAGTAATTCTTACGTGCCCCAACTGAAATGAAATGAAATTCGCGTTTTGTATCGTAATTTGTTTTTTTTTTTAAATATAATTATTTAGAAAAATATGTTTTGTTAAAATTTGTAAAAGTTCGAACTTAATGCATTAAAGAATTGTAGAAGATTTCAACCCTTGTTTAAATTGTAAAATATGTATTTACAAAATTTTAGCCAAATTTAATTTCCAATACAAAGAAAATCGACACCTAAAGCAATATGTTTAAAGTTCTGTTAAAGTAGTGCTAAAAGATCTAGCTGTTGATATACTCGTAACTTTCAGAGCTAACTCAAAAATGTTATTTAAGACAGCTTTCCGATAAAAGCAAATGTAAGCCTTCGAGATAAGGTTATCCACTGTTTCACTGAAATAATGATTACAAACCTTCTAGACTTTCTGAGCTTGTGGTTTCTTTGCAGAATCTCCCGAAAAGCAAGGACTTTTTGATGGAAAGCACTCATTTAGTCTGGTAATTGCATATAAAGGTTGTTAGTAAAAAAAATTAGGTGCGCAGTAAAACTTAAGCCGTTTGGGAAAATTAATGTATATATACTCGTATATATGATATATCGAATCCTTCCATATAGTTAAAATTTGTTCATTACTTCCTTATAAAAATTATTGTATTAAAGTTCGAAAAAGACAATTGAATGCTCCCGAAACGAGGTTTTTTCCAAAATCCCCATCGCTAAGTCTCACAGCACTCAGAAAAGCTTTGACCCTTATTAAGAGTTCCATTCGATCTCTGAATTTATATTGATAAAAAAATATATATCGTTGGCTCATACGAGTATAAAAAAGATCCCATCAACACCTCACTTGGTGGGATACTGCAGTAGGTTTCACTGTACATACTTTCTATATATATTAGTACATACATATGTATGTATGTGTACATGTATATATATACATACTTACATAGAAATTGAAAACTTGTAAATAAGTATGTATGTTGTTGTATTTTCTTTGGCACTTGCAAACTTTTTGCTGTCACCACTTGTCGAGTCACATTGCCATTGTCCTCGTTTTGCACCTTGCACGCTCTCCTATATTTATATATACGTTTATATTTGTGTTTGTGCTGTGGCAACACTGGCTGTTGAAATATTTGTATTTACCAAAAAAAAACCCCCATACACATTTGCATATGTTCATATATACATATGTATGAATAAATTCAATTTTGTATATGCACACACATATATAGGTACGAGTAAATTTTAAATTGTTTACCCGAAAAAAATATGCATAAAATGTTGTGCTAAAAACTTTACAAGTTACCAGTCAGGGCGGAATTGCGTAAACTAAATTAGTAAATGGTTGCTACAAAACCGCATACACTTACAATTTTGTGTTGTTGTTGTTGGTTTTGTCGATGTTTTTCACTTTTATTGTGGGCATGTGTATAATATTTTCATATGAAAATATGGAAATGCAATTGAATTTGTTTAAAAATTAATTTATGCACGCGTGAGCTTTATTTATTTATTCACTGGCATGCAAAATATGCTAATAGACGAGAGAGTATACTACGCACATGCATATAAATTTACACATTTTAACACATACATACATACTATGAATATGAAGGCAAGTATGTAAAGTTGGTAGGGAATATCACTAGCTTCAAATTGGTTCGCTTCCAATGAATTTAGAATTTACGTTGAGTCGTTTTATTTGCGCTTTTTCATAAAATTTACTTAGAATATATTGCTGAATTCAACGATAACTGGAAAGGGAGAAAAAATATAAAAATTTCGTGAATAATCACGAATTGATCGAAGTTGGATAGAAATTACTGAAATTGCAACTGTAATTTTATAAAAGGGTAGTTTCAATAAGTTCGTGACTTTTTGAATGAAACACAAGTTTTTGGATAAACAAATATTTTATTTTTCAACATAGTCTGCTTTGAGTTCTATACACTTTGTTCAACGTTTCTCCAATGTTTTTAACTCTTAAAAAAAAAAGATTTGTCGAGTGCATCAAAATTGGCATTTGTTTGTGAGATGATTTCATAGTTGGAGTCAAATCTCTTTCCGCCGAGCTATTTCTTCAGATTTCGAAATAAGAAATAGTCATGGAGGCTAAATCCAATGTATAGGGCGGATGAGGGAGTAATTAGTATGCCATGGAAACTACAAATGTGAGCGTTTGCGTTTGTGGTCGTTTGTCAGCAAACGCGGCACCCATCTTGCCGAAAGCTTTCTCATACCCAAGTGATCATTTAAAATTGAAACCACTAAGCCATGTGAGACGCCTAAGGCTTCAACAAACTCTCGCACTTTTAATCTCCAATCGGTCAACAT
Organism: Philophylla caesio; assembly: GCA_963971545.1. Classification (NCBI taxonomy): domain Eukaryota; kingdom Metazoa; phylum Arthropoda; class Insecta; order Diptera; family Tephritidae; genus Philophylla; species Philophylla caesio. The sequence goes on along the minus strand of OZ020608.1, from coordinate 95,817,905 downwards.
GATTTCGTGAATTTTTCCAACTGTTTCGGGTGTTGAGACTTCAATTGGGCGTCCAGAATGTTCGGCATCATCCGTGCTTGTACGGCCACAAAGAAATGAATTAAACCACTTTTTTAACCATTGAAATTGATGATGAACAGTCCCCATAGTATTTATCAAGCTTAGCTTTGGTTTGAGTGATGGTCTTTTTCCGCAAAAAATAATGTTTAATGAGCACACGAAATTCATTTTTTTCCATTTTCTCCTCAAATCACGCGGGAGTCTGCTATGAATGGCTGTCAAACCCAAACTAAATGCCGCAGCTTGTTAAAATTTTGACAACAGTCTACTGACAGATGCCTGTCGATAGTAGCAGTGTCGCCATTTCAGTAAAGAGGCAAGAAATTGAAATAGTCACGGACGTATTGACCCGTCCTCGTTCCTAATAAGGAAATACATTTTTGATCGAATATTCAGGGTGCTTAATTTCTTATACGATTGCCTCTAACTACTTTGATATCAAGTTTATCTTCGTGGTAAAATTTATTGACATTGAAAATAACTTCATTGGAGATTGATTAGGTAACTTTGATGGGTTCTCATCAAGTAAAATGGGCGAAGAGTTTCCTTTGTCTACCTGAGGGCGATTTTGAAACATTAGAATGCAAAATTGCTCAAAAAAAATCCCTCCAATGACGAGTAGACCGGAGGTAAGCTGAGGAGCTGTTGAGCTTATCAAATTGCAACTCTCGGTACTGATTGTAGTTTAAACGAGGAATTGTTTGTTGAAAATGCATTTAGTAGGTTTCATATGGTCCCTAGGTCCTTTGTAGTAGCTCTCTTGAAGTTTATTTATTTTTTATTTATTTATTTACTTAGTCTTTAGTTTAACAAAACATTACAGACTATAAAGATTATAAAGTTTGCTTAGAACTTTTAAAAATAATTTATAAACTAAAAAATGGAGTTCAAAAGATTAAAAAAAAACAGATCTTGGGACTGAAAATTCGATCGTAACAGCATTACTTATACTATTAAATTGTCGAGTGGCACGCGAAATCGGGGCATTGATGGCATATAGTGTTCTAGCATTATCACCATAAAATGATAAAAATGTTCGAAGGGTTCGCTGGGGAACATTAAACCTAATCTTTTCCAGCAAAAAAGATAAGTTGATGAGGTATAAGACGCCGGAGAAATTTTCTAATAAATAAGCAGCTTTCCTTACATCCCAAAAACCCCCTCGTTGCCCTATTTTTAATTTCTTTTTTCATTTTGTTGTCATAGCAACACCATGAAAGACTTCTTACTTAACGTCTATATGTGTCCTCCTTCTGGAGAAAACCACCTAACCTACTCCTTTTTATGGAAATCCAATGTCTTTGACTAAGCATTGCCACTTAGTTCTAGTTTCTTAAATTGAAATTTTTAAATTTTCCAGCCAAAGCCACAACTTGTTCGCTTCAAAACAATTTTGAGCACCAAAAATATGTATTCAATATAAGTTTTGAACTAAAATAATCAGAAGAAATTAGTATGCAGCACTTGGGAGTCAATTAATTTTTATACTGGCCTCATTTTCATATACATACATTTATAAATATGTATTGTCGTATATTTTTGTGGCGACTATTATCAGTTTAAAAAAAAAATAATTCCTGTTTACAATATTATCATGGGAAAATAAGAAATTCGCATATGCAATTATAGTTCAGGCATAATTTTAAATGCATACATACATACATAACATTTATAATATGTTGGTACACATGCGGGTGCATAGGCTATTCGTACAAATATATGTGAAATTGCATAATTCATAGCAGCGAGCATATAATATTCCTCTTTTGCATTTTTATTTTGTGTAATAAACGGAAAATGAACAAACTGTTTGCTGTAATATTGTTTGCATAATATTTGTATTTTTCCCATTTTCGTTCATGCATTTCATATTTTACATACATACATAATTTTATAAAGCGTATTTTCGATTTGATTTAAATTTAAATGTTTAAAAATTATCAATTATTTAATATTTAAATTAGTTTGTATTCAAAGTGTTTGCCTCCCTTTGGAACAGTTCTCTGGGAAGCTCTTAAAGTCAATCTCATCATCATCGCTGCTTAACCCATTAAGGACAGAACGCTTACAACTTACGTAATATAATGAAATTTGAAGCACATATTATTTTTGAGCTCTTAAATTAAAATCAGGAAAAAAAATTTAAAATATTCACAGGGGGCGTGTCACGAGCCTGTGACGTATACGTCACGTTGGTCTTCATATTCGTTTATATGTACATACGTGAAAAGAATATTTTGTTGTTGGGTATTAACGATTTTTTATTTGCACTTTCTAATATTGGTTTTATAAACTGTTTTTATTTATTGAACAATAAAAGGAACATCACTTTAATTAAAAAGGCACATTCATATTTCAAAGTAAAGTAAAGAAAACTAAGGAAAAGTAAAAATAAATCTAGTTAACATTTATAAAATGATAGCGTTTGAAGCATTTAACACACAGGCCCACATTGCACTTTCCACACATTGTTCTGCACACTGTTGTGCAATTAGGACATTGGCATCGTCGACGTTTATTACCAGGAATTACCTCCACTAAGTGATCTATGCCATCCTGTTCAGAATGAAAATGTGTTAGGCACAGCTTTTTCACTGCATCAGTAATTCGACGAATTTTCCAAATTTTGTCCTTCCGATTTTCCAAGTTATTGTCTTTGAAATGCATATAACGAAATATGATCTCGAATCTATTTCGTCGCATGCTTTCGCTAACCATGGAGCACAGCATATCTGAATCTTCGCACCAGTAGTCTCTTTTTTTTGGTCGAGTTGTGTACCCGGTGACAATCATAATACCAATAAACACCTTCATCTCATTTATGGTAATGTTGGGATTTTGGCCTTCCACTTGAACCGAGTAAGAATTGGATTCATCACATAACATCTGTAGGACCTCATCATCAATAAACTTCTCAAATTGCTGATGTGCGAAAGTCCGGAGCAATCTGTATAATTTGGCTCAGGGAAAAAAGGTTTTGAATTACCGCCGATGCCATCAACCCAAATTAACTGTGGCCCTTTTTGTTTTTTCGCTCGAGAACCGTTTTGTTTAGAAGTATTTTGTCTTTTTCTGTTGCTATTACGTACCGAAATATTTTCAGGCGTTTTGTTAGACGTACGCTTACTTGATTTTTTTTTTAAGTTTTATGTGATCGTTGATTGGACGACGATGGAGAATCCGTCAGTAAATTTGTTCCAATGTTTTCAAAAGAATTTTGAAGAACATCTTCAATTAAATTGGCAATATCGCCATCCGCGTTATTCACTACATCATCTACAGGTATGTCTTCGTCGTTGGCGTTACACACTAATTCACATGGCGCTTGCAATTGCTTCTTGCTTAAATTTTCGATGGTGCCGCACCAGTCTTCTTCACCTGAATGTTCATCTGAAACCTGACCTTCATCGGGTGGCTCTAGGTACACTTTATCAATATCTTCATCATCACTTTGTAAGCTTTCTAGATAATCTTGCATTTCATCCGTATTTTTGAAGTACCTAACAACATAACCGTAGCAATTAATTTAACAACGTTTTTGGACCAACGTAACGTGTACGTCACAGCAATAAAAAAAATAATCAAACTATATTTGGACCAACGTAACGTGTACGTCACAGCAATAATAAAACTAAACAAACTCGAGTAAAATACAATAATGTTTCACTTTTTCTTTTGCACTATATATCTACACATATTTCTAAATAATACTACAAAAAATTATTTTTTTTCGTTGCTCGTAAATTAATAATATATTTATACTTACTTTTTGGTCTTTGTCCTTCTCGACATTTTTCTTGTTTTCACTTTACACACAAAACTAAACTAACGCCGCTGCGTATATTCACAAGTAAAGCTCAACTGCAACTGAAGCAATCACGATCGTAACACTTCGTATGAGATTATTATGTATTTCAAATTAAATTTTCAGTAGCCAATTTTCTTTTAACTGCCAATATAGATGATCTTTGTTGTCGTGACGTATACGTCACATTGGCCCTTAATGGGTTAAGCGTCATATAAAAGGACGGATGAAATATATGTATGCTAACATTGGTGGTGCTTATACTGGATTTAAGGTAGAAAAGTCCTTTAAATTAATTAATAAGAGACTTGATTTTGTACAGCTGTTGAAAAGATGTTAATCATACCATTAATATAAGCCAGTCCAGCACTTTGCATAATATGTAGATATAAAGGTTACCCTGGAAGAAAGACTATATCTCTTCCCAATGGCTACCCTGCAACAATATAACTGGTCGACTTCTTGCTTGCAATTTAACTTTGTTTCAAGAATAATGACCAAATATTTCACTCTATCAGAAAGCAGAAGGAGGAGTGTGTTACCCTCACCTGAACGCGGTCCTTTTTTACGTATTCTTCATCTATGTTGCGGGTTTATACAGCACTACGCCTATTTTGAGCTGAACGGGTGTAATGTTGTCAGATTCTGGGGATTTGACAGACTTTAAAGAGTTGAATGCCTTCTGGAGCTCACTAGAAGAAACTGCGCAGCCAGTAAAATCGGTAGACCTGTACACAGTGCCGGATTAGCAGCGAAGTGGGCATCAAGGAACGGCTTTAACGACTTCTCGCCGCTTGTCGACCCATTAACCCACTAAAAAACAGTCGATTGTATTTGGTCAGAAAAGTTTAAATAAAATTCTTAAAATTTTTTTCTTAAGTTTTTATTGGCCTTTAATTAATAATAATTGAGAATTTTATTGAGCTCTAGTGGTAGAAGTTATAGCCGCTATTGTGTTATTGTTTTTTCCAAATTAAATCTTTCATAAACTCAAAAAAATTGTCAATTATAATTTATTTAATGCCAATAAAAATGTTAACAAAAATGTCTACGCAAAGGTGAGGTCGCAAAATGCATTCTTAATTATTCAAAAAGATGTATACCTAATAAATAGAATTGCTAAAAGCACAAACAACAACCACATAAGCAAGTTTAAATAGCGGCAAATCAGCTACTCTGGTTTGTAGTTGGTTTGTTTAGGGAAAATGGAAAATGTGGTTGTTTTTTTCCAAATGAAATCTTTCATAAACTGGCCTCGAACTCATTAAAATTGTCACATATTCTTTATTTTCCTTACATATTTATTAAATCGGTATAATTCGATTAAAAGTTTTTTTGATAATTAATAATTTATTTAATTTTTATATTATTTTTTTTAAGTATTTTCGGAGTTCTAACTTTGAAGATTTATTTTTAGTATTCGTTACTTTTATGTAAATCATAATTCATCTGCATACCCATCGCAAAAAAAGAGTATGTAACAGCAAGTCACAGTTCTTTTTTTCAGCAAACAATCTACAAACACACATTGCACCATGCGAACAAAAAACTAAAATTAGCAAACAAAAAACTATTTTGTGCAAATAGAATATATTTTGAATTCGGCCCCACTACAAAGTCTTACAAAGGACCCAAAGTAAATTAGCAATTCTGTGAAAGTGTTGTTTTGTTTACGCTTCAGCGGACATTCATGCGAGCATCCGCCGCCTAATCGCGGCGCGTGCTGGAAATTCATAATTATAGGGTTTGGAAAGCAGGCACAAACTCACACACACGCACACGTCATGTAGACAATAAAGAAGCGTTTCTACAATAAGCTTAAAGCACAAAGAATTTACCACACACAGCCACACAAAATTACATTTTCGCATTTACGAGTCAGAAATGTGAACGTGTTCGACTTCTGAACGCTTGTAACCGCCGTACTATTACTTAATCCAATGCTTGGTTGCCAAGCTAGCTTTATATATCAGCAAGATGATGATGATGATGATGATGGGAATCAAGAAGACTTTGGCTTTGGTTAATTCCCAAAAATTGGCAAAAGACTCAGCAACAAAACGGAATTGTGTGCTGGGAGGCAAAAAAAAAATGGTGCCCGGAGTGCGTGCGCGTGTTCATTGTGCTGAGCTGTTGAACAGCTGTGCGTACGAGCGTGTGCAAATGTGGTTGAGCGTTTTAAATGGCAATGCGGGTGCGATGTGTGTGTGTGTGTGTATATATGTGTATGTGCGAGAATATGCGAAGCGAACGGACCCACAAAGGAGCTAAGCTAATTTTATTTAGCCTTTTTTTTTCTTGCTTTTGCTCTTTTTCTTGTTAACTTTGTAGCAGTGACTCCTTTTGCTTTTGTTAAAATTTAATTGTATACACTTATTAAGTAATTTTTTATACAACAAAGCACTTTTCAAATATGATTTACATTTATACAAATTGTATGTGGATACTTTGGATGAAAATAAATTTGAATTATTTTAAAGATTAGCAGCCTTTAAAGCATTTTAGTTGGTTTTAAGCTTGCATTACATCCAGATTACATCTATTCTTCAGATCTTATATTCAAGTGCACTTCTCTTTCTTGGGCCAATCATTTTCACCACTTATTAGACCATCATCAATTTATAAAACGTTTTGCACAACACTTCTCAACTTTTCGTTGATGCCATGAAACCATAGTTTCTTTTATTTATTTATACGAAAATACCATGACTCGCAGCATAAAGATGTGGATATACCTGGCCTTAAACTGTCAATGTAGTATAACTTCAGTGTGCGTACCCGTATTTAATGTTTTTTTTTTTTTTGCAAAACCAAGTAATTCTAAGCTGGAGTATGATTTGTGCTCACCACATGCCACATGTGCCATACAACACATAACAGCTTCATGTCGCACTAGTTTTTCGCACGATTGGCAAGTGAAAATTCCCGTGCATAATTTATGTTAATTTTCTCTTAGCTGACATTTACAAAAAGGTAAAAGCTTTACACAACTATTTACACCTGAAATTGCACGTGAAATAAAAGTGAAAGCTCATGAAAATACAAATGAGGCTACTTGCATTGCACATACACAGCTTCCTACTGAAGGTGGAATTGCTAAAGATGAGACTTTTCGACATGAATGAAATGGAGAATAAAGCTGTACTTGTTTCCAACCTTAAAAAAATTTTTTACGGTTTTTCGCTTAAAACTACGATAGATGTTATATTCACTGAAGGCTTCAGATATGCGAAAAACTATTCGTCAAATCTTCGGTGAAAAATAATTAAATCAAATGATTCCATATATTAGTTTGAGCGTTGAAACACGCTAGAGGGAATGATGCTACATTTTTCAGTTTTTGTATTATTTCCTTGTAGCTGCCAGGTTATCTTTTTCTTTCTTCAGTTCACGCAGCGATATCCCAAAATTTTGCGTATACTTTTTTGAATATTAAAATGATTTGTTATTTAAAAGGAAGAAGGCGATGTTAAATGTTTATTAAGAATTTTGACATGGTTAAAAAAATATAACTAACAGCAGTCCATCAAAGGGCCGTCCCTGAGTCGCGCTCGCGGTCCTCTTTTGGGCCTTAAAATAGTATTGAATTTATTGTTTTCTTCTTTTGCTTGTCGGACAGGGGGAATTGTTGATATTTGTTGGAACGATTTTCCGTCATACCTTGTCAAGTGTGGTTTGGAGACAAACCAGTTTTGGCGTTGTGCCATCCTCAGTGTCAAATTTCGTTCCGTTCAGTTTATGTCTGTTGTTCCGTATTAATTTGGTTTTTTGGTCAATCAGGTATTGGTGCATAATCGTAAATTTTAACAAATGTTAAGTGTCCTGAGCTTTTTCGTCTAGCTCTCTGTCGCTTCTTTTTTAAATTGCATAAATTTTGCAGACATTTTTCTGAATTGTTGGAAAATATATTTAAGGTCATGCTCCCCTTCATCACATGCCGCGCAAGCACACTTAGATGGAAAATTATGAACAAAAAATTTTGGAAAATACAAAGTCAATTCTATCCAATTTGTTGTACGCAATCTACCTACATATGTAAGTTTTAAGTTTTCAACTGGATTTGCTCACTTTATTGCATTAAATAAATATCGAACATATTGTTTGATTTGCTCTAGCCGCAAAACCGCAACATTTAAGCGAGGAAACACGCTACTTACGCATATTTCCAAACACCAAAACCCATTATGAAGTCAAGCTAAAAGCGGACACATTTCAACTGAAGGTGGCATGAAGCTTTCAAATATCGCAAAACCCACCTAACAGACTACATCAACTTACACATACATATGTATGTATATACATAGGAAAGTATATTTATATTTGACATTGGCAAAGTCAGTCAGGCACACTTTTGATATGTATGTATGTATGTATGTATGTTGCTTGCATGTGTGGCGAGTTAGTGCTGTGAATTTTGACTTTTGGTCTGGTGCGTGTGGCCGCAAGTCAATTAATCTTTTGAAGCAATCTCAGCTAAAGCGCGGCGACGGGCGAAGCGCACAAACTCGGTACATAAATATTTGCACTGTCCCTACTGAGCGGAGGGAAAACCGCGAAACCACTGAAAACCAACGTCATAGCCAAAGCCAAAGCCAAAGCCAAGTAAACGCGGCCACAAACAACACGACCAATTCCAAAGTGGCAAATGGTGTAGCCACAGTCATGGAGAGAAAACTATTCAGCGGTGGTTTACAGAACAGGTACTAACACACTTGTGGACAACAATCGGCAAGTATGGTAGCATTGCAAAAATATTCACAATTCTGAATGCTCGAATGTAGCCCCGTGATGCGCTCAGAGAAAGTAGGTATGTTAGAGCGGCTTCCTTCCCTTGCCGAGGTGTCAAACGGAAGACTTCTGTGTACGTACATACTCGTATGTGTGCAGGTTCAAAAGTTATCAGTTCGTGTGTTTTTAGAAATTAAAGTACTTGAGCTTTAATGTGTGTGTGTGCTTTCGCGCCTCCTCCTTTTATAGTTTGGTTGACTTTAAGCAATTACAAGCGAAATCGTAGCTGGTTGCGGTTTGCAAGCAATTTTTCGCTTTTTAATCTAAATAATAATAATCGATTTTTTTCATTTCAAAATAAATCGATTTGTAAAAAATCGATTTTTGAAGAAATAATCGATTTCTGAAGATATAATCGATTCTTGTACATACTTCGAATTTTTTATACGAAAAATACTTATTCGACATATTAGTGATAATAAGTATAAAAAAATAACATAAAGGACGAGTTTTAAATTATAAATACAAATTAGAATTATTAACATACATATATACACATTTTCAGTCCTCCTAAATATTTGATTGATCAAAAAAGTTAAGATAACTATAATATTACAATTTTTCAGTACATCTTAAAACTAAAACAAAAAATTAGTGTTTCCTTAAACTTTGAGTTTAAATAATAAAAAAACCAAAATAAATAATTTCCACAAATGTCTTGTATCAATTAATATTTGACTTGAATAAAAGTAAAACAAACCGATTAGTTTAAATAGTAAATTAAATGATAATTGTTAGGTATCAAACTTAGAAGAGAAAGTAAAGTTTTCTTCAAACTTTGTACCAACAAATATAAAAAAAAACCTAAAGAAATTATTTCCATAAATTTTCAGTCAAAGAGTTTAAAAATCAAAAGTTTTGTTAACCGCTCTCCGAAAATACGGTTTCGAGTTTTCCTGCTTTCGAGAATAACCTTTCAGCTGGTGCTGAAGTGGTCATGAATGAGAGGTGTTTCAGAGCCAAAAATTACCTCTAACTAAATATTTATCAGGCAATAATTATTACAGTTCGTAGGCAATGTTGAAATGCGGCGTTAGTAAGCTTCCCGTTATTGTATCCATTGAACTTATTTACAAAAACCGATTTAAAATATAAAATTCATGTAATCGATTTACTAAAAAATTGATGTTTACCATTAATAAAATCGATTCTAAAAAATCGATAATAAGGAAAAATAATCGATTAAATAAAAATCGATTGTTTTCTCACTTCCCTACACCAAGAATTTAGCTCTAGATAAATCTAAGAGACTAAGGTTTACTTGAAACAAACATGAAATGGCTAATTGTATATTCAGGAAAGGTATAAAAACGTTGTCGTTGATATAAAGAAAGAGGCACAAACGATTTTTAACCTAAAAGAACAGGAACGAGGCATAATACAAACTCCAACATCAAAAACAACAGTTCGCTTTTTGACAGCCTCAACTACTGCGTAAAATTAATACATAATATAGAGGAAAAAAACGAAATAAACTTTAATTGAAACAGGTTTAAATTCACCGTTTAAATTAAATATAAGTTAAAAAATATTATTAGTTTATTATGAAATCTCTTGAACTTCTCCAGCTTCTACATAAGGAACTTAGTCTAGGCCTCGAATTACTTTAGAGTTTGCCTTTGAAATTAATAGTTTTTGCTCTGAGGTCATATGGATGACGGTGTTTTGATTTAAAAAAAAAATAATAATATATATCTGTTTAATAAAGTTATGATTTAGCTTACCGACATAGGCATGAATAAAGACATCATTACCTGAGGTGTTCCTCAAGGCACCGTCCTCGGTAAGATACCTAGGAGTGATAATAGACGCTAGATTGTCGTACCAATATATTAATATATATATTTACAATCGAGTGCAGTTCAGTGCGTTGGGTAAATAACAAGCAAACACAGAAAGTCTTATCCAAAACCTTTAGTGAAGAAAAAAATTCGATTTTCCGACTTGGAACCCTACGTGTTATAATTGGTATAGTGCCTGGTGATCTTATGGAAAATGATAACCCGAGACTCGAAGCCTAACTAAATAGAACACAGGTTAAAATAAAATTTTATATGAGCCGAAACTACCGAACACTTTTTCTTTGTATGCCCATCGGTGTCAGCTTAAGCGGAAACGAATTAAAGGCTTCGTTTCTGGCTAATGCGTCCAGAAATTTGAATTTCGCATTGGTTAAAGGACCAACTCGCCAGGGATATTGTAAAATCTGTGAGTAAAATAATATTGATTGACCTTGGAGCTAAAGGACCGAATTGGCAAAACACTCCTGAAGTCTTGGGCACAAATGTGGACGTGGGAATATGGAATTTACATTCGGTAGTGAAGCACATTCCCTCCAATGATGGCATGCGACAGCGGTATTGAGAAAGCGCCTTCATTGGAGTCTCATCCCAAAGTCAGTAGAAAATAAAAACACATCAGTGACGACTGTGCTTGACACAGCTTGTTTTCTCTTAGTAACACATCTCCTCACCAAGGCTTACTTTCTAGTTAATTTCTGACGAATAGCTTTGTGCACCCTGACAAAAAAATGATTATTGTACATATATACATACATGTGCACACTTTGTACCAGTGTTTGTTTTATTTTACTGCCATTGTGGTTACATTGTAGCTGCTTGCTCTTCCTCGGCTTTGTTTTGATAATTTTTTTTCTACGCTATTGGTATGTATTGCATGCGCCTGTTCTCCACTTAAACGAGTGATTGATAGGCTGCAATTTTTCTTATCAAAATACTTATGTACACATATGTAAAAAAAAAAATCTGAAAGCGTACGCAATGGCCAAAGCAAATCGAAAATTGTGGTTAGCCATTATGCGAAGGTGCGCACATCAAGCAAACACGGCGATGGTGGAGCAAGCAAAGGAGCATAATGACAAAAAAAAAATGCGTATTCGAATAATTTATATGACGGCATAACGAAAAAAAAGGTGTGTGTGAACTGACGCTTTATTTGCTGCATGCGGTCAATTGAGGAGCCATTGGACGCGCATTGAAAAAGTAAATTTTTTGAGTTCATAAGCGCGAAAAAACTCCTCATCATTAGACAGTGTATAGCGTGTAGTAATTATTGTGCTTAACATATGTAAACGTATTACCGGTTATATGGGTGTATTCATGCGATTTTCAAGTTTTCGCTTAATCTCAATTTTGATTTCTAACATGCTCTGCCGTTCAATCGATGGAGCATTAAAATGTCGCACTAGTAAATATTTTTGTAGAAAACTTATTTATGTATACGCACATGCGTATAATTGTATGTACATATATATGTATGTATGTACAATAAGTACAAAATAATTTATCTCTTAATATTCAACCACTTCAGAATCCACATCCATCCATGTGTTGTTACCACATTTCGTAAGCCATTCGCATTTACCTTTTTGATTGCTTCTTGTAATTCTCACTTTGTAAACAATATTAAGAAATATTAATTTTCATTTATCATTTTGATTGAGCGATCAAATAAATGAGGCTGGTCGCAAACGCTATCCGCAACATTCACTCAACTAAATATAACTCATTTTGAATTATTGTGTGGAACAATTTTTGTTTCTTCTCATTTTCGTTGGTCATTAAAGAGCTGCTAGCATCGTGAGTCGCTTTGATGTCCCGGGTTGGCTTTAGAAATAACAGTGTTTTGGCCTTTTGGCTATTTAAAATATTGTTTTTTTTTTATCTAGTCGATTTTTGTGTTGATTTATGTTGACCTCTATGATACCTGCCGTTAATATTATGACAAAAACAACACTGCGAGAAATTGACGGAAAATAAAATTGAATAATAACATAGCATATGATATACCAAAAGAAATATGTTTTGATATGATATTCCGAATAAAAATCGCAGAGCGAGAACTCTAGTCAACATTGAAAAGTGTTTTAAAAGTGACTTTCTTACTTATGTATATTTTAGATGTCAATCGGATAGGTTGATCGATTTCAGGATCGGCAGAGAGTGCTTAGAAACTCTCAAACCCTTGGCAACGCAACACAAGATAACACTTTGTTGGGTACCGGGACATTACGTATCGAAAGACGAGGTCGCTAATGAGATGGAAGCTTGTCTCATCGTTAGTCATTGCGTGAGAAAACTCATAGCGCTGTAGAGAGTAAGAGAGTTTGAAAGGACACTCATCTATTAAATACAGACAAGATTAGTCATAAGAAACTACATTTTCACACGCATCTATTTCACCACTATATCCAATCGTCCAGCCAGTTAGGGTTAGGGCCAAGAAACCCGAAAACAAACCTATATGTACTTCGCAAGAACATGCCAGCACGAATGGACTTTAATGGAATGAATTTGAGTGCACAAAAATATTTCTAATACCAAATGCATTATAAATTGCCATTATTTCACTTTGACTTCAAAAAATCATAATTCCTAATCAACGATTTTAGGCTAGTAGAGGCTGCTACATAATTTCGTTTATATACGTGAATATTCAAAAAATAATATGAAGAAAAAAAAAGAAATTTTTTAGGTCAAATGTTTTTTGATTTTTTTTATAATAACGATTTAAAAATTTGTTTGAAAATATATCATGTTTGTCACTTTTTACTTTTAGAGGAACCCTTTACCTACAAACAAAAAACAAAAATTTCGAAGATCGATCATTTTTTCGCAAAGTTATCGAATTTTCAAAAAAAAAATTAACAGGCACCAATAGATCATAATAGAGTTTTCAGACAAATTTTCATAAATTCCCCACGACGAATGGACTCAAAATCGAGCAAAAAGAAAAATACCTGTCTCATGAATTTCTATGTAGAAACTAAAAAAAAAATTGATTTGAAAAAAAGAACTAACCCTAACTGCCTGGTCGATTTGGGATGAAATGACCCCTAGGTATGTATGCCTAAAGAGTTATTTTTCATTAAAAAAAAGTTTTCCGTACTAATTCAAATTCTCGCAGAATGAAATAATAGTATGAAAAAGAGATGAAAATGTATCATTAAAAAAAAAACCAAAAGCAGAACAGACCTTAACGATTAGTTCTTCGACGCCATTCAAACATTTTGTCATCATTTGTAACTCGAATTAATATATTGTATAAATTCAAATTTAAAAATGCATATTTGTAAGAAGCTTTACAGCTTTACAAGGACATAGACACAGTGCAGCGAATTAAAATCCAGCGTCTTTGGAAAAGGCAGGTGCCTCCTTTAAGTATACTGCTGATCCTGCTATGTTGAGCTCAGCCCGGTTAGTATTTAATTATATATTTTGGAATATTATTAATATTAACTCCCAATTTGCCTGCTCAGTGTACTGATTCACAATATAACAACGGAATAATAACCGCCAGACATATCTGCCTTTCCTAGATAAAGTGTCAAGAAAGGTGGAAGGGCAACGCCTCTCTCAAAACGTTTTATCAATGCAATCGAGTACCTGTGAGTATTTCATGCGCCAAAGCCTGGGAAAAATTTTTAAACGTTTTAATTTCTTACTCATTACCATAAAGCTCTACAGTTCTTTGATTAAAGAGTTTGCTGGTAAGTAACACTTTTATAACCAACGGGTTAACGCATACACATGTCTATATTTCTCATGGAATTTGTTATAATTCTTTCTTTCGTTTTTTTTTTTTTCATTTTCTGTGCACAATTCTCAGCTGCAAATTGAAAAGATGCTTTCATTGGACCTGCTGCTTGTTCGCTTCTTTGCTGGCCGGCTATTGTCAGCTCGGCAATAGTTACTGGCAACGCTGGAACGACAGCGAGCATACCCGCGCAACACTTGATTGCCCTCCCTGAGGACCACTATAAAGGGCGTATAATTTAATTACACAATCAAACAAGCGTTAAAAACTCACACATACTCTACCCAAACCATTTGCGTTCTTAGCGCGTAAGTTTATGTGAAATGTGGGAGGCAACGCATCAAACGGAGGGGTGCGACGCTGAGCTTGCAGTGGAAGCTGTGGTTAATAAGGGTAGTAGTAGTTGTTGTTGCAGCTAGCGGTCTGTGCGGTAGGTGAAAAAAAGGCGGCCTGCCAACGGCACCACAATTATATGTTCGTATGTATGTATGTGCATAGTTGCAACATGAATCACCCCTTTGGCAATGCTTTTCGACTTTCTTTGTCGCTATTTGATTTTTCCTTTGTTATTGAGTTTTTCGCTTTGCTTTTTGAATGTTACGAACGGCGGATATCGACAATTCAATATGCAACACAATACCTTCATATAATAATAATCAGATTAAAAATACTTACACAAGTCAATGGCCATCGTGCTGCTGGCAAATGTTGCAAGTTATAGTTGTGCTGTTGGCCTGGTTCTACTGGTTGGTGTCAGTGTGTGGCGACGGCCGCGGCGCCGGCGTGTGGCAGCCTCAAACGCAAACGCGGCGGAAATACGTACATATGTTGCTATTTGAGATGGGGTGAAAGCGCGAAGGTGGCACAGTTTTTTTTTTGCTATTGTTGCTGCTGTTATTTTTGTGTTGCGCAACTATTACAAGGTAAAGTGAAATTAAAAAAGATATAAATAAAATAGTGGCATGCCACACCGCAAATGCAAGCATACAAATTAAAATTCGGTTTTTGCGGTCGCGACACAACGCACACACACACACACGCACATCCCCACTGACATGGCAACCAACAACAGCAGCTACAACGGCGGGCGGGCACTTTAGTTTTGATGCAACATCTGTTCGTGCAACGTGCAAAAAAATGTGCAGTGGCGAGCAAAACTGTCTGAATGATGTTTTCGTTGCCGTAAGTAATTTGCTCAATACGCAAATATTTTTGTTCATTTAAAAAAAAAAAATATTTTAAACTAACAGCTATTTTTGAGCTCGAGACCAATTTTTATTAATAGCAGATTTTAATTTGAGAAAATAAAAGCAATGTTCGCCATATTTTCTTTAATGTTTCAAAAATTATATTAACAGTGTGAGAACTTAAAATGCCTGTAAGATCCTTTTGAATTTTGACAATTTTTTTTCAGCCCGTCTTGGGCAATTTTTTTCATTTATTTCTAGTTATATTAAAGCTAATGCGGAAAAAAAATGCAAGACCGTTTGAAAAAAAAACGTCAAAAACCAACAAAATGTTTTTACCGCTTTAAACTCGCACGTTATAAGGTGAAGAAAAGAACTGCATTCCCTAAATTTTCTTGAAAAATTCCAACTAAAGAGTTAAATAATTTTTGATGAAGAACTGAACCACACTTTTATAAAAAAATTCCAAAAAAAGAAATTAAGCGTGAAAAACATTACGAATATTGTAAAAAAAAACTAATAGTATCTTGATAGCTTTGCTCGCCACTGCATGCAAAGTGTATGCAGTTATGTGCGCCCCCGTTTGTGGCACTCGCATGGATGGCCTTTGACGCGCGACAACATCGCGTACTTGGTAATTTAGTTTGACATGTTTGCCAACATTTCAATTGATTGCTTTGTTATTTTTCATGTAGCAGGAAAAAAAAATAAAAAATAAAAACGAAAAAATATCTACGCCACACTTTCCATTCACCATTTCATTGCTTTTGTACACTCTATTGCCGGTTGTCATGCCAATACACATGCGCTTGGCTGCTGTGATCGGTCACTGACTGCTAACTATTTTATTGTTGTTGCTCTCTTTATATATTAACTTTAATTTTTTTTCTGCTTTTGAGTGAAATTCGAGTACGTTCACTTAACGCAATCAAAACTAATAACAACTTGTAATCATAGTCATACATTTTGTGGTGGGCGAAGGTGGCAACGCTGTGACATATTTTGGTCAGAAGGGGTGTGGTGTAATGTTGTGCCTCTTTGAAACAGCGCAAAACAATTGGGCTCAATGAGGTCAAGGAGGGTGTCGCCTTCTACGATGAATAGTTCTTTTATAAACCACTTTCTGGATTCTCTTTTTTTGCTTTCCTTTTTTATTGCGATAAGCAAATCGTATATATGTATTTAATTTAACACAATTTCTTTTATCGATTGCACTAATTATATCAGCCGAAAAGATCTTCACCATTCAAATGCAGAATATTTCTTTTAACAACTGGTAGCCAAGCAGGTGCATATATGTAGATAAAATTGTTATAACAATAATTGATCAAATGTTGTATTTTATTAAAACCCGAAATATGTCCCTTAATAAGCAAACAACGTAGCTCATAATCAATGTGCGAGTTCATAATTGATGCAATAACGTCCATGGTTTGACTCCTGCGACATTATGAATAATCCAATATGTATGTCAGGTCTGTTATTCATTGGCATCAGCAAACTACGGAAAGCTACGGAAGTATGTCAGGTCTGTTACTCTTTGATATCAGCGAACTACGGAACATTGTGTATAACAACAAGTGAGATATCTTATTTGACAGTTGCTTTTGACAGGATACCTAAGATGGCGTTTGACAGGGTACCTAAGCTGGCCGCCAATATGTCGACAATTACGAATAGCCCGAAGTTGGAAAAAGCTGATCTGAAAATATTTTGGGTGGGGGGGATTTTAATTTTTTAGGATATTTTACATATTTAGAGATATTCAATTAATATCCATTATAAACATAGATATAAAAATATTGAGTAAAATGTTAAATGCAATTTTATAAAGCCATCGATAGGATATGATATCATTTGAATCAGTAGAATCATAAAACGTCAGGGGTTTAAAGTGTTTAATCGATTCTCCTCTTTTTCTTTGCCAAAATATCTAGGTCACTAGTAACCTCAATATCTCGAGATACGTCTTCAATCTCCGTAAAATAGAAAAGGACCGTTCACTCGGAGCCACCGTGACTGGCAACGTAACACTGATTTGAAAAATTCAGTAAATGTGTTTGTAAAATTGCATATTACGAAGGCGGTTTGATAAGTCATAAACTTTTAGAATAAAATATACTTTTCGGCAAAAAAGCATTCTTTGTATTCCAGTTACTGGGTAATAATTTTTAATTTTTTTGTCTAGAGTGAGTTTTTGTGTGTGCTACGAATTTGAAAACACGGTTGACTACCGATTTTCTCGGGGGAATCCAGACACCCAGAACCCCTCCCCTGTATCCGTCCCTGCATTCGGGTAAAATATACGAGGAACGCCAAAAACAGGTGATCTCAGCTGTTCCAAATTTTGACGTTTATCGAAAAGATATCTCACTTGTTATTATACACAATGCTACGGACAGCTATGTAAGTATGGCAGGTCTCGTACTCGTTGATATCAGCGAACTTCTGCTATGGAAGAAGAACTACATACGAGTATTAGAAGTAAATATCTGTAACTCTTGGAATGACGAGTTTTGTCCTCTTCATGAGGTTTTAGAAAATTCGAAACTTTCAATTATATTCTAGTGGAAAGCTAAATCTCTTGGCTTGGTCTTGGATGGTAAGCTATCGTGAGAGCTGTACTGATTTTGAAGTATGTCATAGTCAACATAGTCTGTTGACTACTATAAAGTCAGAATTGCCGGATCATATTTTTTCTAGTGAAATTTACTCGATAGAATTATGACAGCTAAGAGGTTGTTAAGATTTCAAAAGGCTGCTCTAATGGGAATCTATTGAGCGCTGCATACCTCTTTTACTTCAGTCCTAATTTTGTGCTCAGCGTTGTATACCCCTAGAGCTACTCTCATTCCAGAATTTTTAGAAATTTTGAACATCTCGACTTCACTTTCGGTGGCGTCTTAACATGTTGCTATCAAATTTATCCGTTAGCCAAAGCTTCGTGATATTGCGGGCAACTGGCTTGGCAGGGTATAGGCTGAGTTCCAAATTAGCATGTTGCTTTAGATTGATGCGATACCAAACCAAATTTATACAATGCCAATAATGCAAATTCGTAGTTTTGTTTCATGTATCGATACAGCTATGGCGGCAAATGTGAATATAATTTATATTAATAAAAATTCGATGTAGGTTTTTCTGAAAGTGGTTGCAGCAACTCCCCCAAAACCCTTAATCTCATTTGAAAAACGAGTGAAAAAAGCATTATAAAAATTAGAGATGTGTCCTGTGCTCAATGTATGCGCATTGCGCACATACAAATTTATTGGAAATCAATACTTTGCATATCGTAAACAGTTTGCTTCTACACATCGTACTAATGCAAAGCAACATGCAACTTGGAACTCGGCGATACTTGCATAACATGACCAAGGTCTGCTATTGGAGAGTTGAAGAATAAGGCAGCTTAGTCAGTGTTGAGTTGGCATCTTGGAATGCAAGATTATTTGGTTCTTCGGATCGACTGAAAAAGTCGCGAGAACTTTTAACGATTTCCCAGTCGCAACTCTGGATACTGGTTGAAGTCTCTTGTAAATCCATACCGAACGACTCGATATATTTCATATAATCCTTTTTTAAGGAAGCTATCTAAACTTGATAAAATGGAATCATCACATCATCTGTTTCTCAGCTGTCCTTACTATATTTGCTTTGCTGTCAGGTATTTCACTGCCTGCGAAATTTTCTAAACAGCATTTCTCTGGGGATTAGTTAGAAGCTAGAAAAGGAAAAATATTGTAACTGAATGCAGTTTAATGGAAATTCGCAGTTGGAAGTTTAAAGAATTTATTCTCAGGCGCTTCTTCTGGCGAATGCTTGTGAATTGTCGAATCTATTTAGGTCTGCTCCCGTCTTTTCTTGAGGAAGCGATTCGCTATACTAGTAAATGTATGTTTGTACGTAAGAATTTCGTAAATTTAAAGTGCCTCAGTCCAAGGTAAGTTTCAGAGGCAGTCCCTTGTCAATCACGTATATTTGTTTTTTTTTCGGATCGCTTTGATGGCGATAAATTTAGTCATACCTATATCTACTTTTAAATTGAAAGTGTGTTTGAAGAGTGGATCAACGCCTCGTGTAGAGTTACAAAATACTCGTAGGTATGTGATAGTTACAAAAATGAAAAGACCACTCTTACAAAATATTTATCGTGTATATAATTTTTCTAATTTGTGCGATGTCGATTAGGTACCTCAATTTCTTCTGTTTTCAATAATGAAGTCATTAGCGGAGGCAATGAGCATTGACAAATTGATATTTAATGAAGATTAAAGTAGTAACATATTCAAAAAAAATTAATAGACAACTGCACATAGGCATACAACTGCCTGCATACAGTGAAACATACATATACATAACATAACATGTACGTACACATGCACATATGCGATGCGAACCTATGGACTTTACATTCTTCGGCTAATTAACCCCTTTAAGGAGTTATACTTGCGTTACACTTCACACATTTCGCGCAAAGCGATAATTACCAACGCCACAATTGAAATGAAATTAACTAAAAATTGTACGTAGCACATACCGATGTACATATGCACGTTTGCACAATACATGAAAGAGTTAAGAAAGGGGCAATTATAGAACGTCACTTGTTCAGTACAGTCATACAAGAATTAATGATTTGAGGTGGAAATGTGGAATAACATCTGTTAAATTGGTTAAAGATAATTGTGACAGAGAATATGATGGACTGTCATTATTAAGGCCAAATAAACATAAAATTCACTTATGAATGTATGCACATATGTGTGTATTCGTAAGAGTCAATGCAGCAATTGCTGAAAATGTTACAAATTATACTGTGCGACTCTCCAAAAAACCTGCGAAGTGATGTTATTTCCCTTGTACACATTTATAAAAGATTCGATGTAAGGAACTTACCAAACCCCACTAAAATTTATATTTGCCATTAAATACCAGTTTCATAACATCGCATCTTAGTTGATTATCTCAGCGTACTTGGTATGTAAAATCTTAGAACTTTCAGATGACAATGAACAATTTTTTTCAAATTAGACGGATGTCTTTTAAAAAAAGTATGTCACTTTTTTGACTTGCTTTAAACTTAGTTTAGAGGTTTTTTAATATAAAAATGTTGATCTGAGGATTTTTATCAAATTAAAAAAAAACGCGAATACTCTTGTACAAACACTATAAAAACTCAAACTGTGAAAATTATGTGAAAATCAAATTTTGTGAAAATGTGAAATTCTCTACGATCAGTAAAAGCTGAGGAATAACTATTTCATGTTTATGATTTGCACAATAAATGAAAATGTCCAAAAGTTGACAAATCACTTCGTCTAAGCAAATAAATTAAAATATATATAATCTCGGATATCAGCGTCAAATTACATTCAAGCTCACTTTGAGCATTAAAATCGAGCTTACGGAGGGGTTTGGAGTCTGACGCCAAACACTATTCAAAACCTTAGAGTTTACCATGCAATTATTATTTATTTAACTCGCTTCTGACAACACTTTTCTAGGTATTTTACGGACATGCAAACATTTTCTGGGACTGAATTTGGACTCACCGTTAAGAAATTTGTTCGAACTGCTCAAAATGCCTGTTGCCTGTAATGACAGTTTATATAAGAGAAAGTTAACAAGCAATTGTCAAACTAAACTCTGAGTTTGTTAAACATCGCAATGTGAAAGCTTAAAAATTGTTCATAAATGCGAAACATTTAACTCGAGTTTACGTTACAACATGAACGTAGTAAACCGAACGTGTCTTGCCGAGTTGGGTAACCGCTTTGAAAAAGAACGCTCACATACACGATACGATAATGCAATTTTCTTTTCATAAAATTTTGAATACCTCAGTCAATTTTCAGCCAATTAATGATTGATGACAAACGTTTGTTCTATGCAATTCAATGCATTTGCGGTTTTTTAAAAAATAGTGCAAAATATTGTGTTTGTTGGACAACTACATATACACAGAGAACTCTTATATGTTCGAAGTTTCTTCCATCTTAAACTGTTGATTAACTGAAAAACAGTTACATTGTGAATATACAACAAGACTAGTTTTCTCATTTCAGTGATTAAAACAATCCTGAGGTTGGTTCCGTCGCTAAATGCCTTCAAACCAAAAGGCTCTCTGAGTGATGTAGACTTTACTTAACCTCGCGAGCCAACCCTAGTTATCAAGTTTCATCGAATGATTCTTGGGGACTTAACGGCCAATAATAGAAATAAGTAGTAGAACACAAGAACAGGGTAAAATATACGGGTATATATTCATTATCAATTTTAATCATTGAGATAAATAGGTCAACACTTTTTTCAAATGCTCAACACTGTCACTTCGAAATGCGAAATTTAATTTCAAACAGCAATAAGTCAAAGGTGGCGAACTTCGACGTTGCCAACTTCAAAAGTTTAGTGTAGAGTATTCAAGATAACCTGCATAGAACAATCAGAATAGAAGGAATATAATAAATAGTCGAAGTATGAATTTAGTTACAGCGCAGATACTATTCGAAATAAATTTCAAGATATTCAAAATTTTGTCACACGTAAAAGTATGAAAAGTTAAGTCCTTAACTTTGTCAAGCCGCTTTAAAACTTTCTACAACCAAATCAAATTTTTATTTTACTTGCATTGCGTCGATTTTAAATTACATGAATGTAAGTAAGTAAGTATGTAGTTAGAAAAACTTGCTCTGTACCACTTCTGCTCTAATTTTATTACAAGCAAAACTCGTTGGAAATTTCTTGACAGTCTCAAAGCAAAGCAGTAAATGACAAACTTTTCAACTTTTCTTTATTCTTTGAAGAGATGAAAAAAAAATAAGTGTTTACATACAATTCTCATAGCCAGCTTGACGCAGAGGAGCCGCCCTTCGGCAGACGCCATCACTTGCCGCACGTCCATTTTGCAAGAACGTACGTTTGTATATATGTACATATGTATCTGTGTATGTATGTATGTTAAATGGCAAAATATTCACAACTTCTCCGTTGTGGCCGTCCTTCCTACTCAATGCGATTTGAAATCAGCACAAAGATGATTATGCATATTTCCTGTGCTCCACCCATTTTTACACTGCAGTGATTTCTAAAAGATACTTTTGCAAAGTTAACAGCACAAAAATAGTAAAAAAAAAATAAAAATCCAATAAAAATGTGCACAAAGAAGAAGGAACTGCACAGTACACAATAAAAATAAATAATAAAAAAAACTAAATTTGTGTGGCAAGCAGCAAGGAAGCAAAGCGAGACTCGCACACTTTGTGAAAAAATATAAAAATTTTAAAACTTTTCACTTGATGTCCTCACAACTTTTTACCACTTGTTAATACTCTTCCTTTTTTTTTACTTTTTCTGCATTTCTCCATTTTCCTTTCGCCTCTTTTAGATGCCGCCATCTTAAGCATCGTGACATCCATGACTTGTCTCCGAGCATAGCAGAGCATTTGGGGCGAGCACGTACCATCGCACAAAGTATCCTTTCGCTGGCAGCAACGACAACAAACAAACAAAAAAATATGGCGCATTTCAAGCCACATTCTTGCATTTCTAAGAAGCCAAAGGAAATGGCAGAAAGTGCAATATTTTCGTTTTTTTCTTTTCAAGATTTCAGCAGCAAAGTTGATTCGATGCCAACACAAGTCAAGAAAAACTACAGCAAAGCATATTATTGGGGAGGCAAAAATGTACAGAAAAGAAGCGCAAAAACTTTAAGCATCAACAAAATAGCAAAAGTCTAAGACGCGCAAGTCCTTTGTGTAAGCGCCTTGGAGCTACAAATGGCGCTACGCAAACATACGCAAGTAAATACACACGCACACACAAACACAACCGAATAATATGGAGCACAAAGGGGCGGCGGTTTTTCATAGCATACTGTGAGGCGCTTCACTCAAGGAAATGTTAATGTCTGCATGTATGTACATACATATGTGTATGGCATTTATTGCGTAAATACTTGAATGTGAGTTGATACTTATATTTTGTTGCAAGAGTGTTATGCAGGAATGTATGTCATCGTGCTTATATATTTATTCGCCTCCATTATTATTTCTAAGCAAAAGTGCGTGGCTCCAAATCCTTGGGGAATATAAGAGCTACACAAAAAAAAAAAAAAAAATGTAAACACAAATCAAAGTTGCAAATAAGAAACTACAAAGTAAGATGTTATCAAAACATGCGAGTATAAACAGTAGCTTAGGATGATGATGATAATACCCACATCGTTTGAACAAATATGTTTATGTACATACACCACATATTTCACATTGGATACACACAAAAACACATATGTTACATTTTTTGCTCTTGTTTTGGCAATTGGTGTAAGAAGTGGAGGGAATTTTAATTTTAAATGCAATAAAAAGTTTAAAATTTACGTAAAATACGACTTAAGTGCCAACGAGTATCCTTGAATGAAAAACCAATTGCATCTTAAGTAAAAATTAAAAGTTTGCTATAATCAAAGTAGCCAATAGTTTTTAAGATACCAACATATGTATATTTTAAAAAGTCGCAATTACTGACAATTTATTTTTCTCTTATTTCATTTTTAGCACTTTTCAGTTTTCCAGAGATGTCTGGAGAAAGACGTCCATACATATTTCGGCCGCGAAGAGCTAAGCATTAATTTGAAAAGAAAGAAGGTTGAGGGCTCATGGGATGCACCAACTATTTGACATATCGAAGATCACAGTCCATCACATCGAAAACTTCATACAAGAATCAAAATAGTTTGCCTGATTAGGCTTAGATTGACAAGCACAAAGTATTCGTGAAGTACCACAAAATGACGCTGAAATGCGTTAATCGAGTTCCGAGTAGCCACTAAAGCAGTTCAGAAATCAATTTACCGCACAAGATGCAATTAGACTTGTTCACTATTAAGGGATTCACAAGATGTCGTAAAATGTCGTTAAGTCATACAAATTTTTGGCAGCTCAAAATTAATTTTTTTTGTTGCATTACACAGAAAAAAGATGTAAAATAACACAACTTACAATTTTTCAAATTTAATGACAATCCGAAAATAATGACCGTCTTCCCAGACAAGGTAGCATTCCACTTGTACTTTCAGATTAAATAAGTTTCTTGCACTGGTACTGAGTTGTAAGTTCTCATGAGCGTGTTTTATTAAAAAGAAAAATACCTACAATAATAGCACTTGACGCTGGGACACTAGCTTTGAGTTGAATTCTGTCAACAGACACTTAAATTATTCGGAAATTTCAAGTTTTTTTCTAAAGAAATAACTTAAGGTGCATCAGAGCTAGCACCGAGCAGATCCTTATCCACCAGAATCTGGCAAGATGGTTTGAAATGTGCCATACCTGGAACAAAACTCCACAGGGGGAAACGCAGTTGGATGGAAAATTTGGAAGAGGTGTATTCTGTAAAGAGTTCTTCGTCATTCAAATATTTTTATTCTCAGATAACTTAATATAATGCAATTCAAACCGGAAGGAGACGCTTGCAATAAGGCAACCTATTAAATATTGTTTGAAGTGAAATTTATGAAAATCTGTAACTTTTTGGTAAACTTCTGGATTGTAAAAGCGGACCTTGATGGACAAACTAATAACGAAAAATCAGATTAAAATCAGAAAAAATCCACTGCATAGCCAACGCTCGGAATGCATCGTTACTTTGGACGTATGTGCTTTCCAACGCCTTTTTTTTTAATTTTACAAAAAATATGTTCTGTACATTTTTTTCTTTTTAAATTTTTTCTATCTACATACATACTCGTATTTAAAATAAACCAACTCATTTAATCCTCCCATCGGCTTTTTGCTCTGCATTTTATTGCATTACGAAAAATTAAGGTACAGAAAAAGGGATTTCCATTGCAAATATCCTTGATATCATTTAGTCAAGTGGAAAAAATTCAATCAGCATACTCGGCAAATACCCGACACAGCGGCAGGCCCACAGCACCAACAGCAACGCCAGGCAGTAAAACTAAAGTAAAGGCAGACAATGAAAGAGAATGCGGACAGTAGTTTAGACACAATATTTTCATGTGTAAAAGTTATAAATATGTAAGAATTCAGCAGTGATTAAATTTTTGATAAAAGTGAGAAAGATGAAGAGGGCAATCAAACAAAGTTTGGATGCTTTCTCCCGTACACTCTCATCTTGTGTCTGACACAGTAAAAGAATGAGCAAAATAGTTTCTTTCAGAGGAAATTTTTTTTTTGATTAAACCATTGCGGGTGTTGAAACCATAATTCTCTATAATTAATCAACCTTCATTTTGAAAGAGCATCGATAGATTGCTCAACGATTCTAAGAGTAAAACTTTGGCTTCAATTTTATATTTGGAATTTTTGTTATTGTTCCACTGTTCTTCCACCACCGCAATAATCGGCGACTGTTCGAATTGCTTCATATTCGTTGTCAGCAAATAAATGCTGATCCACAAAAGTTTTCTCGCTGCCACGCTGAAACAAAACATTCAAGCGGAATCGAATTGCACTCTCGATAATTTAATTTGTTGCAAAGAAAAAAGCAGAGTACACAAAAAGTTTAGTTAACTGTGGAGCGAAGAATTGTAAGTAGCAATGGTGAAATAGCTGCCGAATAGCGCATTGTCATACTCGCAAGGATTTTAAGGTGAGTAAAAAAATCTCTGTGGCGCTGGTTTCATACTTCCTTCTCACGTTTTTTTTTTCTCTCTAATTCCATCTTTTCTTTTTTTTTTGCTTTTGACGCTTTCAAGTTTTATATTGTATTTTACTTTTTGTGCTATTTTCTTTTCGCAAATACTTTTATATATTCTTTCCACTCGTCTTTGCATTTGTATGGCATACTTTTTTTCATTTTGCTTCTAACGCTTAAAATCCATTGGCGCATGAGAACACGTTCTTACTTTATTCCTTCCGTTGGCTCACTGCTTCAAACGTTTTTCCGTTCTCCCTCTTCCGCAAGCAGGCATCGTTGAAATAGCCAACAAAAGCATACAAGTTTTGAAAAGTTATGTCGGAAAGAGACTTACACTCGTATTCTTGTGCACACTTGCACAATTGTTTGAAGTACTCGTACTTGTGCCCACAACTCCTCTACTCTAAGCTTGGGTCGATGTGAAAGTCGCCCGAATGCCAACCTAGTGCAGTGCTTTGTCTAAATATAGGTAACTAAAGATGTACATGCATGTGTGTGTATGCAGGTTTGGTGTGTATGTGTGCACTTATCATAGCAGTTGGCTGTTGGCAGTCAACGCGCTTATCCTTTCATTTCATTCGAATACGAATATTCGTAGTCGAGTTTGAGTATTATAAGTTCGCCCATATTATGGGAACAATAAATATACGTGATCAGCATATTGGGGCGACGTCACGCTGTGCTCATCATGTCCTTGCGCATCCTGTGCGACATCCTAGCCAACCCCATTGACAGCTAACAGAAATACTCCCGCAGTATTCGCAGGACAGACACACAGATTTTTCAACTTTATTTGCTATGACATTTTTCGCCAAAGTTACTGTTATAAAGTAATTGCATATGCGCGTCATATGTATATGTACATATGTATCTAATAATGTAAATAAATGTGTACTTTTGTAACATTAAAGTATCCTTTTGCCATGTTGGAATTATGGGATTTATGCGCTGCACTGCCATCAGGTTTTAAGCAGGAAACACTTGAAGAGTTTTGTGTGACGCTGAAGAACTTTTTGACGCATTGTTGTGGAGATGTCCTTATGAAACGATATACAAACATACATACATACATTCATAAATACGCGTATGTATGTTACTGTAGTAAATAAAATGGAATATGTGATAGGTTGTCGCGATCCCGTGGCCACTCGCATATGTTTGAGTCTCTACAAATGTATTGTGTTCGTGAAGAAGCTTAGCTACATTCGATTCCTGTTCCTTAACATTCCAAAAGAGCTACTTACGAATATCAATGACTTTTTCTAGAAGCTTAACGCTCAGCATCGCTTTGTTTCAACTCTCCCCTGCTATAATAATTATAAAATATATTTGTATTATAGAGACATAACTAAAAACTGGACCTCAGCATATAGAAAAACTGATGTATGTAGGTTGGAACGATTTTCCGTCATCGCTGTTCACGTTTGGTTTGGAGATAAACCGGATTTTGCCATCTTCAGTGTCAATTACACAAGTCTGCAAAAAAAAAATAATTGAGAGCTGTTTTGGTTTTTTTGTGTTATGCTTATGTTTTTTGGTGTGCTGAATCCGAAAATAACTTTAATTTTGTCATAGAACGTCACGTTTCCTGACAATGTAGGTTTCTATGTTAAACAAGTTATCATCTTAAAAAAAAAAATTTTTAATTTATAATTGCGTAAAAAACCAATTTATTTATGTAAAATACATTAATTAGTAAGCACTAAACACATTTCTTTTTCTCAGTGAGACTCCTTTTGATACATTTTCGCTGTTGGGAAGCATCGGGAAGGTCTCTTTGAAGCGTCCAACAGTAGGCTGCCATCATTAAAACGCTCCATCTTCCCTGGTCTCTTTTTTCCATCTCCTTAATATCTTGGTGAAATCGTTCACCTTGCTCTTCACTCACGTCTCCTAAATTTTCTGGAAAGTAGTCGAGGTGGGAATGAAGAAAATGTCCTTTTCAACTCATCAAGCAACCTAAAGCTTAAAATGCTTTTGACATTCTTTAGACGATTTTTTTTTAGTTAGGATCTTTGTTAATGCATAAAAATGTCTTTATGAAATCTTTAAAGGCAATCCACCCTTCTCTTTGAGGATCCGTCATGGTTGTGATGAATAGTGGATCAGCCATAAGCCGTCTAATATCTGGTTCAACGAAAACACCTTCCTTCAACTTTGCCTCCGAGAGGCCTGGAAACTTTGATATTAAGTATTTGAAGCAATTTCCATCTCTTGGAAGTGACTTTACAAATTGCTTCATCAATTCCAGCTTTATGTGCAGCGGTGGTAGAAGAACTTTATGAGGAGGCACCAACGTTTCATGCAGGACATTCTTTTCGCCAACTTTAATGTCCCTCTGAGGCCAACACTTTTTGGTCCAGCGATTTGTTCGGTCACCCGGTGCCGACGTCTAAAGAGTAAATGCCATAAAATTGGGACTCAGTAAAATAGTGCAATCATCGCGGGATAAGCCTTTTTAATACCGCATACAATGTCTAAAGCTCTTTATGAGCCAACCGATCGGATATTCTTAGCATGCATTATAGTGGAAAAAACAATTCGACACACACACAGCGCTGTTGACAGTTACAATTTTGAAGTAGTGGATAAAATTGTTCACCTAAGATGAAGCGTAAACTTCACTAATCGGCTACTTAGAGGCTTTTTGGTTCATGATATTTCAGGGTCTCTAAAAACAAATTTAAAGGATTAAAATCGATTTGACTTAAAAATTTTCGTGGGAAAAATTTATTTACCATTCATGAAAATCGTAAACCTTAAAATTCGGAATAAACAATTATTCCTCGGGTCTTCGTCTCAAACTAACCTAACCCATTATAAGTCAGCATGTCTATTTATATCCGAGTACAGAGAACTTCTTTTAATATCCGATTAAAACGCAATTTAAAAATTTTTTTAAAGTTTCAAACTTTTTACTCTGCAGTTTTAGAAAATTTTGGAGTAATAATATTTAAGTTTCAATTCGCTAAAAATTTCCGCTGATTTTTGTGATTTTTTTAACCATACTTGTTATCATACGAGGGCGGTTTGATAAATCAGTGACGCAAAAACTTTAAATTCATCAGTGCTGCCCTTAACCGCGATCCATAAACTAATAGAATGTGGATTTCGTTAGCAAAATAATTATATTTTAAAAGGAAATAGGCCAAAAGACCACAACAGTTTTTAATGGTTGAAGTTATAGTACTATTTCGGAATTCACCACATTTTCTCATCAGATTTCTTTTTATTAAATTAATTAAATTTAATTTTTTCATAAACACTTATCTCAGGCTTTGAACCCGGGAGCTCGGAGTTGCAGAGCCAATACGCTACAAATTGTGCTACGCTAGCCGAGTTGGCTATTGTGTTTATTTCATCTTCCTTAAACAAACCAACTACAAACAAGAGCAACTGATCTGCCGCTATTTAACTTGTTTGTGTGGTTGTTGTTTGTGTTTTATTTGCAAATTCTGTATAAGTTATTTACTTTATAAATATTATAATGATAAAATAATTTAAGATTTTTGTGAACTAGTAATAATCTCCGAAAAAATCTATCTTGGCCTTTTGAACAAATTCCAAATTTCAATAGCGATTTCCCAAAAGTTTCCAAATTTAACATATGTATGTACGACATTAATTTATCCAGGCGACTGCAAGTTAACTTTGCCAGGCAATTATCACCTGTCACAAAATCTGCTCATATAAATGCAACTTTAAGGATAAACAATACTGGTTTTTTTTTTTCAATTCTTTTATAAATTATACTGCGTTACAAAAACGAACTTTAGTTCTGTCCTATGAACCAAATATACTTTTTCGGAAAGGGGAGAAAAAATAAAAATACACGTGTATCGGTGATTTTCATGCACACGTCAGCATTATGTATAAAAGTATATAAAGAATATATAGAAAAAATACTTTATACATAAAAAAAATCTGACGTGTACATGAAAATCGCCGATGTGTGTAACGCTGTGTTTGTAACGCAGTGTTATAGTACAGCATTAAAATATACATATATACCCAATATATGAAACATATGTACATACATACACACTATATATATAAAATTTACATGATTTATGTTTGAAATACAACAAAATAAAAATTAATTTCCCCAATGTCTATTTCAAAGTAGTGGCAATATTGTGCGCCTGCCGTCGAACATTGTTTCTGTTAAAAAATTAAAAGTAAAACTACCTCTAAAAATTTACGAAGGATTTCCCTCAGTAAAATTTTGTCGTATATATCTTTAGGCAACAGTTTTGCAGGAATGCGTATGACATACGACAGAATGTAATATAAATTATACTCAATATATCGAAAACTAAATAAGACATCAAAAAACGGATAACCCCAATTGAAATGGCTTGGTAGGTAAATAATTACATTATTAACGTTATGTGTTAAAATTTTCACACTCAACATTTGATTATCAGTGAACGAAAAAATTTTAAAGATTTTACAATTTTGTCCAAGGTTATTTGAGCATTTGACAATACTTTTTGGAGTGTTCAAAGCGACACAATTTTACTCAATATTTCGGAAACTCTGATAAATTCAAAAAACGATAACGACATTTAAAAGATCTTGTTTAGTTGGCCCAATTTTCAAATACGACATTTGTTTATCTAGGTGACGATATTTATGTATGTATGTACTTTGAGGCAAACGTTTTTTTTGATCGCCTCACGTAAGAACAGCTTTGCACATAGTCAAATGTTGTTGTTGTTGTCTTTGTTGTCTTTGTTCTTAATGCCTAAAACTAGAGGATATTTTTAATAAAGAATTGGCAGCACGAAACTCCGGATCACTGTTTCTGTCAAATGGTTAATATGGTGGCTGAAATGAGAGTGTGAAACTACCTCTAAAAGTGATTGTATCTTGGGCAAAAGTAAGTAAAAGAAAAAAAAAAATTGAAATTTCTAATAATGAAAACTTCTATCGAATTGAACACAACTGTGTACATGTGAGTACAAACATACGAGTGTAATATCTAATCAATCAATACAATACAAACGGAGCAATATTGTATTATATCATAACAATATGACATTTATTTGTAAACAATAAATGTATGCACAAGTACAAGCCAATCATTATTTTATCAACCGCAAAATATGAAATTCTATAAGCAATAATAGCAAAGACAATAGCAAGCATAGGAACAAAACAAAAAGCACACACATACGCTGCATACATGCATACAAACAAACAAATATGTATGGATGTATGTATGGACTAGTAAGTATTACGAATCCATAGTCATATTTATGTACAACATAAATCAACACTTGTTGGCTGAGGCAAATTACAGAGCAATAAATAAGCGCTACAACTTAAATCCAATATCTTAGATAGCTAACGATACCTTTTAGCTACACCGCACTTCCACAAACCCCCCTCCCCCCATGCCATCCAACAAACGTCTTACAAACCTACCACTACTCGTACATCATCACCCCCACAAACAGAATTGGCAAAGCTACCCTCTGTTCACAAATTATAGCACAACCGCTTATTGATACATTTGGACAATTTGTTTTTCTGCCAATTATTCAAAATTATTTTTCATCCTCTAACGAAAACTATAAGAACCTGCTTTTTATACATTGTACCGAATGTAAAATGATTTAAAAAAATTTCTTCAATCTTTCGAACATTTTAAACAAAATTTTTAGAACTTTTTTGAGTATGCAGTTTTGTCGCACATTTCATTTTAGTATGCAAATTGCCATGGAGTTTTGACAATTATTTTTCTGGCAGTTGCTATAACGCAAACCTGCGTTAATTTTTTATATGAAAAGATATGCGGAAGAGTGTCGGTAAAAAAAATTGTCAAAAATCAATTATACTGCAATTGAATGAACTACAAAAATTTTGAAGCTGTTTTTAAAAGCCTCCAAATTTTAATAAATTCAATGAATTTTGTATAAATTTTACAAAATGGTTTTTTTTTTGGTTTTCGATGGTATTTTCATTGAAAAATAATGTTAAATAACACAGTACAACATTTTTCAGTTCATTGATTGCCAACTCAATTCTGAGAACTGTATGTGAAATTAGACCCAAAAAGAATAATTTCTGCATCATTCGTTTTGTCTTCTTACCGGCCAAAATATTTTTGAATTTAGTTAGTACTATCGTATAGGGGAATTTATCACGTTTTAGGCCTTGTTGTTTACTCAATTGCGAATAAAAGCGAAACGCGTGAATCGATTTTCATGATCTTTGTCTCATTTTGCTCATAGGTTATGTGACTTTGCGAAAAAGTAACTAGACTTGAAACTTATTTCCGTTTTGTATTTTTATGAATTAAAAAAAAAACAAAAAAAAAAAACAAAAAAAAATGTTTTTCTTCATGCGCTTATTTTTAACTTGGAAACTGTTGCTTGTATAGGAAAACAATATATGAACAGATTAAGGGAATTGTAATTCTAAATTATTTAAAATTTATTTCAACTAAATCGGGCTAGTGGCTGTCGAGCTATGTCAAACAACAGGGCCTAAAACGTGATAAATTCCCCTACTTATACGATAGTACTAACTTCAAATCGATATTAAAAATATTTTGGCAGGTAAGAAGACAAAATGAATGATGCAGAAATTATTCTTTTTGGGTCTAATTTCACATACAGTTCTCAGAATTGAGTTGGCAAATCATGTGTTGTACTGTGTAATTTAAAAAAAATATTTAATTTTCCAAATGTTTCAATATGTAGTTGTACTATAATTTGTGATCAGAGTGTACACGGAGCAACAAATGAAGGCATAGCAAGAACAATAACAAGCAGCCGTAGTTCAGAGGCACAGAGCACAGCAATCGTCACATTACCACTTGATGAAGATGTTAGCATTTCCGATTAAATGCACCCTCGAGCGTGCAATTCACACGTAAATACTCATAAATACGTATATACATATAAATGTAAATATGTATGTTTGTAGAACAAATGCACAGCACAAACGGAATACATACTCGTACATTCATACACACTGGTATACGCACAACCAAACAAATATCCATACAAATATTGGCATCTAAATATGTTCAGGCGAGTGTACTTGTATGTAAGTAAATGTTTGGTTGTTGGTTTATGGAATCACCCACTCGATGTGCTGTAAATGGCAAAGCTTCAGCGCTCACTGAGCTGTAAAATCCTCGAGGGTGTGTTCAATTGTGTCAATTTAACGCCTGCCGCACACGTACACACACACACACACACTCACACTCACACACAAACGTGCAAGTAAACCCTCGTATAGCTTTATGATGAGTTCAACTGGCAGCCGCCGGCAGTCTGTCACAATACAACAGCAACAACAAGAACAACAACAACAGCTACAGCAATAAAATCAACAGCAACAATTACAATGGCTGAGCTATTGTTCACACACACAAACAGACACACACACATGCATACGCTCAGATATGTGTGTCACCCATACCTCCTTTTGCCACCCCACCCACTTCCTGTCTTCCGTTTAACCCACATTGCACCCGCAGCTTTGCATTGCTTATGCATAGCTGTAAATGGTATGTATGTATGTATGCTTAAAAGTATATATGTACATATATTTACATACAGGTATTTGTTCGGGCCATCCTTTGCCTTTTGCTTTTGCCCTTGGCAAGCGGTGAATATTAATTGCAACATGCGTGCAACATTCGAAAAGTGTTTAATTCTCTTGATTTAAGTTGGCTTGAAAGGGGTTAATTACAATACCACATCGTACGCTGTTCGACGGTGCAATATTTGCATTTTATTGCTGAAAAGATGCGCTGTCAAATTAACATAGCCTCAAATTTCAAAGTGGCGATGGGAAATTGTGCAACTTTTCAATTGATTGAAAAAAGGGGCAAAGATTTTAATGTGAATAGTGTTTATTAACGCCCTCAAACGTAGCCATATGTGTATATTTATGTATGCATAGATGTAGGCCTGGTATAGTGCTGTTTTTGTAGATATTTTCGTGCCTTTTTCGGACTTGTTTACCTTAAAAGCTACTTTTTGATATAAATCTACTTATTTGAAACACCAATTACATTTTAAGTTGCATTAAGTTTCAGTTACGAACTACATACAGATCATTTCAAAATTATTACACACCCACTAATTAATGAATTTGCTATTTTAATTTTGTTACTCTAATTTCTAATATTTTTTAATTAGTTCAGCGGCCACTTTCATCGAGTGTGTAGCGGTGATTGACGGTGTAAAATCTAAACATAGAACAAATTTTTTTTATAAAAGCGGTTGACAATATCAAACCTTCAAAGTTTTTTTTACCATGAAAAGGCTTCTCAGTAAATACTTGTAACGTTCGAAGCCGGCTCAAAACTGTTCAATCACTCCACCATTGGTTGTACAACATAAAAGACTCACACCACTAGGTGTGCAGGAGAAGCTCGGCCAAACACTGA
This sequence comes from Philophylla caesio, assembly GCA_963971545.1. Taxonomy (NCBI): domain Eukaryota; kingdom Metazoa; phylum Arthropoda; class Insecta; order Diptera; family Tephritidae; genus Philophylla; species Philophylla caesio. The sequence continues at coordinate 95,783,437 of OZ020608.1, read as the reverse complement.
GCTATGTATATAGTGTTAGCGCCAAATTTTTATTATTTATTATTATTCCATAATGAAAATCTTATAAAACCAAGTTGAAAAATTTCTTAATTCAATAAATTTTCATCAAAATTTCAAACATTAAAAAACTTAATTTTCTAGTGCATTATATTTTAGTTTAATACAGTGTAAGGTGATTGTGGCTAAAGAAAAGTTACGTTCAATTTTTAATATCAATCCACTGACTTTTTTAAATTTATTTATTATTTTTTTTAATGAAAATCATACCACTGAAAATTTTCAATATTTGACACTATTTTAATTTATTATTATTTTTTAATAAAATTATAGTTCAAATTCAACATAAAATATTAAATATTTCAAACTTTTTAATGCATTTTTTTCAGTCTTCAAGTCTGTAGTTTTAAGTCGCTTAAAATTATGGTTGATTTTTGATAATATTTTTTCAAGAATGTTGAACAAAATTGTTTCTTGTACGGACTCAAAAATGCGTACTCAAACATTTTTTTTAAATTCTGATTAAGAAATTAGATTGCCCGTTTAACAAGAAATCTACTGCAATTTTAAATGGTCAAAAACATATAACCATAATAACCGTAAGCCATTTGACGACATTTTCGAAAAATACTGCGGTATTTTAACGTCTAAATAAATTTTTGAAAAATAAAGCGATCAAGCTTACTTACGGTAAAGATATTTATATTTTTATGACCCAACTTTAGGGCTTAAACCGGCATTTTCGAAATAAGGAAATAATAGTATTTTTGTATACTATTTTTCGCAATTCGAAGGGAGATAATTCTTATGTACAATAAAATCACTCGATTTGTCGTTCGATATTAAAATCACATCTTTTTTTTTTTGGTGCTTCAGCTTCAATGTTGTCACTTATAAATTTGATTAGATAAAATCAAATTTCAAGTACAGTAAACTAAAGTCGAAAAGTCTTTGAGTGAGTGTTGATTTTTGTTGGATTGGGACGATTGAACGAGATTCAAAAAACTTTTTTTTTAGTAAAACGTCGATTTGTGACCAAAATCAGAGGCTACTTTTCCTTCTCTAAGCTTGAAAATATGAGGGCGGCTGATCATTGTTCATTAACTTTACAACTCAGACAGTTGACAATATGAGTGCGAAATATAAAAGTTAAGACAAATACTTTTGAAAGCATCACTGTACCGGTGTTGTAACCTAAGGGATAGACGCCACCAACTCTCCTCGGTCGACTCTTTAATGTAAGCACAGCTACGACATCTCGAGGGACTATCAAACTACCTGATTTGCTCGATATTTTTCGATCTTTGTTTGCTGCAATTTTTAAGTGCACGATGGACTGAATTTATCGGAGCACATTCTCCAAGGCTGGCCATCGGTCACAAGAATGATGTGTAAGCATTTTTACCCTAACATCGTAAATTTTATTGATTAATAGATCGATTTGAAAGACTTGTGAAACACAAAGTTGGAAGTCATAAGCTCACACAAATTCCATTTCTGTAAATTAAAAAAAAAAACTAAAAACTACGCATTGCACTGCAACAGCTTATTACATTGGTTTTGTAAATAAGTTGTTTTCTTGAACCTTATAATAAATAATTTTACCTATACTTTTGCATAATAAAAACATTTCCCTTAAAAATACTTTAAACTCCCCATAAAAGCGGCTAAAAGCGCTAATTATAAGACATTAACAATTTTATCAAAAACCTTAGGTCCACAACTGACTGAAAGTCAATTGGTCATTGCAGTCAATGTGTTTATGTGTGTATGTGTGTATGCAACTCTAAGCATTAAATCATCTATCGTTATATGCAAAGCGCAGATCAGCAATAAAATACAGCATGCAAAGTTTGGTATGCTAAATTGCAAAGAAGTTGCAAGTGTAATAAATGGAAACTACTTGTTTTTGTGTTATGATAAATTTACAATTTAAAAACCAATTTACACGTAACTATAAAAATGTGTAATAAATCCTGCCGCTGCCGTTGAAAGCTATCATAAAACCGAGGCGAAAAGGCGAGAATGCAAAAAACGTTGAAATTGGAGGAGTTTTATGTAAGAGCGCGAAAATATTTTGATTGCAAAAAAAAGACAGACAAACACCAAATCGCGACCATAAAATGCCAATATAACTGACAATAACACCAACAATAAAGCAGAATGCTACACTACAAACCTACAGACGTATGAATGTATGTACATATAACCGAAAAGAGTAGCTGGCGGTGGCCGGAACAATTTTTCAAGCGCCAAAATACAACAGATTATCAGGGCAGCTACATACATACATACAAGGGATAGAGAGGCCGGAGTTATGGCAGCAACAGCAGCAATATTCGTGGCACCTAATTGATTGTTTTTCTGGACAAGCTGTACTCTGCTACGTGCACCTACCACTCAACCGCGTACGATGGTGGCAGGCGGCGCAGCTTTTATTCAGCTTGGGGCGCAAACAAAGTTGTTGGCGGATTAACAATATCGAAAAGCTAAAAACAAAAATGGGATATAGAGAAGTAAAAAAGTGGTTATTTTTGTTCTGTTGCTGCTGATCATTGCCGTGGCCTGCTGCAGCTGAAACTGAAGTTAAGGTTGTAGATGAAGATGAAGATGAAGATGAAGACCTCAGGGCCAAGTTATGCGTTCGATTGACTTCTTGTTTTCATTGGGCGTATTTTATTAACTTTTAAGAGTTGCTTGCTGCATGCAGCATTCGTTCAATATGCAGACATTTATGGCGATTCAACAAAAACCAAAAAACATACCAATAACAAGGGTAGCAGCAGGCAGAGTTGCAATATTGCGACAGCAACTGACGCGCTATTTGAGTAGCAATAAAAGTTGCTGGCGAGGCCTACTGTGTGTTGCCACCAACACCACACAACTACCCAACCAATGGGCGTTTCGGGCAACAGCAATCGTGGTTGTTGTCGGTTGTGGCATGTTGCCGATCAGCTCATTCGTTATTGCTGCAAGCGTAAAAAGTCAAGTCAGAAGTCAATTAAAAATGTTGCTTCATACACTCGAGTACTCCCCCCGCTGCTGTTCTTGCAAGCGACGATCAATTGAGAAAGTAGACAGTATTTGTTGCTTTATTATCTTTATTATAAAGTGAACATGTTTATGTGTTTGTGTTGGTTTTTTTTTTTTTTGCAGTTTGTGAATAGTGGCAAGTTGACAGCTTTGTAAGCAGAATGTAATGGAATTGAATTTATGACAGTATATGTAAATAGCTGTTTAAATGCGAACAAGATTGTCATAACTGACATATCGATGAATCGAAGGAGTAGTTGGTGAAACTGGATTTATGTCTACTAGTGTCGAGCAAACTCGTTAACAAAAGTAGTAAATTCATTCTCGATAGTCAAAATGCACGCGAAGTAACGAAAGTGAGCACTTAAAAATAAGCGACATTTATAAAAAAAAATTACCCAATGCTTTATGGAGTATCAGATTCCGAAAATTGGTGGAAGCTGATGCTCTCAAACAATAGAGCTAATATGCTTGAAGATCTCACATTTAGATTAGGAACTACAAAAATTTCCTTCGAATTAAAAAGAAAACCGAAGAACATAGTCCAAGAACTTAAGGAAATTCGCCAACGAACCATATAACCAATGAACGATGCAATTATAAAAACTGAAAATGTCTAGGAACTTCACAGTGTCCATAGCAGATCAAGCCCTCTGGAACAGAAAAACCCGATATAACCAATCTACCGTCTAAAGCAACTTTTTTCAAGCAGTGCTTCATGCGATAGAAGTCTAAGCTTTCGATTGCATCAGAAAAGGCACATTATGTCAAACAATCAGGCAGCTCTACTAACACTTAAGTTAATTTTAAAGCTTCTCCAAGACAGCTACTACCCCCTAATACTCTCGCGACCAATTATACGGTTATATTGGGATGGGTACCTTGACATGAGGCACATAATGGCAACGAACAAGTTGAGTGCCTAGCCAGAACAGCGTGCTACCTGAGCATATTGTGGTTTGGAAGCATTTTGTGGGTTCGCCAAGGCGCAAACCGGGAAGATCGTCGATAATTGGCCATACAAAATGTTCAACAGCCATTGAACTGAATGGTTAGTGAACCAAATGATTCATCTATTCTTTGAGATAGGTTTAAAAAAACTATTCAATTTAGGCCGAGAGGATCTCAACACACTCATTGGCTACTAAACACGGCTCACTACTTCCTTCGCTCTCATCTGAGCAATAAAACATAGTTCTCTCAACGGCTAATAGAGACTATGCGCTAACTTAAAAATAGTTTTTAATTAGGCTTTTTGAAGATACCTTTTGACTAGACTAATATCTAGTTTATACTCGTCGCGAACCCAAAAAAAAGGTCTGATGATAATCTCCGACCACTAACTTAATAATCGCCGCGCTCAAGCGTGTAGTAAGCAGGAAATCCTGTCGTGCGCTTTAATGTAGCACTAAACTAAGAAACCAATATGAGCAGATAATTATCATCAAGCGACTCACCCTCAAACGGTGTAAGGAATGTCGTTGATTGAATTCTGAGACTGCGGACAATGACGGACTCCTAGTCGTGGTGACTGATTTTGGTCATAGCTTCGTCAACAATTTAAGTGACTGAGAACTTAGATAATACCGTTCTTTGCAATAATGGCACTCCATTCATCACAGGCGTTTCCAAAATGGCTATTCGAATAGAATTTTGGGCATTTTTTTAGTGACGTTTAAACCTCGCTTTCAAGGCAATAACGAACTCAAAATTAGTTCTAGGATGTTGCAATATCTTAAACGGCCCAACATCTATCTGTATAGGGAATCAACACATTTTTTTGCTCTTAGAGAATCAAGTCATATGCAAGATTTTCTGTCACAAGCTCAGGAAAAAGTAGGCTGAGACACAAGGTTCGCTCTGCGACGAAGAAATTAAATTTACTGAAATTGACGAAGGCAAATAACTGACTTTGAAAGGCTCAATTATTAGAAGAGAAGTAATCCATTACATTCAAAAGCTCTTGTTAGCAAGACTCACTCTGTAGAGATAGAACTTCCCATTTTTTTACTGCGAATTTTTTCTTTTGCATCAACCTTTAAAGCTGCCCTTCTAATAATGGCACTTTAATTCGATAATACAAACTAGTTGGCAATAATCTTGAGAATTAATAGCTGTTGACCCACATTAAGTCCTAGAGCAAATCCTCAAAACTAGAATTTTAAAAAGTTCACCCTTTTCACGTTGACCGCCATAGATGAAAAACTCTTCCATCGTATTTTGAAAAAAGAAAAATTGCTATAAAATTGCTAACTTCATTAACAGTGTCTCTGTAAAATCAAAAGCGCTTTAAATCACCATCGTTGCATGCATTTTTGCATTGGTTATAAAATTCCAAAAAAGTGTATTAAAGTGCCCACTGTACATAGGCTTTGAGCCAATTGATTTGCAGCAATAACTAGCGCATTACAGCTGCTGCTGTTGCCACTGCTTTTGCTGCTGTTGCAAGCGTATATACGTGCACGTACAAAAACAAAAATCATTTAGAATTACAAAAACAAAAACAAGGTGTATGCTTGCACTTGCATAGCGATAATTTATTGCCGATCAATGTTGGAGTTGCTTGCAATACACAAAATAAAATCGAAATGTCTTCATGCTCGATGCTTTCTTGACTCATCAGAACTGGTGAATGCCACAAACTGCGCCACATACTCGTATACTATTATCACACTCAACGCTGCTAAATGAAATATATGTATGTACACATATGTATGTACATACGAACATTTGACTTCTTGGCCTCCACCTCCAATTGCAATTTAATGGAAAAAAAATTTTGATTGCCTTTTCAACATAGCAACTTCATTCCATTGTAGCCAACATGCAACATGCAACATTGGGTCAATTTTTATTGATAAGTAAAAATGTAAAAGAACTTTATCGCTCGAGTGGTGAGAGATGGTAGAGAGTGAAGTGGAAGATCGAATAGCTTTGAGGGTATTTAACGTTTGCAAATTGATTGTCTTTAAGTAGTTTGTGGAAAGCTAAAGCAAAGGAAGAGGTGTGCAAAGCATAAAGCGAACAACACCCAGCTCCCCACCACATTTCAATATCTGATGCTGTTTTACAGCGGCAATTGCAATATGAAGCGCCGAAACAGAAGCAATGTTATAAATATGTGGCGTTATTGCTGTAGGTGTTGCTTCCTTTTGATTAAAATTCGCTAGTGATCATGAAAAATATCGTATAACATTGAAGTAATCGAATCGTTAAAGTTAACTGAAAGACTTCAGAAGAAGAAAAATAAAATACGAAACTGCGAAATGCATTTTGAGGTTGAAGCTGAAATTATAAAAAGTTAAGACACGTTAAAGAATACAATCTTCATGTGTTATAAAATGATTAACTTTTATTTTATTATTTGAAACAAATTTCCTTCTGGCCTTCTCGAATTTAGTTAGGAGACAAAACCAGTTTAAGATTGTCCAGCATTATTTTTTTTTTATAGATCCAAACGACGTCTAATTTTTCTTAGTCTCATTCGTTCCTATTTCAACAAAGTTACTACCGTTTCGTACTAAAAAATAGAGAACCATGCCTTCAAAGAGTTAGTTCTCGCAGAAATTCGCAGTGCATTATTCGAAGTGTGGGAGATTCAGGTCATTCACGCAGGACAAGCGCAATGCATGCGGCGTCCTCCTGTTTTTGTAATCCAGCAGTTGGCAGGATTAAGGTTGAATCTCCTATCTTATTGAGAAAATATCTTTCTTGAAAACTGATACCGTACGCATTCCAGTCTAACATCGCAAGCCATATCAAATACATACAAACATACATACCGATTACTTTGAATTTTATTTAAACATCACTATGCACACGACTCAACGAGCTATCCAAACCGGCTATTCTGTGCTAACAAGCATCATTTTACCGAAATGACATATCAATACACACCTCCGAGGCATCAATACACGCTGACATTATTCATGCCGAATACAGTTGCAATTGACTTTACACAACGGCCGTATGGAAAGCCTTAGTGCTAGCGTTGCTAAGCTCGAGATCCCGGATATACCCAAGATGATTTAAAACAAAAATTGTTTTTGTTAAAGTTATGCAATGATTTTAAAAGCTTGTTTACGAGTATGTACTATGTACATACGTACACAGTAAAAATTGATAGTTTACTTTTAATTCCAGATGGTATTGAAGTTAATGAGTTTTGGTATTAAATTTGAATTTTAATCCCAAAAAGTTTTATTTCAATACTATGAAATATTCTTGCATTTGCTTTAAACTCAAAATGGTTTATAAACAAAACTTTTTGGTTTTAAATTAATTCATCGAGAAGAGGCTAAGCACATATTTGTTCAAAACAATAACATTTTAAGAACACACGCAGAGTACGAAAAAATACTGTCTTCTGTTTCCGGAGTAACTCTTTTAGATCCAAAAACTACCAAAGGCATCAAAAATACTTGTGAAATTAACAAATTATCACACTACAAAATTTTTGAAAGTCTTAATGTTGATGTTATGCACGACATTTTGGAAGGCGCGATTCCTTTCATTTTAAAACTTTTTTTTCAAAACCTTATAGCAGGCAAATACATATCAATAACAGATATTAACAATAAAATTAAAAGTTTCAAATTCCGTTATTTACAAAGTACCTGCATTCCCCCAAAAATTACTCTTGAGAAAAAGTGCCGAACTTCCATTGGACTGTCTGTCAGCCTCTCAAAATTTATGTCTTATTTTGCACTTCCCTTTTATTTTTTATAATTTTTATGACGTTCTGCCACATTTTTGGAATGGGGTTACATCGCTTATTCGAATAATAAAAGTTACAAAGCAACAACATATACAATCTCTTAGAGATGATATAGAGTGTCATTTAAAATGTATAGTTGAAGTTTATGGAGAAAACTTGCTTCCAAAACATCACTTTTTAACCCACTACCCTACAGTTTTAAAAAAAATGGGCCCTCTGATTCATACATGGGCAATGAGATACGAAGCTAAGCATCGCGAATTTATCAGGGATGTTTCAGTAATCAATAATTACAAAAACATTTGCAAATCACTTGCTAAGAGATATTAAACTAAAATGAGTATTATATGGGAAACCATGTCATTTGAAAATGAATTTATTTTTGAAAAATTGTGTAATTCAAGCTTTGAAGATTTAGATTTAAGTGCCCAAAACTATTTTTCTAAGACATTTGATAGGAATGTAATGCCTCAGATATTTATAACAAAAAAAAACTAATGTAAATATGAATATTTTATAAGCCAGAATTTGTGTTATAATGGATCTCTTACTTTCGGAAAAATCAAAAGAATGTATGTTATCGATAACGAAATTTTCATTAATTTAGAAATTTTTGCCAGTAAATAATATAATTCTATCTTACAGTGTTATGAAATTAGTTCAACGGATTTTTCAGAAGTAATTAATTTTTCTAGCCTTGTACGACCATTTGAATTTCACTTTATACATTCGAAAAGATTTTTGCTCATGCCCTGTGAATTAATAGAATAAAATCTATTGTTAATGATTATTTATTTCTTTTATGTAATTGTATGTTATGTTAAATAAAATCTGTATTTTCATTTAAAAAATGTATTTTGGTTTTTATTTTCAACACTCTTCAAACCATCACCATTATAAAAAATATCAAATATCACAGGGACTTTCAATTTATTCATAATTTGAATTCAAATGTGATATTTTTTATCAGTGGGCCTGTAAGTTTGTTGAGCACTGTATGCATTGGAAAAGGCTTCAATGGTTTAATTTTAATACCAGCAATGTATTAAACCTATTAAATTTTTGGCTTAGATTTAAAACTTTTCTGGAATCAAAATAGTATTTAAAGGTTTATTTTTAATACCAACAATGTACTACTTCTAATTCAATTTCGGCTTAGAATTAATTCCAAAAAAGTATTAATTCTAATTATTGGAAAAATTATTAGCAAAAAATTACAATACTCAAAGCGGTAGAAGTTATTTATGTATAAGTATGTATATTTATTTATTTTTGTTTCTGATTTCTATTTGAAATCGAAAAATTATTTTTAAATTAAAACTTACTCCAATCAACATAGTACTATAACTTCTACCGCTTTGAGTATTGCTGTTTTTCCTAATGCTTTTCCCAATAAACCAATCGGCCTTAAGGTTAAAAAAAAATTTTAAATAAATAGTTATATGGCCAAACAATAACAAAATTTTTATTGTAAAAATCTTAAAACTATTTTTTCAAATTTCTGATTTTATAATTTTTATGTAAAAAAAACTATTCAATTAAACTGAATTCAAGTTGCGGAAGTAAGACATCTTTCGAAATTTCGGGACTGGCAATTATCACAAATATTAGCAGCTCTACAAAGCACATACTACATAAATACATACAAACCGTTCATGCTTTCGCATTTAGTTTTCCATTTGGTATTTTACAAGTTATTACAAAATTATTACACTTGCGGGTAACAACATAACTTGAGACCAACATTCATTACATGTGCAACGATGCGTTGGGAGTAGCCGCAAAAAAACATTCCTGTAAATACTTCAATGCTGAATTGTGATAATCGAAGCTGTAAATAAACGATTTGCTTTTGCCTTGACGATGTTTGTTCAATTTGTTTGGTTGCGTTTTTTAATTAAAAAGAACTATCTGCATACATCAATCGATACGAGTTTGGTTTTTATTGATCGTGTATTCCTTTTTTAATTGCTTGCTTTTTTTTGAGATTAACTTGTTGTAGTGAATTTATTGGATTACTCAATCAAAGAGAAATTTAATACTCTTATAAACTGGAGTTCACTTATGTGCATATGTAGATGCTGAGGCTGATATGATAATAACTTCTGATAATGATTATATGAATATAGGATATAGAATTTCCAATAAACAATATACAATATACAATATAGAATAAACAATATAGTATATAGACTATAGAAAATTGAATGAAGAATATAAAATATGTAATATAAAATATAGAATATAGAAAATAGTATATCGAATACAGAATACAAAATATAGAATATACAATATTCAATATTCAGAATACAGGATACAGAATTTTAATGTGGAATATAGAATATAGAATGCAGAATATAGAATATAGAATATAGAAAATATAATATATAATAAAGAATATAGAATATAGAATATATAATATAGAAAATAAAATATAGAATAAAGAATATAGAATATAGAACGGAAAATATAGAATAAAGAATATGGATACAGAACAACGTGTAGGGTCTCTCTGAGTTTTTTCGCATACGCAACAAATACGTATGGTACAGGGTTTCATTTAAACTATTTTTCTATTATTTAACTAATTTTCTTTTCCCCTGAAACGCGCGCATTGTATGACGTAATATCTATAGTAAATATCGGAGCTTTCTGCCATCGCATATGCAGCCCTTAGTGTATTTTTCAAAGAAAGCTTTCGAAACGAATATTTACACAAAACAGAACTGATGAAGAATGTGTGATAAGCATAGATAGAAATCTAAACATGGAATATAAACATAAACAAACAAGCTAAGGAATGCCAAGTGCAGTATGAAATTGTGCTTACATACATACATACATATCTGCGAACATACTCGTATGTACGTATCCTCATGCTCGTATAATTGAAAGCACACGGTGAAAAGCTTTGTCGAATGCCACTTAACGCGCATGTCTATAACAACAACAACAACAAACAACATAAATAAGCGAACGTCATGCAATGCAAAGATTGTCAAGTGGTGGGACTTAACAAGTCGACAGAAAAATTACGCATACGACGCGTTGCTTCGAATGAACGTTGGCAGAAGGTAAGGCGGTCGAAATGGATTCATTCAGAAAAGCTACCGCCGAACAGCAATGAAAGCAAAAGTTTTTGTTATGACAAACACAAAGAAGTCGCTAGAAGCAAATAAGAGGAAGCAGCACTGAAAGTGCTAACGTCAGTGAATGTTGACAAATTCACAAACTAACCAACAACTCATCGTTAGTATTCGTCATACATTCTTGCTGTGCAAAACCAAATTGAAAACGGAGTACGCATAACGCTTGCTGCTGAAGACGTGGGCCATCTTCCACAAGTACACACTCGCACACGCGATAAGACGCTTAACAAAAGCATCAAAATTAAAGAAAGTGGCTGTCCGCAGCCTTGCAGCGACAGCAATTAATTAAGTGCAACTCAGCTACAAAAAGGGAACCGTCAAGTCAACGGTCAACGAGACAGACGTATGTACATGTAGAGCAGACGCAGGGACAAGGGACAGTCTAGCCACTTAACACAAAGCAAATTGTTTATCGATTTAACACCAGCAGTGTGGGAAAGCGGAAGTTTGGCGGGTCCAAATTTTAGGTGGCGCATTTTACTTGTATTAGACTGCAATGTACGCCGCTTTAGTGGCAGTCGGCAGCAATTCTACAATGTCTGCTCTAGTAATTGTGCAAAAATCAATCAGAATTGAGTAATCAAATTGTGAATTTGAAATAAGAAAACACAAAACAAAAAAAAAAAACAATTTAATTGCCTTCGTTGTGAGGTGTTGTGTAGTGAATTCGTAGTTGCAACAATTGAATAGAGCAAAATTAATTAAGATGTTGCTGCCACAAAAGTCACCCACTGCACATTGGCGATTCTTGGTGGACCTTATGATGGCACCAGTGTCACCAAAGAACCTTCGTCTATCGGCCATACTCATTGGCATTTACCAATTGGTGAGTATTTACTTGCGTGCTAATAAAGAGAAATGAAAAAAAAAACCCTTAAAAGCTATGTAATGCAGTCTCAAAATTCAATTACGCCTTAACGCCTATAATTATGCTTATACAATTTTCACTGTATGTATAGTACTAAGTGACGGTGTGTGTATGCGTGTATAAATGTGCATATTCGTACATACATATACAACTTTCAGACACTCCCTAGTACGTAGTTTACAAAGAAGTTTATCGCCACCCACAAAACTTTAACTCTAGCTGACTAAGTCAAATGCTGCTAATTGCAGGTGAATGAGCAACTAACACTGAGCCCAGTCTATTTGTGCATACATTATGTATGTACGTATATACATATATATTCATGTATACATATATGTGTGGCTAGTTTGTGTTAGTAAACATATTATAAGCAACAAAAGCAACAGAAAATCGATTGTATTAAAAAAAAGTATTACTTACACTTTGTACTTGTATTATTCGGAATTATTTAAGCCGTTCACAAATTAGGTTAGTAAGCACTAGAAGGCGATTTAGGTGCATTCATAATTGCGTACTTAGTATTTAAGATATTTTTCTATATACATACATATATGTAACAACTGAAAATTGACTGTACTTGGATATACACATAGTATGTATGAAGACTTCTCAAAAACTAACATTTTTCAGTTTTGTTTAACCTTCTACGAACTACGCTCCTGAGCCTTAGGTTTTCTGGTTAATTTTACTAGAAAAAAATAATTTTAAAACGGACGCAAAATTCCAAGTTTGCCGAGATTATAGATAGTCAACATCGACATGTGTAAGGCCTGGCACTGAACTGATGCAACACAATTGGCCAGAAGTGATCGCTTCTGGCATGTTCCTTTCCTCATTTGTTAGAATTAAAAGTATGAATTGAAAGAACAACCTTTGATGAGCAACTCTTGAGTATCACTTAGAGAAAAAATGTTCTGACCATCAGCCCTGGCTCATCGGGATTCTCGCACGAAAGTCTGCCCTTCTTTTGCCTATTAAGGCAAGCCCGCAACATAGTCTTATGGCAAGTTACTAAATTTAAAAAAATATATTTTTGTCCTTTGAAAGAGAAATGAAAAGAATGAGTTACTCAGTTTTTCACTTTGCCAGTTCTTAGAGAAGATATCGGTACTGAGATATTTTAATGACATTTAGTTCCTTAAACTAAAATTTGGAAACTGTTGTTCAGCGTGATTTGCACAAGTTTGTGATATAAATATCATTCACAACCCGCCTTTTCCTACCCTTTGTTTTCTTAATACTTTTCGAATGTCTATGTTATGTAAGACTCGGAAACAGAAAAACCAAAGGTGCCACAAAAAAGAGTTCACTTATTGGGATTTGTACGCGGTTTTTAATAACTGCTCATGGCTTTTAAATTGATTTTTAGAAGCTAACACTCATACATGTACAAATAAATAATCATATTCAATGATACCCTGGCATTTAAGCTAGTGGTGCTTTTTCGCTCTTCCAAGTGCGAGCAGAATTGAAAGCGACTTATTTAAAAAAATATATTACATAGTTAGCCTAGACAGCGATAGAAGTGAAACTTCTTAATACTAAATTTTTTGGAGAATTTAGGTAATGAAATAAGATAATTATTTGCGTTTTTAACTACTAACGCATAGCATTACTTTACAACATACGTACATCAAATCATCAAATCATGTGAAATCATATAATACAACATCACACCGCATCCTATATCACATCTTGCCATCTTACCGATCTCGTTGTCTATTGATTGACTTAAATACGCTTGAAAACAGAAGATGTATACTGTCGTGCTCGTTTGTTGTTGGAACCTGTTGACTGTCCTGCGCTCCTTAGGAGGGTTCAGTTTAACGTCCCTTATAAGAACCTCAGGCAGTTTGAAACCCTACACATTGATTTCTCTAGAACGTTATAGGGTGCAAATGCCCCTTTTTCGAGGACTTGTTCAGAATTAAAATTGTTCTTTAATTCTTTGGATGTTGACTTTACTTCGCCGTATGGCATTTTAATTAACAATCTTAAGTCATTCTTCTGTTTGTAATAACAAGTGTATAGTCCTAAGATATTTTTTAATTTTATCTCATTCTTATTTTATCTTTTCTCCCCTCCTTCTAATATATAATATACTTGAATTACTTATAGTCTGTAAGAATTTTGTTAGTTCAAAGACTTTATATACAAAATAAACAAAATAAACATTAACATACCACATCACTACACTTAACATATTACAAAAATCATAACAAAATATCATAACTTAAAATGAAAACATAACAAATATAAAAAAAATAAAACAGGCTATAAACATGATTTTTTTAATAAATATAATTAATTTTTTAATAATTAAGTAATTATCATGTTTTAAAATTTTCTAAAACTTTTAAGAAAAAAGTTGTAAATTTTGACGAAAATTTTATTATGACTTCTATACACAGTTAAAAACATAGATTTATATGATTTTTATTAGAGAATTGATGGTACTTTATTTATCATTAAATTGAATACACATAGAACAATCCATTTGAAAAAAAAATATTTATTAAAATACTTATTTTCTGTTAAAAAATTTTAGCTTGTCGCCCATTTATTGCTATTCCTTGTGCTTTTGGGTTTGGCACACGCCGAACAAATGAAGACCATGCTGGCCATGGATATTGAGGATCAAAAAGATAATGGCTTCTATGATATGTCACCGTTTCGTAATCAATTGCGCCTGCGCACCGCCTCCCAATTAGTTTCGGTAACCGAAATGCTACTCTACATTTTGACCGCAGTTGCTTCGGTATATTTGCTCAGTACAATCGCACTATTTGCGGGCATTTTTAAAAATCGCTCAGAATTTGTGCTGCCTTGGTTGGTTGTTGAGTTTATATTTATTGTATCAGCGGCGGTATTGGTATTTTGGTTGCAGAACGAAAAGTTTGTGGAAATCATTGGAGGCAAAGTGTATTATTGTAAGTCATTTGATTGCTTACTTATTTGTATTTGTCAATGTTTTTTATTATTACTTTTGTTTTTTTTAATAATTTTAGTTATGATTTGCTTCACGGTACTGCTTTTCGATTGTTTGATGTGGTACATCATACACTCCTTCTATCAAAGGCTACGAACTATGAACAAATTACGTGAGATCGCTACCGTCGCTATTCCCTGTCCGCCACCTGGATCGGTAAGTTTCATGCTCAGATAATAAAAAATGGGTAGAATAAAAAATTAGTATTTTTTTTATTAAACGAGAAAAGCAACAGCACCTGTCATTCTAGCTCTAATTTTGCAGATTCAGAAAATCATTTACCAGGTTTATTCAGAATTCACTTAGCCGGTGCAGATGGACAAAAGGTAGAAAACTTTAAACTCTTCCATCACTTTGGCCTTTACTGGCACTTTGACAATCAAAAGCTTTTGCAATACTTAAAGCAACAATGTCAGCTTTTGCTATGGCAGTCAAGTCAAGAATTTTCTGAAAATGACGATACAGAAAAGTCACAAACCGGTTATTGTAAGCACCTTAAAGCGCGCTGGAGATGGTAGGCCACACATCTACTTACATCTTATTTCCACTGTTTGTCCAGCTGTTGCACGGTATAAATTAGGCATTTTTGATCAGATTTAAGATGTAAAGTTATATAGAACTGACTGAAGAAAATGATTCCATTATTCTTGTATTTTATGAGATGCTTTTTTAATGACAAAATTACACTCGATCTGAACCTTTCAGGGTATTGTAAATCAAAAAATCTGAACACTTTTCGCATGCTATATTTCTTAAAATTCTATATATCGTCAATTAAATTGGCTATCGTACATTGTGTCGATTTTTTTTAATCTATTTTTTTTACACCCTCCTATTAATGTGTAAATTAAAAGCAACCTACACTTGATGTGACAACACTGATCTAGAATTTAGTCTGTAGCTACTTCAGTAATCCCTTGTTTCAGCAGACAAAACTTTGACTTGGTATTTTTTTTCACACAAAGAATTTATGTTACAAAAGGCTGGACGAACTAAAAAGAACTACTTTTAAAATAATCAACGACGCCAGGAATAACTATTGAGTGAATTCATCCAAGCTAAAATTTAAAAAATTTCTGTCAGCAAAATTACATACACCTATTAATTAAATACTTTAAAAAAAAAATTTTTTAAATCGTTACCATTGCAGATACCTTTTCACTTCCGACGCGAGAATATGTACCTTGGCAGCAATGGATACAAGCACATTCTCTCCGAATCACCAGATGGCAATTATTAGAATCATTTGGTGTTATTAAGTACACTTCACCGCTTAAAAATTGTATTTCGAATACGCATAGCTTGTGTCTACAGGAAAGACAAAAGATTTCTTCAGCACCTGAAGCTACTCAAAATCCCGTGATTCCTGCAGTATGAATTCGTTTAATTTTTATATTAATTTTAATTTAATTTCAGCGCAACTCAATAAAACACTTAGAATTTTTGTGAAAATTAATAAATAATAATACACATAGAAAATGTTTAATGCATAAAATATTTTTAGCTTTATTATTGTTGTTGCTTAAAGCATAGTTTGTGATATTTTGCTGAAAGCTAAATGAAAGCTTTAATGAATATATGCATTATCTTTTTTGATTATAAATAAAAGCTTAGATTTTCATACATACATACATTCGTTTTGTTATTATTAATTTAAAAAAACTCCCTTTTATATAACTTTTTATTTACTTTTATTCTTATCAAGTACTTATTTTTCGAACAACATGTAAATTATTTAATTTTTTGTTATCCAAATTAAGGAGAAAACATATTTAATTTTTCTATTTTTTAATAATATTTCAAAACCAAAAGTGCAGTAATATTACTTAGATAATCATACATACATAATTACTACATATACATGCGTATGTTTGTACATCCTATACATACATACATATTTATGTATTTAAGATAAAACTGATTGACTTAAAGAAAATATTTTGTGAGTTTATTTAGAATAATATATGTATATACACATTTATTTAAAGAGTGAGTATAAAAAAAACGTATATTTATCAGTAAGGAAATGAGAAAAGCAAAGATAGATTTATCTGTGGTGTCAGTTATAGCCATGAAAACAAAACCGCTTTGCTTTTTTAGAAAATATCCATTTAAAATGTTGAAAAATGCATACACGGCTTAAAATATTGAGAGAATAGATATTTGAAAGTAATAAATGAATATAAAAAAAATGAGTTTTTAATTTATGTTGTTGCTATAAGCTTTTATTATGAATAAATTAAATTAGATGAAAAAATGAACGCTAACAAATGTGTAGTTATCATTTTTAAATCTGGCACCAAAGAAACATATTTAATGTTTATAAATATAAGGCATGTAAATGCTTTATTTATGCTACATACACACATATTTTATTCGATTAAATTCAATAAAGTTATCAGTATTTAATACCGAAGATGTAATGATTATTATTAAGAATGAAAGGATCATCTTATTGTTGCAATATATTGCATTATATTGTTCTTCATGTTATGTACCTTTGTCGTTCATTTGTTTATAAAAATTGACTTTAAAGTGCATATCGTCGCTACCGCTGCTTAGTTCATTTTCAAGATTTTAATATGCTTGGTTTTGGAACGAATTTTCGTCATCCCTTGTCAAGTTTGGTTGTAAGACAAACCGGTTTCGGCGTTGTGCCATCTTCAGTGCCATTTTTCGTTCTTAAGAAAAGATCAGAATATCATTTTAATATGCCCTTGGCAACCTTTTGCATACACAATTTATTGAATTTGCAGAAAAGGAGTTTTTTGGCTGAAGTTTTTATTTTTGCGTTATTTTCACAAGTCTTCTATTTATTTGAACCATTTAAAAAAAAAACATTTTGAATTTTTTGAGTATGCAATTTTGTAGCAAAAAGATTTCAAAAATTCCTACTATTTTAAGCGACTTGTTTTGTTTATAAGCTACGAAATGGTATACTCATAAAAAACCTCGATTGTTTTAATTTGTTAATAATACATTTCTAATTTTGACGAAAATTTTATTAATATTTATAATTTGTTTATAAACTTTATAAGTGAATTAACTGAGTTTTAATAGAATATTATTAGAAACGATTTACAAGAACAAGTTTTTATCGGTTTACCTTTTCAGTGATATATCTTCGGGCCAGCTTTTCAGTGCGAGTTGAACTCTGTTTGTCGTTTAAACTAAGTTAAAACTCAGTATGCAGTTTTTCAGTCAACTTTAAACGGAGTTTAAACTAAGTTTAAACGGCTGATTGTGCTCGGTTAAACTTAGTTTAACTTATCAGCTGTTTGCTGACTACTTCGTTTTGATTGCAACAAAGTTTATTGAGCGCAAGGAAACTAAGTTTAAATTTAAACTGAGTTTAACTAAATTTAGTTTAAACTGAGTTTAAACCAGCACTGAAAAACTGGCTCTAAAAAGGAGAATTTGTAAGGTTTTCGAAACTTATATTCAAAATCGTATCAATATGTACATATGTACATACATATATACTTTTGTACATAACTACATATGTATGTACATACAAATATCATAGAAGTGCAAGACTTTAAATGTGGCACTCAATAGGTAAATGCAATTTCATATCATTGTGTAATGGATAAAAAAAAAACTTGAAGTGCCTTAAACTAATATGAGTTTCTTGTATTTAAGTATTATATGCACTTTGCTTTAAAAGTTTTTATGAAAATAATAAATTTATTATTTACAAATTAATTTTAACCGGCAACTGCAAGAAAAAACATTCAAATTCATGCAAAGGAGAAAGTGAAAATGTGAAACGCCCTGTACCAGAGAACGTATACGTTCTACGTCTGCAGTCGTTTCTTATAGATTTACGTTCTTTGATTCTGTAGCATGCGCACAGCACATATAGAGTTATTAAATAACGACAGTGTTCTAAATAGCGAAACTGGTTCCATGGTGTAATGGTTAGCACTCTGGACTCTGAATCCAGCGATCCGAGTTCAAATCTCGGTGGAACCTAATGCTAATATTTTTTATTTATCAATATCTATAACTTTTTGTAAATTTATTAATTGCATGTTTTAAAAAAGAACAAATTCATATTTTTATATTCCTCAGACAAAGTTTACACATACCTAACAAAAATGTGGGTTGTTTTTGTTGGTATGTATGCAGTATTTATGTCATATGTTGATACATATATACAGTCGATCTCTTTTTTAACGCGGTTGACCGGGACACTAATTTGTAAGCTTAAAAAAAACCGAGTAAAAATAACTACATTTCAGTTTGTTTATTCGTTTTGCACAAAATCCGCACAAAAAATAGCCAAGTTTTCACCCGAAACCCAAATTTGGGAAAGTAGACAAGTTCATTACATATCTACATTTTCGCTATGCCTTGATTCATATTAAAAAAACTCTGTTTTAAAGGTTTTTGACAAAAAATCATAGTGAGATCACCTATAACTTAAATTATATTAAACGACAAATAAATCCAATCCATACTTCAGTTCTTAAAATACTAATCTGCTAATAATCGCTGAGGTTTCTCTTTTTCCATGTCGATATATAAATCCCGGCAGCACTCCATAGCATTTTTAATATCTCGACGAAATTTCGGTAAACTTTCTTCATTAGCGCGTGCAAAACGCGTTAAAAATAAAACAAAAGGGCAAAATCAGAATGAATCGCGAACGGCGTTAAAAAAGCAACGGGGCGTTGCGGAATAATTTGTGATCAAAAAATCCGCGTTAAAAAAGTAAAACCGTGTAAAAAGAGACAAGGGGGGATTGTAGAAAACTTCGCGTTAAAAAAAATCGCGTTAAAAAGAACCGCGTTAAAAGGAGATCGGCTGTATTTATGTGTATGTTCATAATTCCTGTCATCATATCTGCGGTCACAAGGAATAACAGCTAAACTCGATTGTCAATTAATTAACTAAAATGATCAACTCAGGTCTTAATTTATATTTCTTTACAAAAATTAGACAATTCAATGGTAGTTTAACCAAAAATATAATTTAAAACAAACATAATCCAGAGTATAGTCTCATTTTTTCTTCTCTATATTTCTTACTGAATTGAGTTTGGTTGTTATTCCTAATGGCCACAGATATTTTAACACAAAACGGTTCAAATAACCTTGACTACGCTGGGATGGTGTAATTGAAATGTACTTTAGGTAGTCCAAAAATTTTAAAATCGAATTTGTATTTCTCACTAGCTTTGGATTGTTCTAAAGCTTGATAAATCATATAACCTATATTTTAAAATGATAAAATAAGTATTTGTAGGTCGCTTAAAGAAATGTCATAGAATAGCATAGTTTATTGGTAACTATTTGTAATGCGTACCCCAAAATCCATAGACATTAGTTAATATTAAATAATTAATATTAAATAATAGTTAAATAAGGAATTGGTTCGAATTCTTTTTAAGAGAAACTGACATTTCCGATTGAAAAACATATATTGATTTAATTTTTGTATTCAATTTCTGCGAAAAATTAATTTTACCCCATAAAAATTACTAAGGAAACCTTGAACGTTTTGATAAACTTTGAAATATACGTATTTTTTTATTTGAAAATAAAAACTAGTAGCATGGTTTTTTTTTTTAATATAGAACGGTCCCAGGGTGTAAGAGCATTCAATTCCCGCTTTACTTTTTTCCCATACATTGTTGAAAAGTATGTATATGAGTATTATACAATATGTAACAATATATCTCAAGGTTCCTTCAAACCCTCATTGCAAAGTCCACTTTTAATTTCAAATCAAACTATTTCTATTTCATAGCTAAGCCCCCTGAGGGATAGGTTTGTAGGTAGGCTTGCTACGCTTCTGTGCTCTTGAAATACTATTTAAAACCCTTGAGGGTTCACGTCACACACCTTCTATTTATATCTAACATTTTACAACGATCGTTAAAGAAGTGCTGGAAAGTTACAGATTAGATCATAAGTCGCCGATTCCTCTTCATTATTCTTGTAACACGGTCTCCTTTAGTGATTAATATTTGTTATTTGGCCAATATTTCACTCTTTGGGGCTCAAAGCGTAGAGAATGACAGGTTGATAGCTCTAAGATGCTTTTAATTTGTGTGTTGACATTTGCTCAAACAATTTTTGATCCTAGGTATATTTTTCCCAAAAGAATATTATGTTCTAAGTGCTTGAGTTACCGAAATAATTAATATTTCCATAGATACTTAAATAATAGCAAACCTATTAATATTTAAAAAATAAGTATGTTCACATACGATTTGCTTAGCCTTTCCTGCCTCGAGCTGGAGGTGGCATTTTAGTTGTTTTAGTTGTTGTTGTTGCCTGGGTACTAGTACTAGTCAACTCGGTGGTCTCCATGAGCATATCTGTTACAAGCTCAGCTGCTGAAACGTTCATATTCCTACCAGAATCGCTTGGTATACTGATTTGAAACTGAAGCAAAACTACGAGATAAGTGACCATCGTCGTAAGTAACTGAAAAGGAGAAACGTCAATGAATAGCTTAGTATGTACCTGTTTAAATATACGAGTATATACATATACATATATATATTTATACATAAATTACTACACCATTTCCAACAGTATTTCAGAAAAACGCAAATGTATTTCAGAAAATCCAAATTGAATTTCAGAAAAAAACAAGTGTATTTCAGAAAAGATCAATTGTATTTCAGAAAAACATAATTGTATTTCAGAAAAGACGAAATTAAATACATTTTTATTTTTCTGAAATACATTTTTATTTTTCTGAAATACAATTATGTTTTTTCTGAAATTCAATCTGGCTTTTCTGAAATACATTTGCGTTTTTCTGAAATACATTTTGGTTTTTCTGAATTTCAATTGGGCTTTTCTGAATTTCATTTGCGATTTTCTGAAATTCTGTTGGAAAAAGGTTCTAAAAACTTTTGTATATAGTAAATTGAAATGGATTTCTAAACTCACCCCTTTGAATAGATTCCTATTCACATCGAAAAATCCACCACAATTGATGTTCGACGGATTCATTTCTGTAGCGCGTATAAACATATTAATCTCTGTCTGGGCATCTGAGTTCATCCAATTTAATTCGACCATTAGTAATTTCTTCTGAAAATTAGTACGTACATTGAAGGAGGCATAGTGAGCCTTATCACAAATGTAGAAGAGCAAGAATACATTCCAAATGGCGGTTATCGCCAAACCGATGTCCTTAATGCCGAAACCTTCGGATAGCTGAGACATGAGGCCATAAACCGAAAGTGTGATGACAAAGAAGAGATATAGATTTAGAAAAGTGAATGTGTAACAGGTGGCATTGCCAGTATCGCGTGTCAACTTGCTGAGCCGCAACCAGAGTGCGCGATAATCGGCGACCATGGCGGCGGGACCAATGTGACGAAGAGCCTATTTAACCACATATGTACATACATTTTGGCGAAATAGAATAATAATTAAACATGTGTATAAAATTTTTGTAAAAAAAAAATAAGATTACCCTTTGGAAACGCTCGCCTAGAATATTTGCTGTCATACTGAGGCTTTCGCAAATCATGAACCACCAGGCACCCAACATGGCGGTCAGGTTGTCTAGGACGCAGTAAGGTATTACCTGTGAAATGTGTAAATACAGGTTTTAATAGTATTACAATTTTTGTTTTCGAACAAAATTTGACAATTAAAATTAAAACAGAAATACCTATTTTTGCTTTTAATTTTAAAAATTTATTTTAATTGTAAAATCTTTTTTTTATATACTTGCATATCTGTGGCTTACCGGCATAACCGAAAAAATCACTTTTTTTTGCAAAATCAAGTTAATGCAAAATTTGACATCTGTGAGTGTTAATTATTTAAAAGAATGTAAATAAGTACTTTTATATTCAACATTGTGGCTGAATTCCCGACATTTTCAAAACGAATAACTGCATTTTTTTTACAGCTTAAGGCTGTAAACAGCTGTGAGTGACCTTTTCGGTTATGCCGCGAAGCCACAAATATACTTATGTATATATTTCTGATATTCGAAATATAATTTATATTATTGAATGTCTTATAACGATTCTCACTTTTGACTACTTTAAGTAACTTACCTGCATTAATTGAAAATCCGCCATCGTTATGTGAGTTATGACGACCGATATAATAGATAATACTGGCAAAACTACTGCGATAATAGTTGATTTACGAAGCAGATTCAAAGGTAGGCTATGACCCGATATTTGATAATACAAAATCTGAAAATTATTTAACGGTGGAATAAAAACCATTAGGAAAAAACTCTCAGATTGTACACATTAGACACTGAAGTGTCTAACTGCAAAATTCAATGAAATTGAAAAACAAAAAACAATTCTGTGTACTTTGTAGTTGGAAACCGTAAAAATTACAACCACATAACCCATATGATAAAAGCATGAAAATAACTTTATTTTTTGTTCGAAAACACATGAAGTACACATCGTTACTTCAATAAAGAAGGTGCCATCTCATATTTTACTTTCTTCAAACATAACTTGAATACGAGATGTGTTCAAAAAGTAAGTTGACTTTATGAAAAAATATTTATTCATTCATCAATTTACCAATTACTTAGAGCTCTAAAAGCACTTGATGAAAATTCTTTGCATGTACGAGGCGTGTTAAAAAAGTGAGGTGACTTTTTTGCAAATCTCCGTGCTTTATAGGTCTCATAAATTTTTGGGAACAGGAAAACGTCGCAGGAGGCCAAATCCGGTGAAAATGGTGGCTGAGGCATGACTGTAGAGTAGTTTTTGGCCAAAAAATCTTTATTTTTATAATAATTGTTTATAATATATGTATGTATATATATAATATATAATAGAAAATCATCGAGCACAACAAACCACGTTTAACCTTTTTATCTGTCAAAAACAAAAAAAAAAGCATGCCATGTACTTGAAACTGTGAACATAGTATATTCGGGACATGTGTATCAAGATAATAACAACAAAAAATCGATAATCGAATGTACGTCGCCCGCGAAATTTTAAAAGTCACCTAAGTTTTTGAACACACCTCGTATGTACGAGTATATAGCAAAAAGTAAAGTTCAACGGTTGCGATTGTTGTTGAAAGCACTTATTAAACATAATATCTAAATAATAAATTTACAAACATAAAGTTAAAATATATACATATTTAATTTTTATTATTTAATTTTTTTTTAAAGTAACGATATGTATGTATATATTATATATATGTAGTATACCTCGAAATCATCCCAATCATTCCATAATTTTGCGATTTTACGTGCCTCCCACCATAATATTGGCACTAACAACAAAGGTAGAATATTGACAAGAAATAGATAGGCAATAACAGCTTCCTCAAAAGGTCCACTTAGAGATGTGACAATTTTTATGCGATTTTTGACCACATAAGAGACATAAACCTAAAAAGTAAAATTATAAAAGAAGTAACTTATATTACAAACATACATACATCCACTCGTATATGTATGTATGTATATAAAAAGATGGCTCAATAAAAGTGCACCATTAAGTATGGAATATATTTAATATCCGAAAATAATAATCGCGGCTCGGTGACACGCTTTTGTTATTTTCATGAAGGTTTCAACGATGATAAAATTCTTTGTATTGTTCTTTATTTGCATAGAACTACAATTATAAAAAAAAATTTTAAATATACATATGTAAAAGCATCGCATGAACTTGGTGGCACTTCTGAATACTTTGAAGTTGAAGTCTCGACGACACTGTTCTACTAAATCCACAAGTCATACCGATCCTATCGTCCAGTTGTTCTTCAGCTATAATTTTTCTGTGACGAATGTCATCCACTATCGGTCACTTTATTTGGGACACCTTTTAATTGAGGTATTCATGATGAGGCTGTAGCCGCTGTGGTCGAGTTGGTAGCGGTGCGTGCTATAACTCGATATGCCGGTGAGTTCGAGGCTCAAATCTCAGTCGGGGCAAGCAAAATCTTAATCATAGAAAAACCTCCGAGGGTATATCTGCCATGAAAAAGTTTCTCACAAATGGTAGGAGAAGCTCGGCCAAACACTGAGCTATAAAGTGTAAGCGCCAAAATTATATATATATATTCATGATGAGGCTAATCTGCGCGAAGAGCTACATATATTCCAAAATAATGCATAAAATTTTATCATACAAAATTTATTAAAAAATAAAATATGTGTCTCCTTCAGCAAACGAGCGACACATTTAAATTTTTGTTTTATAATAATTTCAAAACTTACCACCAAAAGCACGAAGAACGCAAGTGAATAACCAAAAGCTATTGAATTGAGACGAAATTGTGCTTTACCAGCCTCACGTCTCGTTATGGGTAAAACGCTAATTATGTGTAGAAACCATTGTATTGGCGCAATGTTGTTGTAGAAAACATTCTAAAAATGCATAATTTAAAACTTATGTTAAATAAATTCAGTATTTAGTTATCAAATTCCGGACAATAAAAAATGTATTATTGGTGGTTTATAAAAGATGGAAATTAAAAAGAATTGCCAAAAACACCAAAACAAATTTATGCCTGAGTGTCCTTTGCTACTCGTTTCGAAAAATTAATCCATACGATTTCAGAGAAAACTTGTTAATATAAAGTTTTTAGGCATTGTCCCATTAAAATAATATGTTTTGGTTTTTTTTTACGATATTTCGTAGTCTAAAGCTGACCCAGGATTATAATTTTTGGAATCTAGTTCATTGTGTTAACACTTGATTAAAGTCTTCAGGCTCTCTTAATTAAAATGAATAGGCTATTTTACTAAATCTTGGCAAGCAATACAGCAATTCTATATAGTTATCGCTGGGTGGTCAACTGTAAGAATGTACATACATACATACATAAATATATTGGATAGCAGACAAATACTAAACTCAACACACAAGTTGATTTTTTTATAAAACTCACTTGTCGACATCGGACATACATATTACACGCCGGCGCAGCGAATCAAACTAATGTGCTGATTAGTGTCTAACCATGATTGTTGTTAATGGTCTTCGACAAAAGCTTTAGACCCTTTGCCGCCTGTAGAGTTCCAATATTTCGGACAAGTATCCAAGCTACTTAATGTCGACTCTTCTATCCGAGTATATTTAGAGCACTATCCCGACTCCAGGGCTATTAGTAAAGTGATGTAGAATTGTATTGAAGCCAACCAATGCTTACAAAGCAAAAAACTGAGAATGTTCGCTAATTAGGTCGTGAATCAAGTTGATAGAATACAAGATTACGCCATCCGGCGAGCGATAACTGTATCTCAAACAAAAGTAAGTAGTGTCAAACATGTTTTAATTTTGGTAAATTGTTAAAGTATGAATTATAGGAAACGAAAAAAGCTAAAAAAAAGGCCTGATTTCAAGGTGTTATCGAATTTCGAGAATTGCCAAAGTCGGCAATACCAAAATAGATGTACCCCGGAATACGTCATTCTTAGTTCACTCCATCGTTTTCAATAATCGCTATATGAATAGAAAGCCTCATAGAAACGAAGGAATGAAACCATAAATTTTCACGGTTACCATCATTTAAAAATATGCAGATTGGGGGTTTCCCGGAATACTATAATTTCAGGTCGAATCTATTTCGAAATCTGTTACGGTGATGTTTTCTAAAAATTTTAATTTTGCATTCAAATTCCTAAAAATCCTTGGTTGATGAAATGCGTTCAGGGATTTTTAAAAGAAATATTCCTCGTTTTCATCAGAAAATTAAAAAAACATCAGATAATTCACTTATTATTAATAATTATGGAACTTTAATATTCACGCTTAATTTAAAGCAAAAATATACATTTAGAACATACATACATATATACATATATCGTCAACTTACTGGTCGAAAGTGTTCATTTAATGTAGTAATCGTACCGACCGATACTCGACTACCGCGACTATCATTGTTGCCATGAAATGGATTATCCTCTGTATCGAGTAAGCCCGTCGAATACTTGCGCAAGCCACCGTCGTGACCTTTAAAAGCCGGCTTGACATTTAAAAAAACTGTATCGTGTTTCTTGCGGCGATTATAATTATTGAACATTTTTCTTAAGTATTTTAAATTTCACCTAAATCTTATATGTTTAATTGAAGCGGCAGAACCTTTTCCCGTAATAATCAAAATTATACTGTGCCCTTGGGTATTGTTGTCGGTAGCGAAGAAAACTTGCCGATTAAAGAAGGCGGTCAAGTTTAACCATTAAAAATGCAATGATTTGGGTATTTGTTTTCTTTAGTTTTGTTTGCATTTTCAGAGCTCGTTAAATGTCAATAAAGGTATCTAAATACATACATATATATAATATGTTACATAGCCAGTTTTAGGATTAAATATGTATAGAATTGTTGCAATGGGAAGACGATGCGATATCCCTTCGTCGCAATACATACAAACTTATAGGCATTAATATTTATTTATATAAATATGTTTACACACATCTATATATGTGCATATACCAGTGGTGGATACGGGGGGAAGGGTGCGGAGCGACTGCTACCTCGCCCCAACCCCCTACCCGTCCCCACCCCCCAGAACTCAAAATTTTGTTTAAAGATATTTTGAATTTTGTCAAATATACATAAATTTTTATGGAGATACTGCACACCCAAATCAATTACAGTTAAACGAAATTTGAAAAAATACGAAAATTTTCATATGATTATAAGAAAAGGTAGCTGCCACAACAAACTTGATTTGTCTCACGAAAAGCGTCTATAACAATTTTCATTCTGCCCCCTCAAAAAACGTTCTGGAACCGCCCTGACATATACATGCATATCTTCATACTCACTTATAAGTATTGAACTTAAGGTATGTATGAACATTAGGGTTGTCCAAAAAAGTCAAAGATGTCCTTGTTGTTTTATTTGGAAATTGAAAAAGAATGAGATGGCGCACAAAGATTTCCGTGTACTTTACATAATAAATTTTTTGTAAAAATGGTACAGAATAAAATTAATCATATACATACATATGTAGGTATGCCAGTTACTACTACAGCCGTGTTTTCTGATGACGTCACACAAGGAGATTAACATGTTTTCAGTAAAGAAGTACAACACAATGCTCAGCAAGCAGTTCCTACTTCGATGCTATCGCAGGTACATTCTTACAGGCACCGACTCCCAGGCACATCGGAAGGGATATCTACGAACTGAAGGACTTGGTGCACGTCAGACAACCCCTGGACAAAGATAATAAGATACGAAACTTCTCTCTTTTGCTTGTTACGAGAGCCCATGATCTCACATTTAGGGCTGGCAACAAAGCCGAATCATGAGCTACTGAACAGCTGGCACGCAAAAAGGTAGGCTACCAGAGGCAAGTGCGTGGAAATAGCTATCATTTTTATTTGGATAAAAAAACGAGTAAATGTTATTATTTTATAAAATGCGTCTTGAAATCTCTATATTAAGAGTTAAATTTAATATAATAAATATAAATTTCAAGATGGATCCCGGGTTAAGAGAGTGTATGTCTTCATCCTTAGGCCACATTTGGCCCAGCCACCTTTCCCTTCAACGAGTTACAGTCTCGCATTTCAAAAATATATGTGAGGGGGTCTCCCTGTCCATATCACAGAAGCGACATAGGTCATTTGACCAGATACCCATCTTGTGCAGGTGACCCTTCAACCTGCAGTGACCTGTAAGGATACCTGTGAGAATTCTAAGTTTCGCCTTAGGGAGGTTTATAAGTAGTTTGAATCATATGTTGTTATAACCTCCCAATAGTTTCTTGGCCTGAGCAAGACTTGGTGCGTCTTTCCGTTGTTGGTCTCTGAGCCGATTTGCCTCCTTCCTAAGTGCTTCTGTGGCCGCTGTGGTCGAGTTGGTAGGGGGGGGGTGCGTGCTAAAACTCGATATGCCGGTGAGTTCGAGGTTCGAATATCAGTCAGGGCAAGCAAAATCTTAATCATAGAAAAAGTTTTTTCTAATAGCGGTCACCCCTCGGCAGGCAATGGCAAACCTCCGAGGGTATTTCTGCCATGAAAAAGCTTCTCATTAAATACATCTGCCGTTCGGAGTCGGCACAAAACTGTAGGTCCCTCCATTTGTGATATACATAATATAAAGACGCACACCACAAATGGTAGGAGAAGCTCGGCCAAACACTGAGCTATATAGTGTACGCGCCAAAAAATATTATTATTATTATTAAGTGCTTCTTTTATAGCACTTGGACCTATCGGGAGGAAAGGCTCGGGTCCTATAGGGTTAGAGACTGCCGCCATTCTGGCCAACTGATCCGCCACCTCGTTGCCCTCAATGCCTGAATGGCCTGGCACCCATAGAAGACGGATGTCGTTTCTTTTTGCCAGCTCATTTAATATATTTATACACTCCAAGACCAGTGAGGATTTTACCTCGAGGGATGAAAGGGCCTTGAGAGCCGCCTGGCTATCGCTGAGAATAAGGATTTCCCGCTCGATAGATCCTCTGCAGATTTAGGTCGGCATATACGCTGATGGCATATACTTCCGCTTGGAATATGTTGGGTAAGGCACCCATGGGCAACGACAGTTTGGCCCTGGGATCAAAAACGCCTGCTCCAATACCATCCAAGGTTTTCGAGCCATCAGTGTACCACTGCAGTGTACTTTGCCGAACCCAGTTCTCTAGAATAGAGGGGTTCCAAGACGTTTTGTTACTTATTATATCTATTTTGAAACGCTTTTCAAAAACTACCACCTTGTTCATATCGTCCCTCGGAAGAAGAGCTAGGGGAAGCTAACGACCTAACTTTTCCCCGGTTTTGGACGACAGAACCTTGCTTTTATCAAATCCTTCTCTTGCAAAATTCAATATAGAACGCTTTGCTGCCTGAGCTATGTGAGTGTGGAGTGCCTCGATCTCCAGGAGCCCCTTTAGTGCCGCCGTGGCGCACGTGCGCATTGCCCCGTAATGCACACACATTCCAGACGCTGCAGCTTGGCCAGCGATTGCCTAGCCGTGGCCAAGTTGGTCCTAGAGACCCAAGCCACCGCCTCATACGTTCCCATTGGTCTGACTATCATGGTGTACATTCATCGCAAAATCTTCGGGGTACACCCCCAAGATTTCCCGGCGAGTCGCTTGCGAACCATCAGTGCCCTCGTAACTTTGGAGGTGGTCGCGTCCACATGACCCCTCCACAGCAGCTTAGAATCCAGGATTACACCCCCACACAGCTATGCTCCTCATACCCTCCAGCTTTCTTTTCCTAGTACGATGACTGTTTTAGACGGGTTGGTGTTTAGCCCTACATCAGTGCACCATCTACTTGCTAGTTGGAGCCCTTTGTGAATAATGTCACAGAGTGTGCTTGGAAACTTTCCTCTTGCGATAATGACTATGTCATCCGCATAACCTTGACAGCGGATACTGTTTGCTGTGAAAATCTGCAACAGTTCATCTACAACAAGGCTCCAGAACAGGGGTGATAAAACTCCTCCTTGTGGACAGCCTTTGACTGTTTGCAGCTGAACTACGCCGTTACCAATGACAGTATCCGCGATTCTGGTATGAAGCAGCTCCGCTATCCACCTGCGGATGTTTGGCTACACCTCTCGTTCTGCCAGCGCGCGATCTACACTTAAGTGGGTGGTGTTGTCAAAACCTCCCTCGATGTGGAGAAAGGCACATAGCACCGTTTCTCCACACTCAAAGGCCTCCTGAATCACCTCAGTCAAGTAGAAAAGCGCTGTATCCGCCCTGCTGCAGCAGTACCGGACTGATGCCGTCCTGGCCTCCTTCCAGTATTCTGCGTTCGGTCTAGGTTCCCGGAAAACAAGGCCCGCGGCACTGGTACAGCATCAGGGAAGT
Source organism: Philophylla caesio (assembly GCA_963971545.1). Lineage (NCBI taxonomy): Eukaryota > Metazoa > Arthropoda > Insecta > Diptera > Tephritidae > Philophylla > Philophylla caesio. Next base: position 95,752,921 of record OZ020608.1, on the reverse strand, counting down.
GGGCCTCCAGCAGAGCATGTGACCTCTCTCTCTCGTTGCATGAAAACGTACCATGAGGTAGTTTTATTGCTAACCTGGCTTCTGAATTTCCCTTCGCCAGAACCCTTCGGAGCCTGGCAGCTGCCGGAACTGCAGTGATATTTTCGCAAAAGCTTCTGAAGCTAGCGCGCTTGGCTTTTCTGATTTCCTTGCTGTAAGTTGTAAGACTAGCTGCCTACTCACTCCATTGCCCTGAGCGTTTGCCTTTATTAAAAAGTATGCGCACCTCCTTCCTGAGCCTTGTGAGTTCCCTGGACCACCATGCCGTTTGTGACCTGCACTGTGGCTTACTTTCAGGGCAGCTAGAGTGAAAAGCCTCTTAGGGCCAGTTTTTCAGTGCTGGTTTAAACTCAGTTTAAACTAAGTTTAGTTAAACTAAGTTTAAATTTAAACTTAGTTTCCTTGCGCCCAAATAAATTTGTTGCAACCAAAACGAAGTAGTTAGCAAACAGCTGATAAGTTAAACTAAGTTTAACCGAGCACAATCGGCCGTTTAAACTTAGTTTAAACTCCGTTTAAAGTTGACTGAAAAACTGCATTCTGAGTTTAAACTTAGTTTAAACGACAAACAGAGTTCAACTTGCACTAAAAAACTGGCCCTTAGTATACATACATACATATATCTACATGTATATTTATAAGAAAACACGCTATATCTTAAATTACTTGTTAATTACATTGAATTTCTGCGATATTTTAATTGTTGTCATGTTGATTTCATATTTATAAATGATCTTTTGGAATAAAGGTAAATAATATATCTTATTTATATACTTTCAGTAGCCGATAGCCAGTAGCGGGTTGCCTTGCGTAATGAAAATTCTAGTATAGTTGCTTAGTGGCTACTAGTCTGCTGCTAGTCTTCAAACATAATAGGAGTATTTTCGAATGAGGAACGATATCTAACTATTTTGGATTAGCTTATCAAAACTTATTAAAATAAGTGATACAATTATTTGCACTTGTAATGGAGCATATATTGATTAAATGTTGATTAATTATTGAATAAAATTATAAAATATAGTGTATTTATAGTCAAATCTAATGAACCTATTAAGATTATTGGTGTTCTATAGTTAATTTAATGATAAACTAATTAAAATAATTATAAACATCGAATAATTAAGAGTTTTCGCCACAGTATATAATGTGAATTTCGCGATGCAGATAATTGTTACTAATTGTTACGAAATATCATAATTTTTGTCAAATAGCGTTGGCAGTGTGCAAAAAACTTGCAAGAAAGTGGAAATTGAGAGCGCAAAATGACGTTTCATTTTGAGGGGAAGTTGCAAATTCTCGCAAGCATGAAAACAGCTGATAAATACGAAATTTTTGTTTAAGAGTTTTAAAGCATGATTCAATAATACAGGTTATACAAACAATACAAAAGCAACATCCACCGTTAGTAAATCAGATTGGTTATGTCAAAAACTGCTATGTATGCATACAAATGTATGTACACAATCAGGTAAACAAGAAAGCAAACGAGCTGATTATTTGACATAAGCACTATGAAATGAAAAGGAAATGAAAAAAAAGAAGAGGCATGTCTTTTATCGATACCACCTTACTAGATACATCTTGGTTTTAAAGCTGAAAACTATAACATATGATTATCGTTTGGTATGATCGTTCGTTTGGTTAAGTTTCGTTAGTAGAATGTTTCACAAAAACACGAATGCAATGTTTCTTATTTTGCATATTTGGATGCGGACAAAAATTCAATCAGCTGTTCGTTAAACTTGACAGTTTCTGCAAATTTTGCGTTCGCGTAAAAATTTGCAAGCATCTCTATTTGAAAGAGAATTGAATTTCTTCCCTTAAGTGTCACCCTATGCAGTCAAAAAGGCAACTTTGAAACCCTATCTTTTTTGCCTTTCAATTGTCAGTGATAATTTTCGGGTCCGAGAGATGGCGCCTCTCATAAACGTCAGTGTTTGTTACGTTTTGTTATGTGGTTTCGGTTAAATTTTTTGCATAAAACGTCAAAAGAAATTTCTGGTAAATCCTGCAATAAAAAAATTAAAATTTTCCACTAAAAAAACTTGATTGCCAGAGTTTATAAAACAATTAGAGCAGATTCGTATATAAGATGGTAGACTACAGCAAATGGAAAGATATTGAAGTAAGTGAAGAAAAACTATGTTTTCCGCATTCGTTTTAATCCTGTAACTGCTCCAACTAGGTTTCGGATGATGAAGATGACACACATCCCAACATCGACACTCCTTCGCTATTCCGTTGGCGTCATCAGGCACGTCTCGAACGCATGGCCGAAATGCAACGCGAAAAGGAGGAATTCCAAAAGAAAAAACAGTCATATCAAGCCCGTTTGATTGATGTAAAAGAGCGCATTCAGAAGAAAGAAGGCGACGAGACGGAACTTAAGGTGACTAACATAAAATGATTCGCAAACATTTAATATACATATGTATATATTTACACCCATACAGACAGAATTAGAAAAAATAGAGAAAGAAGGAAAACAACTCGATCATCAAGAAATAGAGCTTATCAAGAAGGATAAAAAAACGCCCTGGAATGTGGACACAATCAGTAAACCAGGTTTCGAAAAAACTATATTAAATAAACAAGCATTACGAAAGCCCGATGAAAATTTGACAGAAGATGAAAAAGAGGCACGAATGAAGAAGTTTGTAAAAGAAAATGAGAAATTATGCAAAGAATATGGTATGCTAAGCAAGTACGATGATTCAAAACGCTTCCTACAACAGCATCTCGATCTCGTTTGTGAGGATACTGCAAATTACCTGGTCATTTGGTCCATCAATTTGGAAATGGAAGAAAAGCATGAACTAATGGGGCATGTTGCGCATCAATGCATATGTATGCAATATATATTGGAACTTGCAAAGCAATTGGAGGTAGATCCTCGAGCCTGTCTGAGTTCGTTCTTCTCGAAAATCCAGAATTGTGTACCAGAATACAGAGAGCAGTTCGAAAATGAAATCGAAGGTTTCAAAGGCCGCATTAAAAAACGAGCACAGGAAAAGATCGCAGAAGCACTTGCTGAAGCAGAAGAAGAGGAACGGCAGGCGCGACTTGGTCCAGGTGGGCTGGATCCAGCCGATGTGTTTGAGTCGCTACCAGAAGTGAGTTAATAATTATATTGCATAGTGAAATAAACGAAATCGAGGTATTTGATTAAAATAATTTCTTGCAGAGCCTCCAAAAATGCTTTGAATCGCGTGACATTGAGCTATTGCAAAAAACAATTGCCGAATTGCCCGTCGAAGAAGCCAAAATTCACATGAAGCGGTGTGTTGATTCAGGTCTTTGGGTGCCAAATCAATAAAATAAATTTATACATACAGCTGGAAGGGCTATTGTACACACCGGTTTGGTTTGCTTGTTTTTATAAATGGCCTATTTAAAGAAAATACCAACGTATAGCAGTGCTTTCACTTTTGGTTGAAAGTGCATGCGAGTTGTTTATATAAATATATAGTGGAAAAACTTTGTAGTAATACTTGGGGTAGAAGAAATGAAAATGTTACTTTCAAGTTGCTATTTCCACACAAAAACATACCTGTAATATTTTTCAAACGTTGATCCTGAATAAAACAATTGTTTGGAAAACGGCAGGAAACCAAAAATCAATCGATGTGTATGTATTGTGCACCTGTTATTGCTGCTATATAAATATATTTGAAGATGAAAATAAAACTACACACAAATGTGGGAACCCTAGCTCTCATTTCAATTTTTTCTAAGAGCATACTTATATACTTTTGTTTATATAGAAAATAGAGCCATACGGAAAGCGCTTTGAATGCGAGACGAGTAGCATTATTTTATTTGTTGTAGAAGTACTTTAATATATCATTTATTTCTGCATCTTTGTACGTACATTATATTTAGATTATAAGTTCATTTTGAAATAACTCAATAAATTAAAGTTGTCCTTTAAAGAATTTATTTGTTAAAGTTCATAAATCGATAGGCATAACCCTTTTAGGTGAGTAAGTTGAGTAAGGCGCATCACTAATGTTAACAAAAATCAGCTCTCTTTGTTGCAAATACAAAACTATGCATAGTTTATTCATTCGGCGGAAATGTGCTAATAATTTTTAAAGAAAATTTCAGTGCATATTTTTAAGGTTTATTTGACGCATATCAATATGCATTCTAAATCAAAGCCTTTGCCAGAAATAAACAAGTTAATGTTTATCACGTAGCTGAATTTTGTTTTTGTACACCAAATAGGTGTCTCTATTATATTCATTTTCAAAATCCTCGATATCTGCAAAGTTGAGTAATAAAAATGTTTAGAAATATTTTGTTTATTTGTTTTATTTAATTTTCAATTATTTTGAAAAACTAAGCTAGTCTAAATATTTGTTTACTTCGCATATTAGTAGCTTTTCTTTCATTATTGATTTCTCACTTTTGAGTTACATACATGTGTGTTTTCAATTATGTTATAAATAATTTCCAATTTTATTAAAATGCGCATTCTTCGTACACTTGGCGCGTTAGCGTATATTGTTATTAATTCGGTTATATGATTTGCCAGTTCTGCTAGAGTTATTTTATGCATTTCTATATGCGCACATACATACATACATACATATGTATGTAAATAGTATGTATTGCAGTTTGTTGTTATTAACAACTTTAATGCCTGCAACTTCATTCAATTTTTACTTAAATATGTAATCGGTTTACATATACATATGTATGTAAATATTAAGTGTATAACGAAATATAAATACATTCATATTATTATATTACTAATTTTATTTGAATTATTTACGATTTTTATTAACTATTAATGCTCAATTCTTTGCTATTTGATTATAACTTTGTTTTGGTTACATTTTTTTTATTATAATATTTTTAAGCAATGCGTTTATGATGCATCACTTTAAAATATCAAGAGTTTAAAATAAAAATGAAATGCATTAAGTGAATACAAATATAAAAAAGAATCTAATTCGGAGACTAAAACAAGTGATGTGTATTTATGTATATATGTATGTATGTATGTATAACGGATTTTCTGCGTATTAACACAACACATTTATTCATAAATTGCTGGGCAGAAAAGAAAATTACAGCTGCATTGTACATACATATATTAATTAGTTGCGTTTTTATTTTGTTTTGAAATCATTTTTTTTTTTCTTGCAAAAATACATATACCAAAGAGAAAGTTTTCACTTTTATTGAATTATTGTATAGATTGTTAAAGTATGCATATAACTTAGATGTAGGATTAAAGCAATTAAAAATTTAAATTTATTTTTGTTTTTCGTTTTTACATGTGTGTCCTTAAGGTCTGTGTTTTCGTTTGCATAAAAGTCGTAATATCGTTTTTAGAAAATCATTAAACTTATTTTACACGAAAGACAAGTATTTGAAAAATATTGGTTATTAAAAAAGAACGCAAGCAAAATTTACAAATGAAAAATTAAACGAAAACACGAATACATACATATATAAAACTAAAATTTTTTATATAGTATGTACGAGTATGAAATACATTTTAAATAAAACCGTGTTAAAATAGCAACATTTCAGATATATGTTGGGATATATTAGGGTGTGAGAATACGGACTTAACAAAAAAAAAAGGGTAAACGTTTATTTGATCAGATTTTAATAAAAAATTACCATGAAGATATTTAATTTATTTTAACTTAAAGTGCTGCTCTTGTAAGTGTGTATGCAGTTAAGGAGTAGGAAAATAATGTGCGAGAACGCAGTTTCAGCTCGGTTTGTTTTTTGTCACTCGTGTTAATTTAATGTAATTATAACTAACAAACATTACAATTAGTTATCAATTAATTAATAGGTGTTTTCTTTGTAGTTTTTTTTTTTTTTTTGTGTGTAAGCAAAATTATGCAAATACATAATTAGATTTATAATTTAAACTCACGAAAAGCTGTTGTACTTTAGCCAAAGTGGAGCATAATGACGAACGAGAATAAACGCGGAGGAAGTCACTAATACATAGAAATCAATTGAGAAGATTCGCAAAATTATATTTCCGTAAAAAAAACGAAAGTGACTAAGCGTCAAAATCGATGTGCTAAGGTCACAGTTAGTGTGACGTTTAACTCACTCTGGTAGAGTAAAAGAATAATTCTATAACAATGTAACGAAAAAACACAGACGCAATTTCGTGTGCGGAATAGCAAAATCAATTTAGTTTTTCTGTTTATAATGATGGTGCGCCATGTTTGGCGCTACGGGAATGTTTTCTTTACTATTTTGAACGAATGTGATCTTAGAAGTAGAGTTCTGAAGCAAAGTTACCAACCGAGACAACTTAGCACTTCAAATACTTGGCGTTTAGGAGCTTTCGTTGCATTTACAAAGACAAAGTAAACGTTGGAGCATTGATTTTTAATACTCCTAATATGCGATTTTCAACTGATTCCAAGCTACTAATAAATATTGTTTTTTTGAAAAACGAAAATTACTATTTTTTTATTTGTGATTTTAAGAAATATATTTTGTTTGTTTTGTTTGAGTTGCACTTAACATGTACTGATATTTTCCCCCCCATATTTTCAAGACATTATTATAATTATTTATTTTCTATGTGAAATCAATCGAACATCAAGAAATCCAAAACGAGCCTCTAAATTTTTAAATCGGTCTAAAGCTTATGCATTTTAAACATTTCACTTATTAAATCACATTGACGGCGTTAAAGATTTCCGCTGCCCGAGCATTTAACTCCACTTTGACTCTACGACAAACCTGCTCTTTTTATGTTACTGTATTGCATTTAATGCATTTACCTACATTAAGAAAATTTTAACAAATACACATACAATACGTTAACCCACCCACCCATTCATACACATACACAACCGCCTGTGCCCAGTCAACACGGACAGCGTCATTCCTTTACAATGGACCGACCATTTCAATGCCTTGCTATCCATACGCCTGCCTATTGTTGCTGTTGCCGTTGGTGTTGTTGCAATTGTCGTTGTTCTGCATCCAGATCATCGTACGTCGTCGCTTGCGTACGACGCAATCATGACGATGAAGCTGATGAATTTTTTGTAGAACTGCCACCACCACTGCTGCCGCGCTGTTTGTCAATGTAGACGTTTAGTAAACGCACTTTGCTTGGATTTAACACCGACAACTTTGGCTTCACTTTCTCCTCGCCCATCACTATGTAGAGTTTAACGATACAAAAGACAGCTGCTTTTCGCACCATCGACTCACCGTCGTCGGTGAGGCGCGCCAAGTTCGGAAATATGGTATCCAAATGGAATTCGGTCAATTCGGCACCGTGACGATCGGCCAACTCTGTGAGCAATTTCACGGCGCATAAGTTCAATGGATAGCAGCTAGTCGCTATGACTGGGTTAACAATATTAATAGTGGCGTTTAAGGGCAACGATGTTACGATGCGCGGTATGATCAAGTCGATTTCACGCGCTGTCTCCTTGCTATGTTGATAGCAATTTATGATGCGAAGCAATATCAGCTCAAGGAAATTAATCCAAGTATCCTTCATTTTTGAGCTGCGCACTATCTTGCCGAGCACGCTAATTACGGCGATCATCACTTCGGCTGTTTGCGAGTCGAGCAGTCCCAACAGCATTTTCATGATGGCGCGAAAGTGCTTATTCGGCAGCTCGCAGTTGCCACCTTTGATGCAAATCTCCAAATTGGCGAGCGCTTGTTGGAGCTGCTCCACTGACATGTCAGTTTTTAGACCGCATGCCACGCGTATAATTTCGCTCTCGGTTAGACCATTTTCGAGCACAATTTCGCCGTTGGATGCGATGGTGTAATTGCAACGTGAACTGTGATGTGTCGAGCCACTACCGACTGCTGTATTGGCGTTGGTTATGGCAGAAGTAAGCCCACCACTGTTGGTGGTGGTCATCCGTTGATGTTGCTCGAGTAAGTTTGCATCCAAGCGCATCGTAGTGCTTTCGGGTGTGTTCGATTCGGTTGTGGTAGCGGACTGTGTCTTGGAATTGGAAGAAGGGCACGAGTCATGCTGATCGTGCAGATAGCCATTGTAGCCGTTGGCATTGGAGAGCGAATGATACTGACGGGTGTTATTGGTGGTCGTATCAATGCCGATGACACCAACACCGAAACAATTTCGTATCTCTTCCGAGGTTTTATGTATATTATGCTGCACATCAGCCTCCGAATACAATTCGTGATCGACTGAGGACTGTCGCGAGCGTGGACTAGTATTGAATTGTGGCTGCAGCGATGAGAAGGGGCCCAGCGATGGACTCTGTACCGGCTTGGGACTGGCACTTGAATGTGGTGAGGATGGCGAATTTGTGCCGGAAGTGCTGTTACGTCGCAAATATGACTGTATAATGGCTTTTGCGGTATCCTGATAACCTTTAGGTAGGCTTGACAGCAGCTTGGTCATCTGTGGCGTGCTGCGGTTGTAGAGCGCAATGAGACATTTGCGTGCTTGATCGCGCAGATCTTTGCTCTTTGGGTCACCAGCTTGTTGCACGATCTTTAGCACAGCCTTATCAACCGCCAGTGGACCATCGTCGGCGGGAAAGTCGGTGGACTTGCAGTAGCTGGTCGCCAAGTCGGTGAGAAATTTCAATATGGCTATCTTTGTTTTGGTGCAAGGAGTTTGCGCTGTGTCGGCGAGAATGCGGAATACATCGCGTAGCTGCTGATCGGTCGGGAAGTATTCATGCACCACCTGCAAAGTTTTGCCGATTTTCATGTGCATTGAATTGAGCATCTCGGTGCCAAGTTTGTTGAAAAGTCGCGTTAACAATACGAACAGCCAGTCCTGCAGCTCGTTGGCATGCGTAAGTATCAGTTCGGTGACTGCGTCGAGAAACAGCGAATACACTTTAGTTTGTGGATCCATGAATAATTTACGGAAAGTGTCCAAAACAGCTTGCAATTGTTGCGGTGTCAACTGATTGCCTTCGGCCAGGTACTGAGTTAGGCTGATTACGCCATCCTTGCGTTCGGACCAATGCGTCGAGGCGCAGTAGTGTATTATAGTGTCGATGTCGTCGAATCGCGTGCAACTCCAGTCCAATCGATTACGGGAACCCGACAGCGAATAGTTCGAATTGTTGCCGCGCGTCATTGACGAATCAAACGACCGCTCCGAACACACCGACGATGCCTCGGAGTCGTCGGACTCGTCGCGTGACAACAACTTTCGACCCATTCTCAAGCCAGCCGTGTAGCCGCGCGAATATTCGCCATAGTCGATAACACGCTCTGCTTCCGGCGACAGTGCGTCAGCCAAGGCATTTTCAGCTTCGCGGCTCTGTTGCAAAATACGTGCAGCAGCTAGGGAACGCGAATTACCGCGCTCAGGTGTACGTCGTGCCGACCCCGTCGCACTATTTGTCGAATAGATACTGCGTTTCATGGCAACGCGCGTGGGACTGGTTTCACGCGAGCTGGTCAATGAGCGTGGAATGCCGGAGGCTTTCTTGGGTATGGTACCAGTTATAGGTCTATAGCCGTATTGTTCGCGCAATTTGGAACTGGGTGAGGTGGATCGAGAGCCGGGTTGTGACTGCGATACGCCAGCGCGACCGCGTGTTCGAGGCGAAACGCCAACATTTGACTGAGGAGCTGCGCCAGCGGCTGTACTGCTACCCATATAACGCGGACGAGGTAAAGAGCCTGTGGCTGCAGTGCCTGTACTGTTAGCCGATGGGCCAACATTACCAGCCGTGGCTAACTTCTTGCGCGGATAAAGCGAGTATTGTGCGCGCACTTTGGCACGTTGAGCAGCAGCTGCGTCCACTGCGGACACGCTACGCATGCCAGCCGCAGGCTTCTGCAGTGCGCCGGGTGACCGCTGGAATCGTGTGGTTGCAGCTGCCGACCGACGTTCAGCCTCAATGAGCACATTACCGCCGTCACGTTCGCGCTCCAGCGCCCGTTGCGATGCAATGTCAAGCGTCGTGTAAATCTGATCAGCCAGATCGGGAAAGTGCCGTCGAAATTTCCAATAAGCGCGCCGCGAATGACGACGTGCCGTATTATCCGCATCACCAATTGAACGTTTAAGCACATCCCGCAACTGCTGAGAACAGCGCTCCATCGTCTTCGTTTGCCATTCATCGAACACCAGGCAGAGCATTTCACATAAAGCGGCGCGTATATCCTTCGATTTGGATTGTTGCAATGTTTCGGTGACGAGTTTAATAATTTTCGCTGAATGCACATACTTAATAATGTACTTGAGTGCGATTGACGACGACGAGGCGATTACTTTGGCTGAGTTTTGTATCAAATTGATAAGCGCCTCTAAGATGGAGTAACAGAAGGGCTCCAGCTTGTTGCGCAGCGTCTTTGCCATGTACGCGATTGTGATGCACGCCTCGCGTATAACTTGTGAACGTAATTCCTCTTTCAGTATGTCGAGAAATGGTATTGAGAGATCTTTTAGCTGCGCGACGAATTGCGGTTGCGATTGTAAGTTCAGCATAAGTAGTGAACGCACTTTTTTAAGCGAATCGACACGCTTCTCCCAATCAGCGTTCTTATCGCTTATAATAACGATAATATTCCTGTAAACGTCGTCCATGTCTTTTGGGTGAAATACAGTTAGTTGTGGCACATTTTCAAAGGAAGATTCGAATATTTCCGTTGTGACAGCGCCGGCATCACCACTTGCACTCGTCGAATCGGCTGCACTGATCTTACTACGCATTGACGAGGACACAGTACGCTTTACAATTTTCGTCGGACGATCGCGTACACTAACGTTATCCGATTCATCGTGTCCATTATTGGCAGATGCATTCGTTAGTAACGCAGATTTCTGCAGCAGCCCTTCTGATTTAATCTGATCAAATTTCTGTTCGAGTATAGCTAACTTAGAGGCTGGTACTTCATCCATTTTACGCAGATCCGCACGCAAGCGATCACCTACATGCTTATAAATCTCTACCAGCGTTTGTATAGCCGCATCGCGTACCGTTGCTGTGGGATCGCCTAGCAGTGCACTAGTTGGTTGTATATAGGTGCGTACACTCAGCTGTGCTGTACCATACTCGTTAAGCGAGTTCACGATCGTTTGCAAGAACTCTTCGCGCACTTTAGCATTCTTGTGTTTGAAACAGGCGACTGCCAACTTATCGATGGTGACCTGCGGCGAAAGCACTTTGTATTCCATTATAACTTGGAGCAGCAATTGTGCTTTCTCGCGTACAGTATCCTTGCTGTCACCCAGACGATCGATCACGTGTGGCAGCACGGTGGCGTTATATGCATTAAAATCAGGTCCAAGTCTTTTAATGAGCTCTGAAAATGCTTCTAGTGACTTTTGTGCAATTTTAAAGTGACTGCCAGTTAGCCAAGGCATAAGGCCATCCACGAGCATACCCATGTCCATGCAGGCAATCGAATTTGTCTCATCACTTAGGAATGTGACCAAGTCTTCAGCGAGCAGTGCTTTAACTCGCATATCCGCTTTTGGCATCATCTGAATGAAACCATCTAAGTCGTTTGGTTTGCGATACGCCATTTTTGTGAGTTTTTGTAGAGTTGAATTTTTTTGTGGAGAGTAATAAATATTATATTAATGTGCGGCGTGCGGCCACGGCAATGCGCCGCGTATATCTATTTTCTTTTTAACTATGCTGAAAAGATAAATGAAGGCATCATATTAGTTTATGTTTTTAGCTTTTCAATTTAACAAATGTTAACTTTATATAATTGTTGTTGCAATGTTACTGATAATACCGCTAAGGTAAGTGAAACTGTCAAGCTTGGGTCATTGTCTTCGTTGAACCAGAAAAGCGATATTTCAAGAAGTGCATGCAGGAGTTGCTGATTGAGTTTGTTTAAAGGATTAGAAGAGGATTTTAATTATGTAGGAAATTTATCCCGAAAAAATGCTTTGAAGATTGGAATAGTTGTGAAATTCTGAAATTCCTCGTTCTTATACATTTAAAGTTTTTTTTTTAATAAAGATTGGTTTAAAAAAATTAACTTATCTTTACTTTAAACGACGACATGGATATTAATAGCATATGATACTACGAGTATGGTAGAAATGCTTTTAAGAATGTAACAAGACATTTATAAAAAAAACATGGCGAAGTTCGTTTAACGAATGAAACTTCTGCATGACCACTTAGCCCGACTCAGTCTTTTGTACAGAACACAATTATTTTATAACTTTGTATTTATGTATGTATGTACATATAAACAACAAAGCATATTTACACATATTTTGAGCTAAACTTATGTATGTACATACATACATATTACATACGAACGAGATCACAACACAAATCCGAACTATGACCTCATATCGTTTCACTTTTTAAATTATTTATAATTTTTGCCAGAAGTGCTTGCCTACTATACATTTTGTACAGCGACGCGACACAACAATCAGTACCAAGCAAAAAATTATGGCGACGAATGCTTTTGAAGGTTTTCTTGAACTTCATGGGATTAAAATATGCGAAAACATCTCTAATCACATTTTCACTAAAAATTACATATATTTTTTAGTGATACTCGTATCAAAATACAAACTTGCAAAAAGTGACAGAAATCACCTTTCCTTAAAAACAACTATATACATGTGTATGTATGTATGTATGTATGTATGTATGTATATGTCTATACATGGAGTAAGTATGTACATACATACATACATATGTACTTACGATGCTGTATGAGCACACAAATTCAGTTTGGAGCAGCATTGAATATGCGCAACTAATCGACCGTGCCGTCTAAAACGATGGGGACAAAAGTATTCCTACCACATTTCTTCACTGGCTTTGACTTTGACTACTACATAACATAGAAAAATGTTATCGAAGTTAACACCGATCCAACAAACTGTCATTCGACCATATGACGAGAGTGTGGGAGCGGTTAGTTTTGGCGAGTGAATCATCTTTCATTATTTTATCGTGAAAACAAACCAAAAAAATATAGCAAAAAAAAAGAGAACCACCGGCCGTGGAGCACTGCTGACGATTTATGTTGTTGTTTTTTTACGGTGTCGTAGAGGTGGTTACAAGGTGTGTACGATGTGACTATGTCTCGCATTTGCTTGAGATCTGGAGAAGAGTGGCGTTTACACGCTCTGTTACCGCATGATATCCCCCACTTATTATTTACATATGTACTTTTTATGTGTGTATGTATTTACTTATTTGGATAAATTAAAATTTTTATTTCGTTGCTTTTCAGCGATACATACATACATACATATTCTTAAATTGTACGCAATTGTTTTGCATATACGAGTATTTATGTATGTGCTATTTGCTGTTCCGTTTTCATTCCACTTTTTATTGTTCTTTTACTTTTATGGAAAATTATTATTATTGCCAGCGTGTTTATTGAGAATAAAAGAATGGCACACAATAAGAAAATCTCTCACATTCAACAAAACCCCCAGTCAATTGCCAAAGCAACGACAACGCAAATAAACGAATTAAAAATAAATTGCAAATACTAATCTATACCCTTTATAAGGTATAGGTAAATATAATAGCTAATTATAATCTATCAATAGATACTAGTCGTATGAATTGAACTTCTTGGCAGATTTTTAATCAGAAATATTGTCAATGCATTATTAGGCCCGTATGCTTTAGCTACAGCCAGAAATTAATTTTCTTTAAAAAAATGTTTTCCAACAAAAAACTCTGCGTCCAATCTATAAAAATTTGTCACGTTTGGGGGTCTACGCTACCGGAACGACCTGGATATTTTTCATGCCAAGGACCTTGACTGCAACTGTAGTCACGCCAAGAATTTTTGGATCATTTTATGGTTACAATAACAACAAATTACAAATTAAATATGCACTGATTTTGAGGGTATAGAACTAGGTGCAGGACTACAGCACGTACACAGTGCGTACCTACATATGGCTACAATGGCTACAAACGTCATCAACGTGAACTGCGGCGATCGCCGCTACGACGAGTTTAATGCATACGCAATTTTCTATTTATAATCATCGCCTTTTTCAATGTTTCTCTTTTGAAAAAAAAAAGGCAATCGCAACCGTTAAATATTGTATGTTATCTTTGACCGTGTCCGCAACGAAGCATTGTTTTAGTGGGGAAAAATGTCACTGTAGCCAATTGGCTGACAATTGGCCAAAGAAATGTCAAAGTGAATCCAAAATGATTTCAATTAGACGACCAATGAACAACTACGTGTTTTGTTGTCGTCGAAGCTACGAGCGAGATACTCTAGCTTGATGTTAGATTTGTATATGTAAGTACATACATATGTACATATGTACATGTTTGTAAATTTGTTTGCTAATTTGCGTGTGCGAGGTTTCACCACTACGATGTGGTTTCATTACCGCCTCCACCGGTGTTAGATGAGTGTTAATACAACAAACACCACCAACATTGACATATTAAATTCAATCACATCCAGCGGGTTTAATACTATCTCCATTGCACACTTTCTATAATCAATTTTCATGGATTTGGTCTTCAACGTGCTGAATTGTAATTATAATCACTTGGAAAAATACATATGTATGTATAAAAACTCACCAGGTAACCTGAAAGATAAAATTTCTTCTCCTGCTGCAAATGTCGATAATGCGGCAGCGCTAAAGCTGCTTCGGCTGCAACACCGTCAGCGGTATATGCCGACCGCTTTAGTGAGAAATGAGCTATGACAAACTCTAGGGTTGGGTGGGCCACTGCTTCAGCTACAAATTATTTACTTTCTTACCGCTACGCGCCCCTCGAACTAGAGTACGCAAAAATTGATTTTCCAGTAGGGCCACTGTGGTGTGTGATTTTAAGCAATCAAGAACCTGCAGGGCGTTTGCTCTCTCCTTAGTTGACACTTTCTTCAAATCGTTAGGTTTTGCCTTTTTCAGTTAGGGAATGCCTGCAAATTATTCACTTTTATTACACACCGATTTCACAAAATATTTGCAGCCGGCAGATTAGGACTTTTAAAAGTGATATTCATTTTGTGAAATTGTTTATTATCAGATTTTCAATAAATTTTATTTATATTTCTGCATCGTTATTTGCCTGTCCGATGTCCAAACCGTCTGCCGCTGATTTTACTGTGTACTCACAATGAACAAAATTCCAATGTCTTTTCTCGTTTCTCTTTCAGGCGCTACGTCAATTTGCTTTGCCTACTGCTTCTTGTGGCTTCTGTTTGCAGTGTTGTGTTGCTGCTCAGTTTTGTATTGTTTTCTTTTTGTTAATATCTGATTTATCCTTTTTTTAATATTTTCTCTTAATTATTTGAGGAAGGGATTGTTTTTATAAACCGTAAACAAAAACGGCATGCACAAAGCGCAATCAATCTCACACACTTTGTTCACTGATTTTCGTTATATGCTCAAATCGCTTTTACTGGCTTCTCTGCTCGCGTTTTCCAATGAGTGAGTGACGCAGTTGCGGTAGCTTCACCTATTTTCGAAATACATATGTATTTTGTTGCAAGGCGGTGCACTATTATATTTACAATTACTACACTTTATTTACCAATTTGAAATATTCCGAATTTGTAACAATTTGCCATAACTCTTATACAAATATTTAACTCGGTCAATTTTTA
The DNA here is from genome assembly GCA_963971545.1 of Philophylla caesio. Classification (NCBI taxonomy): domain Eukaryota; kingdom Metazoa; phylum Arthropoda; class Insecta; order Diptera; family Tephritidae; genus Philophylla; species Philophylla caesio. The sequence continues at coordinate 95,737,333 of OZ020608.1, read as the reverse complement.
TTTTATTTTTAATTTTAAACTTGCAGTTTTCGCAGCAACACAGAAAATTGCTGGAAGTATGTTCGCTTTTCGTTAAATTATGTCATTTTCAATTTAGCTAAGAGTTGCCACAGTTTTCCTTTCAAATAACAGATTTAAAAATTAGCTACACGCACTCAACCAAGGCGAATTGAATTCGCCTTGACTGCGCAAATAACAGAAGTAAATTTACGGTATTTTGTTGGGAATTTTTTAGTGCTAGATACGAGAAGGTAGCTTTCTATCCTGCTAATCTATTGGAAAACAATAACGACACAATTGCGATTAATATAATGAGATGTTGAACAAGGCACCCTTCAAAATAGATATATCAAATTTGACGAGTTTGATAATTCTAAATGTAAACAAAATGTATGTGATTCAACATTTTGCTTGAAAAATATATGGAACAAGTAAAGAATACGGACCGTTGAGCTAGAAAAAAGAAAAAAGTGGGCATGGTCCGCCCCTTTTTACCGATTTTAGTAGTATACTTTTTTTTTGGTGCAAACTGATAGGGTTGGAGTTAGGGAGGGGGGAAATTTCAATATTTTTAAAACTATTTATCCGATCTTCCCAATATTGGTATCGTTAAAAAGATAATTAAAAGACCTTTTATTTGATATGCATATGTGTTAATAAAGTATATATATATTTCGAGAAAAATAACAAAAACTGAAAAACGCACACCTTTTTTACACATATGCATATCAAATATCAAACACCCGCTGCTATTAGTTTGCACCAAAAAAAATTACACCATCGAAGTCAGAGAAAGAAGCCCGTTCACGCCCACTTTTTCATTTTTTTCTAGCTCAACGGTCCGTATTCTTTACTTATGCCAAATACATTAGTTTTCAACGCAAACAGTGCAAGACGCATCATACTACAACGGATGCTCAGAAAACATTGCTCCTGGTCACAAAATTTGGAAAAGACTCACGAGGTATACCTTCAAATATGCAAAATATGGTCGGAACGCACCCAACCGTTTAAAGAGGGGCATGCCGAAGTTCTGTTCCAATTGGATATGAAAAGCAAGATCCGACCTTTTCCCGCCTTTCTGAGTATGGACATATGTTTTCCAAATCGCGTTAATGAAAAATTTGTATAAATAAATTAGAAATTATAAATATACAAAATGTAAAAAAATATTGTTTTGTAAACAAAGTTGTTTTTTTTTTTTTTTAAGAAAAAAGTTTGTTTTGTAAACAAAGTTTGACTTGTTATGGACCACTTATAAGAAAAAACTCCAATCAGCTGCTAACGTTGTATTACCTATTTTTTGGTACCATGAATGTTGACCTTTTTATTATTACATTTTTTTTATACAGGTACATTTTTTATTTTTATTCAAAACAATACTGTATTGTGTATGCATAGGTTAAAATTCCCAAAATAAATCAAATTTTTTCTCACCTTTTCTCAACAAGAATCGATCAGAGTTGAAAGCAATACCTGCGTGTCTGAAAGGGGGTTAATGGTGTTCACGTTTTGCTCCATCTGACATTTCGCATATCTGCCTTTTTGTGTATTCGCTTAATTTGCTCAGTATTTTTATTTTCTGAAATTATTATAATTCTAGTGTTTTTTTCATAATTTTAGTAAAAATTAACACATTGTGAATAATGGTGACAATAGTGTATTGAAGCAAGTAAAAAAGCGAATATTAATATCTAAGAGTCAACGTTATACGCGACATCCAGTACTCATTTAAACTAAGCAAATTGCTACGGAAAATCGATGTATGTAGATGAAATTAAAAAAAAATATTAATCTTTGGAACGATCCCGTGCATCTAAGATATAATTGTTGTATAAAATCTCTGTCTACGCTAAATCGTTCGCATTAACAATATTTTTTTGTAGCTATATTGATGAAGCCAGACAACTTTTTTTCATATTTGTACTACAGAAAAACTACCTCAAGATTACCCTGCTTAAAAAATAAATAAAATATAGTGTAAGTATGTACATATATTGCTCTAATTGAAAATTGATTACATATGTACATAATTATATCCTCATATTATACATTTATATAAATTTTTGAAAAGCGCCGTATTTCTTGTCCTAAGCAAATGCTGGTAGTCGGATATTGAAATTTGTGGGATTTGGGAACTATCGATGTCAAGTAAAGTAAACACATAATTAATACGAGAATGTAGCCGTATCTTTGTATGTTCTAATAAATATAAAAAAATAATAGAAAGTTTGCATCCGCCATACAGGTAAGCGGTTAAGCATTTCTATATCTTATCAAAGTCGTCTGATGTTGGGAGATAAACCTAAATCGCAGCGAAAGCACCAATACGCTAACGAGCGTTCTGCATCTTTAACGGGCTAAAATGAAATGGATGAAAAATATTCTTTGTTATTATCTTAAAATCAGGAAAAGAGCCAATAAAATAAGGGTTATCAAGATAACTGTAATTTTGTGTTTTATGGAGTATGATTTCATTCAAGAATTTTTATTTCTCAACTATTATGGCGATCATGTCAAGCACGAAAAAGACTTGATCAGCTATTACTGACCAAAGTGCGAATATTGAAACATTCTCACGATTGCTTTTTTTAATTTAATGTTGAAAGTAGATTTTTCTGTCAAGATCATGAAAGTTTTATTTTTTTAACTAGCATTTTTTATTATAAGCAATTAAATATTTAATTCACTAAGGGCCAGTTTTTCAGTGCTGGTTTAAACTCAGTTTAAACTAAGTTTAGTTAAACTAAGTTTAAATTTAAACTTAGTTTCCTTGCGCTCAAATAAATTTGTAGCAACCAAAACGAAGTAGTTAGCAAACAGCTGATAAGTTAAACTAAGTTTAACCGAGCACAATCGGCCGATTTGACTAAGCAGCTTTCCTACAAATTTTTTAGGAGCAACAATATCGAGATTTAAAAAAATGTGACGTCGTTCTTGTGTAACGTTTTGGTCATGTACATACATACATATGTACATACCGTGCAGGTAATGTCGATAGTGAAATTTTACTGATTTACTATTGACTTTGTAACCAGCAATACTGACGCAAGTATATTCCAGGCAATATTGTCTGCTATAGACATTAAACATACGCTTGTCATTGAAAATCATCTAAGTAGTGCTCATATAACGTGATTGGGAGGTTCTTATGAAACCACATCGAGACATTGGAACCACTTATTCAGTAGTACTTTTTAATAATTTTGGTCCACACTTTTAGGACTTTTTATTACTATTGACTTTATAGTTCATATGGCGACATTGGAACCAAAGATTAAGTAGTACATTTTAAAAATTGTTGTCAACACTTCATTTTTGTTAAAATTAGATATTTTATTTAAAAACAAATTTTTTTATTTTTATAAAAGTAAAACAGGTATAAGAGCGTTACAATCATTTTGATAGGATTTTTCATTAGAATTAAAGCTAATGCGTTTATCAATACAATTGTTATGTTGTATTAATGAAATTGTTTTAAAATAAAAAAAAACTAATTTTTTTCAGGATGGCTAAACTTATCAGTAGCTAAGTTGAAAAAAAGTTATCGGTCTTTGTCAGAAGAGCCGGCTTCAACAGATTTTTACCTTTTATGGCCGTAAACATATGGCCGTAGTCTCTTAATCGCTTTTTGCCGAAGGATCCGTCGATATTAAAGTTCATAATTATGCCTTGGTCAAATATCTGATGTAAGGTAAACCACGGACATATGGATCTGCATGCGTTGCTAAAAGAGCGTCAAGTTATTTCAATTTTTCCTAGGTGTGAATTGGAAAAGTACTCTTTATATTTGTGCAAACTGCGTTTTGGGCGACTATGCGATCCAATAAGACTTTGTGTTTAGCCAAAATATCAAGTAAAGTGTTATACTGTTTACATGATTCAATTTTTAAAGGTTTGGTAACTAAGCAGCTAGCTCCCTCACTTTTTCATCCAAACCGTGTTGCTTCTTAAAAATAAAAATAGTAGTAATCTAAAAACTTTTTAATACCAAAAACTAACAAGCAACACTTTTTGTTTCTTTTGTTCGCGTAAACGGTAAGTTCAAAGAATTCAGCGAACATAACATAACGAAAGCGCTTTTAACAACTTTAGTTAGACCGATACTGGAATATGGTTCTATAATATGGAATCCGCATTATCAGGGGCATTCTGACCGCCTTGAATCGGTTCAAAAACAATTTTTACTGTTTGTCTTAAGACACTTTAGTTGGGATTCTACTCACAGACTGCCACCATATACTAGTCGGCTGAAACTTATTAATCTTTCTAATCTTTCAAATCGTAAAAAAATGCTAGGCATAATGTTTATGGTGAAGTTGGTCACGGGATCGATTGATAGTCCTTTTCTTTCGGCAGAAGTTAATTTCCTGAATCAATGTAAAACAAATTTTGAACTGAATGAGCCATTCCGGTGTTTGTGTCAGGATTTTAATTTGCTCTCCAACATCTTTGATGTGTCAGACTCGCTCTTTAACATCAAGAAGAATGTGCTGTTCCCCTCCTAAATTGATTTGCGTTCGTACATAGTAACATTTCGGCCAGCTGATGAATTAATTTTTTTGTAGCAGAACAGTTTGAGATCTCGACAATTAACAAACTCTTTCTCGAATCGGCACAACCCTATTTAACCGGTTGGGCGGGAAAGGAGGGTTATTATCGTTGGGTTTATTATTATAAAAATCCGGCTTTTAAAGACAGCTTTTTTTATTACAAGACTGACCCCGTATCGCAAATATTTCACGTAAATGTGTATAAATGACGCGTTTTTCCATTCAATGCTTTTTGCACGCATATAAAATTGATGTGACGCAGTGGAAAGTTTTGTAATTTCTAGAAGGAATAGGTTTATATAAATTTTAAAATAATGTGAGATAATAGTCATCCAAAAACATGAATTTGTAAGAACTAAATTTTCGAGTTATGAAGTTTGATTTATTTTTCTTGTAATATATAAAGATTATCTTTCTTAAATTTCGAATTATTATGGTTTAAGCCGTCCAGGGGTTCATCATAATATTAAGAATAATCCTGATGTCAATTGTATGTATGTATGCCAATAAAAGGAATAAAGCGAATAAATAACTTAAATATTTCAAGATAGTGTTTTATGATCAATCGAAATTATTTTTCGTATAGTTCATGTGGCAAATAAACTAATAATCACTTTTTCTACGGTTGAATATGTTTAACTTTTTATTTTTTGAGAATACACGTTTACTTTTAAAAAACTGAAACTAAAATAATAAAAAAATCAGTTTTGCAGCTGTCAAAAATATATCTTCCCATCATATGCAAAGAAAAAAAATGTATGTATACGCTTTGCTAAAAATTCCACCCAAAATAGTCGACCAAAGTGGGGATACTTTACCCCATTACCATACTTTATAATATTACCATAATAATTTTGTTTAAATTATATTGCCGAAAATACATTTGCTGGCACCGATACCTTTCAGTTTCATATATGAGTATTATATTCAATATATTTTCTATCCGAAATTAAGATATAAAAAAGTTGATATTTTATCATACATACATCAAAATACTTTAAGTACACTTATTTTAAAAAGTATTTCATAAAATGAACAATTTCTTATGCACATGCTCTTAAAAGCACAAACAAATGCTTATACTTATATACATATGTACATATGTATGTTCATGCAAATATACCTATTTATTTATTTTCTTGATAAGAAATTGTGAATTATGGAATACGTACAAATTATGTACATATGAACACTCATATGTCCATAGTACATATGCACCTACATATGTACATATGTATGTACGTACAATACATACAAACATATGTATAAGCGTACGATTAGTTTTTGCTACGTCAACTTTGCTTAGATATTACTATTAGAAGTCTACTGACAATCAAACACGCGTTACTTTAGTGATTCAGTTTTTTCAATACAAATTCTAATTTCAAAAAATTATTGTAATTGGTGAACGCATACAGCCTTGGCAGATTAGTCCAAGTCGCTAGCTGTTGTTCTTGTATTAACATAAAATATGCAAAACTCTTGTGAATCGTTATGTGTTCATGCTCAATGAGTTAAATTTTTACAAAAGTACACAATAACATGCAAGTTTTACGGACAGCTAATTGAATTCTTTAAACCCTCAAAAATTGCAAAATGTGAAAAACGTTGCAAAGTGTTTATCTAAAGGGATTCTACTAATGAAGCTCGAGCAAATGAATATTTTCGCTCTCAATTTCTCTACTTTGCTGCACAGCAAATCATTCTACATGTAAATATATATATACATATGTACATATGTATGTACGAGTAAACCATTGTCTGTATTTTAAAATTTTAAAATTTTTTCCGAAAATATTGTGCATTTTAAATATCAAATCAGTTTTGCGCAGTTTTTTAAATTTTAGTTTTTTCTGAAAAATATATATTTTTTTTATTTTCATTTCAATTTTGCGATTGCGAAAAGGACGAATAATGAATATTATATCCATAACTAAAACTAATTTGCACTGGCTGCCATTAAAATGACAGTAATTCAGAATATTTTCAAATTAAATTATACAATTTCAAGAATGTGCAACAGGAACAATTTTTTTTAAATAATGTTCGAAAAAAATATTCTGATTTCGTTTCAATTTTACATACTTATTTTTAGTGATAGCAAAGCAAACTTTAAGACACCGAGGCATCCAGTAAGAACCCAATCTGTTAAGTAATGCCTTATATAAGCTTAGTACCAAGATCTATACAAAGAAGATGACGCAATACGCAATTCAAAAATTGTTTCTCTCTGCGCATGTCGTCATAAGGCACACAGTTTATGCTTTTGCTTGAACTGTGTGTTGGTGTGTGTTATTCGAAAGGCTTAGGTCAATGGGGTAAAATTCATTTTTTTATGTAATTATGTACGTACATACATACATACTAATATCTAAGTCAACATGCAGACGAACCAAAAATGCCCTCCTCTGTCCAAAATGTACACATGTATGAGTTTATGCACATTTGTATGTACAGATGTAAGCATATGCAGGCAAACAAAACTATGTTTCGTCCAAAATGTTCGCATAAATGTATGTATGTATGTACATTAGACCGCCATTAGTGCATATGGGCTTTTTTGTAGTTGTGATTTTGGATGATGGCACCCCCCACATTGGTTTCTTTTCCCAAAAAAATGATTGTGGCAAAATTTTATTCAAATCGGTTCGGGGGAAGTGGTGCCTCAAAGCCAAAGTTTCGAAAAATCGGCATTTTTTCAAAAAAGTTGACTTTGAGTTTAAATAACTCTGCTAATATCAATTACTCATAAAAATGACATTTGAGAGAAATTATGTAATTTTGCCATAGAAAGTTTTTGATTATCTTCAACCGTTTTCTATTTACATATACCCCTAGCAACAATATTTGCGCCTTTAAAAAGGTTCTTATGATAACAATGTATTAATAGTTTGTATTTAATAAAGTGTATTTGTTGCAGTCAGGAAACCTGCGGCGATAATCTTGAACTACTTGTAGTATGTATTGTTTTTGTTCTTCATTTTTCGATAATATAGAATTATAATCTTGTATCAATTTAACCCCTCTTTTGCCGTATCATTCACTACTTTTATTCCTTCAATTTTTTCTATTGCGTCATTATAATTTCTACCTACATCCCACTCTGATGGTGGCTTTTTAAGTTTTTAGTTAATATTTATATTAAATCTTGTGAAGAAATTTAATGTCTTTTTTTTCGCAAGTTTTGGAGTGACTAAATTAGTATTTCCCCTGGCTTTCTTTAAAGGTGGCTCTTGTGCAATTTCCACGTCAGAAGCACTATCTTCACAATTTCAATTCGGGTCAGACAACGAAATATCGTTTATTGGAACAGTTCTTAAGAAATCGTTAACTTCTTGAGTACTTTTATTTCTCCTTTCCAACAATTTTCTTTGCCTATCTTCTGTTTGTTTTTCTGACTGTTCAAGTTCACGATCGATGCCATGCATATATCCCGGTCTTCCCTCCTTTCGTTGATTCAATAAAAATATTTTATCTTCAATTTCAATGATGCAAATGCTATATCAAATAAGTTTTAAATTTTTTTGGTAAATACTGTCATTTTTTTCTTTTGTTCTTCTGTCTTTCTAGCTGAGTTTTTTTGCAGATTGCGAAATTCATGATACAGTTTTTCCAATTTTTCAATGCAGTGCTTCTCTTTTCTAGTTGGAATTCTTGCTTTTTGCAAAATATTTGCACTTTTATTGTTAAACGGGCACTTTCCCTAAGACTTAGCTTAACAACACGCGTATTAAAAAATATAATTCTCAAAACTTCTTTCGCAGACGGTAATTTACTACCCATCAAGCTATTTGAATAGTTTCCAATTAAATAAATACGCTCACGTAAAACCATTGACATTTTCACTTATTTTTCCGATGTAAACACTCTTATTGACGATTTTGCACTGAAAGCTTTAGCAAAGAAATATTGTAATGCTCCAAACGAAATATGTAAAAAAAAATTTTGGGAAATCCTCGAAAAAAAAGTTAACAACTTGCGAAATAATTTCTTGGAAATTAACATCAACAAGGAGACACATCAAATCTGTTAGTTGCTGTGAAATAAAATGCGCATATTAGTGATGGGAAAAGTCGACAACTATCGACAAGGTCCGTATTCGATACGTATCGACAACAATAATAGTGTCAATAAGATATCGATAATCGTTTAGTATCGTTAAGTCACAAGAGTATCGAAATTTTTAGTATCGCTCATTAAATCCAATGCTTTGAAGCATCTGATAATTCCAGCTACGCCAGTTTCATCAAGTATCAATACTATCAGTAAGTATCGACAGTATCGACTAATATCGAAAAGCTCTTCCGAAGTATCGATATTTGTTGACAAGAAAAATTGACGATATTTCCCATCACTAGCGCATATAAAATAATTTTTGTAATAATATTCATCTTTAGATACAACCAGAAACATATATAGGCCTACTAATAAATGTTGTTGCTAGGGGTATAAATAGAAAACGGTTGAAGATAATCAAAAATTTTCTATGGCAAAATTACTTGGCGTAAAATTTTCTTCATTTCTCTCAAATGTCATTTTTATGAGTAATTGATATTAGCTGAGTTATTTAAGGTCAAAGTCAACCTTTTTTGAAAAAATGCTGATTTTTCGAAACTTTGGGGGCTTTGAAGCACCACTTCCCCCGAACCGAGTTGGATATTAAAGGGGAAATTATAAAATATGATTGTTCAACATGCAATAAGCAAGTAAATATTAGTTTCGTTAAGTTTTCTTAGTTGAATGTTTCAAGAAAACACCAAAGCAATGTTTTGCATTTTCCATATTTGTTTGCGGATAAGAATTCTATCACCCCTTCGTTAAACCAGCAAGTTTATTTATTTGCGTTCGGAAAAAAATTGGTAGCATCTCTCTTTGAGAGAGAATACTTCAACATTCTCAGAAATTTCACTGCTGGATAATTCTTGCTGGACTTTTCGACGAACTGACCTATGATTATGTAATAAATAACTTGTTATAAAACGCAAACAATATATGAATATCGTTAATATGCAAATGTATTAGTTTTTTGTAATTTTGTGAGGTCGTTCTTGCAGGATGATTGCTGGGTGTGTACATATTTGAAAATGGAAAAAAAAATATTTTGTTTTTGCTGCGACGTGTTTTTTGTGTCTTGTTTGGCACATCAAATAGATACCGTCAACAAAATTTTAAACTTTTTTTATTTTTTTTAAATTAAAATTTGAACGGTCAAATTTGGTTTTTCGTTTAGATAAGAATGCTTTCAGTACATTTCAAGGTAGTTGATAATAATTGTGGCTACCTATTAAATATGCCTTGGTTATTACATAGTTACTATAAGCTGGAACTTAACTGAACTCTTGATTCTTAAAAAAAAAAAACTTACATGATTACGTGCATATATAGTATGTACCTGTACCTGAGTTTTTACTATTATAATTACCTTTAAATTTACCTTTTTCTCTCAGTTTAAATTCTTTTAGCTTTAGGCAAAAAAGCATTTCCCCATATCTTCACCGCATTACAATAATATTTCCTATCAACCATTTAATATACTTTTACATTCAGAATTTTAGCCAAATCTTATTATACTAGTGGTTTTCCAAATATTCCCACTTCAGCGTCACCTAATTCGTATTTATTGAGAAAGTGAAATAAACTATGAAAGTTTTGATTACATTCAAATTATAAACAACAGTAAATGCAATCATTTGATCTACATACTTTTTGCTTGGTGACCTACATACGTGATGGATGGACAGTATATATTAGTTTTTTTTTTAGATTTTTACGTTGTTAACTACGCAGAAAACACAAATTTGTATATACACAGCACAACTGTACTGAGCGAAGGAAAGGAAAACAGTTAAAGAACAAAAAATTTGGCATCACTTACAAAAACCGGTAGGAGAAAAAAAACAAGCTGAGTTTATTTACAAATTTTAGTTTTGCCAAAATAGTTTAAAATCGCAATTAAAAAATGTGCACCAGAAACATTTCATCGGTTTTGACTACCCATTTTCGACTGCCTAATTATTTTTTTGCTTCGAAAAAAAATTTGTTCGAATTTTAACGATTGGTATCAAAGGGAGTGAAAAAATCGTTTTCAATATTGATTAAAACGCTTACAAAAGTGTAACTATCTACATCTACAAGAAAAATATTTGATGGACAATTAAACCATTTCCGTTTTTAAATCTTTGTTTTTAATTGTCTTATTTAACTCTTAAGTAGCAAACATCATAAAAAATATTTTTATTCATATAATTATTTGTATACCAGACAATATTTAGTACGAGACGAAACATGCAACGCTACATAACTATGTATTATTCTGGAATTATGTATGTATGCATGTACCCATGTACTTATTTTATCATTTATAGGCTATTTGTTGAGACAAGCTTTTTTATACTATGTAAATAGTTACGAGTATTTTTTCCCAAGCACATAATGCTATTTACACTGGAATAAACTAACATATGAATATATTTGTGCCCAATAGAACTTGAACCGAGATCTAAAGTGCATTATATTTCAGCTTAATAAAGTGAAAGACTTTGAGTGCATAAAAATTGCCGTTGATTTTTGAGATTTTTTTGTTGTGATTTTCTGCCCAATAACACATGAACACAATCCATTTTTATTTGTCACACATAATTAATCTAATCAAGTTCTGAGCCCCTTCAATCTTTGGCTTTATTATAATTGGCTTTAAACATTATTACACTAAAATTCCTTATTAACAAATTTTGATAAAAGGGTCAACTAATGCAGATTTTTGTCGCCCAAGTTATGTATAAAAAAAATTAATAGGCGTTTTCATTTTTAAATAATTGGCTTGATTAGTGGATTTCGAATTTCAGAATTAATTCCTTAGACTTGTAATCTTGACTCAAAAAATCTCAAATGTTCAGAAGAGGCAAAACAATCAGTCTCTACAATAATGCTGATAATTTTATAATCATACTTTTCCAGTAAAAGAAGATAGTAACTACGAAAAAATTTCTGGAGCAGTTGGGGAAGTATTCCGTGAATTAGTTTATGTGGAAAAAGGATTTACAATTTTTTTTTTTTAATATCCAAGAGAAGTAAAAAATTTTATGTAAAAATGGTTGTAATATTTTAAACGTACTTTTCCAGTAAATAAGATAGTTACGATAAAGAAATTTTCGGAGCATGTTGGGAAGTATTCTGGGAATAGGTTTATGAAATAAAAGCGATTTTATAAAACTTTAAGTTGTGACGGTTTTTGGTTTAGGGTGCGATATGTAGGTTATAATTTTACCCGGCAGTTATATTAAGATTAATTATACGACAGGAAATATCGCTGGATATTTAGAAAATACATATTAATTTCCCGATTAGGTTCAAATTCGTAAAGCGTATGAACTATAAAGCAAAAAGTTTTATATATAATATAAGATATTTATTTGTCCATTAATGTACATTATCATAACAACCACATAGTTTTACAAATTAAAAATAACTTAAAAAATTTCATTAAAATAAAAAAAAATATAATTTTTTTCGGGTATAGAATTTTAGTAAATAATGTGCAAAATTTACTGCTGATTTTTGAGATATTTTTGTTACGTTTCTTTTTAAGTATAAAACATTATTAAAAAATTTAATAACACATTTATAAAATTATTATAAATCTTGTTAATAGTGTGAAAAAAGATTTTTTTGTGAGATTTCTCTATATTTTATTTGAAAAAGAGGAGCTCAAATATACTGGCCGATTTTGTAAATATTCTATATGGTGTACTATATTTCTGTTCTGCAAAAAACTTACCCGATAGTAATCGCTGGAGTCGATATATTCACTGTCCGAAGTAATGTTTTGGAAATGCTCTCTCGTTGCTCAATAACTTAGTCTGTTGGATGAAGAGCATTCACAGAGCAATGAAACAATAATCCCAACTTCTACTGGGTTGGCTTACTTTTGCATACATGTGTGGTAGTGCGTTATCAACGCAAATGAAGTGCGATTAAATCTTTAATTGATATTCTTTACTTTTACTAATGTTCAGAAACTTTTGCATTGCTCGCTCTGAAAACGGACTGTCGAGCGTCTTCCAAATTTGTTAATACTTTGTGTTTAAATTGTTTTCGTTAGCGAAAGGAACGACCTTAATTTTAAGCATTAAAATGTACAAACAAAGGATCGATATTTTATGTAAGCATTTGTATATTTTTGTCAAATAGTCGACCCTAAAATGGTGGCAGGTGCAAAAAGATTTGTAAGTACTTAATATAATTGAATGTCATTTCAAGGTTGTGTGTAGCAATCTCTTTAGCTGTAATGTAATCAAATATACAATTATATTAATATTTGTTGATGGCATACTTACTACCTACATACATACATATGTACATATGTTTACATGATATTTTATCGTCTAACTCGTACGTTTATTTTATGATAACTGTTTTATTCTCTCCTGAAATAGGCATTTGAAGGTTCAGCCCGGTGGAACCTCAAACCAAACGAATACGCTAAGCGCACAATAATAGGAACAACAGTTCCTAAAATGTCTGACAGTAGTGTTCTACATATTAAACAGGAGTTGGATATTAGCACATCGTGTTGCAGTCCGAGCACATCCACTACATTCGGCGTTAATCGGTCTAATTCGTATTCGAATGGCACCAGCGGCAGCACAAGCAGTACAAGCAGTGGCAGCGTCGTCAGTGGAGGTGGCACGGGTGGCAATACATCAACCAGTGGGAATAAATCATCACCTTCTGTATCGCCCGAGAGACAACTGTGTAGCTCAACAACTACATTATCGGCTGATTTGCACAGCGTCACTTTGACTAGCTGTGAAGCCAGTACTCCGATTCAATTGAAAGCAAGCGATTGCAGTGGAGTCACTGGCAATTCCATAACTAACAGTGCTAATACTAATGGAGTTAGTGGCGGCGCTGCAACTTGCGGTGGCTCAATTCGCGATGAATTGCGTCGTCTTTGCTTGGTGTGCGGTGATGTTGCATCAGGATTTCATTATGGCGTGGCTAGCTGTGAGGCTTGTAAGGCGTTCTTTAAACGCACCATACAAGGCAACATAGAGTACACTTGTCCCGCTAATAATGAATGCGAGATTAATAAGCGCCGACGCAAGGCATGTCAGGCGTGCCGTTTCCAGAAATGTTTACTCATGGGTATGTTGAAGGTAAGTGTATCTGTAATTTACAAAGTATATCCGTAAACAAAACTACTTCTCTTCCTTTAGTAGGTTTTAATTTGAAAAATTAGTTTGATCTTTCATAGACAAATTAAGTATTTTAAATCGATAGGACGTAGTTGTACAGTTCCATGGACATTTTTTAGGTGTGTGCAGTAAGCTGCTACGACGAAAAATTTGTGACATTTTATTTGTTATTGTTTGGCCATATAACTATTTACTCTTTAAATTGATTTTGAGCTTTAAGTATAGTACACAGCTCTCAAGAAATGAAAAATAAGTTTTCTGCTAAAAAATTTTTTCTTAAATCAGTCTGAAGCTCAAGAAAAAAATGCTCGTTTATTTATTTCTGCAAGGAAATTTACAACGATTTCTTATGATTTTTCTTGACAGCTGTATTCAGAACCTACGGCAGCAACGCAACACTTCAGCCGGCATCTTAACGCACTGTGCTAAGCTTACGCTGTGTGAGCTGTTGTAATTTTCCTTCTTTTCTCTTCAAAACTTACTCAAATCAAGTGCGGCTGCTCTGTCAGTGACTTTAACTTATAAAAGTCGTCAATATAAATTAACCACTGATTCGGATTTTTTGAAGTTATAGCTGCGCATAAAAGTCATACACAATTTTTCACAGTAAAAACTAAATTTTTTTTAAATTATAGTTATACTCGTAAAAGTCGTTTTCATTTTTCCAAAAATGATCTTTACTGGCGTTTTTACTTCCAGTTAGCGCTTAACCGGAGATGGTGCAAACGGCACTTCGACTTCATAAAAAAAAAAGAAATATTTTAAAACTTTATTATTTGTAAAAACAATCGATTCTAATGTTTTATTTGGATTTGTCTTTAAATTATCGCTGAAAAGGCAACTAAATCGGAAAGAAACTGTAAAATATGTAGGAAACCGATAACGAGCTCTTTAGTAATTTGTGGAAGCTAAAGTGGACCCAGCGGATTTGTCTTCCATCGCTTGTTCACATCATAGTTACATTGCATTTGAATGAGGTGCCACCTTAAGTTGGGTAGTGAAGTTTCTTTGCTTGTTAGATGGCTGTAAGGAGTGATTTGTCTAATGATAACAAATGCATAAATATTAAGTTTAATACGTAGATAACAGCGTTGTTTTGGTGTAGGTTCCTGAAATTGGGCAAATAAATTTGAGGTAACGCAGAAAAGTATTATATTTACCAGCCTCCTTAATAACTAACAATGATAATTGTTTTAATACTAAATTTATTTTTCGTTTCCAGGAAGGCGTGCGACTGGATCGCGTACGTGGGGGTCGCCAGAAATACCGTCGTAATCCCATATCAAACTCCTATCAGACAATGCAGCTGCTTTATCAATCTAATAGTACGTCACTGGATGATATCAAAATACTCGAAATTCTCAATGCTTACGAGCCGGACGCACTCACCGTGCAACATCAACCCGAACAACCACATACTACAACCGATGGCAGCGGCCATGCAAACGTCACCATAGCCAATCAGAGCAATTCAATTAAGTTGGAACATAGTAATTGTGGCAGTGGTGGTAGCAATAGTAGTAACAGCGAGATATTATCTTCGAGTATGACGGCAACCGCTTCAAAACCAGTATGCATTTTTCAAAACAACAATTGTGACGCAGACGACATACTCGCCGTGCTCAGTGATTTGTATGATAAGGAGTTGGTGAGCGTTATTGGCTGGGCCAAACAACTACCCGGCTTCACTGATTTGCCACTCAACGACCAAATGAAGCTATTGCAAGTCTCATGGGCCGAAATACTAACACTGCAGCTAAGTTTCCGTTCTGTGCCATTTAATGGACGTCTTTGCTTCGCCACCGATGTATGGATGGACGAATTGCTGGCTAAAGAATGCGGCTATGCTGAATTCTACTATCATTGTGTGCAAATCGCTCAGCGTTTGGAACGTTTATCACCGCGACGCGAGGAATATTATCTGCTTAAGGCATTGATATTATCAAATTGTGATATTTTGCTCGATGATCAAAGTTCGCTGCGTGCATTTCGTGAAACGATCCTTAATTCGTTAAACGATGTCGTATGCTTGCTGCGTTACGGATCCGCTGTTTCACATCAGCAACAATTGCTCTTACTGCTGCCAGCGTTACGACAAGCGGATGGCATACTCCGTCGTTTTTGGCGTAACATATGCCATGAAGGTAAAATAGCAGTAAAGAAATTGTTTGTGGAAATGCTTGAACCGGTATCCAGGTGAGAATGTTTTTATACTGGGCGCATGTTATGAATGTTCCTGTAAATATACACATACATATGTATGTATACATACAAGGGCGCAATGGGTGTGCAAGGCGGCGTGTTCGAAGCACAAAAAAAAATTAAAAGAAATCCCATATAGCGATATTAAAACAATTGATCTGACATCTGCAACTCGGTGGCGGTGGCGGTGGATGTGGAATGAAAAGCGGCGGGAATTTGGGGGTTAACCTAGGTTTATGTATCGAATTTAAAACTAACTTTACACTGTGTATGAGAGTTTGGCTTTGAAATCATAATACGTACATATTGGTGAATTTGGCAAAGTTAACAAAAATAGTGCGTATATAAAAAATTTAAAAAATGCTGATCTTGAGTTTGGATACCAAAATGAACCGAAATCTCATGGTTTAAAATATGTAGTATATATGTATACGTTGAACAAAGTTCTAACCAATTAAAATGTGAACAAAAACTCACCCTGTTAATTGCACTATTCTCGAACTGTGAATGAAATCTCGGTCTTATGTAAGTTATAAACAGATAAATGAATTCATAAAAAACATTTTTTGTCAGTTATTTTCTGCTTGATATTGGTTTATTCAGGAACCTTAACTGTATATCTTTGTTTGATTTACATAACAACTTTACAAAATTTCGCTCGGGAGTATTATGCGGAAAATTAAGATTTTTTCGGATTTAATTTCTTTTACCTTCAGATTTTAAGCGTGATATTGATTAGAAAAATTCTTAAAAAAAAAAATTTTTTTATTTTATATTTAACGCTAAAAAATAAATCAATAACACAAATTTTAAAATTTATTTTCCCTTTTATTGAAGTATTGTATTACAATCGTACTGCAAAAAAAATATTAATTGAACATAGTGTGAATTATAATGCTCATTATTTTAAACTGTGTTTAATGCAGTATTCCAAATTGAAATTTAAATAAATAAAACGCATTTTAAAAAATTGTTTCACGAATGCTAGCTTAACCTTGTATTTATTTATAACATGTCGAGCTACATACATATATGCATTTTCTAAAGTATCTATGAGCAAATCTGTACTTTATGTGTCATATGGATGTGGTGCTTTCTAAACTGAAGTGTCGCAGATGTGCCCTAACGTGCTAGATTTCAAAAAAGTTCGGTTCTTAACATATTTGACAAAACAACTTAACTGAACTCAATCCCTCTTGTTACGTGTGTTAATCTGATTATCGATAATATTTTGAGTGCCGCTTTTTTATTCAATTTGCGTAATTGAATACACTTTAATAGCCCATACTTGAGCGATTAGCGATTTAAAAAATTCACGACTACTTATTGAACGAAATATCTGCAGTCGATGTTCGAGAATTGACAATCGCACGATTTCAATTGATTGATTAAACAAATAGTGTTCTATAAGAACGCATCATTCTAAAAACCGATTTAAAAATAAACGTTTTAATTTGTCTATGAAAGATAAAAATCAAATTGCTGTGGTCAAATACTTGAGAAAAAGTAGTTTTAGCTTTCCTCCATTCTGAAATTATCTAAAGTTTTCCGAGTGAAGCAAAATGCGTGCAACATCACGAACATGATGTGAGGTTAGGTTCTGCTAGGATTTGTAAATTTTAAAGTTTTAATCTTTTTTTTAATTTTGGCACTTTACGCAACATATTTATATTTAAATAACTTCATTTATGCTCTGTCTTTAATTCGAGTCCTTTAAAAAACACTGCAAAGTAATATTGGGTTTGTGACGTAGCATACACAGATGATTCTGTCAAATTTGCTTAGAGCGAATAGCGGTTTGCGAAAGGCGCAACCTCTGTATTTTCTAAATCGTGCGAGTATCTGGTATATCAAACATTCGCAGAATTATTTTCTCATTAAAAGTAGCGCCTAAAACGATGCTATAGTTAGTAGTACAAAATATAAATTTCATTCGAAATTGGGACTATTCAATATATACATGTACTTGTACATGATAAGGAGTTTATTTAAAAAGATCCAGTTATATTCGCAAGTAGAAGAACTTTGCCAAATTGACTTAATTTACACCAAAAAATAACTCCACACAGAAATTTTTCTTTCAGTAAAATTCTAAAATAGTGTTTTTGACGAGGATATAACCGAACACCGATAGTATTTATTGACAATTATTCAACATTATAAAAATTGCGTGACAAAACGAATGAAAGAAATGCAAAGTTTTGATAGCCCGATTTAAATAGCACAATAAATCAAAATACCACTAGCGATAAAGAATATTGAAATACCTCCTTTATAAAACATATGTATGTATGTACTAAATATACAATTATATCCTACCAATATATACACAAATGTTTGTAAGACCAATACACATCCATATGCGAGTACTTTATAGTAAATTTTTTTGTAAATAACATTTAGAGTATGTAGTTTAGTTTAAGAGCCATGTAGTTTATAAGTGGTAGCAATGTAAGAAGCGGTCTGCAATATGTAATAATAACATAAAGTAATATTCTAGTGAAATGTAAATATATTTGAATTAATGGCAAATAAGTATGTATTTGTAATAAGAACTTTTGAAGAAAAAAAAATAATAATAAAGAAATATAGAATTGAGTTTTTCCGTTGACTTTAAGTATTTCTTTTGATTAATTTTTTTACTTACATACATATCTTAAATACATCTCGATTCGCCTTTGAAGACTAAAGGGTTCTTCTGCCCACGTAGTGGATTAGAGTTAGCGATTTCACCTGTATATGGGGCCAGAAACACCGATATTTTTTATGGTTTGGATGCTGGCGTTGGCTTTTGAAATATGGCTGCGTTCGAAATGTCAATCACAACCACATATACATACACATGTATTTAATTTTAATTCTTTTCTGCAAAAACTGGGTACTTCGGTGACAAAGCTACTCCTACGATGCCGGCTTAACATGGAAGCAGAATTTAATTTAATTTTTTATTAGATTCGTTAGCATAAAATTGTTGTAACCTCCCTCCACTTCATAAATTATTATTTTGAATAACATTTTCATCTTACAGTGCAAAAGTTAAAGTTGCATCACGTTCAGTGCATTAATAATTTGCAATGTTGCAGCCAGGGCCGGAATTAGGTTTAAGAGGCTCTGGGGCCACGGAATGGTGGAGGCCCTATAAGGACCCTTAATGTAAACATTAAGAGGGTATTCAAAATAAATTATCATACATTTGTTCATAGTAAGAAAAAATAGGGCCTTTATTTACGGGTGTAGTAATTACAAATGGGTGAATACAATAATAAAAAAATTAAGTACGGCGGAGAGGAGCTGGTTAAGTGCATGCACGAGCTTATCTCTAGAATATGGTCGGAAGAACGCATGCCTGCTTATTGGAACTTAAGTGTGCTCTGCCCAATCCACAAAAAAGGGTGATCCTGCAGTCAGTGGCAATTATCGCGGGATTAGTCTTCTTAACATCGTGTATAAGGTTCTGTCAAGTGTATTGTGTGAAAGACTTAAGCCCACCGTCAACGAACTGATTGGACCTTATCAGTGTGGCTTTAGACCTGGTAAATCTACCACCGACCAGATATTCACAATACGCCAGATCTTGGAAAAGACCCGAGAAAGAAGAATCGACACACACCATCTTTTTGTCGACTTCAAAGCCGCCTTTGACAGCACGAAAAAAAGTTTCCTATATGCCGCAATGTCTGAATTTGGGATCCCGGCAATGTAAAATGACGTTGAGCAACACCACCAGCTCCGTCAGAATTGGGAAGAACCTCTCCGAGCCGTTTGATACCAAACGAGATTTCAGACAGGGTGACGTCGTGCGATTTCTTTAACCTGATGCTGGAGAAGATATTTCGAGCCGCAGAATTAAATCGGTCAGTCACCATCTTTTATAAGAGGGTGCAATTGCTGGCATATGCCGATGACATTGACATCATCGGTCTTAACAACCGCGCAGTTAATTCTGCCTTCTCCAAACTGGATAGAGAAGCGAAGCGAATGGGTCTGGAGGTGAACGAGGGCAAGACGAAGTATCTCCTGCAATCAAATAGACAGTCGGCACATTCACGACTTGGATCTAACATCACTGTTGACAGCTATAACTTTAAAAAAGTAGAGGACGCGTTTACTTAGGAACCAGCATTAACACCAATAACAGCGTCAGCCTTGAAATCCAACGAAGAATCTCTCTTGCCAACAAGTGCTACTTCGGACTGAGTAGGCAATTGCACAGTAAAGTCCTCTCTCGACGGACCAAAACCATACTCTATAAGTCTCTCATCATGCCCGTCTTATTGTATGGCGCAGAAGCATGGACGATAGTGCAGCGGATTAAGAATTAGCGGCTCCGCTGGCTAGGCCACGTCGTTCGAAAGGTTGAAATAGCTCCCGCCCTGAAGGTTTTTGACGCGGTGGTAGGAGAGGAAAAGGAAGGCCTCAGCGTTGGAAAGACCAAGTGGAAAAAGACTTGGCTATACTTGGGATTTCCAATTGGCGCCAGTTAGCACGAGTTAGGGACAGCTGGCGTGCTTTGTTGACCTCGGCCAAAATCGCTTAGCCGGTTAATGCGCCAATTAAGTAAGTAAGTAAGAATGCAATATAAGTCACAATACACTTAAGACAAAAAAACATTTCCTGAGTTATTTCTGTAAGCTGAGCCAAATATCTGCTGAAATTCGCTCTGATATCTGACTTATCTACATTCTTGATATGAAGATATTTAAAAATTCTATTATGTCTTTATCTAAGCAATTTTTTGTCGTTTTCTATCGGAATTTTGGCAAAAGAGGCGGAGGCCCCGCTGGCCCCTTCTGAAACCCGGCCCTTGTTACATCAGTGTTTCAGCTGGGTATCAGTAGAAGATTTGCAAACAGGCAACAAGGCTGCAATTCTGCGGCAATTATTACGTAGCTCGAACGCACCCAATATCTTAACAGCCTGTCTTATGCTATCAACAACAAATGCATACTAATTATTGGTTTTAGCTAGATTTTTGGTTTTAATTTTAAGAGAATAAGATAATAAGTAATTCGTTTTCGGATCTGTAGGGACCCTTCCAAGATGTCAGATTCATCCAGGTGAATGAGTGCTAAACGAAGTTTCTCTCACGTCAAATAAACAATCAGCATATTGGAGACCAAAATTTGCAAAATTCCAAAGTATAAACTGGATACTTATTCGAGCTCTGCTTCCACATAGACCGATGACCCAAACTAGAGGGTAGTGTGACGCGTTTTCACAAGAACTTTCGCTTAAACTATGTTTTCGACTACCCTACCACTGTAGCGTGCTCCAAACTGAATTGGTAGCTGTATGGCAAAGGCCGCACAGTGGCTGATCTGAGCTAATTCGAATCTAAAAGAAATTACCATTTAATAGGACTGCCAGGTGGCCATCAGATTTCTGTAATGCTGCTCAACTTCCTTCAAAACAGCTTTTAATTGTAGATATCTCCAGGACACAGTGACATACCAGGTAAATGTGAGGTAGGATATAGCTCCCGACCATAAACACTTCTAAGGAAACGGGTTCTTATCCAACGAACTAAAGCCTTAAACCTATTTTTGAGCACTTGCAAATAAAAGATGGCAAAAAGAACATAATTGGTTTTATTAAGAACGTGGTCGAACCATTAACGCTATTAAAATGTGACTTTCGGGACTAAGTGTGCTTACATCTGTTCTTCAGATTAAGGCAACCACTTTACCTAACCTAACCTAGGTGGACAAATTTTTTTTTAAGATTTTGGTCATCATTCGATCAATAATAATAATTTAAAGATATTATTACTTAGAAAAAAAAATCTATATTTAAATTACAAAAAGGTTTGCAAGTAAACTTTTCCACCTACACCACAAACTAATAAAATATCGCATGCAAAAGTGAAGAACAAATTTTTGATGTAGTCTTTTAAATTTTCCAGCAGGATACATTTATTTTATCTTTTAACTATTTACAACTAGTCAACAACGCTTCAGCTTTTAGTTTTAAAAACTGTTTAAGCAGAGGGAATATGTGCACCTTGAGGTTGGAAACCGTTCTCATCGGCAATGTAGTTAACGGTGTAAGTGACGCCATCGTCGCCGACGTATGAGTATGAACCTTGAACTGAAATGGCTTCCTGTTCAGTGCCCAAATTGTTAACCTGTCCGGATTCTTGTGATTTGATGCCGTTGCTAGTTTCTTGTCTGCAAAGTTGATAAGTTTCATTTCATTATTATTTTCGCAATTTTTCACTTCAATCATAATTGTAGTTTAATGGTAGATTGATTATAAATACTTACGCATATTGATAGCTCAGAGGTTCTACATTGGCATCTTGACGCAAAATCTGTGCATCTTGATCGGAGTTGGCCATGGCGACGGCAAAGAGAGCAACAAAAACGATAGCGAACTTCATTTTGGCACAAGGATAAATTGTTCGAAGCGATTTTTAGTGATGCTGTTGACTGCTGTAAAGCTAATGATGGCAATTTTATGTTGTGACGGAGTATTTATAACAGCCAAAATATACGATTACGCATAATTTTCTTATAGTTTTTCTTTTTTTTTTTTTGCATATATTTTTTCTTGCTTTATTTTTGCATGTCTTTGCAGACAAGGCAACAATTTTAGGGCGCTTTTTGATTTAGTTTTACTTATCGTGTGTCTTACCATATTGAAACTTTGTCTTCACTTTGGCTGTGAAGATCTTCTGAGGCGCTCCGTTGTATGCAGTTTAACATAAGTATGTATGTTCATGCGTTTATACATACATATCTACCTATAAGCTTTAATTGGCAGCGTCTTAAGGTGATGGCTCACAGTTGAGAACGAGTTTCTTATGCGCTCATTTCTTTAGTTCAACAACAAAAAAACAAAACGTTTTCATAACCAATGATCATCGACCTACCAACCAACTAACCAACTACGAATATCTACAGTACTACATGTGTACGATTATGTTTGTATGTTTAGCACATCAAAGATGCAAACTGAGGGCAATTTGTACAATCAATTCGCAAATTACAAAGTATTGTTATGTTATGTACATACATATATAAATACATACATATGTATAAATAAATATACTAACAACATTTTCATGTGTTAATTAGTATGTATGTATTGCGAATGAACTCACAAGTCGCACGTAATAAACTAATCGATATTTATGTGGGATACTCCCCATATTTTAATGATAAATTACATGCATAGCCAAAATAAAAATACTTTCAATTATATGTACAAGAATGTATGTATGTACATATGTGTGTTTGTAAACTATTGGCATGAATATTTTTTTTTGGTCTAGCCTTTTGCACGAAATTGTAGCGAGGGTGCAAATGCTCTGCCAAAATTGAAGGCAGACAATTTTTGATTGCCCTTTAAAAGGAAACATTTGTTTTATTACTTAATCCTTCCATGTTGAAAGGGCTAAACTAAATAGTGAAGTGACCTCCTTTACGTAAAAGGATTCATCGTTAATTTTCCTTTCTGTAAACATATTTTCCACTTAATCAAGAAATGATACATCTTAACAAATCTTTTCACGTGAGAATATAAATAAAATATTTCCATTGCTCTTTTAAATTATTTTATTAATTGATATAAGGTGAAAGATGCTAAGTTAAGGAAGGCAAAGCCGTCTCTTCTCAAAGGACTACATTGACCCTTTTTTCTTAGGCGTGAATATAAGAAGGGCTCCTTATCTTCATTTGCTTTTACAAATGAGTGGCATGTTGATGTATAATGTCAAGTTTTGATATAAAGACAAACTAGTTTAGTTATCATTCTTTTAAAAACTTACACTGAAACCAAACTTGATAAGAACGTAAAGTTATATACAATGCTTGACCGGATGGTCGTACAAAAATATAGCGTTTTTTGGCGGAAAACCAAAAAGCGTTTTTAATACGTACATACATACATTTTCCTAATTATTAATTTAAAATTATGAAACAGACGTTGAAAATATTAAACTATTTTTGTATTATGTCAGCCATTTTAGGCCATATCAGCGTTAAAGTTAAGAATTATATTTTTTCATTTTCTATTTTTGTTTTTTTCATTCTACAACTCGCTGGTCTATCTTTATTGAACATTTCATTAAAAATGCACTTGTATAAATCATGGGTGCCAAGATATGGTCGTATACGATAACCGTCACATCAGTTGATCTGTTTGATTTAAAAATTTGGAATCAGATATTGAAATATTTCTGTTTGGAAAGAATTACATTTACTGCAAGAACACCGTGATATGCTTTTGTATTTATTACTGCATACAATGGAAAATAAAAATGCGAATAGAAGATTAATATCAGAAATTCAACAGTCGAAAGCAAAGAAGCTTTTGGAAGGAGTGTAAACGATTTTGCAAAGAAATCTCTTCAAAGAAATTTACAATGTCCTAGGGTCTGGGTATGAACTTTAAATGCTTGCAAAGTAATTGAAAATGTCGCTTAAGCGGAACGGAATACAAGTTTTTAATTAATTAGTTTTTTTTTTTTACTAAAACAATAAGAAACTCACTCGTACGCAAAACAAACTGTTAGCAATTCCAAAATGACACAAAGTTGCAGAGTTTGTTTAAATATCTTTTATTAATTTTGTATTAATACATAAAACCTATTTTACTACCTCATTATGCAGACAACCTTTCGTAAAATGTACATGTTTGTTTTTAGTATTCATATTTTCTATGCACACACATACGCATACACTTGTGTACATGTTTCATTTGCATAAATATGTATGCAGATGTGTTCCGAAATCGGTTGCAGCATTTTCGAGCTGTTTATCAGCCTAATTTGAATGATAAATTCACGTTACCTCTATCAAATCAACTCACACTGCCAGTAGATTGTGTTAACATTTTGTTCGCTATTACAATACATTCGATCCAAGATAAATTGCTACGATCGTGCGATAAAAAATGCTTCAATGCATTCCGATCTATTTCATTTACAAACTCTTCGTTGTACAAAGCGATCAACACGCTTAGCATCACATCAAAAATAGTACAAACTAAATCGTAAACAACAAAATGAAATACGTGTTTGTACACGTCGCTTTGTTCGCTGTTGCCTTGGCGGCACCACAAAAGGATGCTGAAATTTTACGTTATGACTCGCAGGTCGAACCATTGAATTACCAGTACAAGTAAGTCGTAACATTCAACCGATCTCCGGAAACTTATTGTATTCACTTCCATATCCTTTTATCTTAAAGTGTTTACACCAGTGATGGAAAAACTGCTCAAGAGCAGGGATAGGTGCAAGATTTAGGTACTGATGATGAGGCCATCGTGGTGCGTGGCTTCTACTCCTACGTTGGGGATGATGGCCAGACATACCGTGTGGATTATATTGCTGACAAAAACGGTTACCAACCACAGGGAGCCCATATTCCTGTTGCTTAGATGAATGTGTTGAAGCTATTTGTTGTTATATGTTAACTAGTTTTAGGTTTTAAAAAAAATATAGGAAAAAAAAAAACCTGTATGTATATTTGAGAAGTTTCATTCAGTGATATTTCATGATAGGATGTTTTGCAATCGATAACTGATTTTTGGAATCTAATTCTCAAGTGCTCTTCCATAGTGAAATATCCATCAAGGAGCAAAAAGTTTCTGGTGCAGCAACGACCACAGCAGACGTAGCAGAAATATTCTTGTGCTTCACATCCTTAGTAAGATCTCGCAAAGCATTAGTGTGCATATCACGCTCCGTAAATAATTCCTGCTGGGCTGTTTCAATGCTTTAAATGGCACGCATCGATAGTTAAGTACCACTTTCCCGCCATATGAATTTAACCCAAATCACAAAATATTGTAAACGAAAAGTTATGTAATCAGGGACTCAAAGACACTTTGAATAAACAAATTCATACAAATCTGACAACTTTTTAAAAATCCATTCCGATATTGGATCAGCCACATTGAATAAAAAAAAAAAAACTGACGGAATCCCAAAAACTCATGCAGACGAAGTTTATTAAAGTGTAAATCCAAAGGCAAAATTCTGTAAAATGATTCAGCAAAAAGATTCTTAGCAATTTTTTTTCTTAGATATGACTTGATCTAGAAAAACGGCAAATTGCGGATACATCTTTTAACACTAATTTCCGAAAATGCTGGATTTTTAAGTTTAATTTGGTTAAACAAAAACAAAGTAGTCTTTAGTAATCAACACTGTTTGGCCTTTGTTTGTCACAACACACCTTGAGTCTTTTTTCAAAACTGTTGCATGCGGCTCGAACGACTTCCATCGGATATTGTAACTACCATACATCAATAATGGCTGCTTTAAAGCTAATCAAATTGTAATCCTAAGTTTCTGCAGTGTACAACTCGAAATTAAAAAGTTCAAGGGATTGGAGTCAGGCGAGCTCAGTTGGCATTCATCCTTGGGAATGAAATCAACTTAATTTTCTTTACACCAGTTTTGTACAATTTTTGCGATGTGTGCTGGTGTTCCATCGAGCTAGAAACATTAATATTCTAGGATAGCAGTAGTTTTGATCTATCTGTTCGCTTGTTTGTACGTAGTATGTCCGTGGATTTTCTTTTTTTTTAATGCTTTTATATTCAAGTCCTCATGTAATTTGTTTGTAATGATTCACGTGGCATATTCATATTTTTGGCCGTACTTCGTGGCGACCGGTCGCAATTTATTCGAATGCGCTCTCTCACAACCTTTCTAGCAGCTGCAGTTCTAACTTTTAGCTTACGCCCGCATGTCCAGATGTTGATATACTTTGTTTTAAAGTTTTGTATGAAAATATACTGGTCACACTGTATGAGTATTTAGTACGTAGAATACTATTGAGAAATGATTGTTTCAATGATAATACGATTATTTTTATGGTTAGAGGAATTAATTTAGCTTTTATAGTGACGATATCTCTATTGTTTTTAAAGCGTAGATATGGTTCTTAAACATATGCGGCGTCTTGCAAAAATATGTTTCCTGGGAATCATATTATATATTATCATAATGTTTTCATTGACAAATTATTTCCCTAACACAATTAGTTTGTAACTAAAACCATATTTTAAACTTTTTAATAAGTGCTTGTGCGTGAAAGTTTGAGGGGGATAAAATATATTCCTGAACAAATTACGCAACCGACTCTTCTTGGAACGATTTCGCTCAGTAGATAATTTATCCGTATGCTTTGAACAGTTTGAAGACAGCAAGCGACAAGCAGCATCTGTCAAATATTAAAATACACAAGTTCTTATGAGCATATTTATTTAGACAACAGCACGACTTCACGGCAGCAGGCGTGCAGTTGACGTTGTCGCCAAATTAAATACATTTCTAATTTTTTCGACGACAATGAGCAGCTTAGTGCTGCCACTAAAATGGGAAACGTAAAATTGTTCAAGGTTTTTACAAGTCTTACGTTATTTTACCAACAAAGGCATAAAATAGCTCTGATATTGATGAATTTTGTATTCAATTTATTTCTCATTGCAATATTTATGAATCAGTGAACCATATTAAACTATGATTTTCCGAAAATCTCTCATGTGAACGGCATTTTTCTATCGAAAATGTGCTGGGAATAGAAAAATGCGTGGCATTGACCGACGGGTATACATATGTATATAGCACTATCGGCTTATTAGCCCCGATACCTTCACGATCTTCTCGTTTATACAAAAGAAAACAAAGAAAACCTATTAAGTTTCACTGAATTTAAGATTGGGGGATTTAGTATAATATATCTCGAAATTCCGGGATTGAAATTATCACTGTTATTGGCATCACTAGTAAATACATAATTTTCTTTTTTGCAACAAACAAATAATAAAGTTTACAATTGATTATTAAAACCGAAATACTATGAATAATCCATCACCATTGCGATTTTATTGTCCATAACTTTTAAATTTAAAATTTTAAACTGTTAAACACATCATTTTGTCATGATACATATGTACATTATTATTTATTATTTTGGCGCTTACACTATATATGTAGCTCAGTATTTGGCCGAGCTTCTCCTGCCATTTGTAGTGTGTGTTTTTATATTCTACCACAAATGGAGGGACCGACAATTTTGTGCCGACTCCGAACGGCAGATGTATTTTATGAGAAGCTTTTTCATGGCAGAAATACCTTCGGAGGTTTGCCATTGCCTGTCGAGGGGTGACCGCTATTAGAAAAAATCTTTTCTATGATTTAGATTTTACTTGCCCTGGCTGAGCTTCGAACCTCGAACCCAGCGTACATAAAATCTTAAACGTGCGTATAATGTACATACCAAACCTGTTAAGTTTTGATTACTAATCGTAATCATTAGTAATCTGATTACTTTGTATTTGAGAGTGAAATAATTGATTACATTACGATTATCTTGGTCCCAACTAGATTACGTAATGATTACGATTACAAATAATCAAAAAATAATCATGATTACTCTAGATTACTAAAAAGAATCAAAAAGAATAAAAAATAATCAAAATAAATAATTGATTCTTTTCAGCGATTCTTTTTAATTCTTTTTGATTCTTTTCAATCCAAAACCACAAATAAATTTTCTCTTTTTGCTTTTTTTAATTTTTCATAAATTTTTTTACGTAAGCGTACCAACAAGTTAACAACCGTTCTTGAATTCTAACACTACTCGCTGCAGCATTGTTGGTTTTCATAAAGGTGTAAATATCAGCTACGCTCATTGAAGCTTATTCTGATGATCAGAACTGGGAACTTTCGCGATGGGGCTGATTATATTGAATGGCTGAATTGCTATTAATAATATCAAAAATATCATAATTTATAATATAATATTTATAATAATATAATATATGTATATACATATGTTTATACTTACATATAAATGCATATATCTTAGAATGTGAGACTCAGATTACACAAAAAACAATTTAAAAAATTTTAATAAAAAAATGTCTTAAAATTGAAAAAGAAAAGTTGTTTGTTATTTTGGATTGAAAATAATCAAAAAGAATCAAAAAGAATCAAAAATAATCAAAAAGAATCCTGAATATAATCAATTATTTATTTTGATTATTTTTGATTCTTTTTGATTCTTTTCAGTAATCTAGAGTAATCCTGATTATTTTTTGATTATTTGTAATCGTAATCATTACGTAATCCCAATATTTGAAAGGCACAATTAAATAATAATTACAATTCTTTTTTGAAAATAATCTAACCGATTACTAATCGTAATCATAATTTAACAGCTATGGTACATACATATGTTTATTTCAAATAAAAATTTATTTCAAGAGTCGAATTTTAAGTGTTATTCGTTTTGTTTGGCTAAAGTAAGCAAATTCTTGTTTTCCGAAATTTTTAATGTTACATATATTTTTCAAGCTATTACTTTTTTATTGAAAACGTTCAAACGTTAGTACATACATACATATGTACATACATCTGAGCCGTCAATTAAAGAAGCCTTAACACAAGTACACAGTTTTTGGAAAACTGATAATATTTTATACCAAAGTTAAACCTAAAAATAGCACTTAGGCTTCTTTAACTTACGTACATACATACGTATACATATATAAACGAGTACATGCATACATTAAAGCTATTGGAGATATCAATTTCAAATTTTGATTATTGTGATTAATTTATGAAAAATGTTAATAAGCAAATTTTCGACAAAAATACATTTTAGATAGCTGGAAGATGGGCATATTCATACATACATATGCACATTATATAATATATTCGTAACTGTGTTTAGGCTAATGAACAAACATTAATTTTACTATGACAACAAAACGGCAACAGACACAACTACATACATACATACCCTGACCACTTTGAGCTGAGGATGACAAATACTATTTTTTGTCCATGCAGTACGTACCCGTATATATGTACATACGTACATTTGTGTATGCATATGTACATTAATGTGGCACAAATTTGTGTAGCAATTTTTAATACCCTCGTGAGTTTTTAGTAATTTCGCTCGTGCGTTGTATGGAATAAAATTAATCTGATTGCTTGGGGCTTATTAAAAACGACGTGATTAAAAAGAAAAACGGCTTCACCTTTTTTTTTTTGGTTAATGTGCTTAGTAGTAACCGAAATATCCTTAATTTAAGCCAAGCACTGAAAATAGTGGACTTTGTTATTGATATTTGTTCGCATAGATACATAAATATTAGAAAACCCAAAATGGATCTGGCGGTAATGAGATCAAAATAAATCAATAGTTTGAGCCTTAATGTCTGGGCGCCATCGACAATTATAACATGGAAAAATTAGAGGACTTTGTGTATAAAGGAACCAACATAGAAATCTAACGGATAATCGCTCCTGCTAATAATTACTATTTCTGACCAAGTTCACAAGTGAGTAGTTAAGTTTTCTCTCGGCGAACCAAAATCAAAGTCTCCATAAGTCTCTCATAATGCCCGACCTAAGCATGATCAATGACAGTATCAGATTTGATGATCCTTGGAATGTTCGAGAAAAATATTCTTTCGCGAACGCCGCAAAGCTTTACAAAGCCAAAAATAAAGTGCAGCGATTGATATTTCCAATATGCGCTAGTTAACGAAAAATTGGAACACCTGGCGCACTATGTCACCTAAGACTAATAAGGTTACCAAAAAATGCTTTGGAATCCAAATTTCTCACCTTAGTGTTTATAAACAATCGATGTGCATCTGACAGAATGAGGTGGCTCAAGGCTTCGACGCGGCAAACATTTTTTGTGTAAATAATGTGGATACCAACAACTCGATCATACAATATAGAAAAAAATTGTGATTAAATTCTGGTATAAAAAATTAAAAATTTATATTTAATGAAAAGCACTAAACAAACCTATAATCTTTATATAGTATATGCATACTTGAATGAAACTAAAACTGAGCTGCATGTTCCATCAGAATTGCGCAGAATTTGTTAACATTTGTTTTTTTTTTCTTTTGATAATTTGTGTGTTTTTGTTTAGTGCACGTTTGTCTTAGCTGATGAATGTATTAATTATAGAAAAAAATATTAAACTTGTCAGCTTAAATAGTTTTCGGGCATAGGTAATTATACTGGCTAGTTATTATTTTCTTTTTTTTTTTCTGGCTACATACACTATTACATTGTTCATTGTTTAATATTTTTGTGTAAGTGTATGCGTGTGTTTTTTTTTGTTAGTTATTTAGCTAGATGATAGTCTATCATTGTATAATTCTATTATTGTTTTGCCTGGTCGTCGAAGAACTATAAATTGGTGTTGCGTACTTGGTGAGCAATCATAAGTCAACAACTAAGCCACCAAGCGCGTGTTCGTGAGTGCAGTGCGCAGCCGTAAAACATTTTCGAAATATCCTACAAATCTGAATATAAAACTTCTTAACAAACATGAAGATTGCCATTATATTCGTTGCGCTATTTACCATCGCCGCCGCTGCACCCATCGATGATCCGTCACAAGCGCAAATTTTACGTTTGGATTCCGATGTGAAGCCTGATGGTTACTCATTCGCGTAAGTATTTGTCATATGTGATGATATCCGTGGCGTTAAGTTTTGTACTGAACTGAAAAAAAAAAAATAAATGTTTCTCTTGCAGTTTGGAAACAAGCGATGGCAAGACACACAATGAAGAAGGCCAATTGAAAAATATTGGCGCCGAAGATGAGACAATTGTTGTGCGTGGTTCCTATTCGTTCGTCGCCGACGATGGTCAAACCTACACCGTGAACTATATTGCCGATGAGAATGGTTTCCAACCAGAAGGTGCTCACTTGCCCAATGTGGGTATTCACTAAACAGTATACAGAGAAACTCCCCAAAAAACGGGAACGCTTCAACTGATTAGAAATCAAACAAATCATGGATAAGTGTATTAAATGGTCGATTGTACCTACTGCATAGATCAATCAAAGTGTCGTTTTTTTTATTTGTGTAATTTAAAGATTAGTATTAGTAAATAAATTCAAAAAATGTCAAATGCATCAGTATGAAAAATATAACAAAAAAAGCTAGCAAAATAATGTTTGAAAATATTTGTTCTTGGATTGTGCTTCACTTCGCAAACCCAACGTACAACCTGAAAATTCTATCAGGAAATAAGGTAGGAAGCAATAATAAAATGTATATCAGAGGGCCGTTTTTAAACAAAAACCCACTCCCTTTTATAGTTGAAACTATTTATTTTCTTAGTTATTCGCTCCTCAGTTTTTACAATAGGTTCCAACACGTGCCACCGGTTAAGTTTATTAACTCTCGGGAATTTTTTGTGCATTTCCAGGAGATATTTTTATCTAAACTAGACTGACCTTACTCTATTTGCACGATTTTTATATTTAAAAAATATTTTTATAATTACGAGCGCTTTTTTTGGATTCTATACATTTTTCTAGATATTTTTATCTACACTAGACTGACCTTACTCTATTTGCACGATTTTTATATTTGGATCATTAAACACACGTTGCATAAATATTTTTTTTCAAATATTTATCTACTTGCTTCCGATATTTAAGTGTCATTTATTTTTTTTTTTGTTACAAAATATTTTTTTTTCGTTTTAATTTTTCTACTAGTTCCGTAAAATTGCATTTTATTAAAAAAAAATATTTTTATAATTACGAGCGCTTTTTTTGGTTTCTATACATTTTTCAGAAAATAAAAGTAGATTTTTGAGTAAAATTTTTTAATTTTTTAAGTAAAATATATTATTCTGTTTGAATTTTCGTTTTTTAAATATAGTTATTTAGATAAAAGTCTTATTTGAAATAAGAAACTATTTTTCTTGAAAAAGTTTTTTAGACACATTTTTTAGTTAAATTTTTCAGAAATTATTTTTGTAAGAAATTAAAAAGAAAAAAAATGTTATTGTTCTATTTTTTATCTATTTGGATCATTTTAAATTTTCTTTCATCAAGTAATTATATATTTACATTTTTTTATCACAAATTATATTTATTACAATTTTAATTTTTTCTAACAGAAATAATCTCTATTACAGGATTTTAAAATTTTCATATTTTCATTTTATTTACATACAATTGATTTTTAGAAATTACTTCTTTGAGTTCTACTATTAAGTAATTACTGAGAAAATAAATTAAAATTTTTGAGTATAATTTTTTATTAAATACAAATTTAAAAACAAATAAGGTAGCTACTTATTTTTAAAAATAGTTTTCTATTAAATTTTTTAGATATTTTTTTAAATAAACTCTTTCCTCAAAAATATTTATTTTTTGGGATTTTTTTTTTGCTAATAAAGTAAATGTAATTTGTTTTGTACATAAAGTAATGGTCACCAAATAGCACGCAAATTCAAAATGACATTTTTCATGTTTTCATTATAAATATAGGTACTTAATTCGATTTATGATAGAAACCGTTTAAATACAAATTTCAAAGGATGCAAAATGTTTACAAAAATTAAAAAGAATTCAAAAATTGTTAATCAAAGTCTTAATATTTTTATTCAAAATATTTAGAAAATTTACAAGTAAATTTAAAGTTGTGTTCAAATATTTTATGGAAGAAAATGGGAAACACCCTTAGTAAATTTTTTTCTCAAAATCAGGGGAACTTTTTAGCATTTTGAAACTTGCGCTATTTAAACCAAACTGCCAAATCGAAAAATTCTGAAAAAAAAGTTTTAAATTTTTATTAAACTTTTTTGAAGTTTGTTAAATTTTAGTGAAAATTTTATAACTTTTGAAATTTAGATTTGTGTAAATCTGTTATAAGTACATAGGTGCAACTCTATTTTAGCTGAAAATTAATAAACTTAAGCTGCAAACAAAATCGTTTAGAATTCAATTGCATGTGACTACCACCGTAAATTTATATTATCAGTATTTTCGGAAGATACATTGAAATATTGAGCAAATGTAATTGAGGAATTGTAGGTCGAGTTTAACAATTCGAGAGTAATGAGGTAATATGATCAGAAAATTAAAATTAAAAAAAAAAGGATTGCATTGCATTTTCTCAATATCAAAAGATAAAGTATCTATTATTTAAGAGCCAATTACTATGCACATTTATTCTAGCCGGAATGATAAGTATTTCTAAAATTGCGGTTATTATTTTTTGCGATACAGTTTAAATATGATTTATTGAATTAAAAAAATAAATGTTGAAATCAAATTAAGAATGTTCGATTGCTGGCAATTTGGGCAGATGTTCACCGGTAGGCTGGAAGCCGTTTTCATCCGCTACATAATTAACCGAATATTGTTTGCCATCATGTTCGTCCTTGTAGCTGAAAGTGCCGTGCACCACAATGGCGGGATGTTCGCTATCCGCATCCTTGATAACGCCCTCTTCGTGTCTGCTGGTGCCATCGCTAGTCTCCAAACTACATACATACAAACATTCAAAGTAGAAAAAAAAACAAAGCAGTCACAAGGAAATTAATTCAAAGCATTTCGTTTGCTTTATGCCGTTTTCATTCAAATACTCACTCGAAAGTGTAATGGTCCGGTTGAACATCCGATTCAGATTTTATTATCTCAACATCAGGACGAGCTAAAGCCAATGCTAAAACAGCAGCAAGCACAATAACGAACTTCATATTGCTTATACTATGTATGTATTTGTTTTGACAATTGGAATGCTTTGCAAACTTGGTGAAAGCTGAGCACTTTGTGAATGCATTTCAAAATGTCTGCAGTCTATTTATACAAAAATTTCTGGACACTAACTAAATTAGTATTTAGAATGCAAGCGCGTGCGTATAAGTCATTTATATGAGTTGTGATAAACTTTGATTGTTTGTCAAATTAATCTTGCATTTGTTGTTAATTGAATTAATACATTTCTTATTTACTTCAAAACTTGTTCTTTCCTCTAAAAATTGTAATTTAATTGCATTGAAAGCTTAGCAAATATTCAACGGTTTTAACTTCTTTTTGCATAAAAAGATACAAACAAAATTTAAATGAATTTGGCATTGATCGGTATTTATTTAGTAAGGTTTTTTCTTTATTTGGAGTGTGCCATTGCACTATGTGAAGTTTGGAAAATTTTCGTAACAAAAGTTAAGTTTCATTAGGGTTGTAATTTGATTGTTGTTATTTAAACACTTAACCCTATCGAACCTGCTGGTACACCGTATGTACCACCAAATGTTTATAATGGACTAAATCCTAAAACTCATATTCAAACTGAATAAAAATTGTACCAAAGCAGGCCTTTTAGTTTGTCTAAAGGTACAAATAAAAATGGAATCGTTTGCTCTTGCATTATACGCTCAGTATTGAGTTAAACCGCGAAGGGTTCGAAGACGTTTTTGGTTTTTGACTAATATTCTTGAAAAAACAAAGTGCAAAGTTAAAAAAATTTATGAAAATTGATGATATTTATTGTATTTACAAGTGTAAGTAAAGTTAATGAAACAGTTATGTAGATTTGCTTGTGTATGTGGAGATTTAATAAGCTGGTACTTATACGTACCAGTAGTCCATTACACTGGTATATATATGTACCAGTAGTGCCTGTCTACAATAACTTAGTATCCTCACCTCTTTCTTTTATAAAGAAATATCATGTCAAAAAAAATGAACACAGATGAAAGAACCAAACTGCTGATTGATGTAATACTTGATTTAGATGACGGTGGTACAGGTACTGATTTTCAAGCGGAAGTGGTGATAACTAAGAACCGGAATTGGGTTTGCTCGGCGAATAATCTAGTTTATCTTCATCGTTAAATAGTGAATGGTCAGATGGTAAAAGCACAATTGCACCGAATGAATTATATGGATCCAATCAAGCACGAGAAGAGAATGAGGATCACATCTCATCAAATTTTAGATTGTGGTCTTCTCCTGAATAACATTTTATACCTAAACATATTATAAGTGATTATCGTGGGTGTCCAGAAATTCCTCGTACCTCTTCACAATTCGAAATTTTTCAAAAGTTGTTTCCTCAAAACCTGTGCATGTCTTTAGCACAATGTACAAATTTACCCTTTTCTGAATTTAGAACCGCAAAAAAACGACCAAATATATTAAAAACTGACGTTAGGGAAATTTACACTATGCCGTTCTGTATGTTTGTTATGGCTTATAATAAGCTGCCAGCATTGAGACATTATTGCTCAAATCATACTTCTATGAGTAATACTACTATTAAGACTGCCTATCTCGCGACCGCTATAAATTTTTGGTATAAAAATTATATCT
Organism: Philophylla caesio; assembly: GCA_963971545.1. Lineage (NCBI taxonomy): Eukaryota > Metazoa > Arthropoda > Insecta > Diptera > Tephritidae > Philophylla > Philophylla caesio. The sequence goes on along the minus strand of OZ020608.1, from coordinate 95,701,267 downwards.
TGCATCTTCTCAATTGTAGTCAAACCTATTATATCGACGACGTTGTGGAGTGTTTGAAAAGTACATTTCAAAAATATCGGCAGGATAACATTAGGCAGAGTATAGATGAATCAATGACTAAGTTTAAAGGAAAGTCATAGAACTTAGCAATTGCCATAGACCGACAGTGAGCATAGTCAATAAAACCATTAAATATGGTAAAAAAATAGCAGTGCCATGTCCATGCTCTATACAATTTTACAGATAATGATTGGGTGGAGTAGATCGCGCCGATCTAATAGCAGGAATTTATGACTATGATCGCAAATCAACGAAAAGGTGGAAAAAAAGTTTTCTACCGCCTTGTAATGTTTTCTGCTGTGAATGCTTGGATAATTTATAGCGACCTCCGAAGAAACAAAACTCCAATTTTTGAAGTCATAATAGTACTAGCGGAGTCATCAGCAGGTTGTTTATTTCAACGATAGAGGGAACTGAGCAACGTATCTTTGCATTTTCCAATTCCAATAGAAACTCGAAGACGTGGCGCAAATTGCGCACAGAACAAAAGACAAACCAGAACAAAACAAATTTAACAGCAATGTACCACTTTGCAGGTTGTGCTTAGCTACAAATCACACTTAAAATAAATGAAATTTATTAATATTTTTTAAAAGTTTAGAGGTATACATTTATTTTTAAAACTTTTTCCTGGAAATGAAATATCTTTTTTTTTTTAATTTACATTTTTCAATAAATAATAAAAAAAATTGGTATGCAAATTGTTCTTTTATTATTTGTAAGTTGAGTACTGCTGGTACACATGCTGTACCACACAAATGTACTGATGGTACAATGTTGTACCAGCCCCTCCACAGCCCCCAATTATAAAAATGAGAAATATTTGAATGCAAATCATCTAATTATTTGCAACATAATTAGTTGAAACTAGTTAAATTATGCTTACTTAACAGGCTGAATGCCGGTTCGAAAGGGTTAAAGAAATTTTTTCCGAAGATTCTGCGCGTTTTCTTCCATACAGTATGGGTATAGAAAAAAAACTAGCAAAAGTCTTGCCGAAAAAAATTATAAAATTCATTGTCAAATTAAGTATTAATAAATCAATGCAAATAAAATTCGTAAATTAAAAAAAAAACCAAAAATAAGTGAATGTTACCAAGTGATTATTTATATCATCATACAATAAAAAAACAAATAAGTAAAAATAATGAAAATAATTAAAGTATTAATCATTAATAAAAAAAATAATAATTCAAAATAATTATATAAATCATGAAAAAAAAAAAATTATTTTGAAACAAACAATGGTATTTAATCACTATACTTTTACAAAAAGTAATACATGTTCAAGCTTGTAAGTTGATTTTTGTACTTTCCAATGCAATATGTAGAATTTTGACCAATTTTTACAATTACATATGTTTATACAAATGTACATATATGAATATATGTATGTATGTAAATGAGATTAGAGAAAAATTACTAAATTCACATACATACATAAATCTGTACCAACAAATTTGAAAAATTTATTTTTAAAAAAATTATTGAATGCTCTATGACAAAAAGTTACTAAACTTGAACTTTTTTATGAAAGGGGGGAATTATTTTTTAAAGTTCTGACGTTCTTCTATCGTTTGATACCCAATTTTTGAAATCAAACACTTTTTAGATTTTAGCTATTTTTTTACTTTGAGGACCTTTTCAAAAGAAAAATTCTGAGGAGAAGAACAAAAACCGCAAATTTGTTACCATTTTAAATAGTTCAAGTTTATTTCCATGTTATGATTAAATTTTTTGTAATTATAAAAATTGTCTTTCTTTTGGTGAAAAATAAGTGGCAATGTCAATAAAAACTTTTTTTTTATAAAAGGTTTTTTAATATCTTTTTCAAATTGACTTTGGACATTAATTCACATTATTTTTATAAAAAATAAATGGCAACACTCAGATATTTTTTCCCTAAGCATCTTTGCTGGTATATCTAGGTGTACAGTCATCTCGAAATCGAAAAACCTGGCCAATGGCCAAAATGATTATATTTTACGTTGGTTTTTGAGTTGATTGCTAGTTTCGATTTCAGTTTTGAGAAAAATCAAATGGATTCTTTTACTTCCAATTTGCTCTTAACAGTGATTTCGAGCCTGATAACTTCTTTGAGATATTAAAAAATTATAAATTTTTTTTATAAATTTAAAACATATATACAATACACAATCCAAACAAAACCAGCGAATTAAAGTTTCAAATGTTACACAAAATTTATAAAGAATTAACGAATATTTACAAAAATTTAGTTAGAACCTCGGGAAATTCACATATTTTTCGAATTTTTTTTAAATGATCTCGCAGTAAGAGAAAAACTGTTTCACATCAAAGCCTCAAAATAAATAAATGCTATCACATTTTTCTCATTCAAGCAATTATATCTATAATGAATTTTTTTGCTTATCAGCTATGCGAATCTGGCAGAAAATTAAAAAAAAGTTTAAACATTTCAAAATTGCAATTAATATTTATTCGTTATAAAAAATTCTTATAGTCACAACCGTTAGCTTCCATATAACAATTCAATTTACATATTTACTTATGCGGCTGGGGCAATTGGCAAGTGAGCGCCTTGGGGTTGGAAACCGTTCTCGTCAGCAACATAGTTAACAGTGAATTTCTCGCCAGACTTCTCATCTGTCCACGAGTAGCTGCCGTGAACAACGATACCTTCATGATCTGAGCCAGCATCCTTCAGTTGACCATCAGAGACGTGTTGGGTTCCATCACTTGTTTCGAAATCGAATTTGTAGCTCTCGGGTTGAACATCGGAGCCCTGATGAACGATAGAGACGTCGGGGCGGGCGAAGGCAACAGCCAAGAAGCAGGCGAAGATGATGGCGACTTTCATGGTGACTGGCTTGGTTAAGGTTTTAGCTGTGTTACTGTGATAAACGTTGTCAACTAAGTGGATAACTTTCTCAAATCACGTTGATATTTTATATCATTTCCAATGCAAGCATTTCTATAATCACATCTAACAAATTTTAAACTCTCTGCTTAATTAAATCAGGTTCATGATTATTCCTTGCGAATCGTTCCCGAAAGGTTGCATAAGCTGCATATTGATGTGAAATACTTGCACTGCAAGAACACAAATTTCCAGTTCCGCTATGTTATTTCGATATAATCTCTTTTCAAATGTTATTAAATTTATGCAAACGATGAAATTGTCTTCATAAACAATTTTGTATTTCATTTACCGTTAGATTTAAGTATTATATTATGCAAATTATTTGATACAAATTGTGCTAAAATTTTTTGGCGCAAATATGTACATATACACACAATCATTTCGGTATATGCAAGTAATTATAAAATGTTTAAAGCACGACTAACGGAAATGTTTATTTTTCTTTTTTGATTTCATAAAAATAAGTATATATATATTAAAATAAAAAAAACAATGCGCTTAAGGACGTTTCACACATTTCTAACATATTAACATATAGTAGTTTGAAAGAAATACTAATTATTGCAATTGAAATATTCTCTTAATATAATAAAAAAAAAATTGTTTTAGTGCTAGTTCTTTTGTAGAGCCTCTATATATCATAAAAATTATTATATATATATATATTTTGTTCACAAATTATAGCAGATTTTGTCACTTTATTTTCCTTCTAATTAATTAAAATAATTTTTCATGTAAAGAATGGTTCATTTTTTAAGAAAACCCATAAACACCAATATTTAAACTATTTACAAATTGTACAATGTTTTTTTCGCTTTAATAATAATAATCCCAACGGTTTTTACCCTCCATTCCCGCCCGACCGACGCGAGGGGCGCATCCGCATGACGCACGGATTTAAATGTTTTTTTTTGCATATGCAGTGCCGAGTCATGAAAGGCAGGAGTTTGTTGGGTATCGAGACTCTAAAACTATTCAGCTACAGAATCAAATCAGCTGATTTTAAATTTAAATTATTTTAGATAGTAAAAATTGTTTTAAAGCGTAATTGTGTATGTAATCTATCATCTATTGAGAGTACAAAGTATAGTATTCTTTATGTAAAAAAGTGATTCGGAAATATCAAAAGAACCGGAATGAAAGTTAAAGTCCTGGCATAAACCACGGAGTGGCTCGTTTAATTCGAAATTTTTTTTGCAAGGTTTCAGAAAAAGAGGCCGAAAATGCCTGAAAATTCAAAATTTTTATCGAACTTTTTACAAAAAGTTTTAAGTGGGAGAAAGTACCAGTTTTAAGTGTCTACAAGTTATCACTGATTTTTAACAATTTTTTTACTGGCCGGTTTCTCCAAAAAATGCAAAATTGCGATTATTTTTTATACGGAAGAAGTTATATAATTGAAGATTAATAAATTGAGCAAATGTTTCAATATGTGTTTGTGCTATAATTTTTGAACTGAAAGTATAATAGTGATTTAGTGCATATGTATGTATATCATATTGCTTAAGATTTGTTAGATTTTCTCTTTCAAATTGCAGTTTGCATATTGATCTTGCCTCACAATTAGAGGGATCAAAAGCTTACACCGCCTTCAATTAGTTGAAGATTCTTATGAAAAGCTTTCTCCTGGACATACATAAGTTGCAGAAAATTTGAAATAAGTTCGCCGCGGCAGACGGCGCACAGTGGAGTATTTGACACAAAAAGCTGGCTAAAACTATTTTAGGTATTTCTTCAAATAAAAGTCTGAATATTTTTTACTAAATAAGTAGCATCTAAAAATCATGTGCTAAAAGTTTTAGGGGTTTTGTGCCCCCATCCCTCTACAAAAATCACCATGGAATATATTTTTAAAATATTTTCTCTTAAATTCGAAAGGGAACCAATTTTGCTTGAAAACCCTTATTTAAACTTTTTCCATGGGCGTTCTCTTTCAATATATTTCGGAGGTTTAAAGTAAAAGTTTTTTTTCAATATTTTTTATTTTTTTTGATTTTGTCAATATTTGTTGAAGGAAAATGAAAAGATGTTTTTTTGCTTTTACTATTGGTTGATTACAAACAACATTATAACAATGCGCTCATACAAATAATAAAAAATACAAATTAGGCTTCATCATCACTTTCAAATCGGACAGTTGGTGATACCATGAAATCAAGAGCTTCCTGCGACACAGCCGGTTTCTTTTTACTAAATCTGGGTCGTATGCTACTAAAATAGGGATCAGAAGTGAGGAGTAGCCTATTCAAAACATCTTCCAAGCACTCCTTTCTTGACTGCTGCATGTCATGTATTAATTTCGCTGCATCAATATTTCCTACGGCACGATTGCTCATTTCCGCGGCATAGGTGAGCTGATCAAACGGTACGTTTTTTCTAATCTCCATTGTTTTACGCCGTTTTGTCCCTTTACTGCAATCAACAAACTCTTTACTTGGTCGACCCTTTGAAGTTGCCGCTTGCGGTGCACAAGGTAGCTCTACTGTTTCCTGTAGCCATTCACTGTTGTTTTCTAAGAATCTACTTTCTGTACTCTTACATGCCTGCCAGTGACGTTTGTACACGATTTTGAAGCTGTTTATAACTTTATGAAATTCTTCAGTTTTCGAAGGTGGGCACTTTGTCAGAGCCAACAATTTATCTTCCAAGTCCGATAGTTTACAATCAAAATGTTTCTGAGTGCTTGCCCTGACAATGTCATGCAGAAACTTTTGCGTGAAACCTTTGATTGTATTTCCAGACCCTAAAACAACAGATCAAATATTTCCATTCAAATAAAGTCAATTTACATTTTATTTTTTTTTAACTTCCAGTGGACTGTTTGGGAAAACTTTACTTGTTTGAATTAAAAGTAGAGAGTCTACAGATTAATAAAATATAATATTGGTACGGTACAAGTTAGTACAACTATTTCAAAAATACTAGTCAAGTTGAATTATGTAAAAAGAAATCGCCATAATTCAGTATGATTTTTAAATACAATACTGGGCAAATAATAAAGTAATGAGAGCTAAAAATGTATTCTATATATAGTACATACCTTGATTTTCAAGATCCATCACAATTTTTTCCACGAAATGATTTTTAAAATATCAAAAACTTATTTTGAAATCAAGGCACATCAAATAGGTAGCCGCAGCAAACTTTTTTTTTGAACTTTTTTCATATTTTATTTTAATTTGAATTGTCAAATTTTGAATTTCGTTGTGATAAGAATGCTTTCAGTACAATTCAAGGTAGTTGATAAAATATTTTTGAAATTTTAGATTTTAAAAGCAAAAACAAAATATACAGAGCTCAAATTTTTTTTTTTCAAATTTTCTACTGCTGCTACCTATTGAATGTGCCTTGTTTTGAAATAAAAAGAAAAAATACGCTGCCGATAACTATGACGACCGTATAATAAGAATGCTATGTTTCGGCTGGCCCTGCTGTGACTCAGTCAACGCTTTGCAGGTACTGTGACTGTAATTCGATGCGGAATTCAATTACCTGGCTGGGGGACTATTTTTATTAGTATATCTAAACAATGGGGTTTTCGATTTATGGCCATATTTTAGAGTCCAATACTCCACCGTGCGGCGTTTGAACTCCTGTTATAGCGTTCAAGGCACGAAAGCCTGAGATGGCTGTGCACTTCTCTCAGTGCTTTCCTATACATATTTAGTCTGGCCTTGTGGCAACTGTCTGTTGTAAATTGTATATCTCATTTACTTTATTTTTATTAATGACACTATATTCATAAATAGCTCAGTGTTTGTCCGAGCTTATCCTACCACTTGTAATATGTACCACAAATGAATGGACCTACAGTTTTGTGTCGACTCCGAACGGCAGATGTATTTTGTGAGTACGGTTTTCATGGCAGAAATACAGAAATATCATCAGAGGTTTGTCGGTGCCTGCCCATGGATGACCGCGAATAGAAAAAAACTTTCTCTTTGATTAAGATTTTAATTACCCTTGCTGAGACTCGAACCTCCAACTCTGGCACATATCGAGCTATAGCACGCACCGCTACCCACTCGACCACAGCGACCATTCCTTGTAAGAAAATTTTAAGCGAAGTATCAGATTGTATCACGTGTTTTGAAAACGTTTACAACTTTGCCAGTGCAGTCATACTTTACCAATTTCATGCATAATAAAAACAGTGTTCTAATAAAAAGCTGGTGGTAAATTTGGTTTTTTAATATATTTATACTAAATATAGATTGTCATTTGCTGGAGCTTAGAAAACAGCAAGAAAAAAGTTCATGAAGCAAGTCTGTTTTTTGAGAGATAATACCAAATATCTAATAATGGTGCTTCTGAGCATAGTAGAAGAATGTTTGATGTAACGGGGAAGAAATTGAATACGACGTATCGCGATGAACGCTTTAAGGACTTTTTGTAGCTTCTCCATCTCATATCTGATAAAGTATTGCTTGTAATCGCCGGACTGATTCCAGTTAAAATTCTCACTCAGGATATGAAAATAATATGTATTCGTTTATCCGAAAGCACGATTAGTGGCCGTTGTGGTCGACTGTGTTGCGGTGCGTGCTATATTTCGATATGCCGCTGAGGTCTGGTATCGAATCTTAGCCAGGGCAAATAAAATCTAAATCATAGAAAAAGTTTTTTTTTTTCTAGAGGCAATCACTCCTCGGCAGACAGTGGCAAAATTTCGATGGTAATTTTGCGCTATGCTGGTATAGCAGTAGTCCAGAGAGTCTTCTTGTTAAGACCACAAATTCAGAAAAAGTTCATTAAAAATCATCACCGTAACTCTAGGCAGCCAGTTCAAATTTTACCCAAAGTTGGATATAACTTAGAATAAGAAATCCTTCTAGAGAAGACTAAAGAGCTCAAGTATGCTGGCCACCCAGGTTAAAAAATCGATAATTTCATAGTGTTTGTTAATATAGCCGAGCTTTTGAGATATATATTTATGCTGACTAGTTGTGACAATAGTCGCGCGATGAATTTTGTCAAAGACGTGGGAATGGACTGTTATTGTATGACATTACCAAATTAATCAAAGATTTCATAAGAAACTCTGAAGCTCTGACTCGATGCTACTACCGTTCCTTAGCGTTTTCCGAGGAACGATAGAGATTATTTAAAATATATTGCAAAAAGGTAATGAAGGTAAAATGTAATGACAGTATAATTTCCCCGAACCGACAATAATGACATTCCACAGGATAAATCCTCCCAAAGCAAGCAAAGAGCACGCACGGAGCTTGGCAATTGGCATACTGGGATGAAAGTTATGGGACTTACACAGTAAAGTGGGTTAACGTATGACCACATTTAATTTAAAAAAGTAGCTAAAATTTACATTTCAAAGTTGCAATAAATTTATTTTTATAAAAAACACCATAAATTAATTAAGAAATCAGTTTATTTAAGCAGATGGGGCCACAGGCAAGTGAGCGCCTTGTGGTTGGAAACCATTCTCGTCAGCAACATAGTTAACAGTGAATTTTTCGCCAGTCTTCTCATCTGTCCACGAGAAGCTGCCGTGAACAACAATGGTTTCATGATCTGAGCCAACATCCTTCAATTGTCCATCAGATGAGTGTTGGGTTCCATCGCTTGTTGCGAAATCGAATTTGTAGCTCTCGGGTTGAACATCGGAATCCTGACGGATGATGGAGGTTTCGGGGCGAGCGAAGGCAACAGCCAAGAGGCAGGCGAAGATGATGGCGGATTTCATGATGACTAGATTAGTTAAGTATTAAACTATGTTGCTACGATAAAAGCTGCCAAATAAATGGATACTTGTACCATCGCACTGGGCTTTTTTATATTATTTGCGATGCAACCGAATTTTAATCTGGTATTCGCAAAATTAAGACTAAAATATAAACCAATTTTTATAAGCATATGCGAGTATATGCAAAACAAGAAATCCAATTATATAAGGCAAATACTAAGCCATACGTGCACACATAATTTACATGTGTACATACATATGTGTTTTCGTATTCCTCAATTATTATTTCTTTCTTTGCCAACAACTTCTTAATGGAAATTTGGGTTTGCACTCTTATTTGAAGCCATTAAGCAAAATTTTAATACCAATTATGACACTGAATGTGTTTAGAAATTATCTTATTAAACAGGTTCTACTTTTTATCTTCGGATATTTTTAAGAGAATCGTCCGAAGAAACTTTGAAATATTCAACGGTGAATCGCCGCGTCTACTGCAATTACATGCAATGCTTTAAATGTTAGATATTTGACATACTTTAAAGAAAAATAATGTATGTTTTAAGAATTCTTCTTTTACAACATGAAGAAAAATATAATTAAAGAACTACATAGATCCTGTTAATAAAAAAAAAAAAAAAAACCTATTTGGAACCCTCGTAGACCTTACAAAAATTTGCATCAGATAATTATTGTCCATTTAAATTCATATTTTTAATTTAAAATTGAAAAGAATGTACGAACTAGAAATTTAATTAGAACACAAGTATATCAAGTCATAGACAAACTGGAAACTCGGTTATTATATAGCCAAAAATAAAACGACAATGCACATGTTCTAGTTAAAGCGAGTATAAAAGAGAGTGCAATATTTGCTTTCACATCCACTAAGTTTCTAACAACAACAGTAGAACAACACACAACGTAAAATGAAAACCGCCACCATTATCTTTGCCTGCCTTTTGGCCGTTGCCTTCGCTCGTCCTGGTACCGATGTCTCGATCATCAAATCAGAATCCGATGTTGGACCTGAAAGCTATACCTACAATTTGGAGACCAGCGATGGTACCAAGAAGGACGAAGATGGCAAATTGAAGGATGTTGGTACCGATCATGAAGCCATCGTCGTTCACGGCAGCTACTCGTGGACAGATGAGAAGACTGGCGAGAAGTTCACTGTCAACTATGTTGCTGACGAGAACGGTTTCCAACCACAAGGCGCTCATTTGCCAGTGGCCCCAACTGCTTAAGTTAATTTGATTTGCGTGAATTTATTTAAATGTTTTATTTTAATAAATCATTGTGTGTTAGCTACTGATAGAAAAAAAAGTAAGAAAGTGTTTTATTTAAAAAAATATTTTGAGTGCAGTAAAATAAGAAGAATATTGTCAAAGGGAAAACTGTATTAAGATAACACTCAGGAATAAAAAGACCCTTACACTGTAATTCAACTCTAAAGGTTATGTTTTCAGTGTCAGATTAAAATTATCACGTTAACTTTCGTAATGTTTAACTTCTGGATAACTAACTTTAAATCACAGGCATTTTTAATCGTAATTTTTAATCATGAAAAACAGGCTCTTAATATTGAAACTTTGTTCATAATCAAAAGATGGTAGCCTAAAGGAGTTTCAAGAACTTATTGCAAAATCTACACTCTTTCAAGAAAACAAATTTATATTGTTTTTAATATTCCATTGTGCTACATATCGTTTTTCGAAAAATATATGTCTGTATTTCAAATATTTTCAAAAAGCTATGAAGTAAAAAAAAAACTATTGGAGGTAAAAAAGCTTGGGCAATCGTTAAAAGTTATTGACATTCTCGCCTAACTGAAATTCGAAAAGGAATGCTGTGAAGAATAGTTTAGATAGCAAAGAAACTCTAGTGGCGATTTTGGCAAAAGGAAAAAGGCATTCAAGAAGAGGAAATTGTTAGAAAGTTGTATTGAGTGAGCGATTAACAAAAAGGTTAAATTGGTTAAAAAGTCATATCTTATAAACTAATCAATAAGTATTTTATTTAAACTCTAGAAGCCAATTCACCCGTGCTAAGATCAATAAGATACCTCAAAGATATTGCGATTGGAACTAAATGCCCGTGGTTATGCTTCTACCGCTTTGATTATTGTGGTTTTTTCCTTATACTTTTTTTAAACAACCAATCGGCGTTAAAGACCTAACCGTGTACGATATCTAATGGATTTTAACGCAAAGTTTAAGGTCTGATCCACCAAAAAATAAAAAAGGTCTAATGTAAGTAGTCTTTAATGAGTTATTAGTTACACTAACAGGCCTGTTCTGCATTTCGATTTCGATAAATTTGGTCGGAACCGGAATGTATTTATCCTGTCTCCTCGATATGTGTTTAGTTTCTTTAGTTCTATGAGGATCAGAATTTATACTTTTCTTTTCTGAGAATCAGTGCCGATACTTTGAAACAAAAAAAAAAGCTGGCTTTTGATATGTAGCAATATTATCTATTCCGACTTAGACCACATCGAAATGCCTTTAAATAATATTTATCAGAAGTGCTAAGCCTTATTCATAAATCATATGCAAAATTCGATTAACCAAATATTTTTCTAGTACACACATATCCTTTTACTCTAATAAAAGGAAGTGGATATGCATAAAACCGACCTTTTACTTTAAATGTAGAGCATATCCTTCCAAAGAGCTGAGGTCTGTAAGAGACTTACATATATGGGAATTTAAAAGTTGATGTATCCGCTTTCCAACGGTAAAGCTTATGTTGCGATTTATAACGTCCAAACGAGAGATTTTTGCAGTGGTTCGCGAATTTTTTTTTATATTTTTTTTTTTTATTTTATTTAATTTTTTCAGTCAATTGAACAATAAATTCTTACTGACTATAAGACAAAATGACTTAAGACTAATTGAAGTAAGTATACAATAAACTATGTACTGCTCCACAAGATAAGGACGGTTCGTAGTTTTGAACATCATTTAGTTCCGAAAGAGTCCTCATTAAGGGAGCATACTTTGCATAGTTAGATTTTGTAAACCCGAGGTAAAAGACTGGAACACTGCGTAGACTACGCATAGGAACATTAAAAGTTATTCTTTCTAAGAGGTTAGGGCAGTCAACTAAACCACACAAGAGCTTGGTAACAAAAGAACAAGCAAGATAAGCATATCTGTTATTAAGAGCTGCGTGTGAAGGAACTTGTCAATGTGCTTTGTCATCTGACCATAGAAAGAAGGTTTTTTGAGATATGACAGTGATCGTTGATGTTAAACATGTATCAGTGACAAGCATGGTGTTAACCAAACTGCGGTGGCTGGGCTTATGAATGCGGTAGTTAGCAGTACGACTGCTTTGCAAATAATTGGATCAAGCCTTCTAATACCAATAGCAAAGTGATGAAAGAATTGAGCATTATACGTTTCTGACATTTATTGCTGTAACCAATTGTCCTAACATAAGAATATCGAAACGTTGTGAATGTGACTACATCAACCCAAAAGTAAACCTTGTCTGAATGATCAAGTATTCGTCGACGTTGATTCGTCTGATTGCGTACATAGCTCGAGTATACAGAAATATTTTCTAATGCACCTCGAATTTGAAAAAATGGAACGCTCTTTTGAGCTTGGAGGATATCTGCAAAAGAAATGCTTAAACTTAAATCACAACCTCAAACTTCTTCTAAGTACTACTAAGAAGGATATTCTTCAGAAAGTGACAATATTTTCAAGTATAATTAAGTTTATATCAGTATGCTCAGAGGTCTCGGAATACATATATGTATACGTAACATGAAAAAGTCGCAATTCGATTTTTTATTACGAGTACTTCGAATTGTGATGTTATGTATCCCTCATTAATATATTAAAAAACTTTGTTTTCCTTGAATTTCTTAGTTCATTTTTATCAACAGCTAACACACAATGATTTATTAAAATAAAACATTTAAATAAATTCACGCAAATCAAATTAACTTAAGCAGTTGGGGCCGCTGGCAAATGAGCGCCTTGTGGTTGGAAACCGTTCTCGTCAGCAACATAGTTGACAGTGAACTTCTCGCCAGTCTTCTCATCTGTCCACGAGTAGCTGCCGTGAACGACGATGGCTTCATGATCGGTACCAACATCCTTCAGTTTGCCATCTTCGTCCTTCTTGGTACCATCGCTGGTCTCCAAATTGTAGGTGTAGCTTTCGGGTCCAACATCGGATTCTGATTTGATGATCGAGACATCGGAACCAGGACGAGCGAAGGCAACGGCCAAAAGGCAGGCGAAGATAATGGTGGCGGCTTTCATTTTGCGTTGTGTGTTGTTCTACTGTTGTTGTTAGAAACTTAGTGGATGTAAAAGCAAAGATTGCACTCTTTTTTATACTCGCTTTAACTAGAACATGTGCATTGTCGTTTTATTTTTGGCTATATAATTGTCGAGTTTCCAGTTTTTCTTTCTTGATATTCTTGTGTTATATATTTGCAAATTTTTGCTTGCATGTTTTTAAAATGCAAATTTAAAAATTATGAAATAAGATGTTCGAATATGTGCTATGATTAACTAAATTGATATGAAGTCAAAATTATGATTGCATTGATTAGAAATGAATTAAAACATTTTACAATTACATAAACCATCACAGTTTTTTAATTTATGTAAGTTCCATCTCAGGCGCGGATCCAAACGGAAAAGTTTTATGGTCGTTTGATTTGTGTTGACACTTATGCAGATAAGATTGATAGCTAATTCAAACGTTTTTGAGAACGACATTGTGTCGGAAGCAACTTCTTCCTTAATTCAACTAAGGCTTGCTTGGTTTAAATATATTATATTCATTAAGCGACTACGTTTTTGAAATTCTGCGCAACTTGATAAATGGTGCACATCGTTTGCTTCAAATTACTTCAAAAAGGATTGTGATTTGAACACATACGTGACATATGCAACAAATATGTAATTATTATAACAATATATATTAATTTGATTCAATTCCAATCATTGGATCATGAGGAAGTTAACGATTAACCTGAATTATATTGAGCACATAAACATTGAGGTGGGTTTTTATTTGTTATAATATTCTTGTTACACGTAACATTTAGGTCTTCTAAAATTCTTATAATTTTTTTAAATTAGGCTTTATGAATTAGAATTGACTTTAATAAAATTTTGAATTTAAAATTTTAATGCGCGCATAAAAATAAATTCGGATTTTAAGAAATTAACATGCGTTTAATTTTTATTAATTTCTTCGTGCGCCTTGAATTAAGTTGCGCCCTATTTTTATTCATTAATGGTACACTTTCGAAAGCATTTTTCGTCAAGCAAAAGTTTCTTATAGAAATATTTTGCCATAGTTACATAGTTAGTATAAAGTTTTTGGTTCGTTAATTAATAGTACAAAGACACACAGTGAATACCGAATGTGAACCACGACCGAATATCGACTAATAGGAAATGCGCGGTTCATGACATATTAAGGGCATTCACAAGGTGTCGTAAAATATCGTAAAGTTGTGAAGTCATACAAATTTTCCGCAGCTCAGAATACATTTTTTTGTTTTTGTTAGATTTCACAGAAATAGAATGACATCTTGGAATTTTTCAAATTTCATGACTTTACGACAATACAACTGTTACGATACCTTATGTATCCCCTTATTGTATAAGATTTATAGAAAAATAATTTTAATGACTTAAAACAATATGTTATGCCTATGCCTCAATTCTGATATTAAATTTAACGTTAAATCTTTCGAGATTTATCATACAAAATTAAATCTTGTTATGCTGTAGATATAAGTTAAATTTTCAATTACTTAATCTTCAAAAATATATACAATATACTCGGTATCAAAAATTTTATATTTTTTTTTTACATTTTATATTTTAACATTTACCTATACGAGTATATGCATATTTTTTATTTTCATTTACATATGCCGTATAATTAAAACTTGTGAGGGAAACATATTATTATGTATTAATAGGAATATATTGCTTCACATGGAAACGAAGTTATTACTTGATAAAATCTTTTGCTTAAGTTCTTTTGACAAAAAATGGGAAGTAGTCTTTTTTAAATAATAGTCTTGAAAATCTGGTTACGAGTGCTAATATCATCTTATCAAACAATTTGTAAGAAAGTGAATCTGAGATACGGTTCGGGTTAAGTTGTTTAACCGGCTAAGAAAATATATTTTTTTATGCACATATTTATATATATGTATAATTATATACTTCAGAAAAATACTTATTTCAAATACAAATACGAGAACGAACCGGTCATTATAAAATAAGTACTAAATTGCTTAGTCTAAATTAGGCGTTTAAACAAATACACACATATGTATTTGTGTTAACTGAAATTGAAATATAACGAATTGGGATTAAGTCAACTACACATTGTATCTGTAGATATATGTGTACGTGTGTGAGTGTGTATGTTAAACGAGTCAATGAAAGTGTTTATATTTCTGTAGCTCATGAATTATTAAAAAAAACCGGCAAAAATTTGTATATGTATGTATGTGCATACACAGTACGGCTAAAAGAATAGAAGAATTTGATATAAGCTAGTCCAATGTCAAAAACTTGATGGCAATTAAGATAGTACACAATTTTTAAGACATAAAAGCAACACACGTAGCAAACAATGGAATTTCATATGTACGAGGTGTGTTCAAAAAGTAAGGTGACTTTTTAAATTTGGCGGGCGAAGCACTCGTACGTTCGATTCTCGATTTTTTGTTGTTGTTGTGTTGTTATACATGTCTCGAACGTATGTTTACAGTTTCAAATACATAGCACGTAATTTGTTGTGCTCGGCAATTTAATATGATTATAATAAAATGGAGCAAAGAATTTGCATCAAATTTTGTGAGAAAAATGGAATCAAGTGTTTAAGAGCGTACGATAAGTCTGTTCTAAGTAAAAAAATGTTTACAAGTGGTTCAAACTCTTCTAAGATGGCCGAGAAGATGCCGACGCCTTACCTTACTCTGGACGCCCCATCATATCAACAACAGAAGATATCGTCGAAGGTGTGAAGAAAATTGTTTTTGAAAATCGGCGAATTATGTGGATTATGGAAGTTTTGGACATAAGACGTGTGTCAGCGAAGTTTTTGTTCCGAAACAACTGAATTTTTATCCGAAGCACCGTCGCATGGGCATCGCACAGGAGCTCTTGAATGACATCAGTGATGATCCTGATTGACTCAAAAGGGTCATAACTGGTGACGAGTCATGGGTATATGGTTATCATGTCGAAACCAAAGCCCTTTCGTCTCAAGGGAGGCACCCAGGAGAGCTTAGGCCAAAAAATGCACCGCATCATTTAGAGGAGCTCAAGGCCATACCAAAAAGTGCTAATGCGAATTGTTTTGATGATTGGAAAAACAGGTGGCACAAGAGCATTGTATCTGAGGGGGCTTACTTTGAAGGGAACATTATAAATATTAATGAATAAATATATATTTTTTCATAAAAATATAAAGTCACCTTACTTTTTGAACACTCCTCGTATTTTTATATGCTCGAATACACCTACATATATACTTGATATTTGTGAAGTGGCTGCTTAGAACTCGTCTTTTAATTAGCAATATGCTTGCTTAAATTTTAACTAGAAGCTGCGCATGTTAATGTTGTACTTTATAATAAAGAGGATACATATGTAAGTACCTAGAAAAATTCTGGATTCTTGTTGCCTTAAATGTTCAAACCAGCAGCCAGAAAATCTAACACTTATTAAAGAAATTATATACCAGCTCTAATGAAAACCAATCGCTATAATAAAAATATTGCTTTATGCATTTAGCTGCAAATCAGAAATTAAACTTGGCTAAACTGCTCCATTTTGCTTTGTTTTCTACTCTAAATAGATATTTCAACAATGCATAAATATTTTTGGAAAATGCCGTCTCACAAGTTTTAAAAGAACATGCTTATTTCAAATCGATGACAAAGTTGAAAATATACAATGCATACTCGTACTTCATAATTATATCTAGATTGTGTATAAAAAGGAGTGCAATATTTGCAATGCCATCTATTAAACTTCTAACGACAACGGTAGAACAACTCAGTTAACAAAATGAAAGCCGCCATCATTATCTTCGCCTGCCTTTTGGCCGTTGCCTTCGCTCGTCCTGGTTCCGATGTCTCGATCATCAAATCAGAATCCGATGTTGGACCTGAAAGCTACACCTACAATTTGGAGACCAGCGATGGAACCAAGAAGGACGAAGATGGCAAACTGAAGGATGTTGGTACCGATCATGAAGCCATCGTCGTTCACGGCAGTTACTCGTGGACAGATGAGAAGACTGGCGAGAAGTTCACTGTCAACTATGTTGCTGACGAGAACGGTTTCCAACCACAAGGCGCTCATTTGCCAGTGGCCCCAACTGCTTAAATTAATTTGATTTGTATAAATATTATTTAAATGTTTAATTTAAATAAAAACGATGTTTGTTAGCTGTTTATAAAGAGAAGAGCTTATTGTTATTTTAAAACAAATGAAGAATTTGCAGAATGGTTAAATATAAACTATAAGTTCTTAACGGAGCGCCTCAGAGAACCATGTTGCAATTGTCAGTATATCCTTTTTAAGAGAGTGCAATGTGTAAATCTTTACATTTGATATCTAAAAAAGTTTATCATTTCTTTTTTAGTAATTCAATTCATATAAAAAATATTGTGATATTTCTTTAGAGTCTAAATTAATATTTTTTATGAAATTTCAAATGAAGTAATAATTTTTATACCTGACACCACAAATATAATTTTTTCTTTGTTGATATACGTATATCCAATCACCACCAATTTTTGTGTAGGTACAAAACATTTTTGTGGATGTACAGAAAAGGAAATGCGTTTACATAAATATGTTTATTTTGTTATTTATTTAATTGACGGAAAGATTAATTCTTACATGTTTTATTCATATAGATAACAATTATATATTCAATTACGCACTATAAGAAGCTAGAATGAAATTGAATCTTTCGTTATAAACACGAAGAAGCTACAACGCTTTTAGTAGTTTTGGGCAATTCTTTTAAGGACATGATTTCTCAATCTAGGATATAAAAAGCAGTAATTTTATTTGTTGATATATTTTTTGTATATCTTATCGATTAAGTTTTTCTTCTGATGTGCTTGAAAGTAAGTCTTGAAATTTTACCTAGACAATATCTTGATCGTTTAATTTAAAGTTTCGCACCCGTCACTGTTTAATCAAAGATTCTGAGGAGCGCAAGTTGTTCGCGGGAACAAAAAGTTTCGATTCCCAGAATGACAAAGAAAGCATTACGAGTATGTCTTTTTTGATTTTTCCTGTATATTCTCTTTTTAAATACTATCTTGTGGCGTGATGGCACCTGGTGTTTACACAATTTTACTGTTGCTTTTACTCTGACAAACATCTTCTCATATTTTGTCAATGAATTAGATCCTATGCCGATTGTGTGGCTACGACAGCAATGTAGTTGTTGTAAGTGCCAGGTGAAAGAACAGTATTAGCACAAATGTTAGATCTTTTCGTTTATTCTAGAATAATATTTGAAGATTCTCTCACTAGGCAAAGAATATCAGATATCCGAGTAAAATCTTCGAATAATTTATTACGCAACTATTTGGGTTGCTCATTTATAAATTAATTACATTTAAAAAATGTGTCCATAAAGTGATGGGACAAAATAAGTACTATATTGGCCTCTCGCCTCATGCCACCAGTTACGACGTTCCTGGGAGCACTTAAACGTAATAATCTTTGATAGTCTACCAGAGATGAACACCAATCTTCTAATTCATTACAATTCTTAAGGTTCTGAAAGTCTACAAGTCTAAAATATATGTAAGTCTTAAAGTCTATCAAACGCGATTACTAATTTCTACGCTTTATTCTTTTCTTTGCAATGTTCGACTGGAAGCTGTTACGGTATTTTTGGCCGAGTTTGAACTTCCTCTTGAATGCCTCTTGAGTTCATGACCTTCGCTACAATGGCCCCGAACCTACAATCTCATTATCTTAAACATATACAATATCATTTAAGTATTCAGACATGAATGTACATAAATATGTACTATATTTATATTTAGATAGGTACGATATTTTGTTCACATTATCTATTTCATAGCAGCTTTACTTTACGCAAGCTAATATTTGAAATTATTGAGATATTCTGGTTAACTTACTGTAAATTAAACTTTAGCATACCGAAGAGCAGTATCCCTTTGAACTAAGAAAACTATTAAAAATTATATTTTACAACAAATAAACCAGCAGTTATGCAAGTTCAGCTAGTTTAGTTATTAGCATAGCTACCATACACGCCACACACATACATATACAAATCAAGTTTAAAAATTAATGAAATTCATTTAATTTGTAGTTTTATATTTTATGAATTCGGCAAACAAAACTTGTCACTGAATTTAGTATAAAAGCGTGAAAACGGCCTATTTATTACATCATACAGTAAACTGATTCCGTGGTCTTCACAACAAGCAGAACAAACAAAATCAAAAAATCAAAATGAAATTCGTAATTGTGTTCGTTGCTCTCTTCGCTCTGGCCTTTGCTGCCCCAGCTGAGCCTGAAGTAGAGATCGTGGAATTGAAATCAGATGTCGAACCTGAGCAATACAGCTACTCGTAAGTTAAAAATAATACTACAAACTAACAAATAGCCTAAAATGCTGTTAATAAAAATATGTTAAAATAATTTTTTTTCTTATTTTAGTTTGAAGACCAGCGATGGCACAGCAAAGGAAGAAGAAGGTCATTTAGTCAATGCCGGTGCTGAGGATGAACACATCGTCGCCCATGGCTCTTTCTCGTATGTTGGTGATGATGGCCAGACCTACACTGTCACCTACACCGCCGATGAGAATGGTTTCCAACCACAAGGTGCTCATTTGCCCGTCGCTCCTGTGGCTTAAGGGGATAATCGTTACTATAATTGGATTGGTTGAACTGTTGTTAGGTTATAAGAGAAAAAGGATGTTGAATAAAATAAATTTAAAAAAAAAAAAATTGTACATTGTCTGCTTAATAATAGTTCGAATTACGAGTGACACCTACTTGAAGTCTTAGATGGTTTTCAATAAGGACATGCTTAGTGAAATGTTTTGAAGGCAAGAACAATAACGTTATTTTTAGGCGAAAAGTATAAACAATATGATTGTGATTGTCATACAAATCTTCATTTTGGAGGATTCCTAACCAAACAGCCAAAATCGAATTTTTAACTTTTAATCGATTTAAAAGTGGAAAGAAACTTTAAGGAGTTAATTTTTATTAATTGACGGACACATTTAATTTCGTAAAATTACTAAGTAAGCGATGCATTTAACTGATATTTGCGTAGTATGTAGTTTTCCTCGCTATCCATAAATTCGTTCATAAAATGTTTAATTTTGTTGCTGTCGCAGGACGATAAAGTAACCTGTCTTGGAAAAAATGACAGTTGTCGGTGCAAAATAAATTAATCGTGGTCGGCAAATTACTACCAAAATTTATGATTATGGGTGAAACGGAAGAGACAATATCGCCCGACGCCATCGCTCGGTCCGACAAAATTCATTTAGCGATTTGTCTCCGTTTATAACATTGGTTTAACAATCGACTTCACATAAACGAATTTTGACAAGTTCATCAGCATTGTGGCCATCATTGCAACGTTAACTTCCGTTTTATGTCACTGTAAAACCTTCAGCGTTTCTATTTTGGAAATAATTTTATTAATATGGTTTTTGTTTATTTTGGTATAACAAGTTTTTATGCTAGTACAAGAAAGATTAATAGATCTAGAAAGGTGTGGTATGCAAACTTGTAAGATGAAAATATGTGCATATACATTAAAGTGGCTCACGCCTTATGGTTTATAAAAAAAAAAAACGGTACTCTTTTATCAAAGCGAATCATTTGCATTTAGTGCATGTTATAACTACGACCCAAATAGAAGTAATACTACGAGTACCTTAAACTTACCATTTAATTAAAAAATAATTGAAAAATCAGAGTTCCACCAAAGACTCAAACTTTCTTAAGAAATTATACCTAAATATATTTTGTAATCTGCCTGTTAAAATATTTTATATCAATTTTTACAATTGTTTTTGCTAACTTTTATATGGAAACTTAGTTACCAATATAAAAAATGGCATGATTTATAGCTTCAAACTGTAAAATAAATTTATAAGCATTGGACAATTTTCCTTAGGTAAATTTTTTTTAAATTTAATTTATTTATTTATTTACAAACAGCGTATCAAAGCACAGTGATATTGATAATAATATTGATCGTCATGTTTCTACTTCAAAATTATTTGGGTACTTAAATGATTACGAATCCCATGCATTTCTGGATCTTCATCTGGGGAAGTTTAATTAGATTCGCAATAAGCAACAACCTTAGCCACCCGTAACGAGTTTCAAACGAATCTGAAAATTCCTCTGTGACTAAAAAATTGCATTTCGTAGATTTAGTCGGTTCTCTTTTTTATTTTTTATAGAACAAAATACAAGATTTTGTTGAAAAGAAAGTAAATCGATTTAAAATGCAACATTTACATAAAGCGTTATCCAAAAGAAGTTCTTTGCAAAATGAATAATTGCTAAGAAATTCGAGTTCAGTAATTAATAACAGTAAGAAGCGAATATGTTTTAAACTTTTTCCTTTTTTCAATTAACTTTTTATGCCATTTTCGAAGTTAATGAAAGATGAAAAAAACATAATATTCATTGTGTCAATTAATTCTTTGTAAATTCAGAGTAGGCGATATTACGAAACCAATATAAGATTTGTTTCGTTAAAATTGTTATTCTTAATATGTAGCTTACGGCTTGAAGCCTTTTAAGCATGAAACCAATTAAGAGATAATACGGCTCGGATATCTTTATTTATTCCTCTTTAATAAGTCGTATTAAGTTATTTTTATTTGTTGATACCCGTTTTGCGACTAATGTTTGGTAACGATCCATAGCTTATATTTTTGCTTTTGAGGATTTTGGGGGTCTTCAAAGCAAAATTTTTATGTACTAAAACGATTATTTCTAACAAATATTCATATAAGAAAGTTCACGTGCATACGTGAACGTGACCGACACAAAAATTTTTAGACGTTGCATCTAACCGTTCACGAATGTTCATTTCAGTTATTCGCATTCATATACGAGTATGCACGTAAGGTTGCATTAAACATTCGCGGAAGATTGATAAATATTGTTAGTATGTAGTTAGGATAAATATAAATGTATATGTGAATGCATACATAAATACATAAATATGTACTGAAACAACTTGTATACTTGGCGTGGGAAAACGTAATTTTCTTTTTGATGGTGCACCTTAGTAAATATACATATGTATGTATGTATATCTGCTGTAAGCGTTTTCAACTGTTTTCGAACGAATCAGATTGCGCTTGTTCATCGTTTTTTTTTTTTTTTTGTTTCAAGGCACCACAGCCTTGTTCGTACTCGTAAAATGCAAAGGCGTGAAATATCAGAGGCCTGCACATGACAACACAAAAAATTAATACAAGCAACGACGAAAAAAAAAAAAAAATAAAATAAAATAATTAAAACAATACCAGCTTAATATAGATACAATGCAACAAACTAAAGTCCAAAACAAATTGAAAACCAATTAGCTAAAAATAAAAACAAACAAGAAAGTCCATCTGCTGAAGAAGATTTGAACTTGTTAGCAGCGCAATTACAATACAAAAATTTTATAGCAGCTTCAATGGCAAAGATACAAAAGCCAAAGAAAATCCGAGTAAAAACCAAAATTAATTCAGTTTTTACTATTTTTGAACTAAACAAAACAGAGGAAATGAATGAACTTACTATTTTTGGTTACACTCATCTAACATAGTATCACCTCTCTTCGACGGATAATCATGATAACGCTACCGTGCAATTAATCAATACCCACAACAAAAACACATACTCGTACGTACTACATACTCGTATATCTATGCATATTTACCTGCATTGTACATTAATGTTCGTTGGGAACATCATTAAAAGTAGCTAAAACCGATAAGCTACAAATAAAATAAAGAAGAAAAAAAAATCGAAAAAGAAAAATTACTTGGCTTTAAACAAACTTCCATGGCAAGATATGTACATGCCTAGACTGAATTAAGATGATGAACTTGAAAATTCATCGAATATTTTTAGTAATAGTATAAAAAGCGTGCCTAAGAATATGATTTGGTCATTCAATCACACACTACGAGTCAGTGAAGCATCATAGCACACCAGCGTTTCGATTAAGTACTTACATACAAATAATAATCAACATGAAATTCGTTATCGTTTTTGTTGCCCTCTTCGCTGTGGCTTTGGCTGCTCCTCCAGCTAATCAAGTCGAAATTGTGCGCCTGGAATCCGATGTCCAGCCTGAGGGTTATCGTTTCGGTTATGCCACTAGCGATGGTTCGCAACACGATGAGGAGGGTCAGCTGAAGAATGTTGGCACCGATGACGAGGCTATCGTCGTGCGCGGTTCCTACAGCTTTGTTGGCGATGATGGCGTTACCTACACTGTCAACTATGTTGCCGATGAGAATGGTTTCCAACCACAAGGTGCTCATTTGCCTGTCGCTTAAGTTGCCTACGTGACTAAGCTCAGCATTAAGGATAAATGCAGGGAGTTTTTTGTTTTGAGTTGTGTGTTTTGTTTGTGAAAGATCTGTTGAGAGAGAAAAAATAAAGAATTGCTTTAATATATATTTTTTACAAAAACAAAGGATTTTTCTTTTATATTTTAAGAAAAGTAATTTTTTTGTTTCAGATAAAAGCCAAAACTTTCGTTTTGAGGATATCAAGGCTTAGCTTGTCAAAAATGACATTTATTTTACCTAGCTTTTTGGTTGTTGTGTATTTAGCATACTTCGGCGTTCATTTAATTTATTCATGTTACCCTATACACTGCTATGTAAAGGATATAACAGCCTTCCAATTTTACATTTTTTTTGGAATTTAATCTTGTTAATTATTTTCTTTACAAGAACACGTTCAAAATCCAAATTTCCAACTTTGTAGAGAATTAATATAAAAAATTCATTAACATTTCACATTTTTTTAAAAATGAAATTCAAAAGAACGTCTTTAAAAAATAAGGCTTAAATTTCATTGTTGGTGCTGGTTGTCGTCGACGAAGTCATTGCAAACTTCCAGTTACTTCACTTCATGTCGACATCGACGCAGATTTTGAGATTACGTCGATATGTTATCGATTAATTAAAACAAATAACATGTTCTTTGCTGCTTCATTAAAGTTGTTATTTTGCGCGAAGACTTATTTTCTTTCAAAATATTTTTTATGTGGCGAGAAATGCGAAACTTGGTTAAAAATGCATAGTCAAATTATGAGGTAGAGATGGTCCCATTTGTGGACAAGTGCTTGACGTTTTCATTATTATAGTTGCTAATATTTGAATAAATTGTTTGATTTCAAAATTATTTCCCACTTATGAAATCAGTCTTTAGGTAGAGTGTTTAGGTATAAGCTGTTAACATGAAGAGTCCGGACAGCATCCATTTCCAAAATAAAAAAAATTGGCTGATATTTTTTTGGCATTTTGGAGCAGGGCTCAGTTAAATGTTGGAAATGACTTTCACTTTGGTTTGCCTTAGTCAACTGTGTGTGTCTACGAAGGTCTACATTTTATATTGTAAATGTTGCAAAAGCCGACGCCAATTAAGATTTTCAACTAAGCTGTAATTGCATGTAGTAAATATATAAAGCGAAAGATCAGCCCTAAATTTACTTCATTGTTTTCTTTAGAAATAAAATGAAATTTTCCAAATTTTTTTTTTTTTAGTTCGGCTTCTTAAACTTCTAATAGGTCCTCGTAAAAGTATGTAGCGAGCATAATCAAAAACCAGATAAGAAAGTTAAGAATAGACATTAGGAACGCTGGCATAAAATCGGTCGCCCCTAAATCGCTAATCATATTTACTGGCATTAAAGTACCCGCAAAACCGGACTAATCAAACACGCAGTCTTTTAGGAAAGTTACATTAAAGCAACACATTTTGTTAGGATTGGCGTCTCGTAATCGCTTAGAATTAAAGAAGATAACCAGCCCTTGCAAGTGCAATCAACCTGCCCATTAAACTAAAACTTTGTGTATTTGCTAACCTCTTCGTTAGCGACACTAAAAAAAGATTAAGTTCATAGCCGTGTTCGGATATGTTGAATATTCGAAAAAGTTTCAAGCGTCTCTTAAGACTTCAGACGAAATGATCGGAGCCAAGAAATCAACTTTGGGAAGGAACTTGTTTAATTGAATCGTTTAAGGAAACCAACACCGTAATATTCAAATGGGCTGATAGTTTTCATTTTCAAATTTATCAATTGATCTTTACTCTTCTGATTCTTAAAAGAACTAAAGGAATCGTTAATAGCATTTTCTACATTTTTATATAAGACGTCACTAACAAATTGACAGGCTTTTTTGTAGGCAAAAAATTTGCATAAAATTGCTGATGCAAATAGTTTTATGAGTCCAGCAAAACTTGTTTACATTTGATTTAAATCAGTTAAAATGACCAAAAAGCGAAAGCCGATTACATGCGCGGCTAAGAATACTAGTAAAAAAGCGTGTTTGAAAATAAAAACAAAAGCCTTTGCCCTTTATATATACATAGTTAGTTTTTGTAAAATTTAAATAAACTTTCCTATAAAAGCTAGTTGACGGTACATCGGCCTCTACAGTTAGTAGTTTGATCTCGCAATCTGCACATCCAGCACAAAACTATCCGAAAATTTATCAACATGAAATTCGTGATTGTCTTCGTCGCACTTTTCGCTTTGGCCGCAGCTGCCCCAGCTGCTCCAAATGCTCCTGAAGTAGAAATCGTTGAGCTGAAATCGGATGTAGAACCAGAGAAATATAGCTTTTCGTAAGTTAAAGATTATTGTGAATTTACATATTTACATGCATGAACGCGTACAAAATTGCAATGATCGATTAAAAAAAATATAGGTTTCGAACACTCATATTCATGAAAATTGAATTTTTTTATTCCTTTATCTTAGCCTGAAGACCAGCGATGGCACAGCAAAGGAAGAAGAAGGTCATTTAGTCAATGTTGGCGCTGAGGATGAGCACATCGTTGTCCATGGCTCCTACTCGTACGTTGCTGATGATGGTCAGACCTACACTGTCACCTACACAGCCGATGAGAATGGTTTCCAACCACAAGGTGCTCATTTGCCTGTCGCTCCTGTGGCTTAAGATTACACTTGTTAAGGAAGATATGTTGCTTGTTTCGTTTAATATAAAAAATAAATAAAAATTTATGATATAAAAATGTTTCCTTGTTTGTGTTGTTTGGTTAATTGATGTGATGTGATGTGGCGAGTTAAATAACTCCAATTAGCAGCAGTATGTGCCGTATTATAACCATAGCTCTGAGTTAAACCTGAAACTTTTAAACGACAAGAGAAGTAGAAAGATGGTTACTCATTTTAAAAGCTGTCCCTCGACTGGTGACTTGTAGCTAAGGAAGAAAGTGTTATGAACTATCCCAGGAGTGCGCTGTCCTGAAAAAAACGGCAATTAGCGCGTTTTCATAAAGTCCTGCAGACGAGGTTTTTCCAACTTACGTTAGACACATGTTGCCAATGTTGGGAGATGCGGCTTTTGATATAGCTAAGCGGTAAAATAACCTCTTCTGCACGAATGATATCAAAGCCGGCTCGTAACCGGGCTAGGTTGTCAGCTCTGTTGTTGCCTTCAATATACACTCAAATTACCGCCCGGAAGTCCGAGAGGATAGTAATGCTTGCCCTGATACAACCATATTGCACGCCTTCCGGATACCCGGTGGTCGGTATGATTTTTCAATTAGCAGATCGGAGAAAAATACAAAATTTAATTAAATTAATTTTGAAATGGGAATTAATACCAAAATTTGAGTGTTGCTTTATTTTCAATAAAGGTTGCAAACAAGGCGAATCCATGTAAGGTGGTTGCGATTCTAAAAATGCTACTCTTTGGTGGGTTATTGTCAAACTTTATCTCCTTTGTACGTACATATTTTTAACTTTCGCGAAATAATTTTTACACTATTAGATTCACCGCAAAAATTTATAGTAAACCATATCTTTAAACTTTTTGTAGTTAAACGGAACAATTGATTATTTGCAACTAAACAATTGATTTTGACAACCAACCACCAATCAGCTTATTGATTAACACCACCTTTTATGAATTCGGTTTGGTTGCAAATAATCAAGCTTTGTCTCAATTCTTATCGCTAATTAATAATATAGTTTTCTGACGGAAGGAAAAAACATTGTTTACTTCACGAAACAATTATTTTCTTAATATTAGTATAACAAAATAAATTTTAAGGTGAGTCATACAAAATCGTCAAAGTTGTGGTAATTTGCCCAGATACTGAAGATAAAAATAAGTGTAAAAGAATATAATTTAATTGTGTATTAACATAACTATCCGATACATATATTTAAATATATATAAAAATATCAGATTTGGGGATATTAAAAAGAAGTTTAAGTAGTGCGTAATTGCAAAATCGGCGCTAGTCGTCACAAAGCTAGGTACTTTCAAAATTATATACTTGCATATATATAATAATAATAATAATAATTTGGCGCTTACACTATATAGCTCAGTGCTTGGCCGAGCTTGTCCTACTATTTGTGGTGTGCGTCTTTATATTCCACCACAAATAGAGGCACCTACAGTTTTGTGCCGACTCCGAACGGCCGATGTATTTAATGAGAAGGTTTTTCATGGCAGAAATATCCTCGGAGGTTTGCCATTGCCTGCCGAGGGGTGACCGCTATTAGAAAAAACTTTTTCTTTGATTAAGCTTTTACTTGCCCCGACTGAGATTCGAACCTCGAACTCATCGGCATATCGAGTCATAGCACGTACCGCTATCCACTCGACCACAGCGGCTACTATGCGTATATAGTAATAGTATACATATATATACCCATATAAATGATCTTCTTTCAAGATATATTCATCCTTCATACTTGTTCATTTCTGGCTCAAACTTCGAATTTATTTCTTTGTACCAAAATGTTTATAAGCTCAACCCAAAATGCCGTGGATGGTCATAAAGTAAATTGACATTGTGAACTTTTCAAACGGACATAATTTATTAAATGTGTGACATGACTATGCGTACTTTTAATACGAGTACTAAATTATAGAATTTAAAAGTTGGTCTTACTGCTCAAAGAGAAATGGAATAAAACCAATTTGTGTTAATAATTTAAGAAGTAAAACTTTTCCCAATGATTTCTGGTGGCTACAAACTACTCTTGTTTTTGAATTTTTTTTTACTTGCGCTCTTCACCAAGCTGCTCTAAGTTTTTTAAGCCAAATGTGAGCCTTATCAAATAACTACTTAAAAAATTATTGAGGAGTTGTTTATGTCTAATATTGCACCATTTTTATTAAGCGTTGAGCAACACACTTGGATGTCAGACGTATCTACTAGATTCAAATATTAAAAGGATTTTAAATTTTCTTATATTAATTTATTTTTTAAACAGTTTTTCATACTTAAAAACTAACAACAGTTCCACAAAATCACACATAGGTAACGAGTATTGCATTAAGCCACAGGGGCGACGGGCAAATGAGCACCTTGTGGTTGGAAACCATTCTCATCGGCGACGTAGTTGACAACGTAGGTTTGACCGTCATCACCAACAAAGGAGAAGGAGCCATGGGCAACAATGTGTTCATCCTCAGCACCGACATTTACCAATTTACCTTCTTCTTGTTTTGCTGTGCCATCGCTGGTCTTTAAACTAAAATTGTTAAGAAGACAAACATTTGCTAAATATCTACTTATATCCCATCTGTTTGAATATGAAATGATCCGTCATATTAAGTAGTTACTTACGAGTAGCTGTATTGGTCTGGTTCTACATCAGATTTCAGTTCCACGACTTCCACTTGAGGACCAGCTGGAGCAGCAATAGCCAAAGCGAAGAGTGCGACGAATACAATCACGAATTTCATATTGATACAATTTTTTGGTTGTTTGCGATTGCGAAATCAAACTACTTACTGTTGTATTTGACAAATTCGCCACTTGTTTTTATATGAAAAATATTCTGCAATGCTGACTTCAAAGAGACAAACAAAAAATTAATTTATTGATTCTTAAGTTTGCTTACGCGCATCATTTGGCTTAGTAAACTAGTTTTTTTTACCGCAATACGCGAGGGAGTTGTATCAGATTATACTTAACTAAATTACTAGTTTTTGGAGTTAACGAAATTAAATAAAAAAAACAGCATATTTGCAAAAATATACTAAAAAACTCTGAGCGAAAAAGTTGAAAGTTTCATGTAAATTATAATAAGAAAAAAATTTAATTTCTCTGCAAAGTTTGAAACTTGCATTTAATTATGTAGTTTCTATTAGATTGAGACTGTATTAAAATTGAAAGGTGAAAATAATAGCCATGATTTATGTTAACGATTTTTGACTATTGTTACTATTTAATTCTATTTTTGATATTTTATTAATTAAAATAAAGACTATTCTCCAACAAAAACCTCTTCAGCCTAACTTTCAAACTTTGTGCAGTGTTCAGAAAAAGTGTCTTTTTTTAAGTTTTAAACCGAATTTTTTTTGAAAATTTTTTAACCTGCAGTTTTGCAGACCATTCATTTTCGGTGCGAATTTCAGTTGGTTAGAGTATACAAACGGTTTTTGAGAATTTTTTCCGCTGAATCTGTTGCATTTTTTTTTTCAATATAAAAAGTTGTACAAATTTATAAATATAAATAACTAGAATTATTTTGACTGCCACTGTATATACATTTAACTTTGTATATATGTATGCTCAATAAGTCTGTAAGTTGCGTTTTTGCCAAATTCATATAATTCATATATATTATCCGAATGTCAATTGTAATGTAACGCAGAACATAATTGATAAAAAGCTGACGGATCATAGTTGCTGGAAGAAAAAATTAAGCAATTCTTGGTTCAGATGGAGATAAGCTTTTACTATGACCTAGCATATAAATGGGAAGATTAATTTGTCCACTTTTATTGCTGATCACTGGGTATATGAATTGGACCCGAATATAGTTTATAATTCTCCTAAAAAATACAATCGAAATTAGCAGCGTTTCTCAACAATTTAATTTGAGATTAGGTTTCTTGTATTTTGCTTTTTCTACATAATTTAGAAGGGAGCATGTAAAAAATCTGAATTTAAAAATTACCCATACAAATAGTAGACAGGCTCCTCAATGTCCACATCCATTGAAGTGCTTGCGCCGGAGGCACGCTACGCGCCACCTCATCTAGGCCGTAGTAGACACGGCATTGACTTTTCTCCAGGAGCTCCAGAGAGTCCCTGTTCAGAGAGTGGACCACTTGTCTTGACGGCCCATCCGGGTCCTCTACTCTTAGGACCCTCCTGTCGCTTGTCGGAATTGTTGGGTTCATCACCTGAAGCATCTTTAAAATGCTTTCTGGTGATGACGGTGTGACAGGCACCTACGCCCTCGCTATAGGTCTGACGGAAATGTCCTTCCAGTCGACATCTTTGAGTTTAGCTCCAGGGAAGATAACCCCTACCTTAGCGACGGCGGCCTTGTACAGCGCCGCCGACCTCGCGTCATCACAGGCCATAACCTTTATATGGCTTTGACACCAGTCGGCATCTCTGCACGAGGTAGGGGCTCCAGGGTTCTCCAGAAGAACGTCCGGGAAGACGTTTGCCAGAGCTTTCTTCTCCTACCTCCACTGGTGCCTTGGGACTGACCCGAGCTCATTTCCGTGGTCCAGAACACCGATGAGATTTCTGTCCCGGGCAACATCAGCAAAGCTGGGTCTGACCACCCCGGGACGAATGCATTTTTTTTGGAGCCGGTTGTTACTCGTCAACCGATCTCTGCCTTTTAGATAGGGGTGCTTTATCTTCAACCGATACCCCCAGCTGTGCTTTGGTAGTTGGGTAGCAGAGCTTTCGTTCTCTCTACCGCATCCCTTGCACTCAGGGGCGACGTTTTCAACGGAACCCATCGTATTTTTTTAGCGTACTGGCGGCCAACGCTTTTCAGCATGTGTGGACCGGGTCGGCCAACCATTCCATCCAATACCCTAGTGACAATTCCCTGGTTTTCCCTTACTTCGGCTGCTTGTCGCCCATCTTCATTTGGGCCAGGTTGTGAGACTTTTGCACGCTTAGGTGCAGTCTTTAGCAATAATTTTAAAATTGCCTTTATTGCACATTAATGATATTTTGTTAAATTATTGTTCAATTTGTATAAATGGTTGCTTATGGGTTTTTTTTTATAGAATGAACGGCATTTTAATTAAAAAATTATATAAAATAATTGGAGCAAAAATAAATTGTCCGAAAATATTTTAAAATAATTAGAATGAAAATAAATTGTCCGAATGTAAATTGTAAGTGCATAATTGATAAAAGCTGACTGCTGATGATAGTTGCTAGAAGAAAATGTTAAAGCTTTTCTTTGTCCAGACGGAAATAAGCATTTAGGCCGATATACTATAAGATTAATAATTTTATAAATCTATTAAAAAATAACATCGAAATTTGCAGCGTGTCTCACCAATTTAAGTTGAGACTTGATTTCTTGTATTTTGCTTTTCAGAAGAGCGCATGTAAATAATCTGCATTTACCCATACAAACAGTAGAGCATAGAGCGACGGCGATGCTAAATCCCACAGACGGCAGTATTGGGAACAGTACATTAGTTTATTTGATTTTTTGGTCAGTTTTATACAAAAAAAATTCATTAAATTTAAAAGAAATTAATAATTATTTTTCAGGCGTATGCATGTTTTTAACTGCGACAGTCTTGGGTGAAATAATTTTTCAATTCATCGTCAAAAATAAAATGCTGAAATATTTTCAGAAAGTTTCATTAATAGTTTTATTTTACCTAGATTACTTTGTTTCCATTGCAGTGCTGCTAACGAAAATTCAATTGATTCGCAATAATTTTGGACTAAATGCGGATAAACAGCTTTTAACGTGCCATCTGTCCAGCCACTAACCCATTGCAATAGCACACTGGTGTAAGAATTGATCTAAATTTATGAATTTCCCAACTTTACACGAAATTATTTACAGTGTACCTTTAAAATTGGTATGGCCTCCTTTTTGCAATAATTGCCAAATAGGTAACTAAATTTCTATTGATTAAATTAGATTTAAAGAATCTAGCTTAATTATTAAAGAATATACATAAGCAGTGTCAGTCTGTCTATGTTTATTACTATTTAATTTAATTTTCAACTAACTTATGAATTGTGTGAATATTTACAAACAACTAAACTAAGTATCAGACACTTTTTAGCCGTCATTCCAAAATTAACACATTTGCGCAAATTAGAGCTAAATATCAGGAATCAGGTATATAAGCAAATTCCATTGGCTTATTTTTGGTAGTCTTCAAATAGTTTACAATTTGGCTGGAAGCAGCTTCAATATTGCATGGTTTATTTTAATTGGCAAGTAAAATATTTCCAAAGGCTACACACAATGAAATTCGCCACTACTTTTGCCTTTGCATTCATTGCACTTTTTGCTCACACGTTGGCTTCCCCACTTCCGCCATCGGCTGAGCATCAGGCGGAAATCGTGCGTCAGGATGCTGATATAACACCGGAGAGCTACAAATTTGGTTTCGAGACAAGCGATGGCACTCAACACGACGAGGAGGGTCAGCTGCAGAACGTCGGTACCGATGATGAAACGATCGTTGTGAAGGGCTCCTACAAATATGTTGGCGATGATGGCGTTAACTATCAAGTGACCTACACCGCTGATGAGCATGGTTTCCAGCCTGTGGCTGATCATTTGCCAAAGGCTTAGTTGTATCATTCTCAACCTGCTGGTTGTATGTGATTGGGTGCGGCGGAGTGATAATGGATGCATTAATTCTATAAATGCTTATTAATATGTGTGTATATATTTGTATGTTTATTTTTTTTAAATTGTGTTGGTGGAGTATTTGATAATAGCCGAAAATTAAAGAATATGTATCTGTTGTAAAAACTACATTTTTTTTAAGACTTTTGTGTCGTCGATTGGTGGAAAGAACGAATTGGAGGGGTCTGTAAAAAAGACAGTGTATAGTTTCGAAAAATATATTAGATTCTGAAAAATTCTACGAAAATAAATATTTTTGAATTCATCAAAGAATTTCTTTCTTGGAAATTTTTCGGCAGAAGTTGAACTTGATAAGATCTAATGCGTGATCATATATTTAATAGCTGAATCGCTTTACTCATTTATGAGCAGCCAACACATAAGCAACGTTTGAAATTCTTATACTTTTGGTTGTAATCGTTCGCCAATAAAAGGCAGCAGGAATTTTTTTTGCTGACACAAACCACTAAAAAGCGAAAAATTGCACTGACGACGTCACAAGACCGAAACCGGTTTGGTTCCAAATGTAGATTTTTGTATTTTCCAAAGGCCCAATCGGAGTTTTCAGTCAAATATTCATTTATACTTCATTATGCATTGTTTGTTGTATTATACTTGTATAAATATCTTATCCTTTTAGACCAATGAAATAATAGTTCTTTTACCTGTAAAAACAGAACTCTAAAAAAAAATAAAAACAAATAACTGTTTTACATAGTTAGCTTTCAAAATAAAATACATTTTTTTTTTTACACTGACTGAGACCGTAACAATTGCTGTTTTTATTTAATTAATAGTTTTTCACACACACATAACACCTCCTACAACCTCCTTCACATCGACATAGTATACTTAAATTGTATTCATACTCGTAGGTAAAATATGAACTTTCGTTTTTTATCCTTTCAATATTTTCCGCGTTGTATCAAAGTAAAACAATGATTTTCACTTAATTTGTAATCCATATTTACATAAACCTTAATGATTCGCTTTAATTCAATTAACTCTTCGCACTGTCATCATTTTATTTTGGTATGTGTGCACCTTCTGGCTGGAAGCCATTTTCATCGGCCACGAAGTTAATAGTGTAGGTTACTCCATCGGGCGCTACCCAGGACACACTGCCGCGCACTGAGAGTGATTCATTTTCGGTTCCTTCATTATTGAGAACAGCTTCCTCATTACGGGTTGTGCCATCACTCAGTTTGTAACTAAAAGTAGATAATTAAAGCAACGACATATTAAAAAAGCATATTTTAAACTAAATGAGGGAATGCATAAGCGATATTACATTTTTTTTATTGCAAAAGTGAGAGTTCTCGGTAAATATTTTCGAGGAACGTTAAGTGGTGGGATGTAAGGTTATTGGACAAAAACTAATATCAGCATAGTCAATATAAGATTCTGGTGCGTGCCAAAATTCAGCAATTAAGTTAGATATTTTGAATTTTTCGCATTCGCAACTTTTTTTTCTCAAAGATATAATCAATGTATAATTGTTCTAACCTATTATTTTTTATCAAGCATCATATAAAATAGAAATAAATTTTTTTTTTCTTTCATCAAATCGACACGTTTAGATGTTTGGATCTAAGTAACAAAGTAAATTTTTTCTAATTTTGATTAGTTTCTTTTTAATCATACCCGTGGAAAAGTAACTAAGCAAAGGCTTAATCACATTTGTTTGGTAAGCGTTGATAAATATATATTTATGTACATATGTATATATATGAACATTAAAAAGCTATATTGATCGTTTAGGAGAGCTCCAACATATTTGACTTAAAGGCTGTTACTTGTCTAGATACTGCTTAAATTGAACTATATTGCTGAATTCCTTGTTCATATACATTTCTTTTATTCGCTCTCAAAAAGTTTTTTCCCTCGAACCGTAAATTGTTTTATTTTAGTGGAGATACTGTTATTTTCCTTTTTCGTTTCCGGGCTTTTAGTTAAAGATGATCGCATAATTTTAATAGTAATCGATTATTTTCATACTCATTCCATTTTATATCTTTGAGTTTTGAGATCCAAAAGAGATGGATAAAATTGACTTGAACTAGGGCTTTGAAGTTCTATAGGGTAATCATGTCTGGCTGTATGGATTTAACTTCTAGTAAGACAAAACCCTAGCCATGTTGTCTGTCACTTTCGATCTCTTACTAGTAAACGAAATGCGGTAGGTTTGTAAGGATACTTTCTTCTCGCCAGCCGTATACCATAACTTTTGCCACAGACTCCTTTTTCTGTAATTATTTGCAGAAGCTTGGCATCTAAGACTATAAGTATTTTTTCTTAATTTTAATATACAACAGGAGAAATGCATTCTGCAAAAATATCATAGGAATAAAACGTCAATATCAAGGAATGTGGTTTCATTGGAGAATATTGCTGAACGAAAAACAAAATTTGCTAAAACAAAAATTCTTCACCTATCATTTCAAACAAAAGGAATGTAGTATCTACGAAAAAATTGCAGGATAAGACATTTATACGAAGTGAATCGAAAAATATTTATACAAATTATTTGCCTCTAATTCGTGTTTTTAATAGCTTTTTTTTTGAGGTTGCCCCAAAGATTATACATAGCTAGTGTAGCAAAAAATATATTTTTGCATATGAAATTGCTTACCTGAATTTATAACCGTTGATGCCAATATTATCAACATCTTGCTCTAAAATTTCCACAGGAGCTTGCGGTGCTGCCAAACTGCCGACGAGCAGGCACAAAAAACTCAAGACTAGCATCTGTTTTGAAGAGAAGAAAAAATCCGGAATCACAAATAACAAAATTACAACGTTGTCCTTGTAAATATACATCCACATATGCATATGTATGTATGTATGTATGCAAGTATGCTTAATACACTTTCTCTTACCAATTTCATATTGGCAAAATACAATTTAAAAGGAATTTCACTTTACAATTATGAATGTACGCTTAAGCGATTGCTATTAGTGGGAGAATGCGTAACGGTTTCTTTTCACAACTTTTTTAATCACTACCGATTTAATGCGGCAATTGCACGTCTTGCTCACTCGAAGGTAGGAAAGAATAATTTTTGCAGTGCAGTGCAAATGCATTTTATAGTCTTGAGCCGCGAATGCATCACGAAATGGCATGGCATGGCATGGCATGGCACGGCATGGCACGCGTCAACGCATGCGTCACTGCAGCCGTTTAGAATCTGCAAATGTCAGAGGAGCTTATAAGGTAGTAGTGGCTAGAGAAGAAGCGCCAACATTTGACATTGCCTTAGCAACACACCAGCAATACCACGAGTAGCTTAATGTAAACAGGCCGCCAGCAAATGCATACAAAATGCAGCGAGCAACCAGAAGTTGATGTACCATTGCAAATTGGTAATCGCAAACATTGCACCAAACAGTGATCGATGGCGCTGCAGAATGCAGAATGCAAGCACACTCATACGCCATGGTGGTCAGTGTACTTTGCTGCACTCGGCGGCGTCGACGACGACGGCTGCTGTCTAACTAACTAATTTGCAAAACGGCGACAGCGAAGCGACAGCAGCCGCTCAACTTGTTTGCACGCCGTTGCTTTTGGTTTTTTGTTGTTTTTTTTTTGTGTGTAAATCCAAGCAGGCTCGCGGGTGGGGCGCCATTGCACAAGAATATTTACACATACACACATACATACATAGATAAATGTATATATACTTATATAAATAGTCACTAATAAGCAGCTTTTAGCATGCGCTGATTTACGCAAATAATGTAGAAATTTTTACTATCGCCACATTCTCATAATTTTATGCAATGGCCAGCGATGTCAAACACGTACTCGATCTAAGTCAGCGCGAATAGAGTTGTCAGCGATGCTGCGGTGAAACACGTTTCGGCAAGTAAAGACAAGTTTATCGCATTTTTTTTGTTTTCATCAAACTGCAATTCTAATATGTTTCAGTGAGTTTACAAGAAGAAGCTGCCAGCAACAGAAGCATCTAACTAGTTGCAATTGCATTTGTTAAAAAATAAAATAAATAAACAATAACAAGAATTTTTATGGTAAAAGACGCACTAACGCAATGTTATCCAGTTGTCAGTGGCCTTCAGTTATTTATTGCCTAATAATTTTCAATTGAAAATAGCTCTAAAAAAGTATTTGAAATAAATTAACAAATGAAAGGAAAATAAAGAGGTTTCAGATGAACAAGAACCGAATTGTTTTATACCCAATGCGTATTTCGTCGGTACATTGGTTCAATGTTTGGTGAAATGATCGAAAGAAATATGAAGTTTGCTGATAAGATGTGGTGATCTAACTATAATTCCTAGCTCTTGAATAATACAAACATTATTAATAAACTTAATTGGACTTCAAACAACGCAATGCAAATTTGACAAGTTGAAATTGCAATTGATTTAAAATTTTAGCACTTCATAGCTCGTCGGAAAAGACAACTACAGAAAAGCTTAAAATATGAAATGAAAATAAATTAAACATATGAATTTTTGTTGTTTTCGGCCTTATAAATTTTAATAACTGACCATTTTATTGATCTCGAGGCCAGTTTCCAGAAGATTTTTATTTGGAAAATGGTCTGATGAGGAAATATGGTGATTTCCGAAATAGTACTATAACTTCTACCATTTAAAAACTGTTGTTGTTTTTCCAAATAAAAATCTTCTGCAAACTGGCCTCGAGCTCAATAAAATTGTCAATTAATAAATTAAATATTTAAAATATTGATGTGATTTACGTAATATAAATAAGTTTAAAACACAAACTATAATAGTCGTAGTTTATCTCGTCGGACATGAAAAAGTCAAAAATTAAAATTTATAGGAATACATATGGAATTTCTATTTTTTAATTCAAAAATTAAACATAGAGTTTAATTACTTATGTAAATAAATGGTAAAATTTTTTAAAAGAAATGCAGGTTAATAATTTTTTTTTAAGTCGGTTTTTTGCCAAAGTCAATCAGCCGTGCTCCCAGTTTCACATTTCAATTCCACAATGTGATTTTAAAAATTTCCTGTGAAAGTGAATTAGTATGCTCCCAATTTCACAAATTTCTTCGCATATCAGGTCATCCCGGTCACACTTATCGGTTATCATTGTGGCAATTCACAAACAGCTGTTGTTGAAATTTCCCTTTCGGATTCAGCTATGTATGCTTTTTTCAGGAGTCATCAGCAAAACACTTAAAAATACGCATATTTCAATGAATAACTAATACAGAAATGTCATAAATGGCCTCTACAAACATCAAAGAATATTTAAAAAATTATTCCAATCGAAAATAATTAAACATTCACACACTTTTTGTCATTTACTTTTCATTTCACATACAACCAAGCATTCGGATTCAATTCACAAAAATGTATGTGAATGTGAAATTAGGAGCACCAAACATGTGATTTCAAACCGAATCCACAGGAAAATTTGTGAACGTGAAACTGGCTGAATATATTTTTTTATTTTTTTCTGTGATATTTTACGCGTCGAAATTGCGTTGAAAGTGCAAGTTCAAATAACGAGTATGTTTTTTAAATAACAAATTAAGTACTGACAAGGCTGTCAGCATAACGAGCTTTCGTCACTTCGGTATAATGACAACCAATGCAAGTAAGTTACTTTTTTTAATTGGCTTTATAACCACCTAGATGATTTTGGCCGAGCTCGGCATGGCACGCAAGTTACATATTTCGTTTATTGTAAACACCACCTACTACATCACAATTTACTTCGCTTATCTATCTTGTTAAAAAAATGCAGAACGAACAGCACGATTGTAAAGACCGATAACATCAATGATTTATCGATTCATCGAATAATCTTCTCCGGCGACAGGTTATAGACTAGCTGTCATTAAAGTGACATTCGCCGCTTCCTGTGATACAGAATTGGACCGTAAAGCTTTGTTTGTATTCATCTGATGTAAAACTTCATAACGAAATGCTGATTTATTTTTGCCCATTATTTAGTTATTGAAGTTGAATGATAATTGATTAAAATGGCCTGTAACTTAAATTGTATTGCCAAAATTCGCCAATAAATGCCATTGAAAATATGCATTGGAGTATTAAAATTAAGTTATCATTTCCAACAGAAATAATGATCGTGAATATGTATTAAAAACAACAATACTTCTATCCAATCCATCACTGGGTACAAAATCGCAGAATTATCCATAAAATTTGCATTCCTCACAAAAATTGGTGTTAAAGAGTTTCAATTGTGAATTGCGTGTATTTTGGAATGCCAATTAATGAACAGCCATGAGCGAACAATTACGTACATGTATTAGAAAATTGGGTTTGCAAATTTGAAGATTCTCATACTCGTAACTATTATTTCACTGCATTTGTAAGTATCCATTTGACCAAACCATCGTACGAGTTTTTTTAATTGCAATGTTGAACTTCAGTATTTACATATGTACATATGTAAGTGTGTATGTATGCAATTATAATACTTATGTAAATAGGATTATCGAATATTGTTTTTTAGTATTGAACAAAATAAAATTTCAAAAATGGTTAGTTAGCATTGACATTTCGATTAAAACTGTACTAAATGAAATAGAGATTCTTATCGGCTTAAATATGAGTGAAAAAAATAATATGCGAAAATGTGAGTTGAAGGCAAAGACAATCAATTTGTTTTTAATCTAACTCTTTAAGAACTCATAAAAAAATCTTTGGATATGTTTGTTTTAAAACTGCTTTTAAAAGTTGTTGGTATGAATATGGCAGTTACATTTCTACATTAGTAAAATTTATGCTTGCGGTGTAAGTTTTAAGAATCTAGTGAAAAAAAATGTACCATTGAATTTCAACGCAGAATTATTCCTTCGTAAAATCTTTACTTATTACGGAGTGGTGAATGAAACATTGGCATATCTAACGGGGACATAGCCCGTTTTTTATATGTACAGTGATTGATCGTGAATAGATTTAAAGAATATGATCGTTTTGCAACAAGTTCGGAAATTTTTTAGCATAATTTCGGATCTCGTTCGGGTCTGGTTTAAGTAGAGCTTAAAGATACAAGTTTTTTTTTTCAAGAAAATCGACTAATTATTATAGTCTTTGAATCGTATTTATTGATAAATATTTCGGTTTTGAGTTTTTCACCACACACGGAACAATGGCAATAATATTACTATAGCAATTTGTGATTGCTTCTGGTACATACATTTTTAAGCTGTGGTCAAATTTTCAATTTAAGTACAGTTTATTATCTAACCCAAACCTTATAAAGTCAAGTTATAGACTTTGTGGAAAAGCTAAAAAAATCAATTTTCATACAATTTTCACAATTGTTTTAGAAATTGATATAATTTATTGTATATACATATATATCATTGTAGCCTATTCCATTTTATCATCATTGATTTTTGATATTTTTTTCAAACACGCGTTATACTCGTATATAAGAAATTGCATAGGAGCTTTGGTAAAATAAAGTTTGTCACCTCAATGGTAATTTGAAGCCACTTGAAACTTGCACATTATGATTTGCCTATTCAGAAAGTCAAGTCTTTAATTTAGTATAAAAAAAATTGTAGAAAATGTAAGCGCTTGCTGAAATAAAGAGTTAGAGGGTGAAAACTTCGCCATAATTTTTTATTTGTTACCGACAACGGAATTCTTTAAAGTATCGAAAACACAAATATTGGGTTGTATTGACACAGTTTCTACATAGAAAAAGATAATAATTTGAAGACGTTTTCTCTAGTAATTACCGAAACGTGTACCTTGTAGATGTTTTACATTTTTTGTGGAATAATTTGGGGATCATCAATTATTTAAAGATTGCCCCATCTGATACTGCCATCGCTTATAACTACGCTCCAAACCTAAACGAAATCAAAGATTGATTTACAAAACTTTGTGACTAAGTGTGACTTCTAAGTACATCCATTTAACGCATGCAAAGAATGTTTTGATTAATAAGAAACCAACTTAATGGTGGTCAAGCAAGAACATATTCAAGTTAGTTTATTTATGTACATATATTTTAACACGAAGAAGTATCCGGCTTTCAATGATGAAATACATTGCTGCACACTCAAGTGATTATAGCACTCAGTTGGACTTCATGCACTTTGTACAAACGGCTGCAGCATCATGAGGAAAAGTTGCATCCGTGAATGGCGATGTGCCAAACCCCAAATTATAGAGGTGAATTAAAAAAAATTTTTAAATGCCATGAAATAAATATTTTGCCAACACTAAACAGTTAGCACACAGTCAGTGCCCAACGACGATGGCAGTCGAAACAACAACTACAGCAAACACTTGTTTTTCAAAATGCCATCAAAAGAAGCAACATGGGCACCCGCAACTACGCAGCGACAGCAATTTTAGTGGTCAACATTTTTTTCTTACTCGCGAGCTGAAAACTCGCCCATGTAGTGGTGTGTATTTTCGACTGCTCATCAAGTCAATGGCCAATTGTGTAATTAGCACAAAAGTAGGAGTTGATCGTCTGGTAACAAATTCTATTTGTTTGGAAAAAAACGACTTAAAAAAACTTGTCTTTATGCGGTGCTAAGTGTTGGCGTGCTAGGCCACGCAACCAAATTTATGCATGAACATAAAAAAATTGTCAATAAAAAATTTAAGATTTATTAGCGTTGAGATGCTGATGCGTTGGGAATGCGTTTTGACAATTGTTTTGTAGGCTACATAAGTTTGACTGGTTGATAATGCTTTTTTTTTTGGCTGTTGCGTGATTTTTTACAGCCGTTAACAATTTATGGACAGACGATGCTTAAGGGAATGCAAATATACCTGTTTAATGGTTAATTCGGTGAACGGTCATGACTTCATTTTTTTTATTCTTATAATCACGCTACTCGGCTATGTGCGTATACATGAAAATCCGACGGCATCGAAAGAAAAATATCAGTTACTCACCGACAAGTACACACCATTAAAAATCCTTTTTTTTATCGATTAATTCCATTATATCAGCCGATCAGCTGTTTCCTTGGCGTCGTCTGGAAGGCTAAATTTGAGATTGATAATAGATTTTTCGAAGGAAACCACTCTCACCGACCACTTCGTTAAGCTTATAAAGCTTTAATAAATTTAGGAAAAATGCATATGCATTTCAGAAAACTTTATTATATTTGGAAAAGTTACCAATTGATTTCATTAAAGTTGAAGTTAATACTAGAAAGCTGAAATGAATTTCAGAATGCTCAAATGAATTTAATAAACCCCTTAAACGCATGCGTATAAAGCAAACGAATAAATAAAATCAAATAAATTAAAAAAAAATCACAACGACTTTTTAATTCAATGTAAGTATTGCAGAAAACGAAAAATATACGAGTATATCCGAACTTTTAATACAATTCGGTAATGTTAAAATTAATAGCTGCATAAATCTCAGATGCTCTTCAAAAAAGCTCAATATATAGATAAATGTAAAACAATTGAAAATATTTTTATAAAAGCTCCAAATTGTTTTAAAAAATCTCATACAATTTCAACAAGCTCGAATAGCTTTCTGAAAAGATGAAAGTCTTTCCGAAAAGTTTAAACGATTTTTAAGAAGCCTCGAATTTGTTTTAGATAATCAAAAATGTATTTAAAAAAATACAAGTTTTTGTAAAGTATTTGACAGGTTTGAAAGCTTTTGATGATTTATTCGATCTAGAAGTATTTTCATGCACTCATAAAGTATCCATTGTTTATATTGATTTGCAGACATCAATTTGCCATATTTTTTAGTTTTATATCGCAGCTATCTTAATAGTTTAATAATATAAAAATAGGCATCAAACACATGAGTTCCAAATATCCTAAAATTTCCCATTCACAGAAGCATAACAATCGGTGATTTCATTGACTTTAATGGCTGTTTACATTTTTCTTCTCCTCCAATTTGTGATGCACTTATTGATTGTTTACTACACCTAGCCATTTATAAACGATCTTCATATTCATAAAAGGCCACAAGCATAAATTTGTTTTGAATTTCCTTAAAAAGCTGCGCCTTCAAATATTTGGTAATCACAATTACTCATAATTTTTGAGTAATGATGGATAGCGCGCGTGTGACTGAAATATTACATACACGAAATAAAATTATAACTTTGCAAAAATACTCGATTCATGGCAATATGTATTTATCTTTAATCCACTATAAAAGTAGTTGGCACAATTTGTATAACGTTCATCACCAAATGGCCAATAAAAACAAAAAAAAAACAAAGAGCTCAATAGGCAGAAATATTCAGTGAAGCAATAAAAATTTATTTGTGCAAAAGTTACTGAGAGCGCTGCAGCAATTTAAGAAGATTACCAATATATTATTTGTGTTTATAATTTTATTTTTTTTAATTTTATTTACAGATTGACAAGTTTCACTCATGCGCCAGCAAACTTTGGCTGTGGCGCACGCTGCTGAAGAAACACGCTACGCACAAGAAATGTTACTGTGTGACATAGAAATGTCGAAAGGTCAACTGCAATCCATTAGATGCGAGTACGAGTATGTATGTGGTGTTGTTGCTCTTGTAGATTTGTGGAAAATTAACATCATTATGACAAAGTTGTTTGGCGTAGTGAGTGGTCGGTTGAAAATCAACTTTAACTTTAATATTATTTTTAATTTTATGACCATTTTTGTAATGATGCTGCGGTCTTTAGTTTAGTGACAAAATACTGGTAAGGGCAGACGAACACATACACATAAAAATAGTATATAAAAATTATGCAAAGTAGGTTGTATGTTTTTGAAATATTCACTCGTGATTCTCCAAAGATATTTTTCTCAGCACAATGTTATTCGTACGCTGAACTGTTAATATATTAAGAGTTTAGAGCCTCGACCACACTTTTGTTAAAAGTTATGGCGCCTGAAAAGGAGTGCGTCATTTGGGTACCACTGAAATATTTTTTTATTAATACAAAATATCGTAAAAGTTTTACTTAGTTTAAGTTTATAAAAATGGAATCAAAAATAACTTTCTACTTCAGGATTGTTATATTTTCAATAAAAAAAAAAATCATTCTTTAGAAAGCTATTTTTAACTATCAATTTCAATTTTGATCGTAAATCTAAAATGTGAAAGTAAAGATGTTTGTATGTAATAAATATAATTGTAAAAAAAAAGATATGTACGAGTATATAACAATTATTTTGATTTGAAAACGACACAACGACCAAGCTGAATTAAAAAATCAATGTGAATAAGAGTTATTATAATAGAGAATGAAAACAAGTAATTTCAGCTGAAAACAGATAAAAAGGACTTATATTTTCATATTAAAATATGTATGCCCTTAATATAATTTTTAACACTGCGGAAAGCTTGAAAAAAAAAACTTCTTTTGATTTCACTTCAGTTTATTTTCCTGCGGTTATTAACGGTTAGCGGCGCTCGAAGCAAGTAGAGTAAAAGCCTGAATATTCAAGCGAACTGAATTAAAAATATCTACTTTGTCCTAATTTTAGCAATTGAGAGATCGGCACGACTAGGCTGCGAGGTGAGCTCGGAAAGCTGTCAACTCACGATAAGCTAAGCTCTGCAAGACAGGCGTGAATTCGCAAAAATCTATTTTGGAGGGAGTCACGTGAATAAAAGGAATGGTCTTCAACAGGAAAGAGCTCTTCCAAATATTTTTTTGTTTGTTCATAATTACATTCATTTTAAACTGAAAGGAATGCATTCTTCTAGCAGACTTCCTCCGAACTAAGTGTGTTAAGCAGACGATTCTTTCGTAGAGCCAGTTGATGTAGATACATAGTTTTCGAAAGCGATTTTTATAAAGCTGAGCTAAAAGTACACAAAACAAAAATTACGGTATCATTGAACTCATATTTTATATTAATTCC
This sequence comes from Philophylla caesio, assembly GCA_963971545.1. Lineage (NCBI taxonomy): Eukaryota > Metazoa > Arthropoda > Insecta > Diptera > Tephritidae > Philophylla > Philophylla caesio. The sequence continues at coordinate 95,656,850 of OZ020608.1, read as the reverse complement.
AGCGAGAAGTCTCGCTTCCGCAGGCTGCCTGAGAAACGAGGCAGGAAGCTATGCTATGACCCTTTGAATATCTGCAAATACAACTACAAAATACTCTCGAGTTCTTCAGCTAATTAAGTGACTCCTATTCGCGATTGAAACTTATCTTCAAGCCTTTGAAACTCATGAAGGCCTCTTTTATCTCGACAGCCAACCAGAACTTGCAAATTTATCATATCTATCTTTTGCTTAAATCATTAAGGAGATTGGTTGATCTGCATTCCAGAGAAAACTAAATTGAAATAGCCAAACAAGCTTACTGCAAAAAGAGGTCAGTAAAAACCGTCTTACATCCTACGAATGGGCGAACGACTTCACCCACCCACAAAGACTCCGCTGTGGGGTTCATTCTTGATAACGAGATGGCCTACAATATGTTCTGCCGGAAGTAGTATTAAAATTTTTAGGTAATCCTGAAGTTAAAACCAACCTTATAAGCAATATATACATTGTCGTTGTTGAGTGGTTATTCGTTTTGTGAGTAGCGCTTAATGATCAAGTGATCTTATTCCCTAGGATATACATACATGATCCTATCTCTTGATAGGAGATGTTTGCCTACCACTTTTTTTGCAGATACTGAGTCTGAATTGAGACTAAGCTGTCGTGGAAGACTCACAACGAAAAAAAAACTTAGAAGATACCACTTGCATTATTTGGTTACAGAGTCGATATTGGTAAAATTTAAATGTTGATATTAAGGTGCATACTGTCATTTCATCATCTAACAAAAATGAACATATGAATAGCAACTTTCATCTTGGTTTCACCAAGGATTATATAAAATTGATAATAAAAAAAGTTTAACCTCCTTTTCTAGTCTACAGTAATTCGGGAGACACCATATAAATAAAGCTATTATTGGCGAGCAAATTAAAATTAAAAAAAAAGTGAAATTATAAAACCTAAAATTTCATGAATTTTTTATTGACTGCTACCCAATAAATAACATCAACAATTACTCGGTCGTGTCGCTGAGACAATATCGCCCACCACTCATCATTCAAATTATTCAGCCCCACCTTACCGCTTCGTGCCACCACCAGCACTAATTCAATGCTGTTGCTGTTGCTATTTCTGTTGCTATTGCTTAGTTGCCACTAGCTGCGTTGAGCTATTGCAATATATATGCAAGTGTGTATGTATGAATGGAGCGTGTGATGCCCCTGACATTCACTGTACATATATCGCCACAATTTATTGTTTCAGTTTCGTTGTCTCCAACACTTCTTGTGCACCACAATGAGTACTGGTGTTCTTTTTTTCTATCTCATCAGCCAGCTTTTGGATTAGCGACTTTGAGTAGCATCAGCAGCTAAGTTTCATTTTATTTTTGTGTTTTGCTAGTTAACTCATCAACTCACTAAGTCACCAACTCACTAACTAACGTTTTCATTGCATACACCAATCAAACATTAGTCCGCTGCGAGCGTGAGTGTTTGTGTGCGTAGCCCTTGACTTTTTTCTACGGTTTTCTATGGAATTTTTGCGTTTTTGTTGCTGTTCTTTTATTAATGCGGCTAATTTTTTTTATCAGCGTCATTTTGATTTGATTTGCATTGGGTTGGCGAAGACTCGTTTTAGTGAAGTCTGTTTGTTGGCTTAACAATTTTGCCTTTGATGGTTTAGCGATGTGTTTGCTTTGTTTGTAGTTGTATTTTTTTTTTCTTTAATACCTAAACTATAATTAGCTAGTTTCGAGGGCATTGGCATCTGGTTGCATTTTGGTCTTGCACTCAATGAAGTTGATTAAGTTTTGCAGCCAAATAAAGTTGTATTGGAATAATTTTAAATTTTGTATATATATTTAATAATACTTTATAGTAAAAACTGTTTAATTTTCAAATTTATCTTCCCCCTTTAGTTGTTTTTTTTTTTTGAATATTTGTCTATCACTTTTTACGTGTGAAAACTGTGATATATAACGAACAACAACAATAAGATTGGCATTAACAGTAGTCATATAAACAAAAGCAGCTCGTTTATTCCTCGGCAGGTTCGCTGCTTAAGTCTTTTGTTAATAGAGTAAAAATTTAAAAAGCAAGCACATTTGCTTAACTTTTCGTTATTTCTGAGACAGACAAATAAAATAACAACTTGTTTGTGATCAAAAAAGCTAGAAATTCATTATGCTACCCAATTTTGTTTGACAAATTCAGCAATGATAAAAACACTAATTCTCATCAACGCATTTTATGATTAAATGAATTTTTAGAACTTTTTGTCTAAAAGAACCTTGAGTTTCTAGGAAATAGGAATTCTTAATTGAAAATTCCAAAAAAATATAAATGATCAAGACGATTTTTTATGCTAATATTACCCTATTTAATTTGTATGGCAAGTTTAAAGAACTCAAATATATATACATATTAAGAAAATAAAATTATATCAAAGGAAAACATACCTGTGGAAAATTTGCTAAGTGGATTTCTTTAATGTTAGATTTGAATAGATTTTGATTATTATTATTATCATAACTGCATCATTTTAAAAGTGGTACTTACTAGCTTTTCACTCCAAGTCGATGATATGTATGTACATATCTTCAATTTTTATTTAATACTAGCACTTACCTGTGGCGTTGCCCACGCATTTTTATTCGAATGAAATACAACTGTTTGATCTACAAAAAAGTTTAATGCTTGCACGTTTTTGTATTTTTTTGTCACTTTACTCCTAAAAAAAGAGTGTTTATATTTTAAGAATTAAAAAAATAATTATGCCACTGAGTGGTTTTTCACAAATGCCTTAATTTAAAAAAAAAAAAGAATTATTCAAATTGTTTCAGTGCTTTGAGAGCCAAAGCGTGACAAACATTTATCATATAATCAAATATATATAGAATAGAAAAATGAGGTAAAAGCCGTTTTTGCATATTTAAAAAAAAAAAAAAAGCTTTCAAGGAAAGGTCTTTTCTAATACAATATTAACTTTTGCAAAAATTTTTTTTTTAAATTGTGATAAAAATAAGATGGGTTTTTACCAACATTTTCCATCTAAAATATTCACCTAAATGCGAATATGAAGTCAAATTTTAAAATCGTAGAAAAGTTCCCGAAAATGGTCGGTTTACTAAATTGCAAATATCACCGAACGATTTCGGCATATTTTAATGTTATTTTTCTTAAAATAAAATGAATTTATTTTCCTATTACATACAACACTTACGTATGTACTTAATCAAACCGTAAACCTGGGAGCTTGTTATGAATTTTCAAAAAACGTTCCATGATTTTTAAATAAAAAACCTAAAGAAAAATTTGCCAATATAAACTTTTAATTTACTTTTTTTGCAATTCTTCGTTACTGCATTTACCTTACTACATTCTCTTTCATATAATTTTATATCTTTTTTGTAAAATATTTACTTAAAATAATAAAATTGTGAAAAGCTTGATTTCCGATATTTTTACTTAAATTAAAATATACTTTGCTTAAACACTCAAATGTAATAATAGCGTAATTAAGAGTAAATTAATTTTATTTTTGGTAATTATGCAAACTTTTTGGAAAAACAGTAAATACTTAACTCTTTATTTTGCGGCTTGATTTAAAAGTGTCGTGTCTAAGCTAAATAGAAAAATTAATTGACCCACCCTTAAGGAAATGAAAATGAAAATTTACCGACTGCGTTTGGGGTAAAAAATTGGCTGTATCTCGAAAACTGTTCTATTTTCATTTAATTACCTTTCATTTTGAGATTCCACAGGGAAAATTTTGGCCTAATATCGAAGGTCGGTTTTTTTTTAAATTTATTAACTAAAGCGTTATTTTAAATTCTTGATTAAAATTAGTCCAATATTGCGTTAAACGATGGTGCATTAGAAAGCAATTTCTTACCTGCATTATTGAATTTAATATTGAATGTTAATACTGCACTTATTTTTGCATTTCAAAAAAATATTTAATATATTAATATAAATATTACGCTTAAACAATCAAAGTACGTAAACAAATTTATCCATCATACAAATTTGTCATTGGCATAAAAATAATTTAAAACATTACAATATATTATTATTGTACATATTGTTAAGTTTAAAATTTATGGTTATATGTCACACGGCAAGTTCGCAGCTTAGGTCTTTTGTATGGCTCTAAGAATTTGCATACAAGAGAACTCACAGAAGAGCTATCGCATATACTACATATTTACGACGGGGCATAGAAAGTGAAATGTATAAAGGTAACTACTTTTATTGGTTAACTGCACAACAAAGGTACTAAGAAGCTTGAAATTTATTTATGCTAAGCTCTTGTATTATATAAATATTTTAACATTTATAGCCGCGAAGAGTTAACTTTTTGTATTAGAAATACGTGTAAAACTTGTTTCGCTTGTTTGTTGCATTTTAAACATTTTTAAAGAAGTGTTTATAATATGGTTTATACATTTACAAACGTATTAACATATTTGAATACCATTTTGCTAAATATGTATGTATATACATAAGTTTATGTTGTAGCTGTCCATTTTTGCTGAGCAAGCTCTAATATCTTGTTATTAACATAACAAAAAATACGATTTATTTATTTTTTGTGCCTTTTTTGTGCAAATCAAACATGTTGTAAGATGTGATTACTTACAAAACGAAACAGCAAAATTGTTTAACTTACATATGTACATTTATATGGATAAAACACAATTTTAGCGTGATTGTTATTAATGCTTTAACGGTGTGTGCAAATTCAAGTTTATGTCGCTGTTATAAAAATTTCAATTTGCTACTTAACCACTTTTTTTGAGCACAGCACGCGAAACATCTTTTGCAGCAACAAAATGTTAGCAACATGAAGATGTGCCAGCAAGCAACAAGAATTGGCGAAGCAGTATGTTTAAAACCGGAGGCAATGCAGTATTAAAGCTTAAATGCAATAACAACAAATATCTATTTGTGTGTGTGTGTAATAAAATAAAGTGTAGCTATTAAAACTGCTGAGCAAAAATAATCTATCACTGATCCACCTCGTGTCAGAGTGTGGTTTTTGATAAACACATGCTTCGAATAGAAGTGCGAAAATGTTTAAGATACTATTTATAATATTTCTACATACAAACTTGGCTATAAAGTTCTTTATATAATTAAGAATGTTTCATAGTTAAATTTTATATTTTTGACTAAGTATTTAATTTTGTGTTTCCAAAAATGTTTGTTTATTTTTCTGTTGGCCTAGTAAAGGTTAATAGTTTAGAATTTTTATTGAGCTCAAGGCCAGTTTTTATGGAAGATTTTTGTGAAAAAACAACAACAGTTTTAAATGGGAGAAGTTAAAGTACTATTTCGGAAATCACCATATTTCCTCATCAGACTTCTTTTTATTAAATGAATTAAATTTATTTTACGTAACCACTTCTCCCAGGCTTTGAACCCGGGAGCTCGGAGTTGCAGAGCCAATACGCTACTTATTGTGCTACGCTAGCCGAGTATGTGTATTTTCGTAGACAAAAAAAGGGTAAAACAAGATAGCGAACATTTTGCGGTATAACCGAGGAGTTGATATTATGTGTGTGTATCGAAAAAGGTTTCGCCAATACATAATACGGACGTCGTACATCTTTATGTTTGTTTTATTTTCTGCCAAAGTATTAAAAAAAAAATTAAAGTATTTTAAAATGATTTTCCCTCTACCATTGTCAAATTTGATTTGGACAAAAAGGGGAGAGAAAGATATCGAAAAGTCACACTGAAAATGAAAGCACGACGAAACTGGTTTATTTCAGATATAAATTTGACGAAATATGGTGAAAAATAGGTACACAATACTTTACGAGTATATTGCAAAATTTAGAAGACGGTTTTAAATGTAATATATAGAAAATATTTTTAAAATGTCTCTATGCATTCTCTCTATTTGTGGAGTGAATATAAACTTAATCTTTTAAGTTAATTGTTTCGTAACTATAATACTCGTAACAAAACATTACCATCTTTTTTTCAGAATACGTGTATCGTATATGTTACCGCTTGACCCAGGAACTTTGTTTATTTAAACTTACTACCAAAAACCTGCTGAAAACTTATATCAAAAAAGAAATTTGCTAAGTTTTTGAATACAATCTTAAATGCGTTCTTTAAAAAAACCGATGAAATTCTTTTAGATAAAGACAATTCTTAATTACGAGAAGTTATTACAACAAATCAAACTTTTTTCAAGAAATATGTAATTAAAGTTTAAAAATCAGCCATTCCCGCGGGAAAAACCTATTCACATTTATGATCAGTGCAATCAGTCACTGGCTGTTACTCCTCACAATCGGCAATATCCGATCTATCTCGCTCTTAGACATAATTAACTCCATATTTCGTTCAGAGTCAAAGAATATTTTGTTATATGTTTAACATACGCAAATATATCGCTACTTTGAATTTTTTCCGAGAATTATTCAAATGGGGTTCTATCAAATTAAAAAAAAAATTTGTAGACATTCGTAATGTTTATACCAAAGAAGAGGAAGCACTTAATTTTGTGATTTCGGTTTCAGTCTATTAATTTAAATCTCACATATTTTATTAGTTTCGTTTCTTTTGTTAGTCTTTTATTTTTCTGTTTTATTACTTGTCATTTATTTAAATTTCGTAGAACCAGCTCTGACCGATGGCATTCAACCATAAGCTTCCTGAGCATAATGACGTAACTGTATACGCATGTGATACGCAAAAGCAAACAAAAGCTTTGTGAAGACACCACTTATCGGTTTTCGTCTCGCAGCATCGTTTGCTGCATAAGTTCTTAGTTGCTGGAGGCCGATTTAGTGCTGGCATATTATCAACTTTTGTCATAAATTTGGTGTTTTATGCCAAGTTGACGACATTTTAATTGTGCCTGTATAAAAAAAATTAAATTTAATTATTATCAAAAGTCTTTTTTTTTTGTTGGTATGTATTTTGGTATCGTATTGTGTGCCTCTTTTGGTCGCCCCGATCACTTCTGGTTACAGCGATTGGACATTAATATTTAGTGTCAACTTCTGGTTGCTTCACTGCCTCTTGCCATCCACTTTAGTGGAATTTTCTTCATCACAAACAAATTATTAAATCCAGTTTGAGTTGGCATTGTGTTCGCCTGTTGTTGAGGCAACTTTGTTTGTTGATTTTTTTATTTTCATGCATAAATGTATATTTTGCTGCTGATGCTGTTGTTGTTATTATTAATTCGAATGTTGCTGTAACATTTACGTTTTCAAGGTCGACAGACAGCCGGAGAAGATGAATGGCATCTTCATTTACTTACGCTGCAACAGCGGTTTCATTCTTCTTTTCCTTCGCAACAAAATTCACTTTTCATTTTCATTTTCGCTTTCCCTTTCATTTGCTAAATCTACCGTTTTTCCCCATTGTTGTTGTTGTTTAACTCTCTGCATTTTGTTGCTCTTCACGAGCCGGTTATTGTCGTTTGGCTTTGTTCGTCTTGAGTTTTGCAAAGTTAACGCTAGATTGCTAATTGCGGGATTTATAATATTTAATACGAGTTTGTGTTATATTATATGTGAAGATGTACATATGTACTTACATACGCGCATATTTATGAGGTATTTTTATGATTTATTAATTATTTATACACACAAGCGCGCAATGCATCGCGTTGATTGTAATGGTTTTTTTTTTTTTAATTTTTTCTCTCTCTATCTTTGTATGCATATCCATGTAGAGCTCTTTAAAATTAATCTTTAATATAAAATTTTAACAATAATTTTTTATTTATTATATAAATATTTAAGTACATATTTCATTTCGCTAAACTTGTAAAACCTGACTACATCAGAGCTGTTAAATTCAGTTTACGATTGGTATTCAAGACAATGAGAAGCATTCATTAATCCTAATTATATTTTCAGGGCCGTAGCCAGGATTGACTCATTGGGGGGTGGTCAAACTTTGTATAGGGGGCTTTATATTTACAAAAATTAATAAAATAACCCTCGTAAGAAAACTTTATTCTGTCAAGTAATATAATATATGTATAGGCAATCTATAGCATTTTGAAACATAAAACTTTTAAAACAGTTGAATTCTTCTACTTTTTTTTTTGCTGAATTCACGCATAATGTCATCTAAATTTATGAATTCTAACCTTCGTTGCCCGTGCATCTTCATTCTCAGAAGACGCTCTGCTCAGCTTAGGGGGTGCTCTGGCCAGTCCAGGGGTGCTGAGCCCCAACTCGCGCCCACCTAGCTACCACCCTATATATTTTGTATTACATACATAATTAAAATCAGTAAGTATTTATTGATTGACTACTATGTATTAGAAATGAGTATTAAACCACCAATGCGAGTCGTAAATTAACTTATGCACACTATGATTTATCTCCCTTATTTATAAATATAACTTATTATTTTTTGCGCTACCGTAAATTGTTTGTTTGCATTTAATATTTTTATATCTATAGTAAACAATTAAAAAGATTAATTAATAAAACTACTTGAATGTGGTAAATTTTTTTGTCGTCAAGCAAGACATCCAAAGCGGAAATTTTAATGAAGTTCGGCGAATTCATTAGTGATGGTCATTTATTTAATACTTTAAACCATTGTTGATTTTTTCTCTGCATTGCCTGCAAAAACAATAATATTGATAATTAATGATGAAGCGAATTCTTCGGAATTAAGTATTAATAATTTATTATGGGTCGAATTTGGGTTATTCTTCGCGCAATGTTGGTTTGAGCCCAATCTGGTATTTAGATTTTTATTTCATTTTTCTGCAAATCGAAACGTAGAGACTGTGCGATCGCTGCAGTCTTTCTTATTTAAAATGTCCACAGTAAACGTATTCCTAACGTCAAGGCGATCACACGATGATTCATTTCATTTCATTTCATTTATAAAGCTAGCGATCGCCATACAGTGTGGCTGACCTGTTTACTCACTCAAAAAATTGTCCTCCCGAGCATTTCAAGCTATAGCTAAAGTTATTGCTCCTTACTTAGCGAACTTTTTTTTATCATTCATTAGCAGTTTGGCCAGATGCTTTTGTGATATGATCGATGTAAATTGTTGGAGATTGTAAAGGAACATTTGCTTACTTTGCTGTCTATAGGAACATAGTGAACAATTTTCTAATCGGAAGGTTGAAAATAATATTTATTCAATTTGACCCCTCATCTATCACTTATTTATTGGTGCACCAAAGAAAAGATCGGGTGGCCTCGAGCTCAATTACAGTTGTGGATCAAATTTGGCGCTTGCACTATATAGCTCAGTGTTTGGCCGAGCTTCTCCTACCGTTTATGGTATTCGTCTTTATATTCTAACACAAATGGAGGGACCTACAGTTTTGTGCCGACTCCAAACGGCAGATGTATTTTTATGAGAAGCCTTTTCATGGCATAAATACACTCGGAGGTTTGCCATTGCCTTCCGAGGGGTTACCTCTATTAGAAAAAACTTTTCTATAATTTACATTTTAAGTACTTGCCCTGGCTGAGATTCGAAGATCGAACACAGAGGCATATCGAGTAATAGCACGCACCGCTAGCCACAGCCGTCACATTGATACATATAACAGTTAAAATTATTATTTATTTTTTTGATCACTTATATAAAAATTTTATTTTTTTTTAATTGAAAAAAAAAATGTTAAATCTAAACTGTTATTTTTAATCAAAAAATTTAAATTTTAAAAATTTTTAATGTCGGTGTAAAATTATATATTAATTTTTTACTTTTTTCAGAAAATATCAATATTTTTTTAATAGTGGTATTCCTTCAAAATGTCTAACTTTTTCAACTGAAAACTCGAAAATAACTATTATTTGGCTCAACTATAATTTTTTTTTTATTATTTTGAGCAAGGTTTACAATCACTCGCATATGTTTGCGACTATACAGCGATTTCTTTCCAAAAGGGCTACATATTCTCACATATTATTACACTGCATCGCTAACTTTATACAACTGACACAGCGAGTTAAGCATACATTCTAAACTAAACGCTAATTTTAATTGTTTTATATTTTTAGGCGATTTTTGGTTCACTTAATAGCCAATTAAATAATGTATGCTGAGCTTCTTTAGCAGTGAAATCTAACAGCCAACTAATTTCAAAGCTTGGATATATCGAAAGCTCATTTCATGTTGTTGTGTATTTAAGTTGTGTGTAATGTTAAATTATGAATTAATTAAAAGCTAAAGCTTCGTAACAGCTGTTATTCTACACTTGAATAATATTTACATATAGCACATAAATTATGTAAATATATTTTTAGTCGTTTGATAAAATAACCTCGTTGGCTTTTGAGCAGTGGTCAGTTATGGGAATTAACTTAAACATGTTTTATAAGAAGCTTAATTTAAAATTTTAAAACTTGACTATTCTGCCTTAATCTGTGCACTCATATATGAAATTTTGAAATGTGTTTACTACTTTAAAAGGTACAGATATTCTTAACTCTGGTTTTAACTTGTCTTAAAAAATTGAAGTACACAATAAGACAGATTATAAAGATAGCAAAAATTTGGAACTCAACAATAAGTAAGTTAGATATACAGAAATAATGCTAACACAATTGTAATTATCTTTAATTGTTAAAAACAAATCAGAATTTATTTCTTATATACATATTTCTTTTATTTCCTATATTTTGATTATTTACCTGGATTACTTAAGTTTAGTTTCGACAATTTGTATCTATTTTTTGATATTTCTGGATCATTTTAGAGGTCTCATGAATAGTCCTGATTTTCCCAAATAGTTTCCTGAATTTATTTTTATTATTTATTTGGATTTTTTGTATCCAAATTATTTTGATATTTGGTTCTTTTGAGCAGGAGTAAGTTTTCTCGGATCTTCTTCATTTGTTTTCGTTATAGCTAGTGGTTGAGCGTGGTAAATGTAAAATTAGAACCTGTATAATGGCACAGAAAGATTTAAACATTTTTCTTTTACGCTATTATAGTGATGGATACATGACGACTGCTGGAGATTGAAGGGAAGTCTTTGCTGATACGAGGCTGAGGATCCCCCTCAAAGTCAACTCCGCAGGCCAATGAGCGACTGCATAGCGAGTTTAGTTCTCATCGGTTGCGATGCCAACGTCCACTAACCTAGTTATATGCCATAGCGGCACAGAGCCCACTTTTATTGTTAAAAACCGTCCAACACTCTTTTTCAGACTATAGAAATATTGAGACAATTCTCGATCTGTCCTCGGTTGCTCCAACCTAAGGAACACGGACTGGACTCTTTACAGGAAAATTCTCGAGAATAACCTACCGAATCCTGTACCGGCAGAGCCCATTACTGTTGGCAAATTGGAAGACATGCTAAAATCTTTTACTACGATCTGCTCGCGGGCCTTGGCCAAAGCCTGCCCTGATCCCAAGCCGTGGGAAAATCGTAGGCCCCACTGGTGGTCCGACGCGCTGTATTCGCTGCGGAAAGATTGCAGGAAGCAGTTTTACAGGGCGAAGAGGCTGTATCAGGCATCTAAATGGCAGACCTAAACCCGACAGGGTGGCTCCTGAACAACAACGGGAAAATTAACGGTCGAACTACTTCTCGAAGCACACTTTCCTGGAAGTCCACAGACAAGGGAGGAAGATTTTTCCTCTTCGAGCGCAATTGTTAATCTCACTTTGGCAATAAAAAGTTTCAAATCTTATAAGGCTGCCGGACCAGTTGGCATTATACCTGCGCAACTGGCTGCAACGATTCATACTTCTACAAATTGCCTACTAACTATGTTTAGAGCATGCTGCAAGCTCAACTACGTACCGACGATATGGAGATATGTTTCCGTGGTCATCATACCCAAGGCTGGAAAGGCATCACATGCGAACCCGAAGGCTCTTTGTCTTCCATTATTTGTTGTTAAAACCTTAGAGAGGCTAATAAACAATGTGGTCTCAACATCAACTTAGAAAAAGTGGAGCTGGTGCTTTTTACTAGGAAATAAAAGGTTCCGAATGTAATTACGCCGAAACTAAATGGAATCTGTCTGAATATAAAGAAGAAAGCCAAGTTCCTTGGCGTCACAATAGGCATGAAACTTAGCTGGAGGAATAATATGAACCAGCGATACCAGAATGCTTCTGTGGACCTATACAGCAGTGGTTAGACCGATTCTCTCTATGGAGCTATCGTTTGGTAGACTGCCTTAAGCAGAGCTGCTAATCTTAATATACTTAGAAATGGGGGGAAAGCCGTTATGATCTGCATTAGCGGAGAGTTGCGAACAACACCAAGCGACGCCTTGAATGTCTTTCTGGACCTTCTACTCCTAGACTTAGTGGGTCAGCAAGTGGCGGCTCTTGCCGCGCTTCGGAAATGTTTTCAGTTTACGTATTAACAAATGTTATTTCAACTATCAAAAAAAAATATATTGCCAAAGAAAAAAAAAATTTTACAATTTAAAAAAAAAATTTAATTTATATGCCTTTTTGATGAGCTCGATATATAATAAAAATTTAATTTTTTAAAACTACAAAATAATACAATAACTTGAGAAATTTTAGAAATTAAAGTTTAGGTTCAGACAGCTACAAATTACCCTTGCGTTATTTTTTATAAGGAAGAAATAGTCAAATATAAGCGGTAATTAGTGGTATTTTATACACTGACTTTATTATACTAAAATTGAATGGACTACAAATCTGCGTAGTCAAAAAAATTTTTAATTTGTTTAATGGTTCAAGGTGTTGTTTAAAATTTGTTTTATTATTTTACATTTTGAACAAGGTTTAAAAGTGATTTTTGGAGATCGAACTGTATTTTAATTGAATCAAGAGTTAAATGTTTATACATTTTCGGTGTTAACAAGTACATTTTTATGTTTTGTTTCACGTTAACTTACCAAGGATACTCCAGAAAAAAAATAATTTCTCAGCGATACCAAGTTTTCCTAATAACCATTTATTCACCGAAATATTTTCTTGCTAACTAGTGTAACTGGTTTAATTGATGGACAGTAAAATAGTAATTATCGTACGTCTGAGTTTAGTGATTAAACCGAGCATTTAAGCTAAACAAATCAAAGGCAATTACACCATTCACTTCGTTTTGCAAATACTAATTGAGGAATTTCAAAGCATGAGTCAATTTAGATATGGCAGGAAGTGATCACTAAATTTGCGGGATTTTTCAAAAATAAAATTCCTCTTACTTTGAATGAAATAACTTCAATGCTTTTGTGCGGGTTACGAGTATTAGCCAGTGATTTTCTTTATTATCGACGCCAATAAACTGCGATATGTTCCACTTAGTTATCTAAAGTAAAGCATTACAAACTTAACAACAACAACTATTTATGTAGAGAGTATAGGAAGAGTACAAAGCAGCCTATCACACTTGGTGCTATTGGGCTTGAGGGGAAATTTACAATTTATGAAGTCTCCCTGTTCATAACAGAAAAGTTCTACAAGTGGGCGGTGTGATGTTTATGTACGAAAGACGAAGGAGCTGAATGTGCAGAAATCGAGAACTACAGAGTTGCTGTGAAGCTACAGGGAATGTTTAGATTAGTTGTTCTTATTCTTATGTTATATTTTAATTTTTCAATTTTTATTATACTGATGGTCTCCTTTTAGTTTCTGTAATGTCTAAGGCAACTTTTGTTGTTCCTCGTAATTTGCTTTTGTTTGTTTGCCTTTATATTCTTTGTTCTTGTTTTGGCTGTTAAAAGTAATATAGACGGAAGCAGTCTGGCGATGTTAAATGTTTTATGTTTGGTTTCATAATGATACTAGTGACGTAAACTATAGTTTGAGAAACTATAACCTAATTCGAAATGATCGGTTAGATAGAAGGGATGGAGGAGTGGCAATGTTATATAAAAGCCATTTGGGTGCAAAGCTTGTATGTAAGTCTAAAGGCAGCGGCGTTGAATACCTTCTTGTTAAATTATTTAGTTCGTCCGCAAAATTCTTAAATTCTTGTGTGTATAACGCGCATATGTCTAATTGTCCTTCACCATTTTTCAATGTTATGTCGTCTGTTTCCGTACACATAATAATATGAGATTCATTACGTTTTACTGATGATAAAGCCGGAGTTGGTCTCTCACTTCTTAATACGATCGTACCCACACGGTAAGGGAATAGTTCTATTCTTGACTATTTTAAAGTTTCTGACCCAACTATTGTTTTAAATTTTGACCAGATACCCTTCATCTCGGACCATGATATTATATTCTGTACTATTTTTTGACCGTCCTAATGGTAATAATAATTTTATGTTTAGGTATTATAAACACTTAAACTTTGACTCTCTATCTTTACATCTTTCGTGTATTGAATGGAGTGATTGTTGGCGTCTTGCCAATGTTAATGACAAGCTTAGTTTCCTTGATGACAATTTATTAAATGCTTTTATTTTGTTTGTTCCTGTCCGTAAAAGTAAGAACATGTCGACGTCCTGTTCATGGTTTAACGAAAAAGTTAAAACAACTATTAAAATAAGAAATAAACTACATACAGTTTGGAAAAGGAACCCAACTGAATCGAAAATGGAAAAAAGAAAATTTTTTACTCATCTCAATATCAAAAGTTACCATTTGATAAGAACCAATTAACGATACTTTGCCTGCTCGATTTTTCAAATGCATTTGACTCGGTAAATCATCTGATATTATGTGATGAGCTTAAACACTACTATTGGTTTGATATAAACTCTGTGAAACTTTTAAAGAGCTACCTAACGGACAGGCATCAACGCGTTAGGGTCGGTGTGAGTACTTCTAAGCTAGGAAAGCTGACCTTTGGTATTCCTCAGGGTTCAATTCAGCCTTTAGCCTTTTCATCAACGACATTTTTAGGGAATTTTAGTTTGCAAAAATGCATGCTTACGCGGATGACATCTAGTTATATCTGTCAAATAGTTTTGAAAATATATACTTATTAGCTCGCCAATTTAGCCTAGATATATACTTCATTGAGCAGTGGTCGAAGAGAAACGATCTTTGTCTTAACTCTGGAAAGCCGGTTGTTTTACCAATTGCCAAGAAGAAGCTTGACATAAAAGCTTTATATAAATTCGGCCTTGGTGATAAGCCTTTGGAATATGTAAATATAATTATAAACTCGAGTCTTTCTTGCACTGATCTCATAAATCCTTTTTTTTTCTAAAGTTAATGTTACGTTGAGAAACCTTCGTCAAACTGCAAAATTTACCCCAGACGTCAACTGACAATTCAACTGATAGTGCCTATTATTACTTACTCCGAGTTGATTTGTAATAGGCTATACTCCATTTCCGGTCATAAGATTAGAGTAATATTTAACCAGGTAACCCGATATGTGTACGGGTAAAAGAAGTTTGACCACATATCAATAGTGGAAGACTTGTGCGTTAGGATGTGAAATACAGGACAATTTAAAGGCAAGCTGCATTTTTATTTTCCGGCTTATCTCAAGTAAGACCCCTAACTATTTTCATGAGAAGTTAATATTTCCAAAATCAGAGCGCTCAATAAAACTTATTGTACCAATCTTTAATTTTATAACTTCGACTAGACTGTTTTTCGTTAGTGCTATTAGAACTTGGAAATATATTCCACCCATAACACGAGGTAAGTTAAACAAAACAAATAATAAAATCATATACTCTTATTTCTCGAACAAACTAGACTGATTGTCAACATTAGTTTAAATCTTAGTGATAAATTACTTTTAAAATTATACTTTTAATTGTTTGATTTCATGTATTTATAATTAATTTTAATGTTATGCTAATTTTGTTGTGCTAAAAAGAAGAAGAAGATTCTTGTTGTACTAATGGTTCTTGTTTAATAAATAATAATAATAATAATAACAATAATATTTACATATATATGTATGTATTAGCTTGTGAGCATGCGTGTTAGTAAAAATAAATACACACTCAAGCACTGAGAAAACCTTGCCAAAAGGTCAATGCAACTGATTTTTTTTCCTTCGACGACGACAACAAGAACGCGTTGTTTCGACCACTTGACATAGTTTTATGGGCGCTGCTACCAATAATTCACCTAAATACATTTATTATCTTTTCAACTGCTTCTTCTGCTGCCCGCTCGTCCGCCAGCATATCCTCTCCTCCATCGTTACTTGTCTTCAGCCCGCCAGCGACTGCAATGATTTCGGTGATAATTTACGATTCTTCGCATTGGCTTTGGCACGCATTCGCAGCTCTGTCCGCTCGGCTGTCGTTCGTTCATCGGGCTTGTAAATGGGGCCAGCATTTGGAATGTAACCGGTCTCAGTGCGTCGTGTACCATCGTTCAATTGGAAACTGAAAAAAAACAATAAATAAATTAAATGAATATACGAGTATGTATAAATGGATTTTGGGGTCGAGTGAGCGAAAACCCTTTCATTCTCAGTATTCACAATTACATATTATGTAAGATATACTGGTTGCTGATGACAGCGATTACTTACGAGAAGCGATAACCTTCAGGCGTGGGCACATATTCAAAGTCTCCCAAGAAGGTTTTTGGCAATTGAATTGCCAACAATGGATTACTCGCCTGTATCTTGTGTCTGTTATATTCATTGTAATTGTTGTTGTTGCTATTGATGCTGTTGTGATGGTTGTTGTAGTTAATATTATTGTTGTTTCTATTGATGTTGGCATTTGGATGATCATAATTTCCAGGGTGATTGTTGTTGTAATACCGCTGCTGGCTATACGGATAATAAGCCTCACTGCAATTGAGCATAAAAGCGGCGAACGCCAAGAACAGCAACTAATAAGTGAAAAGAAAAAAATTCAAATTAAAATTAAAGTTAAAAAAAAATAGTTTCTGGCAAATTGAGTTACTTCATTTATTAAAGATTAATAAAATCACTTTGTATTATTATTACAAATGCAATAACATTCTCTACAACACTTCCTTGCTTCGCGCACTTACAATTTTTGATTCAATCATATTGCCAACTAGTATTGCAACTGTTCATCTGCGCTGCTACAAACAAAATGATTGAAATGTGCCGCACAAATGTTTATTGTAGCCAAAAATTCATTCAAATATCAAAAACGCAAATCATTAAGTCGGTGCTTGAATTTGTTTGTTTGCCAGCAAAAACAGCATGTGAAACAAATACAAAAAATAGTATCGACAGCATCGAAAGCAATAAATACCAACAAAAATAATCACCGTTGCCACAACTTTAACTGTAATTACAGTGTCATCAGCATCGAAGGTACGAAGATAAAGTTTGTAACTATCGAGTGATTTCAACTATCGATAGTTGGCTGATTACTAAATTTCGCTATCGTTGGAATTTTTCATTCATTGTTTCATTCAAATTTTATTTAATTCAATACTTGCATAAAAAAGGGCATAAATTCACTTTTGCAAAAAGAGCTTGCTTTTATATTAATACGTATATTTAGTTTCTAATTATAAATTAAATATTTATATTTTTTTT
Source organism: Philophylla caesio (assembly GCA_963971545.1). Lineage (NCBI taxonomy): Eukaryota > Metazoa > Arthropoda > Insecta > Diptera > Tephritidae > Philophylla > Philophylla caesio. Next base: position 95,639,460 of record OZ020608.1, on the reverse strand, counting down.
AAGTTATGCTTATTTACATAGATTGATCTCGTTTGGAAAATGTTACAGGAGAAAAAGTAAATAAAGTAGTGATAAGTAAAAAGTTATATAAATAAATAAAAATTTAAGATGAAAAGATTTCCTTTAAAAAAAAATTATATATCATCAAGTAGGAATGAGTGGAAATATTGAGTGAACGGCAACGAGCAATAAACTGAATATGATTTGGATATCATTGTGAGTACAAACCTTTTTAGTGAAACCTTTATATTGAATAAAAAAAATTTAACACGCTAAATTAGTAAAAAACAATTATTGCTACAATTTATATTGAGTCAAATATTATTACCGAGTAAAAAATTATTGTAATTGGAAATTTAGCAATGAGTGACAAAAAAAAATTAACTTAGATGCTAGTATAAGTGGGGAATTTGTAATAAAGTGGTATTGAGTAAAAAATCTATTGTGAGTTAAGAATTTAAAAAAATGTGAAATATGAATCAGAATGGACAATGAATGTCAAATTTTTAAAAATTTACAGCTCACTTTAATATTCACATCATTAATTTTTCTACGCACTCACACAAGTGTTTCACATTTGATTAAGCGAAACCAATTTTTCTGTCACCCTCCAGCCGCCAATTTTCTGTCAAAAACGTCAAGTCTTGGAGTTTCGGTTGCATGAGAAATTTTTGGACAGTAAATTTGTGGCGTGTATGAATATTACGTTAGCCTGTGAAAGACACTAAACGAATAAAAAATGAAAATTAAAGAAAAGTTAGTTGAATGTCACGAAAAAATCAGTAACTAGCCAAAAGTTAGAAATATGTGAAAAATCATAGTGAGTAGAAAATGTATATGTAAAATTAGTTATGCATGAAATACTACTAACCAACGAAAAGTCTGCATTTAATACAACATTAACAATAAGTTTCAAAATTGGCAGCCTAGAAGGCAATGCTGAGATAATTTCATTTCATTCTCCATCAAACAACACCGAAAATCTTTTTTGAGGTGTCAAGTCAGGATCATTATAAGGGCTGAGATTTGTAGCTTTGTAGCTTGAAGCAGCTAATCAGTTTCAAAGATTCCCTCGATATACATTAAGGCATCAACTGCGAAGCCGATGTTACTTAAACGATTTTAACAGTAATAGCACCCAGAGTCTTCGGAGTGAAAAATTACTAAGCAATACAAAATTAAATGAGTGATATCTTCAAAACTATCGAATAAATGCAAAATGCCGAACTATCGATTCACATGGTAGCTTTTATTCGAAATTTCTCATCCCTACAAGACAGAGGCGTAAAAAAGAGCACTCTTGACCTTTATTGTCATTTTTGTGTATAATTTGCTGTTGTTGTTGTGTATTTTGTAAATATTATTGTCTATTCACTTTGCAACTTATTCGAGCAATCACCAAGTTCGTAGCCTAAGTCTTTGGTTTGTGTTCGTACAAAATCATTTTCCTTCGATTCAATGCATTTCATAAGCCCATTGAATCAATCAAACAAACCGAAATTATATCAAAACAATCTAAATTCGCCACTTGAGATTTTTTTTTTGTTGAAGTGTTTATTTTTCTTTTATGCATAAACACATGCCTTATACAAACAAACTCGTATTTATAACATCGGCCTATGCATGTCAGCAGTATACGAGTAATTATCTATGAACAAGTGTCGTAACCAAGACAAAATGTCGATTGCGTGGTTCGGTTCACTTCTTGACCATCAACATCACATCTGTCGTTCAACTTTAGAGTAACCGAAACTTCAACAAATTTAATTGATTATTACACACCGAACATAAGTCAATGCCGTTGTTCAAGAAAGTTCACACCGCAACGCTTTGTAGGAATTTCCCCTTTTACTTTAACGAATACGTGCCTTGAGCGTTTTTAAATTACTCATACAAATATTTTTTTTTTATTTCTATTGCTTGTTCATTTTTAGTCGGTCCACAACACATGTTTTTTATTTTTAATTCCAAACCTGAAGCGACTATGAAATTATAAAATTTGAGTAACACAGGAAGTTACATTACTGTTAGTACATATTAGTCAGATTTTATTATCAAAAGGTAGCAAATCTACCTGTAAAAAATTGCCTAATGTAGATAACTTAAGTAAAAAATCTTCAGTTTATAAAAATATTGGCACTTGAAGCAAACATTTTCGTTAAATGTTGATGTTAAATGTAAAAGATATCAATTGTAAATGTGTTACTAAAAATGTTTACTGTCTTACTTGTTATGTATATAAAATTTTAAAACCAACGATCTGAGCAGCTCTTAACTAGTTTATGTTTATTTTCGCTGAAAAAAATTTATTTTCTATTCAATTACTGCTTTGACCGACTATGTATCGGTGCGCGCTATATGTCGAAATTCCTAGAACCCATCAAAGCTCAGTCTATTAAATTTAAAATCATAGAAATAGCCTTTTCTAATACAAGTCACCCCTCGGCATATCATAGCTAACTTCCAAGTGTATTTATGCTGTGAATAAGTTACTGTTAAGAATATCAGCTTTTCGAAATCGTCACAATACTGTAGGTTTCAACAAGCTGCATTCCTTATCTGTTAAGTGAATGTCAATCAAACACTGAGTGCAAGCACACAGTATTCATTCATTTAGTTATTGAATTGCCTACACAGTCTAAAGTAATGCGTACTACTGAAAATCTTTTATTTGTATAGTGCCTAAAGGTAGAAAGCATTGAATGAAATTAGAAATTATAAAATAACACGTAATCTTATAACGATATAAATAACGCTAAAAATAGGAAAAATGATTGAGAAATAGCTACAACGAACATTAAAGCAAACAAAATCTTTTATTTGTACCCAAAACTTCTAATAGACCAGCGGCAACAAAAGCCTACTACACAGAGAATTTGCGACATCAAAATACTTTTATTTCAGACATATTTCCATTTTTATTTTCATCCGCCATAAAATTAAATATATGAAAAAGGATGTGAAATATTCGAAGTAATGTCGAAAATAAAAATATTTAAATAGGCAAAATAGCTACGGTTATGCAAATTATTTAAATGAGGGAATTTTATCTGCAGAAATAATTAAATAGAGTAAAACTGAAAATTTTCTAATTCAAATCATAAAGTTATTTTGTCAGTTAGAAATATTTTTTCAGATGGTATTCAAAATACCCTAATTTTAATTTTGCTCCTTTTTCTAGTACTACTACATATTTAAGACAAGTACAAAATACTATTTTTGGCACAACGAAGTACTTTTCGTTTGGCTCGATTTTAATATTAAAACAAATATTAAATATTAAACTACAAAATTAAAGAGCAAATAAACATAACAATAAGTAATTTATGGTACAAAATGTTTAAAAAATCTCGTTATTTATAAGAAGAACTTTCCAAAAATATACACTTCTAAATATATTTACAGCACTTGTAAACATACTAACACATTTTGCATTTGAACACATACATGTGCAACTTGAACAAGTTAAAGCATTGTTTAAAGCTCAATTTAATGAAGCCTTAAACATCGTCAGCTAATTCAAAAACCTATCGAAAGCTTTTTTAATATTGAGACTATTTAGAAAAAGCTGCTTTGCCATATCAAATAAATCAAACCAGATGGTTGAAAAATATATGTGATAATAAAAAACATCAGTTTTTATACTCGAACGTACTTGTACAAAAGGGTATTATAATTTTGTTCGCATAACGGTTCTTTGTAACAGCAAAAAAGATATAGACATATATATACATACTAAAATGATCAGAATGAAAACAGAAATCGGTTTAGCCCTGACTGTCTGTCCGTCCGTCCGTCCGCCCGTGGTTACAATAACTTGAGTAAAAATTAAGATATCCCAATGAAATTCGGTACATATGTAGATTGCTCTTTGGACAGGGTAGGTTGGTATTGAAAATGGTCAAGATCGGTCAATAAATACGCCCACTTAAAAAAAACGTCTGTAGGTATCTCAATAGCGATGTAAGGTATTGTCACAAAATTTGGTATGTAAACTATTGGGATAATTTTGGAATAGCGCAGGGTGCGCTAGCTGCATTGAAATTAGAATATTATTCCTTAGAAATGAAAGGAGGGTGATTTCAATTCGAAATATTTAATTCAATCTTTATTCATTGCAATAAAATGGTTGATACAGAGATCACGGTAAAAACGTATGGGCCAGAGTGGCGTATAAAAAGAGAAAAAAAAGGTAAAAAAGCGGTGCGGACGCAGCGGCGTTAATATTTAGACTGACTAATAAATTTTTGATATTACATTACTTACGGTCCCTGGGTCACCCCATGGTACCGTTTCCAATTCAGCAAATTAATTTAGAACATAAGTTTCAAAGAATGGTGTTGCCGGCCGCACCGAAAGAACAATTTTTAAAATATTAATTTAGAGATCGATGAGATTGGGACTCATGTCCTCAACACCCTTGATATCACTAGCATTACCGTCAATAATTATTGAAATCGCCCAACTTCCATATAACGGAAATTTTGATAAATGCAAAAAACTTCGTTTTTCAGTATTTATTGGAAGAAGTTTGAGTAAAGTTTAATACTAGCTACGATTTGAAACAAAGAAACGGGGTTTTTATGAAATTATGAGCACCGCCTATGCAAAAATACATCGCGAGGGTATATAAAAATCGGTTTCGCCCGAATTTAGCTTTTCTTACTTGTTATAATTCTACTTAACCAACAACTTGTAATGATATTCTTTTGCGATTTAGTCTAAAATCTTATTTCACGCAACATCAGCCCTTCTAAACCGGTAAAATCAAGACTGAAAGGCGACCTTCACTTCTCAATACTGTACCGTTGAAAAAATTTCGCTGTCAACACCGCAAAGGTTCATTAACTTCTCACACATAATATAACCATCGAAGTTGAACTAGGAATAAAGTGAGCTTTGTATGCCGCGCCGATAGCGGAGCTAATGAAATCGTGAAATTGGATCGTTAAGGTACAAATTAGTTTATTGAGTATTAAAATGCCGACTAGTTTGTCAACTAGAACTGACCACAAACGTGAACGGTTTCACTGAACCCTGGTCCCAAAAAAAAAAAAACACAATGCATATAAGTAGAAGGATCGCTTGGATACCACGTTGATGTGTCTTCATCTGTCCGATAGCAGACGAAGTCGAAGTTTTTAAGAATACGGGCGCTAACCGCAACACAGCCTCGAAACGCTATTTCGATTTTACATGATTGTCCTTATAATTATAACAAAAAGTCACTTAACGACACAAAACAAAGGAGGTCGCTTATTTTGATAATAGCCCTCTACAGGAGTGAAATGTAATTAACTTGATGATGATGATAAACTTCGATAGGGTGGAAAGTTGGTGTATGCATTTTAGAACAAATTTCCGTAATATCTATTAAACTTTTGTTTAGAGATGAACCGGTTTCCATACAATAAGATATGACGAAAACCGATTGGGCCCCCAAGACCATACCTAAGTAATTTATACTTATAGAAAGCTCAATATTAGGCTTCTAAAAGTAATGCTCTTAATCAAAATTAGATCCATCTTGCGGAATTCAAAGGACGGTTCACTGTCTGTGGTCCACTTTATAGTTCTACCAGCTGTTCGTTGAGCACAGTCACTCAAATAATAATCTTCTATAATATTGTTCTCCAGGTCAGGTCTAGCAGTTCACGCATAAAATAAGTGTAAACATATGTAGCCATCGCATTTATTTACGTACATATAGTAAAATCTTAGAACATATTACAAAAACCTAAATAATTCACATTATCACATATTATAAAATACATACATTTTTTTTACTAAAAATATATACATATAATTAATATTCGCTTTAACCGCAATAGCATTAAGCTCATACTTTATCATCTCGTATTTTGCGCGCTGTTACATAAGGTTGAAAGCCATTCTTATTTGCTTTATAGAGTACAGTGTACTCGTATCCATCGGCAGAGATGAAACTATAGCCACCACGATACTCCACAGGTTTCATAGTAGTCACAACATCTTCTTCACGATCTTTGTCTAAATCAGCCGCCATATCGCGATTTGTAGCTTTGTATGTTATATCCTCTGTACGCGATTGACCATTCTCTGTCTTGAAGCTAAAGAAAAGATAGAAAGTTTATAGATGATTTCAGATTTTAAAAAAATTTGTTTTTTTTTATGTTATCTTCGAACTCAAATACAAATACTTTGAGAACAGTTAAGACACACAGTTAGCATTTGAAATTGTGTAAATTACAGTTACGTTGAACTGGAAGAACCACCTGCTATGTCAACGAAATGATATCATAGCACAAATATAAAGAATTATTTTTAAATATGAATCGAATAGCTTGATATTATATATGATAATAAGAATTTACATAAAAATGTCTCAACAACGTAAAGAAAAAGCTCGAAGCTAACTGTGTTCTGGTTAATTTTCTGCCTTACAAATTTTTTTAATTTTTTTACTTACCCAAAATGTAGCAATTGATCACCATTATCATGGTTTTCTATGACCATAGCATTTGTGGTTTGCAAGTATAAAATTAAGGCAAAGGTATAAATCTGTAGTAAGAATAAGAAGTCAATTGAAAATAAATACAAATTCGTAGGTAAATTATGTTAATAGGTAAACCAGTTTTGAAATTTCTTAATGAATATTTTTACATACAACTGTAGCGGTGTGTTTTGTATTTATTTATTGCAAAATAAAAATAGCGAATTCTGACAGCCACAAACGGAATATCTAAACGTTCCAACAATGCGCGTTTTGCTTTTATATTTTTAAGATTTGTTTGATTTATTAGTAATAGAAAATGTAATTTAATGTGGACCCAAATAAGCTACAAAAACACAAAATAAAACCAAAAGACATATTTAATCGTACGAAACAAATTTTTTGAAAACATTCAATTTGACAATTTTATCGAAAACGCTCACAATTGTTTAAAAAAGATTATTTGTTTTTGTAAAGTTCTAGTGGCCTTTAAAATGAATAGTCATTGTTTTTATTGAACTCGAAACCTCTTTTTTATGATTTTATATTTTACATGCTCCGGCTGAGGTTTGAATCCCGAACTTTGTTGGCATATCGAGATATAGCACGCATCGCTGCACTCTCGGCAAGCAGCGTAATTTGATCGCTTCTTCCTTTGCATCTGTTCAGCACAGTAGGAAAACTGCGTGTTTTTTTGCGACAAATATATTTAATTCAATATGCGATATACATTTCTGCTTTAAAATTGCTAGGATATATGTACCAAAGCTTCTGACTTTCTTCATTTAATAAACATTGTGAACAAACTACAGGCACTGTTTGTAGTCTCTCATTAGCTCTTTCACTGGTTTATGAACGCGCAATTGCAAAATACATTTGGAAATATTAATTTTACTTACGATTTGCATCCTCATTTTCGCTTAAAATAAAATATATGTACTACTTAGTTATAAACTAAATTTATTACAATTTCTAAACTTCGATTGTTCTTCTTTTGCCGCGCACACTGAAAATCCGCTCGAACGTTGTGTTCTCTCTCAATTTCGAATTCCAACTAAATTGGCGCGTTTAATTAAACATTTCTAAAAAGTAGCAGCAAGATAAATATATTTTGTGTTCTCAATCGTTTTTTTCCTTTACGTTTGTATATGCTTTGTTATTTTTTATAATTTTTTTTTTGCTTTGGATTCGCTTTGTGCTTATGCTAATGAGCAAGAGCATTAGTGATCCATAAGTCACCCATGGAGGAATCATTTGAATCGCGGTAACACAATAACAATAGATTACGTCATTATTTCGTAGACAAATTTGCAAAACGTTGAAAAAAACACATACAAAATGCGACTTTAAAGATGAAAAAAAAAGATATTTGCAAAATCCGATCGAAATGCGAAGTTACCTATTTGTATTGTAAAAATATGTTTACTATACACATACAACACATTTTTTTTTTGCTTATGAGGATGGTTCCTATGCAAAAAGTCTTTTGGCAAAAATTTGTTCGTGAACGAAAATATCGTGTGTGTCAGTCTTTTAAGTGATTACTTTGCAGGGTTCTTGGGGTCGCTGAGTACAAATCTGGTATTATATATTCAAAAATCGGAATTTTAAAGTCGAGTGTGATGAATGAATTTTTTTATAATTTATCCAATTCGAAAACCTCCGGGTAAAAATATATAAGCAGAAGTTTATATTGACAAATTTTGGCAGTTTTTTTTTTCTTTTTTAATTTGTCTAAAATTTTTTCAAACAAAATACTGTTATTCCTCTAACAAAACCTATTTAAACGGAAGTTTGAAAATGTTTAAAAGTTATTAATTAGTTACTTGAATTTTACTAAAATCGATTAAGCCACAAAATCACGTTCTTAAATTTTATATGTTATAAGAATTTGCTTTAAATTATGACCGAGTCATTTTGTAGCGTCAACTTGGCCTCACACATTTATGTGCCACCTTAATGTTATTACACATATTAGATAATATTAAAAATATTTATTTAAGTTTGCACACAAGCAGAAGAAGATAGTATTTATTCATACTTTATTTTTGCTTATTTATAATTTATTTTTCTTTTTCCCTTGCCGCCGGTAATTTATGTCCTAATAGCAATCGATTTACGAGTATTACCCAGTGACTTATGCCAAAAACAATGAACAATTGCTTTGATTGATTGTGCGGACACAACTACTTTTTTTGTGGCATTTTTGTCTTGCTAAACATGTGCTAGATTTCAAATAAATTTTAAAAACGTGACTAATTGCATAATACTTAACTGCCAAATTACTTAGCATTTTGGCGTTGACAGCGTGAGAAATGCTGGTGAGAAGGTCAATGTTGTTGAAAAAATCGGTGAAAAATGGTTTGCATAGCTAGCCATAAATTATTATTTTTGATGCCGGTTCAAGCACGTACATATATATGTATATACATAAATGTAAAAATTGGTTGCCAACGATCGTCACTGTTGGAGCAAACATTTCGTTCTTTGAACGTGTACTTAACTGACATCCCTCAGGATCTACATATGTAGTTGTACACGGCGCAGTTTTATCAGCCCTTAAGAAATAACCCTCATATGCCTTTTTTCACTTGACATTGAGGTTTTAAGTCATATGGCTTTATTTCTATGAAAAAGTGAAAAAACCATACCCAAAAATGTTACATATAAAAAATATATGTCTCCTTTTTTTTATTTTGTTTTATAAAAGTTTACATAACAATAAAATTATTACATAAACTAAAGCTAAACGCAGCGCTAGCATCAGAGGCTTTCGGCTGGCATGTTGACTAGGGCGGTTCAAATGCGTCGGAGTAGGTCGGTATCTCTGAGGAAATTATATATCTTGATAGTATTGTTGTCCGTCGGGTTTTTAACAACTGTTAAGGATTAATATCGTTAAAGAAGTGAAGTCTTTGGGCTTCAAGTTTCGGGCAGTAATCCAAGAGGCGTTTAATGCTGATTGAAAAATTACAAAACGGACAGCAACTAGGAGCAGAGCCTTCAAGCTTATCAGAGTTTGTAATAATTGTGTTGCCAAGCCGTAGTCGGGTATATGGAGTAATGTAGTTTGACGGCATGGACGGAGAAAAGTAGTGTTTTGTACGACTGGGATTGATTGAGGAGTAGTGATGGCTATACCGGCTCCACTCTGATAGCAATTTTTTTTGCCTCTCATGGTTGATAATTCAGTAGATGTCCCTTTTAAAAAGAACGTTGGAAGTTATGGTAGGTGTAACAACCATATCTTTAGCGACCTTGTCGGCAATCGTGTTGCCCGTGACCGGGGATCCACATAATTTTGATTTTCTGGAAGTGTGACATAACGATTTCTCGAATGCTTTCAATGACGGGGTAGGTTTGGTTACATCCCTTTATAGCTTGGAAACATGACATACTATCAGAGCAAATTATAAACGTTTCTTTACTTCGTACGGAATAAAGCATCGCATTGAATATTCCCGCGGCTTCTGCTGTAAAAATCATCTTTCACGACAGCAAAAGAAGTCTGAGTTAACTTTGAACCGTCGGTAAAAATCAGATCCCATCCAGTGGATTTGTATTTTGCTCCCACTTCAAGGAACTTTGCCTTGTATACATCGTTGGTAGTATTTTTCTTGCGCAGATGGACAAGTTCATTGATGAAAGAGTCATTTTTAACCAGCCACGGCGGATAAACGCTTTTACGAGTATGAGGCCTTTGGAGTGGAAGGCCCTTTTCCTAAAAATGTGGAACGCTTCACGATTTTGCGTGTCATTCTTGCGCAGAGGCCATGCTAATATTCTCTGTATTATTCCAATTTTAGTATATGTTCTGCCGAAGCAAGAACATGTCTGGTTTTAATTTACGCGCGCCGTTTATAATGAAAAGAGTTAATTTTTAATAACAATTCAACAAAAATTATCAAAGGTGCAATAACGTCTTTTGGCTTTATTTCACTCACACAGTAAGAAATGGGACCTTACCCAAAACTATTATTATTTTTCGACGATAAGTGAATGAAAGCCATATGAAATTATTTCCTAAGGCTTTGTAACACTGCACCGTTGTACATTGGGCTTGTACCTCGCCATCTAAGAGCACAAATAATTATAGAAAAGAAAAGTGTCTGATGTGATCGCATCCTTTTGATAATAGATTACATGCGCGATGAAAGAGAATAACTGTGTACATAGTGTCTGCATATATGCACGAGTTCGTATGTAATTTGCAAGTGATTGAATAAGAGCTGTAGTTGATCAGATTTTGAGATGGTACCAGGTACAAGCATTAAAAAATCGATAAAAGATATAATAGTTCGCGCTGCGTAGTTAATTGCCCTAATCTCAACTTCTCTTACTGCATTACAATATTTCGATTTCCGAGAATAATTTTTTGCTAAAAATAACTGACACGATTGCTAGCCAAAAGCGGTATTGATTTTTGGCTCAGCGACCATTTTTTTTACTATAAGTGTTATCGAGATCGACAAGTCGAAGTGTAATAAAGAAGCTCTTGGTCGAAACTATTTTGAATATTCTTGCTAAATTTATTTTCTTTTTAATGCCTCTATTTTCTTTATCTTTACAACAATGTATATTAATATAAAGTACACGACTTATTTCTAATATCACACATTTTCCCCGCTTTTGAAGCCACGACACGCACCAGCGCTCGAAGGTATTATATCAGCTGCTCCCGCCATCACCTGAATGTCGCGTTTCTATATGACGCTGCAGATCTCGCCGACGTGCCAAAGTTTTGTTGCACAGCGTACATTTGTAGCCATCGATCGGAGCTGAGCTCACATTCGATTGCACATGCAAGCGAACATGTTTATTCAGATTACTGGGATCACCGAAAGGACGAAGACAAAATTTACATTTGAGTGGCTTAAAGCCTGTATGTGTGCGTATGTGAATTTTAAGGCCATACTTCCGAGAGTAAACCTTGCCGCAGTAGATGCAGAGGTGGCCCTGCTTTGAAGCGCCCATATTGCTGACGATCGCTTCAATTTGAGCGGCTGCGTTGAGTGGATTTGAGCCGCCGACACCACCAATGCCAGCAGTCGGTGGCAGTAGATGCAGGTGTGGCAAAGCGCCGCTTACGGAGGCGATTGGTGGCAAATACGTAAGTGCCGCACTTGGTGTCACCACAGTGCTGGTGTGCGCGTTTGGATTGCTAAATGAGCTGGTCGTAATGGCGGCTGTGAATGCAATGGAAGGCGGTACAGGTTTAAAGGCCGAAAAGCGGTGTACTTGCTGCAAATGTTGGTGATGCTGTGCGGTTTGTTGCGTTGCCGCGGTGGGTTGTGGTGATGCAGTTGGTGAAATTGATGAAGTGCTCGAGGGTGCGGGGGGTGGAGAATGTTGCCCGGGTTGAGTTCTTGTTGTAAGTGTTGCTGTTGCTGCGAGCAGTTGGCGGTGTTGTTGTGTATAGCTGGACGCTTTGAGCGCATAATGTAAGCGAATCCATAGTATATCCATAGAGTGCCGACCACAGCCGAGGGCCAGATGGATTTTCAGAGGATTCGGTGTTTCGAATGTTAGCTGACAGAGATGACAAGTGTAACGTTTATTGCCTTGAAGAATAGAGTAAGAACAGAAAATTTTGGATTGAAATGTGAGTGAAAATTATTTGGTAGGCATCATGCCATATTAAACCGGTAGCAAAATAATAAGTAAATAATTAGTAGTAAATTGTTATTGATTTTTTTAACTAGAAATTTCGAAATCATTTCATTTAAATTAAGACACACAATAGCTACGCTAACAAAACATAATTATGTACTTATTGGTACATTTTTTTTTCTTTACCAGCGAATAAATTTTAAATTTATTTGCCACATGAATTAAACGGCCAATAATTTCGATTGATCATATAACAATATCTTGAAATATTTAAGTTATTTATTCGCTTTATTCCTTTTATTTACATATACCATTGACATCAGGATTATTCTTAATATTGTGACGAACCCCTGGACGGCGAAAACCATAATAATTCGAAATTTAAGAAAGAGAATCTTTATATATTACAAGAAAAATGATTCAGACTTCATAACTCAAAAATTTAGTTCTTACAAATTCAAGTTTTTGGATGATTATCACGTTATGTCACATTATTTTAAATTTAGTTAAACCTATTCCTTCTAGAAATTACAAAACTTTCCACTCTGTCATATCAAATTTATATGCGTGCAAAAAACATTCAATGGAAAAGAGCGTCATTTATACACATCGAATACGTGGAACATTTACAATACGGGGTCAGTCTTGTAATTAGTAAAAAGGCTGTCTTTAAAAGCCGGAGTTGAACTTACCGTTTACGCGGAAAAAAGAAACAAAAAGTGTTGCCTGTTAGTTTTTGGTATTAAAAAGTTTTCAGGTTACTACTATTTTTATATTTAAGAAGCAATACTGTTTGGAGCCGTTTGACAAAAAGTCAGGGAGCTAGCTGCTTAGTTACCAAACCTTTAATAATTGAATCATGAGAATATCTTATGTATTTTGTTGTTGCTTGAAACCTCTGATGTGTGCAAACTACAAAATTTTAAATTTTGGCGCTTATAAAAACGGCAGTTTGTTTTGAAAATATTTATGTACACAAAGTACAAGGCAAGGCAGTTTAGGGGTCACATAAAATAAAAATAAAAATAAAATCAACCTGCTTTGCTGATACTACCTGTTTAATGGGCCTTGGTAGGCATGAAAAATGTTGCTCTGTTATTAATGACGAAATGCTCACTAACCTCAATTAAAAAAAACAAACTTCAAACAAAAAAATGTATAAACAAATTTATAATGTTTTATGCATTTTTATAGGTTATTGAATTTTAATGCAAGTGGCTTAAAAATTTTTACACTTACGATGTTTAGCTATTTCTTTGATATTACAATTTTTTTAATAATTTTATACTAAAAATAATTTAGCTAAAAAACTGCGTACTCAAAAAACTTTTCCGAACTATTTCTGCACAACTTTGATTAATTTAGTAAAATTTCGAAAACTATGAAAATAATAGCATTTTTCATAAAGTTCAATAAATCGTTCCTTCAATACTTTACCTTGTATATTGAGCGGCGTAAGAAATGGTATAGACATCAGCAGCGCCACTTCCTCGCCAAACCACGCCACCAACTCCTCGTCACGTGCCACATCACGTGCAGTGCACACCTGCACAAAGCCACTCGCTTGCAACTCGAACAGCGCATTATAGCTGTGTATGTCCTCCGAAAGCTTTATGCGCCTTAAGAGTTCGGGGGTCATGCGGAGCACACCTTCAGAGAGTGTACAATATGCGGTAATAGTTTGCTCAGCGACAGCGTTGTTGCTACAATTCATTAGCGCATATGTTGGTATCGCCTCGGAAACGGTGTCCTTTGGCGTGAATTGTGAGAGGAGTACACCGTTACAGGTGGCATGTCGTTTAGAACGTTTAGCAGTGCTTGTGATGGCAGAAGTGCTACTTGCGTTGGCCGTAATTATATGAGGCGTGGAGCCTGTGTCGTACAACGAAGTTGTCATGGTTGTTGTTGTGGTTGGTGTTGGTGCTGGTGCTGGTAATGGTGTTGGGGCGATATCCAGCGTGCCCCGACGACTGCTGCTGGGTAGCAGATGTTCTATACGAAATATCATACTGCCGCTGCGTTTGACCGAGCGGTGTTGATGATGTTGGGGTTGCTGCTGCTGCTGCTGCTGTAGTTGTTGATGTTGATGGTAAGAATGTTGTAACATCGACTGTTGTTGTGCTGCTGCAGTGTTGCTATTATCCAAATGTAATTGATGTGCGTTCTTGCTCGTTAACGTTGGCAACATTTTTCTCAAAAATAAAATTATCTCTTTTTTTTTTAAACTCTTTTCAAAAATCAAAACCAAAACGCCACGCGCCTTTCTACAAATTCATTTACGCACTTTTATGCGTCTTGTTTGCGCTCTAATTTGATTATACTTTCCAATTGGAAATGTCCTTGGCTTTTATATCACCGACAGCCTTCAGCAATACCGACTGCTCATTTTGGTTTGCAAGCACGTGTTCGCAGGAACACAGATTTGCGACCACCCTTAACAGTTTACACACTCGCTAAATGCTCGCCAATTGCTCTTATCCTGCGCGTCATGCCTATCAAACATTTCTACTTAGAATTATAGCTGTCCGCTTTGTTGGTGGCAAATTCAATGCAGCAGCAATTTTTGTGCAGCCCTCTATCTCTCTCTCAATATCTGCCTGCTGCTGTTCAGCCTCTGTCGCGGCAATCGCTGGCGCAGCGACGCAACGCTTTAGTTCCGCATTTGGTGACAAGTGCAAGAATTCCCAGCATTGAATAAGCAAAAAGTGCCGACATACCCAAACATCTAAATTCGATCGCATCTACTTGCACACACACACACACACACATAACTAAAAACATACTTATGTACATCCTCAAAGTGTAACAATAAAATCCGCAGCAACCAAATAACACCAAATACTGCCAACTATGCACATAGCCAGCCAGTGAGCCAGGCAATCGTTCAATCCGTATAACAACATGGTCCAGTGGTGGTTGTTTGACAGCAAAGCAGCAAGCAGCAAGTGCAACATCATGTTGTGCCGCACGCTAAGCCATACAGCAAGTGTTGCGCGCCCCTACTCCTAATTTAGCACTCACTTACTCACTCACTATCTGCCCTAAGCAATCATTTGTCGCTACTTGTGTACTGCTGTTGTTGTTATACTCGTAGCTTTGTTTTTTTTTGATATTTTTTTGTTGTACGCACTTTTTTTTTTAAGTTGGTTGAGCCTTTTTGGCTTTTCGCATTTGCTGCCATCATCGGTGTTCCTCCCCTACTTATCACTCCGTGAAACGCTTAGTTGCGAGCGTAAAAAGGTTTTTAATTGAAATTAAACGATCGAGTGTCAATGTTATTGCACTATTTACCTTCATTGTTGTTGTTTTTATGTCTGTGGTTGTTGTTGTTTTCATAATATGCTTTTGCTTTCGACAGGCACGCCAGCCCTCTCCGCACACAACTCATCTAATACTTTAATTTTTGCATTTGTTTGCGGTTAAGTTTTGGGGTTGGTCGTGATTTCCAGGAGCGCTTACAATGTACTGAGGTGTTCAGTGTTTTAAGTAAATTGCGGCCTTTCTTTGCCGCATTTCGTAAGTGGAGAATAAAGATTTCTTTTTAAAAATATGTATACTAAGCAATTATAACATGTATGAAGTTTCTATTTTTTATTAAAGAGAAATAAATTATTTTTAAGGTAACTAAGCTCTTAAATCCATAAATTTAAAAAAAAAATATAAATTCTTTATTAATACAAATTTGTACGAAAATAATAATTACAACTTTTTTTTTAATAAAGGTATTAGAAACCAAATTTTATCTTTTCCTTTGAATATACATATAATAATCATTTTGTTTAAAAAATAGACAAAATAGTTTTTTTTAATTGTTTATTAGCTTTAACATGATAAGAAAAACAACAATACTCAAATCGGTAGAAGTTATAGTTTTTGTTTTTTTTTTTATTGGCAAGAACGGGTTTGTATATTAACTGTTTTTCATTTGTTGTATATTTTTTATTTAATATTTATTTATTTTAATAAAATATTTTTTTTTAATAAATGTTTTTCCAAAAGCAAAAGTTATCTTCAGAGGGTAAATATTTGTCTTAACAACTAAAAAAAATGTTTTTGGGACTTCTACATTTCTTTTTCTTTAGGAAATAATTAGTTTAAAATAAATATTTTAATATTATGCTTGAAATAAAAAAAAATCGGCTTGGTTTTCAATTAGAAAACAGAAGTTATTACTTTTGTCTTCACATTTTTACTTAAAAATAAAATATTCGTTTTGTTTAGAAAATAGTTTTACAAAAAGTGTTTATACCTGTTCGAAATAAATTAAATATATTAATATAACGTAAAAGTCAAATTTGATTTTATATGCAAAAAACTTACACTCAAAATATTTTACTTTCTAATTAAGAACAAAGCGTAAAAAAAAATCTTATTTTTGAAACAAAAGCAAAGTTTTGGAAGCTTTTACCAAAAAATAATTTTATAATATTTAAATTTATTATCCTAGCATTAATTTTTAAGTATTTTTTTTCTAAGCAAAATAAAATTCCAAAAATAAATAAAATTAATCACTACGCAAAAAATTAAACTCGAAGAAGCTTTTAGATTTATTCTCTGCTTGACACATTTTTTAATTTGATTTTTTGCGTATAAATTATTTTTTCATGCAAACAAATTCTAACTTTTATTTTATATGCAAACAATAAAATAAAAAATAAAAAAATATTTTCTCTCTCAAAATAAAAATCTTTAGTTTTTTGTTATTATAGTTTTTCGAAACGAAATTTTATTATCCTTTGCCCAAATTTTGACAGAAAGAAAAATTAAATAGTTATTATGAAAATAATTTTTACTGACTGTTTTTTTTTTTCATCTGTAGCATAGTTTTTTATTTGATTTTGAAAACTATCATTATTATTAGAAAAAATTAAAAAGGACGCAATCCCTTTCCAACTTAAACCGCTCCGGTGCTGTACTGCAAACATGTCTCGAAGTCACTTTATTGCCAGCACGTTTTCATAACACATCTAATAATGTGTCGCCGTCTTTTGGCCTTGTAAACAACACGCATGTGCCCAAGCGAGTTTGCAACCACTGCAACCGCAATACTCATAAGTGCCAGTATCATTTTGAAGCGCGAGCATCGATCAACATTGTCCATCCTTCCATTCGCAGAGCAAGAACAATAAGCTTTGGAATCATAAAACGTTTACCTTTCAAATCACTGTATCATCGATGGCTCGTGCCCTTTCCCCCTCGTCAACACTATGTTGCTGCCACTGCTGTTGTTGTTGTGCCTATGTAAATCTGAAAATCCCGAAAAACATGTGTTTCAGGTCACACCGCACGCGCCACTCGCTTTCATCACAACAAATGCCCGCCTAGTTGTGTGGCTCGTGCTGACGAGTGTGTGGATAGGGTTGGCGGCTGCTTGATGCGAGTTTGGCTGTGATTGTTTTGGTGTTTGCTTGTTTTATAATATTTTTGTTGGGTGAAAATTTATTTTGGCATTACGAGTACATCTGGTTGGGTTTATTTAGGTTTTTAATTAAGTGCTTAAGGGGTTTTTGAAGGTTTGCAGGTGGAAGATTGTGTGGTGCGCATCGTTGGTGGCGCTGGTGTATTCATTTAGAGCTTTGATGGAGTTTTATAGTTTTACATACATTTGCCTGCTGGCTCTTACATATGTCTATGTACAAAGGAACCCAATACAACTGCATGTTGTAGGCGCGCAAAGATAAGTTTAAAATAAATTCATTTTGCATAGCCTTATGATGAACAAAGTAATGCACCTCCTCAACTTCAAAACGAATCAAGTAAAATAAGTAGTGCGTTTCCGTAAAAAACGACAAAACTTTCGATCGGTTAGATACCAATTACTAATTTTCTTATAGAAAAAAAGAAAAAAAAACGCACCACAATATAGAACAAAATCCTTTGATCCACACTTTTAAGGCAAATAAAATCATTATTTTAGACAAAACCAAGCTGAATTTTTTTGCCTGGTATTTGTAATGTAGAATTTTTAATAGTGATTGGCTGACGTTGTTTTGAATTCTTATTTTTTATACACAAGCAACGCGCTTTCGATAAATGTTATTTATTTTGATAATATAGCTAATATGTGAGAAAGCACACTTTTCCCAATTGGAGGCAAGTCCCTACCATGGAGAGACTCGATCAAAATTTAATGATATTTATTAATTATATGTAAAAACAAAATACTTTAATGGCTTTCTTCCATATTTCTTGCCGCGCTTCTTAGAGATTGTCATATTTTCATTCCCATCTTTACATCCTTGTAATTTTGCATATAGCTTGTGGAATAGTTGTTACATGTAGTCGTAAGTATTAAGCGATAGGCTTCCTAAAGTAGATGATATAAATGTCATGATGACAGTTATCTCACTTCTTTGGTAGCTTCACTTCTGCAATGCATGTAAAAGTAGGTAAATGAGAAAATATTGTCTCTTTCTAACTCCGTTTTTATACCCGAGCGTACTTGTACACAAGGGTATTATAACTTTATTCGCATAACGGTTGTTTTTAACAACAAAAAATAATCGAGATAGATATAGACATATATATACTAAATAGATTAGAATGGAAAGAGAAATCGATTTAGCCCTCGATTTAGATCTCAATGAAAGTTGGTACATACTTAGATTGCTCTTTGGACAGGGTAGGTTGGTATTAAAATGGTCGAGATCGGTCAATAACCACGCCCACCTGCCGTATAACGGAAGTTTTTTTAAAAATGCAAAAACTCCGATTTTTCGGTATCCATTAAAGCAAATTAAGTGAAATTTGGTATTTGGAGCGATTTGGAACTAAGAAATTAGGTATTTATGAAATTTTGAAAAAGGGGCGTTGTCACGCCCACTTAGGAACAAATTTCTGTATCTCAATAACCGTGTAAGGTTTCGTCACAAAATTTGGACGTTGAGTCATAAAAGAAAACACGTGTTGTTCGGTTAACGTCCAATCCAAAAAGAAAGAAAATTTTTATTTTACAAAACTAAAACGGAGGAAAAAATAAGCAAAAGCAATTGTCAAAAATTAATATGCACATGGTTGCAGCTAGCATAAAAAACTTTAAGATGTGGTGTTGCCACAGTACTCCCCTTTTAGTGGGAAGATACCGCGATATAACCAGGTTTTAAGCGGTCAATGGAAATATTAACTGGTTTATCGTTGACGTTGATGACGAAATATTTTGTATACCGAGGTACCACCAGCGATTTGAAACAAAGAAGTGGGGTTTTTATGAAATAATGGGCACCGCCTATGCAAAAATACATCGCGAGGGTATATAAAAATCGGTTTCGACCGAATTTAGCTTTTCTTACTTGTTGAAACTATATTTAAGATGTACGAGAATATATACAAAAAATTATTATATTTTTCGTATATATTTTTTAATTTTTCTATCTTGCAAACAGTTTAAATATTTAATAGTAAAATGATAACTCGTAACAATAAAACCTATGTCGAAAAAAACATTTTTTGTAAAAATTCAAGTCAAAATTTCAGATGGTGGGGTAAATGGCAAATAATTCTTGATTTGCCACTATGCAATTAATACTTAAAAACTTGCAGCTAAAATTCGTAATGTGAGCAGAAATACAAATTTTTACTTAAAGTAAAAACAAAACAGAAATGATGTCTTCGTATATGTAAAATCCTGATGTATACTATAGTTGTTTTTTATTCAAGAAAGCATCTTTCAAATCGGGGCTACCAAGTTTATCAAAATTACAACTTGCACCCCTCAACTGACTACACATTTTTTATTTCATAATTATTTAGCGCATAGACTTGAATAGTATTGTTCTGAGTTTGGTTGTCGCAGCAAAGGCTCTTTCCACCTCACCAGGTTGTCGTATTACTTGACACGTTCTTCGACATTAGTTGGAGCACTACAAATCCTCACTCGCAACTTCTCACGCCGGGTAATCCTACTTTATGAACTCAAAACCAACAGTCAACTTTATGACTTTGTCAAATGAAAACGAATTGATATACATATTATATTCTGGTTTTGAATTTAAGGCAATAATCAGAAAATGGTGAAAACAAATTACATGCAAAACAGGATTACCCCTTAAGTCGTTCCTTATCCTGGTCACCCACTGGCTTCTAAGTTTATCTCACTAAACCCCCGAATGATAATCAACTGAACGATTTCTGCATAATTCTCAAAATATATGTAACTCCGGTTGTAAAGCATAACGATTCTTGTGTTTTTTCTTCACTGGAACTTAGTTTTGAGTGGTCAGCAGTCGCAAAATACTGTGTAAATAATTCAATCACCCAAAATATAAACCGCATTTTCTGATACCACAGTTTTAAAGTTATAACGCTTGGTTCCGTCGCCAACTCGTTTCTAAATATTTGTTGTTTTATTCACCAAACATTATAATTACAATACAGCGCATGGTCGTTTGCCTTCAATTCCAAAGTCAAGTGAACCTTTCTAAGTGAATAATTCGAAATCTGCGTCGTCTTATCTGATGCACACTAATGAGATGAATGTTCGAGTGCTCAAATACTTATTCCCAAAACAATAACTAACTGATGAACTTGTGTAGCACAAAAGTATAGAATGTTTAAATTAATTTATCGGTAAATAATATCAGCGGCCAACACATATGTATGTACATAAATCTATTTCGTATGCTAATCGCTTCATGTTGCTTGTCACGACCGTTGCGTTGCAGTAGCTATATATTTGATCGCTATCAAGAAGCTGGGCAAATATGTTGGTCAGCACAGTTGTTGCGTTTCGCAAGCTGTTGCAGATGTTACGGGACATATCGCCGCCTTACGCTTGCATATTGTAATTGTCAGCGGTTGTTTGAGGGGTGTCACCAAGCTAATTTATCATTTTTCGCATCTAAAAAATTTACGTACACACATATGTAAGTA
Organism: Philophylla caesio; assembly: GCA_963971545.1. Classification (NCBI taxonomy): domain Eukaryota; kingdom Metazoa; phylum Arthropoda; class Insecta; order Diptera; family Tephritidae; genus Philophylla; species Philophylla caesio. The sequence continues at coordinate 95,618,510 of OZ020608.1, read as the reverse complement.
TGTACACACACACACGCCAAAATGAGTGCGCCAAGTGCATTTGCTGGCTTTTGTTTATTTAACAACAACTTAATCTATTCGCAACCACAATCATAACCATAAATGCACACCCGCATACCGTTCACCCTCGGCAAACGCGCAGCGCTACCCCAGCTACTAGCTCGTACGCATATACATACATACATACATACTATGTACATATGTATGCTTGGACCACTCAGCGTTGACTGTGCGGTGAAGCTAATACGCAACGAATTTGCTTTCACATTTAATGCGTACAAATACTTAATAATGGCCTTTCATAAAATTTCATCGTAAATTCAAAAAAAAACAATATAGCACGCTTTATTTAAAAATCGACAAGAGTAGCAACAACAACAACATGCTTCTATCAAATGGCTTCATGCAGCATAATACTCGTAGAATATGACAGCTTGTGCGACGGCGCAACGAGTGCGTGTAAAATTGTACTCGTATGAGTTGAAATGAATTTTTGTTGGGACCAACAATTGTTGGTTTCTCGGCCGGTGATGTTGGTGCGTCGTAGCAAGTGTACAAATACCGACTTTACCATCTCACCAAGGGTGTTTACTTGTTTCAACTTTCGTCTGGCCTGACTTGTATGCCATTGAAGTTGTTGTTAGTTGTTGTTTGTGTGCTGTTGGTGTTGCAGGGTACTTGCTGGGTGGTGCTTTAGATCTTTAGTCCTCGATATGGGGTTGAATGTTGGGTTGATGTTATTTAAGTGCGTAACAGAGTTTTGCACTGTCAGGGCAGTAGGACGTCAGTTGGACGAATTCCCGTGACGATTAGTGTCTTAGGTTAGAGTTGACATCAGTTAGCAATGTTTTTTGTAGCTTAGCAATGCATTGTAAAATGAAGGAAAAAATCAAAAGTATGAATCAACATTTTTAAAATCTATTTAAACTATACATCGCTAGTTTAATAAAATATTGTCATATTCCAAAAATATGAAAATCGAAATAAACTTTTAGAAATGATGCCTCCCCCTATTGAGGATCTACAGGACTTATATGTTAAGCAACCAACCAACTTTTTCATAGAACTCGTATGTGTAAACTTTTGGGATCACATGCTTTCGTTCGATAATAATGTTCGAAAAGGGAAATATTTGAACGCTCCTTCAGACGCAAGCTTTCAAAACACCTTAAAATTTTCTAGGTATTCATTTTTATTATGAGAGTATATGTACATATGTACACGTGTACACTGCTGGCATAAAGAATTAAATGCAGAATTTTGACAAGTTTTGGATATTTTCCTTTTATGTATATATTTTATGTTTCATATTTTTTTTTTTTTTAATCTTTTTCATTAAATAAATAAAATATGCATTTCGAACTTTGTCCAAATTTAAAAAAAAAGTTTGTAAAATAGTCCCCAAAATTTCAAAGCATTTCAAAAATTTTTAATGTGTACATAGTTTTGTAGTGCCATAAATTTTAGTAGATTAAAGTGCAAGTTTCAAGTGCCTACGATATTCCATTGATTTTTCATGATTTATTTCTTTCATATAAGAGTTGCGTTATAAGAAAACAAGTGCGCCACACCATCAGCTAAAAAAAATTATTAAAAATCGATGGAACTTTGTAGGTACTTAAAATTTGCACTTTTATCTACTGAAATTTAATGGACAAAAAAAAAAGAATATTCAAAAAAATATCAAAATTTTTTCTAAAAGGATCGAAATTTTTAGAATTTTTTTACCAGTTTGAAATGCTGTTTTCATGTTTTCAAAATGTCGCATTCTTATTGTTTCTGTCACCAGGCGCATAAATAAATATTGGGCCAAACGCTTCAAAAATTTTCACTGCGGAAATGATTATTATAATTTTTATTCGTCGGAAGAATGATGTAAAATGCGTTGCACAATTACAAAGACAGTACTTTATTTACCTTATTTCCGAAACAACCGACCGAAGGGGAACTTAAACAAAACATTCTACAAGTCAGTGCTTAGTCCGTTAATTCTCTATTTCGTTAATGTAAATACAAAGAAACTTGCCTGTTATACTTTTAAACATAAGCAATAAGCAATAAGCAATTCTAAATTTAATTTTTTTGTAGACATATAAAAATTAATCTAATAATTAGTCATTACTAATTTCAATTTGTTTTTATTTTTATTATTATAAACACAAAATGTGGGCGTTGATAATTTTGTCAGTATCTTCATACAACTTATATAGTTCTTCACGCAGTGGTCCTTCCTCAACTGCTTTGATGAAAATAATAAAAAATACTGAATAATGATGTCAATCACCCTGATCACATATGAGTGAAATATGAGCAAAAATTAAAACAATCATGTTCATTTTTTAATTCTCTTTTAAAATTTTTATTTTTCCGTTTATGTTCTGTACAGTTTTATATTTTAATCCATTCTCTTGCTAAAAACCATTCGAAGTATGTACGTATATCATCAGTTTTATCCCAAGTGTATTAGCAAGAATATTTTAATAGTTAGAATAACTATTTCAAGAAATTTAAAAAAAAAAATTATTTTTATATTATGAAAATTTACCCAAGAGAAGAACTTAACTTGTCTGCACTAGCTAATCTCAATATCTGCCTTGTGGTAAGCTGGGAAATCGTCAGCTGCGTTCCTTTGCTACAAGTAAGTAGGACAAGTTCGTCATGTCATCATTATTTCGACTCAGTGAGCTTCTTTTGCTATGTATTTTTTTTTTTTGTGTACGAGAAGCTCCCTGCTTATGCAATGCCACCTCACGTGCGTACAGAATCAAGTGAAAATGAATACGATTTCAAATTGGCCAACTAAATGCGGAATAAACATGAGTAGTACCTTTGGCAAACAAGAAGAAAACTCGCATTGCATAGTCAAGGACTCATTGGTACCACACATTGACATGCTGGCAAAAAGTTAATAGACCTTCATTGGTTTAGTGCACCCTTATTCGAAACGATTATTCGTATCCAAAATCATAGGGCACAGCGCAAGTGTGGAAATAACATTCATTGTGCATTAGCAGTGCATAGCGAGGATGATGATAAGTTGAACAATGGATGGGAGTGGTTATGTTTTGGTGGCGTGGTGGTTACTTGGATTTACGCATGATGCGTAGAAAGACACACATACTAACGTAGTATAACTGTAGTATGTGGAATGGGTATTCTTGCGAGCAGCATAAATAGTAGAACATGTTACGTTACAGGTGTTGACGATGTTTTGTTGTTGGTTCCTTGATTGTTGACTATACGTACTTGTAGATAATTGCATGCTGCCATATTTTTAATAATTTTGGTGGTGTTTTTCGAAGCATTGGTTTTTGTTTAAATAGAAATTTAATTTTTATTTTTGGCAGATTTCATACTAAAATCAAAAATTAAATTCATTTTTAATTTAAATTGCTGTTAGTTATAAAAAAAACATATCTTTATAAAAACTTTAAATTTATTTCAATATTATATTTTTATTAAACATAAACAAAAATATCTAAACTATGTATATTTGTTTGCCACCAATGTTTATTTATTTATTATTAATAATGTTAATTTGAAATATATGTTAGTTCTATCGATAACAGAAGTGATTTTAGAACTTTGTATAAAATTTACAAAAAAATGTAAACAAGTTTCATAAAACCTTCATTCAGTCTTCGATTTACAGATTTTGATCGAAAATTTTAGAATAAAATTTTCAAAACAAACTACGAATATTCACTTTGAACTATATTCAATGTAGTAAAATAATGTGCATGTTTAGAATTGCTTAAGATCACCATTAATTTTTTAAATAATCAGTATGCCCTTAGAAAATTTACGATCCGTATGAAAATAAAAACAATCTTTAATATTATTAAATTTTATTTAGCGCCAGCTATTGTGTAAATTATTTGTAAAAATATTTGATTTAACGTAAAGAACTCACATTTCAAATATGCATTTATTCGGACTATAAATATAATTTGTTGGAATTTACTGACACCAGAGCCACCTATCGAACTCGCGATATTATTTGGGTATGACTTAACACTCATCAAAATTTAATTGCCTTTGGCCGATAACATTTCCGAGTTGAACGCGAAAATAAAGTGACGTCACAAGTTTCAATTATTCGATCTGGCAGCAGTGTACTCTATTTTAAATGATTTTTAATTAAATTTTGTTGCTTACTTGTGGCACTGCGGGTTCTGTTGTTTTAAGTTATTAAGTTGGGCGTACCGCTAAGCAAAAAATGGGGTGAGTGTACATACGTATGTATGTATGTACGTACGAGTTCATAAGTAGATGCAGTTGAAAGGGTCGGGGTAAGGATTTGTGTTGGTAGCTATTTATCAGTCTTTTATCATTTGTTAGAATTAGTGAATACAGATTTACAATAGCAATGAATAATACTTGCACAATTTGTTATAAAGTAATTTGTGTAATTTAAAAGAGGGAAAGAAAGTACATGCAAAAACTTGTTCTTTTTTTTAATTATTTACGAAGATAAATACCTACATTTTTGGAAAAGTATTTATTCATTTATTTTAGAATTTTTTTAAGTTAAAAAAAATTTTATTCGTTTTGTAATGATTAATCATTGGCATTTTTTTTAGCTGGTGTCTAGTTTATGTAAGATTTTTTATTTTTCAAAAACTACAAGATTTTTTTTTGGTAGAAGTTATAGTTATAAGTATTTGGGCTTATTTATTACATATATGTTACAGTCGTTTACAAACGCTATTTTTAATGCTATAAAATAAATTTTGTGGCAATTTTGGCAGCTAAGCCTCTGTCAACCTTTATCGGATGGAAAGAAAAAGTTTCTGTGACCCGATCCAAACATGTAGGGTCTGTCATTTGCTTGTTGGATAACATTGCAAGAGAACTAAAATCTCAAATCTCGAGTAATTCGATGAGGATGTTTAATGAAGAAAACAAAATATTATTAATTATTTTAGATTGATTCAAGAAAGATAAATTTTGACATCATTGTTTAAAATTTTCACATTGTAAGTAGTTTTGGCTAAATATTTTATGTTAAGCGCAACTAACACAAGTCTGCAAAAAAAAAATTATTTAGAGCTGTTTTGGTTTTTTTGTTTAATTCTTGTGTTTTTGGGTGTGCTGAAAATAACTTTAATTTTGTCATAGAACGTCACATTTTCTGACAATGTAGGTGTCTATGTTAAACAAGTTATCATCCTAAAATAAAATATAAAAGATTTAAAAAAAATTATTTTAATTTATAATTGCGTAACAAAACTTATTTATTTCTGTAAAATACATTAATTAGTAAGCACTAAACACATTTCTTTTTATCAGTGAGACTCTTTTTGGTACATTTTCGCTTGTGAAAAGCATCGGGAAGGTCTCTTTGAAGCGTCCAACAGTAGTCTGCCATCATTGAAACGCTCCATCTTCCCTGGTATCTTTTTTCCATCTCCCTAATATCTTGGTGAAATCGTTCACCTTGCTCTTCACTCACGTCTTTTAAATTTTCTGGGAAGTAGTCGGGGTGGGAATGAAGAAAATGTCCTTTTCAACTCATCAAGCAACCTAAAGCTTGAAATGCTTTTAACATTCTTTTGTCGATTTATTTGTAGTTAGGATATTTGTTATTGCCTAAAAATTTCTTTATGAAATCTTTAAAGGCAATCCACCCTTCTCTTTGAGGATCCGTCATGGTTGTAATGAATAGTGGATCAGCCATAAGCCGTCTAATATCTGGTCCAACGAAAACACCTTCCTTCAACTTTGCCTCCGAGAGGCCTGGAAACTTTGATATTAAGTATTTGAAGCAATTTCCATCTCTTGGAAGTGACTTTACAAATTGCTTCATCAATCCCAGCTTTATGTGAAGCGGTGGTAGAAGAACTTTATGAGGAGGCACCAACGTTACATGCAGGACATTCTTTTCGCCAACTTTAAGCTCCCTCGAAGGCCAACACTTTTGGTCCAGTGATTTCTTCGGTCTCTACTATCCCATAGACACAAAAAGAAAGGGAATTTAGTAAGCCCAGGTTGTTACCCGAGCGCCATGCCCAAGATTTTAAAATCACCGCAAACTTGCCAGCCGTGGTCTTTATATTTTAATTTGCAAATAATCAATTCCAAGTTCTTGTAGGTTCCCTTGAGGTGTACGGAATGACCGACGGGAATGAAAGTATAGAAACCGCCGTTGTGAGGCAGAACTGCTTTAAGGCTTCTTTTTGAAGAATCTATGAAAATACGCCACTCTGCTGGGTCGTATGAGATCTTAAATGTATCCATCAAACCTTCAAGATTGGTACAATAAGCCAACTCGTCCTCTTGGGCAAAGTAGGAAGTAAACTGCTTCTCACGATATCTAAACCAGGAGGAAGACACTCCCGGCAAAAGTAAGTTCCTGCGTTAGAAAGTGAGTTTAAAAATAGTAATCAAAATAAAATTATACCTATTATTAATGCCTACAAGTTAGCCGAAAAAACCCTTTTTTATAATAAAATTTTGCGTTTTGTAAAATAACCTTACGTTCTGGAATTTTTTGAGTATTTCTTTAGTTTTCAAAACACCTAAATACATAGAAAGCGGTTGGAAATATCCAGGCAGCATTTTTGTTGCAGACCTGTGTAATCTTTTATATAAATCTCGGTAACGCTTCATAGCTTTTGTCAAATCTCGACGAAATTTTGCTAAACGTTTATCATTAGGATCATGATCTATAAAATGATTTCCAAGACGCAGCTTTGTCTAATCCTTCTCAAAAAATCTTGACAAAAGGGGAACTTGGAATTGCAATTCAAATAGCGCTTGCCTATCCCATTAAAAATAAAACTAAGGGACAAAATCCGAATTAATCGCGAACCACGTAAAAACAGCAACGGAGGATTGCAAAATAGCCCGTGTTCAAAAATTTCATTTAAAAAATAAAACTGCGTAAAAAAGTAAAATGGGGGATTGTAGAAAACTCTGCATTAAAATGAGAACGACGGTATTCACACAGTCGGATGTACAACTCAATTCTTCTCATTTCAATTTATATAATTAGTGCTTCTAAGCAAGCATTGCAATAATTACTCTACGCATTCAAAGTTTATTTTAGTTTTGCTAAGCAAAATTTTCCAAGCAATATCATTGCCATCCATTGTATTGTTCGTTTATTCAATCGATTAACCTACAGCTCACAAACATCAACCAAATGCATACGTGCGTATTTACAAATAGAGCCCTAAACTAAATTTAATTAATTGCTATTATAAATCTGCGATCAACTCTAATAATTGCAACACATTTCTTTTAGTCGCAAAACTTACCTTGATAGATTTTCACTTAGTTCTCAATGATATACTCCTATCTACATATGTATGTACATATATAGGTTCGAGTAAGTGTTTGCTGCGATTACTTACCTGCTTTATTTTCAAGGTAGGCATTAGCGTAATCGCTCAATGCATTTGAGGCACATTGTGTTACACCGCTTTTGCATCGGATACGCATGCTCACTTTTTTGAGTACAAATGCTCGAATGAAGCGCGAAAACGGTCTCGACGAGTGTGCTTTGATAATCGTTGCACACATTACTTCATCTCTTCGTATTCTGGTTGATAATCATGTTTACATGCATATATTAATATGTACAGATATATTTCATCATAACGGATTGTACAACCATAAATTATACACTTGAAATGTTTTTAACGATAACAGATTCTGAGCATCAAGATTTTGCTTAAGAATCGTGAATATTTAATTCATCTATCGAGTGATATTTTAAACCAGCAGCGAGGCATTTACTAAAGATAAATCAATTTCATAGTCAAATTTGGCTCATACATTTGTAGTCTGTTTATTTAATATTCAACATATTTTCTTCTTATTGTCTTTAGAGTTGAAAATTCAAAGTTTACCTGGAGCTCCTGATTTTCCTTCTTTTTTGTTGTTCTGATTGAAGATGCGCAACTTTTCAACTTAAAATTTTGAAACTCGAGGAAGCCTTTCTTAATTTAACCAATGTCTCAGCAATCTTTCCTGGGAAAATATATTCTCGATTCACTCATTTTAGACTTTCAAACAGCCAAAGTGATTATTCGGTGGTGAAGCTCATTCACCCGAAACAACCATGATACAGGCGAGGCGGAATTCTCGTTACAGCCACAAATTTTCGATCTACCGGGTAAATTTAATGAATATATCATAAAGAAAATAAATGACTAATAACAAGGCCGCTGTGGTCTAGTTGGTAGCGGTGCGTGCTATAACTCGATATGCCGATGAGTTCGAGGTTCGAATCTCAGTCAAGCCAAGCAAAATTTTAATCATAGAAAAAGTTTTTTCTAATAGCGGTCACCCCTCGGCAGGCAATGGCAAAACCTCCTATGATATTTCTGCCCTGAAAAAAGCTTCTCATAAAATACATCTGCCGTTCGGAGTCGGCACATAACTGTAGGTCCCTCCATTTGTGGTATAACATAAAGACGCACACCACAAATGGTAGGAGAAGCTCGGCCAATCACTGAGCTATATAGTGTAAGCGCCAAATTTATTATTATTATAATAAAATATCCGGACTTTTAAGGTCAATTTGCTCGCATAAAGGACTGAAAAAATTTTACAACTAGGCAAATAACCAGTTACGACTCTCACTGCAGTAATCACAGTTCAATGAACGACTGCACTGAAGTTTAAAAAATTTAGTAGAGGAGAAATCGGGTTTCCATGCACCTTAATCTAAGCTAGCCAATGAGACCTAGTAGAGATTTATGGAATATTTTTTATTTATTTGTTTTTATTAAAACAAGCGTTATATTAAAATTGCTTGGGTCGTTGTTTGTTTCCTATAAAAACTGGCCTACTTTCTTATTTAGTCATAGATTCTACGTGCGTCTTAATTTTATTGTTTGTATATTGTAATGCTTTTCTGTTACCTCATGCCAAAGGGTTAAGCGGCAAGCCGGTTTCGGCATTGTGTAATCTTCTGTGTTGTTTTTCGTCTTAACATTTGAAATTCGAATTTTTAAGTGGATCCGTTCAGAGTTTGTTGAAGTGATTATCCTCTTCAAGAGAGATCTTTTTGTATTTTTGATTTCAAATGCCTTTGGGCGATTTCTCTCAGTGTTTGCATCACTTATCACTTTTCTAACTTCTTCGTCTACTTTACTAACCTCCAACTGAACTTTGGTGCGTGAGGATCAGCCAAACGTTGTAACATAATGTTATCCATCGCCAATATAAGCATTAATCAAGCGTCTAAGTTTATAAAAACAAATGTAATGTGGCTTCTCAAACCAGTGTAATATCGGTAGTTGAGCGTAGTAAGGTCTTATTTTCTTGTTTATCCTAACACAGAGCGAGGAGCTCTTCCATAAGCATGCCGAACATGCAGGTGCGTTGTGTCAACTTCGAATAAATAGCGTTACGATATGTTTACAAACGGAAATTGATATTTCCTAAAATTTCTTGTGTTACAGTTACTATTTGTGATATGTTGGATTTTCTTGGACAACACCTGGGCTGTACCACGAGGATATCCGAAAGGAGGACCACCAGCGCCACCACCAAAACCACAGCCGCCACCTGGTGGTGGTGGTTATTCTTATCCGCCACCTAACGGCGGTGGTTCCTTCGGTGGTGGTGGAAATGGTGGAGGCGGTGCACCAGGTGCTGGCTCTGAAATTCCCATAATCAAGCTGGAGTCGAAAGTCAATATCGATGGGTCATATCAAGTAATGTGAAAGAACTCTCGCTGATCTAATTAATTGAAATTTTTCTTAAATTCATAAATTCATTTGCATGTGCAGTATGAATATGAAACTGGCAATGGCATAAATGCGCAGGAATCGGGATATGTAAAAAATGCTGATGATCCTTGTAATGCAGTTCTAACCGCCGAAGGTTCCTTTTCCTACACCAGCCCCGAGGGTCAGGCCTTCCTTGTAACCTATACTGCTGATGAGAATGGATTTCAACCGCAGGGTGATCACTTGCCAACACCCCCGCCCATACCACCAGAGATACAAGATGCACTCGATAAGATTGCTGCTGGTGGCGGACATCCTGATGATGGTGGCGGCAATGATTGTCCTGCTAATAATGGCTGCAATGGAGGTGGTGCGCCGCCACCACCAAGTAATGGCTATCTTTATTAGGCGATGAATATTTGATAGGAAAATATGTAATGAAAGCGAAGTTTGTGGGTCATTTTAGTAACTTTTTGCGTTTTGAACTTAAGTAAGGAAGACAAATTTTCAGTTCGAAGATAGAAACTTATACTGCATAAAAAGTAATATCTTTGGTTACAGACTTTTAAACATACTTAAAAATAAACAATAAAATTAATTAATATTAGTTAATAAACAGTTTTCCTCTGTTTTATTTTGGATCTGTCAGTGTTTAGAGCGTCAACTATGATTGAATTTGACTTTCAACCTAAAAGATTACAATCTTCGGGATTTTGAATCAGTGATGATGACATAACGACGAAAAAACGTTCCACTTCAATAACTATAAAGAAAAAACGCTTATTTAAACAAGTTTTAAAACACAAGATTTTCATCAGCTTTTGGTAATTTATGTGAACAGTTGATCCAACTGGATATTGAGACATTGATAGCAACAACATACATAATTCACACTAGGCAACAGTTGAAAGAAGAAAAATGTTATTTTAAATACTGAGTTAAAAATTTCACTTTCAATGATAGTGAAGCGAGCAATGTCCCCTCTTATGACACTAAAAGAGAACTCCTAGCATCAGAAGAATGACTTTGAGTATACTTATGTAGCATTACCCTGACGTAAATTCGATCCAAATAACATAAAATCTCTAAACCGATATGAAAAATTACACTTCTAGTAACCTCTAGAAACTACTAAGCATTCAAAACTGCCGCGTTTTTGGAAAACAAAACTATAAATAATGTGTTATTTCTATCAAGTTTTTAAGAAAACAAAACGTTGTAGAAAGAAACAGCTTCTTTCGCACGATCACTTGATAACGCCAGCATAATTGCATTGTGTGTTGACACTTTTTCTTAGATTTTTATGCAATTCGTATAATCGTATATGGTCAGGTCTTATCACAAGATGCCACCGCTACAGGGCTCCGAAAAAAAATTGTTTACGAGGCGCTTCCGAATAAGCGGAAACTAAGTACATAGACACCAGACAACTTTTTTAGTAATTTTTTTTTTAAATTTTTTTTTTTGTTAATTTAAATATTGAATGTCAAACAAAATAGTCAGATCAAAATTTTATTTAAATTGTGTTTTTGGTATAACTCAAGGCGAATTCATTAAAGATGGTGTTAATCAAGCAGCTAATTGGTGGTTGGTTGTCAAAATTAATTGTTTTGTTGCAAATAATAAATTGTTCCCTTTAACTACAGGAAATTTCAAGATATGGTTCACTATAACTTTTTGCGGTGACTCTAATAGTTTAAAAATTATTTCGCGAAAGTTAATTACAAAGGCGTTAAAGTTTGACAATAACCCACCAAAGGGTTGGATTTTAAGAATTCCTACCACCTTACATCAATTTGCCTTGGTATAACTTGACTAGAAAAAAATTTGTTTTTGTTGTCTCTTAAAATCGTGATGAAAAAAAATGCTTTAATTTTTTATTAATTGAATTTATTTATATTAATAGTAATATGTATGAAGGTAATTTACATTACTTTTATTATAATTTCTAATACAAATTCCACATTTATTTTTTAGGTAATAATATCGCATTGTATATCGTTTTGCTTCACATGAACATACGTTTGTATGTACCTATTTATGTAAGTATGTATGCGTGTATAACATTTTTCAGTTTACTAGTTTTAAACCACAATTTTTCTCAATTTTCGCCGCCTTCTTTGAAACTAAAGGTTTTGAAAGAATTTGCCACAAAAAAAAAATTCAAAAAACATTTGTTTACTTTTTAATTTAGTTGGTTCATACATTTTTTCCGAATTTATACTTATGGCTGCTCGTAAATATGTGTTGAAGTGATTTGGCCTGACTTTAATTACTGCAAATTTGTTAGTAGTCAAGATTTACGTATATTTATATGTTCATATGTATGTATTTCTTTCTATCTATTCTTGCGGTTGCAGTGCAGTTAAGATGTTTATTAACTCTTTCCTTTTCTATGTATGCCTTTTTATTAATTTCATTTGTTCTGTTTGTATGTATGTTTATTTTTTTTAAAATAGTATTAGGTAGATTTTTTAATAGAGATTGAGCAAAAATATTTGAAACACTGATATTTAGAAGTATGTATGTATATATGTATATATGTAATTGCAAATATTTTTATGTAATATTTTTTTTCTCTTAATATGCAATTGTCTTGCACACATCAGCATGTAGTCAATATCAAGGAATATTTAGGCATAAATGCGTTTATATACATATAGTACTGCTACGAGTATTTATACGCTCCATTGACATTTATGAGTTTCATATCAAATTCTTGCCGTTACAATTGAAATGAAAACTTTATATTATTCATATCTCTCATGTTTGTTTTATCCAACTTATTCTAATTTTATTTTTCATTTACTTGCATTTCATTGTACATATGTATTTATTTATTTTGTGACTTATTCTGAATTTCTAGCCGCTTCACAAAAAATGTATATGCATATAAGAATCTTTTTTATTTGTCCCAATTTTTTTATATTGTTTTTTTTTTGTTTTAACAAAGGACTTAAGTAGACGGTAGTTTAGTACAATTTCAGCTGCATATCTGAGTAACTTTTGCATCAAGTTGCATGTACGAGTGTTTATGTGTGTATGTATGTATGTATGAGTTTTATGCATATTTTTTTTTGCATGTGTAGCTGTGTGATGGTATTTATTTATAGGAAATTTGAAATTTAGATTGCGGTTTTTATATTGCAGAATAAGGCACTTTATCCAGAAATTTGTTCACATTTATGTATGTATGTATGTATGTATATGTTTGTATATGCGGATGCATTTAAGTATGTATGTATGTAGGTGTGCATGTACTAAAAATACATATGCCTTTGCCTGTCTAAATGATTGCACACATACATATAATAATAAACTAAATGATATATAAAGAATCAAATGTTTAGGAGACCAACTGCAGTGCAATACCTTGAAGATCCTTAATATTTTTAGCAGTTATACGAATTTTCGCTATTTTATATAGTATTCTGATGAATACTGGTAAAAATATTCAACTTAGGCGAATTGGAGAACTATGCGCAAATATTATACGTCTGTGGTGTCGCGTAAAATAATAATAACTTCATTTTTAAAAATTTCACGTAGAAATCACCTAATTACATTTAGTTATACTCTCGTATTTGAGTGTTCTCTTAGATCTCTAAATTATATTTTTGTAAAAAATTAAATGTGATGAAAAGTAAAAAGAAAATACCAGTTATATTCACATACATACATACATACATACATACGTACAAAAGTACATATGTAATTATATATGCATTTGATTATGTAAAAACTCAGAGAATTACATAGTATGATTTGAAAATATTCCCTAAAAGTTTAATACACAGTATTAACTAATTGTTGTGTATAGTACTTACATATGTATGTATTTATATACTCGTATGTGCTATTTCTCACATTTAGGTATGTATATATGTTTCATTGTATTCGTGTGTTCATATGTGCATATGTGTGTTTAGGCCTATGTGTGTACTTGGATATAATGTTCGCCTTAAATTTGTTTTAAGAAAAGGCGGCTACTTTTGCAATCATTTAAAGCTAAATATTCACGTCACATCTCACAATAATGCTGCACAATTTTCACATATACTTGTAAGTACATACCAGTTACATAATTTATAATTGCAGGTAGTTTTTTAAGCTTACATACTATTCACATACATTCATACATACATACCTACTGTTGCACCTTCGCCACATCTCTTCCCTACTTTGTTTTCATGTAAGAGTGTATGTATGTATGTATGTGCCCTTATATTATCGTTTATTTATTTAAGTTTGTAGTTTTTGTTTTGAAGAAAATATGTACTCATGGATATTAGCGTTTACCTTGTGAAAGTCTTTCATATTTGTTTACAATTGGTATCAACATTTAGTCATTTGTTCAAGTATACATTTGAGCTGCAAAACGGTACCCAACTTTCCGCATGCTCGTATGTACGTGTGTACATATGTACGAAAGTGGGTATCCAAGTAACACATTGGTTATATGTATGTACATATGTATGCTATTACGCATAAAGATATATTTATTCAAACTGGCTTGTCTAAAAATCGATACACATATAAATTGTTTAAAGGTAGTTATTTGAGAAAAAATTTCAATTTTTTTTCGCTGTTTGTTTGCGTTTTTTGCTTTTATTTTTTAATATTTAGATGCTTAAATAGACACCAATAATAAAGTTAACATTGTTGATTGTTGTTAATATTTTTCGTTTTTTCTAGAATCTATGAAAAGCTTACATCTAAATTAGTTCGTCATCTCTCTGTCTGTGAATTATTTCTCTGTTTTAGTTCAATTTCAATATGTGTGAATGTACGTATCATTTTGACTACAATATAACATAAATTCCACTTGAAGCACACTTGGGTTGGTCTACTACTACATTTACTTAATAGCTTTCAGGATGTTTTCAAATTTTGTTTTTAAATTTTTTTCTTTTGTTGTTTAACAATTAATTTCATGCATGACTTTATGCTTTAATGTTTTTTGTTTTTGCTTTTTTTTTCTTCAAAAAGTGTACATCTCATATTACAGTTTTGACTATTACAATCGTTGTTTCTCCCAATAAGGTAGTTTTCAGTTTCTGCGTTTTAGAAATATGTACATAGATGTTCAACACATTGCACAAATACATAAACATATCTGGAAAATTATTTTTGTAATTATTATATTTATATATTTCGTCATAATTTTTAATAAAAGTTCCGTTGAAATTCTGAGCAATCTTGCAATTCGATGGTTGCATGCGTAATTGTTGTGCAGTTACCAACGAACGTGTACGCAACAAAACGTAAAAAAAATCCCAAAAAACTCATGTGTAGAAATCAGAAGTCAAATTTTCTTTAATTAATTTGCAAATCGCATTTAGTAATTGTGCAAAACCTCATGTGCGAGTAAAAAATGTGTGAGTCCCCCCCATAGGCGGGCTTAGTTCAAGGTCTTATTAAGACTAGTTCTAAAAAATTTTGGTACCAGTTCGACAAAAATTCGGGACTAGTTTAAAACCTTTTTCGTTACCATTTCGAAATATTTCGTGACGATTTCGGAAATATTTCGGGACTAATTCAGGATGAGTTCAATAGTAGCTTAGAACCAAAAAGGTACTGAAAATATAATGAAAAAATACCGAGAAAAATACCAAAAATGTATATAAAATTTACCGAAAAAGTACTAATATGTACTAAAATTATACCAAAAAGTATCTTAAAAATACCGAAGAAATAATAAAAATCTACCGAAAAAATACTTAATATGTACGCTTTTTTAAAATTGTGGCAACCTTATGCGTGTTTAGCTTTAACTTAATGCGCGAATATTTTAAATATTTCCACGTAAACCTTTAATTTTTTGCAAAATAAAATCAGCTGACACGTTTCTACGGAAAAAAATCAAATTTGCGAGGATTTATAACGTCTACTTACTCTTCGTAAAAGCAAAAATTCTACAATTGTGAGTTTTTATTTACGTCGCACTTTCACGTTCGGCGTCTTTACGACCGTGAGTAACTGCGTTGGATTATACTCAGTATTATTTTCAATTTTGGAAATTAAATCATGTTTTTTTTTTATCAAAAACTGTTGAAAAATTGCAATTTCATGAATAAAGCAACACAAATTGGAGGATATAAGTTTTTGAAAATTCATAAAATAGAATACTTGGAATTCTTTTACCAATCCAAATCAATCACTTTACAGATTTGATTAATCGAAAGACATTGAATTGTTTAGAAGTTCGAAATGTCAAACTAAATTGAAGACTTTTTGAATTGTTTATCATACTTTGGCTTAGTTGGAATACTGCAATTTAACACGGTCTACCTTTGAACTTATGTCTACGACCTAACTGCATAATTGTTTTGTATAGTAAATGTGCAAATTTTTTTATACAATAAAATATTTAATTTTCTGTTGGAAAACATTTTTAAAAATTAATTGCACAAATGTTCTGCTTTGTCAGTTACAACCTGTAAGAAATAGCATTTGCACTTACTAAATAAAGTTGTCTCAACACTCATTTTCCTTTTTGATTTGCATTCATTTTCAGCAAATTTATAAATAAGTTTATAATGCACGCGTATTTTTTAACAAAATTGAAACAATGCTTTGAAAAACAAACTTTTTTGTAATTTTTTTTTTCATTTCTGCTGTTTTAATTTCAAATAGCATTTCTTAAACTTTTTTTTATTAATTATAGTGTACAAAATACTTTAATATATTTATGTTTTAAATCTCACTTATGGTTTTCAATGTTATGCAAACAAATTGGACGTTATAGGTTGAATATTCTCTGTTACGCATTATTTGGTAATATTATTATTATTAAATTTTTTCAATTGAACAATAATTCAATTAAACTCAATTTATCTTTTTAACTGACTTAAAAATAAATTTTAAAGCTAAGTATGTGTTTTTGTTTAGTTTTTATTCAACTTTAGTAAAATTGAATAATTTTTTTTTTTAAATAAATTTTGTAATATTTTACATAAATTTGTTGTTAATTATAATCGTCAATATTTCTCTAACCAATATTGGGGAAAATTAATTTTTATCACTGTTACATCGGCTTTGCCATAAACTTTCATTTGCTCCGCCAAATTAATTCATTTTTGTTATACTTTTTTCAAATTTTTTCCTTGATCTTTATTTTAAGGACAGCACACATGGTTTGTTTTTGTTATTTTTTTGTTGTTTTTTTTTTTTTTTGCTTTTCTTTTAAGTGGCAAGGAAGGTTGTATTGTTGGGAGGGAGCACTGTATTCGTGTACATTAGAGCTTATCAATTACAAGACACACGCGAAAATATAAGTAATTACCACTAGATTAAGACTCATATGGTTTATTACTTGGTGCTTAAATTAAAGCTGTATTTATTTTTAATTATATTTTGGGTTTCATTTCATTTTATTTAATATTTTTTATTTAATTTAAATTCTACATACTATGTTTTCATGGCTCTCATGTAATAAGTAAAAAGATTGGCTGAAAGTTTATGAGCAATGCATTTACAAATATTTTAAACGAAAACTCAGTGGGGAAGACTTTGGGGTTGGGGTTTGTGGCTTTTTTTTAATTTTTGTGCCTTGCCTAAAGATAGCAATACATATTTGGATGCCCCTCTACATTGTGATATGGTGAAACTACTTACATTTATAAATTTTTTTAATATACTATGTACATACTTACATAAATAATGTACTCGTATATAATAATCACCTAATGTACATTTAATATAAATGTTTAACTAAATCTTTACAAAGTTAAAAAAACAGAAAAACAGACTTGAAATATTGTGCGCTTTTATTTTATGCTTATCCGTGATAAACGGAAATGATTTTTGCAAAAAAAAAAACGTTTGCTTTTCTGAGCGCTGAGAACGTAAAAATGGAGAAAGCATGCTACGTAAAAAAATATCAGTCAGAGTTAACGCTGTTTAGTTGAAAAAAAAAATGCTTAAAGCAGCCAGCTGTTGAGAAGTTTGGTAAGTGTAGATTTCGGTGATCGTTATAAAATGGGACACGCTTGGACATAAGAAGATTGTCCATTGTTAATAGCACACCGAGAGCCGACAATTCTTCAGGGTTATTAAGGTGTTACAAAAGCTGAACAGCGTGGTAGAAAGTGCTAAGATGATTCTATCACTTCGGAGGCGAGCAAACAAATGTTTTTTTTTTTCATCTTAGAGTATTCAGCGATTACTTAACTCTCGGGTTGTCTCAACCGGAAATTATGCAAAAGGTCTTTACTGAAATACCATGGCAATCACTTTTGCGTTACATCTGTGATTAAGATGACATTTACGAAGATATGTTGATCTCACGAGGCATCTCGATCTGCAATAAACGCGGCCCTGCCTTCGTTACGCGTACGAGGAACAACAGTTTGACTATTTGTCGCCCTGCTTTTTAATATAATAAAATAGACAAATTTTTAGGTAAAAGTAATAATTGGCATTTTCAACCTGAATTGAAAAGAATCAAGCTTTATAAAATTCATACATACTTAAAATTAAATATGCTATAAGCTAAGTACAATAAAGTAAGTATTTTTTTTTTTAATTAGATTTCCCAAAGTTATAGAAACATTTACGTGTATGTGTGTATATATGTATATGTTCTGACAGCATTAAATGCAAAGTTAATATTTACATTTGTATGTATGTATGTATGTATTTTCAGTTAGGATTACTACAAGTTTACAAAACACACTGTAATTTAAAGGAAACCTTTTGTTAAAGAAATTTCATTTGGTTCTTAATTGGAGACTTGATTGCGCTGAAGTTGAATTCACTGTAAATATTTTAGATATTTTTATAGCTACATACATGCATATAAAGATATTATATACATTTTTTAATAAGTACATACATATCTACATATTTACTTGCGTTGTGGTCGTTTCAAGTGTTTTGATTCTTTTCTTTTACAAATTGTGCATTTTATAGCTTTTTAGTTTTATTATGTAAAGTTTTTCAAGACAAGTAGCATATATGCTTTTTTTAAAAAGAACTATGTTGCCATTTTTCGTTTGAATATTTTCATTGCATTGCATTGCATTTTTTATTGCTTTTATTTAGTTATATTGTTTAAATACATATGCATGTACATATATATTTTTTATTACATACATTTTTAGTATTTGTAACTATGTGCATATATACTACATACAAATGTTTATATGGAATTCGTGTATTTTTAATGCTAACCTGTTTTGAATGCGATGTTTCCGTTTACATTTTTATTTTCATAATATACTTATGTAGGTAAATGTTTTTATGTTTATGGTGTGTATGTACATACATACATATATATGTATGTAAGTATGTGAGTATGTCATTTTTTTTTTTCTGGAAATATATAGTTGTCACATTAGTAACTCGGCTTTTTTTTCGCTTTGGAAGTGGCCTCTTCAGTGGTTGCTTTTCTTTGCAGATCTGTTATTTTTTGTAGGTATGTACATATGTATGTATGTACATATGTAGTTGTGTTAATTTAAAGTATTTGTATACCTAAGTACATATGTATTTAGTTAATGCGCCTCTTTACAAATTACAATTGAAGGCAAAATGGTAGACTAGCGTGTACATGTGTGTATGTAAGTATGTATGTAGTTTTGCTGCGTCGTCTTCTCTGCCTTTGGGTGGGTAACCAGTGAGCTCTTGGTCGTCGTTGCATTATCCTTTTACTTCAATTTTCACGCACACATAATGTACTTGTATGCGTGTTTATTCAAATATGTACATATGTGTTTGGTGTAAGTCAGTTTTTGGTTATTATTATATTTTCATTTTTTTTTTTGTAATGCACTTGTATGTATTGAAAAATATTTCTTTAAATCTTTTTTAAATTGATTTTTTTTTTTTTGTTTACTTTAATTTATTTATGAAATACCCTGCAACTTCAGTTAATATCACAGTTTTAATAGATAATTTTGTTATTAAAATGAAAAAAAAAAAAATATAAATATACATAATATATAATATAAACATAGGAAAGCGCGTGACTAACTTTGAACTTTCGTTTATGAATTACACCACTAGTGTGGTGAGGATTATCAGATGAAAGAAAAATGTCAGGAGCATTTAAATGCATAAAAATGTGAGAAATTTGGTTTTGAAAGTTTTTACAAAAAAAACACTGCAAGCATAATTAAGGAATGATATGAATGAATTCCAATGAAAAAGAAATGTTAAGTCTCCTGCTGTTCTTTCTGTTCACATTTATAAAAATGACATACATACGTTCTTGCACTCCAAAAATGTTGTTTCTTTCAATTTTGTAGACTTTTTTCTTTTATTGCATCCTTATATTGCTGTTCTACATTGTTTTGATTTTTTTAAATATTTTTTTTTAATAGTTCACAAGCTTGAAATTTTAAAGTCCTTTAAAAAGTTCAGATCTCAGAAAGAAAGGCCCACAACGCAGTCTTTCTATATTTTGTCCCTAGTTTCGCCAACATATCGTTTACTTTATGTGTGTTCGAACATGTAATCTTCAAAAACTTAGATAATGTAAATACGTAAAACAAAATAGATATTCTTTTATAAGACACTTGGCTGAAATCCCTTCAAGGCATAAACGCGTGCGCTCAAAGTTTCTTCGTACTAAGGAACGATTCGTCGCCTCTAGATGGTCGAATTTAACACGGATCGAATTTTTTCTAGTGAACTTTATTGAAAAATAAAATTGGAATTATTTTGAGTTTCAACGTCATATTTTCATACAGCGCTGAGATATAGTACTAGGCGTCTAATAAAGAAATCATTTTCAAATACGAGGGATACAATGAAGCGACCATATTTTCGAATCACTGGGCCGAAAAAGAACATTTTGTGATTTAAATACTTATGAATTTTGGAAATAAACTTTATATTAACTGATTTTTATAAATACTGATATATTTTAATTACCACTTAGGGCCGCTTTCTTAAGTGAAAATCGAGCTACATGAGCCGGTTAAGGCGAGTTGTCAATTAAGTAAGCGATGAATATTAAGCTAAATATACCTTACCCCCAACAATTTCAACCAGTCTTTAAAAAACCGGCCCTTAAAGTTCATAAGCAAGGATTATACAGAATTCACTTTAAAAGCGATTATTGAATTAACATAGTAACCAACAGTATCAGTCATTTCATTTTTCACATTTTCGGCAATAAGCTTCTCCTTAAGAGAAAAATTATAGAAAACGACACCATTTGATAATAACCTTCTAAATTAAAATAGCATCCACCAAAGAAACGTCCTTCACAAGTTGGTTCGGGTTTAATTTATATAATAACAACCGGCGTATTTTGAAAGAAATACCAATAAAAAAAAGTTTAATCAAAAACTGTTCAAACACAGGTATTTAAAAACATTTTTAATGCCAGTATAAGCTTAGAATACAATTCTTAAGAAAAATCACAAAAAATAGTTTTTATTATTTCTGTTGCTTGAAAAAGTACTTCGCCGTTGCAAAAATAAATATACGAGCATTTTTTTCTTGAGAGCTTTAGAAGAAATGTTTTTTTTTCCTTTCTAAGGTGTGAATTTATATAATATTTTTTTATTTCCTTGAGAGCTGTATACTAAGCTATAAGCATGAAAACTCTGTTTCATATTTTTGCCAAAATCCTATTAAAAAATCTAAAAAAAATAATAAACTGTGCCAACTTTAATAATATGAAAAAATTGGAACTATTTATTAGAGAATATTATTTTAATTAAGTAAAGAAATCATAAAATTGTAAAAAATAGAGATATTATATTTATACCTCAACCAAAACATAGACAGACATATTCCTTTGTAAGTTTATATTTATTAAATTTATATGTAAGTTAGGTAAATTTCTAAATTTTGGTATCAATTGGAAGCTGTTTTCGAACACTTCATTTCATAGAATTGTTAAAAATGAATTGCCAATTATTTATAACTGAGAACTTTATATTTATTCAGAATTGAAAACTGAATTAAATATTCAAATTTGCTACCCTTTCTACTTTGAGCACACAATTGACTTTTATGTTTAAAAAGGCGGAAGATGCGATTATGAGGAAAATCGAAGAATGTTTGTTGGCGAAAGCTTTACATCGACGATAGTAAACGGCAAAATAATTCGTCTCACGTTACAAAATATCTCACCGTTATTAATATTTACTTATATTTTGAGGTTGAGCCAAATCGGAAATAATTCAGCACCAGCGCCACCTACTGAAATTAATCAAATTAACGAACATCACTGCAAATAAAG
Source organism: Philophylla caesio (assembly GCA_963971545.1). Classification (NCBI taxonomy): domain Eukaryota; kingdom Metazoa; phylum Arthropoda; class Insecta; order Diptera; family Tephritidae; genus Philophylla; species Philophylla caesio. The sequence goes on along the minus strand of OZ020608.1, from coordinate 95,596,625 downwards.
GGCGTCGTTTGTTCCCAAACAATAATTAATACAAAAAATCTCTGGTTTGCGGGAATGTGATGAAAGGCAAAATTAGGGATTTCTATTTGCTTTAGTTTAGAAAAAAACGTCGCCGTTTATTTGCAGTTGCGCCGCAGTGATTCACGTTCGAACTTCCCCTTATTGATGGAAACTGGGATTGAAAAATCGACTTTGAAGGAATTGTTCTATAAGCAAGTTAAATATACTAATCGACTTCTTTTCTCATCGCGAAAAAAATTATTGTTTGTAATTTTAATGCAAAGTTTAAAATATAATAGTTATATTTTTTCAAAATGCAAAATTACAATTATTTTTTTTTATTTTTTATATTGTGAATATAAAATAGCTGTTAATTTAGTTTTTTATATTATAACGGAGCAGAAGCAGCAAATGAAATTATTTAAAATTTTACACCTTGAAACTTTGATTTGAGTTTGGAATTTCCAGGCGGGATTCGAGTATCACCAAAAATACACTTAAGGCGTATACACACGCTGACGGTTCGGAAGCGTGACGGAACTTTAAAGTTGTGTGAGAAGAGGACTTAAATGTATGAAAAGTGCGCTCGACATGAGCTGATAAATATTTTAAGTGCACAAAAATATGGAACGTACTCCTCGCATTTTACTATTTTATTAATAGCCCTTACTGTCTTTAAACCTTCGCTGGCTAAAAAAAAATACCTTTTAAGTTTTCAAACACAAATTTGGAAAGATCGTTTTCGCAATCTTGTAAGCAAAAAATTGCTTTATTTTAAAAATAATTTAAAAAAAAAGTGATTATGTATTTGGTATCAGGTAAAGCTATATCGCGATGATTTCTTATCAAATGCCATTGAAGACTTTTATTCATAAAATTGTTATTTTAGATTATAAATTAAAAATCAAAGTTATTATATTTTAAGAAGTAATTAAATAAAAGCTAAAAAAGAATTTTTGAAACGTGATAATTATAGAAAGAATGTTATTATTTACATATATATATTTCCAGAGAGTATGACAATTTTGCAAACATATGTGGAACAAGGTGAGATGAAATTCATATTTCATGCCGGTATGGAGGTAATCCGACCATTGCGACAAAAATTATGGTTTAATTTAAGATTAGTTATAAATGCAGATATATTCGCATGTTCTATGTTTATTCAATCACGGAGTTTCAAAGTAGCCAGGCAAACTAAAATAAGGCGATTAAAAAAGAAAAATAGTATTTAAACAAACTAACCTCCTAAAAAATTAACGAAAGTAAAAAGAAAACAATATTTTTTTTTGTTGTATGTTACAAAACTTTTGATTGGAAATCGTTACAAACTCATACATTTGTGTCACACAATTTTTTAAAACTTTTTTATCATATGAATGCACATACATATGTATAGACATATACATATGTATGTATGCATGCAGGTATAAACTTAAATTCTTTGCTCTGATATTTCTTTTTTTTTTGCTTTTGTTTTTGTTTTACTTAAATATTATAACAGTCGCTATTTTTAAAGCTAGCAGTTGAATGCATTTAACTCGCATAATATTAGAAAAATTCACATTTGCAGATTTTGATAAAATTGAACGGAAGTGACGATTTATTAAGTCGACTTTTATTAAGTTATCGAGACCTTGTAATAGGAGTGTTGCGACTCTAAGGATACTAAGCTTAATAGAGGAGCAGCTTTAAAAACTGCAAATTATCGATATGATCAAAAAACGTAATATATGTATATGTACATATGGTACATATGTACATATGTTTGGTTATGCAATTGTATGTAAGTATAATGCGACTCAGGCTATAATTTTTGATTTATTTCGTTTATTTTTTCTTGAGTGATGTTGTTTTCATTGGAACAAAAACTCAAAATTTGTCATAGCTTGACATTTATTTAATGCGTACATATTGTATAATGCCACTTTTATTATTATTTCTGAATTTTTGAGTTTTCAACGAATAAATCTACATATATACAAATGTAACTATAAGCATTTTTTTTTTACTTTTAAATACAAACAAATAATACATATGTAGTTATAATGAGTATAAGAGTATAACACATTGCATATATAGCATGGCATTCACATATGTACAAGTACATATGTATGCAGGTATGTATGTATGTATGTATGTATATATTTTTATAATTACGAAAAATACATTTCATGTACAAATGTATTTGGAACACTTTTCGTTTACAGCAGGAATTAAGAAAATATTAAAATTAATAGAGAAAAAATTAATGTATTGATTAAATAAACTCTTCAATATATTGCATAGAAACATACATATGTATGTATGTGAGCAGATATATGTATATTGCATAATTTCTTCAAAAGTGTATTATGTCCAAATTGATAAGTTTTGACATTATTTGCTATATATTTAAACTCCGGCAATAGCTTAAGTAAAACTTTTGCAGTAATATGCTTTAAAAAAATAAAACAATTATATTTTTCTTTAAGTCATATTATTAACATTGGACTGTTCTTCGTTTTTGTCGTTTTTTGAACAATGACTATATATCTTGATTTAGTTCACTTAATAAGTATAAGCGCGATATACGTAAATATATATTTATTGACTCGTATGTGTGTACATATGTACACATGTATGTATTAACACCAATTCATCGATTTTGTCAAAACAACTTATATTTATAAAGCAATTTTCGCTTTTTGAAAAATAATTTTTTACTGCTTTTATTTAAGTAATTTTTTATTTTATGCCAACTTCACGAAAACGTTGCGACTAAGAATTGCTAAATTGAGATAGGTGATTATGTCCACATTTTTGTTTTAATTGTGAAATTTTGAACATTTGGTAGAATGTTGGAATTAAAATATAAAAAAGCATTTGAGCTATAAATAGCTGAGGTTTACGTATCACTGGTAAAAAGTCACATTAATGCACAAATATGTACATACGTACACACATATGTACATATCTACAAATTTAATATGAAAAGTTATCAATACTAGTTGGCTGTGAGAAAATTTCTCCAGCATTAGCACTTAAGGTCAAGTAAACAACGTTAGAAAGAAAGTGCCTTCTGCATAGTAAGGTCTTTAGTTAAACCATCGTATTTAATTTAATTTAAAGTTTTAGTTTTACTCATTTTTGTTTTATTAAATAAATTCTATAATAGTTTAAACTGATTTGTATTATTACTTAAATTGCATTTGAATGTGATTTTGTACTTTTCGACAAACTTCTTTTCGATTCACATACTCATCATACATATATCAATAATTTATAAATTATTTTATTTAATTTTAAAGCAAATGTTTTTCATTGTGATTTTATATTTTTTTTTCTTGTTCGTTAGGAAAAATGCATGCAGGCTTGATTTGGCCTTTAAGGATAAACAAACAACCAAAAAAAAAAAACAATTACACAAATTTTGTAAAAACAAAAACTTTTGGGTTTAAAGAACTAGCTGCCAAAATTGGATTGCAGCTACTTTTATGATTTGCAAAAAAAAAAAAAAAATGCAATAATGCAAAAAGTTTCTATTGGCCGAAGTTGGGAATTTGGCAAGTTTGCAAGTTTCTTACTACAATTGAGTACATGCAAAAAGTTTAATATGCAGCGAATTCAAAACGAAATTTTATTAAGGCAATTTCACAATTTAAAAAAATATTACAGTCGAACTTATTAATTGGCGCACCCTTTAAAAGAGGCTAGTACAACAATAAAAATGTGTCACGCATCATTTATGTAGGTTATAGACAAAGCATTTATATATGTAATAATTTCAATACCATTCCCCTGTTTTATTCATTTGATTTTGTTTTGGCAAACAAAAACAGCTTATTAACAAATTTTATAATAGTTTATAGATAAATTAAAATACATTCATATTTTGGCATTTCTTAAGTAAATCTCCTCAGCTTTTGAATATTCACATTTTTCTTTTCTTTTATCATAATTAAAATTTATTAATATTTTTGAAAATCTAATTTAATGTAAGTTGTTTTTTTTGTGTTAAATTTCTATAAAATATTGTTTTTTTTGTATTTTTTTTTTTACTTTTTGCACTTGGTTCATTTGCTTTAAAGTATACAATTATTGAATAAAATGCGCATACATATGTATGTATGTATGTATGTATGTGCATATGTACATACATATGTACTAAATATGGTAATAAAAAGCATAATTTATATATTGCAGTAAAATAGTAGTAGATAATGAAAAAAGTAAGAAGAAACGTAACTATATAATTGGCATAAAGAGCGAGGGTGTTTGTTTTGTATATGTGTAAGTGTGTACGTGTATAAGTGTATGTAGCTTAGTGTTCGTGTCTTTCATCACTTAAGTTTATACATACATATATGCAATATACATACATATGTATGAATACATTTTTTTCCATTGTTTTTCTTTTTTTTATTAATTTCGTTTGTTTTTTAGAGTTGCTTATTTTTAATATTTACTACTATTTATTTATTTGTAGTGGTCTGTACGTTTTGAGCAGTCCGTTCGTTGTTGTTTGTCCTTTATTATTGTTTGTTTGTTTTTGTTCTTGCTTATATGTATGTATGTATGCGCGTACGTACCTACAATGTTTGTTGTAATAATAGTACATTCATTTTGGGCGGGTATGTTGTTGTTTAGTCTGTATGTATATTGTATCTACATATATGTATATGTATGTAACATACATATATACTCGTATGTACATACATACATATTTATACATTTGGTATTTATATGCAAAACAGTGATCTCATTATGCTACAAGTGTAAAGACACAACTAGATACATTCGAATATCATTGCGACGCACATAGGGTGGAAAAAGCCCAGCTACGTAAGAGTTGACACAACTTGGTCTTTTTTTTTTTGAAAAATACGAATACGAACGTTTCGAAATATGTATGTATGCATGTATGTACGTATTTATTTGCAAAAACTTGTTTTCAATGTTTGATACAATTTTTCAAAACATTCAAGTTGACAATTTTGCAAGTTATCCAGGAAAACAAGAGCTTTTAAACGTTTTAACCCGCCGTCAATGAAAATATTTTTTTGCCGCACTGTCAATGAACTCAATGAACTGTGTATGCCAAACGCGAGAAAAAATATGTGTATGTATGCAACTACAGTTACATGCATTTTTGCAACGTTTTTTTATTATTATGTTATTAACATTTATGTTGAAAAAAAATTAAAAAAAGGTAATTCAATTCCTCACACCCATGTTGATGGACGGCGGGTTAAATGAAAAAAATGAAAAATACAAGTTTTTTCATATTGATACGGATCGAACGTCAAATGTAAAATAAAACAATCTATTAGTACTATAAAAAATTTGGCTAATTTCGATTCGCAATGCAAGTAAGGGACATCTTGTTTGGATATTTTATTCTTGCAACGCTGTAAGAAATTACATTTTCGCAAGGGAGTTATTTCTAATTAACTTTTTTTATCAACTTATGAATGAATAGATACTTTTGATAAAATTAATTTTAGTTTTAATGTAAACTGAAAGAGGGCTAAAAAATTGGTGGCAAAATTGTTTGAAGCCAAAATGAAAATACTACATACATACATACATACATACATATGTAGCACTCATATTAATTTCTTTATTTTAAGGAAATGCGGTCGATTATATTAAAAAAAACATTTAAAAACTGGAGGTTCAAACTTTTTTAAAATGTAAATATGAATTATTTTGAGTAAACAGTTTTATTTTATAGCCATTTAGTATTGGTATAATAATTTGTAAGTTTAGAGGGCCCAAAAATTACCGCATTTAACTCTGAATTACGCTTAAACACAATTTATTTGTAAGAATATGTAAGAAATTTTTTTTAAACGAGTTAAGTCCACTCTGCAACTCACAACTGCATACTCAAAAACACTCCAAAAATTCTATGGACTTGGGGTTACAAGATTTTTATTAGATAATTAACGGTATTTCATTTACTAATTATAAAAATTAAATAAATTAAAATAAGTGAAAAATAATGTCATTTTAAATTTGGTTGTAAATAATATGGCCACCACTGTAAGCATTTCGCAAAGATTTAACACTCTTTCAGGTTTAACGACTTTCGAATAATCTAAAAAAAAAATACTTTAAACAACGCTAATTTTCTTTCAAACAAGTTGCTTCTAAATCAGATCTTGTATCAGAAATAAAACCTGTATGTACATACATAAAAGTACGAGTACACACGTAAATTTTGATATCAACGAAGTAACAATAAGGTAAGTAAAATGCATGCAAATAATACAGGTTTTGAACATACATATTTGCATAATAAGGTTTTTTTTAACAAATCGATTTGAATATGCATACATACATACTAATATACGTCATTTCAATATTGATCTTTTTTCGCTTTATTTTTCCATACAAAATTAAACTAATTTGGTATTTTCTACAAAATTCCAATACATTTTTAATTAAGAAATTAGTTACCGGTGTTTTTCGTTTCTAAAGCGCAACTAACGAAGTGCAATTTCGAGAATGCATTGTCAATGCTTGTATGTATGCGTGTGGGTTTGTAGTTATCAACTTGATGAAACTTTGTACATATATTTGTTTACGTTGCCTCTGATACATAGTTCATCCTGTTGCAACAAGCGCCCATATACATATGTAGCTTCTTCGTGCATCATTCGCTTTTAATTCACCACAATTTCTTCTTTTTTTTTCTAAATACATTACTACATATGTATGTATGTATGTACATATGTTCCTCTTTCAGTTTAAACGCGCATGGCTTAGTGTTTTTTGTATATGGGAGTGTGTGTGTGTGTGACTATTTATTAAAGAATACCTGTGTGTGCAGCGACAATGCGATAGTACATTTACGTGCTTGTGTTCTTCGAGTATGCTTATATTTATGTATAGTGGTTTAATTAACATTTTTTTTATTTTTATTTATTTTTTTTTTTTTTTAATTTCAAGTTTTTACATGGGCGGTACCTCAACCTTTGGCATGACAACGCTTTTTGGCGCGTCAAAAGAAGTTTATCGTTTTCGTTTGCAGTGTGATTGCGTGTCTTTGAGCGTTTTCATATATTGCATATACTACATTTATTCTTATAGGTATCTAAGTGAATACGTATAACATACATATGTATGTATGTACATACGCATGTACGTGTTTTTGTATAGCATTTCTTTGTTTGTGTTTGTGTGTGTGTGTGTGTGCCAGCACAAATTGATTTATGTTGTTGTTGGCGCAATTTCAACAGCATTACTAGCCGTTGTTGTTGTGTTGGCCACCGCTGTGGCAATACAAACTGTCGCCGACGCTGACGCCGACGACGACGCTGATGCCGCTACATCGTTGACAGCATCGAGTGATGTGGAACTGTTTGTGCGCTTTGTGTCAACCTCACCGCCAACTGCAGCACCTTTAACATTTTCACTATCCTGGATATTGTTGATATGCGCCGTTGCAATTGTGCTGGAGTTATCGTCATCAGTTTTATCTCTGTAAGCAATTAATGCAAGTTGGAATTAAATATGTTATATATTAATATTCAAACATTTGTGCTGAGGCAAAACCATAGTTCCAATTAATTGCAAGATTGTAATAGCAGGAGCCGAAAAGCCGGAAAGGAATGAATAGTTAAATTCAGTTCAAGATTGTTAAAATTTTCACAGTACTTTCTACAAGAGCATATTACATTTTTAGTGGTTTTTTAAATTACCGCCAAAGGAAATGTTAGCGGTTAGTTGTCTATCGAATGTTATTTACACTGACACCTACGTTATAAAAATGCCATCAACATTTCAAGCTTTTTTGTCAGAGTTTGCAACTAATAAAGTGCTTACTTTTATTTTTGATGTTTCTAGCCGAATGTGTTGCATAATTCCGCACTTATAAAGCGTTATACAGTGATGGTTTAAACTCAGCGTAAACAGCAGAACTATTTTTCAATGAAAGTTTTAGTCCGCTTTGAAAAGTCGCCGCAATGCAGGGCAAACTGTTTCTTTTGTTATCAAGATATCAAAGAAGCGTTGCATATTGATACATGTTATTTGATAAATTATTGAAAATAATATTTGCAAGCCTCCGAGGGTACTTCTGCAATGAAAAAGCTTCTCATCTCCATTTGTGTTAGACGCACACCACAAATGGTAGGAGAAGCTCGGCCCAATACTGAGCTATATAGTGTAAGCGACAAATTATTATTATTATTAATATTTGCCAGCCCATGGCTAATATAATAGAGACGTTTTGTTTTCTACTTGCATTTTTTTTTTAATTTTCACGATTTATCGTCAAAAAAGTTATTCAGGCCTGTCCTGCATTTTCGACGAAATTTGGTCGCAATCGGAATGCATAGCACTGCTTTACATCGAAAACGCGCTCTTTTTTGGTTTTAAAGTTCTGCCGCTGATTCCCCGAAAAGAAAAGAAAATAAATTAGGATCCTCACAGAACTGAAAAAACTAACAACAGGTCGAGAAGAAAGGATTTGTCCAAATTTATCGAAATCGAAAAGCAGAATATGCCTGATAATTCTTTTAAGAGAAAAAAAAAATGTGAATATGCAGTTTTTTAGCCCATTCAACTTAATTATAATTAAGTCTAAGTTTCATGTCGATAAAAATTAGCTTTGATTTAAGGGATTTTTTTTTGGCCGTAGTATCAGCTGGTTTTTCCATGAAACGCATATACCAATTTAACAAAAAAAATTAAAAATCTGTGGTTATTTTTAGGGATTTTACGCTTACATTTTGTTCTACCAAAATGGAATGGGCTTAGAGAATTTGTAAATCCACATTTAACTATAAATTGCAACTAAAGCAATTTAGTTGATTTCACTTTCACCTAAACAAAAGCAGCACACAGCTGACATAAAATGATTCATTAAAGTAAAGAGTTCAATTTGCCCTGAAAAACTGGACGTTAGAAAATATGCTTTTAATTTTTTCTCTACGGTTATCTACGGTAATGACCCGTTATCCAAATAGATACGACATTGTTAATCATTACGATAACAAGACAATAACGTTGTCGAAACCATTATCAATTTGAGATACATTTACATGTTTAATAAATACTATACAAAGGAAGTTATAAAGGAAATTAGTTTTTTTTTATATACAAATTGTATAATGGCAAACTCAAAAAATTTCAAAGAACTTTGACTAAAATGTTTGCAATGTCGATTAGAATTTTTTTTTAATTTGTTAAATTTTTATTATTTTTATTTTTAATCTTGTGAATTTCGAAAATAATGAAAAAATATAAAACAAAAGCAAAAAAAAAAATTTAAAAAAAATCGCTGACTTTATTGGCGGTATTACTAGGGCTCTTATCAACATTTTCAAGATTTTCTAATTACTTAAATACGACTAACACTTAAAATTAAATTTGTATAATGATTTTACCTAATTTCTTATAATTACCGTTATAAAACAGTTTGAATTTGACATTAAAGGGCTTGCTACAAAAAAATCACAGCCATAAATATTACAGTTTCATTTTGAGATTTTAAAAGATTCCTGCATATATGTAAATGTAACTTACTTTGAGAGCAGAAATAAAAGTAAACTTCAAAAATATTTTATTAAAAGGAAAAAAAATATTTAGAAAGATTTAGTATTAGCCTTAACCCCATACTGCCAAAAGTTGATTACTTCAGGATGTTTGCGGAACAAATCAATGATATTATTTCCGCAAAACAGAATCTGATATACTGCTCTAAAAAACATTGAATGCCATTAATCCAATTGAAAAAGGTCCTGCATCAAAATTAATTGGAACTACCATCTGCGTCAGCCTTAAAAGACCACTAAATATTCAATGATCTAATCTTGTAAAGCAACGTGTGCGTGTGTTTTTAAATATATGTTTATAAAAGTATATAAGTATATATACATATATTGTTAGAGTTGGCACAGGCATTGTTGCGTTCAATGATAGAGCATTCGAAGAAAGTGAAATTAAGGAGACGGAAAAAGCGCTTACAATTTATGAACATCTTTGCTACTTGGGCCGTTGGTGAAACACAGCTCATTGGTTGTTTTCGTCGGTTCGCCTTCGTCACTTTCGTCGTCGTCGTCGTTGTCGTGCGAATCCACTGCTATGCCTCCCAGCGGTTTCGTCCACATGCCCTCATCATCCTCATAATCATCGTCAGAATCCTGCATGACCGATTGCAGTGTACGAACCAACGAAGTGGCCAACGACTGCTCGTTGGGTATATCCAAATCACCGGCTGCATCCGTGCCATCAGCGAATTCACCAATCTCTTGCGTTTCCAGCGTTACACTTTTCTCCACATTTGCATTATTATCATAGCCAGTCTCGGATCTATCAGTAGTTATAGCTGCAGTCGAACAAGGTCGGCCAATGGCATTCAAGCGGGTGCTGTTGTCTGTCTCCGCTGCCTGTTGTTGGTGTTTTTTAATATCGGTACCATCGTCACCGCTTACCACGTTGTTGCTATCGTCATCATCATCGTTGTTACTATTATCTTTCGACGCACTAGTTCCAGTTGTTGTAGTAGCAGGGGCTGCAGAAGTTGTTGTGGCCGCGCTAACCAAACTCTCACCTAAATCATTGGTAAACGAGCTGAAATGCGAATCGAAATCTGCAAAATTATCCGAACTGAATTCAGCGGCCCATGGTGTTGCATTGCTATTCGCTGTCAAATCACTAAATGGATCCATATGATCCCATGGACTGTCGGTTACACCGAATGCTTGCAGTGCTGATGTTGATACGGCACTTTTGCCGAATAGGGATAATCTGCTGCCGCCGCCACTGCCATCACCGCCAGCATTGTTTTCATCATCGTCATCGTCATCGTCGTCAATATTGCGACCAAACTGAAACAAATTAAGGTCGTTTTCGGCGTTATCATCGTTTTCGAGCAGATTATTGCGATAGATGTCGTGTTCAAGCGCAAAAACTATGTCCTGCCGTTTGGAATTTGATTTTGATTTTGGTGATGGTGGTTGGCACACACGTTTGCGAATAGCGTTCAGGACGCGACAAATAGACAAAGATAGCAGATAGTGATATGATAGTGAAATGATTACAAAGAACTACATATGACAAGCATACATAGAACAACTGTGACTACAAATTAGTTAAACTACTTTTTCCCATACCCTCCATTTTTACTCAGAACCAAAAGCATAAAAACATTTACGAAAAAAGTGAAGAAACGAGTTGCTTGGAGATCTGAGAATAAGTGGTTTAAATGTTTACAACGAATTTATGGTCTAAAAAGAAAATGTGTATTAAAGTGTTGTAAGTAGTGATGTTAAATAATGAAATGAAAATGAAGTGTTAATATGTATGTGTTAACTGTGCCTGTGCATAATTACAACACTCTCCGAGTGAATGAATTATTGTATTGCATATGCTAAGTCGCAAAATTAGTTTTATTTTTTTAATTGGAAATATTAAGACAACTAAATTCTCATAGCATATAAATAGGAATCCTGACCTCAACAAAGGCTACACGTATATCCGGTAGGTGGCGTTAAGGCTAAAGTTTATTAGAACACCCATATTTAGGTCCGATTTGCTTAATTTTCGAAATACATTAGTTATTTGAATGGAAGAACTTTTTCAAAAAAAAATTGTGTTTTTGCAGGGGCCAGCTAGACCCGCTTGGCAACTAGAACTCTTTCGCTATTATCGGGAGTCGTTGTACTTCTATCGTTTGGTTCAGTGGTTGTCTGATGTGCGTCTGGATCTCGTCTGTCTGTTGGAATAGATGCCCCCATACGCTTAGTAAGATACTCCAGTGCGAGCAAGTGCCTGTTGGGTGTACCAAAGTCGGCGGCAACCCAACATATACTGCTCGGTAAGCATAAAGTTATGATCCTGACATCATGTTATATGTTTTTCTCGGGTCTTGTCTTTGTCTTTGCCCTAAGAGCTATTGGCGAGCGCTTTGAGACTTTGTTGCGACTAATAACTAAATTGACAGTCAATGTCTTCCGGGTCTTCATACGTTCAGAGTCCATGGGGTCGACCCAATGGAAGGTGTTACATAGGGCTGTCGTCGACATGAATTTTGAACTGCAATTTTGTTCGTTTAGTAGAGGGTCAGTAGGGGGAAAGAGTTCGGTTACATCCAGTAAAGAAGGAAGAAAGTTTGGAGAGTTAGCATACGGCACTATGAAAGTCTCTGTTGGCTAAGGGATTTTACAAATACAATAATTATCTGTGGGACCGCATATAACAAGTGTAGGTTTTGATGTTTCAGGTTGGCTTGTAATATCGTCAATGATTAAACTTAATGGTAACGGTCAAATTACTTGCGAAGTGAATTAAAAATTGGAAATGCAAGTGAAACCCATATTTGCTTCATCAAAATTTGTTTTGTATTCTTTTTAAACTATTTTTGCAATGAGAATTTTTTTTTTTAATATTTGGCTTCCAAAATTTCTTCCCAATATTATGAAAAAATACTCAGTGAAACAAAATTGCTAATTTTGCGACTTAACTTAGCAACAAAATTACTAAATTTAAATCACAAAAAAATACAATAACTTTCTTCAACTATAAACTGCACACACATTTGTATGTTTAAAGGTACATGATTTGTGCTCTGACACTTGCAACAACTAGGGTCAACTTACGTTTGAACCGGAATCACTGAAGCCAAGATTACTGCTACGATAAAATATTAACAAATTTTAATATATTTAAATTTAAATAATTCTTAGGACTCACATCATATTCGTTGACATCACATTCGATGACATTATATAATCCCAAGTAGAATTATCATTCACAAAATCTTTTGGTAAATGTAGACTGTAGTCGCCCCCTTCGTGGGCGTTGCAATTGGCTAACATTTTATTTTGGGTGGCTAAGGCCTTAGTTAGATCACCATCAGTTGGATTTATTATTGATTGCCACAATTTTAACTCAAACTCATCACGCAAATTACTCTCAATTAAGGCACCGATATGTTCAGATTCTGATATACTATTCGCAATATGTTTGAATATTTTTATTAAATGTCCCATATAGCCCAAGCGACGACCTTTTTCGGCTAATCTATTTAAAATAGAGTAATAAATTAAATAGCATTGGTAATGTGATTTAGGTAAAATGTTATCTATGAAAATGTACTTACTCAGTATCTGTATTGTGCTTCCAGCAGTCAATTAATTCCGATATCAACTTGCACTTTTCAATCACCTAAGGAAGTCAAGTAACTTAAATTCAATTTTTTACGCTCATTTTATATATTAAGAATACGCACGTGTATCTGTATTGCGGACGGACCAGTGTCGGAAAGATCTTTGGGTTTGTTCTGCTTGCTTTCTTGATCAGCATCCTGCTCATCTGACACCGGCGACTCTCTGTTTTGATCTTCTGCTGCCTTTTCTACTGCACCATCATCAGTCTCCATGGCGTTGATATTTGTAGTGATTTCATTGTTTTCTGTCTTGACCTCAATTGTTGTTTCGTCTTTTTCGCCGGCAATTAGTTCATCTGTTTTCATTTCGATATCATCTTTTTCGATGGATTTTTCATTTTCTTTTTCAATATTGCAACTTTCATTGTTAGCCTCGATATTATCATCGTCATCTTTTTTATTATCAGACATGAAAACAAAATCGTAAAACGATTTTCGTTCGGATTTGTTGAAAGATCCGTCATTTACAATTGTACTGCCTTTCATTGAATTATTGTTATTTGATAGTTGTGTATAAAATACTAATTGAAGACACTTCTCAACTTCGCTATGCAAAAAATTATTCCAACAATATTGCTTGAAGAGGGCGAGTAGGGTTTCAAAGAAATCCGTTTCACAGACGCTGTTGTAAAATAAGTAAGATCAATTAAAATTACAAAAATAGCGTTAATTTATTTTTACATACGCTGTCAAAATCACTTCGTTTTTAGTCTGCAATAATACTGTAAAAATACGGCAGATTTGTAAACGTATCATCCCAAAAGGCTGTGATAGCTTAGCTGCTGTAGTCACTATTTCTGGTTTCTGGAAAATATTAGGAACAAAATTAAACAGTTAATTAGGTTAATAACAAATAAACTAATTTAACATACTTATTTTGTTGTAAAATCAAATAGCTTTGAAAGTAGCCTTATTAACATTTTCTTCTACAATCTACATTTATGTATATCTATAAAAACCCTTCACGCACTTTTGTACTTACATTTGGCGGGTTTCTGAGTAACTCATTGAAATCTTTAAGACGCGGTGCAATGACACGAATCACAGTACAGAGTATTTGTTCTCGAATTTCTTTTTCGCGATTTTGTATGTATTTCATACGATCTGAATTAGGTTCTTCACTAAAAAAGAAATAAATTAATTTAAAAATATGCAAATAAAAGATTAACTTACGTAAACACCACAGGTTTTAAAAGCATAAGTACAACCGATATTCCTGATACGATTGCGCTCTCTAGCGCATTTGGTTCCAAAATCACATTCAACAAGGCTTCAATATTCTGCTCACTTTCGATGCATTTCAAAATTGGATTCGAACCATCGAATGTGGGCTCAAAAGAGTCGTTCTCCTGCTCCATATGACGCATGGAACGACCTTGTTGTATTAAATCACAGAGGAATTCCGCAACATTTGCATGTATATCGGGTTCTTGAGGATTACCAATTAATGCAATCAGTCTCTCTACAAGTTTATCTTCAGTGAGCCACTGCAATTTGAAGCATAAGTAAATATAATACATTACGCGAATTTTGCAAATACTTACTTCATATAAATTTCTTTTCAATTGACCACCTTCAACTTCCCTCATTAATTGCATTATCAAATCGGGTATGACGGGAGTTGAAAAATGCTTACAAATCAAATCCAAAAAATTATTTTGCGACTTAATGTATTCCAAGAGTTTTAGGCACATTTGTTGATACAAAAACCAATCTTGTTCAGCCTTTTTTGTGAAGAGCATACTAAATGTTTTGCTAATAAATGACGATAGCAAAGGATTTAACGGTGGTTTATTTTCCAGATATGAATAAAGTTTTTTTAGTACATCTTCATCTGACAAAAGTTTTTCATCTAGGGACGGTAAACCACTGAAAAATAAATTAAGTGAAATGAAAAAAATTGAATTTTTTTTGTAATATATTATACATACAATGTTAAAATTTCACAGGCCATATTCGCATGTCGATATCTTTGCGAAAAGGGTAGATCCTCAGATGGTTCTGTTGTAATAAGTTCAACAAGGCGTTTTATGATATCAGGACGAGTGAAGCTGTAGAAGGAAAGATATATCGATGTTAGCAAGATATCTCAATTTTTATACTCGTATAAGTGTAAATTTTTGAATATATTTAAATTTGATATTGCTGTCAAAATATGTGTCTTACTAATTAATAATAGATTTTTTTTGTGATCTACACTCCAGCAATACATCATAATCGTCCAGAAATTCCTCCAACGTTGCATTCTGCAAATGACAAAAGGTTAATGAAAAACGGTCTCACTGAGGAATCATAATATTTAAAACTATAATAACATATAAATATGTAATTAGCATGTCGCCAATTTTGTAAAGCTAACTTTGGTATGGGCAATGACCACTGTTGCTTATGCACTAGAATGGAAATATAACATCTTGATTACTTCAAACTCTCTTCAAAACCCAACCAACGCATATATGTATGTATGTATGTACATAAAGTAATTGGCATTCGGCGCATACAAACATTCGTACATGAGTATACATATGTATGTATATACACAAACAATGACTCTCACCTCTTTCTCCAGCAGCGCCTCCATGTTCTGCAACGGTGTATAGTTTTTGTCCCAAAACATTTTTATTCACCTTTTATACACGTAAATGGTAAATTTGTTGTTTGTTTGGTTACTGATGCTTTAAAAAAATTTTAACTTTTTCCTGGTATAAAATAATTATGAAGATTTTTTCTTTTTAATGATTAATAATGAATAAAACACGTCTGGCACAGCACTGGAGGAATAGATCAATTATACATATATTTTAGCCCTAAATACTTGTGTGCGCTAGTTGCATTTAGAGGCGTTTTATTTCCATTACTTTTGCAAACTTTTCTCTCTAGCACATATTTTCGGACAGATTAACAAATCCAAGATTATCACCAGAAAAATTATTTAGTTTTTCATTACTCATTTTTGTAATTTCACTGAATTGTAAATTACATATAATCTCTCCCCACCGTTTTTGTACAATATAAATAAATGTTTTTAACGTTTTCTATTGCGATTCATTTCTTGTGCTGCTGAAAATTTTTTCTCACTTCCTTTTATTTGACAGACCGAAATAAGAGTAAAGCAACATTAGTTTACCGATCTCGCACTCTTTCACTCATCCCTAGGCTTTTGAATTGTCAGATTAGCTATAAAATTCGGCTAAAAGTAGTGACGTGAAGGTCTAGTACTTGTTGCTTGTACTTGAATTCGAGAGCAATCGGATTTCTTACCAATATCTCAAAAGTGCTTAACAACATAAATCCACGTTAAATATTTTTGTAGATAATAAAACGAAAAATATGAGAACACTATCTACATCAACTACGCGAACGTCTTTTTATAATCATTTTTACAACATGAATTGCGGCTAATCATAATTCATACACTAATCGAATTCTCATCTCTAACTAAAAGCACATCTCATTGCGTACATTATGCCAAATGGAAGCATAAATATACATACATATATCAACGTTTAGGAATTATAAAAAAATGCGCATTAAATATTAATAGAACTATCGCAGATCCAGTAATTTGTTAAGCATTCTTGGTTTTTTAGCTAGAAATAATTAATTCGTTTTCAAACACATTCTGCAATCAAGTCGGACCCGTGAGGTCATATCCACGCGATATATCCTTGGCGGTTTCTACACCATCCACACGAGTGTCAGGTAACTCACTCACCCCACAGTTTAGTAATGACGTTAATTAAGACTCTACGTTTATTTGCCTACGGTTTTATTAGTGAATTAAATAACTTATTGCGGCTTCATTAGGAAATTTTGCAACTATAACGTCGCCACGGCGAAATTTTTCTTTTCTTCGCAAAGTTTTTCCGTTTGACAGTTCACTATTCATTATTTTTTTATTTTCGTAGACAGTGCTTGGGATCTACTTTAATTGCAGTAGATATACTGCAAGTATTACTGATTATAGAATCTGCGATATAAACCACAATAAATTTATCATTAACATATATCCATTCATAAATAATGAAATAAATATATATATATCCATCTTATATACTGTTTATGATTTATCTATTTTCACAATAAAATATGTCACTTCTGTCTGAGAAATGGAGGGAAAGATACTTATGAAAGCTCTCTCACTTACAGGTTATTAGCTATCTAAAACGATTTCCTCTAACTTGAGACTAAAACCTAAAATCTTACTGCATCTGTAAAACTTGGATCAATTACAGTATATATAGGAACTTATCATTATAGTACAAGTTTTTATTACATCTGCTGCCAAATTAAAGCAATAAAGTTCAAACCCTGTTCAGCAAGCAATCGTGTCTACCTGCTTAAACATTAAAAACGAACTGTCAAGTTGCTATAAAATAGTGATGTGAATTTCAGCAGCGCGACTACTTTTAAAAGGATTGGGAAGGACCACTCCGAACCGTTTGATACCACACGAGGTTACAGACAGGGTGACTATTAATCGTGCAGAACTAAATCGGTCAGGCACCATATTTTGTAAGAGTGTACTATTGCTGGCGTACGCCGATGACATTGACATCATCGGTCTTAACAACCGTGCAGTTAGTTCTGCCTTCTCTAAACTGGATAGAGAAGCGAAGCGAATGGGTATGTAGATGAACGTGGGCAAGACGAAGTATCTCCCGTCATCAAATAGACAGTCGGCACTTTCTCGACTAAGATCAAACATCACTGTTGACAGTTATAAATTTGAAAAAGTAGGAACCCGCATTAACACCAATAACAGCGTCAGCCTTGAAATCCAACGCAGAATCTCTCTTGCCAAAAGTGCTACTTCAGACTGAGTAGGCAACTGAGCAGTAAAGTCCTCTCTCGACGGGCAAAAATCATACTCATCATGCCCGTCCTCATAACATCAGAATACAGTGCAAGTTGAACTCTGTTTGTCGTTTAAACTAAGTTTAAACTCAGTATGCAGTTTTTCAGTCAACTTTAAACGGAGTTTAAACTGAGTTCAAACGGCCGATTGCGCACAGTTACACTTAGTTTAACTTATCAGCTGCGTGCTGACTATTTCGTTTTGGTTGCAACAAATTTAATTGAGCGCAAGAAAACTAAGTTTAAATTTAAACTGAGTTTAACTAAACTTAGTTTAAACTGAGTTTAAACCAGCACTGAAAAACTGGCCCTTAGAGTGTTCGAGAGAAAGATTCTTCGAAAATTTTATGGACTTTTGCGTCTTTGCAATGGCGAATACCGCTTACGATAGAACGATGAGCCGTACGCGCTGTACAAGGACGTAGACACAGTGCAGCGGATTAGACCCAGCCGCTCCGTTGGCTAGGTCACGTCGTTTGAATGGATGAAATAGCTCCAGCCCTGAAGCGTTTTGATGCGGCACCGGGTGGTGGTGGCAAATGAAAAGGAAGACCTCGGCGTTGGCAAGACCAAGTGGAAAAATACTTGGCTATACTTGGGATTTCCAAGTGGCGTCAGTTAGCAAGAGATAGGGACAGCAATCGTGAACAATAGGAATAAAGAAACAGAAAATAAATAAATTTGGTAGTATTAGCTTAAAATTAAGTTTTTTGGTGCTTGATTTGCTAAATTTTTCGTTTGAATTTACAACCTTTTTCCTTCTCATATATTCAGCAAACGTAGTTATTTGACTAGTGTAGAAGTGCCTTACCTCCCTGCTTTCCCATTATCGTCACTATTTTTTGAACTGTGAAATATTGTAATGTTTCATTTTTTATTATATAGACTTCTGTCTCTATGAGACTGCTCAGGGGCTGCTACTAATAAATAATTTTAAATGTTTGTCCGCTTACACCACAAAGGTCATTGTGATTCTTAACATAATCGCATAAGGCGGTACTGATTATATACGATTACTGCTATCAAAATTGATTATGTCGATATCGATTTAAATCGGTAAGTTATCATCTTCTTTAAAACTATGCGCACACAGATGTTTGATTTTCAAGTGCAAAGTTATTTATAACAAAATAATAACAACTCACCAACAAATTAATTTCAGGGCACTAAGTACATACTATGTGCAATGACGAAGAAAGTACTTTCTTGGCATGTATTGATGGCGGGAGGTAACGCAAGTGCATACTATTATATAAGTCAAGTATAAGAACTAAAAGATATGTATAAAGTGACCAGTGAAATCTATGGGGAGACCAACTATGACCCAATCAAGGGCGACAATGGAAGGGTTTTGTCCAAATTCAAATTTATCTATCCACCGTATGATGTTGAAAATGACGCCCTTTACAATGGTGCCCTTGCCGATAAGGATGGCGACTTACTTGTTTGTAGAAAATCGGACACAAAGCGGCCTGGTGTTATTGAGATTGAACACTCTGTAGCCACTGAATTACAGCTGGTGGGCCTCCAAGTTTGGCGTGGTGCACTTTTATTGGCTGATTATATTTTTCATAAACGTACTGAATTTCGTGATAAGCTAGTGCTGGAGCTCGGCGCTGGCGTGGGTTTAACAAGTATTGCTGCGGCGATCTATGCGCAACAGGTTGTGTGCACAGATGTGAATGTTGGAGGAATTTTAGATTTGATACGCGAAAATATAAAACACAATTCAGCGCTCTTTTGCAGACCTAATAAAATTGATGTTTTAGAATTGGATTTTCTAAAGCCCATAGATCAATACACCCCTCCACTTTTGGATGCCATTGACAATTGTGATATTGTATTAGCTGCTGATGTGATTTATGATGATGACGTGATTAATGCATTTATAAGAGTTATAGATTTATTGTTTGAGCGTGGAAGATTATCACATAGAGATAAAACTGTATATATAGCATTGGAAAAGCGATATGTTTTCACGCTAGCTGATATGGATACAGTGGCGCCGATGTTTGAATATTTCTTAAAGCAAACCTCGCATAAATCCTGGCGTTATGAATATATTGAAACAGATTTTCCACAATATTTCGATTATGACCGCAGCAAACATTTGATATTGCTAAAAGTAACACTTGCAAAATAATTAAAAATTACAAAATTTTGTATTTATGTATTATCTTATCGTAGAAAAAAACAAAGTTCAAACAATAACTAAAAACAGTGGTTAAATAAATATTATTTACAAATTAACTTGTTGCAGTTTAAAAAAATATGTTGTGTTATTTTTTATTTATTTACAAGTCTTGCATTGCTAAAATTATGTTTTCGAGGGCGGTGCGTGCATCAGTAGGAGGAAATTTTTCCAACACTTCCATTGCTGCCGTCGTATGTTTTCTTTGTAAAGCTTTCGTTTTCTCAAGACCAGGCCCGGATAGAATTGCTTTGTGTATTTTAGCGTAGTCAATTTTTTCCACTGACACTTGACCTTTTTCAATTTCGTCGTACAACGATGGATTGTATTCGAGATGAAAAAGTACCGGTGCGCTTACTAGGCTAAATGTAGTATCTGAAACTCAAAAAAAAATTTTAATTTTAGGAAATAAATAAAGTAAAATAAAATATATCACCTATTGGGAGTGTACTACTCTGAAAGGGCTCTGCATCCAGGCATGCTTGCCATGCTAACGATAAATGCTTACCAAAGAGATATGCTTGTCTTTGCATATCTTCGCTTTGCCCTGCTAATTTCAAAGCACCTTGACATGCTTTCCCTAGAAGACTCCCGGCGTTCAATATATTGCGACATTCCCATTCTTTTTCTGGAATACCCATAACTTTTGATATATTCATAGGTATCATGACGTCATTTACATCGAAATCAATGCTTTCTGTTGTTGCAGTGCCGTTAGCTTTAGGTGCTTCGGAACCAGGTTTGTAAGGCAATGGGTTATTTTGTTCATCGCGTGCCCCAACAAACTGTGACTCAGAAAAATCCCGTACTGCAGAGGAAATTAGCTCCACAACTTCTTGGTTGCGTAGATTAGCTAATTCGGCGCTCGAGTGACCAAGCAAATAGTCACCAGTTAGTAAGCCGATTTTGTTACCAAACGCCATGTCTTCATAGGTAGCTGTATCTTTTCCCGCCTCCGATGATGGTTGCAAATTAACCAAACTCTGTAAATACGATGGCATTAAAAGAAAAAAAACTTTTTAAAGTATATCATATGCTTACATTGTGCACCAAATGCGAAATTCTGATCATTTCTGTGACTTCGGCTAAAGCGCGTTGAGAATGTAACACTCCGGCGCTTTTGTCTTGCTCCATGTCTGGCACTGATGGTGCATGACCAGCGGCTTTCGATATCAATAGAACAATTAGTCCCCAAGCTTGCATTGTATTCTTACCATTATAAAGCAAATGCCTAAAATTAATTACAATTTAATAAACTACATATGTATGCAATATACTGATATGTACATATAGTATACGAGTACATGATACTTACTTTGCTGTCTTAAGAAGCGGGTGATTGCTGCCCACTAATTTCCGCAGATGTAAGGCGACATTCGCAATTTCATCGCTAAGCAGCCATCGTAAACTTAGGAACGAGGTAGGGTAACCCACAATGCGTTCTGCCTCGCTGACAGCACGATTCCAATCGTGTTTTGGAGGTGTTGGCTTCGCTGCCGACGTTAGCTTGCGTAAATTTGGTTGCTGTGGAAAAGTGAAAGTTGCTGCAGGTGCAAACGAGCGCAAGCACAACTGACGTTTCCCTCCGGTGATGTACACATTGAATGTTTGATTAGCTATACGATTCCACATTTTGCACTTAGGATATTTTTTATTTTGAATATTAACCCACAAGGAATAAGTCAATCTCTTATGCTTCTAAATGTAGCACTTGGGGTCGGTCTGATTGTAATTTTATTCAACGTCTGCAATCAAGCTTTTCTCGTTGGGAAGTGAAACTCAAGTCGTCGTGCCGCTGAAGGCTTGGAAGAAAGCACACGCAACTACTACGTACATATGTAGCTGTTGCTGTATAGTGACAAATCCGATTTGTTTACTTGCACTCGTATCTTGACTTTTTCCACCTTGTCCAATATGCGAATTGTTATGGAATTGAATCATATAGCTTTTGTATATTCTTTACAACCAAAACCGGTTTAATGGAATTCATGGTGCTTTTTTATTTTTATTAAAACAAAACAACAGGTAAATCAGCTGATTGATGGGTGGCCGGACCGGTTTACTTTAAGTTAGACTTTTTGACGAGATTTCGGAGTAAAAGGCACGGTAAAAGGGGTAGCCTTTAGAAAAGTGACCCACGAATAAGTGGGAGAGGAATATATCGGAGGGAAGGCGGAGTTTCCCCATTCTAAAAATACTACTCCCAAAGTGCAAGTTCTTGTACTTTTTAAGTATTTGCGTTTTAAATTTTAAGAAGTACATAATTGTTAAGTGTATTTCATCACTTTTTCACTATAAAAACCACTCAAATTACATTAAATACACAATATTAGGAGAACTGCACTTTCCTTTGAAAGGTTGTTAATTTAATTAAAGTTAAAATCTTTGAACGTACACACTTTTATGTGAATTCACAGCAACTCAAGGTATTGCCAGATAGTAAAGAAGAGATGATACGATATCCTGCATATTTTATAACAGTTTCCAATATTGTCACTACGTAATATATGAATAATATATGAATATATGAAGTTAAGAAGTTTCATTGCATTTTTTGGGGATCTTGCAGTGTCTCCTCTACCGTTGAAGTATGCAAATAGAATAAATGCAAATACAATAAATATAAAATGGTATTTTTGAATTTGGCCTTCTACACGCGGAAATAGTTTCGCGCAAAAATACTGTTGATGTCGAAGCCAGATATTGTCCCGCCAGGGTTATTTTTTTGAAGCGCGTCCGGAGGCCGCTCACGCGGAAAGGAGTTCTGCGAAAAGTTCTGGTGTCGGCTCTCATTATCATTCAAGGTAAAATCCTCACTGGTCTTGGAGTGTATAAATAGATTCAATGAGCTGGCAAAAAGAAACGACATCCGCCTTCTATGGGTGCCAGGTCTCTCATGCATTGAGGGCAACGAGGTGGCGGACCAGTTGGCCAGAATGGCGCCCATCTCTAACCCTATAGGACCCGAGCCTTTCCTCCCGATAGGTCCAAGGGCTATAAAAGAAGCACTTAGGAAGGAGGCAAATTGGCTCAGAGACCAACAACGGAAAGACGCACAAAGTCTTGCTCAGGCCAAGAAACTATTGGGAGGTTATAACAACATATGATTCAAACTACTTATAAACCTCCCTAAGGCGAAACTTAAAATTCTCACAGGTATCCTTACAGGTCATTGCAGGTTGAAGGGTCACCTGCACAAGATGGGTATCTGGTCAAATGACCTATGTCGCTTCTGTGATATGGACAGGGAGACCCTCTCACATATATTCGTGGAATGCGAGGCTGTAGCTCGTAGAAAGGAAAGGTGGCTGGGCCTAATGTGGCCTAAGTATGAACACATACACTCCTTAAACCCGGGATCCATCTTGAAATTTATAGAGGCTCTCGGACTGGGGGAGGTGTTGTAAGCCACTGAGGGCACAATAGATCTACAAGTCGCAGTGCGATCGTCATTGGAAATCTTATCTAATCTATGTTTAAACTTGACTATTTTTAATATTTTATCCAAGGCGTATTGGACAGGTAGCAGTATAGAAAAACCCATGTATTTTGTTGTTGTCTGAGATCACTAATGTGTCAACCTACGAAATATCAAGTTTGAAGTTTGATTTGAAAATACATATGTATGTACAGCTGCGAGCACTGAAATAGTAGTGTGCACTTGTGGTAAACATTTCTTGAAATTACAAGAAAACTAAAAGAACAATTTCATTACTTAATGTAGGGGTCAAAAGAGTTTTATTTTATATCAGAAAAACATATATTCGTGTTAAATTGTTAATATTTATACTAAAATTTAGCACAGGTATCCAGTATTTGGTAGCGCAATGATTCCTCAAATGACGAAATGAAAATTATTAACCATTTACAATTCGTAATCTTAATTTTTCAACCCTTTAATAAATGTCCAAAAGTGCAAAAAGCAGAAAACAGAAAGTTTAAAATTTGATAGCAAAGGCACGCTTATAATTTTTTGGACGTGGAATTTGGATGAAGCCTTCTTTGGCATACTCAGCAGAAATATATTAAACGATTAATTGGAATTAAAAGCGCCACTCAATATCTCTTTCGGTTTTTTTTTTAGTTTTTTTTAAAGAGATCAAGATCTATACAAAGAAGGTCACGCAATGCGCGATTAAAAAAATAAATATATTAAATATAAATTATTGAGTTTTGATGTCGTCATAAAACATCACAATATTTGCTTTCGCTTCAAATGTACATATGTACATACATATGTATGTATGCGTGTCGTTGGTGTATGTTTTTCAAAGGCTTGGGTCAATGAGGAAAATGCATATGTTTATGTACTGCTATATGTTGAAGTATACTAATGAATGTAGGTATTTATGTATGTACGTTTTTATGTTTATATGCATACAGTAAAACTAAAAGCTTTCTTCGTCCAAAATGTATGTACGTATAAATATACATATGTATGTACATATATGCATGCAAGGATCTATGTATATTTCCAGCAATAAGCAAATCTTAATAATGTGTGTAGTATTTTCTTTCACTCACTGAACTTTTTGTCTTTGCCTTAACTTATTGTCGTTGTTTATTTATTACGTCACGCACATCAGCTGATTGTCACATTTTGTGAGAGAAGAATAACGGGCATGCGCAACGCGTAAGCTTGTATATAAACCTTGCAAGAGATGCATAACCTTAAGAGAATGGCTTTTATTTGTATGAACTAACCGCGCTGCAGGGTAAATAGACGCTTTTATCCCAATATGGGCGAAAACCAAGATTGATGAGTAAGAGATTGCGCCTTGCCCAGGTTCGTTACTTTTTACTTTACGATATTGGTTATCTTATGACGTCACACATCAAAGTTTCTTTAAATTGCAACACGAGTGAAGTGAATTTTTGGTGTTCTATTATTTTAAAGGTTTAATTAAAGTTTTTTGTGAAGTGCAGTGCGATTTTATTATATTAATCGAACTTATAAAGCAATTCTTCAATCAAAATGAGAATACGTTATTGGTGGTGTGACGTTTGTATGTACATGCGCAGATCGTAAACTATTTTTGTTAGCTGCCTGCGCAAACACCGATTTTCAACGAGTCAACTAGCACGAAGACTAGCATGTCAGCCGTGAATCCACTTTCTCTCTTGATAAGATGCCATACCGATAGTGCTTCGAGCACCTTACGAATTTTTAATTTTTATAGCATTTACAAAATTTTTAAACATGACAAAGTTATGGTATTGGTATGAATGCACAGTGAATATAACTAAAAATCGTACAACAGAGATCAGTATTATATATGTATGTATCTAAACTCTTTATTTATAACAGTCAGGAACTTTTATTAGCATCTTTTATGTTACGCCGAAATGATGATTGTAAAATACTCGTTCCATAAATATTTTCTTTTTTTGTGTAAAATTCACAACATTGCTTAAGTGGCGTCACTGAAAATCGTACAGCAGCTTCTTCCTTTGAATTCGGGTAATGTCAAGAAATTTCGCTTCATAAAAATTGGTGAAGTGATCTGTATTGTACTTGTAAAGTATTATTTAAATGTTTACATTCTCACTGTGTGATTTTTCGAATATTTTCGCAAAAATGAAGCAAACATCCATCGAAGTGCGTGAAATTGTAATTAACCAATATAAAAGAGGCAAATCTTATGGTGAAATCGCTAAAATTGTGAATCGGAATCGAAGTAAGGTCCAATACATCACTGCGATATATAAAAAAAGACAAGCGAGTTGAAAAGAAAACTAAAGTTTCCACAAATAAAAAGTTAACTGATGACCGATGGATATTGAGAAAAGTGAAAGAAAATCCAGCCATTTCTGCGCCTAAAATCGTTTCAGAAATTAAAATTTACTTAAAAAAGGAAGTTAGTGATTCAACGATTGAGAGAGTTCTTCGAAAAATCAATTATCATGGAAGGGTAGCGCGTAATGAACCACCAATCAACAAGCGCAATAGAAAACGACGGCTAGAATTCGCAAGAGAATACCTTAAAAACCCGCAGCGTACTGGAATTTTCACTGATGAATCAAAAGGTAATATGTATATTTACTTCTGACGGTAAGGTAAATATTTGGAGAAAGCTAAATACAGAAATGGATCCCAAAACTTTACGACCGACAGTGAAACACGGAGGAGGATCACTAATGGTATGGGGGTGTACGTCCTCCCATGGAATGGGAGATTTGGCGTTTATAGATGGCTGCATGGAGCAGTGGAAGTATTTAAATATACTTAAAGACAACCTTACGCAAAGCGCTGAAAAGATGGTCATTTCTCACACATTAGAGCTGTATGCAGACAATGATCCAAATCATACTGCATATTGATAATGTCCGCATGTGGGCCCTTTATAATTGCCCTAAATTACTGCAAACACCTGCTCAGTCGCCAGATTTTAATTGTCATCGAACATGTTTGGGATCATCTAGGTAGAATACTTACCCCCGAATTCAGTAAGCAGTCTCATACCCGAATTCTGTAACTCAGTCTCATCTCAAGTCTTAAAATAAGCTAGAATTTATTGCTTTTCCTCGCTTTCACGTTTATTTCTTTTGTTTTTATTTTAATTTTTATGTACCTAAAATATTTATTGATTTGACATTCACGTATATCACCAGCCTTATTATGCCTTGAACTTGATCAAATGTACTAACGCCAATCACATAATTATACTTACATACATAAGTACATATTTACATACATATCTCGTTTTCAGCTGAGTAACGAAAGAAGCATCTGTCTAAACGAGTATGTATGAGAATGCCGGCTGCCGAGACGATTGGGTTAACGAAAAATGGTGAGTACGAAAATCGTGTGTGTATGACGCAATTTCAGCAGACGGGGTAATCACGTTTGGCCATTCGTTTACCCTTACAAGTGTATTGTGATAAGCACAAGCGGCGGGAGAGCACGTTTATAAAAGGCACCACAAATACTGGCCATAGATTCAGTTGCATGTGAGATGCACTAACATATTGAGTTAAATAATAAAATTTTATACCATAAGAATTTAAAATTGAAGAGGAACTTATAAATTAGTTTGTTAAAAATAATTACTTACATTTAATTGTGTACACAAATTACGTAAAAAACAAAATGTGCGGAATATTTGCGATATTTTCTAAAGATGGTCAGCCTTTGGCGCCCAAGGTCTATCATGGCAGCAAGCATACGCTCCGCGAAATAGCCTACCGACAAAGCGGCAAACAACGACATCGTGGGCCAGATGACACAGGCGTTAAAGTGCTATCGGACCATGGTGTCGTGCTGATACATGAGCGACTGGCGGTTCTTTGTGTGGAAACTGGTCACCAGCCATTGGTTTCGGAAAGCGGCGATGTACTGGTGGTGGCCAACGGTGAAATATACAACTATCTGGAGCAGTCGGCGGAAATAGCAAAGAAGCGCGGTTATTACAAGCCTAAAAGTGATAGCAACGTGATTGTTGAACTGTATGAGGAGTATGGTGAGCAGCTGTTAGAGTACATCACAGGCATGTTCGCATTTGTGCTCTACGATAAACGTACAAAAAACATACTGATTGCACGTGACCCTTTCGGCATCATACCGCTGTATATTGGCGAGGATTCGGTTGGCAACATCTGGGTGGCTTCGGAGATGAAATGTCTGGTTGAGTTCTGTCCGAAATTAGAACTCTTTACACCAGGTGAGCTACGGGTGGGGCCGGCAAGTAACCTGCAGCGTAAAAAATATTTTAATGAGCAGTGGATCGAACACATACCAACACAGGAGGTGGACTTGTCGATACTGCGCGCCAAATTCGAATCGGCTGTGCGCTCACATTTACAGTGTGACGTGCCATTTGGTGCGTTGCTCTCAGGCGGCGTCGACTCTAGCCTAGTGGCATCGATTGCAACAAAACTACGCCGTGAGCGTGATCCAAACTATAGATTAAAGACGTTTTCGGTAGGTCTACGTAATGCGCCCGATTTTAAGGCAGCACAGTTGGTAGCTGACTACATCGGCAGTGATCACACCGAAACTGTCTTCGAAGTAGACGACGCTTTAGATGGTATACGTGATATCATTTATCATCTGGAAACGTACGATGTGACAACGGTGCGCTGCAGCTTACCTATGTTGATACTAGCCCGTTATATAAAAAGTACTGGCATCAAGATGATACTATCTGGGGAAGGCGCCGATGAAATTTTCGGCGGTTACTTATATTTCTTCAAGGCACCAAATCCTGTCGAGTTCCACGAAGAGCTGGTGAAGCGTGTAAAACAAATCAACGTATCCGATTGCTTGCGCGCCAATAAAGTAACAATGGCGAAGGGCTTGGAATTACGTGTTCCCTTTCTTGACACAGCCTTCGTAAACTATGTGATGTCAGTGCGGCCAGAAGACAAAATACCAGGTGATCTCAACCGCTTGGGTAACCAGCAAAAGTATCGCATTGAAAAACACATACTACGTGCTGCCTTCAGTAACAATTACCTACCCGACCAAGTGCTATGGCGTCAAAAGGAGCAGTTCTCCGACGGTGTGGGTTACGATTGGATTGACAGCATACGCAGTGTAGCGACATCACACGTCACCGACGAACAATTCGCTACAGCCATCGAACGGTTCCCTATCAACACTCCAACCACGAAAGAGGCTTACTATTATCGAACAGTATTCGAGGAATTATTTCCTGGTGGGGCGGCAGCAGAAACTGTGACACGTTGGGTACCACGTCAAGATTGGGGTTGCCCCGAAGATCCCTCGGGTCGTGCGCAAGCTGTACACCAGGTGCACCATTGAGCTGCGGGAGCAGAGAGTGAAGACTGAAAGCTGATAAGCATTGTCCGCAGACGTCTTGACGTCTGCACATCGTAGTGTTTTTTGTTATTCTTTTCTTTTTTATAATTTATGTACGTTATAGATATGTATGTATGTATGTACGTATACTTATGTAGATGTGTATACACATTGTAAATACTAACAAACATATGTATGTACATATGACCCATTGTACGATAAGTAGTTGTTTATTAAGAATAATATTTAAAGAAAGGGAATATATACATACTTATATGTATGTATATGTACATATGTAGAAATAAATAGCTCTACTTGTTTTACCTATAAACGTGTTTGTATTTAATTATACGCATACGTACATACATATGTATGAATATACGAGTATGTACTTGCATGCACACATGTGCATCCCGGCCTTTTTTAGCACCCGAATATCCCGGGATAAGTCTATTCAAATCCCGGATTTGTAGAAAGCAAAGAATTTAATAGTTATTTATTTTTAAAATTCTGTATCATTCTTAAAAAGGGTAAAACAAAGCCTTTAGAGAGTTCGCAATTGACAAACAACACAGCTTGTTAAGGCTTTGTTTTCTTTTTGTCATTATAAAAGAGCTGGATATTATCCCACTCGAGTAGAAAATGAGCCTCATTATTAAAGCGACGTTAATAGAACTAACAACAAGGTTCCTGAACCGGATAAGGCAGAAAGTCTCAAAGATAAACTGCATCAAGTTTTAACGAGCAGCTCGCATTTGTCCAATAATTGAAAGGCATACAATTTATCAGAAGGCTTGGTAAAAGAAATTGATAGTTTTTGTAATGAGGCGATAAATGTTATGTCCTACAGAGAGCATTTAACTTATTGTCAACAATCCGACCAACAAGTGTTGAGGCGCAGCAGTGCTTATTGTGTACCAAATATGTATACTTGTATAAATCAATTTGCAAGTGTGTCAAATTTTACGTTTATTTCCTTGTTTTTCTTGAAAATACCAATAAATACTTACATGATTTACAACAAATCGTTCTTCTTTGTTATATTAATGTTATTTGGTATGCTTCTATAATACAACTAACACGTAACACGTCTGTAGTTACATTTTTTGTCAAATTAAAAATTACGATTCAAAACTTCATGAAATTCGGTATCCCGGGATAGTCCCGGTATTTCGTTTTCAAATCTCGAAAATTCAGGAACCAACAAAATGCCCAAAATTGACATCTCTAGTATATATCTATGTACTAAAAAGTGGTTTCGATTACTCAGCAAAACCGCCGTAAAGATATTTACATAAGTTCATATGTAATACCTTTATTAAATTCCACTTGTGCATTATCCGACATTTTCGCTTAAAATATAAATATATATATATGTATGTATGTATGTATGCCACGAGCAGTGAAAAAACTAGTGAAAACGTGGGTTTCGTTAACTTAAAAAGTGGTTAAAAATCTGGTGAAGTTCGTTAAGGCGCTGTGCAGAAATTCAATACGTTCCCCATGTACGTGTGATCAGGCATCACTTTTGCACGCATTAAGCTCCGCTGTAAAGAAAAAACTATAGCTGCACTACTTTATTTCCCCTTTTGTGGCAAAAAAATATGATGAACATTATTTTCAATAATTACTCAAATTAAAACGTTGTGCGTTTTACAAATGCAAAATGCATGAAAACATAAAAATTAATTTTGGTTCAATATTTTAAATATGAATATAATAAACGACCATTTTTCAATATAATATAATAAAAAACATAATTCACTCTTTGATTATAATAACTGCTTTTATTTCCGTACATTTTTTTTAGTAATCATCATTCAATTTGTTAATTACACATTAAAAACTTATGTTTATCTTAAAATTTCACATTCATGTTTAGAATCAGAATAATTGAACTTTCCTATAATTGGCGTAAATAACTTTATTGGGTCTACAAAATCGGTCATGTAACGTGCCTGAGGCTAGGCTTCTCCTGCAAACTGAATTACGGTACGGGCCTGATGTATGTACGTACTTATATAAAAATGCAAATCCATACATACTTATGTATGGGACACATATTATGTTGTTAGGGCAACTTATCTAGAGTTAAGCTATTTTTCATTTGAAGCAATATTTCCCTATGTTTCCAAAAAATATATTTTTAGAATAGATTAGCTGCAGGGGCTGTTTCATATGACATTTTCACATAAATAAATTTAATAAAAGTACCTACCAAGGCGAATTTAGTAAGGTGACCTTATTAAGCAGCTGATTGATTTGTTTGTTCTATCGCCGTAATACAGCAAATGTCAAAATTATTTGTTTGTTAGATGGTTTTGACTTTCGCTGTACCGAAAGCAACAACAAAATACATGTTCTTTTTTCCTCTTAAACATTTGCTGCCTCCATTATGAATTCGCCTTCTATTTACACAATTTTTTATTAGAAACTGATACTTTTTTAATCTAAAACGAAAACTCAAAAAGGCTACATTAAAGAGCACATACATACATTGGAAGAACCTACATACTCATATAAATGTATAATAAAATGTTCGCATTTAAAATAATTCGAAATTACTGCATTGCCTTAAAGAAAAATATGTACATATGTATGTATGTATATCGATGTTTTTTTTTGAAGAAATGAGAACATCGATGTATCTTATTATAAAGTCGCATTTTATGTAAATGCCGGAAGATATGACAAAAATTGTAAAAAAGCGACCGCTAGGCTGACGAAAAAAACGATTTTTATTGCGAAAAGTACGTGAACCCGTTTTCAGTTTTTGTCATAGCTGGAACCAAAATTGTCTCTTAGGTAAAAAACGGAAAAATATTATTTTCTTACATTTTAAATTGTCTCAGAAAGAGGCTGACAGAAAAAGGTGAAAAAACTGAAACAAAAAGTTGTCTACTTCTTTAAAGTGAATACATACATACATATATACATATTGTACATACACACTAAGTACGAGTATATTTATGAGTACAATTTAAATGAAAGAAATGCAATCGCACCGCTTTGTATTGCCCGTCAAAAACGTTATTTTTTCGGTTTCACATGCCGAATGTCTCTTTGAGGCACGCGTGACAGTACCTACCTCTACATAACTCATTACGGCGCCCGCCATTCATACATACTTATACATATGTATGTATTTACATTCTCATGTATGTATGTATGTATATAAACAGAAAACATTTATTATGTGCTTTTATACATTAATATTACGACTGAAAGTTACAAACCCCTAGTGATTAAACTTTAAGTGGTCGATTTAATATTAATTCTAAGGAATTTTTTTTATATCTACATATGTACATATGTATGTATGTACATACATACATATGTATGTAATATTCATTAACTATAGAGAAACATTATCAAGGCTATAACAGCACTCGAAGAAAACAGCACTCGAGACCGAAAGTATTTCAAAGTCATTTCTTTTTATTGTCCCGGTATGTGTTCATTCTAGGGAATTAATTTTTCTGTTCTTTTGGTAGATAAATAATGCCAATATCGCTTGTGAAAAGGCAGTGACTTCTTTTCTACGAGTTACAAAAAATACTTACAAATATGTACATACATATGTACATAGGTATTTTGCATTAAATTTGCCACGATTTCGTTTTTAAAAAGTCAATTACAACTATCCTTTTTTCATTAATTTGCAACTTAAAACTTAAGCCAAAAAAAATATTTTTTGAAAGGTAAACAATATACGAATTTTGATGATATTTTAACATTAACACTTGAAAGATGGTTTGTCCCTTCAATATAAAATTTTAGTGAAAGGAGTTAGCAGCATGTATTGCAGTGGCGACGATTTGTAGCGTGCCCTTAAGTTATCGAAGTAAACAACTATTTTCAAAAAATGTAGTCTAGGGGAATTTTTTGTTTTCACGTACTTTGTCAATTTTTCCATTTCATAATAGGCATGTCAATTAAGAAAAAAATAAGTTTTTAAGTTCATTTGAAAAGATTTGGCTCTCTTGCTTCCTTTTCCCAAAACCAAGTTTCTCTCTCTTCTAAAGCTTTTCGAAGTGAGAAAGCACACAAAAATACTGCGCAAAAATCATGAGTTGTACTAAAGAATAATTTATTTGAATTATCAAGGTACAGAACGAAAAACGAAAAATGACACTGAAGATGGCACAACGCCGAAACCGGTTTGTCCTAAAACCAAACTTAACAAGGGACGACAAAAATTCGTTCCAAAACCAATTACATAATCACCCTTATTGTGAGTTTCGTTTTCGCCCGAAATAGTTCACTTTTCACTGTTCACTTATTATAAATTGTGGAAATGCCGGTTATTGGAAGGGGAAAATGTAGCTGAGTTTTGAAAACAGCAGGATGATGCTGAATAGTTTAGGGGCCTGCAATGAAAAATGAGTCCAAATGGAAAGGGGTAAACAATTTATATTTAAATAAAAACATTTTATGCAAAATAGACTTGGACTGGCCAAAAGCGGTATGTCTTCAAGTGTACGACATTTTTCCCACTTCGGGAATTATATGGACTCGTTAATTTTGACATTATTTCTTATATAATCTGACTAAAAGAGGATTACGCCAGCCCAACTTTAAAACTGTTACCTACACCTTTTTAGTATTTACCTTCAGCGAAAAATCGCAGGCACGTTTC
Organism: Philophylla caesio; assembly: GCA_963971545.1. Lineage (NCBI taxonomy): Eukaryota > Metazoa > Arthropoda > Insecta > Diptera > Tephritidae > Philophylla > Philophylla caesio. The sequence goes on along the minus strand of OZ020608.1, from coordinate 95,563,018 downwards.
CCAACTGGCGGAATAGCAAATTGTTATTATTATTGAATTTTAAATATTTGATTTACACTTTCAGTATACACATTTCAGAGTTGTAATTTCCATGTTCGAATTTTCGAAGCGAAATTTATTCCGGGTGAAACTCACAATTCGGGCGAATGAAAAAATTTCGGGTGAAATTTTTTCGGGCGAAACTCACGATAAGGGTGATTATTTCGACTGTCGATAATTTTCCAAATTGAACTTTATTTCAGCCGAGGCAAGTAATAAATAGGTTCCGCTAGGCATCCGGGCTCCCGGCCTTTTTTAACTCCCGAATATGTCGGGATAAGTCTATTCAAATTCTGGAATTGAAGAAAACAGTGATTTTAATAGCCATTTATTTTTTAAATATTGTAACATTCTTAATAATTCGCAAACGACAAATAACGCAGCTTGTTAACTCCCTTAAGGCTTTGTTTTGTCCTTGACATTATAAATAAACTGGAGAATATCCCACTCAAATAGAAAATGAGCCTCATTATGAAAGCGATGTTAATAGAACTAACGATGAGGGACCTGAAGTGGATAAGGCAGAAATTCTCAAAGATAAATTGCATCAAGTTTTAACGAGCAGCTCACAATTATCCAATAATCAAAAGCCATAACATTTTTCAGAAGGCTTGGTAAAAGAAATTGATAGTTTTTGTAATGAAGCGATGTCCTACAAAGAGCATTTAACAGTGCTTGTCCACTGCATGTATTGCTGTTTTTACTGAATGGTGATATTTTATATTGGTCTCAAACAGTCATTAACAATTATTTCACTTTATGTAGGAGCATTTGTTTCAATACAAAATATGTATATTTGTACCTGAAGTATAAATTATTTTATATGCGTGTAAAATTTTACGTACTTATAATTCTTTTTTCCAATAAATACATACTTACATGATTTACAACAAATCGGTTTCTTTGTTATATTAATATTATTTTGTATGATTCTATAATACAACGATTACAGACGTGTTACATTTTTTGGCAAATAAAAATTACGAATCAAAACTTTGCGAAATTCGGCATCTCGGAATTGTTCCGGGATTTTGTTTTCAGATCTCGAAAATCCCGCGATCAACAAAATGCCCGAAATTGACATCCCTAGTTCCCGCACATTTTAGAAACTTAATATGGGTAAATACTATTTATAGTAAAAGAAGCTCCAGCATGTTTTGAAAACAAATAATAAAATTTTGTTTTCCAACAACAAACAAAGAGTTTTTTTTATGATCAAAGTACCCAGACGCCTATAAGCCTCTTATCGAAATTTTTTATTATGTCTAAACAACAGATTTTGATTAGAAACTAAAAATAATTGTACGCATTAGAAGTGGACAACAAACATAGACAAGTGATTAGCGGTGGTCACGCACAAAACCGGGTGGTTTTCGGAGGAAAGAATTGTATGCCCTACACCGTAACCATACTGTATGAATGAAAATAAATAAATAGTTAATTTTTACATCAACTCACATAACTTTCATTAATATGTATAAGTTAAACTATGCACTCGCTTTTAATCGGCGGCTTATAATAATTGCTTTTAGTCAATTTTGGTAAAAACATACATATTACTTCGTCTTGTAAGTTAAAAAACTCATTTTTTTTTTTTTTCAAATTTTGAAAATAACTTCTGCAAAAATTATTCAATTGTAGAGTAATGTTGAGTACAACTTTTAGCTCCGTTTAAATTGAGAAATATCTCACCCAGCTCCCAATCTGAATTATTATTCAGTGGCGTTGCTGGCATATGAGGATGATAAAGGGGTAGAACTTCTTTTTGACGAACAAAAATCTCGCTCTAGTTACAAATCCTTCACTTTGACCGTCATCTGCGTCATATAGCGGAAATATCAATAGGGTCGATCAGCGTGGGCGACGAAAACTGAGGAAAATGGAATGATGAACCGGCTGAGCTGGCTTGGACTTGGACACAATAGAAGGAACAACTGCCGAAGAACCTGGCTTCACCTGGTATAAGTGCCATAAAACGAGAGTTACATATTAATGAATAAAATTATATGTTTTCAGCATTTTTTTACATTTTTCCAATCTGTTTTAGTTTTTTTTTTTGTAGGTGAGAGCGCTCTTGCAACTGTCGCGCGTTTAAAAATTGGCTGATAATTTGAAAGAGAATACTGCGGTTTCGGTAAAAGGGATTCGCGCGAATTTGTGCGGCTTCATTTGATCTGTGAAATACATGCGCCATGTTAATAAACGTACTAGAAAAAAAATTTTTCAAAGGAAGGCATTTCACTATTAAACGAACGAAAATCGCTTTTAGACTGAGGGTAAATACCTACATATGTAGTACATACATACATATTAACAAAATGTGGAATTAAAAATAGCGTATGATATTCTTCTTTGCAAAAGTTATTACTGAAACAAGTGTTATGAAACAATGCTTCGAATTAATTGTCGCAAAAGTGCGAGTGACAACGTTTTCCATAGCGAAATGCAACTTCATATTACGTTATTGTTTTTTTCATGAAACGAGCGACTTCTATTTTATACCGTTTTGCCAGCAAAACGCAGCTTGACCTTGCAAAGGAATATATATTTCCTGATTTTCTAACTTTAGAGCGTTCAATGTTTCAAAATTCTTAGTTCTTATGACTGGAAGTTTCGAATATCTGAAAGTTCCAATTTAAAAAAGATTATCTTCTTAGGGCCAGTTTTACAGTGCAACTTGACATAGCACCCTCATAGGTTTGATTGTGTCAACTGACACGTAACGAACGGGTACGTCGGTGACTGTTTGCACTTTAAATCGTGGTTCTTGACCGTCTTTATTATTTTCTTTCTTTTTTGTTTGGATCGTAGATTTGTAAAAAATTACGTTCTCTGATTTTCGCATTTGGGCGAAATCAGTGCTACCAGATTATTTTGAAACCTCTTCGTAGACTAACGTTCTTTAGTGGAAGACTGGCAAAGAACATATATTAAAATATTTTAGCTTTTTCACTATACCAGAACGAGTTCGACATTCTTTGATTGATATCAGAATATAATTCGATCTAATTGGATATCGGTGTGGTGAAATTCGCCGATATAATTTGCCACATGGAACGAAATGCAATTTCCTTATTATGTACGTTCTTTGCCAGTGGTGATTTCGGTGTGAGGAAATTAGCCTATATAACCTACCACGGAGAACGAAATGTCGTGCAACTTCTTTGTCCATGTGTTAATAGGTGGTTATTAAAGTTGTCAGTAAATGTTTAAATATATAGGGAATTTAAGAGTTGCTGTCAAAATTTAATTCCAGTCTTTTAGTATTGCTATAAAATCGAAATAAAATTTAAAAAAATTATGGAAATCAGATTTTGTTGTTTATTGCATTGTAATTTACAGAAATATTCGAGATTGTGCTAATGGTTTTTTGTGTTGTTATAACGGGTGTTTTTTTTAGGGGTATAGAACTTCGAATTGAAATAAAACACAAGAAAATCGTTTTAAGGTCCATCAATTTGGCTTTATTGGAAGGATAATTTTATGCCATTAATGTTTAAATATGATTTCGACATGTGGCCGCCACAGCTGGCTCGAATAAAGCCAATTCTACAGGTCCAATTTTCAACCACTTTTTCAAGCATATGGGGCCGTATGTCGGCAATAACGCCACGAATGTTGGCTTCCAATTCCCCTAACGTTTCTGGTTTGTTGGTGTAGACGAGCGACTTCACATATCCCCAAAGAAAATAATCCAATGGTGTCAAATCACACGATCTTGGTGGCCAATTGACAGGTCCATTCCGCGAAATTATGCGCTCAGCGAATGTTTCCTTCAATAAATCGATTGTGACGTGCGCTGTGTGGCATGTAGCGCCGTCTTGTTGGAACCACAACTCATCCACATTCATGCCATCCGATTCGGGAACAAAATAGTCGGTTATCATGGCTCTATACCGGTCTCCATTAACGGTAACTGCCTCTCCAGCATTATTGCGGAAGAAGTATGGCCCAACGACTCCACCAGCCCATAGAGCACACCAAACAGTCAGTTTTTGTGGATGTAATGGCGTTTCAAGGGTCTCATGTGGATTCTCTTCACTCTAAATGCGGCAATTTTGCTTGTTGACGTAGCCATTCAACCAAAAATGAGCCTCATCACTGAACAAAATTTTGCGATGAAAATCAGCATCGAGATCAATCTCATTTTCGGCCCATACACCAAAATCACGACGCATTGCATGGTCTCGCGGCTTTAATTCTTGCACAAGCTGGATCTTGTAAGGTCGCAAGCCAAGATCTTTGCGCAAAATCTTCCATAAAGTTGATGGACAAAGCTCCAATTGCTGTGCACGGTGGCGAATCGATTCATTCGGGTCCTCTTCAACACTTTGCTCTACAGCGGCAATTGTTTTTTCGGTGCGCACTGTTCGACGTCTCTGCGGATGCGTATTATCACATAGAGTAAACGTAGCGCGAAAACGATCCATGGTTAACCGAATTAATTGCTCTGATGGACGATTATGTCGACCATAAAATGGACGGAGCTCACGGTAAACTTCGCGAACTGAACCATTATTTTCGAAATAAATTTGCACGATTTGCAAGCGTTGTTCTTTTGTCAACCTGTTCATGATGAAATGGCAAACCAAACTGAACATAAATGACATTAGAGTTGCCAGATTTGACCACAAAATGCCAGTTTTATCTCTATTCGAAAAACAAACCTGTAAAAAAAACACCCTTTACCAACTCTTCGTTGAGTGCAAGGCGAATTCATATAATTTATATAATTAATCAATTCGCCTTGAGGAGTAACTTAAATCATAAAAAAAAAAAAAAAAAGAGCCTTTGCATCTAAAACGTCAGTTTTGTTTTGACATTTACTTTACTACGATATAAGGAGTGTTCGCTTAACTGCGCAGATTAAAGGTGGTGGCAAAGCGAATTCATCACAATTTGTCAAATTAAGAATGTCATAATCGAAGATAATTGAAGAATGAAAGTTATTGTTTTTTGTTGTCAGATGAAAGAGAACTTATTTTGGTAAGTTGAATTCTTTGTACATATTTACATTTATTGATTAAAACTTAAATATTCTTTGCAGTACGTGCATTCCTGTAGATCCTAGAAGCAAGAAGGTCGATGTTTTACTATTGCTGCACCAACACAATTTATCAATCCTGCAGCAGATGTGGGTGGTGATTGGCTTGAAGATGCTTCCAGGTAAATTTAATTAAATGTTTATTTGTTCCCACTTTTGAAACCATTTTTATTGTACATTCATTGTGCTGTCCAACCACATAATTAGCAAACCAAAATAGATGAAGATTGGGTAGCGATTCTGATGATAATTGAAACTGCAACAAAGCAACACATCCGATCGCAGTGCCAACAATTACCTCGTCTGGACACATCGCATGCCGGTGACGCAAAAGGACAGTGAAAAATGTCTCAATAGTTTTAAGTGTGCAAATTTAAGTGCAGAATAAGCCGAATGGGCATGAAAAATTGCAGAATACTTGGTGTCTAGATTATACAAAACTATGCTATATAGCACTTTTATTTGCCTCTTAATTTCTTTTTGTTGTAAATAGTTAAATACTAACTGAATTATTACAATTTCATTTTACAGGCGTTTGTTAGCAGGCAAGAAACTTTAGACTGGAATGGCGAAAACAAATAGAGTTGAGAAACACCAGAATGAAGGTTGTTAACGCGAGTGTATAAAAGGTTAATCAAAGCGACTTGGTAACAAAAAGCCAAGCGACACGTAAATACGAAACGAAAGTTTTATGGTTTAAATCAATTTACATATAACTTATTATAGCAATATTATTATTTGTAAAATTTCTTAAAATTTTGTATATACGAATTAAGTTAATATTAGTTAACTTTAACGTTTATCACCTTTCGAAATAAAGTTTTCCTCCAATCTCAAAACAGTTTTTAATACAAATTAGAAGTCTGAAAAATAAAAATATATAAAGATATATTCCTCCTATCCAATAAAACACGGATATAAAAAGTAACCATTTTTTGTTTTCTGCAATAAATTTAAAGTTTTATTTTTTCGATACAATGTGTAATATTAATATATAATTTATATGTATATTTATATACTGTCTTTGCAACATTGGTGTTGGTAGGCAGCTTCACTACCTGCGTTTCGCTCCAAGCTGCGTACGGCAGGATCTCAACCACATCAGCCGCTTATTGGAACAAGGTCCCTTCCCACTTTCAATTTTTTTTGACACACCGCGCACTTTCCCATTTTTTGATATTTGGAAATGTCTTTCTTTTTTACAAAATTTCACAAGTTTTGAAATCACGAGCTTTAAAATATCAAAATATGTAAACAAAATTATTCGTCATTACCTTTTACTGACATCCTTAATTTTATAAAATAAGAAGAACAAGCAACCAGCTGATTGATTACCACCACCTTATATGAATTCGCCTTGTTACTCCTTATCCGTGAGAAAGGCTCTTGATTTTGGTTAATAATTGGTATTTGGGAGATAACAAGAAATTTCAACAAGGTATATATATATTTTTTTTTACTTCCTTTTTGCAGTAAATTTTTAAAATATTTTTTTCAGATATGTCGGATGATAATTTAACAGAAAAGGAAAAGGTGTCGATTGTTGCTAAAACTTCTGATACCTTAACCGGCACGACATCAAAGAGTCCATCTATAGGACCGTCCGTTCAAACGGAGATTATAGAAGAATCTTTGCCTTCCATCGAAGATGTCGTTCTTATTGATCCTGAATGTTTGGAGTTAGATTTAAACCATCACCGTATCGATAAGCTTGAAAATTTTGAGCCACTTGTTTGCATTGAGCAACTATACCTGCGCTGGAATCTTATATCGAAAATTGAAAATCTTGGCACATTAAGCACGCTACGCGAACTTGAACTATATGACAACCAAATAACAAAAATTGAAAATCTTGAAGGGCTTGTTAATTTGGAACAATTAGATTTGAGCTTTAATCGCTTAACTAAAATTGAAAATTTAGATAAACTAATTAAATTGGAAAAACTATTCCTATGTGCGAACAAAATACCAGTCATAGAAAAGTTAGGCGTGCTGACTAATTTGACGATGCTGGAATTAGGTGATAACAAAATTCGTAAAATCGAAAATATAGAAATGCTCACAAATCTTCGCCAACTCTACTTGGGAAAAAATAAAATCATAAAAATTGAAAACTTGGATTCATTGGTAAATCTGCAGTGCTTGAGTCTGCAAGCGAATCGTATAGTTAAAATTGAAAACTTGGATAAACTAGTAAATTTAACTGAACTTTATTTATCTGAGAATGGCATTGGAAAAATTGAAAACTTGAATGAAAATAAAGCACTCGACACGCTAGACCTAGCCAAAAATAGGTTGAAATCAATAGACAACATTGAGCAGTTGACTGAATTGGAAGAGTTTTGGTTGAATGATAATGGAGTTTCCGATTGGCAAAATATTGAAAATTTAAAAGAAAATAAGAAACTCAAAACTGTTTACTTGGAGCATAATCCCATAGCAGCAGATAAGATGTATCGCTTTAAGCTGCGTTCTATTTTACCATGGTTGGAAAAAATAGATGCCACTTTGTGTCGATAAAAGAAAAGGGGGGAAAAAAATTAGCATTGGGGTTATTTATTGCAGGATTTTCATACCAAAAGTCTGAAAATCATGTTGATAATTATTTTATCGTTTCGAACTACAACAATTATGGTCTCTGTAGCACATCTTTGAAGAAAACATGAAACAAGATCATGACGAACATAAATAATTTTGCTCCATGTCATACTATTATCACTGTCTTGTACCAAATAAGCGTTAGACAATGGAAAACGATTCAATTCGTTTGTAATAATTCAAGAATAACAGTGAGTCATTTTAAGAACTCCCACACATACACAGATAGACTATAATGCCATAAATGATTGTTTATATGACATACATACATATGTACATAGAGGTTTGTGAAGATATAATGATCGTATTAATAAATCGCATTTCTCTATTAAAAGTTAAAAATAATTTGTTTTTCGTTTCCTATTTAATTGTGGGTGTTATCGGAACTGCAAAAGCATACATATGTTTTATAAAAAGGATTAACAAAGGAATTTAAGAAACTTGCTTACAAAGAAAAGCGAAATCAAAAATCGTAAATATTTTCTAAGTTCAAAAAGGGATACTTCAGGAAACTGGCCTCCTAAAACTATTTTGTGCTTGGAGTATTTATAAGGCAAGTGATATAATCACTATTAACTACAAGGACTATACATTGTATGTAAAAGAATAAACGTGTATTTGATGGTTGTTTAATTTTTTATTAAAGTAAATCAAAATATTCTTATTTTTAAATCTACGAAATTTTTTCTCTTCCTCTTTTGTGGATACATATATTGAACTTTCATTTTTTAGGAAATTAAAAACACAGAAGACAAATATGAAAGGGACTTAAGAAACAATTTAGTTGAAATTTCGAAAAATATAAAATCTAAAATAAGTATGTATTATTATTATCTTTTACATGATCCCATCCACGAACTAATCTTCTTTCTCAATATTAAAGTACATAAAACAGGATGCCAATTATTAACATCTATAGGTAAAAAAAAATACGACATTTGAACTCAAGGCCAACAGTTCGTTCCTTTTCTACATAAATGAAAATAGTTATTGAAAATAGTTAATAATGGAGACTTGTGTGTTCTGCTTATATCGGTATACGCACATGTACATATGTATAAGACAAATAGAACTACATCACATTACCACATAATAATCATTTGAATTTACTGAATATATTTTACATAAGATTCTTTTTTAGTTTTTTTTTTTGCAAATCTTCGTTCTTTGATAGACTTATATACTTAATTTATGAAGTTGATGGTGGTACTAGCGAATCATTAAACGTGCGACACATTTAAGGCATCGCGGACTTTTCTTCGCCTTTTACTGCAGAAGCATAACTTGCCCCTCCGGTTGTATTCTGCTTAGATATCTCTTCTTCAGTCGCACGTTCAGTAACAGTTCCACCTGCACCTCCCAGCGGTTGCGGTGAATCAACTGTAACGGTAAAATAACTAAACTTAAAAAAAATATCAAAGTAGTTATTTATACTCGTGGAAACTCGTTATCCCATCTTAAATTAATTAAGTCCGAGGGGTAAGTTATGAAAATAAAATTGCAAACGTTAAAAATAGTAAAAAGAGACACTAATTCAATAAATAAATGTGATTGTTTTACGTTTTAAGAAAGGTTTCTGAGTTTGCATGAGAACTTCTACTTTGATTAATAGAAAAAATTAGCATATGAGGTCAAGATCATGAATATATGGATATTATGTAGCCTTTTTTAATTTATGACAAAATGATGGCAAGCGCAGAGTGTTTTTGTATTAATAGAGCCTGCCTTTAATATCCATTGCATAAGAGTCATCAAGTCGTATATCATGCTTCTTAATAAGCTGGCATTCTGCCCCCTCAATTGAAGGAATAGAGTACACATACAAGTAGCCGTCTTGTGAAGCCACCAAAAGTCTGGAATGAAAGAAAATATATTTTATATTATATTCTTTTTTACTAAATGATATACTAAATATATGTAACTAGAAAGTAACAAAAGGATATTTATTATAGTCCAAAGTTATGCATTAGATTCTCAACGTAGTTAAAGGAATAACGGTATTTATTGTAAAAGAAAATTAAAATGTTTGTTTTTACATTGTTATCAAAATAATGCTTGGCAAAATTGTTATCAATATTCGTGGATATTGTTATTGTTTTCCTTAACAATATTTTATCGTATTAATTTTTATTTCCGTTACCGTAATCGAAACAACTATCGACCTAAATAAGTTATCGATATTTATCTACAAATATATATCGTAGTGTTACCGACACATTCCTTCGTTATGGTTTCCTTTTACATAATTGGTTCAGACTCGATAATTAACATAAAAAACAAGCTTACCTTAATTGCTTCTGTATTGTTGTTATTGCACACATACGACGAATACCGGGTTCGGGCAAAGTAACCGATGTAAATGCACGTCCTTGACTGAATACATCAGTTACTTGTGTAGGCAGATAGCTGGTTACGGTTTTGCTGAGATATCTAAAAAGGGAGTAACTGAGAGTATGAGAGAGTAGACATGGGATCGACGACAAACGGTTGGATAATGATGTCAATACATGAAAGGTAGCGAGGGTGTCAATTAGGGTGTAATGAAATGGTTGATAATTGGAGTTGTTGGTTGGTATGGATGTTGAGAACAGGTGTTGTGCGAATTTCAAGGAAGAAAAAGAAACATAAAACAGATGAATATGTATGTCTAAGAAATATAAATACAACGGAAATAAAAAAAAATTATGTAGAAGGTCAAGTGAAGTTGTTACACTAAACGAAAACTTAAATGAGAAGAAAAAAATTATATAAAAATTCGTTACAAACCCCATCCAGTCGTCGGTCGATTGCTTGGATTCGGCCTGTTCGGTAGCCGAACGATCTAAACGAAATATATGTATCGTTTCTGTATTTGAACTGGAGACTAAATAGCTAGCACATGTACTAAATGAAAGTGAAGCGATAGCAACGCAACGCTTAAGACCTCGACGTAGTTCAAAAAGCTTAGTACCATCAAGTGAAGAAAATACACGGATTACAGTACCACGTTCGCTAGCTGTGGCTATTTCAGTACCAGACGGACTAAATGCCAGCGCTGCCAAAGGTGAATCGTGTGCTGGTATCATCGTTTTAGCATGCAAATTTATAGCGTCAAAAATCTGAACTTCACCAGATGTTACACTTCCCGGATACGCCAAATAACAATGTTCGGATGAGGAAGAGAGCGCACAGAGACCATTTGCATTACATGGAGTATCACGTATTGTATGTACCACTTTCATATCCTGGATGTTGTGAATATAAAGACTTTCTTCTAGACAAACAATCAAACGTTCTCGATTCAATTTAACGGCTAATATAGTATTTGAATATGAGTAATTGCAAATTTCGCTTTGTTTTTTGAAGTGGCAAACCTGTAAGCAAAAAGTTTTTTGATTTTAATAATAACATACAATCATTAAGCATATCTTTTATATATTATCTTATTACCTTCAGTTTTCGCGGAGAACGTTGAGATACAATCGCAACCAGAGAGCTTTCAAAAAGACGTTCAATAAGGAATATCTCATCCGTGTGGCAACTGTATAATTTATCCAAAGTCAAATCAACCGAGCTAAGACTGTATAAGCTATAGCCGGATCGTGTAGCTACAGCCAAGGATCTAGATGAACGAAAATATTGTATTTATTTTTTGTGGTTACTGGTATTAATTACTTATGTTCTAAAATTGGAAATTTTAACTTACGTAACATTCTGGTTAAAGTTCACAAACACTTCGCCAGCTTCAATATCGGGGCGCCCCAAAAGATTCATCATTATCGCACTTAAATTTTCTTAGGATGATCGAAGAGTTTGAAAGCAATCAAATCTGGACTTTATCCGAGTTAATTTGCGAACTGCAAAGTTTAACAGTTATAATAAAACAACAACAATATAAGCATTAAATATGTTTTAAAATCGATTTGCAAAGAAATCAATTATTGCAATACAAAGATTAGAAATTAGAAATTTGAATAAAGGGAATGTTTAATGATTTTTTTATATGTACCTTAAATGACCCATTACATGGATAGACATACATACATACATACATACATATATCAAAGTTGGTTAATAATGGAAAAAGTTAAAACTGCAATTAGAAATAGCAGAAATTTTACTTTTCTTGCAAGTGTTTTCCCATCTTATTTTAATCTTTTTTGGGTTAAAGCACAGTACGAAAACAAATAAGTTTAGAAAATTCACACAAATTGAAGGTCCGAGTAACGGGCGATTTTGACAGGTTTGGATAATAGGGAGAGGGGTGTTAGTTAAGTGAGTTTGGCAGGGCATTGGAATAGGTAGTTGTTGACTCTCCACATGCCGGGCAAGATTTGGAGGGATAAGGGGTCTAACCTGCTACAATATTCAGATCTTAATTGTGCCAGAGTGAGGCGGGACTCGCGAGGCTGCTAGAGCTCTTCAGCTGCTGTCCAGTGGTTGTCGTATGTAAGTCAGGACCACGTCCGTCAGTTGCGAAATGTGCCCCTGATGTGCCTGTGATTCGGCTCCAGCGCAAGCAAGTTTCTATTAGGATGTCCCTAATGGTGGCATCTTAGCAGAAACAGCTTGGAGAGCATCAAGTTAGGCTCTATGACTGGGTGAAGGTGCTCCTCAGGTGACATCAGGAGATAACCAGTGTCCGTCCGTAATGCATGTGCTGTTGCTCAAAGTAGCAATTTAGGCATTTAGTCGAGTTCGGTGTACTTTGGTAAAAATTTTATTTTCATAATAGTTGTAAACTTTCTTAAATAGTTTCCTTTAACTGAGCAGCTACATATTTTTATGTTATTTGCATAAACATATGTAAACACGCTATTGAAGTTTATTAAAACGCAATGAAAAAGAATTACTTAATTGATATGTATGTACATACATACATGCATACATATGTACATATGTTTGTAAAGCAAAGTAAGCATAAGTATTCCATAAAATTAGTTCGATCTGTGTCCCTATTTTTATATTTGTCAGAGATACAGATATTTTTCTACTTATTTAAAAACAAGGCATTTTCAAAACAAAGTACTCCAGGGGTATGTAAATACATACATATATATGTAGAGAAATAAGTACTGACTGATAAAGCGAAGAAAAATAAATTTAAGTGAAGCCAAGCAAAGCGATGTAAATTTACTTTCTGTGGTTTTATTTCCAAATGGTTATACTTTCCTTCCAGATATTTCACTTTTCTATAAATAACTTAAAACTTTTTTGATTTTCTATACAATATTAAAAAAATAACTTGTGAATATTTAACTAGCTTAAGTTCTCAGTCGTCACAGTTGTTTTGATGATCTTTGCCATCTGTATGGCTATTGTTGTTTTCACTTTTTCGATATTCGTCAAGTGCTGCCAGACTTTAGATGAACTTATATCCCTTTGTTCACGAATTGGGGCATATTATTTTCGTTCATTAAAGCTAAGTACAAGCGTTGCATTTAGTATATTTCAGCACAAAGGTTGATTCCATTCGTGTACCTGCCCGCATATTTATACGAAGGATTTCCCACAATTTTAAAAAGAAAACAACAATGACTTAATTTCCTTCTTTGAAGTTGCCCAAGAACGATAGAATACATTTTCTAAATCGTGGAAGTTGCCAGTCATGCGGGATGTCGGATAGTTGGGATAGCCACAAGGAGAAAAATCAATAATCTGGCTATGCTGTATTTCCATTTTATTTTTGATAATTTTTTTTAAGGCGAATTCATTCAAGGTGATATACTCCTCATATAAATAAAAAATTTAGTGAAGTTTGTGGAGAAAAAGTCAGAGAAAATTATAAAACAAAAATTTAGGAATGGGTGCAATCCCATAATTGACAGAAAAAGCAAACGTACTTAGGATTTATAGAAAAAATAAACATCTGAATTTCTTAAGAAGTTTAAAATATTAACAAAAAAAAACCATTTTGATACTTTCACCGCTAAAGAGTAGATAGAACAATCAGCTGATGGGAATATACCACCTTCTATGAATTCGCCTTGAATTTCGTGTTGTTACAATCTATTACCGAAATGACAGACAGAGATGCCAGACATTTCTTTGCGGCTTTATATGATATCGATTTTTTCTGATATATCAATAAGTCGTGGCGTCAGTAACACGATCAAGTTTTTATTCGCGTTGTCTTTCAATTTACCATGCACTCTTACTTTTTAAAATTGAATATGAACCAAGCCGATCAAAAGTTTTCCAAATAATTAATTGTTTCAGTTAACATTCCAACATAATGCAACAATGGATTAACAGCATACAAATATTGAAATATTGCGAGATTTGAAATTATTTCCTTGGTGAAGGCATCTTGAAAATAAGTCAAATAATTTTTGATAAGCAATACGTATGGTCCACCTGAAAGACTTGCAAGCTTGTAAGCTGCCAATTTCCAAACAAGATTAGTCAGTTGCGATTATTTTCAAAATATTTAAATTTTGTGCATTGTTAATTGAAATTATCGCATTTTTGACTAAACTCTTGAGTCAAATCCAAAAAAAAAGTCGATTATTGAAGCACGCCAAATAATCGATCTTTGACTTAATCGAATTAATATTGGACTATCTGTTATCCACACATTACTGTTTAGTTTTTGTTATTATGTGTTGATTGTTTTAGCTTGAAGGATGTTTTTCAGATTGTGATTTTATTAAATCTATTTATTTGTGATGAATAGTAATAAAATGGAGCTACAAAAACCAAGCAAGACTAGTTTATTGAAGATGATGATTTTGCGCGCCTGGCGTGAACGCTGGAATGTTGCGCTCTGGGGCATCAATATTAAACGGGTGAGTATAACAAAATAAGGAAACCGTCTTTCCAAGACATAAAATATGTTAGTATGTATTTTCAATAATAGGGTTTTGAAAAAAAAAACAATTGAAATATTTGTTCTTAGCATGATTTTAAAATTTCGAGTTCTTTAAATTGTAACTGAGTCAAAATTCTTGGTATATACGTCGACTTGTTTCAGTTTTGCAATCATTCGATTGTTTTCTTAAATAGGTCGTTCGAATGTTGGATCCTCAGTCTTAGCAAGCGCCATTATTAGCTGGCGTTGTTTCATGCTGAGTTGCCGAGGTATACGTATTTTAAAGTTTATGATGTGGTCGCCGGTGCCTTCGCGGCTTCGGATTCCCTTTCCTTTTAAGGACATCGTAGTATGGCTCTCAATTCCCGGTTCTAGCTTAACTTCTAATTCTTCATAAATGCCTCTCACTTTGAAAATTCCACCCAAAACTGCTTCGGAAATCGTAATATATTTGTCGGAGAGCACATTGTTACCAACCCTTTGAAATATGTCGCTCGGTTGCACTTGCACTCTATAGTTGATACGTTGTTTCGTTTTAGGATTATCAACAGCGACTAGTTCGCCATGTTTCACACCAGCGGGCACTTGAGCTACAATTCGGACAGTCTCGAGTACTATGCCGCGATTGTCACACGTCTCACATTCATTTCGATTAATGTATCTTTTGCCATGACACTGATCACAAGCCTGAATGCTGGTATAAGTCGCTGTCTTCTTGGTCAGTTTTCCAATGCCTTGACACTTCCTACAAAGCTCCGGCTTACTACGATTAATCAGTTGTGGTGATTTGCCGTTGCATGCGGGACACTTTTTCAAAAATCGTATGTCAATATTCTTTTTTAGTCCGTGTGCTGCTTCCAAAAATGTAAGCTCCAAACGAGGTTCCCCTGTTGTCATTTTGATTAGCTCTTAAGAAATCAAATAATGTAGAATACTAAATATACTATCGTGTATGGTGAATTTACCCTCTCGAGTGGTTGGCAAAACTACCTCTCCTTTGCGAGTTGTAACACCATTTCCAACATTGGTGAATTTATGAAGAAAATACTGTTCATCCTTAACCATACCCAGTTGGTCATATTCCATACGTTTAGTTTCATCAGTGAGAATGTGGTAGGCGTTGGAGATTTCTTGAAATCGTTTAGACTCGTGAGGTGGCGAATTTCCTGAAAATGTATTAACATAAAAAATTAATTTTTTCTTAATGTAGTCTTGCTAAATTTTGGGGTAATATTAAAAACGGAAAAATTGCTACGGGAACGCTATAACTAAACTATACGATATACTTGATTATAAAAGCCGGTTAAAAGTCCAATCATCCCGATAAAGAGAGCTTGTATAATAAATAGTCAGTAAAGATATAATTTCGCATTATATACATATGTACATAAATATGTGCGTTTACATGTATAACCTTTGAGAAATTCTACCTGCGTCTGGATGAAAGCGTTTTGCAAGCGCATAATATGCTGCCTTTATTTGCTGCATTGTTGCGTGCCGCTTTACACCAAGAATTTTGTAATAATAATCTCTGGGCAACTTCTTTTTATCCTGAGTTTCAGCGACCAACTGTGATTTCTGCTGTTCGCTAAACCGTTGCATTTCATTTTGCCGGTCGGGATAATATACGGGTCGTTCAGTTTTGAACTGATACGCAACAGTTGCCAATTGCAATTTATTTAATTTGGTAAAATTTTGTAGGATTGCACGTCGTATTGAATTTAAGAGATTCATAGTTTACTTTCCGGGTTACAACGATATGATGTAGGAATATTACTTGGCGGCGTTTAAAAAATAGCAAATTGTAAAATTTCGTAAGAAAATATATTTGTTTTATTTTCTGAAGTTTCACTGCCAGTTTTACTTTCGCTCGTTTTGTTGACAAAAAAAAAACCTGAACGAATTCAATGATTTTGTACTGTATATGTCCAGGTTGCTTTATCAATGATGGACCCGCCCAGTTTGTGAAGTAGCGGGTTTTCTTACATTTTCGTGTTGAATTTTTATTTTTACATAAATGTATGTTGTTTAACATTTCAAAGGTTCTTCCTCGGGGAGTAAGCGGGGATGCATACAACTTGGCAGATTGTATTCTACAACAATCCCTAGTGGGCTCAAACGCCAATCCGGTGAGTTGTTTGAATGTTTAAAAATATATTTTCCATATTATCTATATACATATTTCTTTAACTTCATACAAGTAGTTAGTTTTGAACTACTTAAAACATTGTCTCTGTGCGAATTTGGTCTCACATGCTGCCGTTTTGCGGCGCATATCAAAATATGATCATTTCGATCGTGTTTATTGTATCACAGCTTTGTTAGAGTTTCTTGACGATGTTTTGGATGGTGTAACTTGCAGGTAAGTGATTTCCTGCTTCTTCTTATCTTCTGTTAACTATGTATGTATATTTCCCTACAGAAATAAACCAGAAGAAGGTATATTACCGAATGCAATTGCCTCATTGATTTACTGGATAATGCAAATAGTCGCCATGGTTATGAAAAACTATGAGATCGGCGGTGAAATAAGCGCTGAGCAATCGTATATGTTTGAACGTACTTGCATTATCATCGAAAAGTTTACTACAAATCAATTCCTTATGGGTATATTTTATATTGGTTGCTATGATGATATCGAGACATATGGCAAAATACGTGAAAAGTATAATGTGTTCAAAAATGTTTTAAGTACTAGTCATTTATCGGCGCGAAATCATTACATAACACAATGTCTGCAACAACTTGCATATTTGGATGCTACCAAGCTAACAATGCCACGTTTGCATTCCAAAGGTGTTGAGTCTATTAGCTACTGCGTACAACCTCTCTTGGCAGTGGAAGTCCTACTCAATCCCTGCAACGACACTTCTTACTTTGTAGCGGAACTGCAAATGATACAACGTCTCAAAAACTATTCATTGACACGTTTGATTTACGAAATTGTGCGCGCTGGATTCATTTCGCTAAGTAATGTAGTAGAAGTGAGCCGTGACACTTTGTGGGGTGCATTCACTTTTTTCAAAGTGCCACACATTATAAAACAGCTACACGCATTGCAACGACGTAAGTTTAATAAGATCTACATACTTAAGTATCTTGTCTACATATAACATTTTTCAGCGAATGAAGACCAAACGCCAACCGATCATATTCCCGAAGTAGTTGAGGCCTTTGAATTGTTGTTGGAGGATAATTTACTTCTCGATTTAATGGATACAAAATGTTCATGCAATATTATAGAATATCTATTGAACGATTGGACTAAGCAACACTTGGTTACAGATGTGCATGTTAAGCATTTTGCTACACAACGGTGAGTAAAAAATATATATGTGTACATACATACTATATACATACATATGTATGTATGTATGATAATATTGTGGCAAAGATGAAAAATATCTGCAAGCATGTAAAATGTTGTTTGGAAAATATTATTAATCAAAAGTTATCCAATATTTATAAAATTAATCAAAATTTCATATACTTATACATATGTATATTCACAAATATTTTAGTGAGAACACTTCACTAATGCTGCAAAAACGTGAATCAGGCAATCAAGCGCTTTCAATCATCAATTTCATCATACGTGCTGAAGTTCCACTATCGGGTGTACTAAAGACATTGAGCACTGATTACAATAAAGTTCAGGAGGCGTTGTTAGGTGTCCTCTGCCAAGTGTTAGTTGGTATGTAGAAACATTTTATGATTATAAGTTTTTACTGTTTTAATAGCTTTTATATATTTTTTAATTAAAAATAGGTAACAGTTTCGATTTGATTTTATCAGTGGCCACAGTGGAGGGTCGCTTGAAAACCTTTGTTACCCGTTTAATACAATGCAATGAAAATTCAAAACAAGTTCCAGGCGAAATTGGTAAACCATCGATAATACGTTCAACACTTTTTGATGTCTCATTTCTTATGTTAACCTTCATTGTGCAAACCTATGGATCAGATGTAAGAAATTGATGTAAATTGTTAACTCAACTTAAAAAATGTGTACATATAATGTTGCACTTTGGAAATCATTTCCGTCTTCGAATGTCAAATTCTATTTGGTAACATGGCGGAAATTCGTTCCAAATTAGATCGTACACCAGCAAAAGAAAAAAAAATAATGTTCCGACCCTTTAAACAATTTTACAGGTAGTTCTATCTGAGCACGGTGACTCATTCTTCGAGAAATGGGTACGTGAATGCATGGCGGAACGTAATAAGCCTAAGAATCCACGCAATATGATTGCTCTCTGCGATGAGCAAATTGTGGATGAGCTCCTATTAAGTTTGCGAAATCCAGAAACACAACACAAGAATAGGTAAGTTGCTAGATATGCACTTTTGTGCTCAATTTTATTTTAAATAAATTATAACTCTCACCTTATTTGTAAAGCAATCTGACTTGGCAAGACATCTGTTTAAATCTGCCTGGCGTACTTAACCATGTGTTGATCGCGTGGGAAAAAGATATACTCTCATCAACTGATGTGAAAAGTATTTTGGAGAATATAAAGCGTAGGATGTTTGCTTTCTCTGTCTGCGCTACCTCATTTTTATGTGCCTATATGTATTCAGTGCGTGAGAATGAGCTGTTGAAACCATTAAATATGATTCAACAGTTTTTGACACCGCTCAGCAGCGAAGAGATGTCTTCCCAGGAAAATGTAAAGGAACGTTTGGGCTTGTCTTTTCAAATTATACGCAAAATGCAGCAAGACGTACATCCATCGAGTAATACAAAGTCCCGTAGCATAACGTTGACACAAAATCTGGTATCGCAAACTCCGCTGGCGGACCAATTTCGGGAAGTGTGGAAAACAGTGACGGAGCATGGCTGGTTACCTGTTATGTCGGCGCAGGTGTTGGAATCGCTGCTGCAGTCTGGTGGCCCGGCCTGGTTGACAAAGCATTTAGTACAAGAAATACTCAACTGCAAATACTCGAAGGTAAGATGGTATCACTTTTATTACCGTAATGCAATCAAGAAAATTAATTTTTGATTTGGTATGATTTTCATAAAAGGACATGACGAAGACATTGGACATTGTATTTGCTGTACTGCATTTGGACATCGATCGCAATACAGAAGCGCTACTAAAGGATGTAATACCGTTATATGCTCATCATATGGTGGGGTAAGTTGTTTTGCGAAACTTTATAGCATCCCGAAAAAAATTTTATGAGAAGAGTTCGAAAAAATCTTTTTTGGATAGGTTTGTTTTTACTAGCAGCAGTGGTCGAGTGGTTAGCGGTGCGTGCTATAACTCGATATGTCGCTTAGTTCGAGGTTCGAATCTCACCAGGGCAAGTATATTTTAATATAGATAGATAGATAATATTTGTCTAATAGCGGACGCTTTTCGCAGATAATGACAAACCTCCGAGCGTAATCTACCATGAAACAGCTTCTCATAAATACATCTGCCTTTCGGAGTCGACACAAAACTAGGTTCCTCCATTTGTGGTACTCCAAAAGGCGTGTGAGAAACTCGGCCAAACGCTAAGCTAAATAGTGTGAGTGCCAAAAATAATAATAATAATTTACTAACAGGCTAATAAACGAACGGCGTCGTCACTAGCGAAGGCTAATAAAAATTTTGTTCCTGAAGAGAGAATATCCATACAGTAGGGTACCAACTAGTAAATCTGAAATACAACGGAATAAAATGATCAACACCCTTGACAAAAAAAAATTTTTTTTAAGTCCTAAATAATTTTATTTTTGACAATTTTTAGACATTTTTTCAACTTTTGCGAATTTTGTTTAAGATTTGTAAATTTTATTTATATGGCTTCGGTAATAGATCTTACTGAATTTTAATAAAAATTGTCAAAAAAAAAAAATATATAAATATCACATTGAAATTCACTGCTATATTTTGGAACACAGCTGTACATACGAATATATGTAAGTGAAATAATTTTTTTTTTACTTCCAGCGGCGAAATAAATGAACCGCAATCGCATGTGCTGGCTCTTCTATCGGTATACTGCATCATTTTAGCACTGGAACATCGTCAAGGTACCATTGATAGCCTGCAAAATAAGCGCACCCGCACACTCAGCGATGCCGATTGTAGCAGTGGTGACTTAGATTTAAACAACGCACCCAAATTGCGAAAACTCAATCAAGAAGGTGGCTCTGATAACTCTTGTTCGAATGATTTTCTCAATGACAATCACCCTCTCTTGTGCGCCGCTGGAGTTGTTAGCAACGACTCCTCTGGCCCGGCAACTGCTCGCGATGGTGCTCGGACGGCCACGCTTAAGGAACCCCTTCAATCTAGTGTGCAACATATATTTAAAGTATTGCAGCAATTCGTAACATCAGATGAACTTACACCGAAAGTTTATTTCGCATACCGATTTATATCGTTGCTGGTTGAATGTGGCGGTGAACGTGTACGACCGGTTCTCAAATTACTGCCACCACAACTCATACAAAATCTGCTGAAAATAATGGTTACCGAGGATGTAAGCGTGGGCCTAATCTGTCGGTTAGTTTTTATTGTCACTTTTTTCGCATTTACTTCATTCATAAAAAATCACACATTAATACCTTTCAGCCTCAATGATCTCCGCACGCCGACGGGACGACAATCAGCTGTTTCTGATCTATGCGTTTGGCGTAATATTCGTTTAAAAGATAATAGTCTTAAATTGTAAAATTTAGATTAATAAATACTTACCAAGTATCTAAAAAAAATCATATTCTATCACACATATGTTATGTACGTACATACATACATATGTACAATGTTCTCTTTCCTTACGTATTTATGCAATGTCGATTGCAGCAGCCGTTTTATTGAAATGCTTGTGTATCTAGTAAAACATACATATTTGTATTTGATTAAAACATATTTCATACTTTTACGAGCAATTTGAGTCAGCATAAGTTTAAGAACGTTAACCTGAAATACCCAAAATGTTAAAAAAAAACTACGTTTATTAAGGACACTGTGAGTTAATTTCTGATACGCATAAACGCTTATAATTCTTTTTGGAATTAAAATTTACGTTATGGAGAATAATGTTGGTATTTTGTTAATTGATATGTATGATCTCAAATATCAACCATTGATTTACGTTAGAGATTATAGATTTTCTTCGGTTTCCGTTTGGCCGCAGTTCTGCAAATGCAATTCTTTTATCTCTTTATCTCTGCGCGAAATAATTTTTACACTATTAGAATAACGCTAACAAGTTTTATTGAACCACTTTTTTTTTAACGGTCGCATTGTTTACTTGTAACAAAAAATTGATCTTGACAATAAACCACAAATCAGCAAATAGTAAAAAACGATTTAAAAATGTTATGTATGTATGTTAATATCCCATACGTAAATAAATAGCTACGACGAATTTCGCTAAAATTTTTAATTTTCTTTTTAATTTCATCTACATATCAAGCCTTTTTGAAGTTTAGAGTATGTAGGTTTGCGCGCATTGAATTTTTTTACAATGATAGTAAGCGGATGGTGCGAATTTTCTTGTTTTAAACACAAGAACAAAATTATTTTTTTATGGAAGAAAATGCCAAGCTAGAAAAAATCGGAAACGAAAACTAACATATGTATATTGATGAAATTGAAACGATTTTTCGCAATCTCTAGGGAATCCTTGCCGTTCTAATATCTGTTATACCAGCTGCTGAATTTTTAAGGAAATTATTCCACTCCTGATATTATTCATATTCATATCTACCTTCGACAGCTGATTTTTTATAAATTATTTACTTTTACTATGTGTTTCCATAATTTTTGTTGTTATTTTTATTGACAGCAGACCTGTTCAATGAAGGTTATTAGTTTTAATTAATAATAAACCAATATTTTTTAAGAATCAGGTTTAATTCATATTATTATTATTAAATATACCTTGACATCTATACAAATTTCGAAAGCGTGATGAAACGCATATCAAATTTATGTAAACCACAGCTTATGAAAATAGATTTTAGATGTTATCATCCACTTTAGATTAAACATGATGATAGTAACTTTACCTATCTTCAACTGGTATACATACCAGTTTTTAAATAAAAATAATAAATTATCCAACTCCAAGATATAACGAAGTGACGAAGATAAAAAATTAATTATTACCTTAAATGTTGGGAAATTTTTTTCTTTTTTTTTTGGGAACTGCATGCAATTATCATTCACACTCGGAGAGACTTCGGTGTCTCTCACAGACATCGACATTTATTATACAAAACAAACCCAAAATCTTGTGCGCAAATAAAAGTTTTTCTGCAAAGCACCGAGCTATATTGACTTATAGCATTTTCTTTTTCATCGAAAAAAAAATTTTGTGTTCTCACATTGTTACTTTTCTTTTAGATTATCTGTCTTCCTGAAAAATGACTATATTAGTAGAAATTGTTGCAATTTTTATTGGCCAGAGTCAAATAAAGTGGGAAATGGACTCACAATGCTCTGAAACTGCGGAGTAAAACAAACGGGGCAACATTATTTCGAGAAAAGAAAATGCCATTAGTAGTAGATCGTATCAAAAGTTGAATTAATGAAGTCACATTATTTTACTGCTTTCCTTCTTTAATTAATGTTGAAAATTAAATTAATATAAAAACGCCTACCAGAACGTAAATTTAAATCGAAAAGGCAGACGCTAATCCTAAAATTAAAGAGTTGATTCTCGGTATCACTTGAGACATGCCTCAAACTGGGTATCACCCACGGTATGGCCCTGCATCGCTCTTAAAACATTGCGTTCAAATAGCGCACGATTCGATTGCAATTGGTCGGCTGCTTCTTTATTTAAGGGATCTTCGGGATTGGGCTCCTGAAATACACATAAATTTATTAATATTTTCACAATTTACATACAATTTTTGAGAATATTGAACGCACCAAGAATAAAAATTGAAGTCCATAGACAATCGAACTGATGGTTAACACTGGATTCCAGTCTTCACGTAGTATGTTTAAGCAGACGTTGCCCTCCAAATCGATGTTCGGATGGTAGACTTGTGTTTCGCATTTAACTTTTGGTGGTTCGTGCGGGTAGTTGGGCCCGACCCGAAAACTAAACACAAATCGTCCATTCTTATAGAAACCTTCGTCAGGACAAATCGTTAGCTTAAAGTTGAGCAAGTCATTTGGATCAGGAAACTCAGTGGCGCATGTTTTCGGCAGGTTTAACTCGTTGATATCTACATACATAATACAAATATGTTTAAATTAAATTAAAATTAGTAGATGATCGTTATAAAACTTAATGGCTCTTCGTTATAATTTTTTACGTTTTGAGCTCAGGTGAATGTGTGAATTTCTATAAGCTTTCAATTTTTTATCAGCATGAAAGTTTGCAACCTAATCAAAAATCTATCGGAGCAATGTATTCGAAACAAAATATAAAAGTATACAAGCACGGAAGAGATTAGAGAAAATTTAATAACTTTTTCAAATTAATAATTTTTAAATCCATTGTCAATGCAGATATGCATATGATGTTCAAATCCGTATTCGAATTCTAATGTAAGTACATACATAAATAGTTTTTGGATTGAACATACATACAAAAAACAAAACTACATTTTAATTCCTAAAGTAAAATGAAACTTTTCTGGTAGTTTAGAGAATTGCCCGCATTTATCCTCTTTGCGATGAGATAATCGAAACCTCCCCAGAAGATAAGAAAGTTCAATGATTTGATGACTGCAGAAATTATTAATTGGTTGTTAATAATGAGACAAGGATTAAACTAACTTTTAGAAACCTTGGTGAATGCTAAAATGGAATATGTAAATATGTTCATGTTTTGAATATTATATTGATTTAGATGGGAATTGGAAATAAATAGTTTATATCATCGAAAAGATTAAATACGACATAGAAAACAAGTTTGTATATTGTAATACTAACATTTTAATAACAACCAATCAACTTGCGTCTTGCATTGTTTCAATTGCAGCGCTACATATGTATGTATGTATGAACAATTTGCATATTTTGAAATATACCTTTTTGTATACGTAGCTGGGCAGCTGATGCTTTCTTTTGCTGTCCGGTTCGAGCCAATTGTTCGCCATCCTTTTTTTGTTGCTTTAGTGAAAACAATTTGATCATAACGTTCTTGATGATTCTCTGCTCACTTCCGTATTTCGCTCTTAAATACTAAAGTTGCACTTGATTATTTTGCTGCCACGATTGTTAGTTTTAATAATCTTTAAATCGCTTTTTAGGTTTATTAGCTGGTTACTACGAGCACTGCTACTTAAAATATCGTCTAAGGTCGGAGACAGGGCGCTGGCACACTTTGTTTTTGTTGTTGGTTTCAATGATGCGTATTTGTTGCTGCGTTTTGGTCTTTTTATTTCCAACCAAAATTGTACATATGTCAATTTTAATATCCTTTTACTTAACTTTGCAATGTTCCAGCACTCGAAATATTTTTTCTGATTATTCTATACGGATTTATTCTTTTCCTGGTTTCGACTTTTAACCAAAAAGCTGATCCGATAGAGTTGCCGCTTTCCCCTGAAATATTTATTTCGTTATTCTCGTATTTCTATTAAAATAATGGGTATTTACGATATACAACAAAGTATCCTATGTATTTGCACAGAAATTTACTTCAAAATTTTATTGGAATTATTCCAACAGCCATACCACGTTAGCTACTATTCCAAGAATGATAAATTAGAAGATTGCGACATTTCTACGTCAGCCGACAACTCGACACGCAATTTATGATTGCGTTTAATCGCAATGTTGGTAAATTATATTTTGAAATATTTTAAGTTATCAATTGCCAACACATTGCTGGCAATCAACTGTCAAACTGATGCTTTGACAGCTAAATTTTCATTTGCACGAAAAGTTCTTGGCGGCAACATCATTGGTGTAATGATATGAAAGCAAACATTGAGTTGTTTCCTATTGGATTATCTATTAGTATGTACTTAGAAGGGAAATATCACATCTTCTGTAATACTTAAAGGTTATTTTCGCTTTAATGCATCGAGCGTACTTGTCTGACACCATCTTACAAATGATTATGTAATGATATCAAATTGCCCACACACAAAAACTTGCAATCAAATGGCAGTACTCTGTCAAAATGATTGTCTGGCGTGTGCTTACCCCACGACTTGTCTTTACATACCGTATAATTATGAAATGTATTGAAAGTACCAACATGGCAGCGAAATCGTAAACAAACGCGCTTACACCAGTGTGCAATTGTGAAGCATTTATACAAGTTTTGTGTTTTATGCATGCCAACAACTAAACATCAAAAACAGCGGTAATTTAGCGAATATAAAGCAAAAGGTACATTCAAATATATCAAATTGTGATATTCCGGTGTTGTTGAGTCAGCTAATGGTGTATTGTACAATTATCAAAAAGTGCATAAGGAACATTAAATTATAAAATCCTTTTGTTAAAGCACTTTAATATCAAAATAAAGTGAAAATGCTAAGGTTTCATGTTGTTGTTATTACAATTTACCACAGGTTTATTAAAAACCCTTAATTAATTGTTTCATTGTTTTGCACGCGAATGCGAATTTTCTTTTTTTTTCATTTTGACTCGATATTCTGGTATGATATGACGTCACACAGCTGTCAAGCCGAAACAAAAAAGATAACGGGACGAAAGTCTCTCAATCTTCTAATTTATCATTCTTGTACGATTATACTTTCTATTTAGGGCTTCATTCTTTGACGGACGGCCTGCTGACCTAAAATTTCACAAATATACATGCATAATATAACAGATACATATGTATTCAAAAATTAACTTATTAGGTACAGTATTTACTGTAAAAACTAAAACGTATTATAAGTAAGAAGCGTATTTTTACATTTACATATTCATTGAGATAGTACAAATTTATACACATTTATTATCTATAGCAATATAATTTGTAATTTCTGTCGATGAGTATTTTATTATTTCTGCTGTCGAAATGGACGAAATTCCATGCAGCATCGCATCTCCCCGCTCTA
Organism: Philophylla caesio; assembly: GCA_963971545.1. Taxonomy (NCBI): domain Eukaryota; kingdom Metazoa; phylum Arthropoda; class Insecta; order Diptera; family Tephritidae; genus Philophylla; species Philophylla caesio. Next base: position 95,536,562 of record OZ020608.1, on the reverse strand, counting down.
TGCTCGACAGGCGGTTTATTTCTCAGATGTAACAGGCTTTTTGACGAGCAACACCTTATATAAGCTGTCGGAATGGACGAGATTTCAAACATCGTACGTGTTTAAACAGGTCCGTTGGGAAGAACTAGTTTCCAAGCCAACCTTTTATTGGGTTCCTTTGGCATAGGTGATCTGAATGATTGAGTTCCAGAATTGCTCTGGTGAAATGGATGGAAAGGACTTGTTTCCATGCCGAACCTTTTTATCTAATAGATAATGTTCTGCAGTGATCAGCTAGTAACCTCTTGAAGGCAGTAACGTTATTACAATTTCTTATTAAACTTGGTAGCCTATTAAAACATTTCAATCCTTTGTAACAAAATGTTTTTCTTATCAACTTCTGTTTTGTATAGTGGTAGCAAGGCAGATCTAACTGCCTAGCAAGAACACTCTTGGGTAAATTACGTATGATATACCAGAGAGCTCCACCAGAGGATTCAGGTAAAGTTTCTATGAGATTCTTAAGGCCGAGTTGACAATTCTACCCGATATTCGTACATTTCATCTCTTTCTAACTCATGCAATTCAGTGTGTATATATGTATGCAGATCTCGCTTACTCATAAGTCTTGACAAATCACAAATTTAATTTACACAAAAGAAATATATACAAAATTTCAGAAAATAATGTTTGAGCCTCAAGACAGAGTTGGGCGTCAAGTGTACGCGTTTTGCGCCAGCAACCAAATCACAGCTCGCGAAATAGTCCATGGACACCACATTGTTTTCGCGAACGTGATGCCACAAGCTCTTTTGCTAACAATCCTTCGATGTGGCTCTTGCGGCCCTTTCAACAAAAAAACTCCGCCTTTTACGAACCGTCCTTTGTAGATAACGCACAAAATGCATAACACAAATATACAAGATATTTATTCTTTTCATGAGCAAGCTGAAAAATATATTTTTTTACTAAAAAGCACAAATCAGATGTAAACAAATCTTTTTGTTTTTATCAAATGAAAACAAAGTTTGACAATTAAAAAAATCAAATTCTTAACTTTACCGAGGTTACCTGCTAAATCTGCCTTGAGTGGTAGCCTGAAACTATTATTTTCCCTGAGTAAATATGAGTGCGTTTCACTTATGTATCAAAGACTATGACTTTTATAATTAAGTTGAATTCAGCAGTCGCACCCTATTTTTTGTTGTATATATGTATGTACTTTTTCCGCATTAATCTCTAAATGCAATATTTATTAAGAGATTTTCCAACAAAAATTTATTATATATTTCATTACTTAATTTGTTTACGAAAAATCAAAATTAATTCATTTAATTTAAAATTTACTAAATTCAATTAAGTTTGTGTCAAAAGTCCAAATAAATACTATTTTCGAAAAAATTCAAAGACTGGCAACTCTGTTTGTTAGAAAACATGTGGTATTTTTCGAGTTCGAAATCTAATAAAATCAAAACAATTTTGGAAAGATTTGAATGCAATAATTTCCGTGCTGGTATTAGGTTTAATATTCAAAATATTACTAAAATGTCCCGAGAACCAGACATCGCCAAAAAAGCTGTACTGAAGCCAAGTGAAAATATTGCGAAAGGTACTCCCATTGTTCAAGGATATGATTGGAATCAAGGAATTGATTACTCCAAATTACTACAATCATACGTTAATACAGGATTTCAAGCCACTAATCTTGGCTTGGCAATAGAAGAAATTAACAAAATGGTGAGTAGGAGATTTTTTGCAATACCACACTTGTAATGAATATTAAAAATGTTGGCAGCTTGATTGTAGGGATCAACCTCTTAAGCCCGATGAAGAGGATCTTCACGAGACTGATGAGTTCATAAGAAGAAAGCACAGCTGTACAATTTTTCTCGGTTTCACCTCTAACCTGGTGTCATCGGGTTTACGTGAGACATTACGATTCCTTGTTGAACATAAAATGGTGGATTGTATAGTTACGACTGCGGGAGGAGTTGAGGAAGATTTTATTAAATGCCTTGCACCTACATATGTAGGATCATTTGAGTTATCAGGCAGCGAGTTACGCGATCGTGGTATAAACAGAATTGGTAACTTGATTGTTCCTAATGACAACTATTGTAAGTTCGAGGACTGGTTGATGCCATTACTGGACGAAATGGTTGAAGAGCAGAATACTAAAGGAATTATTTGGTCACCATCACGGATTATAAACCGGCTAGGTGAACGAATTAATAATCCATCCTCAATATACTACTGGGCAGCAAAGAACAAGATACCGGTGTTTTGTCCAGCTATCACCGATGGTAGCCTGGGAGATATGATGTATTTCCATTCTTACCGCAATCCCGGGCTTGTAGTTGATATTTTATCAGATTTGAGACGTTTAAACACTATGGCTGTAAAAGCGAAAAAATCTGGAATGTTTATAATTGGTGGTGGAGTCATCAAACATCATATTTGCAATGCAAACTTGATGAGGAATGGTGCCGATTTTTCAGTTTATGTTAACACTGCCTCAGAATTCGATGGCAGCGACAGTGGTGCACGACCAGACGAAGCTGTATCTTGGGGTAAAATACGGAAAGATGCATCACCCGTAAAAGTATACGCTGAAGCGAGTTTGGTAGTACCGTTGATTGTTGGTGAGACCTTTGTTAAAAGATTTTTTAGTAAAATAAAGAAAGTTGAGGAATAGTTTATTTGTTGCATGTTTCTTCCACAGTTTTTGAAAGGTACATATTTGGACCAAATTCTAAAAATATCGCACCCTAAATACAAAAGGGTCACAACTCAAAATTTTCCAAAACGGAGTTTTTTGCATAAATTATTTCAGAGTACACATCTCTAAGTACTGCAAAAATTTCGTTCACATAACTATCTTCTTTAACTGGAAAAATACAGTTATGTCTATTTTTATGTCAAGTGTGTTGCTTTTGCACGATCAACTAAAGAGAATTATTTTTAGTTGCGTGAATATGCTCAAGAACAGCTGATTACTTTTATTACACATAAAGAGTTTTATTCTGAGTTCTGCCTCTATAACTGTAAAAAGTGATAAATTTCGTGGTATATTATTTTGCATTGTGCCTCTTTAGTTGTGAAAAGTGAGTTCAATTAAATTATTTTTAATTAAAATTTATCAGTTAAAAAGGCACAACTTAAGATAATATCACTAGTTAATCGAAAAAATTTCAGTTAAACAGTCATAAATCAAAATTTTGTTTTATTTTCGCAAAAACTGAAAAAAATATAGCAGAACTTTCTTCAATGTTGTATATTTTCATGATGGAAAAATATTTTCTTTAAATATTACAATAATTTTTACATAAAACGTTTTTCGTCTCTCCTGAAAATCTTAGTATTTTGAGTTGTGACCCTTTTTGTATTTAGGGTGCGGTATATTAATTAAATCCTTTGAAAAATTCCCTAAATAGCGAGTTATTTTCCTGAACAACAACATCCCAATTATTTAAAATAATAAAATTAACAGTCTTTGTCATGATTGTATTATGAACACTTGTAGCGGTTCAAGTTCAGGGGCGGGAGGTCCAAGAAACTAGCGGTTTCAACAGGGATGAACCATAAGGCCGCTAGTTGAGTGGGTTATCATGAACACTTGTATAACTTGCTTTAACAGTTCATTGTGCATGTAGAAAAATTTGATACAGTGGCATATCGCAGGAGTGTTATTTAAATTCCTAAAATTAAAAAATATTAGTAGAACGACTAAACAAAAAAATCTACACACAAATAAGAAGCTCGGGAACACAGCTCTTCTGAAGAGAATCGTTTAATGCGAATTCATATGAAGGAAGCAAACAAGAAGGACAAAAAGCTAGGATAGGATTGTTCTAATATATCTCAAAAAAAACCATCCAACAACCAAATTTCTTAGAATATGCCAGTGTTTCTTACCGAGATAGCAAATATCCACGAACAGCCGACAGTCCTGATTCTAAGGAAACTTGGGCAAATCAAAGAACGTTTATAAACAAGAAATGACTACACGAAACAATTTGTAGAATTTGCAGAATAAAACCATTTGAAAAGAATATCGAAAGGAAAAATATTAAATCATGATGTTCTGACAAGACCACCTTCTATGATTTTACCTTGTTTCTAATCAGCTGCAGTTCTGCCAGATATACGGATTTTTCCAAGGCGAATTTAACAAGGTGGTGTTAAGGAGCCAGCTGCTTTGCTGGACAGAACGTCAAAGGGCTTCGTTCTGATTGGCTGGCGATGTAACTCTCCTACAGAAATTTGACATTCAGTCCAGCAAAGCAGCAACAAAATACATGGAGGCCTTTTACTTACATATATACGCTTACCACCACCTTGATAAATTCGTCTTGTATTTGTCCGTTTTTTACGGATTTTTCAGCTACCTGAAAAACAAAATGATAAAAATTAAATATTTTGAAAGAACTATCGTTTTATTAAAATTGTATCGATTATCGAAATTGTATAAGTATATAACTCTACGATATATAAATTAGTAACTCTTCGATGGGCAAATGTGTGAATATCAAATTTTGGTCTTCAATGAGTAATTTCTATCCACTGCAGATTTTCTTATGTTGTTTTTAACAATTTTTTGTAATAAATTCTTTTATGAGTTTGTGAATCTCAGGTTTTGTATAAATTGACAGGCCTTCTTTTTGTAGAAAAATTGAATTTCCTGCATATAAAAGTAATTTTTAAAGCCTTAACAATCTGAACTACAGTATAAATGCAATTTTATTACGGTATAAAATAATTTTATTACATTAAAACAAGTGTACACTCTTAAAAGGAGGTTTTAGTAAAAAGATTTTCGCGTGTACACCATTTTCATATCTTGTTGAATGAAATTGCGTACGGGTGTGACCATGACGTATGTAGATACTCGATAAACTCTAGATAATAAAATAATTCCATTCTTTCACGTCTCCAAAAATCAAGATCACTTCGTTTGACGTAATAAGACATTTTAAATTCATTAAAAAAGTGTGGGAAACATGGAGACCTCGTTTCAGATGGTACGGATTTATACGGATTTGCCCCCACCCTCCTACGCGAGAAATTACGGATTTTCAACGCGCCAGATCTGGCAGCACTGATCAGCTGATAGGCAGTAGTGCCAATTCAATTAAGTGTTGCCCATATTCGGGTAAGAAAAATCATAAATAAGAAAAGTCATAATAAGAAAAAATAGCTACGAGTTGGTTATTTATTTGTACAAGATGAAATAAAATTAAAATTTATTAAGATCAACAAATAAATACGGTAATAGAAAGCAGCAGATTATTTTATTGGCTTTGAATTAATAATAAGTATCGAAAGTCGACATAGTAAGCAGCAACGCAGAGTCGCAGTCGAGATCATACCAACGAAGAGAGATAAAAGTGGACATCGAGGAAATCGAAAATTATCTAAAAAAATTATTCGCAAAAAATTGTCTGTTAACTTTTATAATCGAAAAATGGTGTTAAAGGTGTACGTAAGCGGAATGTCCGGCAATAAGGAAGTAAGTATATTTGTAAATGCACTTATATTTGTTTCAAGATGGTCCATTGAGGCGCTAGTTGCGGATGGCAAAAAAATGTGTGATAGTATGTGGGTGGGGCTAGCTGCCCCGCACTGGGCAGAATTATAATTTTCGGGCAAATCTGGTTGTGCGGTAGCACGGTTTTTTTCGGCAACGCTTGACGATTTTACTTCATTTCTAATTCGATATAAGCGAAAGATTGGCAGAAAAAGCATGCAAACATGTTAAATGTTCGAACGCAATGGACATGCATGCAATATTCAAAAAGATTAAATTCAAGCGGGTTTTTATTTGTTCCGCAGTGGACGAACAAGGCAAAGGTGACGCTAGTCATCGTACAAAAATATTCTGCATTGTCGGTATCGCATCGTATTTTTAAGATGACACCTGTTAAGCGATAGTGAATTAAAATAATGGGTATCAATTGTTTTGTGAGTTGAATTGCGTGCCTTGGTATATGAACATATGTACATGCATATACATACATACATATAAATATAAATGTTTATATACATACATATACACACATATGTATATGTATGTACATATATGTATGTAAATATTAAACGCGAATTTTTACTAATAGTTTAATATTTTATATTCTAATAAATAAAAATAATATTTTATTTCATACATATGTATGAATGTATATATATGTACATATGTGCATATATGTATTGATGAGTTGTATAAAGATACATATGTATGTATGTATGTACTTATGAGTTCATTCTTTGTTTGACAATCGCAACAGTCAATCGCTATGAATCACAACTTTCTGCTTACGTGCCATCAACACTAGATTCATAAAAGTGGAGGCATGTTAAACCGGTATCGTAGTACATATGTACCTACAGTGCCGGTAAAAAATAGCACTACGATGACCTATGCTCTCTGAGGAAGAAAAAGATCAAAGTCTTTTATTTTTAATAACATTTTATTGGTATAATATAGTTATTGGCCCATAGTCATAGTAAAGATAAAGTCGGCTCTAAAGTTAGAAGCAGCTTTTTGACAGAATTTTCGACGAAACATATGTCAAAAAAGCTACTTCTAACTTAAGAGTCGACTGTATCTTTACTATGACTATGGGCCATTATAATTTGATGGAAATGGAATTTACTCTTCGGCGTAAGGCAACGTAACCTCCTGTAGAATTTTGACATCTACGTCCATGACTTCTTGTATCCAATGTATAAGGCAAATGCCATTGTCGGAAAAGCAAGCCCACACCATTATACTAGACCCTCCATGTTTAATGATTTTTGTTATGAATCGAGGATTGTACTCAGTATTTGGCGGTCTCTTAACTTGAGACCGACCTCCTTTGCCACTATACAAAACGAGTTTGCTTCCTATGTCCATAAAATATTCCCCTATCTCTCTACCAGCCAGTCTAAATGATCTTTTGCAAACTTAATACGTTTGCCTATATTTCTACGACTCAAAGGGGTACCTTTCTGGGAGAATGCGACTTTAAATTATTCTCCCTAAGCCGACTGCGAACTCTCTACACATGCGGTGATATTAAGTTCCTTTTTCAGTACATTTGCCGGTTTAAACGGGTCGTTCCTGACCTCCCGTACAAGTCGTTTGACGAGTAACGATGACATTGCGCGCATTCGTCCACGAGTTTCGGCCTTTGGAACAAATTGTATTGCATTTCTGATTATATTGTTAGAACAGCCAAGTCCTACTTCTGCATAAGTTTTTCCCTGAGAAATTAGATTCTGTATAATTTCTTGCTTTTTGGCACTGCAATTATTAATTTGCTTTTTTATTCAAAAACTTTTTAAAATAAATTAAATTATCTCTACTCAAAGTATTTTTTTAAGATACTTATTTTTACAGCTTAAATTGGTGCCACGCACACTGAATTACTTAAAATAAAAAGAACCGTTATGATTGAAAATAAATGATTGCATTCTTAGAGCCCTTTGCATTAGAAGAAAGGGAAAACACATAGTGCTATTTTTTTACCGGCACTGTACATATGCAAATGTACAAATATCTTATAAAGGCCCACACACAATTTTGCTAGTGCAAATAAAAATAAGCCGCAAGTAATATTAAGAAGTTATACTAATTATTTTCATTATTAGAATTGGTTGGTTAGGCTCTAATTGAAAATTCAACATATTTGGTTATTCAAATCCTTTACTAAGCATATGCATTACCAATAAAACTAAAAATAAATACTTGTGTAAAATGCTTGGCACATTAATTGAAAGAAAAAGTGCTTGGATTGGAAAGTGCACACCAGTACATTATTCCCCAGTTATCGAATTGTGTTGTCAGACATTTTACAAATTAAAGATATATTTAGCAAAAATAATAAAATAAACTCAAAAGCTTTTAGTTTAGAAATTTAAGAGAAATCAATTATTTAGATAATCTAAATCAAAATCCACCGATAAGAAGCGAACAATATTATAACACAGCACACTTATTAAGCCAAATGTATTCAGCAGCACCACCACTGATAGCGCTTCCAGAAATTCACAAACCCGACACTCCAATGATACCCAAAATTAACTATAAGTCGGCTCCTACTTATAGACTGTACAAACATCTGAAAATGCTGTTAAATGATAATTGTTTTCTTCTTTTTCTTGTCCGACAGGGTGAATTGTTGATATTTGTTGGAACGATTTTCCGTCATCCCTTGTCAAGTTTGGTTTGGAGACAAACCGGTTTCGGCGTTGTGCCATCTTCAGTGTCAAATTTCGTTCTGTACAGTTTATGTCTGTTGTTACGTATTTATTTTATTTATTTGGTCAATCAGGTATTGGTGTATAATCGTAAATGTTAGCAAATGTTAAGTGTCCTGAATATAGGTACCTAAAGTCTCGCGCGGTTAAAGTCCAAAAATGTATACTTTATCACGAATCTGTCTTTGCGGTAAGAACAGGTATATAGTCAGTAATTTTAGTCCGTTTAGGTATTGCAGGTTTGTTTTGTATGTTGGTATCTGTCATTTTACCTACGTTTTTGTTTTGTTTTTTGTAAACAAGCCTTAATGGTGCAAATATCGCATCAGAGTTGCTGTTTATTTGTTCGTTGATTATCCTCCCATCAAATGTTTTTTTTTTTTTAAATGATAACTTGGAACTGCGTATCGAGCACATTGTAGCAAACACGACGGAACTCATCCATAAACTGGCAAACGTAAAAATTACACAGCAAAACAGGCTGGTGTCTTTTGATATTAAGGACTTATACCCATCGATCCCTCAAACAGAAACAATAGCTATGGTCCCGGAATGGGAAATCCAACCTCGGCCATCCTCATGGAGGTATTTATGCAAGAACTGGAAGGACAGTATATGGAAGAACTAAAAGCCGAGTTAGGCGTAGTATTCTACGCAAGGTACGTGGATGACATTATCTGCATGATCACCAAGGACAATGAAGAGCTGATACTGGAATACGTGAACAAATAACATGGATGTATAATGTTTACGATGGAAAGGGAAAAGAAGGGAACAAAAAATTACTTGGATCTGACGATTAAGATAGACAAAATTGCCCAAAAACTTGACTACGAAATTTACAGAAAACCGACAGCTACAGACTCCATAATACATAACACATCAAATCATCCTCAAGAACACAAATACGCCGCTAAAAGACAACTAACATTCAGACTTGAACGAATACCTCTATCGCGAGAGGCATACGGAAAGAAACTAAACACAATATACAACATAGCAACAAACAACGGATATAAAAAGGAGATCGTGGATAAATTCAGAAAAATGTATGCAATTCAAAAAAGGAGCGACAAAGAGCTAGACGAAAAAACATAGACAGTAATGACTTATACAAATTTCAAATTTTTTCGGAAAGTATAATATCCACACGGCGTTCAAAACTGCAAACAACCTGGGAAGGATACTTAAACGCAGCACGAATGAATAAGACCCATTGAACAAACAAGGCGTGTATAAACTGACCTGTGAGTGTCAATATAGCTATATAGGACAAACAGGACGCAAAGTAAGAACAAGATTCCGTGAACACATAAGGGACTACAACAAAAGGATACAAAAACCCACGGCAATACCTGAATCTAATTTTGCAAACCATTTGGTAAACGCAAAATGTTCACCCGCAAACATAAAGAAAACCGTGAAGGTACTGCACGTACAACAAAAAGGACGGCGCCTAAATGCTCTTGAAAACATGGACATATATACACAAAAAACATTTGATGGGAGGATAATAAACGAACAAATAAACAGCAACTCTGATGCGATATTTGCACCATTAAGGCTTGTTTACAAAAAACAAAACAAAAACGTAGGTAAAATGACAGATACCAACATACAAAACAAACCTGCAATACCTAAACGGACTAAAATTACTGACTATATACCTGTTCTTACCGCAAAGACAGTTTCGAGATAAAAAAAAATACCCCTTTTGGACTCTAACCCCGCGGACTTTAGGTACCTATACTCAGGACACTTAACATTTGTTAACATTTACGATTATGCACCAATACCGGCTTGACCAAAAAAAACTAAATAAATACGGAACAACAGACATAAACTGAACAGAACGAAAATTGACACTGAAGATGGCACAACGCCGAAACCGGGTTGTCTCCAAACCGAACTTGACAAGGGATGACGGAAAATCGTCTAAAAAAATATCGACGATAAACTTTACCGCAGAGGAAAATGATTTTAGATACATATGTACATATGTATGCAGTATCGGACATATCATTTGCAACAAAATTTTAAATGACATACAGTGTTGTGCATATAAAAAACCACCGGCATTCAAAATTATATAGCGTAGCATTACTTATTTATTTTTTTAGAATTTTTCAATTAAAATTAAGTCCATTCTCTATCATAAACCATAAAAATTAAAGTTTTAAACTTTGTAGAAAATTAAAAAAAAATTCAACACACTTGTATATAGAAAAAAGCTTTTCTCAGAAGTGTTAAATTTTTTTAAGTATGCAGTTTTATAGCCCAATAAATTTTAGTATTTACCGTTGATTTCGAATGTGTTGATTTCGAGTGTTGAGGATTTTCTTCCATATAAAATAAGATTTTGATGTACGAGTTTTTTTTTCCATCATTATAATTTATGTAAGTCTAATTTTATTCATACAAATTTTAAATCACTATTGTTGTTCATAAAATAGCAATTAATTAGAAGCGAAAAAACACGTAAAACTGTTTTGTCAAAAAATATAACTTTATATTTAATAAATTTTTCTTTCGATGGTCACTCGCTGTCGTTAAGAGTGTAGCGGTTTGTGCTATAACTCGCTCTGCCGCTCAGTGCGGGGATATAATCTCTGCCACTTACTTATTTAAGTAGATAATATCCGGGTATGTTAACATATACAGTATGTACATACTTGTGATCTGAAAAAAAGTTTATTAGAATAATGTTTTATTTCACACCTATTGCGAAGGTAAATTTAATAAAAAACATTTTTTTACTGAATTTTAAAATGTTACTTTACCATTACTCATTATGAAAATTAAAAATAAGCATACATAGGAGTTTAAAATGACTACAAATGTGCGTTCTCCTAAGGGGTGAAACGCCATTGGAAGTAGGATACTTTAACGCGCACCACGATCTTTGGTATTTAAGCAGAGCAGATAAACTATTCGACATCAAGCAAAATGAACGAATACGCTCCTAAAATGGTTACGCCCAGCTGCAGCAGCTTACCTCATCTCACAATAGCTAGGACAGGTATTATAAATATCATAATGTGGCTATCTATGCTATCGCTTGCATCAGGCCACCTACCCATAATCTTCACGATGGACAGACCTGTGGACTATGTGTCCGCGGACCGCCGTGCCTTCGTGAACTTTAACAAAACTGACTGGGCGAGGTTCGCGGCACAAGCGGGACAAGTGGGAGAAGCATCTGTAATCCTGTAACCTAGGGACGGGAGTACCGGTGAGACGCGACGGCCGAGTAAACTTGCACCAGCATCGATAGGCTAGCGGGCTCCCAGTAAAATACCACAATTTTATGCTTTAAGCAGTTTCTGTTTTGGTTTGTCACCACTCGGAGCCTTAAAAGTGCAACCACTACCTGTGGAATCAGAATAACTGCCTCGAGAGTCCTGCGTTACCCTGACCCTATTAAGATCTAGGTTTTATAATAGGCTTAACTCCTACCTATACAGAATTAACTCGACAGCCGAACCACCCTGTTAAAACTGCCGGTTTCCTGGTCCTCCCGGCAGATGAGCTTGCCGTTTACGACTAACAACAACATCGATTTTACGAGCGGTTTGCGGTCCTGTTAAAAATTACTTTTTAAAAGTAGTTATAATAAAATTTCATATGGATCGCCAGTTAAATTAAATATACATACATATGTATGTATGTATGTTATCGGTAAAATTTGGATATTATTTTTTTGTTTGTGTTGGGCAAATATTATTATTTGACTTTTAGCTACTTTACCTGTATATGCACATACCAACAAACATATGTACATACATACATATCTACAATAGCCAGTTAGTGGTCTTATCATTTCTAGCGTTTTTTAAGTTGAATATTGTAGGTATGTACATATGTATGTATGTAACTTATCAGTAAAAATGGCCTACCAAATTTTTCATTATCTATGAAATATTTTTATACCCGAGCGCACTTTGCACAAGTGTATGAAGATATAGTATAATTCAACTTTGTACGCACAACGGTTGTTTATAACGGTCAAAGGAATTTAGATATATGTAAGTATGTAAGTATGTATAAAGGGTTTTGTATGTATGCATACGTATACCAAAATAATCAGAAAATAAATGAGAAACCGATCGAGACATGGAAAACACTGCCTATTGATGGAAAATTCAATATTTTTTTTCTTTTTATAGGTAAAGAAACGTCAGCAGCGTGTTCTTATGATCCTTGATAGCAAGAATATCAAGTACGACCTTATCGATATCACAGAGCCCGGAAAAGAGGGCGAAAAGGAATTAATGCAGACCAAGTCAACCAGCAATGGAGCGACAGTTGGCGATACCGAGCCCCGCCATCCACTACCACCGCAAATATTCAACGAAGAAGAATATTGCGGTGATTACAATGCGTTCGACTTGGCCAATGAGATAGATACATTGGATCAATTCTTGAAGTTGGCTCCAGCCGATACAACAGCTGTTTCCAGTGCACAGCTAGAGTTGAAACAGGAAAACGGCGAAGCTAAAGATACAGCAAAAACAGATGATGACGAAAATAAGGAAAACAAAGAGACTGCTGACGAAAAGAAAGAGGGTGAGGAGGATGGTAAAGCGACTGACGGCAATGGGACAGCTACCGACGGTGCTGAGTCCGCAAATGGCGGGGGCGAGAACGCGAATGCTGAGGTTTGAACTGTCAATTTTTATGTTTACAGCAAATGCAAACTTATATTTAAAAAAAAAAAGCGCGTAACTACATACATTTATGCAAATTCGTAGCGTAGTAACTTTAACAAAAAAGTTTGTCTGTTTTCACTTATTCTTACTTTTTTACTTAATTTTTATTGATTTCGATCTTTATGTAATCGGCTTTAATTTTTTTTATGGTGCGCCAACAACAGCAAACGAAAGCAATTAAAAAATCAAGCATTGCTATCTAACCAGTGTGCAAAATAATATTCTATAACATGACATTTACATACAATACATATTTTCAAGCAAGGCAAATTGATGTAAGGTGGTAGCGGTTCTAAAAATGCAACCCTTTGGTGGGTTATTGTCAAATTTTACCTCCTTTGTAATTAACTTTCGCGAAATAATTTGTACACTGTTAGAGTCATCGCAAAAAGTTATAGTGAACCATATCTTGAAATTTCCTGTTGTTAAAGGGAACAATTTATTATTTGCAACTAAACAATTGATCTTGACAACCAACCACCAATCAGCTGATTGATTAACACCACCTTTTATGAATTCGCCTTGTTTTCACCTATGCATATTTATTGTTTAAAATTTTAAGTTGATAATTTTAGTTGCATTCTTAATTTTTTTTTTTGTATTTTGGTAAGCATTTCTGTGCTTATAAAAGTGACATGTTTTTTAAGATGTTCGATTAAATAAAAAGAAGTTCGGGCTATTTTGTTTAAAAAATATTTTAGCTTCCTTTTTGCCAGAAAATTAACAAAATGAAGTAAACTGAATTTAATAAACTAAATTTGTATGGACCATAAATAACAAGAAACTATTCTGAGATTTGCTTCTCTTAGGTCCAACCAATATATTAGAGTAGCGTGCTTTGAATTGAAACTTACACATTAATGTGCGAATCAATAATTTCAAATAAATAAATGTTCATATCTTGCGCCGTATTTTAATATTATTTTGTTCATATAACCTATAAAATGGAAATATTTAGTGATTTTCACATTTCACGGTCTTAATAATTGTTTTGTTTACATAACCTAAAAAAGGAGATATTTCGTGATGTTATGGCGATTTAAAAGGCATCTTACACTTTTGTTAACGAATATTCGTAAGGCGGCACTTGTTTTTATACAAGAGGCATACAATTTTCAATATGTAATTAAAAATAGTTTTGTACGTATGCATTCATATACATAATACTTAATTATTTAATTCATGAATGAATAGTACATATGTATGTAAATGATTTAACAACTATCCTTATCTAGGTAAAATATTACATTTTTAAATAAGGCCTCAAAAAAATTGAATTATTAGTTCCGATGCAACAAAATCTGGCCTTAGCGCAGTACTCAGAATAAACAAAGGTTTATTCACAGACAGGGTAATGCCATAAAAATACATTCATAATTGAAATATGTCACAAAAACCCGAACACCAGAACAAATTTCAAATTCAGCAGCTCCAACAAAAAAAAAAAACAAAGATTTCTACTTTGAATTTAGTGGTATTAACGAAAGTATTTCCACTTTAAAATAACTTAAGTCATTTATTTCAAATAAACACTCAAATCATCAATGTACATTATGTATTAATTCTTATCACGCAGTTGGTAATTTTTAAAACGTATGCCTGATTGGTTAAAGAAAGATTAACATTAATATATGCATATGTATATTAAGAGCAAATATAAAAGACAAATTAAAAGATCAATGAATGTATGGTTATAATGTAGTATATGATTGAAATACGAGTATAAATACATTCTTATAATTCTAGAAAAAAAAGCGTTTGCTTGTTGACTCAATTTTTTAGGGAATAAAATTTGGTATTGAAAATCGACCTTTAGCTGAAAAAAATTTAGAATTTCAGCCATTGACTTCGGAAAAGCAAAAGGTTCTAAGTAATCGATTGCTTAATAGCGGTGAATGTACTTCCTCTACCCACAGAAGGGTTACCACCTTTGCTAAAACTTCTTTATTTATAAATTTGGAAAACACGTTCGCTCGAAAAAATAAACTCGATGATTTATAAGCAGTAACTCCCCTGAAGTTGTAAATTTTCAACAGAATTTACCCAAAAAGCATTGTAGTAAGTAAAGGAGCAATTATCCGTATAATGTTTGCTATTAAAAACTGATAAAGTGTTAAATTATTGAAAATATCTGTGCCGCTCAATTAAAGTTGCCTTAGTGGTTTTTTTAGGGTTAATCTTCGGATTAAAAAATATCAGTTTCTATATAAAAAATATTGTTTAGGAACCCAAAGAAATAAAGCTTCAAACTGAAAATAGCTTAACTCTAGATAGGCGACTTTAATTAAACGGCACGTATTATTCGAAATATAAATTTTCTAAGGAACGTTTTTTATTTGCATGTGACTTATTCGTTGAATTTGGATAAAAATTACCGGTGTTCTCACAAAAAACGTTCCGAATTTATGCGTATTTTTTCCCCGAAACCTTTGTTAAAAAAATAAAATAAAGGAGTACTTTTTATAAACGAAACAATTATAACAACAACTGGAAGTTTGAATTTTTTCGAAATGTGTTTTTGTTTCCAAAATAGGGAATTTCAAATTTTAATGTTTCACCTGCATGAAATCAGCTGTGAGTCACTGTATGTGTATGTATGTACGAGTATGTAGGTATTAAAATTTTATTTCTAGATACTTAATTATCTACTACGGCAGTTTTTAAGGAAATTTCTTTAAAGTGTGGTATAATTGAAATTATAATACTGTTTTCAATTATCGACTATGCGAAGATGTGTACTTCTTTAGTCTACTAGCTTTTCTTTAAAAAAAAAAACGCTGGAAGTCTGCTTTTGCATCAAAGAGCTTTAATTAATACCTCAAAGCATTGGCATTACTGAAATAATTAATATAAATTGGCTGATTATTATCACTCAGCCAATGCTGAATGTATTAGCACGTAAAGGGTGTTTTTTTAGACTTGTGGTTTTCAATGAGGCACTCCTTCTTTCGGAGTTGGTCTTTTTTACAGCTGTTACTTGTATTATACTCAGTTTGGTTTATTGCTGATATACGGCCCCAATTGCTGGAAAAAGTGGTCGAAAATTGGGCCTCTCGGCTGAAATTTATTCGAGCCAACCTCGGCGGTCACTTGCCCGAAATTATTTTTAAAACATAATGGCAAACCCTTATCTTTATAATAAAGCTAAATTCTTGGCCATAACATTAAATTATATGCGTTTTATTTCTTCTTAAAACCCACATGTCTGAAAAAAAACACCCTGTACCTTGTACATATGTATGTTGTACACATAAATATTTAAATTCTACTGATGAATGCATGAAATAATTTTTTTGTGTGTGCTATGGCGTGAGCGCTGTAACAGTTATTAAAAAAGTCCGCTTTTGAGTTTTTGCGTTGTTATATAAAAATAAGAATAAAATAAATATATATTGCGGTCGAAATACAGAAAGGAGATGAAAAGGATACAGAAACTGTCGGAAATGATTTAGAGAACAGAAAGGAAGAAGGTAATCCGTAACTTTAAAAAAATATATATTTTTAAAATTAATTAATACATATTTTTAATATAAAGAAGATGCGAAAGAAAGCAATGATGAACAGTTAAATGCTAGTGATGAAGCGACAGAAAAGAAGGAAAACAAGAAGGATATCAGCGAGGTTTGTATTTACATGTAAGGGAGTTTTCCACTTTTTTTGCTCCGGCGCATTAGTGGACTATATATGTATGTATGTATATCCAT
This sequence comes from Philophylla caesio, assembly GCA_963971545.1. Lineage (NCBI taxonomy): Eukaryota > Metazoa > Arthropoda > Insecta > Diptera > Tephritidae > Philophylla > Philophylla caesio. Next base: position 95,519,929 of record OZ020608.1, on the reverse strand, counting down.
ACATATGTACAAATATAAATACATATCTACATTTTGGATATGTTGTTTAGGGCATTTTACTGAACCGATTAGCACGTTTTCTAACGAAGTAAGATTTTAAGGAATTATCACAATTGAACCATGCCATTTTGACTACACTTAATATATATTTTAGAAATCATGTTAGAATTTGTCTTTCTTTAATTAAAAACGTAAACAACACCAGTTATTTATTCAGAGACGATTTTCTCAAAAACGATGAAAGACGGGGATGTTGTTTACAAACTCAGAAAATAATTTTTGATAAGAATTTGCATTAATAATGTATGCATAGGTATGTATGAATATCGCAAACTAAATATAAAAGAGTCAGAAGTTAAAAATCAGGCATGGTTGTAATATAGATAATAAGATAACCTTAACAAAGGAAAATTTTCCAATAATTGGGGATATGTTTTATAACTTAATTTATGCTAAATATCGACTTAAAAAATTTTCGATTCGATTCTTACCTAAAGATTACGAAATTATAGGTACATATTTATGTAAGCACATACATACATATATGCATGATAATTATACATATATATATATACATAACTATCGTTCCGAACCTAATCGTAACTTCTCTAAATGTATAACTAAATCTGTATATATATTTTCCCCTACATTTCCATAAATGCTTGTCCATCACACAATAAACTCGACCGACCATATAACAAATTCATTAAAGTTAGACGGAAGAAGCGGCAAAAAAATCTGATGTAGAAGAATACAATGCAAATGCAGATACGAAAAAAGATTCCGAAGAGAACACAGACACGGAAGAAGTGAAAGGTAGGACAATAATGATTTCCTGAATTACGGTCAAAAACAAATCCACATAAAATTATCGGATTATAAATGCATGTAGATAAATCCGATGAGAATTCTGAAGATAAAATAACTAAAGAATTCGAAAAAGATGATGAATCAGCGAGTGAGGATGTAAAGGAAGACAATGAAACGGAAGGAAACATTACAAAACCTGGTATTGAAGATATTACCATCGGAAAGGAGGAAAGCGATGAGACTGCGGAAGTAAAAAAGGCTGAGGATGTTTCAGTGCAAAAGGAGAAAGTGGAGAACGAAAAGGAGGAGACAATCCTTAATGAAGAGAAGCCAGAACCAGCTAGCCAGGAATCAGAAGGAGCGCTGCCTACTGAACCAGAAGAAGAAACGACTGCAGATGAAAATAATGCGAAACATGAAAATGTAACTTTGAATGAAGCTGTCGTAGATGAAGACAATGAAGATAAGAAAGATGAAAGCGACGAAACAGAAAGCAGAGACGGAGATGTCAATAATGTTGAAGAAGAAAAACAGGAGGAAACAGTAAATATTGATGATAATGCTGAAAAGAAAAATGAAAGTACAGACATGGAGAATAGTGAAACGCAAAATGAAAGTAATGATAACACAGAAAATCGAGATAATAAACAAACTGCGGAAGACGAGAAGGAAGACAAAAAAACAGACTTGGCGGAAAATGACAAAGCTACTGAAAAGGAATCGGAAGCGACCGTGGATGACGAAAAGGGAGAGAGTACGAGCGAAGAGAATGAAGACAAAGAATAGAATGAACAAAATGTTTAAATAAGAAAAATTGTTACCCAGCATCGCCTCGTCATCTTCATATTTTTATTCATTTCCAATAATTTCAGATATATCCCTTCGATACAGTCTATTAATGGTTATTAGCTTTACCTGGCTTGAGTGCCGCGAGCCTAAACATTCACTGCCTAACGTAATTTGTAAAACTTACTTTTTTATTACTCACTTTAAAATCATAAACACCTTAATGTTCACATATTTTTCATTTCTTATGTAGCTTGAATTGACGTCGATCACCGAAAAAATGGATGGGCAATTTAGAACTGATTCAGACATTATCGTCAATTCTTAGGCGATAGGCGAAGTTAGAAGTGTATAAACGTAAATATGCTTACCGATCGATCCACAATTACATATTCAGCAATAAACAATTGAAAAACCTTTGTATTGCTTTTTGTGTTTTTTTTTTGTTTTTTAATTTTAATGTTTTCTTGTATTTATTATTTCATTTGTTTTTGGTTTTACACTAATGACGACCATCATCACCGGCAAAAATCTAATATTAAACAAGAATGTATTTTCATTCATTTGTAATAAATTTTTAATAATTTATATTATTAAACACCTTAAAAATTTACTCTCATTGTGTTGGATTTTTAATTGTATAGTTGGTTTTAAAAAGTAATACAAAATTAGCAAAAATGCGTTACGTTTTCAAAGAGAAAATTATAGTCTGTTACAATTTATTTGTATCCATGAACCAATCCCTAGCAGAGCTGGTTTATGCATATGTATGTATGTATCTACATATTTATGAATTTTTGCTAAAATCATAGAAATCGTAAGCTCTTAAAAATTTATTCTTAATCATAGTTTGTGTTAGTTCGAAGAAATCACACCCACGGTTTCGCCAATTTCATATTTCCAATTAATTCGAAACATGTAGGGATGTGAGAATATTAAAAACCAATAATATAATATAAAAAACACGAACTAAAGCGTTGTAACATCTTCATACAATCCTAATATAACATACGCTAGCATTTCAATGTTTCTAGTCGGTACCCTCGTCCTCAGAGCTATCAGTCGTAAAATCGCTAGAGTTATCGTGCTGTTCCTGATTTTCGGGTTCCGATTCACTAATATCCCATTGTGGGTGATCGGTAGGTGGGACGGGCGCTTTCTTAACGTCCAATTTCAACTCCTGTTGCTGATCCATGCCAAGATAAGAGTCTAAAGAAAATTTTAACGTTTTAAAAGTAAATTATCTTTTTCAAATTCTATATGCACACAGTTTCCGTCTTACCCGATCTTAAACAAACTGTAAAAGTATACAGACCCGGCCAACGTGGTGCTGTAAACTTCAACTGTATTTCCTCTTTATCCACAAGACTAGTGACATGGTAGGGCGCCGTAAGCAGTGAACGTGATTTACGATCGCAGATATATGTCCACCAGTATTCTTGTTTTTCTTCTGGGAAGTAGGGACAGTGCACTGTATGAGATATGCGGGATTTACCTTCGAGTTTTTCGCGCTTATTCAGCTTGGCTTGGAGTCTTTCCCAAGCCTCATCGTCATCATCATCATCATGTGCCTCGCTTTTATTATTTTGCGGTTTATCGCTGTCGGACTCGTCGCCAGACAAATCCTTCTCCTCTACATCGCTTCCATCTGCATCCGAATCAGAGTCTTCGTTTTGCTCTTGCACCTCTGAATTCACCGAGGAGTTAGAAACAGCTGTTTTACTCTGCTGCACAGCATTTGTGGGTGGTGCTTTGCGCTTTTGATTGTTCGCCGATTTCTTACCACCCTTTCCACCTTTTCCTTTGCGTTGCTTTCCCCAAGCAGATGGTTTCTTAGTGGGCGCTGTAGTAGCAACTGCTGTAGCCTCTTCGTCATCGCCGCCAGCCTGTGCGTCTTCGTCGTCCCTATTGGAGATGGTGAAAATTTATGTTTTTTGAAAATGCCATTGCATGTTTATAAGAGGCCTACGTCAGAAGAAATTTTGTTTTAAAGTAAACTAAGGAAAAACTGAATAATGCAACGACGGAACAATAACAATTATTTGAACGAACAACGAAAATGTATTCTTCGTCCAAAACCTATATTTACTATCTTTTTTAAATAATAATTCGTTCAAAAATTTCCATCCCAAAGGTAACCGCGTCGTAAAGAGAATATAATATACTCTGAAAAATTTAATATCGATATGAGAACAGTCCTCGAAAAACTTGGGAGTTAACCCATATTAAATATTTAAAAATATTTTGCATACTTCTTACTCTGAACTCGTTTGTGGATGGTCAGTCTCTTAACTACGATTAGCAAAATCAGCTGGTAAAAACAATTTTTTTTCTCAAAACAAAGGCACTGAACACGTATGCACACACAAAAATAATAAAATAAGATGCACTTACTTGATGCCTTGCTTTTCTGGCACTTTAGCGTCGCCAAATAGAGTTTTCATGTCTTTACGTACCAACGTTACAGTTACAGTCACTATGGCGCCGGCCGTTACGACATTTGTATTTTCATCATCAATAACTGAAAATTATAATTGCATTTTAACGTTTAATTAAAAAAGGCTTTGCATTTTAGAAATTTAGTTTACTTACCTTCACAACGAATAGAGAAATCAATCAGTGGCAATTTCCCTAACACTTTCAATACATTTTCATATTCAAAGTCCGAAAGGCTTTTCAATAGCTGTCTACTTTCGTCGGATTTCAGTTGAGCGAATTGTTGTAAATTTTTAATGTGCCGCTTTTTATTTATATAATATAAATGCTGATCTTCTGTGAGATGAGGTAATTGGAGTAAAGGTGATTTATATTCCCATAGTCCTTGTATAATCATGGGCGACAGTTTCATGCAATTTTCTATGGTCTCAATGCTAGGAAGACGTGGGACACGTCTCGCATATGCCAACATTACCAATTGATGAACACAGGAAACCATTTCCTGTATAAGGTATGGACATTTTTTTATAACGTATTGCCGATCTTTCTCTAATGTATCAGCATTGAGTGGAATGCGTGAGAGGTGGGCGTGTAATAAGGCTCGGGCTTTGATTGAATACATGCGGCATAGAGGATGTTCCTTGCACTTCTCATTCAGATTAGGCAGCTGTCGTATTAGCTTAGTTTGAAAAATAATAAATGAAAAAAAATTCATGTTGTAAATATAATGAAACGATTGGGTAAAAATGCAAGGTGTTTCTTACTAAGGGTACTTCTTCGTTGTCGGATTGGCGTTCGACCACTTGCGAGTTGTGTCGCTTGTCAAACTCTAAGCTGGCAGCTAAAATCATAAGTGCTCGCTTTAGCAACATATGTGGTGTTTTATGTATGAAATAGAAATACATTTGCGAGGTATCTAAAAGCACTTTGTCGCCAGAAAAGCGTATGGATCGATACCACCACATGCCCACGACAGAGGGCAGTGCCACCATAAAGATCAAACCATATAAACCTAGTACCCAAACCGAATTTTCTTTTTCGACGATCCATGAAGGCAGCGCTATACCAAATGACATGGCACCTGGCCCATCTGGGTTACCGTATTTTTCATAATTTTGTTTTGCTGTTTCGTCCGTAAGCGCCTGATAGGCTTTGCGCAGCATCATAAAAGATTTCTCATCACCAGTTGGTTTATCTGGATGCAGTACCCGTGACAAATCGCGGTAAGTTTTTTTAATTTCTTCAATAGATGCTGTTGGTGGTAATTGTAGAATTTCGAACGGATCAAAACTGGCCATTTCATAATCGAATTGTGATACGCGATAAGCCAGCAATAAGAGCAGTGCCCATCCAAAGACTATACACAGTTTAATAAGGAATGATTTTAGCAAACGGTATGGCTCTGCTGACGCCAAAATGGCTTTCTTTTTTATGCAATCCGAACATTGACATTCTTCTTGAAGTTTATTAGGATCTGTAAGAAAATACGTAAACAATATTAAGCCATACATAAGTTTATATGTAGGTATGCATGTACATATGTATGTATGTATGTATGTAGTTGACGTTATGCATATTTATGGGGACCCTAACTTAATCTATAATTCAAAGGAAATTCATATTCAAAAGTTGATTAGACTTAATTCGCTTGCCTAATCATTATGCTAAGAAATTATTTATCTGGAAAAATAATTAGTCACATATACAATTCTTCACTATTCTTTATTTTAATACATCATATAACGACAAATAATAGTTAATAATACTACTAACTATTTAAAATAATTTTGAACCCAAAGGAATTCGGACGATCTGTTCTACCCAAGGCACAATGCCTTATGTGCTATTGGTGTACATATGTGTGTATATACGACGGTTAAAAAATTATGGCAGCGAGATACATACAATTTACGATTTATTCTAACAAAATTAGTTTTTTAACAAATAATCTTTCAAGGGCTAAACGTACACGCGTACGGAACATGGAGAGAATAATAATTATACCACGTACTTCATTAGCCCCGCAGTCACCCTACAATCTATTACAATAGTCAGCTTGGAGCAATCAGTCACTCGTGAAGTCGGGTTTTTCTTCTTAGATTACACAGAGAAGCGTTAACATTCTCTGTTGCTATCGTATCGTATTTACATATGTTGTGCAAATATGCACCGCTTTCACCAAGGCCTAACTTTTCACGCTTCTTAATAGAACGTGTCAGTTATTGCTACGAATTTCCTCTAAGCTTTACACATCTTAGTTGTTGAACTACTTGCACAACTTCTGCTTCGCAAAAAGGAGACACCAAAGGGGAGAGATTCAATGGAAACAATTAATCACTACTACTCACCTTCTTTCTTTTTACGTGGCCAATAATATATAGTAGTTGGAACAAGTATTAAAGCCAGGAAAGATAAAAGGAAGTAATAAAATGTTCCACCGCTTTCATCGTACTGAAATTTTTGCCCTGCCATGTTGACTTAATTCTTTCTCTCGTTTTATAACAAATATTTGCTAATTCCTTTGTAGTTTTGCGACACACGAACTCACTATCCTTCCTTCAAATGGGACAATATTTTTACTTTAATATTTCTTAAATTTTTTAGTCAAAATTAAAAAGAAAGTGAAATGTTTCTGCGTCGCGAACAAAACACCATCCATCATTTCGTTGACACGTCTCTGCCATCTGACAGCAGCGAATTCGCCGCACTAGTGTTGAAGATCGATTTAAAACATTAAAATATGAAATTGCTTCAAAAATAAAACATTTTTAAAAGTTCAGTTTCGTGTGATCAAAGGTCAAAGAAGTTATTGCATTTCGAAAATATATAGCTGGCCGCATCATTTAGAAATCGCCGCTAGAAAAGGCAAATTTTTGACACTTTCGTGTTATCACTTAACACTTAATAATTATTTATTGGTGTTCTTAATTTTTCTTTGAATGTTAAGATTTAGGACCTAAACGCACTGCGAATAAAATGCTTCAAAACATATTTGACTTCTGCAACTATTGGTGGTTTCGATATCTCATGCTCACTGAGCTGTATATACATATGTAAGTATTAGTTCACTTGACAGTTGTAACCTTTATACATAGGTTTAAATAACTTATATCTTTGAATATATCTTGTTATGCATTATACAATTTAAATGATGCGAATATGCAAAATTACAAACTAATGTGGACACATATTCTGTTATACGAGTTCATAGTAGTACCTATACACTTTACCTTCATTCGTATTTTTATTCCCACCATCTTTATTTAAACTCCATTATAAAATACATTATTAAATAAATAAAAATTATTTCCATAATTTTGTATTTTATTATTTCGTGCAAATTCTAATGCAGTTATTTACATGTGTATGTACATACATATTTTTATTAAGTCTGTATTTAAGACGATTTAGAAGCATTACTTCTGGCAGATACATACTATGTCTTCTCAACCTTTTTCTCAATAAAACTTTCGTGTCTTTCCTTTAGCACAGAAATATTCGAATTAAAATCAGATTTCAGACACTGTACGCTCAACTTGTCACCGCTTACTCTTAAATTATAGTAATCCATCATTTAAAATTATTTTCTCTCAGTATTTTTGAAGTCATAAAGTAACACAATTTTATTAAAATATGATTGGATTTATATTTCTCTGTTTGACTAAGAAACGATAAGAGATATTTATTTTACATTACCCAAACTGCATAATCAGATTATATACATATATAATTTTGGCGCTTACACTATATACATAGCTCAGTGTTTGGCCGAGCTTCTCCTACCATTTGTGGTGTGCGTCTTTATATTTTACCACAAATGGATGGAGGGGACCTACAGTTTTGTGCAGACTCCGAACGGCAGATGTATTTAATGAGAAGCTTTTTCATGGCAGAAATACCCTCGGAGGTTTGCCAATGCCTGCCGAGGGGTGGCAGCTATTAGAAAAAAACTTTTCTGATTTAGATTTTACTTGCCATGACAGATTTGAACCTCGAACTGACCGGCATATCAAGTTATAGCACGCACCGCTACCAACTCGACCACAGCGGCCACTATCAGATTACCTGTATAACACTTCCACAACAGTCGGTTCTACGCTACCGAAGTGACTCGGATTTCATCCGACCAAGGACTGTTATTTCGGCGACCTAACCCCACTTAGGCTGCCGGACACCCCCAATCTTATCTCCCCCTGGGTGCAATACCTTGCAGCAGGATTGCTACTCATACTTCTGGCCAGGGCGGGCGTCGAGCCTAACCCTGGCCCAGAAACCTATTTCTGCTGCATCTGCCAGAGAAGGTTCCATCCGAATTCCACGTCGGTGAGGTGTAATTCGTGCAACGGATGGTGCCATCTTAAGGTCTGCTCAGGCCTTAAGAAAACTAGGGAGTGGTCCACATCCTATGTGGGCCAGTGTTGCTCGCGCACTCAAGCGCCCCAAGCCTCCACGGCATCCCCCCTTGCGCCCCCCGCGCCGGTGCCTCAGAGCACCCCCCCTGCCTCCACGGCCCCCCGGAGCTCACAGCAACACCAAACCTCCCCACCGCCCCCTCGCTCCACCACACGTGGGGCCAACCAGAAACTACTGGTTGCCCCCACCATCTGCTGTGTATGCCGGGCCAGAGTGCACCGGAATGCCTGCTCAATCAGGTGTAATGCCTGCCAGGGCTGGTGCCACTTCCGGGCGTGCTCTGGCCTACGCACCACAAGGGACTGGTCCGCGAGCTTTACCGCCTCCTGCTGCCGCAACAACCCCCCGCCAGTGTCGCTCACGACACCGCCCACAACATCCACTGGGCCTTTACCACCACTGCGGGAAGCACAGCCGGGGCAGGCCGGCCCTCGGATCCAGTCCCTCACCCCCCTCAACGCGACAACCTTACCGAGACAGACGAGACTCCTACAGTTCAACTGCAACGGACTCTCGTGCAAGATCTCGGAGGTGGTTGCCTTCATGGCTCGGCACGGACTGTTAATAGCTGCGGTCCAAGAAACGAAGCTACGTCGCAGCTCAACGTTAACGAACTGCGACGGTTACAACGTGCTTCGTAGAGATCGCGAGCGAGATAATGGTGGAGGCCTAGCCTTCATCCTACACAACACCGTCTTATCGATGCAGACATCGACCCAAGGGACAGCACCTTAGAATGTCAAGGGATTGCTGTCCGGTCAGGCGATGTCGAGCTCGAAATATTCAACACATATATACCCCCTGTCTCCTGCTGCCCCGCTGGATATCACCCTGACATAGGTGCGCTCCTCAGTGGTGAAAACCGTTTGGTAGTCGGAGACTTTAATGCGCACCACGATCTTTGGTTCTCAAGCCTATCAAATGATCGTAGGGGAAATATTTTGGCAGAGCAGATAGACGATTCGACATTCTGCACCATGAACGACGAAGCCCCCACCAGGATTGTGGGTAGTTGCAGCAGCTCGCCAGATCTAACAATAGCTAGCGCAGGTCTGATAAATAGCATAACGTGGCGACCTATGCTATCGCTTGCATCAGACCACCTACCCATAATCATCTCGATTGACAGACCTGCCAACTATGTTGCCTCAGATCGCCACACCTATGTCAACTTCAAAAAAGCTGACTGGGAGCGGTTTGAGGATTTCACTGAAGACGCCTTCAGTGCTCTCTCAACTCCAACCGACGTTCGCGTAGGTGAGCGCTTGTTCCGCAGGGTGGTGAAGTCCGCTGCAGCCCGTTTCATTCCGGCAGGGAGGATCCCTATGATCCGTCCTGACTTACCGGGTGAAGCGGTGTCTCTAGCGGATGAACGCGACCACCTCCGGCAGGCGGACCCCGGTAATCCCCGTATTAGGCAACTAAACGGGGAGATCCAACGCCTGGTCAACGTTCACAAGCGGAACAAGTGGAGGGAGCACCTGAAGTCCTGCAACCTCGGTGCCGGAGTGGGCAAACTATGGTCGACCGTGAGGTCCCTGTCCAATCCGACGAGGCGTGATGATCGAACAGAAATCTCCTTTGGAGACCACGCCTCGTCGGACCCGAAGCGATGCGCGAACTATTTTAGTCGACAATTCACATTGCATCCTTCGGCCGACAGAACCAAACGGTCAGTCACCAGAAGGCTGCGCAAGTCAACACCAAGCGCACCAATTGTCCTCTCTACCACTGAGGTGAAGGAAGCCATCGGGAAGGCGAAAGCCTCCAAATCCATTGGCCCAGACGGGTTAAGCATGTTGATGCTGAAAAAATTGGGCACCGCGGGAGTAGCATATCTCACCAGGGTCCTCAATCTGTCGCTATCCACCACGGTCATTCCGGATATCTGGAAGACCAGAAGGGTGATACCACTGCTGAAACCAGGGAAACCGGCCGGCCAAGGCGAGTCCTATCGGCCGATCTCCCTGCTTTCTCTAGTGGTCAAGACACTTGAGGCCCTGCTGCTCCCGCATTTCAACCACCATCTCAGCCCGGCGAAGCATCAACACGGCTTCCGGAAAGTGCATAGCACCACAACAGCACTTAACGCTATAAACACCCAGATTAATCGCGGTCTCAACGGCAACCGCCCCTGTGAGAGAACCGTCCTCGTGGCATTGGACTTGTCGAAGGCCTTCGACACAGTCAGCCACTCCATCTTGTTGAAGGACGTGGAGGCCTCACCTCTCCCAGCGGCGTTGAAGCGATGGACCGCGAACTACCTGTGTGGTCGTCAAGCGTCGGTGTGCTACCGTGACTCAGTGTCAAAAGCGAGAAGAATCAAGCAGGGGGTACCACAGGGTGGCGTCCTATCCCCCCTATTATTCAACTTCTATATCTCGCGACTCCCTTCCCCGCCAGAGGGAGTCACACTGGTCTCGTACGCCGATGACTGCACGATAATGGCTACCGGCAATGGAATTGATGGCCTGTGCTCCAAAGTGAACAGCTACCTCCCTGACCTTGCTCACTACTTTACAGGACGGAATCTGACGCTGTCTCCTGCTAAGTCCACGGCGACCCTTTTCACATCTTGGACGAAGGAGGTCGGGCTCACCCTCGACATCCATATCGAGGGGACCCCCATCCCGACGGTTAACCACCCGAAGATCCTGGGAGTCACCCTCGACAGCCTGGTCTCCTTCTCAGCGCATACAACCGCAATAAGGTAAAGAGCCGCAACAAAGTCCTCAAGTCGCTCGCCGGCAGCACTTGGGGCAAAGACAAAGAAACGTTGTTGGCAACATACAAGGCGATTGGCCGGCCGGTTCTAAATTATGCCGCGCCAATTTGGTCGCCTGGAACTAGCAGGACTCAGTGGTCAAGACTGGAGACCTGTCAGAACGCCGCACTCAGGACAGTGACGGGATGTCTCCTGATGACGCCTGTGGATCACCTCTACCATGAGGCTAACGTGCTCCCAGTGCAGGAGCACAACATTATGCTCACAAAGCAGTTTCTGCTGGGATGCCACCGTCCGGGGCACCCCAATAGAGACCTGCTCGCGCTGGAGCCGGCACCCAGGCACATCAGGGGACATCTCTCACAACTGACGGACGAGGTCCAGACATACGTACACCCACCGCTGGACCCAAGGACGTACCGACAGGCTCTGGACAGCATACACAGGGAGTCGGTGTCCAAACACATCGACAGCCGCCCTGTGAGTGCAGTCCTGGGAGTCCAACCACCACCCATTGCAGCTGAGGAGCTCCAGCTGCCTCGTGAGACCCGCGTAACTCTGGCCCAGCTCAGATCTGGATATTGTAGCAGGTTAAACTCCTACTTATCCAGGATCAACCCCGACACCCCCAACACGTGCCCGGCATGTGAAGAGTCTCCGCACGACACCAATCACCTATTCACATGCCCGGCCAAACCTACTCAACTAACACCCCTCTCCCTATGGTCCGACCCTGTTGAAACAGCTCGTTTCCTGGACCTTTCGTTAGTTGAGCTTGACGATAACGATTGAGGGAGTCCGCCAACCCAGTGGGGTGTAGCTAGCCGCTACAACAACAACAACAACAGATTACCTGTAAAGAATTAAAGTAGTTTTTGCTTATTTTAGGTCTGTTCTTGTATTTTGCGGTATGTAATTTAAATTTGTTAAGAAAATTAAGCACACTTTATGGTTCACAGAAAAGTTAATTTCCGATTTTATTACATATTTAAAAAAAAACGTATAAATCTTTACATACACTTAATATTTTCAATTCAAGCTAAATTATGTATAATTTGATTTATTCCATTTTTTCGTCCAAAAGTTTTCCTTCATCGTTATCACAACGTATCAAACATTCCTCATAGTTCCATTTCGGATATACCCGCTTATATAGGTACATAAAAACTGTGTCATAGGAACGGAGCTGCCCATCAAATACACATTTCATGTGCCCATGGGTTCCCAGGGATTCCTTTATATGACCTAACCGTCCACATTTCGTACGTAGTTTGACAGGTTTAAAATAATCAACATCCTCCTTGTTGAAAAACATATAACGAACAATGGCCGATTTGCGGTTAATACGTATTGGATGACCGCTCAACACGAGACGTTTCAGTATAACACGATCGGGATTACATGAAAGTAAACAACCTCGCGCAACTAGTGCTAAAGTTGAATCAGGATTCAATTTGAAAGCCAGTACAGGTGCTGTGGGAAACTGTATTGGCGCATAAAAAGTAGCACAAACAGTTGTGTGTGGGCGGAAGTAACGTTCATACTAAAACATTTTAAAAATATAATAATATTAATAACTATTTATTATAAAATCTATATATTGCGACTTACTTTATGCTTGTCACCATTGGTATGCTGACTGAAAATGGGATTAACGACAAAGCGGCGATATCCACACTGTATGATTAAGGTCTCTTTTGATTTAATTGGTGCCTCTGAATCGGGCAACCTTTTGAGTACGACGTTTACCACAGACATTTGATGTTCGTGCGGTAGTAATCCATAAACGATTAGACCACTTGATTTACGTGCCGATGTATAATCCCGCCACTTTGTGCCGGGAACATTTATAATGTGTATAGTTATATATGCACCGTGCTATATGATTGCAATAATTAGTAATTAATTTATGATTTTAATAAGGAGCCATTTTTGACGCTTACGTGAAACCCAACAACTTCTTTGGCTTCTAAAATGATGCGTCGCTTGGTGCGGTCAAAGTTCTGGAACTGATAGATGCGTGCATAGTCGAAGGGTAAGCTTTCCTTTGCATCCCATGGCGATGTTCTAAAATAATTATATAAATGTTTATAACAACCAACATGTTATGTAGCTACTTCGTATGTTTGATTACCTAAACGACTCAAGGCCACGATATTTTTGAAACCTATCCCTGGCATCAACATCTAAAGGTGTATCAATTTCATCAGGCCATAACTCATCAATGCGGGCTTCTTTAATTTTCTTTATCGATTCGCGCTCTTCCTGAAAATCCATTTGTAGATCGTATTTTTCGTCATTAATCGCCGCGTCTGATACAGATGAGGTTTCCAAGTATTCCTCTGTATCTGAATTGTCTTTATGCACCTCTCCATCGAATGATTGATTTTCACATGACATGAATTCATCGGCACCTTCACTTCCGTCGTCATCCGATTCAACCATGTCACTATCTTCATCAATGTCATCTTCTGCTGTTTCAACAGCCTCGACATCAGGTATCCAAGCTGCTTGGTATTTACTCCATCCTTTTGGTACACGTTTTATTAACTTAGTTTTTTTATTTTCATGTTGCGCTGCTTTGATTTCCTCTTCAGTAGGCCAAGTCTGCTCTGCATCCATTTCGTCAGGTATATTTTCGCACTGTAAAGAGGTTTGTTTCAGTGGATCTGCGAAATTGACAACGGGTTTTGGCTGCGACTCTGGCCTTTTATCTAATTTATAGTTATCAAATGCCGTATTTATTTGTTGCATTTGAAAATCTCCCAAGCCGGGTATATGCACTAGTGAGTTTTCGCTTAGTGGTACACCACGTAAAAATCCTGTTACTTTTAAAGTGATTTTGCCTTCAAGCTCATTTGTTTGCGCTTCATATTCAACTTTATCACTAAATAAATGCGGTCGATTGGCTTTATTAGGAAGTAAATTTCTTTTTTGGCCACCAATGCGACGCATAACGTTAAGACCTTCAGCGTTGGTATCTAGCTGCATTATTTTCTCCTTCGGCAGTACTTTTGAAATAAATTTTTGCAAAGACGCTTTTACGTCGTTACGCTTTTTTGGGTTAATCGATTCCAGATCCATTAGTGCTACAATGGGTGTGGGTAAACCTTGAGCTGATATCATATTAAATATTCGGTGGCCCCACCTATCGAATATATCATCCTCTCCCATAGCAGCGGATGTTAAAAGCAAAGTTTGGTCACATACTTTTAAGTAGTCCAATACTTCGACTTCATTGCCTCGTCCAACTGGCGGAATAATAAACGCAAAACGCTGTTTGAAGCGTGGTAGGTTTATGTAGGTAATACCCGTGTCCGTGTGTTGGATAACAGCTTCTTCATCACAACTCTCTAATATGGATAAAGCTGATTTCGCATCGATTTGTTGATGCATTGGCAATATACAAACAAGAAATGGTGGAGAGTTCTGGGTACCCAAGTGTTGTTTTTCTAATCGCGCATCTTCGCGTTTTTTCTTACGAATCTGTACAAGCCAAATTTGGTTATGACGTTTAATAAATATTAATTTGAAATATGTACACACCTGATTCATTTGGTTTCGGCGCTGCTCCCTCCGTTGTTCCTGCTTGTGTTTATGGGACACAGCTTTAAGAGAAACACGACCCTTTAAGGCATTTTCGATAGCGCCTTTTGACCGATGTCGTCCGGTTTTATGAGCTTTATTTGATTGCTTCAATGGCCCAGGCCGGTGGAAAACTTGCGACATTACTTATAATTGCTTTATTATCGTTTTATTTTACATAAATAAACTTTGTTTAATTGGCCCAGTCGCCATGTGTTTTTGAAGGAAAGTAAAAAGCACGGCACGTTCCCTGGAATATATAAATGTCAAATCACTAGCGTGGCCGTATCGTTTTGAAAATAGTTTTTATTGGCTGTAGACAATCAATTGCACATGTTATGCGGCGTTTATGATGAACGATATATGCGTATTTAGATTTTAATGTGAGTCATAATAGGGGTATTCATCTAAACGCGCAAATGCCTCGCAACCGCACAACAACATTTTTATTATTGAATGAAAAACAGGTTTATTTACGAGGTTTACGCAATTACGAAGCATTAGCGCGTTTGGATGAATACCCATAATGTATTTACCCTTACTTGCGATCTTCACCTGCTTTCAACGCTCGCTTACTTCTGAAAGCAAGCGACATGTCGCACGTGAAGACCGCAAAAAGTTGAAAGTATGCTTCGTCTAGCAAACCGATCGGTAAGCGAGCGGTCGCTTGCTTTCAGCTGTCATTTTTGTAGTTTGACAGCCATTTTCGCATTTCGTAGCATCTTTCATTGTGGCAACATCGTTTATCATAGGCTCTTCGAGCACAAAAAAGCCTTTTAACCCTAGAGAGATAATCTGCGTAAAATAGACGCATGCCGTTTCGAAATATTGCTCTTTCTTTTTAAATAGCGCGAATCTGTCGCTGTGCGTTTCGGACATCTCAGTTGCTGCGCAGACCTTTCGTGAGGCACATGTGTCGCTGTGGTAAGTATTAGCAATTTCGAAATATAACGACTGTGTTAGTCAAAATGACGCATGATTATCTTTTAAAGGACTTTAAAAAATTTTACTTATTGGAGTTTTCGTGTTGTATTTCGTGGGTGTCTACCACTTATTTTAAATATAGTTTTAAACTTGTTGATGTCTTGATTGAAAACACAAAATGGCGCGTCGGAAGTTTGACGAAGAGCGTATCTTGGCCGCGGAAAGTGTTGAGAGAGAACTACTGCCGATATCTAATGAAGATGAACCCATACACGAAGAAGTTATTAAACAACCAGCTTCCTCAACTGCTTTTCAACGAATAATTACTATGCCGCAGAGGACTAGTAGAGGAAAGAATAAGCATTGCTGGTCGCCTTCGAAACCATCTAGGCGTAGCCAAGCGTCAGCATTGAATATTATTAGATTGCAAATATATACTGCCATAATGTCACTTGCAAAGGAAATAAGGTCTTAAGTCGCAAAAATTTTATGAAAAACCTTAGCATGGCACTAACATCGCCATTTATGAAGAAGAGATTAGAAACACCTACTTTGAAGAGATATTTGCGGGAAAATATATCTTACATTTTGGCAAAGGATACTGCGCATTCATCAGAACCGGAACCAAAAAAACGTACTTACTGCGCATATTGCCCTTCTAAAATAAGGCGAAAGGCAAGTGCATTTTGCAATAAATGCAAAAAAGTTATTTGCCGTGAGCATAACATTGATATGTGCCAAACCTGTATTTGACTGATTTTTATAAAACTATGTATTTTTATTCTATGTGAAATTTCTTGTTTATTTAGCATCTAAGATAAAATCGCTAATAACTAGCAAAAAATAAGTGATAAGTGCCTAAAGAAACATGATTCCTAAGTTTTGTTGATTTCTGAAAAAGTTAATTTTTTTTTGTTTTTTTTGTATAATAAATAAATATAAACATACTTTAAATTCTGGTATTTTTATTTCATTTGTATTTAAAAATACTATCCTTTTCAGTTTATTCTAAATTAAGGACTACAACACGACAATATAGCTGGTTAAATTTCCTGCGTCAATTTTACGCATGATTATCTTTTACGTATGTATGCCAGAATATGATTATCTCTCTAGGGTTAATAATATATATTGATAAAATCGAGTGTCGCGTTACTGATCTTTGTAAATTAATTAATTTATACGGACAATATGAGTGGGTTTGGAGTTTGAATAGCACGCAGGGCACGAACCTTCTTGCTCTACGACATGTTGCAAATGAAAAAGTATGCTTTCAAAATGCCCAGTGAACAAATCTCTCTCTCGCTTGCGACGACAATAAGCAGAAAGCAACCTAGCATTGAAAGCAGGTGAAAACCGCCCGTTACAAAATTCTCTACCTAAATACAACAAAATGTACAAAATTTGTTACATTAAAGATATGAATGCCGAAGTAACTGTGCAATATTGTTAGAGTCGTACAAAACTGCACTACCGACTGTACAACTTGCATTCTCTTAAGCGATTCTCTATTTATAAATTTTACAAATAAGCAGGTGCGTAAACGAACATAAACACACGCCAGATAGTCAACAATAACAAAAAATATATCGCAAAGTAATAAGCTATCGTGTCTTGTAATATTTTTCTGGTTCTATACAAGATTGATAAAAAAGAGATTGCGCCTTGCACAGGTCCGTTGCTTTTTTTGCTTAACGATATTGGCAATCAGCTGCTCTATATCAATCTTGGGTTCTATACAACAAAACTGTAGCTAGTAACTAATTTTAATATGGACTTATTTTTTACTATAATTTTTTATTAAGGAAATCTATTTTCAACTATTTTTAATATCAGCTCAACAATTATATTGCTTTTTAAATTAAAAATTTTTACCACGCCTGCGTTCAAGTGGAACTTTCTTTAAGGGAGAATTAAAGAGTCCATGCCAATACTTAACAAACCTTTTATAGTTACACTGAAGACTCTAATGTTGGCATTGATTCATTTTGTACCACTATTTGAGGGACTGTGGTCGAGTTGGTAGCGGTGCTTGCCTCTGAATTCGGGGTTCGAATCTCAGTCAGGGCAAGCAAAATCTTAATCATAGAAAAGTGTTTTTCTAATAGCGGTCGCCCCTCGGCAGTTAATGGCAAACCACCGATGGTATTTCTGCCATGAAAAAGCTTCTCATTAAATACATCTGCCGTTCGGAGTCGGCACAAAATTGTAGGTCCCTCCATTTGTGGTAGATATAATATAAAGACGCACACCTCAAATGGTAGGAGAAGCTCGGCCAAACATTGAGCTATATAGTGTTAGCGCCAAATTATTATATTAATGTTATTATTATTTGAGGGACCTAAATAAAGTTTTTAGCCTTGTCCGGGCAAGTGTTGAGTCATACGAGTAAGTACTATGTACATACTTACATAGTCGTGATACTGTGAAACGCTCCGTGACTTATTTCGTGATTGCACATTTTGATTTCTATACTTAAAACTTATAATACCAAAACACGAAAACCTGTTTACTGAAATATCTTTATTTTTATTTGCATCATGTGTACAATAAATAATTGAACATAATTAGTAATGACAATAAAATAAATAAAAAATGTAGCATTTGTACATATACATATGTATGTATATATATGTATAACACCGTGAAAAACAACAATTCTATTTTTCTTCGGTCATATATAAAAATTCCATACTTATCGTTCCAAAAGAAATTGTAACGAATTTTCAGCCCTCAACATTTTATTTTTATTTAGCGCTCGCAAAAATAAGAATTTTCACAAATTTTTTTTTAAACTATCAACAATTGCATAAGGGCGCTAATAAAAAATTTTCAAAAATCAACGTTAACTTGTCGCCACTTAAAATTTGCACTTTTGATACTTCAATTGAATGGGCGGCCTACCGCACAAAAATTGTATTATTTAATTGTTTGTAAAAAGTAGCGGTAAACTTTTTCGCAGTTAAATTCTTATTCTTATTTAAGTGAGCGCTAACTGAAAAATGAACATAGAAGGATGAAGCTTCGCCACAAAAAACAGACACACGTATGCACATATGGTATATAGTACATTTGTATGTATGAAGGTATGAAATAAGTTATTTAATATTTTTATTAAATATTCAATATCATCAACAAACGATTTTGTTTATAAAATTTGTTAAATTTACTGTTTATTTTAAAGCCCAGAGCTTTGCTTAATTCATTTATTAGACATAATGATTTTTCTGAATAAATGCTGTATTAGGTTCCTAATTGGATATTTGAATGTAAGGAGTTTTTAAGGTAACATCAGCATTTAAAGAATCGCAAACAATAATTTATTTTATATATTAGGTACATCCCGGAATTTACCACCTCTGCTCCCGCTCGCGTATGTGTTTATATACATTTTTACATATGCGTATATAGAGACATGTATGTATTTACATATACATATGTTTATTTACCCATATGCATATGTATATTTCTTGTCACATAATTACAATGCCTATTAAAGCTATTCAATTTACTGAACTTTGCCACATCGTTCTAAGAATTTCCTAGTCAATATAGTTCATTCCTGATCCCACTTGCCTACAGAATTCATCGCATTTACTTTTTATAAATTTTTTTTTACAAAAACAAGAATGCTACGTCTACATCGACTTGCATTGTGCACACATTGTTCGTGCTCGTGTGTTGTCGCGTACGAAATCATGTACATTAAATTTCCCATCATCGCCGTTTACAGTTCCACGACATTTTAGTTGTCTGAAAAAGAAAACAAATTAAATGATAGCAGAAGTTTAAAGAGAGACAAGTGTTTCTAATTTTGATGAAAACCACATAAAATATTTTGCCTAAAATTGTTTAGAAAATACATACTCGTATAACAAAATACACAAAAATTTAAAAATGTTTTCTTCGCATAGTCGTAGTAGGACTGTTTTCTTTTTAAGTAATATTCTTTTTTGGCACGCACATATTTCGGTTTCTGAAGTACAATTGACTAATCTTTCATAAAGTACAATTGACTATTTCTGGAGTAGTATCTGGAGTAAAATTGACTATTCTGAAATACACTTTATATGTACATATGTATATTCTGAATTACATTACAATTACGCCTTCTGAAGGTGTAAACATTTCCAAGGCAGTACCCATTTACAAGCATGGGGCCGGGTCGTTTCTTTGCGGATCATACGCAATGTGTCTTTAGTATAAATTTAATAATATAATATTTACCACAGCGGCAGAGCTATGCGGTAAATACAAATTTTACAACACTGTTAAACATTATTTAATTTAGAACGTTTTTGAAATCTTCTTAAAATATGTCAAGACCCATATCAACATTCAAATTACTATATCGACAGATCTCAGCAAATTTCATTGTGTTACAATTTTATCGATTGCGGATTTAATTAGTTTATCAAAGATAATTAACACATTTTTTTAATTAGATTGGTCAAAATAAAAAAAAAACTTAAAATATTTATCAACATACACGAAAGCTGTTTTTCAAACTACCAGTGCTTTGATCACTATTGCGCCTGTAACAATGCCCGAAATATTTCTTTGGCATAAAAAAAATATTAAATCATTACACATTTTTTCTTAGCGTTAAATATCACTGATTAAGACAAAATATGTTGTCTTTTTTCATTAAAGGATATACATATGTATGTATGTAAGTATGTACTTTTCTTAATAATTGACAAAGCTCAATATACATATGTATTATATAGTGTTTATTTTGTTCTTGGTCTATTTTTTTTAGCTCACCTAGCGACGGCGGAAAAAGCTAGTTCCACATTCAATCCCGTTTTTGCCGATGTTTCCATGAACGGTACATTGTGTTCCCTAGCTAAACGTTCGCCATCTTCACGCTTAACTTGCCGCTCACTATTGCTGCAATCTGCTTTATTCCCTATAATGCATTTCAAGACGAACAATAACAGACAAATGTAAGTAGTATAAATCATTTTATTCAATGTATACAATAATCATTAAAAGTTAAATTAATCAAGCAAATCCATAAAACATATTTTTAAATTGAAATTATTGAAATTCGAGAAACTTCTGATTGAAGTACTTAGTTATGAAAATTAAGCTAGAATTTGAAAAAATATTTCGAAATAGAGAATGAATAACATTCCATGGACCAATCGACATTTGTGCCAACATGTCGGCATGTCACGCAATTATAAGTCGTCTATAATTGGACTCTATGAAAACCCAGTATACATAAAACCACTAATAGATTTGAACATACCAATAAGCACAATAACGACATCGTCCTGTGCATATTCCCTTATCTCGCCTAGCCATGCTCGAATATTGTCGTATGTGGTTTTATTAGTGAC
Source organism: Philophylla caesio (assembly GCA_963971545.1). Lineage (NCBI taxonomy): Eukaryota > Metazoa > Arthropoda > Insecta > Diptera > Tephritidae > Philophylla > Philophylla caesio. Next base: position 95,498,902 of record OZ020608.1, on the reverse strand, counting down.
GTCATAGAGTAGAAGAAGTGCTAAGTAGAAAGTTAAACGGTGTTAGAGTAATCCATTTTCCTTTTTGCATATAAATAACAATTTCCAAAATACCATGTGCATCGCGATAATAGGCATGTGTGACGCTGCGAAAACGCTCCTGACCAGCTGTGTCCCAAATTTGCAACTTGACGCGCGTACCATCCACAACCACCACCTTATTCTATTATATTAAAAAAAACAATACATCATTTACATATATTTTTATATTTATTTGTTAGGAGCTTAAATACTCATTTAAATATTAAGCACTGCTGGATGTAATACTACAAAAGCATTCTCATAGGTGGAATTCATGTACATAACGAAAAAGGTTTTCATTTTACAATATGTTTTAGAACGCATTTCCGCCAACTCTTGTCAAATTTCGTTTCTAAAAAAACCAATTTAGGCGTTGTCTTATCTTCAGTTACAATTTTCATTCGACACAATGCCATAACCGGTTTATTTTCAAAACAAACTTACGAAAGGATGACGGAAGTTCGTTCACAAAATACATAGCACACAAACTGTATAGGAAATAAAAATAAAAAAGAAAATTTTTCATTTTAGTTTGATTATAAGTTTAGAATCATTTATAAACTTATTCAAGAAGACCAATAAGCTAGCTACAGTAAATTAAAATGACCAATTAAGAAAAAAAAAATATTTCTACAAGTATATCTGTAAATATACCAGAAGAGGGTGGAGGATTATGTCAACGATTTTCTCCGCCATGCAGTTGAAAATAAAGAACTGAACAGGTTAACGGTAAAACTATTCAATAACGCGAAACTTGCCAAAGACTTCAGCGCTTGCCGGTTCAGTTTACATAAGCGTTAAGGAATTTTCATTAAATTTTTAATAAGCCTCAATATACAAACATACGTACATAGACATTTGTTAAGATGTTAATTATTTGGTTTTGTGGGTCTAAAATTTTATTCTCGCAATAACATTTAACTGCTATAGTTTTTATTTTGTGGCGCGCGGTCATTTTATATCGAAGTGAATTAAAATACCATAACGATCGATATTACGACAATTGCAACGTTAACTATAAATAAAATTGTTTTCAACTCACATAATGAACATAAAATATTTGAATTGATAAGAACAGAGGACATAATAAGAATAACGTTACCAATGCTTACGTCCTTAAATATGTTAAACACGACAAAGGTATCAACGGAAGCGATAAATATGTTACATATACATATATGTATGTATGACGATAATTTAACATTACGTTATAAGACAGCGATAAAAGATATACTAACGATAATATGTATTAATGTCAACGATAAACAATCTAAGGTACAGATAACATACTAATGACGGCAACAAAATCAATATCGATAACGATATTGATCTCGATCATAAAAGTTTTAACGAAGGTTATATAAGAAAAATATGGAAGACGATAATAACAACGATAAAAAACAATAAATATAAAAGTAGCAGTAACGATAAAAAACACGAATATAGCAATATCTAAAACATTAATACCCGATTTAAATAACTCAGTCTCATCTGAAGTCTCAAAATGTGCTAGAGATTATTGCTTTTCCTCGCTTTCACGTTTTTTTTTCTTTTATTTTAATTTTAATTTTTTATGACTTTCTCATCACCAGGTCACTCTTTCGAGACTTTATTTTGAGACTAGAGGTTTTGTTTTGAAACTAATGAATGCCAACTGATCTAAAACTGTGATTTTTGTCTCTATTAGAGACTGAGACTGCTTCCTGAATTCGGGGGTATATTACCGTTAATACATTGCTAACAATACCCAAACGATTTCGAATTATGACAATTTTAGTGATATCAGTCAAGATAACGATATCAAGAATGGAAGCAATATCGACAACGATATTGTAATACACAGATCATAAAATTTATAAAGTAAGTCATAAGGGGACAGATGTGGAAGATGATAACTACAACAACATCGATTACAAACACAAATACAATTGCGAGAACAAATACCAAAAATTATCTTTTTATTAGGGACTTAACGTGAAAAGCTAACGAAAATCGTGGTTCTCTTCTTTTCTTAAATTAATTCGTAGTAGATGCTGAACATAGAGTATACAAAGCTAATAAGAAGCTGAACTAAGTAGCTATAATAGTACTAGTTAAGCATTTTGACATTTTGAATTTTTCAGCTTAAATATTTCGAAATGAAACCAACCAGAAATTTGTTTGTGCGAGAGACGATCAACGATTACATTCACTTAATATTATTTTTAAATTTTCTCTTCTCAAGATATTGAAGGAAAATATTTTTTGATTTTCATACCACAAATGAGATTTAACAGACCGATTATAAACGTAATCTTATTAGCGATGTTCGCTTGAGCTTCAATATATATTCTCTTGGTCACTATATTTAACAACGACAAGCTTATTTTACAAGCACTTTAAAAGCGGAGGATTTACATTTTGATTCGGCAAACCTTATTTTTTTTCAAAAGAATAAAAGCCGAATTATACGACAACTGGGTTTGAGGAACGCCAGTGTACTTTTTAATTCCTTACGCACACACTAACCACTAACTTTTTCAATACGTTGTCCTTTTGCTGAATTATAATAACGAATAAAACGTTTAAGTACTCACATACATACATACATACATACATACATAAAAATAGCAACACATGTACATACATACATACATACACTTAAGTTAAGAAATATACGCGTGCAACAGTTTTGTCCAATTCACATTAGCCTTATGACTGACACACACACAGAGAGACAGACAGACAGACATACAAGAGACTCATTGCTTACCCGAAAATCAATGCCTACTGTAGTTATGTAGTAGTTTGGTATATATTTGCCATCATGAAATCTGATCAGAATGCATGTTTTTCCGACCCCGGAGTCGCCCAACATAATCACCTATTGAGGAGCAATCAAATTTGAAGGGCGAAAAATAACCAAAAGAAATACTTAAGTATCTAAGTAATTACGTTGGAATTTTCGTAGTGATGGACACCAAATGTAGAGTAAAATATTTAATTGCGCTAAGCGGACAAAGTAGATTATGTGTAGTGCATATACAAGTAGATATGTATGTACAAATGTATGAAACTTCATCTGAGAAAAGGAGGTTAATGATTAAAATACTTTTTTTTTTAGAATGCAGCGTTTAAAGTTTTACTATAAAGTAGCTTAGCATTCTTGATACTCTTAAGTACAAAAAAAAAAACAAGTTAGTGTTCTTTTGTTTAGTTGGTTACATGATTGTGCGAATATTGCTGTTTGTTATACATAATTTTGAAAAATCAAAATATGTAAGTATGTAAACTTCAAAACTTCTAATTATTCTAGTGATCTTGTGTTCACTTTTAAAAATGATGACAATATAATAATTACTTTTTGACCGAAATTTATGTAAATATTGTGGGTTTTTGAAATTTACCAAAATTTCGAAGAATCATTTCTGTAATAATATTTCCTACATTTGATACGTAAAAGTATATTCATTAAATAATTTTCCGAAGTAAAACATACATACATAAATATGTACGTACATAGATATATTTTTTTTCATACTCAGCATACTCGTAGATCCGAGTTACAAATTTAAGAAATAAACAGTTTAATTTAAAGTTTGATTTGCAATTTGACTATTAGTTTAGGCAGGTGCCAGAACCTCCCTCCTTTGTGAAGTTGCGTCAGTTACTCACTAAATTAACATTATTCAAAAATTGAGAGTTATTTTTAAACATAATTAGTAGTTAGATGTTTTGAATAGAAATAAATCATTCTCTTATTTTTTGTATAAGCGAGATTTTGTATCCAAAAATTAAATTTAGTGAGTCACATCAACATGCATGTAGATATAGGTAAGTGCCTCTATTACAAAATTCTTTCGACAATTCTGGCGTCTATCTCTTACTTAATTTGCATGAAATTTTGAAGAAGTTTTAAAGCTATGGGCATAATGAAGACATCAATCACAAGAAAAAAAAAAGCTGTCTTCGGCTATGCCGAAGGCTTCACACCTTTCATGAGTGGAAGAATTGTATGAGATGTTTTAATCGATATTAATGATTTTGAATGCTATAACAGTCCCAATAATAATTAATATTTGTGGAACATTTTAAAGTCTTTAGGTGATTAAATGGATGAGTTTTGGTGCAAAATTCAATATATGAACAATCGGTTGTATGGGATCTATATTTTATATTTCTTTAACTTCTTAAATTAATGAGTTATGGAGCTAAAAGAATATCTAAACAATCGGATCCCATATACGTTACAGTCTTTCGATCTGGTCGATACCTACAAATGTCTAAGAAATAATAAAAAGCACCTGGCTGCCCAAGTTTCATTCAAATATCTGAAAAACTGTGGGACTAGTTAGCGTTCATACAGACTGACAAACGGACATGGCCGATGTTTGTATATACATAAGTATGTATGTATAAATGTACATAAGTGGGGAAAATCAGAGCAAAACCACATCGCTAACAGTGGCGGCGAGAAAGTTAAACATTTGTGTTGATGCAATCGCTAATGACTGACCAAGCCAAGCGAGATAACTCGGAAGTGGGAGTGTTCATATGTACATACATATACAATCATGTACATACAAACATATGTATATACTAGGGATGTCAATTTTTGGGCATTTTGTTGATCCCGGGATTTTCGGGACACTCCCGGGATCCCGAATTTCATGAAGTTTTGATTCGTAATTTTTAATTTTCCAAAAAATGTAACACGTCTGTAATCGTTGTATTATAGAAGTATACAAAATAACACTAATGTAATAAATAAGAACGATTTGTTGTAAATCATGTATGTATGTACATATTTATTCGTCTTTTCAAGAACAAAAAATAAATAAACGTAAAAATTTGACACACATACAAAATAATTTGTACTTCAAGTACAAATACACATTCTCGTATTTGGTACAGTAGAAGCACTGCTGCGCCTCAACACTTGTTGGTTGGATTGTCGACAATAAGTTAAATGCTCTCTGTAGGACGAAGCCTTTATCGCCTCTTTACAAAAACTATCAATTTCTTTTACCAAGCCTTCTGATTAATTGTATGCCTTTCGACAACTTGATGCAATTTATCTTTGAGACACTCTGCCATATCCACTTCAGGCACCTCGTTGTTAGTTCTATTAACATCGCTTTCATAATGAGGCTCATTTTCTACTCGAGTGGGATTCTCTCCAGCTCATTTATAATAGCAAGGAGAAAGCAAAGTCTTAAGGGTGTTAACAAGCTGTGTTATTTGTCGATTGTAAACTCTCTAAAGGCTTTGTTTTACCCTTGAAAGGGAAATTTTCAAGAATGATACAAAATTTGAAAAATAAATAGCTATTAAATTCTTTGTTTTCTACAATTCCGGTATTTGAATGGACTTATTCCGGGATATTCGGGAGCTGAAAAAGGCCGGGATCCCGGGATTGACATGCCTAATATATACACATGAACATGTGTAGTAAATGAAAAACCGCACATGGGCGAGGCATGCACTACAAAAGCAGTTACCCCTTCTGTCTGGTGTAATAAACGTGTATGATCGAATCTTATTGTTATGTTAGTGCTATGTGCATTGTAACGCGAATTCATTAGTACTTTATTAACACGTACAGTGGGCGACAAAAGTTGTATGGAGAAAAAAAATGATGCTGTCTTGTGTCAATTACACTTTCACTAACTAACTCCAATATAAACATAACAAATTATTCACAAAAAACGAAATGTAGGCCTTGTCAAAAGTGTAGTACGTACGGCATCCAATGCTTGCTTATAACGACTATTCCCTTGTAAAATTCAACGAGAAAGTACCACTTTCTAAAGTGCAAGCCACTAAGTTAGCGGAAGAACTCGCAATCGAACAGTTCAAAGGGCTTTAAATGATGAAGGATTCCATAGCAGAACTTCACGCAAGAAGCCCTTCGTAAGTGAAAAGAGCCGAAAACTTCGTCTGGAATTTGCTCAAAAACACAAGGACAAGGGAATTGATTTCTGGAAACGAGTTTTATTCACAGACGATTCGAAATTTAACATTTGGAAGAAAGCTAATACAGTAATAAATCCTAAGCACGTAGTTTCTACCGTTAACCATGGTGGTGGTTTGGGGTACTGTCGCTGCATCTGGAATAGGGAATTTGGCATTTGTAGAAGGGTTTATGGATCGTTACCAATATAAGAATATATTGGAACAAACCATCAGTTGAAGCTGGATCTTCCCACAGGATAAAGATTCAAAACACACCGCCCACATGGTAAAGGAATGGCTGCCTGACTATGCTCCTCGCCAATTAAATTCACCACCACAGAGCCCCGATTTGAACATAATATTCGATTTTAACATTCGAAGTTTTGGAACGCAAGCTGAGAAAAAATGCCATTTCAAGTGCACAAACACTATGAGAGGAGCTGCGGGAGGAGTGGGAACGGAAAACGCCGGATGAGCTTCAAAATTTAGCAGATTCAATGCCTAGACGTTTGTAAGCAGTTATAGATGCTAACGGAGGGCCAACCAAATACTAATTTTTAATTTTTAGTGTCTGATTGAAAATTGTTAGATAATATGCTAGTTGTACGAAAATTTTGTCAAGCGTTTATTTTCTTTTTTTGTAAATAATTTGTTTTGGATTTAGTAATTTTTTTTTTATTATTTCTTAATAAAAATGGAATTAAAACAGAATTGCATCATAATTTTTTTCGATAACGTTTTCAGATTCGCCAGTTATCAGAAATATGAGTCGTACGTAGACTTTTGTCGCCCACTGTATATTTGTGAGCTTAAATTTTTGACAAGCAGGGAAAATCAAAGTTCATTTTTTTTTTTAAGAAAATGCAAAAAAAACAAGTGTTAGAAAATTCGTTTATGTCCTTGAGGTTTCCAGTTTAGGCGTTGCGGAGGAAAACAAGAGTTGATAACAAATATAGGGTGGACCAACAACGACAGAGTCAAAATTCACCTTAAATCGGGCTACTCAATTTTGCTCGTATTTATAAGCTGAATCGTTTTCAAAAAACTGTCAATTTTACTAACTCTCTAAAATTCACATCAAAGTTTTTTTTAACCTCTTTTAAGGATATCGCACTGCCCTTGCCAGGACACAAAAAATCGCGATGATAGACGACTTTAATACCAAGGTGCAATCGAAGCAGACAGCTAGACACACTACGCCAATGAAATGGTTTCAGCGGCACGATGGAGAGCTTCCGGCCAATAAGGAAATACAGTCGATCTCTTTTTAACACGGTTCACCGGGACAGAAATTTCTTCGCGTATAATCTCGACGAAATTTTACTTAATGTTCATAATTGGCGCTTTTAAAACGCGTTAAAAATAAAACAAAACGATCAAATCAAAATGAATCGTGAACCGCGTTAAAAAAGTAAAACCGCTTTGAAAAGAGTAACGGGGGATTGCAGAATAATCCGTGTTCAAAACATCCGCGTTAAAAGAGTAAAACCGTGTATAAAGAGACAATGGGGGACTGTAGAAAACACCGCGTTAAAAAGATCGACTGTATAAGCTGTTACGTATAGCGGTGCGGTTGCGAAGAGAAAGGAAAAACCCTTTCCAGTAATTATGAAATTTTTAAAATTAAAAATTCTTATTTGGACACCAACTGCTTACCAATATAAATTTACATACCCTCCTTAATGCTGAAAGCAGCGAAACTAGTGGAGGAGATATGAAAGCGACTTACGTTAATCGGAAAAAAGTCATAACCCTAATGTATGTACATACATACATACATACATATGTAGATTAGATTTATATATTTTTGCGGTACGTGTTTCCGTTTGTGTTTACTTCATTTTTATGACAGCTGTAGTCGGCGATTATGTTGACGAGCCTGTCATTTAAGCGTTATTTATGTGAAAATCGCATCAACATGAGTATGAGATTCATGTTTATATGGTTTTATTTGATGTGGCTTTGAGCTGAAAGTTTTTAAATTTTCAAAATGACAAGCAATGGATTTGACAGAAGTAATTATTATTATAATAGCCTATTTCTATGGAGGCAGGGGGAGACAGAAACTTCTAAAGATAAATACTCTGACGCTCAATGTTCGATTACTTCAATGTAAGAATAAAATTGTATATATGTACATATGTACATATCTATGTGTATATGTAGTAGTACGTATTTTATTACACATCACCTTTCCCATCATATCGTATTCCTCCCCAGCATCGGTGTAACCATGAACACTGTTGGTACGCGACTCCTCCTCCACTTTGACTTTCGTCTTTGTCTCCAACGAAACCATTCGCATTAATGCGCGACCAGCATTTCTACAAAATGTTGCACCATGCTCCATGGTTGTAGAAGTTGTATTAAATGGCGGTTTAGTGGCATTACTACAATTAGTCGTCGGTATGATGCCAACCGAACGAGGTGAGTCATTCTGCATCATAAGTCCAAAGGAGCGATTGGGATGCGCCATACTGCTTCTACGTCGCCAAGGTGAGCTATTCTCGGTGGCCATTCTCAAATCGGCACTCGCAATGGTGTGATGACGAGTGATTTTTGAACTGCCGCCACCATTGTTGGAGGTCTTAAAACAAACACCGCTGTGCAGACTGGCTCTTCGCAACTGTTGAAGCGGCTTAATTGGCAGCTGTAGCTGCTGTTGAACTTCCTTCTCCTGGTAGTAGTGATGGTGTACAACAACACTTGGCCGTCGCAAATAGTCCTCATCATCCGAGTCTGATGCCGACGCACATAAGTTTTTGCTTTTGTCATTTGAACTGGTTGTGGCACAAGAGTTTGGAAGCGGTTGCCCGGGTATGATGTGCTGCCATGTTGGTTTGTGTAGGGACTCACGTCGTGGTACTGTGTCCGTATCGTCGTAGGGATCAGTATCATCGTTTTGTGTGCTCTCTGTTCGCCGGTGGTGATTTGGTGACCTTTTGGTGGTGCTGGATAAGATGTCTGTCTGCTGAGGGACGGGACTACTTCCGCGCCTCACACTTGACTTGCGACGCATTGCTTGAACGACGCACGTACTTTGCTGCATCTACATAAGTGTGTATGTTTATGTTTATTTGCAAGTTTGTAGTGGCTAATAGGAAGTAATTAAGTAAGTTTCGTTGAAGTTTAGCTGCCACTTCCTGGTGATAAAAATTTATACTCATGAGGATAAGTAAGACATTTTTGATTTGAATTTTCCGCCTGCCCGTACATACAAACATATGTATATATACATATATGTATGTTGGGACATGTGTATATGATAAATATTTGGATGTTGGTAGTAAATAAAAAAAATATACACTTTATTTGAAGCCTCCCCAAGAACGCTTATGTTAAGTTTACTTTAACTATCCTTAGACTTATTGATCACCATTTTCTTTATTAAGTTCTACTCGTATTGTAGATAAGTTATATGAACCTTGTGAATACCCAAATTTAATATAAACTTGATACTTTGAAAATATTTAGATATTGTTATAGTTAAATTAAATATTCTAAGAATACTATAATCGCTCTAATGGCATGACATGTCGTATACGTGTCATGTATACAAACACAACAACAACAAAAAATCGATATCTAAGGTAGGTCGCCCTCGAAATTTAAAGTAACCTTTAACTTTTTGAACTGTTGAAAATAAGGTTCTTTAGTTTAAAACTCGTTTCATATCAATGTTTCAATAAAATTATGAAATTTTAATGTTAGTAGTTCAATTTTTTTCTCGTTTTTCTTCAATGTTTCAATAATATTATGAAATTTTACTTTTAGTGGTTAAATTTTTTCTCGTTTTTCTTCAATGTTTCAATAAAATTATGAAATTTTAATGTTAGTAGTTAAATTTTTTTCTCGTTTTTCTTCAATGTTTCAATAAAAATATGAAATTTTACTTTTAGTGGTTCAATTTTTTTTCGTTTTCCTTCAATGTCACAATAAAATTATGAAATTTTACTGTTAGTAGTTCAATTTTTTTCTCGTTTTACTTGCAAAATATACGATTCGGAATTAAATGCGTTTTGTTGCTCTGTTTGATTTTTATTGTCATTTTTATTTCTCGAAAATTCCTTTCTTTTTTACAAATTTTAATGCACTTCTCTACATTCTTTTGCTACTTTATTTTGCCTTTATATAGAAATTCAGAGCTTAAAATCATTCCCGTCATGGTTATTTACAACACAAATTGTGTGTGTTGTTTTTATTGCATTTGACATTATTACGACACCTTGTGAATACCCTAATTTTATATAAACTTGATACTCTGAAAATATTTAGATATCCCTATAGTTTAGTTAAAATATGCTAAAAATATTATAATCGCCCTAATGGCGAACAAAACAGTTTATCTTAAGCCATCTAAGCGTATACTCGTACTTATTGACTGTGTTCATAGTGACTTATGTATGTATGTGTAGTGAATTAAAATTTTATCATACATACCTACATACCTACATGCATACATACATATATATGTACATATGTATATTTGCCAAAAAATTTTGATAACGAAATAACAGCATAAATTACATTGAAGCTCTTTTAAATAATGTGATCATATGAGTCATGAAAATAAGTATTTGCCAAGGCGAATTCATACAAAATGGAGTTTATAGGGCAGCTGATTTCTTCTTCTGCTTATTTCCCTGGTATGTGAAAATGTCAGTAAAAAGAAATTCGGAAATTGTATGTTTACATTGTGTTTGAAAATTTAAAATTTAAAACTGATTTTTTCAAATATTGCGTTGTGAAAAGTTGTGATATTAAAATACGTGTATACAAGCGAAAGTGCGAAAGTGTGCAATTTGTTACAAGAAACCCGGATCCGGAAAAAAATTTTTTCAAAGTTCCGGTTGCCGAATGCGAAAGAACAAGGGCAAATTTGTTGGCCAAAGCTGTGCCATATCCACAAGTTACGGATGTTTCTAGCCCGACTATGGAGTATGAAAAAGCAAGAAATACGAATGATGGTCAGTACGGATAAGTTATAAAAAGTTTAAGATTTAACAACTCGTGAGAAGAGTGATAACTTTTTGTGGGAAAGATGTCATTCATTACATGCCTTGGTCACAATTTCTTGTATTTAGGTACAAAAACAAATTGCTAGTTGTACCAAGAATCCACAAAAGTTTACTAAAACCATCTCAGCAACGACATACGCCCTTCTTCAAATCAGTTGGATAATGTACCATCTGAAGCAGAAGGTACATCGAAACGCCATTCAAACAACCGATCCTCAATTTCAACAGCTAATTCCTCGGTATTGCAACTATTTTTTACTTTAAACGATTTTCTTTTTATTCGAAATTAACACCATTAAAATGCTTATATGCGTATAAATAAATTGATTTTTATTTGGTTCTATTTCGTTAATTATTTTTTATGACATTTCAAGATGATATTCATATATTCTCTTTTGCTATGGCATTTCACGTACTTTAAATTCGTGTATGTATGTTATTTATAAGACTTGTTTTCTCTGGGAATTATCTTGCGATAGTCAAAACAATTTTAAAACATAATAAAATTAAAATTTTAATTTTTTTAAATAAACTCCATTGACATTCAAATAAGTTTTTCTTTGCGATACGAGAATAAAAGTATCTGCCCGAAATCTGCGAATTAACTCATACACTTTAGAAACAATAAAGGACTACGCCTTTTTTCAATAGTACTTCAGAAACGGTAAAATGTACTTCGGAATAGTCAATTGTACTTCAGAAATCATAAAATGTATTTTAGAATAGTCAATTGTACTTCAGAAACGGTAAAATGTATTTGAGAATAATCAATTGTACTTCGGAAAATATAAATTGAACTTCACAATAGTAAATTGTGCTTCGGAAAACATAAATTGAACTTCAGAATGTTTAATTATGCTTCGGAAAACGTAAAAAGTATTTCAGAATACTCAATTGTACTTCCGAAATTGTAAAATGTACTTCAGAAACTGTAAATTGTACTTCGGAAACTGTAAAATTAACTTCAGAAAATATAATTTGTACCTTATTTTTAATACTCCAGTACTTAATTTTTTAATATATATTAAATAAGTATTAATTTTAGGCCAAATGTTCTCGATTGGATTCAACATCGGCGAATATGACCCAAGACGAAGGAGTGTTGCTTTGTTTGTCGCGTGATTGCACTTTCTTTATGAAGTACATACAGTTTCTGAAATACTTTTGATTGTTACTGAAGTACAATTGAATCTTCTGAAATATATTTTATGGTTTCTAAGTACAATTTACTATTCTGAAGTACATTTTACGAATTCTGAAGTTCAAGTGATACTTTCTGAAGTACTATTGGAAAAGGTGTAGACTTTCTACCAAAAACAAAAATGTTCTTTTTTATATTTTGTTTCAAAGATATTTTGTCCATTTCTCCACTGTAAAGTTAAAGGGAAGATTGAGTTTAACAAGTTTCTTCTGCCGACATGCACGTAACAGACACTGGGTAAGAGTTGAGTTTAAAACTTTGAGAAAAGGGGAAGGCGGCGACTAAAATCAAACAATTGTTCACGATAATTCTCCTCCTTGGTATTTCTTCTTAAAAAATGAACGAAGCAATTTTATTTGGGCAAACAAAAAATTCTAAATCAACCATTTTCCGAGGAGAAATTTCGGGTATGAATATGGAGCTCAACTCCAAAATTTATTTTCGCTTTTCATAAACAAGAACTGTACTTAGTATCTATGTACCTCTTTGTGAAGGCTGACAGAGAGTAGATTGAAAAATAAGCAAAACACCTCTTTTAAAATTAGTTATGACTACAACCTTTCGGGAACCCGAGAAACAATTTCAGGGTGAATTAAATTAATCAAATTAGTGTTTTTAAAATGCCTGTTTAAGCATATTTTGCAATTTAGCTATGCCTTTTACATCGGGTTTTAGGTTTTAAATATTCTTTATTGTAATTATAAGAGATGTTCAATTTCCGCTTAACTTCACAACCATCTCTCTCCACTCCACTCCCCCTTCCAATAGTAAAATATTATCAAACATTTATTCCAGTCTTTGATTTTCATTTTATTTAAACTGCACGTGCCAACCATCAATCATACAACCCCCACAGCCAATATTTGCCCGCGTTGTATTTACTGCCTCCTTTTGCTTCCCTTCATTACATTATCGATTTTTGCCGCATTAATTTACACAGCCTATGAAAAAAGTGCAGATAACTCATCGACTGGGGGGGTGAAATGGAGCATGTATTAATTGTCGAACTAATTATAGTTGATAAACTACGAAAGAGTAACAATAGGTTGCTCATTATAAAAGTTTTAAATACACATAATCGTACAAATGTATGAACATAATTAATTTACGAGTATAAATACATACATATGCGCGTATCAGAAAAAGGTAAAGTTAACCGTCAATTACTAACGATAACGTGTCAAATGTTTAATGAAAAAATATGTGTATGTATATACGAGTACGTACCGCCTATCTATCCATAGTTTCTGGCTTTAAAAATGCTCTCTTCTTAGATATCTTATTGCTAAGTTCACAGAATATATAAATTTGAAATCGGAGTGTACACTTTAAATTGAAGGTTCATTGTGTTCTCTACTCTTCTCAAAACTTAATCTGAGTGCAGACTCGCTTGAAAAATTCAAGATATTCCTATAATTTGGCGTTGGAAAATGTTGTGCTTGTGCTAGAAGCAGTTGCAAACGAAAAAGTCAAATACTTTTTTTTGACGATTGAACTTCTTCAGCATTTTAATTTTTTTACGTTAATTTAAAAATGTTGTTTCCAGTTTAGGAGAAGAAAATTAAAAGAGTTCTTGTTAATTAATTAAGCAATTAACTAGTAATTGTCGTAATGAAAAATAAACGAATACAATTAATTGCCTAACCGAATAACGTTTCATACACGACAATTTCGACTAATCTTCCACATTCGATTTGACGATAGTGTTTTGACTTGAAACATTTTCGTCATTCAAAACGAGAGATGACTCCGTCCATAGCGAGATATGAACATTTACGCTTGATTCTTTATCAATATTCAGCTTCATTATCTGGTTCTATTTTCTATGATCCTAATATTTCCCAAAACTTCAAACAACTTATTACTCGTATTCGAAAATGGTGAATAAATAGATTAGTTAAACGTTCTGCCAAAAACAAACAGTTTAAATGTAATACGAGGACAAAGTTTTTACAACCGACTGAGGCACATCTCGAATATCATTAGTAAATTTAATGCTAAAATTTTTTGTGAGCAAAGGTTAACTAGTGTCTATTGTATATAGTTTGTACACCCGTGTCTCCCGATAAAAATATATACTGTTAGACTCAGTACAACATTTTCATAAATGAGAATTTGCGCTCATTTTTTTAATAAATTTAAATTTACAAATTTTTTTAAGCGTTAGCAATAATAAATTTCTTTACCTTTCATTGATAGCTTTTTATAGTTTTTTTTTATATCAGAACTTTGTGTATATTTTATTATTTAACCACCATCCAAGATTGAAAGTAAAGCGCAATGTCAAACAAATCCTTCACAAATTCTTATTTTAATTTATGTTTTTAACAAAAATTTAAAGGAAAAAATCGAATTTAGTTCTTGCTATTCGTTTTTTTTTCACAAATTTGTCACACTATTTATATTACCGCTTTGAGAAGTAAGAATGGCAAAATCTCCAAATACTCGTATGTACGTTGTGCTGCAACCTGTAATTACCGACTAACCGCTGTGGAATGCAGCGGACGCTTTTAACAGTTTGAATGAAATTTGAGACCAATGGTGGAAGTAGCGCTTGAGTTGTTTAAAAGTAGTGGGTGTTTGTATTTTTGTTGCTGCTGTTTTTATGATGCTGCAGGAGGTAAAAAATTGGCGCATTGTCTGCTTTGCGAACCAAATGCATAGTTATGTACATATCAATATTTCAATATCCATAATATATGCAAAGCGTTTGCTAAGTATTCTTTGTTTTTTTTTTATTTACATACACACGCATGCACGCACCCACTCGCTCACTCACTTTCCACTTAATGTGGCCAACGATTACTTTCCGCATGCAACAATTGCTGTATAATTATGCCGACGGCGATACTCTGACTGGTCTATATTGACACGAAATGCGCAGAAAACTGAAATCAGCGCACGCTGTGTTTCGGCGTTGGAGCCTTTTATCGAGGCAGCGGCAACAGGCAGCACCCAACGAGGCGAATCGGCGCCATGTTGTCTATATCGTGAAAGTTGCAACATGTTGGTAAACAAAAAATTGTTGCTAACATGTTGTTAACTGAACAAAAAAAAACTTAAAGCTGCTTATTAGCCGTATAATTGGTGTCAACATTGATTTTGGGCAATTTTAAGTTTTCAAGATATGTAATGACAAAAAACCAAGTAATTCATAAAGTAATTCATGGGCTGCACTGTATTGTATTTCGAGTTTTTATTGAAAGCAAAAAACCAAATACTACATTTCGATAAAGTTAAAGCGCGTGAAAGCAAATAGAAAACACAGAACGTAATGAACAAAGGTACTTGAATCAAGTAAATCGGGTATAATCATAGCTGGGGAACTTCGATTAGAATTAGAAATCATTACAATTAGAAAATAATAATAATCTAATCATTCGATTTTTTTGATTCTTTAATATTTTATATTACTAATTGATTAGATAAGAACTAATCAAAAATCGAATGGCGATTAGCGACGATGAGCATATCTAATCAAAACTAATCAAAACTAATAAAAAAAATCGATTAGATTTCTCGATTAATTTTGATTAGATTTGATTAAATCAACTATTTTGAAATATTTTTGTTGTTTTTTTTTCGTTTGGTTCAACAATATCATCATCCGCCGAGAAGTCTTGGTCTTCAAACATATCTTGATCCATTCCGACATTTTGCTCCATTTCGACAACTACGATATTTATAATTTGAAAATGTCATATTTACAAATAGAGTTTTCACCACTTCACTTACAACATTGTATATATTGAAAAAAAAAAAAAAACCAAACACAATTTGCACTATCTTATTCTGAATATTTAACAAAAAAAACGAGAGCATATACAAAAATAAAAAAAAAGACAAAAAAGTGGAACTTGAGCAAAACACGTTGGAAAATGTCAATACTTAAATACAAAAAACAGTATGAATCAGCTGAGTGAAGAGCCTGAACAACAGGGTGACCTTGATGCAATACTATGAAATATTCAAAAATATTTATATCATGTAAATAAATTTAGTATACAAAAATAAATATTTTTTTTTTTACAAAAATATTTCAAAATAGTTGATCTAATCAAAACTAATCAAGAAATCTAATCGATTTTTTTTGATTAGTTTTGATTAGATATGCTAATCATCACTAATCGCGATTAGATTTTTGATTAGTTCTAATCTAATCAATAAGTAATCGATTAATATAGCCAACTAATCCTAATTAATCAATTATTCTGCCAAATAAAAGTTTCTAATCCGATTACTAATCATTAGGATTACTAATCATTATTGCCCAGCTATGGGTCTTTTTTTTAAATTGGCAAACTTGGTTTAACTAAACTAAAAGACTTTCTCCGACACACATTCCTAACATTTTTTTTAATTATACATACATACATAGGTAATAACGGAAAATATATTAATGCAACTTGGTACTAAGAATCACAGTGCACAGTGCTACTCGGCAATTGGAAAATTACTTTTTACCCTGAGTTTTTTTTAAATTCTACTTTAAAAAAGTATTTGCATGCGCGCTTAAAATCATCGTCGCAAACTAAGAAAAAATATTTGATTTATCGTAATAAAATTAATGTTAAAGAGCTGTGTGCCTTCAAACATGTTTCTCACGCTTTTTAGTTGCTAGTTAGTTTCTTAAAAAACAACGCATTTTTTAAATCATTACATTTCCAATTAAAGTAATTTTTTGGGCAAATGTTGTAAATATTTTTGTAAATTTAATATAAAAAGATTTAAGAATTTATTTATTTTTAAATATCCTCTATATTTCTTTGTGTCACTGGTAAATTGTTGACGCAACTAACACAATAGATTGAGTAAATCAAATTAAAAGTTGAAATCTGGTAGCCAAATTTAGTAGCCTATAGCGAACACAATTTAACCAACAAAAACACTTTATAATTAGGTTATTGCCAGTATTGTCAGAATGTCGCTAGAACAACTGCCCGGGTATAATGCACGTGAGACTCTTGTCTGCTTGCCACAGCGTATGAGTAATGAGCAAGTGCAATGCGACTTTCATACAGACTTATGTATACACATGTCAGTACAAATATGAATACATACGTACGCACATACATATTTCTTAAAGTTGTACTTATGAAGCAATATACAGATCAGTTGCAATATTCACTTGCGAGCATGTGTTGAAAAATAAAATAACAGAGACAGCTAGAACGAGAATTGAATATCTACTCTGATAGGTAAGCAGTTATCAAGATATTGGGTTCACACCTGACTTGATCTACGAGTAATTGGCTCTCAAAGTTACACTTCGAACAGATCTGTTTAAACTTTTAGTTTCTGTCAGATTTCATATTGAATTAAAAAATTTAAATTATTTGTGTATTCCGTATTTACTCGTGTTAACTTAAGTGGTAGCAAAAGGGACAACTGAAATAATCTAAGTACGACCCAGAACCGGTCAAACGCCATAACCAAGCCTTAACTAACCTCTACAGACTTTAATGTGATATTTAAAAAACGTGTGCGAATCTATTAAACGTAGATTCTACAATAAAATATGTGGGTGGAGACATTTTGGTATTTAGTAATATGAGCATCACTATTTCAATTAGTGGATTCAGTGGAAGAGATTATTTCAACTTATAATTCGAAAAGACTAACCAGCCAACTATGCTGCCAAAAATTCACTTAAAATAAGCTGATTAGTTATAACTAGGTATGGGTAGAGAATGAGTGTGCACTAAAACTGCGTAGTTTTTGTGGTGTACGACTAAAAGCAGAATAGAGGAGCTCTATTTTAAACTAGTTAATCCATTTATTAAGAATTTAAGTTATTCTGATAATTATAAATATTCGAAAATAGTGACATTCAGCAGAAATTGCACTTTTAATAATAATAATTTTGGCGCTTACACTATATAGCTCCTTGTTTGGTCGAGCTTCTCCTACCATTTGGGGTGTGCGTTTTTATATTATACCACAACTGGAGGGACCTACAGTTTTGTGCCCACTGCGAACGGCAGACCTATTTTTATGAGAAGCTTTTTCATGGCAAAAATACCCTCGGAGGGTTGACCGCTGTTAGAAAACAACTTTTCTATGATTTGGATTTTACTTGCCCTGGCTGAGATTCGAACCCCGAACCCAGCGGCATATCGAGTAACAGCACGCACCGCTACCAACTCGACCACAACGGTCATTCATTTTAGGCTAACAAGCCTCTATGGCTATATACATACATAAGTTATATTCATAGTAAATACTATGTAATTATGAAAGTAGTAAAGATTTATTTGAATATTTTACATCGAAGATTGGTTGGATTTTTCCAGCAGTGCTTAAGTTAATATTTGTTTACAAGTATTTCTTAATTATTTTTTCGATTTTTACTTACCGTTAATGCTATACCCACTGTCGCAGAGAAGGAACCCAAACGGAATTCTCCGGTATTGTACTTGACTAGGAAAGAAGTTTTGCCCACACCAGAATCGCCTAGCAATATTGTCTTAAAGAAAATTAAAAATTTAATAGGATATTATTCTATTCATAACATAGTTCTACAGGATAAAAATCAAAACATAAGCGATTTATTCTATGTATATAGCCTTAACTGTTACTTGTTGAGCTTTCTTTTATAATCCCTTCGCACCTGCATTCATACACTTGGTTATCATAATTCTTGTCCCGATTTCACACAACGTGGCCTTGCAAAACACCGGCGTAAGAATAGAATGGGGGATTATGCGCGATTTCTAAACCAGCTGATTACGCAGTGTATTAATGTAATAAGTGTGATGGCACTTGTCAACTGATTTGCCTTGTTTGTGAAAAGTAGTTCCTAGAAAACGAAAATTTTAACCGAATACCAATGAAATCGTAAATTCTAACCGAATATAAATGACAAGTAATTTAATCTTCTAGTAAACTAAAACTTTAAAACTTTGTGAGTTTTATAAAATATAAATTGGCGTAAATTTTAATTTGAGAAAACCGAAAATTCGAATACCGATTACCGATTACCTTAATTGAGCATATACTACCATCAATAGAAAGTTTCAAAGGACGCTTAAAATTTTCTTGCGAGTTAACAACGGCAGCAGCAAAACAATATTTTAAGTTAAGCCTTAATAAGAGAAAACAAGAAAAAGAATCTAGTCCAGAAAAAGAATCTGAAGATAAGTATTTGAATACATTTTTTTTTTAATTTTAAATGAACAGAAGACATTTTCAGAATTCCATGATCAGGAAAAAGGGTATTTGAATCAATCGTGGAACGTTTAGTCTACAACCGGATGTCATATTATAGTTTAAATTGACTAAATCTTCACTAAATATTTTATAAATCGTTGTTATTTAAATTTATTTTTAATAAATATATAATTTTTAATTTATAATTTTGTATTTATGTCATCTTGTATGGGTTCTAACATCACTCCTACCAAAATTTACAACAGCGATGACTGAAGATTGACCAGTCAGCTCTGATACATATTACATGCAGATCTGACAGTTCGATAATCAGTTGCTTTGTCAGCTCTGAGTAATATTTAGTCATCGCTGATAGGAGCAAGCGAAACAGCTAGAACAATCGTTGACTACGATATTAAACGTGTTGAAAAGAGATAGACGATCACACGTACATAAAAGTTTCAGTCAGAAAATTCATTTCGCCATTAAGAATTTGATAAAAACTCGACTACGTCGTGACCGAATACTTAAACAGCACTGTCGGGCAGCTGATTGGTGATGTGACTGGCAGTGTGATAGCAGGACACCGAGTTAATACAATAATTCGAAAGAACTATACATGGCCTGATAAGCTAGACCTGAAGTATGGATTGCGATATCGAACCGAAAGCAGTATGAAAGAAGTATATACATACATATATACTACAATATATCATATGTACATTTTTAGTAAAATTCATAAGAAATTACCTTGTGATTGATTGTGTCATCGAAAGGCTGTTGTGGCGGTTGATTATACATGCCCACTTCATCGTAGCGATAGGAACGCCAGCCATCGTCATATCCATTTTCGTTGGCGTCATCATGAAATACCGCATCCTCAAGCGTATACATCTGTAACGCTTTGACTGGTGGACGATAGCCTGGATAGCCAGTACTGCATGCCTTACTACCGCTGCCGCCGCCAATACTGGAACCGAGACCACTGCTAGCACCACCGCTGCTACCGAAGTCGACGCGATGGCGCATTGTCTCCTCGAGACGACGCTGCGTGGACTCGGGATCTTCGAAAACGTCGTCACTCATGCTGCTAGCATCATCGGGTATATAAGACATTTTTCTATTAAAATACTTTTAAATTATTAAATTATTTTTTCTTAACGGTAAATTGATATTAGTGCGTCCTTGTAGTGAGCAAAGTAAAGCTCGATATTATAGTTATAGTGCAGAGATAATTTGTTATTGCGAGGAATGGCCGGTATAGGCATCACACAAATGTTAATAGCACAGCGAATTTTTTGTTTTGGCGTTTTTTTTTTTCATATATGTAGTAATTTTTACGACTTCTTTTAAGGGCTGTTGGTGGTAAACTATTCAATTTTCAACGGTATTTGCTATTTTAGGGGGCTTTAAACATTAACAATGCTAAGAGCGTTTTGTGCAGTTTTGATAGTACTGTAGTAGATTGTGCGCGAGGACAAAAGCTATGAAGTTTAATTCAACTTTTATAAAGCTCTTTAGTAAATTCTTTGTTGGCTTGAGCTTTTAAGTTTTACTTGCGTACTTTGATAAAGATATGTACACACATACAGATTCTCAAATATAGTATTAATGCAGTTCTAACAACGGTTGAAGCTTATTTAGAGTCGCTCAGCTGTTTGGTCAGTGTTGGACACAGTCTGTGACGTGAATGTCAATTGAGCAAAATAAGGGTTGTTTGCCGACAGCTGTCACTGTCACTATTTATCATACGAATCACAATTGCTATTTGTGATCTCTTTCGCGTTTCCTTTTTTCTTTTGTTTGTTTTTATTTCCTTTTCTCCTGCCTTTTGTTATCCACGTTTCATTTCCAAAATTATGTATCTAGTAGTGGCTGCATTTCGTGTACTTTTTATTTGAGTTTTTGTGTGACAATTGGCATTATTGGCATACGTCATGGTGCAATCGCGGCCATTCTGAGACCATATGCTAAATTATGACGTTCGATGGTTCTATTTAGTTGATTGTCCGTATGCTTCTGTGGTACCTGATTGGATTATTCGTCTGTAGGTATACGGGAGGTCCAAAATGAGGCGGTGGTTTCTTCCTTTTCTTTGTAGCTGTTTGTTATACGAGTAGTAGTAATATTCCGACGATTGTTTTCAATTTGTTTATAAAAACTTATTCTTGAGTGTTAGAGTTTCTTCTATGCGAAATTACGCTGACGAGTTTATGGTTAATATTTTTTTTTTAACTACAAACTTATTTTTAGTGTTTTTATTGTATTTTACGATTGAACAAATTTTTAAATCGTTGCCTCTTCAAATGTACACATGTTTTTCCAACAACTATTGTATACTCTAAATTTTCGTCATTACACGATTTATAAATAATTTGTTTAACTCTTGTTTTATTACTACGCGTTAAATTCCCTAATTTTGTATTATAGTTTTTGGTTTAAGAAAACATTCTTATGTTTGTATGTATGTATGTATATAAATTCTGATATTTTGTAAATTTTACTATTGGATTCTATGCTTTTCGTACTAATTTATTATTATGGTTGTTTGCCTTTATTTTATTTCCGAACACTAACACAAATTTGTCACTTTCTTTGATTAACTGTTCTAATTAGGAATTATGAAATGTTGCCATAAAATGAAACTATTATTTTATTGTTATTCCATTTTTCGAAAATGTTTAATGCTTGCGATAGCTTCATATTAATGGAAACTCATTTATTTAAATTTGTATTGTTAATCACCATTACCATTCATTATTTTTCAATGCAGTCTGTCGATTAATTAAAGTGTTTTTTTGCAATTATCGTTTTATTATTAATAAATCAACCGTTTAATAATTTATTTTGTTTGTCAATATAACTTTTTTCCACATTATAATTTATACTGACAAAGTTTTTTCTTATATTTTTATTCTTACTTTTCCATTATCTATGGAACTCTCTTTGTTAGTGGTTAAACGAATCGTAGTTTCGAAATTATTGCTAATTTTTTTTATTAATTTTAAAATTAAAATTAATATATTTTGGTAATATATTTCTTATCTTTAAATTGCTAATAAATTGGTGTTTTGTTTACTTCTAAAGCACTGTAATATCTACTAAACTAAAGGTAGTTACAACATCTTGGTTATTTAATTTTTTTACTTAAATGTTAAATACAAACATTTAGCGTGTATTTATAATAATCGAATGTAGCGCATGATTTTAGTCGCAATTGCACTCCTCTGGTACACGTTGAATATGTACATATGTAAGTATGTATGTATGTACACAAAATAATGTCTCAAATCACACTTGTACGCACAGATGCACTTTAAAGCTTTTCTTACACATAGGTATGTATGTATGTATTTTTTATTTTTACTACATTCGAGCGTGATACTCATCCGCCACGGTTAACACTTTTCTTATTTACCATTTTAATCAAATGTATTTCCAATATCGTGTATGCGACTTTTATATTATCACAGTTAGAGTGGGTGGAATAGCAGTTTTGTGTGTCCACTCTTCGTATGATTAATTTTTAATCTTCCACATTACACCACATTTTTGATTGCTTCATACACATACATTTGTATGTACACACAAGTAGTAAATTTCGTCAATCGGGACTTCCGAATAATGCGACGTTACAGGATAATTGCACCACCTCCGCTGCCATTGTAGTAAGTAACTTCATTTACACGGTCTGACATTAAGCTTGTCCCACTTTCAATACTTTCTGTGTTTCCATGATTTTTTTATTTTTTTGCCACCCACACTGCATGTTTACGCACATATGTATGTATGAAAGTATGTAGATACGACTATGTGTAGTAATGTTCTTTGCAAGTTCACGTCCCACATTCTATTCAACCCATAACTTTAACTGTATCAACGCATTCACTGCGTGCATTAGCAAAAGCTGAGGTTTTCACGTAAATATATTCACTTAACCATTTTCGATTTTTCATTTACTTTTTTCGTTAATTTGTATACACTAGTTGTGTTGGCTATTAATTAACCCTTTTAATACTTAATTTTACAGTAATATACATATGTATTCCCGTTGCAAGTTTTTCTTTACTTATTTTTATTTCTTTTCATCGCTTTTCGGTTATATTTTTTATCGGCCAAATTGTGGCTTTTGCGTCATTAGTTGCTCAAATGTGTACTACTACTGGCATTTCAGAGCGAACATTTTGGACATATGTATGTACATACATATAGCTTCCTTCTTGCTATCAGTAGTGACGCTGTGCAAAGAATGTTTGTGTGTAACAAAAATAAAATGACAACAATGCAAAGGACAACAGGATGCTATTTTCCCTTCGCTTTACCAAAATGAAGTCATTGCTGAATAAGTTCGATGAAATTAATGGAAATGGTTTACTTAAAACAAAAAATTATTTACAAAAACATATTGAACAGACATCAAATATTGATTGCAATTATAAAGAAAAGGAACTGTTCTTTCGGGCGAGGATGTTCCTGAAAATAAGAAAACTAAACAAAGAAATGGAAGAAATTAATCACAGAATAAACCAAAATTTTAATGAAATAAATACTTAGTTGGATAACAATAAAAAGTATAACCTGAGGTCCCACAAATTGTAGTTGTGCATATACTGCAATAGCTACGAGCTACGATAGTGTGACGCATTTTCACAAAACCGATAGAATATTCTCTAATGTTAAACTAATGCTGCAAATAGCTTTACGAAATGCGCATCAGTATACATATATAAATTCAAAACAAGCATAAGGTAACGAAGATTTTCGACCAAATCGTACATGGGCGTATACTACTGAAAATTTGAAATTTTGATTTCATCCTAAAATATGGTATTTTTCTACAATGTACATATATATGTATGTGTATGAAATTTTATTTATGTTTTAACTAAAAAGACTACAGGATTATCAAAAGGAGCAATTTAGTTTTTCAAGAACACTTGTTTGTTAAGTATTCTACTGCTATGTTAGATTTATCCTTGAAGGATCGAGCGGGAATACCAAAACGAAAAACTATTTCTGGATAATTTTGCCAAGTTAAAAGCAAAAAGCAAAAAGAAATAGTTGTTCAATGGTAACGGCCTTTTCTCCTTCCTTAATTAGTGTAAACTTTAATCTACCTAAAATTACCGAAATTATTGTGAATACCCACATCGAATTTATTCACAAATTATAATTGAACTGTGACGGCAGCACCGTATTAAACAGAATGTCAAAATCAGAGAACTTACATTTGACAGAGAAGATTTTCACGCGAATTTCAGTGTGAATTGTCAAAATCCAACAAAATATATAAGCGTAGTTCACCTCGTCAGAGCTAACAGGGGAAATAGCAAGAGCGGCAAGTTAACAGAGTTGAGTGAGGTCGAAAGCAATTTAACAGCTTGTATATTCTCATATACATATGTAGGAAAAATATACTTATTTTGAGAGAATTTTTACAATTTAATAAAAAGCAGAATAATTATAATATGTTATTTATACTTATGTGCATTTGTGAAATTAATGACTGAAGCCGCCCCTCTTTTGTTTTATGAATTTATGAATTTCGTTGGATATTGGAAAAATAGAGTAAAAAGCCGAATTGTATTTGTCAAATAATAATAACATTTGTTTTATTAATTAATGAAGAGTCCTCTTTTGTGTTATTTATGTGTGGTTAATATGATATCATATCATTGATATGATATGATATGATATGATGAGATTTGCTATAATGGTGGTGCGCAAACGCAAATGTTAAAATACCGGCGGCGATTTGCATTTGTTGACACATAATTATTCGCAAATTTTTTGAAAATTACTGCAAATCATGTGTACATTCATAAATGCATGGATATTCATTTAAAACTTTTTCTCACCCAAACTTTGTTCATATGTACAATGTAGTTGAGCATTTATTATACTAGGTAAAATTAATAGGTATTTAAGTACCATATTTATCCATGTACACATTTTATGTACTATGTACGTAAATAGTACCCCAATAAATATGTACATATGTACATATGTATACATATGTATCGATATAAACTATATAAAACGGATCCAACCCATTCAACATAATACAATATAGTATATACATATGTATGTACCTACATATGTATGTACATACATAGAAACATACTAAGTATACAAAATGCAGAACTAACTTATATACCTTTTTATATATACATATACTTTAGATAAATATATAAATGCTTATACAAAATCATATATGTATGTACATAAATCAACCTTGACCTACATCACATGCCAAAATATAAATTCAAAGACAAATGACCATACAAATATACGCACATACTTATATTTATACATATTTACATATCGACGTGCGCACACTTCTGCTTCCCGCAGCAACTGCTAAATCAACAGTTACACCGGCGCCATAAATCCTAAACCATTTCAT
Organism: Philophylla caesio; assembly: GCA_963971545.1. Classification (NCBI taxonomy): domain Eukaryota; kingdom Metazoa; phylum Arthropoda; class Insecta; order Diptera; family Tephritidae; genus Philophylla; species Philophylla caesio. The sequence goes on along the minus strand of OZ020608.1, from coordinate 95,473,134 downwards.
TCATAAATTGCGCGTGCGTAAAACTCATTTCATTCATAAATTGCAGCACAACTTAAAATCTGCCAGCGAAGCTCATTTTTCACGATCTTGCAAAAATTTATAAATTTCACCATTTTCGTCTTCAGCTTTGCAAGTACAGGGGCGTTGCCTATTTCTGGCCCAGTCCGGCAAATGCGTTGTTAAAAAGTAAATAAAAATATGTATATTAGACATTGCTCAGCTAATACGATACTCTTTTACCAAATTCATATTTAATTTATGAATATTTAATCATTACGAACAATTATATTGTAAAATACTAATAAAAATATATAAATGCATTCGCTATTATTTCGCAAAATCGGCCTTGCCAAGATATGTAAATACTCAGCACATCTTCATCACCTCAATACGCGTTGTGTACATTTGTATCAGAGAACGTGTGTTGAATATATAATATAAGTTCTCTGGTATCTGACAAACAACCCCACTAGGACTGATAAATATTTTCCCCACACAAGCAATCATCACCCAGTAGAAAAAGTAATTAATGTTTATAGAAAGTACGAATCTCTTTAAAGAAAGCTTTAACTCGTTTTGCAAATAAGAACATAAAGAGAAAAATAGTGCTGTGATTAGGAGCGGTATTTAAAATTGATTGTAAACTATTTAATAAGAAGTGAATTATTGTTGAAAACGATGTTGAATCGCTTGGGAAATCGCCTCATGTAAATCTAATTTTAGCGGTCTCCGCAGGCATAACCTCGCCGGCTTCATTAATTAAGCGATAATTAACAGAAGAAGAGACAGCCTGAAGAGCATAATATAATTATTACTTCATCGCTTTAAATCAAATATTAGGCGTTGCAGTTGTGAGAAAATAAAGTTGAATCGGACAGTGTGACTATTCATAGTACGCAACGCGCAAAGAAGGGAACCCAAATTTTATTCAGTAAATATTATATGTATGTGAATTTTCGTAAAATAAAATTTGAGTAAATTTTCAAATAATTTAGTATTATTATTATGATTAATTCATATTTTACAAATTAATTTGTAAGATACTGCATGGTGCCGGGCGACGAAGTCATTGTGCACCAGTATAAGTTGTTTGCGGTTAAGTATCTTGTGTTAGATTGTGGATGGATAGGATTTTTTTTTATTTCAACAATGTTGTCTTTTTTTGCACAATGAATTAGCTTGTGAAATTGCTGCTCAGTAATAACATATGTTCCACAGTCTGCGTTTTGGAGCAGAATGAACAGGATGGTGGCTATTTGTGTATAGGTCTTTAGTCGAGAAGAATGTTGTTCGCAGCCTAACCCTGAGTAATGTAATGCAGTCCTGCCGGGAAATTTGGTTGTCGAAGTTTGGACTGATATATTTATATTTTTAACGTTTTCATTTAAGTTTTTGTTACATATGTGATTAATTTATCTCAATAAAAAAGGATTTTCCACAATAATTGCAAAGTCCGGACTACGATGGATAAACAAAGTTATTTTGTATTTTGGTTTTTTTCGGTAGCCAAAATGCCAATTGCAGAGTGTCTGCTCGTCCGTATAAGCATCACCAAAACCAATGTGCTACAAATACATATATATGTACATAAAATATTTTAAAACTTTTGCAAACCGTCGTAAAAATATATATTGATCTTATTTATAAATATTAAACCAAGTAAGTATATTTCATTTACGTTTAGTACGTGCTACAAAAATATTGGCACTGTATACGTATATAACTTTATAGTTTCCGTGGCAGTTGGCACCACCGTCAATTTATAACGAGTGAAATAAATGCAACGATTTCATTTGTTCTCGCGGTTTTGTTGAAGAAAGTAAAAATTTTAGCGTCTGAAGCGAAGTTTTTGTGTTAAAAAAGTTTCAATGCCATAATTGTTAATTACACCAAATAATTTATTACGATTTAAAGTGGAAATATTGTGTTCGACTCTAGAAATTGTTGAAATAGTGTAAAAGACTTAATTTGACATATTCCGTCGTTTCTGTGCGCTGGCGAGTAATGATTTGCGTACTTTTCCATGTTGTTAGTGTGTTTGTAAAGCGAAATAGCTGAAGGACAATTTCCACTTTTATTTATTTGATTTATAAGAGCGCTGGCGCTTTTTATTTCCTTCAACAGTAAATAATTAAAGAAGTTCTTAATTATATCTTGTGTTATTTTTTTAATCAATTATTTACTTAAAAACGCAAATGATTGAAACGCGTTTAAGTTGTAGAAAAATATTGGGTTCTTCTAATAGAAGATAAACATTGAGTGGGGCAAAGAAAAAATTAAACTTTTCGCACTTTGCTTCTTTTCACTAATTGCCCGCGCTTTTCTGTGCCGGTTGAATTTTGTATTAAAAAAAGATTGGTGCGGGAGCATTCCAAATTGTAAAAATGGATAACAACATGGGTAGTTCTGACGACCGCGTTTACGCGGCGGAGCGGATAATACAGAAACGTATTAGAAAGGTAAGTTAAATACAGAAGTTACTTCTTACATATAACATATATATATTTACGAGAAGGCAATAAAATATTTAGTCAATAAGGAAAATAAAACGTACTTTGTTAAGAGTGAATCTAAAAGAGCACCAACTAAGTATGTATATGCATATGTTTTGTCAAAACATCTGCCGTTTTGGGCTCGTGTTCCTTTTCAGTTTTTTTTATTATCCTTGTTCGCTGCTTTATATTGTGAACGTTTCTTTTATCTTCCGCGTTTATAAATGCACGTCACAGCAATTATGTTTTTATGCATCAAAAACAGGTCAAATTGTGCTGGCCAAATAATCCTTCTACCTGTGAAATCATTCACGGATAAGGAGTAACTTAAATATATAAAAAACAGGTGAAATACTTTTTGCCATTGATATTTTCGTGGCATATGTTTCAAATAATTTATCCTTGGCTGAATAATAAATTTCGTTGCGAATTGATGGGAGGGGAAATACATATGTATTTATGTATGTATGTACCGTGGTGGTCATATGATTGGGTGCCACTTATGCATTTACATATTTTGAATAATTTTCAATTAGAATTCATTAATTTTCCAATAAAACACAAATTTCCAACATTGTAAAAAGTCAAAAACTGCAAACCAGTCCATCATCCAACAGTGTGATTTGTAATATGACGTATTATCAAATTCTAATTTTATATGGAAGAAAATGCTCAACAACCTTTGCAAAAAAAATTTTAATAATTCACTTCCACTTTGTTGTACTAAAATTGTATGGGCTACAAATCTTGCATAAGTACTTCTAAAAATCTTAAATAAAAAGTTTGAAATGTTGATGATAATTTTTAGAAATTTAATTAGTTTTTGCGAATTTCATATAATTAGATAACTTTTGAAACCTATATGTTTATAGATTTCGTTACAGATCTTACTGAATTTTAAATGAAAATTATCATAATTAAATAAATAAATATAATTTTCAAGAAATATAATTTTAAAATTCACTATTTTTTTTGTGAACAAGGGTGTACATAATTCAATATAAATAAGATGACATCAGTAACAATACCTTTATACTTATGTAATATATAAATACAATGCAATAAGAGTTTTGTATACCCTTGTACTTAAAGAAGTTAAACCTCAATATTTTTCATGATACAATTTTTTCGTAAATATTTAACGAAGCTATGAATCATACTATAACAAAAAAAATATCCAACATTCTTACTTACCATTTTAAAGAAAACCGAAGATGCACATATGTACATGTACCCATGTATTCATGTATAATTACTTTACCTTCATATGTACATACAACTTACATATGAATTTGTCTTGGTTTTACTGAAATTAGCAAAACAGTCAGCATGCACTTAATACGAATCCTTTACTTAGTTCTTTACGGCAACAAGATCTTAACAAAAACAAAGCCCATATTCCACGACGGCTTTTGACAATAATAGTTTTTTCCAATAACATTTGTAGATCAGCCTAACCGTCGAAGCAGAGGTCAAATTAAGACAAAAGCGGGTAGTTTGTCAATGATAGAAGTTCCTTAATTTAGAACAATCGAATAGTATATTTAAAAAAAGAAATGTATATATTAATATATTATATTCATGCAATTGTGCACATCCATACATATGTATATGTATATATATGTACATACATACATACATGCATACATACATACGTATGTACATGTTTATGTTTTTGTAACGAAATTGAATGCAAGTGCAAAACCCTTCATACAATCTTTTTCTTCCTTAGGGTGTTTTGGAGTATCGAGTTAAGTGGAAAGGTTGGAATCAACGTTACAATACATGGGAGCCAGAGGTAAATATCCTGGATAGACGACTTATAGAAATTTACGAACAGAGCAATCGATCATCTGGTACCCCATCCAAACGAGGTAGTAAACGCAAAGAAAAAACCCAAGATCCGGAACCAGAATCGGAAGAAGATGAATACACTTTTACCGGCGATGATGTGGATATAAATCAGGCTACCACTTCAGCCGCCGCAATAGGATTGTCAACTAGTATTCACCACCATCACTCACACCATCATGAGAAAGATAAGGATAAAAAACGAGATCACAATCACCACCATCATCATCATCACTCTGCGAAATCTGAACGAAACCGCTCTCATTCGCCACACACAGATTCGCATCGAGAAAGCGGTGGCCATAAGCGACATACTTATACCTCTACATCGGCATCAGTGTCTGCTGCAATTGTAGCAGCAGGAGCTGCTTCCAATAATGCATTGAGTTTCATACCCGAAGCTGATTCAAATTCATCCAGTTCCGAAGACCAGCCGCTTAGTCGAAAAGAAGTGACCACAATGGGCACCAAGCGCAAAGCGGAAGTGTTAAAGGAGTCGGGTAAAATAGGAGTCACTATAAAAACATCGCCAGATGGTCCATCGCCGCCTAAACAACATTCTGCGACTGCTGTTGCCTTAGACACAGCCACATCGATATCAACACCACTCAAGTCTGAATCAGAGCCTCTTTCACCAGAAACACCAGCTTCGCGGCCAGAACAAGCTACACCTGCGGAGAAAACCACATCAATGCAACATCATTATAATGCTACAGGAGCGGCGTCTGCGTCGACTGCAGACGATGATGATTCATCTTCACAAGCAGATAGTCAAACGGATAATATTAATTCGACAGCAGCAAACAAGGTGATGGGCGATGACGGTGCATATTCGCCTAAGCGGAACGGTCATTCTACGGACGAGCATCAGCTTCAAAGCGCATTACAGCCACTTTCGCCAAAAGCGCTGCCACCTCGCTTTTGGTTGCCTAGCAAATGCAATATATCTGACAAAGTGGTGATCACCGATGTAACGGTTAATTTAGAAACGGTGACCATACGCGAATGCAAAACGGAGCGGGGCTTCTTTAGAGAACGTGAATTGAAATCTGGCGGCATGAAAACAGAATCAGATTCCGCTGCATAAAAAAAAAATCTATAAAAGTCATTAAAGCAATTCCGCATTGCTAGCTACAATTATCAAAAGTGAAAAATATGTATTTAGTACATCTAAAAAGAAAATTAATAATACTTTACTGTATTATTCACTGATTGTCCTTTAATTGGTTGCAAAAGTTTTTGTAAATAATGTAACATAGTTTCTATATAGATTTAAAATATACAATATATATATATATACTTACATATACTCATGTAGAAGTACATATATTTGTCAAACATACATACAATCAACTTAAATACACATTCGGTTTAGTTAACTAAGTATTCAGGCGTCTATGGATATATGGAAAACATATGGAGGTGGCTTTTGTGTGATGGAAATATAGCGTCTTTACACAAATACCCGTTTTAGATCCGGTAATTAGAGAGAGACAAGCGTGAAAAAGTGAATGAATGTACCCAGTGTAAAGGACCAAAAAAAAATTAAATTAAAAAAATACATAGTGGCTTCTCTAATACGCCTATTATGTATGGATACTAGCAGGAGACTAGTAGCCGCTGGGCAACTATACTAGACTTTCCATTACGCAAGGCAACATTCGCTACTGGCTATCGGCTACTGAAAGTATGTAAATGTTTCCCTTTTGAAACAATCTTTATATATCTTTTGAAGTTAATTCTAATTAACATTTGAACAAAGTTTCCTATTACTTCAAAATGTACTTGTCAAAAAAGTAAAATCAGTATAAAATAAGTATAATGAGATCAATCGCCATACGCAATACGAAGAACGGTTTAAGTAGCCATGGCTAGTAGACCGGCAACTATGCACTAGTCTCCATACATAATAGGGGCATCAAATAAATGCCTTGTTATGTTTATACAGAAATTTACAAAAATTAGACAATTTCTGCATTTCGATTCCGAAAAAAAAAATTTTGTATTGGACTTTGACTTTCCGGAAGTAAAATATGCAATAAATTATGGCTTCACAAAATTAGCTTCATATTTCTCAAAATAGTACCTTTTTCGATTTTGTTTAATATTCGGCGTTTTGGGCTTTATATTACAAATGAGCTAACAAATAATTTGCATATTAATTGTAAGAGTATTCTTCCCCTTCTATTACCTTGCTCCATTTTTTTTCTTTCGAAGATAAACATTTTCGCTTACCCATTAATTTTTGCCCCCAACCTTGGCCATACGGGGAAAAAGTCCGGACGCCTAATGGGTTGGTTTTAGTTTTAAAATCGAGTTACAATGGACTGCGGAAGATACATTCCATAGTTGTTTTAGTTGCTTTCTATTTACGCATGTGTATTGTTTAACACTTTAGCCAAAAGTGTAGTAAAATCTTCACCAACCAAAGGCATTTTTGGTGCTTTTAGGCTATATTTTAGTAGGAGTGAGAGAGAGACAGAGAGAGAGAGAGAGAGAGAGAGAGAGAGAGAGAGAGAAAAATAAAATATTGTCGTCAAATTACACGAAAAGTATTGTCACTTGGCGGCGTTTCAATGGACAGTTGCGTAAAATAATTTAAATGACATTTTTGGCTTATATTTGCTAAATGAGTTAGATTGCGTAAACGGTTGTTCCTCTCAGCAAAGCTCAGATCTGACAGCTTATTGTTAGTTTGCTTATTTCCTTAATATGTACATACAACATATGTACGTAAATCGTAAGTTAGGCGCAATTTAGTTCGTGAAATACCATAAAAAAACAACTTTAAGAAGCGTAATAAAATATTTTTTTTAGAATTTTTAAACGAAATATTTTTTTATTACTGCCTGCAATCATCTTGGGTAAATGGAAGAAAATGCGCAAAAGCCTCCGTAAACAAAACTCAAAAATCAATGATAATTTGTATCAGCTGAGATATCGTTAGTGTTACATATATGGAAAGGACGTAACTTGCACTTTCGCTATTTTACAGGAGAGGGGAAAAAACTTGAAAACATCTGAAACTACATTTAGAAATTGTTTAAATGCAATTCACAATAAAAAAACGACAAAATTTTGTTCTATAACACTGCTTTACAAAAACGTGCTTTAGTTCTGTCCTATGAACCAAATATACTTTTTCGGAAAGGGGAGAAAAAATAAAAATACACGTGTATCGGCGATTTTCATGTACACGTCAGATTTTTTTTTATGTATAAATGTATATAAGGAATGTATAGAAAAGATACTTTATACATAAAAAACAAAAATTCTGTCGTGTACATGAAAATCGCCGATACATTTTTTTTTCTCCCATTTCCGAAAAAGTATATTTGGTTCATAGGACAGAATGTGTGTAACTCGGTGTTTGTAACGCATTGTAATACATTTTTTAATTTCTATGTTTCTAATAGAGTTTTCTTAGTTATGACTTTTTGAGATCATTTTTTTTTGCAAAAAAACTGAATTAGGACTTTTAACACTAAATTAAAAGTAAGACATACATAAAATAAAGATCATCCAATACAAAATTTAAAAAAAATACAGGGAAATAAAAAAAATGTGAACTTAAATATTTACATATGATGAGGTAAGTTATCATAAAAACTCTGCCAATCTGCAGATAACAAGTTCTTCAGATTCTGTAAATGGTCCAACTTCTTTTTAGAAATTGTTTTTACAATGCCGTAACATATGCATAGTTGCTTTTGCTCCCAAATCATATCCCAAAACGAATTAAAAATGTGTTTCCTAAAGGACTCGCCAAAGACAGCAATTTCTGAAGGCGCTTTATTTGCAATATTGTGATGCACAAGCTTCTACTTAGTTGTCTTCAAAAGCCGTTTTTTTGATACACCCGAATACTGTTGACCTTTCAGTATTTTTATTTATTTTTATTCGCAAAACGGCTTTTGTTGCGAACGTTAACATTTTCCGTATCAGTATTACTGTCCTTTACAACACAATCCATCCATGTCTGAACATTCCATATTCCAACTTATTTATTTTAAATTGTCACAATTATGAGTGTCCTTTCGTCTGTTTTCGGATGTGCGACTGTAGCTTCTTTCGCAGTAAATATCTGTGGCTTCCCGGCATAACAGAAAAGGTCACTTTTTTTTTGCAAAATCGAGAATGCAAAATTTGACATCTGGGGGTGTGAATCAATCGAAAGAATGTTAATAAGTTCTTTATATTCAATACTGTGGCTGAATTGTCGACATTTCCAAACCTAATAACTGCATTTTTCATAAGACTTCAAAATTTTACGACGCGTTTTCTCGAAAACAGCTGTGAGTGACTTTTTCGGTTATGCCGTGAAGCCCTAGATATCATTTTGAAGTCATGATCGATTATTTTAGCAACTGACAGTAGGTTTAATCGCAGGTCGGGCACATAAAGTGTATACTTTGTCACGAACTTTACGGTACCATTTCCATGAATCGTCAAAGAATCGTAAAATAGTTACGTCCGACGTCTTAAGTTTTTGAAACGTGTTCTCCAGACACTCCCTCCCGTTTATGCTCGGAATCGACCTACATGGCGATTTTCGCAGTTCTTATAGATTCTTGGTTTTGCCTGTAACGTTTTCACTCTCTCTACAGTCTGTAGGTTTGTGACCAATTTTGCGCAGGAGTGGCAAGCAAACTTGAATTTTCCCATACCAATATTTCCGCTTCTGTTCTGGGGATTCTTATGGACGAACATTCCCTCTCTCTTCTCTATCTCGTAGTGCGAAAAACAAAATGTATGTATGTGTTGAATTACCTTCCTGTTTCAATAGTTTAATTTTATTGTACTACTGAAATAACAAATCACATGCTCGTGTGTATTTGGGCCTTTGCTTTCCATAAATGTTTGTTACGAGTTAGGGCTTTTTTAAATTGACTATAATTTCGTTATTTTTGATCTTAACTAGAATGTGTATTTAAGAGCGGCTAACCAAAAAAATGCAAAATAAGATGCGCTCTCTCCTTACTATACTAACGATATTACTTCATCGAACTAAAACTAAAATACTTATAAAATTGCACACTAAAAAAAAAGTTCTGAACAAATTAAAAAGTTTGAGATTTTGATGACAAAGTTTGTTGAATTTTTGAGAACTTCTTGCAACTTGGATTTTATGGTTTCTCATATAGATCGAAAATTAAAAATAAGTAAAAGTATACAAGTTGAAAACAATATCAAACAATTTCTGTATACCATATGTTTGTACGGTTATTAGCAACCAAAATCAAAATGATATAGTTTGCCACTTATGTATGTATGTACATATATTCATTTAATTATCTTTAAGAATTTTTAATTAAAATTCAGTTCATGCTCCAACATATACCATATATGTAAATCCAAGTTTAAAACTTTGTAGAAAACAAAATCAGAAAATGTTTATATTAAATTTGAACTTTTTTCTCAAAAGTGTTAGAACTATTTTTTAGTATGTAGTTTTATAGACCATTCAATGTGAAAGTTTCAGAAATATGAACAAACATTTGTAGACAAGGATGAGCACGCCTTAAAAATGCATATAATGTAAAATAAAACAGAATTTGCAAAATAAAAACACAAACAACAACCACACAAACAAGTTAAATAGCGGCAGATCAGTTGCTCTTGTTTGTAGTTGGTTTGTTTAAGGAAGATGAAATAAACACAACAGCCAACTCGGCTAGCGTAGCACAATAGGTAGCGTATTGGCTCTGCAACTCCGAGCTCCCGGGTTCAAAGCCTGAGAGAAGTGGTTATGAAAATTAAATTAATAATAATTTAATTTAATAATCAAAAAGAAGTCTGATGAGGAAATGTGGTGATTTCCGAAATAGTACTATAACTTCAACCATTGAAAGCTGTTGTTGTTTTTTCACGAACAAATCTTCCATAAACTGGCCTTGAGCTCAATAAAATTATAATATTAATAGTTTCAAGAGACTAGAAATTACCGTTGATTTTTTTTTGTCAAAGTTTTTGCGACTTTCTATTCTACACATTTTCCAACAGTTTTTCTGAAAAACATAATTTCATTTCAGAAAAACTCAAATGAAATTCAGAAACGCACAATTGTATTTCAGAAAACCACAAATGCATTCAAAAAAGATCGCCTTTCTACCACGTCCGGTCCTTCCACGGATGGAACGTTCATATTATTTTTGAAGTTCCCTTTTATTTTAGCCCAAATTATTTCAGTGTGGTTCAGCATCGGAGAGTATGGACCCAGGCGCAAAAGGGTTGGTGACCCATTACTACCAACCACTTGTTTCAGCCCTGTATGGCATGGCGCGTTATCGCAACTAGCACTAAATCGATTAGCGTATTGCCCATGCTGGTCCATTTTTCGAGAATACCTCGTACCCATTCTGCTGTGCTCTCTTTTTTGACGGACCCGCTCCATTTATTAAATTTTATTTAACAAATTCGATATTGAAGTGAGGAAAATTTAGCAATGTAACGCCTTGACGATTCGCAATACGAATGTACAAATGTATATATTGTTTTAAGATATTAAATGCCATGCACATGAGTATAAAATTTTTTGTTAAATTCACCACTACATATTTGGTGTGAGAGTGTTTAAGTAATACAGTAAAATTTGTCTTTAACATCTACGATATTTTTTAACAACGATCAAGTCTGGAGGTTTTACCGAACCTCTACATAGAAACTGTTACTATCTGTTATAAAAAAAAAACAGGTATATGCAAAAGTTTATCTTGTTAAAAACATTTTTCTGAAAAGCATTATCGGTTTTCTGGGAAAAATGTGGCCTATTTTAAAATACATTAGGCATTTTCTGAAATGCTTTTGATCTGTTTTGAATGCATTTGTGCTAAAATACATTTGTGTTTTTCTGAAATACATTGTGTTTTTCTGAAATACATTTGGATTTTTCTGAAAAACAGTTGGAAAAGGTGTAGATAATTTAAAGATATTTTATACTTGTAAAATTGTACACAAATTTTATCGACCCAATCAATTGTAATAAATTAATTCAAAAGTTATGTATGTACATAGGGTGATTTTTTTCTTGCCTATATTTTTTTTGCTCTCACTTCGAAATACTCTTAAAAAAAGTCCCTGAAAATGTGAGCCCTTAAGTTACTCAGGATTAAATACTTGATTAAAGTTTCTATAAAAAAATAAAATAATTTGAATCACAAATTCATGTAAAACGCTAATTAAAAAAAATAAAAAGCTCACTATCTCGAAATACATATGTACTTATGTATGTATATCAATAATTGGATTAACTGAATTTTGGAACGATGTTCCGACATCCCTTGTCAAGTTTGGTTTTAAGACACCCCGTTTTTGGCGTTGTGCCATCTTCAGTGTCATTTTTCGTTCACTGATTTACTATAGCTTTGTCATTTATAAATTTTCTGTACCATCAGCTTTCATCAATAGCTGACAACAACAACAAAATAACAAGAAATTCATGAAAAAATTAACAAAATGAAAAATCGCCTGTACTGTCTCACTCGTGCTAGTTGCAATTACTACGTATTAGGCACTTATAGAATATTTAATCCAGAGTAATTTGCTTTTTACGTTGGAATAGTATCAAATTCCGCTGAGTTAACACAATTTAAAAATAGTTCCAGTTAACGTGTATTATCGTTCATGTAAACGCGACTTATTCCAAATGTGATTAACAAAAAAACAAAATATGATCTAAAACCTTCAACCACTATCCGCTTCAAAAGTTCTTTGCTTGAAAAAAAAATGTACGTTTACTAAACAAACCCAGACAATGTTAAATGGAGAATGAATGTGAATGTAATTTATTCTTGTAGAAGCTGAAACAACTCCTCCGCTTTTGTCGGCAATAAGATCCGTTGCAGCTTGAATGTATAAAAATGTGTACATATGTAATTTGAATTGCGAATGAAAATTGCAATTGGATTGACACTTACATTAGTTTGGTTTGGAATATTTGCATTTTATCCAATATACTTACGAATTCTACATGCCGACAAGTCATTTTCTTTGTAAATCTATTTCGAAAATTTATTCATCACATGTTGAAACAAACGAAAAATGTGCTTAAATTAAAGTAACTGCAATAAAAATCAATCAAAAGTTTGTGTATGATGAAAACTCTAATGTTCTTAAAGCAATATACTCGTATAGCAATACATACTTACATATGAATGTATATAAGCTATAACATTTTAGTGCTCCAACGACTTGCATACCTAAATACAAACAAACTTAATACTTTTGTATGTATGTAGGTACATACATACATATGCATATTCATCATTATAAGTATATTTATAATTGTCGATATTTGAGCCAAATGTTCGAAATGTGTGTGTTTTGTGGCAAATTATTATTATTCCGATATAATGCTACGAGCAACAAAGATTCAGTTTTTAATTTAAGTAGAAGTTAACAAGGGCGCTCATTGTAATTAAGAAACTAAAATTAATAATTGTACAAACATTTAAATTATATATTACTTTCTAGAAATGCATTAATTGACGCAATGTAAATACATTATAATATTATGTAATAAATTTGACTTCTGTTTTTTTTTGGATGTACATTTTATGTACATACATCCTATATGCGTGAAGGTTTGTATTAAGCGTACGTATTAAAATTAATTTATGTATTTAATAACGCAGAGCAACACTAATTTTGGTGCGGCAAATGTTAAACCTATTTTTGAAAGTTGAAATAACTTTCCACTAAATATTAATTTAAAGTTTAAAATAAATTCCCTTGACCTGTTTTAACATTAGCGGCCCCAAAATATCTTTCCATTTTAGTTGCATATTACACGAAATATTTTTATAAAAATTTAAGTTTTCAGTAAATTGAAAAGAAAAAAAAATTTAATTGGCGCTTACACACAATGTAACGTACAAGAGGTGACGCATGCTGGGGCACCCACCACTCCTTCGGTTATGCCGATTTTGACAATTTTCAAGTAAAAGTAAACACACTTAAATTCAAGAAAACCTTCAACACAGTCCTCCTGTTCAGCATTTGTTAAATAAATCACCTTCTGTAATTCATATATTTACAATTTGCGAAAATTAAAAGAAAAACTAAAATCAGCTTCACTTATTTTTTCTTCATATTCTTTGGTTTACTTTTACTTGAGAATAGTCATTGTTGCCGATATCCCATTTTCGAATCTCAGCCAAGTCATAGTAAAAGTTTAAGGTCGCCCTTCGGCAGGTAAGGTCAAACTTTCGAGTGTATTTCAAACATAAATAGCTTTTTGATAAAAATACATACATACAGACTCGGAACGGCAGCCGAGTCGGCATAAAACAGTAGGCCCCACCATTTCTAGTACAACATAGCGCATACATGGTTTGTCTAATGGTGTGCGTTAACACCAAACGTAATTTTTTTTTTCACTTACAGTTTTCGAGATATCTGCACAAAACGATTTTTGATAAAACAAAAGAAAGTCGATTATAACAATATCTGCTATCTATATAATCCGTAAACTCATAATAAAAAGTACATATTAATATGTCAAATGAAAGATTACAAAATTTGCTGAATTTCGTACATTGTTCGTTATTTATGAAAATTTATTTTGGAAACGTTCCAAAATGACTCAAAAAATTCGCACACGAATGTATTGACTTGTGCTGACGTTAATTTACGCGAAAAACTTAAATTTTTTGTGTGGTTTTTTGTGTGTATATTTTTCGGAAATATATCAGTTGTAAGAAATGTGTATAAAATATATTTTAATGTTATTTTTTTTACAACATAAATATTAAATTTGTCCTTTTTGTATGTAAACATTACAAAGCGCAACTTAATTAAACATAAAAAATTAATGAAAGATATAAATTTGTATGATCAATATTTTTTTCTTTGATCGCAAAACGTTATGCGGCGATATACATACATATGTATGTACATACGTACATGTATGAAATAAACATTTTTCTTTTTATGCTATCAGTAATATCTACTCTTGGAAAATAATTGCTGCTAATCTGCACCAAAATGACTGTTATAGTTCGTTGAGTCGTGTCGAGCAAAAACACTTCTTCACAAGTTTTAAAATACAATCTTGTAATAAATTGTATACTTGTAGGAAAAAGGTCAATATGTTTTCCAAATTATCTGATCGTCTGTGCAAAGATCATAATGACACGAGTGCCTCTGTGGAATTGGTAGTCCCCAGTTAGGATATCCCCATACATACATATGTCTAGCGTGGATGGTGTCAGTGACCTAAAAAGTTGTAGATTTCTTCGCTAACTCGAACACGAAAAGAAAGCTGACTTTGTGCATACATAAAATTAAAGGCATGAATATTACGCAGAAAATATAAGACATTTTATTTAATATGTATCAGTGTTTTTATTTATTAACTAATATATTATGTATAAATTTATACATACATACATATGTATATGAATTTCTAGCGTATGTATTGCTATACAATAATATTTTACACATCGTTATCTTAATACCAAAAAAGCACTAACTCAGCAACGTAGTTTTCAGGATAGAATAAACATAAAGCGATTGGAATGCACAAAAATTAAAATAAATAATGATGACGTTCGAAGTGTTTCTTATAAATTTTATTATTTAAAAAATATACATATTTTACAAAGTCGATAAGGTGATAACAGAAGAACATCTGATTTGACATTTTATTGGCTTTGGGGTTGTGAGAGTTTCGTCTTGTTTGAAAAAAAAGCTTTCTCATTATATATTGAAAATCATCAATTAACTACGGACTGAAAATTATCCTTACTAAAATAGAACCTTTTTGCATCAAGAAAACGATATGTACGATGCACACATAAATATTGCATTGCAAAATAGTAATATGTAATTACTTATAAGCAAGGCACATTAAACAGGTAGCAGCATTTAAGAAAATGCAACCCTGGGGTATATTTTTTGATTTGTTGTGGTCCATCACCCTTCAAAATAAATATATTAAATTTGAAGAGTTTGATAATTCAATGAAAACAAAGTGTACGCGTTTCTACATTTTGCTTGAAAATACATTTGTTTTTTTTTAACGCAAACAGTGCAAGACAAATCATACTACAACGGATCCTAAGGAAACATTGCTCCTGTTCACAAAATTTGGAAAATACTCTCGTGGTATCCTTCAAATATGCAATAAATGGTCGGAACGCACCCAACCGTTTGCGGAAAGCGGCTTGCCAAAGTTCTGTTCCAATTGAATATGAAAAGCAAGATCCGACCTCTTTCCCGTCTTTTAAAACACAATGTCTCCTTTCTAAGTATGTACATACATACATATGTTTTTCAAATGGCGTTAATGAAAAATTTGTAAAAATTAGAAATTAGAAATATACAAAATGTAAACAAATATTGTTTTGTAAACAAAGTTGTTTTGTTTTCTTTTAAGAAAAAAGTTCGTTTTGTAAACAAAGTTTGACTTGTTATGGACCACTTATAAGAAAAAACTCCAATCAGCTGCTAACATTATATTACCTGTTTATTGAACCATGCTTATACGTAAAAAAAATATTCTTTTTTTTTATAACATTTCAACTTTAAAAGTTTTTTTCTTTTTTTAATGAAAACAATGAATGTTTAGCACGAATGCAAAGATTCTGTAAAAAAATTTTTATAATGACAAAGGAATGGCCACAATTTATGAAAGACCTTCTGAAAACTAAAAAACTTTTAACAATTCTTACAACCAAACCGGAAGAACGTGAGATATGATGACATAAAATCGCTCCTTAACTGTTTTCAAATGCGTCTTAGTTCAAATACGCACTTATCAGACATATAAAATATGCATGTGTGCACATCCATTTAAAACATACTCGTATATGTATGTACTTGTTTTAGTTTTGTATGCATTTAAATGTATGTACATATATATGTAATATAAACGATATTTAAAAACAGGAAATTATCAATATTTCCTATACATAAGTGTGTATATACTGTACTGTAATTATATAGTATTGTGTAGTTTTAAAAGACATTCGCCTTTTCTCATTGCACTCGTTACGGCTGTTCGTTAATCAGCGAATTTCCTTTTTGATAATTTAATAATTTGTTATTACACATTTACGACGGTTTTTCTGCATTTTTTCGATATTCTCCTTAATGGGTGTCTGCTGATAGAAACATTGAACGATTGATGTGTCCGCCAAAACCGTTGCAATAAACTGGTTTATAGATATTTCCCAACTATCTAGATCCGTTGAGCTGCCGCTGTTGCTACCTGTTCCACCTCCATTCGCAGAGTTTTGCTTTAATTCTTCTTCGTATGCTTGGAATAGTCTTGTAGTTTCGTTGGGCTCTGCACAGGGTGTGGTTGGATTGCCATTAGTATCCGGCTGTTAGGGGGGAAATTATTATTTTTTCTTGCATGATATCGTAATGTGTCAGTCGAAAAATACACACCTCATCGCCGTTACCCAAATTCAATTGCGTAAAGCTGTCCCAGCTGACTTCTTTCCTCATATTGTTGTTTCCGAGTTCTAGAAGATTTTCATCTAAAAAAAATAGATAGATATGTAATATAACATTTGGATTATTATTTTAATTCGATAGCAACTAGAAAGAAAACGAAATGCGTCTCAGCATACTACATCTAAAATGTGCTATATAGTTTCGCTTATCACGGTTTCAGATACGTTAGTGAAGGTTTTAGACGGATATCCCAACGGTTCTGTAAGTATCTAGGATAATGCTTTTATATAATGCCCGAATTCAGTAAGCAGTCTCAGTCTCTAATAGAGACAAACGTCAAAACTTTAGACCAGTGGGCATTCATTATTTTCAAAATAAAGCCTGTAGTCTCAAATTAAACTCTCTAAACTGTGACCTGGTGATAAACAGATCACAAGAAAGTAAAATTAAAACAAATGAAAGGAACGTTAAAGTGAGGAAAATCAATAATCTAGCTTGATTTGAGACTTGAGATGATACAAAGTTACCGAATTCGGGCATAAGTGAAATTTAATTCCATTTCGGTGTGCTTAAACTATGGTCTGGTAATAATATTGAAACCAGGGTGCGCAAAAGCTCTGAGTTCGATTGAGCGAGCGAGGCAATTCGTACTTATCGCGCCGCTGGCAACGAGGCGTTCGCAACGCAGCTAGGGCAAGTTGCGAGCACTTTTCTTTGCTCGACTGGCTAGTGAGCGTGGTAAGTTGATCAGGCCTATTCAGAATTTCGATTCCGACAAATTTGGTCGAAATCGGAATGTATAAATTCTTTCTCCTCAATCTGTTTTTAGTTTCTTCAGTTCAGTGAGGAACATAAATTATTATTTTCTTTTCGGAGAATCAGAGACAGAACTTTAAAACCATAAATAAATGCTTGATTTCGCTGTATAGTAATGTCATTCAAATGTCGTCGGAATCGAAATGCAAAACCGGCCTGAATATCAACTCGTTTGGAAAGAGCGAAGCTGATGTGTAC
Source organism: Philophylla caesio (assembly GCA_963971545.1). Taxonomy (NCBI): domain Eukaryota; kingdom Metazoa; phylum Arthropoda; class Insecta; order Diptera; family Tephritidae; genus Philophylla; species Philophylla caesio. The sequence goes on along the minus strand of OZ020608.1, from coordinate 95,455,375 downwards.
TGTCTCACTCTGCTTGACGAGGCGAGCAGTTGTCTGATAACTCGCTTGAATGAGTAAGACGAATGAGTGAGTGAGTACGAGAGGTTGCGCAGCTCGAAAAATCATCCAGCAAATATATAGCTTTGTGCAGTTTTAGAGGTATCTACTTATTTCTACCTAGCCTTGGTAAAAACCCGTAAAGTTTTATTGTTGAGTACTTTCCGTCAACTGTGTTTTCAAAGGCCAGTTTAAGTTAAGATAGCCTTTTTAGAAATATTTCTAAAAAATACAATATGATATTTTTTTAAATTTTTGTTATAACGATACTTCTTTAGAAATAGGCTTAATTAGGGTTAAGTAAAATGTTAAATTATGCACAATAGAAGAAGTTTGAAATTGCACTTGGGTTGAATCCGCATGATAGAGCATTAATTTAATTTAATATTTGGTAAGCGAATTTTTAGCGTACAAACTTATGTTATTCAAAATCGACTGCCTCACTCATCAGCTCATTAATTAATCTTTTGCCACTTTTAACCCTTTCGACCCCAATGTTGCCTCAGGGCAATTTCGCTTGTTTATAGGCCTACCACCAGCGTTATTTTTGTTTTTGTTTATTGAACCGATATGATAACGGTAGTCTTATAAGTCAGCATGTAGTGTGATCAAAAAAAAAATCACTAGTAAATCATTTAGCAAAGCAATTTGATAAAAACGGCAGCAGTGTCGGCGAAAATTTGTTTCTGCATGAAGGAGGACATTTTTAAAAGTGAGAATTTTTAAAATAATTGTAACAAAAATTATCAATCTGTAAATGAACTACTTTTCAGCGATTGTTAAGTGAAATATTTTTGCAAGAAAATTTCTTTAGTTTTAAACCAGGTGAGTAACTTTTACATATGCGAAGTTGCTTGTGAGCAACTTTGGGCAATTGTGGTATAAAATTTCCATGACTTTAGTTATGAGGCCTCAAGATAAAGGTTTGTCAAATGAGGACATACAACGAATTTTAAACTTCGATTCGGATGTTTCAACTGATGAAGAAAGTGGTGATGAGATAGAGGATGTGTCTGCAGTGCTGGAGCAGAATTTGGAAGGGATTATGGAAAGAGGGGAAAGTATAGAAATCGGACTTCTTGACAATATAATTACGGAAGACAACGAGCATGAATCTTGTTCTAGTGAAGAGTTTTGCATCGAAAAAATTGATTCGAAGGCATTAAAATGGAGATCAAAGCTATTTGAAGCTCCTGAAAGTGTGTGGAAGGCAGATGTCGACTTGGAAATTCACGACGTCATGATCTTACAGGACGATCAACGTACAAACAATACAATCCAGCTAAGCCTCACAAATGGGGGTTGAAAATGTTAACGCGTGCTGGAACGTCTGGACTTGTATATGATTTCACGCTGTATGTTGGTGAAGGCACCTGTCAATCATATGGATTGGGATTTTCCTAGGATATAGTTCTCTATTTAGTGAAAACTATTCCCAAACACAAGAACTTTAAACTTTATTTTGATAACTGGTTTACATCAGTAAGCCTTCTGATTGCATTGAAGGAAATGGGCATATTCGCCACTGGTACTCTACGTAAAAATCGAATAAGCAACTGCCAGTTACTTAAAGAAGCGGAACTCAAAAAACGTGGAAGAGGATCTTACGACATGAAATGTGAAACCAATTGTATGTGTAAGGTGGTTTGACAATAAGCCGCTCCAACTTATATTATCGCATATAGATCATCAACCAGTTGGCATTTGCAAACGTTGGAACCCAAAAGAAAAAACACACGTAGATGTCCAAAGACCTGCGATAGTTGCTAACTACAACAAAGGCATGGGAGGTGTGGATCTAGCGGACATGTTGATGGAACTTTACAAAGTTAACCACCGCTCAAGGAAGTGGTATATACGAATTTTTTATTGGTGTCTGGGAACGTCTGTTACAAATGCGTGGCTGCTTTATAGAAAACATTTAAATTTTCTTCATCCGAAACAGAAACACATTCCCCTAATAAAATTTCAACTGGAAATTGCTGATGCCCTTTTCCAATCTACGTCTTCTGCAGTTTCTATGCAAAGAAAGCGAGGCAGACCGTCCAACGCAGAGAGGAATGATAGCGATACAAACTCTCCATCGAGCAGTGTGTCGTCGCATAACTCGAAAAAGTACAGATTCCAGCCGACCCTCCAGAAACGAAACGATATGATAAGACGGAACATTGGGTAGTATTCGGTGAAAAAGGGCGCTGCAGGTTGTGCAAGACAGGAACTCCAATGTCCAAATGTCTTAAATGCAAGGTCCATCTTTGCTGCAATAACAATAAAAACTGTTTTTTGTCTTTTCATACCTAATTTTTCCCCAATAAATAAAATAAAATGCGATTAGAAAAAAAAAAAAAATTATTAAATAATTTTATACCACCATTGCCCAACAATGCTCACAGGCAACATTCTGTAGCGCTCAACGGGTGGGAGTGGCGAGTTGAAAATTTGACTATACCTTTCTAGAATAAATATAATGAGATTAAAACTAAAAAAAAAATTTTAAGATTACAGGAACAAAATCGGGATCGAAAGGGTTAATAATAGCTAATGATAAATGCTCCATTCAAAATAGAAAAAGTCGACATTTTTCACTTTTTTTATGAGCTCCTGTTTTAATCAAAACTTTGAATTTTTAAACAAATATAAACATTTTGGATATATGTAAATACACTTATGGATGCAGCAAACCAGAGACGGCGCTTTCCTTGTATAGTACTTTGGTTTTGCCGATTTAGACAATTTTCACACAAAGTAAACCAACTAAATTTCGATAATAAGGCTAGCACAAACGATTTATTTCTAGTCTTCAACTTAAATAAAACAATTTTTCGCAACTTAAACATGTTTAACACTCAGGAAAACGAAGTCATTTAATTTTCTTTATATTCTTTGTTAACTTTCCTTGAAAAATTTCATCGGCCGGTTGAAGGCGCGTTCTTGTAATCTATCGGTCTTGATATATTATGAAAAGTATAAATTCCTTACTGACATTTTAAATTTTTAAGTGAAAAACTAAATTTTCCACACATAATACTCTGTGCGAAAGAGTTGAAACAAAGACAGTTACTGGGTTTTAAGATATGACTCCAAGATGTTTGAGTGCGAATTTACATAAGCTTGGTTCGAAAAAAATGCCTGTTAGGGCCTTTCAACATTTTTATCAACGATGTACATACTTATGTATACGCACAAAAAATGTAATGCAACGTGTAGCCCAGTTCGAAAGTTTCACAAAGCTGGATTGTTCGTTGCTAACAAGTTATTTTTGGAAGATCGTATCGGTAAATACTTAAGTTCAATCAGCATTACCCTTCTTTTTTCCTCTGATGTAATTTTTATTTTTTGTACTCACATGCTTGCCGCATATTTTCGTCTTGCTCTCCTACTATTTCCACAAGTGATCTCCACAACAATTGGAAGTTCGCCTTCTTCATGTTGGGTATATTCTTATTGGGCGCATTACCATCATCGGGCTGCAGTAAATATCTTAAGCTACCCAAACTCTTAGTGTCTGTCGTTGAGTCTGCACGTTCTCCCCTTGTTGCCATAATCAGGTCGCTGATTTGTGAGAAATTCGAAATGGTCTCAACATTTAGTTGAGGCGGTGTTACCTTCGCAGCACCTAAATCTGAAATGTCTGAAAATGTGTCAGTTGATTCGAATCGTCCTTGATGACGTAACGCGTTGCCAATAAGATCTGAAGTGCTGCTGCAGGTTGCACCATTTTGTGAGTGTGCCACATCCATAGGCGCAGCATGTTGACGTGGCAGATCGACATAAAATGTTGAGGAACGTTCGCCGTTCAGGGCGCCAGCTATACCCGATGACGATGATGGCTGCGATAAGCCGGCAAGGCAATGTAAATGCTTTGTGGCTGTGACGAGCGCATAATCGTCATCAAAATTGTTATCGGTAGGCGATGGAAGTGCCTCGATAGATTCGGATGGATCGTCACTAAAAAACGGAAAGCAATTTTTTTTAAATACAATTAATAAAGTGACAAATATTTGTTAAATTTTAAATGCAAGATTCTATTTTTATATGGTACCCGAAAAAGTCCTCGGCCTCAATTGCCTCCTCGGCGTCATCTTTGGCCTTCGATTTAGGACGTCGGACCTGCTCAATCTCAGTCTTCGAAAGCAGCGGCGGCAGGTGTAATATGTAAAGCAGTTTTAGTTTTTCTGTGTATTTGCAAGAGCATACCAAACCCAATGCGTTTATTATTTGCGAGAACTCAATTGTACCGGCACTTTTCTTGTCGGTTAGCTATTGAAAATAAGACAAAATTTGAGCAAAATTTCTTAAATAATAAAAATAAATCATTAACAATAATGGAAAAGTGTAAGGCAACATGTAGTCCAACATTAAAACTCTTTGTTGTTGAAATGTTCATTGCCTAGTTACTCTAGGAGGTTCGTATCGGCAAAAACATAAACTCAACAAGTGATTGCCTTCTTTACCTCCCTATTAATTATGCGATAATTCTGAGTAAGTTGTAAATGCTTTCATTTTAATTTAGTGCAAGCAAAAAAAATTAAGTTCTTTTAAAATTAATGTAAATATACAATTTCGCAATTTCTCAGTAATATCGTGGTACAGGTATGTACACATATATATGTATATATATGTATATAATATTCAAAAATACATTACAACATACCCTAAATAGCTTCTCCGCTAAATCAATGCTAACACAATTTCGCCAAGGCGTCAGCTCATGGAATAGTGTACGGAATGTTTCAAAATCAACATTATACGATTCAGAGCGACTACAATTTCCCTCCGCATTGCCGATGCGCTTTGTTGTCGGCAACAGTATTGGCGACTCGCCACCAAGCGCCGAGTGTGCTTTTTGTTGCAACACCTTACGTGGAGTGGACTTTTCCTCCCGTATAATGGTGAGAAGTAGGTGGAGTTCCTCTTTGTCAAAATACATATTTTCGGTGTGAAATTTAACGATTGTGTTCTCATTATCAATATCGAATTGTCGTATTGTAAGGCGACGATGCTTATTCCTTAGCTCTTCGATTTTCTGTTGCGAGATTTTTGAGCCAAATTTCGTGTACCCATCATGAATAAGCGTTTGCACGGGTTGTGTTCTAACTTTTTGCTTCTCCGGTGGTGACGGTAGTTGATATTCTGGATTGTAAATACCATCCAAATATTTAGAAAGCACCAGCATAGCTTCGCCATCATCGCGACAATTGAGAAGTTCCTCAGTATTCCATTCCAAAATTTGAAGAGCAATCTGGGATAAAGAAACGATCAAATCAATTGTTTTCTTTCGTTTTTTATGCTTTAAGCATTACTATTGCATTTTAAAAATATAGGAAAAATGTTTTTTAATTTTAATTTATACCCACCACAAAAATTATTTTGGCACCATCGTAGAAAAAACAATCAATTATTTGTATTGCACTTTCATATGAAGTTACGCTTATGAATATTGTTAAAAACCATGCTATTGAGATCATACGAATTATACCCAACTGCTCTAAATGGCAATGCAACTGTGGCAGATAAGTCTCGACGAGCTCATTCAACACACTCTGATCGATTTGCGCACCAACGACCTTGTCCTTATAGTAGTCAGGTAGCAAATTTTCACAAAGGCTTGCCAGCATCCAGAATGCATTCTCCTCATCACAAAAGAGCAAAAATACGGATGATACGATGTTCATGGCCTGACAGTAGCCCACTTGCGGATTCCGCAGGGCGTATGCTTGCAAAACACGTCTAAGCGCACCTATGCCATCTGCATCTTGAAATGCTGGGTGCTCGGGGAGCGAACGATGTAGGTCGCGATCGATTTCTTCGTGTATAGATGATTGCTTAATACATGCAGCCTGCAGGAAAAATATTCAATGCGAATAACAATGGCTTGAAATGCTCTTGTTTTTATGTAATATACCTTCTCAACCAAGTCTTCATAGAGTCCAGGATTCATTTCTTTCTCGTGTATTGCTCCGGAAAATATTAGCCAAATCTCTTGGCGCAATTTATCTGGAATACCTTCCACAATCAAATTGATAACTTCAGTTGTACGAAACATGGAAATACCGCGCCCAAAATCACGGAAATGTGATTCCCAACGTGACATCTATGAGAGAAATTTTAAAGGAGTATCAATATAACCTATTCAAATGTTGTATCTACCTTCTGGTCTTGTATCTTTAGCATTTCTTCGCTGAAATTCGTTTTGAATGAATTCATTAGAGCAGTTTGTTTGCTCCAAGAAATATCGTACTTAGCACGCTCGCGACTAACGGGGCTGAAAAAAATGATCTTCGGTTAAACTTTCAACAACTTTTTTCAAAACATTAGAATAAACCAAAATTGTTTATATTAATGTATCGCAATCGCGATAGTCTTAACCGTATACTAGTGTTAATGGAAAATTGTAACACTAACACATGAAACTGGGATAGCAGCTCGCTAATTTTTTCAACGAACACTTCACGATCGACGATTTGCTCGAAAACAAAGTGTACATTCTCAGATGTATGAAGAACGATTTGATTATCATAGCGGTGTGGACCATCATTTTTCTGTTCAACACTCTGCAAAATCGATTTAATATCATTTACAATCTCAATTTATGCGCACGATAAACATACTTTTATATTACGCATTGGAATGACGAGGCTGACCAGGTCGTCTACGTCACTGCGGAAACAAAAGAAATTCCTAGACAAGAAAATGTTGCCACCTACATAGCGCTTGGAATATGGTGTCCAAATATTGGCTGTTAATTATGAATTTAAATAATTAAGATATGTATATAATAATTCTTAAATACAAAATTAAGAAGAACATACCTTTTATGTGGCCATCAATAATTTCGGACTGTGGTAGTCGAAAATAGTAGCGAAATTCTTCAGATTTTTGACGTACTGTTAAATCACGCAAGAGTCCTGGTTTAGTCGATGTTTTGCGGCCGAAACGTTGAAAGACCGATGCATCGTGGTCAATGATTGGGCTATCAGGATCCTATAAATACATACATACATACATTTGCACATAGAAAACACTCAACTTTCATTAAACCTAGATCTAAAAAAAAAACTGAACCTTTATTAATTGCTGTATAGCCATCTTATTTAGCTGCACAATCAGTCCATACGCTTCCTTTACATCAGTTAACAATGTAAAATTATATTGTACTTTATTAACAGTTTTCAAATAAATAATTTTCCCACGTTTACTAATGTCTTCTAATTCTGCAAATCTGATAACACGCTTTGTTTGATTACCCAACATATACGAATAGAAGCAAATGTGATTTAAGGAAATGTACAAGTGGCCTTGATGCGGTATTTTTTTCTTCACATAACTGTAAGTAATAATATATAAATTATACTCCTTATTCGGGACAGTTAAAATATGTATGTATATGATAAGCTCACGTGCAAGCATAAGTATTAACCAAACGCTCTTCTTTTGGCATTTCGAAAAGTTGTTGAAACTTGGACGCCGCTACTTTGAAATTGGCCGATTCGTCAGATTCATCTTGATTATTTTGTGCATTTAAAGATTGAATTTTGCAGATGGTAAAGTTGGTAATCTCTTCCTCACTCTCCATTTCATTGAGTACTTTGAAAAGATGCTCAGCAAGCCATTCCCAATCTTTTATAATTTCTTCTTGAGTCAACCCAATGGCGATTTCTATTAGAGTAAAGTTTCACATACATGTACATATGTAGGTAAGCAAATGGTTAACCATTATTATAAATATGATTGATTTCAAACGATATTTTATTATAGCGTGCACGATGTACATGTGTTCAAATTGCAATTTATTTTAATTGTGATTAAAATACTACAATTACAAACAAGTTTGTGCTAAATAACTGCAGTTTGAAAAAAAAAACTATATTTTATGAACCATTAAAAAAAAGTTGAATGCTTGGCTTTTAATTTGCTTGAGAGATTTTATTTTCAAATTTTGTTTGGATACTAACCGGTGTTGTGCGATTTTTATTTCCGGAAAATCACAAAACAGCAAGAAACTTTAGATTTGATTTTATATAATTCATATGAAATTCTGTATATGATAAACACTTTCGAAGCCTAATATACTAATTTCCACTAATTCGTTATAAATACTTTTTTAAAACTTGTTAGTATATTTACTCAGTGGTTTTCTCAATTTTTGATTGGCGAAAGTTTTTGTGGTTTATTTAAGTAACTAAAAATGAATTGTTTATTGTTAATTAAATTTGTTAGCCGTACAATTTGTTTAACAGGTAAAGTTAAGAGGGATTTAGAAGGAACACAATTTTTGAAGACGTTTGCATATTTGTATACAACTAATTTTAAAAACTTTGTATAAAATAATCTTAATTTTAAATATTGAAACTAAATGTAAACATATAGATACTTTATTTTTATTTTAAACAGATTGTACAATACAGATTGCTATATTTACCATAGTAAACCTCCGAGTTTGGTGTCTGGTGTAAAATTCGATATGGTGGCGGTTTTGTGTCCCAAACACTATCTAAAGTATTGACAAGGAGAGAGGTGAAGCTACGAGTTTCTCCGTGTCCACGGCGCTTTTGCAGCACAAAATATTTCGAAAGCATTTCGTCAATCCTTGAAGAAAGAATGAGGACATCAAATATGTATTCATGTATGAATATATGTATAGGTAAATAATTTCAAGGAATCAAGTGTGTAACAATAGATTAAAAACTACTCGTAATAGAATATATCAATGCCGAAACATCTGGGATTTATTAGAGTTAATTGCTTTTCTGATAACACCAAGTGTTTGCAACAATATGAAAAGCGACAACAGCGGGAACATGTACATACATACATATATACGTACACACGTATGTATGTGCATATGTAAATATTCTACATACATATATTGCATTGGCAGTGCCTCATTAAAGCAGCTGTTAACTCACTATTATGCCTACATGTCGATGTCAGAAAAGCGACTGCTACACTTTTTAGGTGCTGCGTCATTCCTTTTTATCCCTTTAAAGAAGGTGGACGTGCTTTTGCGTAAAGTTAACAGCGTAGTGATAAATAAATTTTTAGTGGTTTTCTTTAATCACACCTTTTTTGAAGTGGCGATAGCATCGGCAGGTGAGTGATTCTTTTAAAGTGTGAAGGTTGCGACATATTTTTTCCATACGTGGTGAAAGATTGTGGAGTGTAAATAGTTAGAAAGTGCCGCCCACGGCAAACAAAAATTCACAAGGAGCGATGGCGTCCTCGATGTCGAGGACGTCATCGGTTGACGATTTTCAGGCCCTCTCGAAGGCGAATGTGGCAAAAGGCAAAAGATTTCGAAAGGAATCTGAAGCAAAATTAACTAAAATATTAAAAAGCCAGGACTTTAATCAAGTGAAAGGTGTCATATGTGCACAAAATGAAACAAAGGTTGGGTTAGAAAATGAGGATACAATGATTGTAGACACGGATAACGGAGGGAAAACGGGTGACGACTGTGCGCTTTTGGCGCCAAAAATCTTAAAAAGCGCGGGAGAAACGAATGTGGAAAACACACAGACACAAGAAAAGAATGAAACAGTTACATATCCCGCTAGTTTTGCGGGTACTTATATAGTGTTGGTAGATTCATCTCAATGCCAGGATTTAAACAATGAGCGTGTCTCGAATGGACTCACTCTTTTTAACAAAATCAAACATCTTAAAGTAAAAGATATGGATTTAATATATGCCATAGGCAAAAGCCTTTACAAAGTAACATTCTTAAATGCAGCTTCTGCTAACAATTTTGTTTTAAACGAAAAAATAAAATCTTTAGGGCTAAGAGCTTTTATACCTAGAACTGCAGTTGAAACCTATGGGGTGGTAAGAGGCATTCCTACGTGGTGTGCAGAAGAGGAAATAAAAACTGAAGCCAAATCAAGTGTTCCTATTATGACAGTTAGACGCTTCACGCGCAGAAATGAAGATGGAAATACTTTTACACCGACAAGTACGGTTAAAATTGGTTTTGCAGGCAAGGATATACCGAAGTTCATAATATATAACTACACCAAGCTATATGTTGATTTTTACATTCCTCCCCTAAAACAGTGTTTCAACTGTGGCAGGTTAGGGCATTCGCAGTTCGGCTGCAAATCGAGTAAACGCTGCATTAATTGCGGTCTTAATACATGTGATCAAAGTAGATGTGAAAAAAAATGTATCTTATGTGGTAGCATTCAGCACACCTCAACCGACAAAAATAACTGCACCGCCTGGGAAAAAGAAAAAACCATTAACTACATAAGGACAGTCAAAAAGCTGTCAAGACGCGAAACTATTAAAACGTATTTTTCTGATAATGAAAACAGGTTTGACCTTTTAGCTACTGAAGAAACTGATTTTCCCAAATTAGTAGAAGATGAGAATAATACAAAAGACAGAGACTCCAATGTCAATAGGAGAATGACAAGGAAAAAATATACGGATGTACTACGTAACCACCAAAGCCAAGGGACCAAAATGGTTAAAGAACAGACAAACAGTAGGGAATACCGAGCGCCTATACAAAAGGACCCGGTTTTTAACAAACCAGAATACCTCAAAGGTAGAGTGTCGGAAGTTGAAAAAATACTGACAGAATTACTCAAAGTAATACGCAGCGCATGTGCCAATGGAAATCTGGAAGGAGTTGTAGGGGAGGTACAAAGTATAAAAGCAAAATACGATAGGTATTTAATACAAAAAGACGTAGATACAATTAACTGTGAGTTAGATACACATCCAAAAATATAACTTATGAACTTTATACAATTTAATTGTAATATTTAACACTTTTTAAATCAATATGACTTTAACATTTCGTGCTTTGGCGAAATGTTATTTATTTATTTCTTGATCAAAGCTCTTGAAACTGCTAAACAAGCAGAATACACTAAAGTTTTTAATTTTTACAGAAAAGCTTCATTACGTGCAAACTTTAACAAAAAACACCACACCAAATTACTACATACACAAAACTATACAATAAGTTGACTAGTATAATGTAAAAATTTTTTGGACACCTAGTAATACAGATATTGTAGGAAACGAAAAGGCTAATAAAAAGCAATGACCGCGGTTAAATGTGATAACAAGATAAATAATAATTTAACTATAGATGAGGCAGTAAGAAGTATACGAAATACCATACAAAACAAATGGTACAATCAATTTATAGAGGTTTCTGTCTCAAAACCCAACCTATACGGACAAATAAACTAAAAGTAAAAGCAAAAAATCAAAAACGGTTAAAAATAATATTAGAGGGGTGCATATATGACACTGAATAATTAAGTAATATAAAGGCAATCAGGCACCACAACTGCAATTGTGGAGCCAGCGATAACCTTACCCATCAAATGTTTCAACGCAATTGGCTTACACAAATTCGAGAGGGCTTTGAGGTCCTTCAAAATTTTCCTAGCTTCACCCAAATATTTCGCTCCTTCGACTATGGAAGAATCACACAATTTGCGGATTTTCTTGAAAAAGCAGAATTTAATTTATAATACTAAGATAATGCCACAGGTGTTTGTTTTCTATTTGACACCGTCCACCTATCTTATATCCCCTCCTTTCCTATGTCCACAAAAATTAATTACGACCATATCGGCACAATATAAGGTGATACCTCAATCACGAGCCACCACAATCGATTTGCAACATTGCTACAACCAAGAAGTTCAGTCAACAATACAAAGGAAGAAACCAATCATACTACCATTTCAACCGTCAGTGTTAAAATACACTATTCGATAATACAGTCGAAAATTAACTACAAAGATATCGTTACAATACAAACAGAACCAGTACAGAACATACACAAAAGAAAGAAATTCACTAAGCGAAAGCAATAATTCAAGTTACACTCTGTTGTGTAACAAACAGAATACAACATAAAATATCGAGAGGAATAACCTGGCATTGGGAAACTGGCCAACCAAATCAAAAACCCAAAAAAAAAAAAAAGGTGCTGCGTAAAAAGTCTTAACCAAGATAGCTCCACATGTATGCATCCGGGTGTGTACCGGGGATAGTGGGGAATGTTATCTACCGTTCTTGACAACAAATTGTGATACTTTGACAAACTAATATTTATTTATACCTATTTTTTTATAACTTACCAAAAAGCTGGTGGCATTAGCATTTCTTTTGGCTGTATCCACATCTTGAAGCGGTTCTCTTCTATGTACTCGTTCAGGGATTGTGTATTTTTCCGAAGTCAATTAGGAAACTGTATTATTTACCTTGTCGATAAACCGCGATACGTAGTTCTTTGTGTAATAATTTATTATTTTCTCTTCGGCTTGCGACCTCACTAAGTGTGCGTTGATTCTGCTATCCCGTCCAACCCGACCAGATCCCAATTTTTATAGAAATATTCGACACATTTTTGCTATTTGTAAAGTTAGTTGTTTTACTGTTTCTTTTATGTAAATTATAAACACAATTAATTTCACTTTTTGAAGCTATGTACTTCGATTTTCCTTCGGGTAAAAATCTTTATAATCTCCTGCTACTTACTGCTCTCTGCAGAAATTATTAAATGCACCAGCACGATTTTCCTTCTTAATATATTTCACATAATTTAATAATTTAAACTATAAATATTGAAATTCTTCAAAATTCGAGATCCCAATAATTCGCATCATGCAATTTTCCCAACAATATATTTTCTTATTTTGTGCTCAATTTAAAAATTCACCATCCACTATTACTGAATCTCACCGCAGTAAGTGAGAACTCATTTCACCCTTTCAAGCAACAACTATTTGATAATAGATGGCGCTAAGAGTATTTGTTTTATCGGACTTGTCTCTCCAAGTTTATCATGTTTTCTTTTATTTCACCTATTAATTTTTTTTATTTTTTAATTTTTTTTGTTCTGTTCTGTATTTTGTTGTTTAATACAGTGCTGCCGTCACAGTTCAATTACAATTTGTGAATATATACGATGCGGGTATTCAAACAATTTCGGTAATTTTGGTTAGTTTAAAGTTTACACTAATTAAGGAAGAACAAAAGGCCGTTATTATTGACCAACCATTTCTTTTTGCTTATTTCTTTTAACTTGGCAAAATTATCCAGAAATCGTTTTTCGTTTTGGTATTCCCGCTCGATCCTTCAAGGATATTAAAATATCAGTCGAATACATAACAAACACGAGTTCTTGAAAAATTGTATTGTATCTGTTGATAATCCTGTAGGCTTTTTAATTAAAACAGAAATAAAATTTTATACACATACATATGTATGTACATATATTTTAGAAAACGTTCATGTACGATTTGTTCGAAAATTTTCGTTTCCTTATGCATGTTTTCAATTTATATATACTGTATGCGCATATGGTAAAGCTATTTGCAGCATTAGTTCAACATTCAACTTCCATTTCTGTGACCTCATCTACGCGTGGCACACGAAATTTATACTTTTGATTGTTATCCAACTAAGTATTTATTTTTACACAAATTTATTCTTAAAATTAAGTAAAGATTTCTTTAAAATTTTGGCTTATTCTATGGTTATTTTCTTCCATTTCTTTGTTTAGTTTTCTTATTTTAAGGAACATCCTCGAGCGGAAGAACAATTCCTTTACTTTATAATTGCAATCAATATTTGATGTCTGCTCAAGATGTTTTTGTAAATAATTTTTTGTTATAAGTAAACCATTTCCATTAATTTCATCGAACTTATTTAGCAATGACTTCATTTGTATCTTTAATTCGTTTGATAACCCCTCTTCGCTTAGATGCACGGTGTTATTGTCATCAGTTAACTTGTGACATATATAGGTAGAAAGGTTTTCGAGACCGCCATCGGTCATTCCTTCCCACTCCGCCATTTCCGCTAGCGTTTGATCAGCCTCGGGAGTGATACGCAAATGTTTAAAAATTAAAGCTAAAAAATGATTGGTTATTAAAAATATGATAGTAAATAATTTAAAATTCTTCTACCTGTTAGAGACGGTTGCAAATTTTCTAGGTCAGGCGTGTTATTGCTTCCCACATTTGTAGTATTTGATTTAGCGCCTCCGTCGCATTCAAGTATATAAGATTTCAGGTTGTGCTTGAATTCTTGCCGATCCGGATAATCATGGGGGCTCACCTTCGCGCGAGTTATTTCAAAAAAATGTTGCAGTATGTTTTGATTAAGATGATAGGTTAATACAAATTTGGCTTTGAAGCGTTTTTGCAAGTAGGGAAACAGCATTTTTAAAGCAGTGTTTGATTGTATAATACCTGTAAGTGTAACAAATAAATCTTTGAACTTTTGAAAGATATCTGATTTTCATTTCAAGACCTATAAATTAGATCAATGAGCTAAAGTCGGACCGACAACAAGTTTTTGCTTTCAGCATTTCTTCTTCACCTTTTGATATCGCATTCGAATTTACATACAATGATTTTTTTTTATATTTACCCCTTTGAAAAGGCAGCAGGGCTTTACTTCCAATGACTCTCATCTTTGCCATCATTTCGGTCATTTCATCCAATATTTTATTTTGATTATTAAGAGAAAGGCCATATGCAATACAGCGTTCCGTTGAATTTGTGGTGGCCTTTTTAACATTCATGATGTCAAACCAACCGTTAGTCTGTAAATGTGTTATTATTATAACGATTTACTCTCAACGTTAACAAAAGTTATTGTGCTTTGTTACAATTGTTAAATTTAAGACTCAATTTTACCAATTTGAAAAGCTGATAGCATTCTTTCCAATTTTTTTCACTTAGGTGTCCCTTATTTGCGGCTTTTTTTATAGCTTGTGCGACAGTATTTGAAAACAATTCAGTCGCAAATTTCAATTTTTGTCTTTGGGTACTAGTGATGTCCAGATGACCAGCGGAAATTTTTCGCTTGACTGACAAATCTGTGGAGTCACAATTCAGCAACTCTAATATTATGTCTTTATTAACCTTTTTCCCATTTAACCAAAAACCATAGTCAACGAAATTGTTTCTTATCGATCTAATTAAATGGGGGACGTCAGCAAAAACAAATATTTTAGTTTTGTCGAAAATGAACCTGGGAACAAAGAATTATATGTTATATTTGAAAATATCATATTTAGAGATCAGCGGCTTACCAAGGCTTGTCTTGGGTGACATAGAGGCCGGTAAATAGGGCTCTGTTGTTACCCTCTAGGTCGCATACGACCGCAACTACAGTATAGCCACAGCGTTTCGTCTCTATTAAAATATCGTTTAATTTAACCGGTGTCATTTTGCTGTCGTATTCATAGAATACCGGCTGAGTCCAACAAGACAGAAAACCTTATTAGAGAAATAAATAAATATGTGTTTTTTTTTTTAAATAATGCATGCATTCCAAAGCACCTCGAAGCATAGCAACTTGTACATAATCGACAGGACCTAATGTGGTATCCGTTGACCAGTCATAGCAATAGGACTTTCTAATATCCATTTCACCGAAGCTTAGCACGCAGAGTTTTTGCATCTCATTCATTTGTGTAGAGGCTGCCATAACTTTAGAAACAGGTTGAAGAAATCCTGTTGAAAAATCAATCCCTTTTGACCATCTTTGTAATATACGCACCGCGGGCAATGGGAATTCTTTTCGGTAAAGCAGTTTATATGCTTTAGCGCTCGTTGCAAAAAGAGTGATGGAATGGGCAATATCTGTCTCTTCCCAAGTTGTGTTTTTATCACCACTTTTCATTTTATGTATTTGCCTTTTAGTGAATATACCTTCCAATATGTCTTCTAAATTCTTACATTGTTGGGCCTTTTCCTCAAAACTCTTTCTTAATTTATAGAAATTGTCCGTATATCTTCTCTGGATTTCTTCAAGTTTGCGAGTGGTGTCGTTGAGTTCTGAGGAGAGCTTTTTCTGCATTCGGTGTAGATAAGCATTTTTATGTCGCAACGTTTTACTGTTTTTGTTATTGTGTGTATACATACATATATGCAAAATTTTTCTTTAATAAAGACAAAAAGGATTTTATATACATACATTACTTACTTTTGGGTTTTTAAAACTTCTACATCTTCTGTGTCTATAAGTGCATACGAGAATGCTGGAAGCAGTGGTGGGCTTTCCCTGATTTCATTATCCACTGTGGTTGCTCTTTTAGCAACTACACTAAAGCTTTCGTAAGTTTCACTAATATTTTCTGCAAATTAAGACGCTATATGAATAAAATGTCTGATGATTTTTTAAAACTTACTATTAACTACTTTTGGCGAAGTATGATCCTCTGCAAGCGGATCGACAACTTCCATATTTTCATTCTGTTCGCAGTGTGTTCCACCATATGTCGTCACATCGGGCTTGACGCCAACAGTAGGCACAACTCCACGATTAAGTTTGAAATTGTATGCGAATGAATTGAAACAGCTTTCGTAAGTTTCACTTATATTTTCTGAAAATTAACACTATATCAAAAAAATATCTACTGACTATTTTTAAAGCGAACCAGTAGCTAGTTTTGGTGAACTATGTCGCTCTGAAAGTGGATCGTCAATTTCCATTCTTTCATTCTGTTTACGGTACTCTTTACCATTTATCGTTTCATCGGACTTTTCGCGAATAGTTGGCACAGCTCCACGATTAAGTTTCAGCTTAGTAGCAAATCCTGTAAGTTTAAATATATTTTAGTAAATCGAATTAATTGAAATAGAGTATTCTACCCATATCATATTGAACAAAGTTTATGAAACTATCATTTGTGAAATGGTCCCTGCAAATGATACTATTTTTATGTCTGAATGGTTTCGGTCGCCGGCAGAATATAATCCACTTTTTTGCAACCGCTTCATCCGATGGAAAGCTAAAATAATGCACATTAGCCGTCTTTGCCTTATCGTGCTTACAACCCGCCACTGCACATTTCATTTTTTAAAAATGTTATTCGTTTAAATCAATTTGAATTTCCCAAGCAAAGTTTTATTTCTCAGTTCTTTTTGCTATAAATACTGAACTTTATGACGTCGCCACTTCAATATAGACTGCGATAGAGTGTTGCCAGGTAAACAAAAAGTTACATCAATCATGACAGAGATGTATGTTCAAATATGCCACTGAACAAATTTGCAGAAACTTGCAAGTTTTGCGAACAGCTGATTGAATTCTTATTCGCATCCGAAAGTGTAAAAAAGCATTGTATTACTGCTTTCCTGAAATATTCTTCTGAGAAAACATAACCAAAGGAATACTTGCTAGCTTCTTGTATGTTTAATAACTCATATTTAAAAATGTTTTCCTTTAAAATTCTCAAACAAAATTTTCTTATTTGCTTAAGTTACAATCAGCTGTTTTCTTTCTGCAAAAATTTTCCCAGCAAGAATTTGTTACTTCTCCTCAAAAATTAATCGTAACTTTGCTCTCACAATTTTAAGTTTTTTGAACAAAGCGAACGCGATTTGTAAAAAATCGTGATATTTCGTAACGATTCGTAAAAATTATCTGCATCGCGAACTCTCTGGATACAAAATAGTCTATTTTGCAGGAATTAATAAATATAGAAAGTTTAATTTAATAGAAACGTGTAAATACGATTTTCAGCACATGGCAGTTGTTGGAAAAATGCATGTCTTAACAATGTTTGCAATTTTATCTAGAACAAAAGGATCGTGCGCAGCAAACTACATACATACATATGTATGTATATATTTTGTAAAAAGCCCTACATACGGCATATACATATGTATGTATATATTTTGGGACGGTAGCCATACACCATCGCATTTAGAATCACAAGCGTTCACTACTCCGAACGCCAAGTTATTAATAAAATTCTATGTAAGTAAAACATAACTTATTAAGCTCAACTTTAAAATTTGCGCACGGTTTAAAATTAGGAAGGTGCGGTACAGCGGGGTACATAAATGCAAATAGTTACCTTCCGTGGTAGCGGCATTCTCACTCTGCTGAAGTAACTCGCTGACAATTCTTTTGTTTTCCCTGTGCTGAGCTCTTTCCGCACGCTGGAAATTCCACAGATTTTCTTCGTAAATGGTGGGCACCACGCCACGCTTTAAAAGACGTTTTTTTGCAAACCCTAAGCCGTTTGGAAAAAACCAATATTAAATGCAATTAATATAAAAATACACAATATAATACCCATTTCGAATTGTCTATTATTTTCAATATCTTCGCTGGTAAAGTGCTTCATGCACACATAGCTCGATTTGGTATTCAATGCATCTCCTCGCCGACAGAACTGCTTCCACTTTTTCGCAAGATTTGCGTCCATAGGAAACAAAAAGAAACTTATATCGCACGCTTGCCTATTGTTGTCACTTTTACAATTTGCCACTGCACACTTCATTTTGCCTTGTAATGTTTAAATAATTGTTTAAAACTACGCCGAAATATTAACGCACAACTTGTTAAATGGTTATTTTGGCTTTCCTCGTATGCTCATAATCAACAATTGCACCAAATTGACGTCACACACACAGCTGATTCTGTCAAATTCACCGAGAGCGTATTAGCGGTATAGCGATCACGGATGCCACATGATTAAAAATAGTTACCAACAAATATATATAAAAAACAGATTCCAAAAAGTTACCAAAAAGTTCAAAACGCAGTTTTATTTATTTATATTCAACACAAAAATAACAAATTGATTATACTTATACGCAAATGTATGTAAGTATGCATGTAATTCATTAATGTAACAAACATTACGCATCATATCCTATGCTAAGAAATATGGATTAATAAATATTTAGTTACAATTATCTGTACATGAAAATACAAAAAGGAAGCAAAACCATATACATATGTATATACATATATAATTATTTAAAATCTTTAGGGCACAATTATTTTGCCCTCATTACATTATGTATGGTATAAAACTCAAGTTTCATTCTTAACTTTGTTTTTACTAAATTTTGTTAAAAAAATTAGGTTCCGCAGCAGCTGAGCTGTGTGGAAGACTTATTGAATTTAATACAAGGTGTGATAAATTACTTAAGGCGCTTTCAGTCAAACCATATTTTAACTGACTTGATCCCAGATCACACAAATCTAATTCATCTTTGAGATAACTTTTAGACAACCATA
Source organism: Philophylla caesio (assembly GCA_963971545.1). NCBI lineage: Eukaryota > Metazoa > Arthropoda > Insecta > Diptera > Tephritidae > Philophylla > Philophylla caesio. Next base: position 95,436,316 of record OZ020608.1, on the reverse strand, counting down.
AAAATTTCCATACGGTTACCACTGATTCCACATTTGAGTCTAGTACATGTTGCAAAATTGTGTTGTCTTTTTTACATTAGGTATTTTTTGTTATAAAAATTAAATTCGTTGTATTTGGCCTGGTATTTTGTATTCGTGATATTTTTGATATATTTTGAAATTTACAAAAACAAAATGCCTTGAATACCGAATACTCAATTTATCAAATTACAATAGCCAAAACAGTTGCGTGATAACGTATATTTTCCCTTATAAATGTAATCAAGATCAGCTTTTAATGTCCTTATATTCAAAAATATTTATCAGGGTCTCTTACAATCTATTGTATTTATGATAAATATTTATCACAAATACATCACACAGTGTATACGGGTAATGATTCGCATTCGCAGAAGTGCGCCGTAAAAAAAAGGCAGTGGTGATCGCCAATCGCATCGCATTTCTTTTTTTCTCATTGCACGAGTTTAGCTAAAGCTTCTTTTTAAATATAATTTATTTTAAATGTACATAGCGTATAAAAGTAAGCAAACGAACTTTTATTATTAGATACTTAAGACGGAGGTACGCCGAAAAACTCGAGTTTCTCTCCATCGTAGATATCCACATAAATAACATATAGAGTTGAACGTTGAGACGAGCATTTTTTATTAGATCGCAAATCCGCTATTTAAGTACTCGAAGTATTTTATATTTTATTAAATTTTGTTTACCCGAAAACGTGTTTATTTCTAAAGTACTTCCGTGACTTACCTGGCAGTTCCCGCTATGATTAATTGACTCCGGTTCCAACAGACCTTGGTTAGTCAAATTATCGGCGAGTTCATTACAATGAAGACAAGAGTGCCTCGAAAGCTACATTAGTTTAAGCTCATTTCGTTTTGCAACTATTTAACATTCCAATTCGATCTTTGAAGACGTATGGGCGGTTTTCAACTGCTTTAGCGTAACTTGGCTCCCACAGCCCCCAGAAAAATGCACCAATCAACAATTCTGTTAAGGATTCTCTTTGATACTTGCGAGGTGAAGCCCAAAATACATACTAAATGTATAGGCGGAACCGATTTCCTTATCTATACGTATTTGTCAATTTGTTAAATGGAAGCATTATTTCCGTAAAGGAATATCTAGGGATTTCGTTAAATCACAAAGGGTGTTTGAATTTTTTCTATTTCACTTGAGGCCGCTGTGGTCGAGTGTGAAGTGGTGTGTGTTATAACTCGAGATGCCGCTTAGTTCGTTGATCGAATCTCAGCCAGGGCAAGTAAAATCTAAATCATAGAAAACGTTTTTGTCTAATAGCGCCCACCCTTCGGCAGGTAATAGCAAACCTCCGATGGAATCAATAAAATACATCTGCCGTTCAGAGTCGGCAAAAATTGTGGATCACTCCATTTGTAGTATAACATTAAGACTTGAAAGACTTTCAATTTCGTACAGAAAAGTCTGGCTGACATGTTACGGAATCAACAATTTTTAAATCGTACGATTTGTTTTTAAATTTATTTGATTACACGTACATATGTACCTACATATTATGTGTGATCAAATTTTTTTAAATATTTTGTATGATTACAACAAAACAAGCATGTATTATAAATAATATTAGTACTAAACTTCAAATTTTTAATTAAGACGTTTCGATAAAAATTGTCTTAATCGAGTAGATTTAAAATTTACGAGTTTTTGAAAAGGTAACCAAATTTAGAAAAATTCCACTTCTAATAGTTTACCCTTATCATGAGTTTAGCCGGAAAAAATATTCACCCCAAATAAAAAGTAAACGATTTCGGTCGATACGAAACTCACGTTAAGGGTGATGAACTCATAGAGTAAAATCAAATAATGTTCGACTTTCTTCGGCAAGCTTTCACTTCCTTAATGGAATCCGTTTCATATCTAGGTCAAACTTACCGTTTTAGTCACTTTCGAATAATGTACGAACATGTGAAAGTATTTTTTTTAATCATGAATACGTAGCAGGTAAGTTTCAATCAAATTTTTAATTTGAAATTTGAATTCAGTGTTAAAATTGTTGCGTATAAGAGAACATTTAAAAATAACAGAAAAATATTAAAAAATTTAAAAAATAAGTCAAATAATAAAATTTTTGAAACATTGTTATTTTTGTCAGCGTCGAAGACGTATAAATTTTTCTGTTTTTTGCAAAATTTCTTATTTTTCCTCTTTGACTCTTTCTATCTGCATTAACTAAATTTCGGACCCAGTTGCATTTCTGCAAAACAAATTTATGAAAGAAATTATATTTTTAGTGTTGATCATCAAATATATTTACATAGTTTTGTGACAATGTTGAAAAAATTTGTAACTCTGCAATCGGACGTCAGTCCATCGAAGAATCCCTATGAGGTGCGCACTTACATGGGTGACAGTCCCAATGCCGCCGATTGGAAAGTTGAAATATGTGAAAAAGTGCGAAAATGTGAGCGACCAGATAATTCGACCATTTCCAAAGTGCTGACTATCGAGGACGAATTGCGTCGTTTAAACCAAAAAGTGAAGGAATCACGCTTTCAACGTGAAATCAAAAAGAAATGCGCCAGAACCGATGACTATCTCATGTGTACGCATCCGCAACGCACGCCTAGCGAGCTAAGGGAACACTCGATTATGCGCGAACGTTTTCTACGTGTCGCTTACGATTTGACGCGGCGTGTACACGATGGCTCGGAAGTACCATTGAAAGCGCCCAGTCATATTGAGCTGATTAGCCCGGTGCCGAGTCAAGGAGAGGAGAGTGAAGGACAGCTGTCGGAGGAGGAAGAAGGTGAAGAGGATGAGAAAAATTCGGTGAAACCTAAACTAGCAAGTCCATCTTGCAGTTTGGATGTTATTTATGAGCCATCAGCAAGGCTGGTAAGTTTGCGATTTCGTTTTAGCATATGTATCCGTATGTATGTATGTATGTATTTGAAGCGGAACTCAAAGTGTTTATTTATGCGCAACCAGAAAGTGATTGGCACCCAGTTTAAAGTCAAAGAATAATTTGTTAATTTTTAATGGGCTACTTTTTGCCATTGTCTGCCAAGAAATTGTGAAAAAAGTATGTATGTTCTTTTGTTTAGCACCCATGACTACAGTTTATTTACTTAATACGTTTGTGCTGTCAGCCTCTGCCAAGTTTGTGATTGGTCAGTTGAAAACGTGAATGCAGTTAATAGCAAAGTTGAACAAAAAGTATTCAATTTATGTCACCTCTTATGTGGGCATTCAATATTTTGCATCAGTGAGAGCCGACAAATTAGACAATATTTTGAAAATAGTATTTCCTACTCATCCACATTTTAAGCATTACGTCACTGTAATGACGTACAAGTTTGTCTCTTAAGTCTTTTGTTTTAAACGCTCCAATCACGAACATCATTTTTATTAAAGTTACACTTCTTTTATATAGCTATAAAAATAAAAAATAAATTTCGATTATTTCTGTTTAGAACCTATATATATCATAACATATACATATGTACATATACACAAATCGTAAAATTTTACAGAAAATTTTTTCACTAAACTTTAAATGATACCTAAATGAAAAATATATTAAAAATAAACGTTTTTGAAGTTAGCTGAGATTTTTTTAAAAATAATTTTTAGCAATTCTAAGTACTAGAAAAATTATTTGCTTTCACCACTCTGTAGAACATTTTCCCCCTTTCCGCCAATAACAATTTGACCGAAAAGAAGAAATTATTTTGAAGAATCATTAATCTTATATAGTCAAAATTTATTTCTCTAAAAGGAAAAAATGAGTTTAGAAAAAAATTTAACATGTTAAACTTTGATTTCGGCCGATTACACTGTGCTCGACTCGGAAACTTTCTTTTGAACATTGATGGGTCACACCATATGTAGATGGTTTGGCTCTATTTTTAGAATTATTCGCATTTGAAATTTTCACCAAAAAGACCATATAAACAGGGACCGAATATAATCGTTATTTTAATATTTTCAGATAAAAAAATTTAGTTCAAAACAAAACTCAAATATATTTTGCGGTTCTTCTTTTTCTATCAGAATAAACGAAGAAATTTTAAGTACATAATAATAGTTTATCCCTGCGAGTGGCAATGATTATTTTTCATCAAAAAAATAAAAATCATGAAAAATCGATCAGACTTGATCGGAAAAATTAAAATGTAAAAATTGCAATCAAGTTTGACCGGAAAAAAAGAAATTACAAAACATCGATCAAATATGACCGAAAAAGTAAAACACAGAAAATAACGATTAAATTTGATCCAACAAATTTTAATCGAATTACGAGTATAACTATTAAATCATGATTTTTTTAAAATTTGAACCGTTACGCCACCGCCTTAAAACACCTACTTTTTCGAATTTCAACCATTTATTCAACATTAAGGTTTAGTAAAAATTCAATATACAGCCATGTATGTACATATGTGCGTATGTATTTGTAGATATTTTTATAGTAAAATTTTTATTTTCGTAATTGTATTGCTTTATCGCGGACTCGTTTTTACCACATCATATGTATGTATGTAGGTATGACCAATCAATGTTCAAGTTTTTGACTAGCACAGTATTATTTATAATTTTTTTCTTAAATTTTAGTTTCAATATTTACCACATAGCTTTGAGCTCAATACTCAAACAAAACAAAAAAATTTCAAATTTAAAAAATTTTCGGCAAAATTCACTTCCTTAAATTTTTAGAATTAAAAAAATTCCAACTTTAAAAAATTTTCAGCAAAATTCACTTCTTTACACTTTTACAAAAATTTAATGTACATATGCTGTTTTATAACCTATTAAGTTTTGGATAAACTTTTCGGTGGCTAAGAATTCGCGAATTCTATTTGTGGTATAATATAATATAATATAATGGTATAAAATAATGGTACTTCTCGGCTAAATACTCGGCTATATAGTGTATTTAAATACAAGTTTTTTACTGGCAATGCTAGACATCTTTTCTAAAAAACGCTTAAAAAACAAATGTAGTGGAAAAAAATTATTGGACAACAGCTCAGCCACTAGCACCTTATTATATACACATTTTTTGTTTACTACGTTTTTTTTAAGAATAATTATAATATTTCTTTTAAGATTTTACAATTTTTATTGAGCTCAAGGCCAGTTTATGGAAGATTTGTTTGTGAAAAAAAAAAAAACAACAACAGTTTTTAATGGTTGAAGTTATCATACTACTTCGGAAATCACCACATTTCCTCATCGGACTTCTTTTTTGATTATTAAATTAAATTAATTTTTAATTTAATTTTTCATAACCACTTCTCTCAGGCTTTGAACCCGGGAGCTCGGAGTTGCAGAGCCAATACGCTACCTATTGTGCTACGCTAGCCGAGTTGGCTGTTGTGTTTATTTCATCTTCCTTAAACAAACCAACTACAAACAAGAGCAACTGATCTGCCGCTATTTAACTTGTTTGTGTGGTTGTTGTTTGTGTTTTTGTTTGCAAATTCTGTATAATGTATTTTTACTTGATGTTCTAATGCATTTTTAAGGCGTGCTTATCCATGTATACAAATGTTTGTTCATTTTTCAACAGCCAACTCAGCTACCGTAGCACAATAAAAATTGTAAAATCTTAAAAGAAATATTATAATTATTCTTAAAAAAAAACATAGTAAACAAAAAATTTTGATATCATAACTGTTTTTGTTTTTTCACAAAAAATCTTCCATAAACTGGCCTTGAGCTCAATTAAAATTGTAAAATATTAACATTTACTAGGCCAACAGAAAAATGAACAAACATTTCTTTTAAAATATAAAAAAAAAAATTAATTAGAAAACATTAATTAATTAATTTATTTATATAATTCAAACGGTCTACAAAGTGATAACTTTTTACAGACTAGTTAAAAATACAAAACAAATCTAACTTAAATCTATACAAACTAGTGTTAAAATTAAGAATATTACAATATTGATTAGCTAACCGCATAGATCTTGCAATCGGTTCATTAAATGCATAGCTTGTTGAATGCCTATCCTCGATAAATAGCTTACAACGTCGAAGATCGCGTGGAGGAATATATCGGTTAAATAAATTGATAAACTGTGGGCAAATTATATTGCCGTTGATTATGTTGAAAACAAAAACTAACGAAAAGCTAATATTTCTATCATGCAGGGCTTGGAGACCAAGCAGCTTACGCCTACTTAAACCTACGTTTATTTACAGCATATTTTGTAAACACTTTTTGAACTCTCTCAATTTTTTAGAGTAAATATCTTAGTACGAATTCCAAGTTATTGAACAGTATTCAAGGCGGCTTCTAACTAATGAAACGAAAATCGTCTTTAAGGTCATAGGATCTTAAAAAACTTCAGTATAACGCCTGATGAAACGAATAATGGCAACAGATTTAGCACAAATGTAATCAAAATGATTAGAGAAAGAAAGTCGCGAATCAAAAATAACTCCCAAATCTTTCATTTCACTACAGCGATGTAGTGAATAACTGTTTAATATAAAATCGAAGGAGATAATATTAGGTTTCCTTGGGTAAGTAACCACGCAACATTTATTTGTATTCAATAATAGGTGATTGTCATTGCGCCACCTATTGAGGGCGTTTAAATCATGTTGAAGGTTGATGCAATCATTTATGGTTTCGATTTGTAAAAGCAGTTTTACATCATCAGCAAACATAAGACATTTAGCAAATTTTAATTGATTGGGTAAGTCATTTATGAAGATGCGAAAAAGCAGAGGTCCACAATGTATTCCTTGAGGAATTCCCGACAAGGCATCAATAAGTATTGATGACCTACTCCATCCAATTGTCACTAATAGTTTCCTGTTTGATAGAAAACTAGAGAACAGTTCTAAAAGTCTACCATTTATTCCGTATGATTTAAGCTTAAGTAAAAGAATGGAGTGATCAACTTTATCAAACGCTTTTGAGATGTCTGTGTAAATAACATCAAGCTGTGCGGGATTACCAAAAGCATTCATTATTTGGTTAGAGGTCGTTGATCTTTCTGGAAAGAATCCGTGTTGACAATCAACTATAACTTTATTAATATGATCAAATAATTGTTTGTGAAGAATATGATCTAAAAGCTTAGCCACAGTACTCTGTTTGACTATTGGTCTATAGTTGGAGATATCTTTGCGATCACCACATTTATATATTGGGACTACAGAGCAAAGCTTCCATGCGTTTAAAAATTTTCCGTTCTTCAAGCATTTTTGAAAGAGTTTTAAAATATGTTTTGCAATGCTAAGCGAACAAATTTTGAAAAATATCGGAGCAAATCCTACAGTATACGGTTTTGCACTAGATTTAAACTTAGAAATCGACATGAGAACATCATCTTCCGAGATATCGAAAAATGAAATAGCTGGTAAGGAAGCTGAATGAAAGTTAGGAATTGTAGTCCTGGAGTACTTTGTATAGACTTTTTGGAAAAGTTTAGCGAACAAGTTACAAGCGTCTTGCGTATTGTCCGATGTCTCACCATCATACTGCATAGTTGTTGGAAAACCATTTTTATTATATTACATAACAAAAGTAAATTATAAAAGTACCTCGTTATATACTTCAGGCAACGTAGAGCCTTCATTATTGTTCATTTTAAGTTCTTTGTAATCTACGTTCTGTGTTTGATTGCTGCTGGTTGTATGTTTTTACCCAACTCCTTTTCGCATGTACGTATGTAAATGTAAATGAATGTTTATAGTTTTTTTCGCTCTTCATCTTCCCTTTCAAACGATGACTTTACTCTTCGCACGTGCAATACTGCGGCCAATATGAAATTTTAAAAATATCTCAGAAACTAACAGACCGAGTTTCAATTTGATATCTTCGTGCAAATGTTCACATCAAGACCTTTTATTTGGTATATTTTCATCTCTGTAGTTTAGTCAAGTTAAGCGACGCTTTTCAGAATATACATATGTACGTAAATATAGATAATTTTTTTGTTATATTTTTCTTAAAATCATATTTAAATTTTTTTTTTTCATTTTGTGAAACCATACACTATTTCTACTTATTGTTTTTAGTGCTTATTTTATTCATGTTATTAGGAGCATCGATTTTCTTTAAATTTGCTGGTTTCTTTGCATTTTGCACTGAAAATATAAATTTACTTGTAAACATAAATAATACAAAAATCGGGCTCAAGAAGTCTCTTCTTTTATAAGCTTTAATTAAAAATAATAATGAACGCGGACTATTATGCGTTGTCGTCAATTCAATGATTTGTCTTCTAGGGTTGAAAATTGTTTTCGTTTGTTCTACACTCATTGTTCACTTATTTGATTTGGCAAGCACTCGAGTACTTTTGTATATATATGTACATACATATGTATGTATGTATTTAAGAAGATCGTCATGTACACGAGGTGTGTTCACAAAGTAAGGAGAGTTTTCAAATTTCGCGGATTTGGCCCACTGCGTTTTATTTTTGCCTTTTTTTTTAAATATATAAAAAGTCATCTTACTTTTTGAACCCACCTCGTGTGTATTTATATGAACATAACTAATATCGCTATCAGGCACATTCGTGCTTCAACGAACAGCTCATTAGATCCACAGTTATTGTCGCAGTGAGCGGGAGTCCAAATTATCCGTATGCATTAACCATATTGTTAAGAGAACGACAATATGTCAAAGCTAAGTACCTGTGAAGTTTTTACTGGGCGCGGGAAAGCCAATAGCAGAAGAGGATAGAGAGCCTAAGCTCTGCCTGACCCATACTGTAGGATTCAGGAAGATAAAAATGGATGTTTATTGCTAGGTAATAAAATATAAACTGCTTTCGTTTTTCCTCTTACAAGAGCTCGTATATTTTGATATTCACTTTGTAATATTTTTTCAATCCTTATCAAATATGAATCCATTTATATGTGCATACAATATGTACATATGTATATGGACTTATGAAAGATTAACATATTTCAATACACTAACTTACTAGCTTATCTTGATATCTTATGTGAATTTTAGCTCTTATTTTATGTACATTTGCTTAAAGAAAATTATTAAGGCGCTATTTAATTACTTAAGTATTTAATTTAAAGGGCAATGTGCAAAGCTACATAAATACATATGTTTTTGCAAATATATATATTCATATACGTATGTATGTGCACATATGCAAATATACATAACTTAAACGACTTCATTCAATCAATACAATATCATCAAGATCAGCTGCATACAAGGCGCCCACATCGGTATGTGAATGTTCTGCAGCCAAGTCATCGCTCGTTGACGCCAGCGTCAATTGCTTGTAGGCTCCTTCGAGGGCTTGCTTTTGCATGTGCACACCCAGTTGTGAGATCAACTCTAAAGCCTTCACATCGGCGTTAAGCAAAGCAAACTGGTGTATGACAGCCAGATGTGGGAATATACTGCCGAGTACCGCTGTGGTGCCTGCATTCATTTTAATTTGGTCGGTGTTCTCTTGCTGTGTGACGGCGGGTGTTGGCGCAGCTGGAGTGTTTGCATTTGTGCTGAATGCACTTACGCTGGAGGAGTCTTTGGATACGCTCATCACCATGCCAACATCATCATCAATTTCGATAGCAGCATCCTCTTCCAGCTCTTCCACATCATCGTCATCACTGAGCACATAATCGACGCTATTTTCATGACTTGTCCCCTTCACTGCGCCATTTTTCTTTTCAGTTTCTATATTCATTGCTTTATCCAATGAGGTGATCGCTGATATTTCTGTTTGCATGAAATTCGGTAGCGCATCTTTAAACTCGATAATAATGTCTTCCACTGCTAGCTCCCCGTCTGTCGAGTTCGGATCTGATGTGCCCAAGTCTTCGTCGGTGTATTTGTATTTACCGCGAAAACGATCCAACCACCGATAGGATGGCCGAAAGCTGGGCAAATTTAATATGGCCGCCATTTTGAGCGCTGTATCCTTGAGTGTCTGATTGGTTATAGTTTTACGCAGGCGCAACTCCTTACAGCGCTCCACCCACTGATGGAGTATGAAACTAATGGCACTCATTTCGAATTTGCGTCGCTTGCGAGTCATCTCTTCGATAAAGTTGGTTGCATCGGACTCGCTGAGTGTGGCCAATTGTTGAAGGAGCTCATTTTTGTGTTCGAGAATGCGTCGAATTTGTGTGGCACAACAGTGGAATAGCTTTGCCAAGCGATTTCGTGAGACGCTCGTCTCATCGTAGTAGTGTATAACGGCGATCTTCTCGTAGAATGTCAGTATGTTGCGCTCGTTGCGCCGTTTTATCTGAAAGTGAAGAATGGCAAATGGAGAATGTTTTTGATTACGCAGTTACAGTTGCGTCAATTTATAAAATCAAATATATTCGATTTAAGGGTTCACTAAAGTCAGCAGTGTTTTCTCAAATATTAAAATAAGTCATGTTTTAGTATATTAAGTCGAGAAAAAATAAGATTTGGGACATCTCATACAAAACGAAATTTTAACTAGTGTGGATCGCTACAGTGCGATTTGTTTAAACTGGTGTTGGTAAAGATTATTCGAGCTTAGCTTAGCTCAATAGTTCAACCAGCATCTTCTAAAGATTGAGTACATTTTTATATTGATGTCATTACTCCTTACGCTATACATCAATATTTCCAAATTTAGTAAAAAAATGGGACTTGGGAATGGTTGGCAGCACCACTGTGGCGCTCAGAGTTTTAAACAACTCCGACTTGGAAATCGAAAATTAGGCCGTATGATGGAATTCGCTAATGACCCCTTTTAAAAATTCGCAATTCAATGCTTCCCAAACTGAATATATCTGGGCACTTTATGTGTGGCGGACAATCCTGTAGTCCTGCTGGTAGATGATGGCATTGACGTCGTTAAGCCTGCTTTGATAACCCTATTGAAAGGTGCTTAGAAAATAACCATACGTCTGGGAGATGTACATATCATGGTTTTCTTGTTGTACTTTTATGATAATAACAAATTTAATAAATATTTTTGTACTCACGTTTATTCTTTGATGTACATATCAGTGTTCCCTCCATATCATCCTCAAAATGAGGAGAAGAAATTCGAAGATGGCAGTAGGAAAATGTCCATACGTATATTCAGTGTTCAAGAGTCAAGCCAACCTTTGCAGTTTGCTTGAACTTGATGCAACCAGACCACGAAAGCACACTCAACAATCGACCGAAGGATTGCTCAATATGGGTAAGTTCTAATGCTTGAATTTAGAACTAGCGACCCAGGATAGAATCTTTTGACGACCCTCATAGTTATTTACTTTGAGTTTTGTCAAAATCGGAATACCAATAACGCATACTATCAAGCGTTGTGGTTACTTGCCTCGTGAAATAAATTTTTTATATTTATAACTTTGGAACACTTACATACTTATTGAAAGAGCCGTAATCGGAAATACGAGAAATACTCGATCAAATACGGTTACGAACTCTAAGCGATTTCATCAACTTATCTACAAACATACATGCATACATACATATATGTACATGTGCGTACATATGTATTTACGTATTAGCCAAAACACTTGATGTATAAATACTTAGTGAGCACCTTAGGACGTGGCAGCATTTCAGCTGGCCATTTTAAAAAGCCTATGGCATTAAGGCCAGTCTATTTGTGTTATCCCCACAAAGCGAGTATTTCATGGCATGCACAACAAGTACTCATGTACATATGTTATGTATATATGTAAGTATGTGTATGTGTATGGCTCTGTTATTGCCACAAGTGGTGACATAAATTAAAAGTTGGCAGTTGCAATGGCAACGAGTCTGTTTGGTTGTTACCAATGTATATATCTTCGTATCTATAGATATGTATGTATGTATGTACCTTTGTATTTATACAACATACACACACACACACACATACATACATACATATGTACATATATACAATTGTACGTGCTCTTCGAATGTATTCTTATTGTACGAATATAAATGCCATTGTTATTGTTGTGGTTGATGCCATACTCTGTGCTATAAAGCATAAAAATAACCCTCAATGCGTTCTTTGACGTGTGTTAAATAAATATAAAGGCGCACGCGAACGAACACTCAACACACACATAGACAGTACACGCACACGCCTACATGCCTACATACCATACATACATACACACATACATACAATCATATCAGCGAGAGACTCTGTGTGCTTTTACGATAATTGTGCTGTTGTAGCATAGTATAGGCTTTAGTTAAGTGTGGAAAATATCGCACCAAACCCATCTTTCTAGTCGCTGCCCACATTCAATGGGCAATGAACAAAGGCAGCTGCTATACATGTAAGTATGTATGTACATATGTATGTATATAACTAGTATGTGTATGCACACGAAAAGTAGCATGGAAATATTGACCACGACTTGGTCATGGACGATTCAATAAGTGTGGGGTTGGATGTTCCATAACTGGTCGCAAGCTGGTCTGCATGAGCTTTAGCTAGCTAGCTTTGGAGGGTTGTTAAGAAAATGCGTAGAAAGTGGCAAGAATTGATGAGAAAATAAAATAAAAATAAACTTACCCCTTTGTTGGCGCGTTTGGAGGTCATTGTAATTGAGTTGCTTTGTTCAGATTGCCAATTGAAAGCACGTTGCGATTGATTTTGATTTTATTGCCATAAATTTTGAATACACGAAAATTATCCGTTTAGGCCGTTTGCTGGTTGTAGGCTAATGTTAAGCAATTGAAATAAAGTTAAATGTTTCAATTATTGTATGTACTCATACACATGTTGTATTTACATATGTATGTACATTAAGGTGATCCACAAAAAATTATAAAATAAATTATTTCTAAATTTAATTTACATTTTTTATATTTTTTCTTATTTGAAACTTCAGAAGTGTAAATTTTTCTTTGGTGAAATAAATAGAGCCGCCCCTGAAGATGCTAAAATATTTAGCGAAACGTCGGGCATAGATGAAATAAAAAGTATTTTATTTGCATCAACAATTAATAGATCAGACAAGCCTAAAAAATCATCAATGTAAATTTTTAACACTAACTGACTTTACAACTTTTTTTATCATTCGAAGATTTCTTTTATGGTCAGTTATTTTCAACTAAATAAAAATTTTGAGATTTAAATATTTTGAAAAGCATAAAGTTTTTAGTAGCCTCAATTGTATCAAAAATTACAATTTGGTTTTAATGTTAAAAGCTATCGCATTTTAAATAAAATGACTCATTCACTGTTAAAATTAAGCAAGGTTGCAAACCGGTTTTAGCGTTATAAAAATCAGTTTTAAAAATCATAATAATATTCAAAGAGTAAGCAATATTTTTAAGGTAAGTATTAGAACACATATTTACTAAAAAAAATTTGCCTTCAAATCGTCATTTAGATTACTTAAATACATATATATTTTGTTGAGTTTTTTTTTTAGATTTTAAATTTTGTATTTATTTACGTTTATATGTATGTATGTATGTAAATGTTTTATAAACAAAATTAGCTTTTAACGAAGTGCTAAGCCCATATGTATGTTAGGTTTGGCCCAAATCAACAATTGCGTATACGAATAGTAAAAGGCGCCTTCAAAACAATATATGTATGCATATTACTTATTTTTATATAAAATTACACTTCTTACTAAAAGTTTAACCCATATGCTGTGCTTATGCTAAATTAGATTACATATGATGATATTTAAAAATTTTGTTTAAAATAATAACGATTTCTTATACGATAGGTACATTCAACATATTAATTAAATTAAATCAACATGTTGATAATATAAAAAAATGTATTTTAATTTATTAAATTCAATTTATTTTATTTAAGGATTTTTTGTATCAAAATGTTTAAAATTGAAACAACTGCATATTTTTAAATTTATATTTGGACACATGCCGGGTTTAATCAAACACAATAACATAAAAGTAAAATAAAAAAAATTTTAAATGATTGAATTTCTAGAGAATCAAATGCAACGAGCATACAAACCATGTTTTGAGCATAACTTAAAAGAAAAAAATAATGCTAGGTACTTTTGACCCACAAGAAAAGTGTTAAGTAGTACGTAGCCAAACACTGACAATGGCGCAGCACCAAAGCCGGTAGGCCTTCAAAATAATTTTGACACGGGATGATATTCAATAAAAACTCCTTACTTTATATAATCTTTGCTATAGAAAATATCTTAATTTTTAACACGTCGCAGCTCACAAATAAAATGTCAACAAATGCGATTTATGACTCGGATTTTGCAAGGAGCTTGCGGCACGTCAATGTACAATTTTGTTTAAATCTTTCAATAACTATGTACACATTTTTATGTATGTATGTATGTATATAATGTACATATATTTCTTTTCTTACCGAACAGTTTTTTTAATCACCAAAAACACCGTTTGAAATTAAAAAATATCACTGCTATTATGTCTCAGCTATTTTAGCAACCGCGCTTGTATGTACTTATTTTTATCCGACTTCACTTTCCCCACCGTTTCTGTCGACGTCGCCGCACTTGCTTTTACACCCACTTTTGCGTGCACTTTGTCAAATCAACGAAGTGAAGGCATTGGTAAAGGCTACAATGCAATCGAAGTATGTAATAGTACTTGTTTGTTATTTTTTTTTGTTTGTTTGCCGTTTTAATCGGTTGTTATTGTTGTTGTGCTTGGTAACGAATGCGCGCGCTCTCCATCAGCCAAACACACACACACATACACACCGTGCGCAATGCAGCAGCTGCAGCTTCACTGATGATTAACCACTTGCTTCCGCAGCACTTAATGCTCTCTTACTCCGCTTTGCGCCCCTCACACAATAATTGTCGTATGTTCGTATGTATGCCAGTTATGCAAGTAGGTTTGTACATACATACATACATACATATGTATGTGCGCATTGATCGTAAACTGTGCTGATGCTCCGCAATTCACGACGATCAACACCTTGTTCGATGTTAAAAATGCAGCTACACCTGACGAACGGATATTACCAATGTCCGATCTTTCAAGCACTTTTTTACTCGGCTCACCTTGAAGCTTTCTCGTCGTCGTCGTTGTCGTCGTCGTACGCGTCCGCGTCCGCGTCGGGTCTGTGTTATGATATACGAAGTTTGTTTGTAGATTCTACTTATGCCATTGAGTGGTTCACACTCCCCACTAACTATTTGCTTATGCTATATTCGCTTTTGGTTTTGTTACATTTGCTTTTTTGTAGGCTATTATATTGATGTTCTCACTTGATGGCTCGCCCCTTTAGTCGGTATGTATGTATGTAAGTATGTATGTACAGATATTATTTATTCTCTGCGGTGCGGTGTGCTTTTGCGTTTCGCCTTGCTGTAATGCTTAACTGCCGAGTAACGCGAAGCGACTAGTGACACTGGTGTTGGTTCTGTGTGTTGTTTGGCCATATGAAATAAAAGCCGTACGATATTTGTATGAGAAAAGCCAGCAACAACGGCTAATACAGACAAACGTGCCAGCTAGCACACAACAAAAACAGCAACATCATAGCAGCAGCAGCAGCAACAACGAAGGCAATACAGTGAGAACAGACAGACGTAAACACTCAAGTCTATATCAGCCGCATGACAATCGCAACCAGAATACGAGTATGGTCACACATACACACAAATTGAGTATCCACAGTGTACCGACATATACCTACATACATATGTATGTACGATAAGTAGAACAACATTAATACCAACTATATGTATATGTGTATGTACATATATTTAAAAAAATGCTAGGCAACAACACACACATACAAACAACAAGCGTTGGCATATGCTATAACAGACGTAACAGCCAAATAAATTGTCTATGTGGTAAATTAGCGTGTAGAGACGACGGCAGCCGGTAATGCCACTGTGGCATTTAATCGTACATACATACACACTTAGCTGCTTGTATTCGTATAATGTATGCATTCATTGTGGGTATTTATATACACATACATAGTACATACAAACATATATATGTATGTACACAGTACATATGAATGTATAATCACTCCAACGACTGCTAACAGCCACCAGCCATCAGCCACTAGCCACTAGTCACGACAACAACCACCAACAGAGGTGGGCAAAGTGCGCCTACGAGTGAGTGTTGGTCGACGACAAGCCACCAAGCCAACGACGACGAGCACATTTCATTGTAGCCGCAAAGCACAAAAATGCACTAATACACATCCAATGCACATGTTGTGCACTACAAATGCTAGCGCAAATGAATACATACTTTTTTTTTTGTTATGCATTCCAACAACAGCTGAGGGGGACGTTCGGTGCGTGGTAGGGTGGCCGGTTGTTCGTTTAGGTTTGTTTGCCTACCATACAATGAGAGAAATGCATACATACTCGTATTGCCATATTTCGGAGACGTCAAGGTATGCAAACACCTTTGCTTACACTACAGTCGCAGTTGTATAGCCACAGACACGGCAGTAGCAATGGAAACAGAATAAAAATACTTATACAAATGTATGAACGTATGTATGTATGTATGTATGTATGTTCGTACAATAATACATAGTAGAATCGCTGCACGGTAGGCTTATGTGGAATAAAATTATTTCGTTTAAAATTTTCATATTTTGAAAAATTAAAATTTCGCAAATTTATTATAGTTAATATAAACGCGCAAATGCCTCGCAACCGCATAAACCTCGTAAACTTTTTTATTATTGTATGAAAAACCGGTTTGTTTACGAGGTTTACGCAGTTGCGAGGCATTTGCGCGTTTAGATGAATACCCATAATACAATATAATTTTGGCGTGTACACTATATAGCTCAGTGTTTGGCCGAGCTTCTCCTATCATTTGTGGTGTGCGTCTTTATATTATACCACAAATGAAGGGACCTACTGTTTTGTCCCGACTCCGAACGGCAGATGTATTTAATGAGAAGCTTTTTCATGGCAGAAATACCCTCGGAGGTTTGCCATTGCCTGCCGAGGGGTGAACGCTATTAGAAAACACTTTTTCTATTATAAAGATTTTGCTTGCCCTCACTGAGATTCGAACCTCGAACTCACCGGCATATTAAGTTATAGCACGCACCGCTACCAACTCGACCACAGCGGTCATTTATTATAATAATGTACTAAATTACAAAAAATCGACCTTTTCTCGAAAAATTCACAGCAGTAATTTCACTTTACGCCCCTTTATTTCGATTTGTGTTGGCTACAATAAGCACATAAGGAATTAAAACTTTCTGTACAAATCAGTTAAATTTTGTGATTTCCTTCCCAAACTAAAATAACAATAAAAATATTAAAAATATTTTATTTAGATGCTAAAGTTATGTATATCGTCGACGTAGAGTGTAACGCTAAGTTCGCTTTACCATTAAAATATAATATTTGCCAAAAAGTGGTTTTGGTACCTTTTCGCTCAAAGCCATCGATATTATTAACTTTTGCATCCGTAAACGTCTGGATGCTATAAATTTAAAAATCTGAATCGAAACCTAAAAAAAATTATAAAAAACCTTGTTCGGCTGCCGTTTTTTAGAAGTTGTCCATTAGTTTTTCTGCTGATATTTATTAGTTTTTAATTGGTAAACTGATTTTCAACAAATTGAAGAGAAAATAAGATCGAAATTATCAATTACTTGATATTTGGACATTTTTTTTTTTCAAACTGATAAAGATTTACCGCTAGTTTGGAATAACATGAAGCCCTTCAAATTTTATTAATTTCTGCTTTTGAAGCCGAACATCGCTCAAAAAAGTTTAATTTTCGTTCTGAAGTAAAATTTTTTACTATTCGAATTTTATATATGTACATACATACGTGCATCGAAGTTGCTCAATTTGGCCAAAAGCCTTCCTTAGAAACAATTGAATTGGGTAAAAATTTTTGTGCCTTAAAATTTAAGTCGGTAAAATTTTTCTAATGTGCAGCATTTTAATTATAAAGTACCAAGACTTATTAAAACTCTTTATTGATAACTAAATTAATCAAATTGATATGAAATTTTAATGTTTTCAATCAATAACATTTAATAAATGTTTCAATGTTCATCAAATGCTTCTAACCGCTTATTTAAAATAGCTGTAAAAGCTGTCTTTCACACTAAAAATCATACTTCGATAATAAAACTATACTACCCTTTTGTATTTCACTTTATTTGCCCCCAAAAATTATGCTTATTTATTAACTTTTTTTTATATTTTTGAAAAAAGAATAATTGAAATATTTTAAGCACTTAAGAATTCCTTCAATGTCACTGTGCGTCATTCAAGAATAAAATGAAAATGCCGAACACGCGCCAAGTGCATAAACGAATGAAGCGATTTTGCATGCACTATTATACAAATGTATGAGTGCAAAAGTGTAAATGGAATGAAGTACGAGAGTCGAGAGCGCAATGTTTTACTCTTGCAAATTCTTGAAGGCTTTGCCATCAACTTTGTGCTTCGTCGTTCTTTCTGGTTTTGTTCTTTATGTCATTCGAAAAAATAAAAATAAAATACAAACACGAATGCACAAAAGTTTAGATATGTCACGATTTTTTCCCCAAAATGTTTGCATGATTCGGTGTTTCTAATGACGGCGATTTTGTTGTTGCTTTTCTGCTGTTTGTTTTATCAATTTTATCAAGCATCGAATTGCTATTCCTGGTCTTGAAGTCATAATTATTGTTTATAGATACTGAATATTTCTGGACTATACATGTTAGTTTTCAAAAGGACGATTCTCTTCACCCTCCTTTGCCTGCGCCTACTTTCCTAGCTGCTCTAGCTTAGACTCCCGCTTCATTCTTGAAGTAAATATGTATGTATGTACATACATTTAAGTGTTTTGAGCGATTTCGCATATGCTCGAGCTTAGACGCCCACTCTCAAACATACATACATAAGTATGTATACTCATTTGTATAATTAATTAAGTGTGGTATTCTTGAAAATTAGTTCGAAAAAATACGAAAGGATCCTATGTACGTATTTTAATTTTAGCTTTTGACGACTTTTGATAACCAAATACTTAATAATATTCAAAGTCGCTTTATTTTATTTATTTCGTAGGGAGAGGGGGTTGGGATTCGGTTGCGAATATGAATGGCCGCAGGACTTAGTCCCACGTACCAAATATCGGTACCAAAAACTCTATCATTAAATCAAATGAAATTTTGTACTTCTGCATTCTAAGGCCAAAATGTTACAAGACAAATTTCGGTAAAATCGGATTTAGATCAGATACTCGTACTACTTTTTGCCGCATGTAATATGGCGATCTGCTGATATCAAGTCACATCAAATATTTAGGTAGCAGCAAAACTCTTTTTTTATCCTTTTTATTTTTTTATTTTAGTTTGAGTGGTAAAAATTTGATAAAAGGTAGTTGATAAACTATTTTTGAAACCTTAGCTCTAGAAGAATCCATAAAAGACGGTGTTGATCAATCATCGGATTGGTGGTTGGTTATCAAAATCAATTGGTTTGTTACAACTAAAAAATTCTACCAATTTTTAACTACAAGAAATTAAAAAATATGGTTAAATGTAGCTTTTTACGGTGATTATTATAATGTAATGTGTGTTTAATGTTTTTCAAAATACTTTTCTTTAAGAATAAAAAAGTTGCCGCCAAATTTATTCCACTCTGAAGCGGAAGTGATTCAAGCTCATTCGCATGGATGCAAGTTTTGTGAACTGTATAGTTCGAGAAAATTTCCAATTTTTTCCACAAAACTTATATCTTTGAGACGCTGTTGAAGCACAACTACTTGGCGGAATTGTTATCTGAAACAATGTATATTCAGCAATTCTATAAAACCTTACCGCTGAGCAATTAAATGCACTTAACTGATATGGCAATACTGCAGTGTCAGCGTTCCGTAAGCGATTTCAATATTTTAACTTAATTAAATTCTTTACGCAATTGCCTGTTAATCCAATAACAATAACTGCTTGGCATTTTGCTAGCACTAAGTTTAGGCGGAAATCACACCGCTCCTGCCAAAACTGAGTTGACCTGATTTGCATTGTTATACGCAGAAAGAAGAACAAACATGCATATGTATGACATTTAGAATATGTAAATAAATCATTTCATTGTGCTATTAAATAAAGTAAATAAGCAAAAGTTTATAAAAAGGACAAGCTCACTTTGCGGCTCAGTAAAAAATTGCCTTACAAGTTTCTTAGTTAAAAAAAGAGTTAATTCTTAAAGAAAGATTGCAATTGATTACAGTTTAAATAAAGTATGTACTTGTTTTATGTATTTATGCACAAATATTAAATTTGGAAAAGGGTCCTTCTCCTGTCTTGGCCTCTAACCTAAACTCAAATTTCAAACTTCCGTGTTAGCTTTCACGTTGCACCAAATTTATTTTTATATAGAAAAAAACAAGCTAGACACCCACAAAAAAAAAAATTCTTAAAAATTACCAGTGATTTTAAACGACTTTAAACTTTCACGTTATTATACAAACTAAAATTTAATTACTACAAAACTGTGTATACGAAATTTTTAAGGACTTCTGAAAAAAAAATGCAGTTTTTATGTAGATTTTTTAAATTATTATAAATTTGTAACAAGTTTTACAAATATGGTTTTTGTTAAAGAACGAACTTGATTTTAACAGAAAAGTATTAAATTAAATAAAATATGTACATACATACATACATAGTAGGTACATATGTATGTATGTATTCGAGCGATGTAAAGTATTTTGTTAAGGAGATTTCGACAAAAAAAAAATGTTTATCCACCGAGGGGACGCCTTTTTGTATTTTTCGCAATACTTTAGACCTCGTCTTTTTAAATCAACGTTTAAGATCTGCTATAAACGCCGAGGATATGACGATAAATGTAAAAAGACCAGCGCAAAACATTTTGTTATAAAGCAGGTTGAGAAAATTCTTTAGAGTTGGTGTTGTACAGCGAAAATTTAACTCTCTAGTACGGTCTAATATATGTACAATTGTATGTATGTACATACATATGTACATATAACATATAACATACTCGTAGTCGTGTAAAATCCCGTGAGTGGGAGAGTAGCGCCAATATTATTCACATGGATAGCATAAACTACGAAAATGTCAACAACTGTAAATGCTATGTTTATGACGTTTCGTTACGTTCCAGTGACCACTGGTCACATTACTTAGTTGTAAAATACATACTTACAATCGTATTACGGACATTAAATATGGAGTT
Organism: Philophylla caesio; assembly: GCA_963971545.1. NCBI lineage: Eukaryota > Metazoa > Arthropoda > Insecta > Diptera > Tephritidae > Philophylla > Philophylla caesio. The sequence goes on along the minus strand of OZ020608.1, from coordinate 95,415,220 downwards.
AAGCAAAATTATTGCGTATATGTACATATGTAAGTACATTTGTACATGGAAACATACATATGTATGTATGTACATATATACATATATACACTTACATTTATTCCAATAAACTGTTAAATTCACCCGCTTATTTTCATATTATCATACGTTAAAATATATGTATATATATATATATGTATATACAAATATGTGTAAGTATGTATGTAACTGATATTCATACATTATCTGTGCACACTTTTGTAGTCGAAACCACATTAGCTTGCTGATAAGATTGTTATGTAGTCATAGTTTAGACGTCTGTTTTTTGTTAATATAAAGTATGCCGCATACATACATACATACTCACGTATATACATATAAATAATTGAAGTTCATAGAACATTTTTAGATTTAGTACAATGTTAATATTTTTTAGAAACATTTTTTTTTTGGTATTTTACAACTACAAAATATATTGGCATCTGACAAACCGAAAACTTTAGTAGAGGAACACAAATATTGGTTATGCAAATATATATTTATACTAGTAATAACTTCCCAAAATGGCAAAGAGAATTTGTCTAATATATGTATTATATTTCGTCTCTAACCCATTTTTTAGCTTTTCTAAAAACATACACATTTATTTTGTAAGATAATCCGTTTTTAAACAAAATCAAGGGTCTATGAGCCTTTTTTTTATAGTAATTGCGAACGCTACAATAATTAAACATCTGTTCAGTTTTCGGCTTTTAAAAATCACACCATCGTCGCTTAAGTAAATATTTTCTTCTCTGTACAATATAATAAAAGTAGTTACTAATAAACTAAACTATTTACTTTTATTTATAAAAAGTTATTGCATTGAATGTTAAGAGGCTAGTGAGACAAGTAGCATATAGGAGTGTGAGTTAAAGGAGTTCATTGGTAGGAATGGGAAAGAGAAAAGGGAAGAGTGAGAAAGTAATGGGGTGGCCACTCTCAGCTCTCACGCAATTCTGCTTTGAACACTTAGACGACTGCACTTCACGATGTAACGACAGCGAAATTTCCTTGTCTGCAAATGACGTCTTAAAGCCAGCTTCCTGAATATTTTGAAGACGTCAGCGACATATCCAACAGCTCAATTGTTGTTGCCACATTCAAATATTTCACTTCTATAATATTAAAATTTTTTTGTTCAAAGCAGATATCGAAAATAACTAAGAAAAGAAATTTTTGCATATACTTTTATTATTGAAAAACATAAAAATATAAGTGGATATACAAAAGTGGAAAAATGAAAGGTTAGGCATTTATTTTAACGACATTCATGCATTTATAATGAATTGGTGCGAACTATTATGATATGCAGAATTTAGCGTATACTTTAATTTATATTATACACTAAAAATTAGTAATTTTTTCCTATATTTGACAATTTTATGTATACATTATTTTTTATTTATTTATTTATTTCAGTCAAATGAATACAATTCTTACTGACTTTAAAGAAGAAAATGACTTAAATCTAGTTAACTGAGTGATTATACAGTAACGTACGGATTATACCCATAGGAACGGACAGATCCAGCACGGAAATTCGGTTGAATTCTGATTGAGTTCTAGATAACGCAGCAGTTTCAGCATACTTAGATAACAAATTTTATATTAAATAAATGGACACTTCGCAAGTTACGACAAGGAACATTAAAATACAATCTTTTAAGGAGGAAAGGGCAGTCAACTATACTTTTCACAATGTTGACAACAAAGGCACCTGAGAGGTACATACATACTTCTGCTGTGCAAGGGTTGTAAATGCAGGAGAAGACAGGAGGGATAGGGTCGGAAAAATTCAGCGAACGTAGTGCAAATTTTAAGAAACTTGTTTATACTCGCTCTAACCTCCAGATAAAGGAAGCATATTCTAGCCTTGACCTAACTTAAGAGATATAAAGCAATTTGAGTGTGTAAGGGTCAGAAAAGTGTTGACTATTGCGTCGAGCAAAAGCGAGCATAGCATAAGATTTGGAAATAGCATAACTAATGTGGGTGGAAAAACTTAGTTTAGCATCGAAGAAAACCCCCAAGTCTTTGACTTCGCTCATGAATTTCAGGCGTGTTGAAGATGATGGGTAAAGGTTTGACCAGCGATGAACACTTTTTTAGAAGGATAGCAGATAGTCCATCTGAATCCATTTGAGATGATGATTTCAGCGATGAAATAGGAGTACTTGCAACCTTATTGTTAAAGAATACGGAGGAAGGTATTGTTGAATTAGTATTAAGTGATCTCCAGAATGATTTGGGATTGTCTTTAATACAAGATTCGTTGTTATTGATATACTGTTTAAAAAGAGAGAGTCCTAAAACTCTTTTGAAGGAACTGGTAGCGATCTAAGTGCATTTGGAGCTCAGTAGCCTTAAATTTTTTGTGGAATTTATTTTTTAGATTTTTAAGATGTTTTAGTTCCCGAGTGTACCAAGGTAACTTATATTTATGGCCATGAACGGAAGGAACAACGCTGACACAAAGTTCAAAAACGGCAGTAAAATGTCCCAGTCGTAATTTAGCAGAAGTGAATTTAAGTGCCCAAAATCACAGCAATTATAATTAAGAAGAGACCGATTAAATACTTACAATGGTATTAGAAATTTGATTTTTAAAATGGGTGTTCCTATATTTTAGTACAATTTCGAGTTAGTTTGAGTCAAAAAATAAAATAAATTCTCTTCACATAAATTGTGTGTAAATTAAAAATATTCACATTTTTGCAAAATCACGCGACTGCAGAGTTAATTATATTATTGTAATTTTAAGAATTTAGTTTAACTACCAATAATGAATTTATTGTTTCCGTATTTAATTTGTACCGTCTCTCACGTAAAATATAATTAAGTACTGAAAAGGCTCTTTCTATAGACACCTGAGTCGCTGATATGTAGGTCAAATAAAACTAGCGCAATTTCAAATAAATGTAGAGTTTTATATTTCAAGTTTTCAAAAAAATCTAAAATGTTGCTATTTACATCGGCCGTCAGTCATCGACCATTTTAACATAATAGTTATTAACAAGCTAAACAATGTAATTAAATTTTCAATACATGTCACTTCAATTAAATCATTTGGGTGATCTAAAACTATACGTTTACTAAGAGCTAACAATAATAACATGTACTAAAGCAAAAACATTATACCAGCAAATGTAAATATTTTTTTTTGTTACCAAATATCTAACACTTATTTTTTTCTCACTGCGATAAGTGTCCCAAACAAATAGTAACATAAATTATGTGAAAAATAATGTTTCTCCTACAAAAAATAAAATACTTGTTCTGTTTTGTGCGTTATTTTTTGCGCTCAAGTAATAAGAGTTATTTTGGAACATTTTCCAGGTAGAGAGGGTTATTTTCGAACTCTGGTTCAAAGTGAAATTTTTTGTGCAAAAAATTATTAAATAGGTCGATTCATTTGTTTCAAATGGTAAAAAAAACGTAAGACTTGTTAAATACTTAAACAATTTTACATTTTACAGCTGCTCATTGTCGGCGGCAAAATTAAAAACGGTTCCAACTTGGCGGCAACGTGAACTGCAAGCCTGCTGCCGTGAAATCGTGCTGTTGCCTAATTAACTGTGCTCATAAGAACGTGTGTATTTTAATATTTGACAGATGCTGCTTGTCGTTTGCTGTCTTTAAAATGTTCAAAGCATTACTCACCTCTGCCCTACTGCTTCAATGCTTTCTAACCTCACTCTCCATCGTATAATTGTCGCAATTACCCTTACTTCTAATCTACTCAAATTATGCTCACTACACTCTCACTTCTCTCTTAACCCTGTCACATGCTAATAATATCTCACTTATAATAATCCTGGGAAGGTATACAAATTATATATTAAACTTTCCGTAATATATTAACCGTTTGGGAGAATTTGGTTTTGGAACGAGTTGGTTCGGGATGAAAATGAAATGGGATCAATTCACCGGATACCATACGAGCATACCATACAAATTTGTATGTAATTGGCGTCAGTTTGCCATGGAAAGAAAGCAAGACGGGTGCCACTTTTTTCCGTATAAATGTTGGTGCAGTTTTAGAGGAAAAGAAACATGGCTGCGTTGATCAAGCTTTTATGAAATGCTGTTCAAACTCTAAATAAGATAAATTTCCTCGATGACATTGACATTGCATGCGAAAATGTGCCTTCGAGTATATTATTCGAAGACTGTAGGTTTGATCCTTTCATGAACTGAGAAAACAAAAGAATCACGATTCTATTCCTAAAAAATAAAGTCTTCAGTGTATTTACTCTTTTCAGAAATCATTTTGCCTTCATTTATCATTCTTTTTTAAAGTCCAGTCACTTCAGTTCACTCGTAAACAATTAACTGATGTCGCCAATAATCTCTTTTATATGTTTTCACACTTTAGCTCGAACTGAAACGACCCAAAAGTGGTATGTTTCACAATCAAACCCAACCGCCACTGCCACCATTGGATGAGGATATTATACCATATAGCAATTATAATCCGCGAATACTGCAACAGAAGTTCGATGAACAGAACCTGCAAAGAGTTGACTTGATACAAGGTCGCGATCCTAATGATTTATGGACGTGGAATATTGGAATGCAGCAACAGGAAAGCCAATTGGATCGTGCGTTCCTTGAAGCTTCCACACAAAATTTTGGTAGGTTTCAATTTAGTGCATGCTCTTAGTGAGATACCATACCGTAAGCTAACGAATCAATTTCACGCAGATTGTAAACATCTGGAGCTGACTACCTTCAAAATACCCAATGATCTAGATAAAACTTTTACCGCCGAAATCGTTTTAGGAACTGAAGCAATACAACCCGAGGAAAAACCAAAGAAACAAAAAACTAGGTAAGAGCTCTTGCATGGAGTTTAATTTTTCTTTATTTAATTCCAACTATTTTTTTTCATAAAAATAGACCAAAAACCCAAAAAAGTGTTAAAAAAATATGGTAAAGTCTATTGTAAATGAAATTGCTGTACTGTGTGATCATTTTGAGGGAAATAACTGTTAAACCTCAGAACTCTATGGGAGTTTTTGAGCAATAAGAATCGGAATTTTTCACAAATACATCTGGGAAGTAAATAATTCAAACTCACCGCAGTTTTGCTAAAGCGATTAAATCACGCATAATTATCTGTTTAAGAGCCGACTTAAAGTAGCCAGAGGAACAGTAAAGCTTTTCTTTTATCTGTTATAATCTTCTCCTAGCCAGATTTTCAGCCGAACAGTTATCTGGTGTCCGGTACCCAAACAAGCCTGATGGCGAGGTATTTCAAAAAGACAATATAAATATTACCCGAGCGAGAGTTCTTAACGCAATTTAAGCTCGTCTAGGTCCTTCATCCATGAACAGGTTACCTGTGCTTTGATCTCAGTTATTAGACATTTTTCTCCAGTAAGCCATGTGTGGCTTGTAAAGTAAGTGATGCGTTCTACTCGAGTTGAATATAAACTAGTAGAGAAGAGGCACACACGTTATAATTACCATTAAAAGCTTGCCGTTGACGTGATCCAATTGTTATTACCGAGAAACAAGAAAAACACAATTTTTTAATTTGACTTTGTTATTAAGTATTTCGATTATGGCCTCTGCTTTAAATAAAATATTGGAGAAGTAAATTATTTAAGATATACATTTATTTCAAAAAGTGCAAGGAATCAATTGCTTAAAATTAAAAAAAAATTATTTTTCTACCCTCAGTTTTTTCAATCGTCCTAAAGAAATTGCCTGCCTTTATGCCGCTTACGTCGAGAGCTTTCGTTTCAATCCTGACTTTTGGACTTCTGATACCTTGGATGGTATTTTGGTTACTGGTGAAAAGCTGTTGAAAAAGAGCACGAATCTAAATTACAAATCACCTGATAATGATTTTGATATAGTACCACAGATAATCGATAAACAAGCGGAAGTGGGATTTAAACTTCACTTCACTGGACCACTCGAGACCGAGCCAAATATATACAAAGTACTTTCACTCTATTTTAACAAGTACAATGCTGCCGTCTTGACGGCCAAGGACATTTATATGTTAATATGGAAACGTTGCACAAATACATTCTATATTTTCGATCCATATGGGCGTGATGAGTTGTGTGAGCGTGACTTTGTCAATGGAAATTGCTCCTTGATGGCCGTCACTTATATCGAGCATTTGGTGCATTTGATAATTAGCTTCAGCAATGCTGATATGAAAGGCGAGATGAGCCTATATGAAATATCGATTAAGAATTTCGGAAAAATCACGAATCCTATACAGAATAAACCGTTTCCGAAGCGCACGCACAGACTGTGGGCAGTGGTGAATGGTACATATGCGATCATACCGGCCGCTAATAATGGACTACAACAGCCGATAACGGGAAATGAGCAGAATGGTTCAATGATTATTGCATTGCTAGCGCTGTTATATTCGAATATCGAACGCGCATCGACTTGGCGCATGGAAGTTATCGATGAGCTTGTGAAATTTGGCACAGCTTTTTACAAAAACTTTTTGAAACGTTTAAAGCTGAAGAAGAAACAACATTTGAACATCGTCGATTTGCCGGATGTAATTATGTTAGGTGCTTTTCGAGCGACTATGAAAAAACTTCCCTTTCTCTACACCGGTCATGTGACCAACTGCAAGTCGTACGTGGAATCTCAGTTGACGTCGGTTGTGCGCGATCTCTTCGCGACCAGTTACGATGCGGCATTGCTGCAGATTGACAATTCTGTTTTGGCGATTTGGCGTGATATGGAATTCTACTATCTTTTCGATCCCTTTAGACGTGGTAAAGCAGGTCAAGTTCTCGATCCGGAAGATTTTCTAACAAAAGGTGTGGCCTGTCTACAGATGCACTCAAATTTTGAGTCGTTTTGTAGGATACTCTATCAGAAAGCGCTAAAAATGCGTCGCGGAGGCAAATTTTTTGTACACGGCATAATTATCGGCTGCATCAGACCGATGTCGACGTCAGCAAATATTAAAAATAAATACCCACGCTTGCAGATAGCCTATCCAAAGGTCATTACAAAGGCGGAGCAGGATAGACGACTGTCCAAAAAGGGCAAAGGCAAGAAGAAGCTTGGACGCACGTACAGCATACAATCCATACCAGATGAGGAACGCATACCCGAATTCGAGAATGCTGATGTTGTGGGCGCTGTGTTGGAGGAAATCATTTGCGAAGCCATCGAACACATGCTGGAACCCACGCCAAGTCGTTTGCAACTGTACAAGCAAGCAGACAAAGTGCTGCTACGTTCCGATAAAGAATATTTGCAGGGTCTGCGCTATAAGTTGATTCATGGCGAAGACTACGACAATGTCTACACAGAATTCCAAAAACAACCACAGCAGCAAGCGCGTCCACCGACCCTAAAAGAAGAGTTGCAGATACCCACGAACTTTGTTATGTTGCCTGATGACTCGTGGGTGGTGATGGGAAAATCGTATATACCATTGGAGGAGGACGAAGCTAGTAAATTAAATGGTTTACTCTCAACGTTGGTAGCGACTGCGCTCAGCGCAAAATATAACATATCCACTTGGAATAAGGAAATAGTCGATTACGCAGTAAAGTCATCCAACAGCTTCGGTGAGGAGTTCTCCAACTATGAGTCCACGCTGAATGCTTTCTTGTCGAAAAAGATGCCAAAGATTAACATTGGCAAGAACAGCTATATGCTACATTTGCAGCGTGTCATACAAAGCGCAGTGACGCGTACGCTGAGACAAATGTTACTGGAAAGTCTAATAACCTACAATCGCTTGATTGTAATCTGTCAAATGTTCTCCTGTTTGATTGTGAAACGTTACAACTTCTTGTACATGTTCATTGGGTTTCCTTGCACGCCTGTGGGCTATCGCAAGTTCAGCTCCGGTCCTGGCTGCCTGCTTCGCTTCGTTGAGTTGGATTCTCTTCTACGACGTATAGAGTTCGGTTGTAATCCACAAGGTTGCAATATAACGAATTATGTGGTGGTCGCCATAAAAGTCGTGGACGTGACGAATGTACCAACCGAACGTTACAGACAATGGCCCCCAGATGTTGAGCAATCCATTTATGCGACTGAGTACGATCGCAAGCAGAAAATGGATAGATTGCGTATGGATAAGATTCGCTTCCTTGATAGGGAGTTGCGTAAGGAGAACGAACGCTTACAGCGTTTCATAGATGAGAAGGAAGAGAGAATAGCAGCACGCGCGCAGAAGGGCAAAGCGAAAGGTATGTGCATGCAAACTTATGTTATCTTAGATAAACTAATACCTTGTTTAAATGGTTCATGAACTTGAAATGTATCATGAAAAACCATGATAAAATATGAAAGGTGTTGTACGTTAGCAACTTCTCGCTTTAAATCGGCCATCTTGAACGCCCTTAGGAACTGTGTTGTTCCTTTATTCGGTAAAGCTTGGTTACCAGTTTTGTGAAAAAAAAAACTTGAATTGTAGCAGAAAATTAGGTTTTTCATGTGGAACTTATATTTTTATTGAATTATTTGTTGATAATTAGTTTTCTGAAAGCGAGAATTTGAATAAGTTTTTGCAAAAATTATCAAGTATTTGTGTAATGAAACATTATTTGTTAAATTATTAAGTGCAATAGTGCTCTGAAGTTCATTGCGGATCAACAATTTTATATGAATTTACAATTCAATATTTTATTGGGAAAATAAATATCCGTATCAAAAATAGTTAATATTTCTCTATGGGCTCTGAAGATATCCTCAATATCGTTCAATAATCTGCTCAAACTTAAGTTTTTGACGCTGCTGCATAAAAATATTTCTCAAAACCGCCTTAAACCGACTCGATCACATCAACTCTTATATTTAAATTTCAACTCAATGATATCAGAAAGTCAATTGTTCGTTTTCTCGGTTTGCCTTTGGTACAAGCTACCTGCTAAATTCTGGAGCAGGGTCACATCGCTTTTCAAGAGACCATTACTTAAACTATACTGCAAGTGAATATAAAACATATTGCCGTTTACCCTTGTCGGATGTTTAAAATATATCCGTCTTTATGCATTGTTCATTTTTATCTCCTTCCCTAATTTTTAATCTTTTAATTCAAATCTCTTCTTTCAAATTTTTGCGTTCTTTTTGGTTTCAATGTTGTAGGATTTTAAAGTAATAGCAATAAGATTTATAAACTTTTTCGCTTTACAATAATTTTGGCGCGTACACTATATAGCTCAGTGTTTGGCCGAGCTTCTCCTACCATTTGTGGTGTGCGTCTTTATATTATATCATAAATGTGCAGATGTATTTAATGAGAAGCTTTTTCATGGCCGAAATACCCTCGGAGGTTTGCCATTGCCTGCCGAGGGGTGACCGCTATTAGAAACAACTTTTTCTATTATTAAGATTTTGCTTGCCCTGACTGAGATTCGAACCTCGAACTCATCGGCATATCAAGTTATAGCACGCACCGCTACCAACTCGACCACAGCGGTCACTTAAACCTTTTCGCTTTAAGGTTTAAATATTGTTTGATTCTGTAATCATTTTAATTTAATATTCAATTTAACTTATAGATGTTGTATTGTAATAACAATAAAGTCTAAAGAACCTACATGATTTGTCAGTAATAAATTAGTATTTCTTTCCAAACCAAAAACCCGCCTTCAGTGCTTTTATGCTCATAATAATTGAGGATTACCTTCAGTTGGAACTAAACTAAATTAATGTGGGAAAACCCGTGAGGTTCTACTTTTTCGAAAAAAATTAATCGCTGGACTCGATCATTTGAACATTCTACATTACTTGCTAAATAATAATTATTTTCGAAGAGATTTGTCTATTTCAATTTTGACATCCTAAAACGTTGCGCAGATTTCAGCAGCTATTTAAATAAAAATTATTTTTCTTTCGTCAGTTTTCATATAAAATTCTTTATATTCAAATCATTGTGGTTAAATTGTATGTAAAAATTCAGTAATTTGTACTTTTTTCTAAGAACGGCCTTCTTTTATACCCGTTTTTTAATATCTTCTTAATACAATATTGAGCTAAGGGCGTTCAAATTGGCGCTGTCACAACGTACAAAACCTTTCATAGTTCATGATGAAAAACTACTATTTTCTTTCATCTCTCTCAATGCTCTGCATGTCAGACTCTTGCTGAAAGGAAAGAAGTTTGAAAAATTTTTGTTTAGTTCTAAAATAAGTTTTTGGTTGTTTTGTTCATTTTAAAATTAGTGTGCGTTTGTTAAACTAAATTTTCATTGTTCTATTCGGGTAAAACAGGTAAGAAGCGGGTCAGCATGCAGCGTACCAGCGAATATACAGATATGGAAGACGAGTTCGAAGAATATGAAACTGAGGGTATGGAAGAAATAGAAGAAGAAGAGGTCGAACTGAAACACAAGCCAGGCAAGCGACTACAACGCGAGCTCGATACAAGCTTTAAGCCGCGTAAAATTCTCTATGGCTATCGCATGCGTGAGAAAGACTGTAACTTTAAGATACAGGGCACAACAGCGCTGGAAGATCGCACTGTAGCACATGTGGATAAAATTAAACCATGCTTCTTCGCCAGCACCTTGGCGGTGTTGTATGCAATTCTCCGTCCACTCAACCAATGGTCCGCACAGCGAGTGGATCGCGTGATCGAAAGTGGCAAAACGATTGGCAGTCGTGTTACGAATATGACTTCGGCTTTCGAACGCTTCATTAAGAATGTCACTGTCGATGATTACAAATTCGATGTGTGGGTTAAAACTCATGATCCCGCTGGTATGGCGGGAGCAAATGTTTCTCGTAAGATCGCAAAATCTATGCAAACTCGCAAGTATATGCTGCTACAAGTTTCCAATACAACTTTTGCACTCTTCCACGATGAATACTATCATCTATTCGATCCCTATCCGACGATGGAGAAAGCACAAGAGGGCGAGGAAGAAGAAGATGACGATGGTGATTATGTTGAGAAGGAAGGACCGCGCAAAGGTAAATGTAAGAAGGGCGTAAAACGGTATGGTGAACGCAACACTGCCTCCTGGGTACTCTTTGCCGATGTCGATTCACTGCTAAAGTATGTGGATAAACGTGCCGCCAACCAGTCGTGGCAAATGGCCGAGGAGTACGCGCTGCATGTCATCGATGTAATATCATATAGAAAGGCTGGACCGAAAACGCGTATACTACAGTTACTCACCGATTTGTCGGTACCGATCGAATGCAAGACTACACAGCATGGCGAAGATGAGTCAGTGATGTGCGCGCATCCTGAAACTATGGCTTGGTTGGATCTGGAGAATTGTTTGCCTGTGTGGAGTCGCATGAATCGCCGCAATACAGCGGGTCGCTATCGAAATATGCCGATCACAAATTTGAAGTGTTTCGATATAGAGATTGATGGCCGATTGTGGTCACTGTGGGGTAATCTGCATCCAGATGCGCCAGTATTTGTGGCGACATCGCGTGGCAAGCAATATCTGGCATGCAATGTGATGGCATGCTGTGCGGCAAATGTTTACCGCTTGACGGATTGGAGCCCTCATCTGCTCGATACAATAGTCATCAATGGTGATCGCTATCACCGCGAAAGCTTGGAAAGCATTAAATTGTTGGACTATGAGTTCTCGTTGGAGGACTTAAATCTCGAATGTACACTGGAGAATATAAAGTTTGTGGTACATATGGAGCATGTGGCATTCGGCAAGCTCTACAATCCGGGCACACCCTCAATCATGAATTTAGCCGATGCACTGATGTACTTCTTCACTTACTTCGAATTTGGTGTGCTGCAGTGCTTTAAGCATTCCTTGGCTATTGGCCGCATCGTGGGTTTCGATGGTGGCTTCTTTATGTACGATTGCCAAAGCAAAGATCATCCACTATTCCCAAAGGGGCAGGGTGCTTCTTACTTGTTGCGCACTAAACATTTACAGGTGCTGCTTTACTGTATCGTCGTGACACTCAATGTACCTTATTACAATGTGACTTTTACGCTGCACAAAGTGGAAATGCTGCGCGAGGATGCCTCTTTGAATGAGGAGGGCGAAGCTGGGAGTGAAAACACTGTTGGCAATTAAAGTAGGATAATTAAATAAGGAAGAACATATTTATTTGACTAAGAATAGTTTTGGTTTGAATTGCAAAATTATCATAAACATGTTTGAGTACATGATTTTAAATAAATTTTGTAAAATAAAGAAATAAAATACTTCATATACTACAAAATAATCTATGTAAACACTCAACTTCAAAATTTAAAATTTAATCGTTATAAATTATCAAGGCCGGCCTTGAGCTCATTAAAAATCTATACATAATTTATATAATTATGGCCAATACAACTGAATCAACAATTTAATCGTTATTATAAATAGTATTAAAAGTGTCGCCTAGGGTCAATGAACTCTGGGTAAACAAAACTTATAGTTGTAGACCTTATGATTTTTAAAAATATCAGCCTAATTTTTTACCGATCGATTTTCTTATCGAAAACTTAGCCGCGAAAAGCGCTATCGGGTTAAGGAAGGAAAACATTTTTTTAATCCTGTCTGGGTTCGAGTTTCTTGCAACTAAATATGTTTGGGTTTTAATTTAATTATCCTTTCAGAAACTTTTTATACGGACGGCTATAAAATTAAAAAGAAATTATAGCGTTTTGACATATGGAGAGCATATTCAGTAGCTTCGTTCCATTGGGAAAGATGACAACGGATTTTCAAAAAGAAGTCTTTGTGCTACTTAAAGTTGCTGACTGGATATTCAGTGAAATGTGCATATGGATACCAAGTTAATGTCTGCAGTGAAAATCTCTCTCTTCTTTTCAAAGTAATGTAAATTAAGGCTAAACTCGTTTCGAAAATACTCAATATTCCTAGCCAGCCGATATGTAATGCAGTTTCTTGCCAAGCAAATATGAACTACTTTTGCCTGAAACAAATTACAATTGAGGTTGATAGAGCCTAAGACGCTGGTAGACATGAATGCGGGCCGAAAATTGTATCAGCTAATAAGTGGTTTCCAAGTCGGGACTGATTACTGCAAAGATGAGGAATGAAATCTGAGCGCAATACTTCCTTTTTCACTTTACAATTAAAACTCTTATAGCGAGGGATAGGCGTACACAACCTCAGCGTACAAAATTTCACCGATTGCGATGTTTTGGAAATATCGTTCATATGCATGACGATCTTTCGATGAAAAGATACGCCCACGGACACAATGGAAGGACAAAGTGCAGTAGAACCTCTCAACGTATGGTATCGCCACTGGAGTAACTTCGCAAAGGAGAAGGGAAAGTTTTTTGCTGTCAGATTAATCTGAAAAATGGTAATGCACAATTTAAGAAGATGGAAAGAAAGTTCCTGATTAAAGACAGTACATTCGACCCTTCCATCAAACATTGACCATCCACACTTTCAGTGCTTAGCGTCTGTGTGCTAAATAGTGAAGGTAGCGCTCCCCACAGCCAGTCTAGCCACACAAAGATACATACATATGTATTAAAAGGTACGAAGTCGTAGCCCCCAAGAATACTAGAGTCTCCATACCCTGAGTTAAACAAACATACAATTATAGTTAGCCAGAGCGGAATCCGCGCTGCAGAGACCTTACTTTGACATTTTTAAACACCAAATTCTGTGTTAGAGTGAAGGTAGTCGAAATTGTCACACTAATAACTTTTAGAGCAGCCAATGGAACCGACCGCAAGACTTATTTTTACTATTTTTACAATTTTTACTATTTTGTATTATTATTTTTTATTTAAAAACTTACCAACAAAAATTAAAAATTCAACAAATATGCAACTTCGTTACAACATAAAACTTAATCTCAGTGTCTAACGAGTTCATTATCATTACGACCATTTCCATAATAATAACCGTCATTTGCTAATAAATGCGCAGGCATTGTCGCTGGTTGCATTTGTAAGGTGTTTCTCGTCTTAAATTCGTTGAAAATTGCTGTCGTCTCACCACCATTTCCGCGTCCCATTTGCTGTTCTTGTTGACGCACAAACTCTACTGGTGCCATTTGTTTTGACTGTATTGTGTGATGTTGTTGGTGTTCGAGTTGATGTTCAGCGCCAGACGGCGAGGGGGGAAGATAAAAGTTAACGGGCTCCGCTTCGACAGCCGTCGGTGGTGGCATGGGCTGCTGAGCCAATTGCTCATCGAACATTTGTGCGGCTTCTTGAGCTGCTTCGGCTACATTTTCCACTTCTCCAAATGGACTGAGGTATGAACGTGAATGTGGTTGCATTTGTGGTGTAACGTTCATTAGAGGCGCAGACATTTTTAATGCCGGTAGCAAGTAGTTAGAAGCTAACGGTGCATGGAATTTCTGCGCTGGTTGCATTTGTATTTGCTGTTGCGCTTGCATTTGCATTTGATATCCTTGCCCTTGAGGAGGTAGGTATTGGCTCGTTGGCATTTGAGGGATCTGTTGCAGTGGTGGCAAGTAGCGTGCAGCTGGCGCTGATTGTTGTTGTACATGTTGCGCATCGCTAGGCATTGTTGATGGAGCCGTAAGCTTGTTTGTTGTGATGGCCAACGAAGGTACTCGCGACGCATGAACTTGTGGTAATAGTGCAGTGGGCTCTTGTTGTGTATCCTGTTGATCATAATCATTCATCTCTGATGCGATATGTTGACTACTGTGCGCACTTGTTGAGCCCATTTGCTCTTCCTGTTCAGATAGCTGCATCATTGATGCTAAGTACTGTCGCATTGGCATACTTTTTTGCTCCGACTCAGTGGCTGGTTCTCCTGGTTCCATGGGTGCTAAATAATGATTAGTTGGCGTAATAGTTTGTTGTTCCTCTTGTTTTAGTGGTGGTGGCGACAACAGTTCTTTCGGCATCATCATTTCCAATGGCATGTTCCCCGAAACCATTCCATTTAGATTGTGGTGGCTTTTAGCACTGGGTACTCCAAATCCGTAAGCCATCTGCCCTGCTTGCAAATATTCTGTTTGCGTTGGCAATTCCCGTAATTCCAGCTTTTCAATAGTTGTTACAACACGTTCCCCCATTTGTTGCATTGACAGTCCAATATTTGGCTTAGCAGTTGCACTGGTAGCTGACATCATCATACTTGGTGGCACATAATGCTGCATCAAATGTGAGACGTCTGCCATGGCAGCACCCAAGGTAGCACATGCCACAAGTGCCAAAGTGTTAAAACGCTAAAGAGAAGGCGAAATTTCAAATCAATTTAGCAGAAAATGTATGTACGTGTGTATGTAAGTAATCATCACAGCTTGCAATTTGTGGGAAATATTTACCATCGTTTTTAGTTTTTGTTGCTGCGACTCTGCTTCTTCTCAATGTACCGTTCGATTTTGTGTGCGTTTTTGTGCGTCGCTCTTTTGGCACAGTACTTTGCTGCTAAAATGTTGATTCGATTGTGATTGTTGGTCGCTAACGAGCACTTGCTTTTTATATTCAAGACTTGGTTACAAGTAGACCTTGAGCAGTTACCTATTAATATTTTTTAATAAGACGAAGAAGACTGTAGATGCTCATATTTACGCGCTTCGAGCGCCGTGTGCGTACGTATGTACAAACATATGTATGTAACTGTGTTTGTAGCTTCAATGATTGATTTTTTTTTGTTTATTTTGCAGAGTTCATCGCACTATTTGAAGCATTTTGGGTGCATATTTGGTTCGTTGTAAAACTAACTTTGCTGCCTAATGAGTACTTTCGGAAGTATTTAGTTGATTAAATGTATTCAAGCGTTGTTGCTTGTATGGACGGATGCAAATTAGACTAGCACAGAAAATTTAAAATTCGTGTTTTCAACTAAGTTTTGTTACGCATGTATGTACGAGTAAGTGTGTAAATTATTATTGATATTGCAAAATATCTGTGGGGCTTTCACATATCAACTAATAACGACTTATTACTTTGTTTCCTATCAAGCTCTAGTTGCAATGGATCTCATTCAATTTCCAACAAAATCTATAATACAAACATGTTTATAATGTAAAGTTCTAAATTAAGTATGAAAAGATAAGCAACCAAAAACGTTCAAAGGATTTAAACCAAATTTCCACGACTCTGTAATGACATAGTATGTAGGTGTTATTTTAATCTGCTTATTGACGCTGCCGTTAAGAAATTAAGAAAATACGTCTTTTGTTCGAATGCTTGTTGCGTATGAGAAGATAAATACAACTACAAAAATATATCCATTGGGTTCCGCTAGAGTCGAGATAGATTAGACCGCAAAGCAGATTCAGTTGAAGCATCAGATTTATACTCCATAAGAGTGGAATCGAAAAAGGAATTCGCTTGTATAGTATTCCGATTCAGTTGAAATTATTACCCAATACACCATAAGCGAAGAGTAATACTACTACGAACAATTATATCCAATAGATAGCGCTGGCATCGTGAAATTTGTGTAACTGCAATTTGTGGGTTGAATCTTTTGAAAGAAAAATAAATCTTAAACGAGACGCTGGAGTCAAGACATTTGCAAAGTCCATATACATACATATATTATCCCATTAAATTTTATTTCGAAATTAATAGGCAGTTACAGAATAAACTACTAAGGAGGATCTTTATAACAAAATTAAGTAATTACATATCGTTAGCTTAATAAGTCATTTTTTTTCAAATTATACAGGAGAGGCATAAAACTCAATAACTTTTTAAACAATATTTTTTTTCTATAACTTTAAATGCATATTTTTGAAATGAGTGATTGTAAAATGAAGTTGATTAGAAAAAATAATAAAAAAAAGTGTATACCTTCGATTCAGCTTTTATTTGACTTAGAACATTTTCTACTGAAAAAAATTAGAACAAAATTGTACTTAGCGCTAGAAAAATCAAAAAATATTTACGCATTAAACGGAAACAGGAACATCTTTGTTTATTTTATTATGATTAACGTATACATGTTATCTCTTTTTGAGATTAAAAATCCATTAACATTAAAATATAAGATAAATTGAATCACAAATTAAAATTTCACAGTCTTATTCTTTGCTGCTTATTAAATTATTTAACATTGAAAAATTGGGTAAATTGAATCACAAATTAAAATTTCGCAGTCTTATTCTTTGCTGCTTATTAAAAATAAAAATAAAAATAAAAATAGTATAATAAAATAAAAAATCATTCATGTAATAAGTCATCATAAAATTGATGATAATATTTTGGCAATGTTAGTTTTAAGTACTGCAAGTCTTCATAATTTTTACGCGTGATTGGTCTTCTATTTTTGTAAAGTTGCTCTAAATCGCACCACTTCATTGCAACTACATTTTTTTTAATTCTTTGCGGTAAAGCTTTCCAAGGATCATTAAATCTTAGTTTAAAATAAATATCTCCATTTGTGTTGTATTGGATTGCGCGTATGTGTGTCACTTTTGCATCGCCTTTCCCACGTCCTGTGAATTTAAAAAAAAAATCGTGTGCTAGGTAATGAACTTCGTATGGAAATGGATTTTTGCGTGCTGACTTGCATATTTCTATGTATTCAACCGGAACATGAACAGTTCTCTTTTTGATCACTCATGAGATTCATGAAATTCTTCTAATAATTATTGTTTTTTAGTTGAAAGTTATTTATTGTATTCAATAATAAGAATTTCTTACCTTTTTACACAAATAAGTATTGAATGAGTATTGAAGTATTTATGACAAACAGCTGACTTACAACTTTTGCACATCATTGCCAAACAAATGGAAAAAACAATAAATTTATTATTTTCTTCTTTTCATACTATAAATTTTTAATTTTTTATCGTACTGCATTAGAAAATAATTTTCATAAAAAGTTGACTTACGACCTTTCTTATGAAGCTAACGATATTTAAAATGTGTTGTCCTACTCGTTGAATAAAATTTTATGAGTAGGTAAATATGTACAAATAATCTTTAATAACTTTTCAAACTTGTAGTTTTTTAATCTGCTTTTTAAAAGTATTAATTCAAGCCATTACTCATACATTTTTTAATAGTAATAATTTCTCGCTCGCCCAGCTTCTTCTACCATTTGTAATCTGCGTCTTTATATTCTATCACAAATGGAGCGTCCGACAGCTTTGTGCCGACTCCGAACGGCAGATGTATTTTATTAGAAGTTTTTTCCTGGCAGAAATATCCTCGGCAGTTTGCCCTTGCCTGCCAAGGGGTGATCGCTATTAGATAAAAAAAACTTTTCTACGATTTAGATTTTACTTGCCCTGGCTGAGATTCGAACCTCGAACCTAGCGGCATATCGAGTAATAGCACGCACCGCAACCCACTCGACCACAGCGCCCATATAAAACTTTTATAAATTGAAATTATGTTTTAATTTTTTCATTCTCCGATAAAATTTTACAAATAGAATGTCATATTCATACATTTTTACGAAGAAATAATCTCTTCTTGTTTATTCGATATTAAGTGTCTTTCGAGCACGCATTTTTGTAGAGCACATTTAAAGAAAAAATCAAATCTAAAATTGTCCATATCATTTCGACTTGGTCTAATGCTCATAATATAAGTACATACATACACACAAACCACGCGTTTTGCTGAAAGAGTGTCACATATGTAGATATGTATATAATTTTTTTTTATATTACGGCAAGTAATAAGCACAGCCAATTTTTCATTTGTATTATATAAAAATTTCGTAGCGGACTATGTTAACGGTATCTCATTAGCAAATGTTTTTTGTGTTTTTTTTCTGTTTTATTGAGCGCAAAACATATTGAATTGAATTTTTGCTATTTTTTTCTTCTAGCAAACTCATGAGCGCACCTGCATTCATACAGACATACGACAAGTAGATAAAAAAAAATCGCGCACTTTTCTTCACTAACACATAAAAACTATATTTATTTTTTTTTGTGTACCGCATTTCATCTGTACAGGGGCGTATGAGTAATTTATGTCTAAGAAGTTTATGTACATCAGTACATACATATGTATGTATGTACGAGTATATACAGAAGTAAAAAAGTGGTTAAATCCAGGTTCACATCATAAAAAGAGGACCCAAAGTCCTTCTTCTTTCGATTTTAGCTATAAAAATTGTTTCTTGTTAAGAAGTAAAATGCAAAAAAATAGCAACAAGAAAAAAACAAACGAAATGGAAGTGGAAACTTAAAAATTGAAAATCTAGTAAACTTTATAATTTTTCTTCTGATTTTCGAGGATCCATTTTTATTGGATACAAATATAAATTTACGATCGTTTCTTATTAGATTTGTGTATAAAATGAGAATCTGATTTTAAAAATAAAAATGTGTTATTAATAAACTTTCGGCAGTCATATTTTCAGCTCTGATATTTACATAAATAATATTGCCGAATCAGATATTTTTGCAAAAGACCCCGAACATAATTATAATATTACCCTCCTCGATTATTTGCATAAAAAATTGCTTCGAACAGCTTACAAACGCCACTATGCTATGTTGACTTTTATACTGCAACAGTTAAGGTAAAGGCGAATTCATCTCTGGCAGATGATCCCTTACCAATGGAAAATAACTCGTTTAACAAGACGTTAATTGGTAGATAAAATATTTAAATTGCCTCAAATACATAATCACATGTTTACACTTATCTCTACATACATTTCAAAAATCAATTTGCAATGGTACAATAAACAGGTAATATAATGTTAGCAGCTAATTGGAGTTTTTTCTTATAAGTGGTCCCTAACAAGTCAAACTTTGTGTACAAAACAAACTTTTTTCTTAAAAAAAAAAACAACTTTGTTTACAAATCAATATTTGTTTACATTTTATATGTTTATAATTTCTAATTTATAAAATTTTTTTATTAAAGCAATTTGGAAAACATACATACATATGTACATCTTCAGAAAGAAGAGATTGTGTTCTTAAAGACGGGAAAAGTTCGGATCTTGCTTTTCATATCCAATTGGAACAGAACTTCGGCATGCCGCTTTCTGCAAACGGTTGGGTGCGTTCCGACATTTTTTCCATACCTCGAGAGTCTTTCCAGAGTTTTGTGACCAGGAGCAATGCTCTCTGAGGATCCGTTGTAGTATGATGCGTCTTACACTGTTTGCGTTGAAAATAAATGTATTTTTCAAGCAAAATGTAGAATCACATACAATTAATTTACATTTATAATTATCAAACTCGTCAAATTTGATATATCTATTTTGAAGGGTGATGGACCACAACAAATCAAAAAATATACCCCAGGGTTGCATTTGGGAAAATTTTCCATTAAGGAACCAGGCTTTGAAAAAAGAGAGTATTAAGGGGGGGGAAGGGGGTAGACGGGGACCCTCTGAGTCAAAATCAGAAGGTCCCACCGGCCGGAGGCTCATAGTTTTTAAGCAATTTGCTGTTAAAGTGGCGAAATATGTCAATTTTAACCTCACTTTCTGCTTGGTGCAGCAATGAAATGAAAGTACCGTGCTGCCATACATGACGAATATATGTCGAAAGAAGCGAAAATAATAATGTCTATGCGCATATTACAAGATGCATTTAAGAACAGCGCATTTATTTAAGAAAAGCGCTGCAGGCGAAGATTTGTCGCGATTTTTAATTGCAAATTTTCAATATATTACGAAGTATTGATTTAGTTAAGAAAAACGCGTCGGCCGTTCTTATTTATGTTTGTTTGCGAAAAGTGGTAAACATTCTAGACACATTTAAAAAAGCATTTATTAAGTTAAATATTTATAAAAAATTTGAACTAAGTACTATACACGCACGTAAAAAAAGCAAATTTTGTACACCGCACAAAATATAAGTGATAAGTGTAATTTTGACTGAACATTTGCTGGTGGTAGTGAAGAAAATTTAACAACAAATTTCTTAAATATTAATATTAATAAAATTAAAACAGTGATAAATTTAGGCAAATAGGGCCTATCTCAACATCCCCACCAAGTTTCGTTGCCAAATTCCTTCTACTTTCGCTAAAATCGTGAATGGTTCCGTAAAGGAAATCTCAGCCTTGCATTTTCTTTAAAGCTGCAACCTGTTTAATGGGCCTTGATTTGCATTTAGTATTTGCTTACAGGAATTCAAAGGCAAGTTTAAGCCTTTCAAAATGTCGTTTCCCGTATGTTAAGGATTGCGGAAGTTTAATTTGTTATAAACTTAAGACAAATACTCGTAGCTGCGATTTTTATGCTTAGATTATCTCTACTCCAGCGCCACCTAGAGGGTCAACCTAAATAACGTTTTACATGGCGTCCTCTATCGGTTTCAATTAAACTAAAAAAATAAAATTTATCCAAAACTCTCCAAGTATAGTTTTTGGTTTCTCCTTTTACTTACACAGCGCAATAGTATTTTTTATAGATGGAAATATTTATTTGCATGTGTGCGATACTACCACTAAAACGTCCGATTTTTTTTTTTAATTTAATTTTTTTAGCAACATTGTTGGCACAGAATCCGTTATATATTGCAACTGTAATGAAATTATTTACATGCACATAACTACAATGGCTCTAACACTTGATCGTAAGACATTTTTATTCGTGCACTTTTATTTTTAAATATATTTCGTAATTTAAAAAAAAAATCGCGAAATATAAAGTTAGAAATTTTAAACAAGATTTATAAATATTAAATGAAATTTCATAAGAAACTATGTTTTTGCTTAGAATTTTTAGTATAAAAAGTACAAGTTTAAAATATCTTTCTTTGTAGAAATGTACTAAAAATAGCACTTTATTGTACTGAAGGCAATTTTTTTAGTTTGAAAATTTGTATAAACTTATTTTAATAATTTAATATTTGAAACGTTGGTACACGCGATTAATGTTGCATTATGAGTTATATTTTTTAAAATTAAAAAAAATTTTCTTTTTTTATGAGAAACCATTTCGCTATTGGAGTTAATTACCGCACGATCAGTTGTTGAAGCCATCGTACACATTAACTCACCAAAAAAAATGATTTGTTAAGTCACAATTACAATAACTGACTTCTAAGCAGATGAGCACAATCGACTGATTAAAATGTATATATGTATGTGTATGCTCAGTCATGTACATATAGATAAGTAACAAACGTGGTGTTGATTGAATTTGAAACCAAAAAACTATACGCACTGAATAATCGCATTCGCAATCATTGGTCTGTCATTTAAAACCTCGGGAACGCCAAGAAATACACACGTACGTATGTACAAATATTTTTTCAGACAGACACTTAACTTTATAATGCTGAAAAGTGAAAAATCAATGATATCGCTTAATTTATTTATTAGGATTTGCGGTGCGACTGCCTGGCTTAATTGGAGTTATGCACACACGGCGAGGCTGCTGATGAAGCTAAAACGTGATGTTGCCAAAGATTAATATTCAAAGTCTTGGCGGTTTACATGGTTAATGCACATATGTACATATGTACATACTAGGCATGTCAATCCATGGATCCCGAAATACCGGGTTCCCAGGATCCCGACCTTTTTTAACACCTGCATATCTCAGGATAAGTCTATTCAAATCCCGGAATTGTAGAAAACAGTGAATTTAATAGCCATTTATTTCTTAAATTTTGTATTATTCTTAAAAAATTCCCTTTCAAGAGTTCACAATCTTTGTTTTGTCATTGCCATTATAAATGAGCTTGAGAATATCCCACTCGAGTAAAAAATGAGCCTCACTTTGAAAGCGATGCTAATAGAACTAACGACGAGGTACCTGAAGTGGATAAGGCAGATAGATAAATTGCGTTAAGTTTTAAGGAGCAAGTGTCCAATAGTCGATAGACATACAATTTATTAAAAGGTTTTGTAAAATAAATTTATAGCTTTTTTAATGAGGGCAATTAAGGCTATTTCCTACAGAGAGCATTTAACTTACGCGTATTGTCGACAATCCAACCAACAAGTGTTGAGGGGCAGCAGTACTTCTCCACTGCAGATTTTAAATGCTTTTATTTCTTTGAGATTGCATTTTGATCAAAATAAGGAATAATTCTGTCCCGCTCAAAATGGAATGGGTGATGTATTTAATTTTTACTTCATGTATTTCCTTTTTTTTACTGAATGGTAATACATTGATATATATTATTGGTCTCATTTGTTGTTGGTTGCATTTGCTTCTGTACCAAATATGTTTAATTCCTTTTTTGCTTGAAAATACCAATAGATACATACATGATTTACAACAAGTCGTTCTTCTTCTTTGTTATATTAATATTATTTGGTATGCTTCTATAATACAACGATTACGGACGTGTTACATTTTTTGACAATTTAAAAGTTACGAATCAAAACTTCGTGAAATTCGGGATCCCGTTATTGTCCCGGGATTTCGTTTTCAAATCTCGAAAAATCCGGGATCAACAAAATGCCAAAAATTGACATCCCTAGTACATATGATGGCATCTGCATATATGACTCGCGAGCCTCACATTTGTGTGCGCCGACAAACAGCTGAGTAATGCCAAACGTCTTTAATGGTTCTCTTTACGGTACTTAATGCCACACTTTCAGACAGTTTCAAGTAACTGCCGTTAATTTGTTGGTAATTGAAATGGTTTACAGAGGTAGATTGTTATTTGATATTTTTGGGTTGTCTGTGTTGGTTTTTGTATTGCAAAAAAATATTTATTATTGTGACTTTGAATTTTATAATAAAGCGAGCAACAAAATCTTCTCCAAATGCATAACTCCCATTAATAAAATAGCGTTGTAGTTCAAGTTCATTTCATTCGGCACTTAAGAACTGAGTTTTTGTTTTTATTTGCCATTATTTGTGAAGTATGAATACGCACAAGAGCGTGCGAAAAGTAGTATAAATCGAGCATTTAAGCATATGCTGCAAACTAAATACTTTTAACATTGATATTGATTTTTATTATTAGATAAATATTTGTGTGTATGAAGTTTTAGAAGCGATCAGGTGAAGCTTAGCGAATTCGCGCGCAAAGCCACTCAAGGCGGGAGATCATTAAGCCATTGAAAATTTAAATGAGAAGCACTTGTTCGCAAAAAATTTGAATTTTTTCACCAAAGCTTTTTTTTTTAGTTTGATGCACTTCTTTAAAGGTTTCGTCGCTATTTGATGCGTTCGAAATTTGCGAGCAAAAAGTCGCAGTCGAATTTTCTGATAATATTTTTATGGGATTTTTTTTTCATCTCTCAGTACCATTATTTCAAGGCATTTTTACGTTTGACGTTTTCTCCTAACCCCTAATATTAAGCTCTACAGAAGCTTTATTTATTTGGGGAGCCGGTTTGGAGGCGGATCAAAGTGTAAGTATGAAATCTGTTATGATTATTCTAAAACATTTTCAAAAACTCTTTTATAGCCGCAACGATTCTGTCAGCTTTGTTAAGAACTCACTAAATCGTGTATAAATATGTATGTACATACGTAATTATACTAAGATTTTTCTACAAACAATTTATTTCGATTTTTAAAATTTTGAACCTAAATTAAAAATTAAGGTATTTTCTTTAGTACACAGTATTGTGACTGATTCAAATTAAGTACAATAAATCGATGGGCGTTATAGTTGTTATTTGAGATACTAAATATTTTGTAAAGGAGGTTTCCACATAAATGTAAATTAAATGAGCTACAAAACGGCATTCTAAAAAAAAAATTAAAGAAAAAAATTCCAAATTTTAATGAAATTTTTTTGAATCACTGTAAATTTTGTGCAAAATTTAAAGTAAATTTAATGAGCTACGAAACGGTATACTAAAAAAAAAAATTAAAGAAAAAAATTCTAAATTTTAATGAAATTTTTTTGAATCACTGTAAATTTTGTGCAAAATTTAAAATTTCGATTTCTATGGCTTTGTTTGAGAATAAATAAAATGTTTATATAAAGCTTGGTATAATATCCGCGTTCTATTTATTTGTCGCCAGTATTCGTACAAGTGAAGGAATGCTATACCAAAGTTACCAATAATAATAATAATAATTCATAATAAAAATACATTTAATTTCTTTTTTATTTTAAATTTCTTACATTTATTTACTTAAATTGTAATGATTGAAAAAAATATATATCGTGATAATTTTTATTTTCAGTATGCCGTACGCTCAAATTCAGTATTGCCGCTATATATCCCATTAACATGATGTAATAATGAAAGGTGTTGTACGTTGTGACAGCGCCAGTTCGAACGCCCTTAGCTCAATGTTGTATTTTGGAAGTATTAGAGAAACGGGAATAAAAGAAGTCCGTTCTTAGGAAAAAGTACAAATGAGTGAAGAGACATACAATTTAACCACAATGATTGGAATATTATGAATTTTATATGAAAACTGACAAAAAAAATTAATAACTTAATTTGTATTTAAATTGCTGGAAAAACCTGCGCACTGTACGAATTTTTAGTGTTTTTGGATGCCAAAATTAAAAAAGACAAACTTCTTCGATAATGATATTTCTTCAGAAATTAATGTAAAATGTTCAAATATGACGCAAATGCATTCAAACCGTACCAACAACATAACAATGTATGTTTAGCGATTAACTTTTTTTCGGAAAAGTAGTACCTCACGGGTTTTCCCACAATAATATAATTTACTTCCAATCATTGGATTATGAAGAAACTGAAGGTAATCCTCAATGGGTATTAACATAAAAGCACTAAAGGCGGGATTTTTAGGAAAGAAATACTAATAGTTAACTGAAAAAGCATAAATATACAGGCCCATGGAGTTCCTTTAGCCTTTATGGTATAATTATTAGAATACAACATCCATAGGTTAAATTGAAAATAAAATTAGCTTGTTCCAAAGGCGAGCGGAGAAAACGAAAAATTGACGTTGACGAGACAATCGAGTCGGTTGAAGGCGAGAGATAAATGGGAGTTCTTCTATGACGATGATTTTATGGAAAACTATTTTTGATACTTTATCAAAAACCGGAATTTTTTTTTGCCAATAAAATATTGTATTGGAAATGCCAATAAAATTGTTTATTCTGTCTTCCAAAATGAACACCAGAGCTTTATTCCACTTAATAATTTAACAAATAATGTTTCAATATAATTCAAATTGTTGCTTTTAGAAAACCAATTATTTACAAAAGAGAAAAATTATCCAAATAATGTTTCAATATAATTTAAATGGTTGCTTTTAGAAAACCAATTATTAACAAAAGAGAAAAATTATCCAAAATGTCAAAACAATCGATAATACATATTATAAGTTCCACATTAAAAACTAATTTTTCGGCTACAATTCAACATTTATTTTGTACAAAACTGGTAACCAAATTCTGCAAAGGAGCAACACAGTTTCTAAGGGCGTTCAAGATGGCTGATTTAGAGCGAGAAGTTGCCAACGTACAACACCTTTCATTATTGCATCATGCCCCATTAATAACTTCAACGACCGATTGCATCATATGACTTTTTTATTTAAATTCAAAATTTTCCATCAATCATACGCACACTTTTTCTCATTTGGCACACAAAATTTTACGCGTTTTTATAAAATTTAGTAGCCTATATTTCATATATAATTATTGTAAACGATAGTAAATATCGTTAGTGCAAGAGTGATTGGTTATTTGCAGAAAGGACTTTGAAACGCTAAAAAACTCCATTTAATATTATAACTCCGGAAGTTAGAGGCTAAATTATGAATTGTGCCATGTGCAAAGTGAATAAAATAGGTCCGAAGACCGCGCCTTTTGGCGGCTACCTGTGTGGCAATGAGCATATGCAATGTAGTGATTGCAACGAACGCACGGACGGACAATGCGGCCTTTGCCGAGAGTGCACATCCTTCGTCCAAATGAACTTCAATCACCGCGATAGGGAAACATCGCCTATGCGCCGAACATTCTCACATGCTGGACCCACACCTACGGCGCCAGGCATGGACGTGGAGAGCCATTCTGTGGCAGCTGCTACACTCGAAACCAATTCATCTTATATCTTCCCGAAAGCGATGTACACTGACATGGAAACACAATCGAGTATTTCGCAAGAACAATTAAGTATGCATGAATCGTACTTGAGCGAAGACCAAGTCGACGAAGTCGAACAGCTGCAAGGTATGAAGTGTATGCCATCACAATATAGGACGCCTATGCCGAATCACACATTTGATGGTTGTGCATCTGCAAATGTCACCGCTGCCAGAATGGGAGGTGCTACCGCAACAGCTGCCGCATCCGCATCGCCATCGCCCACGCCAATGTCTATGTCTATGTCGATACCTATGTCCATGAATCAGTATTTGCCGAACGCACAGGAACGCATACAAATGGAGACAATATTCTTTGGTAATAATCAGCAACCACAGTCGGCTTCGAATTTTACATTTCAATTTCGAACTGAAAATGGTTTCATGCGCTTGATGCAGCAGCGTGATTCGAGTGCACCGGCTTTGGAAGTTATAGAAGCACCAAAGAGTTTGCAGCTGACCACTGAGCGTACAAATCTTTGCGACACTTCTTGCGACGGCGGCTGTGAAGCGGGAGTTGAGTTTGGGAAGGAAAAAGTCACACAGTTAGGTGCTGAAGTAAGTATTGCCGCGCGAAATGAGTAAATAGTATTCAAGCATATGGAATATATATTATTCTTCGCAATTTAGGACACGGAGGACGTCATACACACTTCAGAGATCCGCTTTATGGAGTCAACGGAGAGCATGAAAAACTACTTTTCAGGTGGTACACTACATCCCATACTCAAAGAAAAGCATGAAGCTCCCCGCACAAGCGCCACTACGCAAAGTCGGAACTATCAACCCCAAGAATCGCTATCGATGAAGAAGCTGCACGACTTCGAGACGCGCAATACAGCACATCCAGCGGAGATGGTTGAAAGTTATCTGCGCAATTATGGCCCACTTGCGCTCTGCCAGTTTCCGGCTTACTCATTCAATCATAGTTGTCAGGGGATTGCTTGTGAACCTGCGGATGCTTTACATAATCGCCGACAGTCTATAGCTCAATCAATAATACAACCGCAACAGACACGCACTGTTTCGGCCTCTACCGAATCGGAACCAACTTTGGCAAGTACTAAGGCACCTGAACTTCCAGCCAAGTATTTGCCACCCGAATACTTTGTAATGCATGCAACGGGCGTGGCAGCGCCTACACCAGGTACGCTGCCAAATCCAGATAAGATAGCGCGGAACAGCATTGATATGCGCATGCAGAAAGTGTTGGAGACATTTCAGGAGGATCCACGCACACCAAATGTGTCCGAAAAGCCACTTATGGACCAATCGAAGAAATATTTGAAGATAATGGAAAACTTGGAGTCAACACCACCACCAGTCGTTGAACCGACAATGCCGCTGATTAATGACAAGCATATAGATCAGCTGAGTTCGTGCGACCTACCAACCGAAAAACCGAGCATCGATATCATGACACAGCTTTCGAATACGCATCGCGCTTTCTACAATCCGCCCACTGGGCAGCCCATCAATGGCATCACTCTACAATCGAACCACCCTCCATATGCTGAGCCGGCTCCGCAATTTCAGCTCGTCACTTGTTCTACCATCATGGCAGCGGATCTGTTGCATACCAAAGGACGCTTTATAAACATGAAACCCACACCCGCCTGTCATTTGACCATTCCACGTGCGCCAATCAAGTGTCCCGAGTCTTCGTGTCAACGCATGATCTTCGTGTCGGATTTTAATAAGCATTTGATTGTCGATCACAGCATGTTGCCGATGGAACGCATAGCACCGCGTCAGTGCAAAAATTTTTATCTCGATTCGAAATTGGCGCATTGCGGCATCAGTAAGTGCCATTTGCTATATCTCATACGCGATAAAATTACCGATCTGGGGAGCAGCAAATTTAAGGATTTCCTACCTTTATTGGTGATGAGTACGCGTATTCGTCTCGCGGATTTGTGTGGCATCGATGCGCGCGAATGCCCGAAGTTCTGGGAGAGCGAAGCCAATACCGAGTACCTGATGATATGGCTGACTGGTATTGTGCCAGAAGAGTTTCCTGTGGCTGTCAGCCTGACGGTGTGGTCACGTTCAGGGCAAGTGCCCTCTTGCCACATGGTACATTCGGGAGAGATGTATTCGGTGCGACGATCTCAAGAGATTAAAGATGTCTGTCGCAGCGGCCAAATGCTGTTGCTCTCCACTTCTGAGTTGCAGCTACTTACAAATGGCGACAAAGAAATGCTCGAACTACAAATCGTTGTGCATTAATAGTCCATAATATAACATAATCAATCACATATATTCACATACATACATTCAATATACAAACCAATATACATACATATACATACATATATATTTTTTGTTTAATATATTAAAGAGATAGTTGCACAAAAAATTACAGCAACTTGCGAATAAACATTTTGTCTTATAAATTTATAGAAAATATGAAAGGGTTTTGCATGTTGAAAGGGGTTTTTTGTGTACAAAGTTCAATGCTTACAGCGGATCCGAAATGTTAGGAAAATATTATTCTTAAAACCGTCGTCCCTCGGCAGCGAATGGCAATCCCCACATTGGAATTCAGTTATTAGACATTTTGCAGAATGTTAGCGGTATTGACTAAATTGAGCAGAGGAGCTCATCTCGTATAATTTGTTTATTCGAAAGCGTAATAGCTTAACCTTTTATAAGTGTCATCGGTAATATCTCAAGAATTTAAGCGAAGATTCCGTGAAAACTTCCAAAATTTTTACATATTAGGAACTAGAATGTTTTTAAAAAGTAAAATTTTAAGTAACATGAAAAAACAACTTAGTTGTAAATTTATAAATTATCCATCCGCCAAACGTTTGTCAGCTAATCAGGGGTTGAGCAAAGGATTTTCGATACTGGTTTTTATAAGTGTAAGAACTATATTTTAACCATTTTTTTTAATTAACTGAATGTTTAAACTAAACAAAAAAAACACAATTTCACGAATTTTGAAGATTAAAATAAAATGTGTAATAATTTTCTAAGCATAGACAAAATATTTTTTAATAAACTTTAATATTACAACTATTAAGTCTTCTGTGTATAAACAAAAAATTTTAAATTCGTCTCTTTGAGTAAAATAGATCATTTGGCCTTCAAGCTCGGCTTACCTAACCATGTGATTAAAGTTAATTAGGTAATTTTCTGGATATATGTATATAAGCGCGTTAGGTAATAAATATTCTTGTAAAATAAATTATATGAGATAATTTATGTCAGATAAATAATAAAGTCAGTCCCCGAACGAAGAGTAAAAATGATCACAATTGAATAAAAACTACGCACTTATATGCCAGATAAATGGGTCTGGCAATAAATTTCCTACTGGCATGGTTGTCTATCATTTGTTTGCGCCTAAAAATATGCAACTATGAATATCTGTATAAATCGGAAGCAAACCAAAGAACGTAAGATCTATAGATTTACGTTCTTTGATACAAATAAATTATTGAAAATTGGCGCCAAATAAAAAAAATATTAAATGATAAAATGTATGTCAGTTTTAAACATTCATTGGTTTTCTCTACATACTTAAATAAAAAGTAGGAACATTTAACAGACAGTCAATTTGTTAGTTAAAATATGAATGTTTGTCTGTCAGTTACGCAACGTCCACTTAAACAGGGGAGCAAACATAATCCAGACAAATTTTTAAAATCCAGATAAATCACATAAAACAGACAACAGAAACCCGACCACATAACATAATATCTAGACAAGGCAAAATCCCGACAACTCTTTATTCCGACAAAACAAAAATCAAAACATTCTCGCCAAAAAATGTTACAATTCGTTTTGAGTTAAATTTTTCCTTCAATGTACTGAAAAATGACACCGGATTAGTAAAAACATACAAATGCAAAATGTATGCATTTTTTTATACAAATGCAAATACAATTTAATTACGAGTATATATAAGTTAGATAATTATTTAATTTGCAAATTAAAAACATACAGAAATTCATTTACATAAAAATAAATTTAGTCAGCAAATATGCCAAATGCATACTTATAATAAAATGCTATTCAGATTTAGAAAATAATTAAACCAAAAAGACTCGGTTACATGCAGAAGAAAAATAAACATTAAAACAAGATATAAGAAAAAATATTTTTTATACTAAGCACAAATGCGCAGCTAAATATTTTAAAAATGCTTCTTTGGAATAAATATCCTTTTCAAACAGCAATTTTTTGATACTTTCTTCTCATTACATCGCCTTTTTGGTTGTTTTTCACCAGCATTTGTTTTTTAAAGTTTAGTTTCTAATTTATGTATTCTTGTCAAGTTCAGTGAAAAAAAAATTTAATAACTTTATTATAACTAAAAATATAAGAAAGTAATGCAGCATACAGACTAGAGCAAAGACATAAATACTTCATTGGCCACATTGACACTACATTTATTGATATCTTTTATACATTATTTTTAAGTGGATAAAGAAGACAATCCGCCCAATTTTTTAAATTATTTTTTTTTGTCGGATTTTTTGTCTGGATTGTGTCTGGTCGGGATTATGTATGGTCGGGATTTGGCCATGTCTGCATTATGCTTGCTCGGGATTTGGTCGAGTCAGTTATATGTTTGATCGGGCCTTGGCTATATCTAGATTATGTCTTTCTGGATTTTATTATTTCAAGAATAGTGTGCCCGAAAAATTCACAAGTCCAATATTAAAACTTATTTATTTCTCAGTAAATAAAGTTTTACAAAACTATTTCCCACTCCAAGCATGGACTCAGCACCACTACCAACACTAAAATGACATTTAACAAAGCCGCAATTAGCTCAATATTTATTAACAAAACAGTGTCCGTTTTTGGCAGATTTTCCCATTTATGACCAGCAGTTAGGCAACAGCCCAACAGGACAATGTATATCCAAACGCCTATCATATCATGAAATGGTGCAATATAGTAACGCACCCGCCTGTCGTAGAGACAAATGAAAAAGAAGAGTGCAATGAGAACTTGCAGAGCCAATGCCACGTAAACGATATAGCCGGGATAACGATGAATGCTATCGTATTTGTTTTCCGAAATTTGAGAGTGATCGATTTGAAGCACGCCAAAGAAGAGACAAGCAACACCCGCGAGCATAATGCACATATGAATGAGTTTCACACACGCCGTTCTTATTGAGGGCATTAGACGATAGATGAACATCCCTGGAAAAATGTACGAAAAATCACAAAGAAATGGTTGATAAATAATTGGCACTCACCAAGACCTATTAACACCGTGCCTATTATGCTCCAACAACCGTGGCCACTTTTTCGAAATCTGAAAATTCCAGTTGCTATTTGCACCAAGCCGACTATGAGGTAAACGATCATTAATAATAAAACTATAATCACTTTAGCAGAAACCATTCCGTGCAAGTTGTATGAGTCGTTGACGAGTTCTCCAATATATTTGTTTTTTGTTTATGTTTGTTTTGACTGATCGAATTGATTTTAGTAAAATAAAATGAGTGTTGTGAAGTTAAACATGTAATAAACGCCAAATAAATTTCAAGATATTTTTAAAAGACATTAAATAAAAATAATATGATTGCACACAATTATAAAGCACAAAAATTCTGCTGGGACAACTCCAGCCAAAATTTGTACAGTGACCACGAAGCAAAGGGTAGGCGGCCACACTGTATTTGGTACATACTTGGTTTGCCCTTATTTAGAAAATATTATTCTCACAAATTTTATATCCACTTATATCCACTACTACGAAAAGCTCAATATTAAAAAATTTTAGTAGAATCCGCTAGTAGTTTTATTCTCAAACAAATTTGGCTCAAAGATAAAAACTAACGAATAAATTTTAAGTATTTTAATCTCCGGATTGCCAGGTTAATACAAAAGAAGGTAATAACAACAGCCATTTTTTATATATCCTGAAAAATTTCCATTTAACAACTTGTGTTGAAGTGCTTATTTCGTTGCTTTTAAAATTATTTTAATTATTAAAATAAATGAAATACACTGTTTTGAGCTACAAAGTTATGACTAAAAGCAATTTTGATCATAATTTTTAATGAGGAAAAACATGGACGGTTTTTCTTTGCAGAAAGTTTTTCAATAAATACCTTTATGCGGCGAAGCAAGTAGACTACAATGACACAGTATTCTTCATTTTAGAATAAACACCTTTACTAATATTTTACTAATATTTTTAAAAATATTTTGTTAGTCATTGGATTGCGATTCCAAGGTGCTGGTCAGTTTTGTTTCTTTACAAACATTTGTTGAGTTTTTGTTAAAATAGAAGCTTCTTATAAAAATGCCTTATAAAAACGGTTGAAACATAATCTAAATAATTTCGTATATTTTTAAATGTATGTTAGAGTTTAATAATAATGATAATACTGATAAACATAGTTCAGTGTTTGGCCGAGTTCCTTCTACCATTTTTGGTGTGCGTCTTTGTGTTGCGCCACAAATGGAAGGACTTATGTACATGTTTTGGCCGACTCTGAACGGCAGACATGTTTTATGAGAAGATTTTTCGAGGCAGAAATACCCTCGGAAGTTTGCACTGTCAGCAGAGGAGCGGGGGCTGTTAAAAGAAATGTGTCCCTTTAAATTATTGTTTTACATTTCCTGGCTGAGATTCGAACCCGGGATCTCACGGAAAGTTTTACACAAGTTTAACAATTATGTTGAAGTTTACACAAGTTTAAAGTTATAAATATTTTATGAAAGTGATGAATTCTTCCTAATTGTGTATATGGTTTGTAATTTGAATATAGCAGCGGATATATTTTTTTTCATAAAAAATTAACAAAAATATTTTAACTAGCTTTATTTTGTAAGATAACGTATTTTGCCAACGGTCGTAATTCGTAGTTGTGATACGGACTAGCGTTTTATATTTATTTTTATTATTATTTTATAAAGAATTATACACATTAGAATTCCATCATTTGCCAAAGACTGCAAAAGTGAACAACAGGAAAGATGAATGATGAATGAAATGTGACTGCAACGATGTAAAGTCACAAAAGCCAGGATTTTCATTGTATACATTTTACGACTAAATTAAAATAAATCAACCAAACGCTATCCGCTTTATAGGCCTCGCGATAAAAGGAAAAACATCTTTTAATATTTATATATTTATTTACAAACATAAAGTTTTAAATTTTGACATTTCAATAGTTAGTTTTACAATTTCGTTTTTCTCACTCATAAAAAGCCAATCTGTGGATGTAAGATTAAGAAGTTCAGTTAAATTAAAATATATATTTTCAATATTTTGACATTATATTTTTATAAACATTGAAAATGTTTAAAAATATAATATGTTCTTAAATTTTTTTTGTAATTTCATTTCACTTACCAATTCCCATTCGAAGTATGGACTCAAAATTACAACAACACATATCATAAAAGCGGCAACAGCAACACCTACGAAAACCTTGGCTTGAAAGGTGTAAAAAACTTCCATGCCACAGATGCCATGATAACCGGATAGTAAGCAACCGACTAGAGACAAATATATGAAAATACCAAAAACATCATGAAAGGGCGCCAGATTTAGGCGCAAAGTGCGATATTCGTACAGGTAAGTGAAAAAGAAAATTCCAAAAATTATCTGAAAAGTAAAAATCGATTAAATAGATATTGGAGAATTAATTAAAGTTCACGGAGTTTTGTTAAAGCTTTTGTGAAACAAATCTTTATCATATACTAATTACGTACGTACATAGAATTGTTCATGAGAACGGTTGTTACACACCTGCTACAACATTTTATCTGAAATATTATTTTCTTCTATTTACTTATCTCACTTTTCAGGAACTGAGACTATCGAAGATAATAAAAACTGATAAGAATATTTCCACTTTTTTTAAAGAAAGAGTTTGGTGGTATTAAAAAGTTCTCTTAGTGCAAAAAACAAAACACCTTACACAATTTTGCCCTATATTTTTTACTTTTTAAGAACTCTTGAAAGTTAATCAGAAAATTTTACAAATATGTACAAGCAAAAGTGCACGCAAAGGTATGATTAATTACAGTGAATATTTTAAAGTTGTTTTCCTTTTTAAAGGCTCTTGAACTTATGAAAAGTTAATCAGAAATGTATATTTTATTTATATTCACACATTTTATACTTTCGGTTCTTTCTAAAGATATACAATTTTGCGTAATTATACAATCTTTGTTTCAGGAACTCTGACATTTTAAAAAGAAACTCAGTATGGATGTAAATTTCTCTAATAAACATGTTTTTAAATTAAATAAATTTTTAGGCAGAGTACATATTTTAGTATGTACCTATTTATTTTTTTGTTTTTTTTTTAGAAAAAAAATTTGAAACCCAGTATTTTTCGTTTTGTTATCTAAAAAACCCTTTCTGATATGATATTACAGAAATTTTAATTTCCGATTTGAAAAGCTACCATTTTTTTTTATATTCTTTTGATTCTGTCACCCGATGGAAAGTTATGCCATGAATTTTTCAATCTGTGCCCCGAATGGATACTCTTATTTCATATATTATAATCGTATGTACTTTAATTTCTAGGATCTACATATATTTTTTTATTTTTAATTACGAATTTTAGGACATTTTTTTGAGCTATTTATTGGCGCTATTGAAATGTTTTTTCCAGCAATGGAAGGAATTATTTTGTAGTCAAATCTCTGTGGATCGATTTTAACTGCTCACAGATAGAATAAACCAACAAAAAATTAGGTGAGAAGGCAGATTCTTCATTTGTTGGTGGAGATGTGGTGCGAACGATAAACCCGAAAATAGCTTTTGTTATTGCTGTAGGTTGGTATAAGCCGGAGATGTAGAATGTCAAACGCTAAGTGTGTCTCCTTCTTTGCGATGCTCTAGCCAAAAATTTCTTTTATCTCACAAATGAAAATTTTTATTATATACATATAAGCCCCAACCCCAAGTTACCTCAATGGCGTAGGTAATCACTGTTGCATAACCCGCAATTGCATGCACGTGGTCCTTGCCTTCTTCGGTTACCTGCACTTGCAATGTCAGCACCATAATAAGGAATGCGATCAAGTGTATGATCATATGAATATATTTAACAACATTGGTTCGAACACCACGCAGTAGGCGAAATATGCACATACCTGTGAAATGTAACTTTATTTTCTGTGTCTGCGATGTGCTACGGGATACTCAAACTCACCAATGCCCGTTAGGCAAACTGCAAATAGTTGGAAAACGCCGTGAGTAAAGAAGCACTTCGTCCAATAAGTCATGTGAAAACACAACGCTGTGCATATCAAAAGGAAGGCGATCAACATCGCTCCGGAAGTCACTTGACTCTCATGCATCCTTTTAGCGTATTTTTTTCTATAAATATTTAAAAACTATTTTAGAAATTCGAATATAAATAATAAAAATAAATGCAGTAATGTTTTTTCTTTTTTTTACACAAGTTTTTTCTTTTACTTGTCAAAAATGTAATTTATGCGATTGAATGCTTGAAGCATTTTACAACAAAATCTGTTTAAGTAAATATCAGTGAGCTCAAGGTTCTATTTTATTTATGGTATGTATGCTTTGGATGATTTTTTTAAATTTGGGAATTAAGAACCGTCTTTTATAAAATACTTCAGTTAAAGTTATTTCGAACTGTTTATAATCGCCACATTTCCTTATCAGACCACTTTTTTATGTTTTTCGTTTACTTTTTCCAAGAATTTAACTAAAGAACCGCAGGTCTCAAATGTACGTCTACGATTGCCGAGTAAATTATTTTATATCTTTCATATACAACAGCTATTTATTGCTGCTGTAATGACCGCTTAAGTCAACTCCGTAATGAGCCTAATTATTTTATAGATTTTAATACATTTTTTGGCTCAGGGATATATTTGTATATAGTTAATATTGATCGAGACAAAAAATAATCAAGGCTTCAAGGTAAACAACTTCATAAATGTAATTCGCGTCCAAATTTTAAGTCGACTTAAGCGGTTGTCGTTTATGATTGGCGTCATAGTGTCATAGTTGTTTGGTAATTGCTCTTTGCTTCTCTTCCTAATTGGCGCTAATTTTAAGATCTAAATGCTTCTTCACTTTGTCTTTGCAACACAAGTCTCCTTTCTCTCGCTCTGCTAATCGTAAAACCAGCGAGTGCCGCATGAAAAACCTATCGATTTGATCGGATTTTAGTTTTTAGCTATCAAATTTGGTAGCGCGACATTTTAGATTTTCAGGCTATACAGAGTAGCCCTAAGGTGCTTTCAACGAGCATAGCAGGTGCGATGGTGTCAGTGAGTTTTATGAGGTTCCAACTTTCGATATTTCTTTTTAGTTCAATTGGGCGCTATTCTTTCCTACAAATAAATTTTGTTTCATCTATTGAACTGAATATTAAACTGCTTTATTCTGATTGGGTGGTGAGATAAATGTCTTATGCAGCTTGACAAGGCATTCATCAAAAAGCCAAAACAAAATTCCTGTAAATTTTGTAAAGTTTTTGTGGACCTTAAAATTAATAATCATTCTTTAATGAGTTTGAGGCCAGTGTACGTTTTTTACTTACTTATGTACATATAAGCGGGTGCCGCCACTTTATTGAATTCGCCTTAAAAAAACCCTACCAAAGAAGAATAAGAGAGCGAACAAAAATTTAATTAACTTATTTAGCTTCGAAATTTCTTTCAGTTTTGATTCATCCCTTTGCACGTTAATAATTACGATTTGTTGTTTTAAATTTGTATTTGAAATTTTTATCAGTTGTTTTTATTCCTTCGCAAATCTCGACCAATTGTTTAGCATTAGAGCGGTTAATATACGAAACCAATTTAAAAAAGACGATTGACTCTTTACTCACAATAAGAGTAAAACTCAAAAATTTAGTTCCTGAGCGTGTGCTAAAAGAACAGGGATCTACATCAAGATAAGAAAAATATTTGCATTTAGTGAATACGAGTATATGTAATTACTCCTTGCAACCACACAGATAGACACATAAAGCATCCGGAAAGCCAATACTTTCTTTTAACGGTGAAAGTGTAACAATGTCCAACGGTGCTCTACCAAAAACGAAGACATCTAAATCATCGCTTAGGTGCAGCGATTGGCGTGAGGAGTCGAAAGTA
Organism: Philophylla caesio; assembly: GCA_963971545.1. Classification (NCBI taxonomy): domain Eukaryota; kingdom Metazoa; phylum Arthropoda; class Insecta; order Diptera; family Tephritidae; genus Philophylla; species Philophylla caesio. The sequence continues at coordinate 95,377,294 of OZ020608.1, read as the reverse complement.
CAAAATTCAAATAGTGACTTTTCATTTGAATTAAAACCGAAACCGAAATTGACCTGCATACCCGAAAATTGTACTAAATTCTTCAGTGATCTACGGTGAGTAGAGAAATTAAGAAAACGTTGCAAATATGCTGATCTATCATTTTAGTGAGCCAACTTGCAGAAAGACGCAATCGCTAAATGTATCGAAGAAGAATGACGTACCGGAGAAATCATGGTCTGTTTTGTTTATCGGTTCCAAGAGTAATCTGCATGCAAAAAGTCTTATCATGTGAATGGACGACCCAGCGTCATGTATGAAAATCTATACACTGCCTACATCGGACTCACATAATCTAGGCGTGTTTGATGACTAGCCCAATTTTATTACCAAATTATCGGAGCTGATGCAACGCATACTTTAAAAGTTATGATTTATCAAATCTGACACACATTTGTAAATTCTTTCGATGCAAAAATATGAGTATATTAAAAAAATTCTGAAGTTATTTTGGTTTATTGCGGTAGTAAGAATAATTTTTCTTAAACTCGTCGGCCAGTCGCGACAACCATTTGCTGATGCTAACTTACCAATAATCATAAAATGCTTAAAAATCGGTCAAGCGAGAGAGTGAGGAGGAGCTCATACCAAGCGTTCCGGCTTTTCAGGATTTAAGCGTTTTATGTAATTTTCATATGCAAGCAAAGCCGAAACTACGAAATTGTTTCCGCATTGGCATACATAGGTTCTCAAAAAATTCTACGGTCATGAAGTAGCATTCCATTGACATTCCATGGATTGCTTGACTTATATGAAATACGATATGCACAATAAAAATTGGGTAAGGACGGTTGTTGCTATTGCGGAATGATGCTGAGAGTTTTTAGTCGGATATACTAAATCCGAGTCGTCCCAGTATTGTTGCTCCTATTGCTGTGTGAAGAAGGAGATGCAGGTATAATAATCTTGCAATTACAAAATAGTTTGGGTTTTCTACAGCCTAAAGTATCCACAAAAAAAAAAAAAACCGAATACAACACTACCAATACATAGTAATCCGCATTCCGTTTATGCCAACATTTTATTTTTAAATATATTTGTAGACTCCTCGACAAAACATCATCTTAACTAAAACAAACTTCGCGATCATATATTCCAACATATGGACATCCGGATAACCAGTATAAGTCACGTTTCTCATTCGTTCAAGTTGTAGACTACAAGCGCCAATGCATAGAAAATTGTAAACTTGAGGATTTTCACAAAAACGCGCATTCCGCTGTCGGTTTATGATTCTTTACTTTAGTTCCGTTCGATTGGCCGTTGTTAAAGCAGCGGGAAGAAAGGCGTCAGGAATTTTTTTCCTTACGAATGATCTTCAAGTGCTATAGGAATTGTATTTATTTTTAAAATGTACAAAAAACTTTGACATTTTTCATACATGTTGTATTTGATTTGGAGAAATCTCTATGAGTGAAATAACATAACACAATCTACGAAATATCAAGTTTGAAGTTTGATTTGAAAATTCATATGTACAGCTGCGAGCACTGAAATAGTAGTGTGCACTTGTGGTAAACATTTCTTGAAATTACAAGAAAACTAAAATAATAGATGCATTCTTTTTTTTTTTTTTGCAAAACTGAAGGACAATTTCATTACTAAATGTAGGGTCAAAAGAGTTTTATTTTTCAACAGAAAAACATAAATTCGTGTTAAATTGTTAATATTTATACTTAAATTTAGCACAGGTAACTAGTATTTGGTAGCATGGCCGTTATTTTGTATCTCTGCTGCATAATTATTCCTCAAGGAGTCTTCGACTGACATACCCGGAGATCGAAAGCTCAAAATTTTTTTACTTTTTTTTGGGTTTGCATCCCCCATACGCCTCTTTTAAGGTCAGTCCAAAAAATTTCTACAAGCTCGACGTCAGGTAATTGAGCTTATCCGTCCATGAACTCAATATTCAATATGCGAAATTTGGGGAACAAAGCATTTCACAAGTGCGCACTACTATTTCAGCCATCGCAACGAAGTAAAAGGCAAGGCACATTAAATCAATATGCTGTTTAGTAAAATAAAAATGGCCAAAAATTTAGCTTTATTATAAATATAAGGGTTTGCCATTATGTTTTAAAAATGATTTAGGGCAAGTGACCGCCGCGGCTGGCTCAAATAAATTCCAGCCGCTTGGCCCAATTTTTGAGCACCTTTTGCAGCAATTTGAGCTGTTTGTCAGCAATAACGCGCCGAATATTCTCTTCCAAGGCGTCAATCGTCTCGGGCTTATCTGCGTAGACAAGCGACTTCAAATAACCCCACAAAAAAAAAAGTCCAACGGTGTTAAATCGTACAGGCCCACGACGCGAGATAATGCGCTCACCAAAAGTTTATTTTAATAAATTGATTGTTTCGTTGGCTGTATGGCGTGTAGCAACGTCTTGTTGGAACTAAAGGTTGTCCACATCAACATCCTCCAATTAAGGCACTAAAAATAAATTAATCATGGCTCTATGGCGTTCCCCATTGTCTGTAACATTATGGCCGGCTTCGTTTTTGAAGAAATATAGACCAATGATTCCCTCTGTCCATATAGGATGTAATGGCGTCTCAATAATGCCTTGTGGATTATCATCTCTCCAAATGCGACAATTTTGTTTATTAACGTACCCATTCAACCAAAAGTGAGCTTCATCGCTGAACAAAATTTTCTTGTGAAAATCGGGATCGGTGGCCATCTCGTTTTGGGCCCATTCACCGAACATGCGACGCGCTTGATGGTCGGTCGTTCGGCTTCAATTCTTGCACGAGTTGGATTTTGTAAGCCCGCAAACCAAGATTCTTTCGTAAAATTTTCCATAAAGTGGATGGGCACAGCTTCAATTGATTGTTGCGCGCGATGGCGTATGGACTCATTTGGGTCTTCTTCGATGTCTTCGGTGCGCACTGTACGGCGTCTCTAAGGATGCGCATTATCCACTAGAGTAAACGTTGAGTGAAACCGATCAATCGTTGCTTACCATTATTTTGGTAATATATTTGACCGATTTGAAAACGTTGTTCCGGGGTAAGTCTGTTCATTATGAAATGGCAAACCAAACTGAGTATAAATCAAGTAACATTTGTCAAAAATTATTAGAAAATAAAAAACTTATTCATGTTTTGCGAATTCAAATCTTCTAAGTGCGCGTTTACGCAATGACTTTTTTAAACACCATGACTCAAACACGATGGACATGACTTTTTCATCTAGCGTCATCGGCAGAACAGCTTTATTGCTTAATCTTATTTGACCAACTTTGTATTGATGCAAAAATCCTACTTTCTTGAGAATGAAATTTTTTTCTAAGAATTTTTTTGACTTAATAATTATAGCAAAATTAAATTGAAGCTGCGAAAATGTGCCACATTTCAACGACCGATTTGTCTTATTTGCAGAATAAGTCATTTCAACTTTTAAACAATAATTACATATGCACATGCGATCATGTGTATACATACGTATTTACGTACATATGTATGTACGCTACGACTTCTTTAAACATACATATTTGTACATACATATCTTTATATTTATACATTCTGTATTTACATTTCATTCAACTAATCTGTCTTTTAACCAATGATTCATAGCTCGGCAAATCAACACTTCATCATTCAAAATTCGCAAAAATTGTTGAGTGATTTATAGTTGTTACTAGCACAAATTGTAACTATTTACAAGTACATAATGGGAGTATTGTGGATAGACACGGATTGTAAATATGTACACACAGAAGTATGTATATATAGATTAGTAACATTTTATGTAACCCTCATATAATGGGTGTTTTTTTAGGCGTGTGATTTTCAACATTTTTTTCGGAGTTGGTCTTTTTACCAGCTGTTACTTGATCGGTTTGGTTCGCCATTTCAAGAATTGAAACCGCACGACCATCAATAGCGTAAAACGAAGCCGGCCATATTGTTACAGTCAATAGGGAACGCCATAGAGCCATGATTAATTACTTTTTCGTGTCTGTATTGGAGGATGTTGATGTGGACGACCTTTGGTTTCAACAAGACGTTGCTGCCCTACAGCCAACGAAACAATTAATTTTGTGAGGAAATATATTTAATTGATGAAGTGGATTATTGTATTTATTTTTTGTGACCAAGGACAACTTGAGTGGTAATTAATAATCCAGAATATCGCTATGTCTTCCACGTCCTTAATCATAACAATGGCGAATATATCATCTACATATTGTGTGATGTATTTGATATACATATGTATATGCCATTAGCTTTAAGTTCAGCGATGCTGTCATCAAATATTTTATCTAAAACAATGTCGCCTACAGTTGGTGACAGTGGATTTCCCATTGGCATTCCCTGAACTTGTTGATAGTAAACATCGTCGTAGACAAAGTAGTTGTTGTCCCGTAAACAGAATTCCAAAATCGTCAAAAATTGTTTCTTTGTGATCGTTGTATGTTTTTCCAATAAAGTTCATTATTGCATTGTCGTACGTATTGCTAGTTGTATTGGTATATTCGTAAATAAGGATACAACATCAAAAGATATAAGAAGCTCGTCCTTGTCAATTGTCAAACTTTCTAGTCTCACTTTAAGTTGGAAGGAGCTGTTGGTATTATGGTCTTTCAAAATTAAATGTTTGAGTATTTGTCCAATGTTTTTTTGAAAGTTTGCAGCAAGTTACGTTAATTTTATTTCTTCTTAAAAACCACATGTCTAAAAAAACACCCATTATAAGAAAAATTAAACGAAACATGTATGTAAGTATTTAGAAGAACTTTTTTTAGAGAAAAATTATTTTTTTGTTTACTGAAATTGGAAAACCGTATTTTGTTAATTAAACTGGTCAACCAAATCCTTGTTTAAAAAATTATGCCTTAAATATGAAGATTTTGATACTCTGAATGACGTCTAGATATATCGATATGAATTTTTTTAATGATACAAAAAATCGGTTTACGGGAGTAGATTCAGATTATCAAAATCTTTATATTTAAGGCATAATTTTATAAAGGAGGATTTCGTTGCAGACCAGTGTTACTTAATCAGTTTTTATTTGCTTAAAACAAAAAAATCGTTGAGTTACCGCTACACAAAAAAATATATTTAATTAATAATGCAAAAATTTCGCGTTAACCAAAGATTGTTTGTTTGATAAATATTTGTAATCATACCACAAATATCAACTGAAAAATATCTAATATAATAAATATAAAAGTACAAAGTCAAACATTAGACATTTTTTTTTAATTGTTGTCATATATTGAGATACAAAAAAAAAATTTCTATTTACATTTGTACATAAATTAATTAACATTATAAATATTAAAATAAATTTCTACTAAAAATAAGTGAATAATTAAAATAGCAAAGTACGTATTTCTAAATGCACTTTCGCACTTTATTGGAATTTTACTTTGGTTGTAAATTTAGAATGAATGCTCACTATGTCGGTCATGCCAGTAGTACGTTAAAAAGTATTTCTTTGGAAAAGATTAGATAGCAGACAATGATATCAACACAAACGACACGGCTGGCTGATCTAACTTGAGGTTGAGGAATATAGAGTTGGCCGCAATATTCTTACTCGCTGCTGATGGTGCTTGGTATTTTTAAGTGGACAAATGTGAGAGCTGTGTAATTTTGAAAGCAGCTGCAGCTCCATTTAAATAAATATTTAGTAATACGTAGAAACTTTAGCTTATATAAGTTCATCCACTATGTAATTTACGTATAATAGCATCGAAAATAGTTAATAATAAACTAATTTGCGCGCGAAATTGTCTTTTACAATTTTTCATTTCTTTTTGGGAAAAATGGAACCTGCGTTGGACTGTGACCTCATTTTAAATTAAACAAGTGTATTGCCGTATTGTGATATCATTCAACGATGAATCTTTCATTTATTATCAATCAAATGTGTTAAGAACTACAAATTTGAGGGTGAAGGAATATTGGTGTATATATTTATTTAAAGATATGTATTCACTATGAGTGCAAAATGTTAAAGTTGGAGTTTAATTGAATCATTGAAAGTTAAATTTTAAGTGTTAGTAGAGTGTTGGACGAGAGCTTTATTATAAAGTAGTCAAGAAGTTGATATTTTCCGTCATCCCTTGTCAAGTTTTGTTTGGAGACAAACCGGTTTCGGCGTTGTGCCATCTCCAGTGTCAAATTTCGTTTGTCTCCAAGCCAAACTTGACAAGGGATGACAGAAAATCGTTCCAACAAATATCAACAATTCACCCTGTCGGACAAGAAAAAGAAGAAAACAATATAGTCAAGAAGTGTTGAGCGCAATTGACTTTCTAATAGTTGAAATTATTTTTAATAATTCTGTTTGCTATATTTTAAATTTATAAACAAATTTATAATATTCACACTTGGCTTATATTGAGCTCTTTTTATATCAATGATTGAAGTTTAGATTGGCATCAATTTCGTTTCTTATCTCGACTTAAATACAGGAATTGTTTTAGAATTCAATTGCCGACAATGAATCAATTTAACGCAAGCATTTCTTTTTGCCAGATGTTGCAAGTATTTGAATATAAACGAAGCTATGATATCATCATTGCGCCAATAATTGCATGAGTACCTACATACATACATACATATTGAATGCATACACATACTATGTAGTATTTTGTATTGATTAGTGATACCATTTTTGAATTGACTAAATTGAGGAACATTGCTTTGAAAGCGTTAGAATCGATTTTATTTTGGGTTTGCGATTTTTTAATTGCATTTTAGTGCATTAATCGATTACTAACAAAGGTAAAACTGAAATTTGATATTTTATTTTATCAATGCTTAATCGTAAAAAAAAGTGTATGAAAAAATCCAAAAAAAATTATACCTGTTTTGGCACTCATTTCTTTTATTTAAATTTTTTTGTATAATGGTTAATATTTTTGTTAAATCTACATTCAAGAGAAAAGATGTATTCTTTCAGGGTAGGTTTATTTTAAAATACGATTTTTACGGTCTAAATTCTTGGCAAGAATCATTATGAAACTCATAATAAGCCAGTAAGGCTGTGGCGTGCAGACTGCCTTAGAACGCTGTCAAATTACTAATACGTAGAGGTGTGCTGAACTGATACTCGGTAGCGGTTAAAAAAGTGTCTAATACCTTAAGTACTCAACGTCAAAATTATTTATGATTAAAATTAATTACACTACGTAAGCTAATGTAGCGTACCGATACGATTAAAATCGAAAAGAAAGTATTGCGTTCCGATATCTTCTAAGTACCGGGTAACGTTTTAAATACCGACAGGTCAGTACAAAATTATTTCGAAAATTGGAAATGAGAAATGCCTTTAGATCGCTGTCAAAAAGAAACTCCGGCTGTTCGCAACAAGCGCTGATGTAATTGACCAACTTTCTAACGTTGTATTTTCCTTTCATGGAAATGGTATATTAACTTTGATCCGATGTTTGTAAGTACCAGAGCGATAAGAGTTAGACCCATCAAAAATTATACCGATATGATCAGGGTGACGAGCTGAGTCGATTTACACATGTCCGTCTGTTTGAATGCAAAATAGTCTCTCAGTTTTTGAGATATTTGTCAAAAACTTGGGAGTACGGTGCCTTTTTATAATTTATTAGACATTTGTCGGAACCCGCCAGATCGGATGACTACAACATATATTTTGCTTCATAACTCCTTCATTTAATCAGCCAGCGGTATAAAATTTTGAATGAAGGTCCGCTATGGCAGGCTCTATGGAATCAGTGAAAATCCAAAAGATCAACGAGATATAACATACACATACATACATAGCTCCCATACAACCGAATGTTCAGATATTGCAATAAGCACGAAACCCCCTCCATTTAAGCAGCTAAAGACTTAAAATTTTCCACAAATATTTATTGTTATGGGGGCTATTATAGCAGTTAAAATCATTAATATCGAATTAATATTACATATGGCTTTCATACATTTCTTCCATTCATGAAAGGTATTGAGTCATCGGCTTGCGCTGGACCAGCTCCGTTAGAGCTACGTTCAAATGAATTGAGACTTTGCGACGCAAATGTGTGCTTGAAAACATACACTGTGTTGAAATCTAACAGAGTGATTCTGTCAAAAAATGGTATTTAAACTTGGTAGGCAAATATGTATGTATAACACCATGATCTTTGTCGAATATCCAAAATCACACGTCATAAATCTCTTAACAAACCTATTTTTGCATATGGCATAATCCGATGAAGTGGAAAATATGTATCTCGTATGTGTTTACACATAATTACGTATTTATGAACTTGAAGATCTCAAAAAATCCAAATGAACTGTTCTTACATTTACTTATACATCGGCTCATTATACTGTAGAAGAAATTCAGGTTAGTAAAAGTTAGGTCGATTCTGAGAGTGAGGGGTGAAAATAGGAGCTAAATTAGAAGACCCATACCGCGGCGTTTGTTTATGTTAGTTCGATTAATTATTCGTATGAATCAGCTTTTACCACATCTTCTTACAGTTGTCAGCTTGCTTGTCCACTTGCTTGATGACATGTAATGAGGTTTTTGTTCGTTGTTTATTAAAGGCATTTGAACACAAACTTGCGCAGAAGTTCTTGAATTATGCTAGCTAATCGCCAAAACATCGTCAACTTATTTTTATAGTTACAAAATAAGATAGTCAGAAAATAAAGTAGCACTATTTTCTGTGGTTAAAAAACCTTCGCCGTTTAATAGTTTTGTTGCAACCCGAAAGAAATTTGTATATAAAATCAGCAGAAATAAACCAAAAAAAAACCTGTTTCTGGAAAAGTGAAATATTCTTTTTTGCTGAGAGATCAATGAGTATGAATCTTCGGGGAATGAAAAATCGCGGTCTGTTGAGGAGTATTTGTCTTCGGAGCATATTTTGGTATTTGATTGTGCTATATAAATCTCTCTAATCTAGTTATATTTAGACAAAGTATATAAAAATCCACTATTGGCTCGGCCACAAAATTTGGTTGCCTATTTAATCTGAATTTGAATTATTCAATGATATTTCGTAATTATGCGATTATCCGATTTTCTACAGAACGTTAGATAAAGAAGATCGATCAAAATGAAAAAAAGAAAAAATAGTTTTACTTTAAAAAATTTTCAAGAAAAAAATAACAATGCATTGTAACTGAGTAAAGATGTTTAGACCATATACAACTTTCATATGAAATTAAGGAGGAATATTTCGAGAGTATGTACATACATACATATGTCCACGGTCAAAATAAACTGGCCTCTTGAAGGGTATGCAGCAGTATCAATTGGGCGGCTTTACAATTCTCGCTATCGCACCTGCCAAACCGAGCCACAAAAAAAGTATTTAACACTAGGGTGTTTCTGATATAAATAAGCAGGTTTATTGAGAAAATCAAATGCTTTCACCTACATATCTCCAACCGATATCGCTAAGGGTCAATCGAACAGCAAATTCTTCTTTAGTTGGTATTTTTAATGCAAAAACAGGCTTTCCTTAGAATTGAATTCCAAGGAACTACCCTGCTGGAAACCAATGACTCGTTTCGATAAAAAAATGGTTTTTAGTTCTTTTAATTAATTAAATTTTAAAAGGGAAAAAGCAGTCATTGAAAAACGTACTCTGTAAATTACCCTACAAGAATATGCAGACAATATTACCGATACACTCTCATTCAAAAAATTAGCACAGACTTTCAGCTTACCGGTAAAATGACTGCCTTGGTGCTTGCCAAAAAGAGACACTCGCGACTCGCTACGCTTACTATAGTCTTTACTGACCGTAAGATGACCGGTTAAATAGTTGTCATTTATAGTTGCACAAAAGAGACAATGACTGTTTAGGCTAATTTCGCATATGCGAGAAAGAAACATACGATAAATTCATAGGAGTTTTGCAAATGACGCGCAGTATTCGGAAAACTCTGAAGTGTATGGATGCGAAAACTTTTGTTTAAATGAAAAAAAAAAATAGCTTTTCTAAATGCTAATTATAAAGAAAAAAGATTTCTTAATCTAATATAAAACATGAAAGAGCTCTGCGCCAAAAATACTGATGTAGTAGCCGTAGTTTGTATGGTCAGGGGGTTTTTTTTCAGGACGGACGAAGGTGGCTTACGCAGAAAGCAGTTCTGCGCAAAAAATAGTTCATCAAAAATATATTTCATTTTTTTTTATCATGATTAATACGAATATTTTTAGCTTGTAGTAAATCAATAAAATTTAATTGAAAAAATAAAAAAACTTGTTTATTTAATCAAACAAAAAAAGGAAATAACATTTGATGTAGGTATAAAGGAATATTTTCGGTACTGATTATTTTATAGAGATCGAGTAAAAAGAACGAGAGTGAGCAGTAGAGCTATATGTATGTCTATTCGGTAATATTAATGTGTTAGAGTGAAATACAATATCACACATAGTGGCCCTAAAAAAATTATAACTTGGCCGGCACTGTTCTTGTAGGGTTACTTTAAAAGTAGTTTAATTTCCGGCAGTGTAGCTTCACACCACTTGGTGCTCTAATATATGTATATATAGATAGATATGTACATAGGAGTATTTGCTGATGTGCAATAAAAAATTATTCACAGAACGTGCTGTGCAACAAGCACGTGAACACTAAAATCCGCAAAATGCTAGAAAAGTTTGGCTAGCAACATTTTATTTAGCGATGACCACTCTTAGATGCAACTGCATATGAAGTCATTGAAATATATGCATATCAACAACAACAAGAAATATACATATGCATGTGCATATGTAAGTATGAAAACGTAAGCGACAAAATGCCGCAAAGCATCGTAAACGAAAGTGAAGAAAATTCCTAGAAGAAGCTAAAAATAACCCATTATTGAGCGAATGAGCAAGTGTTTTTTTGGCGCTATACGCATTAAAATATTTGTATTATATATACATTTGTACATACATATGTCTATGAGGTGTTAATTTTATGAGGATTTTAGATTGAAAATTACGATGATGATACAAAAAGAAAGCGCACCTAAATAGCATTTCTACATTTCGAATTGTCAAAAGTCGCTAATGTGGAGCTAGTGCAATGATTGCATGAATATCATTAAATAGGTATATCAGCAACAGCTTAAATGCTGCCCGTTTCATGCATAAACGTATTAAATTTAGTTGCAAGTAGTGTATAAATATATCAAACTAATATTTTGGCATCCATGATATCATTTCGTGCATGCGTTTGATAAACGAAAATCGAGGGATATTTGAATTTTTGGAAAGCTTAAATCGTGTAATAAAATGACGAATATATTATATTTTCTAATAGCCAAAAATATGTGTTGCTATGTGATTTCATAGCATTGTGGCGTTGATGGATGCGCCACATGGTGTACATATAAAAACATATATGTATGTATGTACATACTCGTACATACATACATACATACATACATACATACAATATGCTTCCGTGAGTGTGAGAAAATGTAAACGCATTTTTCAGTAAAAAGCTCCCCTTTGATTTTTGCGCGCAAAATCTTTGATTTGTGCTTGAAATTAATATTGCAAATAAAATACAAAGTCGATTGCTTTAAAAAGGCGTTTTTTAGACATTTTGTTTACTTCGTATTTCAAAGTAGAACAATATTTGACGCAACGAAATGCAAACAACAACGCAGGATTGTATATATCGTGGAATGCTCAGTCGTGTATTGCCATATCAGTTACTTTTCGGTATAGTTTTTTTTTTTTAAATGCGAGCTAAATTTTAATTTCAATCCAAAGAATCAGAGAAAACGCCTTGGAAACAAAAGGAAATTATAACCTTCTATTTCGGTAAATTTAAAATGAAATTCAAAATCTTGGTGTTATGCTTTACCCCGATTCGATAGTAAATTGATTCAAATTTGAAAGCACTAAGCTTTCGAATAAACATTTTTTGCGAATCGAACTAGAGGCAAAGGTTAAGAAACTGAATAATAATTTGCTTTAGTTGCATGCTCTTTCTTAAGATGGGCTCATCTGGTTTTTTATGTTGAGCTGGCACGTGAAATAGAAGGATGCCAGACACATACATACATACATACATACCCGATAATAGCAATGGAAAATCAGTACACTTTTGTGAGACAGATGAAATGATACATATCAACTTGAATTTGTTTATAAATTGTAGTTTTTGTAATTTTAATTCCGAGTTAATATATGAGCATTGATTTATGTCTACATAAAAAATATTAATTTTTTAGAGAATGCGTTGAAAAAATATACATATGTTAAAGGTTTATTTTTTTTCAAATTTATTAGTTTTTAGATTTTAAAGCAAAACTATTTGTCGTTAAACTTTTGCGATTTTATTTCATTATAAACTAATAATTTTTAAATATGAAAAATTTAAATATTTTTTACTTCATAATAATATCTTTTTTTTTTTTATAATTATTTGGCGTTTACACTATATAGCTCAGTGTTTGGCCGAGCTTCTCCAACCATTTGTAGTGTGCGTCTTTATATTCTAACACAAACGGAGGGACCTACAATTTTGTACCGACTGCGAACGGCAGATGTATTTTATGAGAAGCTTTTTCATGGCAGTAATACCCTCGAAGTTTAGTCATTGCCTGTAGAGGGGTGACCGCTATTAGAAAACATGATACATTTTACTTGCCCTGCTACCGCTACCCACTCGATCACAGCGGGCACTTAATAATTTCTAAAACTACCAATCTCTATTGAAAAATGTTATAAAAAATGCACGTTCGAGTGAAGCAAAGGTTGCGACATCCGAGAACCACCAGTCCGCTCTTTGTCGATTTGACATCATCTATCTATTCGATGACGTAGTAATAGTCTTTTCATGCAATAAGTTGCCTCCACACGATCTTACTTGTTTGCAAACATGAGTGACGGGGCAAAAGTATGAGCGTGAGCTGTTGGTTTCCAGCTGGGTATACCTAGCACTCGAAAGCTTCATACATAAAAACTCATTTACTAAACTTTGAAGTACAAGGGGCGAGTATAATTAATTCAGCATAGTATATGTTTATATGTTATATATACAATGTGGCAGATTTGCTATATGTGTGCATGTGTGTGATCGCTTTAAATGATATCAACCAGTATTGAGTGGCACATAACACGTCTGTCTCTAGCGCCAACATTCTCGCCCTAAGTAGTCGATAATTGATTTTGAATTAAAATTAATTATGCACTTTGTTTTGTGGATGGCGTTCAATGAGCTTGAGTGCAGTATAGAATTGCATTCAATTGGCGTGAAAATATTTTGCAGCTCATTTTGTGCTGGTAGCGCTTGTTTTTTTGCGGAGTCCACCAAAAACAAAATAAAATAAATAAAAGCTAAACAAAAATGCTTAATAACTCACTTCAGATAGCATCGATCAACATTAATAAAAAAGTTTCACCAGCACTATGAACTAATGATTACTTATTGATTATTTTTATTTTGTTTACATGCCGATCAAACGTTTTCTCTAAGGTTTTTGACATGCTGAATTCGAAACTGAAGTCAAAATAGTTCCAGCTCATTTTATGTCACCTAGCCTTTCTAAAAGCATCCAGATTAAGAGAAAGAAACCCTGTAAATTCAACAGGCGATTTGCCAAAGACAACCATATTTATTGTCAATACGATTATGCAGCTTTGTAAATGAACAAAAAAATCTCCTTTTCTATCTTCTTTTATCTAGGATTAATATTCCTTTAAAAATATTTATAAATGTACACATACGTATATTTGTGTTGCTAAATTGTTTGGTTCTGCAAGTAAATTTTTTCATAAAACTCGTACATATAGTCCGGTGAAATTAGTACCAAAAATAGGTGTTCCCTTGCATAACTTCCCAACAAGCTGAACATTTGCACAGAAAAAGTCCTCTTCGATCCCGTGTGTGCAAAACATTGTATGCGAGGTCAATGATATTAGAATGGCTTTTTCTCAGAAAAGGTAAATCTTAGGGGGAAAAGGGTCGGGCCAATTTTTGTAGAAAATTTCGAGATCAATCATTTTCTTTCGAATTTGGGCTCGCATAAATTTTTTTGCATGTGTATTTTTAACAATTTCTTTCCTACGTTCTTGCAAATTTTCAGCTTTTTGATAATTCATGCAAGGGCGAATGTTTTTTTTATCGGACGTGTGTTCAAAAAGGAAGTCGACTTTACAAATTTCGCTGGCGACGTACATTCGATTATCGATTTTTTGTTGTTGTTGTGTTGGTACACATGTCCCGAACATATGTTCCGAATTTCAAGTACATAGCATTTTTAATTTGTTTTTGACAGATAAAAAAGGTTAGACGTGTTTTGTTGTGCTCGGCGATTTTCTATTATTATAAATGGGGCAAAGAATGTGCATGAAATTTTGTGGGAAAAATGAAATCAAGTGCTCTTAAACACTTGAAATGCTAACAGTGGCGTACGGTGGGTCTGCTCTAAGCAATCTATGAAACTGATTAATAAATAAATATTTTTTCATAAAAATATAAAGTCACCTTACTACTTGAACAGACCTCGTATATACATAATTTATTTAAATTCGGTTTGTCATATTGATGGGAACGATTTTTAAATGATTTTTAAATTAAAATTTTCTTTGCGTTTGCCATCTATATTTACCTTAATCAAACATAAGTTTTAAATATATTACATCCTACATACTTATGTATATTTCAGAGATAAATCGTTGACAATGTCACTTTGACTGATATCCATGTTGTTACACTTCATTTGACTAAAGATTTCTGAATTTTTTCTCGTTTGGTAACCATTTATTGATTTAAATTTTTTTTTATAGACGGCAGTCTCAAAAAAAAAACTTATTAACAGGTCAAATCCTTTAATTTGACATGTGAGTTTTGCAAATCAAACAATCGTAGGTTTTAAATTAAGTTTTTAATCAGGTGGAAATCCTAAAAAAATTAATCTTTTTGCCGTTTGATACAATTTAAATTGAAATTAACACAGTTTCCAATTAGGTTTAGTTTAGGTTCAATGGTGTTGGCTTTAAGATAATTAAAATATGATTTTTTCAAGAAATTGTACAATAGCTAAAAAAATATTTCTAGATTTTACTCCAATTTTTGATTGTGTACTACATCTTGACGAACTAAACTTTTGAAAAGTATATCCTACAAATTTCAATTTGGTACTTAACATTGACCCTTTAATTGCCTTAAATGGTGAATGTGAATGTCAAGAGCACTTGTATTTATTACATACATACATACATCCATATGCACCTAAGACATACTCGTACTCGTGTATGAAACTCAATAAAAAAAAAATTCCGCTAATGTTTATTTTTGTATGTTTGTATATTAAAATAAATAGCCTTAATGAAGTTACAGCAGACACAAACGTACATACATAAATATGTACGTACTACATATGTGTGTGTAAGTATGTTCATACATACATACATATATTAATAGGTTTACTAGATCAGTTGTCAAGTATAAATTGGAAGTAAAATTCAATTGCATCTCGACAAGTCTGGAGTCGGTCTAATTGGCGTCGCCAATTTTCGTGTTTGCAACGTTTCGCCAAATTTAATATTTTAATGTCTGCTGACGTTCGCAATTGGCTGGTGGATGTGAATTGACGGTGACAGTGCGAGCGGACGACGGAGGCACCCAATCAATGTTCATTCATAAGCCCCCACTAGAATATGTATGTATGTATGTATGTATGAACGTACATAAATTGGTTAATTAAATTCTTAAAAAAATGTGCTTTTATTTGTATTAAAATTGCATGTTTGGATTGAGCATAATAACACATATGTACATAAGTATCTCCACAATGGGTATATTGTTTTTATTTCACATATGAAAATAAAATACCTAACGACACAAGCCCATTTTCCTATGCTGCATTTGTGTAAGGTTTGCTGAAAATAGTAGCGCCATTTGCAGTTATTTGCATCTAAAGGTGACAAATCCATGTTTAGCCATTTGTTTACATTTTTTATTTGGTTGATTAGGCCATAAAAGCGATGCTTAGGTGCAACTGTGGTCATTGCACTTTATTAAAGGTTTGTTTATGTGAAAATTGTGCGATATATATGTGTGTATGTATATATGCATACACATTAGGACGACACCAATTTTTTGTTTTTTAAATGTTTGCCAACGGGAATTTTTATTTTACCAAATTGTTAATTTAATGACGCATAGTTATATTCAAGTTGAAGACGACCTTAATGTAGCGGATGTAGCTGTTAAAATAAAAAGCGTATAGCCCTCATTTGACAGTTACATCAGCCCATGTATGTAAATATGAGGGAAAGAAAGTGATTAGTATACGGAATAGAATGCCAAAAAAGTGAGAGATACGAAAAACCTCACAGTTTTTTTTGTTCATTTTCCTATGAAATTCCACAACACCAACCATAATTAAATTTAAGATAGTAATTTTAATTTGCATTACATGAAATCAAAAATTGTTGGGTATAAAATTAACCCACAACTTTAATATTAATAAAATACAAAGAAATTAAACACTTTAATCAAAGTTTTAAACAAATTTAGAAAATTTAAAAAAAGCTGTCTAAATTTTCCAAATTCTCGATGTAAGCTCTTTCCGCTATTATAATTTTTCATCTAGCAAATGCTAAACATTTTTCTATTTAAACAAAATTAGGCAACACTGTCGTAAACTAAAGATCAAAACTCAACGGAAAAATTTAGTTTTTTGAGTTTTATAAATTTATTTTAAATTTTAGTTAATTTTAGTTTACATGTGCTTTTTTTTTTGCAGAATAAGCTGTCAGGCCTATTTGCATTTCGATTAGAACAAATTTGCCCGGAATAGAAATTACCTAATATTGCCTTTCATTTCCTTTTAATACTATTTTTTCAGTACTGCCTTTTTATTTTTTTAAATTTACTTTAAGTGTTTAATCTAAAAGCCCTTCTAAGTATTGCAAAACGGCACTATACATACACTTTTGTTAACCACTGCATTTAACGGTAATAAAATTCATTTCGATATAGAACACATATTACACAGTCTCTGAAAATAAAAAAAAATTTCCTGGGATCATCCGAAAAAATTATTCAATGCTCTGAATACCAAAAGTTTTCAGCTCTTATTTTGTTCGTAGTTTGCTAATTTTATTATGGCAAATAAAACGCAAGAAGTAAAATAAGCAATAGTCGGTCATAAAATAGTTTTTGTCAAATTATTAAAAGCACCTAGTTTACGAAACTGGACGTGCAATAATCGCATAAAAATTTAAAACATTTTTTTTATGATTTAAAGTAAATTTGAAATAATCTCTGTGAGAAGAAATAGTGTAGTAGGTTTTCCAAATATTTTTATTTTTTAATACGAGCAGCCGAAACTATCTATATGTATATACATATGTATACGTATGTATGTAAGCACATATATTTTCAATGTGTCACGATCACTTTTAAATGTACGACCGTTACATACTCGCATGTATGTTATGCATGTATTTACAGTTAAAAAGCAAATTTGCATAAATTTGTGTAGAAATGGTTTATTCAAATAGCAATTTGCCGATTTGTTGTAATAATAAAAATGAATGTTAGTGTGTATTGTAAAGTGAGTCAAGAAAATCGTGCAAAACAGGAATGTACATATAAATATGCCTTAATTGTGAAAATTTTGCAATCGTTGAAAGGGAAAAAAGAAGTGTAAAGTTAGATACATACATTTGGCATTTATGTACGAGGGATGTTAATTTTGGGCATTTTATTGATCCCGGAATTTTCGAGAACTAAAATCCCGGGATCGCGAATTTCACGAAGTTTTGATTCGTCATTTTTAATTTGTCAAAAAATGTCTCTAATGGTTGTATTTTAGAAGTATACAAAATAACATTAATATAACACAGAAGGACGATTTGTTGTACTTCATGTATGTATGTATGTATTTATTAGTCTTTTCAAGAACCAAAAAGAAATATACGTCAATTTAAATACACATACAAAATAATTTATACTGCAAGTACAAATATAGATATTTGGTACAGAAGTAAATACACCTACGTAATGTAAAATTATTTCTAATCACCAATATTTAATACTAATATACTCTATTACCATTCAGTGAAAAAGTAAAAATTAAATACATGACCCCTTCCATTTTAAGCGAGGCAGAATTATTCCTTATTTTGATCAAAATTCAATCTTAAAAAAAATTAATGCCTTAAGTGTGCTATCCATCAACCTGGAACTAATTTGTTACATATAAAACCTGAAGTGGTTGGATTGTCGAGAAAAATTTAAATGCTCCCTGTAGACATAGACTTTATCGCCTCATTACAAAAACTATCAAATTATTTTACCAAGCCTTCTTATAAATTTTATTACGTTCGATTATTGGACAGTTGCGATCTGCTCTTTAAAACTTGATGCAATTTATCTTTGAGACTTTCTGCTTTATCCAGTTCAAGCAGCTCATCGTTAGTTCTATTAACATCGCTCCGGGATTGACATGCCTAGTATGTATACATATGTACATTTGCTTCACTTTTCCCAAATAGTGATTTTTAAAGACCTCGATGGAGTTCCAAATTTTGAATGAACTACACGATATACAAATTTAATTTTAAGATAATTAGCTAATGTTTGGAAGCCACACACTTTCACTACTCTAATAAAAATTGGAAAAGGCTCAAGTATTTACCTTTAACTTATTATTATTATTAATTTGGCGTTAACACTAAATAGAAAAGTGTTTGGCCGAGCTTTTCCTACCTTTTGTGGTGTGTTCCATTTGTGGTATGGTGGGACCTACAGTTTTCTGCCGACTCCGAACGGCAGATGTATTTAATGAGAAGCTTTTTCATGGCAGAAATTCCCTAGGTGGTTTGCCATTGCCTGTCGAGGGTTGACCGCTATTAGAAAAAAACTTTTCTATGATTTAGATTTTACTTGCCTTGGCTGAGATTCGAACCTCGAACTCAGCGACCCGGAAAGGCCTTTTTAAAATTGATTTTGATTGTACATGTTATATTTTTTATCGTATCTGTAGAACTAAGAAATAATTAATGAAACCAAAGTGAAGCTATCTTGATCAGACAGCTACCGGAATCAAGAATGTATTTCGTTTATAGCAGCTGCAAAGAAGCTTTGTCCCAATATCTGTTTCCCTGGGAGGTACAACACACAATATTGCAAAATAAAATAAAAATTTACGTCCTTCTGAGTTGGTATTGTGTTGGAGTAGTAAATTTTTGCTCGTAGGAGTTTCGCCATAAATCATACTTGTAAGGAGATGGATTAAGTAGTTATTAAAGTAGTTGACAGCGTGTTTCAGGCTTACGAATTAGTAATATCGACGAATCTCGAACCATGACTATAAAAATGGAAGAGTTTCTTCAGTGAAGTATTTGATCACTTCCCAACTGCTGGCACTGTCTCGGCTGTCTGAGTACGCATTCTACCACGCAAACGACATCGATAGACTCACAAGTGAAGTTAATATATATTGACACATATTCATACATAATTGCAGCAGCTGATCGAATGCAAAACGTTAGGGTGGATATAAAAATTTAGAATTAAGTAGGTACTTCGGAACCATTGATGACCTCTTATAACCTTCCGGTTTATAAACTTTCGAGGTTGTGCCATTTTCAGTGCAATTTTCTTTCAACCTTGTCGGGCAGCATCAAAACTAGTAATAATTAAGCTGGCCTTTAAGTCAAACGGATAATCTTTTATGCTAATTCGGACTGAGTAGATAATTGATCAGAAAACTTATCTCTCGAAAAAAAATCCACGTCCGTGCTATTGTATGGCATACAAGATTTTGAGACGGCAGAGAAACCACAAAAACATTCTAACTTTTGGTTAAACTTAATTGTCAATAAAGTCTTTAAAGTAACTATGTAGTAGCTTTTTAGAGGATAAAGTATTGTTATTGTCACAGCATTTCTATTTTCTTATAGAACAATATCAAGATAATAAACTGGCTTTGTAAATGTGTCCATCACTCAATGCTAAGCAAAAGAAGTCTGTAGAATACTTAAAACATTCCAGTATTTTTCCTTATTATAAATACACAAAGGGCTCGTCATCCGGCACCCATTTTATTTGAAATAATTATTTAATAATAATAATAATGTTTAACATTGGAAGAAATATTCTCAATCGCTTATGGCACAAAGTACCAAGTCTAATCGACCTGAATAATGAGTATTTAATTTTTGTTAACTAAAATTTTTAAATGCGAAAATTAAGCTGTGAAAATTTCCAAACTATATTTTGCTTTTTTCGGATGCTCGGATAAAGTATCGTATATTGTGCAACCTAAAGTAAACTAATCTGGTTCTCGGCTAAGCGAGATAAATTAGTGGTTATACAACCGTTTTCTTCACTGCTCAATTAAAATGTAACGCTTCTGACTTACTCATACCTTAAACACACACATTATCGTTTGTATTTGTAAATATGTACACACAGTGAGTCGCGTAAGTAAAGTTACTAAAACATTTTTAACGGAGGTTTCAAAAAAAAAGATTTTATTATTTTGTGTATTAAAATACTACCGCTACATTTGGCAGTGTTTTAAAAATGGGAGTTATCTTTTATTTTATGATTTATTAATTGTTTTTTGTAGGCGTTTTCGGGCATTTTTACCTATAAAAAATTATAATAAACCAACGCTTTTTTCTAGCCACTTTATATTTGCGCATCATTTTATTAAAATTTGAATGAAATATTAAACTACATACATATGTATGTATTTCAAAATATGAATTTGAAAGTTTGGTGAAAATTTTATTAATATTTATGAATAAGCTTTGTACAACTTTCAAATTTCGGTTTGTGAACAGTTAAAATTGCTGTAATTGAAAAATGATTGTCAAAATTGTAAAAATAACAAAATGTAAAAAAATGCCTAAGTGAAATATGCATTAATTGAAGGAAAAAATGCCTAATGGTCGGCAAAAAAAATTTTTTATTTAAATTTCCATATTTTCCGAGGCAATAAACAACATCTTTTCAAAATTTTAATTTTCATAATTTCATGAATATTTTGGTCTATTCTGGAAATCGCATATTTTGAAATCGTGCAACATATGAATTTTTTTTCTTTTAATATAGTAAGAATACCATATTTTGATAAGAAAATCATGAGAGTTATTGCAAAAATTAAAAAAGACGCCGCCGTACCTTCACTTTTGTCAATCATCTGCGTATGCATGTTTACTTGTTTGTACCAGTGTATGTATGTGCGTATGTATGTATGTAAGTATATACATACTGCCTTCACAACAACTTGCTGTCAGCCACTCCTGCTGCATTTAAAACACTTCTGTATTGCAACTTGCAACTTGCCACCGTCAATTATAGCAACAACAAACGAACGTTCGGACAGCAGTTTTCTTTGATTTTAATTTTTTCTTTTTGCATAGATAATGCTCGTACATATGTACATATGTACATATGTGTAGATGGAGTGAGTGCTCAATGGCAATTAGCGTCTATGTTGTTGTACAACGAAAAGCAATTAAACGCCGTTTAACACGAGCCCCAACTGACACGAATGAGCAAAGCGATGCGTGGGGCAGCCAACGTAATGCTCCTTACAAACACACATACTACATACATACGTACATACACTCTATCTATAAGTTTGTATTAGGCTTGTTCGACGAGTATTTCAAACAAATATCACAAAGGAAAAATTTTACTATCGTTAATGGGGAATTATTTGCAGCGTTTTACAAACATACTCGTACGTACATATCTACCATTTGTAGCTAAGACGTCCATCAAATTCAAGATGTGTTGCAAATTTGTAGAATTGCAATTGAAAAAATAATAACAAACCATTAGCCGCTACGACTTCATCGTGGCGCTCTTAAAGTATTAATTCATTGAGTTCAACTAGTTGCCATTCACTTTAATTTTATGCAACAATCCATGATATGTAAATCTACTTATGTATGTACATACATACATATATATTTACTCGTATATACGCACTTGTGTTTCTGCATACGCATCTGTATGTATGTTTGTAAGTATGTATGTATGAAGCAAAAGTCAACAATTGAAAATGGGTCAGACACTTTAGTGGAGCAATTCCTGATCGAGCGAGTTCATTGAATTGAAATGCAATGCCAACTGCAATGCGGCAGATGTTGAGTTGCACAATTGCTTTATATTGTTTTTGTGTCTGCTCTTGTCAGAGCTTATTGACAGATGAACTACATTCACCAATACATACAAATGTACATATTCATATTTTGTTTCGAAGCCGCAACTTTTATGATCTTCTTCAAGGTCAGAAATCATAAATTAAACATACAAATATACAAGATAAATAAAAAAAAAATAGTATTTTTAAGACTTAAAAGAAAAAAATGTGTTCGAAATAACTCACACGTTCAAACTGTCAGGGCAGATTCTTAATAACACAATTTTTTTAACCCTAACTTTGAGATCAAACTTTTCTTTTTTTACAACTACCATGCGAGGAAACTGAACGTTTTTCTGTTAAATTTTCAGAATACAGATACATCAATAAAAAAATTGTTTTTTACATACATTCAGCAAATGTATGTACTCGTATAACGAGAATCAAGAAAAGTAAGCTTAATCTTGGATTAATCCCTTGAAAATTATCTTTAAGCATTGACAGACGGCAGCATTAATCCGGAACAGATTAAATCTTTGATATTCGTCTGTGATTAAAATTTATGAATAAATGTAAAAACCTATATACTTGTACATATATAAAATATATAAAAAAAGATACTATCAATTACAAAGAACACTTTTTAATTTATTTTATAACAAGACACACATTTTAAAATGCTTACATATATTTTTTCGAAAAGTTGCTAATATTTTAATTTTATCTGCTTGACTCTGTTTCTATTGCATTGTTGTCATTGTAACTTCCCCTTATCCTCATATTTTGCGAATTACGAATGAGGCGGTTTTGGGAATATAAAACTTAAAAATAAGATAAACTAGAATAGCAGAAAAGGCAGGATAAGGTCAAGGTGGTGTGCTCCACATATAAATAAAAAAATTTGTGTATCTGCGGTGTAAATGTCGGAGAAACTTAGAAAAATAAAAATACACAAAAGGGCGGTATTCCAAATTTGACACAAAAAGCAAACGTACTGAGGATTTATAATAAAAGTAAACAATTTCATTTCATTATAATGTAATGTGTGCTCATATATACATATATAATACTCATATATTGGCAGTAACGTACCTGCGCAATGTTAAAGCATATGGTTTTTGTTTAATGAACTATAATTTAAAATAACAAAATAAATAAACGAAAAATATTGAAACGATAAAAACCATTTAGAGTTTGACAACTAATATTTGGCTACGCCACTGGATTTTCTTTTGAATTCAAGTGTCATTTTTGACTTACGTTTACTTGGTTTTCCTTTTCTAGTTTTATATATCTGTACTGTAATGTTTGCTGACTGCACTTGCTCATACTGCCAATATATGAGTATTTTATATATGTATGTATGTGTGTGCACGTCTTACACATAGAATTTTCCGTCACGTACGTAAATAGAAATTTAAAATGAAAACAAAATAACAGATTTAACACTTTCACCTCGCAAGGCTTAGATAGAACAAGCAATTAGCTGATGGGAATATACCAACTTCTATAAATTCGCCTTGGATTAGAAATAGAAAGTCGAAAATGGCAATAAGAAAAAAAAATACAAAAAGGCGTTTATTTCAGAATTGCTTAGTTTGCAAGTGAAACTAAAGCACATTGAACAGGTAGCAGTAAACATTTTTTATTTTTTTAATTTGAAATGTCATATTTTGTATTTCGTTAAGATAATAATGCTTTCAGTACAATTCAAGGTAATTGATTAAATAGTTTTGAAACTTTAGCTTTTAAAAGGAAAAACAAAACACACAGAGCTCTTTAAATTTTTTGTATATTGAGTCAATTTGGTGCCAATACACTTACATATATTTTTAAATACATTCATATGTATGTTATACGATTTATCGGATCATGACAGATAAACTTGTTTCATTAAATTGAAATATTTTACTATCTTTGCTCCTTATAATTTGAGTAAAGTTTGTAACTCAAAACTCTTTACTCCCTATAATTTTTACTAACATTGATGCTACAAGATGCTTTTTGAAATTTTTCGAGTAGCACGTTTACTAATGCGATACAATTCAAATGATAAACTTTCGACGTTTTTAATGTCATCAGATTTAAAGGCATTCTTTGTAAGCAACTATTACTCTTTTGTCTTTACAACTTCATCTGCTGAAAAAGGGGTTTGAATTTCTGTAAACTGTCTCTGAATAATAGTCACTCAATTAAACACTAAATGAGCAAATTATCATGAGAAAGGGAAATCATAAAAATGCGAATGTTTGGTATCAGGAAAAGCCAATATATAAATGTAGCCAATCTATCTTAAACCAAAAAGAAAAAGCAATTTCCGTTTCTTGGTCATAAAGAACAACTGATTAGAATGCTGAAAAGGTTCCATTTTGGCGACATGTCTCGATTAATTTTAAATTACTGCATAAGCCTCGGAGATCTTGCGCTGAAGGTGAGATTTCCTTGAAAGTTTTCCATCCCAAATTGTTCCTTACTAGACATTTCGTTTCAAAATGCATATACATAGATATGTATTTTCAACTTTGTTGTACGCTGATCGATTCAAAAGAAAATTCATCAAATGCAATAGGTAAAGAAAGCAATAAGTGAAAAATCTAAAAAACTTGTGAGCTGTCTTTAAGCAAAAATCACATAAGTATCTACATACATACATACTTTCGTTCATAAATCTTGAGTGCTGCTTAAGTAGGATGTATTATTAGTATATTTAATCAATCTTTCTGGAAGTGGCAACTACCTGTATCGCATGACTTTGATTGATAATCGGATTGTTGGCCTTAGGCAAAGAACTTTAGAACAGATATGTACATACTGCAATAAGTCAATTTTTTTCAATAAACATTAGCTAGTCAAGTGTGCTCACACGTTTCTTCCAAACAAATTTTTGGAAGGTTGAGCATTCGATTCCTACCGGAGATATGAAGCATTTATATTTTCTAAAATTATAAAAAAATAGTGTGAACAGTTTTAAGTTTTAAATTTGCAGCATGAGTTGTCGAACTTAACACATTTTTTTTTCAAAATACATTAAATATTTGCATAAGTTGCCTGGATGATTCGAACTCGCCGTTTTATAATTTGAGCTGTTCACAATCATGTGGTTAGTGGTCTTGCATTATTGCATTAGGAAATCGCATTAACCATTGTAATTTCAACGCATCCTACTATATCGAATTCCATTTGCACAAGATCGTAAGCGGCCCTAGTAGTTTCGCAACCAGTTCTATAGAAGGCCTTATTGCTCGATATCCTTGTTGAATCTAAGAATTTCGGCTTGTTAATTTCGTTGAATATGACTAACTAAATTTGTATGTATATATTTATATTAATGTATTTTGATTCGTACATACATATGTATATGTGTAAATTCAATTGTACATTCAGTATGACTATGGCTGCCAATATTCTTGTACGTGTACTTAGCCGCATTAAACACACAACAACGCTATTCATCGATATTTTTAGCGCCTCATTTAATTGAGAACACACTTTTTTTTGGCATTGTGAATTTTTAATTAATATTCATAAATATTTATATGTTTGCTTTTAAAAATTTGCAATGAAATAGAAATCGATTTTTCATATCTAATCACTCCGATTAAAATCAGAATTGAATAAAAAACTGACCGAAATGTAAATATTCTCCCATTTTGTTGCTGTCAGTTTTTTTATTTAAATTTGTATACACACATACATACATATGTACAAGTATTTTGTGTTAGATTGGTTCCATGTCAAAAATTATTTGTAGCTTTTACTTCAATTCGTCAGTTTTTACTGACAATAAACAGCTCGAAAATCTTGCAAAAGAAGAGAACTGCCGATTCTTGCAAATAAAAGCTTTACCTGCAGCTAAAAAGAATAATATTAATTGTCAAACATAAACTTAAATATGTTTTTTTTTTCAGTGAAAAAATATTTGAACTTCTAAATGCAAGCTTATAAATTAAAAAACACTTAAGTAAAATAAGTGCAAATGTCTTCGGTATGGTAAAAAAATGATTTTTCAATTAAAAAAAGAAATTTGGATTTTCAAAACTGTTCACTAAATTTTTGCTTGCAATTTGTTATTGGTTTTTTTGTTAATTTTCAGTTTCCGCCAGTTTTAGAGTCTATTATTAAAAGCCTTTTTTTTTACTTCAATTTTATGCCCCGTCGACGGTGATATTTTGAAAAATCTCTGTAGCCGAGTGTATAGCGGTGCTCGATTTAACTCGTCATGCCGCTCAGTACCAGAGCAATATTCTCTGCAAACGCAATGGGATCGAATTCGATATGAAACTCGCGAAAAAAGCTGTTCGATATTGCAGAAAATTGTATGTTGGTAAGCTGGCTTGAAACTTTTGGGATGAGACTTTTTATTTAACTCTTCTAGGAGAATAGGCCACCTGTGAAACCACGATAAATCTAGGGTCAACTGGGCACGAACGAAGAAGCTTACTTCGGATAATAAAGCCTAAATTCTCTGCTGGATATTACATTAGTTGAAAGGCTTTGTTGAAATCTCAATCTCACGAATTATCTAAATTTCTAGAAAAGCATTTTTGTCACGGTCGAGTGAAACAAAGTTTGTGACATCCGAGAACCGTTTGTCCGCTCTTTTATGACGTAGTAATAGTCTTTTTATGCAATAAGCAGCCTTTACACGATCTTACTCGTTTGCAAACATGAGTGACGTGGCGAGAAGAAGGTTACAAATTCATTTAATCATGAAATTTTACGGTTTTCAAAGTTGGTTAATTTTTTTACTGTCGCGACATGAGTTGGCGTTAATCAATAAACGTGCTCTATTTTGCATCGTGTGAAGGCAGCTAATAAACCGTTCGCGTCTTCCTCTTTTTTTTTTAGAATTTCTTCTTAGCTCTGCCATTCTGTGGAAACTATTGTGTCACACTGATTTTTGCTCTCAGCGCGATTGTCGTTATCTTTTATTCTATTACTCTTGCATTTTTGTTAGGACACAGAATTTGAAAGAATGTTACACATAAATTTGTTATTTGTTTGTTAAATCAATGAGAATTTGAACTTGTCTAAACATTTCTATAAAATAGCCGCAAATTACTATAGCTGGATACCTCGCTCTTCCTTACTCGTATTATGAAGATTTAGGTCAAAATATTCGAACGATTCTTTGTTCCTGTATATGTTGGACTTCTGGTCGTTACAAATTGAAAAAGAATATGGGCGTTATGCATCTGATTTGGCTTGGTGCGGTGTCTGGTAAGAAAAAACTTAATTGCTGTCTGGCAGATCACCTTTTAAAAAGTCTAATGTCTGAGTGGTTAAAATAAATAATGAATATTTAGAATCAATTGAAAAATATAATTTTTGTAGTTTTAGAAAGTTTTAATTATGTGCATAAATAAATGCTAAGAATATTCTTCACGAAAATTTGCTCTTAGAGGTCAGGTCCGATTTTATATAATATATGGATACATTAGCCTAAGACCTTAACTCAAATAACTTTCTAGCATAAGTTTTGGGCACTGTACTAGACAAATCGTACTACGCGGGGTGTGCAGTCTATCTACGTATGTATGTAACTATGTACATAAAAATGTTGATATATCGAAGCAACATTGTATGCTAACTGTTATATAATTTTGTTTATGTTTTGTTTAATAAAATTTTTGTGCCCAACAATGTTTCCTTCAAGTGTTTGTACATTAGTTATTGTGTGTGTGTATGTGTGTATATGTTATAAATATGATTTTTGTTTACTTTAGTTGTTGTGCCCATAGTGAGACGACATTTAAAATTCATAATTTATGACTGCATTTTTATAACATCAGTTGATATTTGCTCATTAAAATCGTCTGTGTTTTTTAGTAAAATTTTGTTTATTTTAATTATGGCTCTGTCTTATGCAGCGAATGGAAAAATAATGGCTTGCATGTGTGTGGCAAAACTGGGCTTTTAAAATGTGGTCAATCTGCGCCTTGCCTGATATCGGACGGGCGAAAATGTATATTATGTACGTGTATACGTTTGTTTATAAAATTTTATTGGCGGAGTGGAATTCATATACACATGTATGTATTTATGTGTACATAGCAAATATGCACAGATGGAGATGGAAATATGCAAATTCATAGTTTCGCAAGAGTTCGCCAATGGTTCTATCATTATTTCATAAGAAAATAATCTTTGTTAAAACAAAAGCTGGTCGAGTTGGTAGCGGTGCGTGCTACAACTCGATATGCTGCTGATTTCGAGGTTCGAATCTCAGACAGGGCAAGTAAAATCTTAATCATAGAAAAAGTTTTTTTCTAATAGCGGTCACTAAATACATCCCTTCGGAGTCGGCACCAAATTGTAGGTCCCTCCATTTGTGGTATAATATAAAGATGCACACCACAAATGGTAGGAGAAGCTCGGCCAAACACTGAGCTATATAGTGTAACCGCCAAATTATTATTATTATTATTGTAATTTTTGACAGCGGTATCTACTATTTCCAATGTAAAAAATTGCGTTGTAAAGTGAAAAAAACTTGTAAACTTTTCCGCTTCCTGGTTCATACTAAAAACTATAAACAAAAATCATTTAGAGTTAAATCTAAATCTGGTTTTTGTTTTACCAAATTTTAAGTTAGTTTCTTGATTTATTATACACAGTTTTAATAAAAGAACTTTGTTATGTAATTATCGTATTAATTTCCCCTAAGTTCTTTATTATAAAACCAAAATTTGTATGGAAGAGCCATAACACAACGTATATAAAATAATAAATTAGTTTTAAATAAGAACTGTGGCTGTAAAAAAAAAAAGAAATTCGAAATAAATAAAATTTTTGCTATTGAATTAAGATATTTCAAATTATACACACAAGTTTATAAAAATAAAAGCAAAATTAGAAGCTTTCAACTGGCATCAGCAAAAAATAGAAGCAACAACTATTTAATTTATCTCGTCTGAAGTCTAAAAATAATAGTTATAGGTAACTTAAAAAATATTATTTAATCGTTATTATAGATTTTATAATTCTTACGAAAAAGTTTAGAAAACTATTTTAAAGCTACCCATCATTATTATTCGGGGTCTCCGAAATAAACATTTAACTTTATCACCAAAGAATTTTGTCGCGAAATAAACGGTAACGCTCAATTATTTTTGTTTTTTAATGTAATTGCCGCAACAGCTAAATATACTCGTAAGCTGAAAACTTACATTAATGAAGCTTTGAGTTTACAATAATACAATTTGCAACAACAAATCACATGACCAGAGAGCGGAATGCTGGTTTCCGCAATCTAACTGTAACCGACAGAGTTTATAACTGCTATTCTTGCAGTATTTATGTATATAAATAATATTTATGCACACCTTTATATGAGTTGATCACTGATCAGCTGGATTCTTAAGCTGACTTGCGATACAGTAACCGGAAGTATGAGTCAGTAAATACATGCATATGCGTACATACTACAAATTCTATTAAAAATATATGTACATATGTAGTTTGTTTGAACGATTTTAGTCACGAATAAATTATTTCAAATTTTTTAATTTTCTGTAACTTAAAAAAGTATAATTTAAAAAAAATTCTTATCATCATTTATTTCCAACGCAATTGTATTAGGTGTAATACTATACTGCTAACTTATCGGTGATTCAGGTCTAGGTCAAGTGGAAGATAGAAACAAATTTACATTACGAGAGGTATATTTCTTATCAAAATTTTGATGGGAATAATGAGAGCTAGTAAATGAATTGAATGGACCAAACTGAAAAATAATTCTAAAAATATATTTTAATTCTGAAATTTTGTTGAGCTGTTGAATTTTAATTCGGGCGAAATTTATTTTTTCTAATTTAATTTGCTTTTTACAGGTATAAATTGACTTATTCGACCGCCAACGAGTGATTTTTAACATGCTGTAATCATAAATATAAATGCATAAAATTTATAAACCATTAAAAGTTTTATGTTTCCCGTTTTTTTATTTTCATAAGCTCAAAGAAAAAATTAAACAAAATGAATTTCAATTTAACTGAATGGAGGGAACTACTCTGTCAAAATGCAGTCTTAATGAATTGTCATAAATTTTGTTCACTGCCAAATGCAAAAAAAACCACGCCTTGATGCGTGTGTGTGCAAAAAGTGAGCATAAATATCTAAAAACAAACAACGATCGGCAAATGATGATCTCACCCTTCTCGGCTAAATGGCGAGCAAACTACTTTGACTGCCGGCCGGTAAATATCCTGACTTGATCATTTTTTAGTCGACACTGTGCTAGCTGGCACAAAGTAGAGTTAAATGAAAAACACATGTTTAGGTACATTAGCACTTGTACATGCACATATTTGTATGTATGTATGTACATATTCTCGCTATAAGAAATACAGCAATGATATTCAAACTCTAAACTATGAAAAAGGCAAATGAAAGACGATGCCGTGAATTGTACGAAATGTATTAATAAATAAATATTTATGTATAAACTTGAATTCATAAAGTAATTTAGCAATGACAAGAAAGTTAAGTATAAAACGTCAGCATGAAAAAGCTTCGCAAAGCATAATAGTGTGCAAAAACAATAAACAAATATTATGGAGCATGTGTGTGTGTGTGTGTTCGTGTATGTAAACAAAAACGCATTCACATCCGGTGTCTACAGAAACGTCAACATTTTACAGAAGGAGAGAGGGAGAGCACTTGGCTTAGAGATATGTTGCTTTGGCTTGATGAAAACAATGTTGCTAGTGCCGTGACGTTATGGGGCGTATGTTGCCGTGGTCATAATGTTGCACAACATATACAGTTGTAGGTAACTAAATAGAACTACGACTTTGTCTTTCTAATTTTGTCTTCTAGTCTTCAATGCCAAAAATCTGCTTCGTGGTACACTTAAGATGACTTTATTGTGGATTGTACTGTTTATAATTGGAATAAAAACAACATTTATTAGTTCGTGATAAAAATCAATTTCTGTAATTTTGGTAGTTCAGCTTTCGCCATTTGCACAATCCTTTTTCCTTGTATACTAAATAGGTAAAGGCGTCCTATATTTATTTTTAAACAGCAGAAAGCGGTTTTTATCCCAGATACTGATTGTAAGCCCGTACCGGTTCTTTTTTTGAATCGTTGTCTAAAGAGTGTTATAGACTCAGATATTATACGTTTAAAATCTTTTTTAGGGTATCATTAACAAAACACTAAAAAAAACGTACATTTTATTGAATATATTTTTCGGATATGTCGTGAAAGATATTTAAAAAAATAATCTTAGCGAAAATATATACGAATTTAATTTCGCAGTTGGAATCGATACAAAACAAATTCAAGCAACATAAACACCAACGAAGCAACAATGTGGCGCATCAAAAAAAAAAAGTTTATTCGTTGGCTCATCAATATGTGAGCCCAAGCAATCGGTCGTGTACATATACATATTTGTACTTTTATGGCACACATACACACAATAAAAAAAATTTGCATTTAGCTGTTTACCGGCATTTTCCGTTTTTAGAGAGTAAACTTAACCAAGGAGCGCGAAATAATCATGCCGGTCGGAAAGCTTTCCGTTGGGTTCAGGTTGTTTGGCACGCACTCACGCGCCAATCTCTTTGCCATACTGTCGGCATCATTTCAACGAATGTTGTGGCGGCGGCTCCAACAACAAACATTCAATTGGCAAAGTGAATAGAGCTAATGCAATGTTAAGGGCAAATACAAAAGCACAGCACAATTTTGCCGCCAACACATCTGCTCACAAAATGCGCTGCTCCACACAGCTCCACTGTGCTTTCATACACTTTTTAGGTTTCGCGATTGCTGTATTTCGCTCAGTTGCGATTTAACATTCGGTTTGTTAGGGTGTACGAACGACGAATGAACATCTTAAGTACAACAAAAAAATTGCAATAAACAAATGTGGCCAAAGAACTTCGCTGGTTCTTAGTCAGTCGATTAGACAGTGTTTGGCTGAGCAGACGAATAACGAGCCGCCAACAAGAAAGTTGTGCGTCGTTTCAAAACAAATTAAGTTGAAGTTCGAATTTTAAAATATTTAAAATTTTACCGAAGCAAAACAAGATGCTTAAAAAATTTTGTGAATTTATGAATTCATATTTAAGTGAATTTGGTTTGTGAACAGTGAGCTCAGTGCTAAATTTAAGAGTTATTAGCTGTTGAGTTCTAGTTTCTGGAAGTGTAAAGTGTAAACAAATTTGTAACTCATCTAAATTAGTAACTGTTGCGTCATTTTGATTCGAATCTTTGAATGCGGGTTGGGAATTGAACTACGAAAAGGTGAGAAATAAACAACATATAAATTAAGTTATGTAAATTAATTTTATTTCACATTTACTTATGAAAACTCTAAACATGTTGTTCTTAAACTAAATTTTTAGCCAAAATTGCACAAAATCACCTGAGTTAAAAGTTTCAAAGTTTGTACAAACCTTATTAAAACTCTAAAAGATTTCAATAACACACACACTTTTTTAAACCGTAAAATTCTTGAACAATTTTGCTTATGCGGTTTTATCGGTTATTAAATGCAATATCAATAATGAGGCAAGTCGGAACTGGTCAAAAGTTGCCGTTGTATTTTTTTTTAAATTTAATTTAATTTAATTTTTTAATTGTATGCAATTCAATTATATTCTGTATCAGAGCTATAAGGTCGACAAATAGAAGAACATTTTGATAATTATTTCAAGTATTATTTTCAATTCACTTATTTCATTCTTCAACTAAAAACATTAGAACCCAAGCTGCAAACTTTGTACGGATTTTAAAAAACTTGAAAAACAACAATTTTACGAAAAGTAGAAATAAAAAAAATAAATTTTTTTTCTGATAATTTGTATATTTACTTGAAATCTTCCGCAATTTCTACTTTTCCAGTAAGAAAATTGTCAAAAATTAGCGATAAGCTGATTTTTTGGTACTTTTAAACTTAATATTGTATGCTTTAAAAACTTTACAATTTTTTGGGAATAATATTTAATTTTGGTTTTTTTTAATATTTTCAAAGTTAAAAACTGGGATTTATATGGTTTTTAATAGGGCTTTTTAATTTTATTCTAATTGAGTATGAAATTGATATTGAAACGAATTGCTAAATTTTGTCTAAATATGTATGTACGTAGACCTTGTATTTTAAAAAAACACAGTGAACAATATCGAAATATTTTTAAAAATAAATGATCGTGACACCTAAGGCCTGAGTAGCTAGATTTGTTATGGTAGATGTTTATATTTTACGCAATTCTATAAATAAATAAAAATAAATATAAATGGTGATAACACAACGCATGAATATCAGTACTTCAGAAAAAATAATTTTTTCCTTATCAGATCGAATTCCCTCCTGCTGTGGCTATATACGTGTGGAAAGCCATCGGCATTTGCGGCAGAGGACAGGAGTAGAGAGGTAGTGATAATCTGCTTTTGTTCAGAGTCGGAGGAGGATGTGTGTCGGAAAGCAGCTCGTTCGCGATCAAACCCCAAAGCAGAGGCATGAAAGTAAACACCAGTAGGTGAAACGCAGGCTAGATAATCCCTCTTGTTTAGCTGGTTCAATTCCAACCGCCGGTGCATCTAATAATGAGTCCACATCTATGGAAGGGTTCCAGCTACTTAGAAATTAATCAGAGCTCTTTTTGGGGCCATATTTTTAATATTTTATCACAAATAAGTAATCAAATACTAAATAACAGCCCTTTAGTGAACTATATACATAGTTAGGCGGCGTTAACATCCGAAATAACTGTTATTGTTTCCACTCATTTCAATGTGACAGTTTTGCTGTCAGGACTTGGTGATTGCGAGGTTGGACCAAAAATGGTTGGAAAGGATTTATTTTCGCTTCCACTTATTTTGTTCTTTCATTCTTTTAGCCATGGCATTTCCTTTGTACAAGTATAAAAAAACGTTTTTTCCTAAAATATTGTCTTTGAAGTCTATTAAAATCTTCTAAATTGCCGACTTCATATCGGTGTAAGTATCAAAATGAATATTTCAGTAACAAAAAAATATGCCGCTTACATTGTTCGTTTTTATGCATTATTTCTGCAGAAACGCCTACATTAGAAGAAATCCTGAATAAAAAGTTCAAATTTACAAAAAATATGAATAAACCTTGAAAATAAAATAAGACTCATTCAATATAAAAAATATAAAAGGCATGCAATGAATGTCATTGCTCACCACTGCTTGCCTAAAAGTGAAATGAAAACAATAAATTCTTGCCAGAGGAGCGAAACAAAAATGCAAAAGCAGCAAAAAATGCTAATATAAAACACATGACAGCGGTAGATCGTACAAAAAACCAAAAATAACTGATACTCGTAGTAAAATAAATAATAATAATAATAAAACCAAAGAAAAAAATCAAATTAAAAAAAGGTATGGCTTTACGTGCCTTCTTAAAAAATAAATTAGAAGCATGAAATGAAATAGAAATAAAACAAAAACCATGAAATGGTAGCAACGATGAACAACAAAAGCGGAACAATATTGCTGTGTGCCTTGAGCAACAGGAGCAACAGAGGCGATGTGTCTGTTTGCGTGTTGGCTGCTTTAAAAAGCTGACGTCGCAAAAAAAGGAAAAAAAAACCGAGAGAAAAGGTGAAGATGAAAAGACAATCCCGGAGTATGAAGATACATACATTATACATATGTACATATTTACGAGTATGATACATACATACATATGTATGTACATAAGTATGTACTTAGATGCATTCAAGCGGCAGCAACAACAGTTGAAGTGACTGTTGCCATTGCATTGTATATTCGTGAGTTTTGTGTTTGCTGTTCCTTCGCCAATTTAACTGTGAATTTTATTTTTGGCAACTGGCAAGAATCTGACACATCACTCGACATTGCAGCCGCAGCGCATTTGGCGTTGATGATGAGATTGTTGGTGCTATCCAACATTGCTACACTGGTTTACTTCGAATGTGGAGGCAGCTATCTATTGCCTTGCACATCTTTTTTTTCAAATTTAAAGACCCTTTGCTCTGTTGCCTTTCTTTAGGAATATATATACATACATACATATATGTACATTGGAGTATTTGTGTCAGTATTTGAATGCTATTGTTTTTGTTCACAAATAATTTGAATCGGCTTATGTGCTTAGTCGAAATTTAAAATGAGTAGCCTTTGAGAATACTTCAACGTTTTAACAAAATCGTGAATTGTACGAATACCTTGCTACATCTTATTCTTGATATTCCGTGCTCGCTGCTGTAAAGTATGCAGTCCAATGATGATTTTCCCGGCAAATGACAGCGGCCAAAGGTTTCGAAAGTGTGACAAACTATTTATAGCTTTGTTCAGCTTTACGTCCCGTCCCGTAAGGTCTGCAAGTTCATTCAATTTAAGAAAATTTAAAGGAATAAAAACGAAAGTGCGTATTCCTCTTATGCAATTTTTATTGGATCGCAGTTAGTGAACTAGATTATATTGGTCACCAAGACAAGATTCCTACGAATCTTTTTTTTGTCAAGGTCTTGTGATCATATCTCGTATTCTATACTCAACTGATACGGATTTTCGGAAGCTTTGCTAGACATAGTCAGTTGCTATTTCAAAAATAAATATAAATATTTAAAAAAATTTATGAAGATATCCTAAAAAGTCTGAACATTGAGTTATTTGTACGGAAGCTTTGGTAGTTCTCATACTGCGACTTTTTCGGGTATTCAAGTATGATGAAAGTGCTGAGCGGTAAATTCATTGCGTCCCAAGTAGCAGGATGAATTGAATTATTCGCAAATTTTTTCAGAAAATTTGTTCAGAAAATAATAAACTTGATAATACGAAAAACTCTAAAATAAAAATAAATTTGCTTAGTCTCCTGAAAACCCCTCGAAATATTTTAAAATGCTCCATAGCTATAATGAAACATTTTGAGCATGAATACTTTGCCAAAAATAAACCATATAATAAAATAATTACACATTTTATTGAGCTCGAGGCCAGTTTGTAGAAGATTTTAATTGGAAAAAACAGCAACAGTTTTTTAATGGTAGAAGTTATAGCCGCTTTTCGGAGATCACCACATTAGACTTCTTTTTATTTAATTATATTTATTCTTTATCACCACTTTCCAAGGCTTTGAACCAATAACCTCGGGTTGCAGAGCCCACACGCTACATGCTGTGTCACGCTTGCCGAGTGGGCTGTTGTATTAATTCCATCTTCCTTAGCCTCGAGCTCAACAAAACTGTGAATTGTTTATTATTTTAAGGCATATAAAAATCCTAAACAAATTGTACTAAAATGTACATACTTAGCTACAAAACTGCATATTTAAATATTCTAATATTGATTTTTTCTTCCTTATAATTTTGCCAAAAACTAATCGGCCTCAAAGCTCATAAACAATTAAAAAAATTGTTTAACAAAATTTTGATGAAAATTTGTTGAAGGTATGAAATACGGATTTATATGATTTTCATAAGAGAATAAACAGTATTTTAATTGACAAAAAAAAATGTATCCTAACAAGCTCGAGGGCTAGTATTGAACAAAATTTTAATAAATAGTTTAAATAAATATTAATTGCCATATTTCGACCTCAGTTTCTGAGATCGTTCTTAGTAAGAATTAAGTATTAAGGGAATAAAAAAAATTGATTTATATAAAAAAATTAAAAAACAACAATAATAAAAAATAAAAAAAAAACCAAAGTATAAAAAAAAAATCAAATGAAACGAAAACAAAAAAGTAAGTAAAACAAATTAAATCAATTATTTTAATTAAAAACTGATATAAAATATAATAAGTGAGCTAAAACTAAAAAAAAATTAAGCAAAATAATAAAAAATAATAAAAATAAATTACAATTATTAATAATTGTAGAAAGTTAAGTTAAGTATAATAAAATAAAACAATAGACAAATTAATTAAACTGAATAGAGAAGAAACTGAAATATAAAATAAATCATTTTTATTAAAAACTAAAATAAATGGAAAGTGTAATGAAAACCAAATAAATAATTAAAAATAAAGTTAAATAAAAAAAATTATTTGATCTTATATAAAAGTTAGATGTTTACTTTTCTTAAACAGAAATTCTTAAATTATGCCAATTGCAGCTATGTACTTGAATGCAAACGCATCTGTTCGCCCCTCAGTCATTGAAGAGTGCACTGCAAAAGGGTCAAGTGTGAAGTCAGTTACACATTTGCCACTTGCACTGGTAATCATGACCCTCTCCACAACTGCATTTCCGCAGCAGCAATCATCAATCTGTTTGGCGAGTGTACCTCTTCAGCTTGCTGCAATACGTGAGTTACACACATGCAGACAAATATCAATGTATGTATGTATCTATGTACATCTAAAGTTTTGCGTTTTAAGTGATTTACTATTTCACTCGCTGTTCATTAAAGTGATTGATGATTTTGATTTCGCGCCGGCAGCAGTGACTCCTAAATCATTAACACAAGCACCCAACTTCAATTATTTCACTTTGTTCCTACTGCAGCGGTATAAAGGTATACAATCACGTTTTTTTTTTGTAATAAAACTAGTCAACTTTCGCTTATTTAATGGTTTAGGTCTTAATCATCAAGTGTGCGTTAATACAAATTACCAGCATTTATTTAGTTGGTAACCTTTACTTTTTATAATTAAATATAAAGATATCGTCACAAATCTATTTAACTTCTCGCTTGTTGGCGCTTGATTTGGCGCTTTTCATTAAAAATCAAATTGACAGTGGCAATGACACTGACACGTTCTTGGCAACACAGTGGCTATAAAACGCTGCAATATTATCACCAACAATGAAAAAAAAAAACGTGCAGGCGTCTCTGTAAAGGCATTTATTTATTTGCTTTAATTCATTTTAATTAACTGAAAATAAGTTACATCAAATTCATTGTGTTTTTCCTCCACCTCTTCCTGTTCGCTTTCTTTGTGAGATGCCGCGTAATTAGCGCTTCATTCGCTTAAACTTTTCTCTTGCTGCCCGTGTAAGTATTCATGCGTTCGCCTTTTGTTTGTTTTCGTATTCTGTCTATTTTTTCACTTTTATTCGACTACTTCGGTGTGTTATTGTTGTTGTTTAGTGCCGGTGTGTAATCTAAAAAACATACACACATACAGACGTTTAAGGTCTACAATAATATTATGTTTGCTTTTGTTTTGTTTTCTCGCTGCAATGTTTTTCATTTAAAAATTGTTATCTTTTAAGGCTGCATCTCGAACTGGTAGATTTTGCTAGGGCTCTGTTTTTTCAGTTCATTTCCAAGAATTTTTTTTTTTTTATTTAGAATTATGGCAAGTTCATATCCCTGTCTGCGATTTGGTTGGCCTTAAGTTTTAGAATTATATTCAATTGAAATTTGAAGCAAAAATGTGCTGTTCTTTAAAGGTAAACCAACTGCTGCTATCTGAAATTTAACAAAATATTTTGAAATTCTCAGTTTTGTAAAATGTAGAAATCTCAAAAGTACAACCCTTCAGAGGAAAACACAATGAGATGTACACAGATGAGAGCAAATGTCTTCAAAATCAACAGAAAGTGCAATGAAAATACTTAAAAAATTTTTGTGGGAATATCGTATGTGATAAAGTGTACTCAATAGTCCAGCGTCGAGAGTAGAAGCTTAGGTTAGGTTGGTTTGACAGCAGACGAATTTAGTTCGCAGCGGGATTTTACTGCTTCAAACCAAATCGGCTGAGTGATTTATAAGCAACAATAACAACGAAGATAAAATTCAAATCAAACAGTATCGCAAACTACTTATAACAATGTCAATGCCAATAACAATTATGACGGCGAAAATTATAAAAATCACAGCCCTTTTTAGGTATGTATCGATTATTATGTAAAGCGTTTATATACCCATCTTATAAATGCATCGCATATTGACAATTTTAACAAATTTATTTTTCTTTTATTTCTTCTTCAATATATCTAAATGAAAACGCAGCTCATTCTCTAACAAAAAAAATAAACGCAATTTTTAAACTTTATATAAAATTAATAATGGCAAAAGAAAAATTCATCAAGTTTTCGAACTTAAAAAAAATATATATTTTTTATGGAGTAAGTAGTTTTGTAGACCATAAAATTTAAGTACAGTAATGCGCAGGTTTCAAGTGGCTGCAAGTTGCCATTGATTTACTGAAACTCTTTCGCAATTTCTTCCATATAACGCAAAGTCGCGCTTTTTATGCGCATAGAAGCTTTTGCAAAAGTCTCAGTTAAAAAAAAACAATAAAAAAATCAACGTTTATTTGTAACAACTTGAAACCTGCACTTGATTAGAATTAAAAAAAAATTTTAAAAAGAAATTTGTATCTACTTTGAAGGTTTGGTGAATTTTTTATAAATTGGATTCTTTGCTTGAAAAAAATTGTAATAAAAAAAATTGTAAATGGTCTTTTTGCGATGGGTTAAGTAATAAGAAACAGTTTAATATTAGGAATGGGCGTTGTAAAAAAACGGAATAGCGGAAAAATAAAAATAACAACAGCTCACACAGTGTAAGCTTAGCTAAATGCGTTCAGTTGCCGGCTTAAGTATTTCGCATGTTGTTGTGGGTTCGACTCCCGCAGAAGCCAAGAGGAAAGAAGTCTGATGAAGAAATGTGGTGACTTCCGAGATAGTATCTACTATAACTTCTACCGCTTTGAGTATTGTTGTTTTTACCTTATAATTTTTGCAATAAACCGATCGGCTGTAAGCTCAAAAATATTAATAAAAAAAACTGAATTCGCTATTCAACATTTTTTGAATGATGCATCTTAATCAATTAGTTTTTGAGTTATGAATAAAAGTTTTATATATTTGTGAATATTATTTTTTTTTAAAGATTTCTATCAAAATAATATTCAACAGGTAGGTAGTTGATTTTTATACAATTTTTACACAAACCTAATTTGTTAAATGCATGCACGCGTGCAATTTTATTTATAGTCGCTCTAATAAACTCAAGTGGTTCACTTAATTTGCGTCAAATTTAGCACTAACCAATACCACGTGTTCTTCAAACACAAATCTTAACTGCTACCGGTTATTAGTTCGCATTTAAAGCCACAAAGTTAATCGTCTTTATCAATCAACCGTAAAATATTTGCCAAAAATGCAATAAATTTGAAATTTCAATCGATATGCGCTGATCGACAAACCCCGGTCGGCTCGGTAATTGATCCGACTCTGCTGTGTTGTATAAGTTAAGGCCGGAAAATCGATTTGAATTGTGACTAAATAAAGTATCTCCGCCGGCAAATGCCAATGCATTCTAATCTAAACGACCTTCAATGCGGCTATGCGCCATGCGAACGTTGAGGTAGGTGGGCTCTAGGCGCTTATGTAAGCACGCTTTCGTTCACTTGTCGGGGTATATACATTTTATTTTATATCAGGATGTACAAAATCGTTACTACTCTGGTATGGCGGAGAGTTAATGTGGTTATAGTGGGGAGTCGTTGGGAGTGTAACAAAATGAACCAAAAATTTCACAAAATACATTGAAACGAATAAATAACAAAGTAAAACGAAATAGCCCGCACACCTACAATCTTATCTTTTCGCAGTACTTAATACATATTTGTTTGCGCATTAATGTTCAGACACCTGCCAATGTCGTAATGTTAGCGGCTAAGTGGTACAAGCGAAAAATCGAAACGTTGCTGCCACTGTCGCTCTCTGTTCTAACCTCACTTTTATCTACACATATATGTATGTATGTGTAACCCATTTCGTTTAAAATCAAAAGCTTCAAATAAAGATTTATAATAAAAAGAACATGAGTTAAGAGCAGTAATGCAATCAAAGCGTCACAACGGGATTTAAATTGTTTGCTTTGTGCAAAAATATTTCCAAAAACTGGAGTTAAATTGGCGATCACGAGTTTAAATATCATTCAAGTTTGTAGAAGGAAATCATTCCAAGTTCTGTGATTGCTGTTTTAAATTTCAAATTGTGTTTATGCTAATTTACCACCAATTGATATGCTGTTTTGTATGCAAATAGGTATCTTCATAACGAATACACGTACATACATACAAATATGCAGACGAATACAAATACAAACAAATATAATTGAAATAAGAAAATTAATACGAAAACTGGATCTGAATACGTATGTAAAGGCGATAAATAGGTGATGAGGATAGCGGAAGGTATCAACGAAAATTATCGCATTGTTATCTATTGCAAAAACCGATAATTTTAGCGGCAACATTTTCGATAACACTCTTGATAACTATAACAGTTGTGACGCATAATATTAATAATTGTAATATTGCCTTTAAAGTTAAAGTAACGATTTTAGTAAGAAGTTCGATAAGTATATCGATATCGATACAATTTACGGTAAGATAATCAAAAAAAAATAAAATTAAAATAATTATATGGTCAAACAATAACAAATATTCAATAATAATTTAAAATTTAAAAATTGCCATTAACGAAGTCGATAAACGTTAACATTAACTATACCGGGAAAATTTAGGGTGGTATTATGAGTAGATCGCAATATTTCGATAAATATGACGAAGCGAATGCTAAAAAGCGCCGGTCAAATTTAGCATCATTACTGGAGTATTGTCGCCGTTCTCTTACCTGCATCTGTAAAAATTTTGACTTATTTTTCTGCTCGCTTCGCCAGCATAATAGAGCCCTTAGGTGAACTTTGTGAAATAATTGACAATAACTATGACAGTGTTCACGCCGATTGCAATATCGATAACGACTTCAATAGCGGAATTTAAATAGAAAGTAATACTTTAGTAAATATTAAAAGTACTTTGCTTGGATGTAACGTGCAGTGTTGAATTATAGAAAATAAGATTTTAAAAAATAAGTGTGGCACCGCTTATTTAAAAACAAATTATCAATAAAACAAAAAATCTAAACTACGTAGTCACTTGAAACTTGTTTGTGTTATTAAATTTTATTTGATGTCTTTGACGATTTCGCCGTCAAAGTAAATAACTTTCGGAGCAAAGAAATTATTGAAAAATCTTTTCACACCTTTTTGTAGAGAGTACAATCTTATGAAAAATTGCTGTATTAATATTAAATGCAACAAGTAAGAAGAGCTAAATTCGGGCGAAACCGATTTTTATATACTCGTATCCTCGCGATATATTTTTGTATGGTCGATGCCCATGAATTCATAATATTCCCGTTTCTTTGTTTCAAATCGCTGCTAGTATTAAAAATTACTCAATTTCTTCCAATAAATACTGAAAAACGAACTTTTTTTGCATCTTTCAAAATTTCCGTTATTTGGAAGTTGGGCGTGGTTATGGTCCGATTTCAAAAATTATTGACGGTGATGCTAGTGATATCAAGGACAATATATGTATATAATATAATATAATATATAATTTTGGTGGCAATATGTTCACCAAATATTGTGACGATACCTTACACCGTTATTGAGATACAGACAGTTTTTCATAAGTGGGCGTGGCAATGCACATTTTTCAAAATTACATAAATACCTAATTTCTTAGTTCAAAACCGCTCCAAATACCAAATTTCACTCAATTTGTTTAAATAGATACCGAAAAATTAAGTTTTGCATTTTCTAAAACTTCCGTTATATGGAAGGTGGGCGTGGGTATGATCCGATTTCAAAATTTTTTTACGATATTCATAGCGATGTTAAGGAAAATATGTCCACCAAATTTTGATAATACTGTAATTGAGATACAGAACATTTTTCGTAAGTGGGCGTGGCGACGCTTATTTTTCAAAATTACATAAATATCTATTTTCTTAGTTCAAAACCGCTCCAAATACCAAATTTCACTCAATTTGCTGTAATAATAATAATAACATGTACTAATTTTGGCGCTTTGGGTATGTGAGGTGAAATGTGATTTCGGCGTGGTTCATTTTGAACAATTTGAGTTTTATTGGATTACATTTCTATCCTTAGGGCAAAACCTAGAATCTTAGAAATGTACATGCATATTCAATTATTTTAATTCAAATTGTAGATACTAAAATGGAAAATCTGCAGCTCTTTTAGATGTTTTATGACCAATATTCCAGGGGCGAAAAGTAGTCATATTTTTTACTCAACAAGTTTAAAACTTTAGTTTATTTTAACAATAAAACTTAGTTTTATTAAAAATTTCAATAAAAACATTGTAAATAATTAAAAATAATATAACATTCTGCATAGTTTTGTCCAAGTTGCTTTATGCTTACTCGTATCATATTGCTATAATGACTGCATGGAACTGCTATCAAAATTTTTGAAGTTTTTTTTTTATTACTCTATAAATCATGTTTACATATGTATGTATCTTGTTAATATGAATGCCTACATAAACAGATGCGACTGCTCAAATATTTATATATTTTTATTTCTGTGACATTATTGACGAGCGTACGCATTCTTTTTTTTCCTACATGCTTGCGATAGAGCAACCACCGACTGAGTACAACAAAAAAAAAACCGCCCACAGCATCAAAGTTACTAAACTCGCAGCTAAACCAGTCAACGAGTTTTTCTTGGCCAAGGTTAACAAAGGCAGAATTCCACAAAACAATAAAAAAAATCACAGAAAATACAATGTGACGTCATTCACTCGCAAATACTATGTATATAGCAAAGAAAAATATGTGTAATTACGAAAGTGCAAACAAATATTTTTTGCCGTGATGAAAGCAACCCATTCTTCCCTGTGTGTATGTGTAATAATAAAGAATAATACTTGCAAAGATTTGTTATAATTTAAGTTTGGCGATGTGCGCATTTGGCGGCGCATTTTTAGTCGGCTTCAGTGCGACTCGAACGCATGCTTGTGGTTGATGGCATACTAACACTTCTACAACTTCACTTTGACGGCCAAGCTGTGTTCAAGTTCAAAAATTCTGTGGCCACAAGCGATAATCGCCTAAGTCCTGTGTTAAAGCATAGAACTTAGGCGGTTATCGCTTGTGACCACAGAATTATTTTGGCATTGCACGAAAAAATGAAAATAGTTTTAGAAATGCAGAATATCTTTATAAAAGCAAAGCACTCTTTAAATACGATTAAGAGGCAAGTATTTACATAAATAAGTACAATCTAATGATGTAAAATAAGAGGCAAGTATTTACATATCACAAAAATTACTAAAGATCTAAGCGACGCCATTGCAGCTTACAAATAAAAGGCAGCTGATAAGATAAGCGATTTCGATGGAGAAGCTCTTTCAGAATACATACACGCCAAATATACGGTTATTAAGTATATTTGTATTTCTACAAAGCTTATTGCATACACACATATTTACATATATAGCATATGAACAATATTAGAAAATGCTACTACATACGAGTACCAGTATTGATTAGCATATCAACAAGTCGCGAAGTAACCGATTGAATAGTTTTTAAGTATTTTCATATTTTGTTGTTGAGCTGGCGTCATCATTTGCGATTTGCTTTGAGAGTTCGTGTGAATTAGTTTCGCAAATCCATGTAACTTGATAAGATGTCTTACAAATCTACTACAGTATGTTTCTCAACAATAACGCCTTCATATTTTGACAATTTTTGACAATTAATT
Source organism: Philophylla caesio (assembly GCA_963971545.1). NCBI lineage: Eukaryota > Metazoa > Arthropoda > Insecta > Diptera > Tephritidae > Philophylla > Philophylla caesio. The sequence continues at coordinate 95,332,700 of OZ020608.1, read as the reverse complement.
TTACTGTTTTTCAATTACCATTATTTTTTTTATTCAAATTTAGTTTAATTCCTAACAAAACCAACAAAAACAAAAGTTTTTAAATAAAAAAAAAAATTAAATATTAAAAAAGTTCAATGAAATATCGCCAATATTTCAAACTTAAAACAGTTTAATACTTTTTTTGTGTATGCTGTGTACAAGTGGCACCAAATTACCGTTGATTTTTGAGAATTTATTTTTTTATTTCTATATGAAAAAAGTGCGAGAATGCATTGTATGAAGGATATTACGAAAGAGCGCCTATGAAAAAAGAAATTCAAAAATCAACGGTGTTTAATGGTTACTTGAAATTTGTACTTAATATTTTTAAATAACAAACCAAAAGTTGTTTTGAAAAACGGTGACTTGTTATGGAAGTTTATTTTTAAGTTTTTTTTTACCAAATTTAAAGCTTCGGTTCTAATGATTCTAGTCAGAGTATGCACTCAATTTGAATTGAGTTGTAATAAAATGAATGTGTGGTGAACTTATCGTTAAGAAACAGAGTGTTTACAACAATATTCATATGCTCGCATTATGCTCTTCTTTTTTGGAATGGATTTTGATAGAACTTCTTTTCCATAACAAGTTTGTCAGATGCTGTGCACATTTTTCTCGCGTAATTTGCTGTTGGAATTTTTATGTGCGAGTATTTTGCTTTTTATTTGTTTGACGAATATTTGCAAGTGTGCAAAACTTTGAGCGCAATGTAATTTTTTTACTATATACTTAAAATATTTGTGTTATAAATAAAATTTCGGAGATAGTTTGTAATGCCAAACAAATGCAATGAATGACTGAATTAAATTATTTGGTTATGAAATTGAACACAATTCGATGTTCTAATGGAATAAATACGAAATTTGTAGAGTAAAACTTTTAATTAACTACTAGTTAATTTCGGTTTTTTGTCTGTTTCGATTCAGTGAAATAGTGGCTTAACAATTTCATTTTTTTCGAAAAAATATGCAGTGCTTCAAAGTATTTAATCGCAATTACATACATTTACAATTATGACAATTTGTTGAAATTTTATTTAATATCTAATATTTTTCAATTAAAGTGCAGTTCAATTTTAACAAAAAAACTAATTCTTTAGATTTTTGTTAAATGAAACTCATCGCTGCGTATATTTTATTTAAAATATATACATACATACATATACGTTAATACAAAATTTAATTTAAAAATATTTTGAAAACTGAAGTATTAGCTTGTTGGGAGCTTTCAGGAAAAAACATTTGTTTTTTATTTTTTTTATCTTTGACCATCGCTTATTGCAAAAATTTCTATGAAACGTGTACAATTTGTGGTAATATTCTAAAATTGAATTTAATAAAGAGTGAATCGGTGGCTCATATAATAAAATCGGATGAAAATACGAACTTAAATTTATATGATTTATATGGTCTTTGTGTAGTGCGCGTAATGCATTTTTTATTTCTTACTCAAAATTGGTAAACATTTTTAGTTTTAAAAACTAATCTATTTCCCGGGTGTATTTTCACCATCGCATCGTGTAATTAATTGAACTCTCGATTTATAATATCCTGTCCAATACTCAAAGTATCTACTAGAGTTTCAAAGAAAGCGAATAATGTGACGTATGCAAATGTAAATGTAAAAACATAAAATGTAAATACTTCATATGACATATGTACGTACATACATACATATATAGTTGATGACGTCAAGCAATGCCGTCTACTCCACAGGAAATACTACGAACAAGACTCAAGCATTTGTGTTATTGGCCAGATGATTCAAAAGCTAGTGAGATCATTGTCCAATTCAATAAATTTACGGCGCTACCAAGTAAAATAAACAAATGCATCGATGACGTTTATGACTTACAAGTAGCACATACATATTTGCAAGTACTATTAATTAGAAATTCATTAAAAAAATGTTTACAACGACCATTGAGTCAGACAATCAACAAAATAGCAACAATAATTCAATGACATCATTTAACAATATTTTCTGTTTCTAATTAATGACTGTTGTTTCTCGTTAATGCTATGCTTTTACATTGAGATAATGCCAACACATACAGACACATAGACAAACATGCATATGCATATATAAATTTAAATAAACACTTGTACATGTAAGTAGTGTCACAAGTTAAATCATACACACTTACAATTAGATCAGACAATTTATCTTGGGATTCGTTGAAAAAAAAAAAAAACTGAAAACGAAGCAGCAGCAAAATCAATTTCAAGTAGTCTGGAAAACTTCAATTTCAATAACTGACATTTTTATTATCATAGTTGTTATCCAAACATAAAAATATGGCATTTTATGAAAATATTTGCATATTTGAAAAACTTTAATGTTCCCACACACCTTGAGGCACCTACATACATATATATATGTACATATGTACGTATGTTCATATGGCAGCCCATATAGACACCCATTCTGTTATTCAAAGTTTTTAATACATATTTTGATACAAACGTACAAGTACATGCAGGCATACTTATGTACATACAAATGTGCACACATATAAGTACATATACATAAGTATGTTTGAGAAAAAATATAAATTTGTTTATGATGAAATTTATTTAGTGCACTTAATTACTTTGCTTTATGGATCCACCCTCTTTATGAGCCTCTACACGCCCTGTAATTTTGTTGTAACACAAGTTCACACACACACACACATATATATATATATGTAAGTACATACAAAAGTGTTTGTTAAAGAATTTTAAGTGCATGCGCTCCCATTCAAGGCCAATTCCAAAATGTCTAATCACACGCTAATTTTTAGCTATTAACATGCTTGCCCATTTCGTTGTACAAACTTAAGAAATTTTTAATATGAAACCCAAAATATCTCATCTCTTACGACCACATGCTAGAGGTTAATTTGCGTCGCGTTAATGACATTGAAGTATATATAAAGTGTCTATTCTCGTTCTCGCCCAACAGATCGTTTGCGCAGTTGTCCTAAATTTGTGTGGCAAACAAAATTCAGGAGTGTTTGTACTGAAACATGTGAAGTTGTCATTTATTTCAATTTAAATAAAGGTATTTTTAATTGAGTTTAAGGAAGCCTGCTTTGTTAGCTACTTTGTTTTGCACAAATACATAACGTTTAACAATTATAGCACAACCGCATATTGATACATTTGTACATTATATTTTCGTTCTAATTAATTAAAATAATTTTTCTTTTAAAATGCAGTTCATTCTCTAAGAAACGCAATTTTAACCAAATATTTAAAATTTATACCTACAACATTTCGTCAAAATTTGGAAATAAAAATTATTAGAATTTGCTTGAGTATAAAGATTTTTAGCTCGTGTAATTTTGTTTTAAGAAACGCTACAAATTACTGTTGATTTTTGACATGTTTTATTTAGGATATTGGACTTTCAATTTAATGTTATGAAAATTTATTTTAGATCGTCGCCCAGGATTGTATTTATTGAAACTTAATTTAACATCAAATTTTCTAAACATTGATTTTTGACACATTTTTTATTGACACTCTGCTTTCAAATTATTATCTTACAGTTCGGTATAGTCATGCCTTAAGGTTTTCTTGACTCAAGAACGAGCTGCGGGAGCGTTTAGTACATCATTCGTCTAAAACCAGCGTTTACACTTCTTCTCAAACTTATGTTAAAATCATTTAAATATTTTATTTCAAACGCTGGTAGGTAAAATACAAATAATATGCAATAAATAAATGTTACTCAAACTATGTATCAGTGAATTGAAATGAAAGGTTGACGCCAAATTACTAAATATTTGAACACGAGTTGATTGAGTTAAAGTATGGTTTTTCATATTCCATATTCTATAACATATTTCTTACTCCACAATAAAAAAATCAAAAAAAGAACATTATATGTTCCAACTATCTATAGCAAAATAAAGGCTTACAACTTAAAATGAATTTAAGAACGACTCACACATTTTTCATTAATAAAATATTTAAATTTTCTCTTAACTCGCTACCGTTTGCAGAACTCTTTCTCATCACCCGTCACATAAAAATGTTAACCAAAATAAATTGTTAACTCAACCGCCCGATAAACGTAGCTAAGCTAAACGCACCCATTTCCCGCCTTACTTGTTCTAACGACCACAGAGCACAATAGGAGTAAAAGCGATACCTTCAGCTTCATCACGTACAGGGCCTTATCCTTTACATGCGGTAGGCGCTTCCCTCACATAATATTCCCGCTGTAATTTCATATAAATTTTTAATTTTCAATTTCACTAGAAAATATTTCGGGCATTGAAAGTATGTATATACACATACATATATACATAGATGCTTGAAACATTCGCACAAAAGAACAGCGTTTGGCTTATTTGCTATTTTCGCCAATGTTAAACAAATTTGCGTAGGAAACAGCGTTAGGTCTCCTGACGTGAGCGTAATAATTAAAAAAAAAAGTACGAGAAAAATCCAGTATTCCTATTTTTTTATACATAGGTAGGTAGGTATCTACATACACATATGTTTGGATACATGCGAACGTAAATCAAAGGAATAAAGGTGTGTGCATCAAATTTTCATTTAGCAAGGCGTATGAGTAACAAATTTCCTCTGCTACCAGCTTTCGTTCTCATCGTGCAATATGAATGTACTGTTTAATTAATTTCGATCGCTTCAAATGTTATTTGGCATTACAATGTATAATAAAATAAATTACGAATATAATATTATTAAAAATAGACTGGAGTAAAATTATTTACATATGTATGTACATATATATAGTAATATCAAAATATACTACTATACAAGTAAAACAAAAATAATTAAATAAATGAATGTCAAATAAAGGGAAGTAAAGAAAAATAGCATCAAGAAATAATTAAAAAAAAAAAATAATTTTAAAAATCAATAGTTATAGGATCAATAGAATAGGAATAAAATAGTTTAACATAAAAATATAAAATGTGTTTATCAAAAACTTGGATAAGTCAGAATGAATTATATAACGAAATAGAAAACTAAAAAAACACAAAAAGTAAAAAAAGAAAGTAAAAAAAATTTAACAAAAAATTAAAAAACATAAAACAATTTACAATTTTTATATGAAACTAAACTACAATAAAAAATTAAATATAATAAAAAACAACGTAAAGTGAAATATAAAAACTTAATCCACAAAAAAATGCGCAAAGGAAAAATTAAACATATGTGCTACAAAAGATCTATAGATCTTAGTGCACTAATAATTTAAATTGAAATAAACAACAATTAGATAAACAACAAAGTAATGTTAATTAAAATAAAATAAGAAAAAATAGATTAAATAAAGAGCAAACAAAAAATTCAATTTGCTTAAGAAATTTGCAAAAAAATAGGAAAAGAATAATATAATGAAACAAAATAAAGTAAATAAGTGTATATACAAATTTGCATTAATATACAAAAATAATATTTAATAAATAAATTATATATTATTATAAATAAAACAACTTGCAAGAAAATAAATGAATAAAATTTCTTAACACAAAATATAATAAAGTAAAGTTAAATCAAATAAACTAAGTTGAAATAAACTTAAGTAAATATAATTCAATACAATAAATAAAGCAAAACAAAAACGAAGAGGTAGTATTAAAGCGAGTTAAGTAAAATTAAAAGTAATAAAAAATAACGTAAAATAAAAAAAAAACAAATTTTAAATGAAATAAAAAATTTCTTAGCTTCAAAGTTTTTAAAAATGTGCAGTGAATGACTTTTTAATACCAAAAATTATTTACAAAGGCTGTATAAATTAACGAAAAGACCATAAATAATTATTTATATACTTAAGGAAATAAAAAGAAATATTGGCAAGTGCTTTCGCAAATATTTCAGGTTTACAAAAATTTATTAAGGACTTCAAATACTCTCTATAACGACCACTTAATAGTAAATATAGTTACTAGAGACTGTCCGTTTCACGGCCGGCATGCGCAATATTTTAAAATAATATTGGTGGTTCGAGCAAAAACATACTTCTCTAATAATAAATATTATCAATTAGTGTGCAGGTTGATTACGCCATCGTAGGCAAATCTTTGTCTTATAGTGAGCATGTGAGCATAGATAACTAAAAACATTGTATGAACGTACATATAAACATCTCTACATATGTACCTACATAGAGCACTCAACGAGGCTCGACACTTAAGTTGCCGGCAATTATTAATTCCACTTAATCGCCTTTTGGGGTTGCTTGTTCCATGTACATTTATTACCTATTTGTTAACATATTTATGAGTGTCTGTACTAGAATAAACAAATTCATAAATAAACGTTTGTCTGTTTGTGCTTAAATTTGCTAGAAGGAAGATCATGGTATACATATGCATGTGTGTAATAAGTATGTACATACAAGCGAATTGGCATACCAACCGATAGCCGGTTGGCGGCAGAGCAAAACAAAACTACTAATGCACAAGATTATGTAATATGTTTTTGAATATCTGTGTTATTTACTAGTCAACATAAGAAAGGAAAAAGTTTTTTTTTTTTACCACAATTAAATGAAAATAATAATAATAACTTGGCGCTTAAGCGCTGCAAGCCTGAAAAGTCGCAAACGCCTTGTTTTGGAGTTATGGCTGTACACAATATAGCTCAGTGTTTAGATGAGCTTTTGCTAACATTTTTGTGCGTGCCTTTATATTCTACCACAAATGAAGGGACCTAAAGTTTCGTGCCAATTCCGCAGGCAGATTTATTTTATGAGAAACTAATTCATGCCAGAAATACGTTCGGGAGTTTTTCATTGCCTACCGAGGGGTGACAGTTCCTGAATCTTTTTATGCAACTTAAGATGCCAGTTCATTTGAATAAAAAAAATTGCAGTCCAATATTCGTCAAAAATTACCAATCTTGTACTTTTGGATAGGAAAAAAAAATAAGTCAGAAAATTTCAAATGACCTTTTTAGATAATTTTATTTCACGCGAAAGTGTAAAACCAACGTTAACTATTTCATGGTGTTAAAAATTTAAATAGCTAAAAACAATTGTAAAAGCCATTTTGAGGCAATTAAAAATTGGGTTATTTTGAGGAAAAGTTAACAATTTTATTAATATTTGTTAGAGAATGAATTCTATTTCAATTGAAAAAAAAAATAGAAACAAATAATTACTTGAAATTTATCAATTGGCCTGTTTGCTTTTATCGAAAGTATTTTTCCATTTTTAATCATTTCCTAAACTACATTATACTAATTGTCATTAGATGTTGAGGTAGTTATTTCCAACGATACAAATCATATATTAACTTTATTATTAGTAAAAATTCCACTACACTGCTATTTGGCGGGAAATATTTTTGCAAAGCTATTCGGTACACAAAAACCTTCTTCGTCTTCTTTTAACGATTTCTTCGGATTTAAGTTTTTAAGTCTTTTCGAAAGATTGTTATAGTATAAAAATTGTTTGCGTCCTCTCTTAAGTCTAAGTATTTTTTATATAGAAATGTTTAAAAAATTAGGAAAATCGAACCATAAATAAATAAAATTATAATTAATAACTCGATTGCAGCACTACCTGGTGGTTCTATTATGAGCAAAAGTGGTTCTCCTATCGCACCCAATACATATGTCGCTCGGATCTGAGGCTAATGGATTCATAATTAAGACTTTAATTCATATTATGGCGGCTCTTTTTGCAATAACATTTAATACATTTCTCAAATATGAGCCAAATTTGACCATAAATGTATACAGCGATCTTTAGTAATAAATCGATTGCAGCACCACCTGGCGAGTCCAATTGTCAATCTACACACACAATTTATCAATGTCAGTGCAGCCACTAACACAAGTACAAAATAATTATTTATGTATAAACATATGAATGTATTTATTTTTTTGCAAGGGTAGATGAGATTTCCAAAAAAGAAGCAACATTCTGCCGTTCATCCTCAATTATATACATACATATGTATACCAGAAGTCACTCGTCGTATTACACGCCAACCAACAAATTCTTTGAATTCCTCAACAAGGGCTTGCCTTACCAAGATTATGTTAATGTTTCGTGAGTCTTCAAAATTTCAAATTTGTTGCCATTCCTTTCGGCTTTGTTTCATATTTCACACAATACTTTTTCGCTTTTGTCAACTCCAAGTCCAAGTTATGCAATTATTAGCGAGGGCTAAAGTTCAAAATACTTTTGTGCAGTTGACAATTTTTGTTTTCGTTTTGTACATTATTTTTAGCAGCTTGTATTTTTAAGCAGATTGTTTGCTTACTCGAAGCAAGTCGCACCCTCTTGAAAGTGTATACATGCATACATACATACACATGTGAGTGTAATTTTGCCAATTTGCCTCTGGTGGTTTCCTTTCCTTGAAGTACATAGTCGAAAGATTTTTAAAATGTATTTTTTGCACAACATTTTTGCATGTTTATATATCGAATTTCTGGTGTCGAATAACGAACAAAGTTCAAATGTACGCCACTCAAAATTACCAGCCACTGAAGCAGGAGCAGCATACTACTTTGTTGGCATAAAAAATTCATTCATTTAAAGTGAATTTATGTATGTATGTAAGTAAGTAAGTTTGGAAATGGAAAACGTGTGCGGGTAGCGGTTGCAGGTTGCGGGTGTTCTGCAAGTCACTTTAGACTTTAGCTGACTTTGAAATCTAAGTTTCCCATTTCGCTGACGTGTCATTTTTGGAATTTTTCGTCATTCTACTCATAAGCAAAAAAGAAAAAGGGTGTGAAACAAGTCAATGGCACCAAATTCACAAGCTACATTTAGCACTAGTGCAAGCAACTGTAAGTCGTTCATGTAAATATTGAATAGTGTGAAGTCAGCAAATGACGCGCGGCGTTGGTTGGTAAGCAGATTGCTCCGTCCCATTTTTGTGATGGGATTATAAACAAAGAAAATGGCGAAGAAAAGAAGTTGCAGAATGGAGCAACAGTGAACTAAGACGCCTTTGCATTGCACAAGTCGTTCTAAGTTTCTTTGATTGCTTTTGATATTTCTTACATTTTTTTATATTTGTTTTTGTAAGAACGTAGAAATTGATTTTTCGGGTTTAATAAAAGTAAAAAAAAAAAAAAATTTAAGGCATTCACCAAACACAAAGGAGAAATAAAAAAAAGAAATAAATTCAAGTACTTGAGACGTGTAAATCTGGGCTCAAAGTTCTATGTTAATAATCTACTTTGTCATCACACAACTGTCAAATATGTTTCACCACACAGTTTTAAATTGAATTTTTATAAATATTTAATTGTAATTCCAATTTAACTATAGTGTTTAAAATCGTGCAACTATAAAAACTTTATCTGCTTCGTTGAAATGTTTAAACTCGTTTCTGAGGCAAGTCGCGCGATCAACCAAGAAAAGCGGGTTGCTTATTTTATATAATATTTTGAAATATATTTTCGTAATACGGCGTTGATCAAAGACATCATCTGAGTATTCTCGAAATTATTTTTAGTTTTTCTTAAACCAGCAATGAACCCTTGCTTCAAGCCTTAAGACAAGATCCAGGTCGTTACGGATGCCCATGTCGATTATAGTTTTTTATAAAAAAATATTCGGTTGAAACGAAATTATGGCGTCACAAATTATGCAGCATTTGTTGAATCTGCTTGTTTATATCTGTCTTCGCGCCACCCAGCAGTTAAATTTTCGGATTTTTACTTCATTTTTAGAGTTAATATTTCCTACATACATATCAATAAGTGCGTGTGTATTTTCCGAGTTTTTTTTTTACCAATTTGCATCCTAAATATTGATTTTTCATACTTACATTTATCCACACTATTTGCGGTATATTTTATCTCTAGACTAATCTTCTAGTGTCTGGTGTATTGTAAACTGAAAGCACAAAACATATGTCGCACTGCTAATAAGTAGTATTCGATAGTTGTCAATAAAAGTAAATAAAGTAAGAAATTAAATGAAAAAAAACAAGCCTTTTTTCAATCAGAATCATTCGCCGGCCTAGTAACACGTGGCACCGTAATCAAATTTACGTTAGCTTGTCAATCAACACTAGCAGGCATTTGCGAATCCGTCTGGCCCATGTTGTTAATGCAGTCAATCAGGCACCTTATCTTATCAGTTGAACTGCTGACTATGAAAAAACTATGTCAAAGAAAAAAAAAATATAAAATTTTTTTTACACATATTTGCAAACTGTTTTTTTTTTTGTAATATCTGTTCAATACTTCAAATTCGTGATTTATTGTAGATAAATATTCGTATTGTTATTCCCTTAAAAACTGACTGCGATAAAGCGTGTGACAATTAAATAACTGGCCGGTGTGTTGAGGCGATTTTTGTATTCAATGCTTACCAAGAATTGTTAAAATTTACCAATTCTGAGAATGTTTCGATAGATACTCGTACAGATATTTTTAGTTGTATCAATTTCTTCCTAATAACATCTAAAACATTTTTTCGGTCTTTTACCAGTATGGCGTTTAATAGTTATTAGAGGCAAGCTGAACTAAAGTTACGCAAAACTCATTTGAATTTCAAGTAATCAATTTGAGCTCCTTCGGCTTACAAAACTAAAAAATAGGCCATCTAACGAGTGAGAGCTCTTCTTACCTTGTTCTACTAATGGATTTATGTATGAATTTAAACATATTCATGAATCTCGCATAGCCGAATGAGATAAATGATTATTCTAATTTCAGAACTGCGCATAATAGAATTAATTAAAAAATTTCGAAATAACTAGTGCAGACGAATTCCACCTATTAATTCAAATTCATAAAGATACAAACTGAGGTGGAAAGTAAAGCTTTCAGGATAAAACATTTTTGAGTGACTTGCTGGTTAATGTTTGGAAAGTCATTTTAGTTTTTTACATAGCCACATAGCAATTGGCAATATCTCGATGCAATATTTTTAGAAAAAGAAATAACTCGCTGACCATTTCTTCCTCAGTTGTGTAAATATAAGTATTTAAAAGATGTAAATATAAATTTTAATTAAGTTTAATCTGTATTGTAGATAATAATGATCAATAAATATTAGTTAATTCATCACAAATTATTCGACTCCAGCGCCACCGAGTGGATATTTTATTTTAGGAAATGTGTATATAATTTTTTTGTTTAGACTTCGAGTCAACGTGCGTGGTAACGTGGGCTCGACTACCGCGGAAGCCTTGAAGAAAGAAGTTTCATGAGCAGATGTGGTGATCTCCGAATAATACCTACTATCACTTCTACCGCTTTGGTTTGTTTTTATATTTCTTTGTAATTTTTCACAAAAACCAATCGGCCAAAGATTTCATAAGCAATTAAAAATTAAACAAAAAATTAAAAAAATATATATTTTTGTATAATAATATTATAATATGTTTTATAATATACGAGTACATATGTGTATACATATGTATAAGCCTAAGTGAATAGAAAACAAAAATATATAAATATTACTCATACTTTTTCAAAATATTACCTAATCATTTTTAAAGACGCCATGCTGAATGAAATTCTTGTTTGATAAAAGTACTCAATACTTTTAAACAACAATCAAAATAAAACTTATGTATATTTGTTTACAGATTGAAGAAATATGCTGAAATAAATGCTCGAATAGCGCTTAGTTTAGTAAAAATAGTTTGCTTGCTGGAAGCAAAAATATTTTTGATTTCGTAGCCAAAACTGTGTAACGCAATTTATGACAAAATTGCGAACTTCCATTGATGGTGCGAAGGTTGAGATTTTTGTAAAACCACACGAAATTCGAAGTATTTCGAAAAACCTCAGTTTTTTTTGATTCAGCTTGTGGCAAGCCCACACGAATTTTGAAGGTTTTTGCGCTTGATTTTTGACAATCTTTATTCTAGCATTCCGCAATTTCTTTTGCATACGAAACACACGAGTTTACATTTTAGGAAGAAAATGCAGAAAAGTGTCAGTAAAAACATTATCGAAAACCAACGGTATTACTTAGCCACAAGAAATTTTAACATATTCCTACTAAAATTTAATGGACCAGAAAACTGCATAATCGAAAAATCTTAAAATTTGTATTTCGGACTTCGAAATTTTTATGAATTTTGTTTAACTAATACAAACTTTGTTTAAAGTTTGAAAATTGGATTTGTGTTGTTTGTGTTTTAAAGATTATTTATTGAAAAAATAAATAGTACAAACTTGTCAAATGTCATACAATTTTGGAAAGAAGTCATCCTTTGCCAAATTTGACAGATTTACATGTAAGTTCATAAGTAAGTGCTAATTACGGCTGCCAACCACAAAGTAATACATTTTTTGCATAAATGAAAGAAAATAATTAAACGTACGTTCATACATACATACATAGTTACGTATGTACATACATATGTAGGTACGAGTATGTATAAGAATATAATTTGCCAAGAGATACCGCAAATATTTTAGCCACATCCACAATCAATGTTATATTCTTTAAATAGTCTGCTAATCAGTAATTAGTTAGCTTATTTCAGTTTGTTAAATCTCTTAAGTATACATTTGGAGCCTCTTAGAGAAGCACTAACAAAATACAAAAAAAAATCATAAATGTTTATTATTCGCATTTAAATTTGCTAATAATTTGTTATAAACAAATTTTTTGCCACAAGCGCAAATTTACTAGTTAACCGCAGAGCCGACAATGCCGACTAAGCCGACAAAGCAAATGAAGCAGACGGAAAGTGCGAACAGCAAAAACTTTAGCAATCAATAAAATTGCTTAGCACGTAGTTACTTAAGAAAATGATCGATTCTCTTAACATTGAATGAACATATTTTTTGCAAAAACGTGCTGAAAATAAGCACTATTAATGTTCGGATGTATGTATGCTTTTACATACTATAAATGTATACAAATTAGTGTGAATTTCTTGCAAAAAACAAAAAGGGCGAAACACGATTAGCCAAAACTGACTTTTTTGGCTTGTCTTGCTGTGAGAGGTGATTGATCTTTTGCTTTTCATTATTGTTGTTTCATGTTAAAAAAAGTGGATTGCTATCGTTATTATGTTGACGAAAGGAAAATAAAGCAAAAGCAACCAAGCAATAAATATCAATAAAAAATATATCAAAAATGATAGATTATAAATTTACGACTGAACTAGGTCATTAGCTAATGGATTTGAGAAGGGAGTAAAGGAAAAATAAATTTTTTGTTAATTTTTTAAATTTGTTATGATTTTTATAGGCCTTTTAAATTAATAATAATTCACAATTTTATTGAGCTCTAGGTGGAAGATTTTATTTTGGAAAAAACAACAACAGTTTTTTTAATGGTAGAAATTACAGCCGCTATTTCGGAGATCACCACATCTCCTCATCAGACTTCTTTTTATTTAATTATATTTATTCTAAATCACCACTTTCAAAGGCTTTGAATCAAGGACCTCTGGTTGCAGAGCCAACACGCTACATGCTGTGCTACGCTTGCCGAGTGGACTATTGTGTTTATTCCATCTTCCTTAAACAAACTAACTAGAAACAAGAGCAGCTAATCTGCCGCTATTTAAACTTACTTTAGTGGTTGTTGATTGTGTTTTTAGCAATGCTATGTGTTTTCAATTATTTTTCACTTAGTTTAGAATGCATTTAGGCGTGTTCATCCATGCATATACATTTGTTAAGATTTTTATTCACCTTTTAAATGAATAAATAAATAAAAAATCTTCCACAAACTGGCCTCGAACTCAATATTTTTATTTTTTAAATTTAAAATAAGTAGCAATAAACATACATATCTTGAAATAGGTAAACCAAATTTATTTCTGACAGCAAACACTATCTTGGTGTATATAAAAAATATAAGAATAACTTTAATATTCGTTTAATTTACAAGATAATTGTTCACAAGAAAATTTGTGAAATTTGAAAAAAAAACATTTTATGAATAAAATTTATACTCAATGTGCATTTGCATATTGAATGAATTAATTTTTTGTTTAGTTTATTTTGTATGTAATAAAAACTAATTCTGGTTATTTATTTTTATTACAGGTAAATTTACAGATGCATTCAGCTAATGATTTCTTCAGCTAACAGAGAAAAATAGTAAGTTATATCATATCTTAAATCGAAGTGTGTTTCGAATGAAACTTTAAACTCATAAAGGTGAAATATAAATACTTGTGTGTAGAGTGCTTTGCATAAATTTAGCATCGCCACACATTAACAAAATTTTGTTGATCTATTTTTTTTCTTTCGATCTATTTTTCAATGTAAATGCAAATCATTACCGATTTATATTAAAGCAAAAACTTCAAATAAAAAAAAAAATAATATTCTATAAATTAAACTCCTTAGTCGAAATATGTACAAACTTTCTCGCTTTTTTCATGTAAGAAATATATAATATTTAACAATGCGTTATTCTAAAATATTAACTTCGATTTTATGAGCAGTGTTTGACTTGACTTTATGACTCAACGTGAACGTCATATAAGGATTAAACCGCTTTTTGCCTCAACGTCGGACCGTTAGATGAACAAGTTCAGAATTCGAAGTTCATATCAATGCGAAACAAAGTTGTGATAATTTAAATATTGGCATTTTTACGCAATAGTCAATTAGACAGAAGGTACCAAGTTCGAAACAAATAAATTTGTATGCTATTTTCTATATTCTTTTGATCTTCTAAAAACTTTTTAATTTATAAATCGAGTTTTTATCTCAAATTATTTAAAAATTTTGCTATCTTATTTATATTACCAATGTTTGGGCGGGTTCGCCTTGGAACGACCCGTGTCTAGACCTTGTGCCCTCGGAAAAATAAACCTTTGATTTCGAGTGGAGTTATTTTTTTCGGTCCTCAAAACTTTTAAACATGTTTCAGACAATGATGAGCTGTAGCCATTTTCTAACCGACGTGAGTATTTTCATTAAAAACGAATTATTCTAAGCATTCGATTAAATTTCGAAGTTTCTTTTCAATAAATAATAAAAATATATATCGCCTAAAGTCAGATACATTATTTTTGACACTTTGCTTTCGGTCGCAGGCCTAAAACCCACCGAAGTACATACATACATATTATCGTTTCTCAAAGTTACGTTATTGTTTTTGTTTTTTAAACTTAAGTAATACCTACGTATTGTTCTTCTACTATATTGTGTTAAAAAACCAGATGTCGTATAACCCGCTCCATGACGGCGCTGAATCTATTTATGTATTGTCAATTGTATAATTTCGCTTCCTATGCAAATTCTCGCAACAACTTCCTAGCTTTTTATTTTACTTTGCACACTCATTAATACACGTAACCAACAAAAGTTTGTAGTAGTACCCGCGTTATAAAAGTTTAAGTTTTTGTTCACAAACTTCATTATCTGCGTAAAGAAACTAATAAAAGTTCTATTAAACCAGACAAACTCCCGCTGCGCTAGACAAACAAATAGATGTACATATATACTCGTACTTGTCCATACCTACATACATACATACATACATACATATCTACATATAAAAAAATGCGCAAATGCTGGATTAAATATGCTTTTTGTCTTTTCATACTCTTGAACTTGCACAAATATTCGTCATCAGCCGATCTTCTTGCAGTTATATTGGTATATATGTATAATTATTATCTGGAATACCATATTATATTATTTATAATGGAAAAATAATAATAAATTGATTTTATAAAATTATTATTTTACTTACTAGGCCTGCAGCTGCAAAAAAGATATATTCAGTTTATTTCTCTGCTGTAAAATCTTAAAATATTGCGATATCACCAACAATAAACAAAATTGGCATCTTATTGCGGGTATAAATTCAAATTGCAGTCTTAAAAACAAATCAGAAAGTGTCATTGGGCTCGTGCCTAGTTTTTATTGGGAAATATAAGTGAAAGAGAACAATAGTCCATGCGGTAAAAGAGATGACTGAAAATTCTATAAAAACCAAATCTTTTGCATATTCATTTTAAATGCAAGTTTTGAGTAAATTGGCTAAATTTTTAATTTAAAAAGTATTTAATTTTTGGGGATGTAGTTTTTGTGCCATTTAATAAATAAATAAATAAATTTTTTGATTTTTTTTCTTTATGATTTTTTTTCATATAAAAGAAATTTGGAGCATACCAAGGCACATTCAATAGGTAGCAGCAGTAGAAATTGTTGAAAAAAAAAATTTGAGCTCTGTATATTTTGTTTTTGCTTTTAAAAGCTAAACTTTCAAAAATATTTTATCAACTACCTTGAATTGTACTGAAAGCATTCTTATCACAACGAAATTCAAAATTTGACAATTCAAATTAAAATAAAATATGAAAAAAGTTCAAAAAAAAAAGTTTGCTGCGGCTACCTATTTGATGTGCCTTGGAGCATACTTTATATGGAAAAAAAAGCTCAATACGACAGCGAAGACATGATCTAAAATCAACAAAATTAGTTTAATAGTGTGCAGTGTTGTGCTCAAATTTAATGGCGTGCAAAGTTTCTTACTCAAAAAAAAAAACTAAATCTTAAATTTTCGAATTTTTATACATAAATAATAATTGCACATTTAACACCTTTTCTTTTACAAAAATATGTAAACTCAAATTTTAAACTTAACCCAGAATTTATATTCAGGCCTTTCGTGAATTCCATGTGATTATATTTACAGGCGGTACACAAACATAATGGAAAAAAATTGTTTTTATTTTATATTTCTATTAATGGTAATATTTGCATACGTGAAATTCGTATGGTAAATAACTCAACAAAATTGTATAAACATTTTGAGCTTAAATTTTTTTTTATTGATTTTTTCGAGTATGTAGTTTTGCAGTCCATTAAATTTTAGTATGATACAGTTTATGTTTTAAATGGATAAATGCTGCCTTTGAATTTTGAGATTTTTTTGGTGTATTGCTACCAAATAAAAATGAGTTCTTCTCGACCAAAAAAAAAAACCTCGTTAAAAATCAAGTAAAAATTTTAGCGACTTGAAACTTTTTTGTACATACATATATTGGATGAGCTATAACATAGTCAAAATATCGGGTTTAGTAAGTGTATGGAAGTAAAAAGTAAATTGAATATGCGTAAGTACTTCTAAAAAATATTGATAAATTGATGCTCAAGAGCTGTGTTAAAAAATTTTGCTACTTAAAACTTAATCTAATAATAAGCTTTAAAAGCGCTTATGGAATTATAGATAAATATATATATGAATGTATATACATATACATACATAAAAGCTTACCACTACAAAACTGCATATGACAGCGTGAATAATATTACTAAGAATTGTTAATTACATTAAACTGGGTCAATACGCCTAACTAAATTTACGAGCGACAATTGGCTATCAGCAATATTCGAGTAATGCTAATATAAATATAAACATTAATACAAGCTCACTTATGTGTAAGTGGATTTAAAAACAAATAAATAAATATAAAAGAACAACAAACATTGACCAACTTATCGAAATAAAATAATAATAAAAAAAACAGATAACACACAATATTGCCGGTACATTTGCCGGCAAGCGAATACGAATATACGAGTATGTACATTTTTTTGATGACGCAGCGCGTTGGCGTTCTTGTTCGACCGTCTGTTGCCACAATGGCTGGCGAATAGCTGTTTCACGCCGCAGTCTGTGCGCTTTCCATTTGAACCGGCGCGGCCCAAGATCGTCCCACCCAATTGCGGCTTGATAAATGGCACATGCCACAAAGTGCCACTACTTGCAGATCGGCCAACTGCTACTTACTTATTTAGTATGCATACTCGTAATTGTAGAGCTGGTGGTCAATTCATTCATGTTTCCTCTATCGCATTGCATGAGCATTGATTTGAGTTTGAGTGCATGCATTTTTTTTTTTTTTTTTCAAATTGTATTCTTTAATAATTTTATTTTTATAAATATGTTTGCGGTTTTGATGCTCGTTTTAATTATGTAAATTTAAAGACCATAACACAATAACTTTACAATGTTAACCGTGTTCATGCGCCTACTTAAGTACAGAGACGCTTGGGTGAGGGATTTCGAAGAGGATGGAATGGAAGCTGTATAATGATAGGAACACTGTCAAGCGTATAGAAGAATTTATCAAAGACCTCTGCTGCCTTACAAAAATCTCATACAGAATTTCACATACAAAGTTCGCCAACATTTTCCAATATTGCTTTGACGCAGACCAAGTTTTCGGGTGCCTTATAGTTATGTGTAAATAAATGTCGTATGTATGTTTTTGTACATGTTTACTTATGTATTGGCGTGGGGCGTGAGGCGTATGACCAATTCTTACCCACGATTTAGTAATAAAATATGTATAATAAAAAAATAAAAATTTTAAAATTCTAAAAAAAAAAATTATTTAAACCATTCAGCCATATGTATGAACGCTTCAATAAACGAAATTGCTTGAATAATTAATATGATTTTATATTCACCACTTAACTGAAAATTAAATTGGCGACAGAAGCTAATTGAAAATACATTTTCACTCGTCTATATTCCAAGTTTGCGTCTGCACATTTTTATTTCAGAAAACTTATTATTGGTCTTGGCCACTTGATTGCCGCTACTTTTAAACAAACTGTAAACTGTACAATTGCCAATGCAGTGGGTTTACTACGAGTTAGAAAAATTTGTTGCTGCTGTGTATTTGTAATAATCGGCCGGCCAGCGAGCGTGAAAATGTGCAACGGAAAAGTGGAAAAAAGTGCGACAGTCCAAATGCAATGCCAGCAAAATGGGTGGCAAATCGGATTTGTGTTCATTTCATTTTCGGCATCGTCACATACGAGTCCCTATGTATGTGTACAAATATTGGCGAGAATTTCCGTTAACTTGAACAACCAGAACATTTTGCACATTCGAATACGCGTCCATATTTACATATCATATAACTCACGATGCATTTTAAATTTATGTTTGACTCTAATGTATGTATGTATGCACGTACGTAGCATTTATGTATGTGCCATCCATATGAATTCGTGCATTCGTATGTATGTATGTATATGCACGCATACTTGTAAAATATGTAAAAATTTATTTATGTATATAGATATGTATGTTTATTTTACAGACTTTTTACGCGAATGTGAATCCGCCCAAAAATAAACTTGGAAATTTTCACATTTCATTTGTGTTTTTACGGTCCACTTGCCTTGTGTTTTCAATGTTTGCTACAGACAGTCACTTCGTTTTTTTTTTTTTTTTTTTTTGCATTGTCGCTGCTACTCGGTCACAGCCGTCCAATGTGAAATATTTCTGATTCTACTCAATTTTTTGTAGTGGAAATCTGCGCTAGTCATTAAGTGCGCTCAATCCGGGTCCAGTATTCTTCTTCTTACTAGGAGATATCTTGAATAGCACTCGCTCTAAATACTGAGTGATTCAATTTATTAATAGCCAAACCTCATCAAATTTTATACTACTTTAAATGACTTTAAAACACTCTTAAATAACTTGTATTTTTTTACACTCAGAACCCGGAAATAAATGTCTACGAAATCAATCTAACTCTAGGCACCCAATATAGGAACGCAAAAAGTAAATTTATGCCCAAAATCGCCAAAGTAAGATTCCCTAAGAATTTTTACTTCAATTTTTTTTTTTTTTCACAGCAACCTGACTGTGATTTTGTGATAATTATTTTATTATCCTTCGAAGTTTTATTCTTGGTTACCACTCTCTTAGTATTGAAATACTTGCAAAGTTATAAATATTCCACTTTGTTTCCAAAAACTCTGACTATATTTAGATTAATACTTATCAGATATCTTTTTTTCTTTCATCACTAACCTCCAGGTTATAACAGTTGCATTAGCAAGCGTAGCTTAGTATGAGGTGTGTTGGTTCCGCAATCTGAAGTTCTTTGGTTTAAATTATGAGATTTTCATTAAAAAATTTAAATTACTACAAAATATCATACTCGAAAATTTTATAAAAATTATTAATTCGATCTTATATTTAGTATTTTGCATAATAACTCAAATTAGAGCAAAATAACAAGCACACAAAATTAGATATCTGTACAATCCGATATATGTGAAAGTTATATGTTAGAGTTAACCGATCTGACATGTTCCCACAAATGCCTTCCACGCCTTCGCTGTAGTGCATATCTTTCCCAAGGCCTTGGTGGCAGTTTCTGCCTTCTTCTATCTCAAAAATGGCTTGCACGATATTCACCTTTAGAATCTGAATCGTTAATGAATTGTTCGCTCAATATCGGTTCTTTATGGTACAGCATACAAATAAAGCCGGACGACTTTAAATAGCCTCTTCTTCTATACCTCTGCAGCGCATTTCTAGCATTAGTTTCCAAGCGAATTGGACCAATGATGCAATCGCTCCAAAATTTACATCAAACTGCGTTTAAAATAAATATTTCCCGAAGTTGTTCAAGCATAAAACGATTCATTCAGGAGTTGTCACAGTTAAAATATCACTTGATAAAAATAACGATAACTCAAAAAACTTGAGGAAATTAGTGAACCAGCAAATGCTCTTTTGTTGATCAAAAAGTTCATTAGCCTAACTAAATTTAACTAGAATTTGGCTACAACAACCAACACCATAAATACTAATGTAAGCCCAAGGCATTTCTAAAATGAAATTTACATAGGAAAACAAATTGTTTGCAATTTATTTACTAATTGCAATTGCGGCAGCACATTCTACGAGTATTCTATGAAATGTAGGCATTTCATTTATAAACTAAACAAATCCACTAGGGTTCATAATTGTATTGAAATGCGAATTGGCGATAAATTGCAAATTTCATTTGTCCACTTTGCACAGGCGTGTCATGGCTGACATGAATCTACTATTCTATATACATACATAAGTATAACTACATATATGTATGAAGATGTGTACATATTTGCAATTCCTGCGCATGTTGCCAATGTACGATAATTTCGGCATAAGCTTCATAAACATAACTTTGTTTGTAATACATCGAATGCGGCGTATACAAATCTAGGCACATATATGTATAAAGCTTACGAATACTCAATTTACATATATACATATATACATCTTCATATATATCGATGCATGACACGCTCTGCTAACTTTGGTGCTTCCTAATTCCAAATTGCATTGCATTGTTTCCAAAATAAATGCCAACATATGCACTAGGAATGGCGCAGCAGCCAGAGGCATTGCATTAATGTGATGATCCGTATGTAAAGAGTAGTATGTGTTTGTAAATATGTATGTATGTAAATGCTGATATGTTTAGTTCACAGATAAGTTGTTATGGACCTCCCAGCCGCGAATTATGGATGCTGTCAAAACTTTTCGAATATTTCCTTTATTAACTGGCGCCAGTGCAACAAGCTTGCTGTATGCGTAAAATGTTATTAGTTCAGCCGCAAATTGATAGGTATATATGTTTGTATACATTCATACATATGTACATATACATATGTACATATGTATGTTTGTATTACATCGCAATGCAAACGAAGCGTAATTCAGCTCTATCATTCTCAAACTCAACTTATCAATGACTCTCCCTGCCAATCTGCGAATTAAATTCTAAAACTCAAAAATTTCCAATTTGAATCGCTCATCAACTTTGAATTAGACAATCAAATCGAAAGATGAATTGGCTGCCAAAATTTCGTACACATTCGTCAGATATTTGCTTTTGGAGCGAATAATTCCTATAAAGGGTGTTTTGTTAGCGAAATCGCGTGTACACAATACATAAATATCTGACGCATATATTCTTTGCCAAGTGTGGAACTTCTCTTCTTCTTCAATTTAAAGCGCGAGCCTTGTTATTGTTGAACGATAGAGGAAACCTACAGTTCAATGCCAACTCCGAATGACAAACGATTTTTAAGATAAGCATTTTCTTAGCAGAAATTAATCTCTCATTCGTTATGGTCTGAGATGTGTCACTAACAAAATTAGTTTTATGCTGGCGCTCATGGAAGTTGATTCCGAATGTATAACCCTTATTATTGAAATATAGCAATCCGACAGAGGCATACTTTGTGACGATTGGTGATATATTTGTTTATTTATCAGCAAAACTCATTGAAAGCGTAGTCTAAACAAAACTCCAAAGGAATATAATGCAACTCAGTAGCGATTTCGCCTTTTGTAGCTGAAGTTTGTTATGATTTGCCATTTCCCCTTTGTGCCTCTGTATTGTTGTTTTTGAGACAAATAAAAATTTGATTAAAATTTGCACATTTTGCGGTTTTGTGCTAAATATTCCTATATTTGTATGTTTGAAAATAATTGTAGCTCGACGTGCTTGAAGATTTTAACAATTATGCAATCGGACCTTGTACAACAATTAATATTTTTTATTTTTATTTTTTATTTATTTATTTATTTATTTAATAGCCAATGAATACAACAAAATTCGTATAGGCTACATAGAACATTTTAAATATTCGAAGTAACAAGAAAATTACAAAACTACTTATAAAAAATATTTACAGAATTCATAAAGCGATTTTTTGAAAAAGAAAAATCAATCTCAACATGCTTAGAAATTCTAACGTTATTTGAACTTACTATACTTACATCCATGTTATGTTATGTTGTTTAAAGTCACGTTACGTTATGCTATGTTATGTAACATTAAGTCATTACATTTTTGAATACGCTGTTTTTTTTTGTGTGATGTTATATTTTGCTATGATAAGGTTTGTTATGTTATGCTTCAGTACGTCATCTAATGTTACGTGCTTAGCTGCGGTAATGAGTTTAAATACAAAGGTGGCGAATGAGGCCAAAATGATTGGAAAGGGTAACAAGTGCTTTGCACAACCATACTTCAACTCACCACGCTTAAAAAACTTACACTTTAACTCTCCACCACTCTTTAACTCGTCACACTTGGACTCCAGCTATTAACCCTCTTCACCTTTCTCACCACAAATCACTTCAGCAAATACTATTTTACTTCATCTCAGCTGATTTCCTCGCAGGCCACCACACCTTACCTCATTCATTGATGGCTTTAATTGTGATTAGTTCAATTAAAATAACACATCCCATCATTATGTTATACTATTTTTAGTCAAGTTCAGTGCTCATCTTAAAAAAGAATTATGTTTCAGGATTATAGAAAGGCCTAGAATTAAGAGAAGTTATACTTCCTTAGTGCTGCTGTCGCACTCACGTTTTTTTTATAAATAACAAAAATAATTTTCATCCCGTGTTCAAGATTAGAAAATTTGTGAACATTTCTTAAAAATGTTGTTTTTTTTATTTATATTTTATAGAAACTTTTATAGAACAGCAATTTAGATATGAAATATTATAAAACGAATTTACTTTCACTCTTTATTATATTCACCATAGTTGATTAAAAAAAAATCCATGAAATCAAAATTTTTTCAACCGATATGTTTCTATATATAGTACAAGTATTTGTAAGTTCATTAATAACAAAAAAACCGTTCTAGGCTTTTTCTAAGTATTTCACATAGATGTTATGTTGTTTATTACTAAAACTATTTTTATTTTCTGTGACTATGAAAAAATGCTTACTGTTCTTTTGTTTTGTTTTTTGCAGGTAATAAATTACACGAGTAATTCATGCCACGTTTGTTAGTTCGTTAAGAAAACTTTGCGGTTTAATTTATACCTAATTTTATTATGTGAATAAAAATTTAATAGTTACAAATATAACACCATTGAAATTCATTATTTCCTGATTTAAATATAGTTTATACTCAAACAAAAACCAAAAATCTCAAGTTTTTAACTTTGTAGAAAATAAGGACCTTTTCAACGTTTAAGACCAAAGGCTAAAGTTTGCATAAGTCAATTTTTATACAACATTTGAAACGTTTTCATGTCGGTTTTTTTTTTAAAGTCCTTAATACATACATTCAGTTCTTTAAGCAAAACTTGAAGTATGCAGTTTTGTAGCTCATTAAATTTTAGTACAATAAAGTGCAACTTTCGATTGTCTAAAAATTATCGTTGTCTTTTGAGTTTTTTTTTTGCCGAGACTGATGTATAGTTGCTTTCATAAAAAGCATACTGAATTTTGTAAATAAGTAGCATTTCAAATAAACTAGTTAACAACTTTAATTTTGAACTCTTTTAATTTTCATTCAATTAAATAATTTCGACAATTTTTTTTTTGAAATACTTAATTCATTTAGTCACAAAATTCAAATTTCTCATCTTCTTTAAATAATGCATTTGAGCCAACACAATTAATTTGTTCTTAATCTAAATAATGAACATAAATGTGATGTATTTGTTTGTCATATCCGTATATGCAAGTTAGTGTGTGTGTCATCTGCAGCAGCGTAAATTAATAAATTATACGGAACTAAATCTGCAAAGATAAATATTTGCTTATGTATATAACATACTTATGTACATTTGTATACTTAATTTGCATGAAGCTTTTAATGAGTTTTGATTTTAAAACAATTTAAGCAATTTCCTGAAATGACAACATAAACGAGTAATACTCGAATTTACTTCATTGTATGCTTATGTTATTTAATTGTTATTTAAATAACTTATTGAAAATCTCACCTCTTCGAAATTCAATTAACTTTTAGCTTTAAAGATTTATTGCCTAAAAATAAGGAATATGTTCGCAGTGCAGGGTGTGTTAAGGATTTAACTACACATATTAATAATAAACCCATTCAGCCTTTTACATAAGTAAATCTTACTGACATTTAAACATATTCACATTTATATTAGCATATCATCCGTCATTTGTACGAGTACATGGGTAAAGTGGCATATCTATCGATGAATAATAAATATTTAAAGTCAAGATTCTGACTCAATTTTTTATCTACATCTGCATGTTGTATCACAAATTATTTATTTTTAAGAGATTATTATTCATTTATAATTACATAGTTTATGTATATTCAATATTAACTCTCGAAAAAAGGCGAGCATTTCCGAATAGGCTACGACGTCGTTCATTGTACAACCCACCATTGAAAATTTTTTTATGAAAATCATACATCCATAATACAACAATAAGGGAGACGAAATTAATTCAATTAATTAGAAAATATGTTAAATACTGGTTTAGATTCTGATGAGATTACCCATCTTTTATCTCTTTATCATAATCTTAAAATTAAAATTCAACATTAAAAAAATTTAATTAGCAGCTTTTCACTTTAAGTCGGTCACATGTAAAATTTTCCATACTGTCTTTCTCACACCTAAAGAAAGAACAGAGATGTTCCTTTCGAAATACACAGCGTTTCGGAAAAGCTAACTTCAAAATCTAACAATCAAATTGGGGAAATAAACTTTAAAGCTGCTAGTGGAAATTAAAAATAAAATTGTTATTTGGTTTTGAAATCGAACCATTGAACTCACAAGGTAAACATATACAAACAAAAATATGCAAATACATATGTAAATGTAAATACATAGAAATTCATTTTGAAACACTTCAACTTATTATGAAAAGCCATTGTGTTTCCGCTGTTAAATGTTAAACTCGTATGTCAGAAATCAGTCGGAAGCCCACACACATGCACATACGCATACATGTTATAACTTTAAATATATTCATCATGTAGACAATAGAAGTTATTGTTGTTGGTTTTGCTCCGGGATATTGTTTTGTACAGCAAATTTGCCTCCTGTCAATGTCCTTGCTATAAGTTTGCGAGGCTGTCCACACAAGTAAGCGCGTATGCGTAAATGATTGTCCGCTCGCACTCGTACTTGGTAAACTCGATCAATAATGTTACGTAATTTTCATTTCCGTCGGGCTAATTGCATTCTGCTCATTAATTATGAACATGTTAACGTCATTTAAACTGGGGCTTAATTATTTTACATTCTATTTATAGTGGAGCTATTTATAGTATATTTACTATCGAATTGTCAAAGCTTTTCGTGTGATTTAAGGGCTTTTATCTACAAAAGTGTGACTTCGCGCAAATATCCATTTCCCTCAATTTTTTCTATTACAATTCGTAACAAGAAAAAAACCAACTAAATGAATGACCAGCTTTAATTGAAAATAAAAAGTTTTCTTTGTGATTTATATGCTTGAGGCACTCATTTAAGTGAATCTGAATTTTATTTATAAGTATACAAATTTAAAATGCTTAAATTCGCGTAATGTGTTCGTACAATTTTCGTTCTACAGTTAACGGTATTGAATTGTTATCGCTTTGTTATCGTATTCATTGTTACACTTACTGCGACTTGTATCGTTATACGAGTATTTATCAGAATGAGTTTCGTTATCGCTAACGCTGTCATTATTGTTATTGTCTTCCTAATATCATGTTCGAACCGACATCGAAAACATGTGTTCATAGTTAAAACTTGTGTTTCCGTCTATGTAAAATCTGTCAAACAAAAAACAGTTTACGCTGAAAACTACCTAAAAACTCAAGTTAGATTCATTCTAATCGGTATCTTCACTAGTTTATTCGACAAATTAGCAAAATTCGAAGGCATAATTTGTCATCTCGTATTTGTAATTTTTTTATTTATTTTTTTATTAAAGTTGTTTACATTTAATTGTACAATTTAACATTTTATCATTTTTATTAAAGTTTTGGAATAGAAATGTAAACAAAAGATTTTGGAATGTGAACGTGTTGTTTCGAACACTTTTCGTTCCAAACATAGTACTATATGTTATATATGTATACTGACAACGGTAAGGTGAGCGTTTAGCGGGACGTGTGAAGTGTTGTTATACATAGTTATAAGTTTTCCCACAGCTATTGATTGATTATTTTTTTGTTAAAATTAATTTCCTATATTATCGCTTATTTTACAATTTTATATCGATTGATATTACAATCTCATTGCTTTTTTGATAATAATTGATATCGTTATCGTTGTTTTTATAGCTATCGATATTTGGTGTATTTTTGCTAACCTTATCAATATCGATATACTATTTTTTTGTGATGATATCTTTATCGATATATGTACATAAGTGCATTTAACGTACCAATTTATATAAAAAAATATATATGTACATACATATATCGTTTTTAATTTACGTTCGATTTATAAAAAGGTATTGTTTTTAGAAAAGCTTATCGTAAGCTATCATGTTAATCAACATTAAGCCATTATAAAACATTATAAGACACTGGCCATAATCACTTTCAACAAATTCAACCAAAGATATTCCTTTAACACTCCATTCTGCAGTCATCATATATAAGATTGATTATTTTAGTCATACGAACACATGAGTTAATTAAGATGCCTACGATATTTACATACACACATACATATACCTATAGCTGTAACATCTTTATGTCATCAACATACACTATTCTTACAAGTCAAAATATTCGAATGCGTAACAGCGCCTTCATAATTGCGAAGAATTATCAGAAGCCGTAAAAATCGAGACAATAAAAGTCAAATTGAAATGATGTTGTCATTCCTCGCAACCGAAAGTGATCATACAAACAGCAATAAGGACAACAAAATATTTTCATTCAAGTGGCTATGCAGTTTACCAGAAAAAGCTACACATGTCGGTCGAACAAACATACATACATACATATGTACAAAAGTAAATGTACTTTTGTATGTACATATGTAGTATGTTTGGATGTGCCTTGAGTGTGCGTTGTCCATTTTCGAAATTGGCCA
The DNA here is from genome assembly GCA_963971545.1 of Philophylla caesio. Lineage (NCBI taxonomy): Eukaryota > Metazoa > Arthropoda > Insecta > Diptera > Tephritidae > Philophylla > Philophylla caesio. The sequence goes on along the minus strand of OZ020608.1, from coordinate 95,305,157 downwards.
GCAGCAGTTGCTGCAAGGTTTGCATATTTATTGCCATAATAAAGCAACAAAGTGACTAAATGGCTTTACTAACAGGCATTTTCATGCGCATTCAATTGCTTAAATAATGAATAAGTCAATGAAAGTTGAAAAACAGAAAAAGCATAAATGCATTGGAAGACAAATGGTATTGTATTTGTAAAAATTTTCATTGAAAAACTAGGCACAACTGAAAGTGTGAGCAATAACTTTAACTTACTTTACACAATAACAAAAACTAGCCATTGATGTTCCTTTAAAACTAACGCGAGCAATTTTTCACATCGATGCTCAAACTCTTTCCGTTTTTCTTTTACTTTTGTTTTTATTGTATTTTTTAGTAGTAGTTCTTCTTTAATGGCACTTAAAATTCCGCCAATTGTAGTTGGGTCGTCTGCACTTGGTCCTTCTTCTGTTGACCAACCACCATTAGGGCTGAGTCGAAAGATCGTTTCACCAGAGAATTTATATGCATTGGAATATGTTCAAATCATTATGCGGCCGTAAATCGCCCCGAAAGCCTTCGCATCGTTACCCAACATTGTCCGTCGTCTACTGTATTAAACTGAAAATAAAAGTGTGTATTAGTTTATTTTCCTCAAAATAAGTTCTGTCATGCATTTGTTTTTCTTTATGATGATGCAGTGACGAATAAGTTAGAAGTTAATCCAACGCTGGTGATGTTAACGCAGTTCACAAGGTAGAAATTGTTGAGCTCAGGACTTAAAGGCGTATCCGTCTACTTCCTTGAAATAGGAAGATACACCAAAATTGAATTTAAGGCTAACAAGCTGTTGTTGTCGTACCCAATGCGCTTACAGTGCTTTCAGCATTATTTCTTAAAAAGTGCTCAGCTTGGAATTCTATTTCGGTGTTCATGTGTGCTCCTTATTCTTCATCTTTAACGTATTAAGCAAGACGACTGTCCATATAAATATGATTCTACGAAAGATTTAAAAAACCGGATACGGGAAGAGCGTACCTCAAAGAGTCGAAAATTGTAGATATTCATGAAATTATAAGTTATAAATTATTTTATTTTTAAATGAGAGAATGGCCAATTTTTGTTAGAAAAATTAGAGAAAAACAACAACACCAAAGCGGTACAAGTTAAAGTACTATTTCGGAAATAACCACATTTTCTCATCAGACTACTTTCTTCACAGCTTCCGCGGGAGTCGAACCCGCGCCACCACGCAACACTTAAGCCAGCGTCTCAACAGGCTGAGCTAAGCTTTCGCTGTGTGAGCTGTTGTTATTTTCTCCTTTTCCTTTACAGCTCACTACAATCAAGTGCGACTGTTCCGCCGCTATTTCAACTTGACTGTGTAGTAGTTGTTTGTACAAATTTTTGTATATTTATATTTGTTTGTTAGGCAGGCTCAACTTTATTGTTAATTTTTGTTATTTTTGACCTGTTTAATTTCATTATTTTATTTTTGGAAAAATTAGAGAAAAACATATTAGAGAAAAACCAATTGTTCATTTAGAAATAAAATAATGAAATTAAACAGGTCAAAAAAAAAAAAAATTTATTACAAGAAGATTTCAAAGGAGAAGAAGTTTTATGAATGCAAACTTAAGAATATGTCAAAATGTACCTGTTTGAGATCGGCGAAAAAAAGACATGAGACAGCATTGAGAGAAATATATTTTTTTACAGCAAGTTATTTTCGTTATCCGATTAAGAAACATGTTTTTATGACCAATGTAGTATATGAATCTAGGCGGAAATCTTGCTTTGCATCTTAACAAAAAATTGTGTCCATACAAATAAGGTGCACCCTAAATGCTCATGTGATGTGATATATGTATGTAGTAGTCGATATCACGTACACGGTATCGTTATCATTTAAAATCTACATATCTATCGTCTTCATATCCACATTCGAATTTAAAACTGCTTTCTTAATTTTGGATTAACATATATTTCATTGTTATTACCTAAGCAATATTGTATTACACCGAAAGCAGAACAGTGAAAGTCAAAACTTGTTGTTTGCTCTTTATTTCATAACAAAAAGTTTGCTGAGTTTTATTAAAAACTGAAAAAAATTTAATACATGTATTCATCAGTAAGTGCTATTTTCAATAAAATTGGCATGAAGTGGCATTACCAACTAATGGAAAACTTCCCGTAAATTGCAAAAAACAAATTCAAAATAATGCTGACTAAAGAATTGAATAGTCAAAATGTATGAAAAGCAAGAGTGAAAGAATGTATTGAAATAGTTATTAAGAAAGAAGGAAAGATGTGGTAAGGAAACCATAAAACCCAATGAAAGTGAAGCAGATTAAAGTACACCGTCGACCCAAATACTCGAACATACTAGCTTTGTGGGTTGAAGTTGGCAAGCAAGAAGAAATGGGGAAAGGCAATGCAGAGCGTAGCCAAGTCCAAAAAAAGCCAAGAGCCAACCGACTGCACTCGAATCTTGGACAGCTGAAATAACTGCACCGGTAAACTGTGAATTTTTAAACATTTGTGCTCAGTTACACATACATATGTATGTATGTATGTGTGTGCATAGGAAAAACTGCAATCTCATAAAAGCAGTAATGCGAAGTGGTGGCGCTTGCGGTTGGTCTTCGAACGCAAACAAGCGTAACCTATAAACTAAAAATATACCAACTGGAAAAAGGTGAACGAAGTAAATATAGTGTACGCCAGCACGGGTTGAGAACTTTTCTCTACAAAAGAAAGTACCAAAAAGGTCAGAAAACAGCGAGGTTTAAAAAGAAAATCAACGAAAACTGTTAATAAAAGGCTGAGGGCAGTCAGCCAGAATCAGTGAACCGCAGTTTTGGGCTGCACTGCTTGAGTGAGCAGCTACAAGAAAAGTCAGCAACATAGTACATATTAGGGATGTAAATTTTGGGCATTTTATTGATCCCGGAATTTTCGAGATCTGAAAACGAAATTCCGGGAAAATCCTGGGATCCCGAATTCCACGAAGTTTTTATTCGTAAATTTTAATTTGTTAAAAAATTTAACACGTCTGTAATAGTTGAATTAGGCAAAATAACATTAATAGAACAAAGAACGATTTGTTGTAATTCATGTATGTATGTATTGGTCTTTTCACAATTTAAAAAAAGAAATAAACGTAAAATTTGACAAACATACAAAATAATTTATGCATATTTCAAGTACAAATATACATATTTGGTACATAAGCAAATGCACCTACATAAAGTAAAACTATTTTTAATCACTGTTTGGACTAATATTAAATATTAATATATTACCATTCAGTAAAAAAAAAGGAAAAACATGAAGTAAAAATTAAATACATCACCCATTCCATTTTTAGCGAGGCAGAATTTTTTCTTTATTTGATCAAAATGCAATCATATCGAAATAAAAGCTTAAGTGTGTTATCCTCCAACCTGTACCTAAATTTGTTGCATTTAAAATCTGCAGGCAAAAAGCACCGACTCAACTTTTGTTTGTTGGATTGTCAATAAAAAGTAAAATGATCTCTATAGGAATTAGCCTTTTTCGCCATTATTACAAAAACTATTAATTTCGTTTACCAAACCCTCTGCTACTCGCTCATTCAATTTTGATGCAATTTTTCTTTGAGACTTTTTATCTTTTCCACTTCAAGCACCTCGTCGTTAATTCTATTATCATCGCTTTCATATTAAGGCTAATTTTCTACTCGAGGAAGATATTTGTTAGCTCATTTATAATGGCAAGGGTAAAGCAAAACCTTTAGGGAGTTAACAAGCCGTGTTATTTTACGTATTGTGTTATCGTAATATTCGTACATCAGTTGAAAACTTGTTATTTTTATTTCTCATGTTAAATTTTATTATTTCAATACAACTCTGTAAGGTATGTTTAGTGTGTTATTTGTGTGTTTTATTCGATCTGCCCGTTATGTTTTTAATCATTTGAGGTTTATTTTTGTTTGTAAATTAAAAATTAAAAAAATAAATGGCTATTAAGTGAACTGCAATTCCGGGATTTTTATAGACTGATCCCGGAATATTCGGGAATTGGAAAAGACCGGTATCCCGTGATTGACATGCGTAGTACATACATATGTACATACGTATGTATTTTTATAGGATACATATGAACATGTACTTTTACATACGTAAATAGGCATTACGAATACGTTAGTCATATTAAGTGCGTTCTTCGTACACTTAATTAAGAGAGTTTACAAGCAAAATTCTTGTCAATTTTGTGGTATTTTATAAAACTTATGTATATGGGAAAGTAGGGATTTTTATATAGATGGCAACTCTATTTCAAAATTTGTCTGTATAAAATGTTACTAAATATTATTCTATTGAAAAAAAAAGATTATAATTTGCAGATAAAATTAAAGTTACGTTAAGGTTGCCTAATTCGAAATTTGATTACTTTTAATTTAACTAATGACATTCATATTAAAAAAATAAATGTCACTATATATCGAAATATTTTTATTTTTCTTGCAATTATTTTTAAATATCTAAATATCTAAAATGAAGCTTTCTCAATCAAATCTAGTTTGACACAAATATTGTGTTATGTGATTTTATTTATACATATAAATAATTAATTTTAAATTGGGTATTGATGGCAACCCTGCCTGATTTACGATGTTCTGAATTTATTTATTTTTAGAAAATATAATTTTATATTTCGGCGTTATCGCATTTGTTATTCTTTAATCTTAACTATTTCGTGTAGTGTTCCCAAAATCGGTTGTATGTCTTTTAATTCGAAAATAATCGACCGCCAAGTAGTTTCGGGAATTATCAGTGCTTAACAAGATACTATTTTTGGCTTACTTGCATTCACAAAGTATTAATTTATTCGCAGAAAAAAAACCTTCTTGTATTGCTTGTACATTTATGGGAATGAATAAAAAAAAAATCTGAGTAAAAAGCTAAAAATTGTACTGAGTCAAACGAATCAGTAATGATTAAAAGTAATGCATATTGAATTAAGCAAATTAGGATGACTGGAACACAAATAAATATATATTTGCTTGAAAAATGTGAATCTTTAGATGAGGAAAAATAATAAAACATTTTCACTATTTCATAATAAAACTGAATGGAAGGAAAAAAAAAACTCAAACAAATTAAAGACATGATGGCTGCAGACTGAGGTAATTGAACATCATGAAATAAAAATAACATCATTCAAAAAAATTAACTGGCTCTTAGTACGGAAAATTATGCCACACAACAAAAAATCCTTAAAGTGAGTTGTTATATGCAAATTTGTATGTACATATGTATGACGCATTTTGGCAAACTCTCACTAACAATAAATTAGTTTCAATTTAGTGTGGAAAGCAAATTCATTTTTCATTTTGGTTTTGTTTACGAAAGCCCCATAATTAGGTTAGAAAAATTAAAATAACTATTTTTAAATAGTACACGTTAAGATAATTGGGCGGTAAAAGATCGCCAAGGTGTCAAAACAAATGAAATGTAAAGAAATGCTCAAGAGATCTTTGAAAAATGACAACAGTTGCTGATTTAAGGTCATTAAAAGCTTAGTAATTTGGTCAAGAAACAAAAAATTTGTTTCATTTTAAATATGACATAAATATTTAAATATACAAAAACACTTAAGTGATATGCTATTGGCACACGTAAGCATACGTTCTACGTGGCTGTAATAGAAATATGAAAAAAAAGAAAAAGAAATAATTTGCCTTCTACATATACTAATTGAGTCATTTGGCTTTTGTAGTAGCGAATTGGCATCGACACGCCCAAATATGCTAAGCATTTTTAAAGCTGTTGAAGGCAATTAACATAACATTTTATTTCTTGAATTCTGTACGCATCATCAACACAATTAAGTTTTTATTGTGTTTTCTTCAGTTTGTTTGTTTGTTATTACAAATTTACATGCACACATACAAAATGCCATTGTAAAATAATTTGCTTTGAATTGGCAATTTTTGATTGGATAATTAAATAAAAAAAAATTAATGTATTGCCATAAGTATAGTATAACTAGAGCGGCTCACAAATAGGCACTGCAAATATCAAACGATTTTGCATATTGCGGTGAATTTTGTTCCTCTTGATCGACGCTGTAATCGACTAATTTAATTCGCTGCTTGGTGGCAATGATTACGTATGTAACGACAAAGAGCTCGTACATCTCATGCCTCCGTTGTCTACGATCAACAAATTTTTAACTTAAATTTAAAAAAGTTTAAATTCGAATTGCATGCCATCATGAAACTTTTGAAAAATTACTACTAGTAATATAAATCATTTTGCGTATTCTTTTCCAGTGTTCGGTGTTATAGCACATTCCATTCTTGTGCAATTAAATCGTATTAAAGTAAATCGCCAATTATTTCATTAATACTTAATGTTTTATTTTATTTACTTATTAATTTTTTTTAGAAAATTATTTAAATATTCCAGTGGTAGGAAATTTTTATCAAAATTAAACAATATGAAAAATCAGGTGTAAAAGCGTATATTTTTTTAGGAGGTATTTTTTCCGAAGGCATAATTAAGTTGCTGCTTACCTTTTTTCTAACGTTGCTTCTTTTTGGAAATTTTGATTTAAACGATAAAGACTGGTAGAAGAAAGTATTATGGTGGGTCAAAGTTTAGGTATAAAATATATATGTATTTATATTTACAAAGAACATTTCCTAAAACATTAATGTTGTAACACTTGAAGTTTTGTGATACAAAGACCCCTAAAAAGGAAATTATATTTGCACCAATTTGAAATTGCTTTTATAAATTTGTCTAATAGCAATTGCCTCAGATACGAACTTTTCTTAAAACCAGCTGCATAAAATTAATAATGAATGACAAATTTGCTGAGAAAACCACAAATATTTACTTGCTGGTGGATTATATTAAAAATAAATATTTTTCACATCGCTTAATTCATTACGACATTTTTTGTGCGTGTATTTTTTTTTTTAACTATACATACATACATACATATTAATCTTATTGGCTATTGGCATTGTCGAAAAATGACACTTACCGCAAGCAGCAAAATTGGCACGCTTGCTGGTCAAGAGCAGCACCGCCGGCGGCCAAAAGCTGACAGTCAACTGTAAAGTATTACCTTGCGAGCGTTAAAAGATTGTCAAAAAATGTAGGCCGTTTGCTGGCTTTTATATAAAGTGTGATTTTGAGAATTTATGAACGCGTAAAAATTGTTTGCGATTTATCTTTTCACATTTCAGGTTTTTGAAAAGGATGACTCACTGTTTTGACGCTCAACTTTGCAAATGTTTTGAAATTTTCATTAAGTGACAAGTTGATCATAAAAATCTAATTTAATTGATGTATTCATATTTCAAACGTAAAGTATGATATGATATTTTGGAAATTTTCAACTCATTTAATATGCGGCAAGCATATTTTTCGCATTATTAAACTATATAGTCGGTTTTTAATAATTACTTTGAATACAACAAAGCATCGCGCACGCACGACGATCATTAATTATACAAGTTTTGGCATTTTATATTGTTGGCGTTAAAGAATGTTGCTTTTAACTTTTGCCATATTTGCCAGTCAGCAATCAGTACTTAGACCCTTGAATAAACCATGGCCGTTGCATTGATTTGTGAACATAACATCAGATGTCAATTACTTGTAACAAATCAATTACGAAATTTTCAAAAAATGCACCAATGGTTATGCAATTGGTTTGTTTGTATCACATTTTTTTATACTCGTATGAACATAATACAAATTCAAGTGCTCCATTTCTCATATAATAATGAATTCAGTAGACGTACGCGCCAAATTTCGACGACAACAATTTGCTGTGTGCTGTTAATTTGAATAAAGCATGTAAACATGTACTTATAAATACTCATATCTACTTATGTATGTCTTTACATAGAGACATGTTAAATAAACAAATGCACTCAGATATCACGTACCTACATAATTCACAATTTGTCTCCTTAAAGTATTTGATCAAGCATCGGCCACGATTCGGGCACATTTTACATCACATAATTTTTGGGAATGCCAACTCATGAAAACTGATAAAAGAAAAGTAAAGTGTTGCTGTGAGACATACATATGTACGAGTACATTTGTACATTAGGGTATACAAAGAAGAAAAAATATGCAATTTCAATGTTCATACCAACTAGAATTTTTCTATATCGAAAAATTGCATCCTAATTTTTTATATATTAAATTCAAAAAATCCTCTACAAAATTTTCATGTGTTGGAAGCGCAGGAGTTTTCGTAGGAATTGTATAGAATCTTTTGCAAATTAATTTTTTTCAATCAGAAAAATTGGGTTTTATCATAAGACTTAAATTAAAAATAACCAATTGTCTATTTTATAACCTTTAAATATTAACTTTTTGATATCGGTTAACCAAACACCAACAAAAACAAATAACCGTTAATAATAAATAATATGAAATATAAAAATAAAAAGAAATTAAATAAAAAATTGGATATTGGTTTCGAAGTCTCCTGAAGAGAAACTGATTTAAATTTTTTCTATACCTTTCTACGAAAAAATGGTTTTCTCACAAAATAATGGAATGGAAACTTTAAGCGAACTCCAAATATTTGTTTACATTTTGTTTTTTTATATAAAACAATAATTAAAATTCCGACTAAACAGTAGTCATGCGTTTTTGAATCACCCTTATGTACGAACATTTATACACACAATCCTATATAGAGAAAAATAATAAAGCATTAGTAATTAATCAAGTGTGAATTGACATTATCCATTGCCACGATCGGAACTAAAACTGACCATTTAAATGAATGTAAGTGCTTTTTGGTTAACAATACGAAAATGGTTGCAGACAATTTTAAATGATTTTTGGCCCGTTTTTTTTTTTTTTTGTGGCGCCATGTCTCACTCGGGAATTTGGCAAGGCAGAGTGTGTGTAGTAGATTTGGTGTCGAAAATTGAAATTTGAATCCAATTTGGTTGGTGAATCCTAAAATATGTAAAGTGTTTTTGTAGAAAAACACTGGCGAAAACAAAATATTTGTTGGATAATAACATTTCAGTTTTATAAAAGATTTCCTTAACTGCTAGCTTGATTTTTGTCCGTTCGGGTGGAACTTTTAAAGCGATTTCGAAATATCTTTTCGTCGAATTAGAAACTGAAATATTCGGCATAGTTCAAACTTTAATACAAATGGAATATGAAAGACAGATTTATTCGTCAGTGTTGAGTTTGAGAGCTTTAGAAAACCGTTATTTAAACTCGTAGTATAATTTATTATCGAATATTTGTAGTATTTAAAATATATATAATATGTTTTTTGCTTCAAAACACTTATACATATTTACGCCTGTCGCATTAGTGTTCTTCATATTTTTCCAACTTTAAAAAGGCAGCCCCGTCAAATTGTATTTTTTTTTTCAATTTTAAGATTGTATTTTATAATCTGCGTTTGCAGCTCCCATGCAATTTTACTATATAATAAAACGTAATTTTTCCTATGCTTATACGATCCCCTAAATATTATGTATTTTTGGAATACTTTTTCATCATCCCTTGTCAGGTTTGGTTTTAAGGCGAAGCGGTTTCGGCGTGGTGCCATCTTTAGTGTGGTTTTCACTCCGCATTGTTTCTCTAAGACAGCTACTTTCCTGTTAGAATACTACTTCCACATACATATAATATATCGGTCTATCCAGGGATGTTCTATTCTGTTGGATATTATGGAAAGCTACTCAACGTTAAACACTCGAAAGTTTGCTATTGTTTGCCATGCGATGTCCACTGTTAGAACAATTGAGTTAGGAATTTCATCAGTGCTGATGTATCCAAAATACCCACCTAAACAAATACAACAAAAAAACACAATAAAAACTAATAAACACTGAAATATAATGTTTTAACTAAATTTCAATAGAAACACTGAGGGCGAAACCCAAAACCTTTCCAACCACTTTAATATATTAAAAACAAATAAGGATACAAATATCGAATGGTAAATGCATTTCGTTGTAGGAATCCAAATAACAATTAACTATTGCAAAATGTTGCCAAAAAATTCGAATATTTATTTAATTGCAAAAACTCACTTCGGAAGCAAATTATTTTACATATACTCATACATACATACATACATATGTGGTGGGTTTGACTTTACCGATGATGTTCAAATAAAATAAAAACCAATAAAATATTTATCGAAGAATATGTTAAAAAATTTGTATGTATGTATGTCTGTATGTATGTATGTACATATTGCATTCCTGTAAAAAAAGTTTAAATTTCGGTTAACGAATGGGTGGTAATAGTCAGATCGTCGATAGCAAAATTCATTTCAATTTTATATCTCCCTTATTTTTATCCCTTTATATGTAGATGTACATACATACATTTCGATAGTTGGGGTTTTGTTTTCAATTATTTATACTTATGTTAATGCGCTTATTATTTAATTAACTATTTATGTGCGATAATGAATAAATTGCAAACAATCGTGCAAAATCTGATAATAAAAATTAATTAACTTTATGTTTTTGCTCATATTGCGTACGAGAATTACATGCAATCGTAAATACGTAACTTTGTTTTTGATTTATTAAATTTCATTTAGAGGCTTGTGATATATAATGATGAGATAGATTTTAATATCCAAAACTAAATTCAATCAAAAAACATAAACCACGAAAAATAGATATTATTCACACAACACATTGTGTTTCGGAAAAGTGTGAAATTTTGATGAAATTTTATTCAATTATTGACTCATTTGTTAATAGTTTCTTCATGGTTTTTGTTAAAAGATAAACTGCATGTTCATTGAAAAATAATTGAAATTTTTTAGAAAAAAAAAAAAAATTTTATCTAAATTTTTTGAATATGTGGTTGTGTTATTTTTTTGTTGAACGCAGTGTATGTGCGTCAAAATTAATAACAAATCCCCAAAAACATATTTTTAAAATGAATTAAATTATATATTTATTCTGTTTTTCAATCGGAATTACAGAAAATTTTCATCAAATATTAATATAATTTTACTACATTGTATTAATAGGAAAATATTTAACTTTTTAAGAAATATAGTCAGTACTCTTCCCTTTTTATTTAAGAAATGCCACTTATATCTCTTAAAACTATTTAATACATTTCAAGGGCATTTTTTTTCTTTATACTAATTTATGATAGCCAAATATTACGACACCACATTCAGACAATGCATTAAAAAACACATTTACATGAGAGCAGCGATTACAAATCGCCTAGTTCGTTGAAAATATTATGAAATCACCAAAACAGAACGCCCATCAAAAAGCTTTTGTATGCTTTTCTTATATAGTTATATTACTGTAAATATTCTGATTCATTCACATTTTTATTTTTTTGTAAATAGTGGGAAGAAAAAGTATAAAATGGATATTTATAAATATATTATTAGCGAATTTGTTATAAAATTTCGAATGGAAAAGAGGGAAGCTTCGAATTTTTGGTATTTGAAAATCCGTTTATTAAGTGAGTGGCCTAAGACGTCATGTATCTTGAAATGGTTCTATTCAATAGGAATTTTATCGGAAAATGGCTCTTTTTAACTTTCTATTCTAGGCAATAGCACTTTTTTGTGATTGCATTCAACTAAATTTAATCGCTTAATGGCAGTAGCAGAAATAGTCGACTGATGAATCGAGTCAAGTCAATGGAAAATTCATTCTGGTAATAATAAATATAATAATTTGGCGCTCTGTGGTGGCACAAGTTTCCCAATGCTTTACGAGCGTGATCGCTATTAGAAAAAACTTCTTCTATGATTTAGAGGTAAATTATCCTAGCAGAGACTTGATCCCCGAACTTATAGGCATAGCGAGTTAAAATTTTTAACTTTGATAATTACACTTTTGGAATATCTAAGTGGAGGAAATCATTTTAAAATAATTATAATTAAGAAATTGAAAAGTTGAAAAGTCTTCCAAATAAATCAATTTTCAAACTCGTAAAACTTACAACTGCAAGGCCACCTTTTTCTCTAATTAAAAACTTCGCTATCCTCTTTCTTTACGAAGGGTAATTTATTTGCAAATAACTCTGCCTGCTATAACTCGATACGCCGCTGAGTTCGAAGCTAGAATCTCAGCCGGGGCAAGTAAAATCATAATCATAGAAAAAGTTTTTTTCTAATAGCGTTCACCCCTCGGCAGGCAATGGCAAACCTCCAAGGGTATTTCTGCCATGAAAAATTTTCTCATAAAATACATCTGTCGTTCGGAGTCGGCACAAAACTGTAGGTCCCTCCATTTGTGGTAGATATAATATGAAGACGCACACCTCAAATGGTAGGAGAAGCTCGGCCAAACACTGAGCTACATATATAGTGTAAGCGCCAAATTATTATTATTATTAAATCTCGAATAAAATGCGGCGTTCGTTAGCATTCGAAATTTCGTAAAATATGCTCGATTGCATCAAACCACTAGGAGTTTTTAAATTTTCGAAATCATTTTAAAAATTATTTTAATAACAGCAATATTTCTTTACGCCCGAATTTTGTAAGACTTGGGTTGGTTGGTGCGTGAAAATGTTGAAATTTACACTATCCATCAACAGGTTTCACTTAGCGTAGAAAATTTCTCACAAACATTTGTAACGGGTAGAGCCCTGACTTTAGTCTGGCTAAGTGTAAATATTTACAATTAAATTCACAAATTAACATTTCATGTGACGAAAGTTGAGAAAATTTAACGCCGGCTATCAAACTTACTTACTATAAATATACATTTATTTACATACACATGTGTACATATGTATGTATAGATATATGATATTAAATTTTTTCAACACATATAAAAATGAAAGATTTCATAGCATCCACGACCTGAGGCAATAAATTTATGCACAAGTGCATACATACATACATACACATACATATGTACACATGCATGCAATAAATGTTATAAATAACAACAAACCCATCGCTACTGCGCATCCACTGCACCTATTTCACCCCGAGCCCCTATCTCTTTAGTTATGTATGTATATTGTATTTGTGGCATTTGTTGTTGTTTCGGTTGACTTTGATTTCGTTTGCGCTCTGGGCGTGTGCCGATCGATGTGGGGCGGCCACTTCTTACCTTTCTTATTCAACTGCAAACTGCTACGCCAGTGTTGACTGATTGACTGCATATTCAGGCATAAATGTACATATTTACATAAATATATAAATATACAAACTGTATCTAGTTATGGGCGAATATATGAACATATATTTGGCGCGTGGAAACTATTTCTTCAAACTTTTTTGTTACATATTGGGTTGAAAGCTATTTACGAAATTGATATGGCATACGCAGCAGGTGTTTCTGAAATAGATTAAATGTTTGCAAAAAACATATAAAAAAAAACACAAACAAAAGCAATAGTTATCAATAAAAAAGAAGACTCACAGCTTTTTAGCCTTGTGGCAAAACAGAATATGGAGCAAATAAAAAATAAATTATATGCATGTCGATACATCAAAACGATAACGTATTTCCGAAATAATAAAATATTTAATACAAAACATATTGTATGAAAAATGAAATACTTCACATCTGTGCACCCAATTTGATTTGTGTAAATATGCGCATAGAGGAATGTTTGAGGCTTAAGAGTTTAGTAATGATTAAATCTTACGATTACAAAATGGAAAATTCTTTTTTTCCATTGCCAAACTTTAAATAATCACTATAATTACAAATAATCATTATTATTTGCCAAAGAGATATATTATTATTCATCATAATAATAAAAAAAATAATCATGATAATAAAAAAATTTGTTAAATAAAAAAATAACCAACTTCTATATTTACATGCTCAAAAAGGTTTAGTTGTCACGGAACCACCTTCCACATTCCCGTTTTTCTGCGAAGCGAATCGATTGATGCAATTCAAAATTATGCGGTAACATTAAAAAAAAAATATAAAAAAGGAAACAAAACTTCTTTCGACTTAAAAACCTCTTAATTGCAGTGAAATAATAATATTTATTTTAATACTTTCGAACTTTTTTTAAATTTCTTTTATTAAAATATAAACTTTTTTCTGTTGTTTTTAACTTGTTTAATTTCATTATTTTATTTTTAATGAGCTAAAGGCCAATTTTTGTTGAAGAAAGTTTGAGAAAAAACAACAACACCAAAGCGGTAGAGATTATAGTACTATTTCGGAAATCACCACATTTTCTCATCAGACTTCTTTTTTCACGGCTTCCGCGCCACCACGTAACAATTAAGCCAGCGTCTCAGGTCACTTTTTTGAATGGCTTATTACCTTTTATATTCCTTATAATATTTAAAAATTTGTATAAATCTGTTAGTTCCTTACATATTTGACACTTTTTAATAATTAATTTTTAATTTGTAATTATTTTTGATTACATTTTATTTGTTATTGTTTGGCCAAATAAATATTTATTTTAAATATTTTTGAGCTTAAGGCCGATCGGTTTATTGGGAAAATGATTAGGAAAAAACAACAATACTCAAAGCGCTAGAAGTTATAGTACTATTTTGGAAATCACCACATTTCCTCATCAGACTTCTTTCTTCTTGGCTACGTTGTTTATATTTCTCGAGATTATTTTTATCGTATATCACATTTTTACATTCGAAGAGTTGTCTTTGTTAATATAAACGACTTGAAAATGGCAATGGAGTAATAAATAGCAGAAAAATATAGAAAAATTTTATGTTTGACCAAAAAGAGGATGAGTTCTGCAAATAAATAAATAAAGAAATTATGAGTAATATTCTAATATTTAAAAAATCACCGAATTAAACTCATAACTATTCAAGTAATCAGAAATAATACAGAAAAATTAAAAAAATCAAATTTTTATCTGAATTATATTTGAGTTTTTTTTTTTAAATCGCAAATAGGTGTGATTATTAAAAATAAATCACAAGTAAATAAAAATTACAAGTTAATGTTTAATCAAAACTAAAATTATTTTTAATTGTTTTTGTTATGGGCAAATAAATCTGATAATTTTGTATATAACTGGCAAATTAAGTAACTAAACTAATAATAGAGAATCAATAGATGTTATCAAAAGTAATCAATTAATCAAATATTAAAAAAGTAGCAGTAACGGTGTAGTAAAAAATAATTTTAAATACATTTTTTTCCCGATTTGATTAATTTTTTTTAGGTTTTTTCAATGATTGAAGTTATGATTCTTACTTCGTATGAAGTCATTTTAAATGTTACAAAAAGTTAAAAAAATATAAAAAATAGCAACGGTATATGTATGTAATTTATTATGTAAATATATATGCTCTTTAACAACCTCCTAAGCTTTATGTAGCCCCACTCCCAACACTGTCTTTCGTAGTACAAAAATCTTTCGTACGACAGATTTATATTTTGGTAACTATTTTTAAACTTCATTTCCAACTATCGAAAGACTAATTGAATAATGTGATAGCGAACAAGTGTAAGAAATATTTTCATATACAAACGGAAGCAATTACAGTTTTTTATATTATGATAAAATACGCCTGCCTGAATTGCTCTGTAAGTACCATAAATTCAATAGTATTCAATAGAGCTAGGATTGCCTAACAAAATTCTAAAAACTTAAAAGACTGATGCCTTAAGAAAAGGCGTAAGATACTATTTTGAAGTCGTTTAAAACCAATAACCTATTTGCGAGGCACTAAGACTCGTTATTTGCGAGAGATCTGAGCAATACATCCATAAATTGATGAAGGTCAGCAAACTTATAAAAGCTGAAATAACCTTTTTCAAAGCCCACTTCTAAATCAATTCCAAATTATATACATAATTCAGAGCAAACCAACATAAAGCTTCCTTACCACTTGTTGATTTATATTTATTTTCACTACCAACAATACTTGCCTGTCACAGTATATTTGTAATAAATATCGAATAAAGGCTAGACCGTCTACTAATGCCACACCACCACCATCACAATAGCCACAACTACTTTCTGGTGCAAGCTTGAATGAAGCAAATTATCTGATGCAGGTAACAAAACCATTCAATACTAGCGAGTACCCACAGTCCGCAATCAAAACCAGAGACAAGTTAACATTGCAAGAAGTTGAAAGTTGGCGGAAAGGAAAGGCTAAGCGATGAATGAAAAAGCAAATGAAAATTAACCTCAACGTCAACGTCAACACGACGCATGTAGGCAAGTAACAAGCTGAAAGTCATGTTTGATGTCAGAAATGATTTTCTGCAACAATAAACGAGAGACTTTACCGCAACACAGTCTAAGCATTGAGTGAGAGGCATCGACAGGGTAAAAGGCACTCCACCCTGCTACCTCCCGCTATCAACACCTTCAGATCGTTTAAGTTATTTTCTTTGAAAGGCTTTTGAAAAAATGGATGTTTGGATGATTGTTTGTATGTATGCACGTATGTATGTGCATGGAGGCTGCACTGCGCTTCCACAAGGGAACTGAGACTAAGTATTTACATGTATTATATGGTTACGATTGAATCTAGTTGTTGCCTCAAATGACGTTTGAATAATGAAGAGTTGACAGTGAAGCTAAAACGCACAAACATATATTATTTATACGTACTTGCAAACATACATATGTATCTATTTTATTTGCTTGGCTGACAACGAGTCAATGTAATAGTCATTGGAAAGCGAATCGTTTAACTAAATTACAAAACTAGACTTTCTAACACAAATAAACAGATAGAGCATATTTTTAGATATATGCACTTACATACTTTTTGTTGATGGACAGCTTTAAGAATCAGCGCACTTCTATGCATATACCGTTAATTCTTAGTTTAACTATAATAAAAAACCTTTTGGTGAATGTCTGCATAGTTACGAGTAGTACTAAGTAGGAAGAGAATATGTGCAAAACTGCAAACAAAGCAGTTGTATCATGAAATTCATGCTGACTAGTAATTTTAATCACGCTCCAGCTACCAGCGAACGAATTTCGGTTTCAATTTCATTTACAGTTTCCATTACCACTTGACTACTTTAGTAGCTTGCCTTACTGCCGCGCAGTTGAACGCTTTGTCGTATTTTACGGTGTTTTTTTTTCAAATTGTATACAAATGAAGAACCGTTAGTACATTTTCATTTGATGTGGAGCATCGTGTTTTTTAGGGTGTTTGCTGGAATTGTTACATTGAGACACCTGTTATGGCCCTCTTACAATAATAAGGAAACTAAAATACGGATGTATGTTGTTGTTATGTAAGTATGAATGCTTGAAAGAAAGGGGCATACACATGCAAATAAAAATACTAAAACGATTGTTAACACATATGAACATTTGTATGCATAACAGAGGAAATAGGAACGAATAGCGAGACCGATAACATCATCGATAACTTTAACGATAACTTTAAGGGTATAACTGCCAAAATAAAAATTGCCACTGCGATAACGATAGATGATGATACATATGTATATATATCGATAGCGATAACTATTAATAGCTGCGATAATGAAAATTACTAAAAATATCAATAATGACAACGTTAGCGATAACGATGGTACTACCGAGAATGATAACAATACTGGTAACGACACTGAAATAGTTAATCAAAATCACACTTGTTTATTCAATGCTATCTCGGAATCGGATCCAACGATTTGAATAAAATTCTGTACGAAGATAATGCTCAACATTCTAAGCTTATTTTCTTGGGTGTTGCCACTTTGAAGATATTGTCGCCTATTTTCATTAGAAAAATATAAATGCTAATGAAGGAAAATAAAATTAAGCAATATTGGTGTGAAATTAATTCTTTTTTTTTTATATAATTTTAATCCACACACATTTTCGAGAGTTTTTGCCACTAAATTTATAATATAAAATTTTCAATAAGTTAAAAATTTATAGAGTCAAAATGCTATAATGGGTATGGGTGTTTAGCTAGGGACTTTAAATGAAAAAATATTAATAAATCTAGAAATCGATAATGGATATTATATGTACACATCATCAACACATTTTGAAAAATTCACAAATACAAACACTGTCTTTAAAGATGGAAGATAATTGGTAGCCTAAGGCGAATTCTTAAAAAAAAAATATATAAAAATATAGCGTGCGACTATGACTTTGATTTCATTGGCAATAATTATTCTCGTAAAACTACATTTTTTTACTCCATGAAATTTGCATATCCAGTTAAAAGAATATATAAGTATAATTAGGTATCTTCGCCGTAGAATAAATTAGATATATGAGTAAATATCAACATCTCAAAATCTCAGACGTTTTAATTTTACCTCATTATGACTCAACTTATTTGCTCAAATCAAATATTTGGAGCAAACTGTAATCAACTACGTACATATGTACATATAACATATCATATTAGGATATCCCAGTCAGCAAAAAAAGAAGTAAAATTGTAATGATTTCTATTGTAAGTTGTATGGAATGAGCAAAATCTCTACTTTATTTTCTTCTGGAGAAGAGAGAAAATGAGCTGCAAATATTTTATTCGGTAAATAAAAAACTTTCCCACTAACCTTTAAACGTAAGAGTGATTCGTTTATAAAACAGCTTTCAAACGGGGATAGTTTATACAAAAGGGTTTTATAAAATTATTATACTTAAATGTTTAACTTAGCTGAGCTCCTTAAATTTCTTACTGGTGTTGGTGTATACTATTTTGAACGAGTTGTTTATAAAGAATTTTCGTGCAAACAAACAAATATAAATATTAAACTTATCTGCAATGTTTTTGAATGCCGTTCCTACGCAGCAAACATAGGAAACTTTTACCCTTTTGCAAATTTTTTATTTTTTTTCCTTAACAGATGCAATTCGAGACATTTTTTAGTCATTGCATTTGTCTTGTGATTAATTTATCGTCATTAAAAATTCTAGATGAACTGAGATATGAAAGGCTTGAATTTAAACGCGAAAGAGGCTTAAATTAATTGAATTTTTGGAATCAAATCCTACTACCCTTTAGGCATTCCGACTAAAACGTATAGTTGCATCAGCGAGATCGGTTTTTAACTTTTGAATAGGAATTCTTGTTCTCTTATTATTAACACTGAACCATCCTTGATCTTCCTGGTACACCTAGTATATTCTGAAATGGAGTTAAAAAGTAAACGACTTCATCTGGATCATTAACATAACCGATCGATTTGACTTTAATGTGTATAAACATCCTTTCAGAGATTCGAAAATTACCGAAATAGAACCATAAATACAGCTTTTAGTAATAACCCGACACTGGCAAACAAATTATTTCGAATATGAACCAGTTTGGACAATAAATACGCGTTTTAGCAAGAACTCTCTTATGGCGAAGGCATTCTGGCGCCATCTACATGCTACATTTTCTGCCAAGGTATTTCTCTCCACATTACCAATATATATTTCGGACCATTGCCAGATTTTCTAGAATACCTCGACTCCAACGCGACCTGGTTAAATTTTTTTACACAAGACAATGATACAATGATAACACAATCCAGAATCCATAATCAAAAATTAGAAGAATTTTGTAAAATATATATAAATATTAAAATTATCCGAATACCAAGCATTTTTGTATTTTTGAATTTATATTTTTGTAAGTATTTTTTAATATTTTACGAGTTTATTAAACTATAAAATGCCAAATGCATATATACTTATGTATTTCACTTCCTATATTCCTTCAAGCAGCTGACATTACATTAAATGGCTGTTTGTATGAAATTGTCGCAGGCAATTTCATTGTTACTGTAACTTTTAAAACTCGCTTAAGTCTTTATCTACCTGTGATTTTATGGATTTCCTCTTTTGTTTGTAGAACAAAAAATGCTTATTTTCACAACGAATCGCTCTAAATTTGCTCTGGTTAGCGCATACCAACATACTCCACTCACTGCTACTGCATTGATATGAACGTACATACTACGTTTACTTCCGCTTCGTGGTTTTCTCTTTCGCATGTTCGCTTTTAGTCTAGCCACTATCCAGTAGCTAGCCAACCAGCCCACGAGCTCACCGGTCAGTCAACAGAGCCAACCCACAAATTGTTTTGTCTTCCAGCTGTTCTTTGTTACTGCCTATCAGCCGCATCTTGCAGAGATGCCGCGCTGATAAGTGGGAGGCTCGTGTTGCATGTTGCATGCCTCATAAGCACATGCCACATGCACATGCGCTTTGTTGCTCTCTACTCTGATGGCTTTGCAACGGAGGGCACCTAACTCAGTTAATTCTGTTGCGTTGGCGTTGGCGTTTCCGCATTCTGACTTGCTACAATCGCTCCACTCAACTCTTTAAACTAACTACGAAGCACTTGATAGGTAAATATTTCATAATTTGCCATACTGCCATAATTTTTTGATTGTGATACGAAAAAGGTAGATATTGCATGAAAAATGTTAAACTAAAGAAACCGAAGCTAAAGCAGAATGGAAAACTTGCTTCTTGTACGATATTTCTTTTCCATTTGTTCGTACATCTGATTTGCTATTGGCAGCCAGCGTTTAAGGAATAATCTTGATTGCGCAAATCGAGTAGCTCACCGCAGCGAAAGCGAAGCTTATGCTTTAAGCCAACAATTCGTTACAAATCGGTTTAGTACATATGTATATTGCCAGTCAACTAGTAGTTTTGAGTGTAGCGATTCTGCAGCCAATAGTTTATCAACAACTAATGCTTTTGCCAATTTACTTACAAATAGCAAATACGTTTGCGCTTTGGCGATAAACGGACAACAATTGCGAAATAAATTTTAAGGTTTAAAATTGCAATCTCGATTTAAAACCATTTCCTCCATGTAAGTATTTAATCTATCTGTTCTGTTGCCCATGCCCTTTTCTGTTAAACTAAAAATATAACACTGTCTTGTCCGTGTATGGTATTTTATTAAACACTTGATTAGTTTGCAAGAGTCAGTATTAAATGTGCGGTCCTTATGAGTCCTATCCCTAAGTTCCCTGATTTATCTTGCAGTTCCTACTATGCTCGCACTTGACGCTGTACTTGATCCCCAGCTCGCCAAATCCTTAACCAGTTCATTAAAATGAACATTGTAGTACACGACACCAACATAAGTTCAAGCTTATCTCTTTTCCAAAGTCTCAATTTATATTTCTGGATGATCTTTGGAGCGATATGAGCGGTTTCCAATGCCTTCAGTGCAGCTTAGCTGGCATAGCCGACATTAATTTAGTTTCTTTGACACTTTTCACTTACTATTCAGTTTCTGATTATACTAAGACGAAAAGATTTTGCGTGCGCAAATGCCGTATTTTTCATGTCGCGCTTCTTTGCGAGCTTCACCAGCTGAGGTCACAAAATTGTTTAGTTGGCATTGAGGTGTATATTGATTCTTCTCTGTAAAAGATTTGTGGTGAGCACAAAGTATATAACACTCCCAAGCAGCTATTATCAGATATAAATTGAATTAATTGTGGGCAGTAAAAAGTATGAAATGTAATGCAAGAAGAGACTTTATAAATTAAGAAATTAGCTTGAATCTTTTGCGCATTTACTGTGATATCACCACCGACATATTCAAATTTTTTTCCGAAGGTGTTGCAGTTTTTTTCTACATAAAAACAAAATGTGTTTATTTATTATATAGAAGGAAATGTGACAAAGAAAGGTAATAAAAATAAATTAAAACTGCACTTTATTGTGCTAAAAATTATAAACTGAAAATTTATTGAAACTTTTTTGTGTTCCAGATAGTTTGAAACTGGGTCATTGTTAGAAATTTCTATTCCTATATATAAAAAAAAATATTATTTTGAATGTACATACATTATATTTGTATAGTTTAGATCGAATAAGAAAAGGCCGAGGCACGACAGATTGGCTTTTTCGCTTACTGTGCGATGCCGATAAATATAACGATATTAATGATAGCAATAATTTTAACTAAAATAAGGAAAAAATAACAATATCGATATCGATAAAAATTATATATATTTTAATATAAATGACGTCGATAAAAATACGGCCTGAGAATACTTAACTTTTTCTTGTTGAACGCAAAATTCACAGAAATATTTAGTTATCGAAAATTTAGTATTAAAATTATACTTTTATTAGGTTAAATAAAATGTTTCAAAATTGTTTTAGATGTGCCGAAAACACATAAAAAATATATTTAGCTCTCTTTTAATCATCAACTAGTCCTTTGAATTTTTTTATATTTGAATGCACAGCACGGCTTAACTTTTATAACAATCATAAATGAACAAATTTTTTATGTACACCCTTGTCGTATGCCAAACCCAAGTACAAATGTCAATTTACATTATAGCCTTTAAATTTAATTTCCATTTGCTTATCCATGATTCTCATCTTTTCAGATTATTAATTCAATTTCGAACCGAACGAAACGACAGAACATAAAAACAGGCAGAAACCTAAAATATTCCGCATTACAGAGTAGCACAAATCTGCAGCTGTGCATACACAAACTTACATACACTTTGAAACACACAACCCCAGACATATTGCCAGTTTAGTCGGCAAATACAATTGCGAAAGGCGGTGACTGAAGTAGTTTGCAAATGGCAAAAGGCAACAGTTATGACAATTTCATTAGAAAAACATTTGCATAATTATGACACACGACTCTGTTAAATAGAGAGCGCACGACAACAACTACAACTATATATGTACGTAAAAGTATCAAATTGAGAAGCCTAGTAAAGCCACCAACGTAATCGACCAAGTCAAAAACCCCAATCTGAAAACTGACAGCATCACCCATTGAAAGGCGAATAGGCGCTGTAATTGAAAACCGCGCCACGAAAAGAAGGCAGCCGCGGCTAACTGCACCTGTCAGCTCTGCTGGGGAATGATATAGAACCAGGTAAGTTAGTTAGCAAGTCAGTTGACACACATCGCCAAGGCCTTGGCACTCAAGCGCACATGGCGCAGCGGCACGAAGGAAAGTTTGTGTACAATTTTAGCGAGGCAAAGGGCGTCAGTGGGTTAACGGTTAGACAACATAATTATTCCCTTTGCGCTTGAGAATATTTGAAATCATAAAGTTTTTAACAAAGTCACTAAGTCGCCGTACAGCGCCAACAAATTAAGTGGGAAATTGCAGGTTGTGAAGCGTAGCAAAATTATCGAGTAGGATGGGGAATTAAAGGGAAATGAATGAAATTGGGAATGAAAAGTTGTGAAAGGATATAGCAGAAGTTTACCGAAGAATGAACAAGAAAAAAGAAACTAAACACTGTCAGTTTACGGTGTTACTTTACAAATAATATTCGCACGCAGATTGAATTAAATGAAAGTGTAAGGGTGAAGATTATAGCGGAAATAGCGAGTAATTATTTTAATATGAAAGCAAGCGCAATGTTAGCAAAAACATTTACATATAAATGTAGGCAAAGGTAGAAATTTATATTCACACATTTCGGGAGTCCGTTCAAGTAATTTAGGAGTAATACACAGGCAGTGTAGTATTTTAAAAACTTGCAATTTAATATAAAAAAAGAAAATTGTTAAAAAAAAAATACTTAAAAAATGATTTATTAAAGGGAAAATTAGTACTTTCATTGCTACTTTACTCACTCCGTTTTAGCTGTGATTTTTAACTGAAAAAATGCTTGTCTTTGCTCACCCTTATCATAGCTTTATTTTAGTGCAAGGAAAGCATTCAAATTCTTGAAAAATCAAATATTGTTATTAAAAAATTTTAAGGTGAGGCATTAAATGCAATATTACATTTTTTCAGTAGGAGCCTACAAAAGGTATTTTAAAATAAACGAACACTTTTCAAATAGAATATAGTAATAGTAATAGAAGATAGTAAAATTGAAATATGTTCGGACATTGAAAATGGAAAATTTTTAAAGTTAATTACAGAAGGCATTTAATAAAACTTATCATCGTGAAAAATTTTCAAATTAACACCAATTTTAATATGCGTAAAAGCGGATTGCTATATACATATTTGATACATGCCAATAACTAAATCATTAATTTTTATGTATGTGTGTTGATTGTTTAATTTTTTTATGTCACCCGAAATACTCAAACCTTATTCGTAATAGCTGCTAACGTATAACCCAATTTAAACGCTGACGTAGTCACTATAAAAACGAGATTTCATTCTATTATTAATGTCATGCAATGTACACAAAAAAAATGCCTTACCACCTCTTTAGCACGTCTGCTTTGTGTTTCAATTTACATACAATCCAAGAATGCTTTAACATACCCGAATGCACAATAAAACATTTTGTTGGTCGTTTAATATCCTGCTGATTGTACTTACACCGCAGTTACATTGCATAATAGTTCCGGAATCTCTGTTTATGTTTATCTCAACTCACTCAAATGTTCACATAGTACAGATAAATGTACATGCTTTTGTATCTATAGGAATGTGTGTGCTACTTTCGAGAGCAATTTCACTTATTCGTGCCGAAAGTTCTGTGTTGTAAAAACCTTTTTATGCTATCATTGCATTTACACACTTGCACACACACACACATTAAGGTATGTAGGTATACAAAGCATACCCTTTTTTCTAATGGGATAAAGAATCGTCTGCTTTTCATCTCAGCCATGTTCACCCTTTTTTATTTTTATTTTCCAATAGTTACAGGCGTCTTCAATCGCGACGTGACGTTTTGCGAAATTCTAGTATAATTTTAATCATTATCGAGCTAGTAGCCTAAGTCTTTAGAATAGCAGTTCATGCACATCCATTTTTGTTGATTTATTTGGGTTTCACTGGTGTAGATTTATGCATATTGCCATTAGCAACATTTCATCGCATGCACCCGGCGTATGAGTAACATTGGATAATGTAAATTTTAACCCAGTTGCATAAAGCAATATAATGTTCAAAATTTGTGTAATGCACGTATATGAGTTTATTTCACCCAATAGTAAATTGTAGATAAGCTGTACCTAATAAACAAACGAAATAAAAAAGTGATAAGGCAATCGGAGTTTTGATAGTCTACGTCTGTTTTATATATTTTAAGAAAGGTCCCAGCTTCTTTTCTTTCCCACATTATTCTGATTAAATAATCTGGAAAGTCATGCGATCCTATCATTTTGCAACATTTGCGTACACATTCACTTGATAGGGTCACGATAGTTTCGGAGCTGAAAAGAGCGCAAAATACTGATCTAATTGGAATCAGAGAGGCATAAAAGAACAATTATGTATATACCTACTGCGCTTTTAACGTTGAATTTGTAGATACGAGTTCATTTCGTTATACTCAGAAATCTCGATTGAATTCTCACTATTCTTTTTCATACCAAAGCAGTAAGTAACTACGCGGATAGTCACAGAGTTACATCTTATGGACTTATGCTCATTATTTCTGCACTTGATATTGATCCGTTAATGCCGAACTAATTACATAAATAAATACAACATTTTTGTTAAGATTTTAATTTTACTTTTAAAAGTTTGGTTGCAATATTTTTTACGGTATCAACAATGTTTTTTTTTTACTCCTTTTTTTCGAGATTGACACCAGTTTTATGGAGATTGTTGCATCTTCTCATCAGACGTCAAGCACATTCGAAATATCACTAAAATGTATTTAAGAAAAATAGCCTTTTTACACAATTTGTTGCTGCATTGTTTTACGATTTTCCTAATGGGTGTTTTCTGCGGCTTGTGTGTAGGAACGCAATTTGTAGTTGTATATGTTACAGAGGATATAAATAATACAGTGTAGGTCATAAAGGCGTGCATATTACGTGTTGTTTCTTTACCACAGGCACACACACACACATATAGAGACACATGCACGCAGTATGGGCAAAAGGCAATGGCGTAGGCGTATGCGGGCAATTGCTTACGGTAGTGGAGCAAGTTCGAAACAGCGCTTACACGTGTATAATGCCCCAAAGCGGTGCATAAAATCCATGTAAAACATGAACGGCATACAAAATACGTGAATTGAAATATGTATATGGCGGCAAAAGCCAAAAAGTTGAATGTTGGTGAACGCTTGTTATCGCTTTGGGATATGCCGCAGTTAAGAAAAGTAATTTTCGTTTTTTTTTTTTTTTGAGAAATGGAAGGAATAAGACTATAAAAATGCAATATACTCGAACAAATGTTTTACAGCGTATAGTGGCAAAGGTAGTGAAATGTTGTGGAAATAAAAGAATGCAAAAAAAAATACTTCATAAATACAAAAAAATTAAGCAAACTTACAGTGAGTGATGTGTACTCAAATTGAGTTGCAAAAATAAAATTTGGATTTAAAATATGAAGTTGGAGGCGAAGCGTTAGTGGAATAGTGAAAATAATCTACATACATATGTATATACTCGTATTTATATGTTCTGACATATTTGCTTAATGAGCACAATCACACTTCTGAAGAAATCAATAAAACCAATGCAACTTTTCCTTATACATCTTGGAACTTATATACAAAGTATGCGTGAAAAAATTGCCAAAAAATTGTTCAGCGAAACTTATGTATGAACACTTGTGATCCAAAAAAAAACTGCTGATAAAAGACGGCTCTTCGTGTTATTTGTGGCGGAAAATAGAACTTGTTTTTTTCGGAAAATAAATTTCGTTTATTCGTTATATGGAAACAAATGCTATTTGAAACTTACACTTTATTGTTTAATAATTTGTAGGACCACAAACTACACACTTGAAACAATTATATCACATATGAGAAAAAAGTTTGGATTTTTAATAAAATTTTATAGTTTTTATTAATATTCTTCTAAGACTTTTAAGAAAGAAACTCTACTTTTTTTAAAAAATTTTAAGAATAAAAAAAATCAAGAATTTGGTTGCAAATTATATGACCACCACTGAGTGTATACATTCAACTATTTCACTCTCGTTGATTTAAACAATTCCTCTGTGCTAAACTATTCCAGGTAAAACTAAATTTTCTTTTTCGTCTTTGATAATTCGTCACATGATTCCATCATAATACTATATATCAAGATTTCTCCAATAAAATCCAAGGCGAAAATTTGATATTAAAATAAATTGAAAGTGAAGTTCCCCAACAAACTTAAACCCATCGCATTCAGTTTTTCCTTTCACAAAATTAAAAAAATAAATTACCTACGAGTACATATAATTGTTTGTTTATTTTTCTGTTGGCCTAGAAATTTTTATTTTACAATTTTTATTGAGCTCAAGGCCAGTTTATGGAAGATTTTTGTGAAAAAACAACAACAGTTTTTTAATGGTAGAAATTATAGTATGTACTATTTCAGAAATCACCACATTTCCTCATCAGACTTCTTTTTATTAAATTAATTAAATTTATTTTTCATAGTCACTTCTCCCAGGCTTTGAACCCGGGAGCTCGGAATTGCCGAGCCAATACGCTACATATTGTGCTACGCTAGCCAAGTTGGCTGTTGTGTTGTGTTTTTTTCACAAAAATCTTCCATAAACTGGCCTTGAGCTCAATAAAAATTGTAAAATTAATTACCTACATAAATAAAAATTACGATTATTATACCATTCTCTAACAAAAATACTTATTTAAAATGTTTTTCTATTTAAACGTTTTAGCAGATTTGATGTACGCGCGGGGCGTATCCAAGTTCATCTTGCCTCGCTCTACGTCAATATTCGTAAACTAATGTAAATTCTGAAATTACTTTCCTTAGGAAACTAATAATATGAGTAGCACTAACGTCATCTTTTGCTTATTCGTTTATTTGTAGCTGATTGCTAATACAACTTTCAATTGTCAACGGTATGCAAATCAACGCTTTAGTTTCAATTTTCATATTTCCATAGCAAGCATTTTCATATAAACATATGGCTAACTAAAAAATATATATTTCACGCCTACATTTTTTAAAATTAGTAATTATTTGACAAAAAGCCATCTGGACTTTACAGCTAATAACATAATTAAAACTTTTTACTGCTAACAAGCAGCTAAAATACTGCTTGTTTGAATTTCGAATCATTTGTCATAAAAAGCGCTTTAATGTGTTGCTAAATATCATTTCAGTTGAACATTAAAAATTTGAATTTTATTATGCTGTGGTGGATGAAATATGAACATCAAAGTAAGAGAAGTTGAACGACAAAATGACAACAGAGGAGAATATGCTCCATCTCAATGTTATATCCGCCTCACACATAATGGAAAATTTTCAAAATTAAATTTGTTGTTTTTGTTTTTTTGTTAAATTTTCATTGTTTTGCATTTAAAATACAGTTCATCATTCTCTTCATCCATGTAAAGCCAAGTTTCAAATTTTGTGGAAAATGGAAATGTAAAATGAAAAATTTCTGTTCCAACTGGCGCTCCGAATGCCCTTAAAACGTTTTAAGAATAAAACCATCTCTTAAAAAATTTAGTCATTTAAAACTTGGACTTTTTATACTGAAAGGCTACATAAGAAATATGTAAATATCTTTTAAATATTTATTATAATTATATTTATCATAAATATTTATTTCACTTAAATTTTACAATTTTAAGCTGCGGTAAATTAACGCTCGTTGCAGCAACACCTTTCATACCACAAATTGTAAATAAAACGTAACACAATTTTAATTTAAAAGTCACGCCTTTACATTTTTTACTATCGCAAAGCGGCACATCAAATCTTCCCATTTTTTTTTTTGTTATCCGTCAATTGTGTTTTGTGTTCTGTGGAATTGCATTCCCTGAAAAAGTTGTTTACTTGAACTATTGGTGTCATCATTTTCGCAATTATTTCTAGACGTAGTCATTTAATTTTTTTATTCGTTTTATTTTTCGTAGCTGCTGTTTCGAATGCGTGCCACAATTTCTAAATATTTACGACTCGGTTGCCAGCCTGCCTTCCTGCATGTCTGCATAACGTTACGTATACGCCATGTCGTGCTCTCTGATACTCGTATTTGAATATTTATCGCAACCCAATTCTGCTGCAGCATTGTTGTTTATGTGCATACGAGTTATTACTGTTATACTTTTTTGGTTTTTTTTTTTTTTTTGATTTTTTAGTTTCCTCTGCATCCTCTTTTATGTGGCACATCTTTCAATTGCAGTTGCATGCACTTTTTTCGACCATTCGGCCACTGCCATTGTGAGTCATGTTTAGATATTCCATTAAATTGCTTATTTAGTCGTGTAGTTGGATTTTAATGCATTGCTATTTTTTTTCATTGTACCAATTCGAATAATAATATTTTCATATATTGTGATTGCAACACAATTTGTTTGTATAGTAAATCTTGTTCATGCTGCCAATGATGAAGAACACAAATCACGATCGCATTTCAGTGTATTAGATACATTTGTACTTACATACATATGTTGTGTGTTTATAAAAATTTTTCGAAAATTTTATTCAAACTTGTGCGCATTTTATTATGTTTGTATAAGTAGATATGTTTTGCTTCATGCGTGATTTCTTTTGATTACAAATATACTTGAAGCGTACGGTGTAACTTTAAGCATTTGGCGGGAAATATTGACGTGTTTAAAAAAAATTGCTGCACTTCAACACTTCCCTTTTCTTGTACCTAGTCCAGCAATACTTTTAGCCATGAGAAAGACAACGCATGCCGAAAAGATTTTTTACCAGTATCCAGGCTAAACTTTTTCACAAGTTTTTGATGTGCTGATTCAAAATAAGGAATCATAGAAAACGTTAGATTTTTTTAGATATTTTAACATATGTAAATATTCGTTTGCTACTTTTTTGGAAATTTTTTTGCAGATATGTCATCTTTGTGTCTTCACGAATGCACTATTCTTTCCCTCGGTCAACGAAAAGGCTCGGTGTGTATTCATCACATAGTTAAAAACTGAAAATCATCAAACTTAGCTGAAGATTTTTGCAAAGTAAAAACCATTTTTTTTAATTCGAAAATCCAAGAATATAGCAAAAGGAAATAGGACTTTATAAATCATTGATATGCTAAATTAATAGTAGATTTTTAATACTTAACGTGTAAGTTCATTGTAGTAAGAGAAAAAATTGCACTCATAATTTGTGGATCAAATTTTTCAAATGTAAATGATTCAATCTTTTTTCAAAACCACTTCGGCATCAAACGAACTTTTTCGGTTTCATTTCGTGGTAGTTCGAATCTAAACTAAATAATATGAACCATCTTTTATATTTCTGAGCCTTACATGAATGTTCATATTTTTAATTTCAAGGATTTCATGCCTTCTTTTTATAACATATCTTCGTCTTAGAGTGAAAAGCTACTAAGTTCATTTTTTAATATCAGATTTTGATGCCACATTACTCATTATTTTATTTTGAGAAACACACCATTTTCTATTATCATTAATTTTAATTTTCCTATCCAAATGTGACCTTATAATTTAAACTTAATTTAAATACAGAAATTTACGATCCAATAAAATTGTGTATCCTTTCTTAAGCATTCTCTCTATAAACGTTTGCGTAGTGAATCAATTGCGACAAAAATTGATTGAAATAGAAAGGGGAATCAATACTTACGCGTATTAAAAAGCTTGGTGTACGTGAGTTTATATTAAGATGGTGGTTTAAAACTTACTACTGGTGATTGTAAATTAAGAAGCAACCAGTTTTCTTTGCGCATGAACTGGTACGCATTTTACTCCTTTTTTCAAATAAACCCATGGCAAATCATTGTGTCAGCATATTACTCTTCGGTAGCTTTAGTAGCACTACATTGACGATTTTATGTACCAATACGGAGGTCCTTATCGCAGAAAAAATTAATTAAATCCTTGTTCACTAGTCTTACATTTCAAGTAGAATACTTATCCAAATGTTTATCCAGGACTAAAAAAAAAAAAACTTTCTACCCCAGAATCATGCAATGGTCATAAAATAGCTCAATTACTTGAATGAAAACAAATGTTTTTATGACATTTGTACGTAGCTACCGTACCGAGAATGCAGACATACTAGAAAATAAAGAAAGTGCAAATACAATCAGAATCATGTGACAGTTATTCAATGGCAATGAATCGAATCGCTAGGGGATATATGTACATATTACGTTTCTATACGCGCTTGGCAAAATCAACTGTAAATGGAAAGTATTTTCAAGTTTTATGGAAACTTGGCAACAACAATTGCATCATGGCCAATGAACAATCGTCGTGCATTTATAATATTGGCAACAGTTGTCAGGTTTTATGCTCTGTGCTGCTTTCCCTTTCTATATCACTATGAGTATAGAGATCATACATTCATACACCTTTCATGTACATACAATTTTTTCATAGTTATTCAATTAACTGCAAATCTCTTGCTTCTGCATGCCAACATTTAGCACATGAATATATAATATATGCCTTCATATGTATGTTTGTATGTTATGTACATATGTATTTCATAATCACAGGTCTATTGAGCAATTTAATTCAATTGTATTGGCGCATTGCAGCAGCAAATGTAAATTCCCTATGGAATGCATTCAATTGCAGTGATGCATTTAATATTTATGATTTCAAATGAATGCACATACTAAGTTCGTACAATAGTTATATTATAAAGGTGACAATAAGAGAGTGTGAAGAATTACTTACTCTGATTGCGCTAATTAACACAAAAATTACAGTTTAAAAAGCCAATTTAAGTGTATTCATATAATTTCAGAATACTTAAAATTATTTTTGTAGCAAATTTGAAGTACAATAATGGTGGATTTTAGTAAGCAGTCTCTAGTCTTAAATAGAGGAAATATATCAAATTTTTGGATCAGTTACAATGGGTACAACAATAACAAGTAAGGAAAGTTAGATTTGAACTAAAGCGAATTTTTCGTACTCTTACGAACAATTCTAACATACATACGATATAAACATTTTCTTAAGGGAGTATTCCGATTTTTGTGGCTCAAACCGTTTGTTTTTTCAACATTTTTTTCTATCAAAACTCAAAGTAATTGTTGCTAGTTTCAAGGTATATTTTCTACAATATTTAACGTTTACAATAATGGTTTATTCATCAACAAATATGAAAAAAAAAATCCTTTATGATGTGTTCAAAGTGGTCGTTGTACAAACGAAACCCCCCCCCCCCCCTTGGTTATTGCACAAATGAAACATTTTTGTAATCGCGATTGCATCTGCTAAAAGGTGAACTACAATCACACTAATCCAATTGTTTACTCAATAATAGTGACGATTTATTATTATTATTATTATTATTCTTATTTATCAAGCAAGAATCATTAGTACAACAAGAATCTTCTTCTTTTTTAGCACAACAAAATTAGAATAACATTAAAATTAATTATAAATACATGAATTCAAATAGTCAAAAATACATGAAAATGAAATGAAATCATACAGGTATAATTTTAAAAGTAATTTATCACTAAAACTTAAACTAATGTTAACGGTCAGTCTAGTTTATTTGAGAAATATGAGGATAAGATATTATTATAGTTGCTTTTGTTATTAGAATTCCATGTTCTAATAGCACTAACGAAAAACAGTCTAGTTGATGTTATAAAATTAAATATTGGTACAATAAGTTCTTTTGAGCGCTTGGATTCAAATAATTTTATTTCATATTTTTCCTGAGGATTATACGAGTAATCTAGATATTTAGTTAGTGACTTATATGGTACAGTTTTTGCGAAAAGTTGTCAAGATGCCGTAAAAATGTGGTTTTGAGATAAAAGCGATTAAAGTTTTCGCTTGACTCAATACGCCACGGGCACGGTTGGCTTAAAATGGGTATATCTCCAGAACTACAATAGATATTACATTTTTTAGGGGGGCTTTTTAAATTTATATTTATTTCACACATAAATTACAAAAGTAGATGGTGGCATGTCTATTTTCACCTTTTTTTTGAACTCCTAAAATTATTTTTGAGTGCAGTGATTTAAAAAGTTACGAGCATATCGAATTTTGCGTATTTGCTAAAATTATTGTTAAATCAAAGCTAGGCGTAGCTTAAGTCCCATTTCAAAAATTTGCAAAATTTACCTCTTAAGATCATAATCAATGTTCAAAGTGTAAAATTTTTTACTGGTTTTCCGTTGAGAATGAAAGCAGGATTTTCGATTAAATAAAGGGAATCTCGAAGTGGTGTCGAAAATCCTATCGCTCCTGTACTTAAAGCTACAGACACATATTAATTGAAGGACCACTCTCAGCTCTTTTTACAGTTAGAAAACAATACTTTCAAAAATCCTACTCTAAGATATGTATACACAATGGCTTAATTCAAGTAGGCACATCTGGTCTATTGCGTTGAAAGTTATCAAAAATGTTTGTTTTGTCTCTTTATGTGGTTATTAAGATTCCGGTGTATTCACTGTACCAGTATATACATACATATCTAAAGCTCGTATTTACGGCTTAGTTGATATTAAGAATATTTCTTTCTTGAGGTCGGCATCCAGTTGCTAAGAAGAAGTTCCATTTTTCCTTGAGTCTGAAATAGCAGTAGGCAAATAATATTGACAGTTTCTTATCCATGGTTGGCAGTAGAAAACAGAGAAAGAAGAGTGTCAGTTTCTCTTTCAAAGTCCATTCCATAAATTTTCAGTTTTTGTCAAAATTTACTAGAATTCCCCCAGAAAGCATTTCTGTTATCTGTTCTGTGGCAAATGAGAGAAAATTTAATTTTTCATGAGCGTTTAGTTATGTGGTGTTTCATGCATTTCTGCAGAGCTGAATACAGGGCTTAACACTAATGTTGGGCTCTGAAACAATAAGAATTCAAAAAGGAACACGAAGTGCTTCTACAGATGAACCAAATCACGGACCACTTTAGAATTTTGTTTTCATTTAGTAACTTTGAAAAGTCTTTTAAGGAAATTCAAATTGATCGAGGGCACCAAGAACGATCAAAGCCATCAGAAAGAAGCATACAGGTCGAATGATTTTTATTCAAGAATTATGAACAGAAAGAACCAAAAACATAGAAATAGCATATCGCCTGAAGGCTTTGCGAGATTCCTGAAAACCACCGCAATTTAGCGGAGAGATCCAAATGTATTAATTGAAGTTACTAATCTAATCGGTTCTAATTAAATTCATGTGTATCTTTTTATTCGTTTACATTTTATGCAAAAATATCTCTGCACTGCATATGTCTGTGGCTTTCCGGCGTAACCGAAAAAGTCACTTTTTTGCCAAATGGAGTTAATGCAAAATTTGACATCTGTGTGTCTTAATCATTCGCAAGAATGTAAATAGGTACTTTTGCATTCAATATTTTGGCTGAATTCTCGACATTTCCAAACCGAATAACTGCATTTTTCAAACAGCTTCAATACTTTAGGGCGCGTTTTCTCGAAAACAGCTGTGAGTGATTTTTTCGGTTATGCCGGGAAGACACATTTATGTATTACATTCAAATCACTTTCAACCAAATACTCAGTATAAATATTTTTCTTTGTTTTTGGAAGAATAAAACAATGAAAAATTCCAAGTAAAATGTTTGTCAAATGAATATTTTATTTCACTTTAAGTACATATTTACTTACATGCATACATATGTATGTTAACATATGTACATATCTGAATGAAATATTTATAGAAATCCATGTGCAAGTACTTTTCGCGACTAGTTTGAAGAAAGCGGAAACCCAGGCGAGAGAGATGAATAATAACTTATACATAGCTTTCGCAATGAATAGGACGGGGTCACTATGTCAATTGGAGAAACTGAAATTGACTACAGCAACAAGAACAACAACAACAACAGCAGCAGCAGCGAGAACCAACGCCATGTTTTGAGCAAATAGCCCAACAAGTGACTCGGGTCAGCTTCGCTGAATACATTGACGGAGCAGTCGATTTAAGTTGAGAAGAAGCAAATTAAGATGCAGACACTGATTGGCAAATCTGCGCAAACAATGCAGAAAAATTCGCAACGAGCGCAGGCGATGTGAAGAAACAACAACGTAGTGCCCAAGACAAGAAGAATGTGCCTCGTTAATTTTGGGTGCAACTAAAAGGCAATTTTTTAAGTGCCACGCTTTGCTATTTTCTTTCACAGTTAAAAGATATTTTGTTAAAGTCATATTGTTGCAGCATTCATATGTCTTCGCTGCTTAGTGAACGCCACTTGTGGCAACATAAAAGATGATAGAAACGATGCCGACGACACTCACAAAAGAAAACATCAGCAGTCGTTCGTCAGACAAAGAGGCAGACACAGTGACAGACAAAATGAGCTCTCGTGGGCGCAGGCGTGTAATTGCAGGCACACAGAGTAATCGCCACAACTGATACAACACACAGATGTATGTATATTGATGTGGCATAAAGCGAGTAGACAAAAGAACACAAAAAAAAAAGCGCACAAACACACAATACCGAAATGCCACACACCCACTTTTGTGGCTGTCGCTGGCGTTGCCACTGCCACAGCTACTGTTTGTCGTCGGCCTGGAGCGAATGCTGCTGCTGCGGCAAAAGTGTGTCAATTTTTATGCATCGCGCCACATGCGCTCAGCACTTTGGTCTGTTTTTGCGGCATCTGTAATTGCAGCAAAAATATGCCTGCTTGCATGCACCTCCATCTGGCATTTTGCAACATTTTTACTTACTCACATAGGCTGGCGTATGCGCGAGATATGCGAGTATGTTTGTATGTATGATGTATGTAGTGTAATGGCAAATCGTATCTCGGAAATTGAGATTTCAAATGTAATTTGCGCTTACAAACATACATACATTACAATACTTATACATATGTATATGCAAGTAGATGTGTCCCTCGCTTATAGTCAGGGGAGCCGCAGTCGAATGGAGCGCCTTCCGCCACAAATATAATTAAGCGTTTTTGCAGCAATGGAGCAGCAGCAGCAGCAGTAGCAGCAGTGCACCAGCGACAATGCACCGGCAACCTCCCGCTTTTGCCTTCCCCTTTCACTAAACGCCACCAAAGCCATGAAGTGGGTTGGTTGCCCTCCCGGTTTGGCTGACAAACAAAATAATTGAAGCAATTTTGCTTTCTTGCTTTCTTGCGCAGAAATACTGAACTGGACGCTATGCGAGCAGTTATGCCAGATAAGCGAAATGTCTGCTCGCGCATTCATGCTTGCAATCGGTTACCGCATCTCTCTTTGTGGCAATTTTTATGTCAGTGCTTGATGTTTTATCTTAATCCATTATAGCGTTTGGTGCCACAGTTTATTGGAGTCGTCCTACAGTTGGTTAGCATTAAGAGTAGCGTCGCTCTCCCGCCACTGTGATTAATTTGATAAGTGGCTTTTTTGCGGGAAATAGTTGAAATTTTTTTGGATGATGCGATTTTTCGACGCCAGACGACAGTGGGTGTTAACAGCCACACTTGAAACTCGTAAAGTGTCAATTATGCGGAGAAGGTGCTTAAAGCGTTAATTCGTGAAACGATTGGATATCTCAATTGAAAATGTTATGAAGACAAGAAATATTTTTTATTTTTCAGGATTTAAGTTAAATGTGCTATTTTAGGTTTCATAGGCCTTTCATAAAATCCAAACAATTTGATACAAGTCACTTGGAATCTGTTGTGTCTTACCGCCTTCTTATTTGCTATAATTTGAAATTTTAAATTTAAGTGTCTGAGCAAACGGCTTTCTTCGAATTTGTTGTGAAAATGTGTAAAATTATTAGCAACAAAAGTTTTCATATAAACTTGCAATAACATATAAATTTGTTTGGTACCTCCGATAAAACAATGTGTTTAATGCTTTAAAAAAACTGGTTTAAAAATATTAGTAATTCTGATTAAATGAAATTACAACACCTTTCACCAATGTTATGTTATTTTATTTTAATTTTTTTAATTAGGTAGCAACTCTAAAGTTAATGAGCTAAAAATTTAGACATTTTCGACACACAAATTGTTATCGAATGGTTGTAATCCCGTTTTAAAAATATATTCTTTCTCGCACCTTTTGTGAACTTGTCTACATTTCCAAGTGTAATTGCCTCTGTAGTGCAAGTTCCTTTAAAGTCAATAAAATCCAAAGTACTGAAGTCAATAACTGTATAGACAAATTTCGGACGCCTCTATTGGCGCCGAATTCGGTCAACGCTAGCTTCTGCTGGTTTTACAGGCATAAAAATATTGCAGGTGGCCGCTGTGATCGAGAGGGTAGCGGTGCGTGCTATAACTCGATATGCCGGTGAGTTCGAGATTCGAATCTCAGTCAGGGCAAGCAAAATCTTTATCATAGAAAAAGTTCCTTCTAATAGCGGTCACCCCTCAGCAGGCAATGGCAAACGTCCGAGGGTATTTCTGCCATGAAAAAGATTCTCATAAAATAAATCTGCCTTTCGGAATCGGCACAAATGGTATGAGAAGCTCGACCAAACACTCAGCTAAATAGTGTGAAAGTAACAAAATAGTGAATGAAATAAGAAAGCGCAGCCCAGATATGCTAATCAGCGATGCAAAGTTCTTCTAGGAGAACGAAAAACGACACTGAAGATGGCACTACGACGAAATCGGTTTGTCTTAAAACCAAACTTGACAAGGGATGACGGAAAATCGTTCGACAATTCAAAAGAATCCTATCCTGTCAGAAACTTTAACAACAACAAAAAGAAATTTCTTCTAGAACAGCTAATAGTTTAATAAAAAATAATCTTGAAACTT
Source organism: Philophylla caesio (assembly GCA_963971545.1). Lineage (NCBI taxonomy): Eukaryota > Metazoa > Arthropoda > Insecta > Diptera > Tephritidae > Philophylla > Philophylla caesio. Next base: position 95,267,702 of record OZ020608.1, on the reverse strand, counting down.
TCGATGCTCTTCTCTTTGTAATAAAGTGCTAGGCCAATTTTTGCTATGATTTAGCTCTAGTACCACTTTGCTTTTTTTTTATCAAATTATTAAATATATTTCTACGTAGTCGTATATTTCTAGAAACATTTTCTACAAATGTAATATTTTTAAATATTTTTAAATTAGAATTTAACTATGAGCGGCAGTTTCAGAAGCTGACTTTCCAATGCACAAAAAATGATTTTTCACATAATGAAAGATCTTTTTCTATTTCAAGCTCACGTTGGGTTCATAAGCCAACAAACTGAAATTAATAATATAAGTTCGGCGAAGTAAGGGTGAAAAAAATTTAACTATTTTCCATTAGACCTTGTCAAGTTTGGTTTGGAGAGAAAATCCAAATAAAATTACAAGAAATTAAATTAATTTGGAGTTATTTGCCACTTTTTTATTGCCCACTGTACATAGTTGCAGCTTAACTATGTAATTTCTTAATTTTTGCTCCTCTTTCTTTCTTTTAATAAAAATTCATTATAAACTCAATCACTCAACTAAACTTGCAAGCGTGACTTAACTGTCGCTATTTCGTGAATTCGTTGAAGAACTTTCCGCTGAAGAATGAAATTAAATGTAACATTATAATGAAAGCATTTCAGCATAGAAATAAATAACCAAACTTCATTATCCAGTTAGCTAGTTAGTTGTAAAAATAGATTGACTGGCGACATGTGACAGTTGAAAATATCTTTATTTATTTATGTTTGTACATTCGAGTAGTGTATTTATATGTTTGTAATTTGAAGCTGTATCCATTGCATTCGAAGTCAGGTGATCTTACAAGTATCGGATGCGCTTTGACTGAAAATTATTTCTCCATTTAGCGTATGAATTATGCGTTTGAAAGCGTTTGTATTGAGCTCGCAAAGTAATTGACTGTGAACAGCGTGCGTCAATAAATAAATTGAAAATAAACAGCTATAATCTTAATAAATGAGCACAACGTTATAAAAGAAAATAATTTTATTTTATATTAAAATAGTTAAACGATTAATGAACTCCGTGAATAATGTTAGCGTTTCAAATATACATACTTATTTGTTAAAAAAAAAAAAAACGAACTCTAATTTACTTAAAATTTCCTTATCGTATACCAAATATCGTAGTTACTATTTCCTTATCGAGAGCTTTGTATACGTATTTAATGGCCCATTAAGTAAATAAATATTCATTCTTATGTTTATAAATTTGTCGGTACATAAAAAACAAATTCCCAGCTTCTGCTCACCACTTCACATGTCGACATGACAAACCGTTTGTCAAACTGTCATTTTGACATTAATTATGCTCATAATTTGTTCCGTGGACTGCTCTCTATTTTTATTTATGCTTTCGCTTGATTTTGCACACAAACAATTAAATGTATATATACACATATAATTTTCATATACAAGTTCGTTTGTATATTGCATGGCTTCCTTGCAGAAAACTTTTTACACTCTGCTTTCCATAAGAGAAACAGTCGATTTTTTCGAAAAAATTTATGTCTCCAAGTTTCTATTGCCTATCTGCTACTTCTCCAATTATTCCTCTAGAGTAAGTTTAAAAAAAAAAAAATACTAACACATAAGTTAGGTCTAGGGAGAGTGGTTAATGATAAACAAATAACGCCAACACTATTCTTAAACTCTCTTTAAAAATAAACATAATAAAACTTCTTCTCATATGGCAATACAATAGTTTGTCCATTTAGGCCGAGACCAAAAAACTTCGCCAGTTACCTCTCTCCTTCGTTGGGTTACGCCTATTATTTACACCAAGTAAAGAAAGGTCCTTCTCTACTTGGTTCGTGTGTGTTCGTGGCCACCTTTGCGCACGTTGCCTGTCCATGGGTGCCGATTCGAAGGAAGGAAGAGAAGTTTTCTGCATATGAATTTCTTCAAGTGATCGGTTTACGCAGTTCACGTTTTACTTGGCTAACTATATTTCTGAAACTGAAGTAAAACAAGTCACCGTTACAGTACCACTTTTAAATCAGATTTCCTGCAGGGTTATTGTTCGAAATTTAGTAGCACATAGCGATCGAGAAACTGCCACGTTCTTTAGTTTTCATTAATGTAATTTACTATTTGAAGTTTTCTATTGCATAAATTCTGCTTCTCGGTTTGCTGATCGCATTTTTTGCACTTAACTACGATATTTGGTATACGAAAAAATACAGCTATGTATGTATATGTACATTTGTACTTACATACACACATATTTCGTACACTTGCAAGCTTGCGCGATTCAACATTCAATAGGAAATTCGTTTGCAATTGACCATCACGAGCCACTTCCATATTCGGTTCGGCTGTTGCAAGCAATTGACGGGCAAATATTAATAAATTTATTAGTGCAAATGCTTTTTATGGTAACCAATTAATGTTTTGCCATATTTTGCAAATGCTTATTGACTTAAAGATTTCGTTAGATATTCAATTGATATTTATGCGGTTCTTATTTGCGGCAACATTCAATTAATGGTGATATTTGCTTATTTATTTAAATTAAGTATTTTTACATTTTTTAACACTTGTTTTTATTTAAGTAAAGAACACAAACATAATTTTTGTCGCTCGTCGTTTTCGTAATACTCGTAATGACATATTAATTGCAATACCTGATGCAGTTTTTAACTTAATTGAAAATTATACTCAAACTGGAGGCAACTCTCAGTAGAATAAAGATTTCGTAGTTTCCAAAGTGTAACGTCCATATTGCAAACTAAAATTTCACTTTACCTATTATTTAAAAAAAACTTTTAACTTTTTTTTAGTAAAAAAATTTTTAAGTAAAAAAAATAGACTTGGGCACTTAAGTTCTTTTAAATAAAACTTTAATTTTTTTTAGGTTCACCTTAGTGATTTTGTTCTTTAGTTCATTTAGTTCACTAGTTCATTTAGTTCATTTAGTTCACTAGTTCTACCAACGGAATCTTAGCATTATTATTATAACACAAAAATATTTAGTTACGTACGTATGTTATTTAATTTCAACATTGTTTCAATCATAGTTTGAAAAATTGTATAAGGACCCTGCTACACGTTCAAGTTTTATTGTCAACATTTCGATCGCGATCCAAAATGAGATGTAATAGTACTGAATAATTTATTTTAATGGAAAGGCCGAACTAGTGAACTAATTGATTGAGATATTTGAGTAAAATTCTTCATAGGTGGTAACTCTTTCCAATTACACTTCGTGAATGAAGTTTTAACAAATATCTTTAGTTTTATACCAACTTTGCTTGATTGTTTATACTTATTTAATGTGATTTAAATTTGAAACAAAACGGAACCGTAATTTTGTGTTGGTTGAAAATTACGAATGGCCACTTTATTTTATACATATATATGTATATGTACGTAGATATGTATAGCTTATATTTACCATTAACCAAAACAATTATTATTTGAATTTAAAGATCTTTAATTACAGCTATTTTAAATTTATATATGCATGTATATATTTAAGCACATATACATAAGTACCTATTTAATACAAAACGTTTTTTGTCACCATAACTGTTTCACTGGCAAACCCATTCCGTTCACGATAAGCTTCTTAACGCTTTCACGATTATGCAATTTGAAAGCGGGTTAGGCTTTACGTTTGCGCCTCTGGCAGCTTTGTGCGCCTTTTGGCGCATTCAACCATTGCTAAAAGTACAATAGCCATGATGAAGATAATTATATAATTGCGCTGAAAAATTTATAACACATTCATTGGATCATTCAACTCATTTAGTCAACTCATTGTTTGCCAGTGTTGGCAAATAACTTTATGGACTTCGATATGAAATAATTTTATATGAATTAGTGCATTCATACAATCTATGTAGTGGAGCGGATATGGAAGGTACGTGGAATTAATTATTTTAACTCTGAAAACCAGGATTGAGCGAAGAGGAGGAATGAAATATTTTGAAAGATAACGGCCAGACAATCTGAATTGTTCTAAATTGTATTTATTTATTTAAAAAAACATTTTAATATGTTCCTTACTATGATGTTTTCTTACCTATTTTGTTCTTTACTTATCCCCTATTCTTTCTCCACGTTTCAATGAAAACCTTAAAGGCATGGCACAAACAAATTTACTAAACTGCGAAACGTATTTTTTTTAAATAATTCAAGTTGACGTGTATTTTATATGCGAAATTTTCAGACGCCGAAGGTGAATATTTAAGTTTAAATTTAAGTGTTCAAATTTTCAGGGACTTTTTTAGGAGTATGTTATTTCGAAGAAAATTTCGAGTTGGGGCTGAGAAATAAATAATCGCAAAAGAGCACCCTATATACATATACATACTTATAAATTTATATTTACACATTCATGCAAAGGGACGTAAAACGTTGAGAGACTCCTTTGGCAATTTAAATAAAATAAAAGCAAAATAAAAGCGAAAAACCTCATAAGCCACTCGTGAATTCCCGATGGAAATTAAAAAAAAAAGCATTTAACAGCCTCGTAGGCAGCACACTGCTTTAATAAAATTTGAGTTTGTGGAATAGTTATAAATAGTTTCTTATTATTTTTGATTGTAATTGAATTAAAAATTATTTATTCCTAGAGATGAGTTACTTTTTTACATACAAAAGTGGCTAAACTTTAATTATTTATGTAATCGAAAAAAGAGAATTGTTATTAATAATTAATACTTACCGATTATTGGCTTTTATTGCAAAATTTTTAAAAGATGATAAAAAGGCAATGCGGAGTTAATTATTTTTTTTTTAATTATTCAAATATATTTTTCAGGTTTTTTTTTTTTGTAAACTTTATGCAAATCTCCTTAGTTAAATTTAGCTTCTCTTTGTTTTGGTGAGACACCCTAATGTATGTATCACATACGTGACTATCGAAAAATAAATAAAAGTACAAATACCAACACTAACTGCTCGGTCCTTTGTTACATTTTCGATGCCCTGCATTTTGTAGTGCACATAATTGTATTTACTATTATCGTCTTATCTGTCAACATCACAATCTCCAAACAAAGCTGTAGCAGCGACACGCTCGAAAAGCTTTAATACACATTTTCCTCACTTCAAACTCTTTGTCTAGTTATGTACGTATGTATGTACGTAGTTTGCTTCGTTCAAAGCGCCTATTAGTAGCAGCAAATGGCCAACTTTATCGTATCTGAGCACATTTTAATAACTCTATTATGAGATGGAATACCAAACTCCAATTTGCATTTATACTACTACATCAGATATTCAAATACGTATGCATTTATATGTAGGTGTGAATGTACGTGTGTGTGTGTGTGTGTGTGTATGAATTAACTTAAACTATTTACTTAACTTATTATTACCTCCGCTTTTCGATGCAATTATCTCGTACCCTTTTCTCACAAATTACATGGAGATTTACATATAGATATTTATGTATGTACATAAGTATTACAAATTTTACACGCACGACATTTTTATAATGAAGCAGAAAACGAGCATTTAATTTATGACTGATTATATGGTTTGCCGCTTGAATGCTCGATTTACTGTCGACAGCCTTTCACAATCTCAGCATCAGTCCCGAGTGGCTTACATAGCGTCACTTCTTTTGAATTTATTTTAAAATTAATTTAATTTTTATCTCTAGCTCAGGAAATTTGTAAGAAAAAATGCGCATTGATTTCATTAACAGATAAATGTAAATAAATGTTAAAATTAATTTTATTAAGCGGAAATTATTTTCTATTAGCTTTGTGATTCGCTTTTGTATGCGAGGGAATTATTTCAAAAACGAAATTTACAACATGCGTGCGTACTATGTAAATTGCGTTAAAAATGTATAAACAAATTTTAATATCAGGTCGGCAGCCTATACATCGATGCATTTAATTAATTATAATTTTTTTGTGCTGCTGGCAAAATTGGAAAAATTTTACCATCCGTAAAAATTCCAACATTTGCTTTATGTTTTTGTTTAAAACGCAAATCTTTAATTAAAAAATTAATAGTTACTACAAAATGTTCAATCAAAAATCGAAGCATCAAAATTCATTAAAACTTCAGAGAGAACGCAAAAAACTTTTTCATTTAATTAAAATTTCTAAAAAAAAAAAACACACACACACACACATTCTGCACAAAAAGAAGATTTTATAATTGAGGCAATACGTTGGAATGAATAGCAATTAAAGAATTGTTTTTCATACAGTCTACTGAATGCGATTGCGCTATTCGCATTGCGAAAAGCTGAACAATTATAAGTTTTTGTAGGAAGAAATGTGAACTCAGTATTTCAAATTATGCTTAGCCACAGGCAGACACAGAAGAGGATACATAAATGTGTGAGTACATTAACATTAAGTGTGTTCAAACCGGGGAAAGTTAAATTTATTTCGATTTTCAAAACCACAAGAATACAAAATTGGAGCAGGATCGGTTAGGGTAAAGTCGACCCGTGAGAACGTTGAAAATCCCAAAAATTATTTACAGCCGGGCTCCCAGTTTCACATTCACAAATTTCTCTGTGGATTCGATTTGAAATCACATGTTTTGTGCCCCCAATTTCATATTCACATACAATTTTGTGAATTTAATTCGAATGCTTGGTTGCATGTGAAATGAAAAGTAAATGACAAAAAGTGTGTGAATGTTTAATTATTTTCGATTGGAATAATTTTTAAGATATTCTTTGATGTTTGTAGAAGCCATTTATGACATTTCTGTATTAGTTATTTATTGAGTTATGCGTATTTTTAAGTGTTTTGCTGATGACTCCTCAAAAAAGCATACATAGCTGAATCCGAAAGGGAAATTTCAACAACAGCTGTTTGTGAATTACCACAACGATAACCGATATGTGTGACAGGGATGACCTGATATGCGAAGAAATTTGTGAAATTGGGAGCATACTAATACACTTTCACAGGAAATTTTTAAAATCACATTGTGGAATTGAAATGTGAAACTGGGAGCACGGCTGTTAATTTAATTTAATTTCAGCATCAATAAAATTGTTTTGCAATACCAATAAACTATAGATATATTTAACCCGTAAGTTGTGTCGATGCGAAGGGTCATCATCGATTTTCATTATAAACGTACAGAAAAAAGTATTTCCATACTCATTGCATGTCATATTTTGAAATAAAAAAAAAAAAAATGTTAACGCTTGTGACTACTATACAGCTTAACCCTTGTGTTTCGATTGAGTCGAAATGACCCATTGATGACCAATAATATTTTTTTTTTCGGGGCCATTTAACCCAGGTACAGCATAAGAAATTATCGCTACATCGAAAGGTGACTGTTATGTATTGACTACTACTCAGTAAAATATGAAATTTTTTTTGGAGTTTCAAAACTAACTTCTGTTGATTTAACAACACTAACGTTTAGGGTTTACAATATGTTTTCTGCTTATTTTGATTTTGTGACAAATAACAACTATTCAAAAATTTGATCACTCATTGTACTAATGTACATACATATATATGTACATACATCTTTATGTATAATATGATTTGATACTCATGCAAATATGTAAGCATTCATTTTCAACCACTTGTACATTTAATATAAACACAATCAAACGCTCTTTATGTCGATCAGGCACGCAGCCAAGCAAACTTTAATGACCTAAATACGAGTAAAGAATTATATAAATTTTTTTTTGATGATTTTCATCACTAAAAATATATACGACTCGATTATTGCAATTTAAAAATTTGCATATTTCCATTTAAAGCAAAACTAGCGGTTGCATACAATTAAAATAAAAACTCTATTCAAATTTCCGAATGTTTTAGTTTTATTGAAAAATTGCGAAGGAACACGACGATGGTAAAAGGAGGAACAAGTACAAAGTTCTAAAATAAAATTCAAATTGAAATTCATTGATAGGTTTTTTTTTTAAGAAATAAGTCGAAGAATCCGAGTAGCTTAAGAAAACAAAGTTGATTTTTCAAGCCAAGAGGGATTGCATATTTCACATTACTTCTCCTCACATATGTTATACTCACATTTGTCCCTCAGAATGTAAGAATGTAAAAAGATTTGAAATAAATAGAGAAAGCGCTACACATTTAAAATTTTCTATTTAACCTTTAAAGCAAGGCGAATTGATGTAAGGTGGTAGCGATTCTAAAAATGCAACGCTTTGGTGGGTTCTTGTCAAACTTAATCTCCTTCGTATTTAACTTTCGCGAAATAATTTTTACACTGTTAGAGTCACCGCCAAATGTTATTGTGAACCGTATCTTTAAATTTCTTGTAGTTAAACGGAACAATTGATAATTTGCAACCAAACAATTGATTTTGACAACCAACCAGCAATCAGCTGATTGATTAATACCAACTTTTATGAATTCGCCTTGCTTTAAAGCTGACTTCGAACATAATAATGATTTTTTTTATTTTAAAACTAGTAGTATTCTAAAAAACTGTCACAATGAAAGATATCACGAGATGCTTTGCAATTTGTGTATATGATGGTTTCGATTAGGGTTGCATCCACATATACTGATCTTCTGCGTACCCCGCTAACGGAGCCATTTCTAACTTAATTTGTTTGTCTTCGTTTATGAAATTAACTTTTATAATTTCAACTGAATTTAAACAATTTTTTAAAATCACGATTACAGCGCCACCTAACGGACTAATTTTTTGCAGAAGTACTCGTATATTTCTTTGCATATGTTTGGAGTAAATGTTTCCAATTTCTGAAAATCCCAATTCCAGCGCTACCAATAAGATTCATTTTGCGTAGAGTTTTTGTGTCTTATTTTTCATATCTAAAACCAATTGTAATTGATGAATACACATTTTTTAAATATTAGAAGTCATTTTAATTAAGATAATTCCAAAAGAAAATACTATCAGTTTCACTTCTATCGCCTAGCTGTTTAGACTCACAGATTTTTGCAAATATCTTAAATATCCTTTCTTCAGCGCCACCTAGTATTTTAAATTGTAGCCCTGCAAAGGTTTTGAGTTAAGCCAATTCATTTAGACTTAATTATATAGACTAGCTGGTTACTTAGGTAAAAATAAATAGTTGTAGCAATGTTTGGAAAATGATTATTCCATTAATGCTATACATCTTACCGTTCTTGTTTTTTTTTTTTTTTTAAGAATATAAAAATATCTCCAAGAAGTTAACTACTATTCATTAAAATGAAAATCAATTACACTTACATAAGTGCTTTTGTCAAATGCAATGATGAATCGAGTACATTTCATTAGAAAACGTCACATTTGTTTTATGAGTATGTATGGCCACCTATGAACTCACATTTTATGACAGGACGGACATTATCAAAGCACCAATGTGTGTATGTACAAATACATAAAACACTAAAGCGTCTGCCAGCTGCCACATTGCCACCACAATTTTAACGCGCGCCCACAAATAATAAAAACATTTGATTGCAATGACAATTTCAAGATGCAATGAAAATATGAATTGTTTGAGTTTGTCCGTATATTTGCGCCTTTAGTTGGAATGAGCACACTTGCAATCAATTTTCTGCTTGCAATTACACTCATACACTGATACAGATGTTTATTTATGCAAATATGTTGGTATGTATGTATGTACATCTGTACATACAATGGCAAGGCATTCATTTGCAAGACGACCACCCATTTCCGAGAAATTGCGAATTTCGCACGCAAATGCGTGTGTCTGAAATGTCAGTTGAACGTAAACACTGCCACCAACCTCCACACATATCCCGCTAATCGGCTAAATGGTTTCGTTGCATTTTTGCTTGTCTGCTGATAAGTTACATACGTACATACATACATATGTATGTTTATATAGTTCGCATATTTAGTATGCGTATGCATCGGCCGCACAGTGAATCGTGGTGCCTCAAGGCCAGCGCAACAAGAATCTGTTATGGCGCTAGTCTACACTTAATTCGCCGAAAATCTCTCAAGATTTTACTTGAGTAATTTTAACAGCTGTAGCGTTCGTACTAACTTTCAGATTTCGACTTTCGTATAAGCTGGCATAACTTACGATTAAATTGTTTCAAATTTATATGTTCCAAAAATTTTCGAAATGGGTTGAATTGAACTACTAGCAAGCGACTTTTTTTTTTGTAGCATGCAATTTTTGCCTTACATATGGATATGTTTGTTTGTATCATGACATACAAATTTCGAATTTCTTGCCCTGGTAGCGATTTGACCGCGATCACTTCTTGAAAGCGCGTTTGCATACATTCGAAGGTATGTACATATGTAAGTTTTACATGAGCATGTAAACACATGAATACATACATACATATATACTCGAAAGTACGTTTTTTCTGTTATGCGCACAAATGCAGTCACAATGATGTCATCAAAATAATAACACTGAGTACATATAACAATAGCAACAGCATGCGCAAAGAAAATGCGAACAAGACAAGAAATTCGTGATGAATAAATATACATACATATACATACAGTGGAAGAATTTTAATCCTTAAGATACTCAAAACATTTTTAAGAGAATATTTAGAGCGGATGTTGTGTGAGTGACAGTGTTTATAAATTCATTAAAAGCATATATTTTTATAAACAAAAAGGCACACAATTAATAGTACAGTTAATTTTTTACAATATGAAGCCAAGTGGCTATCAGAATTTTTTGCAAAACTTTCTTATCAATCTGTAAATATTGGATGAAAAATGCAGTGCAAAATAATTCAGGGCTTTCTCTGTAATAATTTCTCCGTCTTATAACAGCTGTAAAAATGCTCGCAATTAGAGTAGACCAGAGACGCTCACATCAATTTCTTATACAAAGCCAGCAATGTCAATAAAATTAATATGATTATGAATATTGACCGATCGGAGTTCGTTAAAAATACTTATTTCGAGGACATTCGGACGTGAAAATTTTTCAAAAATAAACAGCTCATGAATCTTGTACATTTTTATATCAAAATTGAAAATTGGTGGGGACTGAAACCGTTCAATTGTAGTTTAAAAAATTTACAAATTTCGAGTGGCTAAAAATTACCGTATACTCGAAATTTTCCTAAAGCTTTTAAGCTTGCTCTTAATTCCAAGCATTTCGTAATGGACCCCACATTTATTGTAGAAATACTCCCACACCTTCTACGCTAATAGGCGAAAAAATTAATAGTGCAGCAAATTTAAGTAATAAATACTATATAGATATTATCTAAGAAAAAATGTAAAAAATTTGGATGAAATCAGACATAAATATTTGAAATACTTAGATTTTGCTTATGCGTTATGTGGAAGAAAATGTGAAATACCCTCGCCAAAAATAATCTCAAAAATAAACGATAATTTTTTTTCAACTGAAACTTACTCTATAATATTTATTTAGCCACAAAATTGCGCATTCAAAAAATTCAATTGTTTTTACCAACAGCAACGTAGAGCGTTGAAGAGTACAAATATTTTACCGAAATCCTTCTTTTGATGTCGATTACTAGTTTTACTTTGCCTACTCAGTATCGATAATATCTAAAAATCGCCATATTTTTGGGAATCAATTATTTGCTTCTTTTAATATTGACTTTGCTCAACACTAGTTACATATGTAAATAAAATCTAATATGTCTATATTGCACTGAAATGCATAGGTAAATATGATATGTACGTGCTAATGAAATTTGTTCAATTAATCTAAAAGCATCATTTACAATATGAAAATAGCTGGCCGTTCTTTTTGAAATATTTAATTAATTTGCATAGCACTCTGCACGTTGACGCAAGCAAACAAACAAAATACCTACGTGTTCCAGTGTAAACTTGAAGTAATCTCTTCGAAAATCAATTTTCGCTGCAATTAATTCCTACACTACCTTATCTCAACCGGAAAATTTATTTGCAAACTAGCTACATTGTTTAAACCCCCGAAGTGCAAAGCTTCAAAGCAATTTCCATTATTTCATTATTTATCCCCACACACACACACACACACACACACACACACACACATACACTCTACCCTGGCACTCTGGTTCATATCAGCAACTTTGATTTGTTGCAAAGTCCCCTCAACTGCACTTACTCAACAACTTCGCAAGATTTTGCGGACATTATGAACTTTCTACTGTTGTTGTTGCTTTGGCGGCTAGTCTTTGCTGCATATGTATGTATGTATGTATGTATGTTTTAATGTATTTGTCATTGTTAAAGTAACCACATTAGCTCACGCTGCATAGCATTTTAGCTAACTTTTGGTGGAAAATGTGGTATGGCTACCGAAGCATAACCACAGTGTCGCCACAAAGCAAAGTTATAGTTGAAACCACGAATACTCACAGAGGCACACACACACATTTCTGCACAAAGTGTATACATAAATAGTCGTGCTAGTTCCCAAATATTTAAACGGTAATGTAATGCACATAAATAAATCTATTTTTCACTTGTTGATTTTCTAAGGTGTGTGCGACAAGAGCTGTGAAAATTGCTTTAATAATTACTCTAGAGGTCTCCATTTAGATATAAGTAAGTAATACTAAGTATTTGTATGTATATGTTTGTAGGTGTGCTTGTGTATACATACTCGTATGTGAGCTCCTGTTTAGATAGGAAGTTTGGGTAAATGAGTCTCTGTGGTTTGCTATTCAATGCATAAGAGATGCTAGAGCAGATTTCTCTAAGCTTGTGTATGGTTTGCTTAAATTACAATTTGCCAAATTTTATTTATACATATTTAAGGTAGTGAATAATATAAGGAAATACACACACACACATATGCACATGCATTTGGTTTCCTATATAAATATATTTCCTTCAAGTGTTATATGAAGGAAAACATGAAACACTCTCAGCAAAAAAATTCCAAAAATCAACAGTATCTTTAAGTCACAGTGTAATTAAATTGCATTGAAAAATTTCTAAAATTTGTAATAAAAAGTGTGACATTTTTTATGACAATTTTTCTAAATTTGTATAGGCTTGTACAAAGTTCTAAATTTTAATTTATGTAAATTTTGTCATAGTTGGAAATATATTTTTAATTAAAAATTAATAAATAAACATAAGTTTGGTGCTTTTCTTCTTAACAGCATTATATCCATACATGTTTGTATAAATATTTATGACAATGAGCAGACTTGCAGACTAATGCAAACAATAACAACCCTTTAAAATATTTCTGGCATGAAAAAGGTTCTCACAAAAATTGTCCCTCTTTCAACGAAGACGTATCACTTTAGGGCCCTCCGTTTAGAGATGCACTGGTACGTATTTGAAAGTAAAACTCGTCAAAATGGCAGGCGAAATGATAAACATAGGTAACAAAAATTTTCAAAGAGTGCCTGTAATTTACTATTTTCTAGATGAGGTAATTTCCGGTTTTTTAAGGAAAAAGCGCCTGAACAACCGTTCAGTGTGCCACAAATAAAAAAGAAAAGTGTTTTTTATAATATCCACAAGTTTTTTATAATTTATATATATGGACAACTTTCTTTCCCGCATAAGTTTGTCTTATTTTTTTACGGCGTTGCGCTATATAAAATGTTTCGAGCATAAATTATTCGGAAAACATGAAAAAATTAATTAATTAAAAAACTGTTTAACCAGAATGTCGGGGTACTTTCTCATAAATTCTGCCAGAATTTTACTTTTTTTTTTGATTTTCTTTAGAAAATACAAAGAAATAATTTTACATCTTAAAAAATTACCAAAAATTTTAAATAAAAAATAAATGAAAAAAAGTTCTAGCGTCCACCTGCTTGTTTTATTTCCATTAACTAAAACGAAAAAATGGGATTCAACGACACCTAAAACCGATCAACCGAACATTAAAAACGATAAGATCGGATTTCGTGATAAAATTCGTCGGATTCAAATCCGATACAGAGATCATCGGAGTTTGTTTCGCAGAACCACTTTTAATTTATTCTATGTACATACCTTTTCGAAATCAAAAAAATATTCAATTTACATTGAACATGATTTTAGGAAAAGTGCTAGACAAATAATATTGAATATAACTACATATATTTCTATTTCACTAAGGATTTATATTCAACTCGTATTATTTAAAAAAAAATACTAGATATTAATTCCCTCCAAAATCTTTTAGAAAATATTTAAATGTGTTTTAAATCGACCAATAGAGAACTCTTTCTACTTTTAATAAATAATCGTGTAATGGGAATAAAATCATTTCAAAATTTAGAATTAATAAATATTTAATTTAATTTACAATAATAGTTTTTTTTATTTTTTGGCTTTCATTTCAGGTATGCGCGAAAAATTTTAAACACCAAGGTATAATTTCGAGGTATGAATTTCTTTGGGTTACATAAATAAAAATAAATAATCAAAAAATTCAGAAACTCTAATAGAATAGAGAAAATAGCTTTACGACTTAAGGTCGCTTCTAAAAATATTTTATTTTATTATATTATTATTATATGTACATTACACCATCATTGAAAAATTCAGACCAAAGCTTGAGTGCTCACATAAAAATGAAAAAAATTACTTTTATAAATAAAATTCACAGTGGCATTTGTTGCACAAGCGCTCATTATTATAAGACAATAGAAATTTTGACAACATCTATCAAAACTAAATCAAAGGTTAAGGAATTCCAAAAAGCATTTGAGCAAGCAAAATACATTACTTAGCGTGTCTTATGAGTAATATTGAATCAAACATTATGGAATTTTTAATTTTACACGCTTACACACTCTCGCAACTCGGAATATTTACATACATTCATAGATGTACGTACGAGTATGCTAGGAATTTGTTTCGACACATTTATATACAGATATTTATACAACACAGTGGCTGTTATCGGTTTTTTGAAGATCTCAAATTCTACTCAATCTGATCCCCTACTCATAACTATTGAAATGCATATCACAATATTATTATATGTATAAAGATTATTTGTATATGGAAAGCAAAAAAACTGGAACAATAACAATTTAAATTGCTACATTTTTTTTCAATCTTTAAGAAATAATTCGCAAAATTTAAACTATTACTATAAACGAGTTTCGTTATTGAAGTTATTCAATAATTTTTCCAAAAAAAATATAATACAATATAAAAATATTCCATTTAATTCTTCTAAATAATTCTTTAATTTTAAATTGAAACGACAAAAATTACTTATTGTTAATAGTTCATAAAACTACATTAGTTTTTATTTAAAATATTTTAGTTATATAATTTTGAATGCTGCCGTAAAATTTTTCGAAATAATAATTTAAAAAAAAAAAAATTGCCAAAAATATTTTTTTTTAAATCAAAAAATTGAAATTATGATACAAAAATTTTTTTTCTCATATTTAAATTATATAAATGAAAAAATTTTCTATTAAATGTTTAAATCAAAAAATTGAAAATAGTGATAAATTTCAGTTTTAAAAATAAAATTGGCTATGTAATTTTTGTTTTTAATTTTCATAAAAAACTATTAAAATTTTAAATTATTATTCATTTTTTATTACAAATTATTAAAATTTTATAAAAAATGCTAATGTATTCGGAAATTTTTTCTTCTATTTTTATTTATGCAATATATTTTTTTTATGAGAATATTAAATTTCTAGACAACATGAAATAAGAGGTAATAGTCATTTCTTTTTAAAAAAACTCGATTTTTTTTTGTGTTTTTCATTACGACCTTATTCTTGCCAACGAGAGATATTTTTGTGCTTCCAAGAGTTATGAAAAAATTCCCCTTTTCGGTTTTGACAAAACTTTCATTGGGAATAGAAACCTAAAAAATATATTTAATATATATTTAAATTTTGTGAGATTTTCATAGCGATCGATTAAATATAGTTGTTAAGGCTTAGAACTTCAACGGAATGTTGGTATGCATTGGCGTTAGTCCATTACATCTGACTTTTGATGCTCAGTCAGTCGAAAATTCCAACAACAAAACATTTAAATATCTGAGTACCTAGTTATTTATTCATTCGTACATCATTTCATCCATCCCGCCAATGACTTTCGCTGCTTGTGCAAATTTGTTTTTTTTTATATTTATCTCGATTTTCACTTTTATTGCGAGCCAATCTAGTCAGCGTTGTTAAAATTCTAAAAGCTGCTGCATAATTTGAAATTTTTTTTAAACACTCGAGCTCAAGTACTGACAACGAACCTGAACAAATTGAGACAAAAGCTCTATCTATTGTTATGTACATACTATATATACATGCATATAAATATGTATATTTATGCAGTTGTTACATCAAGCCTCTTCTTCTGCGAAACATCAAACATTTACTCAAGTAAGGCTATATAACTATATATATATACATATAAAAAAAAAAGAATAAACAAAAACACTTATTACGGTTAACGCTCAGCTGGTGGCTGCTGGAAATGTGACGGCAGGGCGGTGAATGCATCGTATAAATTAGCATTCATTATTTAGAATTCACTTTTCTTCTATATGTTGTGTTTGCCTCGCTTCACTGTTTTGCTCAGTTTTCTTCTTCCATGAATTTTACCTACATTTTTGTGTCATTAATTCTTGTTGTGCTATTTTTAAAGCTCGCCACTTTGAGCTAAATCTACTGAATGTATAAATTTTTAACGACTTGGTAGTCCGTACATAAGGCTGCTATAAAAATAACATCTATCAGATGAATGAAGCGCAAGCAATTGCTTTTATAAAATATTTTTAAATACAAAACCAATTTTTTTACATTTTTAATTTGTTTGTCGCTCTACTAGTGAAGTGACCTTGACCTCAAAACAACTTAACTTTCTCGCTTACAGCTTGTAGCGGATTTTTCAGATTTTGTAAATAGTTTATGGAATTAATTTTTCCTTTTTAATAGCGAGATTGTTTTTATGGCATCAATTGAAGATTTGGTTGTTCTTTGAAATTTTTGCTTGCTTGCGTTTATTTGTTCTCATGCTATCTAGTGCTGATTGGAAGCTCGCGCATGAGGCAAAGTTCTTCTTTACTTGCTCTGACCAATGCAGCAGTTTTGCAACCACCAGGTACTCCGAATTTCAAATAAACGAGTATACACTTTTGTTTATTTTCATGAGTCTGGTAAGTCACTTAAACTAATCGCTACTTCCTCTATGATACTTAATCACGCTCACTAAAGCGTAAAGATCCAAAATCATTTATGTAAACTTTTTCTAAAGAGCAACATCATTCGATGTGGTCATTGTCCAAGCTTTTGCTTCGGACATTAGGTGTAGTATACTGAGCAACTTGTTGAGTGTTGTATTGGTTCGTCCTGAACGAACTTTGCTGTGCAATTGCCTACATAATTCAAAGTAGCACTTGTTGGGAGCTAAAAAGGGTCTGACAGCATACTAGATGTGCAAAAGGATCTTTAGAAAGCAAAATGAGCTGCCACCATACAACAGCGACCATATTTACCAATTTTTCTCAATGCAATGCACCCCAGTATTGGCTCAACATGATAATCCATCTGTGTTTGTATAGCCGTATTGCAAAGAGCGACCTCAGACTCAAAGGACCCAAAATATGGAAACTAAGCAACTTTGGACTTGCAAAAATAAAGTATAAAATAAAACTTGGCGGGTTAATGAAGTTAAAGCAAAGATGAAAGCCATCACTAACGACTTTACGCTTATTTGGCACTTCATTAGAGGTCCGACCATAGAAGAATGGGATGTTGAAAGTACATATTCAGTGGGGAAAATAATCAACTATACTAACGGTAATGAAAACGATATGCCGACTGCATGCCTTTGGCTTGTAGGACGATGACTGGAACTCCGGGCACAGAGAGTTGTTCAAAAGGTTTCTGGCCTCGAGTGACAAACTGCCACCTAGGGTTTCTTTTGGGAGAAAGTACGCTGTTTATTTTCCTGCAAGGAATCAATGGAGAGATCCAGACTCCCATTTGGTGAAATCGGCAAAAACTTTTTGCACCGACGGCTCCACGACTGTAAATGGAACTGGAGCAGGATGACACCTGGAATGTAACTTCAGGGGCTTCGTCCCTGTAGGTAAAATGACAACGGGGAAGCCATGAAGAAAATTCATGAGGACCGGTGGCGCAGTACTGACTCCTGTAAAATCACCAAGTATTTCCTGAAAAAACCAGACAAGTCGGTGGCAAAATCCCTTCTTAAACAGAGCAGGAGGCAGCTGTGGACTCTGACTGGGCTGATTACAGGACACAATCCATGGGGACAACACATGGACACTATTGGTTTCATCGAGGATGCGAGGTGCGCATCTTATCAGGAGGAGGAGGATGGTACAGAGCCTTTTCTCTGCGTCTGTACGTTACACTATTTATCCCTGGACAAACTCTTACGGTTCGTTAGAGAATTTGGTAAGTTTGCCGAGGAGTAAACTAACCTCCTCTAACTCCCTTCCACCCCTTTCCCAAACCCCTCCTATGTATCTTCATCCTTTAGCACAATGGGTAAACCTGCCTGAGTGCTTGGGTAACTCCCGACCTGCCACAATTCCAGTCCATTCCATTCCATACTAACGGTTCAAAAATGGACCAGGTCTCTGCTCTGAGAAACCAGTCCTTTCGACTGCAGAATATATCACGCTTAGGTCTAAGTTATAGAGAGGACAACTAGATGCTAATAGCTTTGTTGGCAGTCACGTAGTCTTAATAGCATAAAATTCTAACTATTAACACTGTAAATTGTACTCAAATGCCGTTCTGATCTGGCGCCTCTGAGCCTCATGAACGTCACTCTCTAAAGTTATCACGTAACACTGTGCTGTTACACTAATGATGGCTAGTACCAGAAAATACTCACTGGATAAGCCGTTCTCTGTATCGCTGTTTGGGTCTCAAGCACTGAGGATCGTCTCTATATAAGGTCCCGCTTTTATTGTTGCTTATGTTAGGCAATTGAAGTTCTTAGATGTACAATCGCTAGCAAGTCTAACTTGAAGGCTAACATAACCAAACCTCAAGTGTCACAAAAAGTTTATACACCTCAACTCCTTTAATATTGGCTGAAAGTTAAATATTTCAAATAAATAAAAAAAATTACGGACCCACTCGCTACATACCATGTTAATTGCTTGCCAGCAAAGCAAGCAAATAAACAAAGTAGCTTGTAAAACTTTTCGAGCGATTCATTAGCTGTAGCTGAGCGAACGCAAGCCATCGCCAAAGCGAGTGCAATTTCGAGGCATGAAATTCATTTAGCATTTTGGTTCTAATTTCTCTGTTAAAGTAAGCGAGAATGCAACTGCTAGTGTGCTGATGAACTTCACACTTTGTAACAACAACAACAACATTTATGAATATATGCTTTGACATTGCAAACGTTTGCTTTATTTGTTTGCGCATGGTTTCTATTTTGCTTACGAGTATATTTGTTTTGCAACTTTACTTTTTTTATTTTGTTTAAACATTTTTTAAACAAACATTTCTATGTACATATGTTTGTACCCTTGTAAGCCAGAAGTGGCTGGCGCTGGTGCTCCAACTGTTAGCGCAGTTATACAGGCAGCATTTGACAGTTCAAAGAAAAATGTTAAGTAGTTTTGCAAAAAATAAAAACCAAAAATCCTGATGAATTTAATACAAATTTGTGTTTATGTAGCAGCTCTGAACAAATTTGTCCCCTTTCATATTTCGTAGAAAATTTGATTCCAGAACCTTTTACACATTTTCAAATGTTATTTTAAAAAAGCTTAGAATTTGAGTGCATATTACTGTTTATTTTACTAACTTATTTTTTATTTTCATTTTGTTTTTTTTGAGATGTCAAGGTAACGATGTAATTATTCGCTGTACTTATTTCCACTGTTTGTTTGTTATTAACACATGCGAATGCAAATTTATTTCAATACATCAAAATTGACAGCTTGAAAAGTGACCACGGCCAAGTTTGGCCACACTTGACAGAATGCACGCCACTCAAGCTAATTTGCCATATGCAAATTGTTTTAAATTTTTCACGCATTACAAAAACTGCCCCCCGCTCAATGTCCGCTGCATGTGCAATGCTCGAAATTCAAAACGCACTTTGCATTTGTATATTAGGGTGCTTCGAGATATATTAATTATTATTATTATAATAGTTAAGAGGTCAACAAAAATCACTGAAATTTTTTTCAAAGCATTGCAACAAATGTTTTTTTTTTATATTTTAATTATTGGAAAACGTTGTATTAGCCCTCAGCTAAAACATATGTGTATTTATTTACATACACACATACAACCCTATGCCGAATCAGTAGTTGAATTTTGACAGTTTATTGCTCAGATCCGTGGCACGGACATAAAATGTGAATTTCAATCTAATATATTTTGGAATGATTTCCGGCATCCCTTGACGTTTTTAGTTTGAAGATAAAACAGTTTCGGCATTTTGCCATTTTTGGTGTCATTTTCGTTTTGAAATAAAAACATGTTTAAATCCGCTAGGCAGCGTATGAGCCAAGGTTTTTTTTTTACAGAAAATCCAATTTAAAAAAAAACCTCAAAAATAGTCCATAATTCTAATTTTCCAATAAAAATAATAACAGGGTTACTTTATATAATTTCTCACATGACACAAAATCAAAAATTAAACTGTGGATTTCTTATGATAAAAGCTTTTGTCCTAACAACATCCCATAAAAATGCATTGATTTAATTATTTTTCTTGTACATAAAATGTGTTCTTTTTTAACAAACTTTTTGGTTTTTCTTAATTAAACACTTTGTGGGACGCGGGATCGCAACGTGTCATTTAAATCAGTGTATTTTCAATCTTATACTAAAAGACTCTTTTATGAGTATAAAGCCTTCTTATTTCGGAGCTTTTCTGTCATAAATAAGCTGTGTTTGAGTCCTAAATGAGCGATTTTTTGTTCTATGCGGAGCCATATTTGTTTACGTTTCTAGTAAATAGTCTTTTAAGAGTCTTATGTGAGCATTTCATGGTAGATGGTTGTTTGGAGTCTTTTTGGAATAATAATCGAGAATTTCGATATTTATTTTTGCTGTTACTTTTTTAAAATTTTTATTTAACTTTGTGTAATACTGTTTTATTAACAAATAATGAGTTATAATATGAAGGTGTTAACATAAATACATAATTCATATTTTCACTATACAAATGCTTTCTTTTTTTTAAACATAATCTATAAATTCAGCAGCTTCTCTTCTGCATCTATTTCTTCTAGACATGTTTCTTTTTTAATAATATAATTGTTCACCTCTTTTAACACAACTAAGCTGCATCAAATTTTTTTTAATTCCTTTTAATGAACGCCAACACTCCAATTTTAATTAAAAAATAGGTGCCTTTTTTTTGAAGTTCACATAAAACATTTCAAAAAAGCTCATTAATAAGACTCCTTTCGTTGCTTTTTCGGAACGATCACTGTTTGGTAAGCTGGGTTAATTCTAAACTTGAAAATTGTACCAAGTATAGATAAAAAACATTTCACTAATACCACCTGAGAAGACTTACTAAATGAATTTTAAAACGCATCTCTTGCAACTTAAGTAAAAAAATATATATTTGATATAATTTCAGAAACATACCAGTATATATGTTCGTCCATTTTATTTTATTATATTTTATTTTATTTTTTGGGTATGAACCACCTTAATGTATTCACACAAACATACGAGTATACCAACATTTAAGCACATAGCCGTTTTTTTTGGCAATGTCTTAAAGCCTTATAAAGTTCAGCCGAAAATTTATAACGACTGTTATTTGCTTTACATTAATTATACAAAATGAATGTATTTTAACACTTTAATATGTGGCATTTCAAATTACTAAAACTAAGAGTTAGCTTGCAAATATTTGTTATTTTAATTGCCTTTCACTGCAACCATTACCGGGTGGGCCAAACACACTTTTCTAATTATTGTTTTCTACGGTCGGCTGTTTTGACAGTCGGCATGGCATAAAATGTTGTAATTACCTTACTAGTGTTCAACTCCTTGCACTGCTCAATTATGCAAGTTGTTGTTACTTACATACATACATATTTATACATAAATATATATATTTTTAAATGATATGCACAGATATCTACTTCCATACATGCATAATGCATAATACACATTTGTGCTGAGCTACCAAATATAAAATCTTCACTTTTATACTTCTATGCAGTTACCTATTCTGCTATCCTTGATGATCTGAGAGGCTTACAAGCATTATGCGAATTTATCCCATTGAGCTCACTCTGTCCATTAAGTTGCAACATTTCAATCGTTTCAAGGCAAACTACCTTGCCCTCCATACACAAGCCCCGCCAGGTTCCATTATGTCGTCAGTAAGTGAGCTACTCAGTTGAATCAATGCTTTTGAAATTTTACACTGACTAACAAACGTGATCGCTAGTTGTTTGTTGTTTTGTTACATTTTAAGTGTCGAAACACCAACGATTTCTTATACATTTAACTCGAAACATTTCCCAGAAGTTTAATCCCAACATTCACATTCACCGAAATTTAAAAATATACATATATAAAAAATTAAATTCTTTGATGTTAAATATTAATAATCAACGCTATAACTCTGTTCGCACACAATTTTGATGAAAATGAACACTTGAATTTAGTGAATGCGTAAAATTTGTTTAAATATTCGTGTGTTAATCTTGTGTGTCCAAGTCGTAGTCTTATTATTTTTATAATTTCTCTTCTTGTTAGTGTTGCGTGCAAACTTGCAATCGTTTATTTGTAACATTTTCTGGTTAGAGTATTTATACCAGTTTGATGTTAAGTGAATTTAATTTTTGCGAAGATAAGAAACAATATGAGCTTAGTTGGAATGAAAATATGAAGCCAGTGGTTGAATCGTTTGGGAAATATATATTTTTTACGCTCGACCAATATAGTTCCTACTTGGATATAACAATAAGTACTACTTTTAATCATAAATTGACTCCAACGATGCCTTATGATAATTTACCAATTTCAATTTGTTCAATCAACATAAGGAGTAAACATTTGTCTGGTGTAAAGAACTCATAACTCCGGATCAATTAAACGATGCATTGTACTAATTCTTACGTATACACTTACACGCATATGTACAAACATGTATTTAATAGAGTTCTACAACAACAAAAAGTACTTTTGCATACTGTCTGCCTGCAGCTACTGAAAGTGCTTTCCATCAATAAATTATGAAGTGCAACACGCTAAAAGTGGGGCATGAAGAAAAAGTGGATAACTGCATAACGAGGGCGTGAAATGTGAGGTATATACGAATACATACAAACATACGTAATAAAAATGGACGTTAATACATACACACATACATATATACTATATTCATGTTTTGCTTACATTGTGGTTGTGTATTGTGCACACAAATATATGAATGTTGCATATGCAATTGAAATTGTTTATTCATGCATCCATTACAATGCTCATTCCTTGTCGCCAGTTGAATTGGGTTCAAATATGATTCGAAAAAAACTTAGCAAATATTGAAAGAGAAACTTTTACTTTTTGGGTGTTCATAATTGGTGTAAAGATTTTTTTTTGATGTTCTAGGGAAATGATGACAAAAAATAAAAATATCATTTGCAAGCCCAGTTTTTAGAATGTATTTCTCTATGAAGACAAGCAAATTGTTTGTGAGTAAATTTTCTTAAATTCTTCGTCTAGTCTTTGTAATTACTAGTTATTTAATACCTTATTGTAAATTTTTATATTTTTTGTTTTAACTGCAAAATGCGTCTTGCGATGAGAAATCAGTCATAAAATTTGTTTCGCTTAGCGGCAAATCAATTCGATACCCATTTCATGAAAAAAAGTCAGTTTTATGTTTCACAAGTAAAACCGGCTAATTAAAGTGGGTGCTATGTTCGTATTTTTTTTTTAAGGAGAGGTAAATTCAATTGCCTGTAATAAATATTATTTACAAACTTCACAGTTATTAAACATATTATAACTTTTTCAGTGGCTCAATGGGAGTGTTCTTTTTTTTGTCTTCAGGCAATAATATTATTTATTACAGTGTTGTCTGCTTACAATTTATGGCATATATATCAAAGTAGCTACCACTTCAGTTAAGCATTAATAATACTATTTCAAACTACTTAAGTAGCTACTTAGTTTCATGATAGAAAAACACTGAGATTTGCGATTGACCAACAAGTTGTTAAGGCTCTTGGAAATTAAGGTTTTTTCTCATTTTTCTTTATTAACCTTTTTGGTTTTGATGCTTTATAACCCAGTCGAACCGGGAAACTTCCTTATTACAAAAACAAAAAGATTAGGCTACCTATCTTCTTGAAAAATGGCTATAAAAGTAAAAATGGTTGCAACTTTAATTGGTTAGAGTCCAAAAAAGTTGGAAATGGGCGCCTTGAAAGGGCTAAGAAAAACAAAGAGGGCCACATTTTTCGAGAAAAGAAAAGGCTATTAAAGTCGGCCGCTGTGGTAAATATAAAGTTTTATTTGGCCGGCAAACTTCAAAAATTGCAGTGTATTTCAGCGCATTTACTTTAAATATTTTTTTATCATTTTGAAACATTATTAAATTTGAAGATATCCAATTTTCTTAAACGCTTTTGTTAAAGTTCAAAGTCTTTTATACTCGTAAGTCGCCAACAAATTACTGATATGAGAACTTCGTAAAAAAACTTATTAAAATGCGATTATGGTTGGCTTGAGTAATGATGACGAATCTCCTTTTATCATTCAATTGACTGATGCCAGCTTTTAATAAGTTAACAAATATTCTTTTCATAATCATCTATAACTTTTTGACACACATACATCCAATGTATTTTTGTTTGCAATTTTTTATATATACATACATACATATGTACGAATGTAAATTGAACTTGAAGAGAGTTTTTGTTTTATTTATTAGCACACTATTTACTTAATGTTTCGCGTTATGACTTTGAATGACATCATTTGCACACAATAAATGCAAATACAAACATACCTACAAATATGTTCGAGCATATGGCGACAACACTTCTAATCCCCTGTTTGAATATGGAAAAACTTGTTCAACTTAAGCGCCACAAGCAGCCGCAAGTTAAGCGCCAGTGAAGTTGAAACATTAATGAATAAGTTCTCGCTACTACGAATTGTGACATTGAAAGCTTAAAGTAAACCGTGAGCAACACCAAAGACACAACAATGTATATACATACATACATATATAATTTTTCAACACGTAGACTGCCCTAGAAGATATAAAAAATGCTATGATTTATTTACTTCCATGCGTGCCATTTGCGTTCAACAATAGCAGAGAAAGGGCTGAGAGATTACAGCTGTTGCTGTTCGCTGTACATATGAAAGTGTTGCCACACCAAAAAATAAAGTTTCAAAACACTATCTACCAATACGCTTCGCAAAAAAATCTTAAACTATAAAAGAAAATGTTGCCTTCAATGAGAAATACAAGGATATCTGCGATGTTGTACTTCAAACAACTCGTTTATTGCCATAATTTTAATTAAAAAATCAGCTTTTATCGGGTATATTAAATCTATTTTAAGATAAACAATCATTTCGGCTCGTAATATCATTAATTGTTATGATTATTATTACTTTTACTCTTTTTGATAAAACACATTTATAAAGATTTAAAAACTATTTAATATTACTGGACATAATTAAAAAAAAATTAAAAATTTTGTTGATTAAAAAATTTTAATTTACTTTTTAGAACAAACACAACCTAAATTTATCAAAAAAAATTCAAAAAAAAATATTTGAAAAGAAAGAAAATCTCATGAAATTTAAGTAAAACTGACACTAATCAAGAAATTATGACAAAGATAATTAAAAAAAAAATAAACTATTCAAAACTAACAAAAATTAATCAAAATTTTAGGGTACACAAATAATCGAAAACTTAAACCCACCATAAAAACTAAGTACGCAGTCATGAAAAATTTTAACTAATCAAATGATTAGGAACAAATTAAAACTAATCAGAAATAGTTGGGTATTAATAGAAGAAAACTGACAATAATCAAAAATCATGATGGAAAATTAATACAAAAAAAAAAACTGAAAATAATAAAAAATAATTTTAAAAAAAACTTACATTCATCAAAAAACATCATCTTATCAGCAATAATCTCATTGTGTAGAAAAACTGAAACTAATAAAAAATAAAAAGGGGTCAAGTAAAATGTTAACTAAACCAAAAGATCACGAAATCTAGAAAAATTCAGACAAATTTAAAATAATTGCATAATAAAAAAATGTGAACTTATCAAAAACAATCATTAATCAAAAATATAAAAATCATCATTAATATTAATGCATATTAATTAAATGTTACAGTCTTTCGTTCCCACTAAACCTATCAAGCGAAGGAAATCCTACCAATTTTTTGTATGAAAAGTTCAAAGCGGCAACACTATGTATGTAGTTGGTCATAGCGATGCGCAAGCGTTCATCCTAGCGTTCATGGTCAATTTCGTGTTTCAGCGACAATGTTGCTGTTGCCTTCTCATATTTTGGGCTATTGTAATGTTTTTTTATTCTTGCCTTAGTATTGGCATTTTTTTTTAAATAAATAATAAATCTACTCATACGCATTTTTTCCCAGTTTTGTTTCCGATGTGTAAACAAATAAAAAATATGAAATAACAATAATTTATTATTAAGCCTAATGCGCATCCACATTCAATGTACGTTTGTGTGTAGATAAGTATGTGTTTGTATATATACGATTATATCTTTGAATACTTAAAATGTATCCGATGACAACAGTTATGTTTTTCAAATCGTACAGTATCGTCGAACAAGTATGCGGAAATATTTATATGTAAGTAATATTGTCGACTAGACGGGCACTCCCCTTCGACTATGAAAATACAAAGTGTCAATTTATGTTAAAAAAATATGTATGTTAACACATACTAAATGTATACAGGTGTACTAACATACATATGTACGAATATAAGTAACTATGCATAGTTATGCGCTACCTCACATTTACAAAAAGTAAATACAAGTAAATTGCCACGATTACAATAATTTTATAATGAAATGGAGTTTTAACACCGCTTTTAGTACATAATTACAGACTACTTGTGTTTTTAGAAATGGTCAATCATTAACGAAATTTAACAAGGTGTTAAATAGGGCAATAAAGTACAAAAAAAATAATAATTACCTTCAAGTGAGACACACAACTTTAATTTGTATAAAAAGACTGGTCTAATGATGATTTGCCTCGTACTTTCAGAACTTTGATAATAAGCCTTTAAAATAAAAAGGAGTTATATTTTTGATAACTAAACATACGTAACATATAAAAAGTTTATTTTAGTTTGCAGTTATTATTTGATTAAAAAAAAAAAACAGTTCCAATCATTTTTGTCTCTTTTGTTACCAAAGTTGGCCAAAATAAAGCTTAAATTATTCTTTCTGTTTACAAATTATAGCACAACCACATGTTGACTTATCTGCTCGATTTATTTATATTCAAATAATTTAAAAATATTTTTCAATTAAACCATAAAAATCATATTTTTAAACATTATACAAAAAGTATACAATTTTATCAAAATTTGGAATTTTTTAAAGAAAATATTTTTAGATTCTTTTGGAGTATGCAGTAAGGTTTTATTACAGAGTGAACAGAGTGTATACTATACAAACGCAACGAACATATGTAAGTGCATAACGGCTTAATATCTTTTGTGAAATTTATTTTTGGATCACAATATTTTTTTTTCCATTTTCTAGTATTACAAAGTGTTTTGAAATATTCTTTAACAAAAAAAAATTGCCAAAACAACCACAATTTTAAGAATATCAAGCTTGCTTTTTATGTTACTAAAATTAAATAGGTTTTAAAAATGCATAAGCTACTTATTTCTAAATATACCGAACAAAAATTTTACATAAAGTTTCCAACTGTGATTTATATCATAGTATGAACCATACTTTCGCAATCAATAAGCGATTTAAAATGTCTGCAGAAATACGTATGTGTGCACCTATTCATTATTTTTTCCAAAAAATTGCTTATTTTCTATGTTGATACAATATTCAGAAAAAAGAAATGTATAATTGGTAATGTTTTGCATAAAAAATTTTAGAACCAATAAAAGTACGAGTATATGTTTTTTTAAATATCTAATGGCTCAGTTAAGCAGACATTAAAAGCTTTAAGTTTTTTACGCCATGTGTTAGAATCAGATATCGAATATAACCCTCTCCACTTATTTTCATAGTATTTTTCACCGACACAAACAAAAAAGTAACAAGCAAAACGAATTTCTCACAGTACAAAATCTATCTGTAGGATCAATTTGTGTTTTCTACTTTGGCATAAACTTTTATTTTTAAGTGTCTTCGTTTGCGGGTTATTGAAAAACAGAAACATATATATAAGTGGATATACATAAGTGGAAAAATGAAACGTTACGCATTTATTTAGACAACATTCACGCATTTATAACGAATTGGTGCGAACATTTATGATATGCGCAAGAAAGCGTATACATTTAGGATATTATACACTGAAATTAGAAATTTTATCTTATATTTTAGTATATTTTCAAGTTAGTTTGAGTCAAAAAATAAAATAAATTCTCTTCATGGTTACATATAAGTACCTACATATGTACGATCATGTGTAATGACTTAAGAAACGAACTAATTATTTATTATAAAAATTTAACATAAACTGTGTGTAAATTATAAATATTCACATATTTGCAAAAATAAAAATCATTTTGAGAATTAAGTTTAACTATTTATTGTTTCCGTATTTAATTTGTACTCCACTTATAATAAAGATAAGTGCTGAAAAGGCTCTTTCTACAGACACCTGAGTCGTTGGTTCGGCAAACACAACTAGCGCTATTTCAAATAAATGTGGAGTTTTATATTTAAAGTTTTCAAAAAAATCGAATATGTTGCTATTTACAGGTAAACGACCATAGACCATATTGAAATTTGTAAAAGCTGTGTACAGTCGATCTCTTTTTAATGCGGTTCACTGGGACAGAAAAAAAAAACCGCGTTAAAATAAGCAAGCTTCCACCCGAAACCCATGTTTGGGGGACACATTTTTTACATAGATATGTACATATTCGCTTTGCTTTAATACATATTAAGAATCCTCTGTTTTATAGGATTTTGACAAAGATTCATATTGAGTTTACCTATAACTAAAGTTATATTAAACGACGATTAAATCCATACCTCAGTTCTTAAAATAATCTGTTAATAATCGCTGAGGTTTCTCTTTCAGCATGTCGTTATATAAATCCCGGTAGCACTCCATAGCATTTTTTAAAATTTCGACGAATATTCGCTAAACGTTCATCATTAGCGCTTGCAAAACGCGTTAAAATAGAACAAAATGAGAATAAATCGCGAACCGCGTCAAAAAGTAAAACCGTGTAAAAATAGACAATGGGGGATTGTAGAAAACTGCGCGTTAAAAAAATCCCGTTAAAAAGAACCGCGTTAAAAGGAGATCTACTGTATATTTTTGCAAGTTTTTTGGAGATCGTCTCCTCTAAGAGCTAACAATAATAACAATCACTAAAGCAAAAACATTATACCAGTAACATAATAGCAAATGTTAAAATTTTTTTCTGTTACCAAATAACACTTTTTTTCTCACTGCGAGAAGTGTCCCAAACCAACAGTAACAGAAACAATATGAAAAATAATGTTTCTCACTGAGCAAAAGCACTCACCTACAAAAAACAAAACACTTGTTTTATTTTGGAAAATTTTTCAAATGGAGAGGGTTATTTTCGAACTCTGGTTAAAATTAATTTTAACTCATACTTTCCTTATTGCGCCAGCTTTAGAAATGATCTGTGAGCAGGATTAAAATTCAAGTATTTCTTTGCACTAAGAAAATAAACTTAAAAATCAATCAAGAATATTCAAGAAAAATGAAAAAAAAGGCGCACCCCTTAAACAGTCCCGCTAAAAGCAGTCAATGCGCAAGATTTTATTAGCCGTGACGAACACCACATGGCGCATGTTCAATAATGCTGCACAACAATCCGTTTACACATTGTTGGCTTTGTTTGGCTATATCAATCCTGTAGCGCAAATACCGCCATTTAAAGTTAAGTAAAAGAAAATAAAATCACTGAACACCTCGCTGTCAAGGAGAGCGAAATATGTATGTATATTTGAAACAAAACAATAACAAAAACAAAGGAAAAACCACAACAAATGTGAGATCAACAAAAAAACTGTATGTCTCAGTGACATATCAATGACTTTTCAATTTCCATTTAAACAAAGCACCTGACAGTGGCAACCATCTACATTTGTGAATGCGTTGAGAGGCCTTGGCCAAAGTGTTGGTATAGGGGCCAGTCAATGGTGAGGCATTCAACAACATTCGCCGCTTCTAGCAGCGGGATGAAAGATGATACACCATGCCAGTTGCAATTTGCCAAATGCCACTTGGCAGACGCCAGCCAAAAACACACGCACCTACAAAAGTAAATGCACCAGCACAGGGAGAGGTACGTACGATTGTGTTGTGATGTAGGTGCTTGGTGGGTGAATGTTTGTACGGATTGACAGCAGATTGTGAATGAAGCTTTCGAGTAGTTGGTCGTGACTGAAATGTTATAAATGGATGTATGTAAGTTTGTAGGTCCATATCCTACACTAAATACTGCCAAGTCACAATTCAAAAGCAGAGGCAGTAATAAATCGACTTGCGCATCAGATACGAGTACAATACAGTAAATGCACTAAAAATAAAAAAAACAACAACAATTATAGTCATAATTGCACCAAAATTGAATGGGCTACAAAACTTCTTTCTTCTTTCATTGGCTCGATAACCGCCTATGCGATTTTGTCCGAGCTTAGCATAGCACGCCAGTTATTTTTCCCTTCGCTAACTGGCGCCAGTTGGAAATACCAAGGGTACCGAAGTCCCTAAGCGCCTGATCTTTCCAACGCACAGGAGGCCTCTCCTTTCCTTTACTATCCCCGCGTCGAATACTTTCGGAGCTGGAGCGCTTTCATCCATTCGAACGACATTACCTAGCCAGCGAAGCCGCTGGATCTT
Organism: Philophylla caesio; assembly: GCA_963971545.1. NCBI lineage: Eukaryota > Metazoa > Arthropoda > Insecta > Diptera > Tephritidae > Philophylla > Philophylla caesio. Next base: position 95,236,782 of record OZ020608.1, on the reverse strand, counting down.
ACTTCGCTAAACTACATCCATGTCGTTATAAAGCTTGTACAGCTCATCGTTTCATCTTCAACGATATTCGCCATCGCAAAGGTGTAAAGGCCCATAAATCTTTCGGAGAATCTTTCTCTCGAACACTTCGAGAGCCTTCTCAACAGCTATCTTCATCGTCCATGCTTCTGCGCCATACATTAGGACGGGCATAATGAGAGCGTGATTTTTGTTCGTCGAGAGAGGACTTTACTGCTCAGTTGACTACTCAGTCCGAAGTAGCACTTGTTGGCAAGACTGATGCTCCTTTGGATTTCGAGACTTACCTTATTATTAATGTTAATGCTGGTACCTAAGTAAACGAAGTCCTCTACTTTTTCAAAGTTATAACTGTCAACAGTTTGATTGGTGCCAGTTGTAAATGTGCCGACTGTCTATTTGCTGACAGGAGATGCTTCGCCTTGCCCTCGTTCACTTCCAGACCCATTCGCTTTGATTCTCTACAAAACTGCATTTAATTAATAAGAGTCTAAAATAAAAATTTCCAAAAATTTGTGCTTTTAAAAAAAGTTTATTAAATTATTATAAATTGTGTATAAAGGTTTAAGCTTCTATTTTTTAGTAAACAAGTGAACCGCAAGAAGGCTGATTAACTTTGACAGTCAGTCCTTAATCACACAAAAATAAATAAATTATAGTTAGTTGTATTAACGTTATTTGCATTTGTATCTAACCAACAATGCGTACTATAAGTAATCACCGCATGTACATACATACATATGTAGGTATGGGTGTATGTACATAGTATATCTATTGCACCTCAAGCGCCACTTCATGCATTCATAATAATCTATAATTAAATAATTTTTCCCAAACAATTACAAAAAACCAACACAACTGGCCAATGAAATTAACCAAACAGTTATTGTTAAAAACATTATTTAATTAATGCAATTACTTTTGCAACCACTACTATGTAGATACTCAGCATTTGTTGTTTTTGTTGTTGGAGTAGCACATGCCAGACAAGAAAGCGTCAACTTTAGTGCAGATGAATTTCCGACCGGAGGAATGTTTGAATTAATTGCAGGAACCTGTTTTGATTACTTCAACCTTATGATTGTGCGAAATAGCTGACTAATGAGGCAAAATATACGAGTATCTACATACAAACGAGTATGTATGTACATATGTACGGTGAGATGGCTGTGGCGTGCTTTCAAAATGATATTTGCAAACAAATACTAATGGCCATATGTACATAAACAAACTACCATACTTACGGCCATGCCAGCCATTCAATAAACGCTAAAGTGGTTTCTTTAATATTAAAATATCGTCATTATCTTATGTATTTTGATCAAAGATAATCGCTTTATAATCGAAAACAAAAATCCAGTAAATTCAGTTAAAGTTGGCTGAAGCTGAGTAACTTTTACGAGTTAGAGGTTGCATGTAAATAAATTAGAAAGAGTTAGCTTTAAGCAACTTAATATTTCTTCTCGTGGAATTTGGGGTGATCAGAAAGCTTAATTTCATAATTATAAAAAGAAGATAATCAAAATAATTTGATAGAATGTATTTTATGGGAGAGATGCGTTCATATTTTTTTTTGTGGGTTAACATTCGAAAGAAATATTACACAATTCGAAAATAAAAAATTGTTCGTTACGTTTTGGTTTTTATAATAATAACAGTCTTCGAACATCATCTTTTGTAAAGGTTATTAATAAAAATGAGTCCGCGGACTTAATGCATAACATTGATCAATAACAGCTAATTAGAAGAATTCTGATGTAAAATAAGTCATTAAAAATCAGATAGCTACTTTTTATGTTTTCGGTGGCAATTTTGAAAGTCTCTAAAAGGTTTAATAGTAAGAACTTTTTGTATTGCTCTTTAAAAACTTAAGTTCGCTGAAAATGTTTTTGTACATACATTTAAATAAAGGTTGCTGACTGATATCTTTCATAAAATAAATGTTATAAATAATATATTTTTAATAACGGTTAATTTAAGAAAAATTAAATAAAAACTGAAAATAAAAAATTTAGAATACAATGATCTTCTAGGAACCGTAATTTCACCAATCAGCCTATAAGCAAAATATAATTAAATTCACACTGCATTGACGCTTCAACGAAAAAATATGTTTTTTCGGTTGCAAAATGATAAAATAACTATTCATTTGTCTTCGAATGTAATTATTATTCAAAGATATCTGGATAGCTTTATAAGAGATGTTTTAAAATCCCCGTTCTTTAAATTTATATTTACATGTATGTATGTATGTATATGTAGTAACAAAAACAAGTAAAAAAAAGCTGTCTTCGGTTATGCCGAAGGCTTCATACCTTTCATGAATGGAAGAAATGTATGAGAGCCATATGTTTTATTTATTTGATATTATTGATTTTGATTGCTATATAATACTTAGTACCAATAATGGTTAATATTTGTAGAAAATTTCTTTAGCTGATGAAAAGAAGGAGTTTTAGCCGAATATGCAATATCTGAATAATCGGTTGTATGAAAGCGATTTTAATGATTTTCACTACTACATTAGTTCTCACTATACCTATTATTTATGCAAAATTCCAAGACTTTAGCTGCTTAAATGGAGGGGTTTTCGTGCTTAATAAAATATTTTGACAGTCAGTTATATGGGGGCTATGTATATGTTATGTATCTTTGATCTATAAGATATTCACTGGCCTTATGGAATTTAGTTTAGCAGTTAAGAAGCAAAATATGATATCTGAACTATCGGCTCCTATATATGTTATAGTCGTCCGATCTGATCCGATCTCCATCCCTCTTTCCGTGTATTTATATATTTATGACCTGTTTAGCTTACAATATACATATAAATATATATCGCACTATGTATATATATGTACATATAATGTAGTAACATGTGTGAAAAAATTATGCGTAGTTTCTTCGCACTAAAATATCGCAACTAAAAGTATCTGTATGTATGTATGTACATACATATGTATTTGAACTATAAAAATATCAAAATAAAACTCTGTCACTTTTGCATCTATTAAAAACATACATATACATATTTATTTGGCTTAAATGTGTTTCGTGGAATGTCAGCAATGAATCGCACATCCGCACTTGAATCACTTGCAACTTCCACAATGCATTAAAATCGAATAAAAATGAAATTAAATATCTTACGAACTTAATTAGTCATAAAAATGCGCGCCATAAAGATGAAATGAGTAGAAAAGTGTGTAGAAGTAAAATTTACTTTTAAACAAATAAGCTTGTTTAATGCCGTCTTCTAAGCTGCGGAAAATTATATTTTTCAATTGAGTTCCAACTTGAAAAGTTCACCATGCAACATTTTTTTTTTTAGCTTTGTTGTCATTAAGTTAAGTATACAGCTCTCAAGAAAATCGAAAAATTCATATAAAATGACACTCAAGAAATGAAAAAGAAATTGTTTTTCTGTACAAATTTCTTAAATCAGTCCGAAGAATAAATGGTTTTAATTTTATTTCTTCAAGAAATTTTACAGCAACGGCAAAGTACTTTTTCAAGCAATAGAAATAATGTAAAATATTTCTTATTTTCTTGAGAGCTGTGTTCTAAGCTTAAAGCGGAAATGTAGTCCAAAAATATACCTTCTTTCATTGGCTTAATAAAAGCTTATGCGATTTCGGCCGAGCTGAGCATAGCACAACAGTTATTTCTCTCTTTCGAAAAGTGGCGCCAGTTGGAAATACCAAGGGTACCCAAGTCCCTTACCGCTTGGTCTTTCCAACGCTGAGGAGGCCTCCCTTTTAATCTGCTACCACCGACGGGTACTGCGTCGAATACTTTCAGAGCTGGAGCGCTTTCATCCATTCGAACGACAATTCGCCATCGGAAAGGTGTAAAGGCCCATAAATCTTTCGGAGAATCTTTCTCTCGAACACTCCAACAGCCTTCTCATCAGATATCTTCATCGTCCATGCTTTTGCGCCATACAAATGGACGGGCATAATGAGAGACTTATAGAGCGTGGTTTTTGTCCGTCGAGAGAGGACTTTACTGCTCAGTTGCCTAATCAGTCCGAAGTAGCACTTGTTGGCAATAGTGATTGATCCTCCTTTGGATTTCGAGGCTGACATTATTATTGATTTAATTCAACAATTAAGCAATTATGTCGCGTAAATGAATTGAATCTCTTTAAAAATAAATATACATATTTAACATTTTATATAAAATAGCAAGGCGTATTCACTAAGGTGAAGTCAATAGTGAAAAGGCAATTCATTTCATTTTCCCCGTACGTGTATTTCTTTTTGCTTTTAGTTATGGCGTCGATTTTCAAAATGCTTAAAGCAAAAACAAAAAAACATGGAAATTTTTACTGCTCACGCCGTAAGAGTAAAAACTAAATGCATGTTAATTTTGTTGCTACCAATTCGACTTCACCTTATTGAAAATGCCTTGAAAAAAAAGCTTTCATTGCAACTAAATCATCTAAGTTCATGCCTTTGAGTTGTAAATTTCTCATAAAAGTAGTGATATACTGGATTTCTAAGAACAAAAATGATAAAGGAGTCATAGCAGTATTAGTGATAATTAAAAAAAATATGTCTTAACAAAGTGCAAATATAAACTCTTCGCACATTTTCGCAATTGCCCTTAGAAGTTTATGTTCGCCCAAAATGGGAAAATTGCATCTCTTTTATGTATATGGAACTTTTCTTTCATTTTTTCTTAAATGAGTATAAACTCACATACGATTATATTTACTTTTACAGGTACTTTCATCTAAATTGTTATTGTTATTGCTGCCTTAACAGTTCGCATGATCGCTAGCAATGATTTTTATTATTGGTGCATTCAAGGTGCATTTTGTCATCGCTTAATTTAAGCACAATAATGACATATCATTGTTGTTGTATTTTATTGCATACATACATATGTATGTACGAGTATGTAGCGGATTGTGGCTGCCAAAGGTACTCGCAATGGAAATTATTTACAGCGGTTGTTTGCTCAGTACCGGTGTATCGGGTGGATGACTCTTCAAGCAATTGCTATCATTAAGTATAATTGTAGTTTTTTTTTTTGCTTTTCTTAGTTTTGCTTTTACATTTGCATTCGCTAGTTGGCTTTTCTTTTGGCGCCGGCACTTTGCAATGACGCGTTGCGCGTTGTCTGCGGCGACCGATAGAAAGTGGGCGTGCAAATGACACAATTTTGAATGAAGCGGACGTTTTAGTAAAGTTGAATGAATTAATGCAAGAGTACGTATGTATATGTGTTACATTTATATGTATTTGTGTTCAACTTATTTCAATTGAAAGGCTCTACTTTGGATGTAGATATTAAAATGATTCCTTTTATAGATTGATAGCAAAATAGAGATAAGTTCTTTTGATCAATTTCCACAAATACTTATATACACACATAGTATATCTGTGGCTTCCCGACATAACCGAAAAAGTCACTCACAGTTATTCGGTTCGAGAATTCAGCCACAATATTGAATATAAAAGAACTTATAAACATTCTTTCGAATAATTCACACACACAGATGTCAAATTGTGCATTAACTCCATTTGGCAAAAAAGTGACTTTTTCGGTTATGCTGGTAAGCCACAGTGTTATGCCGAGCTTCTTCTATATTCTATTTGTGGTGTGCGTCTTTATATTATATACCACAAATGGAGGCACCTACAGTTTTGTGCCGACTCCGAACGGCAAATGTGTTTTATGAGAAGTTTTTCATGGCAGAAATACCCTCGGAAGTTTGCCATTGCCTGCCGAGGGGTGACCGCTATTAGAAAAAAACTTTTCTATGATTTAGATTTTACTTACGCTAGCTGAGATTCGAACCTCGAACTCAGCGGCATATTAAATTATAGCACGCACCGCAACATACCCATTAATCATTAAGGCTTGAGCCATATTAGAACTGCAGTTGATAACTAACGAATTATAGTTCTCAATCAAATTGTCCACAATCAAAGTAAGCTATTTGCATGAGCTCTCAAACTGTGACAACGAGTTTTCATCGTAGACACACAATTTTTTTTAACGATATTATCTAAAACTGCCTATTAATTAAAATACAAAAAAAAATATTTGATTCAATTGATGTAACTCTTTAAATTTGCTCCTTTATTTAAAGTGAAGAACTGTATAGTTCCTGTCACATTTATGCATGCAGGCGATAAAACTTAAATTTAACAGGCAGATCATTTGATTACACATTTTTTAATGGAATCCTTATATTTAGTAATCTCTTTCTCTGTTTTTTTTTTATAAAACATGGCCATAAAAGCATAAACATTTGGTTAAATTTGCGAAATTTATGGCACATTTCAACGCCTATCGTTTAAAAATTGTAGCTCTGTGAATGCTACAATGAGATGGTCAGAACTGATTATTACGACTATTGAACTTAGAGATACTTTTTGGTCATCTCTATTAACTCTGGTACGCTGTCATTTTCGATCTCGCTTCCTTGTTTTGGACTCTTCGGTAAAAATTTACAAGTACTGCTAACAATTTATAACAATTTTTTGATATTAAACTACTCGTATGTAGTTATTTTGTTAGACCTTTTATCCATTTTGTGCCTATCTTAATTTCAATAAATTTTAAATTATATCAAACATTTATTTTTATTTTTCAGTTTTGTTTATAATATTTTTTGAAACCTATGTTTAACATTTTATACCATGAATTAATACTAACAGTAATGCTCACATTTATATTTAGAATACAGAATTTGCTACTCATTTTGTAAAAGCTTTGTCCTGAACTTGAACTAGACGTGGATTTATTTGTACATTGAACAACAAAAACATTTACGCTTCGCTTCTCTTTTGGAACAGCTGCGTACAAATTTTCAAATGTATCTTCCTAAATATTATTATATTTTAATATTTAAGGGTGGAGTCAGTAAGTCGCTGCGGTCAGTTAATTGAGTAATAAATTATGTTCACAGAGTTGAAAACACAAAAATCTACGTATTTTAGTGTGCCTTTTAAGCAAAATCCGAGTAAAGCTAAAAAAAAATATTTAAAAAAAAAACACAAATGCCGCTAACGTTATGCATTTTACTGACCCATTCAAATTGTCTAAACCTTTTTTTATAGCTATACAGCTTAAGTGTTCAAAGATAAAACAAGATGTACATACATATGTACATACATAAATTTAAATTTGAAACGACTTTGGCTATCAGTGCTAACATTTCGCGCCATTTCGCTTGTTCGCCATTTCGCATTATATATTTCCTAATAAATGAAGATTTTGATTGATATTTAAAACAATGAGCCGCACTGATGGATATCGTTGATAGCAACCTTCGGCGAAAATGTGTGCACATACGGACAATGAATGATTATTTTGCTAAAACGCTAAGCTTTAAACTCCGACTGAATGTGCGTGTTTATTTATAATATGATACGATTTAGCCTTTCCATGATTTGTATCTTCATTGTTGTTTTTTTTTTTTTTTTTGTCAAGCTGAGAACAAATGTTAGAGAAGACGCGGCTAAAATTCCAATTTAAGTTAGTAAGTTTTCTTCTTTTTTTTAACTATTTTGCTATAGTATTCTTCTTATGATTAGAAAATTCGTATTTCAAAATTTACCTTAATAATACTTGTAAATACAAATTCCTCTTTTTATGAGTATATTGATATTTTTTTTTTGTCTTAGCACGTTAATAAAATCATGATTCTCTTTAAAAATCTCTCAATTATATTTGCTTTGAAAAATGTCACTTCTATAAGTCTAAGGTTGACGACAGAGTACACGCTATAAGCGGAGCGAATCAGTAAAGCTATATCGTGCTATAAATAGAATCTTGCATTTTCTTATGTGTTTGCTTGATGCATGTCAGAGTGTAAGCTAAGAGCAAAGTGTATTCATGCTATAAATGAAGCGTGAAGCTACAAAGTATGTTGTGAACTGCTTTATAGCATGAATTCGCTTGAATTTTTGCTATTCTTCTTGTTTTCTGTCATTTTAACAGCTGTATCGCGCTTAAATTATTATGTGTTTTTTAAAAGTGATATAGTCAAAGGTCTCAGTCGACATTCTGGCATAGTTTCTGAATTTTCCTGGATGTTTTCTTAACTCGTCATATAACATATAAAACTCTCCTCTTCTTCTACGGTCTTTGTTAATCTCATGTACTGCACTTTTTTTTTCTAAAAAACAATTCTAAAACACTACTTGATATTAAAAATTCTTCATCTGAATCCATTTTGATTATGTATTAGCAACTAAATGACATTTATATTACATTAAATTGACATTTATATTAGGCAAACTAGCATACACTCTGACATGTGATAGCTTTGATTATAGCAAGAAATATTATCGCTTCAATCTTCGCTCCGCTTATAGCGTGTACTCTGTCGTCAACCTAAAAGATACTCGTAAGCCACTTGATAATTACACACTATGTATTATATATACTAAAATTGGATTTGCTGCGAAACTGCGCTCTTAAATATATTTTCTAATATTTCTAGGAAACAATTTAAAATTTGAATGAAAAAAGCTTTTTTCTAATAGCGGCCACCCATCGGCAGCCATGGACAAACCTCCAAAGGAAATTTCTGCCATGAAAAGGCTATAAAATAAAAACAATTATTGGGCTACATAGTGTAAGTGCCAAATTTGTATTATTAGTTATATAATTGAGAAAAGTAACCTCTCGAAAATATTTAGTTTTGATAGAAATCATTAATTTTAGAAACAGTTTAAATTAGGTTTTGGGTATTTTTTGAGAATTTTTTAATTGTGTTAGATAGATTTTATAATACTCGTAACTCAATGAAAAAGCTGAAGAATTTGAAAATGGAAAAATGCATATTTAGTTTTGTTATGAAACACATCATAAATTGTACGGTACATAAAAGTATATCTTAATAAGCAACAAAATGAATCCTTTTTCAAACTGACGAGGTTCCTACCACAAATTATCGTAGAGGAGGCTACAAAAAAATTTTAAAGAGTTTCGGCGTTTTGAAACTTTCCGTTAAACTTTTATTGGATTGGGGTAAAATCCAGTGCGATCCTTACATTCAAGTTATGCGCGCTATGCTAAAATGTGAAATTGTGAAATTTCTCGTATAATATTTAAATGGAGCATTTTAACCCTCTAGCTCTTTAGTAAATGGGTATTTTTTGTCCCTTTTCTAAACAAAATTCAAATACAAAAAGGATTATATTTTTATGATTTTGTTTATGTGACTCACAATAAAGTTCAAATGAAGTCCTTCTAATTGCTCCTTAAGTGAAAAGTCTCCCAGTAAAGAAATATAGCTACTCATACGTCATACTTGTACATGAATATTGTAATAATTTAGCTTTATCAAAAACTCCAGGCACAGTAGGTGGTAAATCCAAAAAAAATTTACTCAAACTATTTAAAATTCTGCTGATATCTTCTAAATAATACAATTCTCGGTGTATTTTTTTTTATTGGGTTTTTGATTAGCTAAAAACGGAAATAAACTTGTTTATTTGCCTTTTTATAGAAAAATTGAAAAAAATACCTGTCTGTTAAGCAGTTCGAGGGTTAAAATGTTCCACAAAAATGTTCACGGCAAAACTTTTTGTGTTGCACTGTATTTTGTATTAAAAATAATTATGATATAATCACTATGTAATATTTGTAAGTCTCATAAATAATTTTTATTTTTCTTTTTTCTCTTTGCAGTTATCAAATTATCCAACACAAACCAATTCAGGTCTGCTTTTTTGACATTTTACATAAGTACATATCTTCAATCAATGCAGCACATTCGTTATTTATCATTGGCAAGTTAATTCAGTGGGAGTTCACGAAAAGCAGTTTAAGCCTTAAGATAAACGAAAAAGTTGAAAATTATTAATTATTGAAAATACAATTGAATCTCAGCCAAAGACACAATGCGGCTACTAATCTTCATCTTGGCCTGTTGTAAGTATTGAAAGCAATTTTTTGTTTTTGTTTTGGAAATATTTCAACAAGTAAGTATTTCAGACATCAATTTAAAAATTTATCAGACTGTTACAATTTAAAATACCAGGCATAAGTGTTTTTACTTTTGCCTTTGTTTGAAGTAACATTTTCTGATTTATTTGTTTACTTAGCCATTTTTACTAGAAATATCCACTTTAATCAAATCCAATTAATGAATGACTTTCTCAATAGAATTTTTTTTTTTTATTATTAATGTTTGTTTATTGTTTATTTCACATCACCGGGTTCAGAGCCTGGGAGAAGTGGTTATGAAAAATAAATTTAATTAATTTAATAAAAAGAAGTCTGATAAGGAAATGTGGTGATTTCGGAAATAGTACTATAATTTCTACCATTAAAAAACTGTTGTTGTTTTTTTACAAAAATCTTCCATAAACTGGCCTTGAGCTCAATAAAAAAATTGTAAAAATAAATTAATAATTAAAAAAAATTATTTTTTAGTGGCGCCTTCGATTAATGCATATCACGTATCAACCGCTTCGGCGGGTGTTTCCTTCATCAACGAAAATAATTTGGACCGAGTGCCGCAAGCAGCCAACACACAGAGTGCTGCGGCGAAAACCTTACGCAATCGTCGAATGTACGCCATGTGTCCGCCGCACTTCCAAAGGGTCGGCACCGAATGTTACTCGCTGCTGCCACAGGCCAGCAGCTGGCTGGAAGCGCATTTCTTCTGTAAGGACAAAAATGCAAAATTGGCCGAACCACAAAAGAATGCCGATCGAAAATTGCGTTCATTTCTCAAGCAATACGATGCACAGCGAGGTTGTGAGTGTAATCGAGTTGAATAAAAAACGAAATTAAATTATTTATACCACGAATAATATTTTTTCTCTTACAGTAAATGATCCCATTTGGATTGGCGCTACGTACGATTGGCAAAGTAATGTGTGGCAGTGGAGTATTAGTGGCAAGAACTTAACCTACGACGCCTTCAGTCGCATGGAGCCTGAGTAAGAAAACTGTCGACTTCGGTTATTTTTCTATATTTTCATAATTTTGTAATGATTTGGTAATTGTGTAGCGCAGTAAGATACACATTCTTTCTTAGACCAATTTAAGAAGCTGAAAAAATTATAAGTTATTTTCTTATTAATTTCTAAAATAGTTTAATTTTAAAGTCTTACAATCGAGATATTATTAATGAGCGCCTATTTTGCAGGATCAGGCAGAGCTTGGAAAACCACTGTGCTGTGTTTGACCCAAATTTGGATTATAGGTAAGCGCAAACTGTCGATTTGTTCAATGTAATTTGGATAGCAAATATGGATATATGAACTAAGAATGAAAATGAAATTTATAAAAAAAAACGTAGCGTTTTTTCTTTATTCTCTCCGATTACATCATAAGTTTTTGACAAAAATTTTGCCAATCAATTTCAATATCTCCAAAAAGCATATTCGTTTCTAGTCAATATAATTTATTGGATTTATTAAAACTTTGTCTTTGTCAATGGTACTTTTTAGAGCTATCCAAATTCTATTCACGCAAAAACCAAACCATCCACGCAAACGCTACTAATTTTCATGTCATTCAAAACTGACGCATTTAAAAAAGAAAATGCAACATCAAGAGTGCCTAAACACAAATGACTACAAATTAGTATAATATAGTGCAACCAACCCTGAAGTAACTAAATACTATCGTTGATCTTTGACAAACTATTTTTTTTTTTGCAGAGGATGCTGGGTTCTTCTTAATTCTTACATATCGCAGCCTAAATACAAAAGGGTCACAACTCAAAATTTTCCAAAACTTGAGTTTTTTGCATAAATTAATTCAGAGTACACATCTCTAACTACTGCAAAATTTTCGTTCACATAACTATCTTCTTTAACTGGAAAAATACAGTTATGTCTATTTTTATGTCAGGTGTGTTGCTTTTGCACGATCAACTGAAGAGAATTATTTTTAGTTGCGTTAATGTGCTCAAGAACAGCTGATTACTTTTATTACACATAAAGAGTTTAATTTTGAGTTCTGTCTCTATAACTGTAAAAAGTGATAAATTTCGTGGTATATTATTTTGCATTGTGCCTCTTTAGATGTGAAAATTAAAACATTTTATCAGTTAAAAAGGCACAACTTAAGATAATATCACTAGTTAATCGAAAAAATTTCAGTTAAACAGTCATAAATCAAAATTTTGTTTTATTTTCGCAAACATAATATAAAATTGAAAAAAATATAGCAGAACCTTCTTCAATGTTGTATATTTTCATGATGGAAAAATATTTTCTATCAAATATTACAATAATTTTTACATAAAACGTTTTTCGTCTCTCCTGAAAATCTTAGTATTTTGAGTTGTGACCCTTTTGTATTTAGGGTGCGATATGTATATGAAAGAAAATGTGATATTAAAATTCTCACAAATTAACGCTAGACTTTAGCCACTTTCATTTTATATACTATAATTGAATGTAAATACTCAAAAATTTGTGAAATTAATTAAATTAAATTTAAGACTTTTAGAAAATTGCAATTGACGTTAGAAATTTAATTTCTCAGAGCATCAGAGAATGTTACTAGTTTACGAAATTCTGCAATTATTTTATTATTTGGAAACTTTATAATGATTTCTTGAATCCTTTCTTTCATTTTGAAACTGTTCCTGGTATGTACATATGTATATAGCATTTTTATATATAAGAAAGATTATAAGAAACTCGATCTAAGGTCGTGATTCGGTACTTTGGTATAATCTCTCGTTTTAAAATTTGAGACTATAATTAAAGATTATGACATTTCTTCGCTTGTAGTGTTTTTTTTTTTTGTTTTTTATAATTTCGATCTTGCTAATCGAGTGATGACAATTTAGACAGGAGACCTTATTTTGTTAGAGTCTGGTTTTTGACATAAAGTTGACCTTTACTCTCAGTAAATATGAAAGATTACAATGAAAACATAATGAGTTAACTGAAAAAAATATTTGTCTTCTCTCTACAAACGATGCGTTGCCTTACAAATACGCGCTATCGAGCTTCTACTACAATAATTTTATGATAAATAACCATTCAATTGCCATGCTAAGCCATGGCCCCCTATAACCCACTCCCTTAACAGGCAAGCATTGCCGTTTAAATCATTACTTAAAATGCGGGCAGTTAACGTGTGAAATGGTAAATCAAATTGTCCGACTGCCCATCAACTTAAAGCGTATTGCGGTCAATTGACATGTAAATGATGTGTAGCGCCAGACAAGAATACATAAAATATTAAATTTTATAAGCATATACATACATACATATGAAATGTATAAGCAAAATCACACATTCATGCACTCGTATAACTGTGAACAACACTCAAATATATGCAGTAAATGTTTACATTAAAAATTATAAAGCAAGCAAACGTGCGACGTGAAGTGCATTCCAAATTTGGCAAAACCGATTAAAATATTGGCACTAGGCAAACGCATACATCACAGCTTTACTTTCACTGCACAACGCATTTGCATGCTAACGATAAAAAGACACAAACAAAATTAAAATTAAATTCCTTTAACTACAATTAGATGGTCTGCACGCCCCTGTCCGGATAAATTCCGCTTTATTTGTCAACATAAAATGCCAAAGGTCAGCGAGAAGAATCGACACAAAGTTTACAATCGTTGGAATGCCACTTATCCACATGAATTTGCAAATGAAGTTGTTTTGGAAGTGATGGACCATCCAGGCAAAAATGGACTCAGGTATGTTGGTGTACTCGAAGTTAAGTGTATGCATATATTTATATAAAGAAATAAGTTTAGTGCAAACGTTTAAATTTTTAATTTTTTGATGTTTTTCATTTTTATTTAATTTTTTCAAATATTGAAAAGCTTTTGAAACGCATTTTGTGCTCCACACAATTGCTATTACAATCCACAATTCAACTCAAACTTAGATATCTGCTGATTGTACTACACTCTGCGCCATTTCAACAGCAGTGTCTTCTTCTTGTACGTCGCTATCTTGGTCATCATTAACGACCTCCGTTAATGCCTCGCTCGGTTTTGGTACCTCAGCTTTTCGTTCAATTTCTTCTTGTGTTAAATATTGATCCCAATTGTTAAGACGCTTCTGTACTTCCGCCTCGGATTCAATAACTCTGAAAAATAAAAATTAAAAATATGAAAATGAAAACTCAATTAAAAATGAAGCAGTGAACAACTATTGAAACGAACTTGTATTTAGTCTTTCCATCCCAATGTTCGGCGCTCAACTTGCGTTGACCAAAGAACCGTCCATGCATCATTTGAATGACGACATCGGCTTCTTCAGGATCGGCCATATTGACTTGCGCGATACCTTCAGGATGACGCTGAAAAATAGTATGCGAGAAATGACATAAATAATATTGTACTAGAAAATATTGTGGCAAAAAATTTTTTTATCGGTTACTCACATCATAGATGACAACCTTTCGAACTGTACCACATTTGCTGCACTCGTCACGCAATTCATTCTGATAGTCCAATATAAGTTGTACTTCTTTCTCGAAAATACTCGTTTCGAAGAGGTTTTTAATGATCACCACCTTCTCGTTCTTTGAACGCTCACCACGCATCTTCTCGGGCCGCCAGTCAAAGAGTCTAATGGAATAAAGATACAGGTTTTTTAGTTTAATTATCATTTGGAAGTTATGTAAATATGTTGTTACGTAGGTGTGCCTATAAGTCTCTCATACGATTTCTAAACTAATCGGGTTATTTTGCCACAGCGGTAAACTTTTTTAAAAATAATTTTTTTTTAAACGGCCACACCATCTGGAGACTTATAAACCTATAAAAGAAGTTAAACTTACTTCTCTTTCATTTTCTGCAATTTCTCTTTATCCTTCTTCTTGCGTTTCGGCTTTAAAGCTGGATTATATTCTCCGCGCATCTGAAATTTGGCAGGCTGAACATGTATTTTATTGCCACGAAGATTATATTCATCTAAGATATTTAACGCAAGTCCGACCGATTCCACCTTCGTAAAAATACTGATTAATTAGTTAAATTTTTGGAAAAATTAATGCAGCAAAATGTACTATTACTAAACAAGATATAAGCGAGGCGCGACTGGCTGCAGCTCAGTCTACTAAAATATTATTATTTTTTCGAAAAGCTTTATGAAAATATGTTTCGCTTGATTTAAAATTTATATTTTATCGCCTAAACTCAATAAATTTAAAGAAATGTGTTTGAAAAAAAAATTGTGTTTGGACCGATTGCGCTATTATTATTTTTTTATTTTAACTTGCATATTTAATTAGTTAAATCAAAATCGTATTTCCATTTGAACACATTTAATTTGATATACGTGTAAAATTTGATAACATATAAATGAAAAAAAAAAAATTTAAATTATATACATATATTGAAAAACCTGTTTACATATTCAAAATCTATTGTTCCAATTATGTATAGCACCTTTGATAGATATTTATTTATTTTTACATACAATTGAGTTTGGCGGCATAATTTTAGGCGCAGTAATATTGACAATAGCCAAACAGAGCCGCACGGCTGGACGTTATCTCTAGCCTGCAACACACACTTTTCTATCGAAAAATTAGTTTTAAAACTATTTGTTTCTCCTTTCAGATCCAATGTCATCGTCAAGGCCATCGGCAGCGATGAACAAATTGTCATTCCAAAGACGCACAGTCAACGTCAAGGCGGAAATCGTGGACGTGGCCGTGGTCGCCCTCATGAATTTCGACGTCGCCCTCAGCTCCCCTCAACTCGACCGAGTGTTCATCCGAACGATATTGATTCACAATCGACGGACAAATCGACATCCGAAACTTCAATAAAAGCGGTACTTTACAATGAAATACCCGCACCTACGACAACGGTTCCAGCCACCGACAATATTGCAACCAACAGTCCACGTCGACATGGCCATCCGCGTACGCCTCATGACCGCGCCGTGTTGCGGCAACGGCGGAAGGAGATGCGTCGGCTGCAGCGGAAGGCGGAGCGAAGGCAACGCATGCAACAAGAAAAGGAACGACGTTTGGCCGAGCAACGTCGGCGCTTACAAGAAAATGAGGAACGACTGCAGCAGGAACGAGAACGTGGACAACAACAGCAACAGCAACAACTACAACAAAAACAACAACAGCTGCAGGATCAACAAGAGCAACAAGATCAGCAACAAAAGTCTCATGAACAACCCGAACCACTCAATCGTGATGTTGATGAGCTACGTCAGCGCGAAAACGCCGAACAGGCCAAACAGGAGCGACAGCGACAACGGCAAGAGCAGCAGCGAGCCGAAGCGGAAGTTAAGCAACGTGAGCATGATGAACGCCAACGAGAGATAGAAGCGCTGAAAACCCAGGTAGCTGAAGAGGAAAGACGCGCAGAGGAATACAACAGCGCCGAACGCATTCGCCAGGAGCGCATAAGTCGCCAACGCGAGCATGAACAAAAGGAGCGATTGGAGCGAGAGGAAGCGTTACGCAAGACCGCAGAGGAACGCGCCAAAGAGGAAGCGAAACGAGACCAGGAACGGTTAGAGGAGGAGAAGCGGCTACAAGAGGAATACGAAGAGCGACTGAAACAGGCGCAGGATGAACGGGAACGCCAGTTGCATGAACAGCAAGAACGAAAACGCCAGGAAGACGAATACAACCGCAAGAAATTAGAGGAAGAGGAAAAACAACGAGTAGAACAAATCAAGCGACAACAGGAAGATGAAGAGAAACGCCAGGAATTACAGCGGCTTGAGGCAGCACGAAAACTTGAGAAACAAGAACTAGAACGCCTGGAGAAAGAGCAACGCCAGCGGGAAGAGTTGCTACGACAACGACAAGAAGAGATCACACGACGCGAACAGGCAGAACGTAAAATCGTAGAGGAAGAAGAGCGCTTGAAGAAGGAAAATGAGGAGGCGGAAAGGCAGCGCAAAGATGAATATGAAGCACAGATCAAACAGGAGGAAGAAGCGATTAAGGCACATGAAGAGGCCGAAAAGAAAGCAGTCGAAGAGGTGGAGCGTCAACGTCAAGAGCGATTTGAGGTACTTAAGGAGCAAGAGAATAAGCGATTACTTGCTGAAAAGAAACGAAACTATGCAGAGCGATTGGCACGCCTCTCACCCGAGGATCAGCGCAAATTCTTTGAGGAGCGGAAGAGACGAAAGGCTAAGAAAATGCAGAAACTACTGAAACAACAACAACAAGCGCATGGCGGCAACGAGGCATACGAGGACAAATAAGAGCAACAGTAAAATTGATCAAATCAAAATGATATTAGAATTAATGGGATAATGCGTTACATACAGAGTTGAGGCAAGGAAAAAGGCTATGTCATCTCTTAAAGAACGCAAAAATTAGAAATGCTGACTTCAAGCTAAGGAAATCGCGTTGCACGACTGTAGTAATTTTGCAATATCCCAAAAACCTCGTCATAAGAAATGAAGCTAAAAATAAGTCATTTTATTTTAAGTCCCTGCTGCCATTCTTTACAGTTCCGATAGATACACGCCCAATGAAATATATACTTTTCCGCGATCCACATTGCTCATTTTTTATGTATTTAAAAAAAATGTGAAATTTATTTAAAAAAAAAAATTTAAATAAAGAAAAATGTTAAAAAAGTGTCGATCGATTTTTATTAGCTTTAGTTGCGAAGCGTTACCGTTTCAGTAACGGCGCCTGCTCAGCAGCAGTTGGATGAGCACTCTATTGTTAATAATCGAAAAAGTTATATTTTTTAAGTATACACTGCATTGAAAGTGTATATTCGCAAGATAGCCGTAGAGGGCAAAAACTATTATTGAAAGTGATGAAATTTGCAAATGAGTTGTGTGTTTGTTAATAAGAAGCACATATGTAAATGAAAGAGTGTGCACCTTCTAACATTTTTTAGGTGTAATTTACAAGTACATACAAAAAAAAAATAGTTTTAACTCAATAAAGCACTTAACATTTTTCCTTAAACACCAAATAGTTTTTATGAAGAGTGTATAGAATTATGTACGAAAACTTTATGATAATCACTTCTGTATTAATGCACTTATGTACGAGTATATACGATACATACATACATACATATATACATAAATATGCACATAAAACCATACGTACACATGTAATGTACGATATATATGCATATACATAAATATATAAAATGAACAAGTCCTCGAAAAGTACTAATTGCAACCTTCTACTGGCACGAAACGAACTAGTCCCTTGTCAAGCCTCTTCTCGAAATAGTAAGACATTTATTTTTTCTCAAATGGTAAATTAAAAAAAAACATTTGTCAGTTTGAAAACGATTAGTTGTGACTCTTCGATTGTGCCACTAAAAAATTTATTGGTGGCCAAAAATTACACCCTGTGCGGATTAGTTCGACGACCAATAATTTTAAATTAGGCAATTTGAAAGCAAATTCTATCCGCCGGGGATTGTTTGCATCAGTTTGGTTTTTGTCGAGAAGATTGAACCCTTATGGGATACATCTCGAAACTGATTAATCCTAAATATTAGGGATAAGTCAATGACTAATTAATCTCCAGTTGTACAAGTTACTGAAGTCACTCTCGACTAATTATATATAAATCAACAATTGTACACTTTAAAGAATATTAGTTAACTAATTTCGAATTATATTCGTTAAGAATTAATCGATAACTAATTCAGCTACAATTCTTAATAAAACTCTTATTGCGTTCGTTAGATGAGCCGATAGCTAATTAAATGCCAGTAGTATTTGATAGAAATTTTTTGAAAACTAATTGATGATCTCAGAGCTAAAACTCCTACATTTTAAAGGCAAAATAAATTTGTTGCTTTTACTCTGAGCTGGTCAATTAGTATTTAATTTTACTCATTTGAGTTTTGTCGGGAACTAATTACACTTTAATTGTAAAAACTTTATAGTACGCAATTGTGCTCATTAGAGAGTAGTTCGGATGAATTAACTATAAAGATTATTCGTACAATTTTGCAATATTCGAAGAGGTAAAGAAAAAATATAAAAGAACACGAAAGCGCTGATAAAACCTACCTACATATGTACGTATGCATGGATGTGTAAATGTATGTATGTATATAAGCATGAATTTATTTTAATGTGTAAACTAAGTATGAATTATTAACACATTTTAAAATAAAACTTATCGGCATATCTTTTTTACGCACATTAAGAAAAATATATTGCAAAAAATGTTTATAAGAAAAAGTTTTCTAACGTTAACACCAATTAATTTTTTAGCTCTGAAATATATGCATACATATGTATCTCTGTATGTAAGTATGTACATATGTTTTTCGTAGCTGATCGTTAATATATATAAAATTACTAATATAAGACTTTTGTATTTTTAATTTTTAAGTAAAATACAAAATACTGCTAACATAAGTTAAATAAATGCCATTACATAAACTATGTATTTGCTTTTAACATACATTACAATTAAATTTTAATTTTTCCGTTAAAACGCATTATCAAAACGTTATTTAAAAAATAATATAATATTCGTGCGTATTAAAAAAAAAGCGTTCATTATTCCGTTTTTCCAATTACTGTTAACGATTTCAAATGTTATCGTGTGTTTTTCTTTTAATACACACGTTTGTAAATAGTGCATACACACATACCAAAACAAACACAAAGTATATATGTATGTACATATACACACATGCATATAAACTTATGTAGATTTACTTTAAAAAAAAAACGAAATCAAAAAATGTATTCGAAATGTGCAGCTAAATACATTTTTTTTATCTAATTATTACCTCACAGTATGTTTTTCGTCTTAAAAATAAAGAAAACAATACAGAAGTAAAAACAGAATCTTACAATGAAAACATATTGAAACAATTTAAGTATACAAATGTATTTACGAAATGTTATGTAATTTAATGAATATATAAATTGCAATATCAAGCACCATAACTCAACCATTGTCTTTGAAAAAAAAAGAATAACTAAATAAATAGTGGAACGAATATATAATAAAGTTGTGTTGTAAATGTAACATGGAAACTTAAGTAAGCCAACCCAGAATATACATAATAGAAAAAACTAATATATCTGAAAGTATCCAACCACTGTACGTGAAAAAAATAAAGCTACAATAAAGTTGAAAAACTAAATAAAAACACGAATTAGTAGATGTTTGTGTTTTAAATATATCGGAACAGTTCCAAAAAAAAGAAAAAAGCTCTCTTGGAATTCAAGAGGCCTTCTCTTCTACATTTCCATTTCCTTTCTTTTTTGTATGGAGTGGCACAAACCAAAGGCCTCCCACTTTCGCTAGCCTTTGCATGGCTTTCAAAAGGGCATTTGCAGTTCGTATTTTTTATGGCTTTCCACTTTCGCCAGCTGTAGAATGGCTTCAAGAAGAGATTTTATTGGAAGAACTTCAGCAGTAATTTGCAAGCAGTACATAAAAATGATATTTACACAAATTCAGTTTTAATTTTTTAGGCTTAACAGGTAAATAAATAAACCGTAATAAAAAAAAAATGCAAATCAAGTAACCACAAATAGAAAATCCCTTCTGGGAATCATGCTGCCAACCACTCTTTTAGCTACATATATTGTTTTCTTCTTTTTCTTGTCCGACAGGGTGGAATGTTGATATTTGTTGGAACGATTTTCCGTCATCCCTTGTCAAGTTTGGTTTGGAGACAAACCGGTTTCGGCGTTGTGCCATCTTCAGTGGCAATTTTCGTTCTGTTCAGTTTATGTCTGTTTTTCTGTATTTATTTCGTGTTTTTGGTCAAGCAGGTATTGGTACATAATCGTAAATGTTAACAAATTTTTAAGTGTCCTGAGTATAGGTATCTGAAGTGTCTCGCGCGCTTAGGTCTAAATGGGTATATTTTATCTCGAATCTGCTTTCGCGGTAAGAACTGGTAGATAGTCAGTAATTTTAGTCCGTTTGGGTATTGCAGATGTGTTTTGTATGTTGGTATCTGTCATTTTACCTACGTCTTTGTTTGGTTTTTTAAAAAAATCTTGTTTTTAAAAAACCAAATGCAAATATCGCATCAGAGTTGCTTTTTATTTGTTCGTTTATTTTCCTCCCATGAAATGTTTTTTGTTTATATATTTCCATGTTTTCAAGAGCATTTATAACTTGACGGTTTTCTTTATGTTTGCGGGTAAACATTTTGCGTTTACCAAATGGTTTGCAAAATTAGATTCTGGTATTGTCGTGGGTTTTCTTATCCTTTTGTTGTAGTTCCGTATGTGTTCACGGAATCTGGTTCTTACTTTACGTCCTGTTTGTCCTATATAGCTATATTGACACTCACAGGTCAGTTTATACACGCCTTGTTTGTTCAATGGGTCTTCTTCATTCGTGCTGCTTTTAAGTATCCTTCCCAGGTTGTTTGCAGTTTTGAACGCCGTGTGGATATTATATTTTCTAAAAATTTTGCAAGTTTGTATGTAATTTTTAATGTATAAGTCATTACTGTCCAAGTTTTTTTTTATCTCTGTCGCTACTTTTTTGAATCGCATACATTTTTCTGAATTTATCCACGAGCCCCTTTTTATATCCGTTGTTTGTTGCTATGTTGTATGTATATTGCGTTTAGTTATTTTCCGTGTGCCTCTCGCGATAGAGGTATTCGTTCAAGTCTGTTTGTTAGTTGTCTTATATGTAGCAGCGTATTTGTGTTCTTAAAGATGATTTGATATGTCTCCAAACCAAACTCGACAAGGGATGACTGAAAATCGGTCCAACAAATATCAACTCTTTTAGCCCTTCTTGGAAAAGCCTTGTAGAATGGGGTGACTTAAGAATGCCATTCAAAATGATCTTCTGAGTTACCAAAAGCTTAACTAGAGCTAAGAGATATGTTAAAAATTTTCAATAGAATGAAGTGAACAAATTAAGTGTGCGATTATTGATGAATTTAGCAGTAAGCTTCGAATTTTATGCAAAGTTTGTCAGCCCATTTAATTTTACAGTATTTATTGTTTGCAAAACAAATTAAAGTATTTTGTTTGCTTTCCATTTATTATATGTAACTATCTAATCGAGTAAGTTTATATTATATTTTTAAGCAGGATTTGTCTGTTTCGAAAACGAGTTTAACTTCTGGGTTTTATATTAACACTGGAAAAGAAGCTTCTATAACTCACCTTAATATAGTCGCACAATCCATCACCCTTTAACTGTCCATCCGGCTCAGCATACAATTTTATTTTATACTTTTGCGTCTGTGGATCGCGCATTATCATGCCACATTTACCCATTAGCTCCGCAAACTCATCAACTGTGATGTCCAATGGCAAATTGGAAACATAAACTTTTGTGTTTTGCTCGGGGTCCAAATCAAACCATTCTAAATACAAACATGTTGAATAAATAATAAAGGAAACGGTTAATTAAAAAAAAATTAATTTGGCTTACTTGGTGGCTCTTGCGCTTTTCGCTTAGCTGCCGCACCATCGACAAGGTTAGCTGTCGCTTCAGCAGCGGCTTTCGCCTCCTCTGTCATGCGCTGCAATTGGAGCTCCCGCTGCTTTTCCTCTTCCTCGACCTTGCGCTGCTTCTCCGCCTCCGATGCGCTGGTATTATCTATGAAGCCGTAGTTCATTTGATAGTGAGCCATGAAATCATCATCGATCTTCGGAAACCATGCATTCTTGGTTGAGTCCCAAAAGAATACTGTGCCGTCTTTGTCTGTGTAAATACGATTTCCATCCTCATCGATATCATTCGTTACATTTTCCGTATCAAGAGTATCGGAAGTGGATGCTGCACTGACTTTTTTAGCTATCCACTCTTTCTTCTCGGCATCCCATTTGTAATGTTCGGTCTCGGTTGTTTGTGCCTGCACTTTCGGTATCCACTTTTCGGTCTGACTACACCATTTATAATGTTCGTTTTCATAGAGATTGACGGTGCTCGCCGCCGTAATCTCATTTTTGTCTGAGTCGCAAGGAAGCCAATTATTTTCAGTTGTGCTCCACTTATAACGATATTTCGTTTTCGGGTCTGTATAGATGGCACTACCATCCGACTCATATGTCACATGTTCTGCATAGCTCGCATCCATGCCTGTGTCCGCTGCAATTGTCGGAGTGGAAGAACTCTTAACGTCGTTATCGCCTGCAGCAGCCGTGTTTGTAGAGTTTTCACTAGGTTCTTTAACTAAATTTTCAGTGACGATTGCTGACACCAAAGTATCAGTTTGCTCTTTCTCAATGCAATTTGCCACTCCCTCAGCTTTAGCCGTTTTACTATCGGTTTGTTCGAAATTAGTGGTATCCGTGCCATCTACGGCGGTAATTTCGTTTTCTCTTTGTACCTCCTCCTCTGTTGAAATTTTTCGTTGCGGTGTTTTGCCTTCCTGTTCTGTCGCGAGTTTATCATGTTCTATTGAGGTAGATGAAACTGATCCTGTGGGAGGTGGTAATGGTTCTTTAGTCGCCTTTTCTGTTGACTCGTTAGCATCTTCTACAGCATCCGAAATTGTTTCAGTTACATTCTCACTCATTTTGCATATCGGCTACCTAAAATTGAAAAATAAATAAATGTTAAAATTATTTGCGACAATCAAAAGAGTAAGGCCATTTTTACAGACAAGGGTTTGGAAAAGTTTATCATGTCACGTGACCAATCTACAACGAATAGGAGCGAAATCTGAAGAAATACGGATTTTTCATTTTAGCGGAATTTAATGTAATTCGCTGTAAATATAAAACTTGGATATGATCATAATTTATAACAAATTTTTAGAAAACCTGCCGCAATAATCAAATTGATAGAATGAATATCTTTCTACTTATATACATACATGAACCTCATATAAAGTCATTCACAAAATCTTACTTATGTACATACTTATATTTCAAAATATTGGAAAGTCGTTGAAATTTTAAAGAAACTTTGAAGTGGAGTATATTGTGTAAATTGTTTCCAAGTTTACGAATAGTTTTCTCTAAAAAAATTTACATTGATGTACATTATATGAAAAATACTAAAACTTTCTCGAGAATAATGCAATATTTTAATTTATAATTTTTTGTGTTACACTTATACATTTACATGTATTATTCCAATGTAATTCAAAAATAAGTATGAAAATGAAAGTCGTAATATTTATTTTACTGTGCTAATCCTCACTACATTTTCTCTCCATGAGTTTAATGTATTCTGTATGAAAGGGAATGACCAACTTTCTAATAACTAAAGGTCACGGCGAACTCTTTTGTTTTTCACGGTTTCCTGTATTTTTCTTTAGATTTATTTTTAGTTTTTAATTATTGCGTGTTGAATGCTTTGCGGAGAAAACATGTCTTAGTTTGAGGTCTTTGGTAAGTAAAAGCTTTTCAAAGAATATACATGCATACATAAATATATGTAAATAGTTAAATACATAGAAATATGGTAATGCAGCTTTTACGTTATTATAAAAAAAGTAGTACATATGTATTTACATACAGAATTCACTGGAAAAAACAAATACTGGTGGCGGAAATAATAGAAAGGCTATATTTAATTAGATTTGGCTTTTTTTATTAAATGTTTATTATTTTTTTTATAAAAGTCTAGCTCAAGTTTCACTGAAATTTAGCAATTTTCAAAAAGAAATTTTTAACAGTCCAATCACTGACTCTGATAACTCCCGTCTTGAAGAAATCTCTCGTCACGAATTCAGTAAAAATGCTATCAGCAATTCCGACGTTTTCGTAGTTAGTGCTGCCAACTGTTACGCCAAGTTCGAATGATACCAAATCCGTATTACCGTTTCCTCTAAATTATTGAATGTGTGTATGTGGTTGCTTTCCCTTCTCATTGATCTGGGCTCAGTTTTGTTTAGAGATAGCTTCCGTTGTACTTAGTTTTCATGGTCCAACCAAACCTGTATAACGAAGAGAATAACAAAAACAAAATATCGTTTTAATTTTTTGCTAATTTTGCCTACTTACTTTTTCCAGGTCGTCGCTGTTGAAGTTATTATGTTATTTTATAGTTAATCTAACTTGGCACTTTATAATTGTGTTTAAAGATTCAGCTATTTCTTTATAATACTATTAAATTTTTCTAATATTTAGTTATTCGAAAATTTCAATTTGAAATAAACAGCACTTCCTTGTGCATATATCTATTCAATAAGCTGGCTACGAAAGTCGTACCCTTAACTGGAGGCCCAAGGCTGTTCAGCTGCACGGCATCTTTCTCACAAAAACTATGTACATTTTCTTTAAGGATTTTCGAAAAACTTTGCGCATTGTCTACCCGCTGCTCCATCATATTCACCAGTCTCTCATACTAATTCCGGTTAGTGGATGGTCTTGACATTTTTATATTAATGCACTGCAGCTATTAATAAACACTTGTTACGTTTTTAATTACTTCAGTGAATATTATCCACATAGTTTCTAGTTCACTTGTATTTTTTTGTTCGTTTTAATTATTACTTTCACTTCTCACAATAAAGAAAAGCTTTCGTAGATAATTTTCACGAATAACTGTGATGTCAATCTCCCAAATTTCGAAATTTCCTAAGAGTTTCGTGATCATGTCGAACTTAATAAAAGCATTTTTCGACGTTGCCACACGCCGGAAGATCCGACGGAATTCATGATAGGCCTGTAAAGGACTGTCCATACAATTGTTAAAGAATAATTTGGACGTTTCAAGTGCATACGAGATCCCGCTGATTTTTGATGGTATTTTTAGCTGACGACTTTGGGCATTTTCTTTTAATTAATAATGCGTCGGAAATGTTTGAAAATCGTATGGCTGCAATTGATCCCCACAAACGTGTGGTTACGCAAAAGGCGTAATATCGAATTTTATTGTTACCAAAAATCACACAAAATTGTCTATATCGTATCATAAGGTGGCCGCTGTGGTCGAGTGGGTAGCGGTGCGTGCTCTAACTCTATATGCTGCTGGGTTCGAGATTCGAATCTCCGCCTGGGCAAGTAAAATCTAAATCATAGAAAAGTTTTTTTCTAATAGCGGTCACCCCTGTGCAGCCAATGGAAAAATTTCGAGGGTATTTCTGACATGAAAAAGCTTCTCATAAAATATATCTGCCGTTTGGAGTCGGTAAAAAACTCCAGATTGTGGTAGAATATAAAGACACACACTGCAAATGGTAGGAGAAGCTCGGCCAAACACTGACCTATGTAGTGTTAGCGCCAAATTATTATTATTATTATCATAAGGTTATTCGAGAAGACTGGTTAGAATAGTATTCTGCGAACAAGAAAAGCTACCAACGACCACCGACGAAATCGTTTTACTGGCAAGTAAATGTTCCCAATGGAAAAAACTTTTGAAGAATAGAACAACAGAATGGATGATCTATCATCTCGACATGTATTTAAAGTGGTTTCGAGCGTTCGACATGGCCGCCACACAGCTTTTGCGATGTCAAAATCTTGGCGAAAGAACGATGTGCAGCCTCTCAACATGAAATGATTCACAAATGAAGAAAGCACCCGCCAGTTCATAGGGCAAGATCGACACGAATGTGAGTTTTATTTTATTCCCATGCATCAAAAAGAAAACATTTGCTAAAACTAAGTAATATCTTATCTTATTGGAGAATTCTGCAGAGAAGATTGTTATGTATTTTCAAACATGCTGCGGATGTATTTCTTACGTGAGTAATAATTGAAAATAAACTATTAACCA
Source organism: Philophylla caesio (assembly GCA_963971545.1). Lineage (NCBI taxonomy): Eukaryota > Metazoa > Arthropoda > Insecta > Diptera > Tephritidae > Philophylla > Philophylla caesio. The sequence continues at coordinate 95,210,202 of OZ020608.1, read as the reverse complement.
CACAACCGACTCGAGCACCCTCAATTTAAAGTGTGTGTTCTGTTTTATCAAAAATTGAGCAAATGTCATAAGGATTTCATGAGAAGCTTTTCTAAATACACAAATACATGCTGTAATTACACTTGGAAATTCCCATTACCTGTAAACACTCCATCTTTCCACTAAAGCAGTCACTTAATATGAATGTATGTAAGTATTATCATTTACGTTAATTTATTTTAGCGAAGAAATATCTATCGATTGCTACTAAGCTACTAGGTCCAGTCGATAACACAGGTTTACAAGGTTTATTTTTTTTCTTCTTATACTAAAATGATTTCCAATGTGTTTTTGTGCGCTGAATTCTGCAGCCAAAAGTGATAAAAGTGGTGAAGAAAATTCAAAGAAAAACGTTGAGTGTTTTTACCGTTGCTTTCCTTAGAAACCTGTCGTACTAGAGAATTCAGCCTATGCTCAATCAACCTTAAGTAAATCACTTTCACATTTTCATTTTCGGAACGAATTGTGTTCAGCTCACAAAAGTACATCTGAAACAATTCTCCTTTAAAAAAAAAAAAAAAGCGAGCTTCGTAGACCTGTGTAATCGAAGAGCCACAAATTGAGTGCACCAGCCAAATTGATTGGCAGACATATCGTGAAATTTATAAATATTTAAGAAGCGCAAATTGGGCTATATGAGTGTGATTGTGAAGACAGCGACCGCTCAATAACTCAATAAACATGTCTTATATACAATACATATGGTACTATGTTATATGTAAGTGTTGAGAGAACTGTACTAAAGTCCATCAACTAATTGCAAAGGTTAATGCCCGTCAAACGTATCTAATATGCACACATGCAATAACTAGACAAAGAAAGTATTTTCCAAAGCAGACTGTGTACGTTTTGTAAGAGCACAATTTACAACCAAAAATAACTTTAAAATGAAATTGAAACTTGTATAACAAAGATTGCTGGCAAATGTGTTTTTTATCGCTTTGCTGCGGCAAAATATACAGTTCAAGAGGTCAACGTCATTGGGGTTTAGCAACAATCAAAAACACCCGTTGTCATACTTTCGAAACTCAATCACTTACATGAACATCAATATTTGAGTATATTTATGTATGTGAATACATATATGTATATGTATGTATGTATGTCTATATGTGTAAGAGTATACTTTGGCGATTTTAGAAATAGTAGAGCCTACTAACTTGGCAAAACACCTTAACATCCGTTTCAAAGGTTTCACAAAAACTATTTTCTTGGTTTTCCATTCTATTTGCAAGCTACTCAAGCGTACATTCTTACATACATATGTGCATGCAAATATTTGCATATTGACACAGGTGCCTACTCTGTTGCTATTTCTAACATTACTACTCAGTTGGCCATTTGCTATTAAATATATACAAGCACTCCATTTATTGGCGGCTTCAAAATGAATGCAAGGGCGGGGTCGCAATCCAGTCGCGGCACTTAGCGCCGAATTAAGAGTTTTGTGGCTTTTCGCGTTTCTCCTACAACGTATATTTTTCGAGAGAAAGTTGCAATTTTTCTGGAAAATTTACGGCAGTATAAAATTAATTTTCATAATGATATGTGTTTATTTAGATTAAGTTAGATTGTGGTAGTTTCTACGGACTTTCTGAAGCTCTCTTTCTCTCCCTTGATTATGTTAGTGCTGCAACAATGAAATATGGAGATAGATACATATCAAAAATCATAACGAAAATCACATTGATTTCTGATTTAAAAGATGAACCAATTCGCAAATGAATTTTCTTTTCATTTGTCTGAAAAAACAAATCGCAAACAATTAATTTTATTTTTATTTTTATTTTTTTTGACGAATCAAATTACAAATAAAATTAAGTCTTTATTTACATGTACATATACCAAGACAGATCTAAAAGGTAACCGCAGTAGAGAAATTGCAACACTGCTAGATTTTTTAATATATCTTTATTGTCAATATGAACTATCAAATCAGTCTAATGAAAACAAAAGATGACAATTCACAAATTCAATTTACCCAAAATAAATAAAAACAAAATGAACATTTTTGTTTTATACTCTTATGTGTTTATCGAATGAAAACAAAGTTTGACAATTAAGTTAAATGAAAAAACAAATGTCTCACTCATAATTGTTATAAGAAGACTTTAGTAATATACATAAGTCTTTGAAAAATAGTTATAGATTACTCAAAAAATTTGTATTTTGCTTTAATAATTATTGATTGACTTTTATTATTTTCTCTCATAATAGTTATGCCCCTGATTTTAATATTTTTCCTATGATGTTCTCTCGATCGAATGTTTGCGTCTTGCCTGGTGATAGTAACACGCCCGGTTTGTAAAGGGTTTTCCAATAAGTGTGATATGATTTCTTTAAAAAAAAAACACACCAATTGTTAAGGTAATTCAAATGTTTTTGATTTAATGTGAAGTACAATCGATACAATTAAGTTCTGAATATAACATCATACAAACGGCCTCCACGACTTCTTTTGCACGAACGAATTCGATGAACCCAATTTTCGAGTACTTTTTCCACTAAATCAAGTCGTATGTCCTGAATAGCACGTTCAATATTGACTTCTAATGCTTGAAGAGAGTCTGGTTTATTGTTAAAGACCAATGACTTCAAATAACTTCACAAGAAGTAGTCTAATGGTGTTAAATCACAACTTCTTGGAGGCCATTCAATGTCTCAATCTCTTGAAATAATCGAATCTCCAAACTTGTCTCGCAATAATTCGGTTGTTGCACGTGCTATGTGGCACGTTGCCCCCTCTTCTTGGAACTAGATGTTGTCAAGATCAACTTCTTCCAATTGCGGTCATAAAAAGTTGGTTATCATCGATCTATACCGCTCTCCATTGACAGTAACGGCGTCAGCAGCTTCATTTGCAAGGAAGTATGGACCGATCATTCCACCAGACCAAAAACCACACCAAACTGTCAACTTAGGTGAATGTAATGGTTGTTCATGAATAATTTGTGGATTTTCTTCGCACCAGAATTGACAGTTTTGTTTATTTACATATTTATTTATTTAGAAGATGATTTTCTTAAAAAAGTTGCAATTGTAGACATTACTGAATACAATGAAAAAAAAAATGACAAATCGTGACATATTAAAAATGGCCCAAAACGACACTTAGAAATCATATCATCCCCATTGGAAAACCCTTTACAAACCAAATTTGACAATGGATGAACAAAAACCGCACACCTTTTAATCTTAGCGCTTGCCAATATATGAGGCATTCCACACTATTTCAATTGGTCAAAAACAACTTTTACGCAAATTTTGCAATTTTCATAAAAAAATTTAAAAAAATGTATGTGATAGAACGTTTATCAAAGAATATACTGATAAAATTTTAAAGGATGTCTCCTTATAGGAGCTGAGATATATATTTTTTCGTGAAACAATTTCTAATAAAATTAAGTGTTTCGCTGCATGTATTAAGCCCTTAGTTGTAACAAGCAACGAGCAATTTTTTTTTTTATAAATTTATGACTCTTTGTGTATAAAAAAGTACTTAAAATTTTTTTGATAGAACTAATATTTTGCGAGCTATGAAGTGATCAAAAGAGACTTATGCCGAGACTCCTTAGATTTTCATTTTTTCTTTTAATTTCCGGTCGTTCTGTCAAATCTTTTACATCAAAATCTAAAAAAAAAATCGATTTTTCATTGAAATAGTATGGAATGCCTCATATACGAGTATTTATATTGCTCATACGCCGCGTAGCTCTCGTACATGTGTATGCTGTTTAAGGTACTTAGCATAGATAAAATCGACAATTGGCTGACAAATGAGAGTTAACTACCCACTGTAAAAATATCTAGTGCTGGTATTATTTTATCTAAACACTAGTGTAAACACTTATAAATACATTCGCTTTCAATAATAAAAAGCTACAAACGTATTATATAGGCCGTAGTAATATGCCACAGAAGTGAGCAACAAATAGCATAACTATACGTACAAACATGAATACAAAAAAAAAAACATATACGTATACGTGTGCTACTGCAACATCAACATGCCACCACCACGTTCATAATGGAAGAAACTGACAAAGATAATTTCCGTAGACCATTTTAAAGTTTGCCATCAAATGGTCATAAACACGTGCATTTGCATGCGTAATAATTGCTGTAATAACAACCGTCAGAAGTCGTAACTTATTTCAACTATTGCGATTTCAATGGCAGCGTAAAAATTGTGATTGATTCTAATTGACCGCATTGAAACATACAGCGCCTACATATCGGAAAATATGTACCTAATAGTGAGAAATGAACTACTTGCGTTGCAAATAAATTATAAAAATAAATAAATTACATGCATAGAACAGTGCCAGTCGCATTATAAAATACACGGACATCAATGAATTGAATGTAAATAATAGAACAGAAATGTAGTTTTCTCGCTGTTATACAAACGTTTTAAAGAATTGCGAATTTGTTGGGTTCATAGAGGGTTAAATATATGCCAGACTCTTATTCCCTATAGATTTTCATAAGCTTATATCTGTAGACAAAGAACGCAATGATTAAGTTAGGTTAGGTTAAAGTGTCTGCCAGGGATCTCACTGAAACTTGTTAAAACAAACGACGAAAAGCATTCCATATACACTACCGGCAAAAGTAAAGGAAATTCGATATCTTGACTAGTATTGACTATAAATTTTTCTTTTTGAATAATTTGGTTACGATCAGGCCGTGATTTTTATTTAAGAATTTTAAGGATATTCTGATATGTTAGTTATTGGGGCAAATAAAAGGCTTTTATTCCACTTTTGCTCGATGTTTCGCTTAATATTTTATCATCTTCAAGCGCGACTCTATTTATTTAGCCAACAGAAATATACAAAAAAAGTATTGGCACATAGAGTTAGAACAGAAGAAAAACACATATATTTTTCTTTTGTTTATTTTCGAAAACTTTTCTATCAAACTTCGTTGTTTAACAAAACCTTTATAAAATCAAATTTTAACTTTTTGAGAAAACTTATAATAAATAAAATTGCATTACAATTGCGAACCTTTTCTAACACAATTTTAGAATTTTTTTCGTTAATATTGACATCTTTTTATTTATGTTGATTCAAAAATAATATGGAAGCAAATGCGGCAAAAAATTTCAGACGAATTTTAGTGACCTGAAATTTGCATTAAATTTTATGAGCTACAAAACTGCATACTCAAACATGTTTTCGTTTAAAAATATTTCAACAAAAATATCGCTACTATTTTCGAGTTTAAAAAAAAAGAACAAAGAAGTCATTGCAACTGATAGCTTGATTATATTTGTATGCACAAGACTGTATATCGTGTCTGGTTGGGAGACAATGAAAGTAATTTCCATTTCATATCTGCGATAAGTTCTTCCGTTTCTAATTTTTATTTAACCCAAGCACCGGTTCGCCCATCTACTTTCAACTTTATTGATTTTTCAGAAATTCAAAAGCGAAAGAAAAATGAGTGTACATATTTAGGCTTTACTTTTATAACAAAGAATTGATGACGTCGGTTGAAAATTTTGTATCTGTACGCGCATGCAATGTTTAACACAAAGTGTTCCAACATGTACTGGGAAGTTAATTCTTTTCAATACAACATGCAATAAATTTATAAATTTAGTTCAAAAGCTACAAAACTATTAATCATTCTTATGAATCTTTTATAAATATGCGTACGTAATATCTGTTTTTATTTCGAAAATTATGCAACTTCAGAAACAAAATCTTACCGATTTTAGTAAAGCTATTTTTAGTTTTCTTAACTAAAGTGTATAATTATTGCTAAGACCTAAGAAATCCTCGGTTAAATACTTTTCTAGGTAAAGGTCGTCTTCCCTTTTTATGTATACCATAAGCGAATGTAAGAATTTTCAAGGTCAATCGAGTGTTTACAAAGGTAAGACTATACTAAATATTTGCCAATCACATTTACATATCCAGTGCAATTATGAGTAATTAACGCACAGTCGTCTCAGATGTGGAGAAATAAAAGTCGTTGTAAAAATTGTACTTAACGATGGCAAAGCAAACAGAAATACAAGGAAAGAAAACGTAAAAAAATTAGACCAAATGAAAAACATCCACGAATAGTTAAGAGGAATTGAGTAGTAAAAAAAGTGTAAATTATGCATGTAAAGTGTATTAATGTGGTTCAGAAATTTTGGTAGCAAGTAAGAAAAACTTTTTTTTTTTAATTTTGTATCCTTGTGAAATTTTTATTGACTATCGATAGTATTGCAATTGTAACTGACTGGCAAAAAAATACAACTTTTACAAGAAAATTTACAGCAACGGCAAAGAACTTTTTTAAGCAACAGAAATGATGAAAAACATTTATTTTCGTTTTACTTGTGAGCTGCATTTCAAGCTTTTATTCGGAAAGTATCGCTTAACATAATTAAAGACGTTCTTTAGAAACGTAACACTGCAACCAAAAAAACAAAGATGCCAAAATTCTACGCTATTTTGTCGGCCATTGAAACCTACTCTTTGGGCCTTAAATTAAATGGGCTATAAAATGGTCTAAAAAGAACAGGGAAATTTGTCTGCAAACAGGGAAATTTCTCTGCAAACGATATGTATTTCTGCTGTGAGTAGACGTTGTTCTTGTGGCGCTGCTTTAAATCACGCTTTTAAAAGTAATTACCGGCTTTAAACTCTGATAACAGCTAATATAAATAAATATAAATTACCGGCTTTTAAAATCACTTTTTTGTGCCAACACCCGCCGCAAAGCCTGATCGCTATTTGCACTATTTTACTAACGTTTTCAAAATTGTGAGAATAATAAAAGTTTAATTAACAAGCAAATACATATGTCAACACAAAGGAACTCCCCAAAAAACTACAGTACAACAAATACAATCAAAAGGAGCTTATAGTCCGACAGTGGCACAGTTGTTTGAGAGGCTGGAAAATAAATTGGAAACGTCTATAGATAAATTTGACAAGGATCGACGGAAAATCGTTCCAAAATACATAAAATTTTAACCTTGTCGAAGTAAAAAAACAACAAAAAAATCTATAGAGAGCATTTGCCTTTGCTGTTTACTCAGCTTTGCACGAGAGTTAATTTGGCTCCACTTGTCATTCGCTCATCTTTTCGAATGCTTAAAACTAAGAACAATAACAACTCCTCCCCAATCATATTTAAAATGAATTCAGCGTATGACCGTTCACTTTTATTAAAAGCGATCGCTAGCTGCTTTAAATCGAGCCGAAAGTCTTTGATTCTCCGCGACATTGGCATCAATGCTGAGGGGAAGTTCTTCGTACATGAATGCTTGACAAAGGCGAAGCGTTAACTAATGCAAAACGCAACTCAACCGAAGAGACAGAAACATTTGGTGAGTGCATTTTCAATTCGTAGGCACATATGAATATGTAAGAAAACATCCCGAAAGTGAAGCAGTGAAGGTTATGGATCGTAAAAGCGTCGATCAAGAAGGAGCTTAAATGAAAACATAAATTTTTTTTATTATAAGTGTTATTATTTTACAAGCTGACTTAATAAACCTATCATGACGTATTTATGATCATAGTACATAACTTTAGAATCATTAACGTTGCCTAAAATACGATAAATCATTTTTTGCTCGACTGTAAGCTCAAATGTGTTTAGCCCAAAATTAGCAAAATTAGTGAAAGTCATTGCGGTGATTTAATCTTTTTACTATTGCATTTACATATTTTCAATGTCAACTGAATCAAATGCCATACGTACAGAAATTCGCTTGATAAGGATTGGGGATGGGTATTGCTAGCAATTGGAAAACCTAATCAACTTTAGTGAGGGTTCCAGAAGCGAATCGATCAATCATAAGTCGTAGCGCGTCAAATTAACTTAACAATTATTAATGGTGCCAAAAACACTATTACTTATAAAGGAAATTCTACCTAAAATCTGAATAATTAAGCACGCGCTCACTTACATACATATGTATGAAGAAATAAAGCTTATTTAAAGAAAAAGAATTTGCATAAGTCAAAATAATTAGCTATTGCGTGAATTAATTGTTTCTATAAATTCAATAACAGTTCTTATTGTCCTGGTGATATCAAAGTTTTCGCACATTGCTATGACAAGCAGCTCGTTTCTTGAATCGTTTTTGGTTTAAAATAGCGTAAATGGCAAAGCTAATCCGGTTTAACTACTACTATTTTTTTAATTTATTGCAAATGTGTGTGTGTAAACCGGCTCCTCTGGGGTGTAGGCACATCTACATATATTTTTCGGCTCCATTGAGAGAGTGAATTTTTTAAATGCTGCATTAATATTTTAATTTTTTTCTACATCCCTCTGTCTTTAAATTTCGAGAATTAATAACGAACTTGTTCTAAATTATAACCAGTTAATTGCAGAATTATTTCATAGTTAATGCGGATTAACGCTGACGTAAATATATCCACCCCATAAGACCGCCCTCTAGTTAGAAAATATCCATTGGCGCATACTAAAATATATTTTCGATTTTATTAATCTTAGTGCCAACTTTAAAATTTCAAAACAAAAATAAACGGTTTGCCTCAGAATGAGTAAAAAGGATCCTAAATCCGTCCGAATTGCAGACATTACGGCGAGTATAAGAGAGAATTTTGGATAAACGCTCTTCATATAACAGCTTAATTTCGCCGAGCACGGTACGTCTCTGGGTTGAGGAGAGAAATATTCTAAGAATCATTTGTTTTAAATAAATATTTGATTTCGACCACTGGGTGATATTGGAAGTGCATAAAAAAAAACATTTGCAATTAATTTCATTGATAGTAACAAAACTCGTAGAGTTTCTAATTTTACTGCGACGGCGTTGCTAACTCGTATATTTTTTTAAGAAACCATAAGAAAACTTTCTTTGTTTTTCATGTTATTTGATTTTAGTCCATTGTTATGAGCGGCAAATACACATTTGCAGAATAATAAGAATATAACTTGAAGTAAGTTAGCAAGTAAGGAAGGCAAAATTTGAATTTTATATACCATCGCGATGGATTTTTTTATGGGCAGTGCCACGGTCATTTTTTAAAATTTCCTAAAAACCGCGTTTCTTTGCTACAAATCGCTGCTAGTATTAAATTTTACTCAATTTTTTCCAATAGATTCTGAAAAAAACAAGTTTTTTGCATTTTTCAAAACTTTCGTTATGTGGAAGTTGGGCGTTGGTTTTTGACGGGAATACTAGTGATGTCAAGGGCAATATGTTTAGTGACCATACCTAGCGCTAGATACAGACATTTTAACATAATATTTTTTAAAAATTCTTTAATATACAGTTTCTTTGTTTAAAATCGCACCAAATATAAAATTTCACTCAGTTTTCTGTAATAGATACCAAAAAAAAACCAAGTTTTTGAATTTTTAAATATTTCGCTATAAGGTAGGCGTGGTTATTAACCGATCTCGAAAGGGCAATCTATGTACCAAGTTTCATTAAGAAATCTAAATTTTTACTCCAGTTATTGTAACCACGGACAGACGGACGGACGGATGGTCGGATGGACAGACAGTCAGGGCTAAATCGATAGCTCTTTTCATTCTAATCATTCTGATATATATAAGTTTATATCTATCTCGATTATTTTAAGCTGTTACAAACAACCGTTATGCGAATAAAGTTAATATACCTACCCTTGTGTACAAGTACGCTCGAGTATAAAAATATGAAATACTATACAAATACTTTGTAATTATTTGAAATTTATCTTACCCAGAAATCTATAGTACGGATTGTCATACGCCACGAAAAGGAATATTGTACGTAGCTGAAAATAATAATATATACATACATATATGTAGATCTGCATGTATTTAGAAAGCTATAAGACTAAAAAAAAGAGTTATGGAATTACAATAAAATATTTGTACATAAGTATGTGTGTACATATTTAAATGTGAATACATTCGTAATGTAAATACGTATGTGTATGTACTTGGCACATACACTTAAGACATAAGCACCAGCGAGATATTCACAACAAGTAATCAATTGCATTGAATACACACAAACATACATACACACACACACACGCACAAGCACACGTGCGCGTTTGTAAATCAAAAATAACTATACTCTTTTCAGAATTCAAAGCACTTACATACTAAATAGTTCATGCTAAGTAGGAGCGACGCGACAGCACCGTCCACCAACGTTCACTCAGTTACTAGCAGTACAGATTGACCAAATAAGCCAACACAGTACAGCTGTTCGGTTTGGGCGCCAAAGTGCGTGCCAGAAGGTGGCCAGTGTGACACGAAAATAGGGACAAGTAAAACGAAATACAAATTTACTAAGAAGTACAAACGTAGTCAAGTACATAGCAGTTATTTTCAGCGATTACAAAACAATACTCCAAACCATAAGAGGAATGAATGGCCTACTTTCAAAAAGAAATGCCAGCTAATGGTAGGAAGTCACCAATATGTACGGCTTTATATACTCGTATTTGTCCATAGATATTTGAATACGAGTAAAAATGTTCCTTAACTACACCAGTGTGCATAATTAAAGTGACGCAACATGTTTCCAAATTTTGACAAACCTATTGTATCTTTGTTATTTTTTAATTAAAAAATAGTAAAGTCTTTAACAATGTTTTTTGAACCACAAGTTTTAAACCTTGTACGAAACTAATAAAATTTTCATAGAAACATAAAATTTTTTTCTATGAACTTTTACTATTTTTATTTTGAGCGTGCAGTTGTATAGAACGTTAAATTTTAGTTTATTGAAGTATAAATTTCAAATGGCAATTTTTATATGATTTTCGAGCATTGATTGTGGTAACACGAATTTTAATTTACGAAGCGACATGCCCTGTTGTCATCTTAACACGCAAACGGAATCTAGATGGATATATAACGATATTTTCAAAAAATACAAAAACTTCGCTATTTCAACATCTAATAAAGGCAAATTGGTAAAAATTTTAAATTTATATTTTCAGAGCGATTTTTACACCGCAACTGGATTTTTAGAAAACTAAAAAAAAAAATTGCGTTGCCAAGCCCACTTGTACTTATTGCGTGTTAATGATGGCGCTACAAATCTCCAGTAAACTTTTTTTTTTAATCGGACCCGTCTCCCATGTAACAGATCTTCGGAAAAAGCAAAAACTACGGCGTTTTCGGAACAGCTAGATCTAAATTGGTACAGGTACTTACAACAACAAATGCTGAAGACTTAAAAAATCACCTATACATAAAATAGAAGGCGAGTTTGTAATAAATTCGGTTTCGCCTGAATTTAGCCTTTCTTGTTTTTTTTTTTGAATTTCTATTTTTAGTTTTGCAACAAATTTTGAGCTTAGTTTTATACGGTTTTGTTAGAGAATTCACTTTTTTTTTTTAGAAAATTTATAAAACTAGAATACAAGAGCCAAGTGTAAAAAAAAGTGTCAATATGTAGCGATACTATTATTGCGCACAGAAGTAGGTATGTACATACATACATATATACATACATATGTACACATACCCATGCATTAGTACATAATATTCTTCGCTAATCCTACTCCGCAAACTCTCACGCAAGCAGCTCTTCATCATACCAAGCAGCAAGTAGTGGTCAAAACAAACAGTTAACTAAACCGCCTAACTACCTGCCACCGCCAGCAAAAGCAACAGCGAAAACACCGTTGTCGCCTTAACGGCTGTCCTGCAAGCGCTTTAGTAGCCAATCAACCAAAAGCCGAATGTCCAGTCTATTACCAACCGTCCGGCTGACCACAACAAAAGTCGCTCGCTCGCGGCCAAAGTAAGCCCAAAGCGTCGAACGAGAACTCAAAACACGACGCGCATACGCAAGTCTTAATTTAAAAATTCAAATAGTAAAACAAAAAACACGCTACAAGCAGTGAAATTAACAGGAGCACAAGCATGCTTATACCCATTCGTCTACATGAATGCTAAATTAGAATAATTATATTTTTTTAACGCGGTGCTCGATTTCTCCAGCTAATGATTTGCCTAGAACATAAAAAGCAAGCGTAATACAAAAATCGATTCGAGGTGGCGCATACTCGCACAAGTGAAACAATTTGCGTTAAGTGCTGTGTTTGTTGAAACTTTTTGCTATAATGCGATTTCCGTCGTCACCAATTTATGGCCGGAAAATGTTGTGACAAAAGCAATAGTACGGAAATAATAGTAAAATATATACTATTAAGGGAAATAAGTGAAGAAATCAAGTGAAAGTTCAACTACTCTTCTACGAAAGTGTAACGCTAAGCGAGGTTCAAAATCAAATTCAATTCAAATGGATATACCGAATACGGGTGCGATTTTTACGCTTGGAAAATCTCACTTGGCTGAGAATACGCAGAGCTATTTTTACATTAAAAAGGATCCAGTGAAGAAGTTAATCTCCGGGCCGCATCAAAGCGCTGTTATTTGCGGTAAATTTCAAGAAATTGTCAATACAAGTTTTTCAAATGCACGCATATTCGAATTTTTGAATGTGTGCAAACACTCATTAAAAATAAAGGATTTTACTTAGAGCAAATAATTAATAGGAATTTATTTCCCTTTAAACTCTTCTCCAAGTGCACTTAATAAGTCCAACTGCAATAAAATCTGAATCATTAAGGCTGAAAATGATATAAAGCTTGCCAATATTTTACATTTTTTTTTTGGCATTAAACAAATATAAATGAATGTTAGTTCGAGCGAAGCCAAACTTTTAATACTCGTCGCGTTTTTTTTAATGAATCATAAGTACATCAGTTTCGGTAACAATAATTATATGTAGAAAGCATCGTTTTAACTCCAATTAAATAATTTAAGTAGATAAATTGATAGAGACGTTAAATTGTGTTCAAAATAGTCTGTTCTTCACATTTTTGGCATATTTTAATTATACGTACATATGTATGTATGTATATACATAACAGTGTTGATTTTGTAGGTGCATTAGTGCCTTTTTCAGGCTTTCCTCACTGAGGAGGCACATTAGGCACTTTTTCTTGAAATTAAGTACTCTTTCCTACAAATCCAATTGATCGAGTAATTTTCTGTAACGTTTGTACTTGCAGTTGAATAAAAATCAAAATTATATCACACACACACATATTGACGATTTTAGGCAATCTATGTTTCTTTTATTAAAATTTTAATATATTTAAATTAAAATACAGTCTATTCTTTAACGAAAATCGTAAAGCTCAAGGTTTTAGCCCATTTCATTTTAGTATAACATTTATTAGCTGAGAATGTTGGTTTTTTTGCCATACAAAAAAACAATTTTGTTCTTGTCTTAAATGGAAGAAAAAACTCAATGTAATCTTTAGTCACCTAATACTTAACTATAATCAAAAGTTCTAAAAATAAATCAAAATTTGTTTTTAAAAAGTTATAAATTTTGTTGAATTTTTTGTTGAATGTTATTTTGAAATTTGGATTTCCAATTTTTCGTCAATTGGACTACAATTCAATTGAAAAATTATTAAAATTTAATAAAAGAAATATAAATTAACATAATTCGTCAATATGTGGGTGTGATATAATTTTTAAACGCTCTGTGTATCAAAATGTTCAGAATGAAAAGAGAATTTCGATTGCTTTACTACAATCTTTTTCAGTTTCAGTTCAACAAGTTGCAATTCATATTCAGATTTTTACGTTAATTGTATAATATTTAATAGATACTTACGAAAAGATGCGATTTTTGTAAAAACTAACTGTGAAATATTGTTTTTTACAATTTTTATGTAAAATTGTTTGACTATTTTTATATTGCTTGAAATTCTTTTAAATTAACTAAGAACAAATTCTGAAACAAAATTGTTTTATTTTACTCATAAGTTCGTTATGATATTTTTAGAAGCGATTATTTTCCCTAAACATTTTCACTGGTGCATACTTTCAAACAGAAGGTGTTGACTTTCAATGTTCTGCGACTTAAATAAACATTTTTTAAATTTTTATTCCAGTTATTCATTGCAAGAAAAAACATAGATTATATCACAGTACAGAATTACAGCCAGCAATTTTAAGAATTATCTTCATTACACTTGAGGTAAAGAGCTTCAATTTGACAAGTTTTATTTTTCTTTGTATCCATGTACATATAAAAGTAAATTATATCTGAAATAATTTTTACATTTAACTACATGTAATTCGGAAAATTAATATCGGCTGTTTTTGTGGTATTTTGTGTGAGGTATTTTAAAGACTTCCGTCAGATAGTCGATTTCTTGACGATTCATATTCTTGAGCCTTTAAGTAAACACACAGAAAGTAGCTAGGCACCTTTAAATTGTGCGACCTCGTTTTCCCAGCTAAATTCTCCACAGAGTTGGCAAACTTTACTAATGCGGTCTTTTTTAGAATCATTACCTACTTGGCAACCTCGGTACTGATAATAGGCTAAAAAACTTACCGATCCTATTTACATTCGTGCATTTGAAGGTGTGTATATTAGGGTGTTTGTCTAGGTTTTTTCAAACCGGTTTTATCCGGTTATGTCATAAATTATTGTACGGTTTTTTGAAATCTAGATTTTTCGAATATCGAATAAATCGGATTTTTTAGTCTCCAAAACCGGTTTTTTTTGTAGTTGAGAAGATATACTGCCCTATTCTAATACCCTCACAAAACTCACGTAACTGACTGTTGTGAGGTTCCTGACTATTGTGAGGTTACCCTTATGCTGGCGTAAATTCAAAAGCTCAAATGCTCATAACTGTCAGGAAAGTTGTGATGTGCGAACGACAGCCTCACAATACGAAAGCAGCTGATTTTGATTGAGCAATTATTACAATATTTTGTTAATTTTCGTTCGCTATCAGTCCCCTTAGAATCTACAGCTTTTAAATACTAAAAAATATTGTATTTTTATTTTCATTACAATTAATGTATTTTAATAAAAAAAATTCCTTTTATTTCTTAAATAATAATCGTATATAACGCATATTTTTATATGGATTTGATTGATGCCTACAATGTATGTACATAGTTAAAAATCGTTGAACGATTTGAACCAAACCGAACCGCTGGTTAAGTAGCTATATCTTTTAGTTAAAATGTTAAGTCTTTCATGAGAAATATGTACATATTCATATTTCATTCACTTTTTTATTATATTTTTAAGTAGCGCCTTATGTCTAATTATACTACATAGAGGTTACGAAAATGGACCAAACAAAAACAAACTCCATTTGCTCATGGACCATCAAATCACTTTGTTTTAGCCTGTGCTTATGCTATTGTCTTTTGCTTATTTTTGACAGCAAAACGCTTTTCACCTCGTGTGGTGATTTTGTTGAGCTTTTTTCTTATGAGGTGTGGCCAAGAATAACCTCACAAAATATACCTCATAAGAAACCTCACAAATTTTTGCTCACAACTCAGTTGTGAGGTTTCATTAGAATAGGGCTGATAGATATATTTTTATTAAAACAGCAACCATATCAATTAGATAAGACTTATTGGAAATTCAAATAATTTGTAGAAAAAACCCTGCAAATATATTTTATAAGATTGTGACTTTTTTGATCTCATACACATACATATGAAAGTCGCTTGTACGATCTATATTTATATTTATATTTATGGTTAACCAGCTTTCGAATTCGGCCTAAGTTTACAGTTTTGGGTAATTTTCGAACAAGCGTGATTCGAGCTAGGCTGTTGTTAGAAATCCGTTGATCAAGCACCTAAAGCAGCAAAATATTTGAAGTTAAAGTTAACTACGAAACAATTGCACACTTTTACAATGAACAAAACATTTAGTATTATTTTTATTTAACAAATAATTTTCTTAGAAATGAAGTTTTTTAAAGATAATGAATATATCAGATTTCATGAAAAATAATAATTAGAAACAATAACAATATTTTCAGTTATGAATCGAAAGTTGCTCGACAAAATAATAGCAACGATGATCGAAATCTCCCAGCTTTTCTGATTAGAAAGAGGTTTAAATAACTTTTACATTACCTTTTGGGAATTTTTCTAATTTTGCTGTTAAGCAAATTTTTAGTTATTCAACAGAATATTTTTATTTTCAGCAAAAATTTGTCTTGCGAAAAAAACCCCAGCAGTTTTCGATTATATTAAGATCGGGCGGACAATCCGAAATTTCAATGTAGTTTTAGTAAAAAATTCGTTTATTACTTTTGCTGTGTGTACAACCGTTAGTAGGTTTTTACATTCCTATTTTTTTGGCAATCGAGGCAAGATAATCCTGCGCGATCATTTTCATTGAATCGAAGCTCCATTTCCGTTTTCCTATTATAAAACAAAAATATAAATAGTGTTAGCGATGAGATCGAATTTAGTTTACTGAAGAAAATAAATTCAATTTACACTTTTCAGATTCCCATTATACGTTTTGAGAGCGAAGAGATTGTGTACTTTTTGCCCTGGAATTAACCCTTTTAACTTTCATTTAAATTGAAATACTTATCAATTTGAAATACTTATCAATTTGCGACTTTTGGAAGTTTTAGGAAAAACATCTAAAAACTTAAGTACTTCCGACATAAGGATTTTGACTGTGATCTTCAACCTAATGAGTGTATGTACGTATTGTATCGCAAATATCTAAGTAAACTTAATATATTTACTCTGCAATGTGTATACCATATTTGTATGACATTTAACATGTTTGTAGGAGTATGTATGTTCACATGTATTTGTGTATTTTGTTTGGACTTCCTTTTAAAGAACGCGCGTGGGTTTTTCATAATGGTGTACTTTTTTTTGTTTATCCTCATTGTAAACTGAGCAGCACTTTAACTAAATTAATTTCATTGTTGGACTAAAAAGAAATTAGGAAACTCTCAAGGGGTTCAGGTATTAAAGTTTAATGTGTGTGACCCAACGAACTGGACAGAAAGTGAAAGTAAATAGTTTAAGTCATTTCCTAAATTACATTTAACATGCAATTTTCTTGTCAACATGCGCTAAAAATGTCTTACGTTTGCGAAGAACGGACAAGGGCGAAATGTACGTGTTTGCGTGGTAAGAAAATATTGCGCCGAATTTGTTTGAGTACACAATTCTTTTTTTTTTTTTGGAAAAATAACGAAAATAACTTAACTAAGTATGCATTATTTGTATTAATTATTTTTATTTTTATTAATTTGAAGTAAACGGGTTTTAGTAATATCGCTTATAAATACTTTCCGAAAAAATCACTCATACGCACCGGTGTCACTTACAGCTGTCATGTCAATTTTCTTAGAATATATAATAAATAAAGTTTAAATGGAATTAATTAAATATGTGTAGATACTAAGATTGAGTACTCAAAGGCCAAAACATAGTACAATACATATTTGCTTACATACTCGTACTTATGTATTTATGTACATACATATATGTAGGTACCCTGCCAGTCACGAGCGGTGAAAAAACTAGTGAAAACGTGGGTTTCGTTAACTTAAAAAGTGGATAAATATCTGGTGAAGTTCGTTAAGGCGCTGTGCAGAATTTCACTACTTTCCCCCTGTGGCGTTACTTTTGCACGCATTAAGCTCCGCTATAAAGAAAAAAACTATAGTTGCACTACTTTATTTGCCCTTCTGTGGCAATAAACTATTGTGAACATTATTTTCAATAATTCATAAAATTATTTAAAATATATTACTATAAATAATTATTAAATAAAAACAAAGCAAACCATAAAATTAAAGTTCATCTAAATACTTATTTTAATCGTTTAAATGCATAAGTAAAGAAACTTCATATAAAATGAAAGTTCATTAAAATTGTTTACGAATTTAACATATGTACATGCATTTATAAGCAGAGAATTTTGAACTAAAATTATAAATTAAAATCAAAAATTTGTTCTCTGAAATGCCAGTTTTGACATAGACTTCCTCGATTAGAACATATATATAATACTTATATATTGGCAGTATGAACAAGTGCAGTTAGCAAACATTACAGTACAGATACATAAAATTAGAAAAGGAAAACCGAGTAAACGTAAGTCAAAAATGACATTTGAATTCAAAAGAAAATCCAGTGGCGTAGCCAAAAATTAGTTAGTCTAAATTGTTTTTATCGTTTCAAAATTTTTCATTTGTTTATTTTTCATTTTAAATTGTAGTTCATTTGACAAAAACCATATGCTTTTAAATTACACCCAACTATCTTTTTACACGATTTCTTTTCACACGGATTTGAAGTTACACGGTTGAAAAAAAATTTTTTTGTAAAAATTGTTTTATCTAGTACGGTTTCAAAATCACTGTTTTGTAATTATGTTTGTTTTTACAACACTTGGCACCATTGCTGAAATGAACATACACAGCAGTGACGAATAATTATGTAGCTATGTATGTAAATATTTTTTCTTTATTTCTATTCTAATTTTTCTGTTCTTAATTCTGGATTAACAGATTTCTTTTGTTTTTTGCTTGCTCTACCAATTTTTCACCAGTACGAATTATGTATTTTAAGTTTTAATGCTCAATAAAATGCCATATGAACATACAATTTGTATGCATATCTGAAATTCTTTAGTTTTCAACATTTTTTACACGGTTTTTCTTTATTTCATCTTACACGGTTTTCACATCACATGGAACGTATCCCCCATTTTACTATAGGAAACTCCTCTTTTTTTACACGGTTTCTTTTTACACGGATTTCTGAGGAACGTAGTATCTACCGTGTAAAAAGAGAGTTGGGTGTATATGTATACTATGTGCAAAAATTAGAAATCTTCATCAAAAAAAAAAATAAACAAACAAATTCCAAATGAACGACATTGCGAAAATTGTAAAAATATCACTTCCGTGTTGAGTTGAGCCAACGTAATGTTAATGTTGTTAAATAGTCAATGATTACATTTTTACTCACTGAAAATGGAAATTTATGAATATGCATATGAATTAAACATTCACAGATAAAAAAATTGCTTATCAATGCAAATCATATCGTTTTTGTTTGATTTCCAAGGAGCTATGAAATAAAATTTTAATACTTCATCAGCACACTTAATTTTGTATGAGTAAACTTCATCAAAAAAGGGTATAAGCCCCCCACAGTGAAGCAACCCTCTTCAAATTTATTTTTTGGCGCAACTGCAGATATGTCAAACACGCTTTTATGTGTTTGTCTCAAGTATTCACAGATACTAATACATGTAAAAGCTGCGCATGCGCACAACGTACATTTGTACTAAAACTATCTCCCTTTGATTGCTGAATTTTTACACATTGCGCAGATAGGTTACTGCCAATTTATGAGTATTACATATATACATACATATATGGACTAGAAGTTGCCGTATATGTATCTATCTTTTTCCTTCCAACACTTACAATTTATTTAATGGTTAGACGTGGCTGGTAGGATATGTAAATAGAGAAATCTTTTCTGCGTCTCAGTGAAAATATAATCATAATATTTAATATTAATGTCCGAAAATATTACCGATTTTCAAATTAGAGTACAACATTTTGCTAATTCAGTCATAAAATTAAATTTCAATAAGTTTTTTTTGTTCTTAAATTGATTAGTTTAGGTTCTCTTTGAGGCAGGGAAGCTTGGTCGCGCAAGAATCGAGATATTTGGAAACCCCGTATTTTTCCCCCCATTTAGTTTATATTCGCAGCATACATATGTACATATACATACTTACCTACATACATACATACAAAAATAGACGATGGAAGAAGAAAAATATTTTCTAGCTGGATAATTGCAAAAATATTATTTATAGGCCGATTTGGCTCATACTCGGAAACATTATTGGTAATTTGAAACTAAAAATTGTCACTTAGTTGACAATTTTAAAAACATGCTTTATAATTTTTTTTATTTCGATTTTTTAGGGGAACAAATTTTGCTGTTCCAAATAAAGTGTAGAAAAATAATCGTTTAAATTGAAACATTAATTGATTTTGTTTATATTATTTTGAAAACTCTCCTTCACAATGCAGTTCATTATCGAAGAAAACTTATGCAAACGCAAGTTTCAAACTTTATAAAATAAATTTAAACACCGACATAGTAGGTTCTCTTCCGTCAACGGTTATCTTCAGCCACTTGAGCCTTATGCATTATTATACTAAGATTTTATAGCCAACAAAATTGTATGATCTTCATTTTTTTTAAAGATGTTGAGAAAAAAATTTTTAATTTTGATAAAAATGTATTTACTTAATTAAAAATTTTGAAAAAAATTTCTTACAGTTTTGTTAGAGAATGATTTGTATTTTAATTTCAAGAATTTCTTAAGTAAAAACAGGAAAACAATTTGTCAAATTTTTAAAAAAATATACCACAGCAATTACATACCTTGCACACGTTTGTATGAATTGATGAAATACTAATAAAATAATACACACAAAAGAAAAAAGAAAAGCACTTTAACACGCGTGCAATAGAAGGTGCGCTCACTAATTTATTATTTCGATCTCGATTACAGAAAGTGGACGCCTATTTGTTTGGGGAGAAAATCAACACGGACAGCTGGGCATTGGCAGTCAATCAAATCACAACAACAATAATAACACAAATAACAACAGTAACGCAACAACAACAAGTCATAGCGATATCGTTATCAAACCAACATGTGTAAAATCATTGAAAGCAGTGGGTTTGAAAATAGCCGATATCGCTTTCGGCAATGACTGGTCCATCATTCTCACACGTAAGAAGTGCAATTATCAAATCAATTGAAGTGCTTGAGAAAGACATATGTATGTATGTATGTATGTATGTTTGGTGCTTTGCTTTTCAGATTCAAATGAAATATTCTACAGTGGACGAAGTATTTTCCCAAAAGAATCCAATGCAGCGCGCAATTTCGCTGCGTCCACCGTGGCGGATGAGCAATGTGCAATAATTCGTAAACCATTTCGAATTGAGGAATTGGACGATTGTCTGACAAAGAATGAGGATGCCGAATGCTATACAAGCGTATTGGCGGGCAATGAGCACTTTGTCTTGATGACGAGTAAGTACAAAGATGTATGCATACATATATACACATACATACACATACATATGTACGTACATAAATACTTAAGTCACCTAAAACTATTTAAATACAAATGTGTTCACAATAGTTTGTTTGATAAAGCTCTTTCGTAAATCTTTAATGAACCTTTTGTTGTTTTTTCCTAATAACAAAAATATTTAAAATAATAAACCTTTTGTTCTCTCAATTAAACCATATAAATCACAGTTTTAAACTTTGTACTGAAATCACAAACATTAAAAAAAAATAAAATTGCAACCAGAGATTTTTGAAAAGTACTAAAACTTACAAGTAAAAAGTAAGAAATTTCATTCAAGATTTATGAAACTACATATAACAAATTTTGTAGAAGTTTTGAAAATTGTGTTTATGTACAGTGCTGTTAAAAAAAATACCACTACTGCGAAAAACTTTCTTTCCCTTTTAAAAAAAATATTTTAGTCACATTTTACTGGCTTCTTCTAGTACATTGGTTTACTACCAAAGGGCTCTCTCTGTAATGAGTGCAACAAATTATTTTCAATCATTTCTCTTTATTTCGAGTAATTTTGTATGCGAGGTACGAATTCAAGCGGTAAAAATAATAGCACCGTCAGTGAATTGTGTCGAAAAAAATAGATGTCCTTTATATATATTAAAGAAATACTTTGAGTAGAGGTAATTTAATTTGTTTTAAATAGTTTTTGAATAAAAAAGCAAAATTAATCATTTTCTAAGTAGCTATGGCTAGTGGAAAACATTGCCGTGACGAAAAGCGAGAAATTATAAGGAATCTCAGGGCAAAACTTATGCAGAAGTAGCACTTGCAGTTGGCTGTTCTAACAAAATGATCAGTAATTCAATAAAATTTATTCCAAAGGTCGAAACTCATGGACGAGAACGCGGCTTGTCATAGTTACTCGTCAAACGACTTGAACGGGAGGTCAAAAATGACCCGTCTACACCGGCAACTGTACTGAAAAAAGAACTTAACATCACCGCATGTGTAGGGACAGTTCGCAGTAGGCTTAGGGAGAATAATTTACAGTCGCACTCTCCCAGAAAGGTATCCCTTTTCACTTGCAGTTATTTAGGCAAACGTATTAAGTTTGCAAAAGATCATTTGGACTGGCCGGTAGAGAGATGGAGGAATAGTTTAGGGACAGACGAAAGCAAAATAGTTTTGTATGGTGGTAAAGGAGGTAGGCCTCAAGATAGGAGACCCCCAAATAATGAGTACAATCCTCGATTCACAACAAAAACCATTAAACATGGAGGGTGCAGTAAAATAGCGTGGCTTATACATTGTATACAAGAAGTCATGGATCAGAACTAGGAATGTCAATTTTGGGCATTTCGTTGAAAATGTAACACGTTTGTAATCGTTGTTTTATCGTGTAGAACATACATATGTACGTGTTCTTTTTAGTTGTTTGTGTTTCCGACAGGGTTGAAATGTGATGTATTTTGGAATGATTTTCTGTCATCCCTTGTCAAGTGTGGTTTGCAGATGACGGAAAACCGTTCCAAAATACATCAAACATACGTACGTATTTGGTACACAATAAGTTAAATGCTCTCTGTAAGACATAGCCTTTGTCTCCTCATTACAAAAACTATCAATTTCTTTTACCAAGCCTTCTGATAAATTGTATGCCTTTAAATCAGTGGACAATTGCGAGCTGCTCGTTAAAACTTGATGCAATTTATCTTTGAGACTTTCTGCCTTATCCACTTCAAGCACCTCGTCGTTAGTTCTATTAACACCGCTTTCATAATGAGGCTCACTTTCTACTCGATTGGAATATTCTCCAGCTCATTTATAATGGCAGGAACCAAACAAAGCCTTAAGGGAGTTAACAGGCTGTGTTATTTGTCGATTGTGAACTCTCTAAAGGCTTTGTTTTACCCTTGAAAGGGGAATTTTTAAGAATGATACAAAATTTTAAAAATTAATGGCTATTAAATTATTTGTTTTCTACAATTCCGGGATTTGAATAGACTTATTCCGGGATATTCGGGAGCTAAAAAAGGCCGAGATCCCGGCCCTATTCAGAACGTATGTATATGTCAAAATTCTACAGGAGTTTGCGTTGCCTTACGCCGCAGAGGGAATGCCATTATTGTGGGTCTTCCAGCAGGATAATGACGCCAAGCAGACGAGCAAGAAGACAAAAAAAATGGTTTGGGAATCATTTTATCAATATGATCAAGTGGCCTGCGCAGTCGCCTGATCTCAATCCGATTAAAAATCTTTGGACTGCAGCGCGTAAAACAAACTTGGGCCAAAATACCACTAAAAAGATGCCAGGACCTTGTTGACTTCATGCCAAGGCGTTGTGCCGCAAGTCTAATAAAAGACTTGCTACTAAATATTAATTGGAATGCATAACTTTATTTTTGATTGCTAATTAATATTTTTTCAATAGATTTTAAGATATTTTTATTTAATATTATTGCTAATTTTTTTTACCGCCTCATTTTGAAAGCTTCCATTGAATTTTATAAACATGTTTTTTCTGTCAGAAAATGAATTTAATTTTAATTTCAGGCTTTGGCCGCCTCATAGCCTGGGGATCTAATCAAAACTACCAGCTGGGTCTGCCTCACCATCACACAGTTGAAACGCCACATGAAATAAATCTAGGTGCACCAGTTAAACAATACGTGTGCGGTCCGGAATCGACGCTGGTGCTCACCACAAACGGCAAACTCTACTTCGCTGGCCATTTGAACGAGTTTGTCTTTTCACAGTTTACTGAACTGCAGCAAAATCTCGCACCAACGGAACAAATAATTTTTATGCATATATCTCAAACAAATGAAATATATATTGTAACCAATGCGGGTAGCATTTATCGCAGCGTAGAATCGTTACGTACAAAAAGTCTAATATTTCAACGATTCTACGATTATGATAGCGAAGAAAATGGTCCAATATGGAAACTTCTGAAAGGATTCTCTTTCTATGCTGTGCTAACAAAAGCCAACAAATTTTACACAACATTCTCTGAAAGTGGTCATCACTTGAAGACGTTTCGTGAGATTTCTAAATTCAAAAACTTACGACTTCTCGATGTGGCAGTGGGCATTCAGCATATATTAGTGCATGGCATACCGCGTTTCTCTAACGTTTCGGCGAGTGCGGGTGCGGGTGCGGGGTCTGGCTCTGAGCCGCATCGTTTTGCCAGCAACACTTTTGTTATGCCAACGAATTTAGTGAATGGATTGACAGAGAGAAGCCAAAGCAAGGAACAGAATATATCGAAAGTAGAAAATAAAAATAATGTGAACCTTATTGAGAGGGAAGCTTCACAAACAGCGGATCTTAATAGTAATATGCTGACGAACGGTATTGACGTTGATAAAACTAAATTGGAGGAGAGAACCAGAGAAGCGAAAGCAACTATAGAACAAATTAAAATGGATGTGACTGAAACAAAGGCGGAGGAGACAACCCAGAAGTCTGCCTTTGAACGACCAAAGGTCGAAGAACTTGTACAAGAGAGCGAAAATCTTAAAGATAATTTTTTCCGAAATAATAGCGATAATAATATGAGTGAAAACGAGGATTTCGAAGGTACAAATGTAAACACCGCCGCTAATGGTTTAGCACACAATGAAGCTAAATCACCCTCAAAATCAGTGAAATCGACCAAATCTAGACACTCAGTAAAGTTTTCACCAACAGCAGTAAGCAGAAGAGTTACGCCAACAACCGACAAGTTGCTCAGACCGCACACACCGTACCCGGAGAGCAGCACAACTGAGAGTACACCGACAACTATTAAGAAAACCCCGTTACGAAATTACTCTTACGAAGCTGCGATGGAACATGATCATATAGATAATACCTCGCCTGTCCTCATAGACAGTTTGGAAAATATCTCAGAGAATGGTATGTACATAAATATATGTTATAAAATTTCAAAAAAGAAAAATAATATAACATACACCCGTAAATACCTAAAATGTTTCTTTATAATCCTCTAACCTCATCGTCAGCACTGCCTTTCGAGGAAGACGAACAACTTACAGTGGAAATAAATACTACAACCGATCCACAAAGCAATGCAATTGTTGTAAATGAAATTCGCTTCATTAACAATGGTATCGATGTGACAGATAATGTTAAGGCGGACTCGTTTGAACGCGAGGACACTGAAAGCACATCGGATTCTTTGGAAGAGCAAGTAGAGGAAATGGGCAGAATGTCTAATGAAACACTCAACCATTTGAATAACAATAATAAGACAGCTACCGAAGACGTTCTTGCGGCAAAAATACAAAAAATTAAGCATGACGACGCTGGGATGAGTAATAAACTCAAAACCGAAGTAGATCAAATCCAATCAGATGTTAAACACTTGGTTGAGTCGCAGGTGGCCAAGATCGATGAAACTGTATCGGAAAAAATTGATGATTTATCAGCCCAAGCTGACCATGTTAAAGAAACGCTCACATCAGCACAGGCAGATTTGTATTCACACGCTGACAACGCAAATGATATCTTGACTGATAAGGTAGAAAATGTAACAACAAAAGCCGACAG
Source organism: Philophylla caesio (assembly GCA_963971545.1). NCBI lineage: Eukaryota > Metazoa > Arthropoda > Insecta > Diptera > Tephritidae > Philophylla > Philophylla caesio. Next base: position 95,184,706 of record OZ020608.1, on the reverse strand, counting down.
TATCACTACCGACGTACGCAACACCGTGGAGACTGCAGCTAAACGTGCTGCAGCTGGTGCACGTGATGCTGTCGAAACAGTGGGAGACAATGCTAAACGTGTAGCTAATGATACCATGACCACCGTAGAGAGTATAGGAAACAGCGCAAGAAAGGTTGCAAATGGCGCTAAAAATGCTGTCGGTAACGCGTTCATCAAAATGTCCGATGGTACCAAAGAAGCTGTAGACTCTGTAGCAGCCAAAATTTCGAATGAAGTTCAAGGTGCTAAAGACAATTTTAACACCATATTGCATGGTAAAAGCCTTAAGCCACCACCTGTTGATGAAGATGCTGTGTCATCAGCATCGGATGTTGTATCCAAGGAAGGTGCTAAAACTAACACCACCACCGGCGAAGATGATGAACGCACAACAGCGTCCGTTAATTCGACCCAAAACTCTACTAGTAATCCCTTTGAAGGGAGCAATCCTTTTGAAAGCTCAAACCCCTTTGACGATGTTGTCGAACGAGGGAAGAAAGCCATGCAGAATGAAGCCAACATCGTACACCAAGAAGTAATTCAAGAAGCAGAAAAGGAGAAGAGTAAAGTACGCCAGTTTTTTAACGATTTTCGTGGGATATCCTGTCGAAATGAAAAATCAGTTGCAGTTGATGGTCAGTTTAACCGACATTTTTGCAATACTTACATACGTTAAATGTTGAAACAATATATTTAATTTTTAATTTGCAGATGATCCACCCCTTTATTCAGTGGAAGACAAGTATCCCACACCACATCGGGAACACACAACAAACCAGCAAAACAACACGTCGAAAGTTTGCTCAATTTTATAAATATCTCAATATGTATACCATCACAAATTAGGAAATGTATGCATTTTTCTATTTGTTTACCTATAATATAAATATAAGTTTTAAATACATAAAATAATCATATATGGGTGACAAATTGCTTACCTGAGTTTTTGTCGAAAAAACGTAAACTTTATGAAATTGTTGAAGTCAGCTGGGAACTAAAATATAACGAAGGTAGCTGCAGTTTATTATCAAATTGGATAATTAATTCAGGCAAAACATTATCGATTATAAGAACCTTATCGGCAGCAACTATTCGTCTTTGTCAACTATTTCTTTGGTGATATTTTACGAGTTGGCGACAATGTTCGAATTGTCATTGGCATACATTTATTAGGCATTTTTAACAAAATCTGATTTTATGAATTGGAATTACATACCCGAAAAAGGAGAATTTTTTTCTTTCTGTCAAATTCGATATAATTTATTCATGCCACAAATTATCAAATGGGCGGTCGACAAAGTATCAGACAGACGGAGAGAAAACAAACATGCACGATACAGCGTGTAGTGCTGGCGTCTTCCGAGGCTCAGTTATTTTTAATTTCTTTGATATGATATTTAAGTGACGTGAAAGAAGATTAAACCAGACCATGTTTGCTCGCGATTGACATGAATTGAGGACTGTTATTTTTTATTGAGTTGTATGCTGTCTTTTACATTCATTCACTTTTACAAAATAATTAATGACATTGCTTTTTGGTTTCTCAGACACACAAAAAACTTTAGTTATTTTCTTCACAAACTCCACCTTTGAATCTATTTTAGCATTTATACCCGACTTCTGTAAGCAGTCTCTAACCCGACATCTCCAGAGAAAATAGCTGATGTTCTAACATCTGTCATTTTGGCAGGAAAACATGAAAAATGTTTTGTCAATTTTTATGTGTGCGCAGTTTGATGTCTTGACATAAATATTTGTAAGCAAGTAAGTTCGGTTTATTAATGAGCAAATATGCTGAAAATTATGTTATTTTCCTCCCAAATAAGTAAATATTAATAAATGCAGTAGAAAACAAATAATTTTTTGCTTCTGAATTAAAATATATTCGATGTTGACCTCACGAAGTTTACGACAAAATGAAAAATTAGCTTTCATAGAAACAAAGTGACAGTTTATTTCATACAATAGATGCCAAGACATAAACGCTGACATAAATGGCTGACATGAAGATATGAGCGGTCTCTATTGACAATATATTTTCTGACAAGGCATATTAAACAGGTAGCGTCATTACAGAAAATGCAACCCTGGGGTATATCTTTTCATTTGTTGTGGTTTATCACCCTTCAAAATAGATATATCAAATTTAACGAGTTTGATAATTTTAAATGTCAACAAAATGTCCTTGATTCTGCATTTTGCTTGAAAAATCCATTTGTTTTCAACGCAAACAGTGCAAGACGCATCATACTACAACGGACCTTCGGGAAATATTGCTACTGGTCACAAAATTTGGAAAATACTCTTGTGGTATACCTTCAAATATGTAAAAAAAAAATGGTCGGAACGCACCCAACCGTTTGCAGAAAGCGGCATGCCGAATTTCTGTTTCAACTGGATATGAAAAGCAAGATCCGACCTTTTCCTGTCTTTTAGAACATAATGTCTCCTTTCTGAGTATGTACATATGTTTTCCAAATCGCTTTATTGAAAAATTTGTATACAATAGAAGTTATAAATATACAAAATGTAAAAAAAAATTGTTTTGTAAATAAAGTTGTTTTGTTTTTTTTTTTTAAGAAAAAAGTTTGTTTTGTAAACAAAGTTTGGCTTGTTATGGACCACTTATAAGCAAAAACTCCAATCAGCTGCTAACATTATATTACCTGTTTATTGTACCATTAGACAAACTTCACATTGGCATTCTTTAGCTCCAAATAAAGCCACTAGTCTTAAAATAAAGTTACTAAATAGTGACCTGGTGATAAGCAGGTCACAAAAAATTAAAATAAAAACAATAGAATAAAACGTGAAAGCGAGGAAAAGTGATAATCTCTAGCTCATTTTGAGACTTGAGATGATACAAAGTTACTGAATTCGGGCATTTATTGTTTGTTTCAATTATGTTTTGTTTTGATAGCTGTATGTGTTTTCGCAAAGAACGATAGAATATAAGATTGCGCCTTCCCGACGAAAAATTATGTGAAGAAAAATGCGTGCAACGTCATGAACAGGAATTGACACAGAATCGGAAGAAATTGCAAGAGAAATGTGAGGTTAGGTTCTCCTATAATTTTTAAATTTTAAAGTTTTTACCAATTTCGGTACTTTATGCAACATATTTATATTCAAATAACTTCATTTATGCTCCGTGTTTGATTGGATGCCTTGAAAAAAAACTGCATTGCCGAATTAGGAGACACAAAAAGCTTAACTTGCTACCAAGTGCGCACAGCTACACCTTCACATCATTTTTAGCCCCGTATCATTGATAGACTTTGCGATTTAATACTTAACACTGCGCACTTCATGTTTAATAACTTTATTTTAAATAAAATCACTTTAAGCATTGAATTTAAGCACAAACAATTGTATGCTTACATACATACAAACAAAACCAACCGCGTTTTGTGACGTAGCATACACAGCTGATTCTGTCAAATTTGCTTTGAGCGAATAGCGGTTTGCGGAAGGCGCAACCTCTGTATTTTCTAAATCGTGTGTTTTCGCAGCTTTTTTCGATAAATTTCCGATTTAAATTGGAGATGGTATCGGTTTCTTCGTGATTTGTATGGTGATTCAGATTGAATCAATTAAAAATTTGATGTTTCGCTAACAAACTTTTGTATGGCGAATCACGTTGATTCGGTGATCAATCTGAATAACCAATAAAACAATTTCAAAAGTTGTAATTGTGAAGAAAATAATTATGTCGGCGAGGTTGTTGGCTGCAACTAGAGTGTACGGAGAGGCAAAAGTATATTATGCAGAACTACAACAGAAACATAAATTTCAAACGAATCGCGGGTGTAACGTGAAAGCGGGGTGATTCGCCAGTCGTAAACGAAATATCGAAACACATGATTCACCTGTCGTATTAGGTTATTATAATATAATCACAAAAGTTAAACTCGTTTTGTTATGGAGAATTTGGGCGGGTTATTTTGTACGAGCTTTTGTGTGATGAACCAGAGAGTACTACATCATTTAAGCTAACCTTATATTCTAACAGTTCCAATTTTCCAACCACATTCACCCTAATATAAAGAATTATTGCTATGCAACTCTATTTATTTATCGATAAACTCGTTAAGTTCGATTCATCTTATGTGGCAGCTCTCTTATTAACAAACAAACGTCAAAGGAAAATTGTGTGTCTGGTGCCTGTGAACGAAGAAAAAACCCAACTCAATTTTGTAACTTCACATTTTTTGTACAAAGCAGAAAATTTTTTATATTTTTCGAAAATTTTCACATTCGCAATAAATGAAGAACATCGGCAAAGAGAGCGGGTAGGAAATAGTATTTGTATGCGAAGAAATACCATTACGCAGCAGGCATGAGTTTTGCAAGTTGAAAACTGGAAAGATGAATTAAAAGGGGGGAAATTGGAGTCTATTTTCGCTGCATGTCCTCGCCAGGTACTGCAGAAGGTAGGTGGGTCAAATAAAAGGAATGTTATGGTTATGAAGATGTTTTGTGTAACATCGAGGTTGTGGGGTGGGGCGGACTAGCAGCGACCTACGCGAGCTGTATGATGAAGTTAGTGAGCCGATCGCGTTTTGCAGTTGATGAATGGGGAAGTGAATGTGTTCCTAACCTCAAAAGCAGCAAAGTGTTCGTTCGGTGTATTGACAGCAAGCAACGAATCTCATCGGCTGTTGTATGTGTGCTGTGTATCATTAGGCGAACGGGGTGCGGGTTGGTGTGTTAGGCGCAAAGTAATGAGCGTGCACCGTGCGGTGAGCGGCTTTTGTGGTGATGGTCGCAACGACGACGTCAACGGCCGAAGTGGAAAATCTACTTTACAAATCGGGTTTGTTGAATATATTCCTTTTTTCTTAAACTTTTTCGATTCGCCAAAAACGTGATTGTGGCAACAGCGTTGGGTTGGATGGAACGGAACGTATGCCCCGCAAGTAAGGGGGTCGCGCGATTTTACGTTCATATGTGTGTGTGTGTGTTTTTACCACATTTCCCCCTTTGAGCGGAATGATACTCGATTACGTGCACATGGCAGCGGTCACAGTATGCTGCCGTTGTTACAAAGCGCCTACTCCTGCAGCACGCTGTGCGTACTTGGCATTCCATTCAATATCATCATTGCTACTTTACCTCTTGTTTCTAAAAAAAAAAAAAATATATATTTACACACTAAGACGTACATACCTGTTACAACAATATTTTACAACGACGATCAGACCATAACATAGATCACTGCTGCTCTTATTGAAAGTTAAGCCACATGGTAGGCACAATAAGCAACGTTGCTGACTTATCATCGTCACCACTTAACGCTGTCGTCGTAACCATAATCGCAACGTCTCACCTCAGCGAACGGCAATGCCATTTTATAATTTCTTTTGATAGTTTTTGGGAGAATTAAACTCAAAAACGAACATTTATTAATTTATGCAAATCAAACTTTTACGGACTAAGAGGTCACAGCGAAAAATGAACACAAAATAAACTAATGAATAACTACATATTTAAAAGTTGTTTCAAAACTTCCATGGCATTTTCTTCTGTCGTCTCTCGTTATGCGTATTTTCATGCTGTAACAACAACGTGGCGGCGGTCGGCGATATTTCGTTTTGTAAAGTTTCTGCATCTTAGGAATTTTGTCATAAATTGACATGTGTATTAATGTAAATCCATACATATGTATGTATGTATGTATGTACATACATACGTATATGTATGCATTATTAGGTTTGATCTACATTTCATTTAAGAAGGCAATATTTAAATAGATTTGAAATATTATACACTATGTACATAAGTACATACATATGTACATAGCAATTCAATCAGTTTAAGTAAATCACGTGCTATATGTATATTATGTTTGATATAAAAAAATTTTATATTTACATATCTTAAATTTTTTTCAATATTTGTTTATTTCAGATTCCGTGTTTAAACCATCTGTTGTAGCCGGTTTTTAGTTTTGACTGCAGTTTCTATAATCTTGGCGTACACTGTACATGTTATATAAACATTGGTGTTTATTCCTTTGAAAATAATCTTTAAGAAGTTGCTCTCAAAACAACTCAGTAACTACATGTCCAAAAAGCAACAACAAAAATATATACAAGGATAAGATTGAATTTGCATCGAGCATAGAATCTGCACTTGCGTTAAAAGAAATCGGCAACAATGCATATAAAGAATATACAGCACGCTCATGCGGCGTCGGCTGGTATGGGAAATTGTGAAATCGTGATTGTGTCATCTTCGCCAAATAATGCAGCCACGAATCCCAATAATAACAACAATACCAATAGCAGCAACAATAATAGTGAAAATAATGCAGGATCACACCATCAACAACAGCAGCAGCAGCAACAATCCCAACAACAACAGCAGCAGCAACATCAGCCGCCAACGACAACACAAATACCAATTCCATTCAATATGCATCTGGCTGCAGCTAATTCAGAGGCACATGTTGCCGCTCAAGCAGCTGCTATGGCTGCGGCACAAGCAGCCGCCGCGCAAGCTGCTGTCGTCGAGCAACAGCAAACAGCAGGTGGTGGAAATGGTAGCGGAACAACTATATTACAACAACACCCCTTAGCACACCACGTAGCGACAGCGGCTCACAGTCCAGCACTTTCGGAACAACATTTTTCAGCGGGGCGAGAAGTGGTAGCGAATGGACATAGCGCTGGTAGTAGTGCGAGTGGCGGTGGAGGCGGCGGCAGCAGCAGTGGTGGTGGTGGTCATGAAAAACCGTTCCTTTGTAGTGTTTGTGATCGGCGGTTTCGACAGTTGAGTACGCTCACAAATCATGTGAAAATACATACCGGTGAAAAACCATACAAATGTAACGTTTGTGATAAGACCTTCCGTCAATCGTCCACTTTAACGAATCACCTTAAAATACACACTGGAGAAAAACCGTTTAATTGCACCTATTGTCCGAAGAATTTCCGACAATTGAGTACACTAACGAATCATGTGAAAATCCATACTGGTATGTATAGCATATTATTGTTGTTGCTGTTGTAGCGACAGCAAAATAACTATCGCTATAAAAAACAAAGGCTTATAGAAACATAAACTTACATATGTGTTCAATATATGTATATTAATTTATTCTGTAATTATAGGTGAGAAACCCTTTGAATGTGCTGTTTGCAAGAAACAGTTCCGGCAATCTAGCACTCTTAATAACCATATAAAGATCCATGTCATGGACAAGGTGTACGTACCAGTCAAGATAAAGACGGAGGAGGAGGAAGGATGACTAGAGGATATGGTGATCGCAGGCACGCATCAGCGGCCTGTGAATCATCATCGCAATGTGATCACAACCACAATACAGGCACCAGTAACAACAGCAGCTGCAGTTGCGGCTGCCGCTGCAGCCAATCAACATCAACATCAGCAGCAGCAGCAGCAGCAGCAGCATCAGCAACACCAGCAACATCAGCAACATCAACACCACCAGCAACAACAACACAACCATTCAATCGCACCAAACAATGGAAATACAATAATAGCAACAGCAACCGCCGCTGCTCCGTCCAATGCAATCGAACATTTTAATGTAACATCTATTGGTGAATTGTCAAACGTTCAGTTAAGCAGTATCAATGCCCAGCTAGTGGGTGGCACTGTTACTGCCGATGGCAATCTGGTGACCATGGGTGGGGTAGTCATTGGGCGTATACATCCGGCATCATTGCAAAGCAATGGCCATTCACTACAACCACAATTACGCACCACAGCACAGCCGGCTACGCGTGAGGAGCTGCAACAGTTGGGCGTGATTAAGGTGGAGTCGCCATCTACTGATTTTCAAAATGAGGGATGAGTCGAGTACGAGTTGTTGCTTGAGTATATGCTCAATGAGGACGAGGAGGACTACGCAGCCGCTTGCAATGAAAATCAATTACGTGTTTGCAATGATGCAGTGAAGGAAGGACTTAAGACCATTGAAATTTTAGGCGATGACAGCAGTGAAAGTGCTGGCAATGGCACGCATGCAAATGAGGCGCGTACCGCTGCAAAGGGGAATTAGAGCTGGATTTTGACATCTTGCAGTTGTAGTTGTTGTTGCTCTTGTTGCTAGTTATTTAAACAGATATACAAAAGTATAGTAATGTAAAAAAAAATTAAAATATCATCATCACATGATTACAATTGTTATCAAACATCAACAGCGTCACCAACTTATTGAAAGTGCAATAAAGTGACATTCACACAATCCCGACATCCATACGCAATTAGAGGAAGAAATATAAATGGCATAATGGATAATACATAAACCATGATATGGTCAGGGATTGGATATGCTTTTTGATAAACTCAAAACATTTAATAAGCAAATTTAACGAATCAATTAAAAATAAAGAAACAAAAGAAAATTATGAAAATCAAAGAAAAAACAAACCTCTGTAGCAGTTAAGCCTGAAAGTAGCAACAAACATGATAAGCAAACATAAAAATAGCAATGCAGCATTGGGGAGCAAACTCTTTAAAACATTAATTTAAATAAAGTTAGGGAAAATTTATTTTACGGGGGTTAGTTAAAAACAGATCAAGCACAAAATGCTTAAAAACCAATTGCCGTGTTCGCTTCAGTAAATTTTGTTTCTGAAGTTGGTTATAAATTCTAAACGCTGTGAGTATAAATACATTGAGTTCCATTTAAGATTTTCTAAGTTAATTTAGTTTTAGCTAGCTGTTATTTTAAGAAGTGAAAGAAAGTGTCATTTGTGTGATCAAAATTAGGGGATGTGTATAATTTTATTATACTTCTTGTACATATACAACAATCCTACATATAGTAAATATTTTACTTTAAAAGCAAAATCAAAATAAATTAAAGTTATAACAATAAACTTCTTAAAATTGCAGCTAGCGTTTGAATCGTACTTTCACAAACCAACTCTGAATTTATAACGGAAATCATGGCATATTGGCAACTCAAAAAAGTGGTGGAGTAAATATAATTTAAATTTAATAGAAAGGCTTATATTGTATTTTAGTTTAATAACACAGCAAATGAGACTTGTTTGTACTTGAAGCTTAAAAACGACTACTACTACTATAACTACATTTAGAATAACACTTAAACGAAGTCGAAAGTGAAGTAAATATTTCTGTACACATACATGCATACATACATATGATGAAATTGCTTTTTGTTATTCTGTATTTCGGTGAAAAGAAAAGAAAACAAAAAATTTGGTGAAAATTCATTTGAAATGTATAAAACGAAAATCCTTTTTGAGGCGAAATTTTAATTTATTATTAAGTTTAGACTTAAAAGTGTTTTTTGAATTTTTGTAGATATAAAAGTTACACAAATTTCCACATTTGGTTGGTCAATGAAATTATTTTAAATTATTTCATAGTATACTTACATACATACATACATACATACATACATATGTACATACATACATACCAGGCGCAGTGGAAATGTAAAGGCTATAATAACGATAACTTATTTGAAAATAAGTGAAATGTAAAAGAAAACTTAAACGAAAAACTATTGGTTTTATAGTAATTTTATTTTTTTCGAAAAAGAAAGTAATGACTCGATTACGTTGTTAAAATGCATATAATTAATAAAATACATTAAAAAATAATTGAAAATTTTGGTGATAATAAATTACATACATACATACATACATACATACATTTGTATGTACATAGGTAACATGATTTAATTTCTTAATAAAAGTACTAGATCCATATAGTAAAAGAATATCTTAATTATAATGAATGTTGGTTGATATTTTATCGTCTAAAAATATTTTAACGATTATCAAAAATCTCAAAAATTCACGTTTTCTACTTAAAATCTTTTCAACACAAAAAATGTATACGTTGAACCAAATAATAACTTGCCGTAAAGAGGACGAAAATTTATTTCCCAATGTACAAACAAAATAAAATTTTTTTTTTTTTTTCGTTTTTTGGCAATACCTGTCGAATACTTAAAAATGCAATCATTTTCGAAAATTAGGCGAAAACACATTTTTTACTGTGGTAAATGTTTCGTCTAAATTTGTGTTATTAGTACAAGTGATCTTATGATAAACGCATTCAAATTGCATCTGATATGACACTTAGTAAAAATATAGTGTGTCAAAGGGCTCTTTGGTGTGAATAGTAATGGGGTAACTTTTTCTGAAAGGTATTTCTCGTGAATTTTTACTAAAGAAGACACTTAGCACTTATGTACATACATATATATCTTTTAACCATTACTTTTTTAAACTTTCACCCACACAAATTAAAATTGTTTACTTTTAAAGTTATACTATATGGACATTGAACTTTGAATTTGAATTGGCTCACCAGGCAATGGCTCTACAGTTTTATGAATCATTGTGTTATTATTCTTCGATTATTTCTATAGCGCTATTCATGCCCCAGTGTTTTGACGTTTGTTGAAAGAAAAACTGAGCCCATTTTTTATATAGTAAATATTAAATACATTTACTTTAAATTGTTTATATTTCAATAGAACAAATTACTAAAAACATAGTTGTATATAAAGAAAACTGTTTCGTTCAAAACAACTACAGAGATTTCTTGATGACCAACTTAGGGCCTGTAAATCATAATGTATGTACATATACATACATATGTATATAAATAATGTATGACATAAAAGCTTACAACTTTTTAAAAGTTTGCGCATTTGCTCCATACCCTAATGTCATCGTAGGTATATATGTATGTACATATATACATATGTGTGTATTTATGTAGTTGCCGCACACCATAAACATACATACATAGACAACTGAACAAGTCATTTATTTACATACATACATATGTATATATAATGTGTGTCCATCGCTTCAACACAATACTGTATAAGAGGAAAAAAGCGTATCAAAAATATGTAAATGTATAATGGAAATACTTTGATTAAATACAATGTACAACATACTAATTAAAAAAAAAAAAACATCAAAGTGTATAAAAAAAAAAATTTAATAAAACAATAACACTTAAGTAAAGAGTTAAGCAAAAGGTAGTAGCAGCGTTATTTTTAAGTTTTGTTATACGAGTATTTAAGAAGATGAACAACGTCAAGTAAGCAACGTGAAGGCTTGCAGGATATGTAGCTACATAAGACAACCACATAGCAACAGTCAAGCGTCCAGAGCGCGCCGCGAAGTGAATAGATGTAGTAGAGGAAAGACTCGTAATTTCGTTTAGCCGAAGCCTGAAATTACGGTTAGACGTCAACTCATTTGACTTTGTGATTGTCAAATGGACTGACACAACTGAAACTGATAATAATAAATTCTAATAATATAAATGAAAAAAAAAACAAAAAAAAGTTTAACTAGCACTACGATGCCTAAAGAAAATGTTTTCCTTCTATTTTGTAAAAAACTAAAAAAAAAATATCGTAAAAGTTACTGTAGAGAAATTGCTTACTTGTAAACCTAATTACATATACGACTTAAGTACGATTACAATGTATTTATGTACATACATACATATATGTTAATAATTTCCGATTGTAAACAAAAAATATTTTTGAGACTATAAAAACTTACGCGGAAATATTAAACCTTTTATTTGCATTCTTTTTTATTTTAAACTTAAGTTTCCGACAGTAAATATGGAGATTTTTAATTTTAAAAATTGGACATTAACATTTTAGAAGATCCCAAATCACAGGTTTTCTTAATTCGAAGCCCTTCAATATTTCGTTTGCTTGCTGTTATACCCGATTTACCTGATTCAAGTATGTACTTGAAAGCAATTTTTGAATTCAAATTTTTGGTATTTGTTTTTGTACAACAAAAATTATGAAGAGTGTAGAGAAGATGTCAAAATCAAACAGGGATACTTGAAACGATATCACTGTACAGACGCATTTGTACTCTTCATTTCATGCTATGAGCAAGCAGAAATGCTTGAATCGTGTAGAGGGCGTAAATGTTAGATACCACAATTTAGCTTTACCTGATTCCAAATATTCTCATTTAAAGAATGTAGTGGCTTTTATTTGAATTTCGACCTTCGTTCATTACTGAAAATCGAAGACCGTACATCAAGTTCATATTAGGAACTATGCAAGCATCTCAAATTTTCGTTGATTATCGAATTTTTTGTCGAACAGATTTTTGCTTTCGTTGCGATGTGTTGTAGCGTACCCAATGGGCGCTGTAATACTTTATAGAAATTCGTTCGATTAGCCATAGTCGAAGATCGAATGCGTTTTATAATAAGCGCCAGTACTAATTGATGTAATTGTTAGTTTAGAAACTTTTTTCAAATTTTTTTTTTAAATTGTTACACATTAAATAAAACAAGTTTACTTTTTCTTTTCCATTTACTTGTAACATAAAAAAATTCTAAAATAAATCCTTTTTTTTAGCCTCTTCATCGCTTTTTTTTGTTGCCTTAAATTACGATTTCTATTTACGATTTATAGTGCCTTTGCCTGCGCTTTCACTATTTTATTTTACAGTATTTTTTATTAGTTTTTGAGATCTAAATATCCGTTCCCTGGATTTCACTTACTGAGTACGTGACGACAATTAAGCATTTTATATGACTTACGAGCGCCATAGCGATGGCAATAGTCATGTGATAAGTTTTGTAATTGACATGCGAATACGACTGCTTGCCGTCATTTTAACAAACTGTTTTTAATACACTTTTCTTTCAATAATAATTATATTTTGCGTCGAAACATTAGGAAGTCGGTTAGCAAAGAAAATATTCGAAGATTTCAACGACCACGCAAATAACGGCTTCCAATCTTTCCTAAGTTTTATCTACCATGCATCAAGAAAAATGGTCGAAGACTTTATGATTTATGAGGGCTCTCAATTGCGCATTTTCAAAGAAAATCGTTACAGCCTTACTATTATCGAATTGCTGCTATGTACATATGTATGTAGATCCACGCAAATAATAATTAATTAATTTTATTTCATTCCAAGATCCAAATAGAAAATAGAGTCCCTCATACTAAGTTTCGTACTTGTGTTTTTTTTTTTTGTAAAATTTGTCGTGTTGTTGGTTTACAAAAACAAAATATATTAAAAGAAAAAACTACCAAGTAACTAACCAAAAGTACGAAGTACCCCAAATGTGTTTCCACCGATTTTAGGTACGTTTTGAATGAAAAGTAAGTGGATTCAAGAAAATATTGAAGTTATGGTGTTTGTTTTTTCGAATTCGAAAAGTCGCAATATGAGAAGGCAACATTTTCGAGAAAAGAACGCAATTAACGGTAAAAAACACTTTTGATAAATTTCTTTTCAAAGCGCACTGTATGAAGTTGTAGAGAAACTAGGAATTTCTTTTTTTTGTTTGCATACAGTGAAGCCTGGTATTTAGTTGAAGTGAATGGTTGAATGGATCCAAATCTTGATGCAACGTCAAATATAAAATAAAAAAATGTATTTTCTTTATTTTATTTTACTATTTGGTTTTTGTTTTTGAACTTTTGATAAGAAATGCTTTTCAATTATATGTACATCGTTGAATATGCCTTTTTCTATTTTCATTTTGTCTTTTTTTAGTTTCTTCCAGTTTTAGTTAGTCCGAAAATTGCTGTAACGTGCCTATCAATAACTTAAACATTTGCAATACATTTGATCGTTTTAAAATATTTTTCGTTTTTTTTTTTTTAAATTATAGTTCATTTGACAAAAATCATATACTTTTAAATTATATACTATATGCAAAAATTAGAAATATTTATCAAAAAAAAATAAACAAAAAAATTCCAAAAGAACGTAATTGCGAAAATTGTAAAAATATCACTTCCAGTTTGAGTAGAGCAAACATAATGTTTTTTTTCTTTAGTTGAATAATCAATGATTAAACTTTTACTCAGTGAATGAAAACAACATGCTTATGTAAAACACATTCACATATAAAAAATATATTAGCAATACAAATGTAATAATTTTCGGTTGATTTCCAAGTAGCTATGAAATAAAATTTTAATACTTCATCAGCACACAATTAGTTTGTATAAGTAAATATCGCCAAAAATGGGTATAAGCCCCCCCCAGAGTAAAAGAAACCTCTTCAAATTTATTTCTATGTAGGTGCTCCTGTAGATATATAAAACTTAATTGTATGTGTTTGTTTCGTACTATATAATACATGTAAAAACTGCGCATGCGCACAACGTACATTTGTATTAAATCTATCTCCCTTTGATTGCAGAATTCTTACACATTGCGCAGATAGGTTACTATCAATATATAAGTAATATATATATGGGAGAAGGCCGAAGTAACAAGCCTTTTACTCAGCTAAACATTTTTTAAGTACATATGTATGTATGTTGAGTTTGTGATTAAAGAGAGATATACATACTTTTTGGGTTTGCGCTTGATTTTCGTTCGAGAAAAGATATAATTATTTGGAACGAATTTCAACCTCTTGTCAAATTTGATTTTCAGATAAATTTGATTTGAGTTAAAACTGTTAAATACTCGAAAAAAATGTATAAAATTAAAAAAATTATAATAAAAAGAATTATATATATATTTTGAAAATAATTGTTTCTTGTAAAGAAATATTGTTGAATTTCACAACAAAAGAATATTTGTTGTAATAGCATAAACATGGAAGTAATTGTAAAAAGTTTCTTCATATAATAACATTTCACGAAATTTATATCCATTCTCATGACATGCCCATCAGAGCCGATGGATAATAATTATATTAATACTACTTCGTCTAAAACTATGCCGCAAAATCTTGTTTATATTTAAAAAGGCACTAAAGCTTATCTGTAACATTTTTGTGCACTTTTTGGTTTATCTAAATTTTTAAATGCACAATTTAAAGTGAATTTGTTGTTGAGTCCTTGAATTGAAAAATCGGTCAGTGCTTTCATAAAAAAAAATTATATATTATATAAAGACTATTACATAAAATGATTAGGTATAGAGTTAAACTAACAAACGCCAGAAAAACCAGAAAAATAAATTATATAATTAATTTAAAATACAATTTTGAATTGAAATAATTTTTTTAAATTGCAACATATAGAGGGAGGTTAAGCAGGCAGTAATGACCGCTATCTATTTTATTGACTGTTCAAAGTTTCACGACAGTATTAGTAAAATATTAGAAGAAAATGTGTCTTTGTTTTTTATTTAGGTAAGAACTTACATAGGTATATACTATGTAGAATGAGGCAGTTTTACAGCGCCATTCTAAATATTATTACTACTGCGCCTAAATCAATGCCAAAATAAAGCTTGGCATTTTTTGTTATGAAGTGAGTTAGGTTTAGCCCCAAATTTTTAAGCATTTCCACATTCAGTTGACAGCTGCTACAGAGCCGCAAAGCATGCTTCACATTTTAGCATTATCACTCGAAGTTGAATGCAGATTTGATATTAAAACTTTTGGTTAGCAAAATTTTATTTACATAAATAATGACATGAATTCTCAAAGGCAGAAACTTAAAAGTATACGAGGCACATAAAATGTAATTCTGAAAGGCGTAAGTAAAAAGAAAATTATAATAATAAAAATAAGACCAAATAATATACTCAAGTACATATGTACACACATACATATGTAGTATATGTATGTTTAAATAGTGAATGCTTGCCGACCAAGTAAAAAAATTAAGAAATAAATACTTGTAATTAATTAGCTCATAAGACACTGATTATGAAAACATACCATATGTACTTAAAATATACAGGAAAATTTACTCAAGTGTGCTGTTCAAATTGCGCAGCATTTGTAATTCAAAGATGTTAGTGCTTTAGATACGATTTAAAATTAGAATCAAAAGATATGTATGTATGTATATATGTTTTTTTTTAGTTTTGTCAATGGAAAAAATGTCGCGAGTAGATGTTAAAGATTTATTAACAATCAAAGAATGCGCAACAAAATAATATTTTTCGTTCTGATGGTTATTTCAATCCTAAGTTATGTACTTGCTGATGTCGATTCGGCTTATTATTCCTTATTTTCAAAATGTCTATTGGCATACATACATACATACTTACTTATATATGTACAGTAGTTGCTTTAATTGATTTATAAAATAAAAATTGCAAAAAAAAAAAAGAAAACTATTCCAAACGCGCAAGCAAACGAAATTTAGTGAGATAGGCTTAAGCATTTAGAATTTATACAGCAATTTACGAGTATGAAGAACAGGAAATAATAAGAAACAAAAAAGGAAAACGAATGGCCTATTTAGGATGTATGTATGTAGTATAAAATATAAAAAAATTCAATGAGTGTATGTGTGTATTTTAATTACTTGTATGTAGAATTCGCGCATAAATTTATGAATATACACGCATATGCATACATAGTTTATAGTATAACTCAATCCAAATACAAATACAAATAGCTGATAAATGTAATTGTAATAATATAAATGTGCTACTCTGAGATACATATGTATGTATATCCATACATATGTACATACATACATACATACGTACATACATATGTATGTATGCATGTGTATGGCATAAAAGGTTACTTGTGTATTATAGTAAAAATATAAATAAATTATAAAATTTGGCGACGACATTTTATGCAAGTTAAACTTGCATTAAGTTAAATAAAAAAAAAAATATTAGAAAAAAAAAATTTGGTTCTAAATTTTATTTGACGACATATTTAAGAGAAGAAAAATTAATAAATACAGGCATTTTATACGTATTATGTATACGTAATGTAAAAAGTATTCAAATAAATTGAAAAATGTGCAATATCAAGTTTTTAAACGAAGGAAAGTATTAATCATATTTTATTTTATAATATTTTGTTTCTTAATTTTAGTTCATTTAAATGTCTAGGTAGATTTTTATAAATTAAATAAGTGTTTCCCGAAATCCAGGTATTGGTTTACTACATTATTTAGTCATGTACATATGTATGTGATTATAGTTTTCTCAACAACAAACAAAGTGCCCATAATTTCTAATTTAATTACTATTTCATAGTTTTTTCAATAGCCAATTTAAAAACAATATTAGTAGCAATAAATTTAATTGAGGACTATAAATTACAAATTTGTTATTAATAAATAGTTTTATATTAATTTTAAATTTGTTATAAATTTAATATTCATTTTTATTACAAAAGCCTGAATTAAAATTCGTTGCTGAAGAAAAAGTTCGGCTTCAGTATGCCGCCAGCAAGCGAAAAGTTAAAGATTCGCTGTGCATCGGTCTTTTGACAGATGAAAGAAAATCAACTGATTTACTGAATATTTAAAACGCGGCTACCACTTGTTTGGTATCCAAAAACTGCCACTCGAGTCTAAAAAATTAGTATTTTGTCAGCCAGTTTCGGAAAGGCCAGAAAGCAACAACAAATCAACGTAGAAAAAATAATCACTTTTGTTCGAGGGAAATTGAAAATTATCGGCGGTTAGCTATTTTCAGCTTAATATTCAGGGCTAACTTCATTGGCGTATGGCCTTAACCGGCTTTTATACCCCGATTTGTGCTTAACCAGTTTTTAAGTATGCGATTGACCGAAAAAAAAGTTTTCAAAATAGTTTAAAAAATGTATCCGAAGTTTGCGCCCCTTCGAACCAGCACAATACTATAAGACTTATTGGGTTATACAACTGCATTCTGTGATTTTTTGGGAGGTTCTAACAAAATTGTTAAAAATTTGAAGAAAATTAGGTACTTTTTTTAAGATACATTTGGTGTAAAATTTGAAACTTTAAGTTCATACGATTTTTGTTAAATTTTGAACTATAATTAACAAGCGCTTTGTTCGCTACAGAAATAGTTTAGTGCAGCACTGATATATGTATTTTACATAGAAATAGCTACAACAACGCCACGGTGCAGCGAGCATCTTTAATACTTAATCCTAACCTTCTCAACTTACATATATATGCACATCCCTCCCCCTATGGCCAGACCTTGTCGAAACTATACGTTTCCTGGGTGGAGCTTGACGACAAGGCTTGATGGTGTTGGCGACGCACCGGTTCAAGGAAGTCGTTACAACAACCCTCAACAATAAATTAAAAAAAAACCTGATTGGAAAAGAAAATTATCAAATACTTTATTCATTTTAATTCTTACAACTTTTAAAATTTAATTCTAACAAAAAAAATATATATATCCATACGTTTGTGTGTATATTCATAGGTATGTGTTTAGAACTATGTACGTGAAGTTAACCAAAACCAAGTTCGAAACTCAAATATGTACATACTCATGTGTATAAGCGTTTACTCCGGACTTGGTATGGTACGTCGGTATAAATTATATTTATGCATATTTGGTTGTACCAATAAAAAAAAAATACGAATTTACAAAAAAAAAAAGTATATACATATGTATGTATACACACTTATGGACATATATATGTATGTATGTTTGTATAATGAAAAAAGGCAAAGGAAATTCTTTAGAGTATGAAATATTTAAAATTGCAAACTTTTTGTTGAAGATAAAAGCAACTTTTTTTACATCTTAAAATACATACATATACATAGGAATTTATTTTCGTATTGTGTGTCAGCGTAGCCTCTTCTATATAAATACATATTTGTATACTAAAGAAATAATAAGCTAAGAAATTGTATAGCATAGCGAAAACAAAACAATGGGCGGTTTGATCACAACTTGGTGCACAAAAATAATGCATATAATTTCTAGTATGTATGTATAAATAAATATTTTCCAAAATAAAAGTAATATGTGAACTGGGCCAGTTGTAACATAATAAAAATTCTATCAACCTAATCAGTCCACTTTAAAATCAATTAAAAATGTTTGCCATTCTCTCAAGTCCACTTCTGGATGTGCTATACTTTGCTCGGATACTTTTTGCTGTAAAGCGTTTAAATATTTTAAATCATTTCTATATTTAATACGCAAATCCTGATCAATACAGATGTCCATGAGTGGTAAATCAATAACGGGCTTCGCAACACGTACTGTCTTTCGCAACTTTACTTCCAACTGATTAATATCCTTTTCCATGCGCGCCAAATTCAAAAGGCCACCAGAGGCAATGGGCGTATGATGCACTGAATGTGTAGTAATTTTTAAACTGCTCACAGTTTGTTTATTTAAAATTATTTGCATAAATTCTTTTGAGGCATGCCATTGGCAATAGGCCTTAAGTGCTTCCAACAGAAGTGATAAATGTTGTTCGCAGGAAATTTCATCGATAACGTCAACACCGTTTCCAATTGCGGCATGCAATTCAGCTTGTTTCTTTTGTTTAAGCCAACGTTTCTTTCGCATGTAGTTAAACACCTTTTCGGGCGAAAAGTTTTCTGAATATAAAAAGCCAAACATTTGCAGAAATTGGTCGATGAACGTATATCGAACGTACGGTATACGAAGAACATCAATAGCCCTGATATAGTTGCTAATGGAAGAGTTTAAATTGCGGTCTGTAAAATAAAAATAATTATTTCGGCCGCATGTTATATTTATTTATTTTGAAAATTGTAAAAAAAATTTACCTTTGAACTTTCTGAAGAAATCTAAAATAATTTGTTTTGTACTTGGCCCAAGCTGTGGAAATTTTACACCCAAAACAGTATGTTCTATGTCGGCTGTATTGCTAATAACCATCAAAAGCGCGACATATCGCTAGAGTTAGAATTAAGAAATATGTATGTAAATAAAATCTATTCAAATGTTCAAACTTTTTTTTATAAATTTTACCTCCAAGACTTTTAAATAGTTTGTATTTAATCCTTTATTAACTGCCATTGCAAATAGGAGAAAAAGCTGACGTCCCAAAGCGCTTAAATGCGCTTCCTCTGCCATGCCAAGCACAAATACCGCCAGAGGTCGACTGTCATTATAGAAGAGCCAATTTTTATTTTTGCGATAATGATGCAACAACCACATTACAAAATCATTTTCGAGTATTTGCAAAATTAGTCGTAACACAATAAACAACCGCTCCATCCGTTCTATGGGCTTGAGCGCTGTAAATGTATTTAAACGATTGTCGCGCTCTTCCCATATGTGGTGGTCAAAGTGTTCACTATTAGGGGTTTCTGATACAGTTGTTCCTTCTTCAATTTTCTTGTGGTCAGTTGGTGTTTTTGGTTCAGCTGCTACCGAAAGTTCATCAGAGTTACACTCGTTAAGTATAATTTCGGTTAAATCAAGTATGATATCAAAAACTTTCTTTGATTTAGATAACCGATTAACACCCTTTGATTTATTGCAAATCTTTTCTGCATCCAGCGGTCGTTGGAAAAATCCAATATAGGCTGTGTGGGTAGCACGCCAACAAGGTGGGAAAGTGCGCACCATATAGCTGAATAGTTCTATGGATTGGCGATGTGTACGAATGGCGGCTGCATCGCCAGCTTTCGGGTTGAGGCTCTAAAATGTCAATGTTAATAAAAAAAAAAATATTATAACTGTTTTCCAAGTTGATTGCTTACCAATATTAGTTCAATTAAGTTGGTAAATGTGTCTTCTCCGGGAAATTCATATCGCTGACACATGTCAAAGGCCAGATTGATGAATGAAAGATAGCGCTGCTGCTTAAGCGTGCAACGTAGTTGCATCAAACGTGCCTCACTCGGCTTGTCCATTTCATTGAATCGTTGCTGGAAATGCTGTTTTCGGCAATAAACTAAATCTTCAGCACAACGAGGAGGAAATTGTAGACATAAACGTTGCACAGAATTAAGATACAAATTAGAGAAAAGCGTTGTCAATTTGTCAATGGACGCTGGTCTCTGCACATTTTTATTATCCTTGCTGGGCGATTCTGTTGAATTAGGTACATTTAAAACTGCGTTTTCCTTTTTCTCAATGTCTTCCTTAACTGCTTCTTTGGTATTTGCAGGGGTAACCGACTGGGGTTCAATGCAACTTTTGCTCTCAATACCTGTAGGCTTTTCATTAACTTCCATAGGTTCCAAAGTTATTGTCTCTTTGCCAACAATTTTATCATTATTGAGGTCGTCGTTGTTATACTTAACTATTTTTTCGGGAGATTCGCCTCTTACTTCGCTGTTCTCTTTATTTTCATCCACGGGTTTCCGTCGTCTACTAGAGGTTCCAGCCTCATCATCCACTGTAGTTGACATTGCGTTTCCACTTCTTGTGCGTCTACTGGGCACAGTTGTTGTTTTGCTACTCTTCTTGGATTCTTTTTGATTAATCGATTTGCGAGTTCGACGAGCGCAGGGAGCGACCAACTTTAGGTCAATGGGCTTAAGTGGAGACGCTTTTCCATTAAAATCCTGGTTTTTCAAAGATTTTTCAGAAATCGATTTGCCTTTGCGCGGCATTGTAAAAAAGCCATTGTAGAAAACAAAACTTATGTTGCCAGCCTTTGCAAAAAAATAGTATTTTTGGAGCTGAAGCAAAAATATTTAAAGGGTATAAGATATAAACATTTACAAATAAATTTTATAATTCATATTACGATTTATGCATGAAAAATAATACAATAAGAGTTCTACTTTTTTAGATGATATGTGTTATTGTAATTTCACCAATCAGGTAACTACTACTGTGTGTAATGTTACACGCTGAGCACACGAGACACGAGTAGTGGCCATCAAGATCGCACACAAGGATACACACAAATTATAAAAAGACAAATGACTCCATGAGTAATATTATTATATGTAGTACATATTATTATTGCATTGAAACATGAAAGAGACAGAAATAAGAAAAAAAATAAAAAAAAAATAAAAAAACTGCGTAAACTCCATAAACTGGAAAAAAGCAAAACTAAATAAAGGAAAAAGAAAAAAAGACATGTGCAAGGGGAATTCATTCAAGGTGGTATATTCCACATACATATGTACATATATGTAAGTAAAAATTTTGTTTATTTTGCGGTGAAAATGTCAGAGAAACTTAGAAAAACAAAAACAAACAAATGGTCGGAATTCTAAGTTTGGCACAAAAAGTAAACGTACTATGGATTTAAAGTAAAAATTTTCAATTGAATGTTTTTGTAATATATGCAAACGCATGGAATTTCCTATCACGAATATAAATAGAAATGGAAAATGAAAACAAATTTGTAATTTTGGCACTTTCACCGTGCAAGGCGAAAGTAGAACAAGCAACCAGCTGATATGAATATACCACCTTCTATGAATTCGCCTTGGACATGTGTGAACATGGAAAAAAAATTAAATTATATAGATATGCAACTTGATCGTAACTTTCGTTACTACATTTATTATTCATTATACAGATTTTTGTAAAACAAAATCGCGCAATGTAAACAGCTAGTCTGTAAAAACAAAAAATTAACCATTGCATTTCATTCGTAAGAATTTTCATTACACAACCATTGTACAAATTTACATTTCGTTTAATCCTTTTTTAGTCATATATGTAATACTTATGTACATATGTATATATTGGCAGTATCAACAAGTGTAGTCAGCAAACATTACAGTAATTATGTACATATACATACATATGTACATACATAAAATTAGAAAAGGAAAACCGAGTAAACGTAAGTCAAAAATTACACTTAAATTCAAAACAAAATCCAGTGGCGGTACGCTTAGAAAGTTTTTGAATGTTCCTTTATTTTGTGAAATTTTTGATTACAATAAATTGCAGAAATGTCGCACAGATGCTTTTCAAATAAAATAATAGACGAAGTTTCAATCGCTATGTGGATTGAAACTTTATTTAGCAATGAGGTACTAAACAATCACCGCACTCAGTTAATTAAAAAAGTTATAAGTTTTTATTTTGATATTCGTTTGTTTTTTGATAGCGAAAACTCTACCGATCAGAAGGTTTACATTTGAAATATATTCACAAAATTAATATTGTTATGCAATCAATAAGTGGCTGAGCCAAAACATTAGTTTATGTAAGTGGTTTTACGGATACTCATATTTAACAAATTCAAAAAGAATAACATTGCGAATATTGTAAAGGGTTACTGTACATTTTTTGCCACTATACATAGTTTTTTGTCTCTTTAGTTGAAAAATCAATAAGAAAATTTTAACTCAATTAAAACTGAATCTATATACACCTGAATTAAATATTCTTAAATGAAAAATTGCTAATCATTATAAATGAAATCGTGTTTGTTTGATTTCCAAGTAGATATGAAGTAAATATTTAATACTTAATCAGCACACTTTATTTTGTATGCGTAAACTTCGTCAAAAAAGGGTATAAGCCCCCACAGTGAAGAAATCCTCTCCAAATTAATTGTTTGGCGCAAATGCAGATATGTCAAACTCACTGCATGTAAAACTATCTCCATTTTATTGCTGAATTTTTACACATTGCGCAGATAGGTTACTGCTAATATATAAGTATTATATATATGATTTTAGTAAAATGACATACAAACATGTTCTATTTACCATGCCAACCTCCACTCCTTCAGGAGTAGGAACTCGAAAAAATGGCAGTCAAGATCAATAATGATAAATTAAATTTTTAGTGACTTGAATCTTACAATTTTATGATCTACAAAAGTGGTAATTATATTTTTAAAAAAGTTTGGAATTGTAATGAAATATGTATACAATCCTGGTTACTGGGCTTTTAATAGATATCTCTTATTTTGGTTGCTAAAATTGATATTGAATTAAAGAAAAATTTATTATGAAAATTTTTCCAAATAGTTCTATTTTCTGCATGGTAAAACTTAAAAAAGTTTGAAATCACATTGTTGTTGTTAACAAAATATGTAAAAAATATTTGCTTCTAAATCACACTTGCGTTTTTTGTTTATATAGTTTTTTGTATTAAGGTGCTATATGTACATGTGTGGTTGAATATTCGGTTATATTATATTACCTACTTGTCTACTACCTTTCCGCGAAAAGAGATAAAATATTTTCCCCTTTATCAGACCTTCCGTAAAAAAATCATTAGATTTTAGCAAAACTGTCTCTTAGGGTTTCTTTCGAATAGCAGATAGCAAATATGAAGTTAGTTTTGGAAAATTTGAAGGCTATAGTGCGTTAAATCGAATCGAAACTCCAGTTCAAATAAAATAAGAAACCATTCAAAAGAATAAATCCGATGTCGTGGGTTTGGTGAAGTAATGACAATTATGCTTTTGTAAGTGGCCGCAGTGGTCGAGTGGGTAGCGATGCGTGATATACATAACTCGATATGCCGCTGAGTTCGAGGTTCGAATCTCAGTCAGGGCAAGTAAAATCTTAAACATAGACATATTTTTTTTTCTAATATCGGTCACTTCTCGGCTGGCTATGGCAAATCTTTGAGAGCATTCCTGCTATGAAAAAGCAGAAATTTTCAATCGAAAGTGACAACCAACAGCACAATTGCTGTACATAATACTTATTTCCATGTTCAAGGCAGCATATCCATCAGAAAAATCTTCTAATGTAAAGCGAGAAGGGCCAGGAGCAGCGCGATGTTAGTTACTAAGGTGACGAATATAAATATATTTGGTATATTGATTTGAAGCAATATAAATCCCCTTCAATGATGGCGTTTTGAACTCAATTACATCATTTGCGTGACGAGCGTTCATAAATGCAGTATTTGCATCACCAGATATAATACTTCCGTTTGCAGGGTCGTTTTCTTGAAAGCTTCCCAAGTTGTCTTACTAGATGCTTTATTAAGTCGTAAGTATATGTATATTCTCAAAGGTCAGTGTCAACTTAAGTTACTGTCCAACCATTACCGAGACCAGACTGACATCCTATCGTCAACTCGTGGCCAGTAAAATGTAGCAACCTTGCATTCCAGTACTCGCTCAACTATCTTGTTGTCCGCCTATCAAAGATTCGATAGCTCGTTCAGGTCAATTAAAAAATACCCTGCGTAGTCAATTTAACTGTATGTAGGTTAGGTAAAAAAACATTGCAATTATCTTACGCACATAAAAAATCTTTAATCTAATTAAGTTTCATAATAGCAATGAATTACAGGTAAACGTTCGACAAGCTGTGAATGCATGGATGTCCGGTGAATGACGTTATGTCCAGTTTACGGTGAACGAATTAGGCGAAAATATCAATTATCGATTAACCAACAACTAAATACGAGTACATCAAAAAAATGCATGTTTTCAACAGAACACACTGAGAGAATAACGGTTTATTAAAAAATAAATTGAATTTTTGTTGAATTTTTTTATTGCGCACATTGTTGCCGTTTGGCTTTTCTAGTATCACATACGTACATACATATGTAAATACATACAAAACTATTGTTAATTTATATTCATGTTCCATGTATTCCTGCCATCTATCCAGCCGTGTTTGCATGTCCAAATATCGCTGACTACATACTCGTATCTGCACTTACCACCTGCTACACGCTCGCCACCAAGCTTAACTCGCACACTTGTCGCAAAGCAGTTAGTACAACTAAATTCTGCAAGCTACTCTAGCCGGTGTGAATAACATACATAAATGCTTGCTGACCAACAATGGACAATGCTCGTATTCCGTAATTTCAGTTACGAAATATATTGACACAGCGGCTATAGAGCTGACAAAAACTGCAAAATGCACTATAAATTAAAGCGACGATTTTGGTGCTCATTAAAGGTATTCCCACATGCGAATCTTAGCTACTGGTTAGTTGAGTTGCTAGAGTTTGCCGGTAGTCAGGTGTTGTGCTAAATACTTTTACTCGGTCGCAATCGGCTAGTCAAAGCAATCAAGTGTTGTTTGTTGGATAAAGTTGTTGGGCACAGGCACGTTTGTTGTCGAAAACGTGATTTTTGGCTGAAATTAGAACACCAAATACTGCCATTTGGCGGCTATCTGGACCAATTTTGACTTCTCGATTTTGTGTGTGCTGGCTTTGGACACTGTCATAAATTGAATAATGTCTCAATTAAATTTATATTCCCAAATGTTTGCTACCATTTATCGCTTACATGCTCGCTACATACATTTGTATGTACACTATGTATGATTGTATGTACATACTTACATACATATGTATATAAACATAGTTTTGCGAAACGAATTACTTAAAGAGGTTTTGTTGTTTTAGTGGAAAAACTTCTGAAATTTCACACTAAACAATTTTAACAATTTCACAGATACCAAAAAGAAATATATTAAGTAAGTTTTAGCACGAAAGCTGTTAGAATACGAACTTGGCATGGAACTAATTAATTCACTGCTCTATAAATGTCCACTGATATTTCAATAGCCAAATCAAGTATTTAAGTACTTATTTACCCCGCTTAATTTGGAGCTGCAACTAACGCGTTTTGTTTGATAAGCGTTGCCGCTATCTTGAAGGCGTTAATTGGACAAGCGGATAACCCTTTTACAGCATTTAGAGCACCTCTTTTCAGTTTGCCGGTGATTTTGTGTATGCCAATTTCGAGTGCTTCACAAAATCCTATTTTTTTTAGTGAAACTTATTTAACGTGGTGAAAGTGATGGAAATGAAGGGGATGGAAATGGTGCCCCTTAACTCACCACATATATACTTTAAGCACTTAAACTTAAGACACCTAATCCCCCAACCCTAAACTCACCTCACCTGAACTCACTACATAAAGCTTGAAAGGACACTGCATCAAAAAATAAAAAAATTTAAACTCACCAAACTTCAGTTCTCTTCATCGCACGTCACTTCAACTGACCTCCTCTCACCTTAAGACACACCAATTGACCTCACCAACTTACATCACAACACCTTCTCTTCACCTAATTTTACTTATTCTCAGCGTTGTGAGATGTTAATTTTTTATATTATGTTAAATACAAAAGTTCGTAAGCATGAATTGCGAGTATATAAAGGGTTTGTGGAACAAACAAAGTTTTACGTTTCCTGTGGTAAGATATCTTGGCCTATTTAACACCCCGAAAACCAATTCGATCAAATTGTTTCTGGTATGGTAAAATAATAAATACCTCGTCAGAGGCACTCTTTTCTATTTTACATTATTTCATGATCACGCATATTTGTGTTCCTCTCGGAAAAATATGAAGGAGTATATATTATATCTTGCTTAAAAAAATGAAGTATCCTAACAACCGTCTCAAAAAAATTTGCATTTCTTTTTATGAAAATTAGACGGAGGCATTTAACACATTTCAAACCAAGGAGATTTAAAACGAATGAGAGTTCATTCATCAATTTTATTATACGAGTATTTATTTATTTTTTTATTTAGCAAAAAAATAACTTCTTTAGATCCCATCTTAATATTGGTGTACAGCAACAAGTTTATTTTCTATGAGGCGGTACGGTCTAATCTACATATATATATAAGTAGCTGAGAATTATTTTTATGTAGTTAGAAAGCCGCTAACTTCCGCAAAGAAAACCTTTCTCAAATATTTTGGCAAATATTGTTAAAAAAAGGTTAATTTTTCAATTCAAATTCAATTGACAATTTTTTTTTTGTTTTTAAGCCCTTAATAAAGTTTTAAAACCCTTTAAAAAAAATAATGTTTGTGCTGGGGAAAAAATTAAAAACTACCGCACGTGCCAATATTGTACATTTTTAGCGAAATGGGAGAAAAAGGTTTAAACTTTCTGCACTATTTATTTTATCACTCTCGATATCATCATCAATCTCATTTTCATTATTATACATGCCAACGATATTCCTTTCGCATCGATTCACCTTTTCAGTCGTATTCTCTTTTGCATTTGCATTTGGAATCGCATTCATAATTTTTAATTTCTCTTGAAAAATTTTGTCTTTGTGTTTATCCTCGTACGAGTTGCTTATTTGCTTGCCAAAAATTAAGTCTGAAATTCAATATTTTATAAAGTTAAATTCAAATTGTATAAGAAAAAATTATTGTACAGTCGGTTTTGTTAACTTTTTAAAAGGATATTTTAAATCAATTTATTGAAAATTTTGTCCAAATTAAATTTTTTCTATATCATAATGTAGTATGATACGTTTTTATGCTCATACACATATTTCTCAAATCCACTAGAGGAAAATTATAAGTTGCATTACAATTTTTGTAAGGCAACCATACTTTATTTAGAGTGTGTTGAATTTTTGTGAAGCTCTAAAAAATAAAACTATACACCCAAACATACTCGTATGTATAAACAATTTTCATTTTCTTATTTCAATCTGGGTGGTTCTAAAGAAACGATTTATTTGGGGCATTGTAAGGCAATTTTTCTTCATTTCATAATTATGTACCTAAATTTTTTACATTTTATTGTTTCTATATTTCTAAGTTCTTAAAACGACAAGTATTCTAAAGCCAGCGTTTTTCATTTCTCACATAGAAATGTTTAAATTATTAAAAAACGAATGCTATTATAACTCACTCAAACGCCGATAAGATATAAAGTTGCAGTAGCAGCGCCAAAGCGTACATTATTCATGTCTTCAAGTCCATTGAATTCATTAAATGATTTAGTATTCACAAATTTTCCTTTGACGCAAGCAAAAATTTAGCAACGAGTAGGCACAACATACAACGAACTACATAGTCAATTAGCTAGCAATGCAGTCCATCGCCGATGTAGGTTCGCCGCTTAAGTCTTTCGTTGAAAGCAGAAAAAGCAAATGAATGCAAGTAAAAACGGTATCAGTAAAGCATGCAAACAGTGTTGCATAACAATATGCCACAAACAAATATAAATACAAATAAACTAGCTTTTACTTACTTGACGTACAATAAAATCATAGGCTAAATGGAGCTGCCGCTCCAATTCTAATAAATCGCATTGCTTGCCAAACACCCAAACTAGTTGTCGATTTGATATCGCAGTTTTTTTTTTTGTTTGGTTTCAATCTTTTATCTGTCAAAAGCAACGATGTGTTATACAGTGCATACAAGCGCTTGTACCGGTGGGCACTGTTGGTCCTGCTACTAGCGGTTTCAAGTGAAAGGCATATCAATGCATGGCGGCCTGCTGACACTGCTTAAACACATGAACACAAACAAATGTACGAGTATGTAGCAACTAAGTATCTAAACTGAAAATATTAAAAAAGTATTGAAAATGGTCCAATACATACATAGAGGAGCATACTGAAGTCTACGCCTACCTTCCTACCTTGGCGATTTTGCCAGGAATATGTTTATGTTTTTTGTTTTTAATTTCTTTTGTAGCTTTTGATGTATGCACGCAGGCAACAGCAGAAGAAGAAAGAGAATGCCTTTAAAACGCCTGCCAGTTTAAATAGTTCGCCAATTCAATTGCTCAGCTAAATGAATGGACAGTTGGCCATTTGGATTGTTGACTTATCGGCTAGTATAGTTATGTCAGCATTTGGAGTGTGCATTTTTGTTTGGGCGCCACATTTATTTTAGCAGTGACTTAATCGATTTGCAACTAGCAAACATATATACTCGTACATACATAATTCGCTATCTGCTAGCCACTTCAGCCATGCAAAGCGCAAAACAACAAAGTTAGCTGGAACTTGCAACGCTGCGTGGGGCTTACAAGCTATTCGTGTGCAACAAATAATTAAAATAAAAATAAGAAAATAATTTAGAACACGCAATCGATTTTATGTTTGTGATTAATTTTTAAATTATTTGCTCACTATATACTCGTATGCATTTTTACATAAATACTTATACTAGTGTTGGTATTGGTAGTTAAATATTTTTGCATACAAGCTTTACAGGAAGGCATGAATTATGAGAAATATTTGCATATGCGTGGAAAAATAGTTTGGTTTGGACATTCGATCGATTTGATTGCTAAATGGGTATGAATAGATTGCTTAAGGCTAACCTAAGATTTAATGCCTACAAAAAAGAAACCACAGCGCCTAAATAAAAGTTTCTGGTGGAAATTGTGAGTGCAAATTAACTTTATTACATTCGGACACTAAAAAATATGTTTGTTGTTAAAAATTGTTGTTTTTCACTCAAATTCCGAATCATAAATTTTTTCGATTTTCGATTATTTTGTTAATTTGGTATACATCCTCTCAAAAAATATTAAGACGATCTGCAATTTTTAAATTTTATTCTGTTTTCAAATGAAATGCAGGATGAAAAGTATTTAACCAAACTGATGTAGGTAGGTAGGTATGAGTGGCTGTCACTGCTAATCCAGCGCCTCACTTAGGCCATTAGTAAAGGCCCGTTGTGAAACCACAAGCTTAACGCTCACCCCCTTTTACTGAACCATTTAGAATTCGTCAAGCATCTTGGGTCTATTTCACCTAATTCTCCAAGGTCCCTAAAAACAGGTGCCTCTAGAAATCATAGCCTGCTTCTGACTAGAGCTGGACAGATACAGAGAAGATGCAGTACCGTTTCCTCCTCTTCATAATTTTTGCAGCTTCTAAAGCATCTATAGGAGGGTACTCCAAGACGACCGGCATGGTTGCCTATGAGGCAGTGCCCTGTTAAAGCGCCAACTACTTGAAATATATCGTCCCGCTTTAAGGTATAAAGACTACGCGACCGTTTACGGTCCCATCTAGGCCAAGTCAGCCTTGAGATCCTACAGGGTGGTATGTGTCCATCTGTCGCTCGCACGAGCATAAGTAGACTCCTTTAAAAGCAGCTTGCAAGTGCCAAAGGGCATACCAATGCGTTCTTTACTGGGAAGAATCTGCTTGGTTGTTTTTCTTCCCCGCAAGTTCATCCGCAATGCAGTTACCCTCGATGTCCCTGTGGCCAGGAACCCAAACGAGGTTGGGCCTGTTCTGCTTGGCCATCTCCTGCAGAGATCAGCTGCAATCCAGTAGACTCTTTGATTTAATTGTAGCTGAGCTCACAGCTCTGATTGCCGCTTGGCTATCACTAAATATAAAGAAATCCTTGCCTTTTAAAGCGGATTGTAACAAGTCTATAGCCTCCCTAATGGCTAGAGCATCAGCCAATACAGTGTGCTAAGAAACTTGTTTTTTTATATATTTTATCTACTAGATAAATGCGTTTTTTTTTTTCAAAAATAAAAAAATTAAAGAAAAACAAATTGAGAAATACGTTGAAACTTGAAACCTTTAAGGAATTTTTTTAAATTAAAATTTTTGTTTAAAATATAATTGGATTTAAAAACTGCAAAAAATAATATATGTCATTACTCACGAGTTTATACAAAAAATTTTTATTTTAGTTAAAACCAGAAGCCTTTTTACGATCTTTCCAAAAATTTTCTATCAAAAAACTGCCTTCAATAATTTGTTTTAAGTTTTTATACCAATAATTTCTTTTTAAATACATTTGTAGTGTTATTCACGTATCTTATTAAATAGTTTGAATTTAATTTTTCAAAAGCTGGCAACCTTAATGAATATTTTTTTTTTTCATAACACTTTGTAAAAACTCTTTTGTTTTACGCCACCATAATGATTATTAAAATTCAAATCGTCATGACGTTTATAAACAAATACTTTCAATAACTGTTATCACAACAATATAATATAAAAATAAAAAATTACAGTACAATATAGAAATAAGAAAACGAAACTAAAAAAATTATTGCTATTCTGTAATTATTTAAACTTATCCTGAGTTCTGCACGAAAAAAAATTCACCCGAAAATTTTACTAAGTGCACAGGAAAAAGTAAACGATTTCGATTGAAATCGAAACTCACAATGAGAGTGATCAAATAAAAATGAAAAGTAATTTATATCTAATAAAAATTTTCATAGAGGTTATGTGAACAAATAATTATCACATTTGATACTTCTCGGTGAACAATAAAAATTGTTTTCAATCATCAGATCTACAAATGAATGTATTTTGTTCTAGTTCATACTCGTATTTATGAATAGTATTTTGTTTGAAGAAAATGTTCCAGTAAACGATAATTTTTTAGCAAAAATGTAAACACATATATTTTGTGTAAAATGTATACATTTCACAAAATTAAGTATACGCAATGAAATGTCGTTAAACAACAAATTCCAAATGTAAAACGGCCAAAGAGAGGACAAGAGATAAGATAAAAATTATTTACATACACAAGTAAAACGCACGAAAATTAAAACAATTTTAATTGCGAATAGCCAACAACAGCAAGAAGAAAAAAAAACAATTATTGTCGGTGGATTTTAGTCTGCAGCCATAAAAAAAAATCCGATCGTTTTCAATCACCATGTACAAAGTGGCACAACCGTCAACCAAACAAAATGAGGCGCAGCTGAGCCGTAAAGTTTTTCACTTTCTATGCCACAACGTCGCCACACGACTGGACTTAGCTTAACTGAATGCAACCAAATAATGTGGCCTATGCTTCTTTTTTTACACTGTCTGTTAAACTGTCTGTTTATTTACTGGTGTGCCAGTCGGCTTGCATGTACATACATACAATTCGCCTGCCTCACTTCGTCCACCATTCAGTTCATTTTTCCATCTCGGAAAGACTATGCCATGAAAATGCATACCGCCTTCAGGAATCCGTGGCGTATTTATTAGCTCACTATTTAGTTTGGCCAATTAGCTTCTGGCGCATGGCGTCCCAACACCCAAACATTTACCCAAATCCCAAACTGGCAGGCATTCAACGCTGTTTGTTGTATAAAACCTACAATGTATGTACATACATAGCTTTCTAGACTTAAAGTTGCAGTATTTGCATTTGAATTTCAAACTTATTTACATTGACTCATTTATGCTCAAATTCTCTGACGCTTTTGTGTGCACGCCTAAATGTGATCATTACGGGTATGCAATAAGTACAATGTTTGGTTGAATCGTTGTACAGTGTGTACAAATGGCAAATGCTCGTAAGTGTGACAAATAATTCTAATAGGGCGATCTCGAGATAGATGTCTGTGTGTACGAGTCGTACCAGCTTGAGGATTTTGATCACAAGTTGCGGTTTGAAGATTAGCGATTCAGTGTTCTTCGTTCGTAAAATGCAGGCTAAAGATTTCTTCTCGTGCTGGTAGTAGACATCCTAAGTTCAGAAAATTTATAGGATTTCAAATTTGTTTATATTGATTTTTTTGGACTGTCGTGGACTCTTTCATGAAGCATTCCCATGCTTCTCCGATTCGTGGCCTAGCCTGATGCAATGAGATTGGCAAGAAGAAGCCCCAGCTCCTGTAGCGGTACTCAAACTTAAACCAGTTCATGCTTCTAATATAAGGTTTGCGGTGGTTTCATTATGCTCTTTTCATGGTTTTATCTACCAGTTGTACGCGTGTAAGTCTATTATTCTTGATAAAATGTGCTCTCAGTTTCCTATACGCTATCGAATTGTACTAAGATGACATCGTAACTTGCAGTGTCTTGTTAGGTGACCAGTAAAAATTCTTAGCTCACTAGCCTTTATTCAAGGAGCCTTCGGAATACTTCTTAAAACGAGTTATGAATTAATTCCTCTGATAGTTGATGTATATTGGAACGAATTCTCATCATCACTCGTGGAAGATGACACAAACGCCGAAATTGATTTATCTCTAAACAAAATTTGACGTGAAATGATGGAAAATCGCGCAAGCCCATCGGAGAGCAAAAATAATCTAAATTGTATTTCCCTTTCACCATTGGACAATAAACCTCCGCTTCCAGAGCATTGTTTTGAGGAGTCTTGTCACGACAGAAATGCGCTTGGAGTTTTGACATTGCTTGCCGAGGTGCGACACCAAATGGGACAAATAAATTTTCTAAGACTATTGTTACACGTCACTCATGCTCTCCTACACACCCGGCTAAGGCCGCCGCCTACACTGAACACTTCATTCTATTAAAAAATCATAAACGCTTTCATTTTAAGTCTTTTGCCATTTTGAGCTACTGTACAACAAATGTATTATGATCATTGCCACCAACACGTTGCACGCTAACGAGGCACACAAGTGTCCTACTAATAAAAAAAAAAAAGAAAAAAAGAAAAGAATACACGAGTAGGAGCTAACGGTAAAAAAAAAAGAAGAAAAGTTAAAAGAAGTAAGGCGTACTAGACGAGTGCAATGCAATCGCCTGAACTGGTCAGTAGGTCGACGATGTAGCTGTGGGACTATGTGCCAGCGTATTGGTTGGCTTGCATGAGGTTTCCCTTTCGTTCGAGTTACGTAATAGCAAAGAAGTCGGTATATCTTGCGATTTATCGAATGCAAAATAAATTTCTTTGAATTGTACTCGCACCAGCGCCAGGCATACGATCGTACGAAAGCGTATTTGCTTGCTTCTACACAAAATTGTTATGCCAATTGCGCTGCTTGTCGGCAATTCTTTACTTCGTAATACTCTTTTAAGAGGAAAA
This sequence comes from Philophylla caesio, assembly GCA_963971545.1. Taxonomy (NCBI): domain Eukaryota; kingdom Metazoa; phylum Arthropoda; class Insecta; order Diptera; family Tephritidae; genus Philophylla; species Philophylla caesio. The sequence goes on along the minus strand of OZ020608.1, from coordinate 95,150,610 downwards.
TCTATATAAACCAACTATGCAACATGTGGCACGACGTCCAGAACAGGCTTCCACGGAGTCTACGGACTAAACAGACAGCAGCAAGTTTGACTGACACGCATGCACATACTCGTACATACATACATACATATGTACGTAAGCTCCACGTGATGGCTGGATGGCTATTGTTTCGTGACCGAGTTGGTTGCCGCGCACAGCATGTGTCCAGTTGTAACGTGCCACATTCAAGTCAATTCGATTAAATTTCATTTGGCTTGAATCAAGCGTGGCTAGCGCGAAGATTGTCTTTTTAATTCATTTTTTTTTTCAATTTTTATGTACAGCAAAGGATTTTTAAGTTGGCTGTTGATTTGCGTTTCTTTAATTTATGACTTTTTCGTTTGTTGCGACAAATCTAAGAATAGCAATAACAACATGTGTACAGCGCAGTACGAAGTCATCAACGGAGGCTTACATTCAACTAAATCAGCGTAAAGGTGTAACAACTTAATGGAAATGCTACGCGCATTAAGAACACTAATGACACAACTTTAAATCGGTGATTTACCTTTGATCGCATAGACCAATAAGTGCGTTCCCACACTGTTGTTGGCTTCTGTGCTAGTGCGCCAAAAGCGCTACCGTGAATATTCATTTGCGTAATGCGGCTGTGGGCGCGCCAACAACATCGCCCAGCTGGTGGCGCCGCGCAAATTTAGCAAAAAAAAATTTTGCATTTAGTAGATTTTGTGGCGTTTAAATAGCGTACAAAAGGTCAAAAGCAGCAGCTAACTACAACGAATGCACACACATACACACACATATAAACATATATACATATATTTATGTACATAACCATGCACATATGTACATATGTTGTGGCAGTAACAATCATCACTCAACTGTGAGCTGTGAACTTTGTGACATTGCTGTTTGTAGTTTTTGCTGTGCTTTTCATGACAACATCGATTGAGCGCTCTTGTGCATTTGCAACCGGTTTAAAATAGTGGTGTTACTTAAATGTTTGCTATACCTCCTACACAGCTTGGTTGCTTGCATGGATGAGTAAGTTTTGAATAAAAATATATGAAACAACTTTTGGTCTTCCAAATTGCTATTGATCTTTAGAGCTTGGTTTGTTAAATACATTTAATGTACTCGTATATAACTTCATATTCTAACAAAGTTACGAATGTATAAACAAATATATGTGCAAAGAAAAATATGTGAATCTCAATATAAAATATCGCACTAGTGTCCGCCAGCCTAGTGGCTATTCAGGCCATCATATTTAATTAGATGTCCCAAATAGTGGTAGTGCGTTGAATTGCTCAAAATGCTTCGCAAAAGCTACCGTATATAATCTTGAGTCCTTGCATTGGAGGAAATCCTTTTCCAAAAGCTAAACCTCTTTGAGGTATACGCAACTGTGTACTATCAACCTCGATCAGAGAAAAAGAGAAAGCTCATAGAAAATTAGACGGAGGCACAACACATCTGGACTGAACCATTCGAAAGCGCTTTTAAGACTCTGAAATATTTTATACAAATGTACGGGCAAAGATCTTTTTCAATAATAATAATAGTAACATCGCAATGGAAAGTTATTTTCTGCAATTTATGATGTTAGTCTGCTTCAGAAATAGTTCGCTGAAGGTTCGAAAGCGCGTTATATTACAAGCAAAATTATATTGTATGCAATTAATATTTTCATCGTTCATTTTGAGAAGTTAACTGTGGTCATATATTTTGAATCGGTCTCTAAAATATTTATCTTTTTAAATATGCTGCATTCACTATGACACCCAGCGTTAGTGTCTGTAGGGGCCCAATACACTGGGCACTGTTCGATAAAGCAAGGAAGCAGACGAACGCATGAGGAGAGAATATCTAACAGGATCTGATGAATTAAAAATTCTTTGTTCAAAAAGCACAGCTCTAAATATCGCGCTGCCTGTAATTTTTATTTGATGAATAATAACTTCTGAGCTTTCCAAAATTCTCAAAGGTGTACATTTAAATTCTCATTTAAATATTAATTGGAGGTAGTTATGGGTAGAACATTCGCTATAAAAAGTTTTATGCCGAATCTAAGGAGACATTTTGGGTAATGCAAATTCTTTCACCGTTTGACAAGCAAAAATTGTTAAGGTTTTGTAAAGTTATATTATAGGAATTTTGAAGAAATTAGCGCAAGTGCTCTGGCTTTTTTGGAAAGCGGCAGATTTTTATTAATTGTAGCAATTGGGCCAAGTGCTGTTTGCAAGAAAACGCTCTTGTTCATAATGATTTTTTCCTTTAAACAGTTAAGAGATCGGGCTTCAAGAAGAGAGAAAGCAGCCTTTTTAGTTTATTTTGAACTAAAAGCACGCTTCGATATAGATAGTTCTTTGTCTTTCTATAGTAGTACAGGGAACTTGTGCACCAGGATAGGTCAAAAGTAGTACAAATGGATATGTTTATGTATACGAGTTGTGTTCAAAAAGTAATGTGACTTTTAAAATTTCGCGGACGTCATTTCAAGTACATAGCATTCTTTGTTTTTTTTTTGACAGGTTAAAAGGCATCAAACTTTGTGTAAACAATGGAATCAAGTACTTTAAAACAGTTGAATTATTGACAGTGGCGTACGGCGAGTCTTCTCTAAATAACTGATAAATTGATGAATAAATAAATATTCATTTATTGTATAAAAATAAAAAGGAATCTTCATTTTTCAACACACCCATTATAATCAAAAGAAGAGTCATAATTTTTGTGCTTTCATCCCCGAGGATTGTTATATATTATTAATTTAACACATTTAAATTTTATATACGAAAGGACCGTTGCTTTTTTGGGGTTTTGAGGACATACAAAAATAGAAAATATTAAAAATGCTTATATAGAGCGTTGGAAAGCTGAAGAAAAACAAGAGTTAGCCGATAGGCCATTTCTACAGAAAATTGTCTTCGAAATAACAGCGAACTAGACACGAAATAATCCTCAAAGAGTCAAGAAATGGTCTTGAAATAGAAGTCTTTTTTGTTTCCTTTCATTTGCTTTTCATTGCATTTATATTTAAAGCAAGTGCAATTTTGCACTGAAAAGCACATGTTTTTTTTTTTATAAAATTTATAAACTACAAACCTTTCAATATGAAGTAACATTTACACAATTCCCATTTCCTTTTGCCCTCTATTTTCTCTGCAACACGTAGTTGCGGTGGAAACTGGAAGTCTGCAAACCTTCCACTACAGATCGCTGAAGCATGAAATTTCAATTATCGGCAATATTTTGTGGTATTAACAAAGCAAAAAAAACAAAAGATAAAATGTCACAATTTCCTTGTTAATCTACTCAAATCTTATAAATAAGCAAAAAGTGTGAAAATACGCGCTTAGTTTGAATGAGCTGCGACCCGAAAAGTGCCACAAATAGCAACCAAATATCAATGAAGAAGCAACACATTTAGTTTTTTTTAAATAAATATTGTATAGAAAGCAACTATTGAGCAGTGACAGAAGTCAAAATTCTTCCGCGTCGCACATCAAAATGCAAATTGTTGCTGTCAGCGAAGATTCATGTCACACATCAACACCAACATTAACAACACATGCAAATCAAGAGATGACTAATTGTCAACCACAACAACAGCAACAAAAGCAGCAAACACTTGCACAGCAACAGCAACACCAAAAATGTAAATCGAAGCCAACTGATGTCGACGGCGTTAATAAGTTGAGTTTCCAGTTCCGCATTGTTGTGATGCCACAACGTCTACAGATGCGTCTGCGTCTACCACCAGCTGCGTTGCTTGCCTGCCTCTTCTACTTACAATTGCTGGCTGTGACGCCACCTGTTTGTCAAGCAGTAGGTTACTCGTATACGCGTTTTTCTGGCCCAGTCACTGGTCCCGAACAGAAGATAATCGTTTATGATGGGTTAACAGGCGGTGGAGGCATCGGTGGTGGCAGCGGCGGCGGTGGCACACGCGTCGACTTCATTGCCAAACCGGCCTACGAATTCGCATACGGCGTAGAGGATGCACAGGCGCGTCTGTTGCAAAATCGCCAAGAGACGCGTGATGGCGATGAGGTGCACGGCTCGTACAGGTAAGTGTAAGCGTGCATGCAGCGGCATGGGTTTAATAAATACTGAACGAAGTGGTAATTCGTTGCGTGCGTATTGATTTATTTTTGTCTGGTTGGAAATGGAAATTTAACTTAGCAAGTGATTTCGTTTTTGTTTTTATTTCACACGCACATTTGTTTCTGCACGATTGCCAAAAAAAAATCGAACTACAATCGAATGCACAAAAAATTGCACTTGACATTGCTGAAATCTCGCCTCACCTCGCTGATAGTGTTGTTGACCCAGATGGTAATTTGCGTGTGGTCAAATACACAGCGGATGATATAAATGGCTTTCAGGCTGAGGTAACCACCAATGGTCTAAACACTGCAGTTCATGGCCAACACACACTGCCGCACACAGCTGTACAAACGCATCCAACGCCTACACCTTTGTGGTATTTTCCACATGCAGTGCAACAACAGGTGCAACATCCCGACGAAGAACGCAACGATAACTCGAATGACGATGCCACTAATGCTGGGAGAGATTCTGATAAGGGCAAAGGTAATTATGAGGTTAACGATGATTACGAGGAGACAAACGATGGCGAGGAGCGGCAGGAGAAACATAAGCAAACGAACGTCGAATCTGATGAGACTTACGACGACGAGCATGAGGATTATGATAATGCAGAACATTCAGCAGAGACGTCCAGGGAGGCGGCCAGCTATGAGGAGCAAAGTGGAGAATATTTTTAATATGTATAGTGTGAACTGAAAAGGTTAAGCTTATTTAGGAAGTTGATTGATATTTGAATAGACAAGGGAAATATCTAAAATTTGTGAACAAGTTGTTCCAGTAGTTATTATTTTAAAAACTGATTAATTACTGTTGAAAAAGAAAAAAATATGATTGGGTTTATTTTTGCTGGAAATCACACTACAAAATAACATACAAAAATGTAATGCAAGAACTGTAGATGTAATTGCACTATAAATAAAAACAAATAATTATAAATACGACTTCTTTACAAGTTTTAAAAGCTTGGAAAATGGCGTTGTTCATTCTTCCAATACAAAAAAATTCCGAACATTGTTTGCATTATTTACTTTTTCGCCATACTAAGGATGTGTCGTATTTTAAAATCCAACTAAAAATGTCGAATATATAACAAAAGATTTGAAAAGGCCTTCATATATAATATAATATAATTTTGGCGCGTACACTATATTGCTCAGTGTTTGGCCAAGCTTCTCCTACCATTTAGGTGTGCGTCTTTATATTTTTGAACAAATGGAGGGACCTACAGTTTTGTGCCGACTCCGAACGGCAGATGTATTTAATGAGAAGCTTTTTTAGGCAGAAATACCCTCGGAGGTTTGCCATTGCCTGCCGAGGGGCGACCGCTATTAGAAAAAACTTTTTCTATTTTTAAGATTTTGCTTGTCCTGACTGAGATTCGAACCTCAAACTCACCGGCATATCAAGTTATAGCACGCACCGCTACCAACTCGAACACAGCGGCCACCTTCATAGGCCAAAAAAATCTCTGAGCCTTGACAGCTAGATGATAGTAGTGATACTTCGTGAAACGCCACTTAACATAACTTGACACAACATAGCATTACATGACATAACATAACGTAACTTAATATAACATGACATACTATAACATAACATAATAAAACATAACAAAACATTACATAGCATAATATAACATAACATTGCATAACAAAACTTAACTTAACCTAACTCAATGCCACTTAATTTAACTTAATATCATTTAACCTAACCTAACTAAGGTAAGAGACAAATTGGACTAAAAATATAAAAATTCATTTGAACGGAATCACACAACGAGCGCAAAAGAGTTAAAGTTAAACATTTCTTTTACGAAATGGCCTTGAACATTTTTTTTAGATGTACAGCATTTTTTTTATTTTTCGAGTACGGTCTAATGTTCATACATACATATATATAGTATGTACCAAACAAGACAAGTTTTTGTGAATCTACTTTTGTGGAAATAAGAGTCCAAAACAATTATATCGCAATTGAAATGAGCCGCGTATTATTTCTTTTGCGTAATTAAATAATCCACCACTACGCCCACTAAAGTGTTTTTCAAATATTCACTCATATAAACATACATATACATATGTACATAGGTCTTGCTACACGCCCATGTCAAAAATTTGACAGAAATAATCCACTTTGTGACAGCGCCATTCATGGTGAACCAATTGACGCGGGTGATTTGAAATAAAATTGCACCACAGCTACTGCATGCAACAGCTGCTGGCGCTGAAGTGTATCGAAGCAACGAATGTAAAACTAGAGGATTAGGCGCTGCAGCGTCAATTTCATACTCGTATGGTGATATCCGTTCCACCTGTCAATTGTGTGTCGAAATGATCATGGCAAAGCGTAGATCATAGCTGACCGGTCGAGGCGAGTGAATAAAAAAAAAAAAAAGAAACACACAGTGAATGTTTGCTCATACATATTTAGGAATGCTTGCAGTGCATAAAATAAATGCAACATTCTAAAAAACCACAAAATAAATTGGGTCTTTGCATATGAGTCGCTAGTATGATTACAAAATCATGTTGAAAAAAAAAAAAAATTTTAGAAAAAATATGCGAGGCCTACTATCTAGAAGCTCTAATCTTAATTTGCGTTCGTTATAACTACGAGTACATCGAATGTGACTTTAATATCCTTGAACTGGGTGCAAGAGCTCAAATTTGGCCAGCATCGAGCCGTTCAATTCTAATTGAAAAATTTTACACACTTAAAATTGTGTCATTTTCATTGATTGTGTTTGTTGTAAAAGTTGGCGCTAATTAAGGCAACAATTGAAGTCTTTAATCATTTAATCAGCACAATAAGCGTTTGTGTGTACATATAAAAATACTCTGTACGTATATGCTTTTAGTGGTGAATGCGTAATAAGTACATATGTATCTAATAAATATGTAGTTTTGGGTGCGCCGCACTATGGCGTATACGCAACTTTTAAATTGTGAAAATATTTGGCTAGCATTAAATGACACGCGCACTAACTAAAAACAGGCAGTGCGATTTTATCAATTTGCAAGTTGACAAGCATTTAATCAATATCGGTTTTGATTATTTTCTAAAAATTTTCTGAATAATATTTTTTGTTCGCTTATCCAATAATTTTCATATAGATTGCTTGATGCAATTATATAAGTAAATATCTTGATATGTGCATATTTATGTTTTTGGTATGAGAGCATAGTGGAATAGAATATGTAACGTCAGAGTAGCTCAATTCACAAAGTCCATGTCAGCCGGCAATATGGCCAATTGGTAGCGGCTTGTAATATGCAGTTAGGCCGTAATGACCAAAATAGCCGCCGTTGACAGGCAGCATAACAAACTGGATCTATCAATTAAAAAGTCAAATTACCCGCCGGCGAATATGTGCAAAATCGCACCAATAAGAGGAGCAACACTAATAAAATATGTTTGTTGCAGCTTGCTAAACTTAGTAACCTAGTTTCTGTTGGTTGCTTAGTGGTAAATGTGAAGCGCGGTTTCGTAATTTCTCTCTAGTTTGCCGCATGTTCACATGTACATACATGTGTATGTATGTATGTATGTATAAGCACTGATGTGTATGTATTGTAAATATAGATGTACATTAATTTTTGAAAAATGTGTGCTTTAATATATCGAAATTAGGCATGACCACGGCGCTTGCATTTCGTTGGTAACAACTTCATTACTTTAATTTTGACTCCTGCCATAATCAAAAAATGCATACCATGTAGATAGCTATGTATTTACTTACAAAATATTGGTAAAAGATCAAACTCTGGTTGTACCAGACTGGCTGATTAAACAAAATTTTATGGTCATGCTTGGTTTTAACATTTAAAAGGTTTGATTTTTGCCAATATTTTTTTTTAATCATTCAAATTAAGTTATTAAATGATTTTCAACGTAAACATAAACTTTTTTCATTTATTCATTCATATTCTCTATTCATTCCAAGACGAATTCATAGAAGGTGGTATATTCCCATCAGCTGATTGCTTGTTCTATCTACGCCTTATGCGGTGAAAGTGTCAAAATAGTTATTTTGTTTACATTTTAAATTTCCATTTACGTTCGTGATGTGTGAGATAAACAGCACATATTATTATAAAGAAATTCATTTGAATATTTTTACTATAAGGCCTCAGTACGTTTGCTTTTTGTGTCTAATTTCATTTAGTTTTGTTTTTCTAAGTTTCTCTGACATTTTCACCGCAAGTTACACACTATTTTCTACCTTGAATGAATTCGCATTTTTCTTTCATATTCAACAAAGTGATATCGCCGCTTATGTCAATGCTGTTTAATTGTTTTCTCACTTCAATTTCAGTCTTGTACAAAAGTTTTGCTGTTTTAAAATTTGTGCAGAAAGTTTTTTTTTAATATTTGTTCATTGGAGTCCTTATCATGCCTATTTGCTTGATTTGAGTTGCATAGATAGGCGGCAATCTTATTCAATAGAAATGCTTCCATTCAAGCTGCTTTTCGACAGCATCCTTTTGAGCCAAACTATTTTTGAGTATTTTTCAATTGATGTTTATTTCTGTAGTTCAAATAGCTTACAAACGTTTCCAACAAAATGAGTAAATTACATCTGCTTTAAAAAGCATATACTTACACCAATGTTTTTATATTAAATTTAATAACTTATCACAATTTTGAGATGGGTGGCAACCCTGCTTAAAATAGTTTTGACAAAAGTACAGGCTATCCGTTTGTTATTTTAGTTAACTTACAATCGATAATCAATGTACGGTTTTTGGCAACTCTATTTGAAAATTTAAATGTTTTAAAGAAATGTTCACACATTCAAAAATTATTAATTAATTCATCGCTATGCTGTAAGCTTCGGTTAAAGCTTTTTTAAATAATTTGGCAACCCTGCTATAAATTAATAATGAACTGACAAATAAATTACTTTATTTAAATAAAAAAACATCAAATAAAGATATGGTGTCATGAACGAAAAATTCGTGTGGAATAATGCATTAAAAATTATGAAACGAAAGCTGCTAAACAATCCAATAACAAAATTTTTTTAGCAAAATAAAAGATTTTAAAATGTGTGGGCCCATTTTTTAACACAAAATTTACTTATTTCCCTGTGTACATTTCAATAATTCATATGAATATGTAAATACATACACATACATTTGTATGTATATACGAGTACTTATGAACGCTTACTACTAAGTTTGTTTGCAGTTGCGCGCCTGCGCATTCGTAGCCGCCATAAATTGTTAGACGCAAGTTGATCTGATTTACTTATTCACTCTTTCAGTGGACGCATTTTTTATACTCATATGCAGCATGTTACCAACGACAAACATGCTAGTGAATATATGTACATATGTGCCTAACTTATGGTTTACATTATTGAGCAAAAAGTTGTAGCCATTGGTCGGAGTTGGTGGCATGATGTAAGGCATTTTGTACTCACTTTTGTTGGTGTAAGTATTTATTTATGTAAACTTGTACATTTTTTTGGAAAAGAAAATATTTTTAAAATTATGTTACACTATCGTTGATTGGTCATCATTTGTTATTTGTCATAGCGTGAAATTATTTATGGCTATAAACTGCGCTGACTAATGGTAATTTGGTATTGATGCGACAATATTAGTTACATGAGTTATGGTTATAAATTTGCAAATTTGAAAGAAAAAAAAAATTATTCAGAAATTTCGAACACATGTACATATATATTCAAAGTGTTTTTTTTTTTTGGTAAGTGAAAAAAACTCATTTTGGGTACACAACAAAATATTTAAAACTTTCTCAGTACCTAGATTTATTTGATTTAGCTACTTAATTTTGTCGTTGTTTGGTTATGGTGTAGATTGCTTTCTATTTTTGGGTAATTTGTTTTGGTGTAACATTACTATGAAGACCTGAAGCCGCATTAGAGATGAAAACGAAGCTAAGTGAGTGGAGAGAAAAAGATAACGATATTAATATGAATACAATTTCGTGACCGATAATGATCAGCAATTAACCTGAACCATTCCAGCCCAGCTTACTTTATCAAAAAATGGTTGTGGGCTTATTTATTTAGTCGATTTATCACCTGTACACAATTGTTCGTTTTCAAATGCCACTTGGACCGAATGTATAAATATTGAAATTCTCTCACTAGCTAGGCGGAGTCTAGTTTGATTTTAACGCGCCAAAGGAAGCACATTTTCGAAATAAGAGTAATACCCGATTCTTTGGCTTTTAAATATGGTCCCAAAAAAATCTTCGGAACTAAACTTATACATGGATTCAAAGTACTGGGTAACAAGTACTTGAGCTCAATGCTTACTGTCAATATATTGAGGTATTCAGAATAGATTAGTACTAGACGAAGTTGTACTCCATGTCGAAACTAAGCCGCTCAATAAAAAAAACTGAATAAATCGTTTTTTTCGATATTGTCTTTTAGAAAAATGAATTTTATTGAAAATTATTTTTTTACACTTCTATTAAAAATAAACTTAAAATTTCTTAATATGTCAGAGAGAATTTTATGAACAATTGTGGCCAGGAGCAGTATAGTTAAAATTAAGTCTGTGTGAAGTTTACAACTGGCATTAATTATAAATAGCTCGCATAAAGTAAAACATTTAACTGGACTTATAGCCAAATTTGTTATTAATGCATGTATTGCATACAAATTTTTAAAGAAATTTTCCTTGATGAAAGTTAATTCGCCGAATCGCTGATATGTACACACTTTTCTGCGCATTAAAACCACATTAAAGGAAGCGCCTAATCGTAATAACATTTCGGTGGTATATTTAGCGCTTAAAGTGTGCTCGTAAAGTTTTATTCGAGTTAATTGGAATTTATGTGTGTAATTGTGGACACTCTGTGTCTCTTTGTATATGCAGCAGAGCAGAACGCTCGGTGGTGCCGTTGAGAAAAATGATAAATTATAGGGACGAAAATTGACAAACTTGACAAGGGATGACGGAAAATCGTTCCAACAAATTTCAAAATGCAACACCTTCAAATGACCGCAAACTTTTCGACCATTTGGGGATTTTATTTTAAGAAATTAAATTATTTTTCAAAAATTTTGTGATGCTGAATTTTGTTTAGCTTTAGTGCAGCTCATTGCTAGACCAAACGCTTTCTTAAAGAGTTTATACAAAACATACTCGGGCATTTAGGTACTTACTTAAACCACATTTGTGCGCATTTATCTTGTCTTGAGTAGAATCTTTTGTGAAAAAAAAAAGAACTTTCCGCTGGTGGGAATTTCGAATTCCGTTAACATTTTGGCCACTGACGTTTCCACAGCATGAGTTACACGTTTCTATCTCATATTACCACATGCCTACGAATAAACAAATACTTAGTTACAGACCAACAAATAAAGTTGAGTATTTTTGGCATTGTTGTTGCAGGTTTTTTTGCGTGAGCCGATGCATAGCTGCAGCCGGTCACATTTACCAAAGCTGTGGCAATTGTTAAAAATTTTAATGGCTTTTGCTGGGTAAAAACATAAATTTACCGCCTGACAATTTGGCAAACGGGGTCACTCAAACAGTTCCAATTAAACAAAGAAACAAACTACAAAAAAAAAAAAGCTGCATCAACGCTTTAAGATTGAAAAATCAAACAAATAAAGAAATGAAACGAACAATAAGGAGGCAATTAAAGAAGACAAAAATGTGTGGTATTAAATCTTTAGGGAATTCTTATACGTTCGAGTATAAAATGTGCAAATAAATCATATTAATTGAGCATTGGTTTACATAAAAATGTACATATGTATGCCATGTATGTATTCAAATGCTACAAATATGTATTTTAGTGCATGGATTTTCATTTATACAAAAAAAAAAAATTTTTGTTTATTCCGGTTTTGGCCACCAATTCGAGATACTTTTTACTTTTACAAAAAAAAATAAAAAAATAAAATAATTTATCCAAGGCGAATTGATGTAAGGTGGTAGCGATTCTAAAATGCAACCCTTTGGTGGGCTATTGTCAAACTTTATCGCCTTTGTAATTAACTTTCGCGAAATAATTTGTACACTGTTAGAGTCACCGAAAAAATTTACAGTGAACTCATATCTTGAAATTTCCTGTAGTTAAAGGGAACAATTTATTATTTGCAACTAAACAATTGATGTTGACAACCAACCACCGATCAGCTGATTGATTAACACCAACTTTTATGAATTCGCCTTGAATTTATCTTAGATAAAGGAGTATCGACCCTGGAAATCAGCGATCGAAAATTACCCTCTCCACTTATTTTCATAGTATTTTTCACTGACACAAACACAAAAGTATCAAGCAAAACGAATTTCTTAACGTACAAAATAAATCTGTATGATCATTTTGTGTTTTCTACTGTAAGTTATTTTCCAACTACTAAAATTTGTATTAGAAAAAGACACACTGGCAAAAACTTTTATTTTAAAGTTTCTTCGTTTGCGGGTTATTGAAAAACATAAAACTATAAGTGGATATACATAAGTTAGGCAGAAGATAGGCGTGTACATTTATGTTATTATACACTGGATTTAAATAATTTTATCCTATACTACTGAACTTCGTATAACCTATCCTCACATTGTTGGATTTTATTTCGGAACCGATATGCTTCAGTAACAACATATGTACATATATTTCACATTAACCCACACTCACACACGTTCAGCATACTTATCTCACACCGTTTTAATTTTGTTCGGTTATTAAACGAAACTTGCTAACAATTCAAATGGCTACGAAAACACAATCGCAGTTTGATATTGTTACAAAAACACTCGCATATTAGTTGTTAATTGGAGTGTCTTAACGTGCCGCCACAAATAAGATGAGTTTAGGCATGCATTTGTGGATCGAGGAATAACTGGAAGAGTCTGACAAAAATCACCTGATAACAGAATAATGGCTCCACGAAGATCGTTTAACGTTCTGTCCAGTGTCTCCAGTGACCTCTTGTGGGCCATCGTACGTTCATCCCAAAACGATCAATTTGCATATTTGAAGTGTCTTCGACATGCGCTTTTTTTTTTTTGGCGATGTTGCAAACTGGTGCTTCGTTGATTTGTATGTTTAGTGGTAGAATGTGCAGTTCGTCCACCTTCTAATAATGTTGCAACTATTCCAGATGAGCTAGAGCTACTTAGCAATAAAATTGATACGTTTTTCCAGTCATCCATCATTCCATATTTTCTCACCTTTTAAACCTTCCTTGGACTACGACAAACATTTCAAAACAAAAATCAGCGAAATTGGCCCAGCCATTCTCGAGCTTTAGCGAGACAAACGAACAGCAAATTAATTTTTATATATGTATATAAATTTTGCATTTTTATGTATAAATTAGTATGAGAAATTTGAATTTTGAAATGGGTGTTATTATATTTTAGTACATTTTCGAGTTAGTTTAAGTCAAAAAATAAAATGAAGTCTCTTCGTGGTTACATATAAGTGCTTATATACATACATACATATGTTCGATTATGTGTAATGACTTAAGAAACAAACTAAATATTTTTTATAAGTAGATATTAAACATAAATTATGTGTAAATTATAAATATTCACATTTTTGCAAAAATAAAAATGACGCGACTGTAGATTTAATAACATTATTATAATTTTAATAATTAAGTTTAACTGTTTATTGTTTCCGTATTTAATTTGTACCGTCTCTTACTTATAATAAAGTTAAGTGCTGAAAAGGCTCTTTCTACAGACACCTGAGTCGCTGGTACGGCAAACGCAACTAGCGCTGTTTAACATAAATGTGGAGTTTTATATTTCAAGTTTTCAAAAAAATCTTATATGTTGCTATTTACAGGTAAACGACCATAGACCATATTGAAATTTTTAAAAGCTGTGTATATTTTACCAAGCTTTTCGGTGATCGTCTAATCGAAGTTCTAACAATGTTACTATTGCACTAAAACAAAAATATTACACCAGTAACATAATAGCAAATGTAAAATTTTTTTCTGTTACCAAATAACACTATTTTTTTTTCTCACTGCTATAAGTGTCCCAAACCAACAGTAACAGAAATTATATGAAAAATAATTTTTCTCACGTAGCAAAAGCACTCACCTACAAAAAATAAAACACTTGTTCTGTTTTGTGCGTTATTTTTGCGCTCAAGTAATAAGAGTTATTTTGGAACATATTCCATGTGGAGACGGTTATTTTCGAACTCTGCTGGTAATAATCGTGGAATAGTTGCAAGATTTCTAAATTTATGACTAGAAATTTCAGTTTCGGCAGACACTTTTAGTTAAAAGCTACCTAGTCGACGCTTGTACGGTAAAGAGTTTTTTTTTGTGGCTAACGAACCGACGACCATATGTCTGTTTAACACTCTTAAACATGCCCGTTATATAACAATTAATTCAACACCTTTTAAACTCGGCTCGTTTTCTTAATGACCACTTTAGTTGGCCAAAAGGGGCAACAAATTGTTTATTCTTATAAAAAAATGTATTATTATTGCATTGTTTTGATTTTTTTTCTTCACAAAATATTATTTACAATTTTATTTTCACATTATTTTGACAGCAAAACTTGCAGCTTATTTTTATTTCATTTATTTTCCTTGCATGACTTCGGTGATAATTGCATAATAATCGCTTTGTTTTTAGTTTCTTTCAAGCGGCAATTTTATTTTTGTTTTTTTTTGTTGCAGCTGTTTGCCGCTCAATATGGGTAAGTAAGCCAACCACCGGCGACTTCGTTGCATGCAACCAATTTCGCTGCAATTTTTCTTCTCTCTGTGTGTGCATTTTTACTTTATTAAATTTTTTTTTAAATTTTCTTCGTCTAGCCTGAAAAGAAAAAAAAAACACAAGCATATATCACATAGTACTATGTATGCCGTTAACTGGCCAGTTAATCGGTTAGTTGGCCAGTAAGTGCAGACATTTGTGGCTAACATTTGTATGTAACGAAGCGCGCCAACTGTGAGTACTTATGAAGCGATGGTAATAAATACAACAATAACAATCTGTTGATGCAAAAATAAATGCACAAATAATATTTAACTGTGTATAGTTGAAACAAATGAAATGGAGGCTGATAGCAAGACATGAAACTCAATGCAAAAGACAAAAAAAAAAAACAGACAAACAAACATAACTAATAATAACAAAAACAAAACAGCAGTGACAACAATTGTTCACATGCGTTTTAAGCTCGATGATTAAAACAACAAAGTTGTCAAATGCACCGCAAAGTGAAGTGCGGAGTTACTACACACAAAAATGCTAAAAATAAATTTGAGAAATATTTTTTTCTAACATAATAAGTAAGTATTATTTATTCTTCACTTTGAATGTCAAATTCTATATTCTCTGTGATAAACGCGTATACAGTTCTTAACAAATAAATAGAGCCACAACTCTTTGATACAGTTTGGAAACTACATGTATGAATATACGTAGGTACGCATTGCCAACATCAACAGCACCTCGCCGGCGTTCTTGTATTGTTTAATTAGTCACTGACAAGCAATGATAACTATTCTGTCATCAACGATTTTCCAGTTAGGACCATAATCAATTCTTAGTTTTCGGTTATTTTTTTCATTCACCGAAGTGAAGATCTTTTCGGCTCGTATAACTTTTAAAAGCGCTCAAGCATCGCCAAGCAGTACGTAGATTGAATATTTTGGAGCTTTTCTGCTGGCTGGCATCTCAAGCTACTTGTGCTGACAGATTTTGCACTGTCCTTCTATCAAAGAGGTACGCTTTGTCACACTGGTTTCGAGAGTACTTCCACAAAACACATCTTTTGTTAAATCACAGCGTTGTACTTACGCAATATTTGTCCTTTGTAAAGCCCATCATTTCTTCAGGGGCAACACGTAGAGAAAAATAATACTAAGAAACATATTTCAGATGCCGGCGAAGTCTAGCAGTCTGAATTTTCTTGCTGAGATTAAATATTTCAATCCTGATCACGAAACATGTGGACTGTGACGAGAAGCTGGGTCACCGAGGTTAGGGGTAGGGACACCTTAGTTGATAATTATTCCGGGTCTTTATACGATACAATAATAAAAACTTAAATCTCGGCGCAATGAATTGAAGTTAACTTTTGTGTAGCGGCTTGCTAGCTCCGAGACTGAACCTTCTGATGAACATAACGAATACTTCAGAGTCGCTCCACTATGTTTGTCTTATCAGATTAGCTCGATTATCAAGGGATAATTAGTTGCTATGAAATAGTTTGCAAATTATTAATAATGACCGCTGTAATAATCGATAACTTAGAAGCTATGTGTTTTTTTTTTTTTTAATATTATATACGAGTATTAAAATTAAAAAACAAATATTGAGAAGAGAATATTAATACCACACACACTGTACTTGCTATTTCGGTGGTCGATTTGTACTTCTACCAAAAAAAACGCCTCTCTCCTCTAACCCGAGTTGGTGGCCATTTAGCCACTTAGCTGCTACCAATACATTTTTGTTATGTGGCGTTTGTCTTTGCTAGTTTTTGTGGCTTCTTAGCACGTTTGCTTGACATTTAACTGCTGCGAGTAAATGTTTTTCGCCATTTTTCCTTTTTGTAGTTTGACTACTGTTTATCTGTTTTTGTAACCAAAATTTTCCCATCATTTGAATGCGTTAAGTTCTCACAAGAAACCTGTCAGTGTTGCCTTCAGCGTTGGCGGGAATGTTGATAGGAGGCAGAAGACAGCCAGGGAAGGTGAATATGTTTCTCTTATTTGGCAAAATGAAGCATCAACTGACTAAGTACAAACATACACCGTGGTAGAAACATTTGGCGACACACTTCCACAGCTGTGTGTGCAAAATGCTTTGCTCGGAGTTCACTGAGTTTGTACTGCAATGCGGCTTACCGCCTCACCGTTTCCCTTACGTGCTGCTTTTTTCATTGTTGAATGCAACGTCTAATTAATTCATTTAAATCGCTTGTGAGTGGGCGAAACATGCATACATACACACATACATACGTTTGTATATGTGGAAATATTTAGTCACAGATTTATTGGTTGCCTTAACAAATTGGCAAAATTCTTAAAATTTACAATTACGGTAATTTGCATGACCATCTTTGGCCTTTTGTTTGCAAAATTGATGTTACCACTGAGATTCATGGTAGTTGTTTGGTATTGTATGCTTAGAAATTGGAAGTGTCAGCATAAAAAAATAGTGTATGCCATTAAAAATATTTAATGAAAAAAAAAATGAATGTTTTTACTGAGTGTTGCCAGTTTTGTGTACGTGCCTCAGATAAAGCTGCAGCTGAAGTGCATTGTAGCAATGCATTTGTATGCAGCCGCTCATCAGGCTTATTTAGTTGGTAATTAATTGGCTTTGTACGCAGTTGACGAATAGAAAAAAGAAACTCCGAATATGCTTAATTTTAATGACACTCGATGTTTTAAATGAATGCATTTACAAATGGCTACTACAACATTTACTTTATATATGTATGTGTAGGTATGATTGCAGAGGGAACTTGAATTTATGATTTCCTTGGCTTCTTTACGTATAAAGAAGCATCTTCATAAAAATGGCAATTTCATTTGTCAATTTTGTAATTCAGTTCAAAAACTTGATGCAGCCATAAAATGCAAAGCTGCCACAACAAATTAAAGCTCTTAAAGTATCACATTATAAGAAGATAGTGTTAAAAAATTCAGTAATTTGACTTGTGAGCGAATACGTAAAGCTAGCTGATTATGGTGTTGGATAATGCGGGCTCAGATCAAATACATAATATTTAAACTTTTTTCCGCAATTCTTTCCTTCTACAGAAATTATTTTTTTGGTTTGTTTTTCGTTTGTCTTTTTTTTTTTTTTTGGAAAGCAACAGTATCAATAACAGAAGCCTTTTAAGAAGGTGGAAGTGATGAAGAGCATTATTATTATAGTTAAATCGAACAAATCTTTTTTTTTGAATTTGTAACCATTTTACATTACACCTATCCCACATTTTTAAAACAATTCTTTCATATTTAAATAATTTTATAAACAACTTTGATTTTTTTCAAGGATGCTATTGTGTTATTATCCTTTTATAATGATAAAGCCTTACACTCTTTTATAAGATTTTTCTTATAAAATATTTTTTTCTATTCTTTCATAAAGATATTTTCTTATTGCAAATTAAAAGTATATTTTCAAAAGGAAACAAGTTTTATTTTTTAAATCTTAATAAATTTATAATTTTAACTGTTTGATCTACAATAACCAAACATTTGATATTCCAAAATTTGCGTTCTGTTTAAAAACTTCTATCAAAGCAAAATACCATAATATAATGACATTTAGAAAAACTTTAGACTAACAATATTTTTTGTCTACACTATTAATAAATAAAAAATTAAAAAATTTAGTTTTTCTCAAAATTTATTTCTTATCCTTAAGCTTTTAAATGGTTTTACATACCTCCCAAAATTTTCTGCGAACAAATCTACTTCCATTTACACACAAATACAAGATTTTAAAACTTCTATCTGTTATAAATAAACACCAATAAAACACAAATTGAATTTATTCCTTCCAAAATTGCATTCATTCACCACCAGTTGAATAATTTGGTGAGTTACTACGGCATTCGAGTATTCTGCTTGTTTGCCCTTCGCGGAAAATTTAACAATCATTAATTAACACGAAGAAAAACAATCAGAAACACACACAAAAACTGTTAATAAAAAACTTGCATGTAAGTTTATTAATTTATGTAAAAACAAACGTACTCACACAAGTAAATGTGTTTATATGTATATAAAATATATGTATGTGTGTTATATGTAAATATAATTGTGTTCCAGATTTTGCCTTTCAAAATTTGACCTCTTTGACCAATGCCAAAAGAAGTAAAGGTACAAGTGCGGACCCACGTAATACAATTTACCATTTTTGGTGGGATAAAAATCGTGCACTGTTGATCACGCATGGATTTCAACAATCAATAACTGCAATTCATAGTTGCCTACGCATAGATAAATGTTCGAAACATTAATTCTTTCGTTCACGCATTTGTTAAAGTTACAGTGACTATGCACATTCATACACGCATGTATGTATGTAAGTACAGATACAAATAACTTGTGTTTACAATTTATGACACATTGGGACAATTTGTTTTTCTGTAAATTTATTTAATTTAAATAAAATACAGTTCTTTCTCTAACAAGAACCAAAACGACCCATTTGTTCAAGAAATTATATATTGTATTACAAAAAAGTAACATACATGTAATATAAATAGTTCAAGAATTTGAGTTCAGAACCCAGTAGTGACCCTCATCTCTCAGATTCCAGGCTGAATGTTCGTTCAATTTTCTGCTGTCGACAAACTCCACCAAATTTATATCACACATGACGCTAGATAAATCAAGTCCAAGTATCGATATATCAACTAAGAGAGAAAAAAAAAATGTTGTAAGCTCAAAGAGCAAAGTGTATAAGCCAGATCAAATTTTTACAGCAACAATAAAGTGAAGTGATGTTGAGTACAAAAAAATTTTATTTTTTTAATAAATATTTTGCTTTGCGTTTGCAACTTTGCTCCAAATAGACGAACTCGCTGCACCGGCCGATTATGTTTCAGCAGAGCAGAGCAAAAAGCAACAATTACCATACACTTGTCGTCTGAGATAGCAGCAATTATTATTGCAAAAGTGCCATACGCATGCGCACACTTGCATATGTACTATACATACATACAAACATATACGCACGTTGAATTGGAATTGATATTGCCAAGTTGGAGAGCGCGGTTCAGCCCGACAACGCGATGATTTGTGCATGTTGCAGGCATATATTTGATGTATTCGTAGCCGCAACATTTCGATCACTTTATATTTTGCTAACAGTGTTACCGTTTGGAGATAAATTACGTTCAGTACAAAATTTAAAACTAATATTTTGTTTTGTTTTTTTTTTTTAATTACACTTTGAATTTTATGTTTTTATCTCTGAATATTTAATAATAATAACACATATGTAAATTGATATTTTGCCGATTTGTTGCAGAAAATAAAGTTATTACTTGGCAATCTTATGAAAAGATATATTTGTAGTTGTGAACTCAAGGTACTCTACTAATTTAAAGCTGCATAATGAGATGTAAGGCAATGCTTGACGACTTGTAAAATGAACTGTCATAATTTCAAAGACTTCTCAATACTATTGATAATGGATTTCATGAAGCATCAAAAATTGCATACCATTGCACCTACATATAAGTTGGAAACTAATTAATAATATTTTTAAAATGAAGGCGAATGATTTCTTGGCTTGTTTACTACTTCGGTTTCAGGTGAATTCAGGTCGTCTCGAAACTTACACGTCGGTTCAATTACTATTTTTTATTTAGTGTTTTTTTTTTTAATTCGATGAAATATTGTTTTATTAAGGAATAGATGATGCATTTTTAGCGCTTTTTTGAAAATTTATGGTTGGCAGCATTCTTTTAGTTTTCAGTTACTTTAAATTGTGCGATAAAAGAAAACATTTGTATCTAGAGGATAGCAATGGCAACACTGATTTCCATCACTTGGCTCCAACATTGCATACTTCCATTATAATCGGCATTTTTTCAGTTGTGGCAGCTTTTTTGGTTTTATTTTGCCGCATGCGTCAAGAGGGCGTTTAACGGACCGCAAGTCGAGGTGGTAATTTAATGCCTACCTCTACGATTTTTATTACTTTTCGATCAAAATGAATTTGATTGCCACACGTTGTTGCCACATTGGCACATGTAAAACGCTGGAAACCCCGTAGCACATATTAAGAAAATTTTATAAAATGCTTGCGATTTTTCAGAAGAAGTGATAGTACGAGTATTAACAATTTGTGTGCTTTTTTTTTTTTGTAATGTAACTGTTTGTCCAGTATAAAGATTATTGCAAGTGGACTCTAGGCTCTTGTTTGAAGAAGATTTCCGACCTAGTACTATCGCAAAACTGGCTAGTGTTAAGATTTTTCAACTAACTTCTTTTTAAATGTGTACATGCATTGTATAAGTAACTATAAGGTATATAAATATATATGTATATAATATAATGCATATGACACTTTGTTTTGCATGTTGCTATTAGGCACTTAACAGGCGCCAACTTCAGAGACAACTAAGCTAATAGACAGGTTATTTGTAATTTTACTACTATTTACATAGTAATTATGATTGTATACAGCCTACAATATCCAGAAGGAAAGGAATTTAACTTCACTATGTTGGATATCAACACTTTCGGCATAAGAGTGTTAAGTCAAAATATAATATCTTTTGGAAATAGGCAAACTGAATGGTGTAAGTACTTATAAGCCATTTACATATATGATCCGCAATGCACATAAAGTATGTATTATCTTTTCAGAAACTATTGTCAAAATTAGTCCTGAGTTGTCATAAAATAGTCAGAAATCAATTTCCTAAAGTTTCGGGGCTTACTCTCCAATTAGCCGCAAATTTTTCTTCTCGTCCCGAGTTGAATCCAAAATATCGCGAATAAACCGTTTGCATGCTCAAGTTTTATGAGAAGGTGCTTTTGTTATATTTTCCTCTATTTTTTAAAACTCATTTTCATTTAAGTACTCAGTTCTTCTAAGAAAACTATTCTATTTCTCTTCACTTACTGCTTTTTTATTTATTTAAAGAGTCAGAGAAGAAACATGTTTGATGATAAAACTTACTTTCAAACAAAATGCCTTCCGATGCAGATCTCTAATCTGTATATACAACAACTAAATCATGTAAGCCCACATAAACTTCTTGCATATTTTTTAGGGTAGCATTGTTATGAATTATGAGAAGTTAAGACTTCGAAGGGTTCTTGCTAAGCGTCCAAAAATGGCTTCAGACTTGTCAATAGACTTAAAACGGCTTTGATAGAAGCCCACTTTTCTGGTTATATTGAACCTTTGAGAGTACCCAATAATAATGTATACTTAAAACACTGGATGAGGATGCTATTGAAGTCAGTTAGAAAATATCTGTGGTTTTATTATCATTAACGAAACCGAATCAACTCTAAAAATAGAGTAAGACAAGTGATAATAGAGTAATTCAGGCAGATAGAAAGACTTAAATAAAAGACGTAGTGTAATCTTCTATAGTTTGTGCGAAACTTAAGCAAATTCAATCAGAAAAATCTCTGACTTTTTAAGTATTTTTCGGTAGGAATTTGAAGTACTTCCAACTCTCGTGTGAGCCTTGCAAGAGATATGTTTCCGGGTCGCGGAACAACAAGGAATATAAAGGAACGACAAACAACGGCATGACACTTTTGTTTCTTTAAGCTGTTTAAGAACAGAATAAGATATGGTTTTATTATTAAGGGAGAAAATCTCTTGGTATGCATTAGTTACTGTTCTGAAACTACCCGAAGCTAGCAAACCTAATTTTATGGCATTGTTACTTCAGCAAGAATGACTGATAACGACCAATGCATTGTAGACTGTGTTTGGAAACAAACTTTGACTTTTATACAAAAAGTTGAAAAGTACATATGTCAGTTTAACCGCAGAAATGCACGTATGTCAGTAGGTACTATCTTTCGCACACTTGATAAAGTCAATTGGTCTTTATAAAATATTATGATCAGCCAAGCTAATCGAACTAAATGAATTTAATAATAACAAATAATAAATTTTGAGTTAATATAATTTTGGAAACAACTGTTATATGCTCCTTATAAAGAAAACAACTACATACACATGTGAAACAAAGTCGGCAAAGTTCATTTATTCATTGAAAGGAATCACAAATACAAAACCCACAACTTGGTTCTAACGTATAAGCCAAAAATGAATTGTGTGTACATAGAGCAGAAGTCAATGCAGTGACATATGAATACGGCACCAAGACCTATTACTACTTCGCGCTAATCAACAAGCCAACAACCGCCATAGCAATATAATTTTTCTGCTATGAATTTTAAATGAAAAATATGCAATTTTGCACGCGTGCGTTCGTAGGCATTTTGGTGTTTTTTTTTTTGGTTTTACTCGTATAAATTTACAACGCTTCATACATAAACACGAAAGCCCACTCACATTTGTGTTGCAGAAGAATTTATAGTTGCACTCGTTGTTCTGAGTGGCATGTGTGGCATATAAAAATATATATCCACAAGTAGTATTTCTGCAGCAAAAAAAAAAAAACAAAACTAAAAATGATATTGCTTATAAGAAACCTATTGCTACGCTACAAAAGGGTGGCTGCATAGAGCAGAACTTTATTGTTTGCACTTTTGTAAGCAATAAATAAGTTAAATACTACTTTGCTTCTTTCAGATTAAAAAAAATGTTTTTTTGTTAAAGTTATTGGACAATGCTCTTGCTAGTGCTGACCCTATGAGTGACACCATTACTACTCGGCATGCCGTGGCGATATACACATTTATGTATTCTTGAAACTTCACACCAGAATTTTGTCAAAAATATTCGCAATTTAATTTAATAACCGCTGTGATCGAGTTGGTAGCGGTGCGTGCTATAACTCCAAGCGCCAAGTGTAAGTGTAAGCGCCAAATTTATATTATATTAATTTAAAAACTTTGAAATACTGAACCACCCTCGTACTATGTACAAATGTGACTCATCGCATTGATATTACTTTGGCAATAGGCAGTCGTGCGTAGGCGGAAATAGAGATAATAACTCTGAGGAATATAAGTGTATCTGTGTGTGCATATATAAATAAGTATATGGGCCAATATGCAATTAGATTATTCTGAAAATAGCAAAGCCCAAAAGAATGTACATAATTTAATTGGCATTGCAGGTAATTATGTTAAAATTGAAGTGCACTCCCTACATTTGTGCCGCTATGGTCTTCCATTTTATTATGCATCATCATCTATCAAAGTGATATTAGAAGAATAAAAAAAAACACAAATACTTTAAAATTAGAAAAAAAGTTGATTCTCATTATAAATACTAATACCAGAGATGTAAATAAATACAATTTCAGTTGCTTAAATTAGGATAAATATCAAAAAAAAAAAATATGTAAGTAATCGCTCAAATTATCAACCGATTTATATGCGTGTACTTATTATAATAAATCAGTCAGAAAATTAATTATTCGGGTTACTAAAAGATTTTGATCGCACAAGTTATTATGTATAGAAATAAATAAATTCAATCGCTCTTCAGAAAAAAAATTTCACTATCACTAAACTTTTAGTTTAGTTAAAAACAAATTGCACTATCACTTAACTTTTAATGAAAATTGATCTTTAACCAAATACATGTGAATTTATATTTTCTGTCCGATATCAGTTATCAACTAATTTTTTGAAAAAATGATTTTTGGTGTATAGGCGTTGTAATTAAACGATGCTGTTGGGTCATTGATTGCGCACCGCAGCATTCGTCGATAATATGTTATTATTCATTTGCCACCTATTTACTAACTATATGCTTTAAATATATTCAAGGCCAAGTATCTAAAGTCATTCACCCCAATGCAAATATTATTTGTATTAACATTTTTTCCCTGCGTTTTATCTCTCACTGGCGAGCAAAAACGGTTGAATGTTTGTTTTTTAAAGATATTAGCAATATTTCCTTCATAACAAATTTTTTTCAATAGGGTTTTATAAAAATATAGTTAATTTTTAAAACATTTCGTATAAATTAAAGTTCTAAACATTATACAAAATTTATGACAATTTACCAAATTTTTGTCCAAATTTTAAAGATTTTATTAAGATCGTTCAGAAAATATTTGGGTAAGCAGTTTTATAGCCGAACACATTCGAGTATAACAAAATGCACATTTTAAGTGGCTCACACTTCGCGTTAATTTTTGATAATTTTTTGAAGTATTGGAGTTTTTTTTATAACGCAAATATTAATACGACATTTTTAAAGAATTAACTTTTTTTATATGCCACGGAAAATTATGCCAATATCTCAAAAAGGCAAAGATTCATGAAAAACATTGCTTATATCTCAAAAGGACACTTCCATGGTGGATGTATTGCAACTGAAGTAATTTTGTACTTGAATGACGGTGATAGTAGCATTGATGTTTTGCACAGCTTTCCTATTATAAAACAAAATGTTATTAAAATAATGGAAAGACCCTTTTCTTTTGCTGGAATTGTCAATATATAAGTACATATGTATATGTCTCTAATAAAAAATGTGGCTTATTTTGAATAAATTCCCTCATGCATATGATTGTACATGGTCTTACTCTTACTCCTCGAGAAACAGTGTTATATTATTGAAAAATGTAAATTATCACAAAAGATTTTCACTATCACTGAATATTTAGTGAATATGCATTTTTTATTAAATATTTAGTGATAGTTAAACTTTTTCAGTGTCCTATGCCCAACCCTGGTATACATATTAGTGCGTCCTTCAAACTATTTTTTATTTTCTTTACATTCTTTTATAGTAATATTTAGGATTTGCACCGAACATATAAAATTCAATTTACAAAAGTTTCTATTTTACTTTTCATCAATTGTAACAATAATATAATATAATAATTTGGCGCTAACACTATATAGCTCAGTGTTTGGCCGAGCTTCTCCTACCATTTGCAGAATGCGTCTTTATATTCTACCACAAATGGAGGGACCTACAGTTTTGTGCCGACTCCGAATGGCAGATGTATTAAATGAGAAGCTTTTTCATGGCAGAAATACCCTTTGGAGGTTTGCCATTGCCTTCCTAGAGGTGACCGCTATTAGAAAAAAAAAACTTTTCTATGATTTAGATTTTGCTTGCCCTGGCCGAGATTCGAACCTCAAACCCAGTGGCATATCGAGTAATAGCACGCAGCGCTACCCATTTTTATTAATTTTTTTATGATAGAGAATCAATTGGTGGAATTTTCGCCACACCCGCTAAATAAATCCATGCACGAGTGCATCATTTTCTTTTGAGTTCTTCAATATATTTCAAAAGTTAATCTGCCTTTCTCAATATTTCTTACACCACTATTGACCAATATTTCTCAAAAAGAGTAAGCTCTGGACTAAAATGACGGAAAATAAACAAAATCAACTACATAAAAAACTTTTAATTTGAAGTAAAACTTCTAACTGTTCGCCCACTTGGTGTAATTCCGGGCAAATAAAATGAAAAAAGGACATAATTATATTTATAGTCTGGTTATGTTATGTTATGTTGTGTTTTTTTAGATATGTTATGGCATGTGATGTGATGTTATTTTATAAGGTGATATGGTGTGTGATGTGTTGTACATAATACTATATAGTAAAACTTGCTGATATGAGATGATGAAATATAATGATTTGATCTGATGTTGGTACATCTAAATGTGATAGTATAATGTGATGTGACTATGAGATCTGATCTAGTGACATGATGTGACAATACAATGTGATGGATGATATTATGTGACAATGGGATGTAGCTATATGACTATGGATATGCCGTGATGTGAGTTGATAAGCTAAGATGATTTGATTGAATCAACGGTCGCAACGTTTACGACTCGTTTTACGTGCTGTCAGCTTTGTATATCAGATTGTAAACAAATCATTTACTTGAAACCAAAAGCCATGGTTCTAGTATTGGAAATTGTAATTTGCAGTATTGGTTATATTTGATCTTCTAACTCCTTTTTATACCCGAGCGTACTTGTACACACGGTTGCTTGTAACAGCCAAAAATAATCGAGATAGATATAGACTTATGTACACATAAATGAGCAGAATGAAATAATCAATTTAGGAAATTAGAAAGAGGAATCAATTAGCCTTGACTATCTGTCCGTTCGTTCGTCCGTCCGTCGGTCCGTGGACACGATAACTTCAGTGAAATTTGAGATTTTTTTTTTTATTATTGATAAAAGTAATATATATAATTACAATCACAATTTAAATTAAGCATTAGCAACGTGGCCATCCGCTTTGGGTAAATAGTGTAGATTTACGTTTCAAAGTACAAGTTGTTGTGGCAAATATATCTTATGTGGGATTGAGATTTCTTAATAAAACTTGTAACATAGATTGCTCTTTGGTCAGGGTAGGTTGGTATTAAAATTGGTTGAGACCTGTCAATAACCACGCCTACCTTCCATATAACGGAAGTATTGAAAAATGCAAAAAGTTCGTTTTTTCGGTATCTATTGGAACAAATTAGGTAAAATTTATTATTTTAAAAATTTAAAAAAAAAAAACTGGATTTAAAATTTTGAAATATGGTATGGGCGTTGCCATGCCCATTTATGATAATATGTGTGTATCTCAATAATATTGTTAGATATCGTCACTAAATTTGATATTTTATGGCAAACAATAGTTTTTGTAAGAATAAAAAATATTGTATACAAGTTTTTGCAAAATGGTATGTTAAATGAAAATATATCAAAATTATGTTGTTAGCTCTATATAAAATTTGACTAAAATGAGTTAGCAACTTTTACCGCGGTGGCGACATTTCAAAACAATGTATGTCAACACTAAGATTAATTGATGTGAAGCACTGATAACCTCATTTTTAGTTTAGTGTGTACAATGAACTACTATTACCTAAAGCGTATTGCCCTAGGTCTAATAAATTTGAAATGAAATGTAAGTTACCTTGCCAAACAATGTCACTTTCAGTTTTACGATAAAAAAATTATTGAGTAATCGAAAGTTACCATTGAATAACAACAATCGAGCGATAGTGACAATAAAAAGTCAAACAAAGGAGAAATACAGACAATAAACAAAAAAAAAACTCTTAAACAAGTGGACCAACGCCTACCCAAGTTCTGTGACTTGAGCGGGGGAGTGTATCTGCATACATACATATGTATGTACGTATGTATACATTTATGGTTTTGCACAGACATTCATGCATATATGTACATATGTATGTACATATATAAATCGTACGTGTATCTATTAATGTACATACCTAAATATTTCTTGCGCTGCGCTATGAAAACTCTAATGTTTTTTTCGGCTGTTGCGGCGCATTTTTGTAAATGGTTAACCAAATTTTCGTGGCTTTTCGGTAAGTGAAACACAAAAACCTATTCTATCCCGTCTTGAAACAACAAAATAAAACATGAAATACTCGTAGCAACAACAATATCAATAATACGATACATTTGTATGGATGCAGGTTTAATTAATTGCAATGACAGTACGGATCTCATATAAACACTCAAAGCGTATAGAAATAACAAAAATAAGAATAAAAACTTCTCGTCTCCACTAAACCTGCCACAAACTCGGCTCTAACTAAGCTGGGCTCTTTCCAATTGGCTGCCACCTGGCCGCACCTTTGCACCTCTGCAGTTGACGCGGTTCATTTTAACTCCAAAATGAGCGTGTCTGATTTTACATATCCACATAATCATATACATACATACATATGTACATATGTATGAGCATGCTTAGATGTATGTACGCCGGTTTATTCAAAGGTTGCCCTGCCGCTACTTCTGTGGCTGCTACCACCGTCGCGCCGCCGCCACCGCTGCCACCAGCATGATTGTTGCTGCCGCTTGCAGCAATAAATTCCACTGTTGTTGTTTGGCAGTCCACCGCTTGATCGCGAAAAGCTGTCTGTAGCCGGCTTCTTCTTCTTCTTCTACGATGTTTCTGCATCTTTAGCGTTAGCTTCATTCATTCGCATTCGTTTACTTGTGCGAGTACTTTTGCCTTAACTAGCTTTTGTTGTTGCAATTGCTGTTACACACTCCCCTCACCCCCTTCTCAATGTAGCTACAACTTTTTAGCGTGGATGCTGCGCTGCTTACTGCCAGCTACCATCGACTTCTGCATCTCAGCATCTCCATCTCCGAGCGATGGTTGAGTTTTTGGGCCTAGCAGTGTATATAAATGGTTTTGGTCATTGGAGCCAGACATCAGTTCAACGGTTTCTTGCGAACGATTCGAAACGTTTCAACACTCAATTTCCACTGAACGCTAAATATCGTGAGTGTGTGTGACACTATTAGTAAAAAAGAACATCTCGTTGCCGGTTGATCGTTTTGTTTGTCGCGTTTGTTGATTCGCTTACCTTGTTTATTGGGTTCGGAACGCGTTTTTTTTTCAAATTTAATTTCTTTTCGAGTGAAAATGAAGGTATACAAATAATTATGAATCTTAATTATGGACTTTAAATTTAGTGTGTCTGCGTAATTAACTTCGATCATATTGAAAATAAAAATGATTTAGAAATTTTAACAGAAAACATGGAATATAAAACATAAGAAACTCCTAAGACATTGATCCGAAAACAGAAATCTTGCTTTTGCTGTGCAATTTGTGATATTTCAAAAAGTGCTATTTGAAAATAGTAAATGACTCTGGGATCAAATGAGAAGATAATGTAGATATTTGTAATATTTTCTAAAGGAAGCATCTGTTTTTTATAAGCAGCTTCGAAAGGATTCAAGGATTTCGCACAAATGAGAGCGAATTCGCTTGTTTAGTCATTATTTTTTAAGAATCGATAAATGGAGAGTAGAATTATTGAACTTTATTAAATATACCCAGTTTAAGTTTGCAACTCGGTTACTTATTTAGTTTTGGCTATTGAAAATCGAAAAGAATTTACTGGAATTTTGGAGTTTTTGTTTCCTGATTTTTAGTGCGCTTAATTGGAGTGCTATTAAAGAAGAGTTTTTTTCAATTACGCTTGCAAAAACTTTAGAGAAGAGTGTTCAAAATATCAGGAAGGGACTGCCTTTATTTGAGTAGCAACACATACCATATAAATTCACAAAAGGTATGTTCAGTAATTTTGTTTCCGAAATTTATAATGATTTTCTTTCTGAGGTCATTCCATTAAAAAAAGACCTCAAGCTCAGAAAAATTTGTTGATAAAATAAATATTTGGAAATACTACCGAAATTTAAAAAAAATAATTTTTTAAAATTCTCTTATTCAAAGGAAGATCGCCAACAAAAAAAAATTAAATGAGTTGTAAAATTAGAAGTACGAAAATTTTATGGAAACTTTGAATAGAAGTAAGAAATTTTTATACAATTTTAAAACAGAAAAACTGTTTGAAACAATAAAACGAACAGATTATTTAAAATACTTGTTTTGATACAAAGTTTACATTTTCATTATGTTTGTAATAAAAAGAAATTGTGTTCATTAAAAAAAATTAATTTCGAACAATGTGTTAACACAAGTATATAAACAAGTATTTGTAGTTTTTGTGCTCAGAGGCTGGAAAGCAAATTATTTGTATTTCTTCGATTAAAACGTTATAATAAAATCTTCATCTTTTAGAAAATGAATAATTTTGCACGATATAAAAAAATCGCAAAAATTAATTGATAATATGAATAAAAATATAGTCCTAATAATAATAAACTCATTAATTATTTTTTCAAAAAGCTTTTTGTAAAAATACATACGTTAGATTAGGCGTTGTATGGTGAACTATTTCTTTTTTGCCTAAGAACAATATTAAAAATATATGGTTCCGTTTCACAGATTATATTCAGGATAAAGATTTTGGATTACAAATGAATTATATATTTATAATATATATAAATATATTTGTATTTATATTTGCTTTTTAAAGAAAAATTAATTTTTTTTTTAAATATTTGTTTTATACTTGCAAAGCAATATTTTGTGTGTTTAAGTAAAGAACTCGTTGTAAGTTATATAAAAACGTTTTTTCATTTCCAAATACAGTTGTGTAAAATTTAATTTTACTCATAGTGGTTCACATTGACAATTTCTAAATTAATTTAATTAAATTACTATTAATAATCGATAAAACCTGTATAAACTGATGTTTGAAACCTCAATAGTCTTAAATTTTTTAACATCAAAATTTCAAAATTTTTTCCAGAAGAATTTTTAAGTATTCAGTTTTGTACCCAATTCAATTTTAGTATAATAATGTGGAATGTTGAAGTGGTTAAAAAGTACATTTCATTTTTTGATCTTTTTTCGTCGAGGGTGTTGTGTTTTTCCGTATAAAAATAAAATCGGATCAAATATTTTATGTAAGCAAAACAATGTCCATTTTTGCCTTTTGTTTTACTTAAATATTTTCGAAAATTGTAAAAATTAATTTTGTTTAAAATTTCAAACTTTAATTTATATATAATTTTGGCTGAACATTAAATAAAAAATTAAAATTAATTAAAGGAAAATAAATTTCCAAAGTTTATGCAAATGATCAATTAACTAACCTTTTGTAACATTAAAACTATGTCAAATTTTGATGCGTATTTCAAATTTTGATAAAGTATTTCCAAAATATATATTTTTTTCTCTTGTTTACTTAACGTGATCTCGACCTTATGTGTGTATGTTTATTTAACTAAATTTTTTGCAAAGAAATGTAAAAAATCATTAAAACTAAAGATATACATAGATATTCAAATATTTTTTTTATTTATTTGCTCGTGTTTATTAGCGTTAGAAAATCTAAAAATATTTCCTAAAGTATATAATAAATTCTCATTTTTAATTGATTCTAAATTTAATTAATAATTTGAAATGAGAGCCTCGGGACGTTTAAAATTAAAAAAAAAATATTTTGTAAATTGTGCTTTAATTTTTACTGTCGGTGTTTTTCCATATCTGATTGAAGGTATCCAATCCAATTTAAGTGATACAAAATTAAATAAAGAAATGTTTATAATTATGTTTCATTTTTTTTTTTTTTTCTATTTATGTACAGATGTATATACCTATGTAAACCTGCATATATAGATTACGATCCTTGCTTCATTATTTTCATTTTTATAAATTCTAAGTTCATATCTTAAACCTAGTCGAGTAATTGAACTTTTACGTTTTGTACAAAATTAATAAAAATGCCTTATGTTTTTATACACAGTCTGTATATACACTTTCTTTACAAATTATACCACAAACACATATTGACACAAATTTATTTATCCTCCAATTATTTAAAATTAGTTTTTAATTAAAACATCGTAAATTCTCTTACAAACACTATTAAAACAATTTTTTAAATTTTATTTAAAACGTAAAAGATATTAATGAAAAATTTATCTAAATATCGTTCATTCAATTTTAGTACAACAAAGTACAAATTTCTAGTGTCTACGAATTACCACTGATTTTTGACAATTTTTTACTGATTTTCTTTCGCAATTTCTTCCATTTTAAAAATAATCGCTGTTTTGCGTTGTATGGAGGAAACTGTCAGTAAAAATTGTTACAAATCAGTGGTAACTTGTAGACACTTGTAACTTGCAGTTTCTCACACTAAAATTCAATGAGCCAAAAAACTGCAAAATCAAAAAAAATTCTAAAAGTGTTCCAAATTTTGACGAATTAAAAAAAAAAGTTTAAGAAATGGGAGTTTATGATTTTTCTAAGAGAATGAACCATATTTTACTTGAAAAATAAATTTAATTAATTAGAAGAAAATTTAAGTGCCAAATTTTGTCAACATGTGGTTGTGCTATAATTTGTGAACAGAGTATATATGTATGTATGTATGTTGTTTAACTTAACAAATATGTAAATACGTTACTTTACTTATTCAAACACCATAATAATAAACATTTAGAGTGAGCATGTAACGTATTTCTCGATGTTTGATGGTCTTCTTTTACTAACTAGTTTAAGTAAATTTTGAAAATTTTTTAATTGCATTCTTTGAATTCAAAAGTTCAATAATTAATTTGAACAAACGTGAGGCAATTGAATTTTTTTCGTAATGTGTAAAGGTTATGTTCAGATTGTTGTGGTTGCAATTTAACAGATTTTTAAAAATGGCATTCTGAAAATGAATTAATTTAGCGA
This sequence comes from Philophylla caesio, assembly GCA_963971545.1. Taxonomy (NCBI): domain Eukaryota; kingdom Metazoa; phylum Arthropoda; class Insecta; order Diptera; family Tephritidae; genus Philophylla; species Philophylla caesio. The sequence goes on along the minus strand of OZ020608.1, from coordinate 95,117,808 downwards.
TTTTCTTCAAAAATAGAGTATTTTGAAAAAAAAATTGTTGTCCAAGAGAAATATTAGTATTTTTGTGGTATCACGATTAGCTAAACGACCGAGGTAAACCTCCATACATCGGGTCATCGTAACTTGAAAAAAATTGTGTCACCATAACAAATTTAAAAAATTAATAGTTTTTCTCAATACACTATTAGGGAGTTCACAAGCCGTGTTATCGGTCGTATTTCGTCGTATCGTGTATTGGTATACAACTGTTGTAAACTTGTTGTTATTGTTTCACATGTTAAATTTTCGTATTTCAATACAACTCTGAAAGGTATGTTTAGTGTGTTATTTGGGTGTGTTCAGCTCTTTTTGTTTAACATCATTTGAGGTTTATTTCTGATTGAAAAATGTTACTTTATAATGGTGACGTATGTACGTATACATATTTTAAAGAAATCGATCGCTCAAGTTTATTAGAGTTGATATTTTGCTGACTTATTGCTTGAATGCCAGATACAATAGTAAACGAAATAACAGTGTGATCACAAGCTCCTCTGGTTTATTAATAGTTCACTAAAGAAATACGACCAATAACACGGCTTGTGAACTCCCTAGATATAAAATTTATTATAATATCGTGATTAATAATGACATAATTTTTTATTACATACATATGTTTATTTTACTTGTCTTTACTTCCATTTCGCATTTCGTTCGCAGTACTTCATTGCTATCGCCCTTCTTATTGCTGCCGCACAAGCCGTCCCGGTGGAATATGGTCATTATCCTGGTCATTTGCTAGCTCATGCGCCAGTATTGTCACACGCTGTGCATGCTGTGCATGCTGAGCCTGTGGTATGTGTGATTACTATATGTTCAATAGAATAAGTCTGAAATCATTAAATATGAAAATATCGCATTAAAGATGACTTTCTCAAGTTAAATTACAGGCTTATTTCGTTTTCTATCGTAATATAGTGAAGTGCTCATAAAAATTAATTTCAATTTTATATCAACTTACTGATAACAACATTAACCCATTTTATTACTACAATTTTAGGCCTACCCAAAATACTCATTCAACTACGGCATTAAGGATCCACATACCGGCGACATCAAATCGCAGGCCGAAGAACGTGATGGCGACGTTGTAAAGGGTCAATATTCGCTCGTCGAACCCGATGGTTCAGTCCGCACTGTTGACTATACCGCCGATGATCACAATGGATTCAACGCTGTCGTACACAAGACTGCACCCAAAGTGATCGCACATGCACCAGTGTTGGGACACGCTCCTTTATTGGCACATGCACCTGCACTTCTGCATCATTATTAAAATGGGCAAACGATTGGCAGCGAAGCGTTTGGAATGAAAGGAGTTGGAACTTTGGAAAATAAGATCGTTTTGAATTGAAAAAAAAAAACGATTTTAAAAAGAATAGAGCCACCACTCAACATTTCATTGCATGCGCATACAGCCACTTACAACTCTTGCACAACAACCACTCACATACTCATTGACTCACTCAATCATTATGCTCGAAATATGTGTATACTCACGAACATTTGCAATGCTCCCATAATATGTTAAGCGATTTAAGTGCAACTAGTTTATCAATATTAAGAATTAAACAAATGTTTTTGAAGAAGACACAGGAAGAAGTTGAAATAATGGAAAAGGCAGGAATAGAACAAACAAATGAAAATGATATGCATTCACTCTCTCACTCACTCACTCACTCACTCAATCTTTGTAGTTTAACACATTTATCGTATATACTTATGTTATTTTATTAAACAATGAAGAAGAAGATGGAGTAATAGTTATAGTAATAGTAGACGAAAATGGAGATTATCGTTCATGTAATGTAATGTAGGGGCCTTATTTCTTTCTTCAATTTGTATCCTTTTACTCTTTATAACTCTTTTCAATTTTCATAAACTTTGAAAACACTTCATGAACTTTCATACACTGATCTTTCAAATTTTTTTATATTCCAAAATTTTTTTTTTTCATATTCACAAATTGTGAGGCTTATTTGTAAGCGTGATTTGTGCTTTACGACAAGAGTATGACATTTTGCTCATAACTGTAATTTTCTTGAGTGAATCGAAGGTTTAGCGACATTTTCCATGTTAAGAAGTTGAAATGCGTCCACCGCCTCAAACGAATTTTGTTCGTTCATAAATACTCAGAAACGCTTTTAATACATAATCGTATCTTTAAATACACTTTTGTAAAATATTTATATACTCATTCTCATCTACTATCTAGTTCTTTTGTTTCAACACTTCAAATGTGCTTAAATTGGAAAATGTTGACTAAGTAACATCAGTTTAGCTCAAGTTTGCACAGTTCAATGTGGGTTTAAAAAAAAGAAATTAAACCCATTCGTACGTATATGTATGTATATCACTTGGGTGAAGTAGAAAAATTAATTTCAATTGTGCCATCTTTCAGTGTTTTGAGAATACTCACTCGCCAAAGGTCATATGCTCATGAGCACTTTGCAATTTACTCTTTTGTAATCGCACAAGCAGCAAACTTCAAATAGAAAATTCTCTTATTGTGTAATAGATATTATCCCAGAGCCGGTCGCTGTGCATTAAAAAAATTTCCTATTGGATGTTTTTTACATCATCAAGCATTCAACGCAACTACTTCTGTTTTTTTTTAAGTCTCCTTTTCGTTCTTGATTATCATCCCAATACTTGTCTAGATTCTTGTCATTTGCATTTAATTAATTTAAATAATCTACCCTCTGACACTTTCTCGTAAATTATTCAAGCTATCCTAAATACTTACTAACTCTCTTCTAATTTATGCTTACGTATTGTACTCTTACTTTTGACTCCATCTTTTCCGTGACTTTTATGAATATACTTTCACAAATTCTCACTGAACGCTCTCGAGTTATCTCAGCTTGTCTCACTTACATATACATATGTACATATGTGCTCTTTTGTATTATATCATAATGTTTTTACGTACTCGTATTTTAATTGTGTCTTTTTTATTGTAAATTTAATTATAATCATTTATGAAGCAATGGAAACCAACACACATTTTACAAACATTGTTAATTTGTATACGTTTGCATAAGTGTTTGTAAAAACCTTGTGGTTAGCCAAGGGCCTACAATGTTCTCCAACCGATTGCGCTGTACCTACGTTAGTTTCGTGTTTTTTTTTTATTATAAAATGTCTTCAATTTAATATAAAATATTTACAAGTGAACGGCAAAGAAAAATGGAAAAAGTGTTAATGTAAATACATACACATGTACATACATAACAAAAATAAAAATCCACACACATGAAAAATAAAATAAGGAAACTTCTTTAAAAACTTGAAAACGATTTGAACTTGTTTTATTTTTTATACTACTTAATGTTAATTACAATTCGTTTAAAATTGCCTAAAATTATTCATATCTCACAAAGGAGTGGGGATTACTAGATATGTTTAAAAAAAAGTCGTCCGCCTAGAATGTAATATAAATTGCGCGAAAATATTCTTAATCACAGGTGTGAGGCTTGTATGGTTTTACAGCTAATTGACAAGAAGCTAACAACGACTTTGATCATTATTTGATGATAGCAAAGATAAGCAAACTCTCACGCTCAGGAAAAAGTGAAAGTCCTTCGACCTTAGAAACCTAAATCATCAAGAGCATGCAACAACTTCAACGACCGACAAGCTATAGTTTCGATTGAAAAATTAGCATAGTGAAAGCAATGGAAATGATGTTTTGAAATTACGTGCCGACGGGAATGAGTAGGATAGAGTACTTCTATTGCTCACGATATATGAACTCATCATACCTAAATGTTACGTTATATCATGATATACATACTTGTATGTATAAGTTATGATATTTTAAGTTATTTTATGTTATTTTATGTTATGTTGTGATAAGTTATGCTATGATATATTTCATTATTTTATGTTATGCTCGCTGTTTTAAGTTATGTTTTGTTACGTTATGCTATATTGTGTTATCTTATGTTATGTTATATCATGATATACATACTTGTATGTATAAGTTATGATATTTTAAGTTATTTAATGTTATTTTATGTTATGTTGTGATAAGTTATGCTATGTTATGCATGCTATGCTATGCTATGATATATTTCATTATTTTATGTTATGCTCTGCTGTTTTAAGTTATGTTTTTTTACGTTATGCTATATTGTGTTATCTTATGTTATGTTATATTATTTGGCGACTGAAGTAAATTGAAAAAAGCATGTTGAGTATTGCGGAAATGGTGCCAACAGGAATAGTGAACACGTAAAAGGTCTAAGAGGGCAAGTACTTCTTCTTCTCCCCTCACTATACCTAAACTCTCTATACATACAAACTCTCCACACTTATGCAGCTTACTCCTAAACTTCCCACACCTAATACTATGTTTCCCATAGTGAAACACGTGATGCACTTGCCGTGGAAATACCGTTTAAACTTATCATCATTAAACTAATCACTTAATATACACGAACTTACCACGCCTAAATGCCTCAACACCTCAACTCACGTCCCTCCCTCTCCCCTATGTAATATCACATCACCATCCTGCAGTTGCTCTACATAAATATGCATAAACAATTGAGTTTCCCCTCAATGTTAGGCTTCTGACGTTGAAATGTGTAGTTTCTAGTTATATTTAAACAAATCTTAATTTACTTAAAGCAATTTATGTAATTATCGACACTCATGCGTAGACGCAAATGCCTATACATATGTATGTATGTATATTTGGAAAAGAATAAATTCATTAGAACTCATTTAATTATTATCGTTGCTGTAGCAAAAATTAACAGGCATGCGTCAGAAAATAGTAAAAAATAAATAAATAAATAAGTACGAGTATGTACAGTAATTGTTGCGACGGCGGCGGCAACAATTGATTTCAATGAGCAAATTAATTCACGCCCAACGCCTAATTGCCAATTCACTAAGTCACTATATTATAACATACCTAAAAGTAAGTAAGTACACTCACTCCGAGGGCTATGCAAATACTATGTATGGACGTGAAGAAAGCCAAGTAGAGGAGAATAAAAAAAAAATTCAGCATATTTTTTGCTAACCTCAAGCATTCTTTGGCTAAGCATTGACGGAACTTCTTCGTTTCTTGGCGTTAGAATAGTAGCTGGTCACAGCCAAACACTCAGTACGTGTTGCCTCATCGACTAGCGCGAATGTATGTAGAGCTTCATTACAGCTTACATGCGCAAATAATATACAAATTTCTTCGATATTCAAATGATCGATAGCGCTTGACTGTTTCAACTAGGCGTGCAGTGCTTTAAAATCAATTAATATTCGCAGAATGTTCTACGTCTACGAACTCAAAAAATGTGTACCAGCTATTTTTGCTAGTTTTGTTGTAAGTGTTTTGGGTATGAAAGTAACCGGAAAGCTTAAAATTAATTATATATTATGCGGGTCAATCAGGCTTACATTTAATGGTCAATTATTTTTAGAGAGTTTATTGTGAGCAATTTTGTGTATTTTGACATTTATTATACATATAAAGTGCATACACATACAAGAATTATACGACCCACACATAGGCAGTTTGTGATTCCTTGTTGTTATCTTAATTCATTTATAATATTTGTCGAATGAAAATCAGTGTTTTCTCTAACAAATCTCAAGTTCTAAATATCATAAAAAAAGTTGTAAAAGTTTTTGTAGCCCATTTAATTTTAGGACAAAAAAGTGCAAGTTTCTCCTGGCTACATATTAAAATAAATTTTTGAAAATTTAAAATGTTTTGGCTTGCGTTAATTACATGGAAAAATTTCAAAAGAGCGACAGTTAACCATCAATGGTTTATTACCAATTGAAACTTGTACTTTCTTATACTTAAATTAAATGTACTTTGAAACGCATACACGAAATTTTTTTTAAAATGTTGTCTAAAAATTCAAAATTTTGTTTAAATTTGGTTTCATATTCATAAATTTTGAATAAAGTTTGAAGAAAATTGTATTCAAATAGCTTCTGTTGGAGAATGAAGATTATTATTCAAGGAAAAATATTATAAATTATATAAAAGAAAAATAAAAGACATACGTTTCGAAAGAAGGGCAGGTACTTTTTTTTTTAATCAGCTATGTAAAACTCAGCATAAGAGACCAAACAATTAAACATTACAAATTTATTCAGCCGCTTTTATAGAAGAATTAGATTTTGTTGAAAGATGAAAGAATCCGTAAAAATATATGGACAGGTTTGCTTCTCCGGTGGACAATTTAATGCAACGATATTTGAACTGTGCAATAATTCGGGTGAAAGATTGCATAATATTCGGTTGACATAGAAATTTGTTTAACAATTTTAACCAGTGTGAAATATATTTGCACTTTCAACACAAAAAAACTTTCTAGTAAACGGGTAGTCGGTAAGCCATTATGTTGAAATTTAATTAACTGACACAGATTTGCGTTTTACTACCAAAATATTAAGTATGAAGTGAAACAATAGGCCAACTTCGTTTCATAATTTGTCTCACGGTAAAACCCTTACTATATTATTTTCTTTAATTGTGATGACATACCATTTTTAGTACGAAGAAATTTTGCACACATTTGTAATTACATATTGAAAATTTCCTAAGCGGCTCTTGATGAAGATTTATTGAAAATTGTTGCTATTTTTGATTATTTAGTATATAAAATTAATGTTTATATGATAAGCGGAAATTAGTCAACCTTGTCCTGTCTTTAAAAGAGGAAAATTTAAATATTTAGATCAGTTCGAATTCATGCTTCTCAAAATAAAATTTCTTCATTGTCAGCTAACAAAATAAAAACGAACCTGGAAAATAACGTACAGGGCTAAAATTTTGTGATTTGTGATTTGAGTAACACCACCGAGCAAGTTGGCACGAAGAAAATGTTTATTACAAACTTTATTAGCTTTTATATGTACAAATATATATTTTACAGCTTGGCATGATATGCCTAAAAGCACACAACACTCATGCAGCTGACACAACGAACCGAAGCTTGATTTATGCCAAAACGCAAGCTTTGAAGAAAGCTGGCGGCAACTCGAATACAAGCTCATATTTTCAACGCAATCCATTTGGTATGTAGCGGAAGATCCGTCAATCGCAAGTGGCGAGCTTTACTCAAAACACTGTTGCTAAACATACTCACTTTCCCTTTCATCTTTCATCGACTCTCTTTGCAGGTCCGAATACTTACGCATTTGGCTATGAAGTTAACGACAATCGGACGGGTAATGTGCAATTTCGCGATGAAAGACGTTACGTGAATGGCAGCGTAGCGGGCTCATTCGGATATGTGCGTCCAGATGGACGTGTAATTGTCACACACTTTCTGTCGGATGGTGAGCGTGGCTTTCTGCATGACACACGGACATTCGAAGCTGGCGAACAACAGAAATGGCAGGCACATTGGCCCACCAAACGACCGAATATTCTCATGCAGCGTCCGCAGGATATGCCTACCGTAGCAGTGGTTTACGATAAAAATCTGCACTTGAATGTGACCAGTGGCCAAGTGCCGGCACAGACAGCGAATGCAATCAAAGATCAACATGGCATCGATGTGAATGCGAGTGGAAATTCGCAAGCAGAAATGGACCATATCGCCTTGCAGGATATCATCAATGGTAAGGTACCATTACAGGTGGTACCTGGCAAAACGGAAGATCATGTCGGTTTTGCGTCGGTGCACGATTTTCTACCACCCGGATTCTCGATTGTGCCATTCAAATTGCCGACTAGTGTGCCAGGTACGACAGTTAGCGTCAGCGAACAGCAGAAGCCACCGAAGAGCGAAAATTCAAGCAAAAATTCAACAGAGGGAAAGTACAATAAAGCCAAAACAAATAATGCGGAAAAAACTTTAAATGCTGAAAAGCTTCCCAAAAGCGCTAATGTGACAGTTGGCACTCCAGTTGTGTTGTTAAATGTTGCTAATAGGAAAAATAAATCTGATAGTGGCAAGGACCAAACTGTCGGTATGAAGCCATCGCCCTTGAACCAGGCTGCAAGCGATGGGGGAGATGGAAATGGTGCGTGGTATCAGCAGCTAATCGATGATACCAGAAATGAGTTCTTGAGCGATTTACCCGAGTTGAATTAAGCGGGATATTTTAGATTTAATTTAGATTTATATTCAAATACAAATTACATACATATATACGTACTCATACATATACATACATATATCCGTGGTCACAAGGAATAACAGCCAAACTCGATTTTTTAAATTCCACTTTAAATGTCAATTAATTACTGAAATGATTAACTCACGACTAAGTTTATATTTCTTTACTAAATTTAGACAATTCATTGGTAGTTTCACTAAAAACATAGTTTCAAATAAACATAATTACATAGTTTAGTCTCATTTATTCTTCTATATATTTCTTTATGGCCACAGATATATGCATTAAAAAAAAAACACAAAAACAAAATTAATAAGATTTATTTTTTTTAAATGTAATACAGTTCGCCCTCAAACTTTAATCATATATGCATGCAGCTAAACAAAAGTTTCAGCCTTAGATAAATAAAAAAAATCGAATAATTTAACTTAAAATTTAATTAAAATTAAATGGTTAATGTAAAAAATTATAAATCCTAGAAAAAATTTAAATCTTGAGAAAAATTAATATTCTACGAATTTTCAAAAAGGTGATTTAGGTCTTTTATTAGAGGATTAGGTATAATTGTGTTGAACTTATCAGTTTGTCATACAATATACTCACAAAACGTGACAATTTAAAATTCATTAATTAAATATTTTTGTCAGTTACAAATAAATTATTCTTTAATAAAAACCATAACATATAAAACCAAGCTTCAAAATTTGTACATTATTAGTTTCAAAACATTCAACACTTTCATAAAAATACTAAGCAGTTGCATGTCCTAATTGTAGTATACAATGAGCAATTTCTAATTAAATAAAAAATTTTGTTGTTTTTGACAAATTTTTAATGGAAAGTTCGTCGATTTAAAAACGAGAGAGAGGTTTAGTACAAAAATGTTTTTAAATTCAATGGTAGTTTTTAGCCGCTTTTGCTATAAAAGTGCTTACACTTACTATTTTTTAAATTTTTTTATTATACCCGAGCGTACTTGTATACCAGGGTATATTAACTTCGTTCGCATAACGATTGTTTGTAACAGCAAAAAATAATCGAGACAAAAAATAATAGACATAGACATATATGTTTATACTAAAATGATCAGAATGAAAAGAGAAATCGATTTAGTCCTGACTGTCTGCCTGTCCGTCCGTCCGCCCGTCTGTCCGTAGTTACAATAACTTGAGTAAAAATTGAGATATCTCAATGAAGTTTGGTACACAGATTGCTCTTTGACAGGGTAGGTTGGTATTGAAAATGGTCAAGATCGGGCAATAACCACGCCGACCTCCCATATAACGGAAATTTTTGAAATATGCAAAACTCGTATATATGAAATTTTTAAAAATGAGCATTGCCGCGCCCACTTACGACACATTTTTTGTATCTCAATAACAGTATTAGTTATCGTCACAAAATTTAGTGGACATATTGATCCTTGATATCGCTGTTATTATCGTAGAAAATTTTTGAAATCGGATCATAACCAAGCCCACCATATAACGGAAGTTTTGGAAAAAACAAAAACTGCATTTCTTCGGTATCTATTTAAACGAATTGAGCGAAATTCGGTATACGGAGCAATTTTGAACTAAGAAATTTGGTACATATTTATGAAATTTTGAAAAATACATCGCGAGGGTATATAAAAATCGGTTTTGCCCGAATTTAGCTTTTCTTACTTGTTTTTAATATAAGTTTCTTGATTGTGTTTTTTTTTGCTTACTACTCGTGGGGATTACATAAATATGATCTTCAATAAAAATTAAATATTAAAAGAAAAAAACTTTAAAACATTGATATAAATAATATTTGAAATAAAGCTTGAGTTTTCAGCTTCTTACCGTAGAAAAAAAAGCACAAATTTACGCACGGGTTCTTGAGCTACGAATCTATAAAACTTCAAGAGAGTAGATGGTAAGAATTTCATAAGGCAAGAAGTCTCACAAAAGTTATAAAAAATTTCATGAACAATCTGAAATGTTATGTTATGAACACTTTGACGACAGCAGCGACAGGCAGCATCTGTAAATTTTCTTTATTAGCACAATTTTTTAGACAACATGTCACGGCAGCAAGCTTGCAGTTGTCGTTGTCGCCTAATTTAATCGACTTCTAATTTTTCCAACGACAATGAGCAGCTATAGTCTTGCCACTAAAATGTGAAATGTAACGAGAACGAAAATTGACACTGAAGATGGCACAACGCCGAAACCGGTTTGTCTCCAAACCAAACTTGACAAGGGATGACGGAAAATCGTTCCAACAAATATCAGAAATGTAAAAGCTTTAACAAGTCTAACGTTATTTTACCAACAAAAGCATTGCATATAGGGGGGTGCTATTGGAGTTTACTGATTAGCTGGCTTTAACTCATTTTATAGGCGTTCAACCATTCTGCGGTATAGCAAAGGGAGTAACTCCAATATTAAAATTGCGCTCAGATACCTGATAGGGTATATGTATGTATGTATATGTCTAGGTCGCTATGCCAAGTAAAGCCTGGTTTTCTTTTTCAATTTTCGCCAGGTTCAGCAAGCTAAATCGTTTGGAGTCTTAAATTCCAATCAAAATGTTTCTCTGTTGTGCACTTCCAATTTTACGACTATGTCTTAAGCTATCAAAAATCTTAATTGGTTTTTAGAAACATTGTTAACATATCAAATTGACCAGAAAATTTTTGGCTAACTATTTTTAATTGTTTGAACATTAATTAAAGCAAGCGCCACAAAGCTTAAATTAATCAATGCGCACATTATTTAATTTTCTGAAATTAATGTTAAAACATTGTTACTTATATAGCTGTAACGTATGCTTTACGACCGAAGCGATTTATTTCCTTCCGCTTATAAATGCGAAGATGGGGCATAAATTAAATTAAATAAAGCAATAGACTTATCAAGAGGAATGAGTTGTTCGTGATTGATTTTCCTGTTACAGCTGCATGTGTGCACAGTGCACTTTTATATATACGAGAAACTACATAGTACAACCATATACACACATGTATGTAAGTATGTACCGAATTTACACACAGGAAACAAGTAAAAGAAAAAAATAAGCGCAAGAAATGGAGTGAAAAAACTGTGAAGCTTCCATAAATATCACATAGTAGTATGAGTTAATTAATTATATATATGTTTACGAAAGTGTGCGTTTAATTTATTAGTGACTGAACGAATTTGAATTGTTATTATTTGTGTATTTGATTTTCAGCTAAAACAAAAAAAAATTGTTAGAATTTCACTCATTTTTTATTTGCGAAAAATCTCTTCTATCTATCGAACTCTTTTACAATTTCAATGAATCAGAGTAGGGATTTAACAACGATTGATGTATATTTATTCGGAAATATAAAAATTTTACACGAGATAAATTTGGAAACTAAAAAAAAACTTGAAATTCGGGTGAAAAATTAACAAAGAGCTATCTAGTTAAATGTGAAAAAAATTTATTTCTTGACTGATCATTCATAATCTGCTGCCAGAACTCCATCAGTTTGGAGTGGATATTTATTTAAATTTTTGAAATTGTTTTAAATTTTTTTATATCTATAAAAATTATTTAAATGCAAAATTTAATCGCAGGCAAGTCACATAACACAGATAGCAACAACAGAAAAAAAAACTGTTATTAGATTTCACTACTTTTATTTTTCAATTTGATTTATCACAATTTTGTATTTTGTTTTAATAAGAATGCTTTGAGTACATTTCAAGGTATCAAAATCAATACCAAAATACACCAAAAATTTTACTTTTTTTTCCATTTCTCCACTGCTGCTACTTTTTTTAAGTGCCTTGATCGCAGATGATCAAATGTTTCAAAGACAGTTTTCATAAATAAATGTACATAACTTCCGTTTCGATTAATAACAACAGATTTGTGCTAAAAAAATATTTGACAATTTTATTGAGCTCAAAGTCATTTTATGGAAGATTTTTGTGTGGAAAAAACAACAACAGCTTTTTAATGGTAGAAGTTATAGTACTATTTCGGAAATCTCCACATTTCCTCATCAGACTTCTTTTTATTAAATTAATTAAATTTTATTCTTCATAACATCATAACATCTTCATATGTCACCACCCACCATAAAAAAGGTGAAATGAATACGAAATCCAATCGAAGGAACCTGATTTAACCACCACTTATGCACATACATACATACATACATACATATACATAAAATATAAAAAGTGGAGCAGCAAGCTATTGGCAGCCATCTGATTGCAGCATTCGAAAAACAAACTTTTTATGGCATCTGCGGGAAGCAATCAAAACTGCATAAATAAATGACGCAAAAAGCATTAGAAGCTTACTCATGAGCGCCTACTAATGGCGGCCTATTAAATGCTATTATCGTTTATAGTTCGCAGACAACAATCAAAAGTGTACAAACACATACACACACAGATACAAACATGCGAGTGTGTATGTGTGTATACGCAAGAGAGTGTGTGCGCGGATAAGTGTGGTGTTGCTGCTGCCGCCGCATCACTTGATTGCGCGCATGTGCGGCATGCCACGGTGCAATCACCCGGAAGATATTGCAAATATTTCACCTGCTTCACACAATTGCCGCGCGAGTTGCTCTTGGTGTTGCTGCTGCTGCTGCTGTTGCTGCTGCTGTAGCTGCAGTTGGCCATTGTAGCCAAACAATTGCTCTTGTTATATTTTCTTTTACCCCATATAATAATTTCTGCTTTTCGTACTCGCACGTTGTATGTTTGTTTGTATGTTCAATGTATGTATGTAAGTATGTTTGTACACATAACAAGCGTTGGTGGCGAGCTATTGAATGAATTATTTTCTTTTGTAATTTCCATGCGCATTTTTTGTTTGTTTTGCAATTGCAGATCGCGTGCGAATGAAAAACTGAAATAAAAAAATGTATCGCAATAAATTGCAAGACAATGGTTTTTTTTTTTTTTAATAAAAACTAAGTCTGAATCATTAGACTTGAATGTATTTAAATTTTAATCATATTGAAGTATTAGATTTATTTTGTGGTTGTGTGCTAATAATGCTTGCAATAATTATTTATTTATCCCCTTTCACAATCACTTTATTAAATTAACACATTGCAAATGTGAAATGAAATTAATTTAAGCGTTTTTCTTATTGACTTTTCGGTGTGACAGCGCTTTTCTTCTTAGTTATCTTATCATTAAAGGCGTTAGTTAGGATTATATCAATTCTAAAGCTGACTATCGCTTATATTTTATAGAATGAGTGCTAATATTTTCAAAAGTAACTCTATTGTAATCCTTCGTTTTCTAGGAATTTCTTGCGGAATGAGTGTAACTAAGGATTGCTAATATCTAAGATGGTTATCTTGTTCCGGGGGTATCGCCATTACTGTGGGTGGTTTAAGCTTTATGCACTCTCAATATACAAACTTTAGAATATTTGGTTTCACTGATTAGAGGAGTGTATCTAGAAAAAATTGAGATGTAACATGTGATCACTCACAAAACCTATAATACAGCATTTTTTAATAATATTTTCAAAGGTTTTCATGATTAATTTTTTATGTTACTATTTTATAATTTTATTGAGCTTAAGGCCAGTTTATAGAAGATTTGTTTGTGAAAAAACAACAACAGCTTTCAACGGTTGAAGTTATAGTACTATTTCGGAAATCACCACATTTCCTCATCAGACTTCTTTTTTGATTATTAAATTAAATTATTTTTTAATTTAATTTTCATAACCACTTCTCTCAGGCTTTGAACCCGGGAGCTCGGAGTTGCAGAGCCAATACGCTACCTATTGTGCTACGCTAGCCGAGTTGGCTGTTGTGTTTATTTCATGTTACTATAAATCAAAACTATGGTTTATTCCTTAACGTAAACTTATTAAAGTAAAATTTCAAATTTGTTTCATTATTCACACGCAATTTTTAAATACCAAAAAAGTTTTTTTAAGTTATTTTTTTGCAGTCTATCTTTAGGACAATAAGCAAAAAACTTTGAATCAGAGCTTTTATGAATATCTCTTATTCCCCAATTTCAAATGCCATCATTATTTAGGAGTACGACATTGTTTAATTTTTTTTTTTATTGTACAGCGATTTTGCTTAAAGCGGAAACTGGTTTATGAATTCTACTCTTTTTTTATATTTAAATCCAAAACTCGCATAAATTAAAGCTTCGAAAATATCAAAATTTACAGTTTTGCCGATAGCGGCAATTTATCCCATCTGACTTAACGAATTTCTAGCTATCTGCTTTAGATGATGCCGAAAGACTTTCGACGTATCGTAACTAAACCTTTCGAAATTTAAAAGAATTACCTTTACAATTTTCTTTTCCATGAGATCCGACTAATTCTAATATAATTAAGTAGTTAAAAAATTGTTAATTCTAATCAATGTACTCTCCATTTTCAGCAAAAAGATTTGACTTTAGCCAAATTCAAAGGTTTTGGTTTACTGGGCAGTTACTCGCAGTTACCTATGTTTCTTTTATATGATGTCATAAACTTTAATGTTGTTAAATATGACTGACCTGTGAATTGCTTAACTATCGCTTTATCTATGTTAGTTTAAAATTACATAAACATTATGTTTCAAATAAAAGTTTCAAGATTTTCTTTTTAATTTGTTTTTGCTTGGCAACTTAACACATTTGAGCTATTTGTAGCAGAAGTAATTAAGTCGTCTGTGCCATGAGCAAGCGACCAAATTCTATAATTGCCAACTGCATAAAACAATTAAATTTTATAAAGCCAGCGAAAAGCTTTTGCCAAAAAATACTTCATACACTGCTGATTTAACTGCTGTCACTTTCATGCATAAATTATATATTTACCAGCTGTTGACCGCGGCATGTATTAATTGTATTTCCCTACAAATTGGATGTAAGCCAAATGATATTTAGTCGACAATTAACTTTTGAGTTGGTAATGATAATAGGCATCGGAAACGCCCAAAATGCACATACATACATCCATGCAAGTTCACCTATGAATACGAAAGTATAGCAACTCAGTACTGCCAATTGATTTATAATATTTTTGGCAGTAGTTTGAAGTGAAATTAGTCATTAAAAAAGTAGATGGAAATTTGCACTTTAAGGGGAGGAATTTCTAATAGTCATACATACATAAATAAAAGCGGCAGTGTTGTTTAACTGTCCACAATTATCATTTCCATATATTTTCTTTGCAGCATACCGAAATAAAGCGGTGGCAACGCTGAGCGATTGAAAAATCCAATTTTTACAAAACGTTCACTGTATAAGTAGATAAACGACAAGCAGTGTTCACGTAGTTGTAAATTTTACGATTTTCAAATTTTTTTACGAGTAAACATTGAGGCATTTTTGTGATTTCATTTTACTTAGTACATAACACAAAATCATGCACGCTAACCTCAATAAATTGAAATTGCACTTGCAGAATTGCAGACTTTTACGATTTTGTTTTAGCAAACACCGCAGACGGTAGAACGAAGGGTTGTGTGAGCTTAACAAAGACAAAGATTAATTTAGTACACTGACTTACGATGTAATATCTGCTAATTATATTTGGGGAAAAGGAAGGATACCTCAGCGTTGGAAGGACTTAGTCGAGAAGAACAAAGAAAGGTATTTATATCATTGGTTATATGATCGCCAGGTTTGTAGATTCGCTTAAGGATTACTGCAGTAGGAGATATGAGAAAAAGACACCTATCCTAACTAACTATGTAAAACAAACTTTTCTTGGTTTTATTTTATCCTTCTAAAAGAAAAATACTTCATCATTCATCGCTTGTCAAATATTGGTGGGAGAATAAATCAAAACACTGCAGAAGACGCAACTCCAAATGTACTTTTTGACACTATTACTCTGTCTACAAAGTGTTACGAGTGTAATAGTCAAAAGTATATTCAAAAGCAGGAAGGCTTGAAAAGTATGTACAAATGCATTTAAGTACAATAACCACTTTTACGATCTTTAACATTGACCTACTGGGCGAAAGGTGTAAAATTTTTGCCACCCTTTTTTCAAACACTTTATTAACCCAACCAGTCAAGTAGCAATTGAGATTGTGGTTTTCAGGAGCGAGCATTTTTGGTATTTTTGATTTTCCAGTATTTTTTTTTTATTGACCAGATTGCCTTTCTAGAAGCCACAAGGTTGTTGTTGTATTGGGCGTTTTTGCAATACTAAAGCAATTCAAAATGAAATTTATTACGCATTGCTGGGACATTTGGTCAAAAGAAGAAAAAGAAAAAAAAAACGAATCAGTGAATGTAGTTTATTTTAAGTTGTTGCTAAATTTGGACTTTGTTGTGTGGCAAGTGTACGGAATCGTTGCGCGGTGTTGTGGCGGTAGTAAGTCTGCAAAGCAACGAAGTGGGAAAAGTGGTAAAAGCCGTTTTGGTCACCATATTTCTTGTTTGCTGGAAAAGTGGGAAATTTCATAACGTCCGGTTGGCTGGGGCGAATTGGCCGTTTAAAGCCGTTGGGACACACTTGTTTTCATATCTTATTATAATTTTTATATGCTTGTCTCACTATAAATAAAGCTAAGAGTTAAAAATCAAGTTAATCAAAGAAAATAGCAAACTAGTTTTTTGTTACAGTTTTACGTAGCTTCATATGGATATATATGAGTGAATTTACATATATGTACTTGTTTTGCTTTTATATACACAGTATGCACTCGGTGGCCATATATGTATGTACATATATTGAGGTTTTTCTTATTTCGCTGGAAAAATTTTATGAAGCAAATAACGAATTATGGTGGCTGCTCTTGGTAAGAAGTATAGAAGTTGTGGTAAAGACGGTAGTTTTCAAAAGGAGACAAAAATATTAAATGATTGCCTGTATAAACACGTGAAAAATCATTTTAGGACTGTTTTTATTGTTTTGAAAATCTTTTGAAACATGCAGTTACTGATAGAAATTCCAAAAAATCCACTTTTTATACTTATGCCTGCTTGTGAAGTTTACACACTCTAAAGTTTACTGTATTTAATTTTTTTTATCAATATTTATTGTGTCAAGTGCTTCATTAGTTAGCGGCGACCGGTACGAAAGCCAACGACTATGGAGTAACTACTATTATATAATGTCTAGTAAATGTGTTTTATATTTCTTCATTGTTCATAACATATACTCGTATCCAAAAAAGTAATATTAGTCAAAAATAAGTATTTGCTAAAAATATTCTAATTTTATAATTGACAAATTTATTGATTGTTTTTTATTGAAGTTTATTTAACGATTTTATTTGGAAAAACAACAACAGTTTTTTTAAATGGTAGAAGTTATAGTACTATTTCGGAAATCACCACATTTCCTCATCAGACTTCTTTTTTTATTAAATTAATAAAATTTATTTTTCATAACCACTTCTCCCAGGCTTTGAACCCAGGAGCTCGGGGTTGCAAAACCAACACGCTACATGCTGTGCTAATGTGTTTCCAAATAAAATCTTCAGTGAACTGACCACGAGCTCAATAAATTTTTCAATTATTAAACATTTTAAGGCCAATAAATAATAAAAATTTCTTTTAGTTTTATTATAAGTTTGTGCTTAATAAATGTAAAAAAGTAAATAGAAGGGGATGAGATTTCTGAAGCTTGAGAGTATAAAGATTTGATCATTATACACTGCAGTCAAGTTTCTGTCGCATATGAACTGAGAACACAAATAAATGTGTCTTTGGTGATGTAAATGCCAAGAGCGATGCTCAAACTTCTCAATACTTCCGTTTGGAAAATACTTTCAAATTTGGGTAGTCTGCAAGAGAGAGGGAGACAACTAGCTTCTCTAAGAGCATTCCATTAACCACACAGTGGCCGAGTTTAAACTCGTCGCGAAGGTAGAATTACTGTTTCCACACAATAGTGAAACATAAACGAGTGGACCCATGACAGTATATAAATTCGACTATAAAAAAATCTTCCGGCCGCGCTGAATATATCTGTACAGGCCATAGAAATACAGTGAGAATTATCATCGAGTAGAGCGCTGAATACAAAACTGATCAGAATTTCAGGATTATAGTTTTTGAAAAGACTTACGATAGTGTTCGAAAGGATAGTTGTCTATTTACCTTCTCACTTATGATTTCTGGCGATGGGTTGCCTGTGGCGACGGTACTAACGAAGATTTTAATCGCCGAATAAAAAAGTTGGGGCGACCTCGATATTACATACATACACGTTGTGATGAAGCAACTAACTGACACTGCTGTATGACATGTACAGCTAAGGAAATATTTGCAAAAATTTGAAATGAGGAGTTGCTGTGATGATACTTCTTAAACTCTGTAAAGAAGAAGAAACTGGAAATAAGCAGCAAAGGAGCTCAAAGTGCTAACCAAGAAGAGCCGAATGAGGTACAAGCGGAGTTTAAAGGAAATGGTGTGAAAGTATTTTTTTTTTTTTACAATTTCTACTTTAAGAACATGTTTTATGGCAGGCTTTATTCCATTTTTTGGTCCAATAAAATAATATCAATAATAATTTATTGAGTTATATGCAGTTTTAATAAGAAATTTCTGCAGCCTAAATTTGAATACGTTGTTCGTATTTCATTGAAGTTTTAAAGGAAGAACTCTGATGAGGAAATGTGGTAATCTCGAAAATGTCAGCTATAACTTTTAACGCATTGAGCGTTGGTTTCCCAACAAATTGCTCAAAATAAAAATATTCTTAGTTTAATAAACTTATTTTAAACATTTTCAAACGAAATCGACGATGACGGAAAATCGTTCCAACAAATATCGAAATCGACAATATTAAATTTGGAAATATTAAACTTAACTTGAGTCACCTAATTTCCATTCATAATTGGTTTTTTAAATTTTAAGATTTTTTTCTTTAACAAACGAAATTTTAGTTGATTTTTAAATGCCTTTTTTAAAACGCACTCCTTGTATAGAACGATTCAATTGATGGTCGTTAGTTAAATCATTTTAGCAAACTTTTATTAAAGTTAGTACATATGTATGTATGAATGTAACAATATGCTATAAGTGATAACTATTGCAGTGTGGACTAAAATTATAAATGCATGCGAACAGTTAAATTGACATTTTTGCAGTGAGCGAGAGTGGCGAATGGCGATTTAAGTGACAACAGCTGTGATTGCAGTTGTTGTTGTTGTTGCCTCAACAAGATACGCGCACAATGGACACATGGGAACAAATCATCCACAATATATGTACATATTTACCAACACACTAAGGTGATCACACGAAAAGCTTGTCTTACGCTTACCAGCGTGTGCTATAGTCATAGTTGTCTGCACAAGTATTGGCCATCTGTTCAAACATATTGGGGAACTGCATTGTTGCACGTACTCGCACATGAAAAATACGGCCAGACATGTTAGCAGATATGTCGACTTTCAGCGAATAAGCTGATCGATCGGATTGCTGGTTTCAGTGTTTTAACTAACTACTTAAGAGTGTAGCGGACAGCAAGGAAGTTGCAAGCTATCGAACAATTGAAATGCAAAATTAGTTGCCGTTAGCGAATAGCAGCGACGCAATGAACGCAAATCTAAACAAGACATGGGGTGAAACAATCGAAAGTGGCTGTGAGTGATTGAGTGCGTTCGTGCGTGTGTGCGTACGTCTTTGCTAATAAGCTTAGTGTGCAGCGGTTGTAGTAGCAGTCGTTGAGGTCCCTGTAGGAAAAATTAATTATGTATATGCAAATGGTAGGTTAGCTGAGGTTAGGTTAGAGTGGCTGCCATCGCGCAGAGATTAGAAAATACGGTGGCACACATAGGCTGAAAGTAAACACTGAAAACGCTTAATGTAGAGTAGAAAGTTAGGAATGCTCGCAGAGTTCAGGTCGTCTTAGCAGTCCAAGAAGTATTTTTTGAAGAATTGGTTGCGCGTCTTGGCCAGACCGGAGCATTGGCAGAGATAGTGTTCGATACTCTCCACCTCTTCCTTGTTCCTACAGCTGCGACAGAAATCGTTTGTTGGGTAACCTAGTCTCGCCAATCAAATGGTAACTTCTTCAACATTTTATTGCTCGTCATTGGATTTGCTTAAGAGGAGTGCTTCTGTATTTTTTCACAATTTTATATATTTGCTTATCGAATCGCGATTAATATCGTCGATGGGCGTCGATTAAGTTATATTAATTTTTTTAAATTTTTTTATTCTTGTTGATATCATTATCGATATTTACATCGCCATCAAAATTTCTACTATATTTTTTTATTTATTTATTTGGTTCATATTATTTCTTTAAAACCATGATTTAGCGATTTGATATCAATGTAGAGTATAAGATTTGTTTTAATATGCATATCATTTTAAGTAGATGGCAATCGTATAAAAATATTTTCAGTATCATCAAACTAAGTATATGGCCCGTTTTCTCAAGTAGCCTTTATAATAGCTGTGCGCTTTAAATACCTTTTCGGAGTAGACATTTTTTAATGTTACTTGAGAAAATATTCATACATAATAAATTATGTAGTTTTTGACTAAAAACCCGGACAATCTCTAACTTAAAGCAATACAAACTTTTAAAAATATGCAACAACTTTAATAAAAAGTGCATATTTCTTCGATATAAAATTCTAAATATTTTCTATATATAAAAAGGCTCAGCATTAAAGGCTGTAAAAATTATCAAAAATCCAAACAAACAATCTGTAAAATGAAACTTGAAATTTTGTGTACTAAAATTAATTGGGCTACAATGCTGCATACTCGAAAATATTAAAATTTTTTTAAGGTTTTACGGTTTTCAGAAAAAAGTATTTTATAAAATTGCACAAAGTTTGTAACTTCAGTTTATATGCTTTTTATAGTACTTATATTGAAAAATTATGAAAGTTGAATAAAAAAAATTTGTAATTTTTAAAATTTGTTACGGTTTCAATTTTGGTGTTGGTTTCAATTGATGGGGTGTATTATATTTTCTACAAAACACAAATTTAAAAAAACTTTTTTTTGTATTTGTACGTGTGTATGTATGTAATTAGTCCAATTCCCGCAAACGGAATGGAAGTGGCACTTACGTAATGTCACTATTGCAATGTGATTAATTAAAATTGCAAAATAATTAGCAAAATTACATGTGGCGCGCAACTTGCTAACGGTGTTAATGTGGCAACTTTTAAAATAATGCGCAACTGCATGCAATAACTACCCACACACATACAAGTGCGCATGCGAACACGCTTTCGCAGCAAAAAGTTATAGAAAACGAAAGTGGAAATATTTTTGCTTTGCTCCATTACTATTTAGATTTGCATTTAACGAACGCAATGAAAGCGTTTGAGTGTAGTTTTGTGGCATGAACGCACACATACAAACGGTGCCAGGTAAATAATGGTGCCAGTGTTACCGGTTTGTTGACGCACTTTTAGAGTTAAGTTCATTGTTCTCGTTTAAGCGTACAGATTCCGCATTTACTTTTCAAGTGTGCAACATACAGATACTCGTGCATACATACATACATATGTACATGTGTACGTGAGTCTTTCACCAGCATAGTAAATATTTTACATATACTTGCTTTCTTCATTCGTTGCACGTCGCTATGCAGGAGTGTGCAGTGAAAAATGGATATTTTTAATTTTATGCAATTCGCATTGGCAGTGACAGCAACAAAGCAACAACGTGCCACATTGCGTATACGCACTTTGCATTCAGTAAGGTGTAAAGCAGTGTGGTCCATCGGCATATGAGCATACATACATACATACTTTGTCGGTGTGTTGGCGTGGCGAGTTAGAGAAGGAAAGAAGGCGCTTTTGCTGTGTCGATTTGCAACATGCCTGCTGCATACATACATACATACTTATAATGGCGGCTAAAATAGCAGAAATGCGATATATTGACAAGTTTTGACACTTTTTTATATAAATATTAAATTATTTTTTTATGGAAATCCAGCTATTTACATAATCTATGAAAAATCCTTAAGCTTTCTTCAAAAATTTCAAACACATTTTCGAGTTATTAAGCTCATTAAATTCACAACGCAACGTACAGGTGTTTTAAAAATTTTATCGCAAATATTTTGTAGTAAAATTTAATGCGCTTCAAAGCTGCATACTCATAAAAACTCTGAATTTTTTTTAAATTGGAAATTTTTAAGAAAATATAAAGTTTTTTTTTTAATTTTGTATACTGTTTTTTAAATAATTAACTCGAATTTAAACAAAATATATTAAGCAATAAAAAAGCACAAAAAAAAATTTCGAAAACTTTTCAAAATCTCGTATTTTTAATATTTTAACCGACAATGTATGTATAAACAGGCACAACCACGAACTTAAAATATTGATAAATCATGTGGAAATTGCGTTTCGTTAATGCAACTTTTATTAATTTATATACTGCAAAAATATACTTACAAAGGTGCAAGTTTTTCTTGATCTCATGTAGTGAGCCTATGCAAAAATTGAATGTTAGACCGGAACAATTAATTGCATTTCCTCTACATGTTCGTATTGGTATAATATCTCGGTTGCAAATATACGATACAACATTAAATAAAACATAAAAGTAATCGTAAATAAAATTGTGTGTTAAATAGAGAAGCGATGTATTTAAGTAATTTAAGAAGTTTAGCAGACATCTAATAAGCATAACATATATGAACAGGCAAGTTCCTAAAACCTTTGCCTCTTTATTACTGGATAGCAAAAGAGAAGGTGACTAGGTGATATTAGTAGCTATGGCAGGCAAATTTTAATTGACTTTCTTATACTATAACTCGATGCGCTGCTGAGTTCAAATATCACATTTTATATTAAACCATACAACACTTTTTTCTAAATCCCACAACTGTTAAAAAGAGCTTGAAGCTTTATAATGTTAGCGCCAAATTATTATATTATTATAAATTCGAGTGCACTTTTAAATAGCGACTACATCGAGTCTACCGTCGCAGATGCAGACATTTCGCTCTTTCCAAATTAAAGTAATGTATGTATGCGAGGAAAAAATGAAAGGCGGCGTAATCGACGAGGCCAGAAACCAACCACAACGTATTTTTCAGACGGCCATGGGATGTCGTCTCATGTCTCTAGAGCATCACAAATATCCCGCACCCACTTTACAGTTGACACTTATAACTTTGAAAAAGTAGAGGACCAATAACAATGTCAGCATAGGAATCCAAAGAAGAAACTTCCCTGTCTACAAATACTACTTTGAACTGAGTAAACAATTGACTAGTAAAGTCTTCCTTCGGTGAACCACAGTTACAGCCAATAAGTCTTTCATTAAACCCCTTCTACGTATTGTTGGATGAGAAGATCACTTGCAGTGTTCAGAAGAACGATTTTCATCATTTACGCGATAACGAATTCCACAAAAGATGGAACGAAGGGACGAAATTACTACAGCCCTGAAGGTAATTGACGTGGTGCTCGCTGGTAGTGACAGATTAAGCAGAAGGAGAAAGGCCGCTACCTTGAGTTCGATCAAAATCATATAGACGTTTAAAGCGCCTTTCAAATAAATAAGTTATGGCAACCAATAAGCTTTAATGGTTTGTCTTATTGTTAATGTTAATGTTTTGAAGCAAGGGGTCATGCCGTGTTTTCATTTTTGCCGCTCTATTTTCAAAATATCAGCTCTCATGTCAGCAAGCAAATATTCGCAATATTTTTTTGCACTTAACATTCAGCAAATTCAATAATTGCATTTTAAAACTCACGAAAAGAATAACAATGTTTTCTTATATTTCCCTTACAATGGCAAACCAAAGCCCTTAGAAAGTTCACAATTCGTTTTATTTGTCATATATTATACATATATGCATGTTACTAAAATGATAGTGGAACGTATGGATGCACTGTGCAATTTCGTTTGCTATTGTATGTATGTGTATTCAGGCAATTAATCAGCAATAAACCGTTAAAATAAATATGAGAGGTCGGTATACGCACAAATCCATTAAACTTTAATTTACATTTTTTGAAACAAAAATAATCCTCAAATGATTTAACACTGAAATAGCCGATCGAATAAACATACCATTCAGAGTTGTATTGAAATAAGAAAATTTAACATGAGAAACAAAAACAACAAGTTTACAATTGTTGTATTACGATAACCAATACGATAAAAAAACGACAAATAACACGGCTTGTGAACTCTTTAGAATTCGTTTTTCCCTTGCCATTATAAATTATATAGCTGGAGAATATTATCTTCGAGCAAAAAGATAAAGAAAGATAAATTGCATCAAGTTTTAACAAGCAGCTCGCAATCGTCCAATAATTATTATAATCGAAAGGCATATACATAATTTATCAGATGGCTTGGTAAATAAAATTGATAGTTTTTGTAGTAAGGCGATAAAGGCTATGTCCTACAGAGAGCATTTAACTTTGTGTCAAAAATTCAACCAACAAGTGCTTCTCCACTGCAGATTTTAATTGGAACAAACTTAGGTCCAGGTTGGATAACACACTTAAGGTTTTTATTTCTATGAGATTGCATTGTGATCAATATAAGAAATAATTCTGCCTCGCTCAAAATGAAATGGTTGATGCATTTAATTTTTACTTGAAGTATTTCTTTTTTTTTACTGAATGGTAATACGAGTATATTAATATTTAATATTGGTCTCAAACAGTGATTAAATTATTTTGTATGTTTAATTTATTTTGTATGTTTACCAATAAATACATACATGAATTGCAACAAATCTTTCTCTTGGTTATATTAATGTTAGTTTGTATTCTTCTATAATACCACGATTACAGACGTGTTACATTTTTGGCAAATTCAAAATTGCGAATCAAAACTACGTAGAATTCGGGATCCCGGGATTGTCCCGGAATTCCGTTTTCAAATCTTGAAAATCCCTGGATCAACAAAATGCCCAAAATTGGCATCCCTAAAATGTACATATGAACGAGTATATCATTATATATTTCTGAAAACCACCAAGTTTACTTGTCACATGATAAAAGAGTATCATTGTCAGTTATTCTGCTGACTGTTCAAAATTGCTGCAAAGCTTTAAATGCATTTTTGTGTTTTATTTCTTTGTTGATATACCTGAAATATCACGGAAAGCTATGTATATGTGATAAAAATTGCGACAAAATAAAACATTTTTTATCACAAAAAGTTTTTAGCTTCAATAAATTATTCAACATATATTTATTAAAACAAGCATCACCCAGTGGTCGAAATTCATACGGTTTACATTCAGGGATTAGCGGTGATTTGATGGAAGCAAGTGCTGGCGTGATTTAAGCTACGTAACTGACAATCTGCATTTATTTGTATACAAATGAGTAGAAACATTTTGAGCGTGGCACTACCTATTTTTTGCGAAATGTATTTTTTTTTGCAACAGATTTTGAACAAAAAACAAAAAAACACAGGGGGTGACATTCAATTTGGTTGGAAAATATAAGAGAAAATTGTACCGAACTGAACGCTATTCTATTTATATATACTTTCATGTAGATATAACATTTAGAGCAGTGGTAAAATAAGTTTGTTTTTAGCTGAATGCTAGTCATGCAACTGAAACGTTTTCTTGGGTTCATGAAGAGCGCTAGAAATTTCATTGAAAAAATATATAGGGTGTTTCTGGGTATGATAACTACACTTAAGTTGCATTAACTTCAATTTATCTACTCGTAGGAATGTTTACATTTTACCTTGCTTTTAATGTTAATTAAAATTACTGACCGCTTAGATATATTTGCTGTAACGAGCTTCAACACTACGAACAATAACTCAGCATATTGCTACACCCTCTGCCGAAATGCTAAGCCATCAGTTTATGTTTCGCTTTATTCGAACCTTTCATTTGTTTATTAAATTTGCATCGCGCGCCAACAGCTTTTGGTGCGACTTTTATTGCTGCGGTTTGTATTGTGTTGTGCTTATACAGTTGCTTTGGACTTTTTATTTGCAAACGTTTGCAGCTGATTGCAACTTTAACATGACAGCACTTACTTGTCAAGTGTCAGCGGTAGCCTGAGCATATTTGCAAGACCGCAAAAACGCTAACATCCAGCGAACAAGCAAACAAGCGAGGAACACCGACCAATCAACCAACGAAGGCTCAACTCAACGATCAGGTAGCTACATATGTAGCTGTTGCGAGTATGTACTTACATAGCTGACGTTGCCTCTGCACATCTGTTTGCATGTTATGCTTTTGTTGCTGCTCCTGTTGTTGTTCTTATTATGGTCGTCTTTTTACAAACGCTCGCACGACCATGTATGTATGTATGTATGGTCGTTTATGTGAACTGCAAACAATTTGAAAAGGATACAACAGTTTGGTGTGGTAATTTTTTAATTTTTGTTTTTTCAAAATTTCCGTTGAAATTAGGTTACCAGGTAAAAGAGCCACTGGCTCTCAATCGCTCTTGTCGAGCATTTTTTATACTTATTTTTGTATTTTTGTGGTTTCCTAATTATTGCATTGCACTTATGCAAATGTGTTAAAGTGTGTGTGTGAGTGCATGTTTGTATGTAACTATGTAGTTGTATTGCTGGTTCATGCTTATGCAACGTGATCGAACATTTAGTGACATTTTGGGTATTTTGATATTTTTAATAAATTCTGATAAATTAATTTGATCATTTAAAAGTCGTCATGTTCAAGTCTTTGTTGTTCAACTTTTTAGCATGTATTTAAAAAAAAAGATGCCTCAAATAATTTGAAGTCTCTTCGGTGGAGCTTGAGAACTAATTGTCCGAGTTATTTTTTTTGTTTCCTAATTTAAAAAATTTCACTAATGTGCCGTTCAATCCGGGTTACCTTGACGTTCACGATGCAAAAAAAAATTTGTTGACGAGTCCAGCATCATCGTACAATGGGATCGCGCCTAGAATGCTTAGATTCTCCACGTAGTGAATCCCAGTAAATTTTCATCTCTATAGCTCTTACATAAATGTTTTTACGGAGCTCAGAAACTAGCTGGCATGAGAAACAATTAAGGTGGCCATGAGGAACAAAATGTATTCCCAGATCTTGTGTTGTATGCTACAGCGGTCTTTGGTGCTTTGATCCAATTCAGGCCTAGAACATGCTGAGTCTATTGTGCTACCAGTAGTAATGCGATTCCCCTCGAATCATTCCTTAAAACTATATCCTATATTGCAAGCGCTGTGTATTATGGTAAGTATTCGATGCTTTTAAGCTCTTCCTTGTCGCAACAGCTACGTCAAAAACTTCTTCTTGAAAACACATTCAATTGGCTACAGTTAAAATTATCGTCACGAGGCCAGGCTTGAAATGTACGTAACCAATTAGAGTAAAAAAAAACTTTATTTCGTTCTTTTTAGGATAGAGTTGGCAATAAATCTAGTCCATCTTCAATCTACAGGCTCAAAGTCGCTTATTTGCAACCTGAGCTTACACGCTTTGTAAGGCGGCACTGAGCACAATTCTCTGATGATCGATGAACCTTTAAACTGCTCTACAAGACTTTTGTTGGAATATAAAACTTTCAGTTGGACGCGAAATCGTAGTAATGCCATACATCTCATTGTTCGTTTACTTTAAAAAATATGTTAAGTACCATGTAATTGTATCGCTAATTAGTGAAGCAGAAATCAATATACATGCATTTGTTTGTACATACGTGAGTTTTTAAATACATAAAAACATAAGTTCAGCACTAATGGAAACAATAACTAAATTGCAGCTCGGTAATGAGCGAATTTTTGTGTCAAATAATTTGGACACTATGATGCCATGACATACATACAGCAGCAAATTGTGATTCATCAAAATTACAAGACTCACATTTATTTATTTTTTCAATTGTGTATCTAATTCAAAATTAATTGCAGTTGCGACAAAAAGTTTGTATGACCATTATGAAGGCTAATCATAAAAGAAAATAATAGAAATATTTAATATTTCAATTAAAAGAAAAGAAAATTAAAAAAAAATAAAACTTAAGTTAAATTTTTAAATGTTTGAATACAAGATATCTCCATAAAATTTGTACATACATTTTAGATCTTCAGATGAAGGACATAAAAAAATAGAAAATTTATATTCAACTTTATCATGAGAATTAAAAAAAAAAAATTATAACAATATCTGCTAAAAAAAAACACTACACGTTGTTGTGTATGTACACATACCAAAAATTACTTAACTAACGTTAAGTTTGGAATGCATCGTTTTATGTCAAATGGTCAAAGAGCAATTGTTTGCAATTTTTAATGCAAACAAATGAAATGATGCTGCTTCATTTTGAGTGTTGGCGCTAGTGATCGTTAAGAATATTTATTTTAACTTAAAGGCTAGTAAAAAATTATATATATATATATATATATATATACAGTGTAAACAATTTCAGCCGTGGCATGTGCATAGCTGTCAGTAAGCGCTTTTAATACGGTTCGGTGTTGTTGGTGGCGATTTGTTTGCTAACTAATTAATCATAATACATTTTTTCACTACGATTATCATTGTGTACGTACAAGTTTATGGAAGACGAAGAAAAATATTGTTAATGACAGCACAATTTAAATTTTCCATGCCATTCTCTTGTGCAATGGTGTGTGTGTGTGGAGTCAGCAATGGCAGTTAATTATTACAAAAATAAAAGTAGTGATGCAAAATCGAATTATATGTATATATGTAAATATAAGTAAGCATTTTTCATTTTAATTTAAAATAATATCGTTAAAGAAAAATACAATATTTGAATATATGCAAAAAGTTATATTAATTTTTATTCATTTGTTTTAACGTAATGAAATTTTAAATTTTAGTGAACATAGATTAATGTGTACTTGGTGTTTGTACAATTTCTATTTGTTAAAATTTTCTTTGTACAAGGCTGGCTCATCCTTTTATACATTTTATTTGTTATTGTTTGGCCATATAGCGACCATATAGCGACAGAACAGTCGCACTTGATTGGAGTAAGTTGTGAAGGGAAAACAGGAAAAATAACAAGAGCTCACTCAGCGCAAGCTTAGCTGAATGCGTTTAGTTGCCGGCTTAAGTATTGTGCATGTTGTTACGCGTTCGACTCCCGCAGAAGCCACGTAGATAGCAGTCTGATGCGGAAATGTGGTGATTTCCGAAATAGTACTATAACTTCTACCGCTTTGAGTATTGTTGTTTTTTTATTTTAATAATTTTCACAATTAACCGATTAGACTTAAGCTCAAAAAAATAATTATAGTCATTTTCTTTTAAACCAGTCGAACAACAACTAAGCGTTTTAGAGTTTGTTCCTCTGAGTCGTGATTTCGACATAGGCAGAAGTTTTACTCACTAGGTGGCGCCGAAGTCGAGATATATAAAATCTTAAATATAAAGTCAAATGCTGAATTTAGTGATACAAATCATTTTTTTGCATAGGTCGCTTATTTTTGAATTTACAATTTTTTGATGCAATTCTTTTGAGTATAAAATTGTTTAACTTTACTGAAACTGAATTGGACATACATTGCCTTGGTATGTACATACATATACTCGCACATAATGTCGACTGGTTACTCATGCGACGTGACAAACCACATTCTGTGGAAATTTGACATCGACATATTTTGGGAATAATTGTGTCAATATTAATTTTAAATACTTGTGCTTGTAATTCAAAAAATATGTATTACACATTGCGGCAATACATTTTACACATAAAATTATCGATATATTCACGAAACTCGCGATAAGATATATTGAAACTGCGCTTTTAGTTTCTTTCTTTGCCGTCAATTTTTCTTTTAAATACTTTGAAATTTGATGAATATGCATAATTGAACAAATTTTTAAAAATTTATTTTGAATATATACTTCTGAAAAATTTATAATATAATATTTTCTAGCAAGCTCCCAATAGCTATATTTCAAAAAAAAATGTGTGTTATGAGCGCAATAACAAAACTCAAAATTAGAAAATCAGCGTTTTTAGTTTCTCAACGGCAAGTTACAATTTTTTAATGTACCTCGAAATGCCGTTAAGACCCGACATAGAAAAAATTTTATAAAATGAAAGAACAGCAGCATAAGAATTGAAAAATGTACCTTTTTCATTGAACACCTTTTTTGAAGTTTTTGTTCTTCAACATGGTTCATTGTAAGAACTTTCAAAAAAATGCTGTAAAATATTGTCGAACAAGCGATCATAATTCGAAAATACTTCTAATTACGTTAAGAATCTCTAGATGGAATGATTTTTTTTTTTTAACAAAAATGTTTCAGTATAAATATAAAAAAAAAATTTAATAAACGAAAAAAGTTGGTGCAATGATTGTATTATTAAGAAAATCAGTGCAAAAAGTATGCTAGAACATACGACGTATGTACATACTATAAATGCACACATATCTATTTGCGCATGAGAAATCAAAAACATTTGCCTTGGTGGAGGGAAGAGTGGCGCAAACAAAACCAGGCACGCGTCGCAAATGGAGCGAAACACTGAAGTGGCACGTTTGTTGGCCACAAATATTACCGTGTGAATTTTGCAAGCTTACTTTACTGTCTAACCACCTAGAAAGACGATGGAAAACCACAAACAAAGCAAAACAACAAACAAACAATTAAATATATTCATCGACCGACAACAACTAGCAGCAGTCGATATTTAGCAGCAAGTGTCTGACGCGTAATTGTGGTAACAATGGGACAAGTGGCGGGACAAAACGGCAACCAACCAGCGTCAACAACAACAGCTGAGCCATTTTCACGCAAATATCGTAAGATAAAAGTGAATATTTTAATGTAACGACAATGCGTTCGTTGAAAACGACACTTGTTAGTGCACCAATACATTGTTTTTGTTTCTATGCAATTTTATTGCTTTGCAATTGTGGCTTTTCTGGTTGTTGTTGCAAGTTAAATTATTGGTTTCTGGAATGATGATTGAGCTAAAATTTGAGATTTCCTATAGAAAAGTTGACGACCAATAAAAAATAAAAAACTATTATCTATTTGGTGAAAAAAAGGACGAGTTTTCATTTAGTATCAATTAATCGCATAGTTAGCTTTCAGTAATTAGAATAAACAGCAAGCTTGATATAGCAAAGCAAACAGAGCATCTACATTAGAGGACTTTCCAAGCAATTCAATATTGTTTTCGACAAAAAAACGCCTTTGTTGGCCGTCGTGTTTTTATATGAAGATCATCTTCTCCGATCTCTTTTTCGGCGATGTTGCATCTCCTTAAGTCAACGATGCATAGCATTTACTTTTACATATGTGTAAGTACCTTTCAAGACCACTTCCATGTGATTTGTTAAGGCTTTTGGTAAGTTTAAAGAGGATTTTTTGTTGTTTGATGAAATAAAACCAAAACCAAAATCTTTGCAAGATGTATGAAATAAAGCTAAGTATAAACCTTTTTTAATGTAATTTGGATAAATCTAAAGAACTTCTTTAACGTTAAATATATTTTAAACAAATAAAAAGAAGGCTGTCTTCGGCTATATCGAAGACTTCATATCGCTCATGAATGGGAGCTGTATGTTATATTTATCTGATCTTTATGATTTTAATTGCTAATATATTGTAATAACTGATATTTCTATAAAAGGTATAAAAAATAGCATTGCAATAGCATACATATGTAGGTTGCTTGTACATATAAAAGAAGTTTAAATATCCATTAAATAATTGATTAGAAAACTAAAAATGAATTTAAAAAAATTAAAATTAGCAATAGAGATAGTGACGCCGCTATTTTAAAAAGTAGCAATTAGAGTGATTGTAATGAAAACAAAAAAATAAATAGTTATTGGCATAATTGAAATCTGACGTACGAGTGAATTATTTATCTCTTCTCTAAAGGATACAATTAGAGCGGATTAATAAGGCAGGCACATAAAATTAAACATACATATATATTGAACGGCGCTATTTTAATTATATTCTAAGACAGCCAGGCGGTTATAAAAGCCCTATCTAATAGGGTTATCAATTCCAGGCTCGTCAAAGAGTGCTATGACACTCTTCAACTCCTGGCAGCGAAAAACAAGGTAACACGAGGCCGCTGATGAACTGGCCAAAATAGGATCTTCGGCTGTCTTTATGGGGCCGGAACCGTTTTGCGGACATAGCTGGTCCTCTTCAAAATCTTTAATCACCAAGTGGGTGTACTCTGAATGCATTAGGTACTGGGCAGAGGCAGGAGGCCGCAGACAGGCCAACTTATTTGAGTATCCTTTTCTTAGAAAGGACATAATTCATCTAAATAGGAGCAATATAAGGTTGCTTACCAGTTATCTGATTGGTCAAAACAATCTACGTGCCCACATGCACCGGATTGGACTCGCCACCGAAACGGACTGCCGTCTTTGTCTTGAGGAGGAGGAAACATAGGAGCACATTGACTGAGAGTTAGATATTTCAACTCAGCAATAGTCGAGTCTCTCAACATTAGGAACTCGTGTACCAAGTTATTCTTACCATTTATTAGAGACGCCGATACTATCTAGGGCTGTCAGGGCTAGGAACTAATTGCAGGGATACAAAAGATCTTTTAGGTCGCGGTGTCCCTTGATCCTACTTTACCCTATAACTTAACTAACTAACATATATTTATAACCAACAAAATGTTTTCCGAAAAATTTCTAGTTGAGTTTCCAAAATATGTTTGTAGAGTGCTGCTTGTCTAAAGGTAATTCAGATAAGCTGATAAGATTAACGAAATATTCTAAAATTAAACTTGCTGTCAAACGAATAGTTTAAAAATTCTTTGAACCAAATGTTTTTCTAAAGGATTGCCACGATAATAATTTGTAATAGAGATGAAACGAAAAATATTGATAAAAAAAAATATTCATACAAACGTAAGAAATATAAAAAATGCGGAAAAATTATAAAAAATTGGATAAAAGCTGTTTAAAATTGGAAAAATTACTTTCTTGCCATCAATCCTTTCAATCCTTTTTACGAATCACTTAAATTTGCCTGTTTTGATTTTGGGATTTTATTATTATAATTCATATATATAATCCTACCTGCATTTAAAATAATAGCATAGCTCACTCAGCATTAGCTTTAGATGCTGGCTTAATATCTTGAAGAAAGAAGTTTGATGAGAAGAGTTGGTGAGCTCAGAAAGAGTAGCTTTAAGTTTTACCATCTATTCGGAATAATCTGCAGTTTTAAAATTTTAGTATTCATTACTTTTTTTTAATAAAAAAGTAGATTTGCATTTTAGGAACGCTAAAGTACATCTTGAGATTTATTCTTATACATGACAATATTGGTATACTTATGCTCCATCTGAAGAGTTATACAAAATAATGCTTCGCTTTTTCGAACAAACATTTTCAGAATAACGATGAATAGCTGTGAAAATAATTATGTATTACTTTATAAATTTGGAAATTGTACCGAGGAAAAGACATGCTGACATCGGCAAGACTTCGAATTCATTAAAATGCGTGACGAACACAACGACGTGCCAAACACACAATAATGACTACCGACCGACCGAAATGTAATATGTCTTGGTCCGTTCGAAAGTGATTGAAAATGAACGCCTAATGGATATAGTATGTGGAGTGCAAAAAAAATTGTATATGATTGCTCTGTACATGTCATATCCATTTTTTTTAGACTGAGCTTTAACAAAAAGTTACCTGACACTTTATCAAATATTTAAAAAATTAAAAGTATAAAAAAATAATAATAAAAAAAAAATTTAAATTAATACGAGGTCGCAAAAAGATGTATAACATAAATTAAATCCAGCAAATAAATTTTGCCAACAAATAGCTCCCAAATATCAAAGGTACTCTATCAGCCCCGCTCCCAGTTTCACATTCACAAATTTCCCTGTGGATTCGGTTTGAAATCACATGTTTGGTGCTCCCAATTTCATATTCACATACAATTTTGTGAATTAAATCCGAATGCTTGATTGTATGTGAAAAGAAAAGTAAATGACAAAAAGTGTGTGAGTGTTTTATTATTTTCGATTGGAATAATTTTTTTAATATTCTCTGATGTTTGTAGAAGCTATTTATGATATTTCTGTATTAGTTATTCATTGAAATATGCGTATTTTTAAATGTTTTGCTGATGACTCCTCAAAAAAGCATACATAGCTCAATCCGAAAGGGAAAATTCAACAACAGCTGTTGGTGAATTGCCATAACGTTCACCGATACGTGTGACAGAGATGACCTGATATACGAAGAAATTTGTGATATTGGGAGCACACTAATTCACTTTCACAGGAAATTTTTTAAATCACTTTGTGGAATTGAAATGTGAAACTTTGAGCACGGCTGTATGTTACTTGGTAATAAAAATTAAATACTATGAAAAAATTAATACTTTACTTATTTGGCACTAAAATCGTCTGGACAAAAATTGTCCGAGCTCAACATATGGTAATGTGCACCTCACCCTTCACTTTCATATTAATTGTCGTCAATAGGAACACTAAACGAATTAATTTAATTCTTTTGCACTCAGTCGTTCTAAAGCAGCAGATGCCTTCTGACACCATCATTGAGTTCTGTATTCAATACATTCAGCGCTGGTCTCTTAAGACTTCACATTATGTTCTTGCGAATTTCGCACAACTCACCGTTTTACTGTCTGTGGTATTTGTCGTTCTTAAAACGTATACGTTCAAAAATCTTTCGACGAATCTTGCTCTCGAAGTCTCCGAGAGCCATCAAATCTGAAATATAGTTTGATCATGATGAAAGATTTCTGCAGTATGGTTTTTGCTCGCCGAGAAGGGACGGAACTGCTCATCCAGTCTATAGCCGCATTTGATTTCCAAACGAGGAACTTACTTTTATGTTCATTTTTTATAGTATCTGATCAGTTACGATCTCTAGTTTAAATTATCATTTCTAACATCAGGTTAAGGAAATAACGCATAATGGTGCCACTCTATTTAAATTACGTTCAATATAAAATATTTTGGTGCAAGGGGTCTATTCAAATGCTAAAATATCTGGTTTTTTTTTTCTAGGAATACCGTTCAAGATGAACACCACAGTGAGGTATAGTGACAGAAAAAAAAATTTAATTAAGTAATGATTTAATCCTTTATATTTCGAAGTTTCGGCCATTACTGCTCCAAATAACTAAATCTCAAAATCCTAAATATCTTTGTGTTGTATGGTCTTCAAGCAACTGGAAAATTTTTGAAATGACTTGCTCGTTGACATAGATATATTTAATGTCAGTGATAATTAACACAACTGCAACAACGGATTTTTGCAAACCAAAAAGTCAAAGCAGCTAAAAACTATACACAAATAGTTACGCATATAAAAGAATATGTAACATATGTATGTATGTAATTTTTTTTATTAAATATAACTATAAAAACTAATTAAATTTCCTACCATATTTGGCATAATTTCGCATTTACGATATAGTTGTTATTGTTGTTGCACTAGTAAATTTCAGCTGATATATTTCGCTGCTTACATTTTACATTTGCAATTGTTTTGTTTAATGCTTTTCCATAGCCACTCGCACACACACACGCACACATACATATTCGTGCATACATCACATTTTTATGCAAGCCTGCCACTGCAATAATCCTCTCTTTTTTTTGGTGTCTTCGTCTGCCAGTCTTGTGGTCTTTCCTTCAGATATTCACAGCACATTTTGCTTACCGCTCTGCTACTCACTCTCTTGCTTGTTATGGTTGTTGTTGAAACTGCCACAAATATATCATTGTTGTTGTTATCTATTGCTTTGTACAATAACTGTATTGCCGTTGCATGTTGGTGGCTCATTGCATACCGTACTTTCTTCCTAAGTATATAAAAGCGCCACGATTTCGTAGCTTTGGCATTATTCAGTGGTGAAAAGTGGCAACGTTCAGTTCGATCAGCACAAAGTAGTGATCTCGTTTTGTTTATTTAAAAAAAAAAAAAATTCAAATAACGAAAAAAGATATAACGAATACATATTAGTTATAATAAATTTCACAAAAATATTATATAAATATCTAAGCTTAAAATAAATAAAAAAAAGCTAGTTTGAAATGGCACTTAAGGTGAGCAACGCAAGAATGTTTTAAAAAACTTTTGTATTAATAAAGTGGCATAGAATCACAATTAAGTGTTATAATAAACGAATGAACCGTCTATAAATTGTGCAGAGGTAAAAATGTATTCGCTACAAAAAAGTCCAAATTTGTATTGTACAGTTCCTAAGTACAATGTGTAAATGCTGCACTTCCAGATTGGTAGAATAAAGAAAAAAAATCTTCTTAGCACCGAAAATCGACATTTTAATATCACATATTCAGCCGAGGCTAAAATAAAACAAGGATACTCGTATAATGTTTTTCATAAAGCGCTCATTTCACACAAATATTTAAACTTCAAAAAAAACCTGCAATTACCCTTTCAATCTGCATTACCATTATGTTGGAATGAATTCCAATAGCAACCAAAAAATTAAGTTATAAGCATAGTAATCGTACACAACTCGCAAGAAAAATCAAAAAATTCATATAAAATGACACTCAAGAAATTGAAAGGAAATTCCCTTGCAATCAGTCTGAAACTCTCAACAAAAAATGCTCGTTCATTATTTAATCAAGAAAATGTAAAGCAACAACAAAGTTTTTTTTCAAGTAACTAAAATAGTGAAACATTTTTCTTGTGATTTTTCTTGATAGCTATATACTAAGCTATGTATATGCCTTAAAAATCAAAAAATTATTTTTCTTTTAAAAATTAAGATACATTTTTTATGTTTTCCAAGTTAAAAAAAATTTGCTTCTAAATATTCTAAGGGCTAGATAATATTTATGAATAGAATTCAGCAAACAATCTTCTTACTCAGTTAACAATTGTCAGTGTTACTGATTTTTATGAGCAAAATTCTTGATCTGTATTTCATTTAAGTATAGAATTGAAGAAATTTTCTTAGGTATACTCATACATTCACGAACTATTTTCCTCAGATTAAATTTTTGTAAAGAATTTAACAGCAAATTTGTATTGAGTTGGAAATTTGAAATTTTCTTGGAACCTTTGATTTCGATTATGATATGTTAAGTCCTATCGTAATTTCGCTTGAACCAATATTTTATAGTAAAACAACGATAATTTCCGACAATTTATTTGTAAAAAAAGGCTGTTAATATTTGTGGAGGGGTTTTGGTGCTAAATGCATATCTGAACAACCGGTTGTATGGGAGCTATATGTGATATTTTTTTTTATTTTTATAATTTTCACATTTAATATATATCAAAGTATGACTGATATTTTAAGTCGTTAGCTAATTAAATAAAGGAATTATGGCCCAAAATCCAAT
Source organism: Philophylla caesio (assembly GCA_963971545.1). Taxonomy (NCBI): domain Eukaryota; kingdom Metazoa; phylum Arthropoda; class Insecta; order Diptera; family Tephritidae; genus Philophylla; species Philophylla caesio. Next base: position 95,080,493 of record OZ020608.1, on the reverse strand, counting down.
ATCTAAACTATCGGTTGTATGGCAGGTATATGGTATATTGCTTTAATCTATATGATTTTCACTTTTAACATATATCTAACATTGACTAATATTTGTGGAAAATTTCAATACTTTAGCTGCTTAAATGGAGGGATTTTCGTATCAGAGCTATATGTTATATTTCTTTAATCTTTACGATTTTCATTGCTTGGGTAGGGCTAATAACAGCGGATGTTATTGTAAACATGGATGCCTCTTGCTGCTTAATCGAAGGAGTTATGAAGCAAAATATAATATCTGAACAATCGGCTCCCATATACGTTATAGTCGGCTATTCCGATAAATGTCTAATAAGTTATAAAAAGACACTTGACAGCCATTTAAATAGCTCAAAAACTGAGGGGCTAGTTTGCGTTCAAACAGACGGACAGACGGACATGGCTTAATCGACTCAGCTCATCATTCTGATCATACTTACTTTTTGATGGGTCTACCATATACCATTTCTATGAAAGATATAAAAATATGGTTGAATCGAAATAATAAGATTGTAATTATTTTGATTACATTAAATGAAAACTTAGCGTACACCGACTGATTTACATATTTAATGTATTTGCAATGAAAACGGTAAAAGCCGTTAAATATTACAACTACACCATACATTGAGAATTTTGAAAGTGTATTTTCCTTGTATTGAATGTTTTGAAACTTTCAATTATAATACATTTCTTTATTTAAAAATCCATATAAAACCAAGTCTCCAACTTTAGAAATTATAAGGTGTATACAATTTTCATTAAATTTTCAAACTTTTTTCTTAAATTTTTTAGGATTTGTAATTTTTAGCTTATTGAAGTTTTAATAAAGTTGTACGTGGCTGCAAAAAACCCAACGATTTTTGACAATTTTCTAACAGCAGTGTTAAACAAGATTTCCTGTATAAAAAATATCGAGTATGCTTTATTGGAAAGAATTTCAGAAGATGTGAGGCATTAGATTGGGCCAAATTAATTATACTCTCTTCAAAGCCCACATTTCGTCAAAAAGTTTTTTTTTCATTTATTTCTTAAAATTTATATTTATTTACATATATGTATACACCCAACTCTCTTTTTACACGGTATATACGTTCCTCAGAAATCCGTGTAAAAAGAAACCGTCTAAAAAAAGAGGCGTTTCCTATAGTAAAATGGGGGAACGTTCCATGTGATTTGAAAACCGTGTAAGATGAAATAAAGAACTATATTTACTTCGAAAAACCGTGTAAAGAATGTTGAAAACTATAGAATTTCAGATATGCATACAAATTGTATGTTCATATGGCATTTTATTGAGCATTAAAACTTAAAATACATAATTCATACTGGTGAAAAATTGGTAGAGCAAGCTAAAAACAAAAGAAATCTGTTAATCCAGAATTAAGAACCGAAAAATTAGAATAGAAATAAAGAAAAAATATTTACATAGCTACATAATTATTTGTCGCTGGTATGTATGTTCATTCAGCAATGGTGCCAAGTGTTGTAAAAACAAACATAATTACAAAACAGTGGTTTTGAAACCGTACTAGATAAAACAATTTTTACAAAAAAAATTTTTTTCAACCGTGTAACTTCAAATCCGTGTAAAAAGAAACCGTGTAAAAAGAGAGTTGGGTGTATATATATACATATACATATATACATATTACTTAAAACTAAAGAAAACTCTTTTTAAAGGAAAATATTTATTAATTTAGTTTATATAGAAGCTAATTAATTTAAAAAAAAATATTATTTTTACTCCCAGTGAAGATCTCCATATTTTATTTTAAAAAGTTATTTGACGAAAAATCATGATAAAAATAATTCTTCAGTTATTTTTCATTATACGCTTTCATATTTTATTTGAGCACTATAACATATTTATGATATTTGTACATGTATTATGTACTATATTTTTGTTATTGTATAAAATTGTATTAATATTGTCGAAACTATTATGTCTTAAAAAAGGTACACTTTTGCCTGAATATTTACATTTTCCTAGGAAATGTATAAAAAAAAATCATATACATAACAAAGTTCTGCCAGACGAATTTGGTTGCCAACACAACAGTTTTGCATATATTCTTTCACATTTTTTTAAAATTCCTAAGAGGGTTTCCTTATTTAACATCGGAAATATTAAAACTGCATACAAAGATATATATTTTTAATTTGTAGAATATTGAATAAAAAACTGAGAAATCTGTAGAAATAACATCGAAAAGTATGTAATTGAATCGATGCACGAAGCACATATTGATTTCACATGAAAAGCAAAGACGATTTAAATACTTGCAAGAAATCGAACAAAAACAAAAGTCCCAAAGTCTTAATTAACTTGGCTAGTTATGGCCCATCAACAGTCGCGATAGTGAATTTTTTAATATTTAATGAGCTCTCTCTAAAATTGTCCAAACATTATTATCACCAAATTTATTTCTTAAAAATTTCAGTATTTGATTTTCGCTTCGGTTGTTTGCCTCGCAGTGGCTTCACCAATTGGCCACTACTATGAAGAAGAGCAAGGTGGCTACGAGGAAATTGGTGATCTTGGACATCATCAAATCGAACGCGTCTCCTTAGGTGAAGAACACCACGGTTATGAACATGAAGAAGAGCACGTCGATTATTATGTAAGTACACAATTAACAATAACTTTATTTACATATAAAAATATTAAAATAAAAAAATGCATATTACATTCATTATAGGCGCCGCCAAAATATGCTTTCAAATATGGCGTGAATGACTTCCACACCGGAGACGTGAAGTCACAGCATGAATCTCGCGATGGTGACTCCGTTAAAGGTTTGTAAGAAAATTTGTATTTTAAATTTTTTTCATAAATGAAATTGGCTAGAGTAACGAAGTCGACTTTACATTCTTCATGAATTCTAAAAAAATGCTCCAAAAATTTATTTTGTCCAAAAAATTTCAAGCAACGTCAAAGTACTTTTTCAAGCAACAGAATTAATGAAAAATATTTCTTGGGTGTTGTTTTTAATTAAGAAGCCCTTACAAATGCTGACTTTTAAAATATTTGATAGAAAATTTTGACATTGAGTTTCATAATTTTGAATGTACACAATTCTTTTATTTTCTTTTGGATCTGTTTGTTTTTCTGCGAAACTTTTCCAAAGCCATTCCTAGCAATCAGCAAAATTCAATTGCCCTGCATTAGATAATATGCAAATTTAAAATAAATTTGTTTAAGATAAAGTAAAATTTCGAGCATTTTTAAAATAACTTCGATAAAAAAAAATTTTAGTTCTCAAAATTATATTTTCAAATATTGATTTATGTAGTGAAAATTTTGAAAAAAAAGGCTTAGCAGCTTCTGAAAAAGTAGGTTTCAAATATTAGATTGAATGTTCGAAAACCTGTTAACTTGATTTGGAGGTGCCTCCTCAGTTTTGTGGATGATAAATAGATTTATAGATTCGTAGTTTGATTTAAAATTTTTTGAAAAATACAAAAACCTCTGGAATTTGAACTACTCTTCATCAATATTTAATTCCCTGCTACTAACATGTACATATGTATATTGATAACAGCTTTATCATATGTGTTAGGTAATATTGCATTCGAATTAAAATTTAAATCTGTTTTAATTAACTTAAAAAACATTCAGTATTTAGAATAAAAAAATTTTCCGGACCAAACATTACATGGTGTAATTTATCCATCTTCTTCTCGACACGAAAATGATGTGTTTAAATAATTTAGCAGGTTATTCACCACTAGAGGTGCTACAAAAATGTTCTCCCTACTTTATCTTAAATGAAAAATTAAACAATCTGTTCGAACGTCTTGTACGCGGTATTTATGGATGACGTTAGCCAGTTACTTGGACCCTAAAAAAACTAGGTTAACTTAAAAGGAAAAAAAATTTTGAATTGCCTCATGATTTTTTACATTAATACGAAGCTTTCCTGTAAGCATTAGAAGATGATTTTCAACACTTTCTACACCAAACTTTAATCTTTTTTGATTTTAATTACACATGAAGTGGGATTTTTTACTTGAGGAGAGTTCCAATTCTCAGTTTTTAAATGTATTTTGAGCAGCATTTTGTAAAGACGACGTTGATTCTTTCGGCTTTTCAACTAAACTTGAGTTTTTTTAAATATTATTATCTCTCTCTCCCCCTCTTAATCCAGGACAATACTCATTGGTTGAACCCGATGGCTCCATTCGCACCGTGGACTATACGGCGGACAAACATAATGGTTTCAACGCAGTTGTGCACAAAACCTCACCTGTACACCACGAAGAAGGACACTATTAATGGAACTAAGTGAAATGAATTATTATAAATGAAGCCAATAGTTGCAACAGTAGCAGCAGCAGAAATGAAATAATTAGTTATAAATTCAAATCGAATTAGCTAAATTATAAAATAAGGAAAAAAGCAAATAGATACAACAGACACAATGAGATTATGTACTTTACACAATTTCACTTAAATTTTCATCACTCAAATATGTACATACGTAGATATGCCTTAGTACACTGTCATCTCAGCAAAGAAATAGTAGCAACTTGTACGACTTTTACTAGAAATCTTTTGTTGGGAATTTCTTATTTTAAATATTTTCATTTTTTAATGATTTTGATACACACTGTGATAGCAATTTAATATTCTAACTCATTCGACTGTTCATTACTATGCATGTATGTATATAAAAACATTGCCATTTGCACCACCACTGTTATTTAATGATAGTTACACCACTGTATTTAAGTGTAATCTTTACTCAATCGGAACTGTTGAAATGTCATTAGTCACTATCTTGTATTTACTTAACTTTACTTTAACTACTTAAATATTACTAACGAATACTTGATAACTAATGAATTTACCTTTTTAAACTGTATTCCGGCTTCAGGCCATTTATGTGTACGAAAATCTTAAAGACTTGTTATGGGAATTATAAACTTAATGAAACTTAATTTGCGCTCTTTTACTTTACATTTTTATACTAAGAACATCACTAAAGACTTATTACTCATAATTTTACTTTCCTTGCATTACTAACGAATACATTACCATTGGTCTTTCTATATCTTATCATGTGTCTCGTAATATATTCACATTTTCGTATGGAATTCAAATATAATGAAATGAATTATAAACACCGAGGTACTCGAATAAGAACAGATGTTAATATAAAAACATTAAAAACTACGAAACTATATTTCAAAATTAGCATTTTTTGCTTACGAAAAAAATTAATTATGCTGTATACTTTTCTACTTAAAGAATGTGAAAACACACTAAATAATATACGAAGTAAATTTAATAAAAAAAACCTACATTCACTCATTTTTTAAGAAAAATTTTTCTATGTTCAATTCATATAGTTTTTTTAATAAGGAAGAGTTATGTTTGGTTAGAAATAAACCGAATATTATAATTTAATAATTTCTCTTCAATATCAGTTTGATGAGTTGATTAGATAGATCGATTTAAATTTTCTGTTCATTTCATTCACTAATTTATTATTAAAAAGCAAAAACTTTAAATTTCAAAGTTATCCGTAGGATAATTAATTTTTATTGTTTATTTTTGATTAACGGTTATTTTTTATTATTATTTTTTCACTTTTAAATATATGTATACCTAAATGTTTTTGAGTGTCATCATTGAAATAAAAATTTTTTATATGTTGAATTTATGGTACTTAATAATTAATTGCTTTGACGTGCCTTTATGATTTCTGATCAACTTTTGTTGCAAATTGATTCTAAATTATAAAATAATTAATTTAGTACAAAATTTTTTGTTTCATAATAAAAATTGTCTTTAATGAATAGTTTTCATTTTTATAAATTAAAATAATCAGTTGTGCGTTACTTCGAAAATTAATTATAATTTTGCGAAAAATGATTACTAATTTATATTTTATTGCTTTCAAATAAATTTAAAAAAAAAACTAACAAAATATAAGAAAGAAAGTGACCAGGAAAAATTAAAAAATATTCAAGAGTAATAAAATTTGAGCATATAGTTATAAAAACATTTACATATAATCAAAAAAATTTCCTGGTTTATTTAAATTTTTCTTATTAAAATTTTAAAGATAAGAAATAATTTTTTAAACTCAAAATATTACTAATCTCTTGGTTCTAAAAAATTGTTTTATCAAATGAATAATTTATTTAACAATCACTTCAATTACTAATTATTATTAAACATATCCATTAATAAGTCATTCCCTTTAACACGAAAGACTTAAGTAACGAACTCGCTTGTATAGTCAAACAGTTTGTGGGCGGCAAATCCAAACTTCGCACGCGTCAGTTGACGTGCAGGAAACCGCAAACCACCAAACTTTTTTTGTTTGTACGTCAAAAGGCGTTCAGTGATATCAAACAAAAAACGATAACACGAGAAGGCAATAAACTTTGTTTATTTAATGTATTAATTAATATTTATAATACTCGTTGGTTGCATGCTTGGCGCGCAACTTGTCACTGACAATTACGAAATCGCATTGGCAACGCCTTCGCTGGTTTTTCCATATCATTGAACCTGCACTTCAAGCATGCGAGTAAGCATACGAGTTTTTTTTTGCACAAGGAAAACGAGTGAACATATCGGGAAATAGAAAAATGTGCAAAACCAAATAAAAATCTGCGAATGCGTAAATTGTTGGAACGCTTGCACAAAACATGCTTACATATGTATGTACATTTGTAGCTAGCTGAATAAAAAATAAATACAACAGCTGGTGGTGCGTTTGCGTGCAAGTTGTGCAAAATATGGTTGGTTGTGGTTTCATTGGCTTACGCTGTATTGCCTTTTATTTTACAATTGTTTAGCAAGCTTTTGTTAATTTTTTATTTTTTTGTTCGAAGTCTAAGCATAATTTTTGCTTTATTTAAAACAAAAACGATTAACGAGAAAGGGAAAGCCAACAGGTGGTCAATCCAGCTGGACAAGCGGCGCTTACTTTACGGTTCATGTGTGACTTTTATTAAATATTATGGTTTCAACGAGACGACGAGGTGGTAATTGTCGCTTATGTCTGGGAAATGTCTGCGGTGATTGGTATGACCACTTTTTCGTTTGTCTTCTTGGGATTATGCCAAACTAGGAAACGTCAGTTGATTTAATAGACTCTACCGGTCAGTTAATTGCAAAAAATTTATTATGACATAGATAGCTACACAAATGGATTATAATTATTAAATTATTTATATAAATGAAAGTACTTAAGAGTAAAAAAACATACACTTTATAAAATTAAATTTTCAGGTGATAAACATTTTCAACGAACTTCTGTTATGTGTCTGGGTAATATTGTGTCTAATTTTTTGTCTACATATTAATTCTGTGCACACAATTTTAATTTAATAAGTAAATCCCTAGTATGATAAGCTGCAAGAAACTGGTGAAGTGGTCGTTCGAATATACTTACTACCACAAAACTGGCGTAACTATCTGAAACAATTAAAATTTCAATGTAACAACCGATTTTTTTAATATCAATTTAATACACTACAAGCAGAGCGAGAGGTCCACAACTTTTACGTTTAGAGAAAGAAAAGAGAATATGCAGCGAATTTCTGCGTTTTGATTATATTTAAGGATCGAAGCCATAATATGTTTTCTTATTTTGCAATAAAAAAAATACTGTCATGAAGCAAAAGCGTATTTCAAAATCATTTATATTTGAACAAATTTAAAATAATTTAAATTTTACTTTAACTGTTGCAAATTGTAAAACTGGTATTAAAGGAAATATACAAGCTATTTTAAAGACGCTTCGTAATATTAAACAAGTTTAAGACAAACATTAATATTATTAATCCAAGTTACTAAGTAAGATATGTATGTATTGTAATTATAGCATGACATAATTTTCAGCCATATTCTGGCTACTTGCGATAATTATTTATTTCCAGAAAATCAAATAGGAAAATCTTCAATCCATATTTAGACTGACATCAAACATTTTATTGCCGCTAATATCTAGAAGATCACATATTTGAGTAGCGGTTATGCAAATATAAATACAGAGAAGGAAAAATTTATGTATTTATATTTTTATTTTCCCTTCGAATTTAAAGCGCTTCCTCGTACTGCGTACAAATTTGCAAACTTTATTTGCTGGCAGTTATTTTCATTATAAACTGACTACTTTTGAATTCTCAAAACAACGAAACCGGAAAATTAAAAACAATTTTTAAAGTTATACTATTGTTATAAGTCGGGAAAAATACCTGTTTACAACCACAAAGTCTTTGTGCGCTGGTTCGAGTTTTTGATATATACAGGGTGTCCCAGAACTCAACGTCAAGCCGAAACGGGGTGACAGGATTGATTGTAACCATCATGAAGGAAATCAGAAAAAACATCTATCCCATGCAGTTTGAAAATGATGGGCATTTAAGAAAAACCTAGAATTTGGTCAAACTGTAACCATTTTTCGGTTATTGTGGTTAATTTTTATTATTTTTGTTCATTTAAACTTTGAAACCTTAACCCTAAATAACATTTCCAGAAACTTAGTCAAAAATAATGACACAATTACCCCAAGTTTTCTAGAATTAAGACTATTTGTTAAACTATGAATTTAAAATGTTCAATAATTTGTCGACTTTGAAAGGCCCTCCTTTAAAAAAAATGTACTAAAGTGCCTTGGCAAGTGCCATTAAAAGTTCGCGTATTTTATCAGGATTGTAAAATGGTACAATACTTGTTAGTTTCATAATAAAAAAAAAATGAGCAAAAAAATAAGTAACCCGATTTTTGCTAACCCATTTTACTCAGTTTAAATGCTTATTCGTCTACTGTGCACCTTTCCGTATTCGCTTGTGTTGATTTAGTACTGACAACTTTGGCTTTTTGGACTTGGATTTTTTTGAATTGGACTTGTTGATTACATACCGGCCACACTTGGCTTCTCTCTTTTGGAATTGGACTTTTGTGTTGACATCCTCATTTATGGAGAAAGCAGATGCAACGCAAGTGCCGCCGCTAGACTTTATCGGGAAAGATATCCAAATTTAGAGCGTGTTTGTTAATGGGCACCGTTCACTCACGGAGGGCGGCCATTTCCCGAATCAATATCCGGGAAGGTGGACTGGATGTTCAGGTACTATCTTGTTGCCAGCCCCTTCCCCAGATATGAATCCCCTGGATTTTTTTATTGGGACGTTCTCAAAGAAGAGAGAGAGAGCGTAGCCGAGCTGCGTGAACGAATTTCTCAAGCTGCTGAGGACATCAGCTCTCGAGGATATGCCCGGCTAATAAGTAGACCTTTTTTAAGAAGATTTGACAATTTGAACATTTATTGTAATAAAAAATTTTATTTCCTTATCTGACTTTTATTCCACTAAACCTAAACTAAACTAGGTCAAGATTTTTCATTATTTTATTAATTTTACTTGCTTTTGTTGACTTTGATAAAAGTGGCGTCACTATCTGTCTCGCTCACTCATGTCAAACATGTCCACTATCCATCTCTCTCATCATTTTGCAGTAAAATGGGTTTGCAAAAATCGGGTTACTTGAGGTTTTTATTTTTTTACTCGTTTTTTTTTAGTATGAAACTAACAAGTATTGTATCATTTTACAATCCTGATAAGGTACGCGAACTTTTAATGGCACTTGCCAAGGCACTTTAGTACATTTTTTTTAAAGGAGGGCCTTTCGAAATCGACAATTTATTTAAAATTTTAAATTCATAGTTTAACAAATAGTCTTAATTCTAGAAAACTTGGAGCAGTTGTGTCATTATTTTTGACTTAGGTTCTAGAAATGTTATTTAGGGTTAAGGTTTCAAACTTTAAATGAACAAAAATAATAAAAATTAACCATAATAACCGAAAAATGGTTACAGTTTGACCAAATTCTAGGTTTTTTAAATGCCCATCATTTTCAAACTGCATGGGATATATGTTTTTTCTGATTTTCTTCGTGATGGTTACAATCAATCCTGTCACCCCGTTTCGGCTTGACGTTGAGTTCTGGGACACCCTGTATATACATATGTCTATTTTGTTAATTTTTTGCTGTTACAAAGAACCGTTATGGGAACAAAGTTAATATATCCTTGTGTACAAGAGTCAAACTCATGAATTGAAGTGCAGAGAAAATGCTCTAACCAGTCATCCATTGTTTCGACACACGCGATTTGAGCTAAAACGCAGATTTTTTTGTTTCGCAGAGCTATAAACTTCGAATTTTTAAATGCCATCTGGTGGGATATCACCATAAAAAAATACCAATTGTAATTATGACAAAAACCTAGTTGGCTTAATGGTTGAGATTGCGAATTTTATTGGTTATTTATTTAATTGGATTGCTAGGTAAGTAATTTATATTAATTATTTTTTTGCTTGTAGATGTGTATGTTTGTGAATGCCTTAGTAGTTTTTGCATATGACTAAAAGTATACTTCAAATACTCTTCAATGTATATATTTCTAACTGCTGTGGGTTAATGTTGAGGTGAATTTCTTACAGTGACTGTCAAACTATAGTTCAACAAGAAATAGATAAATTAACGGAATTAATTTACACATGCTCATTGAAATAACTTATTTTAATGTAATAAATGCTGAAAAAGTGTGAGTTAAAATAATAAATACTCTTTTCATAGTTCATAAAATTCTTGCAATAAGAGACCGATTTGTAGTGCGCATTGCAATCATTTTTTTTATATTGAATGGACTTCAAGCTTCTTTCATTTTCACAAATTTCTGAAACGGTTTCTAAAAATGTGGAAATTCAACGAAAATTTTGTTGATTATTTAAATGTACATCGTCAACACAAATCTATTGATAAATACGCTGCGAAAAATGAAATGATATATACAGTTCTTTCTCTCTGGCTTTATGCCTTACAAAAGTGCAAAATTTCTTATTTTTACATTAGCCAACATTTTATAAATTACTATGATTTACATATTAATAATTTACAAACTTTTTTTGCTTAACTTTATACAGTGTAATTAAATATATTCGCGATAGTTGGGTAAATTTTGTAAAAAAACAGGCAAACTATCTTCAAACTTACTTCTAGATTAATAATTTCGTTATTTAACATGAAAATTACTATTAAAAAGTCAACAATTATTTTTATTTATTACTATTAATGTAAAAATTAAACAAGTGATTTTGCGCTAAAAATTTAACAAAAAATAATATTAAAAAATTACTCTAAATTCTTTGGTTAATGGGTTTTTGTTAATATATACTCTCCATTATTTTATGAAAATTATGATTGAATACTTGTGTAGTAAAAGTTGTTTAACTAATTATCACTTTGCCCCAAAAACCAAAATAGCGAAATAAATAAAAAAAAAATAATTTAGTTGCCGAAAAAAATCTTGACAAATAACTTGAGGACAAAATTTATTTGGAACAGAGCGATTCCAGTAACATTAAAAGCCAAGCATAAGTAATTGATTTGGTTACATGTACTCGTATAATTGAATTTCGACATTCACACATCCATACATACACCAAATATTTGTGTACATACGAGTATATAGGAATTAAGTTGACAAGCACAACAATGCTTTTGTACCAAAACGACATAAAAAATAGAAAGGCAAATAAAGTAGTGCACAGAGTTGATTCATGAATGCAATTATGTTTGTATGTTAAAATATAAATTGTAATGCAGTAGTAGGTCTATAATGCGACATTAAGTATCAGAAATTTTACAAAATGAGTTTCGGTTAACCTTCAAAACAAAAAACAAAAAAAAAATCAAAATAAAAGAAAAGCAATGGTAGCATTTAATTGGAGTGTAGTGATGCAGAAACCGGCGCACAGAGTAGCCAACTTTATGCGGCGCAGTGGAGCAGCACTGATTGTGAACTGAGGAAAACTTAGCAGCGTTAAAGCAAATAACTATTTAGCTCGAATGCCAAATTCCATCATGGTGAGCTGTCGCAATTTGCCATCATTCCGCCGCGATATCAGCCGTCAATACTTGCAACCACATCGAATGCCTCTTTTTCTGCCTCTGCCAGCTTTGTTGCGCCCCAATTATTTGCCTTTGTTTTTCTTCTGGCTGCCAACTGGTGGCGGTTTAAATGCCGTAACGGATTGTTAAAGTTCACCTCCAAGAGAGTTCAGGGATGCCAAATAAAATGGGCAGTTCTGAGTTGTTTAAGACGCGAATCGCAAAATATAAACAAATAATAACGAAATTGCATATGTAATTGTATTTATTTTGATTTGTTGGCGGCACCAAACACATAAAATGAGTAGCTGATGATGCTCAAACGTTTTTTTTTTAACTTTTCTTCTCTGTTGTGTAGGCTATTTTGTAGACAATGATATATTTTTTTATTATTCGTGCCATATTAAAATAAAAACTGATATTGATTGTTAATGAGCTATACATCTTATTTGACTTCTTTATTTTTCTTCCCAAGTTTGAATGCAATGCACCTCGGGTTATTTATCTAACACTTTTAAAGTGTAAAAAAAAATATATTCTTTATACATTTGTTCTCAAATTAATAATTTTTTAATCTCTGTGTGGGTAAATTTGGATTAAAAAATAAACGTATGTACACACGTAATAGATAAATATAGTTAATTTTTATATGTGCCTTGTACCAGAAAATCATTTGTTACACACTTTTTGATAATAAATGAAATTCAGAAAGTATTTTAAAAAATCCCAAATTATTTAAAATGCCTTCAATTAGCCATAAACCATAGCCTTTAGATCGGACCTCATAATATAATGTAAAAAAAATTCACACAACCGCTTAAAGCCCGGAAGCAAATTAGCCCTGTCGCAATATTGAACCACTCAAACGAAATCATATTCTTCGCAAGATGGCCGAGTATATATAAATATCGTTGTTTAATGAAAAATTCTTCTACTGTGTAAATTTTCTTCTCTGGAAAAATAATTGTTTCCGCAGGTACTGACAAAGTAAGACCTTTTAGCTCCAATGATAGTTTTTTTTTGCCACTATCCTAAATTTGTTAGAGGCTTTTCTATAGTAAGTGCTCGTCTTCTTCTTCTTGATGAATGTCAACGATAAGTGATGACATCACTAAATAGTTACTGGTGAAGGTAAGGGGATAACAGTGGTCTCTCCACGGGACTTAAACCGAAGTATTTTATTCTAAGAAATCATTGATTGCTTTTTCAAGTACGATACCTTCGATCTTACCATCGTTGTCATCCTCTGATGTCTGCTGGTGCCAAGTTCTACCTCGGAGGGCTTCTTAATTATTTTTTTCAGGACCGGTGTCGTTCATAAACGTACCCTCTTTTTTTTTCTTATGCATTTTTTATTTTCAGTTTATTTTGGGTCGCCACTTGTAGCCACAATCATAGACCCATAATGTTGTCACCTTTAAGAAAACATGTGTTCAGTCAGCTAGATCAGTCTTAATTGGGAGGGAAATTCATCAGAACCTTCACCATCAACTTAGTGATAACGAACCCAAAACGTACTCCAAGGTCTGACAAAGTTTGCACGAGACAATAACCGGTGAGTCATTTCATCGGGGTTCTAAGTTTTCCTAATATTTTTTATAACAGCCAAAGCAAATATCCTTAAGTTTATCATTATGAACTAGGGCCTAAGTGGACTTAGCTAGATATCAATAACTCCGCCTCAGGAGTACTAAAGAGGGTACACCACGCGGAGGCAACATGAACTACGCTCGAGTTTGTGGATTGCAGTCACCTCTTATGACATAGGCATGCCTTAGCGCGGTTGAATTCTAAGCCCCTTAATCTCTATTTAATATGTATGTAGTCCTAATTATGTACATATGTTTGCGTTGTACCGGTGGTTTTCCCAACCAATTTGTTCTATGCGCAATTAGCATAAAAGCGAGAATTGAAGTCGATTGAATGAATCACAACTTAATTGTGTATTAACTTTTGCTTTTGCATTCAAAATTTACATTTAAAATAGACTTTAGTGTTAAAAAACAAGTTGATGTAGACATAAATAAACAGCTCTATATGGGAATGTATCAGTTCGTAAAAATGTTGTAAACCGATTGTTGAAGTGTAATTGCATGTCGGTCGGTAGTTGAAGCTATTAAAGTTCAAACGATATAGAACACAAGCAAGCAAGCAAATACACTAAGCGCAACCAAAGTGGGAGTGACAAATTATATAGCTCTTTATAGCCAGTCGGCAAATTTAATTTCAGCGTATTAAAGCTTAAATGTATTGCATGTAAGTACATACCTTTGTAAATACATAGTAATATGTGCCTGTTCAGTATGTAAGTATGTAGTTATTAAAGTTTGTTTATGTATATATTGTCGTCACCGCGGCGAAATCTGCTAACTCCAGCTAGTAAAATTTAACACTAGAACGAGAAACATCTCTCAATATACATATAACTTTGAAATGTTCTCAAAATTTTAATAAACCCTTTTAGTAAAAATTATTTATTGATCTTACAAAAACTCAATTCAAAGGCATAAATTTAAGGATGATTTTCTTCTCTCGGTCAGTATCAAAAAGTTATTTCGATTAAAAATGGATTTACCAGCATTTTCCGCGGCGGCGACGATATCCAAAAATATGTAAGTGTTTTTTTTAATGAATTTACTTTAGCTAATACCTACTTTTAACTAAAACCCACTAAAGTCTAATAGAAAACCATTTCTTTTTATAAATGCGGGCATTTAGGCAATCTTACACATGCATCAGAAGAATGAACTTACTTTTTTATTAGAATATTGATAATATTACGGTCGTCTTTGATTTCTCATACATTCACTGTGAACTTCGATAAATGACTAAAGTTTTCTAAAAAACAAAAGCTATGTAAATGTGAATGAAATTATATTAATTTTTAATTCTTCAGCTTTGCATCTTTTGTTTAATTTTTGCATTTTTTTGAGAAAGCTATTTTTTTGTATGTGCTACAAATACAATTTTAGCAAAAATAAAAATTCAAGTTTCAAGTCGTTAAAATTACTGCTTATTTTTGAAAGTCTAAAAGTAATTTTAGGCGACATGAAGCTTGACACCGCCAACCAAAACTATGATTTTCCTTAGGCATGAGTTTGTATGTATGTATGTAAAAATTTTGAATTTGTTTTACTCACGCTTTTGTTAAATATCTTAACAAAGAAGCAAAACATTTTAGGGGTATCAGAAAATCAACGATGCATCGAAATACCGTAAGAATCGAGTACGAAGAATACCGATACCTATGCAGCTCTACTTTATGACCTAAAGAACTCTGTGATATAACAAATAAATAAAATGTGTCTTGCCCTATTATTAAGCCAATATACATAAGCAAGTTACATACGTATATATATGGTATATGTAAGTGTTACGTAATATCGAGTGCAATTACCTACCAAGGTTGCATATCGATAAAAGTTGCAGACATTGAAATAAAACAAAATCAAATTTTCTCACAAAATTCAAGCGCGCATGCGCACCAGCGCAAGGGAGCGAATGAGGAAGTCGATATGGTGTGACGAAACGCAGGCTTTCGACAACTGGAATACTTGTAGTAGGTGTAAAAGTGCTCGAGTTTACGACTGCAAGCAAAGGCTGATCAACGTTTGCACAAAAAACGGGTCGTAAATGTCTATAGACATGCATTAATTTGAAGTTCTATGAATTACGATTTTATGAATGCACACAAGAGATACTTAAAATAGTGAGGTAGTGGCTGCCAAAAGGATAAACATATGTTCCAACTAAATAAATTTGAAATATTTGTGGAAAACTTCTTAAGCGAATATCAAAAGATGAACTTTTTTTCTAGCATTTCACAATTGTCGGTTGGAATGAAGATATATGCAATATTTTAAATATAAGTAGCGAGTACTCGGTATGTCTTTTTTCATTGAAACGTAGTAATTGAAACCAAATCAAAGCGCTGAACGAATATAGTCGGTCCGTGCGATGCTATCGCCGGATTTTCGATGCAACATTTCGCCCGAAAACATAAACGAACTTTTCGTTACAATTTCCGATTTCCTTTTAATAGCTTACAACAGTCACTTTGTCTACATTTTTTAGGCGTCCGCTTATTTGGTCGATCGGCGACAGCGAACTTCATCGTCGCTGGGGTTAAGTGCAATCTTATAGACTGCAGTGTAATTTAAATATTACAGCGAACTCTCGTAAGACGAAATTTACTGATTGATTTTAATCGGTTATTATGTTAAGTTTAAATGAAAATTCAATATTTGAATTTTCTTTGTGCTTGCAGTATTTTGTGCGCCACATACATCAAATATGTATGTATACATACATATGTAAGTATTTACTTGCTGACGTGAAACCATTTGCTGTCCAATTTTTATGACTAATCGGTAACGCTGCAGCGTCAAACTAATGCCAAAACGATTGTGTATCTGTCCTTCCGCTCAGTCAGCCAACGGCTGTTCTAATTTTAGGTTTGTACGCTTTAACTATTTATGCGGCTTTTATGCGAGTTTTGTGATTTGATGGCGATATAGTGATTAGCTTTTCTATTTTATAGCTCCTGTTTTTGTTATTATTTTTGTAAAGCATTGCAAGTATTGTTCACAGAATTCTGTAGTGCATTGTTCTTATTGTTGTCTGATTTGCTCATAGTCGTGCATGTTAAGTTTATGCATACAAATATCCTTAAGCTAATTTTAAAATTAGTTAATGCCAGTTCCGCGTAAATTGGCCAAATGTAGCAACAACAAACCACGCCCATTCGTTCTTTTTTTTTTTTACTGCTGTCATGACTTGACCACCGAGGTGTATTCACAGCGAACGCTAAAATGATACTTATAAATAATCTAACTTTTTAGTTTAATGTATTGGAATTGAGAAATTGTAATTTCTAATAATTGTCCAAGAAAATTGTATAAATTTAAACTTCAACAATTCGATAATTTAAAATTTATGGGCGAATATTCCGTTAGAGTTGTTTTAAAAATCGTGTGTTTTCGAATTTCCACCAAATTTTCGAATGTTGAAGTTTAAAGGGGCCAAGGCACATCAAATAGGTAGGCGCAGCAAACTTTTTTTTGAACTTCTTTCATATTTTATTTTAATTTGAATTGTCAAATTTTGAATTTCGTTGTGATAAAAATGCTTTCAGTACAATTCAAGGTAGTTGATAAAATATTTTTGAAATTTTAGCTTTTAAAAGCAAAAACAAAATACACATAGCTCATAATTTTTTTTTTTTAAATTTTTCTACTGCGCCTTCCTATTGACTATGCCTTGATAGGGGCAAGGCGAATTGATGTAGTGGAGGTGGCGATTCTAAAAATGCAACCCTTTGGTGGGTTATTGTCAAACTTTTTCTCCTTTGTATTTAACTTTCGCGAAATAATTTTTAAACTATTAGAGTCACCGCAAAAAGTTATAGTGAACCATATCTTGAAATTTCCTGTAGTTAAAGGGAACAATTTATTATTTGCAACTTAACAATTAATCTTGACAACCAACCACCAATCAGCTAATTGATTAACACCACCTTTTATGAATTCGACATGGATAGGGGCTTGAAATTTACTTTGATTATTAAATTTTTCTTTTTTGTGAATGTTGGGTTATTCTTAAGCCATACAAAAACCTAATTTCATTCATGTTTTATATTAAAAAAAAATTTATGTGGCAAAAAAATCTAAAGATTTATCAAATTTGTTATTCACGAAATTTTTTTAATGATTTTCGCTACAACATAATCAGCAGATTATAATGAGCTAAAAGACAACAATTTAAAAGCTTTTCATTCGATTGAGAAAGTACTCGTAGTTTTGACTTAAAAGAAGCAATGAATCTCATGCATGGATTAATTTAAGGTTTTTTTTTAAATTAACGAAAACAGAGTTTTTTTAAGCCATTATTGAATTTTTATAAACTTTCGGTAACTTGTGCCATACATATTTGAACTTTATTTTGAGTCCTCTAAAAACAAGTTAAGGAGACACGCTTAAATGTCCATCCAAATTTCACAACACCAAAGAACCACGTAACTCATAATTGCTAAATTTTAGAAAGCCACATTTTATCATTTACCAGTCAAATGTTGTCAAGAAGCTTATTTCAACTTTGGAGTCTACTTATTTGGACTAAAACTTAGAAAAAGTTAATAATACGCTGAAACTCAAATGGGAGCAAAGGAGAAGTCACGTTTTTTTTCAATGTCAGTGTTTATGGAAAGTCCAATTTTGTCTGAATAGTTATGCTAATGAGAATATGGTAGCTGAAAATCGATCAGAAAAGTTTCATTCCAAAAAAGTTTATCAGTTTCTAAAAATCGTAAATGATTATACTTATTTAACTTTTTGTTGTTAAATCATTAAAGGTAAAATTTAATAGGTAAAAATATGTGTCTTTATATAACTACTTGTCAAAAAGTAAACGAGAAATGTAAAATTTGTAATCAAGATTTTGCTAACTATGTATGTATGTATGTGAAAGGACCGAAAATCATTATTAAAAATGATTATTTAAAAAAGTTAAAAGTAGTTTTCGGTTTAAAACAGTACTCGTATATATTTTCTGAATATGCATTTTATTTTCCGCCTTAGCTAGTTTATCGATTATACCAAAATATGGTTTCATTTCTATTTAAACAAAACTTTGCTCTTTAGCGCTGCACCAATATGTATCTACTTGAGCTTTGACGCCAAAAGTCACTAATTATTTACAATCATATACGAGTACAACTTTAACACCGCACCTTATCACAAATTACATAGATAGAAATATTGTTTTCATTTGGTGTGTTGTATTTGTATATTGTTTTCATTTGGTCATATTGAGTAACTCAGAAATAGAATATACTCGTATATACTAAATACTATATACAAACATACATGCATATATACAAATGACCAAACATTTACTTGCTTTGCACAGTCACACTTTTTATTTACGATAATTATCGTAATTATTTATCAATATGATGGTGTTCGCACAACATCCAATTATATTGCTGGACAAGTTATTTTCCCACGCTAATACTATGAACCAACTTCTACAGTTTCGTAATTTGCATAGAAAATGCTTGCATTTAAAGTGAAAAACAATTATAAGTAATTGAGTTTCATTATAAAATTAGCATTTATAGTTTTTTCTCGCACTCCAGGGGGGAAGTCATCTCTTCGGGGTTCAATTCGCGTACCGCCTAGAAAAGTATTAAAAACTAAATAAAACATAAATTCTTTATTCTTTTTTATGAATTTCGTTTGAATCGTCTAAGTTGTTTTAGGTTAGTTGAGCTAGCTGCCTTAAACTAAGAACATGAATCGAAGCATATATAAATTTTATTAAATTTTTTTTTATTCAGTCACAATATTCGTATATTTAATAAAGTAAGCTAGCGTTGCCGATGTGCATACGTGGATCTCAATATAATATATCACAACTTTTTCACAGCTTATACGGTAGTCACAGTCACACAATCATAAAAGTCCGCATCGAATATTTCACATAACATTTTTCTCTCACATCAATTGCGATTGGCTAAAAATATAAAAGTGCAACTTTAGTGTTACAAAGAATATGATTGTAAATTAGATAATTCAAAATTTTGCAAAATATAATTGTAAGATATAAGAGAATTTTTTTTTAAAACTTAGCTTGTGTTATTTAAAAAGTTTTCACGTCAACAGAATAATATCTATCGATTTAATTATTGTATGAAAAATAAAGTACTTTTTTGTACTAATAACTACTCATTTTTATATAAACCAAATTGTATTTCGAAAGGTAGAAATCAGCTTTCAAGATATTTGTCGGAATAGACTTTGGAAATTTTTCTTCGTGGTGCATGATTTTTTGGAGGAGATTTTGAGGCAAAAAATTTTTTCTAGAAACCAAAATTTTTACTTACTTTCACTTTTTTTTTTGCTCCAGGCTCTTTATTTTTAATCGAAAATCTTCTGCTAGAAACTATTTATCGAAATTGGTTTATTTTATTAGTAGATTTAGCCTAATATAAAACATGTACCCTTGGGCTGGTTTGACGAGAACTAATCATTTATTATTATTATTATTATAACCCAACGGAAACCCACTTTCCCGCCCAACCGACACGAGGGGCTCAATCCGCATAACGTACGGATGTTTTTTAAATATACAAATCTTAGGTGCCGAGTCGTGACAGAAGAAAGTTTGTTAAGCGTCGAGATCCCAAGCTGCTCAGCTACAGAATAAGAATTCATCAGCCGAATACAAAGTTAGAGAAATGCAAAGTAAGAAAATTGGATCGTTAGCTGTTATTAAGAGAGGATAGAACAGTTTTTTAATTATAATAAGTGAGTCCGATACATCAAAGATGCTGGAATGATTGTTAAAGTCTCGGCATAAAACCCGAAACGGTTCATTCAACTCAAAGTTAGTTCTGCACAGTTTCAAGAAAAGTGGTTTGAAATTTCTCGTTGCACGGGAGGGTACATTAAAATTAATTTGCTCTGGAATAAATGGACTTGAGATCCATCCATTGACTAATTTTACCAATACACATTAGCGTGGCATAAAAAAATATTAAAATCTATACTTTAGTGTTGTAGGGAAAAAGAGACAACCAATTAAAATTATTGACTTTCAAGAATTCTATACTGTTTTGACGAAAAAACGCTTGAAACGTTTTTTTTTTTTAATGTTCTCGAATTTTGAAAGATAAAGATTTTCTAAAATATAAATGATTTTAAAGTCTTAAACTTTGAACAACATTTAAAAAAAATTAGAAAATTGTTTATTAATTTTTATAAATATTTTGGTAGCAAGAAGGCTTATCTGCAGATGTTGTTTGGGCGATCACGAAAAATTAATTAAAAGTGAATCTAGTGAATACGCATTTCCGCGTTAACTTTTAAGTTATAACTAATCAATGGTCAAAACTTTAGTTAGGTAATATCGCTGACAGCAGGCCACGAGTATAGATATATATACTCTTATATCCACGAATAAGTTGCGTGCGTTGGTTATTCAAAACATGAAATAATTCTCAATACGGAAATTATTTACCGTTTCAGGTGCGTGTTAAATTTTTTACTTAATTGGCAATTTTTACTAATCATGGTAACATATGCAACATTTTCAACAAGAACCAATTAAAAAAGAAACCTTTTAAGTAACACATATTTATATGCAAGTTTGTATGTGTATAAAGTAAAACGAAAATTGCTTAATGAAACTGAAATTAATTATGTTTCGTGCGGTGCGTTATTGGTGTATAACCATAAGAATGTATGAAACCACAGCACTTATTATATGCTTTATGAAATAGTTATGCAAGTATTCTTTTGAAAATAAAGTTGCATTTTTAAAGTTTGGTTTGATTTGTTTGAAAATTATTATTTTTTTTTTTATACGTTTAATTCAATGGCGCAATCAGTGATATTTTAATTATACTAAACATGCTGATGAGTGCTGTGATTTTAGAAGAATACCTATAATTATGAATGAACTTCAAAGAGAAGAAACAAAATGCAAATCCACTATTCTTAATAAATAAACTGAAAACGAAATGATATGTAAAAGTATATCAACATGCATTACTTTTAGCTTTTCAACAAAATACGCAAAAAACGTTGTATGAAAAATATTACTATTTGGAATTGAAAGACATTCTTGATTTTAATAATGAGAAATAACACTTCGGAAAAGAAAGCGCAATTTCACTAGAAACAAAAATTTATAGGCCACAGTAACTGAGTGTGTAGTGTTGCGTGCTATGAGTCGATTTGCTGCTGAAATACAAGGTTAGAACCTCAGCCGGGGCATGTAAAATCTAAGTCATAGAAAAAGTTTTTTCTAAAAAAGGTCGCTCCACAGCAAGCAATAGCAAACCTCCGAGTTAGTAGTCAGCTTAGAGTCTCATCAGGATTTTATATGAGAAGGTTAAAATTCTTGAGAAACCATTTCTTTCATGTTGTAGTAAAACTGATCAATATAAATCTGTCATATTTTTTGAGGTCTTAAACTTTCCGAGCAGATCTATGAAGATTTGTAAGCTTTGCACTTTTTTCTTTTTACAGATTATTCCCTTTTAGTTTAAAATCAGGAATATGTTAAGTCCACTTCATCGCAACGTTAATTGTAAATAGCATTATTTCAAGAAATATTAGTCAGATTATATAAAAAAATGAATAAAGGTTTCCCGCTCAGTCTAAACGAAGGATGAAATCCAAAAAATCCGCCAATCTCTTCTTTAGTAAACGAACTATACGAATTAAACAAACTTGTATAGCGTTTTCCTACAAATATAAAACTTTGGCTCAAGGCCAGTTTATGGAAGATTTTTGTGAAAAAACAACAACAGTTTTTAATGTTAGAAGTTATAGTACTATTTCGGAAATCACCACATTTCCTCATCAGACTTCTTTTTTTATTAAATTAATTAAATTTAATTTTTCATAACCAGTTGCAGTTGCAGAGCCAATACGCAACATATTGTGCTACGCTAGCCGAGTGGGCTGTTGTGTTTATTTCATCTTCCTATTTATTAATAAAAAAACGAAATATTTTAAATACTGATTATTTTTATTATTTATTTTAGTTTTTAATACTTCATTTCCTAACGCAAACTTTTGTAAAACTAAAATAATTAAGTTAATTTTCAAAGTTTCAATTGTGCTTTTAAATATTAAATTTTTTTACTGGGACGTGTATCAGTTAAATTAAAGTTTTCAAACAATTTTTGTACAGTGACATTGTGGAAAAGTCTGTGCTTTCCAGTTTTAAGTCTCAATTATTCTCCAACTAAGTGATCTAAGCAAGGTTTCGTTAAAGAAAATCTTGCTATTAAAAAATCCAGTGATGTTTTCAACATAGACTTATGTCTAAAAATAATTTATGCAATGTTTTATACAAATTGTGAAAAGGTTTTAAAAAATAAAGATGCACAAAAACTACGAATGCCTTGTAAATTAAATATTTCAGCTAGATTTTTCTTTCTGTTTTGTGGTTCTTTGAACTCGTATTAAATTTCAAAAACAAAATGGGTCATAAATTTATGAATTTAATTTTTTTCTAATACTCTACGAAAGCTATTCAGCAGCTTCAATAAAATGGTTTATTTGTGTCGTTTATTGTTTGCCTTAGATATTTCTTCCGTGAAGGTAACCCCTTGGTCACTTAAACTGGATGTTAGATACTGATTTGTTGAAAGTT
Source organism: Philophylla caesio (assembly GCA_963971545.1). Classification (NCBI taxonomy): domain Eukaryota; kingdom Metazoa; phylum Arthropoda; class Insecta; order Diptera; family Tephritidae; genus Philophylla; species Philophylla caesio. The sequence goes on along the minus strand of OZ020608.1, from coordinate 95,057,393 downwards.
TCACAATTTTCGCTACCTCTTAAGTACAAAAAATTATCATTCAACTTGAGCATTTAGATGAAATAAAGCAAACAAGCGTTAAATTATGTCAAGTTCATACTTTTTTAATTGCTGCTACTGCGCTGCTAGTGTTGCATGCCACACTGCTGCCTTCGCAAGCGTTATTTGCAAAGTAAATAGTAAATATTTCAGCATGAGTTACAAAGCTACAGGACCACAAAAAACGTATTAGTCAAAACGCATTAACGCATTTACGCACAAATTTCGAAAGACTTAAGCAACGAACCCGGCTCGAATGTGAGATAAACCCGTTGTTAGCATACCGGCTATCGCAGTTGTCAAATAAAATGCGAAATAAAACAATAAAAAGTTGCACAATCTCTAGAAGTGCAAAACGCCGCACAGCGAATTAAGCGAAACACGCACATTCGCATGGCGCACAAACAGTCAATGACATTTTTGTGCGCGAAACTATTTTTGCGTCTCGTGGTTGTGCGCCACACTATTTACCGTTTATCAGCTTGCTTGCGTCTGTCAGTTGTCTAGTTGGTTGGCACGCACCGTTTGTTAACCTTGTGCGTACTTGGATTGCGTCATACAATTTTCTTCTTTGCCTAACTATGTCACCCTAAAGTGCGAGTTTCAAAAGTTGTTTCAAAAGCAACACGCCAAGTCGAATGTCATGTGTGTAGTTCAAGACAATTCGAATAACTGGGTTGTAGCTGTTAGACAAAAAGTCGCCATGGGTTTTTTTTTTTTTGCAATATGCGAATACACTTGCGCAAGTTGAAGGAAAACTGTTCAATTCATCTGGTTTGCTAGGCAGTTGGTGAATTGGTGGCAGCAATGTGTATTACTAAGTATATAACAAAAACCTGATGCAAATGTGTAAGTAAATAATTTTAGCATACGAAATAAATTTTCTCAATTTTCGGTCTTTTTAAAAAGCGACTAACGAGCAAAACTATTGGAAGATAAAAACTAGATTTGAGGTTATTGGAAAAATATCACCAGTTCTTCTAAGGCATATTTCGATTATTATTAACAAAAGTAACATTTGTATATTTTCCAGTAAAACAAAAGAAAGCAAAAACTATAACTTACCACAAATTGAATAAACTGTTCGAGCATGTGGCACAAATACATTTAATTTTGTAATGTGTGCTTTGTAACGTTTTTTGTGAAAAATGCTGCGCAACATCTTCAGTAAAAAATTATAAACAAATCAATGCTAGTTTTTTAACATTTAAAACTTGCACTTTACTTATACTTGAATATTTTCTTAAAATATTGACAAAAATTATTTTAAATTAAGACATTTTTTTTTGTTTTTTATATCCACTTTTAAATTTTATGTATTATGGTTTTTGATGACGTGTGAATTTCATTAAAATTGAAAAAAAATTAAATTTAATAAGATAAAAATTAGTTGTCGAACTTTATCAAAATGTGGTGAGGTTCAAATTTTGATAAGCTCTAATTTCCATCATACACATATTTCTTATGCTTATTATATTTTAAAACAAAATAACTAAATTTAATTATTGCTCGGAAATTCCACTTCTGTGTTGCATTGTAGTTACGGATTAAAAAAATGCTCTATGATTTTAATCGATGAACTGAACTTAGTAAAATGCATTGCATGCTAAAGTTATACTATGCAATAAGCACACCGTCAAATTTGCAACAAAATCGCGGAAAGTAAGTTAAAAATGTATTTTAATTAAGAACACTTCCTTCCAGCTCAAATGTTTCATTCTAAAGTTACATTTTGCTTAAAATAATTTTTTTTTCTTCTTTTTTCAGGCTTTTTTTTTAATAAAATATTATTAAATGACCATTTGACAAGCTTAAAACTATGACAAAACCATAAAATATTCGAGCTGCGCTAAGTAACGCTCAAACTATCTTTAAAAGAAAAGCGGATGATTACAAAAATATAAATATAAGGTTTCTATAAAAATATATTTTAAAAGGGTAAAAAACTTTTAAAGAAATGTTTGTTTCTGAGGTAATTTTTAAACACGATTGCCATCTCTCCATAAAAATCTTTATTATCATACATAAATCGGTAAAATTTCTTAAAGTTAGTGTTAAAAAAAAAAAAAAAAAAAAAAAAATTTTAAGTAATGTGCTTTTCTCGCAGAGCAGTTCAACCAGCTTCTTATGACATGTGTAACCATAACCTCGAACAAGTGTTTAACTTTGTTGATCTTGGAATTACAATGGACCCGAAATTTAATTTTAATCTTCACATAAATGTTACAGTTAACAAAGCAAAGGGTGTTTTTGCATTTGTAAAACGGTGGTCAAAAGAATTCAATGACCCTTACATCACGAAGGCTCTGTTCACAACGTTAGTGAGGCCCATACTGGAATATGGATCTGTTGTTTGCCACCATAAAGTCGTTTAAAACTCATTAATCTTCCTACACTTGCTAGTCGCAGAAATATGCTAGGCATTGTATATTTGGTCAAGTTACTGACAGGCTTGATCTCTAGCCCATCTCTTCTTGGCGAAATAAAACTAAACGTTCCCTCCAGAATTTCAAGACATTTCCGGCCTCTCTTTCTGAAGCCATGTAAAAGTAATTTTGAGTTAAATGAGCCACTCCGTAGTTTGTGTCAGGATTTTAACACTCACTCCGGTTCTTTTGATATTTCAGACTCACTTTTTTACATAAAGAAAACTATACTCAATCCTCTCAATAATTAATACATACATACATACACATATATTACTATTCGATCAGCTGATGAGCATTTGTTCTGTAGCTGAACAGTTTTAGATCTCGACACTTAGCAAACCTCTGCCTTTCATGACTCGGCGCAACATATATGAACAAAAACAAAAAAAAAAATTTTTTATATATCCGTGCGTCATGCGGATGCGCCCCTCGCGTCGGTCGGGCGGGTATGGAGGGATAAAACCGTTGCCGTTATTATTATTATTATTATAAATAAAACGTATTTAACCACATTTTTCTACAGTAAACTCTTAAATTTAAAAAGATTGTTAAATAAAAAAAATATTTGCCAATAAACTAATGCTTTCAAATGTAAATATTTAGTTTATAAATGGTATAAATGTAAAAAAAACTGCAGTGTTTGAGAAGCTTTAGCCAATATAAACACATTTCTTTAAAAGCTAAAACTACAATCCCTGATTATACAAGTACATTATCTGCCCCTTGGCCTTCATATTGTCATTTATTGAACAACAAAAACTTGTTTGGGAAATTCACGACAATATATCTAACGACTCGTAATTAGCGCAAAAATATTAAAAAAAAAAAAACTTTATCATTTACCGCACCAACCTTTGTTGCTCTTTGGAAAATTTAACAATACAGGAAAAAAAACCGCTCTACAATTATTAGCTTGTAAACGTGGGTCCATTGTTTCATTTTTATTAACTTCATAGTTGCCAACACCTATGTACTACATGTAAACGAAATAATAACTCACTAAAATTGAATTAAGTAATTAATATTTGTGATCAATTTTTGGGCGTGTAAAGTCTTAACTTTATTGAAAAAAAACACAATAGAGCAAAATTTAACTAAACATAACTCAACCCAAAAAATTAATTAACTATTAATAACTTGCAATCGATTGGCTGTATTGCTTGAGAGTGAACGTGAATTATAATTATTGAAGCGATTTGAGTTCCAAAAAGACACAAGTAATTATAAAGCAACAATAAGGCGCTGTACAAATACAAAATAATTATATGAATAATAAATAGATAATAACTCTGTAGATAGATCTTACAAATTTCTTACGCAAAACTTAAATAATTAAATGAAAAATAAAATGAAATGCTAAATAAAAAAAATCACAGGGGACTGATCAACGCCTTCGACAACCGCAACACAAATGCGCTCAGAAAAATATCCCACTGAGATTAATTGATAAGTTTACATACAAAAACCCACACATCTATGCAAGAACATTCGTGCATACAAAGTTTTCATATCAACATAAAAATATTTCACACAAGAATTTCGTATGCATTTGTAACAAATGTTGTACTTGTATGTATGTATGCATGTATGTACACAATATGTACGAAAATATTTTGCCACCTATAGTTGAACGAATAATGGTGTAAAGTAGAGTGAATGGCTGCAACTATACATACATACATACATACACACATACATACGAACACGCAACAATGAGGCAGTGAATCGGCGCAATTTAAACCACAATCACACCGACCCAACTACATGAAAAACATATCATACAAACACACTTACATATGCACATATGTGACCAGCGCTCAGTGTGGCCTTGTCAATGTCGTTTCACACAATTCAATTCATAATCGGCAACAAACGCAGGTATGTATGTATGTATGTATGACTGGCTATGTATAATGGTGAGTTAAACAAAGATTAAATCGAATGTACTTATGTACGTACATACATACATACATACATGTACATACATGTAAGTATTTTGTGTGTGAATCGGAATGTATTCATGTTCCTGCAAATCACGTAGGTATTGTCTTTGTCGTGTTGCACGGACCGCATGGCTCCGAAACAAATGTTGAGTCATATTTATTTAGTTGTAGACACCTGCGCAATGCACTGTGGTTTAGTTGTTGTTGTTTCTTATTCTTCACTCTACTCTGCTAATATTCATAATAATGGCTAATGAATTTGTTTCGTCAAGAATTGGTTGAAGCTTGAATAAGTCATTAATTTTGAAACAAATATGAATAGCATTGGCAGGGAGTGAAACGCTAAAATTCCTTCAACATACAATTACATGCACACACATGTTTGTGTGACCGTCAATTAATGTTACCTTAGCGGCTTTTTAAGCTTTCATTTTGACTAGAAATTATCAGTAAATCATTAAAAAAAATTTTATACATGCGAATTTAATATTTAAATATTGGTTACAAACCAAATGAAATATTGCATCAAAGAGAAAATGGCTTAACTACAGTTGAGTTGTTCATTTAGAGCAACGGGCATAGATATGAATATACTAATGCATATATCAAAATTTTACTTGTATAAAGCTTAATTTATTTAATATAAAAAAAATAATTGCAAAATTTTTCAGTTTTCGGATCAAATTAATTCCACTTAAATACAAATTAAAGAACAACCACAAATACAAAAACAATAAAAACCAGTTTTCTTCTATGTATATCAAACTTTCAAGTGCATAATTAAATTAAATGCACTACAAAACTACATCCTCAAAAAATATTCTGTGAAATAAATTTGAAATGTACATCCGTTTTTTTTAATTATCAATACAATTACTCGTAATAATACTTTGGCGCTTACGCTATATAGCTCAGGGTTTGGACGAACTTTCCTACCGTTTGTAAAATGCTTCTCTTATGTTGATCGGCAGATATATTTTATGAGAAGTTTTTTCATGGCAGAAATACCCTCGGAGGTTTGTCATTGCCTGCCGACGGGTGACCGCTATTAGAAAAACAACTTTTTCTATGATTAAGAATTTAATTGCCCTGGCTGAGGCTCGAACCTCGAAATCAGCGGCATATCAAGTTATAGCATGCACCGCTAACCACTCAACCACAGCGGTCTCTTGGAATTGCAGGGATTTTGTTATAGAATTTAGTGCTTAGCGACGAAAGTTTTTAAAGTGTCAATTTTCTTTTCTACATATGTATTTTTTCATATCTTCACTATGATAGATTTTATGTTTTCTCACAGGTTAAAGGCATTTGTACTTTCTTGACTTGCAATTATGACTATTTGAAACCCAAACAGCTTTATTCTTGATTTAACAATGGTAATTATAGCGAAATTTCATAAAAATTTTTTAAACTTTTAAATGTTGGATTTCTTATATCTTCTGACTGCGATTATAGAATTTAATTTAAATTCATTAAAATAGATTCTTCTTTTGACACTTTGCTATATAATGTTTAATGATTTAAATTAAAAAATTTAAGATAGAAATTTTTTTTTTTTATATGTATATCCGTGCATCATACGGATGCGGGCCTCGCGTCGGTTGGGCGGGTATGGAGGGATAAACCCGTTGGGATTATTATTATTATTATTAAAAGCAAAAACCTTTTCAGATCTTCATGGTTAAAAGTTTGAATTCCAAATGTCTTGAAAGGTATAAGAAAACATTAAAAAAATCTGGTTCACCAAGCATGATTCGATGTTCTTTATTGTTGCCGTATTCAAAAGAATAAACTCTCTTTGAATTGGCAATGAATTATCAAAACCCAATAGCAGTATAGAAAAAATATATAAACCAAGTTAGGGTACATTTTTTCGTCGCCATAATAAATCATCAAGACCACTGACACAGCAAAGTTAGCGGAAATGATGCGATTCCCATCATGTGACCCCTTTCACATTCGTCAAGAATTTTTGACTGCGACTGACAGGTTCTTTAAAAACTAGGTAGAAATCGGTTTATTTGATAAACGAAAAATAAAAATTTAAAAAAACTGAAGAATGAGGGCAATCACCCTAGTGTTTTCATGTCGATTCAGTCGTATTTAGGTTTGTATTTCCACAACTTTTAAATTTTGTTCAGATATAATATAAATGGCATTCGGCTAAGAGTTCAAAAATAATTTTCAAAAAACAAATTTCCGGAACCGTATAAAGCTATTCATATTTTAATTTACCAGGTGTATAACTAAGCAATGTCGTTCAATGCAATAGTGAAAGGAAGAATCGTGTATTCAAAGTATGCTTCCTCTTTGAATCCTTACCCAAGTCTCGTGAACGTTTCGAAACGGCGGGCTAGCTCACATTCAACTGGTCTGCGAGTTCTTTTTGCGTTTGGGAATCATCTTCGTCCAATAACGCCTGCATTTCGGAGTCTTCATACCTTTTCGGAGCTCCAGCTTTTAACAGTTGCCACTTGTTCACCAAAGGATTCAACAAGCTTTCTGTGCGATTCCGCGGCTGTTTTCTTCAAATCAACACACAGAAATATCAATGTACGCGATTGCTCTTTATTTCGACACGAAACTCGACATATTGACTGCGCTGAAAGTAACCGATAATGACGGTCGATTAGCGCGAAACTTTGGTGGTATGACATTTAAGGTTGACGCTTCACACTGTCAAAGTTCCATGACATTCGATAAATATTCAGGCTTGAGCGACATCTAAATGTTCGAACCGACATTACTTAGTTATACACTTGGTATAATCTTAAATTAAGCAATTTAAACAATTCGAGATTTTAAATCAATAAATTTATTTTCATATTTTTAAACTTATTATTAGTTCACTACTGTCAACTATTTTGTTTTGGTTGAAAATTCTGCAAAATCGGTTGTTACATGAACTAGTGCTAGCAGCAATGGTTTTTTTTTTACTCTACAAAGTCTTTAATAACACCGAAGAAACGCACGATTTGCAACAACAGCTTCGGTATATAGTAAAAAAAAAATGTAATTAATTTCTTAAAGCTGCACTCAGTTATTCATTGAATCACTGCGTATGCGCATGAGAGTATTAAGTTTAATTTCAGTGTTTATTTAATTACAGCAAAACTGAAAAAAAATTGAATTACTATGCGCTCTAGTTGCATGAGCCTTGACTTTTCTTTGTTAACTTACTGCATCGTTAACAATTTAATTGTAACAACTGAAAAAGTTTTATTGAAATAATTTCATTTAACACTTAAGCTTCATGACGGGAGACAGTAGGGGGTCTAAACGCTTCGTTTGTTAATTAACCATGAATATATAATTAAATGTGCATAGTAACTGAAAAAAAAAAAATGTATAAATTTCACGCAACTATCCACCGTGAGAAATGAAAAAGACGGCAGTGCAATGCCAAACTATAACTTCCTTTGAAGTTAAATATGAGTTTAATTACTTAAACTGTTAAATGATGTACTTAACACGTATTTAGCATTAAATTGTCATTATTAACACTTAACGTATTCGAGTTGAGTTCGTTTATTTTGTCTTGTAATAGCTTACATACATACATATGTATTCTAACCGGTTGATATATAAAAATTTAATAATAGACCTCTTAAACTTTTAAGGTAAGTGGTTAGAAATTTTAAAATCAACTTGCAATGAGTCAAATAGAATTGTGTTGCATTAAAATTCGCCTGAAAACGAAAGTGTTGGCTTGACAACAACTTGCTTCCGCGAATTTTTATAGACTGCCAACGGTTGCGGCAGCGACAAGTTTGTGGCTTAAGTCTTTTGTTTGTCAACTAAATGTGCACATTCTAACTACCAACAGCTTTTAATTTCTTATTTAATTCTTGTTACTCACACTATTCGTTATGTTATATAAATTACTTCAAATTCGCGCTTGCATTAGTTTTGCAGTTAGAATCTATAACTTTCATCTTCTATTATAAAATGTTTTGATATACATGGTAATTATAAAAATTTTATATGCATTTATAATTGCTACCTTAAACTTCATTGCCGTTTGTTTTTAAACTTTATTTTATTTTTTTTTAAATATTGCGTAATATGAATTAAATAAAAAGGTCAAATAAAAAAACATTTTGCAATAACCGCATTTAATTTATTTATTTCATTTATACCCATAAAATTTCTCGCAATATCAGTACTTATCAAGCAAGACCGATACAATTTTTTTTTAAGTGTAAAATTTTTTTTTTTAATAAAATGGAAGGTATTATAGAAAGCTTTCGCTCACAAAAAGAATGAGAGTCGATCCCGGTTTTGCATTTTTCGTTAACACCTAATTTATTTCGGCATTAATTTTGTATTTACTTGAATTTGATCAGCTGTTGGCACTTAAGTGTAAATTAAGAAACACTAATCGTGGCGAATTCGTGAAAACATTGTCACTTCGTAATAACACAGAAGGAAAAAAGAACTCTCAGATTTCTTAATTTTGTTCTGCGATAATAGAAACAGAAAAAATGTTAGTAATATCCTTGCTGCCTGCAATTTATTTGAAAAAATACTCTTTCCTTCATAAAGCTGTTGCTTGCCCTGGCTCAGGTTCGAAACTCGAGCTCAACGGCATATCGAGCATGCACCGCTACCCACTCCATCTCTAGTATGAAAATTACACAAAGTCGGAGAGATTCTCCAGATAGCGTACTGTCAATTGCGTAAATCTATCACACCTTTCTTAATGTTTTTTACTGATGGAGTTTCATAAAATTATAAATTAAAAAACCTATATTCGCTTATTTAATATAATAATAATAATAATAATAACTAATAAAAATAATTAATAATAATAATTAATAATAAAAATATAAATATAACCTTTATGAATGTAATTTTCATAAGCTCCTTTCTAATTTCACCCAATCGCTTAAATGCCACATAAATGAATATGCAGAACTAACACATTTTAATGCTCAACTGCATTATGTCATCGAACGTTCAAAATTGCATATTTTCAGCAGTACGCTGCCGCAAGCCCCTCCGAGCAACGCCAGCCAATGCAATAATTTCAGCAAAAAAAAAACAAACTAAAAAAAAAAACAAAACTGCCGACCCAATAACCCAAAATAGCTAAATCGAACATTCTCCTTGCAATCGGGATACCAACTAGTTTATTTATATAGCTGCATAAGTTGGTGTGGGTGGTAGAGTTTCGGTGCTGGTGCTGGTTGGCGGACAATAAAAGCGCGCCCATGCCCAATGGTCATTCTTGCATAAGCGTGTCAATTTTTGCATTACTTCGCTTAAGCCAAATGCTGCTGCTGCACGAGTTCCGAAACTGTGCAAGCTGTTTTTAGAGTTTTTGCGCCTACCTTCTAGCTACACATATTCATACATACGTACGAGCATATTAATGCTCGAGTCGTTCATACTCTTTATACAAATTTAAATTGCATGCTTTGTCATACTTAGACTAAACAATTGTTTGCAATGAGCACTTTTATCGTTGCAATTTCATCGTGTGCCACACAAAAACTATAGCACCACAAATCAAACACTAGCAAAATTAAGGCAAAATGTTAAAAGAAACAGTTACAAATATATGTACATACAACATAATGTAAGTATGTCTATTATGATATGTACATATGTACGTGTGTCATCGTTGGCGGCTGCGCCGTCGTCGTCGTCATCATGGCAGGGAGGCAAAAAACTCGACTTTTATTGTAAGTATGTATACTTGTGTATGTGTGTATGTAAATGCAAAAAAACCATGCTGAAGTCTAACAAATAACTAGATATGAACCCTCAGCTTTGTGATGTGGCGGTGGCAACAATTGTTGTAACACAGCAGCCGCATGTCAGTAACGACTTTTGAAATTTGCACTCAATAAATGTGGTAAATTAAGCGAATAATAGGAGCGCAATCGGCGGCCGGTAGACCGTCTGTGTCAACTAGGAATGCGGGCAACGATATACATAACTATTGGCAAATGGCCAATATGTGGCAAGTTGTTAAATATTGTATGCAAATAAGTAAATACGAGTACAAGCACACACATTTTGTTGATATCGAATGATGAATGAGGCATGCAGCATTGCATTGGTATCATACGCGCGTATACAGAAATCAAATTAAAACTTCGAGCATCTTTTGGATTTTCACTGCACACAAATAGAAAAAGTGTTAGAAACACGAACGACGTATTTGTGTTCGTATGTGAGATGAAAATAAAAATTTCAGTTCAATGCAGAACTATCTATGTAATGAAAACTTGCACTAATATTTATTACAAGTGACGCAAAGCTCAAAGCTATTTATAATTTAGATAACGAATAGTCATTCAAATTAAAAAGTATATAGCTATGTTTATTAAACAAATGTCTAGCTATTATTTTTTATATATGTACATACTGGAATGTCGTCAAGGTCGGACCGTTTTTTGACTATTGCCAATAACTTTCGTTCAAGAATGCGTTTACGCGATTCTTGCACATTGTTTCACAGGTCTGATGATTACAAAACTTGTTTGATGCATAGTGGATTCATATGACAAAAAATATAGTTATGGGCATCTGTTAAAAAAAAAAACTATTTTGTAGTCAAGGTTTGCGAAATTAATTCTGAAATTATTTCCAATGACTAAATATTCAGCTAACATAAATTCTGGTCAAAATATTGTAAAAGGCATCAGTCGGAATAACAATTCAGGCAGATAAAGTAACTTTTTGTTAGTTTAGTGCACTTCAAATACACAGCTCTCTTGCATTCGATGCATGCAACAAAGTTGTTGCGGTTCAAATGTTGAGGCATCGCTTTTAAACATGTAATTATCCACATTATCATCTGAAGATGACTCTCTGCACATTTTTGGGTGGGCGACGTCGTTGATTAATGCTGATCGTTTAACAGGCGTCTTTGAAGCATTTGCTTATCTTGCTTTTCGTGCAATGTTTCTAAGCTAGCTTTCTAGCGACGTCAAAACTATGCTTTTCATTGCTTAATGCCTCTACAGAAAGATGAGAAGCGTGGTTATCGAGCAGCAAACATTTAGGAGATTGCTTTTAAGCATTTGACTTATCGACGAAAAACTTGAGGTAATGAACGTTTTCTGGCTGCTACATCCATCCAGATCCATTAGCAAAGCCAATCGCCACTGCATCTTCTGGCGGAGAAACAAAAAAAATGCTGGAATTGAATTCATTTCAGCATTTATTGCTAAGGCCGCAATTTGGCCAACTCTTTTCGTGCCTCGCAACGAAATCACCTTCCCAACCTTGGTGGGCACCGTAGAAATCCCAGTTTCGTCCATATTCCATATGTCAGCTGATTGAAGAAAAAATGTGGTGATCCAACTTTGACTACAAAAAAGATCCAACCTTGGCTACAAAAAAGGTCCAACCTTGACGACATGCGCCATTACCGAATCGCATCTTACTACAACCTCACCGCTTAAAATATTGGATATATTCCTTGGTAATTCGTAAAATGGTTAATACACCTTGACGATTGCATGTTTTCTCTCAAAATTCTAAGACATCTATTACGGATGATTTGTTACTTCTAACACTGTCGAAATGCAGAAATGCAACTGTATGCGCATCATTTTCCATAAACACGTTTCGATATAAGTTATGGTCTGTAAATTTTGAATTTGGCAAGAGCAGTTTCGGCAAGCTCACTCAGAGCTGGCGCTAATGTATAAATATTAAAAAACTGCAAGTGTCCAACCTTGACAAGAGTCCGACCTTGACGACATTCCCCTACATAAATAAATTAGTATAAATCTTCGCTTGAGTACTTTAATGTGATATATGTTAATCCATTAATTTATATGAATTTATTTTTTCTATAACTGTAAAAGTATTTCGCTTTACACCTGCATTGCTATAGTATTTTAATAAAAAAAAATATTTGCATTTTAAAACAGTTGACAATCCGCTCTGGAAATATTTTTAAAAATAATTTCTAAAGCATCAAATAAATTAATTACAATTAAGATTTGTAATTTAACTTTAATTAACAATTAGAATGAATGTGATAGCGATTAAAAATAAATTTATTACCTTAATTTGATTTTTTTCTAAGAAAGTAATTCTAAAGTATTTTAAGAATTTTGTGTGAAGATTTGCTTTAAATAATACCAAACGGAAAATCACACTGAAGATGGTACAATGCCGAAACTGGTTTGTCTTAAAACCCAACTTAGAAAGAAAATCAAATTTAGGTACTCTATTTGTTTTAATCGATATGTAAGTTGAATCGTCACTTAGTAGACGAAAAATAGCAAACACTTTTGGGAAAATAATATTATTTTCTCATCACTGCTGTTGCTACACTTTGGATATGGTTTAATGACTTTTTTTGTAGTTGTTTAAGTTTTGAAACTTTGTCTGCTGTTTTATAATTAGTTAATTAAAGGACGTTAGGAATGAATATAAATATCTACATACGAGTATATGCTAAATAAGGTCACTTAAATGCTTATGCATTATATTATTAATACAAAATACATTATATTTTTCACAAACTATTTATACAACAATACTCGTATATTAAAAATTGACAAATTAAAGAAAAAATGTGTGGCAGTTCAATTAAAACCACAACTGAAGCTTGCGATTGCGCGAACTCCAATCGAATGGAAAATCGTACCTGCCAATAAACTTCAACTGTACAACAAAGTAAAACTTGCAGTAGAAAAAAAGTACAACCCATAATCAAAAACTAGCCAACTGATAGTTTAAATGTGACTGGGAATATGCGAGTGCTTCAACAGCCACAGAAGCCACTGTGCGCACTTGCGTAGATGTACTTAGAAAATAACAAAAAAAAAAGTATTTACGCCGGATATAGCTTACAGTAAATTCAAAACTAATTGAAATCGATGCCAAACCCTAACATTAACCACGGCAATGTATGCAATCTTTCCAAAGCCACATTGTCTTTCACGTGTTCTTAACATTTGCTTTGCTTTTGATCTGCTCTCTGTGACGCAAATTCGTGCACAAACTTTGTTTGAGTTTGCGTATGTCTAAGCTCGTTTATATTGCGGAACTAACCACCGGTGAATTGTTGAAAAAGTTGTATGTAATTTGAGGTCTCTATTTATTTTGCACAGGTTTAGATGTATGAGCGATCGCGAGAATTGACAAAACATATATGTAGCTCACAGTCGGCAATGTAGCCGCGCTGGGAATATTATTTATGTAGATGACTTTAACCGCGGTATTTCTCAACTCTTTGCCGGTAACATTATTGACAACAAGTGGTTTTTAAATGTTGTAAGTTATCATGTTATAATAAAAGTAAAATATATAAAATTATAAAAATTTGTTTGAATGGCAAAGTCGTTCGAAACAAAGTCGCTCAAATATTCGTAAGTAGAGGTTGAGTTGGCTGTAGAGTTTATGAGTTGATTGTTGTTTTTTTTTTGCTGATATGAGATAATAAAAGTAAATTACGTTAAAAAAAATATTGGGAAAATAATATATATATAAATGTCTATTATTTGAGTATATTAAATCACTGAGTATTGATTAAAAAGGAGACTATGACACCTACGGAAATCACGAAGCCAATCAAGGTGAAAGGCCTGTAGGACTTCGATCCATAAGCAAATATGTATACATATTTACCAGGCCAAATATTCTTTGATGAATATCTACTCTGATCCAATATGTTAAAATTTATATGCTGAATAGTCACAACGATAATAAATGCGAATCCTTTTAGAATTGATTATATAAAAAAAAATATCTTTACCCATATTAATTTTCTTTTGGCACATCGCTTGCTGATAACCGTTGAGAAATATTTCAGGGTGACTTAAGAATTCTCAGCAAGTTTTTAGAGGTTAATGTTCTGTATTATTAAGTATAATTTCCTGACTTTTAGAAGAACTTAAATGAAAGCCCACCAGTTGAGAGTAAGCACACTTGGTCGCAAATAAGAAAATTTACGCCTTAAAAAATTTGTAGAAGAGCGGCAAGACACTCTGAAAGAGTCCACTTGCTGGATTCCGTGCAGATAAATGATGGTTGACTGACAAAAGGGTCGTGATCCGTCGCAAATCCAGGGTTAATTTTCAAAATGAGTTTGCTATGTTTTTGGTTGCATTACCAGTTGTTGTGATTCTGAGATGTGATTTTAACAGTTGGACTCTGTGAAAGAAGCAATCGCCCTAAAGCTAAAAGAAATTGCCTGCGTTCCGTACAAGGTCGCAAAAGGACGCCAGGAAATTTGAAGAGCTTCGTTAAAAGGGGTCGTGTGATGGCTGCTATGCCAGTTTTTTGCTAATAGTTACTAACCGCAAGTGCTATTAGAAATATTTATGTTTACATTAAATAGATCCGCTGCTTAAGTCAAGTTATTCAGAAATTCCTTATTTTTATTCCGGTTTAGATGAAATAGGAAACAACTGATATTGTCATTAAATTGCATAAACAATCTGCTACTTCTTTCAATGAACTTTTATCTTTGAGAATCTGCTGCGCGTACATGGGAAAAAAAGAACGTAGTGACCGCTGTGGTCGAGTTGGTAGCGGTGCGTGTTATAACTTGATATGCCGGTGAGTTCGAGGTTCGAATCTGAGTCAGCGCAAGCAAAATCTTAATAATAGAAAAAGTTTTTTCTAATAGCGGTCACCTCTGGGCAGGCAATGACAAACCTCCGAGGCTATTTCTGCCATGAAAAGCTTCTCATAAAATACATCTGCCGTTCGAAGTCGGCACAAAACTGTAGGTCCCTCTATTCGTGGTAGAATATAAAGACGCACACCACAAGCGCCAAAATTATTATATTATTATGCAGACGTTTTCGTTATAGCAAATATCAGAATAAAAGAAAGTCTGCACACATTGTTGGAACTAAATGGACTTTATGGGAAAACGCTTGGTATACTCGTACGCGTCTTCGAAATTTAAAAATTTTGATTATAATTTCCTAGTAGATAATTTATATTTTATTTGTATTAATTATAGTTACATAATGGAATGTAATAGTATGTGTGGTTATCGTTACATTTGTCTTTAAGCTTAACGGTTGTCGGTACATTTTTACGACCGTAATTGATTGTTATTTTTTGTAACCCTACCCATATGTTTGAAATAAGCAAATGAATAAAGTAGCTCATTTACACTCATTTTGCCAAACATTATTTGTTTTTATAACAACTAGCATTTTCATTTACATTTACATATTACAAACAAAAATATATTTCGAAATTTAACCCATTTTTTTTTTCAAGTTCGACAGCTTTTATTGTGGGATTGAGAAATACACAGAAATCTTTACAATCATTTATATCTATTATCTGGTTTTTTTTTTAATCCAACACCCGCACAGCCAAGCCTTCTATTACATTACTTAATTTACAAATGTACGAGTATATGTGTGGATATCTGTATGTATGTACTTACTTAAGTAGTTCATTTAACCTTGAGTGTATAAAAAGAAATAAGCTTGGGTGCATGTTTACAATTGAACCAATTTTTATTATTCCATTGTATTTTTATTGTATAGAACTGAAAAGATCTTGCCGCATACTTCCTCTCACAAAATCACAATACAACAAGTAAGTATTTAGATGGTGGCAGTCTAAACTATTTTGAATTTAATTGTTTTTTACTACTTTTCGGTGATGGCAAATCAATTGCAATGATATGTACATACATTTTATTAAACTACGAATTATAAGGCACCCGCATATACGCAAGTTTTGTCTATGTATTTATTTTTTAATTAATTTAATTTTTATTAAATTTGTTCCATGTCGGGAAAACTCGCGATAATTTTGTTTATATCAAAAGTCAATTGTAATTTGTAGCGATTTGAAACCTGAAACCTGAAAATTCAATGCGCTATAAATTGGCAAGCTAAAAATATAAATTTTTTAAATTTGGAAATGAGTTACAAGCAATTGGTATAAACTTTGGAACATGTTTTTTTTTTGTTTTCAGGAATTAACTAAAATTTAATTGAAATATTTAAAAATTAAATAACGAAAAAAAAATATAAAGAACGATTTTTAATTATATACATAGGTGTCGTATAATTATGACAACCTCTTTGTATACTACATATATTCACTAATTAAAGCACAACCGCATATTGACAGATTTGGGCACTTTATTTTTCTTCTAATTAATTAAATTTATTTTTTAATTAAAATATGATTCATTCTCTGAGAAAAACCATAAACACAAATTTTTTAACTATTTAACAAAATTTCATCAAAGTGTCGACCTTTTTAAAAAACACTTTAGAGTCTTTTGGGATTGCAAATATGTAGCTCATACAATTTTAGTACAACAGCGTACACAATTATTTTTAAAACATTACTCAATTTTTTATAAAATTAAAAAAAAATATTTGTAATGGTCTTTGTTAGAGAATTAACATAGTTTTAATTGAAAAATAATTTGAAATAGTTGGAGGATAAATAAATTGTAAAATGTGTTAATATGTGTTTGTGCTAAAAATTTGTAAACCACCATAAACATGAAGCAATAAGTAGGGCACCAACTGTGACTAAAGCAGAGACAAAAATTAGGACTTTTCAAAATACATAGAACATACATTCATGCACATATGTATATACTTACATACAAACACACAAATAGTACAAACAATCATCAACAATTCTTGCCCAATAACTTGGAATGATTAACAAAAATACATACATTCATACAACTACATACAACTACAAACTCAACCTAAAGCTTGAAATGAATAAAAATATTTTTTAATTTAAAATTAATAAGAACTGTGGAATTTCAATAACACTCCATCGACAAAGGCGACTTGATTGCCAATATTGTTGAATAATAATGACAAATTCATTATGCTGGAAAATCAATTACGGCAGCTTTTCGTCTTATGACTTTAATGTTCGAAAATTTGATTTCAATCAAAACGTTGTGCGCGACCAAAAATTATCAGCACAGTAGTGTGAAAGGTTATGTCACAAGGACAGATTAAGTTTTTGTTGTCTTTAATTACTACTTATTTGTATGTATTATTAAAGAGTATCTGCCAAAAAAAACTAATTAAAAATTGAAGTAAAAATTATTTTCTTAAAATTAGTTACGTAAAATGCTTGTACACTTGTTAATTTGTATTCATTAGTTTGACTCTATGCATATACCACGTATGTACATATATGAATAGCAAACAAAATTTTGAAACTACACAAATTTTTGATTACTCCAAAATTTAAGGAGCATATTTGCGCATTAGAGTTCAGATTTGTAAGAATAGTCAAGCAATTTAAAAGATACGGATTTCTAGGACAATAAATATTTTCACTTAAAAAAAAAAACAAAATTTATCTATTTAGTGTTTTCTTAAAAATACAAATTATATGTAAGGACATCCTTAATAAATATTTAAGTTTTAAGACACATTTATGAATGATTTCAGTTAAGACCATTTCACGATCTTCGATATAAACACTTGTTAACACAGTTAATCAAAAAATGTGTAACATACAATTTTTAGTGAATCTTATACTTAGTTCAAAATATATTAAAAAATTTCTGATAACAGTAACAAGCGATAAAAACTAAACTTACTAACTTTCGCGAAGTGCCATCAAAACTCAACTTCCCTTAACAAACAAAAAGGGAACTTTTCTTCAGCGATTTTGAGCCACTTGTATCTACCAGTTTTAAGGGGGTACTAAATTATTGCCAAATTTTCTTTAGAAATATGTTTATTTTATTATTGTAGATTGGTCGGTTTAAAACGAAAATATTTTTTTTATAGAAAAATAAAAAAGCTCATCTCAGTCGATTACGCCTAGAAATTATATAAATTATTCAAACATATTTTATGAAAACAAACGATTCCTCAATTTTTCATTAGTTAAGTGTGGACTTTACTCAGATAAGAGATGGCTTTAACTCGTATCACAACGCGCTGTTAATTGCCAAAAATTAAATGCTATGGTATGTATATTGAACAATCATAAAAACAACAATAAATATCAAAAGTACTAAGGTCGATAATTGTTAAGAATAAAGCAAAGCCTTAGATAAAAGTATTGATATGAAATATTGTTTTTGCTGACGCATTATAGTCGTAATTACCATTTCACGCGCGCGTCAGCTCTTCCAATCGCTCGCCAACAAATTCAATCATTCTCCATTACTACACTCGCACTAACTACTCATATATTTATATATATGTATATGGTAAATATATATATATATATTTGTGCACTTTGCATACTCCTTGTTGCTCCAATTTGTTAATTACTAGTGCCTCGTAATTAAAATTAATAGATTTCTAGTCAATTTTTGGCGAGACTGCAGCACTATTGGATGCAATTTTATAATCCTCATTCGCTTTGGATGTAAATATGTATGTATGTATGTATGCCAACTAATTGCAGCGCCACAGTTTCAGATAAGCGTCATTCTACAACAATACAACAATGTTATAGAGGCAGTTAACAAGAGCATATACATAAATATGTTTGAGTATGTGTAAATGTATGTTGAAGTGGTCACCTTATTCAAATATCAATAAAATGTTCGTTGAAAATTTGTAACAAGCTCACGTCGTTGTTACAATTAAATTTGCCACTCACTAATTTCAGCCAATTTCGTTTATAAATTGGAGCACCTGGCGTTGTGGAATTGTGGCATTGTGGCGTGGTGTGGTAAGTGAGTTTGCATACCACAACCAGCCCCATCAGATGGTTGAGGAAGGCAGCTGTGTCCAAGTATTGTCATTTTAAATGGCGTACATATGTATTTACATTTGTAAATATATATATATATGTATGTAGTATAAAAGATGCAAAAATTGCAATTACATTCACACACATTTGAAATAAAATTTCAATTAAGCAAATCTTACTCGTAAGCTGGAATTATTAGTCTTACATCTTTACCATCTTGCATAATAAGTATCTGTGTGTGCATGTGTGCAATTGTATAAAACTTGTGCATGCACATACTGGTCTGAATTTCTCAACGTATTTTTAAATTATAAGAGGAAATTAATTAGCACATTTAATTAATCATCGATGACAAATAAAATATTGGACAAGTAGAAACGCAAAACCTGCAGAAATTATTGAAATTCAAGAAAGTGAAAGTAGACTGAATTAAGGGAAAGGTGATACTGCCCTCTCACAGTAGGTGCAAATCAATAAGTAAAAACAAGCTGTCAAGATCTACAAAATTTTACAAACAGTTACTAATTTCCTTGCAATTTATGACTACCAATGGTCATATCGATAAGCGTAACTATGACACTGATGAATTTGAATTCGTGTAAGTACTAAAGACTGCCGATATCCAAAATTTTCAGTAGTTTCTTAGTTACATACTGGGCAAATTGTAAATATTATAATTTAAATTTAATATAAGAAACGAAAAAAATTATTTTAATCAAATAAATACGAATACATTCTTGTATATAACTACACTTGATGTTTTAAATGAGTATTTCATTAAGGACTTTTCGTAGTTTCTTCACTTTGCAACTCAAAATTAAATGGAATTTATTACTTATTTTTAACACAAAAATAGAAGATGGTAAAAATTATAGAAAATAACTTTGCAGCTTTTACTCTGGTAGTTAAATCTATTTTAAAAAAATACCGTCAAATCAGCTGCTCTTGTTTATAATTTACCACTCAGTAAGCGTAGGACAGCGTGTAGCGTGTTGGCTCAATAAAACAAGGTTCCAAGGTTCCAACCTGGGAAGCGGAAGAATAAATAAATTATTTAAAAAGATGTCTGATAAGGAGATGTGGTGATCTCCGAAATAGCGAT
This sequence comes from Philophylla caesio, assembly GCA_963971545.1. Taxonomy (NCBI): domain Eukaryota; kingdom Metazoa; phylum Arthropoda; class Insecta; order Diptera; family Tephritidae; genus Philophylla; species Philophylla caesio. Next base: position 95,037,231 of record OZ020608.1, on the reverse strand, counting down.
TATAACATCTACCATTTAAGCTGTTGTTATTTTTTATAACTAACATCTTTCATAAACTGGCCTTGAGCTCAATAAAATTGTCAATGTTTAGAAAAAAAAAAAAATTATAAAATATTTTTAAAGAATATACGTAGGTATGCTACATTCTATATTAATTTATTTTCTTTTCTTTTTATTTATTCATTTTGCTCTACTACAACGTAGTCAAGAGAGGCTAAACTTCAGCGGACTACAGTTCATTGGTATTCATTTTGCGCGTGCATATTTCTCTTGAGAGTTCATTTACCCGCTTTGTAATTTTACTTATAATTGTAACACTCAATGTAACCAAAAAGTTGACTCCTCCACCATTTTACCTTCATCATTCCTTAGGTTATTGGGTTATTCCCATTTTATCGTACACTTAAGTTAATAACAATTTCTTTTCTTTTTTGCATTTACCATTGCTAAAGACTTGTTGAAAAACTTACCCACACAAAGTTGCCCTCTTAAGTGATTACTCAGCACATTTAGACAATGTCGTGCCTGCTGAAATACTTGAGCACTCATTTATCGCCAGCTGGCCATCTGGTTGCCGGATTTTGCAGTATCCGTTTTATCTTTTATATATCGCGGATTAGCATATGTCCATTTACAATTCTTTTTTTTTTTCCTTACTAATCATGACATTTATCCGCAATAGAAGTTATGAATAGGAACAGTCAATTGCACTTTGTGGCTTTTTACGTAACATAAGCCTATAAATAAATACGAAATAATGAACAAAAGCAACAATTGAAAATTTTAAAGTAATATCAAACATTTATTAACTAATACCATTAAAAATTTCTAAATAAAATGCAAATAAATGAAATGAATTGAGCAAAGAACACACATAAATTGTACTAAATATATTTTCCATTTACATTATGATTCCGTTAACTACATACTCGTATAGTTACATTGTAGTATTGCGTGTGTACTCGCATATGTGTGTGTGTGTGCCTTTGTACATACGAATGCATACATATGTATTTACATATGTGGTAAATCATTTGCGTCACAAATTGACTGCGTCGCCGCAATCGCATCGTGCTCTGATTCATGTTGAACTTTTTGCCATGCAAGCAGCACGCACACACACACACACACACACACACACCAACACAATTGTTTATATATACTTTTGTGAGAGGACGTGTTTTTGTGTAAGCTCTCAAAAAGTGATTAAATTTTGGTGATATTTGTGGTAATAAATTTATAATTTCCACCAAAAGTGCAGTGAAAAAGTGCGTCTACGTGGAGGCTGCAAGTCCCACTTCTGGAGGTAGAGGACTTTTTACTGTAAGTGTTTATTTTCCAGTTTTCTTTCAGGCGAGATTTGTTTTTTCAAAGTAGCAAACGAAGAAAAAACAAAAGGCTGAATCGCGCCAAATCGGGCTGAAAACAGCTGAGCGAGTGGAGTAAGTTCAGCAAAGTGGTCCAATAAGCCAAGCTTTATTGAAACATCCTGTGCCTAATAAAGCCGAGCTTAAATAGCGGAGACACACACCCCCTACCGGCGTTGTTCTTAAATCACGGTAGGTGGCGCTGAGATCGCCACACAGTGGGCAGAAGCAACTAAATTAGAAGTAAAAGTAGTTGAATACGTTTATAAATATATAAATAATTATCTAATTATAATTATTAAAAATAATAATAATTACTAAATAAATAATAAAATAAATAATAAATAAATAGCATATAAAATAGCAATAAATATAACGAGTTACAGTAAATTAAAGTTAAATTAAATAAATAGTAAGCAATTTAATAGGAAATCGATAAATATTAATTAATTATCAATTAATAAATAAATTAAAAGAAATAATAGCAAAAATTATTAAAAAATAGAAGCTTGCTTAAAATTAAAATGAGTGTCTCCCGGTCGCCCCCGGCAGGGCGAAATAATAAGGGAGTTTCGGGACCCCAAATAACCGGGAGTGAGTCATCCGAAGTAGGAACGACTCTCAACGTTTTTGGAAAGCGTCCTAGGTTGATGAGTTCGCCTCCAGAGATTTGTCCGGTGCCCAAAAATGTTTGTCTGACTCAAACAGATTATCAGCCATCAGCATGGGTTACCCTCGGAGCAAAGATTCGCGAGCTTGTTGACATGCTGGAGGATGGAAAAAGAAGATCCATCCATCAGCCCATGCGCGATGTTATAGGCGAACTCTCTGCTTTGTTTGAGAAAGCGAAACCCCCAACTCCGAAAGAAAAAACAAATACCGGGAGCCAAACAACCACAGTAAACCACTCTATTCGGCGATCTCAAAGGGGAGTCACAGACGCGTCATCACAGCCAAGCGTTCAACCCAGCAAGAATATGGAAGGAGAGGAGAGGGCAGATTGGCAAACCGTAGAAAGGAGGAAGAAGCCAAAACCTAAGCACCCACGGCCAGATGCTTTAATAATAAAGGATCGTGGGGGAAGGTCTTACGCAGACATTTTGCGGGCTGTCAGGAACGAGCCAAAGCTGAAACACGTAGGAGAGATGGTAACAAAAATAAGGAAAACCACCAATGGGGACTTACTCATTCAGCTGGAGAAACCAACAGACTCGCACACTTCCGAGGTACAGCGAGCTGTCGAAGAAGCGCTTGGCGAAAGCGTCTCTGTCCAGACTCTCACCTCGCAAATTGCGTTAGAGGTTAAAGACCTGGACGAAGTATCAACGAAAGAAGAGATTTGCGCCGCTTTTGAAAAAGAGTTCGAGGGGATAAAGTTTAAAGAAGACGCAGTAAAATCTATGCGAAAGGCATACAGTGGAACGAATACAGCGACTATACTTCTCCCAGCTGCAGCCGCAAATAGAGTAATAGCAGCAGGAAAAATACGTATAGGATGGGTGGTTTGCCGAATTCGGCAAAAAACACAGCCGATGCAATGCTTTAAATGCTTAGAGTTTGGACACGTAGCACGAAACTGCAGATCTCCACACGATATGAAGGGATCGTGTTTCAACTGTGGTGACTCAAGTCATATGGCCCGTGATTGCAAGAAAGAGCTGAGGTGTGCCATTTGCACGAGGAAAAACTTGGCAGATTTGAAGCACAGAACAGGTGGAAGAGAATGCCCTTGTTATGTACAGGCAGTACAGGCAGTACAAAAGACACGTAAAGAATGAAGGTTTGCCAACTAAATCTAAACCACTGTAAGGCGGCACAGGAATTGCTGCAGCAGTCGGTATTAGAACTGAATATCGACGTAGCTCTACTGAGTGAACCATACAAAGTGGTCGACTGTCAACTATGGGCCAAGGCCAGCGCAGGGCGATCAGCGGCATGGAGTTGTGCCAAAAAACCACTCCCATTAGAAAAACTGAAATCGGAAGTAGGCTTCGTCTGCGTGAAAATTGCTGGCATCATACTGTACAGTTGCTACATACCACCTAGCTTCAACCTCGAGGAGTTTGAAACAATATTAGATAACTTGGTCACCGATGCTAGAACTAGAACGCCGGTTGTAATCGCAGGTGACTTCAATGCATGGGCCCAAGCATGGGGAAGCCGTAAAACAAATCCCAAAGGCAGAGCGCTCCTAACAGCTCTTTCGACCCTAGAAGTGGTGCTATTAAATTCCGGAAGTAAAGCTACATTCAAAAAAGACGGAAGTGAGTCCATAATAGACTTAACATTCATAACTAGTAGACTATCCCGAAATGTCCATTGGGAGGTTAGTGACGACTATACTCACAGCGATCACCAAGCAATTATCTTCACTATAAACGAACCAAAGCAAACAGGGTCTTGCACCGAAAGGAGAACAGTGGGCTGGAAAATCGACTCTCTAGATGAAGAAGCGCTAAAAGTTATGATGTCTGAAGTTACCCTAACACAAGGAGCTACGAATATGGCCAACAAGCTCATGACCACCATAGCAAACGCCTGTGATGCTTCAATGAGGAGAAGAGGAAGAAACCCATCGAGCAGACGTCCCTCAGTATACTGGTGGAATTCCCAGATAGCAGATGTTCGTCAACAATGCAATAGAGCAAGGCGCGACTACCAAAGGGCCAGAAAAACGGCCAATTATTTGGAACAACAAATACACTACAGGGCCAAGCGAAAGGAATTAAAGCAAACCATTAAAGCGAGCAAGAAGAAGTGTTTTCTCCAGCTTTGCGACAGTGCCGAACAAAACCCTTGGGGTATGGCATACAAAGTGGTTACTAAAAAGCTACAGGCATCTGTCCAGCCGCAGCTCACAAGCGCCGACCAACTGGGTATAATAGTAAGCAAACTGTTTCCAGGCCAAAAAGCATTCAGTAGAGAGATCCTCTCCCATGCTGAATGCAAATTCCCCCAGATCACCGCTGGAGAGGTGCTGCTTGCGGTTGATGAATTTAAAGACAGAAAGGCCCCAGGCCCTGACGCAATTCCGAATAAAGTTCTTAAACTAGCAGTGAAAGCGAATACTGAGGTTTTCGTTCACACGTTTAACGAATGCTTTACAGAGGGCGTATTTCCGAAAATATGGAAACGCCAGCGGCTCGTTCTACTACCAAAGGCGGGAAAATCTCCTGGGGATCCCTCTGCATATCGACCAATATGTATGCTTAATACAACAGGGAAGCTTCTGGAACGCATAATTACCAATAGAGTTACAGAAGCAATGGAGGCGAATGGAGGACTCTCCGAAACACAATTTGGATTTAGAAAAGGGCGGTCCACAGTTGATGCAGCCAATTTCATAAAAAGAATAGCAGAAGATGCGATTAGCGGTGAGAGATGGAGATGGGGCTCAAAAGAATATTGTTTAATAATTACGCTCGACGTGAAAAACGCATTTAACACCGCAAGCTGGCGGAAAATAACAGAGGCGCTAATAACTTTCGATATTCCAGCATATCTCAGAAGAATCCTAAACAATTACTTGTCGGACAGACTTCTACTCTACGACACCGATGAAGGCAGAAAGAAATATAAGATTTCAGGCGGAGTTCCACAAGGCTCAGTGCTGGGTCCAACGCTATGGAACATAATGTATGATGGCATATTGAAACTACATCTACCAAAAGGGGCGAAAATAGTTGGTTTTGCTGATGACATAGCCATTGTGGTCGTAGCTAAGCACATAAAAGACATTGAAGAGAGTGCAAACAACTCGATCACTAGTGTTCAAAACTGGCTCCTCGATGCAGGTCTAGAGCTTGCACAGCAAAAAACCGAGACAGTGCTAATTAGCAGCAGGAAGATCCGAGAAGTGGCGAAAATAAACGTATGTGGCCATGAAATAGAATCAGCCCCAGATCTGAAATACCTCGGAATCATACTGGATGCTAGATTAACATTCAGGCGGCATATTGAATATGCAGTCGGAAAAGCGGAAAAAGTCGCAGTAGCGCTTTCGAGACTGATGCTTAACGTCGGAGGTCCAAAGCAACAGCGAAGGCAGTTATACGCCAATATAGTCAGAAGTGTCCTGCTATACGGGTTTCAAATCTGGGGTGAAGCTTTTAAGAAGACGTCATACGCACGCGAAGCGAAGTCTTTATACCGGCTCTGCGCGGTTAAGGTATGCTGCGCTTACCGAACTACATCGGAAGATGCTGCGTTGGTTATTGCTGGCCTATGTCCAATAGATATCCTGGCGACGCAGACGTTGGCAAGATCTGTAAACAAGGCGAATCGCCAAGCAGAAATCAAGATCTGCTGGCAACAGTGGCAATGCCGTTGGGACCAGACAGATAAAGGTCGCTGGACACACCGTCTCATACCATCAATAGAAAAATGGTTAAGCCGGAAACATGGAGAAGTAAACTTCCAGTTAACCCAAATGCTTACGGGGCATGGCTGTTTTAAATCTTACTTTTATAGATTTAAAATCGATGATGACCCTTACTGCACTCTCTGCGAAGAGGACGATATCCAAGATGCTGAACATTGCTTTTTTGCCTGCACATATTTTGAAGATGAACGAAACTGCCTAAACGTACAGGTAGGGCGGCTGACAAAAGTAGAGAATTTGATCGATATAATGCTCGAATCGATCGAAAACTGGTCTGCCGTCTGCAACATGGCAAATATGGTAATATCGAAACTACGTCAGGCGGAACGACTCCGCAGAAATACATAATCTTTTAATGTCGGTTGACGGCAACAAACTTCACACCGAATCGGCGGCTCGGAACCTAGTCCGTTCCGACTGCCTGCACTAATAAAAAAAAAAATAAAAATAAAAAATGTAAGCAGTTTGGCTCTTTGGCCCTAAGCACAGCTCCCAACGAACAGCCCAAAGCGGTTACACACGGCCGGGTAGCCCGGAATCTCGTCCGTTCCGGCTACCAAGAAAGGTTAGTGCTCAATAAACTACTTTTGAGAAATTTATATATATATGTATGTTAAATCCTCAGCTATAAAATATTGTGTTTTTTCCAATAGTTCATACAAAGCAGAAAAAATCGAATTAAGTAAGTAGACGGCTCGGAATCCAGTCCGTTCCGACCGTTGCAGAATAGTTGGAAACCATAAATTTTGAAAAACCAGACGAGAAGAAGTAAAGAGAGTAACAGAGCGGCTCGGAACCCAGTTCGTTCCGACCGGCGGGCAAGGTAATCTAAAATCGTAAATTATATTAAAATGAATAGTTTATATAATAGGAGAAATACCATGTTGAGCGGCTTGGAACCTCGTTCGTTCCAACCGGCAGTCAAGCAAAAAAAAAAAAAAAAAAAAAAAATGCTTGGAAATGAAACGGGGCAATTTAAACCCCCACGAAGATGTAACAAACAACAGCACAGAGGGCGGTACAAACAGACTTCACGTACGTAGAGCGTAAGCTCAAGCCATCTCCCGACGAAATACCTGACGGTAGTACCGGGGGAAATGGTACTCAGACAGTAGGAGGTTTAGTTAGGGTTAAAGTCCCACACTGACAAACCGGTGACGGTTAGGCTTTCGATGCTTCCTCCTCGTAAAAAAAAAAAAAAAAAAAACACACACCAACACACCGATAGACAAATGCATGCAGTTATGTATGTATGTATGTATGTGTTAAGAAATAGAAACACACTTGCTATATTGCATTGCGACCATTGATTACCGGCATTGTTTCTAGAGTAGGCAAGTATTCGGACGTACGATTGCGGTTGATTTCGCTTTTATAAGTAATTTTTCACTCTTTTCATTTACAATATTGCTTTAGCAATTTGAACGGTTCACTCAATCGTGATAACCTTGAAAGATATGCAATTGTTTATATACAAAGTACATACTCGCATTTGGACGCTTCAGGCTGGTGAAATAGGAAAATGTGTTTATGAAGTCAGTAAATAAAATATCAAGAATGCGAAAAATTCTTACAAAACCTCTTATTATTATATGAAATTCATTCCATGAAAAATTAATTAATGCTTCTTTAGAAATTTCGTATTGGTTAAGCCAATTTATGATAATTATTGATTTATATTAATTACTTTTAAAATATTTGGCGAATAACACTAAGCTTACTCCGGAGTTTTCTATAACTTGGCATATGCTCTAGTACCGCTAAGGGAGGCGTTCTCTCCCCGTTATTGCGGAATCTAACAGTGAATAACTTTCTATTGAATATTAAGGGTACTGGTTGGCAAGTCATCGTATACGCGGACGACATAGCGATCATAGAAACGAGTACATACCAACAATTTCTAAGTGATCTGCTGCAAAACGCTCTTAACATTGTTACCACCTGGTCTGCGGAGTGTGGACTCAACATCAATCCTGCGAAGACCGAGGTAGTGCCCTTCACGAGGTATTTTTAAATTTCCCACCTTTAAACTACCAAATGTAAATGGGGTAATATTAACTCTTGCAACCGAGATGAAATACCTAGGACTCATTCTAGATAAAAAACTTGACTGGATGCGGAATATTAAAGACCACTCTAGGAAAGCAATCAATGCCCTCTATGCCTGCAAGGCCGTGGGGAAGAAATGGGAATAAAGCCACACTGGATGTACACAGCTGTGGTAAGTACCTTTCTTTTCAACGGAGTCGCAGTATGGTGGCCGACTTTGAGCAAAACTCGACCCAGAGCAAAGTTAGAGCGGGTACAGAGGACAGCCTCGATGCTTATCACGGGAGCCCTGCCCTCTACACCCACCAAATTTCTAGAAATAATGTTAAATCTTTCACGAGTGCACCTCTATGTAAAATTTTGGCAAGCTGTAGTGCAGTTAGGCAAAATGCGATCCAGCCGTGCAGAGATAGAAAATCCGGGCATGCAAATGTTCTTGAAACTCTTCCGGATAACCTAGGCCAACTAGATTGCACCACTCCTCTTCTATGTTTTGAATCCCAGAGTGAAATGAGAGGATAGGAGCCGTGGACCTGGACGCAGATTCGATGGCTGTATACACAGATACATCCAAGCTGAACGCGCAAGTAGGGAGCGAGATTCACTTAGGTGAATTTATTCTAAATCTCAGCTTTGGTTTACCGGAACTCTGTAGCGTTTTTCAGGTGAAGTTAAATACAATAACAGAGGCAGCTCATAGCATTATAACTCAAGCTTCTTTAGAACGAGGCGTAACAATATACTCAGACATTCAGGCTGCTATTAAATCTTTATGTTCTTGCGGTACAACCTCCAATGTAGCCATTGAATGGAGAAGGACTCTAAACCGGCTAGCTGAAATGTGCTCCGTACATGTTGTATGGGTCCCTGGCCATGAAGACATTCCTGGCAACTGTCTGGCTGAAGAGCTGGCAAAGAAAGAGACAGAAATATGCATAATTAACTTAACCATAGATGCGGGCATACCTCAAACATACTACAAACACAGGCTGCGGTCTGAGCTTATGGAGAAGGTAAACTTCAGGTGGTCCTCGGATACCACCTGTCACATCACCAGACAAATCTGGACAGTGGACTCTTAGGCTAGTGGTTGGAGTGATAACCGGGCACTGCCTTATGGGCACCCATGGAAAGAGACTGGGCTACCCAACAAACGATTTCTGCCGCAGTTGCCGAAACGAGGAAGAGGTGGAGAGTATTGAAAAGTACCTCTACTACTGCCCAGGCCTGGCCAAGACGTGCAACCATTTTTTTCGAAAACCATTTCTTAGACTGTTTGATCGACTTGGATTCGGAAGCACTCTTGATTTTCTATCCTACATTAAACAGATAGGTTGGCTCAATTTCTAAGGGAGGGAATGCAAATGGCTAACGCCAGTGGTGTCTCAACGGGCAATATCAGCCGTGCTCCTGCATGGTGGCAGGCACTCTAACCTAACCTAACCTAACCTAACCTAACCGTAAAGGGAAATTAAAAAATAAAATTTGATATCAACGGTCCGTTTTTAATGGAAACATTAAACGGGAAATTCGGTGCTTAGTCCACTTTTCTTGAGGAAAAACACTGTGTTGAGCACATGAAAAAAGTTGGAGGTAGCGAAAAATATCTTCTCCGCTCAAAATAACTCAAAAAAAATACAAATAATGAAATAAATTTCACCAAATTACTATTTTGGCGGATTTTGCGGTCACTGGACTGATAGATTTACTTATATTTTTTTATTTCGATTGCTACAAACATCAGCGAAAGAAATCTTTAAATTGAAAAAGGGCATCGGATTCTGGTTCACATATCAGTATTTTGATCATAATTATTTATGAGCTGTTATATTTTCGACTAATTTTGATGTAAAATTCCATTTACTTGTATTTTTAAAATAAATAAAATGTTTTAGAACGACGGAAATCAGACTTCCATATAAATTATTTCGTGTCTCCAGGAATTGAAATTGGCAGGAGAACTGATTCTAAAAAGATTTTTTCTAGAAATTTGTGATTTTGTTGAAGTGCAACATCGTTTGTGGTGCCTACAGCTCATTTTGTCCCTTTTAACACAAGTGTTAACAAATTCCTTTCGCAGCAAATAGAGGCGGAAATGATCATTAACTCGGTGGCATAATTTCTGCCCGCACAATTATTCGCAAAATGGATTGCTTCAACTCTGAAATTAATTAAACTTGACACACATTCAGCGGCTGTGCTAGACGACAATTTACTAAAACCCTTTCTTAAAAGCGTTTTTAAAATATGTCTTATTATTTTCTGAGGAAAATTGAAATTTTAGCATTTAGCCGCTAAGTTATTGTCTTCCGCTGCTCTCGACTACCAAATATTAATTAATCAAGCAGGTGTTGCTACTCCTATTAAACAAAAAAAAAATTGTATAATAATAATATAATTTTCAAATTAAAAACGCAATTAACCCCCAATAAAGCGAGACACAAGCAAAATACACACCTCTCTTGTTCTTTTTGGTGCGAAAGTGTTTGCGGCAGCCACGCCAAACGTAAATTTGAGTGCCATGTTAAATTGGCTTCAAAATCCACGGTCACAATGCAGAAATTGAAAAACAATAATAAAAGTTAACTTTTCATGTTTTTTGCACGATCTTTTTTTAAGTTGCTATTAAGAACATCAATCAAAAGAAAAACGCCTAGCACAAAATAAAAACCGAAAAAACGGAGCGTGCTAAAATGTAGAAAGAAAAAGGTGGTGCGAGAATTCGGCAAATTTTTAATAACAGAATATATATTTTTGTTGATAAAAATATACCCAGCAAACATGTTAGATCGCGAAATAAACTTCAATTACACCCAATTATGATATTTTCAAAGCAGGCGATTGTATTTATTCATTCCGGAATTTTCGTTCACTGCACAAACTTGTGGAACATACTTGGACTTTCCAAAAACAGTATTAAACTCCTTACAAAGTGTGGTGGCTTCGGCGTTTTATGATAAAAAAAATAAGAAAAGGGATATTTTCAATTATGTCTTATCGAAGGGTCGTGGGTTTATCGTTTGAGGATATCTCTGCCTTCCATTGATTGGCATGTACAATAGTTATACCCTTAAAAATGTATATAAATAAGTATGAATTTTTTTTTAAAATAAGCAAATAGAGAATCTACAAACATCATTTGAAACGTAGCAGAAAAGCGGTATATATGGTTTGTTCACTGAATTGTGTGCAATAACACCAACAATGCGGATACCAAAAGCTACTGGGACATTACAAATGGCAGAAGAACTTTGCATGCACTTAACTTTTAAGAACTAATATTTATATATTTTTTTACTGGAAACTTTTTACTCCGATACATATTATATAATAATAGTAGTAACAACAACAACCTAACTGCCCACAAGCACTACACTTAAACATTGAGGTTTACTCTTAATTTCATTTACGCCAAACGCCTTCAATAACAAAAACAACAACAACAACAACAACCACAACTAACCAAACAAATTAAACGTGCCGCTATGCCTCGCCAACAAACCATTCCACCATCTGTGCAGCTAACTAACTAACTAGCGAGCCAGCTAATCAAAAAAACAAAAAAAAAAAAAAAAACGAATAGACCGAAAAAAACCGTAATAACAAAACCAACAAAAAATACCCTAACAACCACATCAAACACATGGAAATAGCCACAATTGCTGCAGAGCACATAATTTTCTACGGTTTCGGTTCGAGTTCGAGCGCCAACGTCAGCGCGCCAGCGAACTCTTTGACTGAGTTAAGTTCAAAAGCAATTGAGTTCGTTTATTCGCATTCGCTGGCAAACGGGTGGAGTCAAGTATATAAAAGCAGCTTCCTTCTTGGTTCTAGTTATCAGTTCACTGCAGCAATTCAAGTCGCATAGACCGAAGCAAAGTGGGAAGTTAAGCACACAACATATTTTTTAAATTTAAAACAACGAAACAAAAACTCAAAAATTAAAATGGCATTTTTCAAAGTGAGTGACTTTTGAAGAAAAACAAAACGGATTACCGAATAATAAAATAATGAAGAGTGAAAAAATGCAAATTAAAGGATTGTAGTTTTAAAGGATTCAAGCTAAATAAGTTTTGAAACAAATATGAAAGACACAATATCCTAATTGGCATTCACAAAAAAAACAAAAAAGCAATGCACACCAGAAAAAAAAATTAAAAATATTTATAAATATACAATTATCGTGCGTTTGCTAAAAGAGTGGCATATTAAAAAAAAATTAACTAATGTTTTTTTTTATTTTTGTTTTATTATTACTCGTTACAGTCTTTGGTATGTTTGGCTGTGTTAAGCGTTGCCTCTGCTGGCATTTTGCATCATGGTGGACACGGCGCTGGTCTCTACGCTGCCGGACCGCTAGTGGCCGCACATGGACCTGTGCACGATGAAGGACTTGATTACTATGTAAGTGTTGGAAAATTTGAATAAGTCAATTTTTTTGAATGGTTTGGAAATATTTTATAGAAAATAGTACGCGTTGTCTCGTATGTGATTAATTACATTATTTTTAAAATTAGCCGCAGTAGAAAAATCATAGAAAGTTACAAAAATGAAAAGTAGTGCTATTATTTAACACTCCGGTTTAATCGTGTTAGGGTCAGTTCCAGTCAAAAAGCTATAAAGGGTTTTAATATTGTTAAGCATCGGCAAAGTTCAGATCACAAAAATTTAATTTTTAACAGACTTGTTTCTAGCAAAGAAATTATGGCAATCATTCCCACAAAAACTATATTATTCTAGAACTTCCGCTTCTAAAAAATATATGTCAATTTTAAAAACTGAAGAAAGCAAAAAATTTTGAAAACAAATACGTTATCATCTATTATATTTTTAAAATGAATGGAGTAAAAATAATTTCAAAAACAAGATCAAATCTTTAGAGATATTATCTTAGTCTTCAAACAATTTCAAACATGCATAATTTATACTATACCTAATTAGTTAATTAAATTTTTTTTTAAATTTGTTTCATTATAAAATATCTAATATATGAGGGTTTCGCAAAAAAACTAAAATTATTTAAAACAAAACTTTAAGCAGTGTTAAATTTCTAACAATATTAAATGGGTATGTATAATATTTAGCTGGCTTACTTAAAACCGCTTTATAAAATTTTTAATTTAATCAATTCAAATAGCGAATTCAACTATCTTCATAACCAAACTGAGATTTTGAATTTCAATAATTATTTAAGGACATTTTCCCAGTGGAAGTATACTCTTTTTCGGCAGTTACATATCTATAAACTCTCAAAATAAAAATCAGACTTAACACTCAAATTTAAAAATTAGCCATAATAAATTTCACGGTAACAGAGCTCTTGAAAAAAACCTGGTTACTCGGCAACTACTTGATTTTGTGATACTTCGTATTCATTAAATCCTTAAAGCGCTCTTTTAAATGACTTTGTCCTTTATTTGTGGTAGCTGAAATAAAATTGAAAAAAATCAAACTAAACTTCTTAAGTGAAATATTATAAAAAAGTCAATTGACTAATTATATCACAGGAGGGAGTTTCTTTTATAATTTACATACCTTTTATTAAAAAAAAAATAACGTTAAACTGGCTATTACTGTGTAAGAATTAGTACCCTTAAGATTTTACCCTGGAGATTTTTTTATTAAAAAAGAGTTACATTTCGAAAAGCTGATCAATCAAGAAATCTAAAAAAATATATTCTTAGAAATATCAGTTTTTCAAACCTTTTCTTGAATTCTTTTTTATGCCAAGTACACAAGTATATTTGGTTCTTAAAAACTATGAAATATTTATATAAATTTAAGTTTTGCTTTCTTAACAACTTATGGCTTTCATCTGTTTGAATCTACTTTTGCAATTGTTTTTAGAAAATCAAAGCAGCAAATCGTTTTTTAACAAGTTATCAATATTCTCGTCCCAAATCTTCATATGTTTTACTACTTCGAAATAATACTTCTAAAAACATTATCTTATACAATTTATTTTTCTTTTAATAGAACAATGGTCTTTTTCTAAGAACAAAAATAAGAACAATTTTTGGAAAGTATAAGCAAAAAAATTTCCGTGTCCGGCCGGTTTTGTTCAATCATATACGAACCATAAGAGTTTTTGTTTTCATAATTTTTCGTTTTAAAATAGGAAATGCACCCATTTAAGTGTAATTGTTTACTTAAAATACGTTATTTTTTTATCGTCACACTTTTCGTAAATAAAAAATTAAATCGAATTCTTCTTTATCTAATTTTGCTAATAAACAAAAGACTTAAGCAACAAACTTGCATTTAAACTGCAATCAAAAATATTACAAAATTACAAGAGTATCATAAAAACTACAATTTAACGAAATAGCGACAAGAATATCAAATAGTTAGAAAAAAATTGTAATTATAAAATTTAATAGCAGAGTGGTTCTCTCAAATCTCAATCTATACATTTTGTGCCAAAACGATGTTATTGCATAAAATTGGAACATTCATAGGCATGCAAATCGAATATTTCCAATTTAATCCTGAATTCATCTCAGACGATAGACACATTTTAATTTCTTACAAATTTCTGCTGGTCGAGCTGAAAATTTTCCAATTGTTGTGCAGCACAGCGCGGCGCTGAAGCTGTTTACCTATTTCTGCCGTAATTTCGCCTTCAATTCGATGATAAAATCAAATCACATAAAAACGCAGCAATACACAATTAACAATAAAAACAACAAACCGCACGTAATCGCTTGCAAACAAACGCTCGCTTGCAAATACTGAATACAGGCAAATGCAAAACAAAGCTAAAGCAAATAATATTATTGTGTTTGCTAGTAATCGCTGCTATTGTTGTCGTTGTTGTTGTTGTGCGATGTGCCATTTCGGATAGCACTTCATTGCTCCAGATTACATGTTGCAGATTGTATGCGCCAACAACGCGCTGACACGCTGACACGCAAATTACAGTGGCAATAAAAGCAAAAGCAACGCATACTACTACTACTACTGCTACTATTAACTACGAGCATGACAACAAAAATTCACCAACAACACAGAAGGTGGGCAAAGAGCGGCGCTGCATATATACATACAAACATACATACATGTGTACGAATATATTTGTATTGCTTGAATTGGCTTTGTCGGTGGCCCATGGCAACAACACTCGCTGGCTGGCATCACACAATTTGGCCGCTGTGACAGTGGCGGCGGCATTTCGCGACTAGCCATTGCTGTTGTTGCCGCTGAGTGTTGAGTAACAATCTTCAGTGACGCTTATGATTATACTCGTACATACACAACTGACACGCCACATTGCCACAATACTTTTGTTGTGCGAGTTTTAAATATATCTCTCTTACAATGGTTTTATTGTATTTGTGTCTACTGGACGCTTACAGCAATCATAGTTTTTGTTTAAAATGTTATATTTAAAAACATAATTATCTTTATGCGCGAAATATTCTAATGATTTTGAAACGGCAACTTTTTTTAAGTAAAAAATAGTTTTTTAAGACAATATTCATAGGACAGTTAAGCGAAATATTAACTATGTACAATAAGATGAAAATGTTTTATTTTCATACAATATCAAAGCTAAGCAAATATTTGCAAGTATAATTAGAATTTAGCAGGCAACATTTTTTTATAAAAATCGCTCGTTTAAATACCAGGTCGTAGATTAATTCTTTTGATAGCACAGAGAACTTAAAGTCTAAATTTTTTTAATGTAAATGTAACTTTATAAAATTGAAATAAATTTTGAGATTTTATTATTTATTAGAAAATTAAAAAAAAAAAAAAATAGCACTCAGAGCTATAGAAATATGGGCTGTTTTTTCAGAGACCATCAGACTTCATCCTCAAAGACTTTTGCTGAGCTCAAATCTATTAAAATTAAATAATTTCCTGTAGTAATGAATGCTCTGCTGTACTTGTTCCAATGCATTACTTCGCAATGGATTTTTCAAAAAATGTTCACTCCAAAAATAGGGTAATTTTACATTTGAAAAAAAAATAGCTTCAAGCTATACTCAGTATTAAATGAACATTATTTAAAATTGAAACATGTACTAAGTGTGTTAAAATGAAACATTAGGCGTCAAACAAATTTTAGAAGAAACCTGAAATAGTGTTCGTAATTCAAGCTTTCAATTCTATATTGTAACTTTTTTAAATTAACTATTTCACAAGTTTAATATAAAATTTTTTTATTTCGGCTTAATTTAAAAGAACTCTCGTGTGAAACAACACTTAGTAGACAATTTAAATGGCACACTATATATTTATGGTAAAGCTGAACAATTTTTCAATGTACTCATATTACACGTTTTCCTTAATTTCATTGAAATTCTCACTCTTTTGAAGACAAAATTGCATTTAATTAAAAAAATAAATTTAGCAAAACAATTTTTTGCTATCAAAACCTTGATTTTTCAGAACACATTTTCAGCTCGCATATACCATTCTGAGCTGTTAAAAAATTCATAAAATAGTAGTATTCGAAATTTACCTACTCGCTTAGAATACGATTTTATTTCCTTTGTTATTATTTGTACATTAAAAGAAAAATTTGCAAATATTAAACTTTGATATCGCCGTTCAAAAAAGTCTTTAAGTGCCATATTCTTTGGCAGTAAGATGAGGATATCCCTTATTCCATTGCACTCAGTATACTCATATTTAAAAGAGATAAAGTTGACAATAAACTCCTGCTGTTTTACTCTTTCGAAACATCAGAATGCTTTAACTCTATCACACAATCTTGATGTTAACGAAATCAAAATATACACCAAATAAATTTTATTCTTGCCATACAATTTGTTACACAATTTTTTCGCATTTAATTAAGTAAACAATCGAAATTTTACAAATTGCGGCTTGCAACATTTTTTACTAAATGCTTAGTTCAAAGAAAAAAAAAACAAAAAACGAAAAAAAAAAGAAAAATGCAATGAAAAATGTTCTCAACAACACCTCTTATCTAAAATTACATTACTCATACGCCCCGTAAAGTCAATTTCCCACAGATACAAAAAAGTGCTATGCTTTTTGAATTTATGTAAGCATGAATGTTTTTTTGTATGCAAGCATTTGCATGCATTTGAGTGCTGAGAACACGACTTCATTCACACGATGCCGCTGACCTTCGCAAGTTCGAAATCATTGGGCGGGCGCAAGCGCCAATGTGGCAAGGCATTATCATACTTGTGTACACATATAAATATGTATGTAGTAGTTGTAGTTGCTTTGTGCATTGAGTCATACGCCGACACGACAGCGACATAAGCGGCAATAATTCCCACGTTGAGCAATATGTAAAATTCGAGTCGCAAACTGACTAACTGTGCACGTGAATAATAAAAAAAAAAAATCTTTTCTTTCTGGCGCTTAAAATTCTCAACAGAATCACTTAAACTGTGTGTTTTTATCTGCACTTAAATTGTTTATTACTTTACAATTTCTATTTATCTCATTTTTAACGCTTACTCATTCTCTCTCTCTCTCTCTCGCGCATTTATTTATTTTGCAGGCCTACCCCAAATACCAATACAATTACGGTGTCGCCGACTCGCATACCGGTGATGTCAAGTCCCAGCACGAAGTTCGCGATGGCGATGTAGTGAAGGGCTCTTACTCGCTCGTCGAACCCGACGGTTCGGTGCGCACTGTCGAATATACCGCCGATGATCACAATGGCTTCAATGCTGTCGTCTCAAAGAGCGCACCCACCATCCATCATGCCGCTCCAGTTGCTGTTGCGCACGCCGCTCCCCTAATTGCTCATGCTCCAGTTGTTGCGCACCATGTTGCCGCCGCTCCAGCCGTTCCATACGCATCTCTGGCGCATCACGCTCCCGCTGCCTACGGATATGCCACCCACGATGCGCACGCTCATGTCTCTCATTACTAAGAAAATGGACCGGATACCCAAATCTTCAAACATAATGCATAAAAGTGTTAGAATTTATTTATTAATGAATATCTTATATTAATATAATGCGAATCCCATGCTACGATGACGACCTAACAAGCGAAAGGAGAAGGAGTGGAAAGAGCGAGATGAACAGCTGTACATAGAAATGAAAATGGTAGCTGATAGTTTCATGGGCAGATGACCGGTATGACGACGCTAAAGAGCAGTTTGTGTAAATAGGAATTCCATTAAACTCTCAACAATACTCTACAGCCAGTTACTCTCAACTATCTCGCGATTAAATTACATACATTTTTTTATATTCTCTTAAACAATTTAATTACTCTCATTTTTGCCAATAAACACTGCCATTCCATTTACCCATCCCAAATGAGTAATGTCCTTTTATATACGTACATGTATTGTAAATATCACTTCGATCTCTTCATGCCACCACAAACACTTCGCTCTTCCTCTTCGCTCATGTTTCTCTACTCCCAGCTCACCATTGCGGTATACACGAAACAATCGACAAACCAGCTGATCACCATTATCACTCACTTTTAAGCTTACTCATTTCCACTCAGCAACTCTTACTTACTCAAACACTCACTCAATCGCTCACTCACTAGATTTACATCCTCACTAAAAAAAAAAGCTCAAAGAATACTCCCACATGCCACGAGAAATAATTTTCTGTAAACTAGTTATATAAAAACTTAAATATTGTACCTTTAAAACGCAAAAGCTTAAAAGAGAAAAGTCCAAGCGGTAGAATTTGTGAAAAGAAGTCCGTAAATATGTATGTATATAAACTTTGCATGCATACGAGATAACTGTAAACTATGAAGCACATACTTGTATTTTTCTTGATAGTAAAAGTATTCTCTGTTAAACAAATGTAAGGTTATACATATGTATATACATATTTTCTAATTGTATTATAATTTTTTTTATACTTGCGTTAAAGATTAAGTGATTACATGCGAAAAATGCTATAAATAAAAAATGTAGTGAATTGAAAAAAAAAAACAAAAAAATGTTTCTTTCAACTTGTTAAAATTTTTTTTTTTAATTTGAAGCGCGTAAAAATCTAAATTTCATAAGTTGTTGAACTGTTTGAAAAGCAATAATAAAAATAGTTTTTCTTAGTATTTTGCGAATCGAATTTATGGCGCTTTTTTTTCTCGAAATAATGTTGCCCCGTTTGTTTTTCTCAGCCCTTTTCAACATTATTTGACTCTGGCCTATCCAAGTTGCATCAATTTCTACTACTGTTTCCATTCTTTTTTTAGATAGCCTAATGCAAAGGTTACAATATGAGAAGGCAACATTTTTTTCGAGAAAAGAAAATGCCATTAAATTTATAAATCGTTGCTTTAATATCTTTAGAATTAATGAGCGCATTCTGTATTCCTTTCTTATCCTCTCTGCTGGACAGAAAAGGGAAAGATATTATTATTTCCGAACGGTTTATATCGTTATTTTTTGCAGGTGGTACAAAAATTGAATTTGCAGTTGGCGCGATAATCTATTCACCTAACTTATACGATTTACCAGAGTAAGCAAATGCTTTAAAACCAGAAGCAAAAAGATTTTTACGAAATTTTTCAAGGGTCAGATGACTACTTGACTACTTGCCGATAAAATGGGTTTCCATATTGTTGCTATTTACTTAATTAAGCATTCTACAACACTCGTTAAAATTGATAAATATAATTTATAAATCACGGATTTAAAAGCTGGCAACCTATAATTTGAACCTCTATCTATTCGATTTTTTTATGAATTTTATAATTAATAATTTTTTTAAATATTCTATACTTATAATAATGGTCCTGAATTTATTATAAACTTGTCGTAAATTACTACCAAAATTGAGGTCCATTGTGTGAACATAAAGGCAATTGATATTGGTTAAAATTGCGTTAATCTAGCAGAAAAATTTAACCTGATTTTTGTGTTAAAATTTTTTTCAAATATTTTTAGCAAAAAAAAAAAGCTTTTCCAGCCTCGTGCCATCGCTGGTAACGATTGTGTGCAAATCGCAACATTTTACTCAACAAATATGTTTCTTATGTGGGCAATCAACATAGGTGTATATAAAATTGTTTAGGGCTGTTTTAGAACAATTTTTGTATGAGCTCGGGATTTTCACGAGACTTGTAGGGGATCATAGTGGGACTAGAATTTTTGAATATTTGAAACTATCTAAGGACTATTTCGAGACCAGGTCGGGCCAACTCGGAACTGTTTCGGGATTATTTCGGGACTACTGCAGGAAAATTTTATTAATCATTTGTGCATGTTTTTGGACTTGGTTGGTTTAATGGATTGCCACCCTGGTGGCAAACAATTAGCAAGTATGCCATTTTGATTCCACATCTCGTGCAACCTACAGCCATTTTGCGGTTTTTATGAATCGCTATATATCATACAAAGAGAGGCGGCTGCACTCTAAAAAACTCTGCAGGAATGGTTTGCCAAGGGTATTTAACCTTATTCTAGCAAGGGCCGGGCACTCGCACATAAAATGCTCAACCGTCTCCTTTGAGCCTGGGTCTTCACAGCTTCGACAGAACCGGACTTATAAAGCAACATTTTGTGTCTGTTTTATAGCGGTTCGAGACCATTGCGAGACAAGTTAACGCCTTTTTTAAAAACCAGTTCAGAATACTTATTTATTTTATACAATTTGCTTATAAAATAGATCTTATAAGCTAACTGTGCTAAGAGCTATAGCAGCTAGGTCTCAAGCTCAATATTTACAGTTATGTACTAATATTTCCATTATTAAATATAGTTAAATGGTATTTTATATCATGTGATACAGATTGGTTCAGAGGAATTTTTTAGACTTGTTCTGCAGCTCGAAACTAGTTCAGAAATGGTCCAGTTATTGTTATGTTCCATTCCAACATAAACTATTTACTATGTATTTAATTAAAATTTTCCCGAGCCTTATACAGATGTTTACATATATAATTTTTTTAGAACCTAATATTGCCTTTTTTTGCTATTATTAATATATATTTTTTTGCAAAGTTTTGCATTTACTATCAATTTCAATTTAAAATGAATTAGCTATTATTTACCTATAAAAAATATAACTTAAGATTTTTTTGGAATTCCATAATTTGAATAGTTTTACAAACGAAGACCTTACGCGTGCAAATTTTTGTTTGCTCTACTAAAGAGCATATGGCAAAATTTAGTTTATAAAAACCACCTGTAAGTTACTTATTGCTAAATATGTGATAATTTTGCAATTCCAGCTTTTATCGAGATCACTTTTGTCAACATCGTTGAATAAAATTTTGAATACGTAACAATTGTTATACCAGAGAACGTACAAATTATTGTACGTTCTCTGGTTATACGTTCTCTGTTGTTATACGTTCTCTGATTTAACTTAATAAAATGTGCATACTTTCAGGCATTCATTAAATCAAAGAACGTAAATCTTTACGTTCTTTGGTATATTCATGTTTGCAAAACTGGCATAGCTGTTTTGTGTGCGCACATCAGATTTTTGTTTAATATGGCAAAAGGTTTTTGTTTAAATATGCTTTGACAATGAATTCAAATTTTCTGCTTATTTTACATTGGGCAAAAATATGAATTTGAGTGTTGAAATATGTATGCATAAATATCACATATGACATGAAATGTACATATGTAAATAATGTTAGAGAAAACAATTTACATATATGTATGTATACACGTAGACGCCAACAACTCTAAAATACTACAACCATTCATAAATGCGGTTGTCTTTCCGTTGTTAAATGTAGATCCAACTCCTCTCCCTTCGCACACAATCGCCTTCTATATGCTTATTTGCGATTTTCGCGACCAAGAATTTAAACAAATTTATGAAATTTCTGTCTTCCGTGCTCGCGCTAAAAAGGAGGATCGGTCTTGATTTTTTGGCCCAGTCCGGCATTACTAAATATGCGAAAGCAATTACTTAAATTATATCAGACATGCTACCCCCGGCAAGAGTAATTAAATCAAGGCCTGTCCTCACCTTCATGCGCACTGCGTTTATACGTAAGCGCACATGTAATTGTAAATATGTCGCCGAATTTTGTCGCATTTGCACACCAGTGTTTATCATCACTGCTATGGCACTAAATTCACTACGCTTTGCCGCTGTAGTAGGAATTCTACCACTTAAAAAAAGTAGTTACAAAAGTTAATACAAATTTCAGTTCTCAGTGTACTATACAAATGTATTTACCCCTAATCTAGCTTAGTGTTTACTTATCACGTTCATTTTTAGTGATTTTCTCGCAGACTTACGTATCAAAGTTTTTTTAAGTACCTTTTTATATAACTGCTATTTTTTATCAAATAAATATACTACCAAATAAAAATTGTTTTTTCTGAACCCCATGATGTGGCGATGGCTTTTTGAGCTCGGCACGATTGAAAACGCGCAGAAGTAAACGTTTTAAAATATTTATGCAAAAGTGTGCATATTCATTCATTTGCTAAATTGTTTAAAAATATTTAAATACAAAGGCAATTAACACTATTTTTATATGGCTCCTCCATATTTCGAATAGAATAAACTGATGACAACAAAACATGTATACAGAAATAAAAAAATGCATAACTTTCACAACAACTGAATGCAATTTATATATAGAATGAACACAAGTTTTAGTAAACTACATTTATTACACTTATTAGGCACCGATGTTCATGAACTCTGCAACACAAATTTAACACTTACCCACCACTATTGCAACATCATTTTAACACTAAATCACGCCCGAACATTCAATATAGGTTTCGATATTATTAAAACACTTTTGGCACTACGCATGCAAACCGTAATAACATAGTTTAATATTATTTTTGCAACATTTTCTACAATTTTTCATGTATTCAAAACTTTGGTAGGCACTTGGATTTCGGCCACTTTTCTGGCGCTTTCCGTTTTTAAGACTGCACTATTTTCCCTCACAATTGATTTATATTTACACCACAGCTAACATAGCACATTTATTTTGGAAATTTTTTCCAATATTTCTGTATTTAATTATATTTTTAATAAGAACAAGCTGCAACCTAGTTCATTTTGAGACTTGAATTTATTACCCGGATTCAGTAACTCAGACTCATCTCAAGTGTAGAAATTATTGCTTTTCCGCGCTTTCACGTTTTTTTTATTTTATTTTATTTTTTCTTTTTTAATACAATGAATGCCAACTAGTCTAAAATTGTGACTTTTCTCTCTATTAGACACTGAATTCGGCGGTATACCAAGTTACTGAAAAAGAAAGAAAGCAGTATCAGTCTCTAATAAAGAAACTCACAATTTTAGACCAGTTGGCATTAATTTGTCTCAAGTCCTCTACTCTCAAAACAAAATCTCTCAATTTAAATCAGACGATAAGCAGGTCACAAAAATTAAGACAAGCACTTAACATAAAAACGTAAAAGCGAGGAAAGGTAATAATCAACCAAATTACTGAATTCCATATTGAGCACATTGAGCGAACTGGATGGACTTACTGTCAGTAAGGCTTTATACAATTTTTCATGGTTTTACTGTTCTCTTATGACATTTTACAGAAAATATAAAATATTTTTAATTACATTTGCTTCGTTTTTTATGCAAATTATTTGGATTTCGAATATATATAATGGTAATATAATGGATGTAAAATTAGTGCTGCCGTATTTCTAACATTTCTCAAAAGCTATATATGTATGTAACTTTAGAACTAGATAAAAAACCGGTCTTGGAGATTCAAAAAACCGATTTATTCGATATTCGAAAAATCAAGATTTCAAAAAAACCATACAATAATTTATGAAAAAACCGAAGAAACTGGACAAGTGCACTATCATACCTTAATAGTATAAAAGGCTTCATCAGTATAACTTACAGTGGAGGGGAAAAATGTAACAATATTAAGTATAAGATACTCAAACCATTATTAACATGTCTACTCGATCAGTTGATCCCCTTTTTAATGCCAAATATTGAGTTGGATTTATGTATGTCTGGAAGTTTTAATATAAAGTTCAGTTGTTTGCTCCACAAAAACGAGTATCGAAAAAGACTTCTTACTAAAGTTTAATCAAATTTTCAACACAAGACAAGTAATTTCTTAGAGTAATAAATATCATATGAGTATCATTTATATATCTATACATTTGTATGTAATTCTTTACAGAAGTAATAATATGTAGAATTATCATCGATATCAGTGTTATCAGTGTTATACCTGATACTGCAAGTATTCATATGTATTTGTTCTTGAGAAACAATAAAAATATAGCGAAAAAGTTAATTTTTTTTGTATTTTTTCAGGCATAAGAAAAACAGTTATATATATATAGATATATAGATAATACTGAGTTTTTCGTTTGTAATATTTTGCTTACTAGTCTTCATATTTACCAAGTATTCGCTGGTGTCTCTGTATATGTATGTATGTACGAGTAAGTACTTTATATATGTACAATTACTCTACTTATGCATATTCGATAGTAAGATATTAATTAATTTTTTTTAATTTTTTACTATTCGTCTGAAAACCTTTGCACTCATTCCCAGTGCAACTGCATTTACACGCTTATACATATATCTATTTGTGCGGATCTAAGAAAATTTACCCCGGCGGAAATTATACCGCAAGCGAACTTTTTCGTTTATTTTATTTATGTTATATTATTTTTCACTTGATATACAATTAATTCACTATAAAAATTAGCCAAATCTATATTTAAATTATTTAGAAAATTAAAAAAAAAACATACTCTTGCATACAAATTTCAATTTATATAAAGTTTACTTTAAACTATTTTTTTTAGTATTCCAATTTAATTCCACTTGTGTTTTGATAATTGTTCTTTTCTCTGGAGACTCATTTATATGAAAACAAACTGTGCAACACTGAAAATAAACTATGTAAAATTTAATGGGAAACGAAAAAAAAAATAATACATGCGAAATAAGGGACCGTTGCTGTGGATAATAACATAACACGAAATCTTACGTCTACCTGTTCCAACGGCGTTCAATTAATTGGCTACGTGGATTATATTGCGGTAGTGGTCGAAGCACTGCAGTTCATTGTTCGTTAGCTAGATTACTGACAAACGTAGGTGGTCCTAGCCAATATCGAAGAAAACTCTTGAGTTAAGTAACACAATCTATTATAATGTATGCAGCTCCTGTTTGGGGTTATGCACTCTAGCTCGGGTCTTACGCTGATCTGATTGCGAGCGACATCAAGCACAGCACTTTACAAACACGAGATTGAATCCGAACGCCAAAAAAGCCTCTCCCAATGGCAACAGCGGAGGGAGGCATCTACGTCGGCTCGCTGGACTTTCAGGCTTCTCCCGAATATATAAGCCTGGCTTAACAGATCACATGGCAAAGTTGATTTTTACAAGACCCAACTTGTGTGTGGACATGGGTGCTTCCGAGAGTACTTGTTTAAGTATGATCATGATGGCACAACGGTGTGTGGCTCGTGCGGAATTGCGTCGGAGAGTGTGGAGAACATATTCTTACTACTAAGAAACAAATTTAAAAATATTTGATTCTGGCTAATTCTATTCCAGAAAATGTGATTTCATATATGATAAATAACAATAAAGTTTAGAATGCAGTTAAGATATTCAGCAAAGCAATAATGACTGAGCTTAGAGTATTATGCCCTTACTTTACGGCGCCGTAAAACCATAGAAAGAGGATTGTTTTTAACATGCGTTTATTCTTATTTATTTCACAGGAAAACGTGCTACGATTGGAAATGCTCCTGAACCGCTTATCACAAGCGTGGATGGGGGAGTATGAAAATGGCGTTCAGGCATAATATATGTACATATGCCATGGCCCTTCCTGGAACGACCAGGCCACTTATAGTATAGTATTCAATGACGAATAATGTTTAGATATTTCTTTAATGACTCTTCCCTACAGGGCAGTTATTAGTTCTCGTATTCAAAGGTACACATTATTATTTCTGATTTTTATTTAAATTATTTAAATATGCTGCAACAATAACAATAAACGTCTGCTAAGGTATAAAGCCGCTTGCGATAAATGTATTATAGTTCAATTGAGTTTTTGTTTTGTAAGTTAATTAGTTAGTTTGTATGTAGATATGCACACGTAGACTTAAATAAAAGACTATTTACCAGCCTTTTTAGCATTATATATATGTATGTATGTATGTGTATATGACGCAGTGATCTTGCACTGCTTCTGCGGCCAAACATCAATGACTTACCAGAAAATCGAGCGTGCGAGTAGCCTTTAACTCGATAACCACAGAAAATGCAGCCAACGCAACGCAAAGTCAAAGCCGTCTAAAACCGCAAACATTTAATTCTTTGATTAAACAAATCTGCAAGTATAAAACAACAACGCCACTGGCAATGGCTGCGATAAAATGCAATGTTGCAGTCGCCACCATTGATGGTGTAAATGGTGGTATTGGCGTGTTTAGCGTTGTTGTTGTAGTTGGTGATGACAATGCCGGCGAGTTAAATGACATTTAATGGTATTTGTACTTGAAAATTTAAAATATCACAAAATCAGTGCAATCGGAGTAGGTTAATTTTGAATTGTGAGACGTGAGAAATATGCGTCGCAAATTTTACATACAAAGCAATGAATGCTACTTTTACTCCCAATTCGCAGACAACTCGCATTTGTGAGAAAAAAAAATGTAAAATTAAAAAAGTAAAGCACAGTGGCTTGAAACCGATTTTGGACTTCCGCACACAAAAGCGTGTAAGCACACATACACATGCCATTCTCTACCAGTGTACTTAATGTTTTCGTAAATAAACGCAAAGCCATTTTCCGGCATATTGTAACAAAAATTTATCACTCATAAAACCAGGTAAACGCTTTCCGGTCAACAAGCTACACCACACTTCTTTCTGTATATTCACCTCAACCTCAGCATTTTGAGCTAACAAATTTGAACAAATTAATTTAATGCCGTACATGCATATGTATACACTAAGTACATGTGTATGTAAATATGTATTTGTTCGTATTTACAGTGGCGAGCTAAATTAAGCAGACAGTGACTTTTTACAATGTTTTGAAAGATCAATTTTGTTTGAGTAAGTTCCGAGCGCATTTTCCTATTCATAAAATATATGCACTAAACGGAAAAAGCACAAAAACCAAAATTAAAAAAAATTCCTTCAAATTAGTTGCAACTTTTAGCTACTAAATAATAGGCAAAGCTCATACTATTTTCTTTAAATTGAATGGAGAAAAAAATTCGAAAATTTAAATGAAATGGTTCGCAAAAAAGTTTCGAAATTTTATTTTTTTACTAAGTTTCAAAGTTTGATACACACTATTTTTGTTATAAAAAATTTACCAAAACCTTTACGTGAATTATATTAAAGATTTTGTAAAATATTTTAAAATTTTATTGAGCTCAAGGCCAGTTTATGGAAGATTTTTGTGAAAAAACAACAACAGTTTTTAATGGTTGAAGTTATAGTACTATTTCGGAGATCACCACATTTCCTCATCAGACTTCCTTTTGATTATTAAATTAAATTAATTTTTAATTTAATTTTTCATAACCACTTCTCTCAGGCTATGAATCCGGGAGCTCGGAGTTGCAGAGCCAATACGCTACCTATTGTGCTACGCTAGCCGAGTTGGCTGTTGTGTTTATTTCATCTTCCTTAAATAAAATTCAATAAAATTGTAAAATATTAATATTTACTAGGCCAACAGAAAAATGAATAAACGATTTTGTAAAATATCACTAATTGCATGGCTTTGCTCGCCACTGTATATTTGAATGTTATGTCAATCATTGTTGTGTTACCTTTTTAGTGCTATATTTCTTACAGTTTGTTTACTCTTTAGTCTACATCGAAAATCAGCGAAGCGCATAAATGCACTCAATGAAAAAAAATAAAATTAAAATGAAGCATCCAAAAAAGCATCTACGGTTATCTCCCCTCCTATGAAAACAGTACATTTCAAAGTGCAGTTAAACAAATTTAATCAGCTTCTCTGCCAACAACTTCCTTGTCTTCTTATTTCACTACCTGGTTTCTTTTCAGCTTTTTTCCCAGCCACCCGTCCATTTCTGTCCGAAATTCTCACAAACTTAGCGCATGCGTGCCTACAATTTGTTTGTTATATCTTTTTTATTTTAACAATTAAAGGTCACTGGCAAAGTTCTAATTTATTAACCCATTTACTTGTACGCACCAACAATGTAAGTAGCGATTTTCAAACTGTTTTTTCCGCATGCAAATTAAAATATGCCGGAAGAAAGAAATAGCCGAAAATGTGAATATGTGTACAATTAACAACCAGATATATTTTTAATTTATATTAACTGAATCGCAAAAAGGCTATTTATTTTGTTTGAAATCATGTTAAAAACTATAAATTAAAAGTCCAAAACGGCGTGGTTTCTTCGAAGATTTATAATTTATAATTGGTTGTTAATTTTTAAATAAGTTGTTGAAACGATATAATAAAATTTATAATTTTCCGTCATACTTTGCGAAATTTGGTTAGTTTAATTGACAAGATGTCACAATTACGAAACCAGATTTGACAATGATACATAAGAAAAAGAGCAGATAATCCATATTACGAGTACACCTTTTCTTAAGCTATGACAAAATAAAATGAAGATCAAATACATAAATATGTCAATACACTTTTAAAAAGTCTTAATGAATAATACTCATGAAAAAGACTGTGCAATATTTAACCCATTGTGCATTATTCCTCTGAGTAGTTCTGGTATTTTCTAGTACTTTCTATCAATCATTTTCAAAATCGGGTGATGCCCATCTTTTTGAGAACGTGAGTACCTTCACTATCAACACCAATATAATCGGCGTTTTTGTCTAAAAACTTCCCAGCTCACTATTGTAAATAAGTATGTATATTCGATATTTTTTGGGCAACTGAGAATATTATTTTATAGAGTATTTCTAAATAAAGTTTTTGTCCACTCTTTACCAGGTTTTTGGTTATTTTAATAGTTTGCACATTTTTATAGCGCTTGCACCGTCAGCGGTTCACAGCTACACTTACTAATGATTAGGGCTCTGCAGACCCTCCCTTAAACCGAATTTGGGTCGGAGTGTATCCACAAAAGTCGCCTTTTAAATTTAGCTCACTCCTTAACAAATGCTCAGGAGCTACTCAGATGATACTTGGTGTTCTAAGTGTTATAGAAGTCGTGACCAGCTTGAAGCGTTACGCCGAATAATCGATTACTTGAAAGGATTTTTTGACCATCAAAGGGTTCATCAGTCAAGAGAACTCTTAGGCTGGGGTTTTTACCGGAGAATAACCGATTGAGATCAATCGTTTCCGGTTTCTGTCAGTATAAAGCGCTAGAAACCAGAAAACTCAGAACTCCAGTTGCTTACTGAAAGCAAATTACACAGCAAAGTAATCCAGCTGTAAATTAAACTAATACCAAATCAGCTTATAACTAGTAAAGTTCACTGCGTTTATATTTATCAAATGTTTACGTACAAACATACAATGTATGTATTATTACATTACGATGCACTTAGGAATCTGATCTAGTAACCCCAACGACCTTGTCGCAAAGTGCACCAAATATCCACTTAACTCATAGCAAGCAAGTGAAAAATATCAAACGGAAAGCAAACTTAATTCTGCTTCGTAAAATAATAGTCAACCTATCAAAATCAATCGTAAACCTGTTGAACTATTTCTTTATAAAAAACTAGTAGCAATTGCATGCAATGCAATATAGTTGTGTATGTCTACATGGCGAATACAGCATCTTCGTTGGTCACTACTTTTCTAGCCAATTGACTAATGAATTCATCGTAATAATAATAGTAAAAAAGTTGGCATGTCAATAAGATGAGCAGCAAAAGTGCATTAAAGCGAAAACAATGTACATTACACGACTTAGGCAAACTAACACCAATGTACTCGTATGCGAAAATGTAATTTCTGTAAAAGTTGGAAACTAATAGCCTATTTCCATGGAAGCGTGTGTACACTTTTGCTTCACTGTTTTTAGCTTTTGATTTCAATTTGTAAGTTCTACTGTATTTGTTGTGGTATCAAAATGTGATCAATTGAGCAAAAAGGAATGTAATGCTTACAGTGCTATAATTATTAGATATATAAAAAAATTTTAAATTAATTGTTTCAGGCGCTATCAGAGAACTTAAATCACCAGTTTAGTGGTCGGCTTTTTATACAACAAATACCTGCCCCTTTCGTTATTAAATACTTTTACAAATATTTTTTTAGTTTTACAATTTTTATTGAGCTCAAGGCCAGTTTATGGAAGATTTTTGTGGCCTTGAGCTCAATTGTAAAATTAACATTTGCTTAGGCCAACAGAAAAATAAAAAAAATATTTTTTTAGGAAATATTTTTCTACAAATTATGGACAAATTTCGATGGTCAAAGATAGACGTATACATATGTATGTACTTAAAATGCATACAAGTTATAGCACTTTTCTTCTAATTAAAAAAAATTATTTTTCCAGTAAAATATAGTAAAATCCTTAAGGAAAACCATAAACACCCATTTTTTAAACTACTTACAAAATCTACAACGATTAAAAAAATTTCGAACTTTTTTAAAAAAGTTTTTTACAATTTTTTGGAGTATGCACTTTTTTCTACCAGAAGTTTCCTCCTTACAACGCAAAACGTCGATTAATTTTTTAAGGAAAGAATTGTGAAAGAGTGCCAGTAAAAATTTAATATCTGCATACTCCAAAAAAACTCAAAATTTTCTTTTTTTTAATTTAAATTTTAAATTTTTTATTCAATTTCAAATGATGTCTAATTTTTTTTTATTAAATTTGAAAAATTGTTTTCAATAGTGTTCGGTAGATAATTAACGATATTTTAATTGTAAATTAATTTAAGTAGTTGGAGGATAAATAAATTGTACAAATATATCAAAATGTGTTTGTGCTATAATTTGTGAACGAAGTGCACGAAATTTTGATTACACGGTGATACATTGATTTTATACTTTGAAAAGTATATATGTTTTTTTTTTTTCAGGTTGATAGCCAACGCAGCTCAAAAGAGGTGACGGATTAAAGATATCGTGATAAAATACTGCTATTCTGCCCATTGCAAGTAAACCAACATTTTGGTAAAAGGTACTGAACAACTGATACACTTAAGTATCGATACTATTATTTGCTCCTTAAATATCGATACCTAAAAAGCTATGGAGTATTTTAACTTATAATTACTTCTCTGAGAACGTCTCTATAGCTTTGATTTGTCTGTTAAAGATTATTATTTATTCATAAAGAAGTGAAACATTTCGGGGAAAAAATTCCCAACCGATTTTGTTTCAGCCTATTTTTCGCAAGATCTGAAAAATATATAATATGAATATATTCATAAAAAAAACTAGTAATTTGATTCTTAAAAAAACTAGAACTTGATTCTACCATTGTTTTTTATTATTTTTTGGGAAATCACTGCCGAAATCATAACACGATTATCCCTATATAATCCAAACTTGAAATGTACCAGTTATACCATAGCCTTGGACCAATATGCTACTGGGTATTCATCATCATGAATGAATTATTGGTTCTTTGTGTGTTTATATTAAATAAATACAATTCGTTTTCAATACGCAGAAAAACACTTAGCCTTAGAAGATCAATTATTGCATAGAATGTATGTAAGTGGATATTCGCAAGAAATATGCCATGAATACTAAATGATACCGTATTTTAGTTTAAAATTTTTTTTACAAATACATAAATATCTACTTGTTTGTAGTTGATGACATTATTGTTGTACGCATACAACAGCCACTTTCGACGCTGATCAAGATGTGATGAACTAACTGGTTATCGTGTTGTCTCACTGCAACCGTTTTTCTAAACTCGCTGGTCACTCCGCTTGCATTTTTGCATGACTTTCAATTTTCAAAGTCAGCTTCACAGCATCCAATCGAACAATGCCGTCTCCACGTGTATAAATGTCAACGTTTCTTAAATAGACGCGCATAACAATCAGTCCAATTAAAATGGCTTTTAGTAGATCTTATTAAAGGTATGAGTCTGCATTGCAATTGAACAAATGATTGCTCTATGGAAAATCAGAACAGAGAATATTTTTTTACCAGCGTCATGGTGTAACGATATTGTAGGAGCACAAAAATGAAACGTAAAATTTAAACTTTTGTTAAAATTTTGTAAATAACTGAACAATAGTAAATTCCATTCGGAAAAATTGCATGGCCAGCATTGCATTTAAGTCTTAAAAAAAAATGTTATTCGAAACAGATGAAATGCGGGTTAGAGCACTTTTTACAGCAACTTTTTGAAGTGATTATAATAGTTATCGAAAAGACCAAAAAAAAACGCCGTTATGGTGCTTTGGCAAAGAGCTTCTTGCAAGTAGAGGACACTCTCTAGAGGACTGCTACCAACTACTACCGAAACTGTCTTGGCAAGTTATTCCTTCTCGAAATGATTAGCGCGACTTTCAATGTTTCATTTAAAATTAATTCATTTGAATTGCCGTTCGATGCCCTTTATTACAAATCAAATTTAATATATATGGATTATTTTTATTAATTTTTATTTTAGTTTAGATATTGACTATTTATAAAAACGGATATTTGACTGTATTATTTTTACATGTGTTAACGCAAACGTCAAGCTGTGTGGTTGTGTTTACTTTGCTCTCTTAAAAATATTGTTATAAAACAATTTTAATATCAAATTAATCAAAAGAAATTTCATTAAATTGTGATTAAATCAATTTTGTGCACTTCAAGCTAAGTATAAAGTGATTTGGTGCAATATTCATTTAATAATCTTTAACTTATAAAAAATCTCATTTAAATCTTTGTTGTGTTGTGTGCCGAGTCATAATTTTTCTTGTAGTACAGTTGTTGTTGCCAATTGTTTTGTTTTTGCATTTGCGGCTGTTGCTGTTTGTGCGCGCACTCTTTGTTACTCCTTTTAGCTTTCACAGCTGTTTGCGTGATTTGTTAAGTGTCAATAAAACTGTGTATCCCAAACTGTTCTAACTGCCTTACCGACTTCTATACTGCTTTTTTTGCTAAACTGCTTTTTTTGCTAAACTGCTTACCACTGTTAGATCCTTTCTTCTGCTAGTCCTATAAATTGTAATTTTAATTCTAATTAATTTTCTCCTAAATAATATACCATGTCTTGTAATTATCCTAACTGCCAAGTTAAGAGTGGGTCTGAACGCTTTGTGTCTTGCTGGCTTTGCGATGGGCTTGCCCACATGAAGTGTGCTGGTTTGACAGGTAGAGTGTTAGATTTGATTGATGATGGTAAGGGTGTCCGCTGGTCTTGTCTGAAATGTAGGTCAACTGAAGTTGATCTTTTTAAATTTTTTAGGCAGTGTAGGAACGGTTTCTCTGAGATTGGTAAGGAGCTAAATGTTCTTACCGAAAAATTCAAACTCTACGAAAACGTATTTAATTCTTTTAAATGCTTAGAGAATACGAGTATTCCTATTAGCCGTAATAGTAAACGGAAACGTATTGAGAGTCCGTCTGACGAAGCTGAGCCAAATCCTATTCCGACGACAATTATTTCTTCTCCCTCAGGGGAGTTGATTAGTTTCTCCTCGCCTTGTCCTCAGGCTGTTGAACCTTCTACTTCTAAAGCTGCTGCACAGAGATCAGTTCAAAAGGAAAGCAGCGAAAGCAAAAATTCTGCTGGGGTTTCTGTGGCGCCTGCTAGGGGGCTGGTTGTGGTTCCTCAGAGAAAATCTATTTTTTTATCAAGATTTTCCAGTGATACCACAGTTGAGGATATCAAGTTTCACATTTCATCTAAGGTTAAGACTGATGACATAACTATCAGGAAATTTAACTTTAATTACAAGAGAAACATTTCTTCATTTAAAATCGATGTAACTTCCGAAAACTTTAATATACTTTTAAATAGCTCTTTTTGGCCGACTGGGGCTTTTGTTCGCGAATTCGAGTTTAAACCCAACATAAATAATAAAAACTTAGCAAAAATCTCTAATCCTAATCCGGAGTCAAAAAACTGATAAAAACTAAACTTGATATATATTACCAAAATGTTAGAGGCTTGAATACAAAACTAACTGACTTGCTTTTGAAGAGTTATCACTGTAATTTTAACATTATAGCTTTTACTGAAACTTGGCTTAAACCTCACGTTTTTGATTCGGAGATTCTTTGCAGTGAATATCATATTTACAGAAATGATCGAGAGTGCAGGATCGGTGGAGGTGTTCTTTTTGCTGTCCATTCTTCATTACCATCTGAAGTGGTTAACGTCCCTATCATTGAGTCTACTGAATTTAAGTGCATACGAGTGCAATTAAGCAAGTCTTATATTTATTTAGCCCTCTGCTATATACCTCCTCAGTCTGACTTGTCGGTATATAGTGATCATATTTCTTTACTTGGGATTGTGGACTCAATGCTTAGGCCTCCCGACTCATTGATTGTGTTGGGTGATTTTAATCTCCCAAACATTTCTTGGAATATGATTGATGGTCATATCGTACCTTCCATTAACAACGCCTTTCTGGAGGGGATGACTGAACTTTGTCTGAACCAGGTTAATACCCTACAAAACAAGTTGGGGAGGGTCTTGGATTTGGTTTTTGTTGACAACATGTACAGGGCCTCCTTAAATCGATGTGATCCATTGGTTTTGCCTGAGGATGTATATCATCCTGCAATTGAATTGTCATACGAGATCATAGACGGAGAGCGGGTTTCTGGATCGAAAGCTTTTAATTCTAATGACAGCTTCGATTTTAGAAAAGCTAATTTTAAAAAATTAAACTATGACTTATCTAAAATAACTTGGCCTTACTACAATGGCGATATTGAGCGTAATGTTTTGGACTTCAACAATACTTTATACAACTTATTTCTTAAACATGTACCTAAAGGTTCTTGTATTCGTGATGAATCAGCCCCTTTATGGTTCACTAAAGACTTGAGAACTTTAAAAAATAAAAAATCGCGTTCTTTTAAAATATATAAAAGTACTGGTCGTCATGTGGATTATCTTAATTATTCAGTCTTGCGACATAAATATCTAGAATTAAATAAAAATTGTTATGAAAAATACTTGAATAAAATGAAAATGAACATTATC
Organism: Philophylla caesio; assembly: GCA_963971545.1. Lineage (NCBI taxonomy): Eukaryota > Metazoa > Arthropoda > Insecta > Diptera > Tephritidae > Philophylla > Philophylla caesio. Next base: position 95,002,413 of record OZ020608.1, on the reverse strand, counting down.
CACGACCCGAAAGCTTTCTATGGTTTCGTTAATTCTAAGCGCAGAGTAAATGCATTCCCTTCCGCAATGAAATATCAAAGTACTGTGTCATGTGATAACGAGATTATTGCCAATCTATTTGCCCAGTTCTTTAAATCTAACTACACCACTCAATTTAAATATAACTGTATTTCCTATCCATACAAGCTGAGCCCCAATAACTCTATTAATATTCCAGTCATATCATCAGATGATGTTTTTCATTATTTAATATCTTTAAAAGAATCATTCAAGTACGGCCCTGATATGATCCCGACATGTTTCCTAAAAAAATGTGCAAAGCACCTGTACCTGCCATTATCGAACTTGTTTAATTTGTCCCTCCAGCAAGGAGTTTTTCCGTCAATATGGAAACAGTCTTACATAATCCCCCTTCATAAATCTGGAAGCAGGTCTTCTATTGAAAACTATCGTGGTATAGCTAAACTCTCTTCTATCCCGAAGTTGTTTGAAGCTATTGTTACCAATCAAATGACTTATCCGATTTCCTCAATAATAGCAAATTGCCAACATGGCTTCTGTAAGGGCAAATCGACCATTACAAATTTACTTGAATTTACCACCCATGTTTCAAATGGGTTTAGGGAATGCATTGATACTGATGTTATATATACTGATTTTAGTAAAGCATTTGACAAAGTATGTCACTCTTTACTCATCCGTAAACTAGATCTGCTTGGTTTTCAACCTGGTATCCTCTGCTGGATGTCTTCTTATCTCTCCGGTAGGACGCAAAAGGTAGTTTTTAAAAATTTTCATTCTGGGATCATCGATGTTTCCTCGGGAGTTCCTCAGGGCAGCCACCTCGGACCGATTCTGTTCCTGCTATTCATAAACGACATTTCTACAGTAGTAAAGTATTCTAAAATATTGATGTACGCGGATGATGTTAAACTTTTTAAGACTTATGCCTCGGCTGAAGAAAGATCCTTGCTGCAGCAAGATTTGGACAGCATAGTCAATTGGTGCAGTATTAATTATATGCCGCTTAACCTTAACAAATGTAAATTCATGTGCTTTTCTCGACGAACCATTCAGCCGGCCTCCTACAAAATAAATAACTACGTCCTAGAACATGTAAACAGTTTTGTTGACCTGGGTGTTGGTATGGATTGTAAACTCAATTTTAATTTTCATATTAGTTCCACAGTTAATAAAGCAAGGGGTGTACTGGCTTTTGTAAAGCGTTGGTCAAAGGAATTCCGCGACCCGTATATAACTAAAACACTTTTTACTTCATTAGTAAGACCAATACTGGAGTATGGTTCTATAGTTTGGAATCCTCGTTATCAGGTCCACTCAGACCAACTAGAGTCAATACAAAAACAATTCTTACTTTTTGCTTTGAGAAATCTTCGATGGGATTCGCCATACAATCTTCCCCCTTACACTAGTCGTTTAAAACTTATTAATCTTCCTACTCTTTCGAGTCGCAGAGAAATGTTAGGTATAATATTTCTCGTAAAATTAGTCAATGGATGGATCTCAAGTCCATTTCTTCTAGAGCAAATTAATTTTAATGTACCCTCCCGTGCAACGAGAAACTTTAAACCACTTTTCTTGAAACTATGCAGAACTAACTTTGAGTTGAATGAACCGTTTCGGGGTTTATGCCAAGACTTTAACAATCATTCCAGCACCTTTGATGTATCGGACTCACTTTTTATAATTAAAAGAACTATTCTATCCTCTCTTAATAACAGCTAACGATCCAATTTTCTTACTTTGCATTTCTCTAACTTTGTATTCGGCTGATGAATTCTTATTCTGTAGCTGAGCAGCTTGGGATCTCGACGCTTAACAAACTTTCTTCTGTCACGACTCGGCACCTAAGATTTGTATATTTAAAAAACATCCGTACGTTATGCGGATTGAGCCCCTCGTGCCGGTTGGGCGGGAAAGTGGGTTTCCGTTGGGTTATAATAATTAGTAAAGAATTTTTAAAATTTTGTGAGTAATAATTTTATATCTAGTGTAGATCCCCTTTATCTCATCTTAATCGATGTCAATTGGAAACAGTTCAGCTATAAACCAAGGAATCCGAAGATCAGCCTTAGATATATAGACGATTGAAATGAGGTATGCACTTCGACCATATGGTCCATTGTGCTCTCGAACTTAAATTTTTATAAAACTGCGTTTAACTCTATCATCCTTAGGAATTGGAGGATGATTTTTGGTGGCAGCGACCGGACCTCTCTTTCTCCTAGTTCCCGAAGATCAACCCTTAAAAGCGCTTTCATTCATTGAAATGACGATCAAAAACTAACGTGTGGCCAGAATTTTACGAAATTTTTCAATTTAATAAATAAAATTTAAAAAAATAAAATATAGGAAAATTCAAAAATTAATAATTTCATTACTATGATTGTAATTATTATGAATGATTTATCTAAGGAACAAATAATAAAAATGAAATTAATACATTTTTTGAAAAAACGTGTTTCGTCTCTCGCTTATTCATATAAATCCTGATGAAAATATCTCTTAAAGCTTTGACAAAATATACAAACCCAATGCAAAAAAGATGCAAAATGCGATGGAAATTTTATTAATCGACAATGCACATTAAATCAATTATTTATTTTTTTTAGAAATTTTTGGCCATCAGTTTTTAATGTATTTTATTAGGCCAACAGAAAAATAACAAACGTTTTCTGAAAAAGTTAAAAGTTCACCTTTTTACAGGAAAAATCTTAGAAGTAAAAAGTCTAAACCAAAGTATCTTTTTTGCCGGGGTTAAAACGAAATATAAATTGTTAGGGAAACAAACAATGCAATTTTGGGAATTTTGACAAAAACGTTTACTACTCCCTTGGGCACTAATTATTAAATTTTTTAGGTTCATAAAAAAAGAGCTCACAGAGTTTATGTTTTTTCGCATTTTCCTGAATATATCTGCCATGAAATTTTTGATAAAGTCTCCATGGTGGAGCTCAGTCCATCACGAATAGAGGCAAAATAGCTAATTACGATCGCATGCAAACTTGGGACTGAGTAGGCAATTGCACAGTGAGGTCATCTCTCGACGGACAAAAACCATACTCTATAAGTCTCTCATCATGCCCGTCCTCTTGTATGGCGCAGAAGCATGGACGATGACAACATCAGATGAGAGGGCTCTTAAATTGTTCGAGAGAAAGATTCTTCGAAAGATTTATGGACCTTGGCATCTTTGCGACGGCGAATACCGCGTACGATGGAACGATGAGCTGTACGAGCTGTACAAGGACGTAGACATAGTGCAGCGGATTAAGAATCAGCGGCTCCGCTGGCTAGGTCACGTCGTTCGAATGGATAAAATAGCTCCAGCCCTGAAGGTTTTTGACGCGGTACCAGCTGGTGGTAGCAGAGGAAAAGAAAGACCTCCTCTGCGTTGGAAAGATAAATCGCTTAGGCGGTTGATGCGCCAATTAAGTAAGTAAAAAGATGGCATGCAAAGGCAAGGAAAAATCTCTACACACCTTTTCAACCACAACTCTTAAATACTTTTAATAAACTAGGTCACAATGTAATAAAGAAGTTTTGACATTTGAAGAAGCGGAACAGCGCAAAGTTGAATTTGCTTTCGTGCGCTGAGCATTTTCTTGTTCTTTTCTTGAAGGAAATATAAAATAATTTCGCTTGCCATTTATTTTGTTGTGGAAAGCGAGTGGTCAAATTAGTATGCTGCAATTTTTTTATTAAAAAAAAAAAACATTTATATTAAAAAAAATGTTTAAATGTCTATATTAGCTTGACTTACGAAAAAATTTCCGCAAAGATTCAAGAAATATTTTTTTGTCGGAAAATCATATCTTACTTTCGTGTGCCTCCTTGAATGACTAATAAATATTAATTTCAATAGTAATATGATAATGAAGATGAAGATAAGATGCACGATGAGAATGATGAAAAATATTTAACAAAAAATTTATTTTTTTTTTTGTTGAGGTTAATACATAGGCTTGTTTGATCTAGTAATTCTTAACTTTTGTTAACTATCATATGCATAACCCCAACGAACCTGGTTTTGCATTTTTAAAACAAAAGCAGGCTACTGATACTGATTCGCAAAATACCACATTTAATATTTTTGTCGCCTTAAATTAATATATGAACAGTTCCTTCTGTGAGTCGGCCAAAATTGAAGCAGCACAAAATACAACCGAGCTGACTAGACTACTGAATAAAGTCGCATGTGGGATTATTATTCTACAAAAACTTTATATTTTTCGAATATTTCCGTATTTGAAAATCTAGTCAAATAATTGCTCACGCTTTAGTTAATGATATAATTCGGACTTATTCTCGTATAGTAAGTGGCGCCTGCGGATCCAGCATTAGTTTGTTTTTTTATTTGCTACAAGTATTGTGTCTCATAAACAAAACGCACGTAAAACAAGTCATTGAAAGCTTAATTCCGAGCTGCACTGCTACGCAACGCCTCGACGAATAACAACGTAATAAGTATTAGACAATGTGTAACGGTCATACCTAAAAACTTACATACACCGAGTTGCGTGCTAGCTCACATGCTTGCTTGCTTATTGCGGTCATCACTTGGCAATTACTGCAGTTACCTTATTTTATTAGATCTACTAGTGACGGCACCTGTCAAAGGTGTGAAAACCAGCTGTGACTAATTAATTCACATACACTTGTTTTCTATCTGTAAAGGGCTGGTGGAAGCGTGCAAAAATAACAGTGTTTGTTTTTGTTTTTGCTCATGTTCATTTCACTTTCCATTAGGTAGATATATTTTTTATATTTGGCATTTGTCATAGGTTAGTAAAGTATGGAATTTTGAGTATTCACATTTTGGCAGTTTTTCCCAGTGCGAAATTCTTTCTACTACCGAATATTGATATGAGCTGGAAATGAATGTTTCTGTAATTTAGAATTGTGGTTTGAATTAAAATTTTTGACATATTTGTTTGATGGTTTACTTGAAAATTTATAACAACTTTTTTTTTAAATTACTAAATAAATGAAGCAAAATTTTTAATGATTTGGCGGGTACAATATAACGTCCATTATTTTGCCGAGCATCTCCAACGATTTGTGGTGAACGTCTTTAAATTGTACCTCAAATGGTGAGACATAGAGTTTTTTCCGACTCCGAAAGGCAGATGTGTTTTACGAGATACTTTGTCATGACAGAAATTTACTCGGAAAACAGCCATTGAGAATGCTTTTAGATTTAACATGTCCCGGCGGAGATTTAAACATGAGAGAATCGGCCCTTGTGTTACCATCAGAAGCCATATGAAGTATTATTTAGGTGTGCTAGCTCTTATACCGCCTTACATGAGTCTTGTGCTCTTAACACCGCCTGGCTGTCTGATGTTTTGTAAATTGTGGTGTTAAATTTATGTAAAAAAATTTGATTTTTTATTTTGTTTTGTTTTGATATTTGCGTTATTTAAGTTTTTTATTTAGTTTCAATTTATTTTGAATTATGTTATGTAATTTTATTTTTATTTTTTGTTAAATATTTTGTTTATTTTAAAGATTTTAATTAATGTTATAATATTTTTTTATTATCTTCGTTTTAAATTTATTTATATTATTCCTTGCTATTATATCTCACTGGCCGCTGTGGTCGATTTGGTAGCGGTGCGTGCTATAACTCGATATGCCGGTGAGTTCGAGGTTCGAATCTCAGTCAGGGTAAGCAAAATCTAAATCATAGAAAAAAGTTTTTTCTAATAGCGGTCACCCCTCAGCAGGCAATGGCAAACCTCCGAGGGTATTTCTGTCATGAAAAAGCTTCTCATAAAAAACAACTGCCGTTCGGATTCGGCACAAAATTGTAGGTCCCTCCATTTGTGGTAAAATATAAAGACGCACACCACAAATAGTAGGAGGAGCTCGGCCAAACACTGAGCTATATAGTGTAAGCGCCAAAATTATATTATATATACTATATTTCACTTATTTAATATAAATCGTATTAATATATATTATTATATTAATTTAATTTTTTTATATTGCAATTTTTTTCTTTTCTTATTTTAACTTTGTTCCACTTTTTTAATAATTTTTTTGGTTTCTTTATTTTTATGGTTTTAATGCCACTATGATGTGAAAAATTTAGTAAATATTATTTTCTATCCGAGTTTATTTCGTTTCCACACTTTCGAGTTTTCTTATTTTGTTTATTAAAATATTTTAAATTTTTTATTTCTTTTTTCTTTTTTTAAGTCACTAAATCTTCTCGCTTCTCTGTTTTGCATATTTTATGAGCCATAGCAACTTTTTTCAACAAGTTTCGTTGGTTTGCCCTTTTTCGGAATAACTGGGCGAATGTGTAACTTTGTGTTGCAAGCAAATTAGGTAATTGTCGTTGGTGTTAGTTAGACGAAAAAAATTAGGACCAACTTTAATAAAAGACATACTTCGAAGTCAAATAAGTAACATAATTAATTCATTCAAAAACTTTTTAAACAGCTGAAGTTTTTGAATCGATTGAAAAAAAAGGAATTTTAGTAGATACTATTTTTGCAAAGTTTAAATCTTCATTTTTTCGATTTGGTTTCAGTGAGTTCTTTACTGCACGATGAAAAATGTGTTTGATTTTCTGTTTTTTATTTTTCACTTCTTTTAAGAGATTTTTCAATTCAACTATATTTTTTTTATCAAAGTCCGATCCGAGTTATAACACGTTTGGTGAAACCTTCAAGAGGAAAACGAAACTTATCACTGAAAATTTTTGAATCAAAAATAGCATTAACACTCTGTAAAATTCTAGTTAATTTTTCCGCCAGCGAATACACAAAGCTATATATAAAAATGTAAGCAAGTGCTATTTAGCTCACAGATATGTACGAGTATGTGTACATTCAACACAGACTGTGAATGGGAATAACCTTGCTAGCAAATAAAGGTATGTTCATATGTGAGTCTAACTAAACTCAGGCACAACGAAAACCTTCGCAATTAGATTTAATCACAATTGGCGCATGCCATGGAAATTAAGCCATCACTACTGCCTGTTACTGTTGCCTTTAGCTAAATGTGCGGGTTTGTCTGTGAATTAACGGCGAAGTATGCAACTAATTTAACTTACATATACATATGCGCATTTTTTATATGAAAAATTGTAGTGTGATCTCTTTACTAAACGTTTCGTGAGCTCCTTTCCATTAGCTAGCTATAAGTTTTGACTTTTCTCAGGCACAATTTATTCAAACGCTACTAATTGTTCTGGGTTTTCACAGGAAAATTCTGATACTTACAGAAAAGTTTTGTTAAACTAATACCATTTTTAAGCTTGAGATAAACCATTTACAAGGTCGCTTCACACAACATTCTGAAGTATAACTCCATAAAATTTTGAAAAATTTGAATATTTTGTTTTCATGAGGGGCAGAGAGACTTTGTAGTAGCATATTCGAGTTTTGAACTCTCATCGAAGTTTGCTTTCGCGTAGATTTCACATTCGTATCGGTGTTACCGTTACTTCAGAGGCAGGAACGTAGTAGATACACTCTTAATTTCGTGCTTAAACAAACACGCGATAGCTTACAATGGAGGTAATCTTCGTCATGAAAAAACAAGCCTAAAGCGAAAATTTTTATGTATTTGAAACTTTTTGTTAAACAAGATATTTCAAAAAATGTTGTTTTCTTTCTTTGCAAAAGCGAAAATTATTATAATAAAAAGCAACACAATAAATTGAAACGACATCTAAAATTACCTAACAAAATATGTTTTGAAATTTTTATTAAAAAGCTCAATGGATGGTGAAACGAACCAACCATTTTATTCCGATAAATACGAAGTGACTTTATGGAGTTAATGAAGTTGTAAGAAAACCACAATAATTCGAAATTTCAGAAAGACAATATTTATATGTATATTAAATAAAAAATAAATCAAACTTCATAACTCAAGAATTTAGTTCTTACAAATTCTTGTTTTTGGCATTTGGATTCTTATTATGTCACATTATTTTTAATGTTTTTAAACCAATTCCTTCTAGAAATAACAAAATTTTTTACTCTGTCGAATTTATATGCGCGTGAAAAGCGTTCAAAGAAAAAGCTCGTCAAATATACACATTTACATGAAATATTTACGAGACGGGGTCAATCTTGTAATCAAAAATAAATGCTGTCATTAAAAACCGGACTTAAACTTACTATTTACGCGCTCTTTTGAAGAGCTGCCTTAATATTACAAATATTGCTTAAAGTTTCTTTGAGTTGATATATAAAATTTTTTATTTATAAGATTTACTAAAGCACTATTAGAATAATAAAAGAAATTTGTGCTTTCGTGCAACTATGCGCCAACAACGCAAACGCCGACATTTAACTGTTTAAGGAATATTCAATACTTACTTCTTAATTAATAACACCACAACCACAGAGATTATAGTTATTAAGTTTACTATACAAAAAATGCTACCAACACTTTGACATGAAAAAAATTTTTCAACCAATATGCACATCGGATTAAAAGAGCTTATTCTAGCATATTCCTTAATACTCATAACTCTTAAAAAGACAATATAATACTCACAAATACTAAACACAAACATCGTTTAGCAACATCTCCAACCTTCGTCACACTTCCAGGAATATTGTGTTTTTCTTTTACTTAACTACATTGACCTTACAATAAAGAGATCAATGCAGAGTGAAACAAAAGAATTATCAAAATTAGATTGAGACATTTTTGATTACAACCCGCAAATTGCCGCCAATGACTCAATAGTAATCACTCATTTACCAAATTACCGAAGCAAATTTAACTTTCGCTGGCACAATTCGAAAATAATAAAACACCAATTCATGCATTTCTTTTAAAGTGACTCCAATTATAATTTTGATAGCTGTCAAGTTGCAAAACTTAAATTATTAAACCAATTTATTTGTCTGTCCCTTAGTATTTAATATCATGGTAGAGTGGTTCATCAATACAAATTCACTGTATATATTTGACAATGAAAAGTCTGTAAATAAATGGATCATTTTGCACAATACGTTATTATTCAAAATTTAAATGCTCAACCAGTCGTGCACTTCATGCGAATATCGTGCAGCTGGCATATTCTTTTTTTTTTCAACTGCCAGATTTCAAATGCCCGCGAAATTAAGTGAGCACAAGTAGTTAATGGACAGCTTCGGCTTGTTAGGTAAATACTCGTAATAAGAAAAATCTAGAAACGATGGTGTACACTCGACTTGGTGCTTCTTTTGATTAACTGAATTCAGACAGGAATTTTACTAATGCTATATATGATTACTAGTGGAAGTTGGCTGCATACTAGAGCTTTTGTTAATATAAAACTTAACCAACATCTTAAACTTAAAAACTTAATAAATTGTTACTTTTTAGGATCTTCACTGAGCTGAGTGATGACAAAATATTTTGATTAGTTATGTGCAACTAATCGCTTTAATAATAGTACTCGCATGTGTCAAAAATTTCAATTTGTATAGGAAAGCTGTTGTTTTCTTTTTCTATGCAGAAGCATTATTAGCTTCTCACTTAAATTTTCTGCAACGTATGTAAGCAGATCCAATAAACCACACAAAGTATATTTATATACAAATTCAAAAATGCAAAAAGTCTATTAAAAAAAAAAGAATTTCAAAGACTTAGCTTGGTTAATTGAAAACTAGCTGGTGACATTGACAACGACACCACGCCATACCAAGCCACCACTTCGCGACATAGAAACTAAATTCTGTGCAAATATTGTATCAAGATACAGAAACCTTGAACCTTCACCGTGGGAGACTAGTTCTCGTAGCTAACCACACAGGAGCGCCCGTGAAGACCTACAATATGTGTAAACCCTATATTAAATCTAAAGCGAACTTGGCAAGCAAAGCCGCAAGAATGTCAATCAAAAGACGCGCATACAGACAAAAGTACATAGATACACAATTTTATAAATAGCTGGCATTAAAAAACCAAAGCATTAAAAAACCAATGCAATAGAAAAGAAATAAAACCACAAGTCTTGTTATTACTGCATAAAACTACTAGATGAATGCTCGTTATTAATAAGTAATTTTTGCGTTTGGAATAACTAAAATGAAATGAGTTTGGCATATGAAAATAATTACTTTAAAATAATGCGCTTATGTAATTGTTAAAGGAAATCAATGGTTAGCATATTTATAGAACATTAAAATCACTTAACATTTCTAATTGGATATATTTCGAATTTTGTTTCAAGCACTCTTACAGCATTGCTTTTGATCACAAATTGAACGTTCAGTGAACTTTGAAGTAAATTCTTCCTTCTTTCCAAGCATTTAAATATAGTGATTGTTTAAACTTTCGCAAATAAAAATTTCATAATAATCGCATTGTTTAGCCGATAGAGACCAAATTATACAGTGAAATGTAAAAAAACTGATAAATTTATGTTTATTTCTTTTCGACAATCCCTTTGATTTCTGCTTACACTGTTTAGGAAAACGAAGATATTCACGTTCACATAAACATACGCACAAACTGGCACGACCAAATGAAGTTCGTTGCTTAAGTCTTTTGTATTCCTTCGGGAAAGTAAAAATAAATTGAAAATGAATAATTTTGGTCACGCGTCAACCTTGACTTTGGCGTAAAAAAGTGTGAGGCAACAACCAAAGCCAGTTAAAATAGGCAATGTTCTGCTCTTTACTTTCTTTTTCAAGCTAATTTAATAGGAATTGAAAATTACAAAACAAAAAATATGTTGATAGTATTCTCATTTTTAGTATATAATTTAGAAGAGACTTGCATTTAAGAATATATATAATAAAAATATGGTGGTAAACGTTGTTTCTCAAAAAACAGCGTTTGCGCTTTAATCCTTCTTTCTTGCGTGATAAGTTAACCAGTCGATATTCTTTACCGGTTTAACTTTTATTAATTTAATTTATATTTATTATAAAAATCTAAATTTATGTTCTGAGTATTTTTCATAGTCATATTTTAACTTTTATTTGTACTTAAAAAATTAGTTTTAAATAAGGATATACGATTTCCGAGAAAATAAAGCGGAATTTTTTATTATCCGCAGATTACAATTCTCAGGCACTGAAAATAAATGTATTTACAAGTATATAAGCCAACGCATCAAAAACGATAAACTCTTTTAATAAAGATAATTTTTTACTTTTACAGCAAAGAAAGTAAGCTCAAAGCATAAATATTCTACGGTAGCAATTAAAACAAATAAAAAGTATTTAATCTCTGAACAAAAAAAATTTAAGAAAAAGAACTGATGTTTTCTAAGCAACAAAACACAGATACAAAAATAGATTATAAATAGAAATAGAAATAAATAGAAAAAAGGAGAAAATAAACAATAAAACATATTTTTTATCAAAAAATTAAATATGATTTATAAAAAAAAATTTAAAAAGTACTATTATTTTATGAGAAAACTAGCATTAATTTTCTAATCAAAAAATAAAACTACCAAAAACAGGCGACTATTAAACTGAAAAAAAAAATGTATTTTCAAAAATTATTTTTTTTTCTAAAAGTAATTTTATTTTTTTTGGAGAAACTTTGTAAACTAATTTTTGTAAGCAAAAACTCACTTCGGCTTAAAAAGAAAAGGTTAAGATAATGTAAAATCAAAATGTATTTTATAAAAAATAATTACATAAAAAGCTACTAACCGATTATTTCAACTCAAAAAAAACTTTAAACACATTAAAAATCTACGAAATAAAACTTATTCGAAGCAGAGACTAATTAAAAATATATTTTAAATATGACCAATAAATTTATTTTAATTTATTCTCAAAGAAAAGTCAAAGAAATTTATTTTATTTTCCAAGCACTAAAAATTAATAAATTCAAATTAGATTTTAGGGTTCATATTCTTTTTTTTATGGAAACTTTTGTATTCACTTTTAATATAAGTATTTGCGTAAACTCAATGAATTACTTAATAATAATGTTATTAATAATTTAGCACTTTCAATATATATCTGAGAATTGCGCCGAGCTTCTTTTATCATTTCTGGTATATATGTGTGTTGATATTTTACCACAAATGAAGGGATCTACGAAAATATGTCGACTACGGACAGCTGAAACCCGAACCCCGACCCCAGCGGCTTACCGCGTTATAGCACGCATCACTACACAGTCGACCACTGTGGTGGCCAGGAAACAACTTAGCGATGGTTTTCATTATTTAATGTATTTTTGGAGCAATGCAATTTTTTTATTTTTTTATTTATTGATTTAAGCCTTCTATTCGTTAACCAACTTCGTAAAATGAATTTTAAACATTTTTAATAATTAATTTATCAGAATAATATATTAATTACGAGTATTAACTAAATATATACAGGCTCTTTATTTTTTTTTTTTTAACAATTCCAACTTTAATGCAAGTACATAGGACATGACCCAGACGATGTTACCACAATGCAAATAAAACCATTAAAAATGTTGCATATAGAGCAACGTCAGCGCCAGCAGAAGTAGCAGCGATGAAATATCAGTCTGCTCATAAACAATGTAGCAACATCTTAAAGATCTCATACATATGTCCACCGTCTGCCTCCCTTACTCCTTTCCGCTGGCATATTGCAATAAATATTACCACAACAACAATGTCAAAATTACAAAAGCAGCAAGAAAAACTGCCACCACATAATTCACCACAATATCGAAGTGGTGAGGTGAGAATTGCTAATAACAAGCGCTGCCGCATGGAGAAGCGCTTCAACTGAGAGTGTTTCAGCTACGCTTGAATGCTTGACAAACGATCAGCGCCAGCGGTGCGTAAGCTAAACAACTGTTCAGCAATAGCTGAGCTGCTTGAGGCAATACCGGCACAACGAACAATAGAAGGCGCGCATAAGCTGTCCATAAGAAGTTGAAACGACGTCAAAGCCAACGCCGACACAAGCCAGAGGCAGCAAAGAGCATTGCCGTCGGCAGCAAAAATGAGGAGGCACTCTGCGGCTGCGCCAATTGATGGTTGACTGCTGCTGTCTGCTAGCTACCGTCTGCTGTCGGTTGTCTGCTGCGTGATTTTTCGCGCATTTTCTTGGTCGCCACGCGTTTGCTTTGTGTATTTAATGGAAACTTGATCTGAGAATCGGCACAGTATTCCGGGCAATTCAGCAGTGTGCAAATCGTTGGTGCCGTCGAAATACTTAAAGTGAGAATTGCATTAAAATTATTTTTAAATTTAAATAAATAAATTAAATTAAAGAATACAATTTTACTCCATTTATAATTTTAGAAGTGCTCTTGTAACCCTTAAAGCCTAATCCTTATATCGAAAAGTGTGTGATTTTCGGTGGAATTCAGCATCAGTAAGATTTTACGAAATTTGTTCATAATGGCAAGCCTGAAGTGTTTACTTGCTCTTACGATCGTCTTATGTGCGAGCGGAGTCTTGGCGCGACCAGGATATGCTTTGGATTATTATGTGAGTGTATTGCAAACATGCCAAACACGAAGGCAAGTGTGCGTTAATTAATATAATAATAACATTTGAGAAGTTGCGTATACGCAGTGGTTTTGTTTTTATGAAAAGGACTTTAAATTTACGAAATACTCTTATGGCAAAATGAAATTATATAAATTACGTTACAGTGGCTCGAAATCCTGCATCTACTTTGGAAATGCAAAAAAATGCTTGCAAATAAAAATGCATATTTGTTTGACAATATAGTAACAGTAATTTTTGCTTATTATTTCGGTATTATAATTATACAATAATTTATATTGTTATGGGGAATTTTTTAAATAAAGACTGAATTTGTATCTAAACCACAATAGTTGTTCATAATGGCATGCCTTACTCACATAATACTTACTTAAGAAGAACTTGTATGCAATAAATTACAATTTGATCCACTGTATTTGGTATTACAACTAATAATCAGAATTTTTCAAAAATATTGAATGTAAATATTATTTGGTTACTTAATTTGACTATCATCAACAATCATTTAAAGAGTTTTTTTTTAAATTAATTATTTCATTTGATTAATTTAATTTGATTATTCAATCATTTAAATTTTTTTTTTTTAATTTTTATATTTCATTATCTACTTATATATTCGCATTTTTTTTACGTAATCATTTTTTTCATAATAAATTTTAATAACAACACATTAACTGAATCATCTACTTAACAAAAAATAAAAAATAATATAATTAAATAAACAAAAATAATTAAATATTTTCAAAACTATGCTAAAATAATCGTAATTATAGAAAAAAAAACATTTATCAACCATAACATTTTTAGTATAAACCTGAAACTAAACCAATTTAATATAAATTATTATAAATTGAAAAAATCATATTATTTTTTTTGGCACATTCTTTGATATTTTTTATTTGAAAGTTTTTGATTTTTCACTTTATTGTGCTTGCTGTTTTAATTAGTTTTTTTCATGTAATTATCATATTTTTATAAAACTTTTTTATTTCTACATCAATTTTTTAGTAAAATTCAAAAAGAAATATTAACATATTGTAGATAAAAAATTTTTTCTAGATTTTTTTAAAAGTAATCAAAGCAATCAAATTTGGGCAAACATTTTTTCGAAAAAAATTGTTGTTTTCGTTTCTTACTTGTATTTATTTTTTTATTTAATTTTTTTTTTTTTGACAATGCAACCAATAATCATTTAAGTTTTTGTGGTGTTTAATTCGCTAATATATTTATATTTTTTTCTTTAAAAAAACAATATATATTTTTATACACAGAACCATCCCAAATATGCTTTCAACTATGGCGTAGCCGATCACACAACTGGCGATGTAAAGTCACAGCATGAAACGCGCGATGGTGATGTTGTCAAAGGTAATCAAAATTATAAATTAAAAGTGCGCAAATTTAATATAATTACTTCATTGTTAAAAATATAATTATTAACATAATATTTACCATAAGCCTCCAACTACCTTCAATTTACAATTATTTGCTTTATTTTCTTCAGGTCAATATTCGCTCGTCGAACCAGATGGCTCTATTCGTACCGTGGACTACACTGCCGATCCGATACATGGTTTCAATGCTGTTGTAACCAAATCTGGACCCACAGTACATGCGCAAGCTTTAGTACCCGCACCACATTACGAACCCGCACCGGTGGTGAAGCATATCGCACCTGCGCCTGTGGTCGTGCCTGCGCCAGCGCCGTACGGTAAGTGGAAATATATTTTTTGAGTTATAATTAGTTATTGAGACAAGTAGTATTTATTAGCACAAGCTTCATTCTGTGCATGGGGTATAGAATTTCTCAGGACTTCAGAAAATATGAATTGTAAATATATTTAATTGCTAACAATATGTTAGTTCTTATATCAATCGATAGCTTTTACAGCCCATTAAGTTTTAGTAAAAAAAGAATCAATTTTCTTTTGTTTTCAATATAACAAACTACTGAAAATGTGTTTTATGGAAGGAATTGCGGAAGGTCTTCGGAAAAAAGAGTTCTCAAAAACCAGCGGGATTGTTTAGGAACTTAAAATGTTATTTTTGTTCTTATTAAATTTAATGAGCATTAAAAGCGTTCTCAAAATACTTAAATTTTTTCTGGTTTTAATGTGGTAATACAATTCCCCATGCTTGGGTATAATACTTTAAAACCATGCACAGAGTGAAACTAGTGGCTTACCTACAAATTAAATTGCCATTAAAATTTATTTTTATTTATTCTTTTATATCTGCACTTTCTAATGCATTCTTCTTTGTATTTTTTATCAGCACACTCCTCCCAAATCAAATTTTAACTCTTACCAATTAGTTTACAAATCTTAGTTTAATTCTGATTTTCTTATGGTTCTACATTCAATAACAGTCTCGAATAGATTGTAGGAGCGCATACCATTTTTATATTAAAAAGTAATAATTTCTTTTTCGAGTGGAGATACTACTCGTAAATTAGAACTTTGTCAATAAAAATAAACACATTAAAACTAATTGCCAGACGATATGTCCTTTTCGTTCAACTACCACTTAGACAAATTTTCCGATTTTGTGAAATTCATTTTTATAATTCCTTTTGCACTCTCACTCACTTTCGCTACCACTATCTCTTCACAATTAATTTTCACACCTGACTCTTGTTGCATTCTACTGACATCACAAAACAGAATACAGCAACATCATCATCATTCTCATCATTTTCCATGCACAGGCATTGACACATATCGCATGGTGAAGTTGTTGCGCCGCCACGCCCACATCAACAATAATCAAGTGATTAAATTTCGCCCAGACGATTGTGCAGCCGGCAATGGTGATGGTTATGATGCTCATGATTATTATTACTAAATTTGGGATGAGTACAAATGTACTGAAAACACCTACTCTGAAAGTAAATCAAAGAATATTTATGCATACATTTGAACAAGAATATGTATATATAAATAAATTACTAAGTATACTCACATACAAATCAATATAACTCTAATGTACAATATGAATGTTTAACTACATAAACATGTACCCAAACACCTTATATAATGACAAATATTTGCATTACTCATACATTTTCCCACAAGGCGTTTACGACTGCATAGAATACTAATGCAATTAAAATAATTAGTTTGCCAGACAAATGAAATATTTGAGCATTTAAATCAGATTATGGCGTGACTGCGCTGTAATTCATTATTAAAATGTCTCATTTTGTTGCTGTAAACATATTGATCTTAGTTAATTGCATTCAATTACTATCGCTTTTGAGTTTGTGTGAATTAGTATTCTAATTGGCTTCGAAATCGTAAAAAAATCACACCGGATTTGTTATGGAAAAACTTATAAAGTAAATCATATTGCTCTCACTAATTATTAATGCAGCACAATCTAAAATTATTCTAGAGATAATAAGAAATAAGTACATACATATGTGGCTATAACTTTTTGCAATATTGATTGAGGAAATACATAAAAATATTTTTAATTCATTGAGACGGATTATTGAAAGCATTCAAAGCAACCACCAAGCGAATTAAAACTTTAACTTTATTTTAATAAGCCGCGCCTGTGGATGCTAAAATATTTAGCGAAAGGTGAAATAAAAAGTGTTTTATTTGCATCAACAATCAATAGATCAGACTAGAATGAGCACATTCATCAAAATTATTTATAGTTTTTGTGGTGAATATGAGTGAGCGCAATTTTTGGTTTTATTGCATTGCACAGAAAAAGGATGTTAAATAGCACAACTTCGTATTTTTCAAATTATGACACTTTACGACACCTTGTTATTTCCCTAATTGTCAAAAAATTTCGATTTATAAAAGTTTTTCAATTATTTTTTTTTTTAATTTAGCTTTTAATTTTTACAAAAAAATTTTATTTGTTTTCGCTCTAAGCGATCTTCTTATGCTCCTTAATATTTACAGCTACAAATCAGCAACTACTTTTTATAACGCTCTAAATGCGGAATGTTTCGCACAAAACTTTTTTGAACAGCAAATAAACAAGGGAGAGAGACCCTTTCTCATGGACCTTGCCATGGTATATACCCTTTCCATCAAAATAAAACACTAGATAATTAAGCCGTTGCAGGCAGAAAAAGCTATTCTGACTACTCCCTTGGAATCACAATACAATATTCTCTATAAAATTCACTTTAAATTTCAAGAAATGAAAAAAAACACCCCTTACTTACGTCTGTATGAACAATAACACATACATACATATATTTCTCCAAAAATAAATTTGTTTATAAACCCATAATGCCTCAAAATAAGCAAGCGAGGCATTCACCTACCATTCCGCCCAATTGCTTACTTACATGCTTACATATATTACTTCACAATCTTTTTGTTTTCTTTCACTTGGCAAATTGTAAGTTCCCAGATTAGCATAAAAATGCTAAAAAACAAAAAACGCAACAACACCTATAATTAACAACAAGACGCAATTCGCAAAGACACTAAATAATGAACGCGTAACTACTCGTATGCAATAAAAAGCATGAGTAATAAGCTACAAAAACAAAAAACGTTGTGGCAGCCACAGTTGCTAATAGACGCAAATTTTTACCGATGTAAACAAAAGCTTTTCACACAACCTATATTCATAGCTTGCGGCAGAACAATGAGCAACGTATGGCACATTTATTCTTTGGCTTGAAGATTTGCATAATATTCAAAAAAAGTAGATATACACATATGTGTGTATGTTGATTGCTGGATACAATTTACAGTTATTCACAGGCGTAGAGACTTTATCTAGATTTTGTTCATTTATTTTTTGCCTCAAATAATTAATTGTTGCAACAATTTTATGTAGCAAAACGTTGGATTTTGAACAACCCAACCTAAATTAGATAAATTTTTAATATAAGAAATTGCAACACTTACACCCTTGCTAAAGTCCGAAAAGAAGCAGAGAAAATTCGTTAAAATATCCTCAATTATTTTAAAATATTCCATCTTAAAATTTGACTGTAGCGCAACACAGACAAAAGTTTTGACTTTTTATTTAATTTTACACAATGTAAAAAAAACCAATAAACGCAACTCAAAATTTATTATCAATATTTGAAGAAAATTCGGTTTGATAACAATTTCATTGTTTTTCAATGAAGTGGAAGTTTGAAGTGGTACTTATTAATTTTTAATATTTTTTTTAGCTAACGCTCTTTTGGAAGTTCTTTCATATCTTTTCAAAAAGATCTTTTTAATTTTTTATGATATTAATGCAGTATTTGTTTTGCCTGCAATAATACTTGTTTCAATATTTCTATATTGAGCTTTAAGAAGAAACCAATCTTAACAAATGTTATGACCATTCTTAAAAAAAAAAGTTGCTATTAAAAATAAATATATATTTTTGAGCAAACAATTTTCTTTGCGCCAATTTGTGTAAGCTCAAGTCAAAAGATGAGTTTTATAATCAGTAATATTTGGTTAAGTGATCACCTCAGCAACAAAGTTATGCTTTAGTTATTTATTTGAATATATTTTTCGACAACAGTCTAAAAGCACCAGACGGAAATTTTGGCTGCGATAGCTCACTTATACATATGTTTTGTCAGCATTAATTTTTCGACAGGTGCCAACCATATTGACTATGTTTTTATTCAACGTTTTGAAATAAAATTCAAATTTTTATATTATAAGCTACCCACTGTTGAATGTAGCATTTTTAATTTGTCTTTATCATCTTAACCTTGTAAAACTATACCTTTTAGGTCATCCCTTAAAGTATTTTCATTTGTAAAGTCAACACCAGCGAAGTACTGTATTCATCATAAAAATATGATCAAGTAAATAAAATAATGCGAATACATGCATAGATGGGTTGAGTTTTTTGTGTATAAATATTTTTTGAAACTCCATCAACACAATTTTTAACATTGCTGCACAGCTAACGAACTGTAATTAAAACAATAATATTATACCTACATTATTATCTCCATACTCTTTTATTTTAAAAACTGTTAAATTACCAAACAAATTTCATACTACTTTATATTTCCATAATATCACTATAAAATTACCATGCGATATGGAAATAGAGCCAAACATTACTTCACCTCTATGATTTCTTTTTTTTTTTTGTAATTTGGAAATGCCAGACTACACAACATCAGCACATACGCAACGCTTCACAACAGCGTGGTGGGGAAAAGCAAAAACAAAATTACATTCATTCACAAAATAAATCAATTGTGACGCTGGCGATGTCATTCATGAAATCCTATTTTAAAAAACTGGGAGTATAATGTTCCACATTTCATCTCAAGTTGCTTGTGTAGCAGCAACATAAATGAGTGCTTTCTGGTGCAGCAGGTGTGTTGACGACGAAATGAGGGCATATTTTCATTGTTAGTGTAATGTTTGCTGTTGCTTATGTCGCTCAGTAATACTGAGTAACTTGTGTTTAATACCGCGGTGTCGCATTGTTGTCGTTCGTTGCAGCATTTTGCAACATTTGAAACTTACTCCTCTATACGCAATGAATTTGTGTGTCCATTTTATGGTTTTGCACCCGCTAGCTGGGAAATTTTAATTTGATGTTTATGAAGTGTTTTTTGTTTTTTTTTTTTTGTTTTGGTACAGGGAGCTTGCAAATATAAGCACTAGAAATTTGCACATAAACATAAGGTATAAGTGAATATTTGATTAGCAAGTTCGTTGCTTAAGTCTTTCGATTTTCGCATACATGCATGTATGTATGTACTTATAACAGACTTTTTATTGTAATGTATTTTTTTAAAGTTGGCCTCGAAAGTTAATTTGAGTCTTTCCACACAATTCGCTTTACAGTGTAAGAGTGCTGTTATTGAGGAAATTATTCTGACAAGAATATATTTCGAATATAGAAGCGATATTAAAGAAAATCTTCTGCAAAGGTAAAAGATGCTACCCAAGAAACTATTTATTATTTTATAACGTTCGCAGTACTACTTTTCAAAAAGGTTTTGGTATAATGCTGCTCCCGAAATAGCATTTTAGATATAATTAACATACAATTTAATGCAACAATTTAAACTTAAAAACAACAGAGTGTTATCAGAAAATTAATTAGTTAATAGTTGAAAACTCAGCAGGTTTCATTACTTGCCATCTTTTTCTTTAATATCCAATTAATCTTAAACAAGCGAATTGTGGAGAAATAGAGAGCTTTGTAATGATAAGATAAATGAAAACATGCAAACAATTTAAGTCGAAATTATTCAGCTTATTGAATTTTTATAAAATTAAAAAAAAAAATTTTGTAAAAATTCACCATATTAACAGCAAGAAAACGGATAAAAAAATATCTATTACAGCACTATTTACGACGTTGATAAATTCGTTGTTAGTTTTTCCACTTGCTGGAATTGCTTTCGTTATTGATGACTTTGCTTTGGTTTTAACGAACGCATCAATGTTGCTTTTGCGCAGCAATAGATGTTCGAACTGTGAGCAATGCAAGCAATTGTCAAATAGACCAACATAAATTTATAAAGTAATATGTACATTTACCGCCAAAAAAAAAAATACATTGTTAAGAGAGAATTTGCTCATAAATTGTAGCTAATACTTTATAACTGTAGGCCAAATTAACTGAAAAAAATTTAGAAAAAATATTACACCAGGCCAGCTCGTAGTGTTTATTAAGAAAACACGCATATGTTTATTTTAAGGAAACTTTTGTAACAATGCACACAGAAAAAAGTACATATTTATCAATATATATATATGTATATGTAAAAATGCTAATATACAAACAAATTTCCTATACTTGACTAATTGTAAATTTTTATATATTTTTTTTTTTACTTTTAGCTCCCAAACCTTACGCCCCCGCACCCATCGCTCCCATTCACTACGATTACGATGATTATGGTCATGGTGCCCAATATGAGTATGTACCCCAATATGGTGGTCACTATGGAGGCGGCGCTGGATACAATACTCACTACGAGGGACACTACGGTGGACACCATGGTGGCCATTATGGTGGTCACTACTGAGGAGAGAAACCGAAATGTATGCAACTGAGCATCGCATAGAGCAGAGTACAACTCTTCAAGTATCATCGAAAGGATGGCGTAAAATTTACGCTAACAATCATTGACTTCTCATGTCGCTTCCAACTCTTCTCCATTCCACTGCCGCCTGTCTTCGGCTTTACTACTTGCCAATGCTTCGTAGTTAAAACTCTAACCGCCACTGTCCATCAAATTAGTTTATAAGTTTGTAATGTTTTTGTGTTTTTTTTTTATAAATTGGTTGTTGTACAACATGATTTGTGTGTGCAAGCTTTAAGTTTCCATTACCGCCGTTGCAAATATTTATGTTTGTGCATATGATAATTATCTATTTAAATATTTAAAAATGTTGCAAGTTAATTAACAATATATAGAAATGCACGAAATTTTGCCACATTTTGTACTAAATAAATAAATAAATATCCACCATTCTTGTAACAAAACTATTTATATGAACGCGTGTATGTAAGCGAAGAAGATGATGTACGTTATAGCATTTTTATGTAATTTTTTATTTGTAACAATAAAAGAAATACTCAAAAATTAATATTCACTTTACTGCGTATTTTTCTTATGTTTTAACCTAAACTGACGGCCTTTTGGTGTATAAGATATTTTGCTGAGAAAAGTACATCATTCGCTTGACAGTCAATTTATTTGGTTTGTCAATCCTTAGTTTGAGAATTTAAAAAAATTGTAATCCCTTTGCAGAACGAATTAGTAGTATCATAAACGTATACAAAACTTTTTTGTTTTAATAAGTCCTTAAAGCGTGAGAAATCATTTGAAACTAAAAAAAAAGTATGGAAAATTTAAGTAGATTCCCTTCTTTTCCTTAAATTTTTTTTATCAGCAATTTTGCCAATCGTTTCCACTATAATTAACGAAAATGTAAAATATAAAATTTATTCAAAATCCTATTGTAATAAATTTTCGCAAAATTTGCTGCAAAAGTTTGGTTTCAAACCTTTAAACAATATTTATAATATAATTCGATATCGATATCTCTATTTTGTTATTTTTAAAAATAGAAAAAATTTCCAGAATTTTTTCAAAATTCGATTTGCTTGTAATTTAGCCTTTCTTAATTGGTTTTTTATAGCCTTCTGTTTTCATAAAAATGATTTTTGATTACAAATAAGGTTTTTCAATAATTATATTATTATATTACATCACTCTTAATTGGCTATTGATTATTCAGGCAGGAACAAAAAAGATGGTTTTGACGAATTTCGATTAATTTCATTCGAAAATAGAACTGAATATAGCACGTTATCGAAGGCGGTTTTAAAAGTACACGGGACCATAAATTGTTGATCTAGAGAAGTTGTTCTTTCAGCTATACCGTAAACCTTGCCACACCTCGAGTGAATGATTCGATTTATTGAACCAACGATTTGTTGTAACATACATCTTTTATATTCTTGTCAATCAAAAAAGAGCTGTATAATAAAAAAAACTTAAAATTCGATACCTATGCTTGGAAATTGAGTTCGTGCGTTATGTGAAAGAAAAATACAAAAATCAATAGTTTTGCCCATGTTATGCGTAAATTCAATTAAAACTTCATAATTAAAAATTTTCTAAAACTTCTGAATAACAAGTTTAAAATTTTGATTCACAATGTTTGAAGCTGGCTCAATTTTAGTGAATATTGGAAAAACTTTAAGTTATATATCGACCTACGTACATACATGAGTATAAGCATCAGTAAACACATTTTCAGAAATCAACAGCAATTTGTAGCCATATCAGCTTTTTAAAAACTTCGGAGAAAAAAGTGGGATTTTTGATGTAAATTTTTTTTTAAACAGTTTACAAAGCTGAAACATTACATTTATAGGGGTTTCGTTAGAGAATGAAATTATTTTAATTGAAAAATAATGGAAATTAAATAAAAGAAAAATCAATCGTCAAAATATGTATGTCAATATCCATTGTTTTAAAGGTAAGTACTTAACAAAAACTGTAAACCTAAAAAACGTAACGAATTATAGACAACTTTTGTAGAGCTTGACGCTAGTTTTTTATTAATAGAAGATTTTATTTATGAAACGACAATTGTTTAGTTGTAAAAGTTATAATTTTCGGAGATCAACACATCCAACAAAATTTCAAACTTGCTTTTCAGAGCTTCTAGAAATTTTTAATTTGCAATAATTATGATTTAGTTTCTTCCTCATTTCTTGTCTTTATGTTGTTACAAAGTGTGCAAAGGCAAAGGAGAGCAAGCTTAAAAATATATCGTTGGATTGGAGTACAAACAACAAAGTCCAAAGATATTGATGACTTTTTACGTTTTTTTTTTCATAGTGCATAAAATCTAATATTAGAGAACTTAGATTAACCAACGATATGTAATTTTAATAAACAGAGCATAACAGCAACAGCAAGCAACTGTTTGGCTTTTTGCATTTGGCACACAACACTGGCTTCTCAACTGAGTTTCGTTCGTGTAGAAGGTGTAGAAGCTAAGCTTAAAAGCTGAGCTGATTAAATCCGTTATTGGTATTAAAAATCGCTGCCTAACTTTAGGCTTCACTTCAAATTGTATTGTATTGCCACTAACTTGCTTTCCGTCGAAAATTTAAAAGAAGGTATCGTTTGTAAGGAAAATGAAAAGTATGCCCTTCACGAGCTTGAAACTATTTTTCAACGATATTTATATTAAAAACTTTAAGCTAGGTTATTTTAAAAAGAGTTCTCACTAACGAAAATATAAACACTTAATTTAAAATACAACTTTATTGCTGTACAATAAATATCAGTTAATAATAATGAAGGTCTTAAACCGGCTAGACAAAAGCAAGAGAATGCTAATGCTGTTTCACTTTGCAGTATGTAAAGAGAAGCATACGCTTTTGATATTAAATTTACGTTGAGTACGTTGAGTCCTATTCTAGATAAGTATAGCTTAAACCTTCATTAACATCTCAAACGTAATTACGTCGACAAAACACCCTCTCGTTAGTCGAAAAGACCGGTCAGTAGGGTCTCATTTACATGGACAATTGTATATTGCGTGATCGAGAGTTGAAAAACCCAAGCGATTTCTTTATCTACACACTTAATTGGAAACAAGAAATATTGTATATTCAACATTAGAAAAAAATAAATCAAAAGAAAAAAGACATGCTGCTAAGCTTATATATAGTACACACTTTACTATTCAAGCTTGTATGGTATGAAATTGAATATAAAAGCTGGTAGATTAGCAAAAACTGACTAAAAGTAAAAGCGTTCGCCCTTAAAAAAAAACACCATTCGTACTTAATATGCGCAGTCTGGTTACTTTAATTGAAACGATATGTCTCATTGATACATTTCTTTGATACAAGTACAAGAAACTTAAGATCTAATGAACTTTGCATGAAATATTGGCAACTAGCACTAAAAAAATATCAAAACCAGTTTATTAGCATTTTTGTACCCATCGTGCAAAAGTACAGGATTACAAACACTTTCAAAGATCTTAACCAAAATGAAGACGACAATTTTTCAGCTATTTTGATTTTTTGAACCGATTTCGTTAGAAACTTTAGACCTTAAAAAAATACAACAAATAAAAAAGTACTAGACTTCGCCAAAACTAAAGAAATAATTTTCATTTATATCCCACATCCGTTGTAACTATTTACTTTCATTAACTGAAATATGGAGGGACAAAGCTTAAAGTTTGCGTTACTTCCTTTCTCGTAACCCACAACGAAATTTTCATAGTTCACATTTTCACAGTTCAATCTACATTTACATTTTTGTTTCCTTTTCGAGTTATAAACCAGCCTTTGGCCTCAATATTTTTAACTCCATAAGCACATTTTTTCTAATCTTGTTCGTCTTTGGAAACACTAGTTTTGTACACGATAAAAACGCACTGGTTATAAAATATTTATTGACATCAGTTTTACATTTCCCTAGTTGTTACCTTTTTTATTTTATTTCCTAACCAGTGATTGTATTTAACGGTATATGAATTCGAAATACTTGTAACATTGTTTTATAATTGAAATAAACGGGTGGCAGCAGAAATTCTCGGAATGTTTGCACTTTTTCACTCACTAGCTATTAATTTCCATAAATGACGGCCAATCGACAGATGGAAAAACAAAAACAATAATGGAATACAATTTCTGCCTTTAAACTCAACTTTGGTTGGAATGTATGTAGTATTATTCGTTTTTTATTTAGCTCAAAACCAATGAAAATATAACTATGTACATACATATATTGCAGAGGAAGAAGTGGTAGTTTTAGGTTACAAATTTATAGATGTACAGATTCACAAATCTTAAAAAACATAAATGACCTATATTTATAAGTATTTCTGCCCTTAATTAAAGGTATAATTTTAAGAGCTGTCAAAGGTATAAAACTAAGAATACATTCTTTGAAAAACATATTTTTCTTTTGTTTGCCGAATAGGTTTTTTTTTTATTCTGACGGTATTTATTTAAATGAGGAAAATCATTAATTTTTGTATAATATTTCATTTTCTATACTTTCTTTACACGCATTTTCGTGATATGATACTTAATTGATCGATCTATGGCTATAGATTTAAATTCAAAATATAAGAAAAAACTAAAGCCAACGTAGGAAAACAGAATTGATCTTATGCATTTTGCAACAGAGATATTTTCATTAGGAAAAAGAGATGGTGTGAATATATGTCAAGTATGTTTTAAAAAAATCTAGTATAAAACTTTTATTTTTGGATTTTATTTTTCTTCTTATATTCCAATATGCGTCGAGACCGAAATAGTTCTTAATACTTTTTATATACTTCGACATATATTTAATAAGTTTTTATGAGTTTTTTCAGACAGTAGAAGGTATTTTATTACTTGTTGTAAACACGAATTGAAAATGCAAATAATAAAAAAAAAAGTAAAATTAAAGTATGTGGGTGATTGGAATACTCTGGCTTAGTAGTCCCGAAAGTGTTAGTGCGCTCCAAATTGTCTCCTTCAATTTAGATTTAATTTAGGCGTTCAGTAGCATCGCTACCATTCTAAATGAATATTCAAATTTTAATTCAATTGGTAAATATACATAATATAACTATAATTTCAGACCAGCATATCTTTCAACCTGATGGTAATTATTTATATGAACAATTGTGATCCAAATACATGTGAGTTTTGTACGATAAGCATTTCAATGAAATACGGGCTATTTTTTTAAATACCACTTTTAACATATTATTTAATATTCAGAAATTAGTTCAGTCTATTTGTTTTTGCATTTTCGTACTTTATGAAATAAAATTTAGGGGCAAGCGAGTTAGCCAAGCAATAGCAATACGAACGTGTAAGATATATTACAATTTGGAGTTAATCACAGTGGGCATATCTTATGTAATATGTTGAACTTGAAGAATAACAAAATGTCGTCTTGTCAATATTGGGTTATAACATTGAAAGAAATTGAAACCTTTTTAAGGTAATGTACAGATAGTCTGTTACATTATTTAAAAAAATAACGACAGTTATTTAAATAGGAGTTATCGGAATTATGTGCGCAGAAATGAGTAGCGCAACATATTTGTTTTTGTTTGTTTTTACACCAAAAATCTATTTTATACGATTTATACTGATTTACAGGCGTGTTAAATTTGTGAACTAATTCTTTTATCATGAAAAAAACAAAACAAAATCAAGTGTAAATATTTAGTTATTTTATATGCTTTTGTGCTTTTGAAAAAAAGTTATAAATACACCGCAAAGATATCATTCGGTTAGAAAGTTGAAAATGTCTAATGTAAAACGTAAAATTGTTTATAGATATGTTTAACTTATTTATATTCTGAAGTCTTCCAATTACATTTAAAAGCAATCAATAAATTTTTGACAGTTTTTTCGTTAATTTTTTTTATGAAAACATAGTTTATAATTGAATAAAATTCGCAATATTCACAAATTAACCAACAAATTTATAAAACATCAGCTAATTTTTGCACAATTTTTAATTTTTTTGTTTAAGAATAAGAATCTGAATAATAAATTTTAAAGCCCGATCAATTTTAGTACAATTCAAATGGCTAAATATTTGTTATAAAATTTGAGAGTCATTTGAAAACTTGGGTTTGAGGCATTAATTTCATGTAACGCAAGTATTTTATTCGGTAGAAAAGGAGAAAAACCATCAGTATGTAAAATTTTTACAATTACTTCTTTTTCATAAATTCGTCTTAGGTTTGCAACTTTTATTCATGCGAATTTTATTGCTTATTAAGCATATTTTAAAATAAATTAACGAAAAATGTTCCCCAAAAAAATGTTTCTGTTAAGACTAAAAAATCCTCAAAACCACTATATGTTTTAACAAAGGGATTGAAATACTTTGTTCGATACATTTTCAGTTCAATATTCGTTCTATGCTAAATATGTTTTCGATTCAAATATTGCAATAATATTTTTTATTCATTTATTATCAGTTTTCAAAGCCAAACATACTGAACGTTCTTCGAACACGAGCACCAACACACTCACATTTATAAGCTATTAAAATGCAAAGCTGATCCAGTTCAATGTTGACAAACAATACATTCCAAACATCATTAAACCTTTTATGTTTGCCACTTATGACTACTTTTACTGTTATGGTGTTGCAATTTCACGTGTCACGAAATAAATTTTGCCCTCGCAAAAACACAATAATAAACCGCAGCGGAATACAATAAAACAATAACAAACCAAAGTCAAATTTAATAAAAACGTGCTTCATGTTTTCAGTAAAGCAATGCGTACATAAGAAGTACAAATACAACATACAAGCGGGATTTATGCAAATGAATATGTACATATAGTTGTGTACGTATATTTGTATGTATTATCTATGTAATACGCACTCGTCCATACCAAATTTGAACCTATTCATACATAAATAGTGTAGCATCGAAAAAATTTCGAAATATACATATAAACCACAATACAAACTAACAGTATGTAAGTAAAACACTTATGGCTAATGCATACTGACAATGGTACAGGCCAGTGAGGGTGTATGTAGCTGCATACATAAATTCATACATACCCTGTCGGAAAACAAAGTACAGTGCACTTTTTATTCTCCATTAACTACTTTAAAATTCGAACAAAATATCATGGCTCAAAAACCCGAACACAATTTTTCTAATAATGTCTGTGCGAACAAATTCGAAACTAATACTGGAGACGATTTTTAAAAGTTAGGATACTTGGACTTTGAACGGCGACTGTTTTTCTACGTTGGCATCGCTTTTAATTAGTAGGTTTCCGCAATTAAGATAAAAACTATTTTTTTTTTATAATGCTACGAATGTTAAATATTTTGAGTCTAGCAAACAGGGCTGATATAATTAACGCAGTCAAAAATGTTAAAAATGTCGGGTCCTGGAAAACGAAAAACACTACGTGGCTCAGGACTCAGAATCTATGGTTTTGTGAGATATTTTGCATTTTGAAAAAAAAAAATAAAATAACTATATGTACATATGTATAAAAACTGATAAAATGAATTAATGAAATAAAATTACATAACATTCGAAAACTAGAACAATTCGTTAACTCGACCATGTCTGGTTTTCCTTAGTTCGAATTTACGCGAGTTCACTGTACTTTAAAAGCAACTCAAAAATTGCATTTCTTTCCAACTACAAATTATTTAAATTCTTCCTATATTCTTGTAATCAACCACATTTATTAACATGGCGATATCCCAGAAGCAGGTCAAATGCCCTACTCTGCGTTTAATTACAACCACTTTTAAATATTTTTGACTGCAAAAATAACAAAATTACTTTTTTTTTTCAATTGCAATAAAAAGTATTTATTTCCACATTTTTTTAAATTGCTTTATTTACAACTACTTTTAT
Organism: Philophylla caesio; assembly: GCA_963971545.1. Taxonomy (NCBI): domain Eukaryota; kingdom Metazoa; phylum Arthropoda; class Insecta; order Diptera; family Tephritidae; genus Philophylla; species Philophylla caesio. The sequence continues at coordinate 94,973,100 of OZ020608.1, read as the reverse complement.
TTTAACCTGCCTCTTTCCAAATTTTTAAAACTATGTCTATTGACTTATTTAACTATAAAGTTTATTTATCTTTTGCTTTATACCGACAGGGTATCAACAATTATGTATGCACGTATGTACGAGTATGTATGTATTTAAAAGTGCTACATACTAAGTAATCGCAAGTGAATATCTGAATAAATTTAAATTGGTTAGGGTAAGTGGGTGTTTTGTTGGCTTCAGTTTTGGCAAATCCGATGTTAACGAATGCACGCGCGTGTTTTCAATACTTACAAACATACATATACATATGTATATACATACTTATCAATGCCTCCTATTCTTCGCACATAATTCACGAGTAGCGTGTTGCATCTGCTTTGTTTCGTTTATATTTTTACTCTTTGTGAATAGTTAGCCTAGTAAATTTAATTGAGCCCAATAAATCTCGTGTTGCAGCAATTGTATTGTGCTTCTTCATTATTTTACTCATTCTACTGGGATATAAGTGAAGTTTGAGAACTGATGTACTAGTTCGTTGCCTATACACAATATACACAAAGAATACTATTTGCTAATAGTTTAGAGTCAATTTTTCACAGAAAAAAAAAACTACCCCTTTTAGACAGGACCGTATTCAGTCGGAAATAAAATAATTCATCGCATAACAGACAGCAATGAAGTAATTCAGTTAACTAATTAAATAAATCGCAGAGTAAAACTTCGCTGTTAAAATTTTTTTTTTTAAAAGATTTTGTTAATTAAACTATGTACATTCAAAGTCTTGAAAAAAATGAAAAAAATTTCTCATAAGATGTACCTGTCGTTCAGAGTCGGCATAAAAATATAAATATCTGGCATTATTTGAAGTGTTTTATTTATGGTTGTTAAAGACAAGTGTGCCATGTTGACCTCTAAAACTATGGTACAAGTTTGACTTTGAAAACACAGTTGGACATTTTTTGAGCAATAATATAACTAACTACATACAAATAAATTAAAAGAAGTATAATTCTTACTGCTTACCCTAGTTATTGTAAATTATCTGTAACATTGTTCATACCAATAGCAAAGGTTGAGAGAGTTTCTTCTCAAATGAACATAAACTTGGATATCGCCAAGTTAAATGGTATTCTCTTTTTCAAAGAATTATTTAAAAATGAACGGTCATAAGCACCATTATATAAATTTAAAAGAGAACTAAAATGTTTTAAAATTCTTTATAAGTTCAAGACAAGCCATTTCTATATATACATTTTTATTGCTGTCGTACCTGTTTTTTTAACAGGTCTCGGAGGTAGTAATAAAAATGCTTAAATTTATATGTACACCTGCATTTTGAATATTTCAGTTGCACGATTTTTTTTTTTTTTTTGACGGACCTCAAAATTAAGTTAGGTTCAAGCATTTAAAAATTATAAAACCATATGACGCTTACATTTGGGAGAAAAATGAAAAACTATTGGCAAGAAATTTTAAAACAATTTTTTTTTTATAACAATTCTAGTACAAAAATTTTTAAAACTTCTTTCGAATAAATAATGTCTTTTAATATACTTAAAGATGTGCACGAGAAAAAATGGCCAAACAAATTTCTCAAACTTTTTTTTGCGAATATTGTTAGGAGAAAAGTATATTAAAAACTCTCCTTATATTCTCTTTTTGTTTTATATTTATATGTTTCACAGACGGTTTCACGAAAGCAATTTTAATGAAATGTAATAATTTTGAAAGAATTTTGTATGCAATCTAACAGCAAATAAAAATCTAAATTCAATTTAAAATGCTGATGAAACCGGCTGAAAGTCAAATACTTTTCTAAATTTATAAAAAGTTTTAATGAAGGGAACCAATTAAAATTTTCAGATACCCTAAATAAACTATTATATTTGGATAAAAAAATACATACGGCAGAATTTCTATATTTGATGTGACACTCATAAAATTACACGTTAAAAATTACATCTTAAAATGATTGAATTATCCCTTGTAGCTCTAATAAATATTGAACTGAAACTTTGATACTCTAAAAATTCAGACGGAATGGTTAAATCGAACACGATTAGTAATCAGAAACGCTGTCAAGGTTTTAAAATAATCTAAACATATTTTTTTTGTATGAAACGTATACTTTAATCAAATATAACAGCCTTTTGGACTTATTAAGAGTTCACTTCAATTCAATATTGAAATTAATTAGGTTTTAAACCACAAACAGGAAAATAAAGACCTCAGTAAACATCTGCGCAATTGCCACGTTCAAGCACCAATACTACATTTATTTCTCTTTCGCTAGCAAACAAATTTAATTTTAATAATAAATGACAACTTTTGAAGGTTATCTCTAACCAAACATATGACAGCAATACGTTGCATTGCATTTAAGCTTATGAATTTATTTCGACAATTGCGACTACTTGTGACTCCACCATGAACCATAATTAAATCAGCATGCGCGTGATATGAAATTTATTAAAATTTAATTTAAAAAAAAACATGGCCATTAGGGAGGGCAAAACTTCGATGATGAATCAATGTGATGCAATATTTTATAAAGGTTATAGCTATATTTTTAACTTTAAAAGCATCAAATAATTTTTTCGATTTCAACATGACATTTTGGAGTAGTTAAAATACAGTATTTTTTAGTTTCGGAGAATTTAAAGAAAAAAGGCAAACCGTGAATACTAAAGACAATTTCTATAGCAATATCGTTCTCTTCAAAATCATTAACGTGCGTTTTTTATTAGTGGCGTTGCGGGTAATTTAAATGATTTAGTTTTAATAAATTTTTAATTAGCATTTCCATATTTCCTAAATGTAAAAATTAGTAATTAATGCGATTCAGTTATACTAAAAAAGGTGGCTGGACGTTTATTTTAGATGAAATTAAGTAAACGAAAATGATATAACTGCAGTCAGATGTAATTTTTCTTTTAGTTTTTACAAACTTTAAAACTTGAGCTCTTTAAGTTTTTGTTAGGGATTTAAATGAAATTTTAATACAATAAATTTAAACAGTAAAAATTTATCTTTAACACTTAACTCTCTAAAAAAATACCGGTATAAACAAACAAAATGAATAAATTAATTGGTTAAACTTTTTCGCAGAGTTTATTGATTTTTTTTTTAGTATGAAGTAAAGTTATGTGAAATTTTTAAATGGCAAGGAAATACGCTGGATTTATAAAAAAAATGTGTAGCCGATGTTGAACATTTTCTACCAATTATGAAGCGCGTAAGAAATATTTTTTAAATACGGCCAACAAAAAAATCGAATAAATAAATGAAAGTTATATCATAAAACTTGAATATTATTTTACTAAAAGTTAAAGGGCTATGCAACTATGTACTTTTAAATTTTGTAGATTTTTTGATTGAAAATTTAATATTTATTTTTTTATTTTTTAGAAAATTAGAAACTATTGTTTCATACGAATTTTGGTAGAGAATTAACTAAAATATACTTGCAATAAAAAAAAATTAAAAATATTATACCATTAAATAGATTGTCAAAATTTGACGCTATTATTTTTATGAACAACTGCAGAAACGAATTAATCGCCCACTGACGGACTTATTTAATAAGTAACATCGAGCAGCAAAACTTAAATCCACTAACCAAATAAGAATACTACAGTCACGCGCCTTGATATTAATTCTTTTTTAATCTTCTTCACCTCTTTAAAACACTTCGAGTAGGTTGCAAAAGAGTTGAGCACTTCAAACAGTAGCAAACCGTTGAACAAGTGAAAACGGTTGTGCGGTCAAAATTTTTAAAACAAACTTGCAGAAGTTCAAGAAACAAAATAATATTTAAATTAGGAGGTTTTGATTTAGAAATGAATACATAAATTCAACAAAAAATAACATTCTGTTTAATTTTATGTTTTTCTACTATGAAAAGTGAATGTTAACAAGAAATCTTACATACGTTTTGCAACAAAAAAGTGTTAAATAGATGCACCACCTTCACTTGCATTGGAACATCTTAGCGATTGCCATTGTTAGCGGCTGTTGCACATTTGTTGCAGTGAATTGTGGCAAAAAACAACCGTACAAACATAAAGACACAAATGCTACTCTAACAACACCGATTGCATCTGCGCCACAAGCATTTGTTGCATCGAAATTGCCTGATTGGTGACCCTTTAATAAAAGTTATCGAACGACAGTTACTTGCACAACTTTATCTACAAGCGTACATACGTATGTAAGTCAGATTTGTACTTACATAATTTTGTTTATGAACAATCCAGTACGAATATTTTAAAGTAAGTGCAACGTTTCGTCGAAAGTGAATGCCACGAATTGTAACATTTTAGCTTTTTCTTAAATTATATGCCCTAAAATTGTGCTATGGATTGGTTTGAATTTATTTGTTTACTTTTAATTTTGCATTTGTCAATTTTAATTTATTAAATATATTCTCTAATTGTGCCGTGCAAATCAAAGATGAAAAGTGAAAAATCGATCGAATTTTGTGTGCCCTCATTACCTCAGCATATAAATATGATGTCGTATAAAAAAATTTCTATGAATAAAATTAGTAAAAGTTCAAGTTTTCAAATAGAAATACTAGTTACCAATTGAACTGCGTTGGAAAAACATAAAAATATAAATCGGAACTTCATGACAGTGTTGCGAGGCTTTGCGTATTTTTTTTTTTCGCATATAAATAAATTTGCTGCTGTCATTTTCATGCGCATGAAACTTTCAAATGATTTGACTAAATTTATCAAAAAATTATAGCGTCTTCCCCAGCTTCTTACCTACCATTTTTTTTATAAAAAGAAGCGATATTTAATATTTGATAAATATAATTTCAAAACTGGTCAATACCAGTATGCAGTGCAATTATTCAAGTTATATCTTCTTAGGGCCATTAAGATCATCAACTTTATAAAATATATTTAATCACACAATAGACTGATTTTAGGGAAAATTTTTATATGAGAAAGTAAAAAGCCTTACCCCTAGGCACGTTCTATGTCGGGCAACCGCCTCGACTTAACCTGAACTATTTCAAAAAAATATATATCTGCAAATTACCTTGCAAAAACCTCGAATTTATGATATGGCATTCTATTGGCTGTTATATTTCGATTTTCTAATAAATATTGCATACTTAATACGTAAATTTTATTAAAAATTACCTAGTATTTAATATATCATAATTTTAATATTTGTAGCACATACTCGTACATAAATACATTATGGGGAGCATCATTATGTAAAACGAAATTTATGTTTAACTTTCTGAACGCTAATCAACTTAAATTCAAGTACGAGTGTACTGGCATAACTATTTCGAGTATCAGTGACTGTACACAACCATATATGTACATCCTTCGCCATTGCCTTCGACTGTGGTTGAAGTTAGGCGCGCACTTGCAATTCAAGGAAACTTACTTACATTGCTTCACTCTATTTTTTTTTTTCTTGCTCTCTCCAGATTTATTGATTTCACCTTTCAATTTCACGAATTTTCGCAAGCAAATTACAGCCAACCACTGCACCGCAGTTAACCGCTTGCAAACAATGCAAACTACGATTATACAAGTACATACGTACATACGTATGTTCATATGTAAATGAAAATGTATGATATGTACGATGCATAAGTGCATTGCAAATATGCAAATATTTGCCTATTAATCGTGCTTCATTTTTACAGACTAGCAATGTTGCATGCTGCTCACCCAATGACTGACTAATAAATATACAAATGAATGTATGTTTGTAGAGTATTTCCCGATAAAGCATTAAACAATGTGTTCATATTTATGTATACACTTCCATGAACTTCAACTGTTATTTTCCTTGTCTATTTGTTATTGCTTTCATTTTCATTTATTGTATTATTTTATATTTATTGAATTTATAAACTCATTGTGCAACCTTTTAATGGCTAGTTCAAAATCAATATCAATGACTAGACTAAAGGCAGTTGTTAAAGTAATATGCATCGCAATTACAACAATGCAAACACAATTTTTTTTTTTAAATTAATAAATAAATATATTTTCACTTCATATATGTATGTACATAATTGCACATATTTATTTCGAATTGTTCAACAATTCACTTTCAGCTTTTCAGTGGAACAGTAATTCGAGTAACTGCGTAAGATACGTGCAAAGCTTCGATAAAAAACAAAATGAAAATATTGTACTTTCCTATTAATTATTCAATTTTTCGCAATAAAAAACATGTAAAACTTTTTCAAAAATTACCGTAGATAATACGGTCTGTCTAAGGCTAGTCTGATTGCCGGTAATGAATAATATTTCCCTAATTGTTTGTAGTTCCTAAACCCAATACATCAGTCATACTCATATCGACACCAAATATCGTGCATAACAGTTTTCATTATTATTCAACACTTATTTACCTGAAAAACAGTTATGGCAATTTAAATTTCATTCATGTTTAATCCACTCTCGAATAATTCTCTTCAACTACACAAAAAATGGAAGAAAATTAAACTGCCAGCCAATCATCATCAACTTTTTCCTTGTCCATTATTTTCTTGCAGTCTGCCGACGTATGTTGTTTGTTTATTTTTGAACTTATATTCAATTCAATTTGGTCACTTAGCGCCGTTGTGCCGCCTGCAAGTGACTTTTGTGCATTGAGGCAAGTATGTAGTATGAGTAGATTACCTCATCAAAACTCCACAAAACCGACTTAAATATAAGGTGTTGGTCTTATCTTCATCTCACACACTCACAAACATTTCACTCTTTTTTTTAAGTTTGGGCATTTTTATTTTAATTTTATTTTAAATTTTCATTTCAGATGAAATTAAATTTTAAATGGTTACAATTTCGTCATTTTGAAGTTAGAAAGCCATGTTTGGCCTGTGCCACCAAATGTTGCAAATACCGCACACCGCCACAGGTGTTCAGTGTGTGCAAGCTCACTTTTACTGTTGGAGTTTATTACTACTTTTTCTATTCTTTTTTAATGTATTTGCGGTATTAATCAACAGACTTTTGCAGCACTTGCAGTAAATTTTAGCGAGCAGTTTTCTACATTTCTCATTTTTAAGCGCCTCATTGAAGACCGATTAGCTTGTTAAAATTTTCGACAAAAACAAAAAACGCCTTTCGTGTGTTACTTGCGTTGCTGTTTTCATCTTTATTTAGTTCATATTATGCTTTTATAACTCTCATTCACATTTGGTTTTAAATGATATATGTAGTTAATTTATGATGCAATTTCTTTACATAACATATGTGCATGTGTATGAGTGTGTGTTAACACTTTTAAATGCTAAATATTGCAATTAGAGGAGGAGGAAGTTGAGTTACTGGGTTATTGTGCAATCTAGTGAGGTGAGCGAATTGACTCAAAATATTTCTAACAGACGAGTATGCTAGCAAAAAAAGATATTGCGCCTGGGCCACGCTATTAAATTGAACTCCATATATTTATTTCGTAATCATTCCATAATTCAGATACCTAATCTATTGAAATAAAAACAATATAAAAGAAGAAATCATATCATAAAACAAGGTTTTGTTAATTAAATTAATAAAATCACTATATAAGTTCAGATGTGAGGTGTGGGGTGGTGAGTTCAGCTGCGGTGATTTTAGTTATCCGTGGTGAGTTTAGTTCTTCCAACTTAAGTTGCGGTGAGTTAAAGTAGCGTGAGTATTTCTGTGGTGAGTTTGGGTATGGTGAGTTTGGGTATAAGAGGTGGTTTTAACTCAGAAAAAATGTAATTTTAAGGCACTTATCTATGGAAATACTCACATATTTAAAGGGAATGCGAAAAACACAAAAATACTTTAGTACAGAGATCAAAATTTAGGTGCTATTGAATGTGATATTGAGAGACTTATTTTAATAACCGCATCGAAATATATCTTTTATAAACTATTAAGAATTAAAAATCATGCAATAGTCACCAACGGAATTACATTTTGATGATGAGTTGCATACATCTCGATTTCAATTTGAATGAACAAAGAAATCAATTGGATATAAAATAAGATGTTACTCATAAAATAAAAAAATATTTTAGACCGAAATATTTATAAGACCTTAAAAACTCATACACTTATCATTTTTAAATCAATGATTTCCCAATAAAGATTTCAACATCATATTCAAGCCACTTCATATAAAAATTCAAAATCTTTTATGCAACCCATTTATTTAGCTTAAAGGAATTTTGGTTAATATGGTTTATGCTTATCAAGCACCTAACCATTGAGCCAACTCCTCTAAAAATAATGCAATAAGTTAGTAGGAAGAAGGTAAAACAAATGTAAGTGCTCGTATCTTTTATTTTCTTTTTGTACACGGAGCACCTCGCAAGTGGAAAATAGACATAATACATACATGTGCTTGCATTTGTACCCTGCTGGAAAATCAAAACTTATGAAAAACCTCTAATTTGGAACTACACACTTGGTCTTGATCAAAGAACGTGAATAAAAACGAATTTGCAACACGATTTCCTAAACCTTAACTCCTACCCTTATAACATAAAAATTGGAGTTGGTTAAGGATGTGGTTCTCATAGGGGACAATGTTCAAATTTATAGAGCCCCCAAAAAAGTTAACTCATTTTTGTATCCAATAATAATAGTCGAACAAATCAAAGATAAATTTAGGTAGTTAGAAGGCGCGTTTATTGGGATTGATAAGCTAACTTGACGATGTCTATGGAATTAACAGGACTTCCTCCGCGTAAAATTCTAGAGCATATATTTAAAATTAATACAGATCACACGAATTGTCGATGACAACACTGCAATGAAAACAAAGTTATTCCGATAAAATAATGGTATTAATGTAGATTAAAAAACTCTTCTAGGGAAAATATCAAGTGGAGATGGGCTTAACTTGGCGTATCTAAAATGCTGCAATTGGCATAAGAGCGGAGAAGTGACATGTTTTTTTTTTACAAGTATTAAGAAGTGAAAAAGTTAGCACAGAATTCTCCACAACCGAATAAACAAATTTTCCTACAGGCTAATTGCATAGGTACATCCATCTTTAAAGTGCAACGAGTATATTGAAATGATCGAGCGTGACTGTGAGATTAAAGTGTGAAGTGAATGGGTGGTAGGGCCAAAAGGGTGGCCATTAACACCCGGCGACAATAGGAAGAGTACAAACAACAATCACTTTACAAGAAAAACAAGCTATACTCGTATATAAGTAGATAATTATGACTGCAGCAACACTTGACTGCAGATAGCGTATTTTCTACCAATCGCCATCAACCAGCTCGTCGTCGACTGCAGGGAAAACACCAAATGCACTTATGTAATTTTTACCTGGTAGATGGTTACATTGTTCCCTATTATTATCTGTGTAAATCACCAGAAAAGAAAGGGTCAAATGCTTTGAACTTTAAAATCATTTAATCAGCAGCGATTGCAGCAAACTTTTCGGGAAATTTGTTATATGAAGACCTTCTTATTGTTGTGTGTGCTGTTGTTGTTGTGCGTCTAACAGACAAAGCAGTAGATGTTCGTACATACATACATAAATGTATTTTAATTTGATTTCACACAACTTACGTATACTCTTCAGCGCGAAATTTTTAGCACTCTACGAGTACCTTCTACTTAAATGAATATTTTGCTTTTTCCACTTCATACGAGTATATTTACACCTCAAGCATATGAGTATGAACACAAATTTATTTGCACAATTTCTTAAGTTGCAGTTTATGATGCTACGCAAGCTAACGATGTTTGATTTCATGACCTGTGCAATGGTTTATCTTCAATTGTCTGCATGCATTTGGTCGCCTTCAAACGCTCAACTCCAGCAGAGTTCTCAGATATCTGAATTTTACGCAGATTACACAAATCCGCACAACAATGATGATGAGGCAAGTATCAGCGGGATAACGAAAATACATATATGCACATACCCACGACAATAATTCAACTAACCCAAACATAATTAGATTTTGGCTAAGCCATTGCATGGGTAATTTCATGCACGCCAAGCGGCCCAAATTCAAACATTAAAAACTAATGAAATGCAAAGTGAAATTGAATTATTCGCACGAAATTATCAATTGCAAAAGAAAGAAAATTGACCAAGTTACGGCACACATTTTGTCAGATCGTTTTACATATAGTAGTATTTAAACCTACTTTACGTACGTACATATGTATAATGCGCTACAAAATGTTAAGATAACTACTTATTGCCAATTTATTTTCTATTAATTTTGTTTTGCTTATTTTTTAATTAAAATAAATTGTATTGTTTAACGAAAATTCACCCGTTGTGGAAACTAAAAAAGAGCATAGCACAAATTTTAAGTTTTAAATATGCATGTCAGTTAGCAATTCCAATTTAAATATTTATTTACAGACTCAGCTTCTCAATATGTTCCACATAAGGCATGCTCCCGATTGTTATAATTTGCAAAAATAGCACGTTCCTGCCTGTAAAAAATTACCAAAAATCAACTTTTAATGAATAGACTTTGACTTCCTTTTTAGAAGTATTTTTAATTTTTGGAATAATTTGCTGATTTTTTTTTTAAATTTTGCACATGGTTTGAAACTACGATTTTTCTTAGAGAATGAACTAAGTTTTAAATCAAAAGTAATGGAAATCAAAAAAAAAAAACAGTCACTATGATGTGATCTTATAATTTTGTCGCACACTTTATTTATAAACATATGCTTGTAACCATCAGTTTGTGAAGTATTTATATAAATTTGTCACTTCTAATTTCAGCAAAAATACTCTTTTCACTACTACATCGACCATCCAGAGTCAATGGTGTATTTGCATCATCGGGAGGAGCGTCAAGGCGCGTCGGTTAGCGGTGAGTATGGATTATTGGAGCCTGGCGGTTATGTGCGCAACGTGCGTTACACGGTGGATGGGAATGGTGGTTTTCGTGCCATTGTACGCACGCGTGCAGCTGCCAGCAGTACACACCAACTGGTTCAATTACATCAGCAACAGCCAAGCAAACCTGTACAGCACGCACAACCAGTGGCATTTATAAATTAAATAACTTACTAAGTATATGATATTAGAAGGAGTCAAAATTTGTGCGTTGAAATGCGAATTATAAGTGGCTTATGAAACCTTCTGTCATATAGTCTTTTATTACGTGTATGCTGAAAATTATTCAAGTATATTATGAGTGAGAAGTAATTCTTTTTGCTCAACAGTTTATTGGCATAAAATCAATCGAAATAATATCAACAATTTTCAACTCAACGAATTTCCTGAATTGGTTTGATACGAGTAGTAGCATCATCAACTGACATTTAGCATAAAATTAGCGATCGAGGAGAAATTTTCATATTACTTTTCTTGTAGTCTTACAGACGAATATCTCCACTTTTGGAGTTGGCTAAGTAAAATCGAAACTTATTATTTAAAAGTCTGTTAGTTGTCTTTTTTTGTTATTATTTTTAAGTGAGCTGAAAACTTTGTCTCTAGAATTATTTGCAGGATGTTCCTCGGGCAATAATTCTGCGTCTATAATCTTTCTACCACATCACGCCTCAATTTCTCGCTTTCTGCAATAAATACAATGCGATGCGGTGCTTGAACTAATCATGCAATATCGACAATTAGGATTTAAATTTTCTCGGGCCAGATCACAAGTTAGACACAAAATAGTACAAAAGTAATCCCTAAATAGTACCGAGTTAGCAATGTGACGTCGAAGTTTCCCAAGAAGCTTCAAAAATGCTTAAATTTTACGTAATTCAACAGTTGGCTTGCGAAAGTCTACAGCAAGGTACTTTAGCTTTATATTTCCCTCTATTTTCAAATATATATTTATCAATGTAAGTGAATTTCTCAGTTACTAGGCGCTTTTGTAAGTGATAGGAAAGGAAGCGTATTCGCCAGGGAACTTCCTATGTGAAACAAAATATTATTCGGCGTGAGCATTTAATATTTTTGTCATGCTTAACGACTATGCTGCATTAAAAACTATACTCTACAACAAAATGAAAAAAGTGCAATTTTACATAGAAGAAAGGAAGAAGATACATATATGTATGTGGTGAATGACGCTTCCCATACACGTTCGTTTTGGTAAAAAAAAAAACTCAGCGAATGCGTATATCCGCAATGGTACTGTTTTTTACGCCATACCATATTATTATTTTTTAAATCACAGCTCGCCGTTTAAAATCATACAAACGTGCTCTGTAAACCACTATAATTGAAAAAGGTTAAAGAGCAAAGCGAACCGTTTACGCCAAACTTCTCATTAATTCGCCGCGTTAATGAGTAGCTAAGCAAACTCTTGCGGTTCACCTAAAACAAACGAGAACTCAAGTAGCCGCACAACAAGGCGAACCTGATAAACATGGGCAATAGCTGAAGTCTATTTGTTAACACCTAACTAAAAAATATACATATGAACATATTTGTTTTTATGCAAACACACAACTCGGTGAGCATATGTCAGCAGTGAGCAGTCACTAAAAAAATAGTCAGAGTATAAAAGAATTGAAATATTTGAAAAAAAAAGAACTTAAGGTAAGTGGTTAGCATAGTTTATAGTAAATAAAAAAATAAAAAATGTCTAAACATGAGAAGATATTTACAAAAGTGAAATCTTTTGTACAGAAGTTAAGTTCAATGACATCTGCACTACAGCAAAGTCATAAAATGACAGCTATTGGTAATAGTTACACCTTAATTACTTAGTACTAATTAACGGTGATTGTTTTTAAACTCTGCACAACATGCAAACACTTTTTTGGTTGCTGCTTTGTTGTATTTCGTCACATTTACCATACGTATACGTATCTACTAACCGAAAAAAAAAATTTGCATATCAAAGTGATTTTTTGAAGTAAAACCTCTGTAGCGACCTTAAATAATCATTCTGTATAGCCAATGAGACAGAGATGGTAATGTTATATTATTTTAAGTTAAGTTATGTTAAGTTATATTGTGCTAAGTAAAGTTATGTGAACTTAAGATATATTAACTTGTAATGTGATTCGGTTTAATGTGATATGGTGATGGGAAGTGATGAACCAAGTGGATTGATTTAAGGGATTTACAAAACTTAATATCAATTTACCACACCTAATTTTATAAAACTATTCATACCCAAATTCACCATAAACTCACCACATCTAAGGCTGAACTCACCTTACCTGATTTTGTTTTACATAAACTCGACTCAATTCTTTTCACTTCACCTCTACCTCCTTACCTTACCTTAGCTTACATGAAATTGCAATGATAGGCAATTTTGCTGGTTCTTTCTTCGAAAAAAAAAGAAAATGTACCAAAACGGCAAAAAAAACATTGATTTTTAAACAGTTGTTACTATCTTTCATAAATCTTTTTGAAAATAATTTAAAAAAAAAGTTAATAAAAAAGTAAATAAAGGTTTCACTAAATCTTTTATAACATTGACTTTTTTCATGTGATTAAGATCTGGAAAGGATCATTAAAAAATAGGTTGTCGACCTACGGTGTACGGTGTAAAAACTGGAAATTATTACATATTTGATTATGAAAAATTACTAAAAAGAAGGTGAACGTCTAAAAATAATAAAAATGTGTACCAAAATGAAACTTTAGCCATCCATAACTCTGTCACTTTTAAACCGATTTTTAAAATTTGTATTTTAATTGAAAAGCTATTTAATTCCTACCGTAAAAATAACAGATTTTAAAATTTGTTTGGATGAAGCAAAAAGTATCGACTGTAGTACTGTTGATATTTTAATATATTTTTCATCAAGGGTGTTAAGGCTTTTCTACCATATAAAACTCAAATCCGTTCATGCGTTATATGGAAGAAAATCTTCAACTCCCTCTGCGAAAAAAAATTCTGAAAAATGAGACCTATATTTTCTGAGATTTGCATATTAGTATACTGAAATTCAAATGTCTACAAAACTGCATGAACTCAGAATTTTTTGATTTCAATTACAGTTTTTGGCAAATACCTTAGAATTTCAAAATAAATCAATATCTATGTATATAGCAAAATCTTAAATTGTATGTAGGTATACATATGTATGTAAGCACATGTTAATAATAATCGAAAGTTATTCTAACACTCTGGTGGCTGAATTTACTTAATTCGATTTCTATTTACCCCAACAACGCTGACACATAAACCACATATTTACACGCATAAACCAGTATCTATTTGTGTTCGAATGTTCGCTCACTTTTTGTCAAGGTATCTGTGTGTCATCAAAACTACCATTTTAGAACATTCGACTACACATTTAGCTTTTGTGGCACGCGATTATCTCTAGAATGTTGAATGTGCGATGTGAGGAACTTTTTTCCTTAATTTAATTACGATGTTTCTATTTTAGACTTTTTTATTTTGTGTTTCTAAACAGAGCTAAGTATGTATATCAAATAACTGACTGACATGAAATACAAATATTTCCAATATTACTTTCAAAGCTATAATAAGTTCTAATAAGGGAACGTGTTGAAGATTCAGAAGAGGAATTATAAAAATATTGGAGTCATATTTTAAGATGTACTAAATGAGTACTACTACTTTGCACTAGACAATCAATAAAAAAAAAACAATTATTAAAAGAAAATTAAGACCCCATCTTTTAGAATCAAATACATGTTTTTTAGTAGCTTTTGTTTTTTACAAAATTTAATTGATTACACTTTAACTGGTACTATACGAGTTAGAATGTTAAAATTATAAATATCTTAAATAATCAGGTGCTGTCAACAAGAAAATTTAATTATACAGTCGATCTTCTTTTAACGCGGTTCATTTTCTCTTTTTACACGGTTTTACTTTTTTAACGCGAATTTTTTGAACACAGATTATTCCGCAATGTTTTTTATTTTGTCGTTTAACGCATTTTGCAGCGCCAATGATGAGCGTTAAGCGAATTTTCGTAGAGATTTAAAAAATGCTATAGAGTGCTACCGGCATATATGTAAAGACATGCAAAAAGAGGAACCTCAGCGCTTATTAACAGATTAATTTAAAAACTGAAAAATTGATTTATTCGTCGTTTAATATAATTTAAGTGATCTCAATATTACCTGGTTTATACGAAGCATTCGCCGAGATCGTATCGGCTTAACATACTTTATTTCTTTCTTTTTATACATTCGCATCGATAAATCTAGTCGTCTATATGCTACTTCTAACCAAAGCGAGAAATAAAGCAACGATTTCAAAGTGAGTGTGAGTGAATTCACTGAAGCATTTCAAGCATAGCTGGGGAATAATGATTAGTAATCCTAATGATTAGTAATCGGATTAGAAACTTTTATTTTGCAGAATAATTGATTAATTAGGATTAGTTGGCTATAGTAATCGATTACTTATTGATTAGATTAGAACTAATCAAAAATCTAATCGCGATTAGTGACGATTAGCATATCTAATCAAAAGTAATCAAAACTAATCAAAAAAAAATCGATTAGATTTCTCGATTAGTTTTGATTAGATTTGATTAGATCAACTATTTTGAAATATTTTTGTAAAAAAAATATTTATTTATTTTTGTATACTATATTTATTTACATGATATAAATATTTTTTAATATTTCATAATATTGCACCAAGGTCACCCTGTTGTTCACTCAGCTGATTCATACTGTTATTGTATTTAAGTATTGACATTTATGTTTACAATGAAATTTTAAATAAAAATTCTTTTAAGGTTGTTACTTTATGAATTAAACGAAAAAAAAACAACAAAAATATTTCAAAATAGTTGACCTAATCAAATCTAATCAAAACTAATCGAGAAATCGAATCGATTTTTTTTTTTTGATTAGTTTTGATTAGATATGCTAATCGGTGCTAATCGCCATTAGATTTTTGATTAGTTCTAATCTAATCAATTACTAATCTAAAATATTAGAGAATCAAAAAAATCTAATGATTAGATTATTTTATTTTTCTAATCGTAATGATTTCTAATTCTAATCGAAGTTCCCCAGCTATGATTTCAAGGCGTATTCAAAATCAGTTTATACATGCGTTTCGAAGTGATGTGTATTCGATGAAACCCTATTATGTCCCCGTAAAAACGTAGTAAATGATTGTTTGTCAAAATTCTCTAAAACAAAGGGTTTTTAATATTTTTCAAATATGTATAAGTAATAAATTTGTTTCTTCCCCAAATATGGGTTTTGGTTGGAAACTTGGTTACTTTAACGCGCAATTCTTTTTTTGCGCGTATTTTTCGAAAAATAGGGACGAATAAACTAAAACGAATGAACTAAAATGTGGTTTTTTTACGCGAAGAAATTTGTGTCCCAGTAAACCGCGTTAAAAAGGTATCGACTATATTTGCTTTTCTGTTAAATTTTGAGTATAATAAATTTGCATATTTTAAGTACGCGGTATTATTTTTATTTAAGATCACACAGTCCAGTTTAAGCACCGCTTTTCGAAAATTTTGCTTAGTGTAGGTATTTAAGTACAAAAATTAAAAATAATATTGATTTGAAGCGCAAATAAAATAAATGTGAATTAAATTAATAATCAATTTTATTTTTCGCTTGGTTAACGAAGCAAATCACAAATTAAGTTTATTTGCTTTTCGGTTGAAGAATCAAATTGCAAATAAATTAAATTGATGTGACGGTTGAGGAATCAAATAAGTTTGATTATTATTTAAAAGTGGATTTTAAAGAAAATCAAATAAGTTTAATTATTATTTAAAAGTGGATTTAAAAACAAGGCGACGCAACCTGCCTTTCGCAATTTTTTTTTTAATTTAATGATACTCGGCTGCGATAATAATTTTCGTTGTTTACAAAACTTTCTTTAAGGCTGTCACTGTCATGTCACTGCGTTAGTGCGTTCTACTTAATTGTCCCAGAAGTATGTATGTATATAATCCGGCAAATCACTGCAACTAAAACACATTAAGTCCGAAATACTTTTCTAAAGAAGAAATAGTCGAATTTTTTACCCACCTGTTTTGGTTTTTATTCCATTTCACCGAAATTAAAAAACGGTAAGTTTTACCGTTCGCTTTATTTTTAATATACATAGTTTTTATTTTAAAACTTTTTCGTTTTATATATGCTTGTATACATACATAACATTCGTATATACATACATACATGTTTATTTGTGTTAATACAGTATTTATATAACTTTCCTTTTGATTTATGGCAAAGCACCTGCAAAGTACAACTAAATTTCCTCACCCTCAAGTGATATTTATCAACAGGCAATAATTAGACCCATTTCACTGAGTGCCATGGTTTAAAAGCAAAAATTTCAAAGAAGTTAAATTAAGAAATACAACAATAATATTGCATGTTGAGTTTATAATAAAAACAGCTATTTAGCAATCAATTTGTGTGTCAAAAACTTTTCAGATATGAGGTACCTTTCTTTCTGCTATAAAGTATAAAACAATAAGTGTTTTTTTTTTTTTTTGTATTTTTTAATTTCGCCTCCAAAGCGACCCGCTGGCGACTGTAAATCGAACAGTTGAGAAGCGTCAGAGGGCGTTCAGGAGCATTCACCTGCTCTTCACACTAAAGAGCGCATTTGCTCTGTGATCGCCGACACTTTTGTAGGATGCATTTGGTAACTTCAACAGCGACTTAGTAAACGTCGAGTGGCTTTTGATGAACACTGAATCTTTTTCGTGTGCCAACTTCGTCGATTGGCCGGCAGTTGTGCTAGCAATTAAGGTTGTGGCTGAGGATTGTGTCGTTGGAGCTGCTGTTGTTGTTGTTGTTGTTTGTAAGTCTAAGCTTATGGCAGTTTCTGTAGCTTCGTTGTCGAATGTTCGAAATGCGATAGGCGCCTCAAGACTTGGCAGCTGTTGGGTACGTATCAACTGATCTTGATTAAATGTGGATGTGTAAGGTTTATCGATGGGTGGTGCCAATTCAAGAAGTGGGTACTGCAATGAAAATGTGAAAGATGAGGTAATGAGAGGATGCTTTCAACAACTACGAAAAACTATAAAACTACAAATGAAGATGAGTTAGGTATGCGTTTCATAATTAAAACATAATCACATATTGACAAGTTTTGACAATTTATTTTTCTTTTATTTCATTTTCGTTATTTATCCATTGGAAAACAGTTTATTCTATAAAAAAAATGTATATAAACTAAAGTTTCAAGCTTTGCACAAAATTTAAACAATAATTCAACAAATTCTCAATAGTAAATTTTGCGCATATTTTGAGATTTTTATTTTTCTTTTTAAAAATCACAAAAAAATCTAAAAAAGCAGCTTAAGGTCACTTAAATTTAAGAAGCTAGAAAGCTGTATACTCAAAATTTTTTTTAAATTATAACGGCTCAAAATTGTAAAAAAAATTAATGATTTCATATTTTGTATAAAGTCCAAAATTTTAAGTTTATAGTCGTATGACATTCGTTAGAGAAAAAAAAAGGTCAAAGCTTGTCAACATGTTCGAGTGCTATAATTTTTGACGTTGGAATAACTGTACTTTGATGGAAAAAATAGTAGAAATTATTTAAAAGAAAAATAAATAGTTAAAATATTTCAATATTTGGTGGTACAACAGTTGTTAAACGCAATTTCTATACTCGCTGTGGTAATCAATTCAGATATATTGTGATTTACTTTTGCGCACTCTGAAAATTTTGCAACTAGTTTTCCAAAAATTCGGTTGCTTTTTTATTTTTTTATTAAATTGATTTAAATTAAGACAAAGTACTTACTTATAGCTATTGATTTTATTACTTCACAATGAGTTTGTAAATAATTTCTTTACAAGAAACTTAAAAAAAAATTAAAATAAAAATTAATATCGCTTCCATACACAATGTAGTAAGTAACTCTATTTATAATTGTAGATTCTTACGTAGCGTTGTTGTGGCACGTATTTCACCTTCTCGTATGCTTTGTATTTTTTTGTCTTTTCATTGTATTTGCCATGTAATTTGTGGTCGACGCCAAAGTAATTGTTGCCACCGTTGTTGCGATTAACATGATTATGGTTGTTGTAGTTGTTGTTGTTCGATGGCGCCACTACCGCAGTGTAACGAATACCTACATTGGGTATATATTTCGCTGCCAAGCTGCCCCCTCCGAAATTCGTACTGCTTTGTTGATAGAATGCATTCACATCGGAGGGCTGTAAAAGGTTGCCATAGTAGTAGATTGGCCTTTGCCCTGAGTTTGCAAAGTTATTGCCGATTTGTCGTGGTCGCGATGGTGGTGGTAAAATGTAGCTAAAGAAAGATACAGTTGTGATAAAGTTAATAAATGCATTTACACTTTAAAGGTTAACAGAAATTTATGTTTCGAATTCCGCACAGGATTACTTTGTTCACCTAATGGAAAGACAAACTTATTTTTCAAATTGAATGAAAGTGATTTAATCGGTGGAAAAAACTAATATACGTTTTAATTAATTCTTTGAAAATGAGTTTTTAAAATTCAACTCCAAATTCCAAATCAGCTATCCCGAAATAATAATAAGAATTAAACATTTTTTAACATTGTACTCCTGATTCGCGTACATCACGAATGGTATATTTACATTGTTCTTTGTTAAACTGTTCTATGGTTTATATTTTACTTGCCCTGGCTGCTAACCTCGAACCAAGTAATAGCACGCTTCCCACTCGACCACAGCAGCGGGAAATAGAACTAAAGTGGTCACATACTTGTCCCAAACATAGTCCTGAAGTGGTTCTGAAGAAGTCTGAACTTCTGCTGAAATTTTCTCGAACAAATCGTCCTAAAATACTTTTGACGCACAGTTCTGTGAAATAGCATAGAAATGGCTCAGAACTAGTACCGAGACTGGCCTTAAATAACCTGTGAACCGGTCACTAAATTAATCCCAGCAGGATCCAAACAGTTCTGAAATGAGCCCAAACAAGTCTTTACATATTCCTGAAAAGGGCTTGAAGTAGTCGTAAATGGTCCAAAACTAGTCCCAAAATATTCTTGAAAAGGTAAACTTGTTTTGAAATCGCCTTAAAACAGTGTCGAGATGTACTGAAATTTTCCAAAATGAGTCAGGAAAAAATCCTAGGCATGTCCCGAAACGGATCTAAAGTAATCAAAAGTTTTCGAAATTCCCCTGAATAAACTAAGCGGCGGTTAGCGCGTCATCTACGAGTAAAATCTACAAACAGAATTTTAATGTCATATTTTTTTATTTCTAAAATGTATTTTGTTGTTATATCGGTTTTAAGTATTTCACTATGGTCAAACGTTGAATATGTTTTCTCGGGTTCGTGCCTTAAGTCTTTCATTTGTCACTTACTTATACGGGTTGGGATTCGGTATGTCATTGGTTTGCTCCTCCCAAACGGGCGCCGGCTCACGGAATGGTGCTACCGGGCGTACTGTAGGGCGAGGTGTTGGCGGTATAATTGGACCCTTATTCGTATTGAAATCGACACGTATCGCTGAGCAGAACGAGATGAAGCACGTGACTAGCGCGTAAATAGGATGTGTTAGCTGTAAAATAAAAAAATATTCAATTAAAAACTGGAAGCATAAAAACATACATGCATATGTGAAATAAAGGTTAACTACTTTATATTTACAATTAATTTATGCAAGAATTGTATAAACCATCATCTCTACCTTAAACAAATTAGTCATATCCATTACGTATGGAGAAAAATATATCTTGTTTCGTTGTTTATAAGGAAAAATGTTCAAGTATGTTGTTGGTCAAAGGAATTCTTCCGAATTTAATGCGCAGATGATATATATATAACAATATCTATACCGATATTTACAATGATACTCTCAACACCGGAAACAGCATCATGATTGGTACCTCTTTTTATGACAATAACAGACTTAATCGCCAACACTTAAAATAGCTCTATAAGTACGAGTATTCAATTTGACAATTAGGGGGGAATCGTTTTTTTCGTTCAAAAAGTGCACGTATTTCGAAAAAAAATTTCTTACGATGTAAAATAGTTTTTATAAAAATCTTTTTGCCTTTCTAATGCAAGAGTTTATTAAACAGCATATTTGCTGTTTATAACAATAATCATTGATGTGTACTTAAAAAACAGTAAGTTGGCGTGCATGCTCCAGTCCACAAAAATTATCTGAAACAATAGAAAGAAATTTACTCCATTTGCATTTAATTTTTTATTTTTTTTTATTTCTTTGCAGCTCCAGATTTTTATTTTCAAATTTAATTGGTATTTATATTGTTTTTACTTCTATGTTTTTTGCTTCATTTAATTGGTTAATTTTTTGTAAGTTATTTTATTTCACTTTGTTTTATTCCATAATGGATTCCATATTCTTTAAGTTTTCTCATTTTATATAATTTTGCTTTTTTAATTTAATTTAATGACAAATTATTTTTACAACTTTTTTAGTGTCATATTATTTTGTCTCTTTCCCTTAACTTTGTTTGTTTTTCCTTTTAAACTTTTATATTGATTTTTATCATATTAACTATTACCATTATCTTTTTTTGATATTTGACAGGTAAAATAAGTCAAATTTTTTTCTTTACAAATAGTTTTTTTTGATAAAGCGAGATTAAATATATTGAATGTCGCAAAACGAAATAGTAAACAAAAAATTTAGACACGATTCAAAGCAAAAATATTAAAAAATATAAGATGATAAAAGGTTTTTTGTTTTGATTTTCATACAAACAAGAAATTAATTATTTCCATTAATTGTCAATTTTGAGAATTTTAAGAATAATAAACTTCAAATCGTCTTTAAAGCTCAAAGTTTAGTAAACCAGTTTTGTCAATAATTCCCTTTTATAAATAATCAAAAAAAAAAAATTTTTATTTTACTTCCCCTCTATTTTCCTTATTCAGTTGTTAAACTGCTATTAGCTACGCATAATTGCCTAATGAGTTCAAATAATGGAATGAATAAACATATGACCAACAACAAAGTTATTGAAATTATTAATTATAAATTAGTAAAAGATTAATTTACAGTCAAAAGCTAATTAAATATACATAAATTTATACATTTCAAAGCTAGACATTCATTCCATTATTAATGGGTGCCCCAAGCAACGATGCTTTTTTCAATAACCTGCCGTCAGACATTTTTATCCATTGCTAACCGAAAGTACTATGTTTATACAATTATGTAATGTGCACTAAAGAGGCATTAGTTATTATCAAATTTTTGGGTGCGTAACGTCATAGTTGGAT
Organism: Philophylla caesio; assembly: GCA_963971545.1. NCBI lineage: Eukaryota > Metazoa > Arthropoda > Insecta > Diptera > Tephritidae > Philophylla > Philophylla caesio. Next base: position 94,951,010 of record OZ020608.1, on the reverse strand, counting down.
TATTTGAATTTGAATAATGTTGATTTTAAAAAAATTAGACAACGAACATAATGTGCCTTGACGTGATTTGAAAGATTTATCATGACGAACTGTAGTCAGAATAAGCTTCCATGCAGCAGTTAAAAAGTTCTCCTAGACCATTAACGTGTATCTCTACTAACTTTTGTAGTTTGCTTTAACGAATACCAGATTAGCGGTCTCGTAAACCACTCAAATAACTTCTATCGCAAAATCAAGAATTTTTCAGGTTTCAGGAAAGTTTTTTATCTAAAAAGCATCACTTTTTCTAAGAAAATAATCTTAATTTTCTTCTTACTTTTCACAAAAGCTTGCCTTTGCTTCACCCTGTCCGTGCATACTTTCATAAATGCAACCATTTTTAAATGACCACGACGCATTGCACACAATGCATTTATCGAATTGACACTTTTTTTTACACTCCTGCTGTTCAACTTAATTAATCTTTACTATCAAGTGGAGTTTAATGCAAATAAAAAAAAACCTGGGACAAAAAAACGAAAAATATTTATGCAACTCACTGCGCTTATCGAGCTAGAAATGCTTGCCAATTAAAAATTCCTTTTAGAGCTTAGAGTTATTTGTTAGAAAAAACACGGTATATTTTTTTAAAAACGAAAAACAAAATATGTAAAGAATTCACAGCAGCAAAAAATGCGACTGTGCGAGTGTGTGTGTGTTAGCGCAATGAAGAGGAAAAGCAGATGTGAAATGACACGAGCTAAAGGACAAAAGTAATCGGCGAGACGTTGAACTTGACATGAAATGCTCAGCTGTCAACTGTCACATTTGTTGAGCAGCAATTATTTAGTACTTTACTTAGAAGGAATTTTTTTTTTCGAAAATAGCATATTTCATTTTAACTATTTACACGTAACTATGTATATTTATTTGTCAAATTGCTACACAGCTACACATGATCTTGCATGTGTATATTATTTATATCACAAATGGGTTTGGGTTTGTAATAAATAATGTTTTCTTTATGACATAAATAGTTATGAACTCACACTAAAGCAACTGCAATGATAGATGTTTATATACTCGTATACAGACATACTCATACAAGTATATATAAATATCTATTTATGCTAATAAGCAACGCTTGACATTATTTTCCTCTTTATGCCATACATCATTTACTCTCTGAGGTTAGTCTATGGCATGAAAAATTTTTTTTTAATATTTTGTCATTATTTGTAAGGCAAATTAAGTGGAAAATAATTGCAACAAACGCGCGCGTCCACATGTTGTTACGCCTTTTAGCTAAGAAATCAAGCATTCACTGAAATTATAGTCACCGCAGGCCGAGTGTTAATTTATTCGCAATGCGTCACGGCTGATCGCTTCATTGGCAATGCCAGCAGATGGTAATGCATTTGTATGAGTATTGATGAAGTCAACGCTTTTGATGCTGAATGTGTGCAAATACATTGAAAACGATTTGGAGACTACTCTTTAAAATACTAGTTTTTGTACCAATTACCTTTAAGAGGTTACATATTTAGGGAGACTCTTAATTAAATGTATTGAGGAATGATTTAATCAAAGTTTTAAACACATAACCTATCTCCAAAATTATTTTAACCATGAAAAGAAATTCCCAACTTATACCAAAATTGAAATGATTTTAAGGTTTTAAAAAAATTACCATTGCCCATACTTGGAGCTTGCCTGGAAACTCTTAAAAAGCTACTTTAAAAAGCACGAGTTCCAGCCCTCAACAACAGACAATCTGTGAAGAGTTGGCAGCTAGAAACTTTTGTGCTTGGTTTTTTTTTTAAGAACAAAAGGACTGACATCGAAAACTGCCACTACCTACATGAATATGCCAGTGAGTGATGTCTGTGTTGCAGTTTATTTCAAACACATTTTTACAAATGATATCATTTGTTGGCAGCGTACGGTAGACCATTTCTAACCACATTTAGCGTCATTCGAAATCAAATTTGATCTATCGTAAACCGAGAAAAAGGAGGCAAACCCTTGTCTAGAAGTAACTGGCATTGAGAGTACAGAGCAATTTGCAAAACTGAGCAATGTTTTTCAAAACTCTTTTGTTATTCGGGGACCTATCAAGAACAAGCAGAGCAATACAAATGACCAAACATAGCCAAAGAAGTATATTTCAGATCGCTAGAAAGATGCCCAGTTCGTGAGATAAGGGTTTAGCCTACAGCATAACGTAGCCCAACACTATACTATAATAATAATATGTTGTCGAGTGTTTAAAATACTTATAGAAAAGGAGATGAAAAACTGTTGAAGATGTATAAAATGTATAAAAAGTATTTCTTTTTAAAAATCACTTAATTCTGTAGAGTTGTTTCGATTGTATGACGTGAAGCCGTAACACAACAATATTCACTTGTATATTCTTAGACGTTAGTGCTTTTTAAATAAATACTGACCAACCCTGTAATCAAGTATATTTTTGTAAACTTACTCAAACATGTTGGCTCATAATTGAAATGCTAATGAATGACAAAATCATATGCAGGATTCCATCTTATCGCTTTGTTATTCAGTCATTATTACAATTGTAGACTTTTCAGAATGTAAATAAATTTAGTGGGTGTTGATAAATTACCACATACGTGTATGTTGATGCGACAATACCTTTATTTACATGGCATATCGAGTTAAGGCATTATGTTTACCCAACAGTGCCATTAACCGCACGTCATTATTCATCACTTGTTATGAACAGTAAGAACAATAAGTATGTATGTTAACACACTGTTGTTTAACTTGCGGTGGTTACCCAAGGCTTTGGTAATTATGTACAAACATATATATGTATGTGTGTGTATGTAAACATGTTCGAGGTTATATTCACTTACATATACATCCATCCACATACATATATACCAAACATTGTTTCCTAAAAAATTTGCATATCCAGGTACAAAATGTGTAAATTTTTCAAAAATAATGAGCTAACCCACAAGCATCTCAATTTTCCATTCAGTGACTTTGAGATTTGAAAATGGAAAATTTATTTTGCTGTCATTCACATTAACAGAGTAAAAATGAAGTAGCTAAATGTATGTAGCAATTAAGGCATATGTTTGTATAAAGTATTAAAAGTAAATGCTAATGTTTGTTAAGTTTCACAGTCGAACTAATAAAAAAAAAAAAAAGATTTATTTTAATGTGGAGCTTCCTTGGTTTCGGAGATGAGACACACTTTTCACTTTAACCAACGCCAATTAAGTGAATTATTCAAAATTAGCAAAGTAATTACAAAAAGAGCCGGGGCGGTAGTTACCCAGTTGACCACGACAATCAAATTGTTGATGTATTTTGTTATTTGTAATTTAATTTCTATAAAGATATTAATGATGACAATAACATTTAAATCGATAACGTTTATTGATAGCAATTTTGGTTAAATATCGATAATTAAATGCTCATAATTACCGACAAGTTTTTCAAATAAAATATATTTTAAAAATCTTTACACATTAGCGTTTTTTTTCAACTCATATGCTTTTACTACCTTAAGATCCCCTTATGAATCCCTCTCGCGGTGGATTCGTTCATTTTAAACTTTAGTTAGTCTGAAGTTAGTTTCTGGATTGGATACAGACTCTCTTTGAGAATTTTCAATTACTTTTAACTACTTTAAGCTTTTTATTGTAATACAATTTAGTTGGCTATTAAACTGCGTATTTCATAAATTCCGAAAATTCTATTTAAAACTTCTAGAATACAACTGGAATTTATATAAGTTTTAGTAAAAGACGTGTATTTACATAAAAGTTAATTAAAATAAATAAATTGTATTTTTAATGCTTTCACTTCAACTTTGTACATAAGTCTACTTTTAAGAGTTTATAAACCTGTGTTCACTTTCATAACAGTGGTTTAATTTGACATATTTTGACAATTTATTTTCCTTCATTTACAATAAATTCCTTTGAACTAAAAAAGAGTTCGTGCTCTAGCATAAACCATATTAACTAAAGTTTGAAACTTTATACAAAATGTTTAATAATTTAAAAACTGTCTATAAAAATTTCAAACCTTTTCTTCGGTAGCCATAGAAATATGTCAAATATGCAATTTTGTAACCCATTCAATTTTAGTATAATATTGGGCAAATTTTAAAAAGCTTAAAACTACCGCTGATTTTTGAGAACATTTTTTTTGTCTAAAGTGTTGCGTTTTTTTCCATAGTTAGTTATAGAACCAAAATTGATTCGAACGTTATATGGAAGCAATTGTGGTAAAAAATCTCAAAAATTTGTGAAAACTTCTTAAAGCTTTAATATGAAAGTATGAAAATTTTATAAAAATTTGTTGAATTTATAAAATTGTGTGATTTTGTGAGAGAAAAACCGGTGTTTTAATTGGAAGAAATTTAAAGTGAATAAAGAGAAAAAAAACTGCCTAAATATGCCATATGTATTTGCATCACTGGTTTATGGTATTCACAAGGGGTCGACGCCAAGGAATTTTCATAATATCATGAAATTTCAATTTAAATATGTTCATACGAAGTATCTACATACTGCTTGTGACGCAAGTTACTTAAAAGTTGAAATAATCAACGAATACTTTTCTTAAACAACCGACACTTGCTAAGCGGCATCTTCTTTAAACATTTTTTATTTTTTTTTTTTTGTTTTTTTTTATTCTTCTATTTCTCTGTGCGGTAATATGCAACACTGCCTTCGCGGCCAAGGTTACTATTTTCAATTTAACGTGCACATAAATATCTTCATGAATACTCAAGTGCCGCACATAAATAAATAAATCGCGGATACATCACCGATGTGTATTGTTCACGTATTTGTGTATGTATGTAAATACTTATAGACGTACTTATTATGTAAGACCTTGAACCTAAGAGTGTAAGTATAGGCAAGAATAATTTTGTAGTCATTTACATATATACATATATTTCGAGCCAGGTGTATGTATGTACAATATTGTATATCAATGTATGTAGGGGTATCCGTTAGCTTATATATGTTTATAATGTGCTATGTATGTATGTACATATATGCCAACATTTAATGCATTAGCATTGGGCAGTGTTAATGTGCAATTTACGATAACAATTTACAAAATTATGTACTTTAGCGCATAAATTATGTTTTATATTAGTATATACATAAATTTCAGCACCGTTTCTTTGTATCTTGATTTTTTGAATGTCGGATAAATCGGTTTTCTTAATCGGTTTTTTACCTATTTGTAAATTTAAAGCCTTAAATAGATAATAAAAATACGGAAGCACATCGACTAATTTTACATCCATTATATTTTTTTTTTGAAATGGAAACCACAAAGTGGTTACGAATTAGATAAAACCATTATATATATTCGAAATCAGAATAATTTGCAAGAAAAACGCAGCAAATATATTGAATATGATTTTAAATATTTAGATAAATATATATTATATAACGCTTTACCGTCAGTAGGTCCTTCTAGCTCGCTCAATGAGCTCAATGTGGAATTCAGTAATTTGGTGTGAGTATAATTTCAAGTTTTGAAATTTGAGAGTATGTATGAGTTGAAGGTTATTATTGCTTTTCCTCGCTTCTGCGTTTTTTTTTTTGTTTGTTTGCCTTAATTTCGAGAGACTTTGTTTTGAGAGAAGTAGCTTCATTTTGAGGCCAATTAATGCCAACTCGTCTTAAATTGTGACTTTTGTCTATTAGAGACTGAAAAAATAATTGCATTTAGTTACATGTATATGTTTACATTGATGTAGTTTTCCCTTACTTAGAACAAGAAAAAGAGCCGGTTTACTGGCTTTTTCTTGATTTGAAAATTAGGAACCGTTTTTTTTTTTCAAAATGCCACTTTTCGAATAATTCGAAAACCGGTTAAAAAAAAAGTCGAATAATCGAACATCCTAGTAGGCACTGTAGTGGGTAGTAAATTCCTGTGGCTTTGATGGCGAATATTCGGTTGAAGGAAAATATGTAGATAATTTGTATTCGAGTAATTAGGAAGTAAGTGGAACAAAATGTCACGTTAGTGGCAAGTACATAAGAAAAGTATCTATTAAATGCACTAATACACCAGCTCGGAGCTATAATTATCATTCGACACTATAGGTGGATATCAAGGTTTAAGCCCAGCAGTTATTGAGGGAAATCTAAAATCTTTAACAACACCGGGTAGCTAAAAAAAATTTTTTTTGCGCATGTGTTTTACTTAATATATTTCGGTTATATAAGCAAATATAAATGTGAAAGGACGATTTGCTATATTTGAACTCTGTTTTTGTTATGACGTGAAAGGTTTATTTGAAGAAATTTGTATTTCTTGTCATACAACTGAATGGTGCCTTTTTATTGATAGCTCAGCAAAAAGTCGAAATTTCCATTTATTCTATTGGCACATTTCGTGTATCTAAAAGAAAATTGCGACAGTATTAAAATGCTATTAATGACAATTAAATATATGGAATACAAGTGGGTAGTTATTAGAGACTTCAAAATGGTGTGTTTTTTGACTGGAATGCAAGGTGGTTATGGTTGGTTGGTTGAAGCGTTGCCTAGTCCTTTAGTGACAAGGGCCCAATTAGCGCTGGAAGCACCATTTTGCTACGCTATCGGTATGTCCTACGGTCTTTAATTTTCGAACCGCTTTGATTTGTGGATGAAGCTATTTAAACAGGTTATATTACACTTAGAGATCTCCCTTAGACAAGGTGGGTATACTAAATACTCCTGTTATCTTTGCCTGTGGGATTCATTATTATTATTATCAGGGCATAGTAGCGCTGCGACCTAAAAAATATCTATTGTGCTAACCCTTTAAGTTGTCACTCCATCTTTAGGCTATTTATGAGGCTAAGCACTTTGGAGGGTGTGATTGTCCATTACTATTGCCTGTGGGATAGTAGGAATGATGCTGCTCACTGTCGCCAAAAATATTGGCCGGTACGTACCGATTACGAAGTGGGAAAATGCAATATTAAATGGGAAGCAATCGACGATCCTAAAACTATATTTATGCCGCCATTGCATATTAAATTGGGTCTTATTAAACGATTTGTGAAGACTCTTAATTTATGAGTCCGAACCTTCCAGAGGCGAAAATAAAAGCTAGAATCTTTGTAGGCCCTCAAATAAAAAAATTATGAATTGTGATATTTACTCGAAGTTACTTAGCAATGGGGAGAGAAAAACCTGGAAAAGTCTTAAGGCAGTAGAGCATGGTTTCCTTGGAGACCAAAGGACTGACAATTACGACAAGCTTATCACTGACATGACTACGAATTTCTCCGTCATCGAATGTTGAATGTCTCTAAAGATGCCCTTGTTACATTCTTATTTAAATAAATTTAAAGATAATATGGGTGCTTATTCGGAAGAACAAGGAGATTGATTACATCAAGATATAATGAAATTTGAGAGACGTAACCAAGACCAGTATACTGAAAGCATGATGGGGGACTATATTTTTGAGTAAATAAGATAAACTTCTATGGAACATGACAGGAAAAGCAAAACTGTTCATTTTTAAACATTTTGTGTCTATTTAAAAATATCGTTTGGTCGAATGAATCTTAAATGGATGATAGTTATATTTTAATAAATTATTTTTATACATAAAAGCAAATTCAGAACTATTTTATTCTTATTCATATTTTGAGGTATAAAAGTAACAAAAATAAGGTATGTTGTATAACCCGTGCGCAAAAATACCGTAGACTGACTTAACCTGAACAAATTTGAATTAGTAAAGCTAATTTTTTTTTAAATGTTGTACAACACTTTTTCTTATATTTTTTGTAATTTAATTGATAAAAATTAGTACAAAACTAATTAATCGAAATTATATCAGAATTTCAAACCTTTTTAATTTGGGGTTTTGAACACTTTTCGAGTATTTAAAACAAAAGCTGAATTAAAATACTAAAAAAGGTTAAGAACTCCCTAGATGCGCTAATCCTAAAATTCCCTTTATAAAGTTTAAGAAATAATTTTTTTATGCTCGTATCAACATTTATTGTAGAGCTGGAGGCTAGTTTTTATGAGTAGATTTCGTTAGAAAACAACAATAGAACAAACTTTTTTTTGTACTTGGCGATTTTTAACGTAATCACATAAACGCATGTCACAAAAAACGCGGGGCTTTATTTTGTATGTTATTTTTATTATTTTAATCTAATCAAAATATTACTATTTAACACTTCTGCACGTAGACGAAGGCCAAATTAAGCGGAATTCAAAATATTAAACATTGATTTCAATATTTAATGTGATATAGATTTAAAAAAAAATTAAGTTTCGTACGATTTTTAACAACTTTTCTATTTATTTATTATGGTTTTGAGGATTTTTATTTTTGGGAATTTTATGTTTGGGGATTATGATTTTGAAGATTTTGTGTTGGGGATTTTTTTTAATGGATCAGACCAGCCCACATATGGAAATATGCATACCAATAACAAACTGATCGAAAAAACTAATGAAATGGTAATTTAAATTAGTCTTTTTATTAAAAATACAATTCGGAGATCTAAGAAAATATTCAAAAGGTATCAATGAATTCATTAACAATGGTAACTTATACTGATAAAAACTTAATAATTAAAATCAGTGAAAAAAGCACTAACAAATTATCGCAATAATTAAAATTTTCTTAAATGTGTACTCGTATGTAAGTGAATACGTGTTAAAATACAACTTAACGAAGCAACTCTTATTGAGGGGTTGTATCATACCCATCAGAAGTGAAATAAAACATAAAATAATATTTTAAACGAGCTGTAAACTGCAAAAAATTATAGTGGCCGGTTCTGCTTTATAAGCATAACAAAATAAGATCACCTCCACATGCATAGTTATGTTAATTAATCTGCAAATGAACATATGTATGTACATATATAGCAAACAAACCTCCCTGCAGAGAATATCTGAATTACTCGAAATTCGAAAAAACCAAATAAAGCGACTTATTTAAAAAAAGTCTTATCTGCATAAAACTTGCATTTCATTTCATTTTATCTTGTCAGGAATGCAAACCGATTTCACAGCCTCCCACCTCTAAGAAGCTTTGATTGAATATTTTTCTTCAACTTACGCCAGTGGGTAATAGTTTTAAATTTTTTCCATACGCTGAATATATAAAAATATTCAAACGGTTATCCCACTCTCGTCCAATCGACCACGAGAGTTGAAAGTCGTGAAAAGAATATCCAAAGCTGCTCAGCTTTAGAATGAAAACTCAACAAATCAGAAAAGACAGTGCAATTTGCTTTATGCTAAAAAACTTGAAATTTTTATTAAAATTTAAACTTGACTTTGGTAACATTGGCTTAGAAGCAAGGAAATGAGCTTTAGCTCCACTTTTTGAAATATTGAATTCGACTCTAAGGACTACCGCCTGCAATGTGATTGAGTATGTGCTCATTTAAATATTTTTCTAGAATCATGGTCTCAATATGATATAATTTTTACTCACGCACTTAAGAAGTTTCGGGGAATTTTTCATCATGATCATTCAAGGAATAGTGAACAAATTTTCAACTGATCACGAAAAACCTGAATTTTCATGCCAAATATAGTGAGTAGTCGTAGGATGACAAAACAGTCCTATTTTTCTGTTAGTAAGGACAGCAGAGGAATTCCTGTAATGACACCGTTAAAATCAATTGGACAAGAGTTAAGACAATACAGGACAGTGTCGCATATATAAAAACAGGTTTTATGACCATTTCGAAAGACTACAATTCGGTTAATGTATCCCAAGTTTTAGCAACCAAGAAGTCTTTAGGGGGCTTAAAACGGATTTTGAACTCAAATTGAATCATTTGTTTAAAGTTACACATATTGAGGATGTATCTTTTAAGAACTAAATTTCTCTCTCTGCCAAATTGTGCTTAGTCAAATTAATTTTTCTTTATTTTACTACAAATTGGCTGAGGGTCTTATGTGGACTCATTTTCAATCCCTTTTCCGTACATAACTCTTTAAAAGGTTTCAACAATATTTGTTACTGTTGATATTTCAGCGGTAAACATATTTAACTAGAGTATCTGCATAGCCAAATGGGTTAAATACATTAATTTTTAGTTTTTCTAGGAGTTCATCAAGAACCACTGTTCTGCCGCGGCCACTAGTTTTTTCCTTAGTTGTAGGTATTAATATACATAAGAACATATGTGCATGTGTATTTACGAGTATGTAAATAATTTATCAAGTTCAACTAGAGTGTTTCTCGAAACTATATATCAACGCTTTGTAGCTCATTGTGGAGAAACAAGAACTCGTTGAAGCACAAAAGATTTTATATACCAAGAAGCGGGTCAATAAGTCCGTGACTTTTTGAATGAAACGCAAATTTTTAGATAAACAAATATTTTATTTTTCAACATAGTCTTCTTTGAGTTCTATATCTACATTTGTACAACGTTTCTCCAATTTTTTTAACAATTCAAAAAAATAAGATTTGTCGAGGGCATCAAAATAGGCATTTGTTTGTGAGATGATTTCATCGTTTGAGTCAAATCTCTTTCCACCGAGCCACTTCTTCAGATTTGGAAATAAGAATTAGCCACTGGGGGCTAAATCTGGAGAACAGGGCGGATGAGGGAGTAATTCGTATCCCAATTCATAGATTTTTGCCATGAAAACTACGCATGTGTGCGTTTCCGTTTATCGTCGATTGTCAGCAAAAGCGGCTTCTATCTTGCGGAAAACTTTCTCATACCCAAGTGATCATTTAAAATTGAAACCACTAAGCCATGTGAGACGCCTAAGGCTTCCACAATATCTCGCACTTTCAATCTCCGATAGGCCAACACCATATCGTGAATTTTTCCAACTGTTTCGCGGTTTGAGACCTCAATTGGTCGTCCAGAACGCTCGGCATCTTCCGTGCTTGTACGGCCACAACGAAATTCAATAAACCACTTTTTTACCATTGAAATTGATGATGAAGAGTCCCCTTAGTATTTATCAAGCTTAGCTTTGGTTTAAGTGGTGGTCTTTTTCCGCAAAAAATAATGCTTTATGAGCACACGAAATTCATTTTTTTTTCATCTTCTCCTAAATTCACGCGGTAATCTGCTATGAATGGCTGTCAAACACAAACCAAATGCCGCAGCTTGTTCAAATTTTTACAGGAGTCAACTGACAGATGCCTGTTGATAGTAGCAGTGTTTCCATTTCAGTAAAGAGGCAAGATATTCAAAAAGTCACGGACTTATTGACCCGCCCTCGTACATTAGGTAAAATTTAATGAGTTCTATTAAAGTGTTGTTGCCTTTTTTTAAAAAGGAATTTCTTTATTTGTTTGTTTGTTTGTTGTATGATGGACAACCTAACGAACATGTAGTCAACTATTCAACTATAAATTAATGCAGAATGTGACATTTAATGAAAATAAAGTATTCAGAGCAACCTGGTGCCAAATACAAAAGCGTCAGTAAAGAATAATTAAGTGATGTTTGTGCGAGTATGGTATTAATATTATATTCAGATAAACACATTTACAAATATGCATATATAGTATATTGAAATATGTAAATATTTTATTCCTTTATGTCTGTGAGTGTTTGTTGTACAGCAGCACTGAGGAAGTAATAAAACGTGCCAGCAGTGGCCCTGTGATATTTATAACAAAGAAGCCCGATGCATAAGTATATAAATAAATACATACGTATACGCTTAATGAAAATTTAGTGTCAAGGAAGTGGTATAAACTATTTTTACTTATATTTCAAAATCTCGGTTTTATTTCCAAAGCAGGCTATCCGTAAGTTGTTCTAATTTCATTAAAAGATCGTAAATGTCTTCGAGATACGCCAAATTTATTTTATTTCTTTTTTATATAAACATAAGTAGCTTTATCATGCTAAAAGTACTTAAAATATTTTATTTACAATTCATCAATTCGTTTACTTGGAGATTTTATTTTTTACTTGATGTCAATTTTACAAGTGGCCGGTTTGTCGGGTTGTTCAAGCAAACCTGCAAAACAAACAATACTAAATGAAAAAAAAAAAATAATAATAAAAAACTAGCAATCAATTTGCTTTCCAGCTTGGTGAGCACTTGAGTTGACAGCTGCCTTGGCAAGTACACGCTTTTGGCATGCTTGGTAGGTAGTAAGTCAAGCTTAAAGAACGCCTTCCTGCCACAGGTAAAAGCGGTTGTTAATTTTTAGAGTTCTCTTTATATTGTTGTATGTACGAATCTGTATGCTCGTACTTCATTTTACACGTAAATAATTTAATTTTAGTTGGGATTTTAATTGCTGAATACAAAATAGCAAAAGCCAACCCTTTTATGTTTCTTAAAGCAAACCGTTGAACAAATCTCTATTGCCGCAGGTATTAAGTTTTCTCTGTTTAAGCAGAGTTCGAAAATTTAGATGAGCTATAATATTTTCGCTTTAATTGTTGTTATCTGTGATGTTATGTCGCCATCGCTATCGGTGTTTTTGGAAGTATCAAATTTGTTTTTGTACACACTTCGTACTCCATATCGATATTTCCATCGGTATTATTGCTGTTAAAGGGACTGTTGTCGTTATCGATATCATTTTATATATAATCGGACTTAATTTTATTGATATTTTTCATGATAATTATTATATTATCATTTGTGATAACGAACGATATGCTAGTAATCGTTGGCGTACACTTAGCGTAAATTCGAAACTTTTTTCATTAAGCTATCGTTTTTATTATCGACGACATAGTTATCGATCCTTACTTATAGTAACGATATTATTTGTGTTTTCGAAATTTGTAACAACATTTTAATCTAATTCGCAATTAAATATGGTAGAGAGGTATTGGTATTGTTGAAGCTATCTATTTTCTGGTTATCTACATTGTTTTTGTTATATTTATTTGTATATTTCTATTAATAAAATTTTCGGTATTATTATTCTTTTCTTCTTTGTGATATAAATGTCTTTATTGATACTGTGATCATTATTATAGACATCGTAACTAGTAAGTTGTTGTTATCCAAATAGTTCTAGTTGTCAATATCGATATAAATATCGATTGTTGGTATAAAATGTTATTGTGGTTATCAATATGGTTATTGCAAGGATTATCGGCATTAGGAGAGAATAACAATCGGTATTAAATTCAAAAGAACTCCATACCATTTAGTTTGAGTGGAAGCCATGAATATAGCAAAGTAACGTCTTCCCATAAGATCTACAGAAATTTTTGCTCAAGAAGGTTCCGCTTTAAATGCAATTATTTTATGTTAATGATCTGAACAAGTATGTATTTCTCGTAGTTTTGCTTAATAGGTAGCCTTTTAACAAAAACAATTAAAGCGAAAACTTAAAGATGAATAAAATTTTTTGCTTTCGCTAGACAAAAAGTAGAATACTATTTTCCAATTTCTCGGTAGGTCTTTCTTTCAAACCAAATATTTAAAGAAAAATCTGTAATTTTCTGCATGACAGCCTCGGGCATACCATTTAATCCGAAATCCATGCGAAATGTTCCAAAACTATATTGTCTTTTTTTTTTAACTTTAATCTAAGACATGCGGGATTATATTTTAAAGTTCATTGCTCGTTTCCTTGTCTAATTTTTGCCAACGATAGATTTGTATGGGTGTTAGTGTGCTTGGCTGTCAGTTCACTCCCACTCAAACATTTTTAATTACTAAGCAAAAACATAAAAATATCAGTCCATACATACAAACATATGTACATAAAAAACGCGTATATATAACATTTAAACATTTGCTTGTACAAGTACATTTGAGTTGTCGTTGTGACCATGAACTTGAAATCTGATCGTGTTCGCTTACACTTACAATAAACGTGTCTGCAAGCATACATACATAAATACATATATGATCCATAATTATGTCTACCTGTGAAAACTGTTTGTATGTTTGTACATTTAATACACTTTTTGTGCACATATGTATGTACATATATCAAAGGCGATTATGTTGTCACAGAAAACTTGTTGCTGCCACAGATTTTAGCCTACTTTGGTTGCTTTTTCTACTTCCATGTTTTTTTTTTTCAATGCTAACGCCTTCATGCTTAAATCTAGTTTAATTTACATGCATAAGTTAGTATGATAATATCTCGTTAAACATTTTATACAAGTGTGATATAAATATTTACGCGCATTTTTTTTAACATGCTCGTATCTTTTTTTAGGCAAATACATTGTAGTTAATAATAACATGCGGAAAGTACATCAGCAATAAATTAGTGGTACTAAATCAGTATTTAATATTCATGAGCCGGAAACCTTTTCATATGGTCATCAGCAATAAGGGTAGAATTCTACTTGCAATTACTCGTTATACATTTCAGTATGTATACAAATTTGTTGCTGCATTTATTTAGAATAATGACAAAAAATTATTTAAATTTTGATGGCACCACAAGCCAATTTCCAACGAATATATTTAGCATTACTTTGACCCCACACAGGTTTTAGGTTGGATTTTTTTACTAAATAAAATTTTGTTTATTATTCAGAGTGGACCTTGAATGCGAGAATCTGTATTGCATTGAAGGTTTGTTCTTGGTATCCTAAACAGTCTTCCTCTCGTTGGACTATATCCATGTCATTATAGAATTCGCAACCTCCATCATTTCATATTCAATACCCGCCGTTAAGGAGTAGTAAATCTTATCTTATCTTATTTTAGATAGTTGGCTCAAAAACCCCCTTAGAATTTTCATCGTTGAACGACATCGTTCAAGTTTCTGTGCCTGACAGATTTTTTAAGCGAAATTTTGTGTGTGCTCAAAGGAATAGAACAAGGGGTGATTGAGATAATTTCTCATATAAAGAATTTTTGCTTCTTGAGTATATATTTATTTCTTAAAAAAAGGCTTTAAAAAATGCAAATCCGTTCAAATTTCATCGTAATTGTTTTGTAAATAAAATGTAACGAAATTTAAAATATGTGGAATGGGCGAGTGCGTGATTTATTAATTGAATTTAAAATGCAGACTCAATAACATAAGTAAACTAAAACTATTTCAGATCAAAAAGTTCCCTTTTAACATTTTTGTAACATGATTAATGTTCTTCTAGTCTCGCTACCCTGAGTTTAATAATTATCGCACAAAATTTTTTAGGCCTTTTGTTCCTTCCAATGAATTCAAATTATTTTTCAACATAAATATAGCTAATTTTCCAAAAATAACTTTAATTTACACAAAATTTGCAATACTTTGCACCATTGAAAAATAGTTTTGTAACTAATTAAAGTTAATTTTTGATAACTTTGTTCACTAACTCCTTTGTGCAATTTCCACATAATACAAGCCCGAAATTTATTAAGGAAGATGTTGCGCAAGAAAGTAAATAAAAAAAACAAATTCGTAGTTAAGTGATATACGTGCAAAATTATAATTTTTATAAATTAAGTAAATTGAGTATGTTGTTGCATTTTCATATTTACAGCAACATATAGTGCTTATGCCAATTTTCACAAATTTTTAGTATTTATTTTTCTGTTATTTAATTTCTAATATTTTTTTTAAATTTAAATACAGTAACAATATCAATAACAATAACAGAATTTCAATCATTTCAAAAAAATTTAGGACTTCAGCAAACTTACCATAAAATAGCGATAAATCACTGATGATAGTTTTTAAGTTTTTCATTGACGCTTTTGCGTAGTTTTTGTCATATAAAAAGATATCGACTTTTTTAAGCTTTTGTTAGAGAATAAAAAGTATTTTTAACGAATAATATTAGAAATTAAATAAAAGAAAAAACGATATAGTAAAATGTTGTCAATACGCGGGTGCCGTATAAATCTATATATAGTTAAACATAGTATAATAATCCTATTAACTGGCACTAAATTTTATGATTACAATTTTAAAATTTAAAATTGCGCGGCAGCAAAATCGTGCTTGAATCGAATGCACAGCTTCATTTTCGAAGAGGATGTGCTTTCATAGAGTTTTGCTCATTTCTATTTCTGCATTCGCACGCTGTACTTGCTATTAAATAACAATTGATAAAAAATGTTAAACAATTTTATTGCTCATAAATTTGTAGCTTAACAATTTGAGTACTTATAGCCACTGCAACTGCTCGTACTTGTAGAATGGGGTTTTTACGCCGGTACTACAGCGGACAATTTCATGCGACGGTAGTCTTGCTTGTATCGCGTCGTCGATGGCACGTAGCTTTTATAAATTAGTTGTTATTTATTAGCGTTTGCTTAAGCATTAAGCAATCAATGGGTTTTGCAAGCC
Source organism: Philophylla caesio (assembly GCA_963971545.1). Classification (NCBI taxonomy): domain Eukaryota; kingdom Metazoa; phylum Arthropoda; class Insecta; order Diptera; family Tephritidae; genus Philophylla; species Philophylla caesio. The sequence continues at coordinate 94,934,792 of OZ020608.1, read as the reverse complement.
ATTGGAGACCATTACAAGGTGGCAGTGGAGTAATTGCAAATACCGCTAAGTTCTCATTCTGCACATTTTTTACGATGAGATATCGTAAGGCAGTTTGCGAGCAAATAAACGAAACCTTGAAGCTTTTTTCCAGCTAAGCAATGAACTTTTCTTCAAACGGCTACAAAGTATTTATTACTCAATGTATATATTTGTTTTTGTGGTATTTGCTTCTTTGCCACATTCTCAGACATTTGATGTATTTGCAGTGGTTTCATTCGCTTGTATTTAGTGAAGCTCATCCGCATGCCCAAAAGTGACGCGTCTAATGATGATAGATGAGCACTACATCAACCATCCAACAAAAAAGGGAAAACAAAAGCAACAGCAATAATACAATCAATATTCAAAATTAACACTTCTTTCGATGAATGATGGTTAACATGGCATTGCCGATTTATGCCGCTAGTCATCGTCATTAGCTCTACCTCCTACCACTACACGATTTGCCTATACACTTATTTCAAATATTTGCTTTTCGACTATTTAAAGGCTATGTTGGTAGGAGAGGCCAGTGTCATATTTTTTTGTGAACTACAACTTCTTTTAACGCTAATTAACCCATTAAGTATGAACTTTTATACAATTAATCTCAGAGCTTTGGTGCTGAAAACATAATAATTCGTATATTGAATTGTTTTTTTTTTTGTGTGTTTATTTTTTATATTACTTTACTTTATAGTTTGCTTATATGCGCGTGTTTGAATATTTTTGGAATGAAATGTGTTTCGCACTGTTTTAAATAAGTTCTCACCTAAGTATGGTTAACGCCTGCAGCCTTCGTATGATAAACGTACATCCTTTTTTTTTTAATAAAACGCTATAACACGACCCGAGGCAACAAACATTTTGGCATTCACAAATTCCCAGATGTAAATTCGATTTTTGTATCACATTATGAGTGGTTCTCACATTAAGTAGAGCACTTTAAACTTTAGTGTATTCTGAGTTGCAATCTATAGAGGGAAAAAATGATCAGTGCAAAGGGTTGAAGGCAAGTTAATAGTTTAATTTTATGTTCTTTTTAAATTCATTAACTTTAATACCGGAAGTACTACTCCGCGATTTATCATTTCCACATAGTTAATTATTGAGCTTCTTTTGCATTTTGTGGCATATTTAAGTGTCCAGCTGGCCACTTGATGACTTAACTATGAACAAAGGCTTGGTTAACAATTCGAAAGAAGATAAGAAAGAAAGACGAATATATTTTTCAAGTCGCACCTCCGATAAGGCATGTGGTCTTCATTCAAAAACTAGGCCACTATTTAGTAAAGTGGAACATTCATTATTTGTATTTTCCTAATAATATATTTCTCTCTTGTTACTTTGGTTTCCATTACTATGAACGTTGGAAAACCTATTTTAAATAGGATTTCGTTTTCAGTGGGATATTTATATTACATATCGAATGTTATTTGCTAAGGAAATCGCTTCGTAAATATCTTCGGCCGATTATGATTTGCGGTCCCTATTAAAATTCTCACAATAATATATCACAAAATAAAAATGATAAATAATAATTGACAAAAAGACGAATTAGTTTATTATTCAGTTATTTTCGGTCTCTGGTTCTACATATTAAAAATATTTTTTAAATATTTAATTAATAGTTCGATTTGAAACTGAATATCCTTTTATCATCCGTTTGTGTCGACCTCACTTTTAGCACATTCATGATTTTTTCTGCGGGATAATCTGGTGGTGCCACTGCTGGTTCTGTTTTACCAGAATTGCAGTGCGCGTTTGGCATGAAGAATAGATTTTTGTTTTGAAATCAGTTCGTGGTTGCCTGCTTCGTTATTTTTATTGCATTTTTTGCCTTTTTCGCTTAAATTTTGTGAATTGTTTTAATGTTAAAATTTACTTAAAAAATGTTGTGTTGGAATTTTTTTTATACATACATACGCATTGTACAATATACTCTCTCATAGATATTTAAACGCAATAGACAAGCAGTGATAGATAAATTAAGAAAATTGGTGTATTTAGCTCAACGGCGAAATGGAGCTTATATTTTGTAATGTACATTTCTAACTGCAAAAGCAAATCGCAGCAAATTGTCTTATATTATCTGACTCTAATGAGTATGCCACACGCTTTAACGCAACCAGCGTAAGTCAACACCAGTAGCATAATTCAACAATAGGGGGTAAACAAAATTGTAGGCGAAAACGTGGTACACACACAGTAGCCGTCTGCAACAAATTTCTTCTGATGCTGGTTATCTCTTTGCACATAAATATTTTCGTATGTTGTAACACCTAAATTTATTCAAGTACTTACATATCTGAGATAAAATAAAATCCAGTGAGCAAAATATGAATAAATATTTCATTGCTTTGCTAAAGTTATGTTTAATTAAACTCCTAAAATGGGATTAATCCACACGTAACAATTAACCATATAAATATAAAAACAATAACCAAATAAATTGTGTTGTAATATTTAACCGATTGTACTAAAAATTAAGCAATATTGATCCCACGTTTCGAAAATAAAAATCCTAATTGTAAACCATTTAGCTTTTACACATCGTACTTACAAATGTAACCAAATCGGGTTATAAAATGTTGAAAAGTTTTTCAATTTTATTTCAATGTTTAAGTATTTTTTTACTTATATGAAGATTTTTAAATAAATTAGGAAATAATACAAATATGTTTAAATAACAAATTAAAGAACTGGATAATATTTTTTTTTTAATTACGATGATATGTATACATTCATTGCTATTAACAAAATATTAGTACACCAAAAAATCGTTAATCTTTTGGCAAAAAAATTGTAAAAAATTGATATCACTATTATATAAAATTAATTACACAAATTAATCACACCTTCGAGGTTAAACTATTTGAAGTATCTGCTTATTAAGTTGTTGCGTTCTCTCTTACATATTTCGATTATCTTTCAGTATATATTTTATTAAGAACAAATGAATATAATACATTTTTTGAAGACGTTTGTTATTTCAATTTTCGGAGCAGAAAAACCACAATAGACTTGGCTTAAATCGTAAATACATTAATAATTTCAAGAGCATAAGTAACAGCTACTTTATTTTCTCCATTGTACAATATTAAAGTTTTTATTGGCGCAAAAGATTTGCTATATTTTTCATCTCAAGTGAAACCAAAAATTTTACCAAAATTGAAAAAGAACTTAAAAAAATTTACAAATCGCGGAATAGAAAAATTCAAAAAGCTTTCATCAAAAATATAAAAACAAATTATACAATACTAAACTGAACTGAAAGTTTAGTTTGCTTTAAAAGTACCTTTGATTTTTGATATTTGTTTCTCTTTATTTTCACATTTTTTGTATAAAATTTTATTTCTTTGTTTGGCGAAATATGGAGGAACCTTTGGGCAAGAGATTAATAAAATCAACATTATAAACCACTGTAAATGAGTAATTGATTATATAAAAGTTGAATAGAATATGAAACCAAGAGCAGAAAATTAATAAAGACAATATTTTAAATCGCAGTAAATGAGTTGTTATTATTTACATATATAAAAATGTAATAAAATGTGAAATTTTCGTATAATTTTGTTTTCTGATCTGATTCATGGTATTATAGATTCATGGTATTATAAATTACATATATATGGAAAACTAACCAAAAATTGTTGATACATTTTTTTCAATTACTACAAACAGCACGGTAAAAATTTTATTTTGGGACAAGAGAACAAAGGCATTGAAAAAAAGGCGTCTAACTTTTTATAGAAATAAATTTCAAACATTTTAGAAAATTAGACAAAACCATAAAATTTAGAGAAAATAACTTATTAATTTTTTTAGCAATTTTTCTTAACATTGTCAAATATGTACAATTTAAAAAATGGCTTAATTTTTTAAACATAACCATTTCCAAAAATTTAGATTTTGTCTTGCAATTTTTCTAAATATTTACAATGTTTCAAACACTAAATTTTTGTGACAATATAAAAATAAATATCAACAAAAAATTTTGCAAAAATATTGTTTTGTAAATTATTGCCAAAGCACAGCTGACTGACAGCCACTGTGAGTACAAGTTATTTGTTTGCCAAAAATGTATTCCCATACATTTATTTGTTAAAATTCTATAACATAAATAAATCACTATAGAATTCATATTGAAACTCATCAATCACTTTTTTTATTCTTTAAACTTTTTTAATTTATTTTTTCATTTGTATAATATATGTACATAAATTTTATATTGGTTATATCCAAAAATAGAAGACAAAAGACATTTGCAAAAGGAAGAATGACTGCAAATATGGTAAGCACTCAATATTTTAACTTTGTCTTTTAACTGCTTAAAAGATTTGTTATTTGCTTTGTTTCTTACTTATTTTAATGTTTGAATGTTTTTTTTTTTTTTTGAAATTACTGCTCGATTGTAATCATTTCAATTACTTAAACAAATGATGAATTAGCAATTTCTACAAATGCTCACCTTTTTGCTCAACATTCGCCTCTTTCCGACAATTTATTACTGCAGATGTTATTGTTTGGATATTTGTTAATTTTTTGTGCTAACAGTCGTTGGCAGACCGTCTCGGACATGATTTGTTCTCCATCAACGTCAAAAATCTGCAACGTCAACGGCAGCAGCAACAACAGGGGCAACTACAGGGGCAGTACCTGCCATCAGCAATATGATATTTGCAACAACCTCTCAGCAGCAGTGGCAACAATAGAAGGCAATTTCGATTTCACCGCTACCAGAGCTGCTGTTTTTGGCTGCAGCCTTTGCCGTATCGTTGGCTATGCAGGTTGCTTTTTACGATAATGCTATGGACTAAAACCCCAGTCGCCCTTTGCTGACCTTTTTTATTGGTTATTGTCTTTACGTGGCAGTTCGCGATGTCGGCGGCGATTGTTAGCGATTTCTTTAATCACTTATTTTCTTGCATACCCCTTTTCATATCATCCAGTCATATGTGTGTGTGTGTGTGTGTGTGTGTATAGACATAGTTTTGTAATCAGCTGAAAACTCGATATATACTTCTGACGACTACTCGTATGTTCATTTATGTAAACCTCACTGAAGAAGAAGTTTCCAGTTGCTAATAAAAAAAGTGTCGATTAACATTCATGCCCTCACTTTTTTTTCTCTTTATGAAGCAAAACAGTACCAAAATCAATTACTCAAATACGAGTTTTAATTAAAAGTTCGAAATTAATGAGCCTCAGCCGATGAGCTTCGAAAGCATAAAAAAATAATAGAATAATTAATTTGGATTGCTTTGGCTGTTTGAAATTACCTGTGCAAAATTAATTGTTAACTAGCAATCGAATAAATAAAGTTTGCAATAAATCCCAACTGCATTAATGTGCGTATTGAGCCGCGAGAGAGTAGTTTATTGCAGAAACTTCACAAAAGCAAATCAGAGAACTTACTCAAGCTAACTGCATAAGTAATGAAAACTCGTAGGCGTTTACAACTCCGCCTTTTTGTAAATTTTTCAAACTTCCATAATTTTGCACAATGCATTGATAAGATTGTTTTCTTGCATATTTTCAGTCCATTCACCAAACGAAGTCAACGGGTCAAGCTACTTGAACCAATCAGAAGTAATTGGTAGTAAGGCTGCAAGCCTTCAAATTACTTTGAACTTAGGGGTATGTGTTTTTTATTTATTTTTTTTTTTTAATGGTGGCTTTTGTTGATTTTTGTGTATATTTTATATAGCGTCTAAAACATTTTTTTAGTCAATAATTATATGTTATTACTACAAACTTAAATTATTTAAAAATTATGTAAACAAATTATATAGAAGTTAATTGTGCAAAATAGCTTTTTATATATTTATTATCAAAAGAAGTAATGATTCCAATTTGGAAAAAATATTTGTATATATATGGATGAAACAAATTTGAATATATTCAGCAAAATTTTCGAACACTTAAATGTTTGGAACAAGGTAGACGCAAGGCGAATTCATAAAAGGTGGTGTTAATCAATCAGCTGATTGATGGTTGGTTGTCAAGATCAATTGTTTAGTTGCAAATAATCAATTGTTCCCTTTAACTACAGGAAATTTCAAGATGTGGTTCACTATAACTTTTTGCGGTGATGGTCACCCTTTAAAAATAATTTCGCGAAAGTTAAATACGAAGGAGATAAAGTTTGACAATAACCCACCAACGGGTTGCATTTTTAGAATCGCTACCACCTTACATTAATTCGCCTTGGGTAGGCGCAATAAACTTTTTTTGAACTCTTTTTATTTTTTATTTTATTTTGAGTTGTCAAATTTGGAATTTCGCTGTGAAAAGAGTGCTCTCAGTACAATTCAAGGTAGTTGAAAAAATATTTTTGAAACTTTAGCTTTAAAAACCAAAAGCAAAATTCGCAGAGCTCATAATTTTTTTTTTTTAATTTTTCTACTGCGCCTACCTATTGATTATGCCTTGGGTTGTTATATAATTTTTAAATAATTAAAAAATATCTCGTTTGAGAAGTCATCTTCATATTAAAGATATGAAATATTTATGTAGTTTGCTTATGAAATATGAAAACTACTACATCCAAAAGTCAATTAAATCAAAAGTGTACAGCTAGTATTTTTATATTTCTTTGCGAAGTTTTTTCAATTTTATTTTCATTTATCTAGGCTTTTTTGGATTATTTATATTCAAAATGTTTTTTTGTTGTGGTAATTTTATAAAATATTTATAATAAAAAATAAGCATGGTGTACAATTAAAAATACAGAGAGTACGAGTAAAAATTTTGGAAAATTTTTTGGAATCTCGAGGATTTTACCCACAGAGAGTTGGCATCCCTGGTTTATATTTACGATGTTTTTAGATACAAATTGTATTAAAATTGAAATGCACAGAAAGCACAAAGAATTTTCATTCAAATTAAAAAAAAATATTGTCCTCCTAGATTTATGGTGTATCGAAACGATCAAGAAATGGGAATCAGGAGTAATCATAACAAATTGGTCCTAACCCAGAGAAGTTTAAAGACAGTCATTTAGACTTTTACTTTCCGTTTCTCTTAAAAATTTTAAATACAATTATGATATACAGAAAATTTATTGAACGCTGTTACACGCATAGCACTCACTATTTATTGCATTCACAAAATGTACGAGTATGTATAATAAAGTTATGTATGCAGAATTACACTTACTCGCTCAGTGCGAACATAATGCGACGCCAATTAAATTGTTTAACATTTCAATTTTTATTCTTATTCATTTTTTTAATTGCATCTTAAATCCAAATATAACAGACATTTGCATACATTTGCACGCATTAATATTTCAATTCGCAATACAATTCAAAAAACAGTGTAATAAATTCATTTAATAACACTATGCTAATTACAGGCAACAAGCCAAGACCAATTCGATAACATTGAATCCAATTTTATTAAACCATATGGATGAAAACGAGTAAGTTTTATTTAAAAAATATAAAATTTAAGGCGTTGTTTGCTGGTATGAATAATATTTTATTCTCTTACTTCTTAGTTTTTTTTATTGTTAAAATCATTTATTCATTTAAAATCAATAAAAATTGGCTCTTTACGTGGTGCCAAGTTTCAATTGTTTCAAAAGAAACTAACAAACAAAATTGTAGGTGGAATAATATTTGACTACCTCCTAATATATTTACAAAGAGCACAGCGTCCTGATGATAAGAACTAATTATGCAACTTTGTAGAGTATGCCTCAGGGGTATATAAATTTTATTAGATAAAATTTATAGTTATGAACCTTATGGAGATTACGAGTTTTTATGCGTCAGTCTATAAAAGGAATATCAAAACATTTTTTCATTCTGACAACAAACAATTTATTTTTTTCTGCTTAATTTATTAATATATGCTTATTAAACCTGTTGTATTTGTTATTTATAAGTCATTCCATTTACGAAAGTAACTAATAAGCCGTTTTGACATGTTATTTCAACAGGTAGGCAGCTTTGGCCGAAGATTTATTTACTTATATCAATTAAATAAATATGAGAAGCATTTAAACACGATTTTTAGTTCATTCTTATGCTATTGCAAAGTGCTATTTATTATAGATTTTCACCCCGATCTTGATATGTTGTTACTCATTAATAATAATAATAATAATAATATCGATATTAATAATAAATATAATTACAACAGGAATGGTGTGAGAGGGGGTTTGGGGAGGAGAAGTGTCTGCTGGAATATATTTATAATAATATTAATACTAAATAATAAGTGACCAGGTCATAGTATACTTTTTCTTTGACAGTTTTTGTAACACCAGTTGCGGCATCCGAATTTGTTAAAATCAAGTAACTATAACATCAATAATAGCGATATCGCTTACGACTACGCTAATGTTGCAACACCGATTTCATTTTCGATAAGCGTAAAAATACCAATAATGATACAAATGTCGATAACTAAAGCTATAACGCTATCGATAACTATAATTGTAAGTATATGTGTGATGTTTGTAACGATTCAATTTATTTCTTTAAAAATGTCCATAGAAGATGACCTAAGACTAATACTTCTCATAAAAGCTCCCAATGTCAAATTATATTTTTTTTTAAGCTAAACATTTTATAATATTTTTATGGTGTAAGATAAGTGCACTTACCATTTTTTATGTGAATGAAGTCGTTACTTTTTAATTCACTAAGTAATTCGAACTCCAGTTCAGGCCACAGCAGTGCAGAGGATTAAAATGCAATCTTTAAGTTCTTAGTTTTATTTTTCAACTCAATAAGTATTTTATTTTAATTTTTTGTATTTAATATGTGTACATTCAGTTACACTCAGTACATTTAAAAATTTGTAACGTTCACTTATTTACACAGTCGTTTTGGGCCTTCGATAGGGAACCTTCAGTTTGAAAATAAACTCCACTTAACTGCGAAGACACAATCGCTTTAAAAAGTAATTTTTTATTTCCTTTAAATTTTTTTGAATTATGAAAAATTGCATGTGTTTGCATGTATTGATGTTTAAAAGATTTTCAATTCCTCCTCAAACGAATTGTAAAAAGTGATTGCTTAGCAAACTTAGCGAGCGCGAGTTTAAAATTACAAAATACATGTGTGTGTGTGTTTTTATGTTTTTATTTAAACTACATACATACATATGTTTGTGTAATGTAACCAAAAACGACTGCATCGAATTTCCCAAACCACAGTTGTCACTCACAGACAAGTGTGAGCGGAAGTGTGTGCTGTAAATCGCTAATTAATAGTAAACTGACTGCAAATACTTTAAGCTATTAATTACCCACAGGGCTAACTGTGGCCTTCTTTAGGCAGTTTTTCTTTTAATTATTTTCCTTATCTGGTAATTTTGTTTTGAAAAAAATTTAAGCATTGCTTACATAGTATACTCGTAGTATGTCAAGGAAATAAACCGCAAGCAGACATATGTATGCCTATCGATAAGCTCGGAATAGATACATTAAAAGTAAATTGAGACAAAAAAGATAACAAATAAAAGAAAGAAGTATGTAATTAAAAATTAATTTCAATACACGCCCATCGATATAGTTTTTGCCCAACCAAATATTGACAAATCTGGTACATTTGTCTTTAATTAAATTTCTATTCATTTTCAACAAAATACAGTTCATTCCCTAAAAATCCATATACATATAAATATGTAAGTATATATACATATATATATTCAAACTTTGTACAAAACTAAAAAATATTTAACAAAATAAAAAAAATGTTCAACAAACTTTTAACACAATTTTTTTTTTAGCCCATTTGATTTTTGTATAATAAAGTACGAGTTTCAAGTGGCTAAACATTTTATGAAAATTTTAATTTTCAACTTTTCTCGTTGATTAATTATTTTGGACTATCCAGGTTTTCTTCGCGTTTGCTAATTTTCGTATTCTTGATTACTTTTGATTATTAAATACATTTTGAGGATTTAATTTTTTTTTTTAATATTTTGATAAAAATTATTGTTTATTATTGATTAAGTATAGAGCCAGAGAATGAAAGGAAAAGCAATATTCAATTTGCACCAAAAATGCTGAAATAATTACAAAAAAACCCGGAATCTCAAAATATTCGGTCAACCAAAAATATAAAACTAAATTCAATACAAAATAAAAAAATCATTTTAACTTTTTTTCAATTAGGTGACAAATTTTTCATAAAAGTGCTAAACTTTATTTTAATAATAATAATAATTTGGCGCTTACACTATATAGCTCAGTGTTTGGCCGAGCTTCTCCTACCATTTGTGGTGTGCGTCTTTATATTCTACCACAAATGGAGAGACCTACAGTTTTGTGCCGACTCCGAACGGCAGATGTATTTAATGCGAAGCTTTTTCATGGCAGAAATACCCTCGGAGGTTTGTCATTGACTGCCGAGGGGTGACCGCTATTAGAAAAAACTTTTTTTATCATTAATATTTTGCTTACCCTGACTGAGGTTCGAACCTCGAACTCAGTGGCATATCGAGTTATAGAACGCACCGCTACCCACTCGACCACAGCGGATTTTAGGGTTAAACTAAATTTGAATCTATTTTCTCTGTTTCTAAAAATTTGCTTGTAAATAAAAAAGTGGTCGCAGCCCAAATTTTTTTTTTGTTAGTCTAATCTAATAACAGAATTATTAATGCTGTAAGCATTTCTACATTACACTAATGTTATTATCACTACGTGTGCTTGTAGTTACGTATTTGGCTTTTAGAAATAGTTTAGGTAAGTATTTCATAAGTTTACCAAATAAAAAGCAGCTGGCAACTCCTACTTATAATACTAAATATATAATATCCATAGCGAATAAGACTCGATTGAAAATATCGAATAAGATTATTGGTAAAACGGCATTTTAAAAAATAAAGATTATTCGATTTTTGGTTTCGAGAACGCCGGACGTCATTTGTATACATATATATACATACTACCCTCGCCTTTTGAATATTTCAATGCTCAATTATTATTTTTTTTGTGATATTCTTAAAAAAAAGTTGTTTCTTTAAATGGTGGAAATGACTGCATTGTTTTTGGTTTTAGTTACATGAAAAAGTATAAAGTAATAAAAAAAATTCTAAAATAATCCAGAAATATCAAAAACTATTTATCCAATTTAGTTTTCAAAAAAATTTATGAAGTGGCTGCAAATAAAAAAGTTCTCCAGTAATATCAAAATCAATATTTCTTATATTTTCAAAATCAATTTAAAATAATTTCAATTAATTTAAAAATAATTTATTTTTAAATTTTTTTTTTTTTTCAAAACTTTTATACTTATCCAAATTTTGCCTAAACACAACTAACTTTACCACCAACACCACACACCAAACATGTCAAATGATCATTTACAATGGCTAATTAAAAAAACACATGCACCACCCAAATTAGATCGACCTAGTCACACCTTTTTTTCCACCTTTTTTAAGTGTTGCAAATAGCCGTGACAAAATCACTATCAAACACATAAAAAGATAAATAGTCAAAGTGAGCATTGCGACAAAAGTTAACTGTTTTTTGATGAAAAAAAGCGCAAGTTTATTTTGTCGCAAAAATGTGAGACAAAGCGCCAGCTACCATCTATGGATGGCTGCGCGCTTTACAGTAGTTAACAACATATTAATGTATGTATGTACGAGTTTGTATTTAATGCTTGTGCGGGTGCATATTTGCAATGCCTAACTATTACGAGCAAATTTAATTTCGCTTTTATTCAAACTCACACATTGCAAATTGAATTGACGGCATTACATTAAATATAACACAAGAGTTTTTGTCTCAATGCCTTAAATTACTGCCAACCGAAATGTATCTATATTTACTAGTAATCATGTATGTATGTATGTATATTGCTTAATATCCACCAAATAACTTTGTATTTGTGGATTTGTATGCACACGTACATATTTAGAAACTAATTTGAAAAAGATTTGATTGATATGTTTTTTTTTTCAAATACGTTCGCATGTCCATATTAAAAAAGCACAGAAATCATTCCTTCTTTCAATTTCCGAAATACTTTTTATATACAAACTTTTACTTATCTTATAATGAACGTTTGTTAGTTACGTAGTTTGTTTAGATCAAACCTACTTCCTTCCCTATGTACCTGATTGACTTTAATTTGTGGCTTTCATGCATGGATCACACATTGATGATAATAGAATATGAAAGATGAATCATCTTGATGTCGTAGGAGTTTTTTATAAATTTATGAAAGCACAAACCATAGTTTGAAAAACTAGATTTTAATTTTTTTTGTAAGCTTAGATTGATTTAGTTTTGAGCTTTAGCTGGCAACTTACCAGTATTGACAAGAACACCAAAAGAGCTAGAATAAACGAATGTCAGCAACGAGTATTCCACCGCTGAGAAGCATAATTCCAAATAGTTCCTTACCAACGTCATCGATGTCAGCTTGCATTCCTATTCAAAAAGAAACCCCTCTACGAAGCAAGTCACCATATAAAGGTAATTCCTTTTTTTTATTTATCGTTGTAACCACTTTGACGGTTTAGGCCGAATTCATCAAAGCGCCAATGGCAAGCTTTCAGAGCCAAAGTGTTTCATAAATCACAAGGGTCACTTCATTCCATGGTTTTGGTTCGTCAATTGTGTACTAGTCCTTAGACGTTACTCTGAAAAGTTTCGATATCAGCCTCTGTCTTCAAAAAAAACTACAATGCTATGCAAAATTTAATAGATGTGAAAAAAAACTTAGAATTTAAAATATTGGCACGTTTCAATTGTTTGGATATATTACCGAGAATATATTTTGCAACTGAATTGTTTAAATATTAGAAATGGCGCTTAATAGACTTACTAAAGGAACGGCTCTAGATTATTTTCTCCAGAGTTACAAAAAGTCTTTGATTTGTGTAATCAATCGTTAATTTCAGACAACTTTTTGAGAACTTTTCCCGCAATATGAAATTTCTTGCGCTATGTCTAGTCAAGCATAAAGTTCTCTTTCAAAAAAAAATTCATTTTTAGCTTGAAGCAATGTCATCTTATTGCTTTATTCCAATATATATTTATTCGTCCTCTTATTTTTTGGACTTGCTGAAATTCATGGTATTCGAAGACGCCATTCATTTTCAATTTATTATACAATACTCTCAAAGATCACGACACTTGTGGATCTTTCCTTCAGATTGTCGCTGGAAATCTCCAGCCATCGTATCGTAATAACTTTGATATCGAGTGAAAGCCAGGGAGCCTGATTTACAAATATGAATATGTACTGGCATATGTTGTGGCTCTGTGTAATATATACATTGTCTAAATATAACCTAAATATAACCTTGATGCCTAATCGCGTGGAGTAGGCACTTGTCTGTTAGCCTCCGGTAATTTCCGCTCACAACTCACTATCCGTTCTTTTTTTTTTAACCCGCAAGAGACATTCAGGGTCACTTTGAAGAAGAATCGTACAATTAAAATAATTGTACAAATACTTTTTATGAAGTAAATTTAGTAAATTCAGTTTTTAATTTGTTAAAACTGTTCGGATGATAAAAGTAATTTGCCACCACAATTATTACAGATGATTTTCTAATGCACCAATTGCCTAAACAAATTCATTAATTTCAGCTTGAGAAGGGAATCATCATCATCATAAGCGTAATATTCATACAAATGTAAGTGCATATGTATGTATGTACACATATTTAATATATATGTTTCGATGGTACAAACAAACTTGAACGTTTATGTGTATCATAAATTACCGTAAAGTAGAGCGCAACTGGCTGACCATCAAAATCAAAGTATGCCACTGCACCGAATGCAACGATGGCAGGCAGGCGGCACTGTCAATCAGCCAATTCTGACGATTGCTGGCAAGAGGCAAAAGCATTAACGCGCAGGTGGCAATTGTAGGTCGGAGGCAGATGTAAATATATATATATAAATAAGTTTACATACACAAGCATATAGATAGTATTAATAAATATAAACTGTATGTATGTATGTAGAGAGCCGGCAGTTGGAAGATGGCAGAAAGCAAGTAGTGGTCGGCAATTTTAAAGGGTATCAGCTGGAGAACTGTGAATCGCTTTTGACGATTAAAATGCTCGCAACGTTTCGTTTCCTTTGGTTTTTTTTTTTTAATAAATCAGCTGAACTTGTAATTTATTATAGTATTTTTATTTACCTACAATTTTTTTCTTTTATTATTTACATTTTTATTTGCTTTGCTTCAAAAAGTGTGCAGTGAGTTACATACAACTACTCGTTCATTTTGGCAATGCAATTTGATGGTGTTTTTGAGTATTTTATTGTTAATGAACAAACAAAAAGCAAATGCTTCGTGACCAAAAAAAAAACACAACAACAACTTTTAAGAAAAATATATTTTTTTTTTTATTGAATACGTAGTGATATTAGCACCTCCTTTAATGAAGCAGGGTGAATTTTTCGGAGGTCAATGCTTTCTAGAGATGTTGGCATTATTTTAGAAAGTTGCCTGCCTTTTTCCGTTTTTATTTATTTTTTTTTTTGTTTTTCTCACTGTTTTGTTAATGACATAAAGTGTGATATAAAAGCTCTAACACAATGGAAAGTGAGTGAAGTTAATACAAAATTTATATTCTTCTTGCTTCATAAGAAAATTGTTTCTTCTGGTGAATTGATTATACAATTTTGGCTACATAGATATTTAGTCATTCGTAATATGAGACAAATGCAGCTGGTCCATTTCTACCGTGACAGTCATCTGTTTTCCGAAGTATGCTCAAAAGTATATATCCTTATATTTGTAAAATGACATCGCAATGTATGTCATCAACTAAAGAAGATTCTGCTTTATTAACAATTTTATCACCTGCCAGATTATGGCCAAATACAACATTAAAAACTTCAAGTGCACCTTCTCTTCTACCACCAGCGAGTATAGAGTCGGTCAAAATGCTCTCTCAGTATCGAGAGATGTGGATTTGTTAGCGTGATGGACCGACCCGGATCTACCCCAAGCTATACATTGGTTTTCGCCCAGCGCTCACTGAGCTCATCCTATATATCCAAAAGTGTAGCACAGGTGGTCAGGATTGCCATTCCGGCGATATCGTTTGTAGAGTAACTTTCCCTGCTAATCTTTCAACCATACTGTGCCCGCACTGTTGCTATGGCCCGATAAATAATAATATAATAATTTGGCGCTTACACTATATAGCTCAGTGTTTGGCCGAGCTTCTCCTACCATTTGTGGTGTGCGTCTTTATATTCTACCACCAAATGGAGGGACCTACAGTTTTGTGCCGACTCCGAAGGGCGGATGTATTTAATGAGAAGCTTTTTCATGGCAGAAATACCCTCGCAGGTTTGCCATTGCCTGCCGAGGGGTGACCGCTATAAGAAAAACACTTTTCTATGATTTAGATTTTACTTGCTCTGGCTGGAATTCGAACCTCGCACCCAGCGCCATATCGAGTAATAGCACGCACCGCTAACCACTCGACCACAGTGGCCACAATTACTCCGACGAAAATTAAGCTTCCCCGATTTTTCCCCAAACAAGGCTCAAGTGCACTGTCATAGCACTCGGATCCCAGAGTGCACTGGGTAGTTATTTATGTAGGTCACCGCTTTTTTTGAGAGACACTTCTGTCTTAGAGAAACTACAGCAGTATGGAAGCCCGTGCTTTATATTGATGCATAGCTGCGGCAACCTCTCAACCGTGATTTAAAAAAATATTATAATAATCTGTTCTACAAATGATTACAGCAGTTAGAAAAATAATAATATTCGATTGGTTAGTTTTCATTGAGCCAAATTTTTCATGTATAACAACTTTCAAAAACTTAAACGAATTTTCATGTCAATTTAATTGCAATTAGATGGTTCTCATTAATTTATCTGGTGATAAATTTAGTGAAAGCGCAACCTTACACACTTATACTTTAGATTTATCATGTTAATTAAGTTATAACATTAACGCAATTTTAGAATTTTAACGCCCACAACCTTCAACTTGCAATAAATTTACAAACTCAATCTACAAGAATTTCAAGTGCGACGAGAAATTTGAATTTTTGATTAGTTCCAATGCTCACAAACACTAAGTTATGATGCATGCTGTCGTTGTTGTAATTATTTTACAAAATTTATGAGTGCTTAAAGACTTTTAATCATTTATGCATTTTACACATATGTATGTATGTATGTATGTATATACATACATACAATCATTAATACGTATGTACACATGTATGTAAATAAATAGTAATTAAAGCATGTCTGCCTGAGGATATTTTTGTAATAATTAATAATTTAATGAGCCAAGGAATCCATGTCAGTGGCTATGCTTCTTTGCAAATGAAATTTCGTATTAGAATATTGAAGAAATAACTAGTTGACTATCAATGTATCGTTTAAATTTATTTGTTAATGGTAAATGTTGTGTGAAGAAATGCTGCAAATTTTTATTTTGCATTTCACGTTTCGAGTCTCCGCACTTTTTGTTTTCACAACTTTTTTATATTTATTATTTCACAATTTTTTTTTTACTCAAAACTTTTCACACATTCCTTCAATTTCGCACTGTCATTAAATATAATTTTAAAGTAAATAAGTTTCCTTTCACACTTTCTCAAGTAATTTCACTAATTATTTTATTTTATTATCTCATCTTCCTTAAACCGTTAAATTAGCTTACAAAAACACCTTAAGCGTTAGTTCAACACTGCGACGTGACGTGACAAGGCGATTGGGCGACACGAGCTGCACTGATCATTTGTTGGCGCTCGCATCAACTCCAAGTCTTTTTCGGCCCGATACTGTCGCCGGACGACGCGACGACGCGCACTGCGCTGGAGCTGCTTCAGCAATTCAGAGTTCGTTTGTTGTTACAAACAAAAAATTGTGTTTACGTACAAACATAGTCGTTTAAGATTGTTTGTATACACATGCTCGCACATAAATACAGACGCCGGAAACCACTTTGTTTGGCGCTTATGCTTTTGTCTCATTCATCGACACGCAAAATGATGTGCTTTCGTTTCATTTGTAGATATTCGCTGAACATCTTTTACATTTTCTACCAACGACGGATATGATGCTTGGAAGAAAAGCAAAAACTCCGCAAAAATGCCTAATAATAGGTAAGTTCGGGTACGGATAATTATTGAAAGTTTTCGAAAACTATCAGCTTTTAGCGTTCGCGTACGCCAAAAACTAACAAAGTAGGGGAAATTGAGAGAGCAAAGTGACATTTCAATTTGAGGGGAAGCTGTTGGTTTCTGCTGGAAAAATTTTTGCCAGCAGAAGTTTGCCAACAGCAAAACAGCTGATCAAAAACCGATGATTGCAATTCGCATAATTACGAAATTATTGTTTAAGAATTTTAAAGCTGAAAATTATAAAATATGAGTGTTAAACATGCTAGTAGCAAGTAAATGTTAGTTTGGTTAAGTTTCCTTAGTAGAATGTTTCAATAAAACACTAATGCAATGTTTTCTATTTTGCATATTTGGATGCGGACAAGAATTCAATCAGATGTTCGTTGAATTTGCAAATTTCTGCAAATTTTGCGTTCGCGTACTGTTTTGGATATTTTTCTTTGTGAGAGCAGAGAAGACAATTCCACTGAATTTTGCTGTTGGATATTTTCTGTTGGAGATTGTAAACGAACGTACCTAATCAAGAGAAATTTCGGCTTTCAAATATTCATACAATGTTCTGTACTCTCCACTGCAGTTATCTAAATGAGTTTGACGAAAATAGTACAAAGGAGTTCATGTTACCTATATTTATTATAAAGTTTTAGTTTTTACCTATTTATTTATTTTTATGTACATATATTTTTTATTTCCAGTAATATATGTAAATGCGCCTTAGTATGTCTGACGAAAAGAGGGAAACCGGAAGCCGTCCAGAAGTAATAGCATTTTTAACGTTTTCTTAAGAGCATCATATAAGTTAGAACAAAAACTGAAACGAAATACAAATGTGTTAATGTTGCGAGAGTGCGCATTAAAAGAGAAATTTTCATTGGTGAACATATCTTAAATGCTCAGCTTCCTCTGCTTCTTTGGCTGATGGTTGTTGAGCATAGTTAGGTTTGAAGTACTCAAAGTGGTAACTATTTGATAATTAAAATGACTACAAGATAAACCATATTTGCATTAATCGTTGCCTAAGAACTTTTGATATTCATGATTGAACTAAAGAAACACCAATGTGTTGTCTTTTTGAAAACATTAAAAGTTTAAAAATTCGTATATCATATTTTATGATTTTTAGCGCGGCTCACAATTCCTTCTTTTTAAAGTATAATTCATAAAATGCAAAACACATTTAACACGAAAAACATGAAAAAATAAACTTGCAAGCAAGCGTATTTTTTTAGCTACCGCCTACAGCACTCTTTACTTTTTCCGAGAAAAAAAATGTATTGCATTCAAAATTTAAAAAAAATTGTAATTTTAATCATTAATTCATAATACATTCCTTTTTGCATGGCTCGCCGTGTAAATAAAAATCAAAATATATAAATAATTATTACAAAAAATACATTTTTATTGTGCATTTTGCGTGAACTCACGTGCCCCTTTTTTGTTTGCTAATGTTAAAAAAAAAATCGTATTTTTGGCGAATTCAAACTTTTAACAAATCAAAACAAAGAACGTTAAGAATCATTTTATTTCCTTCATATTGCACGCAGGCAGTTATCACATCGAAATGACAATACAGACAAATGTGGTTTTGTATTTACAGTTGTGTGCAGATTAATGTAAATGAAGTAAAATTTGTTATTTTTTCAATAAAATACAGTTAATTTCATACCAAAAATCATATTAGTAAAAGTTTCAAACTTTGTATGCTTGATGAAAAGCACTTAGTTTTTTTTTAATTTTCAACACAATTTTAAATGTGCTTTATATTCATTTTAAGTTTTTGTTATTATTTAGCCATATACATAACTATTTTAGCCTTAATTTTTTTTAACCTTAGGACCAATTGATTATGAGGAAAAGTTATAAGGATATAACAACAATACTCCAAGCAGTAGAAGTTATACATAGCTGCTATTTCCTAGACCAACACATCTCCTAATCAGACTTCTTTCTTCAAGACTTCCGTGGGAACACACGCCACTACGCACGCCAAACCAATTTTACTTTTTGTTATATTTGACCTAACAAATTCGTATTTAGTTTCATTATTTGTTTAATGAGCTAAATGCCAGTTTATATTGGAAACATTTCTTAAGGAAATAGCTACACTCAAAGTGATATGGTGAACATCTTTAACTGAAAAATAGTGAAAAAATCAAAAACAAAACGATCAAACATTCCAGAACTTGCCAAAACAATGATAACATTTATCAGCACACTCGGTCAAATAATTGAAATGTGCCACACGTTAGGTGTTACATTCATAATGTATTTATAAATAAAATGTATTCAAGGTGCTTTCTCACACCAAGCAAAGTAAATTCCTAAGAGTAGGCATTTACAGTTTAAAAAAAACTCTTATTTATATTCAGTTTGTGTGTATTATAAATATTCGTTTTAAATTTTCTTTAATTTAGCTAAAACGATGATGTAAAAACACAAATATATTTTAGAAAAACACAAATGTATTTCAGAAACACACAATGTATTTCAGAAAAACACAAATGTATTACTTTCGCCTTTTCTGAAATACATTTGCATTTTTCTGAAATACATTTGTGTTTTTTTGAAATACAATTGTGCTTTTCTGAAATACATTTGAGTTTTTCTGAAATACTGTTGGAAAAGTTGTAGTTCCAAGTTTTGTTTTTAACTAATCTTCTGTAAAATATGACGTGACAAATAACTATAGTACTACTTACTTTATATAAACAATTGGGACAATCAATTATTCTTTTACCAAATTAAAATCATGTACACAGTTCACATAACGAAATTCTATGCATTGTTGCTCATTCATTAGTTATTGTATATGGAAGATATTGCGGAAGGACGTTACAAAACAATCAGCTGAGTGAAGCATAAATCGATTTTTTTTGTTTACAAAACTCAAAAAGATTCAAACCCCATTTTTAATATGTTTTAAATTTTTATGAATTTTTTTTAATTACTTTAAATTTTGTGTAAAGTATGCAAACTCGCTTTATATGATTTTTGTTACAGAATGAACTTTATTTTAATTGAAAAATTATTTAAATTTAATAACAGAAAATTCCCTTTTTTAAGACTTAAATAAAAATTCTTAGTAAATAATTTTTTCCGCTTGAGTTAGGGCCTGTTTTTCAGTGCAAGTTGAACTCTGTTTTTCGTTGAAACTAAGTTTAAACTCTGTATACAGTTTTTCAGTCAACTTTAAACGGAGTTTAAACTAAGTTTAACTTATCAGCTGTGTGCTGACTACTTCGTTTTGGTTGCAACAAATTTTATTGAGCGCAAAGAAACTAAGTTTAAATTTAAACTGAGTTTAACTAAACTTAGTTTAAACCAGCACTGAAAAACTGTCCATAGACCAACAACTGCAGCTTTGTATGCCTTTCGTTCTCTTGTTTTAATCCGGCCCTGGTGTTACCATTTGCTTGACCAAAAATTGCAAAACTCTTGTTTGTACCTATGTATGTTTATGCATATAATATTTGTTCAATTAACTCCAATAAAAAATTTGAAGTGTGAACAAAACAATCAAAACACTAAGTATTTGAGGCAAATTTAAAATTCAATCAAAAGAAATACATATTTTTAAGTAGATTTACAACTTTGAGAAATACTAGCAAAAAAAAAAACATTTGAAAAATAACATTGTCAAGGCACTTAGTGACTTAAACAAAAGCACTCTAACTTTTGCTTCAATAAATATCCGCCAAAATTGTGTTTAAAAATTTAACCACAAACTCATTAGCACCGTATAGTCTACATATGGTACAAAAGATTTGCTGGCAAGCGTGTGTATGTTATTTGTCTGGTTTCAGGTTACAACTTATACGATACATAAGCTTCTTATTAAAACTTTTTGTTAATTTCAATTTAAGCAATGGCGCGATTGGCGTAGTTCAACGAAATATTTCATTCGAATAAAAGTACATGTTTAAAAACTTATACAGGGCGTTTACTAAATATTTCCGAAAAGGGAATAGAATTATAAGTAAGTTTGCATATACATAAGTATGTGTGTATGTATATACATATGTAGTCATCGTAATATCTAATTTCACCATTTCCCCTCTAGCACCCAGAATATTCATTTGGTTATTTCCGAAATAAAGAGTCGCTATTCTGTACTGGCCGCTGTACTCGAGTAGGTAGCGGTGCGTGCTATAACTCGATATGCCGCTAATTTCGAGGTTCGAACATCAGCCAGGGCAAGTTAATTCTTAATCATAAAAAAGGGTTTTTTTCTAATAGCGTCGTACACCCCTAGCAATCCTCCGAAGGTTATCTGCCATGAAAAAGCTTCTCATAAAATACATCGTTGTCGGCAGAAAACTGTAAGTCCCACCATTTGTGCAACATATGAGGCGCACACCACCACACTATCCAGCGTTCTGCAAGCGGCTATCGACCCATTTCTCAAAATATTTTAGTTATTGCTAATCAAATTATTTGTATTGCACTGCCAGTGTTATTTTGAAAGTTTCAAATTTGATAAATTTGAAATAAAACTCCTTGTTGAAAGACGCCTTTACTAGATACTCTACAGGTTTGACCCAGTAACCCATACCTCTAACCGAGGTAAAAATTTAAAACTTCCGTTTCCTATCCGAAAGGCACTATTGTATACAATTTTTTGTTTTTATTTCATTTAATAGATCATTTTAATGTACGTGTATTGAAGATATAGAAGTGAGTACTGGAATCCAGAAAAGCGTGGGTTCCATTTAAAATTTTATAAAAAGTGTTATTAATAATGAAATAACTCCTGTTAATGCATACGTATAATTTTTTAATCAGAATTTCAAACATACATACATTTATTTGTAAATAACAATGCATTGTAACTAAATATGTTCATCAAGAATGATAGAAAAGAAGATTGCGCATTCCGGGGTACCGTTACTCAAAACTTTTCTGATTTGACAGTTGAGTGACGTCACATCGACAGCGTTGCCACAAAGATTTTAATTTTGTTAACAAAACTCAAAAAAAAAATTACCAAACCAAAAAAAATATTACCAAAAGTCGTTAAACTCATCAAAACCTTCAAATTTAATTTTTTTTTTCAATATTTATCCCCATTAAGATGCAACTAAATATGTATGTATGTATATATGTAAATGTCGCTTATTTACTAAGGGTTCAGTTTTTCAGTGCAAGTTTAACTGAGTGTAAGCTCAGTATGCCGTTGTTCAGTCAACTTTAAACAGCCGATATTGAAAGATTGAATTTAATTAAATTTTTGGGTGATGACGGTCTTTTACCAAAGTGGCAATGCTGTTCTGAGCTCCCTCTTTCATTTTTACTCTCTTTCGCTCATTCACTATGATTACGTCACGCATTTTGGGAAGACGCCATCTTCTTCCCTATCGTTCTTGTGTATACATCGTATCCAAGAACGATAGAATACAAGATTGCGCCTTCCCGACGAAAATGATGTAAAGCAAAATGCGTGCAACGTCACGAACATGGTTTTACTGAGAATCGGAAGAAATTGCAAACAAAAATGTGAGGTTAGGTTCTGCTATGATTTCTAGATTTTAAAGTTTTTACCAATTTCGGCACTATACGCAAACTAATTTATATTCAAATAACTTCATTTATGCTCTGTGTGATAGATTGGATGCCTTGAAAAAAACTGCAGTGCAGCATTAGGAGACACAAAAAGCTTAACTTGCTACCAAGTGCGCACAGCAACACTTTCACATCATTTTTTGCGAGTTTTATAGCCCCGTATTATTGATAGACTTTATTTTAAATATGGAAACACATTGGACCCGACGGACCAGGGACCATGGCAACGAATTGTCCATCTCCATTATCCAAAAGTTTACTCGATGGCGATAACAATTTTTTTTATTTCTATTTATTTTTTTTATTTGCTGCACGAAACTTAGAAATAACTACATATGTCTAATCTGGTTACAACTTTTTGGTGTAGCTTTGTCGCCGCCAAAATAATTATGAATCTTCATGTGAAAACATGTTAAAATGATTTACGGATGTGGTCCGCAGCCGCCATTTTCAATATGTTTGGAGAATGAATTTAATTTTTTTTGTGCGTTACACACGTGAGTGCATACTACATTTTACTCCCTGTGCAATTCAATAAAAATAACAACTTTATAAAATTTTACGACACTTTGTGAATACCCTAAATATATTTTTCACCAATTCATATGTCTATTCTAGCAAAGTAATAAAATTTACTGGGGTATTAAAATTTACCATTCAGTAAATTTTGAAACCATTTCGTGTTCTACGCTTATTGTAACCAAGTAAATTTTGTAACCTGTGAAAGAGGAGGTAATAAAAAACAGCTATTTAGTTTTGTTTTGTTAATTTAATAGAAACCCGAATGCGAAAATGTTCAGTCATTATTCAAGTATTTGAATTCTTTAAGACGTGTAAAATATTTGCGAGAAAGTAATTATTTAAATAGCACGACAAAATGTTTATTCACATTTATACGTTTTCTAAAAAAAAGTTTGTTCGTGTAAAAGTCCAGCAAAAATTATCCAGCAAACGAAATTTCCCAGAATTTTGGAGTATTCTCCCTCAAAGAGAGATGCTTGTAAATTTTCACGCCAACGAAAAATTTGCAGAAACTTGCAAGTTTAACCAACAATTGATTGAATTCTTGTCGGCATCCAAATGTGCAAAATGAAAAACATTAAAGTATTGAAATTCTTTAAAACGTGTAAAATATTTGCGAGAAACTAATTATTTAAATAGGAAGACAAAATGTTTATTCACATTAATAAATTTTCTGAAAAAAATCGTTGCTTTCATTAGGTTTGTTCGTGGAAAAGTCCAGCAAGAATTGTTCAGCAACGAAATTTCTCAGAATTGTGGAGTATTCCCTCTCAAAGAGAAATGCTTGTAAATTTTTACGCGAACGCAAAATTTCCAGAAACTTGCAAGTTTAACGAACAGCTGATTGAATTTTTGTCCTCAAAATGAAATGTCAATTTGCGTTCTCAATTTCCCCTTCCTTGCAAATTTTTTGGTCACCACGAACGCGATTTGACAAAAATCGTGATACTTTGTATCAATTCGTAACAATTATCAGCACCGCGAACACTCTTATTGCATTGTTTTCCTGACACATTCCACTAACGAAACTTAACCAAACGAAAATTTATCTCTAACTTGCGTTTTTATCACTCATATTTTTTTTTTTATTTTGACCTTTAAAACTCTTTAACAAAATTTTCCTATTTATCCAAAATATATTCAGTTGTTCTTCATCAGCTGTTTTCTAGCTTGCAAATTTGTGCGATTTGACAAAAAACGTGATATTTCGTAATAATTCGTAATAATAGTCAACCTCGAACACTCTTAGGGCCAGTTTTTCAGTGTTGGTTTAAACTCAGTTAAAACTAATACCCGAATTCAGTAACACAGTCTCATCTCAAATCTCAAAATGAGCTAGAGATTATTGCTTTTCTTCGCTTTCATGTTTTTTACTTTCGTTTTTATTTTAATTTTTTGTGACCTGATGATGAGCAGGTATCAGTTTAAATTTAAAGTTGGTATATTCCGACCATTTGTTTATTTTTGTTTTTCTAAGTTTCTCTAACATTTTCGCCGCAAAATAAACAAAATGTTTACTTATTTCTGTGCGAATTCGTTTTGATTGCCCCTTCCCGATGAAAAATGATGTGAAGCAAAATGCGTGCAACGTCACAGGTTAGAATAGAGAGAGAATGGGAGAATTCGGTCAAAGGTGTCAACTACCAAAATACAATCGTGAAATTAGCAAATTTAAAACTATGCTTATAAAGTAATTAGTGATTTTTTTTATTATTATTGATTAAATGCAAACAGATAATTCTCTAAATCGTGGTGTTTGTGGATAAAAATAAGATTTGTATGTAAATGCACTGAACAAAAAAAAACTTGTAAACAAATAAATGTAAATAAATTGCCTGTGACGTGGCATAAACTGCTAATTCTGTCAAATTTACTGATAGCCATTAGCGGTTTGCGGAAGGCGCCACCTCGGTATTCTCTAAATAGTGTGTAACATATGTTGTTTATTTGCGTTTTTTATGTCAAATTTTATACCTCTCATTGCCAGATCTGAGATGCTGCCACTGTTTCGAAAAACTTTGTAACCATTGCCCTAGAATACAAAATTCAATTTCGGGTGTTATAAATACGTAACAAAATTCACTTTAGCAGTAACAATGAGAATAGGTCTATCACAAGATATTAGTTGTATATTGAAAAGCTACAAACAGTGGATGTAACCAGAGATTTCAATAACCCGCCATCAGCTGTGGAATCACACACTGAGAAAACGAAACACGACTGACTACTGCGTTAAACAATAACCAGAAACTGACAGATCTACGATCTACCTAGATCACATGATCACTTCTCTGAATTCGAAATTGGTTTGGCATTAGGCAATGTTCATAAGAATACTCAAACCTAGACGTCTTGGAACTTTGGCTGGCGTCTCAACGCCACCTTAATGAATACGCCTTGCGTAGAACTCTACGTTTACGGCTATACGACACACGTCTCTGTTATTATTAAAATGGTGGATTTTGTAAAAATAGTTGCACACATATTTAGAGGCAACACTACATACAACCACAACAGTGAACAGATGTTTTTGAAGCTTAGCTGAAAAAATACGAACTTATTTATTTATCATCGCAAAAATTTCATAACTGGCGAAATTTAAGAAAAATTTAGCTGCTGAGGATGTCCTCGCAGTTTGTCAGTGTGCTGAGACAAGCATTTAAAACCTTCGATCAAGCTAATAGTGCTGCATTTATTGTTAACTTTGCCAAGCTTAAGGAACTTACTGAACAGCTTACATTTCGCGATATTCATATTCAGCCGCAACAATTCGAGGCGGTATTTAAGAGGCCCGGCCGTGCGCCCTGCACCTATGTGCATATTTTCGAAAACAACACAGTGTCCATGAGCGTATTCGTGATGCGTGAGGGTTACACGATGCCGCTCCATGATCATCCCTGTATGCATGGTTTGCTGCGTTGTGTTTTCGGGAAGCTAAGATTACAGTGTTATACCAAACAGCCGCTAAGTCCAAATGAACCCATATATGACCGAAGTATAAGAGAACTTTATGTACATCCTAAGGAGCCGAAAATCGTAGATCCTAGTACAGAATGTGCCGTACTAACGCCAGTTGACAGCAATTTTCATGAAGTAACAGCAGTTGGAGGCATGGCAGCGTTTTTTGATATACTCAGTCCTCCATATGACGCAGATATTCCGCAATATGGGAGTCGTCGTTGCCGATTTTATCGTGTGGCAGGTCCGCCAACATTAACAACTGTCGTCACCGACGTTGGCTTGCTTGATAAGCAGACAGAGAAAATGCCATTGATATGCTTGGAACGTATTCCGGCGCCACTAAGTTATTATTGTGATACAGCTGAACCATCAGAGGAAGTTATTCAATGCACATATCTGTGCTCAATTGGGTCATTTTGTTCAACGCCGTAGTGTGTAAGGACAAGAGAAAGCCAAATTTTAATTTAAAGTAGTAATAAATTTACGTATTTAGGTAATTCATATTATGTATATGAAATATTTTCTTACGAAATAAGATTTAGTTAACGGAGTTTAGTATTCGATTTATTTGGTAATGCACATTTCCCTTCCAAATACATACATATGTGCTACTTAATTGACGGGTAATGTTTATTGAACGATATAAGTTATTGTAAGAATGAAAAATAATAAAAAACGAAGTGGCTTGATTCAAGAACTTTAAATGTAGATAGTTTACATACTAAGCTTGTTGAAATTTTCAATACTTCAGTAAAGAACCGAAAATATTTTATTAAAAATTCTTTAATCAATATTTATAACGTCATTGGATGCATCTATAGGTGGCGCTCCTCGAAATCGTTTAGACTGCGTTGGACCATCTATTTCTTCATCATCTGAATCCTTAATCTCAGTGACATCGTCATCAACAACTGATAAAGATGGTTTGCGTTTATTACCAAGCTTTGGTGCCACCGGCTTTTCTTTAACTGGGGATGTTACCGTCAAGTTGCCAGTGGCAGCGACCACTTTTTCCTCAGCATTTACTTCATCGTCATCTTCAATTAAGCATAAATCGTCGTCGTCATCTTCTATTTCTGCAACGCGACTTTTCTTGGATGTGGAAGGACCAGCTTCGGCATCATCCTCTGCTGTTGTTTTTGTCGCTTTGGTACCATTACTTTCGACCACTGGTGGCTCTGCACCTTTAGGTTTGATTTGATTGCTTTCTGAAGTCACTTCGAATAACTCCTCATCTCGCTCGGCATCAAAGTGTATAACGATTACATCTAATTCATAATTTTGAAAGAAATCATCGCACTTTAGAATCACACCGTCCACAATGCCCATTTCTGACATGAATTTTTCTTCGTTGCTCTCAGTCTCGCCTTCTTCAGAAGAAATAACCACAATGCCCTTATTAGGCTCAACGACATCTGGATTCACCATGTTAAGGGTTTTTATAAGCACGTCATCACGGAATTCCTTGATACGCATACGCTTCGTGTCAATACGGATATGTACTGCTGGTTCAGAGGAGCAAACGATACATTTCGGATTTGGAGCCGTAAGAAATTTTTCCGGGACCAGCAATTGTTGACGGGGATTTTGACGCAAACGCATATAGACAGACTTACATTTATCAAACTGGCCCTGCAATACTTTGAATGTTTGTAAAACCACGACTCCTGCAGTTATTGCATTAGTCGTTGCAATAGCAGGAATAATATTGCCAGCCATTGACTTAATTTCGAAGCGTGATTTGCGCCCAATTTCAAATATGTACGCCCGTACATTGGCACAGGCTGCTACAAAGTCCATAGCAGGTTGATCGTCTTTGTCCCAGACAAGCGCTTCACCGTCATCTAATTTAAGAAAATTGGATTTGAGTTTCTTCAAGCAATCTCCAAAAACAATGGCGCATTCTGCTAATGACCAGATTTTGTGATAATGTCGTGTTGAGTCCTTAGAAACTTCAGCTGCTTTGTCTTTTTGGTCGTTATCTGTTACTAAAACACTGTCCCATTTTAAAGGCGTTGGCGCTTTGCGTTCCTTCCACAAGTTGGACATGGATAGTAAGTATTTTATATCGTCGAAGAAAAACTTATTAAAGAGGGTTGCAGCATCGTAGTCAGCTTCCTTTGCCCACTGACGTGTGTTAACGCGAACCACATTACCCGTTTCAACATCTGCTTTTGCCTTTAGCTCCCCATCCTCGCTTGTATTGGCTTCAGGATCGGCCATATCAGGCGATATATCCTCATCTTCCACACTTTCACCGAACAATTGGCTACAATTAAAAAATGCAAAGTTTTAATATTTTTTTTATACGTGTTTATAAAACTTCTCACTTAAAAAGATGCTTTGCCCAAACGATGCAGTGTATAGGTTCAGAGGGCGTATTTCGAATGGTACATCCGGGAAATGACTTTTGCTTGGCCTTTGGCGTGCACTCATAGCATTGTGTAAGACCCTTTTTTATCAACTCGACTTGCCCATTATAACCCGCAGTGCCACTTTCAATAAGTGGAACTTCTGCATGTAAGCACATGCGATTTACGTGATTACGGGCTGCACGATTATCCAGGGCATTTAATACAATGTCAAACTTTTTAAAGAAGCTTACTCCGTAGTCCGTTCTGAAGGGAAATGTAAAACAATTAAATTGAAAATTTCACTTTAAGTGAATACTCACGCCATGATGCTATCATGATATGCCACAATTTTTCCATCCGGATTGAATTGTAGGGCACTTTCCCGAGCCACCTGCGCCTTGGATTTACCCACATGTTCTCGATGAAACAAAAATTGTCGGTTTAAGTTACTCAAATCAATAGTGTCCAAATCAATCTGTTTTCAAAAAAATAGTAAAAGTGAAAAAACAAATTATTTCAATAAACAGAACTTACAATTTCGATATCTGGGAATCCGCTTAGCACCAAATTCTTCAGTATCTCGCATCCTATTCCACCGGCTCCAACTACCAATATTTTTGACGTTTTGATCTTATCTTGCAATAAAGGCGGAAGTACTCCATCTAATGCAGCGGCCATTCTTTCAACTTTTTATCACCAGTAATAATGTACGAGGTATAGTGTTTCGTATTTTGCTATTTTTTGCGTACGATGAGAATTTGTCGTGATTTTTATAACCCTTCACTGGAAAAGACGCTGATGAATGTGTGCCAAAATTTTCCAGAGCTGCCGGCTTTTTCTTACTTGTTAAAACTACCAGATTTTTCATTTATCAAAAAGTTAGAATAAGGGCATAGTCACACCTAGCATGTGATTTGACCAAACCATAGCTAGCCGTCATCACAACAACTACAGGTCAATACAATTTTTTTTAATTGATTGCTGTAATTCTATATAAGGCTGTTCCTTCATAAATTATTTAACTTCCTTTTATACTGCTGAATATCATTGTTACAACCGTTATTACATTTTTACCCTGTTTTCTACGTAAGTGCATTAAGGGTGGGTCCTACTAAAGAAGTGCAGTTTTAAAGAATTTTTCGAACAGTTAACGACTCCTAGTTTTTTCTTCATTGATAAAATCGGCGATCGCATTTTGAAAGCATCAAAAATAATAAATATATTAAATCCGTAGCAAAAATTTTATTTGGAAAAAATCATATAATCGACCGTTTTAATCACATTTCATGTGATGTGGCACACGTAGATTGCAAATATATGAAAAGGACAAAATATGAGTATAAATAAAATGTATTTATTTATTCGGTCTAATGAATGCATAATTTTTATAGACTAGCAGGTAGAGAAATGAAGACTTAAATTAAGGTTAACAATTTATTTATATTTTGAATAAAAATTGGCAAAGGGCCAGTTTTTCCGTGCAAGTTTAACTCTGTTTGTCGTTTAAACTAAGTTTAAACTCAGTATGCAGTTTTTCATTCAACTTTAAACGGAGTTAAACTGAGTTTAGAAAAGTTTAACATACCATTTGAGACTCGATCAAGATGATTAAACTCAATCAAAGCCCGCAAAATGGATGCATTAGAAGATCATGCAGTTTGCGCATATTTGCGATTTGAAACTCAAAAACTTTGAAGCTTCGAAAACTTTGTATTTACAATTGATAAGCGGTTACATTGGCATTAACTTTGACAGTTGTTTGTTGACTCTTGCTTATGTGAGCTGTCATAACTGTCAACAACGCTAACAGATTTTTCAGCTATTCGGTCAAATTTCTCTACAGGGAGGTTACAATTTTTTATAGTGTGGCCATTTGAAGTCCCGAAAAAGGGTTGCATGCCCAGATACGCAAAATAAAAGAGTTGCCTAAAGCGACTAAAGCAAAATATAATTATGTAAAGTAATATTGATATTAGTCTTATCATTTCCTTTACTAAAAAATTAACGGTTTAAAATAATAATTTCCATTTCACTATTTCACACATATAACCTCAATGCAAAAGCTCTACATTTTGTATTTCGGGATTTACGCAGCCATTATCAAATAAATTTTCTTAGAGTCGGCAGCCCTTGTACACTATTGATTAGAAAATCATTGCACTTTATTTAGGAAACAAATTGAACAGATTCTGTTGTGTTGTTTGGAAAAAGTGAAGTTAGTTTAATATTGCATCGGATTAACTTTCAGCAATTAACTTTTATAATAAAAAATGTACTCATTGGGAACTTCCTCAATTAGGAAGTAAAAAGAAATATGTACTAATAAACACCGAAGAATCGTTGGTCAAAGTGGCTAATATATTAAATTGGTGCCAGGTGGACACAACTGGAGACCATAGGTAGATCAACCACCACCCAAGCAGATAAATCGCTATCGGTGGCGACGGCGCAAAAGAGGCAATCCATACATAAATATACATATGTACGTAGAAAAATATGACAAAAAAATAAACAAGAAAGAAAATCGGAAAAATTTTCAGTGAAATTTTGTTTCTAGTAGTGAACGGACTGCAATACGCAAAACTTGTTCTTAAATACATATGTATGTATATATGTATACAAATTTATTACTAAGAACATTAAATTGATACTGACACAACATCTAATAAATAAAAAGTAAAATATATTTGTTTAAAAAATAAATGGTAGCCTTGTTTATGAGCAGTTAGAAAATACATACATACCTTAAAAATTGGAAGTGGCTGCGAAGCTGCTAATAGCAAAAATTTACGAAGCCAACATTTTAATTGTGTATAGTAATTAATCGACGTTGAAGGAATATCTATGGCTGAGGTACGTCGAAGGAAAGGCGAGAACGAGGTTGAGGATGCTGGAGAAAAAATAGGGGAAGGGGACAAACGCAACTCTGGTGCGGATTCATCTGATCATGTAAGTAAATAAGCAAATCATGAAGTTTATTTAGCTTATAATGAAAAGTTTAACTGAGAAGTATATGTGCTATTTAAAATAAAAATTAAAAATACACATTCCGTTATTTCATTGATTTTTAAATACAAGCATTAAGGAAATGCAAATAACGAACATCACAACCGGCTGATCAAAAGTCCACATTTAAGGCGAAAGGTCTTACAGTAGGGCAGAAAAAATGCTAAAGTAAAACTTTTAACAAAAATGAAAAAGTAATCCCATAAAAGAAAAAAAAAAACGGAAATGCGGTAGAAGCAGGTGCTGCCAGTATTTTTGCCCACCTTGAAAGCAAGGAAAGTATAATGCAAATAAAATCCAATTAGATGTCTTATTTAATACAAATATGTATGTAGATACACACATATGTACGTACGTGCATACAGTATGAATGTACATATGTATGTTTGTACACTATGTAGGTATGTATGTATCTTCATATACCAAAAATTACGCATTTGTTGTATGCACCTATGAATAACTTTTCCTTAAATTTTTGTCGTTGGCAGCATAAAAATTATATTTGCGATTTGTTAAGGACTCCGTCCGTTTGCTAATTAATTTTGTAGAATCTACTGGTGTTTTTTCGATTTCGTTCAAAAAAGCTAAAGACTCGACTAAGCGTATAACAACAGTTCAAGTGAATTCGGATGCGCTGGTTTAACGAAATATACAGTGATTCAAGCAAACGACCGCAAAGCGGTTTGTTTAGCAATACGTACGTTGTTTTTCCTTACAAGTTTTTTCACAATTTTTTGTTATTTCATAATGTACCACGAAATCTAAAACTTTCCTGTAAGTTTGAACTCGGCCCTAAAGCTCTTAATTGTCTCGGGATAAAATTTGCGCCATAAAAAGGCACTTCTTAATAATAGATACAAGCTATCATTAAATTATGTTTATTTATTGGCCGTATTATGTTCAATTAGCGCAATTTTTACGCTGCACAATC
This sequence comes from Philophylla caesio, assembly GCA_963971545.1. Taxonomy (NCBI): domain Eukaryota; kingdom Metazoa; phylum Arthropoda; class Insecta; order Diptera; family Tephritidae; genus Philophylla; species Philophylla caesio. The sequence continues at coordinate 94,902,340 of OZ020608.1, read as the reverse complement.
GCTACTACTTATACGTTCATATTTATAACATACATACATACATATGTACAAATAACTTACCTTTGTTCCTGTTAATTAATTAACTTTCCAACTTCCCTCCGATTAGTGGCAATCATATACTGTCTACAATGATGGCGTACATATATACATACATACATAGATACTACATATGTATTCGCGTATGTGCATATGTGTACAGTAGGGAGGGTCAAATTTTTTCTCTGCTTTTTTTCGGACACTAACACATTCTGCTGACAATTTTCAACAAAAAAGCAAGGAAATGGATTTCGAGTTTTCATTATATTTATTATTCCCTATGTGCATATACATACATAAATACAATCGAGTGCATACATACAATGTATTAGGTTTTTGGTTACAATGAATTTGTGACGTTTATATCTTTAAGACACTCCTCTTGAGATCATAGCAAGAAAATTTACTCAAAAAACAAATTTAATATTCGCAACAATATAACTAAAAAATATCGATCTACATACATACATATGTTTTAAAATAAATAAAGATGGCAATCTCATTTCAAAATAATACCACAACAAAATTTGTAACATTTTGCGCGTAATGTATGTACTATATGTGCCTACTCTTCAATATACATACATATTTTATATAGTTTAACTAATATTAAAATAAAAATTGTTGATTTTGTTACTTAGGCTCGCTAAAAATTACTCAAACTAAAACCTGCTAACTCCAAAAACATTAATTTTTTTTTTCTCGCGCCTTTTTCATTTATACATCATTGATTTATTAAATTTTTTTTGTAAGCATAAGCAACATTTATTTTTATATGGAAGCAAGGCGAATTCAATCAGCTGATTGGTGGTTGGTTGTCAAGATTAATTGTTTAGTTGCAGATAATAAATTGTTCCCTTTAAATACAGGAAATTTCAAGATATGGTTCACTATAAATTTTTGCGGTGACTCTAAAAGTTTAAAAAATATTTCGAGAAAGATAATTACAAAGGCGATAAAGTTTGACAATAACCCACCAAAGGGTTGTATTTTTAGAATCGCTACCACCTTACATCAATTCGCCTTGATATGGAAGAAAGTCGCTACACCCTTGACAAAAAAATTCCAAAAAATTATAAAACTTTTGAGAAAAAGTTGAAAATTTATACATACATATGTATGTACATATACAAATTTGTTGAATATTTTTTAATATTCCTTCAAAGTTTAGAACTTTGATTTTTATGGTTAATGTTAGAAAATGGACTAAAGTATAATAGGAATTTTTGTAAAATAAATTAATAAATATAAATAATTAAAATTATAACACTTCTGAGAAAAATGTGTATGTATGTATGTATATACAAATTTGTTGAATTTCATTTTTATAGTTTATGTTAGAGAACGGACTAAACTTTAATTGAAAATTCTTAAAAATAAATAAATAAATATATGTGGCAAGCTACAGTCATGGATTGAGAAATAGCACACTTTTGAAACAAATTATTAAAATCAGATTTTAGGTTTATCAAACAAGTGCATCCCAATAATTTTCACCATCAGTGTATGTCTTGACTTCCACAACTTATTGCGGTAAGCGTGTACGGTTATTATACCCACTTTCTTGCCGAAATCTTTAACTGTTCAAGGAAAATTGTGTAAAACGCCACTAATTTTGTAAAAATGATCCTAACATGCAATAGGAAAAAATAATTTTTTTTAGACTTAAGTATTGAAATAAACTTTTTAATTTTTTGTCAATTACTTATTCTAATTATTTTGTACCATAACACATAGTTCAGAGTTCCAAACTTTGTTTAATACTAAGGAAATTGCACAAATTTTGTATCCCATTGAGTTTTAGCATAATAAAGAAAAAGCTGAAAATTATCCAACGCTAATTAATTTTTTTGTTTTTTGTCGAAGGTGTAGCTTATTTTTTTTCGGATACGTTTGCGGACTTTTTGCTGTCTGGGTATGCTTGTATGTACATACATATTAGGAAAGTCAATTTCGAGATTTGAAAATGAAATCCCGGGATCCCGAATTTCACGAAGTTTTGATTCGTAATTTTTAATTTGCCAAAAAATGTAACACGTCTGTAATCGTTGTATTATGGAAGTATGTATACAAAATAACATTAATATAACAAAGAAGAACTATTTGCTGTAAATCATGTATGTATTTATTGGTATTTTCAAGAAAGAAAGGACTGTAGGACATAGCCTTCATTAGAAAAACTATCAATTTCTTTTACTAAGCCTTCTGATAAATTTTATGACTTTCGATTATTGGACAATTGCGAGCTGTTCGGTAAAACTTGATGCAATTTATCTTTGAGACGTTTTGCGTTATCCACTTTAGGCACCTCGTTGTTAGTTCTATTAACATCGCTTTCATAATGAGGCTCATTTTCTACACGTGTGAGATATTATCCAGGTAATTTTTAATGACAAGAACAAAACAAAGCCTTAAGTGAGTTAACAGGCTGTGTTATTTGTCGATTGTGAACTCTCTAAAGGCTTTGTTTTACCCTTGAAAGGGGAATTTTTAAGAATGATACAAAATTTGAATAATAAATGGCTATTTAATTCTTTGTTTACTACAATTCCGGAATTTGAATAGACTTATCCCAGTATATTCGGGAGCTGAAAAAGGCCGGGATCCCGGGATTGACATGCCTAAATTTGTAAATTTGTATGTACATATCGAGCCCTAACCGCAATTTTGATGCAACGAGCAACATTTTCTACCCTAGCTTTTTAACTTCCATCGATAATTTTTCATCATATAAACCATCTCACGAAATGACACATGTTAATAACTCTGACTTATTTGAAAACATCTTAAAAAAAAATCTTCTGTAAAATTTTCTCTCTTTCGGTTACACTAAAATTGCGGTAAGAGCTCGAGATGTAGAAATATTAAATTTCACTGTTGTAAATACTCGGTGTATTTGGGTTAAATTTGTTATCTGTAATCAGTTTATCTCATTGTTTATACATACATATACAGGTATGAACATTTGTATATTTGTACATACATACATATGTACATATATTTTTTGTTTTCTGAAAATGAGAAACTAGGGTTTATATAGTTTATGTGAGGGAACCATTTGTATTTTAATTGGAAATTTTCAAAACTTAATAGGAAATTAAATAAATATTTGTATGCAAGTGGTAAACAATATAATTTTGATTTTATTTTCATCGCATGACTGTAGTTTGCACACGCTTAAACTGCGCCAAATCATTGGGGCACTTACTATTTTAATCATTTACTTTTTTTCCAGTTCGCAACCCTCTAAAAACATTTTTTCATTTTAAATTTATCTAAACCCGTTTTTAGTTTCACATCTACATTCAAAATTATGTTTTAGCTTGGTTATTTAAAATAAATTCTTTAAAAATGTTATGGAAATATATTTTTCTATAATCTCTTTCGGTAGGCACAGAGGCAACCTTCGTAAACAAATATTTTCTTATAAACGACTTTGGTAATTTGGTAATCCGCATTTATAAAACTCTTTAGTTGGAGTGGCAATTTTGGACTCATCCCAATTTGTTATTTTACAATTAAAAGAATTTTTAAGCAGTACACTTCAATTAATAATAATAATAATTTCCCTATTTTTATTTAAGGTCGATTCAGAAGAAGAAAAATTACCAGATGAAGCATTTGTTGATGAGCTAGCAAAAACCCTTCCTCAGGGTACAGATAAAACACCAGAAATTTTGGATTCAGCGTTGAAAGATCTTCCAGATAGGTAAGTACAACATATACATACATACATATATTCTAAATAAACGAGCTATCAGCAACACTTCGATTTCAAAAATAATCTAACTTTTGATTACCATCATTTGATGCACTTCCTTGCCATTAACTCTTTGGTAATTCATTTAATCGTCCTTCATTTATGTTTTTAGATGGAAGAATTATGTAATACGTGGCATCTTCACATGGATTATGATATGCGGTTTTGCACTTATCATATACGGAGGTCCATTAGCGCTAATGATAACAGTAAGCAACCTAACTACTGCATAATATAATCGAAAATGCATCTATTTTTTTCTATTGAAGACTCTTCTCGTGCAAGTGAAATGTTTCCAAGAGATCATTTCAATTGGTTATCAAGTTTATCGCATACATGGTCTACCATGGTTCCGCAGTTTGTCTTGGTATTTCTTGCTGACATCCAACTACTTCTTTTATGGTGAAAATTTAGTGGACTATTTTGGTGTGGTCATTAACCGCGTGGTATGTTGTATTTCGTTTAAAGATAAATTTCTCCATAAAGCATTAAAATGTACATAATTGCTTACATACATTCATTCATATTTGTTCAATAACAAAGAAAAATTTCTCTTTACTTTATTAGGAATACTTGAAGTTTTTAGTAACCTATCATCGCTTCCTGTCGTTTGCATTATATTGCATTGGTTTCGTCTGGTTTGTGCTGTCGCTGGTGAAAAAATATTATATGAAACAATTTAGTCTGTTTGCTTGGACACATGTCTCGCTGCTAATTGTGGTTACTCAGAGTTATCTGATCATACAAAATATCTTTGAAGGTGCGTATAATTGTATGCTTTCATAATGAAATTTGATTTGATTTCAACCGAAAAATTGATGTTAGTAAATTCCAATATACTATACCCAATATATTAAATCAAATTTTATTACTAAAACGTTTTTCTTTAACAACATTTTGTTCACAAAGTCAAAATTTTAGCAGATGTTTAAAAGAGATAAAGCCTAATGCTCTACTTTACATGCTAACAATAAAAACTTTTTTTTTAACATCCTCTCCAATACACATTTGTGAATGCATTAAGTGAATGTCCCACGTCCAAATATTTGTTCTTGTGATATGCTACATAGCATAGCATTTATATAGAGCGTAAAATATAATTTTCGGAATATCGTAATATAACTTTCGTCAGATAGTCCAAAGTTGACAGTTTTATAAGTTCAAGAATTCTTAACGACCTTCAATCTTTTTTTGCACCGCAACGTTTTTTATTTATTGATTTATACGATATTCACTAAAAAAAGACTAGTTTAAAAAAAGGGGAACTTTTCAAGCTATTTTCAAATTTCAGATAAAAATCTATCATAAATTTTTTTTTAAATTTGAAAATATGATCTCTTAAATTTTATTAACTCGAATATATGTACATTATTTCAGGAGCGAGTATTGAATTTACACAATGTAAAATTAAAATATTTTTAGGATAAGAAAATTACTACTTTGAAAAGGCAAATGTTATATTAATTATTTTATATACAATCCCAAATTTATGATATAAAATCTATCGAATTACCGAATCGTTTTTGCATATACACACCAAATTTAATTTGGTTAAGTTGTCTTTGATAAACATTATAGTTAATGATTAAAACAAATAATTTCATTTATGTATATTCACGACACATTTGATAATCGTTTTTTTTTTTTTTTAATTTAATTTCAGGTCTTATTTGGTTTATTGTTCCGGTGTCTATGATTGTATGCAACGATGTGATGGCCTACTTGTTTGGCTTCTTTTTCGGCCGTACTCCACTAATTAAATTAAGCCCAAAGAAGACATGGGAAGGTTTTATTGGTGGCGGTTTTGCCACCGTTATCTTTGGCATCATCTTCTCATATATCCTTTGCCACTATCAATACTTCGTTTGTCCTATACTCTATTCCGAGGAGTTGGGACGCATGACAATGGCTTGTGAGCCAAGTTATTTGTTCACAAAGCAAGACTATAGTCTAAGTATGGTAAGTTAATAAGTAGATTTGATATAAAGTTTAGTTGTGAAATATATTTTTGTTTTTTGCTCATTTCACTTATACTTAAATCGCAGTTTGGCATTGGCAAGTCTATTAGTATGTATCCATTTGTCTGGCACTCAGTTTCATTGAGCTTATTCAGTTCGATTATTGGACCTTTCGGCGGCTTCTTTGCTTCCGGTTTTAAGCGTGCATTCAAGATAAAGGTAATAAATATTAATGCGGTTAATTATTAATACAAGTTTTATTTACAAATTGAGTTTCGTTTTAGGACTTTGGCGATATGATACCTGGACATGGTGGAATTATGGACCGTTTTGATTGTCAATTTTTAATGGCAACATTTGTGAATGTTTACATTTCAAGTTTTATCAGAACACCAGCACCATCTAAGATATTGACACAGGTATATTAATCGAGTTTTTTTTTAATAAACAAATGTTGTTATTAACACAGTCGTATACTTTCGATAGATTTACAACTTAAAACCGGACCAACAATTGCAAATTTACCAGTCGCTCAAAGAAAGTCTTGGCGACTTAATTACAACTTAGAGATTTTCCAAACACTATTAAATTTAAGCGTATTATACCGACAAAACCAATTAAACTATATTTGTTTTAAAAATAACTAGGTATAATTTAAATGATTTTTTTATTTAAAAAATGAGATTTCTTGTTGACGCAAGTTTATTATCTTAGGTTTATAACAAAGCAACGTATCGATTTTCTTTCTTTGGTAAAGCTGACTATGTACTCTGACAAACATATAATTAAATGCCAAGAAAGATCAATGGCCTAAAAATTCAATAATTTTATGGGTGCTTATGCCGAGTGGTTAAGTATAGAAGTTTGAAAAATTCCATAGTTAAGGAAGGAAAGCCGAACATTACGATTTAGGTTGTTCAAAGATGAAACGAAATAAGGCTTCGTATGGAGGCACAACATATCTTGTTTTTTTTTCAAGCTTTGTAGTTAATTTTTAATAATTGAAAGAAAAAAAGTCTCGTAAAATCCATCACAGACATACATATGTATGTATGTAATACTTTCGATATTTTAACTATGAAGCACAGCATACACATTATATTTTTGTTTTTATGTCTTTGTTTAATAACGTTTGTATTTTTGATGTTCCTAAAAATATCGCTGAAATTGTATGTTGACTGACAGCGAGGTTTTTTCGACAAAACGATTTAAACCGCTACCCAATTTTAAACTTAAAAAAAATGCAACTGGTAGAACTGGTAGAATGGATAGAATCAAAAGAGAATATCTTCTTGAAAAAAGGATGGATAGAAAGCAATATAGAAGAAAACGCGGCGGCAAGCGATACAAAAGTCTATGTAGAAAGTTATCACTATGATTTTTAATTACATATTTTATTTTTTTTTGTGTTTTTATTTTTATTTTTTATTATTCATACCTAAATACCCTGCAGATGGTAAAGGATGTGATTTCCGAAAATTCATTTACATATGTTTACAGTCTATAATACATATTTCAAGTTTGAAGAGAACGAAGAATGTGATGACTTGTTTGAAGCTAGTGCAATACTTAGAATTAATCATATACAGATACATTCTTAAAGAAAGCGAGCAAAGATAAGACGATTAAGTAAAAATTAGTTTTAGTTCTTTTAACTTTAATAATTTTTATGCATACGCTGTATGTATGTATGTATGTATATGTGTAAGAGTACAAGTGTTTGGAAGTCAATGTTATATAAAATCAGTTGTTAATGTACATATGCACGTGCTACAAATATATCAAAACATATATGTAAACGCATCTCAAATATATAAACAAATTCAACTTGCATATAATTGCGTTAATTACATGGAATATGATGTCAAACGAATAAAATGGAAATAAGGAGTTTTTATGTTAATTAATAGAAGTCGGATTTTATAAAAAATACATATGATAACCAAAAATATATATCATATGTTCACATATTTATACATATGTTTGTCTTTAATATATGTATGTTTATATGTATATGTATGTATGTATATATTTTTATTCACGGATTTGTAGAACCAATTTGAGCTAAAAAAAGGATTCAATTATTTTTTGGTAGTTTAAATTCTGTACGTACGGAAGGCATAACAGTTTCGAAATCGTCAGTGTTAAAGTAGCGATTCTGACGCAATTCTTCTCATCATACCTTTAAACGTATCTAAACTAAAACATGCTATTATGACAGTGTAAACTAAAAAAAAAAGTGTATTTTGGTTTTTTGATATTCATAGAAAGTGATAGCAGCGAACATACACTTTGTTTTTGCTTATTTTCGATGTGCATGTCAAATTAAAATTTTTACATTTACATACATTTTCTTTCGTATTTTGTTAGAGAAACACAACTAGAGTTAAAACTTCTTTGGTATACTTAAGGTATGGTGAAAGTCTTTCCGTCATCCTTCAATTACCGAATAGAAAGTTCTAGAATAAAACACCGATTAAAGCATTGGTCGATGCTTAAATGTCGTCTCTACGAGCTGTTAATGCTTTTTTACAGATGTTACATATGTAATACTGTTATACCTTCTGAACGCACCCAAGAATGATGGATAACAAGATTGCGCCCATCAGAGAGAATTTTTGAGATTTGCCTTTGCGTGACGTCACACTAGTTAAGCAGGGAGAGAGATATTAAAACAAACAAAAAATGCACCATCATCATTTGATGGTAATAAATACATCATGAGAATTACGTAGACGCTATGTTATTATAAAAAATTTATATACTAATAAAAAGAATAGAATTATTAGCAGTTTTGTTTTATAGCAGGAGAATGAACGTCAAAGTTACGAAATACGTTGAGTGTCCAGAAATGGGTGCGTTTAGCCTATAAAAAAAACCAATTTCACGAGTGTGAGGCAGTGAAAACAGCCGATTCTGGCAAAACCACAAAGAGAGGAATAGCGGTATAGAGATGAGCGCAATCTTTGTTTTTCTGAATCGTGAAACGCACCTACCATCGGAACACACTCAATTCTTTTTATTTTTTTAATAATATGATTATATATTTATATGTATATACCATGACTGATAATAAACTTTATTTAGCTGCAGAAATAAACAATCTTGTTAAAGTAACCGACTCTTAATTGTTTAACATTTATTTTTATACGATTAAGTGAGTAATGAATTCGGGATATACCGTAACTTACTTGATCTAATGGAAGCGAAAATGATTTATTTTTATTAGTAAATTTAAATGTAAAAATGGATTACCTGAGTATTGTGAAATAAATGTGTAACTTAAGAGAAAAGCCAGAGAATAAATGTATTATTTCAACGATCTTAAATATCTATTTCACTTAGCAAGCTTATTCATCTAAGTATGTCTAGTCAAACAGGGCTGTTAAATTAAGAGTACGATTCCGAAAGTTTTAGGTGATTATTTATTTTTTATGACCTTTTAAATTCTATAGTAACGCAGAGGGGGGTAATGTGGTGCACTCTTTTTTGACTTGCTCATATAACCATATTTTTCAACTGAATACAACGAGTAAGCATCCATTCGAAAGATAATTTTAATAACATTTACGTAAAGCAACATTTTTGAAGCAAAAAATCTTCGTGGTGCAAATTGCAAAAAAAAGTGCACCACATTGCCCCCATAGAAATTTGTGGGGACTTGTGGTGCATTATTTTTCGCGCGTAGTAAGGGTACCAGAATGTGAAAAAATGATACATAATGGTTTGATTTAAGAAAGTAAACCATTGTTATGTATTTATTTATTATTCCACAAATAATTTCAAGTAGAAAGTTATATCTATGTATATATGAGTTATAGTATAGTATATACTATATATAAATTCAAATGAAGTTAAGAAACACAGTTGAAAATAAAAAAATTGAAAGGTACGGCATGATGAATGCACAACAAATGGTTGTCATGGAAAAAAACGTTGAAACCAAGGCACATCAAATAGGTAGGCGCAGCAAACTTTTTTTTTAAACTTTTTTCATATTTTATTTTAATTTGAATTGTCAAATTTTGAACTTCGTTGTGATAAGAATGCTTTCAGTACAATTCAAGGTAGTTGGTAAAACACATGATTCAAGTTTGTCTTTATTAATTTTGGCATCCAAAAACACTAAAAATTCGTACTGTGCGCAGGTTTTACCAACAATTTTAATACAAATTATGATGTTATTAATTTTTTTTCGTCAGTTTTCATATAAATTTCATAATATTCCAATCATTGTGGTTAAATTTTATGGAAATATCTTCACTCTTTTGTACCTTTTCCTTAGAACGGCCTTCTTTTATTCCCGTTTCTCTAATACTTCCTAAATACAACATTGAGCTAAGGGCGTTCTATCTGGCGCTGTCACAACGTACAACACCTTTCATTATTTCATCATGGCTGCTACCTATTGAATGTGCCTTGGTTGAAACTAATTTTTTATTTTTTATTTTCCTTATCTTTTCAAAAAAAACCACAATTTATTTAAAAAAAATAAAAAAATTATTTGAATACTGAAACATAAAATTCGATCAAAAAAAAACTAAATATAGCTCTTTGTATTAAAAAAATATACCTAAATATCAGTATATTCAATTTATGTACTTCACTCTGTATAGTGCACGGAATTACCCCACATTAAATGAAACACATTTCCCCAACGGTCAGTTTTCAAACTAATTTCAATAACTAGGTAAAAAACAAAATTATCTTAAAAATAAAAAAAATATTTTTCATTGGCAGGAAATTTCACTTCGGAAAACGTTAACTTGGTGTATTTTTCTGCGAGACACATTATTTTTTTCACACGATAAAAAAACACATTTGTCGTCCCGAAAATGTGAATTTTACAAATGTCGCCACACCTTTGGTCACAAATACATAACGATTGCTAATATTGTATACATAAGGTCCGTAGGTCACCGGGCTTACCGACGGCTAGTTAATCATTTTCATTTCATTTCATTCCTTTTGTCTAAAACTCCAGTTCACGACAGTACCCCATGCACCACATTACCTCCTTCTACTTTACTGAGGCCATTCAAAATATTCATATTTGCTATTGTTTTTTTTTTTCATTGTGTTAAACGCAGTGTGATGGTAGGGCTAATAACTGCTATTTGATATTCCTGTTATCTACATACATATGTATGTATGTAAGTCAACGAAGTCTGTGTTTCGCTATTTGAATCACCCCGTTTACACGACACATTCTTGATTCTTTTCGCATTTCTGTTGTTGTTGTAGTGCTTACATACATACTTTGCGTCCTTATTAACTCGAGTTGTAGCCTACAACCATAATTATTTTTTTCACAAACTCAACGTTTAAATCCACTTAAGCATTTAATTATTTCTAGTTCGTTTAATTTTTGTTTTGTTATAATAGCTCTTTGTGTTTTGGCAGCTATTTTCGATTAAAATTTAAGACGGCATCGATTGATTCATGATTCGCATGGTGATTTAGATTGAATCAAGTACAAATGAGGTGATTCGCTCACAAAATTTTGTATGGGAAATCATGTTGGTTCGGTTCGTGATTGGGGTGCCAATTACGAATGAGAAAGCGAATTACGAATGGGAGAGCGATTCATGTGCCGTGGAAACATAGTAATACGTTTTTTTTTTTTTCCTATATTCAGAATTTTAGCTATTATTATTTATATGGTATTTAGATGATGAAAAATACATTTGAATAAAGCGCGGAAACCCTGATAGGCAAGAACGCAGAGTTGCAGTTTTATTCGCTATGGCTTTTCCCCACACAAATACTACATTATTTCACACCAATAATTATTATTAGTTGTTGCACAAAACAATCAAAAGTTATTTATGTTTCGCGGTTATTTTTAATTATACATTACAAATAGTTCAAAATAATGAAATGCTTGTTTTATTACCTATTTTTATAAGTCGCTTGCAGCAAGACTAAGTCTTTGAGTTTTCGAACAATCATTGATATTTGATTTTTATAATAAGCAATCTTATTTATATAACTTCTTATGATAAACTATTATTTATCGGTTGAAATCACAAACCTAGACTTAAAAATAAAATGTAGTCCTCATTGGAATTAATAATTAATTAATAATTAATAGTAAACATACATAATACACCAACTTTTTGCTCGCTCTGTGACTTTTTTTAGAAATTCGCAATGCTTTTTCTGCTTAAGGTCCGATTAAATAGAGGTTCCATACCATAAATTCTAAGCTTATAAATATCGAAACCTTTAAAGGTTTGAGGTTGCCAATCAACTGTATACGGTTTTTTTTTCTGATTTGCACTTTTTATTTTGTTGATTTTTTTGAAATTCCTATTTAAGAGAATGTTAATATATTTATATATGGCGAGATAAGTATAAAAAATATATGAAAATTACTTAGCATAAAAATCATTGTGAATATTTACATAAAAAAAAACATTTAATTAACAGAATATATATGTAAATATGTACTCGTACATACATATATACATGTATTGAGAACCAAGCACTTTATAATTCAGACGTATTATTTTGTCATTTATTCATGACATTATATCGACACCTTTTATTCAAAATAAATTGGTTACTTAAAAAAATTCAGCTTATACTAAACAGCGGTCAATGCTTCTTGTGGATATTATTGTGTAAAAACATGTAGAAGAGTTAACAATGTTTAACGATTTATAACTAGGTGCTATGCTGCATTCTGCTATAATACAAACGCAGTATAAACAAATGATAATGTTGGCAGAGCTGTAAAGTGCTTTTTTTATACCTTGCTAATATTAATACAGTTATGTATGAATTCGAAAAAATAATGAATGAAGATAATTTATTAATTATACATATGTATATCACATCCGACTATGAAAATATATAGTTTTGATAAGTTTTAGCTTTGAATCTTCTTATCAGTAACAGAGTTCAGTAGTATTCAAAACACTCACGGAAGCTTTAAACGCCCTCACATAGTGAAAGTAATGCACATTCGTATAAATTAATTAATATAATAATTAATAAATGTATACGTAGGATTGGGATAATCTGCAAAAATTGGCAGTTATAAATAGTAAATACACTTTACTAAAAAATTCAACATTTTACAGCTCTGTTTCTATAAAAATTTCATCATAAAATTCAATGGTTTGGTTGATTCTGCTGGTAGTTCTTGTTGTATTTGGATTTTCCGCCTCACTCTTTGTTTGTTGTTGAATCTATAGCTATTATCTCTTGGTTTGTTTTTGGAATTAACTCTTGGTTCGTTGTTGTTGTTAATGGAACTACCGTTGTTACCTCTTTTGTTGACACTGCTTGTTTCGTAACAGGTTTGGAGATTTTGATTTTAGGAATCACATTTCTGTGCATATCATCCATACACTTATCACTAATTTCATGATACAATTTGCGTTCACGCACCGATGAGAGCAGGCTACGCCAAACAGGTACTGCCTGTTTTAGGGAATAAAGAAACATAATTCAGCATAGATCTCATTTATATGACCCGATTAAGAGATATTATTGAAATATTTTTAGTTATAATAGAATACGGCGCAAGTTTAATGCAACGATTTTGCTGTACTTTACGCGCTATGCTATTGTAGACTCACTGGCATAATCTGAAGTTATCAAACCAAAAATTATATTAATATCACCGTAGTAGCGTTACTGTAACATTTATGTAGATTCTAATTGATTATATGTAGTAATTTTGTAATTTTATAAAAATAAATGTATATTTAGAGTTGCAGATAGGCTATTTGAGCATTTCCGTCTTAGTGGAATTCGGTAATCCCGAATTTATTTACCTCTATTATAACGGGAAACTAGGGTTATCTTGTACACGGAAAGACAAAAAGACATACATGGATTGTCTTAATTTCTGCCTTTGTCTTTCTTAAATCCGCTATTCTGCTACCAACGAGCATTAGGTAGACAAAGTTCCTTGTACTCAAGTGCGCTCCGATATAATTAAATTGACGAATTCTAATTTCTTTAATTTTTTTAATCAGAGAATCAATATACCGCTAACCGAATTTGACAAATTGCAAATTGTAAATGGCAGTTTTGCGACTAAATAACAACAAAACCACGAATGTATGCTTGGCAGTTAGAACTGTTCTCAGCCCGGCTCACAAGTTCGCAGTAATTTGCGAACTTTTTCGCTTTCGCGAGGTTCTATTAGTCACAAAGCTACCGAAACATTTTAAGTTGAGCTTCAAAACTTGCTCGTTTAGGCACCAATTTTACATAAATACATACATATGTACATACATTTATGTAAGGGGTTAATACTTAAGAATTGTTTCTTATTTCTGTGCCATAAAGAATAAAAACCAAACTCAATTAAGTAAGAAATATGTAAAAGAAGAAATGAGACTAAACTACGTAATTATGTTTACTTTAAATTATATTTTGTGAAACTACAATGTTTGTTCATTGTCTAAATTAAGTAAAGAAATATGAACTAAGTCCTGAGTTGATGATTTTAGTTAATTAATTAACATTTAAAGTGGTATTTAAAATACTCAAAATCAAGTTTGGCTGATATTCCTTGTGACCACAGATTTCTCTGGTTGCATATTTTGGCAAATTAATTAAAACAAAAAGCGTCAAATAAAAATATTCCAGTAACTCTCTACTACGAGTATAAGATAATAATACTTGCTTCCCAAGTCCACCCACAAAATGATTGAAATCAAATGCCACTTCTGATTTTTAAATCCATTTATGTAAATATACGTACGTAGTTTTTTTTATTATTTTACTAACCTCCAAATTTTTGAAGTTTCCGCACAATATAAGGCACTTTTTTGGTCGAGTTAAAGCAACATTCAAACGTTGGTAGTTCGCCAAAAAGCCAATGCCAGTCGTACGTGCATTGGAAATAATAATAACATCACGTTCCATACCTTGGTAGGAGTCGATAGTATTTACCATTACATTCGCGAATCCAGCAATACTAGAATTGATATAAAAACTCAGAAATATTTACAATATTCAATTTAGCAGAAACTTACCGCAACTCCCTTTCTAAGGCACCACGCTGTTGTGCATAAGGTGTAATTACACCATACGTGTTGTATTTCATAGGAATATAACCATCCAATGTTTTTACTAGGCGCGCCACAAATTTTGCTTCCAGTTCGTTGGCAATTTGACCATGAACACAGTTTTTGTCCTGTGTATATGTTAGATTCAATACTGAAAATGGTTTTAGTGGTGTTTTGAGTTGATGTGTTTTGGGATCATCTATCAGTTCGTTTTTATAAAAGTACCAATTTGGCCATTTACAAATTTCAGGATGCATGCGGTATTGGGTTTGTAAGGTAAAACTGATATCATTGCTATCTGATACAGATAAGGTTTCATTAGCATTTGGTCCTTTTGCTATATTCTTAAGGTTAACCGATTCTATGCAGCGTTGAATACGTGTAAACAGTGACGTTCCAAGACCGAAATCTGACGCTTTCTGTTAAAAAAAAAAAATTTTGTCTAAATCCGGACAATCCTTATAAGACGTGATCTTCAAAACTTACCTTTGAAAGCACCGTGGCAGGAAGCTGTTGTGTATCACCAACAAGCACTAATGTCTTAATACCAAACTTTAAAGGCATTAAAGTCCATGGCTCTGTACATTGCGTCGCCTCGTCAATTATGCAAATATCGAAATAGTTAACATATCTGTATAAAAAAAAAAGTTAAAAAAAAGGATTAAGTCAGACGCAACCGAATTTTTTTTATAGTTGCGAAATGTTTTTTTTTTCTTTAAGTGATCGCGATTATTCATAACCGAATCGTAGTCCTACAATTTCGGAAAACCGTTATGCAAAGTTGTTATTACCTTGTGCTCACTTGCGCTCGGATATATTAAAACGATAAACTTACTGTGCCAATTTAATGCAGCTGGACAAAGTCGTGCACACTACATTAGCGTTCTTCAAATGCCAATTGTACAGACTACGTTCATCCTCTGGACGCAAAACTCCATTGACTATATTCCGCATCAATTGTACTTGCCGGACTTTCTCAAGTAATTCTTCCTCCTGCACAGTTCCTTTAACGTTTTTCTGTTTTATATGTTCAATAGTGGCTTCCAATTGCACGATTTCATTCCTTATGTACTGCTTTATATCTATGGTATCATCAATGTGAAGATTTTTGTAAGACATTCTAAGCTTTCTGAGTTGATTTCGTTCTATAATCTTTGGCAAAGTGGCATGTTGCACATGAGGGCTGATGCGTTCCATCAAACCAAAACGTATCAATCGAAACATCGTATCTGGCGGTTTTTTTTTACTCATATTAAGCAATTTTTCGGCGATTACGTCAACGGCTGCATTACTTTGTGCACAAACTAATACTTTCTGATCAAGTATGCGGATCTCGTTACCATATAGCAGCTGGTGGACCAAATTTGCAATTAATAAAGATTTACCCGTACCTGGCGGGCCTTGTATTAATGTAATATTTGGAGTTGGTTCGATGGCTCTCCTATATGTACGTATCAAAACATTCTTTTGACGATCGTTCAAATCATCACAACCGCTATATAGTATATTGCATTTTGGAAGCGGTGTTAATTTGCATAATTCCACTGGATCAAGTATTTGCTTGAGCAGCGGTGATTGCTCCAATTGATATACCGCATTAAAGGCACCAAATTCGACTCGTACGATATCTATCATTGGTCGCACTTTCATTGAATTGCCCACGTTGGAACGCAGCTCTTCTAAAGATATGTCTTTAGCGAGTACTTCATACACAATGGTGATACTGTTAAAACCTATGTAGATTGAACAAAATAATTTTGTTGATTGAACGTACATACATATGTACATAAATTAACATATTCTTTCAAACATACCCATTCGCTTTGATGACATGTATGCGAACGTTGTAATCTTTCCCCATTCTAAAACCACAAGTTCACTTCTGAAATCAGAGCTATTTGTTACGAAGCAGCGAGCCATTATGATAAAACGATCCATATAAGGGGTTACTTGATCGGCGGAAACCATAAATGGCTTGAGTTTACAAAGATTCTTTTCACGCTCAAGAACACTTATAAACTCCAGTTTCATTAATGGAATGATTATACTGTAAAAAAAATGAATTCATAATTATAGTAAATCAACACTGAGCGCCAAAATGTTATTATATACGTACGTATGTATGTATTTAAAAATGTTGAAAAGTTTTATAATAGGAGTTTAAACATTAAAAAAAAAAAATAGTTTATGCTTTAAAAAGCTTTCGTAAGGCGTTCTAATAAGAGCCGGATTTACCTATCGGAATGACCCGGATTTAATTTAGATCAAAAACTGTCGAATGACTTATCTAATGTTGTTGTAGCGGCTACTTAAGAACTGCGCGAATTCAACAGAGCGATTGGAGCGAGAAATGAGATGTGGATAAGGAATTTTGCTTCCACATGTCTAGTAAACCGAAGCGAGAGAGAAAAAGAGATGGCAAAGGACGGTCGATTGCAATATTGTCTAGTTGATGCTCCAAGTGCAATGAGCATCGAGATTTGTTCATTTCAATACCAGGCATAGATTTGGAATGGGGCCTTGCCTAAGCATGCGGATGGCTACAGTTTATCATGATCTATATGGAAGATGGAAAGAGCATTGATATTAATTTAAACGATGTTTTAAAAACTTTTCACTTTAACACCACTCCAATTTGGAAAACAAAACTCGATTACAAACATTAAAACGCGTCAGTAGCATTGCAATGAAAAAATAAATGGCATAACATAACTTTGAATTTCTGCCTTCTATGAGGGGCATAATATGAGAAGATAGTCAGCACAAAGATATGATGAGAATCATCAAGAGCATTCTAAAGGGGCACTGCAGTCTGAAAGTTTACCAGCACAAGATGGAGAACAAGTAGATCCACCGCAGCACCTGCTCATGGAGGGAGAGGATCCTGGGAAGGTCATGGCCTGAAAAACGGCACATATACTCCCGGCAGGCATTATGGACTTTCGAGAGTTGCTGAGGTGTTGTAAAGAGTTTTTGAACGCTCCTGCTATAGACGCAGACGCCATCACAATGAGCAGGGTCATAATTAAATCTCTGGTCACCATTATAGAACAATCATCGACATTGAATAGAAGATAAACATATGGGGGAGCAAAAATCACCTTGGTAGCCCAGCTGTGAACTTAAATCATTTAATATCATTTACAAAATAAGACCTACAAAAAACAAAACGATCTCTGTAGAACGAACAACATACATACCTTTTGTAATGATTGAACGTATTAAATTGATTTGGCATTGGCAATAAAACGTCGCTAGCAGCATCAACTTGCGCATTCCGATTAACAAGCCATTCATTACTCCAGCCTAAAATTTGTGATATAATTTGAGCTGTCTTATCAACCATAGCGTACGCCAATCGTATCATATGCGCTCGATCGGCACAAGTTGGACTAGGTAGAATATCTTTACGATCAACTCGCTTATTTGCGCCATTTACACGCTCAATTAAATACACTACTGGTGTTTCATTAAAGCGTACGCGTTTCTTTTGTCGATTTTTGTCTGCATCGCGGTTTACCACGTTCGTTAGGCAAGATCGATGATTTGCAAATTTCTGCAATAGCACTTCGTTCCTTCTGTTTTCGATGAAATTTTTTTGCATGGAAGCAAAAGTGATTTTATTAGTTCTACGCGTAGGTGCATTACACATTTTGACATCCACTTGTGTATTCCCATTTTTGCTTTCCTCAACGGAAGATGCTCGCGATAGAGTTTTGCTGTTACTGCTGCTGTTCGAGTATCGACGCCTGATGATTTTGTCTACTTTGCTCATTTCTTCGGCAAAGGCATCGATGATATTCTTATGATTAGTCTTAGACATAGATGCACTAGAACTCGCACTTGTGGAGGGCTCCTTGTGTAACTTCGTGGTGTCGCTTGAAGATTTCCTAACTTTAGGTATTTTATACAAATCGACATTCGTCTTAACTGCGCTAATGTCCTCTGCGAGAAGAGCACCACGATTCATAGTAGTGATTTTTACCTTAGCCTTTTTCTTTTCGGCTCCATCAGGTTCAGGAGTATGTTTGCGTTTAAGTAATTCCTTTTTAGAGTCTATAAATTGCTTGTCAGCGAGCTCTTTTAAACGTTCCTTCCGTGACTCCTTAATTTGGCGCTTCTTCTCGTTATCCCTACGTCTCTCATCCGTTGGCTTCTCAAACCATTTCTTTTTAAGATCATCACGATAGCGCTCCTCTTTAAATTTCCCACTGATGGACGCGGCTTTCTTACGTATTTCTTTTGTGCCTACTGGTACTAGACGCGAATCTGCAGAAACTCCTCTGAGCTTTCCTTTATGTTTAGGCAAGTTTGGTGCATCGATTACAGATGGTGGATGATGCAGGCGTTTAACTGGTTTTATTATCTCTTTTTTAGCCACATTGATTTTCTCCTTTGAAACCGTGGTCTCTTTGGAAACAGAGCCCGTGCCCTTTTCAGCATGTGTAAAATTTTTGCTACAAGTGGCAGCTTGCAAATCTAAATTAGTAAACGTTTACGATTAATTATATTTTTTTGTATCGAGTATATTACTTATACCTTCCGGCCCAGCAATGAAATCATGTGTTAACTTTTTTTCTGCTGATATTTGGTTTGATTTTGAGTCTTCTTTTTGATTTAATGATTCTGTAATTTGTTTGTCATCGTTATCGCTGCTAATGTCTTTGGTCAATCGCTGCTCCAACTCTGGCGGTTTTAAGTCGTTATTGATTTCACCATTTCTTTGGGCTAATGTCGCAATCAGCTCATCAACAAGTTCCTCGTTAAAAATATCATCGATGTCTTCGCTGCTACTGACTGACTTAGCTTGGTCGTTGTTGTCAAATAAATTTACTGTTCTATCATTTGATAATTCAAATACCTTTAAATAAGTTATACATATAACGCATGGTTAGTGATTGCACTATTTTAAATATAAAAACTGTGGAATTGATTAAGAGCGTTCAAAACATATGTAGGCACATGTGGTTAAAGGAAAACTCATAAAACTCAAATTACTTTTATAATTTTGTTGTACATACAAACATACATATGTATGTATGTATTTATGATGATGTAATAACAAATTCAGTGAAATTATGCAGTTTGTTGAGAGTTCATTGCAATATGAAAATACCTACTAAGCATTTTTTCTTTACGTTGAAGATGCATACATACATACATATGTACACATGTACATGTGTATTTCTGTTCTTCTGTTGAATTTTTCTACAAGTTAATGAGTTTTCGTCAGAATAAGCATAAACACTTTTACCCATCGAAAAAATTGAATAGGAAAACATTTTAAGTTGCATATATTAAAAAAGTACAATCTTGTATAGCTTTTTGTTCCTCAAAAATCGATGTATTCCTTATTTTCTCTCACACCCAATAACAGAACTAATTAACTTAACAGAAGCTTTTTTACCAAATTTTTTACAAAAATTTTACAAAAAAAAAAAAACATACAGAAACGCTCAAAACTTCCATTCAACGTATACTCTGAGTATTACCGAAATATACAGATGCATGTTTAAAGTTTAAAATATATGTATGTATGTATACAAATTGTTATAATATGCTAGGAAATGTTGAACCGAATAATCGCGCCGGTTTCCTAATTTTTTTATTCACATTTTTTTTTCTTCTTTTACATATGTAACATTTGTATATACGAATACATATAAATATATGTACATGTACATATATATACATATATGTATATTATAAGATTATTATAACATACCTGCGACATATTCATTTTTTGTGACAACAACTTTGTACTCCAGTCAGATACTTTATGCTCAAACTCTTCATCGTAGTCCTCCTCATCATCTATTGTTATCCATACATCATTTTCTATTTCGGGGTCATTTTGTTTTTGTTTTGCAGGAACCACAATTGAATCATCGGGCAGTCCGTTATCAGTTATCTCTTTCTTAATATGGGTTTGTAGAAAATCGTCATCACCTTCAGATAAATTGAAAGGCTCAGCTTCAACCGACTTCTCCTCCTCATTATTAACATCCATCATTTCAGACTTGAGATCGTTAATTAAAATTTGAGAAAACATCATGTCATCGTCCATATCAATGAAATCGGCCAATTCGTCTCCATTATTTACAGATTCCAATATCGAATCTTTAACATTTTTGTTTCCTTTTAAGTTTTTACTTTGCTCCATATTTATATTCTTTTGCTTACCCTCTTCGTTAGAACTGTTTAGCGAATTATCAAATAAATTGGGACTCTTGGTTAAGTTCTTTTCTTTCATTTGTTCCTCGGGTTCTTCTACTGTTGGTATTAGTTCACCAAAGGTTTCTACATTTTGCACAATATTGGAGAAGTCATCATCCTCATTATCACTTAATAAGTCAATGCTATCTCCATTATAAAGAGTTTTATTTGTTGCCCTTCCATTTAGTTTTGTATATATCAAAGGATTGATTTCCTTAGCACTTTCAAGAATGAAATCATCAGGTCCTCCGAAGATTTCTACTATATTTTCGGTGCAGGACCGTAGAAATTCACGCTTTACTTGCGGTAATATGGGTTCGTGGATGACACCCTCGCCTTTATTGGCATTCAAGGTAACTGGATAGGAGTTTGTGCATCTACTCAACTCAGTTTTCTCATTCTCTTTGGCGCCTACTTTGCCGTTTTCATTTGTTTCATTTGTACACTGGTTGGGCTCTTGTTTAATTGGGCGAACAAAGTCATCTTCATCGTCGCTCAAAACAATAATTTCACCAGAGAAAAGTGTTGGCACTTTTGTTGTTGTTGGATCAATAGCAGTATTGCTTTTTAAAATTTCCTCAAAATTTGCTACAACAGGAGGAACAGTTGTATCTACTATACTACTTTTTAATCTGTCGTCACCTGCTTTAACGTAGGTTGAGTTTGACTCTGATATTTTCACGTTTGGCTTTAAAACGGAAGTTGTGATAACATTTGCAGACACCTTATCTGATGCTGTGGTAGAATGAGCTTCTAATGGCACACGATTAGTACTTGTAGATGAAGCTGGTTTATCCAGCTTTGTCTCATTTTCTACGATTTGTAGTTTATCTGTTCCAACATTTTCGATCTTGTTAAGATTTCTTCTTAATTCCTCTTCATTGCGTGCATGGTCTTTATCAGTGGATGCTGATCTTGGGAGTGGCGCATATATTAGTTTATATATTGGATGTTCTAAATCGGGTTCTGAATCGTCAGTGACACCAACACCAATGCAGTCATTTGCTTTCAAAACGATTTCATTGTTTTGTATTTTAGTTCCATTCACAAACGTGCCGTTTATGGAATTCTGAAGAAAAATAAATTAATTAAACATCAGTTTGTTTGCCCTTTGTATATAGCAATCAGGTTTCCTTTACTTACCAAATCATTTAATACAATTTTCCCATTTTTATCTACAGTTATTATAGCATGTTTTCGTGAGACATAATGAGAATCAATGTACAGAGCAGAACCCGGTTGTCGGCCCACTACCGTGACACCTACGTAAAGTCTTATACGATCTCCAATTACCTTGCGCTCCAAGAACCAAGAAGACAGCACACGATTGGTGCGATCAGTCATAGTGCACCGCCTTCAATTATTTTGTTACTGTGGCATATATTCAATTAACGTTCTTCACTTGCTTCTGCTTTTCTTTAGATATTGAATAAACGAAAAAGCGATGATGTTTATTTACAAAATATCGCTCCCTAAGCTCCCTAAGAAATTTATGAAATTCAACCCCATGGTGGAATCACAACCCCAAATCAAAATTAAACATTTTTTCACCGCGTTGATCTTCTTCTTAGTTGAAGAAAATTCACAATAACACATACATATGTAAGATATGTTGCAAGTTTATGTTGGGGCTCGTTTTTTTTTTAAAGGATTTGCGTTCTTATATTAGAAATGTCTGATAATTGCGCCAACAGTTTGAAAAACGTTCTGATCGAATAGCACACAGAAATACACACTAAACATAGCTTTTAGAGTTGTATTGAAATGAGAAAACTTAACATGTGAAACAAAAACAAAAAGTTTACAACTGTTATATTTAGGGAGTTCACAAGTACAGTCGTATCACGTATTTCGTCGTATCGCTTATTTGAATAAACTAGTTTAAACTTGTTGTTATTGTTTCACATGTTTAATTTTTGTATTTCAATACAACTCGGAAATGGAATTTTTAGTGTGTGTGTTATTCGTTCAGCTCCTTCCGTTTATAATCATTTTTGGATAATTTTTGTTTGAAAATTTTTTTAATTAAGTCAAGTAGTGAAGTACGTGGAACAAGTAAAGAATACGCACCGTTGAACTAGAAAAAAGAAGAAAAGTGGGCGTGGTCCGCCCCTTTTTACCGATTTTAGTGGTATACTTTTTTTTTAGCAAACTAATAGCGGAGGTCTTAGGAAAGGGTAAAAAAATTTCACCATGGAAGTTAGAGAAAGAAGGCGGTTCACGCCCACTTTTTAATTTTTTTCTAGCTCAACGGTCCGTATTCTTTACTTATGTCCATATTTTAAAGAAACAGCCCGCTCAAATTAATTAAGTGATTTTTTGCTGATTAATTGCTTGAATACCACATACAATAGGAAAGGAAATAATACGGTGCGTTCACAAGCTCCTCTGATATTTTAATAACGCACTAAAGAAATACGACCACGCTTGTGAACTCCCTAATTATGATAACACACTCCCTGAATAGATGTTTCATTCCAAGTTTTTAACATTTATTTCTCGCAGTAAGGAAATTTAGTATGCCGTTACAATAATAAGAAAAACCATATTGTTTTATTATATTAATATACTTTAATACGTTATATTTATTTCGCTCTAATAATTTTAAAAAGTGATAGAAAAAGTAGTAAAGCCAATTCGAATGTAGTACAATTTATAATATATGTATGTAGGTTTTTTATTTAATAATTATTTTATATTTTTTAAAAAAGCCATACGGGTTCACTTAAATAGTTAGTTATATTGTAAATTTAAAAAAATCATATCACACTTAGACCAATTCAATATTATACTTACAAGGTTTTAATGCATATTTTATTTAAATACATTTCTTAAAAATTTAACGTTTTACATTCGTTTAAAATACATCTATAATTATATTAAAATGGCAGTTATTTGAGAAAACATTAGAATATATAATATGTTGTTCCACATGTATGTATGTATGTTTGTAATTTGCTTCTTATTCAACTACTAGCATGTACATACATACATAATTAAGAATTTATATTTACTTTGGTATGTATGCCATTATCCCTCCGTATACTTACTTCGGCGTTGGTTTACCATCTTCGATTCCTTCTTGGCTTTTGCTTTTAGAAAACAAATCAGAAGGGCCAACCTGCTGTATGGCAATTATGCGTTCCTTTTTCTCTAATTCTGGGGGTGGTGGTGGGGAGGGTACACGCACAGTCAATGCACCATCCGATGTTAATTTTGATACAATGGTTTCCGGGTCAAAGCCTTTGGGAAGCACATAACGACGTACAAAGTGACGTGAAATATGTCCGTGGTCGTCTTCGCGTTCTTCGTGTTTACCCTCAATAATCAAGGAATCATCAACTATTTTCACGGTAAGATCATCAGGTTTAAAAAGGCCCACGTCGAGGTGCACTTCAAATCCATTTTTTCCAAAACGGCTTTCAACACCCAATTCCGTATTATGTTTGTTGGCCACTAAGTGATGAGCATGTGGCCCCAAACGCGTAATAAGTCCCAATGTGGCTAAATCTAATGGATGATGTTGACGCTCATGTAGACGACGATAAATACTATTTGGATATATGTCATGATTGAAAAATGGGTTTGAATCCAAACTCAAGACAAATGGTGGAATATTTTGAATAGGCATTTTCTCTTGTATATGCTTTTATTTATTCCTGCTATTTAGTTTATATATAATTTAAACACTGCACGAACCGCGATAACTAAATTTCATCCAAGCTTTCACAGAAATGTACTGAACTCGTACGCATTCAGGTCTTTTATACATGCGCGACCTTACATATACCTTATATGTATATTGACAAATTTTGTAAGCAAACGCTCGTTATCGAGTCAAAAGAGTAAAAATGCAATGCTCCAGCATTTTCGTCCAAATGTACGGAACTCGTACGCATTCCGGTCTTTTATACATGCGCGACCTAACATACATATATGTATATTGACAAATTTTGCGAGCAAAAGCTCTTTATCGAGTCAAAAGAGTAAAAATGCAATGCTCCAGCATTTTCGTCCAAATTTTCGCACATCTGCTGAACGAAAGAATAAACGAAAACATGATGGCAATGCGAATTTAACAAGGTGGACGCCTTTTACTTACATATATACGCTCACCAACACCTTGATAAATTACCCTTGAACGATGGAGAGTATTCCAATTATTGAAAGAAAGAAGTTCTGTAGATAAGAGGGTTGGAGTCGTGATATAAAAAGGTGAAAATAATATACTACATACATACATACATACATATGTATGTATGTACATTCACATATCAAACACAATTTACCCAAATATATTTTAATCAAGTTTAAATCATTGTGTACATTTTGGGCATTTATTTATTTGCAGAAAAAAGTAATCAAACCCTTCCTAATAATCGAATTCATACATATGTACATATGTACATACAAGTATTTAATAGCCTCAATAAACATTTTCGTAAAATCTCAATTTGAGATGAATCCAAAATCTGCCTTTTTCTCGAACCGCAACCGTTAGTTCTTCAATGAATTTCATATATGTATGTACATATGTATGTACATATGTATGTATTTAACTCTCAAACAAACCTGTAAAATATAAAATTTAACTCTAGTTTTTAAAATGAGAAATCTTCAATTTTAAAATTTTTTCTCAAACGTGAGCGAAGCGGGAGGCTACGCAACCAGCCTTACAACTGCGTTCCCCTTGATTTCACCAGCGTCGAGGTTCAGGGGTCATCGGGAAGGCGAAAGCCTCCAAAGCCTTTGGCCCAGATAGACTAAGAATGCTGATACTGAAAAAATTTGGCCCTACGGAAGTAGCTTACTTTACGGCGGTTCTTAATACCTCATTAAGAACGCAAATCATTGTAGACATCTGGAAGTCAGGTCGGTTGATACTACTGCTGAAACCAAGCAAGTCCGCTGACAAAGGTGAATCTTATCGGCCGATTTCCCTGCTGCTCCCGTACTATACACACCACTTATAGGTACGGCGAAACATCAGCACGGCTTCCGGAGAGTGCATTGCACCACAATTGTACTTAAACCGTCCCTGCGAGAGGACCTTCCTAGTAATGTTAGATCTATCGAAGGAAGGAAACTGTAAAACACACAACGCTACTAGCCGACGTAAAGAGCTCCACATTCTCCCAAGGTCTGAAGCGCTGGATTGCGAATTACCTGAGTGGTAAACAGTCTTCAGTGAGCTTCGGAAACACAACGTCGAAACCGATACGTTATAAATACTATCTCGAAGCTCCCTCAGCCACCAGAGAGAGTTACAATTGTCTCGTACGACTGTTCCATAATGGCTACCGGCAATGGTTATGTATCCGACCTTTCAGACTTTTTCGCTGGTCGGAATCTTCATTACCGCCTGCTTAACCTTCGGCAACCCTATTTACCACCTGGACGACGGCTTGAGCAGAGCCACGACAATGGGCATCTTAGGGCCAGTTTTTCAGTGCAAGTTGAACTCTGTTTGTCGTTTAAACTAAGTTTAAACTCAGTATGCAGTTTTTCAGTCAACTTTAAACGGAGTTTAAACTTAGTTTAACTTATCAGCTGTGTGCTGACTACTTCGTTTTGGTTGCAACAAATTTTATTGAGCGCAAAGAAACTAAGTTTAAATTTAAACTGAGTTTTAACTAAACTTAGTTTAAACCAGCACTGAAAAACTGGCCCTTAATGAGCTAAACGATATGATACCAAAATGCAAATGTTTCCACTGCAGAAACGATAGATGTCAATTTCCTTTTTAAATACTGATTAAAACGATAAAATTGAAATTGTTGTTTCTTCTCTGACAATATTGGAACAAATTATGCCCGTAGTTCGCCCGTTGAGCGTGACCTTGATTTTTCTTTGTCAAAATAATATTTTTAAACACTCTAAAACTATAACAAAGCTTGAGTTTTATTGATAGTATGTACGAAACATTTATTTCTTATAATAAATCGAAAAAAATAGATAAATAATTTGTGGTAAGCAATACCATTCAAGAAAAAGTGCTCACAACACACTTAGGGCAATTTCTTCAGTGCAAGTTGAACTCTGTTTGTCGTTACTAAGATTAAACTCAGTATGCAGTTTTTCAGTCAACTTTAAACGGAGTTTAAGCTAAGTTTAATCGGCCGATTGCGCACGGTTAAACTTAGTTTAACTTATCAGCTGATTGCTGACTACTTCGTTTTGGTTGCAACACATTTAATTGAGCTCAAGAAAACGAGGTTTAAATTTAAACTGAGTTTAACTAAACTTAGTAAAAAATTATACTTAGTTTAACTAAACTTAGTTTAAACCAGCACTGAAAAACTGGCCTTTTTGTTGTTTGAATAAGTAGCATCAAACCTAAATTTTAAATTTAAAATTTTCTGGTTGTTTTATCAAATCGACTAAAATTTTATCATATCCTCTTGTTACTTAAAAACTTGTTTAATATTACACTATTACGGTAAATCCGAATTTTATATCACGTTGTTTTGATGCCGATGACCGCTGTTTGTTACCCACACCATACTGAAAGTACACGTTAGGGCGATTACTGCTATGAGACCAGACAAATATTTTTAGAACCGGAGCAAACATCTTGATTAACACAGTATTTTTCAATAATTTGCTTTTGAAGTCCAGTAGAACAAGCAAAATTTTTAATTAGTAGTCAAGAACAGAAATGTATGCATGTACTTTTAACTACGTACACACATACATATATACACTTATATGTACAAATGAATGTGCATACAAAGATCTATCCAGACAAATAATAAAAATACTAAATATGGTAGTAATTCCTCAAATTTATTTCTCATAAGTTTAAAAAAAAAAAACAAAAGAAAAAACGACAGTCGTTTAAAAACTATAAATTATGGAATTCCATGAAAATGTTAAAGCTAAATGTACTCATACATATATGGAATGATGACTTAAATATACAAATGTATGTATGGATGTGTGTAGATAAGGAGTCTCAAAAATCGTATCTCTCGTTTACTTCTGTTCTGATTCTCCATTAGCATCTCCGACCTTCTCCTCCGGGTTTGGCTTTACATTCAAATGAGCCGGACCCGTTTGTTGAATTTGTATAACACGCTCGTTCGATTTTTCTTGCTGCGGCTTTGGTGCATTCACTGTAAGAACACCGTCTGATGAAAGTGTCGAAATCACTTTATCGGCGTTGTAGCCCTTTGAAAGCGTATACCGGCGAACGAAATGCCTTGAAATGTGTCCATGGTCATCCGCACGCTCTTCGTGTTTACCCTCGACAACAATGCTATCGTCAACCACCTTGACAGTCAGTTCATTTGGCTTGAATTGTGACACATCCATACACACTTGTAGTCCGTCTTTACCAAATGTCTGCAATTTGCCTTCACCGTGATCAGCCCGTCGACTTATTGGACGTTGAGATAAACGATTTATTAATCCTAATGGCCGCGAATAGCCAAGTATATTGGTACCAGCTGGCTCATGGTGATGGGGACGCTGGTGAATATGATGCGGATGTAATCCCAGTCCGAAATCGTTGCCGTAGTACAAAGGATTATTGGCTTCATGATCCAACTCCTCAATCAAATTCAATAGAATTGGTAAATTCGACATTTTTCTTGATATTATTTGAATTTGATAAATTTAAAATTGGGTTTAAATATTTAATATATTTTATTCACAAATTCTTCACATGTAAACTTTTACTTCGATTGCGATTAACTGATGAAAATGTCGGCGCTTGTGCTCCTTTTATATGCTTTCACAGGTATACCGAAATTGCCAGTAATTGCCAGTAGATTCTCGAAACACAAAGAATAAAATGAAGAGAATATTTTTAATTGATATTTTAAAGAGAGTGCAGTAGATTCTCGAAACACAAAGAACAAAATATAGAGTGTGTTTTTTTATTTGAAATAATAATAAGAGTACGAGAGTGTGTGTAATAAAGAGAAAATAGTTTAAGGGATTTCGAAACAATAAAGAAGAGAAAGACATGAGGAGTTCTCCAACGCAGAATGCTGTTGTTAAATAAAGTACATAATGTGATACATACATATATGTATATATTATATATGTATATACATAATTGTAACGTTTCTGTTGTTGTAGCAACTGCATCTTCGGAGGGTAAATACTCAACCATCGTAAGTTTTATTGCATTAAAAGAGTGTTCGCGATGCTGATAATTGTTCCGAATTTTTACAAAATATCACGATTTGGTAAGGGAGGGAAATTTATAACACAAAATGACATTTTATTTTGAGGGGAAGTTGCAAATTCTTGCTGGACAAATTTTACCCAGCACAAATTTGCAAGCAAGAAAACAGCTGAATAGAATTAAAATAAATATGAAATTTTTGTTAAAGATTTTTAAAGGTCAAAATTAAAATTTTCGTTTGGTAAGGTTTCGTTAGTGGAAAGTGTCAGGAAAACATTAATTCAATGTTTTTCATTTTGCATATTTGGATGCAGACAAAAATTCAATAAGCTGTTCTTTAAACTTGCAAGTATCTGCTCTCTCTGCTTTGAGAGAGAATACTCCACAATTCTAAGAAATTTCGTTGCTGGATAATTCTGTGGTCACAAGCGATAATCGCATAAGTCCTGTGTTAAAGCATAGGACTTAGGCGGTTATCGCTTGTGAGCACAGAATTCATGCTCAACTTTTACACACACAGACTAAGGGCCGTTTGCACCATCTCTGGCATGACTCAATAATTTAAGGTTGTGTCATGGTACCATAAACAGGTAATATAATGTTAGCAGCTGATTGGAGTTTTTTCTTATACATAAGTGGTCCATAACAAGTCAAACTTTGTTTACAAAACAAACTTTTTTCTTTAAAAAGAAAACAAAACAACTTTGTTTACAAAACAATATTCGTTTACATTTTGTATGTTTATAATTTCTAATCTATTCAAATTTTGCATTAACGCGATTTAGAAAATATATGTATGTACATACATACATACTCAGAAAAGAGACATTGTGTTTTAAAAGACGGGAAGAGGTCGGATCTTGCTTTTCATATCCAATTGGAACAGAACTTCGGCATGCACCTTTCTACAAACGGTTGGGTGCTTTCCGAACATTTAGGATGCGTCTGTTAATGTTTACATTTAAATAAATGTATTTTTTAAGCAAAATGTTGAAACGCGTACCTTTTTTTTACATTTAGAATTATAAAACTCGTCAAATTTGATATATGTATTTATTTTAAAGGGTGATGGACCATAAAAAATCAAAAAATATACCCCAGGGTTGCATTTTCTTTAATGTGCATTGTGTTGTGTTGACAAGGCAACAACAAAATTTCTCGTTTGACGACTGTTTCCCCTTATGTCAGAAACGGCTGCATTGTTTTGTTTATGTATTTTTCATGATACAAACAGCTAATGAAATCGATGGAAACAATTAAAAGGTATAAACTATAATAATTAACATTCATATTGCTAATTAAACGCATTATTTATATTTTTAGTGAACTTCAATAATATGTGCTAACACTTATAACACTGAAGGAGCATTTGCAATGCCGATGGATTCACTTCATTAAGCGGAACACGGAAATATTATCCGCCCATCCTCCTCGTCTTTCCGCAAATATCGCACATAATTCAAATTTAAGTTTTTAGCACAATTTTTCACAAAAATAACGCGTAGTCACAAAAAACAATCCTGTCGCAAACCAAAATTGTAAACAATAAGGTTGTTCGCGATGCTGATAATTGTTACGAATTGTTACAAAATATCACGATTTTTGTCAAATCGCGTTCGCGGTGACCAAAAAATTTGCAAGGAAGGGGAAATTGAGAGCGCAAAAATTACATTTCATTTTTAGGGACAGTTGCAAATTCTACCTAATAAAACGTTAACAAAGGCAACACACTTGATAGTTTAACATAAGGTTTTCTGACAACTGGAATAAGAGGAAGCACGTCTTTTATCGATATCACCTGTAATAGATATGTACATCTTGCATCTCTGGTTAAAATTACCGGCGGTTAGCAGCAATTCAGCGCTTACTTATCTGACGGATGGTATTAACGGGCGCTTAATCGGAACTAAACTATGTTTAAACTCAGTATGCAGTTTTTCAGTAAACTTTAAACTAAGTTTAAACGGCCGATTGTACTCGGTTAAACTTAGTTTAACTTATCAGCTGTTTGCTGACTACTTTTTGGTTGCAACACATTTACATATTTGAGCGCAAGGAAACTAAGTTTAAATTTAAACTGAGGTTAACTAAAGTTAGTTTAAACCAGCACTAAAAACTGGCCCTTAGTCAAACCAGAAATCTTCGAGTCGAGTTGGAATTTTACTGCACGTGCATTTGTAAGTTTGTAGTAAGCACTTGCATTTTCCTAGCAAAATTTTCGTACTGTTCGCAAATTCTCCGAAATTGAATGCATAGCCTATCAGTATGAAAATAAAATTAAAAAAAACGGCCCTATTATGTTTAGTAAAAAAAGCACTAAAACCATCTCAAGAAATAACACATCCAAAATAAGCATCGTGTTAAAGCACAATGCCAACAACTCTGTCTTATTTAATAACAATAAAAAAAATACTTTTCCTGTAAATTCTTCTCTCTGCTGGTTGTACCAAAATTGCGGTTAGGAATCGATATTTTTTTATAAGTATACATACTAAAATGTATTAAAATCTAAAAATTGTAGTTATGCATAAAGTATAAAAACACTTCATATTTCACTTAAAAATTTTATTTTTTCACTTCAGGGAAATAAACCCACATACATATATCTGTACATAGTATGTTAGTTTAACATAAATAAGAAATTAAGCGTATCGATTTTAATTTAACTCCAGTCCAGCTTGAGATATTTTAAGCCAAAGCGCCGATAAAAATGTTATATGATACAATGTTTTTGTTTTATCAGAAATGCATATATGTACATATTTCGAAGTAACTTCACACTAATTTTTTTTCTCCTCATTGTGATTCTCCTTTACATTCAAATGTGCAGGACCAGTCTGTTGTATATGAACGCGTCGTTCGTTAGACTTATCTTCCAATTGCGGCTTAGGTGCTATAACGGTGAGTACACCATCTGATGAAAGCGAAGACATGACATGGTTAGTATCATATCCTTCAGGAAGAGTGTAGCGTCGTACAAAGTGACGCGAAATGTAGCCATGATTATCCTCACGCTCCTCATGCTTTCCCTCCACGACAACGGTATTGTCGACGACTTTGACGTTCAATTCGCTAGGCTTAAAATCAGCCACATCCATCGACACTTGAAATCCATCTTTGCCAACCAATGGTGAGATTGTTCTTTCAGGCCTACTCAAACTCAATTGTCGGTTGACAGGCCAATGATGGTAGTTGTGGTAATACGGTGAAATGGATGTGGTGAGACGGTCCATGTCGTTGATCAAACCCAATATTGCTGGCAGTGTACTCATTATCACTTTGGTTATCGAATTTTATACGAGCTTAATAAATTTTATCAGCGACTCAGACGGTTGTTCACGTTAAAACTCCGTTTCAACTCTAAATATTGTTTATACACAACTGTTGGTTAGTTTGTCGTTCTGCCGGCATTTATACCTATGCCAATGCAGGGGAAATGGCAGCTATGCATGTATGTATGTATGTATGTATAAATGTATGCATGTGTGAACAAGTACATACATATGTACATATATTGGCTAGGCCATAGATCAAGATGTATTGAATCATGGCCATAGATATGGAAGTGGCGATTGCTACCGTTTTACAAGTGGAGGTTATTGACCGTTTGAGCAGTGTTCTGGAAATTTCATGTATATTCGAATATACCAAAATAAATATTATCAGGAGCAGAGATATGTGAGATAAAAATTCTAGTAAGAAAGAGAAATTGGGAAATTTGTTCATGCTTGTGATTTGTTCTCTTTCTCAATTAAATTTTGAACTTAAAGAGAGCTATTTTGTTTATAATTGTGATTGGTCTTTCTCTATTAAATTTTCTTTTTACTAGAGAATGTACATAAATACCTTTTGAGTCTCTTGCTCAATTCATCAGCAGTGCTACCGCTTAACAAAAAATAAAATTCGTAATCTGTGCAAGTTGAGAGATGGTACCACGAAAGGCATATTTATTTTTTATTAAATTTAACATGTTTATGCAAAAAATTGAGACGTAATTTTTATGTGCAAACGTTTGTACATAATTATGTATGTTAATAGTACATAGTATGTACATATGTACATACGTAGTCATACCTGTATTCTTGGTTTTCATTCCGTTATGATAATATACTTACATAAATATGCAAGTATATACATACATACATACATATTTAATAACGAATCCTTGATAAAGTTAAATTTTCGATAAGTTATCACAATTTCGCTATGAATTTCGTTATATAGTTTAATGTCTTTCCTGCCTTCTCTTCTATTTTCTAACCCTCAGTATGACCAATTTTCTTATCGGCAGAAACACAAATAAAACCAAATTTCTTACAAAACTTAAGTTTTAATATATAAAATTATATGTACATCAAATTAAAGGTATTTTTATGGGCTTTAAGACAAACTTATTTTCATACAATTAATTACGTACTTTTTAAAGAAAAATATAGTTTTGTATTAAAATAACGTGCGTTTTTCAGTTTTTGTTATTTTTCTCAAAATATATATGTATGTATCTATATACTTTACACATTTATTTACACATATGTATGTTTGTATGCATATTAAATAATTATCTTTTTAACGATACCAATATTGTGAAGATCGGATAAATAGTTTTTGAAATATCAGCTTTTCAAAATATTGAAATTTCCCCCTTTACCCCTCCCTAACACGTCCCACCACCTATTAGTTTGCACCAAAAAAAAGTATACCACTAAAATCGGTAAAAAGGGGCGGACCACGCCCACTTTTTTTCTTTTCTCTAGCTCAACGGTCCGTATTCTTTACTTGTTCCGGTACTTTTTATATACATACATACATATGTAACTGAAACTGCATAATCAAGATTATTGAACACAACTCTGTCATAAACAAACAACTACCAAAGAGCGTACATACATATGTATATTATTATCTACGTTCTATGCTCGTACTTTCTGCTTGTTACTCAATTTTTCGCGAACTTTCTTTACCTTCCTCAACCACATATTTCTCTTGCTATTACTAGCAACGTAAAGCTGAGCAAGAGAGTCGACAAGTGAGAATTAAGAGAGCTTTTTCACCACTGCTGCATTCCCAGAAAACTATAAAAGCATTCGCCTGTCTGGTGCAGCTCAAGTGAAAATTTGAAAATTGATCTGAGCGTTAAAGGGAAATTGAGTATTTCTAATTCTAATAAGTTTTATATACATACATACATACCCTTTAGAGAAGAAGAAAGAAAATATAAATTTAAGTAAAAATGCGAACACTTCCAACTTTATGGCGTATGGCTGAGGAAATGCAACGCTTGGCTTTTCCTCGTCGGTCACCATTTTCTGCATTCTATGAGGACTTCTTCAACAGCCCCATCACCTATGCTCCTTGGAATCGTTTAAGTCGACTACAACAAGAATTAGAAAAGGGTACTATTGAACCAAAAGTGGGCAAGGACGGCTACCAAGTATCATTGGATGTGGCACATTTCAAACCAAATGAATTGACCGTTAAAGTGGTGGATAATAATGTGGTCGTAGAAGGAAAGTACGAAGGTCGTGAAGATGAGCATGGTTTTATTTCGAAACATTTCGTACGCAGTTTCAACCTTCCGCGTGGTTATAAAGCCGAAGAGACTTTGACAACACTTTCATCAGATGGTATATTGACCGTTAACGTACCAAAGCCGGCTGGATTGGT
Organism: Philophylla caesio; assembly: GCA_963971545.1. NCBI lineage: Eukaryota > Metazoa > Arthropoda > Insecta > Diptera > Tephritidae > Philophylla > Philophylla caesio. The sequence goes on along the minus strand of OZ020608.1, from coordinate 94,867,540 downwards.
GGATAAAGTAACAGAACGAGTGATTCCCATACAGCAGACAGGTCCGGCACATTTGAATGTAAAGGAAAATCCAGCAGTTGAAGATAAAAGTGCTGAGAAGAAGGATACAAATTAAGGAATAATGGCACAAGTGATTTCGTTTAGAGAATGAATTAATCAAATACAAAGCAAATTTAATTAGAGTTACTTACATACATATGTACATACATATGTACATATTAAATAAAAAAGGCTGCGCCTAACGAAAAATTAAAATATGAATGACATTTGATTTTTACGGTATCCTACAAAAGTTTTGCTGGTAGGTTAAACTAAGTTTAACCCCGACAGATGGGTCGTTTAAAGTTGATTGGAAAACTGACTTCTGAGTTTGAACTTGAGAGACTGGTTCTAAGTAAACGGCTCTAAGCAGTTCGCATGGACTCTATGGTCAGGTGTGTGCATCGGTAAGAGATGTTAATTTGTCGCTTACACTCGATTTAAGGTACAACAACAGTTTTATGACGGCTATGAACGGGAGATGAATTTTATGTGAAGCCTTTTCATCAGGGACCCGGACTTTTAAATAAAAGACGTCAGAAAAAATTTTTATTTTGGACTTTTACTTTGTTTAAAATAAATTAATCGGCCAACCCGGACTTGTATTATTATGTAAGTTTATAACTTATAACAAACAAACCGCTTATCCAAACTAAACAAGTTTGGTTTCAAATGAAAGAGAACTGAAATAACTTTCAGTATCTAAATGTTCATTAACTTTACATGAAGGGCGGGTTAACGGATGCATTAACAACACAAGAGCGTAGCTTGTTTTGATTTGCTTGTTGAATCAGAAATATTAACTCACAACAAAGGTTGGCCCCCTTATTCAATGGTTATCGAAAATCGAGCAAATTCATATGATGAGCTGTGCATCTCTGTAAATATTTTCGTTAAATATCCAATTTTTTGTCTACGACATGGGTTTAAAATTAATTTGGAGGTTCCGGAATTTGATTTTTATGGGACCAGGTTGGGTTTTAGAAAAATTTAAATGTACAAAAATGGAAAAAATAAATAAAAAATAAAACATATGAATTTCAATTAAAATTATATGCTTAATCCAAATATTTTTTTATTTTTATTTATTTATTTCATATTAATATTTTGTACAACTAAGACTATCGAGTCTTTTATATGTACATACATACATCAGCAAGCACTTACTTATATTCATACACAGACATAATTTCAATATATGTAAATACAAAAACACATACATATATTATAACAATAATTAAAACTTATTGGCATTATAACATTGATTTATTGAAAAATAAACAAACTATAGAAGTGCGTAAAATTAAGAATAGAGAGTAGATAGTAAAGAGATCAACGCCAGGATTATTTGAAATCAGATGTCAAACGACACGTTCGATGTACAAAAGTAATCAAGTATTATCTTTTTGAAGTTTATTCTATTCAGTCCAGTTTTGACGGTTTCCGGAATCGAGTTCCACAGTCTAACAGTCGCTCAGAGGCAAGATAATTATATTTAGGTACGACCAAGCGGTTATGCCGCTGTGATTTCGTTAGCTTAAGTTTTTCATACAAATATTCGGGGTTTCCATGTCAAAAGTTTATACATAAAAATACAGTTTCCCGCTGCTAAGTAATTAATAATGCTGCAGCCCAGAATTTTATCCCGCCATGGCGATATGTGAGCATATCGTCCGATGCCATATACATAACGTGTTACGTTATTGAATGCTACATTCATTTCGTTTATCGACCTTGAATCAAATTTCCTATAGACTAATTCTGAGTAAGTAAAATGTGGCAGAATTAGCTGCATAGCAAGTTTGCGTCGTGTTTCCTGTGGCGTAAATGTGGCAGAGATTCTGAGCCTTCGCAAGATTAAGTAAACATTACTTAGCACTTTATTAAGATGGTCATAACAGCTTAACTTATTATTTATAATAAAGCCCAAGTTCCGAATTTTGTCAGTTATCATGAGTGTGGAAGAATTAATCCATTAAGATGGGATATTTTTAGGGTCTATATCTCCTTTACATATGTACATACATATATGCATGACGTAAGACTTAGCAGCATTTAAACATAAACTATTCTTCTTCGTCACTATTAACTTTATAGCATAAATCTTCAACGATACCAATGCGGCTTGAGAGGTATAACTGAATATCATCAGCATACGCGTGGACGTTAACATATTTACACACCGAGAAAACATCATTTACAAACATACTAAACAAAAGAGGACCAAGGATCGAACGCTGAGGAACACTTGCCTTGATATCTCTGAACCGTGATTTGACGTTCTCATATTTTACGCACTGCACTCTGCCATGAAGATAGCTGGATAAGAGTTTTAACGAACTATCCGAGAATGCAAAGAAGTGCCTGAGTTTCCAACATAACAGAGAATGGTCTACAGAATCAAACGCCTTGGAAAAGTCTAAGAGGCAAATAATAGTTAGGTGTCCATTATCGTAAGGGATTCTAATAGCATCTAAATTTTTTATCATAGCAGTGGCACAACTGGCTTGGGTCTAAAACCAGACTGTAATGGTGACAGCAAGCTATTTTTATTAATGTACATAGCAATTTGTTCAGCCAACAAAGGTTCACACACTTTAGAAAATGCTGGCAAAATGCTAATAGGTCTATAGTCATCAGGGTTGGACGGAAGAGTTTTTTTAGGAATAGGCAAAATAATTGCCTTTTTCCAAGCATCTGGGAAACAGCCACTGGAGATGCAATAATTGAATATATGAAATCAGAATTAAAAATGGATGAATAATTTTCGAGATATAGCCGAAATCTGAAGAAAGGTCCACTCATTCAGGTGCATATACGAGTATGTATGTATGTAAGTATATCTTACAATATATGATTGATCTTAAATTTTTCTTCAAATTACTAAAACTAATTTAACTTTAATATGGAAACAATATTTTAAAACTAGATAACTTGAGACGAAAAACAGTTAAACTCAAAAATCGTTATACCTGACCGATCGGTTGTATGGGAGCTATATGTTATAGTCATTCGATATTGATGAATTTCACTGAAATTAATTTATCTTAACAATCAGTAGATACAGGCATATACATATGTAAGTACCTGAAACGAGAATTTCCATGCGATTTAAATATTGCAAAGCTGTATTTTAAAAAATAACATCTAAAAACTGAAATTTCATATTTAGTACACTTATGACAAATATAATGCTTTGCGTATGTGGCGGAAAGTTATGAGATTGACAGTTTACTATTGAAAACGCCATGCATGCAATTGTAAAAGAACGTCACATTAGCGCGCGTTCGAGTTGAATCCTTACAACAATAATGTATGCAAGGAAATATAATCAGTTGTTTTGTCCGAAGCTCCTATTTTGGCATCTCTGAAAGTTCTTTATGTTCTAAAATACATACACCCAACTCTTTTTTTACCCGGTTTCTTTTTACACGGATTTGAAGTTACACGGTTGAAAAAAAATTTTTTTGTAAAAATTGTTTTATCTAGTACGGTTTCAAAATCACTGTTTTGTAATTATGTTTGTTTTTACAACACTTGGCACCATTGCTGAAATGAACATACATAGCAGAGAACGGCATATTCGTCATCATCATCTTCATTTGATGGATATATCCAGTGATGATACCGACTTTAGTCCAGATCGTCGCAAACAATTGCTCTTGTTATCAAGTAGCGACGAATAATTATGTAGCTAAGTAAATATTTTTTCTTTATTTCTATTCTAATTTTTCTGTTCTTAATTCTGGATTAACAGATTTCTTTTGTTTTTTGCTTGCTCTACCAATTTTTCACCAGTATGAATTATGTATTTTAAGTTTTAATGCTCAATAAAATGCCATATGAACATACAATTTGTATGCATATCTGAAATTCTATAGTTTTCAACATTTTTTACACGGTTTTTCGAAGTAAATATAGTTCTTTATTTCATCTTACACGGTTTTCAAATCACATGGAACGTATCCCCCATTTTACTATAGGAAACGCCTCTTTTTTTACACGGTTTCTTTTTACACGGATTTCTGAGGAACGTATCTACCGTGTAAAAAGAGAGTTGGGTGTACATACATATATGTCAGAAAATATATCGTCAATCGTCTTGGCGTCTATTGCCTAAAATAAGCTGTCACTTTGTTACTTTATCAGCAAATTTTTCGTAATGTTAGTGGGGTCAACATCATTGATATTTTCGTTCAGAAGCACATACTTAAATATTTTCTAGGGCATTTATTCATGTTTTATTTGCGCTATCTTACAAATGCTTATGTCAAGGCATAAAACTGCCCAAATATAAAAATTGGCAATTTGTTTCTCATATTTTCCAGTCAAAATTACAGATGTTAGAACATCAGCTATTTTCTGTGGAGATGTCGGGTAAGTCATGTCAGTTTAGTACTTATTTCGCCATTAATGCAAAGTACTCAATTTGACTCGGTTAATTGTATGCTATTAAGGTAAAGAACACATGTGAAAAATTGCAAGAGTCCTTCCCTAGACCACACAGTGGTCTTGCGCAACACGCAATTTTATGGACACGATATCGGGAGTTGAAAACTAGATTAGTATACATATTACCATTATAATCACGCGTTGCATTCAATTTTATTTAGGAAGAATATTCGTCTTATGTTGATAAGCAGTTAACTCTTCGTTAAACGAATTTTGCATGATTTTATATCCACTAAAAACGCCAAATCGGCACCGATGCTTTTTTCCTAAAGGGATAGTTTATAGACATAAATAGACTTGATTACAAAAATATACGACAATTCGCCTTATATTTACAACAAGACACACATAAGCAGGTGCGAATACATAAATAATTTATTGCGACTTATTTATTTCGTATTTGTACTTATTAACATCTTCAAACCATACATATCTACATATTAAATCTATTTTTGCCCAATTCCGGCACACGTGTGACTAAATTGCATATCTCTTTGAAATCATGCAATAAATATTTTTTTACCTACAATATTTCTAATGTATTTTTATAACTTGCTCATTTCCAAGGCAATGCCAATTTGCCCGTTTCATGTACTCGTACCAAACGTTCATTAGGAGTATAGTACTTTGTTGGCGGCGGAGGTGGAGCTTTAATCGTCAAAATACCATCCGACGAAAGATTGGATATTACATCGTTGGCATTGAATCCTCGTGGCAGTAAATATTTTCGAATGAAATGTCGTTCAACCAGTCCATTGCCGTCGTTTCGCTTCTCGTGATTTCCTTGCACAATCACATAGTCATCGGTTGTTTTTACCACAATTTCATTAGGCTTAAATTGACGCACATCAATATCCACCTGAAAACCCTTTTCATCCACATGCACCCGTTCACCAGCATAGTAGTTATCCCAACGCATCGGATATCTCCAATCTTGATATGATGATTGTATGAGTTGATTGCGAACGCGACGTGAGACCAAATCATCGAGGGGACGAAGTGAACGATCAGTGGTGGGCCAAAATAATCTTGAATCATCCCAGAGATAGGGATATAGCTGAAAATCGTAGGGGGAATAGTAACGCGGACGATCGAGTTCACGCGCGTAACCATCATAAGTGGTCGGCACAAGCGTCATTTTTGTTTACCAAATATTTAGCTATAGTATGTTTATAGATATTATTGAGTTTATTATTTCACAAAGTGTACACTTGTTAGACCGGCGGCAGTAGTCGAGTTTATGAACCTTTTGCTTGTGAATTTTCGCCTTTTATACTTTTACGTGTGATGCCGTCTCATTGCATTTTGTGTACTTGGGGGACGTCACTGTCCACACAGTGGTTGTCGTCGCATGTGTCTGTCGGAACTACTGAACGTTATTCAAAAATTCAGACTATGCCTTAGTGGTAATAATATAAAATGAGTTGATTTTTATTTGGCGTACAGGAAGTATGCATTTTCATTAAAAATGTATACATATGTATATAGATTATATAGCGATTGGTTGCGTGCGGTCTTTCTCCATATAAATACATATGTACATTCAGATGAATTATAGGGTTTTCAGCAAATGATTGTTTCTAAAGGATATCAGCGTCACATCTCTTAATCGGGTTAATCAATCCTTTTCTTTTGCAATAAGTTGCGGTAAGCCACTATTGGCAGATTTTATGTTAAATTTTTGGCCAAATAGCAGAATACCAAATTGTTATTATTATTTTATTGTCAAACTTTATCTCCTTATTATTTAACTTTCCGCGAAATAATTTTTAAACTATTGGAAGCGCCGTATAACGCTTCATATATTGACAACTTTACCCAATTCTATTTGTTTGATTTTGTTATAATTTTGCCCCAAAAATAAATGCAGTTCTTAATTTAACAGAAACCACTTAAATCCAAATTTAAACTTTGCGCGTAATTAAAAAAAAATTATTAAAATTAAAATTTTTTATCATATCAAAAATAAAATTGAAACAATTGTACAGTTTTGTAGATCATACAATTTAATAAAATGAAGATCAAGCTTGAAGTGGCAACAAATTATCGTTGATTTAAGAAAATGTTAATACTCACACTCTTCCACGTCTTCCATAAAAAGAAAACTCGATTTTTTTATATGAAAGTAGTTAGAGTAACTTCGGAAACACTTTTCTGTCCCAGCGTTAGCTACCGAAATAATTTTTTTCCACATATTTACATATAACACTGAGTTAAACATATTATAAATTTAAAATTAAAACAAATAAAATTATAAATTAGTATTTTGAATCCAGCGCTCTCAATCAAGTGAATTTCTTGCAAAAATATTTATGTACTCATTTTATTTTTATATCTTACGAAGGAAATTTAATAATTTCACAAGTTTTGACTTTTTATTTTTCTATAAAATAATTTCATTGAGATTTTTATTCAGCTCGGGGGTTCGAACCACCTACAAACAATATTAAAGTATTTCAGCTATTTTTTTTAAAGAGAATGATTTTTACCAAATTAATAATATTCAAAAAAATTTCATTAACATTTTAAACTTTTTAAAATTTTATTGGGTATGCGTTTGTAGCTTAAATAGTTTAAGTTAGTAAAGTGCTAGTAAATATGTATGTATTTGTTTTTTTTTAAGTTAGAAATTATAATTAAATTGTGTTAAATTATATGGCTTTTGTTAGAGAATGAACTGAATTTGAATACAAAACTTTTAGTCAAACAGCCATGCTCCTGTTTTCCCTTACTTTTGCGTTTTCCGATATATTCAAAATCGTACGTTTTCATTTTAGGTGTTCTTGTAAATGCGACTTTATGTTATCGATATTTTCACTATGTTTCAAGACAAAATAAAACATATGTTTTGATAATTTTATTGGTTTTAGAGCCAACGAAAAATTTACGAACTTTGCTATTTGTTTTTGATTCCACTGCCTTGAAAACGTCTTATTTTAAAACGCGAAATCTTTGCGATCTATGAATGTTAGAAAAAGTAAGTAGCGAATCTAAAAATGGGGGAATTCCTGAACATTTCATCTTTCTATTATTTATTAGAAGTCTTGGTTGACGTCTGTTTCCGAATCAAATTATACTCGTATGTGCGAACAAAAAATTAACAGCCGCCATTGCATATGAAATTAAGAACTGAGTTCCAAATTAAAATTTCACAAAATCGAGAGGGAGAAAAGAATTCGAGCATATGAACATACTTACACATGCATAAGTATGTTCTTAGGTGCAATAAATAATTAAACATTTCTAAAAGTTCCTGTTACTTAATTTCAGTTGATATTTTTTTTTATTGCCAGTCCAACAAGAATTCTAAGATCTTGGCAAACCCCAAGCATGAGTGACTCATTAATGGCAGACGTATGTATGTATATGCAAAAGTTTTTTTTAAGGGCAATTTGCCATAAACTAGGAAAGAAAAAGAGGACGCTAAAATAAGTAAATAACAATCGAAAGTAAAAGGCAAAGGCAGAGATATAAAGTGCATGTATTCGTATGTACATATGTATGTATGCATATGTAGTATGTATGTATGTATGTATATACGGGTGCTCAAATTTTCAGTGAGTTTTTTTTTAGTATATACCATATTTGGAAGAAAATTCCGAGATAAGAATGAAAAAAATAGTCGCAAGAAATAAAGTTTAAAAAAACTATAAAACACGCTCTTAAACTAGTATTGTTGTTAAAAAAAAAAACGTTTTGTGCCCGATATACGCAAAATATGGCTCAAAGCGCTCCACCCTTTTTTCACAATAATACTAGTATTTTTCGTTCATTTTATTATTTTCAGCTTATATTAAAAACTATTTTTCACTTTTTAGTTTGATGTGCTATAAAAGCGAGTTTTTTCTATTGGTTTTTTAAACTATATTTATTATGCTTGTTTCTTTTAAAAGCCTTCGACGTAAACAACTGTAGTGAATTTGATATTATTTTATAATTTCTGAAGCTCTCACAACAATAAATAATGCAGGACACAAAAAGCAGTAAGATGAGTGCTTATATCGTTTCGTATCCGATCAGGTTACTCATACGTCCTGTACAACAAATTCGTGCTAATTTACTGCCGGGTGCCTGTGCTCATAAATTCAATAAAACTTACATAATAATAATAATTTGGCGCTTGCGTCTTGCGTCTTGTAGTGTGCGTCTTTATATTCTACCACAAATGGAGGGAACTACAGTTTTGTGCCGACGCCGAACTGAAGCTTTATTTTATGAGAAGCGATTTAATGGCAGAAAACACTTTTTCTATGATTAAGATTTTACTTACCCTGACTGAAATTCGAACCACGAACTCAGCGGAATATCGAATGATAGCATGCACCGCTACCCACTCGACCATAGCGGCCACAAGTGACAAGTATACAAACTTCAAATTAAATCTGTCCGTTTATTAGATTTTTTTTATACCCGAGCGTACTTGTACACAAGGGTATTATAACTTTGTTCACATAACGGTTGCTTGTAACAGCATAACGGAATCAAGATAGATATAGACATATATATACCAAAATGCTCAAAATGAAAAGAGAAGTCTATTTAGCGATGTCTGTCTGTCCGTCCGTCCGTCCGTCCGTGCACACGATAACTTGAATACAAATTGGGATATCTTAATGAAGTTTGGTACATAGATAGCCCTTTGGACAGGGTAGGTTGGTATTGAAAATTGTCAAGATCGGTCAATAACCACGCCCACCTCCCATATAACGGAAGTTTTTAAAAAATGCATAAACCCCGTTTTTTCGGTATCAATTAAAGCAAATTGAGTGAAATTCGGTATTTGGAGAGATTTTGAACTAAGAAATTAGGTATTTATGAAATTTTGAAAAATGGGCATTGCCACGCCCACTATCTCAATAACAGTATTAGTTATCATCACAAAATTTGGTGGACATATTTTCCTTGATATCGCTATTATTATCGTAGAAATTTTTTTAAATCGGATCATAACCACACCCACCTCCCATATAACGGAAGTTTTGGAAAATGAATAAACTTAATTTTTTCGGTATCTATTAAAACGAATTGAGTGAAATATGGTATATGGAGCTATTTTGCACTAAGAAATTAGGTATTTACAGCTCATACAAAAATACATCTCGAAATTCATTCAGTAGACCCTTCGGAATTTATTTTCTAAAAACCGCTCGCTTTCAGGCTTTGGAAGTAGAGGACCCCCTTAAAGTGGACCAAAATCGAGTCCAAAGGAGTCGGTTACAAAACATAAACATTAAAACTTATGTTGTAAACTACTTCACAACTAGTAAGCATCGCATGCCCAATTACATAGTCAGCCAACTGTCTTTTTTCCATACAAACAACTGGTGTTTTTACATGGCGTCGTCCTACGAGATTGCAATTGTCAGTTGGGGATCAGAAATGTACCAGTCTCATACTAATATAAAATAAATAAAAAATACTATTCCAATTATAGACCAAATATACCAGTATCCTACTGGTTCACAACTGCCAAAGAAATACTAGTCCACACTCTAGTGCACAATGCTTTATGTATACAAATAATGTATGAACACTAGTCAAAATTAAAAAGAATTTAATAATACGAAATTTCGCACGGTTCTTCCTAGCGTTTGTATGTAAATACATGTGTACATACATATGTATATATAAAGTACTAGAGATAGTACTTTAAACGCATTTCCATAAAATGATATACATACATACCTTTAAATAATGGAAAGTCGTCTAAGACTTTTCCATACATATACATATGTATAATATACATTGTATATACAAAAACATTTTTCAATTGTCTTGTTGCAAGATTTGAGGAAATACTGTCAAACACTCCATAGAAAGCGCCTTGAGTGGTCTCTTTGGATACATACCCCTACCAGTTACTATTTTCCAAATGTTTGGTTGCGAAAATAATCAAGTAGTAAAATTAAAACACATTATAATTGAGATTACGGTAATTTTATTGTGTATCAAGTACGACAGAATATAGCGTACGATATAGTAATTTCCATCATTATCGCTACGATCATTATTAGCATAGCAATCCGCTTTTATAGTAATACGATTTTATTTTTATAATTTTCACTCTGTTTATAAGATTTTTTTTTTTCAAATATAAGTATATTTGTATATGTGTAGGTGTGTGTGAATGCATTGGTTTAATATCATTTTATTGAATCTCTGCCGCACTGGCTTCTGTTTATTAATTATATTTATGCCTAAGTGTTTATTAGCGTTTTTGTTTCGCATTTCTTAATTTGTTTTAGTGTTTACTGTTGAAGCTGCTGCTTCGTTTTTCAATTCAAAGTCATACATGCTCTCATACACATATACATACATATGTATGTAAATTTTTGTATGGACATAAAATAATAAACAACACACTTAACGCTCGTGTTTTGTCTATTTTCTTTATATTTTAACTCAGCAAAAGGCTCAAATTGCATTGTAATTAAATAAAATACCAACAATAGTACAATACGAAAACAAATTAATAAACATGAGGAGAAATTGGGTTGGCTATAACTTGAAATATAAACTTTTTATTTTGGTCAAGTGAAAGCTTTACACTTGTATTGATATTATAAGGGTGCATATTTCCCAGCTGCGGTACCAAAATTAAAATAAAAATATCATAAAAATATTGTCAATTGTACAAAATTTGAAAATTAATATTAACAATTTTAACTCTGATTTTTTTTTTCAAAAATGCATTAATTTTTATTGAAAAATATTTTTTTTTAACTTTTACAAATTATTGCAAAATAATGTTTTAAACTAAAATAAATATAAAATTTGTAGAATAGTATTATTGTATATGCACATATTATGCTCCTGTACACCCTTTTACAAAAAATACATACATAAAAATATAAAAACTGTGAATTACGATTAGATGCGAATAAAAGGAACAGTAAAGGTTTATCTAATTAGAATGACTAGATTGTCATTTGTAATTGAAAGCTGTGAATATTGACCGACAAGTGTTTTTTTTAATCATTTTCTATGGTATTCGTTTTTAAATTCGAAAATATGCTTTTTGCAGTATTCTTCTTTTCGCAAAGGCGAATCGGTGTGAGATAAAGCAAAAAACAAAAAATGCAATGACGCGCAGAATCGATTACAATATGTTTTTGTTTTTGTAATAGCGAAAATTTTTTGTATTAGCATTTTATTAGTTAATTTGTTTTTAAATTAAGTAGTTTTTAAATTAACAAAAATCGCGTGAATTAATTAAAGTTTTAAGTTTTTTACAAATTTATAAAAGTTCGAAAAATTTTCTATATTTCATAAATTTTGTGCGACGTTTGCAATTTTTTCACCGATTTTTGTTGAATTATTGACTAACAAAAAAAAAAAATTCGTCAAAATTAATTTTGTGAGTAACTGTAACCATGCCATAATTTTAGTGACTCATTCGGAAAATTTTCACCCACACAAAATAAAAATAAAGTGAAATAAAATAATTAAAAACATAATCAAAACTAAATTAATTAAAAAAAAGTTAGGCATTTTTAAATGAAATAAAACGCAACAAACGCAAATTTAAATAAAGCTTTAAAGTAAGTAAATATTATACATATGTATGTATGTAAATTGGTAAGTAGAAATAAAGAGAATAAAATGACAGCAAAATAAAATTAAATAAATCACCATGAACAACAATTCATATTTTTTTCTATGCATCTATTTATATAATTGATATACATGTGTATGTGTGTACATATGTACGTTCGTATCTTTATATTTAAGAGGATTAAAGCGAAATAAATTTATATATGTAACTATTTCAAGTCATTTAATTATTATGAATTAAAGTTTAGTTAGCTTTTAGTTTTTAGTCTTAACAAAAAGCTTTCAGGACTCATAAAGAGCACATACACACACACTGACGCGTCTGCGCATGAATGTATGCATATACTTATGTAGTAGATCTGTAACTATAGTTATGAGTAGAAGATGCAAGAATGCTTTTAGGAAACGAAGTCTGCCGAAGTACGCCTTACGCGTTTTATCTCTCTCTCTACATTTTATATCACTTTCTTCGTCTAGTTGCTGCTGTCGTCTTTACCAGCTACTACAATAGTTAAGTACTTAAAATATATGTATGTAAACGTAATTTCTTATTTTTTGAATTGCATGTATGTATGTATGTATGTATGTATGTATATGCCAAAGTGAATTTTTATACTGCTTTATTTTCTTCATAACTCTGCTTCTACGCTCAAAACTGTTGATTGCTTCCTCCTCTCCTATTTAATTGGTTACCTCTTCGGCGGTGGTTATAGCAGGTTTACTGGCTACAACAACATCATCCATTCCAGAATTGGCATCGCATTGCGTCTTAGCTAAAATGATGGCAGCATCAGCAGCTGCCACCAAATCACCTGCACATGGTGATTGTGCAGCAACAACTAAATTGCCCACAGAGCTACTTTCATCATTGACATCTTCTGCACTTGCCCTTCTCCCATCTCCAGTGAGCACATTCACATCTACCCCCACACCAATATTGCCGCCCTCAACATTCGCATCCGCATCCACATCCATATCACCATCAGCGACATCGGCAACTTCATTTATACCAGCTTCCATTTCGGTTGCGCAATCAATATCTGCAACTGCTGTTTCCAAGCTGATCGTTAAACCATCTACGGTTGCCTTTGCTTCCGCTAATCCGTTGTTGGTAACCACAATAATATCATTCGGCTCAGCAATTGTTGCGTCCGCCAACTCGATATCAATAATATTGGATGTGGCAATTTCGATACCGTTGGCTTCGACGATGCTTAGGGAGTCACTGGTGATGAAGTTATTAGTAGTGACATTGTTGTTGACTGATGTTAGTTTGGCTGAGTTGACAATCGAAGTTGCGTCGCTCACAATTGGCATAACATCTTGAATATCCGATGTTAGTAATGCATTTTCTGCTGTTCTTTTTCCAACTTCTTTTACGACTTCTTCTGCTGCCTCTGTTTCCGTTTGCATTGGTTCATCGGCAATAGTGCCTGTCATGATGGCGTCGATTGCTGCTACACTGGAAGCGAGTGTTGATTTAGTATTCACCCTGTCGATATCAACTATTTTCTCTTTTTTTTCTACTGAGCTCTCATTTTCCTTTTCTTCCGCTTTTGTATTTAATTTTGAAGTGGCAGACACTTTTGCACCGCTACTGTTAATGTTAGGGCTTTCAATGTTGTTATTATTGTTATTATTGGTGCTGTTGTTGTTGTTGTTGCTGCTGCTGCTATTGTTGTTATTAGTTAAGTTGCTATTGGAAGACGTGGCTACTTGCTCAGCTGTTCGTGGCTCAGTCTCTTGCTCGGCGAGCACTTCATTCGGTGCAATATAACCATTGCTTTCTCGCGTTACCTGCAAGTCTGTTACTGTTGGCTGTGAAACTTTAGCCGGCTGCTGTTGCTGCACACACTCGACTGCTGCGACCAGCTGCTGCTGCAACTGCTGATTTTGCTTCTGCTGCTGTTGTTGTTGCAATGTTACTGTTACTGTTGCTGTTGTTGGCGGCAATATTCCTGCAACATCAGTGGTTGGCGTTGCTGCTTGCTCCGCTCCTGATGCTGCTGCTACTGCTGCATTGACTTGTCCTTCTTTGCCGCTGTTGCCGCTGCTCCCGATGGTGGTGGTGCTTGGTGCCTCTTTAGCAGCGCTCTGTACTTGTTGTACCGGTCCGCCTGTTTGCTGAATATCGACAATGCGTTCCAGGGTGTCATCAGTCTTCATTGCTGGCGGTGGCGCCTTTACAGTCAAAATTCCATCCGAGGACAATGTTGAAAGTACTTCGTTCGGGTCATATCCCTTCGGTAGCATATACTTTCGGATAAAGTGTCGCGAGATGACGCCATGCCCATCCTCCTTGTCTTCGTGCTGACCCTCGACGACGATACAATTATCGATTGTCTTGACGGTCAGTTCGTTGGGTGCGAATTGCTTCACATTCATGCTCACTTGAAAGCCGTTCTTATTCACCACCGAATAGGCAGATTTGCTTACTGCACTAGTTGGTGAAACATTGTGCGAACTTGAGTTCGTGGTATGTGCAGCATTTGGCGGCCCCTTTGACTCGCCAGCGGATGTTCCGGTGCTAGGACTCGAGCCGACGACACCACCACCGCCACCTACCGCAGTCGACGATGTATCTTTTTCCAAATGATGCTCGTGCACTAACTGTATAGGTGTTTTGTTGTAACATGGTTTGCCGCGATAATAGGGATGGTGACGAGCTTTACTAAAATTTGGCATCCAATAGAATTGGGAGAGAGCGCGTGGGCGTCGCTGCTGCGACAAATGATGTGACTGCTGCTGTTGTTGCTGTTGCAGTGGATGTTGCGTCTGCTGTTGTTGTTGCTGCGTCTGCAATTCATGCGGATAGATACCGAAACCGAAGTCGTCGACATCCATACCACCAGTGGCCAGGCAGCGATTGAATTCATGCAACTCATCGGCCAAATCGAGTATAAACGGTATGAGGGACATTGTGCAGCTATATATGTATGTTTGTAGCTATGTATGTATAGGGTGTATGTATGTATTTAAAAATACATATATATTTTTTTTTGCTGCTGCTACCGACCCTCACGCACACGTACACGCACGTTGGATACGCGTTTACGAGCTCACGACACGTTACTGATGGCGATAAATTTTCACTGATAGCTAGCGTTTGTTTACAAATTAATTTAAAATGTATTAAATTATTTGTCTAAGTATAAGCTTTAATTTATGTTCTTTAATTGATTTTTTTTTTTTTAATTAAATACTTTTGATTTTACTTAATTGTCAGTAATTGCAGCCGATGCGTTACCGAAATACGCCCGATTCGCTTCCTAACTGGCTTCCATATGATAGCAAATTGCTGAATGCTGCCCTTTTAAACCAGTTTGCAGCGCTGAATGGAAAGCTTAAAGCAAATTCTATTGGAAGTCCAAGTTCAAGCATATGATCGGGGTGTGACAGGGAATTAACCGGCCGAACAGCCGTTTCGCGCATTCGCCGGCAACCGGCTGTGGCATGGTTGTGCGTGTCACCAGCTTTTTCAGTGCGATGCATTTTGGCTGCTGCTGATGTTACTGTGGGAGCCATGCAAACACGTTTTGCATTGGTCGCTCTGAAGTTTTGCTGTTTCACTGCCATATCGCTCGTTTAACGAGTTTATTCACTGCTGTGTTTTAATTGTTTTTCTTTTCTATACTCCTGAAGTACTATTACTGTCCGGCCTAAAAAGCGTTCGTAGACTGTAGGAAGTGCGACATAACCAGACTGAGTATTGAGGTAAAGTAGTGTAAATGGAATGTATGTATGTATGTATGTACCTACATATGCTTGTTGAATGATAAAAATATTATTTTCAATAAAATTGTAAATTATTAACATTTACTAGGCCAACAGAAAAATAACAAATATTCATTTTCAAATAAGTTAAACTCAAGTTATTTATGAATAGAACTTTTTTTGAAAAGCTTGCACGACCGGTAAATAGCACCAGCAGCAAATGTAGAGATTTATGCTAACGGTCCTCGTTACTTGTGAGTATAACTGATGGAGCCCAAACACGCTACTCAAAATAATCGTGGGCAACCAATCACTTACTAGTTTTCAAAACTGCTATCGAGAAGGCATCAAGTCACTGATAAAGAGGTGACATTCTCTCTACACTGACGGTTCTAAGATGGGATTGATATCTATTCGAGGATTTTGGTGCCAATTTATTTCCGTGGCTGGGGAATGGCGCTTGTATTGTCGAAGTGGTAGTGTTTGACAAACATATGTGATGGCCAAATTATGAAGATTTTTGAACCGATTCGTTACAATGATGTTGTTGAGCATTTCCCCCCATATAAAAGCAGACTTTATATTATTATATTTACCATGTTTAAAGTTAATTCTTGTATTTCATATTTTATTTTAATTGCACAGTCTCCCTTACGAAGGCCAAAAAGAGTCCCCAAAACAACGTAAGAGCATTAAGGAAAATTAAAATTTAGGAAGGCTCTCTAAACAACTACAAACAGATTTAGTTTATGCGTTGTGTGGAAGAAAATGTGCAAATAATTCAAAGAAAAAAATCTCAAAAACTTAAATTAGCATATTATTATAATAAAATTTAATGGACTTCAGAACTGCATACTTGAAAATTTTCTACAAATCCTGAGACAAAAGATTACAGTTTTCATGTTAATTTTAAAAAATTTGAAATTTTTTTCAAATACTGTTCAAAACTTTATTTTTGTGGGTCAGCACTTATAAATCTTTTAAGCTTAAATTGATAAGCACCTATATATGTATGTATGTATGGATATTTCTCTGATGCCTTACCCGATTTTGTCTGATTTTAGAGTTAAATAAATCGTATGGAAACGGAAGTGACCTACAAAACTTTTAGCAGTTCTGTAGTACTATTTTAAGAGTTATGGTGGTTATAGTCAAACTTGTAATTCGGTAAGCATTTCGTTTCTTAAATTTTTTTTTATTTAGAGAGAAATATTGGTTGTTGATTTTATTTAAGTTAAAATATGAAAGATTTTGCGCTAATAGATACATGAATAAATATTTTCGTCATATGTATATGTATGTATGTATGTATATATTAAGAGCTCTTCCACTATAAACAAAACTTAAAGATATGTATGTACATTCAACCGTTTTCATTTCTTAGCTTACGAGTATGTTTTCATGTTTAAGGCATATACATACTTGCATACACAACCGCACATAAATACAAACACTCCGATAAGATAAACATTATACATACATACATATGTATGTATTTATATACATATGTACATAATATTATTGCTAAAAAAGTAATTGAAATACATATTCACCAAGTCTCATTTTACAGCAGCTGTGAGAGTACTCGCTCAGCTGTCGTTATTACTGCTGTTATCAAATTCGTTGCCGGCAAACCGGTACGTTGTGCCGGCGATTGGAACAGCAACAATTCACCGGCATTCACTGAAATTAAGAAAAGCAACAAAAAACAGCTGGCAGCCCAACAACTTTTATGTACATATTTGGTTGATGAGGAAAAGCCGGGCTGAGAGAGGAGGCACCCCATTTTTCACAATATTCTCCACTGCGCATGCCTTTGGCAGACTTCATATCCCCTTACCTCTGCCGCTACCTCTGACCCAAGCATCCAGTAGGTACACGTTCCGACTGAAATGGCATTTACAAAGGGAAGCATTTTAGATGAGTGACGGTTCGCCTGGAAATTTAATAGCATTCAGCTGATGGCTGCAAAGTACCGGCATACACATCCACAATTCATGTGTGCAAATTATACTATGTAAAGTAAATATATACTATACATATGTAAATGTACATACATATATATGTACTACATATAATATTGTACCTTCATACGTATCTAAATTTAAGAATACATAATTTTAAGGCAATGCTTAATTTGCACACGCAGTATATTTTCGCTGCTGTTGATATTTATGTACAGGCATGCTATGACACGACGAAATCTTCTATAGTTCATGGTTCAACCGGGGGGACAAAGGGAAATAAAATTATACATTTATTTTCCTTTTCTAATAAGTACACATGTAAGTACATATGTATACCAATTCACTCACCTCTTTCCATATAACATAAACTTGCAATAAGTGTGTGTGGTCACCTTTCAAGAAAATGTATTCTTCTTGCTCGAAAAATATGCTGCAATTTCTTACTTACTTACTTAATTGGCGCATTAACCGCCTAAGCGATTTTGGCCGAGGTCAACAAAGCACGCCAGCTGTCCCTATCTCGTGCTAACTGGCGCCAATTGGAAGTCCCAAGTATAGCCAAGTCTTTTTCCACTTGGTCTTTCCAACGCAGAGGAGGTCTTCCTTTTCCTCTGCTACCACCCGCGGGTACCGCGTCAAAAACCTTCAGGGCTGGAGCTATTTCATCAATTCGAACGACGTGACCTAGCCAGCGGAGCCGCTGATTCTTAATCCGCTGCACTATATCTACGTCATTGTACAGCTCGTACAGCTCATCGTTCCATCGTACACGGTAATCGCCGTCGCAAAGACGCAAAGGTCCATAAATCTTTCGAAGAATCTTTCTCTCGAACACTCCAAGAGCACTCTCATCTGATGTTGTCATCGCCCATGCTTCTGCGCCATACAAGAGGACGGGCATGATGAGAGACTTATAGAGTATGGTGTTTGTCCGCCGAGAGAGGACTTTACTGTGCAATTGCCTACTCAGTCCGAAGTAGCACTTGTTGGCAAGAGAGATTCTCCGTTGGATTTCAAGGCTGACGCTGTTATTGGTGTTAATGCTGGTTCCTAAGTAAACGAAGTTCTCAACTTTTTCAAAGTTATAACTGTCAACAGTGATTTGTGATCCCAGTCGTGAATGTGCCGACTGTCTATTTGATGACAGGAGATACTTCGTCTTGCCCTCGTTCACCTCCAGACCCATTCGCTTCGCTTCTCTATCCAGTTTGGAGAAGGCAGAACTAACTGCGCGGTTGTTAAGACCGATGATGTCAATGTCATCGGCGTACGCCAGCAATTGCACACTCTTATAAAAGATGGTACCTGACCGATTTAGTTCTGCGGCTCGAATTATTTTCTCCAGCATCAGGTTAAAGAAATCGCACGACAGAGAGTCACCTTGTCTGAAGCCTCGTTTGGTATCAAACGGATCGGAGAGAACCTTCCCAATTCAGAAGGAGCTGGTGGTGTTGCTCAACGCCATTTTACATAGCCGTATTAGTTTTGCGGGGATACCACATTCAGATATTGCGGCATAAAGGCAACTTCTTCTTGTGCTGTCGAAGGCGGCTTTGAAGTCGACAAAAAGATGGTGTGTGTCGATTCTTCTTTCTCGGGTCTTTTCCAAGGTCTGGCGTATTGTGAATATCTGGTCGGTGGTGGATTTACCAAGTCTAAAGCCACACTGATAAGGTCCAATCAGTTCGTTGACGGTGGGCTTATGTCTTTCGCACAATACACTTGACAGAACCTTATACGCGATGTTAAGAAGGCTAATCCCGCGATAATTGGCACAGACTGCAGGATCACCCTTTTTGTGGATTGGGCAGAGCACACTTAGGTTCCAATCAGTAGGCATGCGTTCTTCCGACCATATTCTAGAGATGAGCTCGTGCATGCACTTAACCAGCTCCTCTCCGCTGTACTTAAATAACTCAGCTGGTAACCCGTCAGCCCCGGGGGCTTTGTTGTTCTTCAGCCGTGCTATCGCTTTCCGAATTTCGTCATGGTCGGGTGATGGTACGTCACGTCCATCATCATTGATTGGGGATTCGGGTTCAACATCTTCTCCATCGTTGTTGCAGCTGCTTCCATTAAGCAGTGTGAAGAAGTGCTCCCTCCATAATTTAAGTATGCTGTGGACATCAGTCACCAGGTCGCCGTTGTCATTCTTACAGGAATTCGCCCCGGTCTTGAAACCTTCTGTTAGCCGCTTTACTTTCTGAAAAAATTTACGGGCGCTTTTCCTGTCGGCCAGCATCTCAAGCTCCTCGCACTCACGCATATCGGCCTCTCTCTTTTTCTCACGAAAAATGCGTCTTGCTTCCTTCTTCAACTCACGATAACGCTCCCGCACAGCTCGCGTTGCGCCCGATCGCAGTGTGGCCCTGTAGGCAGCGTCTTTACGTTCCGTAGCGGCGCGGCATTCCTCGTCATACCAGTTGTTCTTTCGGGCTCGCTGAAATCCGATGGATTCTTCAGCGGCGGTATGTAGACATCGAGAAATATGGTTCCGTGCTGTTGATTATTGCTCTCAGAGAGCAGGAGTGCAAGTCGAGTGGCGAAGTGGGTGGCTGTCTGTTGCGATTGCAGCTTTCCGACGTCGAGCTTTCCTTGTGTCCGTTTGCGTGCGCTTTTTGCTGCACAGAGGCGCGTGCGGATCTTAGCTACCACAAGAAAATGATCCGAGTCGATGTTGGCTCCTCGGATCGTGCGCACATTTAGGACACTGGAAGCATGCCTTCCGTCTATCACAACGTGGTCGATTTGGTTTCGTGTCTTACCATCTGGAGACAGCCACGTAGCTTGGTGAATCTTTTTATGCTGGAACCTGGTACTACAGACTATCCGAGGATTTTTTTTCCTTTTCATTGGAAGTTGTTTTTTACGTGGCTGCAATTTATTGATCAATAATAAAATAAAAAAATACTTTAGTAATAAAAAATAAGTTCTGGGACACCCGCGGACATACATACCAAGAAGATCTTCAATATTCGATTTTCAACCTTTTTTTTATTCCAGAGCGCACTTGCCAGCAATATCAGCCTCTGCCAGAGATTTCAGGTAAAGTCTATAAAAACCTTAAGGCTGAGTTATTAATCCTACCCGAAACACTTAAATTCCATCTCTTCGTACTCATGCAATTCTCGCTTACTATTTAGTTGTAGTACTAACAGTGATACCACGGTATAAATATTCGAAACTGGGGGAATTGCAGTTTCACTTAGTCTTGTCGAGTAGGGCTGTGAACAAGGTTAATTCTAGTATATGTATGCGCATTATATTTTAAGCAGGACCGAATATAACAGTTATTTATGATAACTATCATTAAATATTTCACTATGAAGGAATTGTTCTACAGCGAAGTGAAATATACCAATCGATTTCTTTTTTCACCGATAATTTTACAATACATTTTTTTTTGTAACTTCAATGCAAAATTTAAAAAAATAAAAGTTATTTTTTATTTTTGTTTTATAAATCCAAAATAACAATTATTTTTGATTTTTATTAAAATAATCTACCAATAAAAGTTATTTTTGATTTTTATTTTATTTGTCTTATGATAACAGTTATTGAAGACTTTTATTTACAGAAGTCATCAATATAAAACAGTTACTGATTTTTATTTTTTAACACTTAGTACTGTCGTTAGCAAATTACAGTTTTAATTGGTAATTTCTCCCCTCAAAATCAACTGGTGAGTTCACTAGGCAGATGTATTCAAACGACTTAAGATAACTGATAAACAGCAATAGTGATTGTTTCATTAAGAACCCTCTTTGTGTTGGATTTAACAATAATCGTATGTCTTACAAACTAGAAGTGGGCTTTTATAATTCAAGTTTGCCCTTAGGAATATAATTAACTCTAACTCGAAATAGGTTATGATGATTCTAAAATGATATGTAAGGATGATAGGTATATAATGCAAACTTTAGGTATTAAAAATGCTCTTAAGTTATATAATCGAAGATTCCTGGTAACTCCCACGACGTAGATTTTGATGTCTTCAGAGGTGGCCAGTTGGAGAAATTTAAGCGAGCTCCGCGCATTTATACACAACTAGAAAATCGAAAAAGCTAGAAGATCGATAACAGTGCAGGCTAATCGCACCGTTCACGCAAGGATGTAGATCAGACAACACATGTTTGCATCACAAAGTTAAAGTAGATTCAGCACTGATAATCTCGTAAAGCTAGTGAAAGGTAAGTTTTTGTCTTCAGTATTTATTAAAAAACAAAATCAGTATATTTCTCGACCCAATTTTTAAGTAATTTCGAGGAAAAAATTAAAGCACTTTAAAGTCTCAAAATGTACCCACAATTTAGTCAACATTTCTCTTCCTTTCTAACACAATAAACAAAATAATTATTTGAGACAATGAGAAAAATTGTTTCTTATTAATGTGCACGTACATATGTACATATGTATATATTTAATTTCTTTATTTTAATTGTTTTTGATAAATTCCAAATGCAAATCAGAACTTGTTTATAAACAAACTTGTTTCTCTTAAACAGGTTAATATAATAATATAATAATAATTAGTTCCCTGAACACGAAACATACATATTTATGTCCATACATTTGTATATGCTATGTGAGAGGTCAATGTTTCGATTTTAAGCCTTTGGTATCTCTTCTGCGTGTTTATCTTTAGGATTTTCCTTCACGTTCAAATGAGCTGGTCCAGTCTGTTGAATTTGAATCACCCGTTCATTGGACTTATCTTCTATGGCTGGCTTTGGTGCACTGACAGTGAGCACGCCATCGGACGACAACGTTGAAACCACTTTATCGGTTTCGAACCCTTTTGGCAGTGCATAGCGACGTACAAAGTGTCGTGATATATAACCATGGCCATCTTCTCGCTCCTCATGTTTGCCCTCGATTACGATATGGTTGTCGACGACCTTAACACTTAGCTCACTTGGCTTAAACTGCTGCACATCAAGACTAGCTTGGAATCCATCTTTTCCCAGCGTAGCAATAGGCAAATCCTTTTCGAATTTGCGTAATTGACCGTAAGGACTTGGGTCAATTGTAGGCCAGCGTGTGTGGAACACCGGTTCATAGAAAGGTGTCAAGCGGTTTAAGTCATCAGCCAAACTCAAGATTATTGGTAGATTCGCCATTCTAACTTCGATGTAATTTAATGAACTTGTACTTTGTAAACCGAATATGTATGTATGTATGTATTTAGAAAACACCTTTTGCAAACTGTTTGGTGTGCGTTTATTCAACACTCTACTTTTGTTAAAGATGTTCGAATTCAACTATGCCGCTGAGTGCGATTGCCGGTCTTTATATACTTACGCGCAGTGCAGTCCGACAACATTTCGATTCAGCAATTTTCTCTCACTCGACATTAAGCACATACATACATACACACACATACGCACATATGTACATAAGTATATGCATGCGTGTTCTTTGTAAATAGACATGTAGTAGATATGTACATATGTATGTACAAAATTTGTTTACTGAGAGTTGTTTATCAAAGGAAAAATGAACTAGAAACTTCGCTTTCGAGAGATTTCGCTTGCGTTCAAAGGACCATAAAGTGAAGTCTGCATCAGATGGTTTTTTAAACTCCTTACCATTCTTTACTTCAACATTAGCGTGTGTAGGTATAAAGAAATCAACAAATAGATTCTCAGTAAAGACTTTATCTGAAGAATCCTGCACATTTTCGGGGCAATCATAGTATTATCATAATTATAGGCATTATCATTTAGTACACTTGGTCGTGAAATTTATTTGCGAATTTAATTAAGATGCTAAACTTTGCTTAAAATATTTACAAAACAAAATGCTAAAGTTTTAAGAAACCACCATTATTTTGTACTAATTTTATATCCGATATACCTACATATTTTTATTAAAATAGTAACCACAAAGTGCATATCAATTAGAAAAGACAATTCGAAATTCAAATAATTTGTAGAAAGAACGCAGCAAATGTATTTTAGAATATTTGATGTACATACATACATATGTATATATTTAGACAAAAGCCATAAGAGGACGGGAAAACCTTGAAAAATTGTACAACGCCTTTTTGACAACAAGTCCTTCTAGCTTGCTCAATTTGCTCAATGTGAAATTAACAATTTGGTAATAATCTAAGGTTTTAAAATTTGAGACTATGTATGTATGTATGAGTAGCATATTTTTGCATCTCCTCGCTTTTACGTTTTTATTTTTTATGTTCTATCTTAATTTTTGTGACCTGACTATCAACTGGTCATAGTTGAGAGACTTTATTATGAGACTAGAGGCTTTATTTAGAGAGCAATTTATGCTGACTGGTCTAAAATTGGGGGTTTCTACTGCTTACTTAAATCAGATATTATTCTACATTTATGTAAGTCGAATAATTGGACACCCTAGTAGGTACGTACGCCTTAATATTATTTTTATACAAGCAACATATGTACATACATACATATGTATATACATTCGCATATATGTACATACATACATATGTACATATGTATGTATGTAAGTATATAAATCACTAATTTCGCTTTTATTTTATCGTCTTTATCCTTTTTTCAGGAGCTTCAACTTATTTTATAATGAAAACGCTAGGTAGAAAAGACAGCCAGCTTTTTAATGCTGTGCAAAAACTGAGTTAACAAAACCGCAACAAAGGTTAATTTTATTCATTTCAAATATGTTTTTGTATTATTTTGTGTTGTGTGAAAACGACATCAAAGTCTAATTTATTTATAAACTTAAGCATGTATGTATGTATGTATGTATGTATGTACATACATATGTAAGTAGTTACTTCTGGGTATACCTAAAAAACAACAGATGAAAAGTAATCCAAACATACATATACATACATATGCATATGTATAGGTATACATATGTAAGTACATACATACATACGTACATAAATGTTCGCCAACTTAAATTTTATTTATTTTTTCCATTAAGACTCCTGTGGGGCTAAGCGGATCCTTCCCAGGATCAAATGACCCAATATTATGAGATACATACATATGTATGTATGTAATCTTAAAAGGCTTATATTTTGAATTAATTATCTTTATTATTTAAATGGCGATTTGTTTACTTGTAATTCACGATAGCGCTGAATTTGTATACTTCGCATTGGAATGGTATATTAAGTTTAGTATATTAAGTTTGTAAGTACCAGAACGATAAGAGTTAGACCCATCATAATGTATACCGAAATAATCATGATGATGAGCTAAGTCGATTTAGCCAAGTCCGTCTGTTTGAACGCAAACTAGGTTTTATAAGATGAGACATACATATATATGTGTATGTATGTATGTATGTATGTGTAATGTGAAATAAAAAAACAAATTTCCAATGTGTAGCGCCAGTTGCAAAATTGAGTAGGGAAGCATTTGTATAAAATTCAGCAATCATTATTGTTGTTTGAGTAAAATTTCTCTTAAACGAAAAATAAAGAGAATCGGATTGGCTGTATGTAAATACATATTGTATTAGTATATATGGAAATATGTACATACATACCACGATTGAGCGAAACAATCCATCATTCTTGCATACATACAAATGTATTCATAACATACATATACATATTTAGCAAAGCTAATTTAGTAGTATCAACAAAAACACAATAACGACCCTCACATCGGAGAGTATTCGCTTAACCCCGAGTCAATCTCTTATTTTCTCCACTTCGTTTTAAGTGTTTCACAAAAGGAGTGGAAAGATGGAGAAGGTTGCAGAAAACTTGAGAATGTTCGTCTATTTGCTCTCTGTTGAGTACGACGTAGTCTCAGTATTTGTCAGCTCGTATAAAAGCCAGTGCGATTCTTCGTTCCTCTCAGTTGGTAGTAAAAATTGGAATAATTTGTTTTAAAATTTTAACAGAATAAGATAGCGTGCCATATCGTCCAAAGTTTTTTTTAAGCATACATACATACATATACACATTCCATTTTGTATTGAACAAAGCAGCAAAGTATTAAAGTAAAAAATGGCAACTGTTCCACTACTTGTGAGTTTGGCTCGTGAAATGGATAACGAGTACAGGGATTTGGAACCTCATTGGGACGATGATTTTGGGTTTGGCTTGCATCCAATAGATATCTTTCGACCGGTGCGTCACGGTCATTCGCTATTATTACAACCACGTCGCCGTCAAGCTCCGTACGATCGTTCGTTGACCCGACGTGCATCCCGTTTTGGCAGGGAGTATGGAGGAGGGTTGTCGTTGATGCCCACAACTGGCAAAGATGGATTCCAGGTGTGCATGGATGTGTCGCAATTTAAGCCGAACGAATTGACCGTTAAAACTGTAGACAAAACAGTTGTTGTTGAGGGAAAACACGAGGAACGAGAGGATGAACACGGTATAATTCAGCGCCATTTCCTTCGCAAGTACACGCTGCCGAAAGATTATGATCCAAAAGACGTTGTATCTACAATTTCATCGGACGGTGTATTGACGGTGAAGGCACCACCACCACCAAACAAGGCAATCAAAGCAAATGAACGCATAGTACAAATACAACAAACTGGACCGGCTCATTTGAGTGTTAAAGCGCCGGACGATACTGCCGTCAGCGATGGTAAAGCAAAGGAGAATGGAGATAAAAAGTCGGTGAAATAAATAACGTAAAAGTGGCATTCCAGCAAAATGGAGTAAAATTACCACATCATTATTTTCGTCCGTCATCGATTTCACATCAAAATCTAGATTTAAGTATTTAATTTAAAACCTGAAAAGCGTTGAATCTTCATTATATTTATTTTTAAATTCTTCAGATAAGTGTACGTATAAAACTCGCTTGTATTCGATATTTATTTAATAAATATACTATCAGTTCTTTGTATACTTTTAAAAATATTTTATTTTGAGTATTTCAAGAGGGTGGAAGATTTTAATAATGGCGACTGGCAAGCCGAATTCATGTAAGGTGGTAACGATTCTAAGGGCCAGTTTTTCAGTGCAATTTGAACTCTGTTTTTCGTTTAAACTTAGTATGCAACTTTAAACGGTTTAACATATCAGCTCTTTGCTGACTACTTCGTATTGTTTTCAACAAATTTAATTGAACGCAAGGAAACTAAGTTTAAATTTAAACTGAGTTTAAAATAGAAGATTGCAACACTTTCGTCCCGTTATCTTTTTTGTTTCGGCTTGACAGCTGTGTGACGTCATAGCATACCAGAAAATAGAGTCAAAAAGCATTTTCAAAATATTTTGATATTAAAGTGCTTTTATAATTCAATTCCACTTTTTGAGAATTTTACAAATACAACATAAGTTAAGTCAACAACACCGCAATATCAGAATTTGACATACATATTTTAATGTACCAATTGCTTTACATATATTCGCTAAATTACCCTTGTTTTTGAACAAAAGCTGCTTTTTTGGTTGTTGTCATGCATAAAACACAACACTTGTACATATAAATGCTTCACAATTGCACACTGGTGTAAAGCGTTTGTTTTACGATTTCGCCGACCTGTTGGTATTTTCACTTTTAACTTCCACATTGTAAGACTCAAATTTAATGGGATATAATACTCAAAAAATGTTTAACACTTCTGAGAAAAAAGTTGAAAATCTATATACAAATTTCTCGAATTTATTTTAACACATCTAAGAAAAAAGTTTAAAATCTATATATAATTTTGTTAGTTATTTTTTCTAGTACTACAAAATTTAAATTTCTGATTTTTATGGCTTTTGTTAGAAAATGGACTGGATTTTAATTGAACGGTCTCTTTATTCCTGAACTATTCAGAGACTTTATTTTGAGACTAGCGGCTTTATTTTGAAAGGATGAATAAAAAAAAAATTGACTTGTCTGTATTAGAGACTCGAGACTGCTTACTGAATTCGGGTATAATGAAGACAAAAGCCACAATTTTAGACCAGATTGCATTCATTAGTCTCAAAATAATATGGAGGAATGATAAGGCTACTTCATACCTTAAGGCAGCAGCTCCAATACTATCTTTTTTCTAAGCTTTTTTCTCGCGGTTAGAAAGAATACCATCCGACAGATGCTCATAAAAAAAAACATAAAAGGGTCTGGATAGGTAAAAAGTGTGTTGGGAGGGTAAAGCCTAGCATTTGATAAATCTGCCTAAATATCTGAGAATAATCATTGACGTCTTTATTTTTTTTTTACAATTTCTCTAAATATACTTGTCAAAAAATTAAAATCAGGGATCTTGTCTGCGCATTTCTGTATATTGAAATCAATACATAATACAAAGAACGGTTTTAGTAGCCGTGGCTAGTAGATCGGCAACTACATACATATGTATACCCTAGTCTCCATACATAATAGGGGCATAAATCAACGAGCTGAGCTCATACATAATCAAGACTTCCTGGAGGAACTGTTTTCTTTACCTATCAAAAAATAAATTTTAAAAATTTTATTGTTTCCGTTTTATAACATAATAACTATATGTACATATGTAAGTATGACTGCCAATTAACTAAAACGAGACAGCAATGAATAATCGGTAATTGATGAAATATAAAAAATCAATAATATAAAATTTTTAAGGCTATATAAATCTGATTGTTTTCTTTTAACCATTACCCTAAAGAAAAAGGTTTTAATAAAAGGCTCATAGTTATTTGTATTTAAGACTTTTTTATTTTGCACAAAATGTTTTAATTTTTTATTTTATTTTAAAATTACATTAATATAGTTAATATTTTTTCATGGTTCTTTGTAGTATGCATTTTATACTTATTTTTAATACATAATAGCAATGATTTAATAATAAAATTAGTTATAAAATTTCTGTTTCGTTTATTTATAATTTTTTAATCATATACATATGAATATATGTTTACATACTTTACAGAAATCGAAAGGAAATTGTTTATATAATTAAGTAAATAAGCAATAATATAATATTAGTTGAGGCAGGAGCATTTATAGAGATAAAAGATATTGGCATTGCAAATAAGTTATTGAAAAAGAGCTTTTAATCTCAATTATGTTTTATCTAAAAAATTAACTTTCTAGAGCGTAAGTTTATTTTAGAAAAATATTATATCTTTCTAGTTCAATATTGTTTTTTTTTAGTAAGTTTGGTTTAATTATGCACATATCTATGTATATGCATATTATTATGTTTTGTATATGTATACATATGTATGTATATGTATGTACATATCTATGAGTGTACATAAACATATTTGAGAGCAAAAAATCGTTTGCTGCTCTACATGATTGTAGGTATTGCAAAAAAAAAAATGTGAAAGATGTGTTATTGACGTTTCGTTACATACATATGTATGTATGTACGATTCACAAATCAAGTCCAAAAATTACATAATTGATTAATCACAGTTTTTTAAGCATTAACTTAACGCGTCCATCTTCTGTAAGTAAGTATGTACGCATTTTTACCAAGACAATAAAAACAAAAAAATTAATTAATTAAATGCTGTAATTTAAAATAATGAACTGATGTAGCATAAATATGTTATATAATGAAGCATGAATTTTTTTAATATTTAAGGGACAAATCGAATATTTTTTGCTAAATTTTTATTTAGAATTAAAATTTTTCAGTCATATGCACGTACACAGCTGGGTGTGAATTTACACTACCCTTAAATATTGTAAACTACATTCACACCCAACCAAATTTATATTGATTTTTGTTCAATATGAAACAAAAGAAAGGTTGTTATTATTGTTAACAGCATAAAATATTTCTCATTAAACTCTGGCGAAATTCGGATGAAGTTATCGACAATAATTTAAAAAAATTTATGTGAGTGTAGTTACAAGAGTTTTTGGCACATTTCAGTTAGTAAAATCCACGAAAACTCGTATCAACATATGTATGTACATATGTATATGCATATACTAGAGAATTGAGTTTTAAAAGATCTAATTTGTTGCATTGTGCACAATCGGGTTTAATATCGGGACTAAGTAAAATATATGCAACTTAAATTTTTTTTTGATATTCGAATTTTTTAATATATTTTTTCCCCCTTCGCATTGGTTGATTTTACCTCAGTGTTTCGGAAATTTGATCCGGTATTTAATTAAATACAGTTCTTATCACCAAGCTTTTTTCTTTGATTCCCTGAAATGTAAATCCATCGTTAGAACTGGTTTAAAGTCTTTATTTTATTCTAACCTTAAAAGCACAAAAAACACTGTAAGGTAGGTAAATGGCTTTTTTTGGTTGTTTAAGTCAAAACAGACGGGGTTTTTATGACATTAAAAATGCTGAAACTATATGTTTAACAAGCATATTCTTAGATGCTACATACCTATACAAAAAAGGAGTTTTTTTTCTGATAGGAGAATTATGCCCCTATTATGTATGGAGACTAGTCTATAGTTGCCGATCTACTAAAACCGTTATTGGTATTTTGTATGACGATTGATCTCAGTATAGACAAAAGATCAGACAACATCCCCGATTTTAATTTTTTGACAAGCACAGTTAGAAGATATTGTGAAAAAATATAAAGATCTTTTTAAAAGGGAAACGTTTACATACTTTCAGTAGCCGATAGCCAGTAGCAGGCTACCTTGTGTAATAGAAATTCTAGTATAGTTGCCTAGCGGCTGCTAGTATCCCGCTAGTCTACATTCATAATATGAGTATTAATAGAAAAATGGTAAACAAATTAAATCATACGGTTTTTGTTCTTAATATACCCAAAGATCGTGTAAGAACTTGGTGCTGTTGGTATGTACAATCGCGATCTATTCGATTAACTTAGGCGTTTTTGCGCCATAATATATTAAATATAAATAAATTATGCTGCTAAACAAATCGATATAAATTTTTGAGGTTAGGATCAAACCAAGGTTCATAATTGCACAGTTCAGACGTCGGGTTCAATATAAGTAGTCAATATACATACATATCAAATCACATTTTTTATGAATGTGCAATTCAAATGGATGTCAACTCAAAACAGGATCAAGATAAATTACCAATACTTTCCCACCATTTTAATTTTTTCATTCGGATGGGAATGTGTCTTTTTCTGATTTTGCAATTGTGATAACGAGGGCTCTGGAACTCATATAGAAGAAACTAACGCAAAATAAGTTTTAAGTATTTTGTTGATTGTTGAGTGCAACGAATGTCAGACGATATTCTGTAAGAAT
Organism: Philophylla caesio; assembly: GCA_963971545.1. NCBI lineage: Eukaryota > Metazoa > Arthropoda > Insecta > Diptera > Tephritidae > Philophylla > Philophylla caesio. Next base: position 94,836,690 of record OZ020608.1, on the reverse strand, counting down.
CGTGGATTCCACGGCCAATAACTTTAATTCTTATACTGGCATTATATTGATGTAATAAAACATATATAACTGCCAGTAGAAAAGAAAGATCAAGATCAAATTTAATAACAAAAATTTAGCTTATACAAAATTTAATAAAAAAATCAATTACAATAAATACCTAATATTGGATTTGTCCTGTTCAGCGTAGTTAATGTTAAAATCAAATCCCCTTTGTAATTTTTTAATGGCTTTAACTAGCGATACGTCGCACTATGGGGCCAAATCGCAAATTCCAAAAATTATATTTGGCGAATTTAGAAGGAGGATTGCTAAAAGCTTCTGAAACCGACTCAGTACAGAAGTTATTACCGTGCTACGAATACGTCCCTCATATATTTTGACAGTACCCTTTGAGAAATTTCACAGTTTTAAATAAAAATGAAGTGCAATTCTGTAAAATGACTTCGGAAGGTCAGTGTAAGTACAAACTAATTAAATATATTTAGATTGCTTTGTGGAGTTTTGAATTAGCAATATTAACGTTTAACACTTTATCAAAAAAAAAAAAATAGCCTACGAAATAGTTCAATCCATTTTCTTTTACAATATTAAAATTAAAATTAGTGTTCAGTAATTCCTAAAGTCTATTAATAATTAAATTCAGCAATATTGTAGACCTTTCCGGGTTGAGCGACCTCAAAATCCAAGTTATAATTCAGTTTTAGCAATAGTTCCCACAATTTTGTATTCGCCATTTTTTTTTTTTTTTTGTTTGGCAATTCGATTTTATATTCTTGTTCAGCGACCCCAAATACCTCAAAATAGAGAGTTTCTATATAATTTTAAATATATTTCTATTTTTGGCCAACAATTTGCGATTTGGCCACATAGTGCGTCGGTATCGTCGTAATTTACTTGCTACAGCTTATTCGTAACAGTCTGATCGCTGTGCTAGATTAAGCTCGGCACAAGCGAATATTCAAAAGGCTCACATGATTGTATGTATGTATGCGGGTGTGAGGGTGTTTGTCCTTTAGAGAGCATTTAAAAACCCATTAAGCATGAATAAATATTGGACGCAAATATATACATACTCACATATATGTACATATATATTTACTCGTTGTATGTCGCACCACTAAAAACGGTAACGTGCGATTTCAACAACTTAGAGAGCGTCAACTCAGTACATTAAATTCTGTTTTAAATGTATTCTTCGTTTAAGAATTGGACTTTGAAAAAATTAGGCAGAACTAAACTTAATGCTCACTTTCTGAGCAAATTCTCGCAACTGCCACTTAAATTTGGCAACGATTTAAACATTGGTTTCGTCGACGAAGACTCTCGTCGTGGCCGCCCTATCCCTGCCGCTGCTGCTGCGCCCGGCAAAACTCTGCTATTTAGGGTCTCCCTTGCGCCAAAACTCGCGCCGACTTCATCAACTGTATGCAGGGATCGACGCATGGACGCTTGTGTCTGACGTGTTGTTGGCATTGTCATGCATGCCGCATAGGCAGCTGGTGGTGATAGCGGTGACGTTGGCAATTCCATATCTAATATAGTATCTGTTACACCAGTGGAGTGTTGTTTTAAAAGTTGTCGTACACCTTTATTGATGCCTGTCGGTAATGTTGTGGTTGCTGTTGTTGTAGTCGAGTACATCGGGTCTATGGGCACTGCGGATGGTAACAATATATCGTGAATTGCCGAACCTAACATGGGCTCACTGTCCGGTCCGATTATCAGTTTTGTATCGGAGTACCGACGTAAGTCTTTTCCTAAAAATGTATCTAACTGCTTACTTTCGACTTCGACATCCGCTGCGATAGGCGGTGAAGCCGCGTTGGGGTGTCGGCAGTGCTCAGTGGCTGGATAATCCACCGACGACTCCATGCTCATACCCATTGGGTCGTTGAGGATGTCGCGGTTTTCTACAAAAATAGACGAATTGGAGTAGCGTTTCGTGTGTGGCTTATAGGCGAAGCCACCTAAACCATTTGCCACCGCATTTGAAACACCAGAGCTAATAGAAGGCGCTTTTTGATCGCCACTACCTGTAAATATCAAGAAAAGAAGTGATTAGAAATATATATGAAACGTTATACGGTATACGGTATTATAGAGCATAAATAAAATGTTTTGTTAGAAAGGCAGGCAATACTTGATACACAAGTTATCTCCCTGCGTGCATGACGACATGCGGTAATATTTTTTTAGATTACAAAATGCTTGCTACATTTGCTTACATTAATTTAATAGAAGAATCGATAACACATTCTATAATTTAATTAATACAATTGAAGACCTTGGATACAAACTCAATTTTTACATTTCTTTTCATAATCCCATACGATTTCGATCACACTCGGCCTATATGCGGCATTTAATATATTAAGTGTTATTCACTCACCACTAAAACTACTCAGTTGAAGCGCATGTTCCCGACCCGTATCTGTTGAAATTCCACCAGTGCTAAGATCTTGCCGTGAACCACCACAAACGTCATTGACCGAACCACGACTCGAATTCTCTGAATGTTCGAGTACATTATGTATTGAATCGTGAAAAGGCGTCATGCTACCCGATCCTTGCGGACACGGGCGGAAGGAGGAAATTTGCGAAACAACGTCATCCAACGCCCAGTCACGTTCGTAATTACTTTGCAATTGAGCGCATTCAATATTTGCAGCTACAGCCACCTGGCCCACTTGTTGTTGCGGCGTCAAATGGTGATGGTGAGCTGCAGGCGAAACGCCCGAATCAATATCATCAGTTTGCTGTAGACGGCGCTGTTCGGCTGGAAGATGATAATGATGCAGAGAATGTTGGTGAAGTGCTGACGCTCCCTCTATATCCAAGCTGCCAGAAATGCTGCCAGTACCAGCAGTGGACACATAGTTATAGCCATTAGAGGCAGATGCGCCATTGGCGACTATTTCGACATTTGGACCATCAGCACCAGGCGGTGGCGCATTTGTGCTGCATGGATGTGGTTCGCTGGATCTTTCGTGGCGTGCGCGATGTTCGACTGCGGGCGATGGCGGCGATAGAGGATGCACTTTCTCTGGAGCATTTTGAATGAGGAGAATTCTGCATCAAAAAGAGCAAAAATATATATAATTTATTTAGATAAAGGTTACTAATATTAGTATTAACCTGTTTCTAGCCTTCCAACGATGACATAAATGTAGATAAGCTTTGCACTGAATATACATAAAGACGACGCCACCCGTCAGGCCCACCGTTACCACGGCTAGTTTGGTCCAGAAAGGCCAATCTTAAAAATAAGTCAAAGGTAAAATTAAAATCAGAAAGAGTAACCAAATAAAAATATGTATGTTAAAATAAAATTCGTTATTTACCAATCAGTCCATGCTTCACATCATCGGCGGCACGCTCGATCAACACGCAAAGTGACCAAATAACGCATAAAGCTGCAGCACAATGAAACAATACTGCACAGCAGAGGCGTCGTCGTTCAATTCCAGAAAAGTCTAGGCTACGCCACTGTAAAGAAATTTTTATTTCTTTTTAAAGAACAACATTAACTTGGAAAATAATGAAATTGGGTGCATACAATCTAAATATTATAAAAGCACCACATTTTCACAACTTTTACTACATAATTTATTTTACTTTTATTTATCTTCTAACATTTTTTAATTGAAATTCAGATCTAGCAAAAATCAAATAAACTCAAGCTTTAAACTTTATGCAAAATGTATCATAATTGGACAAAATGTCATCCAAATATACACGTTATGCTAAAATTTTTAATCAAATATGGCGGGCGTTACATTAAAGCGTATTTTTCATTTTTTAAACTACGAGACGAGTATTATGTTATTTTATGAAAGTTGGTTGATTTTTTTTAACTGGTCTAATGTTTAAAGCTTGGCTTCCTATTGTATTAGCTGGAGAATTATCTATACTTTAATTTGGAAAATAATAAATTCTTACAATTTTATTGAGCTCAAGGCCAGTTTATGGAAGATTTTTTTGTGAAAAAACAAAAAAATCTTCCATAAACTGGCCTTGAGCTCAATAAAATTGTAAGAATATTAACATTTACTAGGCCAACAGAAAAATGAACAAACATTTAAAATAAAAAATTATCAAATTTGGGGCATAGATATGATTTGAAACAAAATTTAAAATGATACTGCGCGCCACTTATATACATTTGTTTATGTAAGAATGTTATTGACAACTCAATTACATTAAAACTTTAATTTTCATTAAAATGATCACAGTTTTCTTTTGAGAAATTAAACTTTAGTTATTTTTTAGTTTCTTAACTTGAAATAAAAACTTTGTACTTTCAATTTATTGAATAGTCCTTTCTAACAGCTCAGCCTAACAGCATATTCAAGGCGTGAATTTTTCTACGCACTCACGCAAGTTTTTCACATTAATTAAACCGAAGACAATTTTCGTGCGTAATTTCTCTGCGTATCTTTTGCTATCAAATTTATTTGAATACGACATGAAATTCAACCTAATATTTACTTACGCCGCCAATTTACTGTCAAAAACGTCAAATAGAAATGTCACGCAAGTCAAATCTTGAGTAAATGTTAGGTTAAACTGCAACATAGGTTATGGGCCTTCTTTTAAGAATCAAAGACAATAGTGTGTCCAAATAAATACTCAGGTAAAATAATCATGTTCAAGTCGACACATTTTAACGACAATCAAAACGAAAGCAATGGCGGCGATCACAAATATTAAAAGTCTTAATAGCGAAAAATGTTCAAGCTGTTCAGTACAGTTGAAAGGGCGATGAATCACGCAGTACTTATAAGACGAGATTAAATTTAGATTTGACCATGAAGCAATGATTGAATCTTATAATGTGAAGTTGCAAAATTTCAACAAATTTTAATTCAAATTTGATACATTTTTTTAAGGTGTTAGAATTTGAATTTTACTTTAAATTAGTGTCGATTTCTGTGAAAAAAAAAATATACGAAAAAATCGATATATGCACGTATATCGATTATCATAAGTTGAACGACAAAATTATGTTGCACAATGTATTTACTCACAAATTACTCACCTCATTGAATGGTTTGATTTTTGTATGCATTATGAATGGAAATTTGCATAATTCACAAGCACTCGTTTCCGATGCAGTTAACCATTGCTGCAGACACGCCTGGTGTACGTATTTTAAACTACCCGCACAATAGCAGGGCGTTAACAAGGGATTTTGTGGATCACTCTCACAATGGCAAATGCGACAAATATCGCCGCTACTCTGCGATGCCTGACTGCTGCCGGAACCAAATCTGTGAATTAAAACGAACGAACGAACAAACAAAATTGCGTTGAGATCAAATTTAATATACCATAAAAAGTATACACATACATACATATTTACTTATTATGAATACTTATATATGTATGTATGTACATATGTGTGTGTGTGTAAAACACATTAAAACAAACATTTTTCTTTTTTAAAAAATACATGAAATACAATTTGCACTGCACGTGCATGAGATTAAAAACTGCTAATTATAGTATTTTAAAAGTCCAATGTCAATGTTTTTTATGTGTTTGTATAAAAGTATAAGTATGTATATACATATGTACATATGTAAGTATATCAGCGCCCATTATAAAAGTCACGAAAACTCTAACATTATAAAAAGCATCTACTTACGTACACATGTACTGAGCTTAACCCGATTCATGTAGACCAAGAATAATTGAATATGCAATTGAATTCTCGGAAATGTGCATTGTTTGAGTTGCAAAGGTGGCTAATTACGATTGCTCAAAATTTAAAAAAAATTGCAACTCGATACGCTAATAATGACATTGTTCAAGGTTTTCATAGCTTCTGTTATTTATGTATGTATGTATGTAAAAGAAAATATTTAACCCATTTTTATGAAATTTGCTAAGCACAACGAAACAAGTGCATTCATGTTCTTAGCTGCTTCAGTGGATGAGAGTTTTAAAGCAAAGCCTCACATCAATCTTTGTGATATTTTTAGTAGACATTTTATGATTGATAAGTTAATAAGTCACTACATTAAATGTTGGAATTGTTTTTTAATTGCTGACAATTTGTTTGGCAATATACTCGTAAACATACATATGTACTTGTATATGAACATTGATTCGTGTTTGGTAAAAATATAAATATTGTTAAAAACATTGAAGCATAAATGAATAAACTCCATTTTTACCACTTAACTTGTGACATTCAACTTATCCACGAATTCAGTATCTTGGTATAATCTCAATTCTCTAAATTTGAGACTATGAGCTAGAGATTATTGCCTTTCTTCGCTTTCAGACTTTATTTTGAATCTACTGAAACTGTATAAAAAAATGGTCAAAAAACAGTCATAATTTTTCATTTTATAGTAAAAGTTGTTCCTGCAAGGTACACATTTTATTTATGCGTTATATGAAAGCAAATGCAACTTTAAACTTGCACTTTGTTAAAGTAAAATTGAATGGGCTACAAAATTGTGCCCGTAAAAAAGTTGATATCCTAAAATTTTGTTAATTTTTTTTTTTTATTTTAGAACAAAATTTTGAAAGTAGAATTAAAATTGATTGAACAATAATGGAAGTTAAATAAAACAAACAAAAAAAATCTATAGTATATTACTGCAGACATGCAAAAATTACTGTCCATATTTAAATTAACTTCCGATTATAAGAAAAATAATCTTTTTTAACGTGTTAAGTTTAAAATATCGACTTTCCTTAGTTTTATGTCTTTGGACTGGCCTGATCTAATGAATTTTGGTGCAAATCAAACTATGCGTTTTTATTTCGTTATGCAACGCTACGCTAAAACATTTTTGGCGTCATCAAATGCAACTCTGCCTGGTGTTATTGTTTTACAATTTCAAAAATTTAAATAGTAAAAACTTATTTTTTGTGACAGTTTTGTCAAAAATTTCGGGCTAAATATTCACTAAACATAATTGCGGAATAATGTAGCTTTTGAACATGATTAGATCAGTAAATCAAAATAACATAAAATAAATTAAATTTGAAAGACAGGAAACATAGAAGATCCCCTTGTTTCAATAATCAAATTGAATTCAGACACATTTATGCTCTATACGGTTTGCGCAAGTCAGATACATTTTTTAAATCAGTTAAATCAATGAAAGCGTTTAATATCAGTTATGAAATACGTTCTTAATAAAATTTCCATTATTCTAAAACAAGTCGAACTTCGGTCTTTTACTTATTTCAATCGATTCATGAACCGGCGAAACCGAATTTTATATACCCTTGCGCTGTATTTTTGTTTCAAATCGCTGCTAGTATTAAACTTTACTCAATTTGTTCCAATAGATACTGAAAAAACGAAATTTTTGAATTTTCCAAACTTCTGTTATATAGAAGGTAGGCGTGGTCATGGTCCGATTAAAAAAATTTTTGACGATGATAACAGCGATACCTAGGAAAATATGTTCACCAAATTTTCTAACGATACCTACCGATTTTCCGTCATCCCTTGTCAAATTTGGTATGGCGATAAACCGGTTTCGGCGTTGTGTCATCTTCAGTGTCATTTTTCTTTCTCACGAATGACACTTATCTAAAACCGATCTTACATCAACCCTATCGGAAACATATACAACAACAACCAAAAAGGATAACACCGTTATTGAGATACGGAAATTTTTTCATAAGTGGTCATGGCAACGCCTATTTTTCAAAATTTCGTAAATGTACAAGTCGTCATCTTTTGTAAGCGACTGGCAAAAGAACGTCCAACTCGCTTATGATCAACTCTCTTATATTTTGAATACACTTGACAACAGTAGTCTGTCAAAATTAATGGTCGTTTCTTTCAACTCAACTCGCTTATTTTTGTTGTTGCTTTTCACGCTATTCGATAAGCTACCTAGTGTTCTTTTGCAAGTCGCTTACAAAAGATGACGACTACAGTTTCATTGTTTAAAATCGCTCAAATTTCACTCAATTTGCTCTAATAGATACCGAAAAATGCAAGTTTTAGCATTTTTCAAAACTTCCGTTACATACATATATGGGAGATGGGCGTGGCTATTGACCAATATCGACCAGTTGCAATACTAACCTACCCTGGCCAAAGGGCCAATCTATGTACCAAATTTCATTAAGAAATCTCAATTTTTACCCAAGTTATCGTACGGACGGACAGACAGTCAGGGCTAAATCTTGTGTACAAGTACGCTCGGGTATAAAAATCAGAAAGTGTCGATTCCTAAGTCGTCCATATTGAATTAAGATGTTCAGATGTTTCATGAAATTTTTATGCCAACCCGCACCGTTTATGGCTTAGCAAATACTAGGCAGACTACAGCAAAAATAGGTTAACGTTGATAATTGTAAGTAAATATTTACGTACATATTACAAATCAGAAGCTATATGCAATTGTAACAACTTATAAATGCATACAAATGTATAAATACAAACACATACAAGCCAAATTTATATTTTCCAAAAGAATTTATGTACAAATAAGCATGCTAAGTATGTATGGAAGCATGAAATAAAGATGATAAAGAACGTTCTTTTGTTGCGCTTAGTGCAAGTACTGTTGTTCAGGAGGCGAATTATATTCATTCACACTGCATGTAGATTGTTGGTGTGATGTTAAAAAAAAAAGCCATAAACGCCATTTACATATATTTTTACAAAAATATCAATCTAACTACTGAGAAAATATTCAAACAATTGGAAAACAGCTCAACATAATTCAACGAAACATTTTAGGAGCTTAAATTTGGAAATATTTAACCAAAATTCAAACCATTTCCAAAACCTTGCTTTAAAAAGTTTTAAAGTTTGTAATATTTTATTTTTCCTAAGATCTGGATTAGAGCACCACTTAGCGAAATCAATTGTGATTTTGTGTTAAGGACTTACATACATAAATCGCTAGCGTTATTTGAAAAAAAAAAAATTGAGTTTTTCTAACATTTGTTACTTTTAAGTTTACTATTTATTTTAAATAAGTTATACACATACTATGTACATATCTATACATACTAGGGTGTTTTACTGGGTTTTTTCAAGCCGGTTTTTTTCCGGGTTTTTTCATAAATTATTGTACGGTTTCTTTTTTAAATCAGGATTTTTCGAATATCGAATAAATCGGTTTTTTTAATCTCCAAAATAGTTTTTTTGTACTTGTGAAGATAAAGCCATGATAGAAATATGACAACACATCGAATAATTTTATATCCGATATATTTTTATTAAAACAGCCACTCAAAGTGCTTATCAATTAGATAAGACTTATTCGAAATTAAAATAATTTGTAGAAAGTACGCAGCAAATATATTTTAGGAGATTTTATATAATTTGACAAATTTCATAAGACGACGGGAAAACCTTGAAAAATTGTACAACGCCTTTTTGACAACAAGTCCTTCTAGCTCGCTCAATTTGCTCAATGTGAAATTAACAATTTGGTAATAATCTAAAGTTTTAAAATTTGAGACTATGTATGAGTAGCAGATTATTGCCTCCCCTCGCTTTTGCGTTTTTATTTTTTATGAGACTAGACACTTTATTTCCAGGCCAATTAATACCAACTGGTCTGAAATTGTGACTACATTTAATTTTCCAAAGATTTAATTCATAGAAATAATAGCATTTAGTAATATGTATGCACATTTATATAGCTTTTCTTTACTTGGAACAAGAAGTGGTTTACTCGGTTTTTTCTTGATTTAAAAATGAAGAATCGGTTTTTTTCAAATTGCCATTTTTCGAATAATTCGAAAACCGATTTTACAAAAAAGTCGAATAATCGAACACCCTAATACATACATACGAGTATGTACATATGTATATGCTCACATAAAAATTCACAATAAAATTGTTTGCAACGTTTATTAATTTAATTTTAATCATTTTCATTTATAATCTAGTTCGATGTCATATACCTTTTTTCCTTCTTTTTTGCCGGATTTCAATGAAATGTCTCAGACACTTATAGCGACAAAAGTCACTTTTTAAACCAGTTGGCGTTCATTAGTATAATAATAAAATCTCTAAATTGTGATGAATTAATTAGGAGGTCACAAAAAAAAAAGGTAAAAATCCAAAAAGAAAAATGTTAAAGCGAAGAAGGGCAATATTCTGAAATTTTGAGACGTGTGATTTTACCAAATAGTTTTTATTTATTTCATTTTATTTGAATCTAATAAACTTATAAATAAAAAAAAATAAATAATTGACAAATTTATTGAGCTCGAGGCCAGTTTTAATGAAGATTTTATTTGGAAAAACAACTATTAAACTTGCTTGTGTGGTTGTTGTTTGTGTTTTTTGCAATTTTGTTAATTAAATTTAATTAATTTAATAAAAAGAAGTCTGATGAGGAAATGTGGTGATTTCCGAAATAGTACTATAACTTCTACCATTTAAAAAAAGGTGTTGTTTTTTCAAACAAAATCTTCATTAAAACTGGCCTTGAGCTCAATAAATTTTCTAATTATTAAACATTTATAAGGCCAATAAATAACAAAAATTTTAAAATTATAAATTTAAAGTAAGAATAAGCGCTAGCTGCTGAGGCCATCGGCTATAATCCAAATAGTAAAATACCGACAATAATAAAAAAAAACAACGTTGAGCAAAGTACACGAATTCAAAACTTTCAATTTCAGTTGGGAAAAAAACTTCTTGAAAACTATTTAAATAAACTTATGACGAGCTCATAGTGAAACCGAAGCTTTCAACGGCAATACCTTAACCCTCCATTACTAACCTTAGGGTCGAATCGACCCAGACACACAAACTTTTTAAATTAACAAAAAATAAAGAATATTTTTTAACGCAAGATATATGTGTAATCTAAATTTGTACATATTTAAACCTTTATAAACAATAAGAATAAGAAACATGTAAAATAGTATGCATAAAAAATTGTTTTAAAAAATAGCCTTAGTCATTCCAATTTTTCTTTTTAACATTTTACTTTTATATTTCAGGTTTCAAATGCACTTTATTTGAAGTCAATATCTTTAAAACTTATCATTTTATGCGGAATCTGGCTGGATAACTTTTTTTTCACTTTTTTAGCTATGTTGTAATGAATACAAACTTAATTTCAATTTAAATATATAAATTAATTTTTTAACACATCATTTTATAAATTTAACAATAAAATACTACAATATACTAAAAGACGTATACGTTTTAGCAATTTATAAGTTTAAACGATTTTAATAGATAATACAAATGAGGGTCGATGTAAATACTGACATGTGTACATATACATACTTACATACAAATAGAGCCCATCACTTAAAATGAATCAAGTAAGTAAATACAGCAAGCATAAGAAACACATATGTATGTACATATGTAAGATTGTTATGTACGGGTATGTACATATATTCTTTGTATATGTACATATGCATGTATGTAAGTGCACTTGAAACACTTTTAACATGGTATACACTTTACTAAACTACTAACTTTTTACTAAATTTATGGAAAGGTCTTATAATTTTCAATAATTAATAATATTTTCTTAAATATTTACATGTCATTTAAATAATAAATTCAATTATAGCTTAGCAAAACATTAAATTCAAGAACGAAAAAAATTAAGAATTTTATTGAATTCTCCGACTACAGCCTTTTTTTTTTAAGATTTGGTATTATGACCTGAATTGCCAAAGTTATGAACATATTGGTAGCTTATTTGATAACTTCATCGCAATTGGTACTTAATTAATTAAATCTCAATGTGCAAATTTTTAGAGAAAATTCGTTTAAAGAATAAACGTACAAATTTTCTTAAAAAATATCCGTATAACACGAGATTAAAGTGTCCATATTTATGTTGTTCACTGACAATAATTGTTGGATACTATCGATCGCAATTCATTACCAACACACTAGCAGTAAGTTATTCGATGGGGAAGTTGTATATGTTGCTAAATTAATTGTCTACATATTGATACTTACGACACTTTCACATTCACTTCGATAAGCAAACGCACGTCTAGATTGTACTAATCATAAAACAATTAAGCACAAAGTGAGTTGTGATCAATATGTTTGTATAAACTCTAAGATACTTTTGTGGGATTCGTACGTGTGTCTCACCCAAACCCTATTATTTTGTGAGTCAAGGCTATAGAAAAGCACACTTAGTGGAGTCGTTTGTACCCATCAGAAAACTACTGCACAGGACCTGGGTGGTGCCCAAAATGTTTGTACAAACTCTGCAATATTAATGGGTCGTTTGTACTTATGTCTCACTTGGTACCTGATTTTTGTACTTTTATGAGTCCAAGGCTATAGAAAAGAACACTTAGTGGAGCGTTTGTACTATCTTTGTTACTATTATTGAAATATTGAATACATTTTTTATTTCGACATTACTCCGATGATGCTCAAATTTTCCTGCCTCTACTCCAAGGCGGAAGGGGTACAAACGGAACAGAAGATGGAACAATTGTGTGCGAAAAAAATACAATTCATTGCCAAAATAAATAATAAAGTAATTTAGGAATTCGATGTCAAGTTTACATGGGGGGGGAAGTGGTTCCTGGGGTAGTTTTTTTTTTTGGGTTGGTCTGTATTATAATTGTACAAAAAAGTACGATCCTTGCGGAATTATTATTTAGAGAAATTTTTCATTTCGACATTACTCCGATGCTGCTCAAATTTTCCTTCCCCCCGCTATTCCATGGGGGAGGGGTACAAACGAAAACAATTGGGTACCTAACTAGCATGATTCAATCATAAAAGGTTTGGTAACCAGGCAGTTGTCTCGCTTACTCGGCTCCCTTAGCAAAGCATTGTGCTGCTTCTTTGCAAAAACAGGTGAAAATAGTATTAAAATGGAAAGTTGTTCATGCAAAACATTAACAGGCAACATTGTCTCATTTTTGACTGTTTGTTTAATTTTTATTGTGTGACAACTAATTTTCAGTTGTAAGAATTTCGGTAAGTTTTGTTATAAATTTGTAAAATTTCTCATTTAAATAAAAATGTTCTGCTTTTATCCTTAAATTCCAGCATTATCAAGCACAGCGTACTCAATTCAGCACTTATCCTGCATCTTTAAAGCCAGTAGCCCTCGTAAGTACTGAGTACGAGTGCATGCACATATGTGCAAACATAGAACAAAAACATTGATAATAAAAACATGTGAATGTACAAGTGTTTGCGAAAATCACCTAGTTCATTTAGAAAATGTGCATTCAGACGATCGGTTTATGAGTCATGTTGTTATGAGTGACTCTTATGTTAAGCCTATCTCTGATAGCCTGGTAAAGTGAACAAATCGAATTTTGGTATAAAAACGGAACTGTTCATACGTATGTACATATGTACATACATGCATATGTTTCGTTTTATTCATATGCATTATTGCGATTTCAAAACAAAAGTGTTTGAGTAATTTCGTTTTTAAACCGAAACTGCATCATTTCGAATAATTGATAAGTTATATTCTTATTTAACTGTATGCACTGATTTTACGAAGAAGTCGAAATATACAAATTCTTGCAATTTTTTACAGATTTCGCTAAGCCCCTTATGTGCACTTACCCATACGAATACCAGCCGATTCACATATGTATATGGCACATATGTATGTATGCCATCGTCATTTAATGATAATTTTTCTGTTCGAATGCAGCATCTTACATACATACATACGAACGAATACGTGAACGTTTTTACTAATAGCGATCGTCCTTCGTTGAGAAATGTTAGCCGTTCCAAGGTGTGAACACCTGAGTACTCCGAACGAGGAAAATCGAAATCTAAGCATCAACCAATTTGAAAATGGTATATTTCAAGATTTCAACGCAAGCTTTAAATGAAATGACTTACATTTGTTTTAAATGTACAAGATAATTTATTGATTATTATTAGAAGTAAACTAAAAATATACTGAATTTTACTGTATTAATAAAATATTAAAAAATATAATTAAAATTATCATGAATATTGTTTTAAACATCTTCCATAATAATTGAATAAATTTTTAAGCGATTTTTAAAAAATTAGATAGAGATTTTGTATGGGATCCAAGAGAGTATACGTACATATGTGAATATTTTTATAATTATAAATCATATTTTTGTTTGGGCAAATTAAAAAACAGCGGAGTAACATTAACTAATTAATTATAGAACTACGTTAAATTTTTATATTCTCGTCTTGTTTGCAAAGTAATATTTCAATTCGACCACTTATAAACTACATTTTAAAAAGGGGAATAAATTATTCCCTCTTTTATATGTTTCTTAAATGCAACCTTTTATAAGGGAGTGTCAAAATTCGAATGTCATTATTTACCTAACCTTTTATAATTGAATCATGCCTAACTAGTACAATCCTTTGCCATATTAAAAAAAAATATTTTTTTGAAATCCGATGTCGACTTCACATAGCTCATAAAGTGAGTTGTTTTGACACAACGACCTATTTCACTTTGTTACTAAATTTTTTCTTCTCTCAAAATAATTACCAATATTTTTCCGCTGGTGTTGCTAAGGGAGTAAGTAAAACTTACTTTCATCTGCTGTCTTCCGTTCAGCCTTTCAATGTATATTTTTATACAAGTAATACTAGTGTGAGTTGGACACGCATTTAGCACTTTGAAGAGTAGCAAATATTTACAGGAGGACAATAAAAAATATGTGGGGAAAAATACGCAAAATAATGAGACGGTACAAAGCTTTAAATTTGCATACAACTTTAAATCATCGTGCACAATCTTCCCTCAGACAAACATATTTCCTTAATAATTGTGTTCTTAGAATTTTATATAAATACATACATTGAAACTACTCAAAACAACAACATAAAATCGCGTCAAATATTTTAAATTGAATATAAATATAATATACTTTTGGCGCTTACACTATATAGCTCAGTGTTTGGCCGAGCTTCTCCTACGATTTGTGGTGTGTGGAGTTATGTGCCAACTCCGAATGGCAGATGTATTTAATGAGAAGCTTTTTCATGGCAGCAATACCCTCGGAGGTTTGCCATTGCCTGCCGAGGGGTGACCGCTATTAGAAAAAACTTCTTCTACGATTAAGATTTTGCTTGCCCTGACTGAGATTCGA
The DNA here is from genome assembly GCA_963971545.1 of Philophylla caesio. Taxonomy (NCBI): domain Eukaryota; kingdom Metazoa; phylum Arthropoda; class Insecta; order Diptera; family Tephritidae; genus Philophylla; species Philophylla caesio. Next base: position 94,821,627 of record OZ020608.1, on the reverse strand, counting down.
ACCTCGAACTTACCGGCATATCGAGTTATAGCACGCACCGCTACCAACTCGACCACAGCGGCCATGAATGCATATCTGATATTTTGAAAATGACACCCTTATCGCATTTTTTTTATATTTTCTCATTGCATACAACTCGGTTCTTTTTGTTTAGTTTGCTCACTTTTATTCAATGTTGCCATTGATTTATATATCCATATGTTTTTGCATAAAATTACAATTTTAGTTAACATTTTTATAATGTAAATGATGAAATCGAAGTGCTGACCTATTTAAATAATATATTATGCTATAATCTGCTATATTCGGTAGTATTTTTCTAATAATTTAAAAATATTTCGAGTATTTGGAAACTAACATTTTAATGATTTCAAAAAGTACGCGGTGGCAACCTTGTATGAGAATGATGAGAGAGAGAACAATCAGCTGATACGTTTCTACGGAAAAAATCAAATTCGATTGGATTTCCTACGTAAGTTCTCCGTCAACACGAAAATTCTACGGTGGTGAGTTTTCATTAACAAGGCGCTCTCCTACGTCGGTGGGTAACTGCGCTATTAGTGTTGACTTTGCAAGGATTTTTTAATACTTACATCACATTTCTTATTACAAATAGTCCGAATTTATTTTCTGACATGTATGTACGTATCAATATTAGATTTGGGCAAATTTAAATTGTAAGAATAATTAATAATTAGTTAAATAATTAAGTAATTGAAATAGAAGAAATATACAATTAATTAATTGTAATTGTGTCGAGAGAGCCTTCAGTTCGGTCGGCCATTGAGATTCTTCAAATCAACTTCCTCTCTTTCGCTGAGGTTACACACATTGTTTTTGTTGCTCAACTACCAAATGTATTAAAAACGTATAAAATGTATTAAAAATGTATTAAAAAAAATTTGTTTCAAATCGCTAAAAATTACCGTTGATTTTTAAGATTTTTTTTGCTGAAATTGTTGCACATTACTTTTCATACAACAAATGAACGAAATCTACATACCTTTCTGTACATAGAAAAGTAAGAATGTTGTATGATAATCGTAATTTGGCGCTTACAATAATATACATAGTTCAGTGTTTGATTTAGATTTTGCTTGCCCTTACATATACATATTCGCATTATACAGACATACATATAAGATATGTATATGTACCTCAATTCGCAGAGTCCCTAAGCAACACTTTTTCGAAACCTCGTTTTGCACAAACTTTTTAAGCATATGTACATTTAGTAACAACAGCTGCTGTAAAAATTTTAAGGTGCTTGATTCTTCTGTAAAATTAAAAATTTGTTAATATGTATAGAAACATTTTATTTTTGGCACGTAAAAATAAAAACTTCGCAAAATTATTCACAAACGCCTCACTAATACAAATTGTACATTTTGAACATGAAGTAAATATTTAAGTACATTATTGCTGGGTTAAGTCAAAGTATTTAAAATGTGTTTATGGATGTTGGAAATAATAAATAAAGTTTTGTATATTTTAGCTTAAAAAAAGTATAAGAAAATATTAAAAAAAAAAAAAAAATGTAAACAAAAACGTCTTACTATACTGTCAAAAAACGTGACACTTTTCTAAATGACAATCATTGAATGAACAAACAATGCATTGACACATATACATATGTACATACATACATACACATATATGTATATACAGTGTAGTGCATATCAAAAGCAACAGTATTCAAAATGACATAGCTTACCACGTATATTTATTTTTTTATTTTTAAGAAATTTCAATTAAAATTCAGTCCATTCTCTAAAATAAACCATTAAAATCAAAGTTTCAAACTTTGTAAAAAACTAAAAACAAATTTGTATATAGATTTTCAACATTTTTTTTGATTATGTAGTTTTATAGTTCATTAAATTTTAGTCTAACAATGTGAAAGTTTCAAGTGTTGCGCCTTTCTTCCATATAACAAAGAAGCAACATTTATTTTTATATGAGAGAAAGTCGCAACACTCTTGACGAAAAAAATTCAAATAAATCAACGCTAACGCCTATGTACTTGAAACTTTTAGATTGTTGTACTAAAATTTAATGGGTTATAAAACGGCATACTCAAAACCATTTTAACACTTCTGAGAAAAATGTTGAAAATCTATATACAAATTTGGTAAACTTTTTTTTTGTTTTCTACAAAGTTTAAAACTTTGATTTTTATGGTTTATGGTAAACAATGGACTGAATTTTAATAGCAAATTCTAAAAAATTAATAAATAAATATTCGTGCCAAGCTATGACATTTTGAAATGCACAACACTGTATGTATAAATACATATACATATGTACAAATATGCAAGGGGTGGAGGAGATCGTATACATAATTGCGTGAGAATGCTAACCGCACGTACGTTTCCAGATTGCAAAACTGTTGACAGCCCCACCGATAAGTAGCAAGTTATTGAAAAAAAATGCGGTATGCATATCTATGTATGTATGTATGTATACACAACGAGTATGTACGATATATTTAATTACACCCACATATTTATGTATGTACATATTTACACATTATATTTATATGTGTATGTGTATGTGCATAGTTAAACACAGCTGGTTTATTTACGTATTTTTTCTGTTTTCTTGACTTATTCACACTTTTGCGTGTTTACGTTGACTTAAGTGATAAACGAAGTCAAATACATATTTGCCTATACATACATTCATACATACATAGATATGTACATATAAATATTAGGAGGCTACATTCAACTTAAACATTTACCGAAGGATGTATTATTTTACAGAGTATTTGCCTAAGAGCAAGCCAATTAGTTGAGTTCAAACGCACATTCACCTCATGCCCTGCCTAGTCTGACTGTTTTTAAGCATTATTCGAAAGTACACTAGCGGGCAGAAATCATGTGCGTCTCTTTTTGACATATTTTGACTGTTTATTCAGTTTTAATAATTTATTTATGAAACTGTAATTAAACATTTAGTCTGAAATTTTTTTTATATGTACATACATACATATATAGAGAAAAGACTCAACTAGGATATTATTTTAAATTAAAATTAAATGGGCAATAAAACTGTATACTTAAAAATGTTCTAAAAATCTTTATAATAAGTTTCAAATTTAAATGAAAATTTTTTAAATTAATTTTTAAAATTCAATAAACGAAAAAATTTGTATTTACGTGCAGATACTAAAACTTGCATTTTTTGATTTTAAAAATTGAATGAGCCAAAAAACTGCATGTTTAAAAAAAATTTAAAAACCTTTTTTTTTTCTTCAAAGTTGGAATTTTTGATGAAATTTTATTAAATAATTGTTAATTTTGTATTATATTAAAAAATGGGTTTTGTTAGAGTATAAACTGCTATGACGAAGTGCTATAATTATTTTGCTGACGGTTGCATACATTTAAAGTGTATATTTAAATGCTTTACTTAATTAAACAACTTTTATATATTTTAAATATGGCAATCTTATTAAGGGAGAAGGGTGTACCTTTTTATTGGCTATTTAATATTTTATTTTATTTTTTCTAATTTCATTACTTTTGAACTGAAATACTGTTTATTCTAAACTGTAAACTCAGATTTATCTTATTTATTTATCTTATTTTTCTGAATATGCAGTTTTGCAGAGTTTGAGTTTTATGTGGATACAAATCAACGTTTATTTAAAAATAAAATGTTTTTTGCGTTGCACAAATTCGTTGCACAAAAAAATTGTCAAAGTCGAAAAATTAATAAACTGTATGTATGAGTATGGTTCTAGTCTGTTGAGGTATTTAGGTACATAGATGAACACCCATATTGAAAATCAACCACAATCTTTAAATTAATGTTATCACTAAGCTAATCAATAAAAGTGCTAAGGGCACACACACACACCGTCTATCATACATCCATACATACATACATATGTTCAAAGGCTAGATTAGTTATTTTGGTGTAAGCAAAATTCGTAGCTTTGAAATTCTTATTCAGAATGTTTACAACACAGCGAAAAACAATATTTTTATACTATTTGATTATTTTCATGAGTGCATACATACATACATATGTATATTTTTCAACTATTCGTAACATGCTGCAAAAGGACATATGTATGTACATATGTATTCAGTTTCTGCATTATCTTTATGATACTTTATGTATGTACATTCATTCTTAATGTATTATTAAAGTTATTATACGAGAATACTGATAAGTTTAGATGGTAAAATTAAAATTAGTTCTTAATTTACAATATTCAAGTCAACCATATTGTTTTGTCATTAAGATATGAATTTCCATATTGATAACGCTTTAATCAAAAAAATGGAGAAATTGAGTAAGTTAGCAAACAAATAATATACATACATATGCATATTTATTTATGCTATATTTACTATATACATACATATATGTATGTACATACATACTCATATATGGATGCTTGTAAAACCAGTTTTCCAATGGTAATACAATAAAACTGAACGCATATTAATTTTCATCCGCAATTTGCAAATTCCATTTAAGAATACACTTAAAGAAATTGCATTCAAAAACATTGAACAACACTGAGCAACATTTTTGAAATCTTTGTCTGCTGGTGGAATTATGCAAGTATCAATTCAAGAAGAAATTACTGAAATTGCATATGTACATACATATCTACTCGCATATAGTAAAATATTAAACCATTTTGCACTCTCAGATAAAATTAGTAGTGAAAAATCCGTACAATTGTATGAGTACGTGGAGTGCAATTCACTAATTTTAAGCGTTAAGACAATTACAATAACAATTATGAGTACCACTAATTTTTTCTTAACGACACATTTATAAGTAAGGTAAATGCCGACAGCTTTACGATACCAGCTGAATTTGCTTTATCGAATTTTACCAAAAAAAAAAAGGTATAGCAAAATAGTTCAGACCTGTTTCACGTGCAGGGATATTAAAGTTTATAATTCTATCTACCATTACTTCAATGCCTATTATTAACCCTCATTCATTGTAATAAGATGCATTTCTAATCGAGACAATTTTTTTTATTAACTGAAGTAATTTTTGTTGAGAAGACATTTTACGAAATTGTGCTTTTATGTAGCTTGTAAAGACGATTATGAGAAAAGAAATTTCTGCAGGCGTATTTTTGAATATACACTTAACTGGGTTATTATTTTTTTTTTCGTTTTTATGTAAAGTAAATCTTTGAATTATTTGTAAAATTGGTTATCAATACGAATTCAGACTAATAAAAGCACAAACCACATTATGCTTAACTTCTCAGCACATGCAAGCTGGATCACCAAAATCACCAGTGAATTCTACAATGTTAGAACTTTGTTTGCGCAATTTTTTGTTGAACAAAGCGAAAAACCGACATCGAAGTTTAGAGCTATGCAACCGAAATAATAAGGGGAACACCTTGAGGTTCCACCTTCCCCATAAAAGAATTATTATTGATATCGGTTCGCGGGGTACAAAATATTGATAATCGGTTGAAACACTGTTGATTTGCATAAATTAAATAATCCTTCACATTCCTTTCCAGTTGGTTTTATTTTATTTAAAATTAAATTTAAATGAACAGGTAAACAATGAGGCTTCTTTAATTCTGAGAAAATATAAAAAACAAATTATGCAAACCAGAATTTGATGGCTTTATTATTTATGTATGTATAGCAAGGGCTTTCATTTAAAACAAAATCAAAAAAAAAACAAAAAAAAAAATTGTATTTAATTCAGTGAAAAAAAATCAGCAACAATGAAAATGGAGTTTAAATAAAATTATGCAAAACCAGACTTTGATGGCTTTATCATTTTTGTGTATATATCGAGAGCTTTTATTTAAAAGAAAATTCAATGAAAATGGAGTTTAAATTATGTACTCGTAAATTAGAAATTTTGGAAGAAATTTAAAAACAAACATATGCAGAAAGCAATTTATAATATTGTATGTTCATATGTACATACATATATACATACATATATATGTATATCAATTAGATCAATCAGTTATATGTTCCTGAGAATTACTTTAGACCGAAGTCGTAATATCGAAAGCAAACATTAGTTGCAAGCCAGGCCATTTTGAATTTTGACTATAATCTTTTGACCAAATCCGTATGTGCTTATGTACGTGTATGTGCATGCATATTACGCGTTTAGTGGAAGATATATATAAACATATGTGCTATATCGGAATTCCAAGAAAGCGGGTTTCAATGATTGGCTTATTTATAATTTGCATGAATGACGAAAGAATATATGTATACGTGTGTATATACTTATTATTTTTTTTATATTGCTTGAAATGAGGGTATCGATTTATTACCTGATTACGTTTTTCTTGATAATTTTTTTTTGTTAAACTAATGAGCTTATAAAATCTTCAATGAGAAATCATTTATGTAATAAAGTAATTTTTAATAATTGTTAAAAAAAAGGGGAAGATAATTACTTAAATGCAATTAGCCTACTAAAGAACGAATTTATGCGTAAGTATATTTTGCATATATTTTTTTCGAAAATATATAAACATTTCCCATTTGCGTTTACCGAGGAATGCGGTATATATACGTATATATGTATGTATGTACACTCGGCGACTATGCTAGTGCCGCACTATTATTTTCTCACTACAACCAAGTTTTCCGCGCAATTAGAAGCCGGTAACTTTAGTTTTGGGCAAAATAAAAGGGATAGGTACTATATCTGTGTACCTTTTGTGTAATTTGTTAAACTTTTTAGCACATTTTTATTGAGAAATTGAAAGTGGGAATAAAAAGTTCGCGACAATGCCGAACTATCGAAGATTGACAGAGGACCAAAAAACGAAAATTTTGTATTATTCCGAAGAAAATATGAGAAAAAGGAAGATAGCTCTACGTTTGGGATGTAATGATAACGTCGATTTTTAATATCATATCAAGAAATGGACGCACATACCCAGGAAGAGCACGCGTCTTAATTAGGCGAAATGAGGCTCATCTGAAGCGCTTATGTCTTAAAGACAAGTTCCAGAATATTGGGTTAGAGTCAAATCGACCCGCAAAAAAACCACTGTACTGCGGCGCTAGTAATGTCGCTTGGAAACAAAAATTTAATGGAGCTGCTCCTCTTTTTATTAATAAAAAAGAATAAATAGATATATTACTTTAAATTAAATTATTTTCAATTATTGCAAATTAATTTAAATATAAAATAATGATAGCAAATGATAAAACAGCTGAAGCAATGCTTGAGTTAAAATATATTTTAAAGACGCTTCTGTTGATATTAAATTATTATCTCTTATTAGGGGGTTAAAAGATAATCAGTCTTATTCTGCATTTCGACTCGATTCGAAATTTTCTTAGTTTAGCATTTTTGATATTCTGCGTTTCGATCAATTTTCAAATTTTATGTATTCCACATTGCGACCGTAGTTACGTTTTTCTTTCGATTCAATCATACTCGTAGCCCAGAATACCAAATCTGAATTGCTGCGTAGCGGAATGCGGGCAAGTAATATAAATGCAGAATAGGACATTATAACATTTCCTTTTAATCAATAAGCTGCAGTTTATTTACACCGAGTAAAATAAATTTTTTTAATGAAAATAAGTATTTAATAAAAAAAAATTGTGTGTATGTTGTTCATCTACAATTTTCCTTTTAACTTCTCTTTTATTTACATATTTAAGGCCTGCAAACTCAGTTAGTTGCATTTAAAAAACGCTGTATTTAATTTTTATTGACTTTTATTATCAGATAAATGAAAATTTATAACATACATATTTATGTACATACATATGTACAAATACTGCTATGCATGTGTACGAGTATGTTAATTTTGTAAAAGTGATATCCATTCGGAATCAAGTAGCAAATACATGCGAGCCTGTACGTCTGCGAAGTGCGAACCAGCTGTGATTTTCTATTTTAATTTGCAATTCGATTAGCTCATATAAACTGCAATTACAACACAAGTTGAAAAAGTAGGGTAAAATGGTTTAAATTAAATGCGATAATGATAATTGCATGAATAGACAAAGGGTGTGAAGGTTGGCTAATTAGAACTGCACCGACAGTATTAGTATTAAATAGAGAAACTTAATTGATTATATTATACGGCGGATATTTGTGTACAACGTATTGTTATATATTACAATGCATATTGCAACAGATTTTAATAATCATTTATAGCATTTCATAATTATTTATCAAAGCTACAGAACTACGACTCTTATTCATAAGAACTGAAGATCGCTTAAACGAATGTAATTTAATGGTTCGTATTTTAAATTTTACATCGTTGTTTTCCCTAAAAAAGTGACTAATTTGCATTGAGAAAGTTAAGTGGAGAAATAATTAGTTTCTCTTCCAATGTTGACTTCCATTTCACTAAATGCTCCAAAACTTCTTTAAATATGTTAATGGTTAATATTTTTTCTAAGCTCAAGGCAATATTAATAGTAATAATAAAGTTATAAATTTGGTATAGATATGTTCGAGTATGTTTGTACGCAAGCTTATCGGTCACAAAATGAATAAATAAACAGAGGAACGGCATTTAGTCGCCATCAGTGACACACAAGCTTTGTGTATTATTAATACTAGCCAATAATTAATTATTTGGCGAAGCTTTGTAATGTACTTGATTTTCTTATTCTTATTCAATGGCCGGTATATACAATTTGCATGTTTTGCAATACATACAAACTTACACTTTTACATAGTAATGTATGATCGAATTGTATTCCATATATTTGTATGTATGTATATCATTAGAAATTGTGGCATGAATCATTTTCAAATTTTTCTTATCACAAATTAAAAAATAAAAATTCGAGTATGCATTTTAAGGGAACATTAAATTTTTTTATAATAAATAATACGGAAGGGTCTTAAAATTATTGTAAATTTTTCAGTGTTTTTTTTCAATCGAAATTTTTTTTTATGTGAAAACAAAAACGGACAAATCCAAAATCTCAAAAATCAACGGTAATATTTCTCCATTTAAATATTGCCCGTTATTATAATAAAACGTCTGAGAAAAAGTGTGCAGTTTTGAATATAATTCGAAAAAATAGTGCACATTTTTCTTAAAGTTGAAAACTTGAGTTTATTTCCATGTTCTTTTAGATAATTAACTGTATGTATTTAACTTGAAAGAAATGTATCTACGAGTACAAATGCATATAAAAGGAGAATAAATTACTGTCGACAGACAAGATGAACCGGTATCAGTAAATTGAACACAACTACACTCTCTTCAAAAATATATTAATTAATCGTACTTTTTAAAAAATGTCTAAACAATGAATATTCTTAAACTTTTTTAATTTTCTTGAGTTTCCAGGTATTAATATTAAAATTAAATAACTAAAAAGAATTTTAGTTTCTGGGCGGTGCCTATAAATGCAACTTTATATTTAAAAATTAAGAAGCATTTAATTCGAGCGAAACCGATTTTTATATACTCGTATCCTCGGGATGGACGGTGCCCATAATTTTATAAAAACCCCGTTTCTTTGTTTCAAATGGCTGCTAGTATTAAACTTTACTCAATTTCTTCCAATAAATACTGAAAAACGGAGTTTTTGCATTTTTCAAAATTTCCGTTATATGGAAGTTGGGCGTGGTACTGGTACGATTTCAAAAATTATTGACGGTAATGCTAATAGTCTCAAGGACAATATTTTCACCAAATTTTGTGACGATACCTTGCATCGTTATTGAGATACCCTCAGACGTTTTTTTATAAGTAGGCTTGGTAACGCCCATTTTTCAGAATTTCATAAAAATCAAGTTTCTTAATTAACAAATTTTAATTAATATGTTCCAATAGATAAAGAAAAAAACGAAATTTTTGCATATTTCTAAATGTCCGTTATATGGGAGGTAAGCAAAGTTATGTTGTGTTAGTAAGATACAGAAAAATTTTCATTCCATTTTTCAAAATTTCATAAATACCTTATTTCTTAGTTCAAAATTTTACTCAATTTGCAGTAACAGATACCGAAAATCCGGAGTTTTTGCATTTTTCAAAAACTTCCATTATATGGGAGGTGGGCGTGGTTATTGACTGATCGATCTTGACCATTTTCAATACCAACCTACCCTGTTCAAAGAGCATTCTATATATCAATTCTTACTCAAGTTATTGTAACCACGGACAGACAGTCAGGGCTAAATCGATTCCTCTTTTTATTTTGATCATTTTAGTACATATGTCTATTTTTTGCTCTTACACACAACCGTTATGCGAACAAAGTTATAATGCCCTTGTGAACAAGTACGCTCGGGTATAAAAATATTTGAATAAGTGAATTTGAATTTTTCAATTTTGTATAGGTACGCGTTTAGCCACAATAAACCTTTAGCTCATTTAAAACAAATAATGAAATAAACCAATTTCATGAGGCGCTATATCGAACACGACGTTTTTAGTTTTCTACAAACTTTTAAACTTGATTTTTATTGAATTTTGGAACGATTTTAAGTCATCCCTTGTCAAGTAAGGTTTTAAGACAAATTGGTTTCGGTTGTGCCATCTTCAGTGTTGTTTTTCGTTTTGACTAGTTTTGTTTTTGTTCTAGATATTTAGAGTAGTTATGATTTTTTATGGTTTGTTGTATATAATGATCTGAGTTTTAATTGAAAATACTTTAAAATAAATAAATGAATATATGTACATATGTACCTACTTAAGTGGCAAACTATGTCATTTTGAATTTGGTTTCAAATCAAATGGCCACCACTATCCCTATGACGTAGCATGAAACAACGCTACAGCAGGCATTTGGTGATTATCTTAAAATGGGCTCCGGCAAGTACATACATACACTGAATTTTATGTAGTTGTAATTTTTTATTTTATTTGGAAATTTGATCTTTATTATTATTTCATATATTTTGATTTACCTGACATTTGCGTAGTGATGTCCTGAGCCAGTGCCTGTGCTCCAGTCGACATGTTCGATTTCTGATGATGCTTTCGTGTTATCACAATGCATTTTGCTATTTTATTCAGTTCAGCTCGCTTATGAAACCCCTCATTTATTATGGTTTAATTTATCCAAACGCGTTTTCACAATCCGTATTGCTTACAAGTTTTTTTTCACCTCTATACATACATATGTATATAAACAGTTATTATGCATATGGATTATAATTTATATTTATTTATGTCCTAGATATACAAGGTACGTACGGAAGATAAGAAATTAAGTTTTATTTTAGTTAAACTTGTTTTTAATACACTTATTTATTGGTACCTATGACGCTTATTTACATCAATCGCACGCATTATTAATTACACTTTCATTTCTCTATTAAAGTATGTATGTATATAAGTACATACATACGTATGTAAAATATAAAAAAAAATGTTAAAAACTTTTTTTTGGAAATTAGCCAATAACTATACATATGTACATATTTATGTACATACATATTAACATTGTATTGTACTATTGAAAATTATGATTCACAAGCATGAATGATCGGCCTTCTTTATTGAAACGGCGGAAACCATAAGCAAATTAATTTGTACTGAAAAATAAAGCTGGGTTAGTATCAAATATCAAAGGACAAGAAAAAAACAAATCAAAGGACACATCAAACTGCCGAAATGTCAAACAAAACGGAAAGTGCAACCATCTTTGCCTCGTCAGCGTTTCCGAATTTCGAAGTTCCATGATGCATCAGTGCATTTATTTGTTTTTATTTATTGCACATAATTTTCTTTGTTATGCTTTTCGCTGATATGCGAAAAAATGATTTAGTACTAGCAAAAAAGTGGCAGAGGGCCAATAAGCAACAAATCAAGTGTTCAACTTCCAAAGTATGTGAAGGCTATACCTTACGATTTCTCTAGTATTTAGAGCAAGTTTTATATCAGCACCCAATAAATGCCCCCAACCACTAACTAGAAATACATACTGGAGTCTTGTCAGTTATTTAAATTTATATGGAGAATTAATTCAATATTTTTGCAGCTGCATAAATATATTTACTTAAACTTCAAAGAACACATATTTTAATGCGTTGGCAAATTTTATTAACTCGATTATATGTTTCTTCCATTTTTTCTGTCATTGTATTGGCTTGGTGTCGAACTCCGAAAAGGAGCCGACATTCTATTCATAGATACTTTTCTGCGCTTCATTACACAAACGCCAAACTGTGTTTTTCTTTTCTTAATGCACTTACACTTTAGCTATTCGATATTTTATTTAACTGGAGCATATTTTTGTTTGCTTATAAACACAAAATAAGGGTATACATAGTTCCGACTTTCTCACAAAAACACTTGGTGCGGTTAACAAAACTAAACGAATAAGAACAGCGAAGAATGACAGATTACAAGGGAAATAATAGATATCGTAATGTCCCACACTCCGAAAATGAAAAGATGATATAAAAGTATTCACTGTTTCAAAACAGTGTTGTATTTTTGGGTACCTATAGGTACGTATAAAAATGATAAATTAGAAGATTGCGACATTTTCGTCCCGCTATCTTTTTTATTTCGGCTTGACAGCTTGACCAGAATATCGAGTCAAAAAAATAAATAAACAGAAAATTCACATTCGCGTGCACAACAATGAAACAATTAATTAACGGTTTTTTAATAAACGAAGTGTGCAGTGAAGTAACGACAACATTTAATTTTCGCATTTGCACTATATTTTGATATTAAAGTTCTTAAACAAAAGGATTTTATAATGTTATGTTCCTTATCCACTTTTTGAGAATTGTACAATACACCATTAGCTGACTCAACAATACCGGAATATCTCAATTTCATATATTTCAATGTACCAATTGCTTTATATTCGCTAAATTATCCTTGTTTTTGATCAAAAACTGCTTTTTTGGTTGTTGGCATGCATAAAACACAACACCTGTATAAATGCTTTACAATTACACACGATTTCTTCAATTTATGTATGTTTATTTACGTTTTTTATGTCAAATTTGATACCTCCTATTGTCAAAATGTGAGGTGTTGCCACTGTTTCTAAAAACTTTGTAACAATTACTCTAGAATACATAATTCAATTTCGGGTGTTATAAATAAGTAAGAAAATTTACCAGTTACAATTAGAAAAGGCCTATTAGTCGTTTAAAAAAATAAATTGTATTGCAGAAAAACGTTTTCCCTGTCTAAAACTTTCTATAGAATCCAGGCACAGGGTAATATTCAGGCATGTTCTGAAAATCGTACGATTTAAATTCGGTACAATTTTTTAAGTACTTCTGAAGTTGCTGCATTAAAAATTTCACTGTTATGATATTAGAATAATTTCTATTACAAATGCATGCATTTTTTTCAGTTTTAAGCTAGAATACTTCTTATTCTCTTTATAAGAAATAATCAAAAATATTTAGCAAATCGTACCGAATTCAAATCGTACGATTTTCAGAACATACCTGATTGTATTTTATTCACATACCCACAGCAAATAGCTGATGTTTTAGCCTCCGTCATTTTGACATGAAAATGTAAAAAATATATAGCTTATTTTTATATGTAGGCAGTATTATGCCTTGACCTGGTGTCAAACAAACGCTTTATTTTGAATTCTTCAACACTTAACTTACCGTAAGAAACTTAAGAATCTGTTGATTTTATATTTTTAAAGACTCAACCTGTTATATGGAAAGCCGTGCAAGCGATTATTCAACACTTAACTTACCGTAAGAAATTTAAGAATTTGTTTATTTTAGATTCTTAAAGCTCGGTTAGTCAAGATCTAGCTTACCGTAAGAAACTTAAGAATCTGTTGATTTTAGATTCTTAAGTTTCGGTCTTACGTAAATTGAGAGCGGTGAGAGAATCTGGCTTACCAGATCTTCACATTTACAAATTTTGAAAATAAATGTATGCAAAAATCACATTTAAAACGAGTTTATTTGATGTGGTAACATAGGTGGCGAACCGTCAAATAGCTCAAAATAAAATTTTGAACAAAAAGAAAATTGTAACCTAAAAATTAATGACGAAAAAGAAACCGTATCCTCCAATAAAGAACTGTACGATAAATTCTGCCTTGCATGTACATAAATTGGCACAACAGAAAGTCACTATTATTCGGGCGGACTGAGCCTTGATGCAGAAGCACGCATAACGGTCGTAATTTATTAAGCCAAATCAATATGAAATGCAGATAAGATTTCGAAATTTTGGACGGTAAATAGCTTTAAACGATACACAAATATTTCTTGAACCATAATAATAATAAGGTAATCAAGAAAATGTCTGATAGTACCCAGAGAACTTGTAAAAAATGTCTAATACTATGTTTCCATGGCACATGATTCGCTTTCCCATTCGTAATTCGCTTTCTCATTCGTAATTGGCAGCCCAATTACAATCTGAATCAACATGCGAATCTAGTAAAAATCGATGCCGTCCCCAACTTTAATCGGAAATGTATCGAAAAGAGCTGCGAAAGTTCATATAAATATCAAAACAACACACAAATTAAACAAACAGGAAACAATTAAATGCTTAAATGGTTCCAAAAGTTGAGTTTGTGGAGAAAAGAAGCATGTAAAAGAGGTTGTGGGACAAACCTAGAGTACATGAAGACGCAAAAGTATGTATGTAAGTATTACAATAGCAACAGATATGCCAAACGAATCACGAATGTAGCGTGTAAACGGATTGATTGGCCATTAGTAATTTTAAACATGATTCACTTGCGGTGGAAACACCATTTAAGTTCTCTTGCGATAGTGCCCACCATTTATCGATAATGATCAGAAATTTTAACTATCAATATTATCGAAAGCTTTGCAGCTCTACCCATAAATAAATTCCACACGTCCGATTGATGCAACTCTGTGCTTTTGATATCTTTTATAAGAGCGTTTAATTTAATTTATTGCAATTGTTGATAATTTTGCTTATTTCTAGTTATATTGTTAAATCAAAATATGTCTACAGCTCAAGCTACCAAGAATTGCATCACCTTACGTGGTTCGGCTCAAATTATTGTCGAATATTTAAGTAAGTTTATTAAGTCCAGATTACATTGGTAGTGTGCAATGGCGCCAACTCAAATGTATTTTTCCGAAAATAAAGTTCTTTAAACGGTATGTTCTTTTGCAGAATATGGTATCAATTCTATTTTATTTCAACGAGGAATATATCCACCAGAAACCTTTGAGAATACACAGCAATATGGCATAACTATTCTCATGTCAAATGATAAAAAGATTGAAGAGTTTCTTGCGAATGTATTGCAACAAACTGAAGGTTGGAAAGCAATTGATTTGATTCAAAAATGTTTTTATAACTACTATTATTACAGAATGGCTGGCTAAAAATATGATAGAGAAAATTTCAATGGTCATAACAAACGCACACACTAAAGAAGTGTTGGAGTGCTGGGATTTTAAAATGCAAGCCGAATTGGGTGATGGTGACAGCGGCGATTCCACAAAAATGACTTCCAGCAAAGAATTAAAGCGTATACAAAACGAAATACGTGATGTTATGCGACAAATATCGGCCACGGTTAGTTATTTACCGTTGCTTGATTGCATCTGTACTTTCGACGTGATGTTGTACACATTGCAGAATTGTGAGATTCCCGAGAAGTGGGACGAGACCGGTGCAGTATTTATACAAAATGCACAAGCTGTACAGCTCCGCTCCTTCTCAACTGGCCTACACAAAGTAGATACTGTAGTTAATTATAAGATGGCTTCATAATTCAAGGCTAATATTAATTTTTTATATACAAGGTGCCACAAAACTGCTCTCTCTTTCGATGGGTAGCTTAAAATTGTTGTTTTTCAGTAAATTTCAAGAAGATTTCGAGCCCGAATTTAATCTAATATATTTAAAAAAGTACTTCTCGTTTCCCAATTGATTTTATTATATTAATTTTTTAAGATCTTATCACACTATATCTTATATGTATGTATGTATTTGATCCATGTATTTATTTAGCTATTTGGAAATAAAAGAACAAGAACAAATCCAATTCTGTAACATATGTGCATATGCATGTATATGTGTGTATCAGAAGAAAAAAATATATGTATCCTGGTTTCACTGCATAAGGCACACTTGTGTTCGCGAATTAGTTACAGCTTGTGAAAACTGTCATTTCAGAAATATTTCCTAAAAATTTCTTAAAGTTTTAACTCCCGCCGCTTGTGGTGTTGTTTATACTTAAATCTATGTAGTATCTGTAATAGAGTAATAATCTCGGTTTTTAAATCAAATACGGAACGTTATGAAAAACAAAACTTTATAGTTTACAACTTTTTTATTTGAAAACCAAAGTTTTATAAATATAAGAAAATCTAAACATTTTGTTTGGACTGCAAGTACGTAATTATATTGCATTATCCAGAAATTTACTTTAAAAAATGTGGGTTGGGTTTATACAATTGAGATAAATTTTGAACAAATTGGGATATCTTTAAATAACATACACAAAGGTGGGTAGCAATAAATTTTAAGTACATCATTTCCATTTAGAGTTAACGATATGCTTTAAACAAATAAAATTATCCTTGAATTTAAAAATTAAACTTAGGCTTACATCAACTTTGGCATTGTAATTTTACTGTTAATCTGTACCAAAATATTTTTGGCCAAAATGATTAGGTGCGACAGGATGCAGTTCGGAAGTAAGAATTTTGAGTCTGGGGAAAGCGCCTACTACAGTTTTGGCAGCTATTGGTGTACAAAAAAGATTCGACAGAATAATGCAACTTTCGGGTACACCGTGCTCCTTAAGTACATTGACCGCCTAAATATATAAATAGGATAATCAGACGTAAAAAAACCGTTTGTATTGTATTTAACATACTTGCAAAACGGTATTGCCAGTTGACATAATGGGATACATGAGCAAAACTTGTCGGCTTGCGATGTCATCGGGGAATCGAGCGTACACCACCCGCGCTACATGCGTATCCGCATCAGACTCAACTAAAATTTTTCCAATTCGTATTGAACGACAACAATCACGCAGACCCTGTTCCATTGCTTCTCCAGAACGTATAATAGATACACCACAATTTCCTGCACGATATTTTAGACCATCATAGGTTGCACCTGTGGGTGTTTCCACGCGACAGTCAGAATATGGTAGCTGGTTAAGAGATTCTTCTATAACTAAACGTATAAGACGGTCAGCGTAAAATTTAAAGTCACTGCGCGTTGTGTTTCTGTAAAGACAATTTTATATAAAAGTTGTAAATGGAAATGGTTAATTTGGCTTACTTATCACGTATAATAGTTAGTAGCTCGGCTACTTGTGAGTTGCAATCCAACAACTTTAAATTGGACCCATATTCTTCAAGTATTTCGGCTGGCTTGAGGGATGCAACCATTATTGCACTTGTGATTCCCGTCGTTATGTTATTCGTTTTTTCATCACTGATATTGTCGCTTTTTTCGGCGTTATGTTGTGTGGAGTTAATTGTTACATCGGCGCCAGCCATAATTCTACAGGAAGGAAACTATTTTTTAATACCTGCTAAAGAGATATATTTCTATTTATTGTTTGTTAAATTGCTTAGTTAACCAAGCTAAATTCTCTATAGGTAAACTCGTTTCCAAGTACCACACCATCTGCAACAAATCAACTACATACAAAAGTTCATTCAGCTGTTTGATATATGGACCAGGTTTGTTTCCGTATTTGTGGTTTGCAAATATTTTCTGAAGAATAAATAACTTCATGTAAAAATACATACAATTTATGTTTGAATTATTTCCTACTGATTCTATATGCTCTGTAGATTAAGGTAAATACGTTTATAAATTAGGGAAAATCAAAAACTTTTAAAAGCATAAACACTTTGGAAGTTTTATCTTCGAAATAGACTATGGAAATTACTGAACCCACTTTTTAATATGAGAAATAAAAGTTATTGTATAGTAACGGGCGGTCTTCAAAAGAGCCTGTGATAAAATATGTTGCCACAATGAAAGATGCTTCGAATGCGAAAATGGCTGTCAAACTACAAAAATTACAGTTGAAAGCAAGCGAGTGCTCGCTTAAGCATACTTTCTACTTTTTGCGGTCTTCACGTTCGACATGTCGCTTGCGTCCTGAAGTAAGCGAGAATTGAAAGCAGATGAAGACCGCAAGTAAGGATACAAGCCTTTTATTTTACGAATTATCGAGAAGTTACAACTGAATCGATCATTTAGAATTGAATTTTATCACAAAAATATGATTAGTATTAAAACACATAAATACTTAATGGAATACGATTTAACATTTTAAATTGTGTGTAGTCATTTCAATACACTTTTACCGGCGGTCTTCACCTGCTTCCAATTGTCGCTTGCTTTCTGCTTCTTGTCGTCGCATGCGAGAGAGAGGTTTGTTCACTGGGCATTTTGAAAGCATACTTTTTCATTTGCAACATGTTGTAAAGCAAGAAGGTTCGTGTCCTGCGTGCTATTCAAACTCCAAGCCCACTTATATTGTCGGTATAAATTAATTAATTTAAATAGGTCACTAACACGACACTCGATTTTATCATTATTACTTATTAAATGGCTTTTTTGTGCTAAAGGAGCCTATGATAAACGATGTTACCACAACGAAGGATGCTACGAAATGCGAAAATGGCTGTCAAACTACATACATAAATGACAGTTGAAAGCAAGCGAGCGCTCGCTTACCGATCGGTTTGCGAGACGAAGCATACTTTCAACTTTTTACGGTCTTCACGTGCGACATGTCGCTTGCTTTTAGAAGTAAGCGAGCATTGAAAGCAGGTGGAGACCGCAAGTTACAGAACTCCACATAAGAGCGATATCATGTTTCTTTGGAAATATCATTAAGACAAGCTATCGATTGAGAAACATGTTATATCCAGCTGCCGAGTAATCGATGTAACGCGAATTGAACGTCAATTTGACTTTCTGCATAAACATCTCTTGAAAATCAGCTGATTGCTTGTTAAATGTGAAATACGTCTTAAATGCCGGCCATAAATGTAGATAATTTGAAATATTAAGCAATTCGGCGAAGGTTCCCGTAGAAATGAGTGACGGAAAAAGAGGCGAAGCTTCCACTACAACGGCGGCTGGTGCAGGTACAAGCATTTTGATACTAAATGATGACTGCTTGCTTGAAATCTTTAAGCAGCTTGATTTGGCTGAACAAGTCCGTTTGGCAATGATTTGTCCACGTTTGCGAAATGTTTTTCAATATTACTGCCAGAGACACTGCAAGGTACTGCAAAAAGATGATCTCAATGATATGAGTGCTAGAGAAATACGGCGATTTTTCGAAATGGCTGGAAGTTCATTGGAGGAACTTATTAATCTGCCCTATACCGACCAGGAGCGTAATGAATATGTGTCTCAAGTACATAAGAATTGTCCAAATGTGCTACGAATTTACTTTGGAATGACCAAAATAAAGTCAAAGAGTTTACGTAAATTGCTTATGAACATGAAATATCTTACATGTTTACATTTGCAAAAATGCTCGCTGGACGACAATGCAATGCAAAGCGTATCTGAATTGGCAACTTTAGAAATTTTGAAATTAGAGGGAGAGGAAGACGTGACGGGTATTATGCGTTTCAACCACTCGATTGATTTTAATTGTATGTACTAACTTTTTCGTGTTATTTAGGTCGTTATCTAAGCAAACTGAAATGTCTGAAAGAATTAGCATTTGTTGAATGTGGTATACAGGATGACTACTTTGTTGATATTTGCACATCGCTTAAAGGTCTTAAAAAGCTTACTCTACAGTGGTGTGATGCGCTCACGGATGTGGCTATTGCAGCGCTTCCGGTGTATTGTGTCAACTTGGAAAAACTTAATATATCCTGCAATCAAACCATTGAATATTTTGCTATAGCACAACTGCCAAAATTGATTGACTTAGAATTGTCTGCAGAGTTATTTAGGACACAATCATTCAATTTACTGCTAAACACATTAGCCGACTACAAAGGTGAGCAGCTGGAATGTTTGCGCATATTCTCACCACGCCTAATTGTTGACGAAGGGATGCGGTCCTTGTCACAGTTTAAAAAATTAAAAGTATTCGGATGCGACTGTAGTAAATACATAGATGTCACCTGTTTACGATATATTTGTTCATTGAAAGATATGGAAATTGTAAGTCTAAGGTACTGTCGATCTGTAACTAACGAAGCCGTCTTGTCATTATTGGATGGCTGTCCCAAATTGAAGTACGTTAATGTAATGCATTGTGATCAGCTAACGGAAGAACTGGTTTATAAGTCTATAGTTTTATTGGAAAGAAAGCTGGATGAAAACCAGCGATCTTGTGATAGCAGCCCAGTGCTGATAATGGTTGCGGGAACGAGAATAAGAGATTACATTTTAGAGGTAATTTTTAAAGTTGCACAAAACTGCTACTGTAAGTCTACAAAAGTACATTTATTTTAGGATACCAAATATATGGCTGCATTAGATGGAGGAACAATACGACTGAGCTTTGAGAACCCATTTCAATACCCATATGAAAATTTATATTATACTTTTAACGTACCGGCGATCGGTGATCTTAAATACTTTTACTAAAACCTAGTTGCATTTGTTTCTGTGGAGGAAATTAAATAGCTTCTAAACTAATATTAGTTTTTGGAATTTTGATTGTCATTTCAAATGCTTTTGTAATCGTAGACTTTTAGGCGTAATTTAAATGCTTTGTTTTTAATTGGCAAGTTATTGCATGAGCTAAAGTCTACATAATTTTTAATTATGATAAGCAATTTTTATGTACATATTTGTATATGTACATATGTACATATGTACTATGTGTTGTTATAATTAGTAGCTTAAAAAGGTATACATACATATTTATTGCAGCAGAGGAAATAAAAAAGTAATAAAATATACACTTGTCGTTCGTTTGTTGCGAGACTGTTATAACTAAACGTTTTTATTTAATCGGATATAAATATATACATACCTTCTGGCAAATAACTAAGTGGTTGTAATCTTGATTCATGATACTTTTAAATAAGGTTGGATGCTTACTGAAGTTTAAGTTTTCCCCGACTGTCTTTGTGAAGGGCAGTGAAAAGGAAATAAATGCATCCCCTTCTGTGAAAATGTATTTCTATTGAGTTTCAAAAACTACCATTTTTAAATCTTATCCCATTTAGCAAACTTAAAAATATACCCTCGTAAATAGGTACGAAGCCTAAGAAATATGAACATTTACACCCAAAACACGGCTATAGTGTACAGTTGAGTTATATGAGAGGCCTGCAAAAATTATCCAAGTGAAACGATTGCCCTGATTATTATTAAATTTCACAAATAAAACCCAACTTTACGGAAGTCTTGAAGAAAGAAGTCTAATGAGGAGAATTGTTGTTTTGATGTACGAAAAAACTTTTCTAATTTCAGCGAATTTTAAACTTTAACTCGCATATCTCAGAGATTCATGTATCGATCGATTTGAAATTTAAACACAACACACATATTTTACGCTAACTTAAAGACATTGCAAATATTAAATTCTATCAACTTAAGGTTTATTTTCGTATTTTTTTTTTTTTTAATGAAATGCCAAACAAAATATAACATCAGTGTTGCATAACTTAACTGGCGTGAGTGCGAAGAGCTTGAGATCCTAGCTTGAAATGCGGTCCAAAAATTGTATCAAAAAATTGGGCAGCCAACAAGTGGTTTTAAGACGGGGGCTTGTTCCTGAAAAGACGAGTATGAAAATATGGTGACAGACGTTCAGAGCACACTTGTGGTATCGAGGGAGCACACTTGAGGTATGAAGGAAGCAACAAATCTCTCCACTTGTCCAAGGCCAGGTGATATCAGCACTGAGGCGGCTTAAGAACAACAAAGCGCCTGGAGCAGACGGGATACCGGCTGAGCTGTTCAAAGCCGGCGGCGAAGAGCTGATAGAAAGCATGTACCAGCTATTAAGCACAATTTGGTTTGACGAGTGCATGCAAGAAGATTGGAGTCTCAGTGTACTTTGCCATAAGAAGGGCGATCCGGCTGATAGCGCGATAGGAAATATATGAACCAGCTATTGGACCTTATCAGTGTGGTTTCAGACCTCATAACTCCACCATTCACCAGATATTTACAGCACATCAATTCCGGGAAAAGACCGTAATTAAGCAAATCGACACGCCATCAACACTTTGTCGACTTTAAACGAATAGATGCAGCCTGTGTGACACGCTGGCTAAATTAGGAATCCCTGCTAAACTAATACGGCTATGTAGAGTGACGCTGAACACAACTTTTAGCTTAGTCCAATTTCGGAAGGACTTCCCCAAGCCGTTCGAGGTTTTAGACAAGGCGACTCACTTTCGTGCAACGTCCTAAAATCTGATGCTGGAAGCCATAATTAGAGCTGAGAATCTGAATCGCAGTGACACCATATACATACATACATTCATATAACAAACGAACGATGCTGCTGGCAGGCGGATGATATCGACATCGTTGGCCTTAACAACAGGGCCGTCAGTGCTCGCGTTTTCCATTCAAGAGCAGGAAGCAAAAGAGGTTGGTTTTGCAGTGAATGAGGACAAAACAAAGTATCTTGTGGCAACAAATAAAAAAACTTCGCATAACAATTGTCTACAGGTGCTACTCTGAGCTCGGTAGGCAATTGAAAAGCAGAGCCTTTTCTCGACGAACGGAAATCCTGCTCTACAAATCCCTCGTCATGCGTGTACTTTCATCGTATAAGGCGCAGAAATATGGACGATGTTGATCAGCGATGAAAAGGCTTTGGGGCTTTCTTCGAAAGAATTATGGTCTTGTTACCGACATGTACCGAAGAAGATGGAATGATGAACTCTATGAGCTGTATAATGATATGGATATAGACAATCGCATAAAAATTCAACGACTGTGATGGCTTGGCCATGTCTTCGTAGGGATGATGATGCTCCGGTGAAAAAATCCTTCGAATCGGCAACGGAGGCAACGATGCCCACAAACACTGGAAGGACCAAGTGCAGTTCAACAATTTTTTCGAAAGTAGATTTTTTGATTTGCATTCGAAACTAAGTATATGCTGTTATCGTAGTTTTGCTTCTGAAACTTTTAGTATTTGTCAAGCAATCCACCAAAAATAAAAATAAATAAAAACATTTAATTTTTTTCTTATGTATCAACGTTAATGATTTTACTATTTTATTTTTTTTTTTTGCTTCAATTTTATTTTATTTATTGTATTTTAAAACTTACCCGCAAACTGCAAAACTTCAAATTTTAGTTACATTAAAAATGCCATAACCTCTGATTAATTATTTAATTTATTTGGATATTTTCTTTTTTGTTTTACTTTTATTTGATTCGATTTAAGGCCTTTCATTTTTATAAAATTTTTACTGTTAAGACATTTTTATTTTAATTTCTTACAGTTAAATATTACACAAACCATACTATTAATTTACTTTCTTTAGTTAAATATTTTTATATGTAAATATGTATGTATGTATGTGCATATTTATGCTCACAAAAGTCGCATTATTATTGTGTGTGTATGTATATAAAGATAACACGTATGTATGTATTTAAATGCAAACTATATTTCTGGAGAAGAAACAGTGGATATAACAA
Source organism: Philophylla caesio (assembly GCA_963971545.1). Lineage (NCBI taxonomy): Eukaryota > Metazoa > Arthropoda > Insecta > Diptera > Tephritidae > Philophylla > Philophylla caesio. The sequence continues at coordinate 94,798,091 of OZ020608.1, read as the reverse complement.
AAAATTTACATTTAACTAGCCAATCAAATTAGAGAAATGCAAAGCGATATCAAAAAAAAAATATTACGTTTATGTTTATAATTATGTATATGATTATAAAATATGTTCTAAAACTATTCCAACATTTATGAAACATATTGCAATTAAGGATTTATTTTACCTGCTGTGCATTTTTCGTAAAATGAGTGAAATGCGCTTTAAATTATTTAACATATTAAAATAAACAAATTGTACACGTGTGGGTATTTAAAAAAAAATATTTTTATTAAAATAACATACATACATACATATATTGCATATACATATGTACATACATATGTACTTGTACATATATAAATATATACATATGTAGTTATATTTTAAATATTTACTATTGTATTTTGGGCGGCTTTGTACATACTTCAACCAAAAAAAAAAATTACATTTGTATGTATGTTTGAATGCATGTATGTAGTATATACACACATCTGTTTAAATATTATTTTTATATTTTTCTTGCTAATAAAAATAAAAAAAAAGTGTAGATCTTAAGTTAAGATTTAAAATTAATTCGCTTGTATTTTTTGTTTTGTGTTTTAAACTTAAACATTTTGGCACTGTAAAGAAAATAATTACATAAACTTATTAAATTACTAGTACATAATATATAAAATATATATGTATGTACATATATAGATGCTTTACAGTAGTTCTTGCACTGGTTGGGATTCTGCATCGGCAAAAGTTAGCGACACTAACGAAATTAATTTGAAGAAAATAAAAATAAAATAAGAAATTACTAAATGTATGATCGAATGATTACGACAAATTAATAACTTGTAATCGGCCTTTTTGAATCCAACTTGATACTAAGGGGCCTCCTTACTACAAATTCAATGAGCTCATCCAAAATACTTACATACACATATACGAGTATGTATGAGTATGTAAGGACTATTAACATTATTATTTTTTATGTTTAATTTTGCTACGTGTGACTACAATATGTTTTTGTTGTTACCGAAATTTAATTTTATTCTGTTGTATTGTTATAATTCAATATTTTTTTTTTTCGTTACAAAATCGTGTAGAGTCTATTTTCTCACTAATCTGATTTGTTTTAAGATAAGCTGAAATTCAGGAGATAGTACTCAAATGTTTATTCACTTCGAAAACTGCGGCAGGAAGACAAATCAGCTGATTGCCTTTTCGGTTTTTTTTAAAGGTATTCATGTGACAAATAATTCGTAATTTTTTTTATAAACAATTACGAACTTTAAAAAAATTCCATTCGCCTGTACCAAAAATTACCATTAAATTTGAAAGCGAGTTGCGAGTTGTGGAAATAATTTTTGCTTGTAGAAGTTTGACATAAGTGAACATTTAATATTTAAGCGTTCTACATAGACTTATTTTTGTGGTGCCTCTGAAAGTCAATTGTCTATGTCAACAAACCCCAGACGCAAGACCACTATTGGAAAATCATGATTGAAGTTCGGAATTCAATTTCTCAAAGAAACACATCAAGAAACATCTATTCCAAAATTTTAGTTTTTTTGTTAATTATTTTGGAATTTCCAAAGCATAGTCTGTAGTCGTAGATTACATTTCGTAAAAATTTTACAGAAATGTGAATGATATGAAAGCTGTCGAAGGTAATTCCTAAATTTTCGTGTTAATCATAATATTATTGGTGGTCAAGCTTCAGCTTAATCTGCTTTCTGTCAAGTGAAAAAGGGATTGAACTACTATATAGTAATTTATTTCAACTAACAACCAATATAATTTTATCAAGCAAATGCGGAAAATATTTTGCAGTATTCGAGTACATTATTTCATAAACTGTGCTTAATAGTACATACGATTATTGTAGGAGTTTGATTTTTTTTTTTATTTTTTTTAAATTTTTCTACGTTATTGGTTTTTGTAGTCTAGCTTCTGTTCGACCTCTCAATTATAATTAGTCAATTTCGCATTGCACCTTTCAGCGATCCAAAGTCAATTCTAATGCCCTAAGCTCTTGTTTCAAACTCTTTTAGATATTTTTATTTTCTCATTAATTCTGCTATCATTGGATTATTGCATTCTCTGCTACACGAGCCCATAATCGGTGCATACCGGCGTCGGCTGTTGATTATTTTGTTGTTTCTCCTTGTTCGCCGCCGCGGCAGCAGCCATATTAAGTTCCACGAGCGTATCAATGCTATTTAAACTCACACCTTGCAGAATCTTTTGTGCCGCCAATGAGGTAAAATTAAACGATAAATCTGTTAGACTGGGAAAATTATAGAGGTCTTCATTGCCCGTCGCTGACGCCGCAACTGCGCCATTGGGATGGTCCTTCGATAAGCTGAAACGGCGATCGAGTCCCTCCTTATCGATTGACTTGTCACTCGTATTGGTACAATTATTGTCTTTTAAAGCTAAATTTGGTTCACTACCCACCGCAATCATGCTTTTTTGCAGTATATGCGCAAGATCGTCGCCATTGATCGCTGAACTTGAGTTGAGTATATTTCCGGTCTTTTGAAGATTACCCGAGGATTCATAGCGATTAAGATTCTTCAAGTCGCAATTAGAATTCATTAATTTTGCGGGCGTTGTGTCTTTTGTATTCTTCTCGTAGAAACGCAAATTACCAACCGAACCGGCAATTTCGAAATCCTGCTTGGCTGCGAGCGCTGCCATAGCGAGTGTCTTCTCGCCACTGGGTGAATTCGGATTCGATTCGTTTTTTAGCACATTATTCTTATATACAATATTGCTCGAACCGTTTTGGGGCAGTTGTAAGCATAATTTTCGGCTATTGTTCATAGTGGCATCGTTGTTGATATTTTTTGTGAATTTTGTGGTATCAATTATCTCCGATGAGCTGAGTGTGTCCAGATTATCGGGCGAAGTTTCGCTTATGAAGGATATGGAGTCGCATGTTTCGGAATTGGCTTCATTCTCGCTTATCGAATTGTCCTTGTAGATGTGTTGTATATGTGTCGGTTGCTGATGACGCATCGAAAATGGCTGGCTATGCGTTGCCGCATGCGCATGTGCCTCGGCGTAATGTTTTTTCTGCTGTTGTTGTTGTTGTTGATTTTGCTGACTTCGGAGTGGCGTTGTTTCCTGCTTCGATAGGGTTTTCTTGATGATCTCACCCCTCTCATTAGTTGTCGTTTCATTATTAATAATATACACATTTGAGTTCTCGATGAGTTTTCCATTCTCCAGCGTTATGACGCTACGCGCAGGTGAATTTTGCACATAAATCTTCGTGCTTGGTATATTACTCTGACTACCATTGGATGTAGTCACCTGCAGCGTGATTGAGTTGTTAGAGTTCGAGCTGGGCATGCCATTAAAAGCAGATTGACCATTCGAATGATTTGTTGATCTTCCTGACGTCGTCGTTTGCTGATTAGTGATTTCCTCAAGGATGCGCGATGGCGTTGATGAACGTTGACGTTGCGTTTGCTCGGCGGCACGTGCACGCATGGCCTGATGACGCGGTGTACCGCGCGGCGATCCATTCAATACAAGTATCGACCTTGCCGGACTGGGTTGCACCACTGCCGTATTGGTCGAGCACTGCGAGTCAAGACTAGAATGACCACTGGTTTTGCTAAACGACACCTTGCCGCTATCGATACTCGATGGTCCCGAGGTGAGCATGGAAGAGGCCTTGCCCGATTCCAAACTGGACGGACCACTTTGCACGCTGCGATAGCTAACTTTACCGCTGTCCAGATTGCTGGCATAACCATTCACTATGAGGTTTTCTGCCTGCCGCTTCGCGGTTGTTGCTTTCGAAGTGCTGGACGAACGGGAAGGCGATTGCTCGAAAAGGTGTTTGCCAATAACACTCTTTGAGGAAGATTTCTGTGCGTTCGCTACTGCGTTGGCTGCGCTAGCTGCATTTGTATGATTTGGAGTGGATAGACGTGATAGCGTCGCAGAGGAGTGATTGATTTTATTCGTTGGCACTGGCGCAGTGTTGATACTCGTTGTACCGCTCGCCGTGGCTGGTATGGATTGCGTTGAACGGGGCAGTGAACTACTACTGTAAACCGGTGAGCGACGGCGTATGGGCGAACAATCGCGGGACGATATAAGGAAAGTCGAGTCGCTAGACATGTGTCGTCGATGTCGTCGTGGTAGTGTTAGTGAGCGCTGACTCAACTCCGAGCCATCGTAGAATGTGGAATTGGAAAGCGTATGCACCACCGGCATATCCTGAAAAAGTAAATAGAGAAAAGATCGTAAAAATTTTACAACTTTGTGATGCAGGGAAGGACTATGATTGATTGATAACTCACATGATCGGCTGTTTGTGTGCCAACACTATGCAGATGCACTGCTCGAGAATTGAACCACTCGGCTGGCGGGAACTGCGCAGAATACGTTTCGATTTGACGCTGCTTGGCGCGCCCACTACGCCTGAAGAGACGGGACAATAAAGATCCTTTTTCTGGAAAACAAAATTAACTTTATTGAATATACATACATTTGGCATCCATGGGTACGAGATTCATAAAACATAAACGCCGAAATCACCAACGATACATGACGTGCACAATTTCATAAATGATTCAAATGTTTTCAACTGACTTTGTGTCTCTTACCGCGTTACAACCCTTATTGGTTTTGCAAAAACGACCCTACTAACAATACTCTCCGAAAGACGAAAGCTCCAATGAATGAAAAATCTTCGCATATTTGTTGGAATTTAATATTCAGTTAATGAAAGACCTTGTATGCTTAGATTTCAACATAAATACCATCCACAATAACAGCCTAGACAGTAAGCTATGAATAATACTTGACAACATATCGCACCCTAAACCAAAAACCGTCACAACTCAAAATTTTTTAAAATCGCTTTTATCTCATAAACCTATTCCCAGAATACTTCCCAACATGCTCCGAAAATTTCTTCATCGTAACTATCTTATTTTTTCGAAAAGTACGTTTAAAATATTACAACCATTTTTACATAAAATTTTTTAGTTCTCTTGGATATTAAAAAAAAAATGTTTTTAAATCCTTTTTCCACATAAACTAATTCACGGAATACTTCCCCAACTGCTCCAGAAATTTTTTCGTAGTTACTATCTTCTTTTACTGGAAAAATATGATTATAAATTTATCATCATTATTGTAGAGACTGTTTGTTTTGCCTCTCCTGAACATTTGTGATTTTTTGAGTTGTGACTGTTTTTGGTTGAGGGTGCGATATTCTGTTTTGGGTTCGCTAGGCAATTTAAAAGCAGATCCCTTTCGAAGCGAACAACCTTTGTCTATTTTTATGCCCGTCGTTTTATATCGACCAGAAACAAGAATGATGTCGATCAATTATATGAAGGCTTTGGCGTCTTTTATTCAAGATTTGAAAGATTACGTGGTCAAATTAAGTAAGGGCGCCAACGAACACAATAGAAGGACCTGTTTACACTTGGTTTGAATATCTGACGGAAGTTCGCCAAATTAAAGAGTGATGTCTTTTGATTTCAGAGCAAACCAAAGAAGCTGATCTCAGCAAGCAGTTAAAACCTTTTGACTGCAATAGATAGGATTTGAACGTCGATAACCACGCTCTTGAGACAAAAGCCTCCGAAGATGATAACTGCCGAGTCGAAATGTTTTTTTTCATGTTGTAACAGTATACATATAATATTCTCCAAATATTGTTTTGAAAAGCTAGGGCATTGGCCGCCAATAAATCCGATCATGCATGGTGGTAATCGTCTATAGTTTGGTTTAATGCGTTTTATGTAGTCACATGACAAACCTTCCCCTTCCCGTACGAAGTGTAGTGGTTTGAAAGGTCTGCAATTTCGACTAAGCAGTCGATTCTAGCATTTGGAAACAGTGTTTAGTTCTTCTCGAATTACAGTTCGGTGTTTTTCTATCGATGTATCACTATCGTTTCGAATTTAGGGTACGTTTGATATTCACATTATGAAAATTAAACGCTTTGGACTGATTTATCAGTGAAGAATTTTATAAAAAAAATCCCGTTTCTTATTTAACTAATACCCATTTTATTATGTAAAATTAGCTTGCTATTAACAGCATTACTTACTTGGTGACGAAGAATCTGTGCTTTGATACTCCGAGCTACTACTGTCAGTGGCTAATGTTTGTGCGTACGTCTTTGAGAGACTTCGGGTCGATGCGCATCGCTGTAGCCGTTTTGAAGAGCCAAACAAACGTAAACTGTGCCTCCTCTCTAGGCTGCGAGGTGTTGGAAATGAGGCGCTGCGTCGTTTGGCGGCGCGCGGATAAAGTATTTTATCATTTGGGTTACCTAAACAGTAAACATTCGTAAAAAAGGAACGGAACACCTCGTTTGCACAAATACTCACCACCACAAATAACATCCGCCAAATTGGTTTGTATACATTGATGAGTTAGATCGCCATCTCGTTCGGTGGAGATTTCGCCATAAAATGAATGAAGCGCTTCGGCATTGGTCATTAGCATCGTGCGTGCCTCCTGAGGTATTTCGTCGTTTTCTTCAAAGTCCTGATAACCGTTGCGTATGGCACGCGGTCGTGAACGGCTGCGGCGACGTCTAAATGAATTTATGCAAAAATTAAGGTGACATTTATAATTACAGAAGAGTCGATATTTAATTAATTGGTTTAATCTTTTTTTGCGCTTGAAAGATATTTTTTTTTATTTTTATCATCTCAAATGGGAAGCATAGCAAAGCATAATTAGGATAAGGTCTAAATATTCTCCCATCATACTTCTGATTTATCCACAGAGAGAAAAAGCAATTTTTTCCTTATCACTTCTCAGTTGGGACTGTAGATACTGACAAGCTCACAGTGAGCAGCATACAACCCCTGCGAGATTTCACTAAATTTTCCTGTAGGTAAATTCTGAAAGCCTCTTTGGGCTTCCAGTTAAAGACTCACAAAGACGCTACAAAGTTTGTTCATTAATAAGTCCACCTGCGAGCTAGCATTTGCCTTGAAACAAGCGGCTTTCTATATAAATGTGCCCTTAAGAAAAAAATTTACCGGAAACTCCTATCGAAGCTTGCGACAGTTTGCAGGTTTGAAATACTTTGCAGTTATCAAGCTTGTATATCAGTTTCGTTTGGCTATCAAAATGACTTATACAGAACATTAGGCCGAAATGTTTACTTGAACTTAAAACACTCGATGTTGAAAATATAGAAAGGGAGTATCTCTGAAAACCAAGGAGCTTTTCAATAACTAATAGTTGATAATTTTTTCCGAGACCTTTTTATCCCTTGAATTTTGTACATACGACTATAATCGTTTATTAAAATATTTTCAAAAACCAGGTGTTCATTTGATCACATTTTAACTTAAGTCGATTTTCCAGTCATTGAAGTATTAATTCTTTCCAGTATAAGAATGCGCTTTTACTGTAATGAACTTGACTTCTTTAAAAATGCGGTATGTTTAAAGACCCAAATAACTTACAAGCAATTATTGCTCGAAACAAATCGCATCGGAAAGAAATATGTTTGGCTTTCAATAATCTTTCATTTGTAAATAATACAACTTTTATCCATCGATTAGCCTGAAGCATATCAAATCGCTTTTGGCTAAGTACAAGCAAAAAATATTCAGAGAATACATGTACTTATCAAAGTATAATTTGAGGATGATCACGCGCAGAGTTCTTGTAAGACACTGCAGGTTAATTTATCACATACCTCGGACCAACTCGGCGGTTAAAAAGGTCTTGAAAAATCGATTAAAAAAACAATCTAATTAAAAATACTCAAGCTCTCTATGCTGTCTTAAATTTTCATGCGCACTTACTCTGGCGTAAAGATGAAGTAACCCTTTGAGGTCTGATATATTTTCTGTTCTTGCATCAATTGCGCCATCGTATCGTAGATTACTTCGGTGGCAGGTGGTGTCATATGCGGAAATCGAATACTCAGCTTAATGCGAACATTTTCTATAGTAGCCGAATGGCCCTCGGCGGTAAGGTCCATAATGACATCACAGAGCGCCTCCGGCAATGGGGTAAATTGTCCTTGCACAGTCGGTGTTACGATGCAGTCATCGATGTCACCTAAAAGAAAGAAATGATAGAAAGCAGTAAGTAATTTGCTTTAGAGTAATTATTGTTAAACTTTAAAAATTTAAATTGTGTTTTAATGCAATTAAATGAAAGGTTTAATAAATATACATATATCAACAATAAAAGCCTTGACACGATTAATGCGACCTCCATACGTTCATCAAAATGCACGTCACTTAAGCATTAAGAACTCTACATTAGGATGCCTCCAAAAATTCAAGTCGGCATTTTAATGCCCTCACTTACTGGGATTGTTGTAGATTGAAAAAAAAATACCCCAATGTTCGTGGAAATATTATAGAATCTTTGAAAATATTCAATTGTAAACTCTGTTCTTCTTCAGGAGACTTCAAGAATCAATCCCAATTTTTAAGCGACCTTTTAAATATTTTGTTAAAAAAAATATAAATTTTCGATCAAGAAAACTCCTATTGGATGAACGCATTAGTATTCCGACTTTACTCTTTTCCTATGCATCTATTAAGCAACATAACATAACATAACGTACATACACATATACCATGCATTCTAATTGCACTTATTCTCGTATAGTGACCGGGTAACCACTGCCACCGAGTTGGCTTTTCCATTTAGAGCTGCAATTAACTATTACTTTTTGATAAAACTCGTGCTACAAGTGGCTTTATTGGATTTGTTAAGTTTGGTGTAAATCAAATGTGAGATTTTAATTAACTGAAGGCTATTACGAAATTAGCTTTGTATCTGCCGTATTTGGCGTGATTGCAAAAGCAATATACGTCGCTTAGTGGTGACGAGCTAACCAATTTAATGATTGATTTTTGACATAAATGACTGTATGACAGCTACGTGTTTATTGACATCTAGATGCAAGGTTATGTAACAGAACACATATTTATTTAGAAAACTGAAAAAAAAACCAATACAAAAACATTTCAACTAATCGTTTAGGTGCAGGGTAGTGGGCCGAGCAAGGAGTACTAGCAAAATTCTCTGAAGCCTGGCTGACTGCGTCCCTTAAGAAGGTTTCTAAATACCGCGTATATTGGTGCCCAATTGGTCACTGTATGCCGTTCCATCAACCCAAGGGCTACAGGTTAGGTCAATGAAAACTCGACCAGAATAATAACAAGTAAAATTTAAAAGCCTTTATTAGTTTAACAAAACCTCAAATATTAATATGTGTTTTAACCAATGTGAAGGTCTACAGCACAACCTCCAAAATACTTTAAGTCCTTTTCTGTCAATAGACGCCACATAGCAAAAAGTTTTTATTCAACTTTTGAAAACGAGGATATTATATTGACAGCCAATCAGAACGAAGCAGTTTGACATAATACTCACCAAAGCGAAAAAACCCGCTGGCGTCTCAACGCCACCTTATTAAATCCGCCGTTAACATTTTTTTAAAATAAATAAACAATTTTCCTGCCACAGTTTTCTGGCTTGCAATTTTTTTCTGGCAAAAATAAAATGTCAAGCGCAAGTCTATTGTTCCGCGAACGCGATTTGAAAATCGTTAAAATTTTGAACAATTCGTAAAAATTATTTGCAACTTATTGAATTTGGTCTGCGTTCGGAAGTTATCAGCGAGCAGGCTCTACGCCCGTCGAATGATTGAACCCAAAGCCCAACTATTAGAACATTTCTATCACGTGTTTTGTGCTGCAATTCGAAAAAGCAGTTTTCTATTAGAATATCCAACCTCCAACTCTGATATTTAGTTGTGAACCGTTCTTATGAATCGAAATATTAATTTGGTCTATCCTCCAACTGAAGTTTATTTTCTTATTTGTCGGTTTGGTTCGCACCTGAAAAACTTTGCCAGTTGACATTCTCAGTTACAAAAGTAATTTCAGATATTTAGACCAAGTGAAGCCGGGTTCTTTTGGACTACGAATTTTCATTGCGTTCGTACTTTGGTGCCATTGAATTTCCTTTAAACTGTTACTGAAAAAGAGACTGTTCGATATGTTGCACTATTTTTAAGTTTACGACCTCCTATTTAATTTCACAACAATAACTAAAATCTTTTTATTTTCAAATTATACGCAAAATATGAGTTTCAATCACTCTTGAGTTCAACGGGTCACAGCAAGTTAACGCCATTCGGTGGTAACAGAGGAATGGTTGCATTGCGAAACCCGAAATTATTTATGGTTGCTGCACATTTGTGCGCTGCCAATTTGCATTCGAGCCTAACCAATGTTAAAAAATGGTTAAAAAAATATGAAAACTCAATAGATCTCTTCGAGGTGTTTGCATTTTCTGCATTTCTTTTGCGTTTACAAAAATGTTGTAGCAAGGCCTTTTGCATATTAAAGCATTTTCGATTTTCATAGTTGCTAGAAAATGCAGCAGAAAGCAATAAAGCCAACGGTAGCTGCAGCATGAAAATAAATAAATGACGAAATATCGCAACAATAACAAAAAAAAAAAAATCACTTCCACGATGATAATAGTGAGTTTGAATGCCTGCATTTTTTTTATTTTTCTTAGCATTTAATAAATTTAATGAAATGTTACGCTCAAGGTATTCACCTCCACGTAGGCCTCACAAGTTAGCAAAGTTTTGTAATTCACTGCTTGCCACCTGGCGATCGCTATTGACTTCTGTGATTGACTTCCGTAAGTAATGAGCCTATTATTAATAAACTTTTTGTATGAGTGCACCTGCGGTGCTCATCAACTTTGTTGCTTACTTGTGCAAAATGCTCCTTTGCATATAACTTTTACTCGGTACGTACATACAAACATATGCACATAAATAGATAATTGTGATTTTCAAATATTTGCGCTTCAGGTTGCACCTTTAGAAGGCAGTCCATTTTTATTGTGCATCGCTTTTACTTATGAACTTTCGTATAGCTAGTTTTTTTTCGTAGCCCGTTTGCTCTTCAACTGCACTTTTGGCATAACATTAACTCTCCACGGTCCTCCCTAGTAGGTGTGGTTGATAGAAGTTCTCCCATTTTAACCAAAGTAAATTGGTTGTACGAGCATAAACCATAAGCGTTTTTCTTAAGTGTCGTCCAAAAATATAATTTTTAAGGCTAACTTGGCACTGCAAAGGCAAATGCGAAAAGACGCCGTGGGTGCGCTAATCCTCCTAAGCCGATTTGTTTAAATGCCAATTGATTGTGTGATTTTCTGAGCAATGTTTGCGCGAAGGGTGTTTGTATTTCACACCTGAGCTGGCTTAGTGGTTAAGTGTGGCATAATAGTAAAAGAGGTGGTTGCAAAAATTAAGCTATTTTTATTCGTTATTTTAAATTTACTAAAAATTTAAGTGTGTGCGAGTTTTGTTTAAGACTATCAATTAATTATACTTTCAAAAAGCGATTTAGTCTACACATAAAATTTCTATTTTACTTAATACGTGGTTTAACCCAAATTTTATTTCTCGAAAAGTTATAAACCTTCTAGTAGAGTGCTAATTTAAAACTATTTATTGAAAAAAACCTGCACAAATTGAATTGGAGGTTTTGGTTATGGCGTGACTTTTTATTTTTATAAATTTTTTAAATATTGCCCCTTTTAACCTACGCATTACCCTTTACGAATAACACCTTTGTATCAGAGGTTTTTCCAAACTTTGACCACTTCTGACCTGCACTTTTTGCTATGATCTTGTGCTTGCGAAGTTTTCTTTTCAAGGTCTTTTCATTTTTGGGAATAGTAGAAAGGGTCAAGTCCGGAGATTCTGAGAACTGACGAAGATTGATAATATGGTTCTTGATCAAAAAGAAAAAAAAAACAGATACGAATAAAAAAGAATTTATTATATATTGCTTTCGGAAACTGTGATTTAAGGTAATATTTCTTATTTATCGTATAACCTTGCGACAAGTTACACGAAGAAAACATTGATTGAGCCAACGTCATTTGAAAAATCCATATGTATTTCCGCTAAAGCAGTGGCGGATCTACGAATTGGAATCGGAAGAGGCTGGAGTTAGAAATTTAAAATCGGCTATTCATTTTATTGTAGTCGTTATTATATAATATATTAAATAAAATTCGTACAATAAATTCAAGTAAGCGACTATGATTGAATATTAAAATTTGAATTTATACACATGAAATTAGATGTAAATCTCTCGTGAACTATGCTAAAAATAATCTCATTGTTATTCGTCAGACTCATCATCCACTGCCCAATCCAAGCTTGCAAAATGCGTCTACTATCTCTTTCACTGAAATTTCACTATCCTTATGAACATTGCCTAAGGCCAAACTCTTAAATAGCTCTTAAGACGTTATGACGTGCGTAAACAACGCTGAGTCGTGCGTTCAAAGCACTAACTGATGATTTTCGCGTTTTTGAGTGAAACTCGACTGGTTCGTGTTTGGCGCAGTAGTTAGTCGTGTTTCGTTTTCTCAGTGTGTGATTTAACAGGTGATGGCGGGTTATTTAAATCACTTTCTTCGCCACTCAATATAAATTTGAATACTGTTATGTAGGTATGTTCTTTTCCTTCGGCGATGTTTTCTTTCGTATTTATTATCATAATTTTCAGGTTCTTATAAGCGTTAAAAATATTCATTTGCTTATAGGGATAGCTGTAAAAATATTTTGTAGTACCATAACTGGTTTACTATGCTGATGCAAAAACAAAGTACAATCGCGAAATGCGATAGCAAACAGATAAAATGTGCTGGAGGAATTAATTATACTTTCTACACAACAATTAATACAGCTTCTTTAATTCATTATCGCTTAAAGTGGAAGCAAAATCGATTTCTAGTTTGCCGGTTTTAGTATCTACTTAAAGTCAGGAATTCAAAATTCTCTTAACATTTGTATTTAGGTCCTCTCTTACTTTTTACGTCACCCCTATTGAAAATTTCAAGATATTTACTCTTTAGTGTACTCGGTGAAATAATTGCAAGTGTACTTGAAAATGAACGGAATTTTTTGTCACGTAACGTATTTTTTGACAACAAATTCCATGCATTTTCAAATACATATAAAAGACCATTTTTTTAATTTCTTCCAAAGGTGGGAGGTTATGAATAGAGGCATTTTAATCACATCTTGTTTAATTGTTCTACAATTTATATAAAGTTAAAAAAGCGGTTTTATGGGTTTTGCTAAAGAACGAACTGCATTTTAAATGATTGATAATTTCAATTAATTAGAAATTGTCGAAATGAGGCAGTATGTGGTTGTGCTATAGTTTTTAAAGCAAATTATCAGCCAACCAACCAACCAACATGTATTGCATAAATGCATTTTTGTGTTAATAAATTTCCTGCAATTTTGCATATTTCCGCTTTTCGTTGTCTTTAGGAGATTGTAAACATTATGTAGTTGTTTATAGTTGTGTGGCACACAATATTTTCACCGATATGATATGTACGAGTACGAGTATGTGCTTAGCAGCTTAACTTTGAGCTTGTGGCATGATCAAAATGCTTAATCGCGCCTGAAGTCAGCGGTCAACAGCCGATGGCAGGTGTCAGTTGTAGGCGTTCCTTTAATTATGCACATATGATTTTACAAATAAACATATATATGTACATACATATTGCTTATGCGCTTGTATTAAGTAGGTACCCATGTTACATAAATATGGTAATCATAACGTAAGTATTTACAAGGAAGCTGTATCTATGCAAATACATACATATGTACACTGAAGAGCAAAATTGTAAAATGTAAAACTGCAATGTTGTACAGTTTCCCTTTGCTTTTTCAGCTCCTAAATACAAATTGACATACTTGACGTGTAATTCTGGACAAATTCGGGAGCTATAGCCTCCGAAACATCCTTAGTTCGTTCCCACAGTTCGTTTACTCCACTGGATGGACTTGGAAATGTAGAGAGCTGGGGTTTTACATGACTTCACGAACTTTCATTTGGGTTAATGTCTAGAGACTGTGGCGGCCATTTTAAAGCATTACATTTTTGTTTTTATAGACAGTCTCGGACAAAAGTATGTGCGGCGTGCTTAAGGGATTGTCTTGTGAAAAGTTACTTTTTCACCAGAAAGATCCCTTGTTTTGGCTACACCTGGCAAATTTTTTTCGTACGACGGACATGTACTGTTCTTTACGCATAATACGATTTACGCGTATTAACGGAGCAACACTATTTTTTGAAATGCAGCCCAAAAACATTATCACACCTTCACTATGTTTTATTGTTTGCTTTACATTATGAGGAGGGTATATTTGGGTCCTTGGTCCAGTACCATGACCGAACATCTGCCTGAAAGGGGTTGGTTTTAGTCAGACTAAATAACCTAAAATTTGTGATAAAAATTACTGTAAAAAGTATATTTCATTGCATTGTTAAATTTCTTCTATATCCCAACAGTCAACTTTCCAATGCTCGGGTGCTACAACCAAATCCTGTCTTAACCGCACATTTCTTTTGGTCGGCTTAGGATTTTTCTTCTTCTCTGCTGCCTTTATACCTAATCTGGAAATGCGTCGCTGAGCTGTTCATTGACTTGTATTTATATTTAACACCTTTAGCGCCGCCACATTGGTGACTGCATCACTCCTGGTAACCAAGTTCGCAAGAAGGCGGGTATCTCGATTACTAAATTTTCTCGGCCTACCGCCAATCGTTGCACTGTCATGTGGCTTACGTTAAATTTGTTAGCAACTTTTCGCAAGGACTCACAATTCCGCAATAAATCATTTAATTCATCATATTTTTTATTGCAAAAAACTTTGTGATTGAATTTCAATAAACAAAAATATAATTAAGAGCTAAGCAATAGATAACTCTAAATAGAAAATATCATTGAGAGTGTAAAACTGTAACGTTTTTCATGATTCACATTTTTCGTTACTATTAATTATCTACTTGCTGTATTGACATCGAATTGGGAGTAAACGTGCATTAATAATAATATAAAACAAAAATAAAAAATTCCTTGCACTTGGAGAATATAGCGGGTGACGAATTAGAAAGAGTTGGATCATGTTACAGTTTGGCCCTTTAGTGTATGTACATAAGTATGTACATTGCTTCTTGGTCATCCATAAGAAATACTTATCTTAAGCAGATTGTCATGTGGTGAAGTCTATGTAGTAGATAAGGCATATTTTTCAATTGTTTTTTATTTGACGCGAAGTAAACAAACACATGCATGTATGTACATATGTGCATTAGGCAAATTTTTTACCTTTCATAAGGTGTTGAGAAATCGTGAAAGATCTAAAAAAATAAGTTTTAACTATTTATTTTTCTTTTTTATAATTTTATATATGTATTTCAATTTAAAAAAAAAAATATTTTCTATCAAAAATCATGTCAACCAATGTTTCAAATTTTTTTTTTATTAAACAAAATTTAATCAAAATAAAAAATAAAAATTCTAGAATTTTTTTGACTATGTAATTTTGTACTGAATTCAATTTTAGTGCACTAATGTGGAAGTTTCAAAAGTGTCTAGTTTGTTGGTTTTCTACCATTTTGTATTGTCGATCTTTTGCGCCTTCTTCTATATAAAAAATCTCGAGCAGTCGGTATACATATGTAAGAAATGGTCGGTGTATGAGTATTTAGGGAAATATTCTCAACTAAAATTAACTGGGCTACGCAACTGCATACTACTAAAATAAAAAAAATATATACATACATATTAAAGCCAATCATATGTATCTCCAACACGATAAAGCCACGTCTCCTCCAGATAAGTTTTTAACGGTACTTACCTCAAATCTTGCGAAAATATAAATGAAAAATAAGTTGCCTTTTCTTGATCAACAAATCAATGAATCCTTCTGAAAGGTTTTAATAAATTTTTGATTGTTTTTTTCACAAAGCGTATCTATCGGAAGGTTCGCTCTGGCAATCGCATACAAAGCTTGTAGAAGGCCCGTCATAAGAAGGACAAGTTCGTGTAATTGACAACTCTTTCGAAACAAGAAAAAATATTCGACTAATATTGAAAAATAATGGCTAGGAGTAAGGCAAGTTTCTTCCGCGATCGAAAATGCTTGCTTATCAAGAAGTTCATACGAAGTACATATTTACATATAGTATATATACATAGATATGTAAGAGTATTTAAAACTTTAGATCATATACTCATAAAAATAATCCGAGAGGCGCGGTTGTCCTACGCTGGATGTATGTATGTATATAATGAGAGCCCTGAAGCTCTAGTCGCGAACGAAACATTTAATATTTTCCAAAATGGATTTGAAATTTTCCTATTCAAAAGACTAATTTCCTGTGCGCTTGCGCTCCCATTGCATCCGGTAAATGATATATCGTGCTGATTACTAATTTTTCACGCGTAAATCAGAGAAACGCACCAGCTGTTGGGCAACTTCGTCGCTACTTTTAGCCACTTTACACACATACTCTTATCAATACTCGTATATGTATGTATATATGTAATTATGAGTATGCTGAAAGCAAATATGAGCCAAACAACCAAAATTCATATTAATTCCCGCCATTTTGCAATAATGCTACAATCCGTTTATACGCTATAATAAATTTGTGGCTGTTGTTGTTTTTATATCGCCTTCATTATTTTATTGCCGTTGGCACTTTTGCTTTTATAAATTTACGCATTCGAATGTTGCATGCAATTTCCTTTGAAAATGTTGATATTTTTTTTTTAAATTATTGGTAAGTAAGTAAAAGTTAGTTGTATAAATAGTGTTTTATACAAATACACTTATTAGTGCTTTAAGTATTTAGTTGGTGCTGCATCATTGAGATCATGCCACCCAATAGTCGTCGTAAGCTCCCTCACGCCACTGCCATCTTCTTTCACAGAATGTTAAAGCCACAACAAATGGAAAACTAATAAATACGCTTGATTTTAAAATGACTTAAACGCATACAATTTCGCATGTAACATGCAACGTGGGACAAACGCAATATGAATGCGAACATTAAAGTGTATCACTCTTAAAAAAAATAAATAAATAAAAGTGGTACAGAGCTAATTAACTCTGTAGCAGCGCATAATCATAATCATCTCCTCTGAATCCCGTGTTATAGATGTATGGAAAGAAATGGGGAGGCTAGAGATGCTATGGGGACAACAACAAAACACATGAAACCAGTGGAAATAAGGAAAAAAAAGAGAAAGTTACCGCAAGTTTGAAATTCACCAGGCAAGCTACTTATGGGGTAGATACATACAAGAGAAAATGCTCTAAACCGCTTGTTATCTCTCAAGGACATTCTAAGAATACTTCAAGATTCTTTCATAGGCCACCGTAGACTGCATAATGATTTTCAAAAGCGTGAAATAAGGTATAATGAGACTTGTTGTGAGTTTCTGAGACACCAATGCACCAGCTCCTCGAGTGTAGTGCAATCTTGAATTTTGTTCATGACCTGAGGAAATATTCGATCAATAGCTACTACCAGGTATTATAACATAATCTCTGAGTGTGTTGGAATTAGTGAAGGTGGCACAATTGATCTTAAGGTCGAGGTGCTAACTTTAATAATTATCAGTTGATTTATTTATATTTAAAAATGCCCCAAAACGTTGTTCGTAAATGTTATTTAGGTGATTTAAGCAGCGTCGGAAAGTAGCCAAAGAAAATTAAAATTTTCCGCCACACCAGACTCGTTTGTATTTTTTACATGGTCTAACTTATGAATAAAACTGCGCTGAGTGCAAAATTTTTGTTTGATCAAGTTTAAAAAAAAAAAAAATCAATCGCTTTAAAAAGCCGCTTTGGCATATAAGACGCCTGAGCCCTCTTAATTTGCATACATATGCAGCATAATGTACATATGTATGCATTGTGATACGAGTAGGTGAGTGGGGCTTCCTCTTTTTTGTGTTCGTGCATTAATGCCTTTTCGGGCAGTTTTGGTTCGCACCATTGAAAAGCGCATCGCTTGTAATTACAAATGATTGCTTGTGCGCACACTCGACGATGGGTTGCTATTGCTTCTATGATACCATATGTATGTAAGTAATAGTTGTCTGCAGTTGTTGTTGTAGCCGTTTGCCATTTGAGTGTCAGTTTGCCGCTGATTGACAGTGAGCGCCGCTTGAATGCCTACGTCTTTTGCCTACTTACAGCACACAACATTTCAACTTTCATACGTACTATGCATCTATTTGTATGTATGTATGTATGCATGTATATATGTATGTGTGTGTGTAAATACCGCCTTGTAATGACAAGCAAAAACGCTGCAGGCTCTTGACCTTAACCTCCTGCATTCGCTAGCTTAACTGACACTCGTCGCGCCTCTCCACTGCTCCCCTCCCACCTTTTCGATTTTCAGCGCGCTGTTGTTGCGCATGCGTGTCATTGCGTTATGGAACCTCTTAATATTGTTGATTTTGTTTGCTGCTTTTCATTGAGCATTTTCTTTTGTTGCACTCACGTTTCTGGGGAAGTTGGAAAATCTGCGAAACTCCCACGATTTCATTTTTTACCATTTTCTGCCGCATTCGCCATGTTTTTCTTTATCTATCGTCATGTACCTTCTTGTGCGAAATTTATGAATTATAAATTTAAATTTTTTAACACACTATTGAGTTAAAGTGAAATCTTTGCATCTCTCTGTTGCTTTCATTCTCCCACAACCGCCCGTTTGCTTTGACCTCCTCGTCTATAAGTAGACACATAAATGCTAGTTTTTCACTAACCAATACTACTTACTAAGAGGTTCGTTTCAACTAAAAAAGCGTGAAAATGTGATGGAAACCAACTAGCTATCGCTGACTATTTATACATCTACTGATGGTAGGTACTTTTTTAAGAAGAAAAATTATGTTCTCTGATTTACCCAGTTTTTTTAGCCTTGGGCATTTAGGTATGTTGGTGAAATGTTGAACAAGAAAACTTGTAAATGGCTAACTGCAAAAAAACGTTTACCATTTATGCGAATAAGTACACGTACATATGTATACAAAACATATCTACATACAAATGCTGATGTGTAAGTGCATGATAAAAGTAAATTGAATAAATACTATTATGAGTTTTGTGGCAGGCAGGTTTATTGGTCAATCGCCCTCGAGCCATATGAATTAGCTGTCAGCCTGTAAATGAGGTCAACATGTCTTTTATCTAAAGAAAACAAACTTAATAATAATTCTCAGGTGAAATCGCACGTTCATTGTTTAGATTCATAAAGGAAAGAAATAAATTTGTAGCAATAATAAAACAGGCTAACCCTCATGGCGTTTTTCAATAGTTCCTACAGTTTTTGGGGTCGATGAATAGGAATGTGCAACTAGAATAATTTGTAGACATTTTTGAAGTGCAACATCCAAGAGCTCGCTGAGTGCAATTCCTTGTAAATGCAAAGAAAGAACGACATGATTGTTACATATTGTAAATATCAAAATTTACAGTGCCTCTTAATTAATTTATGCTATGTTAAGTTATGTTATGAATGTTAAGTTATGCTAAGTATGCTATGCGTGTTAGGTATGTTATGCATAATATGTATCTAATGTATATTATGTGTGCTATGTATGCTATGTATGTTATGTATGCTACGTATGTTATGTATGCTATGTATTTTATGTATGTTATGTATTTGATGTACATACGTAATGCATAAAATCTATATTATTTACTATGTTATGTATTTTATGTACATACATATGTTCTATGAAATGTTGTTTTATGTTATGTTATGTGATGTGTTATGTTGTGTTAAAGTAATGTGATCTGGTATATGATATCGTTTGATGTAATATAATGCGACTTTACGTGTGGCGTTGATGTAATATATATATATATAATTTTGGCGCGTACACTATATACATAGCTCAGTGTTTGGCCGAGCTTCTCCTACCATTTGTGGTGTGCGTCTTTATATTATACCACAAATGGAGGGACCTACTGTTTTGAGCCGACTCCGAACGGCAGATGTATTTAATGAGAAGCTTTTTCATGGCAGAAATACCCTCGGAGGTTTGCCATTGCCTGCTGAAGGGTGACCGCTATTAGAAAAAACTTTTGTTTTTTTTTTCTATTATTAAGATTTTGTTTGCCCTGACTGAGGCGTTGATGTAATGCCCTAATGTAATGTGATGATGTGAAGCGTTGGTGTGATGTGATGTTGTGATGTGTTATGTTAAAGTGATATGATGTGATGTGACAATATGATGTGATGTGGTTGAATCAACGGACGGAACGTCTATGACTTAAATAACGCGATGTCTCCCTTTGTAAATTTGAAACGCCATTTAAATAGTTTATGTTATTGGAATTGTACTTAAAAGCTTCTTATTATGAACGTTTTAATGTATGCAGTAGAAACATCGACAGTGACAATATTTGAGTGTTCGAGAGAAATATTCACCGAAAGATTTATGCACTTTAACACCTTTGTGAAGGCGAATACCCGAGACGGTGGTGATTGCGAATTAAGGTACAGTGTCCTTATTTGATAGATTATGACGAAAGAGCTTTGGCCCTGAGGTTATTCGACATGGCGCTGGTGGTGGCTGAAGAAAAGTAAGGCCTGCTCTGCATTTCCAATTGACGCCAGTTAGCGCAATACCAAAATAGCTGGCGTGGTTGCAAATTAAGAAAGTAAGTAAGTTTTTTTTAATCTTCTCAATTTGATTCTTATGTGTAACTTCAGTAAACATTTTCTTAAAATTAGATCATGCCTCAGTTTTACATACTATGTAAGTATGTATCATTAAAAAAAATAAAATGTTTAAAAATTTCTGCTCTCTACTTTGAAATGCAGCACCTTTTTTTTAATTCACTGGAAGCGAACATATGAGGTAGCCTAGCGAAACTATAAATGCAGGTGCTCAATACTATTTTTATTCTCTTTATTTATTCTAATTTAATATACCATAAATTAATCATATGAATATATAAATTGAAAACTATCCAATTCTGCATAAAAATGTAATTTTGATAGTTATTACTTCGAGGTCTTGAGTCGCACTGATAAATTCCAATCGAAACAATACGAAAATCAAAACCTTAAAGCGTACCATTCTTCGAGAAACCTTTAACTTTGTATGTACAAAGCATTTTTCTTATAAAACGCTTAAACTAACATGGCATTTAAACAATAAAAATATGAAAAATCTGACAAATTTCGCAAAAACCATTTCTATGACAAATATTTGTGCCAACTTAAATGGAGACAGAAATACAACAGCGGACACTTGGCGTGCTTTTGCAGCTGCAAGTTGTTGCTACCAAATGACTTCGTTTAAAAAGTCCAAAAAAAACAACATTAAATTAATGCACTTCATAACGCTAAATAAGCGGAGCTTGCGAAAAGTGTGCACAAGTTATGTACGTAGCTATGTATGTATGTGCAACACGCCAACAGCCGCAACATGCAATGCAAACCGATGATGTAATGTGTTTATGAACGATTTTTCTTTTAATGCCAAACTACACGTATAAAATTAACAACAACATGCGAAGTGACAATGAAAGCAGCCAATAAGAAAGACAAACTCATTTACTAGCGCAATATTGCAACAGCAGCAACATAAATGATAAATGGAAGAAAAACAAAAAAGGTCGCAACGTCAGTGGTGCTGCTGCAACAAGCAACGCGTGCGCTCAACATTTTAATGGTAACAACAACAACAACAACAGCAACATAAAAGTAAGCGACAACAAAAATAGCCAATGCGAATGCAAAGTAAACAAAAACAAAAACAAACAAAAAAGTAAACTATGAAATTTCAAATGCTTGTAAAACAGCGGAAAATGCAATTAGAAAAAAATTGCCGCCAACACATTTACAGCCCGCAGCAGAGGAGCACAACATCGCTGCTCGTTTTCTCAAAATGCTCCTGTTACGAGCATAACAGTGATGGTTGTTGTACAACATTGTTGCATATTTTTTTTTTCAGCGGTTTTTTCTTTGCTGCTAGTGAAGTGAAAGTGTTGCTGGCGCTTTAACTTTTCCTTGCCTCATTTTGTCGCAATGTGTTGGCATTATACTTGTTGTTGCCTACTGCCACCATCATTTTTCTTATCAACCGTTACCTTGCTGCGTTGCGTTGGTGGTGCAATGTTGTTGCCTACGCTGTTGATTTTTTAGCTGCTGCTGCTGCCTGTCTGTCAGTGGCCGCCGTACTTTAGGCGGACACATGTCGCTGCTCCATCAAAGCAACGGCAGCAACGACAATGCGCGATAGCGCGCTGCGATAACAACATTATTGTTGGCAGCAACAACCGTATTGCCAGCGGCTGCAACATATCATAAATATGCAAGGTTGCTGGTATGCCGATCTGCATGTGCCAAATGCTCTGAGATTTGTAGCATACTTGTGAACTACTTACAAACTATATATACCTAAATATGTATGTAAATATGTAGTGGTATGCAGGACGACCGGTGTTGCATGTACGAATTTGTTGGTTTGTTGAAAGTAGCTTGTTGCCGCAAACATGAGATGGTCGAAAATTGGCAAATAAGGCAACATATCCGTACATAAATTTAGAAATTTTATCAAAATATGCAAATCAACATGTTGCTGCTGCGGCCGCCGTTGCTGTAGCTGTGGCTGAAGCAAAACAAATCAGAGCTACACGTACAATGTTGTTGCAACTAAATACAAATGGTTTTTTTTTTTTTTTTTGTATTTTGTGTTGTAGTCAGTCCGACCGTGACGGAAATATAATCTGGTAGTTGTGAGAAATGGATGAACGAATTTTATTTGATGGTTAAGGCCGATAGTCCGAGGGGAGTAGTTGGGAAGATTTGGCTAATAATTGGCAGTTTTTAAATCATCTTCATTTCAAACATATTTTCTTGGCTTTTGTAACAATACATACATAGTTCCACTTTTAATTTTTTAAAACCAACTACATATGTATATCATCTAGTAAAATGGTTGCATTAAAATTGAAATATTCGAATGACGAATGCATAAAGAAGCGAATCAACCTGAGTAATTTCTAGTCATTAGGGCAGAATAAAAAAAATTCTTTACTATTAAACACAAAACAATACTGAAGATGTCACCACAGCCACTTTGTTCGCAAATAAAATTTTACTAGATTTCGTCATACGAAAATATTTTTATATTCAATGCATCAAGACATGGAGAGCAAAGAGAGTAAACGAAGCTTAGTTGGATTTCTCGGCTTAAATATTACTCATCTTTAGGCAGAGTATATGAGCGCTCGATTTAATAGAAGTTGTTCGTTTTGATCAATGTGGACATTTATTTTCCATTAATTCACTTAAAATTTTTTAAAATTTAAATTTAGTTATTTTTCTAAAGAAATACATTTAAACCAAAGTTGAAAATTTTTAATACAACTTTTAACAATATGACACATTTTCACAAAACTTTTAAATTTTCTCTTCAGTAGTTTTAGGAAATTTCGGAAGAATGCAGCTTTTAGCGCGTTCAGTTTTAATATAAAATTATAACTAAGTTTTAAGTCGCTAAAAAATATTGTTGATTTTAATTTGTTTACTGCATTTTCTTCCAAATAAAGTTTGAAATAAAATAGTTTTTAAAATAAAAAAAAAAACAGAATAACATCGTAAAACAATTCTCAACAATATACGGCAATTTTGAGCGACTTGAAATTTGCTTAGTATAATACTAATATTAAATGGGTAATAAAACTGCATGCTCGAATATATTTAAAAGCTATTTTTTTTAGTATACTTTGAGGTTCATACTAAAAAAAAAATCCCCAGAATTTATTCTCAACTTCTCTTCAAAATTTTATGGAATTTTTCATAGCATTTTTCTTTGCAAGTTCAGTTAAATAATTGCTGCAGCTTAGCCTTTCATGCTTGAGCAAAGCCAGGTAAGATTAGGCCGCAGCTCTTCAGATCTAAAGAAACTTTGTACGATCAGCCCACTTAAAGACCAATTGTCCAGGAGCAGTCGAACGTCACCAGAGTGACTCAAAGAATCTTCCTCTCATTAATGATGACTTCAGTACTGAAGTTTCCTTAAATATCGCTGTGTTTCAGAATCCAAATTAGTTTCATATAAAAGTAGTCTAAGCTGATCTAAAGGGTGGTTGGACGATCGCAACTCAATTTCGATCGCATCATCACGATCGCCTCTACACGATAAATCTATCAATCGCCTAAGAATCGGAAGCAAACTTCGTCATATTAGCGATATGTACGTAAATAACTGCCTTTTTCTCATGAAGGTTGGTCAAAGTCTTCAAGTAAAGGTTCTTTTATTTATTATAAAATGTACTTACATAATACTTGTTCGCAGCGAAAGTACCTTGATTTATTTATTTTTGGTATGTACGAGTATGTATCAACAAATGTTCAAGTATTTCCAAATTTGCAGCTAGTTTTTCTCCCAATTCAATAAATCGTTTAATTAGCAACCACAGCTGTCAAATTGTTGTCAGCAACAGTAATCAGTGACAAAAATAGTGCCGTGTTCGACAATTTTGTAGCGACTTTTGCCCATTCGTTTGGTGGACCCGAAAATGTGCATGTGTCACTCGTAATCAGTAGCAACAACAATGCTAAAAAAAAACACCAAATAATATAAACAAAATGAAACTAAACTGACAATATATGAGCAGTGAAAATACACACACACACACACACATTTCTACAAAATGAACCGCAACGAGGACAAACGCCAAACTAACAAATGGACACTCGTACAATTGAGCCGCGCATGCGCTGTAAGTAAGACAAATCACAGCTTACACTACTTGGCGTATGCAGAAATTTATGTGTACATATATGTATGCCGTTACATTTACTTGTATGTATATCTTTTGCACTCTTATTACCCCCGCTCACACTTCATGTATGTATATTTATGTAGCAGCAGAAGTGTAACAACAATCACACTCAAAAGTAGTGTCGCAGCAACATTTATCAGTAGCAAATAATAAAGTGTGCTATGGAAAATTTCCTTGGCGATATGTTTTCTATGGCAGGTAGGCTTGCAACATTTCAAATGTACACGGACGTGCAAGATAGTTGGCTGCGTGACAATGGTGCGATGTGTTGCATGTGATTTGTAATTTGCCAATTTGAATTTGCTGTTCGCTTTTGTTGAATGCTTTGACTTTATTGTTCACTTACAATGGAAGCACCTTTTTTAAGGTACAATTTTATTTATTTTGGTAGAAAGCCGCTAAGCCCATTTCCCTTAGCGATTTATTAATAGTCATTAAGTTTTCTAAGCGTATAGTTTCATATGAGGTCGACCTTATTTTGAGCCGAAAATATTAAATTAACCTTATTTACTCTTTTGAGTAATTAGTGTTATTATTGTATTTAAAAATTTATGTAATTTGCTTTTTCTGGTGTACTTCGTGTATTTTTTGCAATATTCTGAAGAGTAAAACCTTTATTAAATATATACATACTTGTTTGTGAATTTATCTTGATGGGCTTGTTGCGTACTTTTGAAAGTTTTTACAAAACAACTCTTAAAGCTTTGAATTGCGAGGGTGCGACTTTGTTTAATAAAGGTTTTGAGTAGGACTAGAAAAGCAAAATGATACCTCAAACTCTCAGCCAAACAAAAACTCCCAAGGAGTAAGCTGCGGAGGCAGAGTTAAAAATTATGCTTTCTGTGTTAATTTGAAACTCCGAGCATCAGGTTAGGTTAGGTGGAAGTTACGCGGATTTATTTGTCTCTTCCACTTTAACCGAAATTTGGAGTATCTAGATTTTAGTGATTACTGAATCCAGAGCCCAGCTGAGGGATTTAGATTTATGAACGATTCTAAGCTCATGAATTTTAGTCTCCTTATATATAATGGTGCACTCCACTGACTGGTTACTGACGTACCGGTAGCTGATATTATTTATTTCTAAAACTTTTTCAGAAATCGCTGCTGAAGGGCATTTTCGAGATGGTTTTAAAGAGAGGTTGGAAAGCCCATCAGACTCCTCTAGTGTAGTGAGCCTCTTCGTAGTTTAGTGAGTATCCTTTAAAAAGTGTGGTGAAAGGAGAAAAAACACACTTCTTCTTATTAGCTTCAACCGTGCACTGTCTCCGATGCGGTTTGCCTTGGTATTTCGTTCGATGTGCAGAGTTTATAGCTTTCAGTTCTACCTAATCAACCGGCGCGCCGATGTAAGTGAGCTCAGGGGCAATTTTTTTTTCTTCGAAGCTGAGCCTCAAAATTACAGCATTTGAAGGAGAGGAAGGTTGATTTTATTCAGCTGGAACACTTGTAACATAGATCTAGGTGTGATATTTATTATTTTCAATTATTTGGCAATTCTGGCTTGAATACTAATTATTCTCGCGAAATTTTAAATCAACGGACGTCAGACGAATTCCACCGGCTGTAACGCGCCTATTTTAATTTACAGTAATGCTTGTTAATATTTTAAGATACGGAATTTTTTTTAAAAATAACAGCAAATTTTAGTTTTGGTAGTTTCTTATTTTATGACTAAGGGCGTAAGTTATTATTTAATTAGTATTTTGTGAATACACAAATAGAGTATAAACTAAAAAGTCTTTAATAAATTTGAAATACAATTTTACTCCAAATTTTTAGAAAGCATGCTTAAGATTTCGAAAAAAAAATATTTTTTTCAACTTGTAGGCTAACAAAATAAATTCGGATTCGGCGAATAAAAATCAGACTAGGTACATAAAGATTAAAAATCACAATGATTGTTATTTAAACGATGATTTTAGGTAAAAAGTGATTAAAAACCATTATTTGCATCTTTTTAATGATTTATAATGTATTATACATTCAGAAGAATAAAATAATAAATGAATTTTTTTTAATAACATGATTTAATATTATGTGAAAATATCACTTATATATTTATTTTCGTGATTTATTTGAACTCATTTAACCAATTAAAATTTTTTTAGAAATTTTATATCAGTTAATAACGTAGATGTATTACGTAAGCAAGAGAGCGGAAAATTATTACACAAATAATATATGTACATGCCTGTATAAGATTATTTGTTTCTTCTGAAAATAATAACTAGATCTCATTTCAAACTTGCACTTATGTTACAGTACAATTATTTACTCTTTTTGTGAATTTGATTTCAGTTACTAAATATTAACGTATTATTTTATGCCGAACAATAATTCGAGATAAAAAACAATTAAAAAAAATTAAACAATTCAAAATAATCTAATAATTAAAAAAAAAAATCAAATAATTAAAAACAATAATAAATACTTTTATATTCGGATAAAAAAAAAATATTAATTCGATTAGTTTTGTTTATTTTATTGTTTTTAATTATTTAGTTATTGTTTAATGGTAAATAACGTTGAACACTTTTTATTACTTTTAATAATAATAAATTATTTATTTAAATAACCAGTTAAAAATAAAAAAAATAGGGCAAAAAGTTTTTGGAACTTTAGAAACTCTGATCAAATCTATCTATCTTTTCTATATATAACATATAAATTCTAAAAAGCGGCGCTTAGCTTGACTAAACTACAACCGCTACAGAGATAAAAAATATATGAAATGAAAGGTCTGAGGATGTTTACATTTGCACAAAATTATCAAATTTGAAATTGGTTTGTTAGCCCCTAAAGAAAGAAAGATGATCTTTGTTCTTAAGAAAAACGTAAAATCGTTGCGCGATTATATGGGGTTGCAGTATTTGCGGAAATATCTAAAAACATTGAATAATAATATAGACTAATCGTATTGATTTTTGTTCAAAATGTAAATTTTTAACAGTAAACTAAATATTTTTAGATTTTGCGAGTGTTGTTATTACAAAAAAAAATTGTTATATATGTATATATATGAAAAAGATTATTTGCTAAATTCATATTTTTTTTCACTGATTTATTTTAATGATCTTCATAAAGAACTTTTTTAAAACAATTAAAACTTTGAATTGTAGTTTTGTGGAAGTTAAATATAAATAATAACTTTTTTTATGAAATAATTTTTATGATTATACAAAATAATTAAAATTACTCGTCTTCCCACGACTAAGATAGCATCTAAGTCCGTAAGATTGATTGCAAGTTTTGAATTAAACAAACAATTTAAAAAACACAGAGTATTTATAAAACCAGCGAAATTATATAAATCCACTCCACTTGCATTCGATTCAAAGCTGATTCTTTTTGTTTTTCCTGTTCAAACAGCACCATTTCTTCAATATCTAAATCGCAATAAACTTTAAACATATTTTGACTAAACACACATACATATTTTATCGACAACCACTCTTAGGTGGGTGTTTTATAGCAGTTAGTTAAACGAATTAAGCAGCCGATAAAATGGTGGTTAATGTGGTTTTAACCAATAAAGAGCACGCCATGTTTTTGCCACCTGATTCATTTTTAGAGCGAACCTCTTTAGTATTTACCATAAAGCTAAATGCATACACATGCACGCACATATGAATGTGCAATAAATATCGAGCAGCTAAACAAACAAAAAATTTACTAAATTAAATATGTTTGTACATATGTATGTATGTTACGTATGCAAGCAACAACATCACCAAATATAAGAAGTTGTAGTCGCACTCCGGCGGTGGTCGACACCAACTAAATCGGAAAATTCAATTTTAGTATGGATTTATCAAGAGCAACGCCCGCAACGCCCACCTAAACAGCAAACAACCAACGAGAGTGCAATGAAATCGAAAAGGTGATGCAAAGAAACAAAAAAAAATAAGAAGCAAATACAGCAAAGTCGAAGAAAAATCGATATTTGTGGTAAAATGCTTTAATAGTGAATGCTTTTAATTAAAGGTAGCCGCATTGACCGCGGTGGCGCTGCAAGCAGTCTGCAGATACCAAATGTGCCAAACATGCCACACGCGCACACCAACTTACGTACATACAGACATATATGTATATGTATGTGCATATGAGCAGGTTAAGTATTATTGCTTGCAGCTCGACTCCTCCTAATAAGGAAGGAGTTAACCGATCATTGTCAGCTGCTTGTGGTCGGCCGTCATAGCTGCTTTAGAGCAGGAGCAGGAGCAGGAGCAGGCAAATTGACAAAGCTACAGAGTCGAAATGTTAGAAATGGCATGCCATTAGCTGCAGCTACATACCTACATACCTACATACATATGTACATACCAATACTCTCATTGCAGTTGCATCTGCAGCAGTTGGTGTTGTTGGTACGAACTCGCTAGAATGCCACAAACAAATGCAGCAATAGCAGCAGCAGCAGTGAAACGGCTCAAGGCATGATGGACGCGTATGCTTGTGTGTATGTGTATGTATTTAGGTACGTGTTGGTAATTGATTGAATTACCTATGTGTTTGCGCGTGAAATGCGCCGCAACAACAATTGCAGATACCAATGTATATTTGTGGGTACACCAACTGTTGCCCAGTGCTTTCAATTTCACAAATTCAATACGCCGACACAATAGCGCGTCGCCGCAGTGTGGCGCTTCTTCCGCCTCGGCTTGAATGGTGCGCGATGCTGCTGGGTGTTGCGCACCACACAAGCTGTGTGTGTGTGTGTGTGTGTGAGTGCAACAAATTAGCTGCAAATTTAACAAATTGCGAAAAACAACATTCAAACTTAGCACGCCATGACGGCAGTCGTTATTGTTGGCGGAGTGTAGGAGGCAAAAGGCTAACCTCCAAGCAAGTCGGACGCTTGGCAGTTACTGACGTACCTTGGCTGGGTGGTGAGGGCAGCGCTCTCATATTTGTTTAACGTACTCATAAAGATAAACGAGTAGGTGCATAACGTTTATGACAGCCACATATTCCTTTCGGTTTTATTACTGTTGTTGCTCTGCGTTTGCGGGATGGCGTGGTTCATCGCTTATTTATTCGCGTGGTACACATTTAGAAACAATATCTAAGGCGTTTACGTTAGGCATCCTTTATGAACTTAAGTCAGGGTTAACGAACTTAAAAATTACTTTAAATACCGGCCGAGCTTCTCCTACCATTTGAGGTGTGTGTCTTTATATTCTAGCACAAATGGAGGGACCTACAGTTTAAGGCCGACTGCGAACGGCTGATGTATTTTATGAGAAGCTTTTTCATGGCAGAAATACCCTTGGAGGTTTGTCATTGCCTGCCGAGAGGTGACCGATATTAGGAAAAAAAACTTTTTCTATGATTAAAATTTTTGCTTGCCCCGGTTGAGATTCTAGCCTGGAGCTAAGTGGCATATCGAGTTATAGCACGCTTTGCTATCCACTAGACCACAGGGGCTACAAAATTAATGTAGAAAAATTATTTTCACTCTATCTTCCAATTTAAATTCAATAAGTAAAATGGCATTTAAATAAATTTTGTTAAATAACAATACAAAACTCTCTTAAACTTTCGTTGCGTAGTAGTTAAATATGAGGCTTTATATACATAAGTAAGAAATACATTTATTTGACAATGTACCTATTAAGTATCTTATTCTAGGAAGTTCTTATACGTTTCAAGCATAATTCCTGAGAGATATGGGTGTGATTAGACAGAAATATAGTAAAAAACTACAGAGTTAGTGCTTACCCTTTAGCATTTCCTAGAAAGTGTAAAATGTTACATTCCTCCCAACCTTTTGTGACGTTTGTCAAAGACAAGAAAAAATGCAATGAAAATTAACATTTACAAATATTCAATATAAAAATCAAATATACATACATACACATGTTCATAGGTATGTAGGTAATAATGATTAACTACTACCAGGAATAAGTTAGCAGTCTCAGTCTCAGTCTCTAATAGAGACAAAAGTCACAATTTTATACCAGTTGGCATTCATTAGATTCGAAATAAAGCCTCTAGTCTCAAAATTAAGTCTTAAAATTGTGACCTTAAGAAAGGAAATAAACGTGAAAGTAAGGAAAAGCAATTATCTCTAACTCATTTTGAGACTTGAGATGAGACTGAGTTACTGAATTCGGCTATAAAAGTTTTATTTTGAGACTAGTGAATGCCAATTGGATTAAAATTGTGACTTAAGACTGCGACGGTTTCTGAATTCCGGCATTGTTTTAATTTTGGTACATAGCAAAAATTTGAATTTTAGAAAACGATACCCGCATTTACTTTTTACATATCATTAAGAAATATTTTATACAAGTAAGTCATTCAAAAATTGGTGGCCTTTCGAAATCAGAAACTATTTATTTATTTTTAGAAAGTATAAAAACTGTTATCCTTCAAACAAATAATTTTAAAATTTAATTAAATCATTACAAGCCCAATTTAATAGTTAAAAAAAAACTAAAAATTAAAAGGCTTGCCGCCAGACAGGAATAATATTCGAAATAATATTCCACAAAATATCATCATTGTATTAAAAAAAAAATCAACTTGCAAACTAGATTTTTTACCAAACGTTTCTGTATGTGTTTTCTGTGTAAAACTTTTGTATTTATTAGCAAAATTGTTGCCATTCTTCCTAAATAGTTTTGGGTTTTTTAAATAACTTTTGGAAATTTTTGTAACTCAACAATTCTTTGTTGTTGTACTGCGTACATATTTTATGCGGCGGTTCATCAACCACAACAACAACAATACGTAACCACCAACTAATAACAAAGTGTTTATTATCAATTACAAATGAAAATTTTTATTACTGCAAGAAAGTATAAACGACGATCGTAGTTTTCTACCTTTTTATTTTTGTTGCCGGCGTTTTAACTGACCAATTGGCTGCTTGCTGGCCGCTCTAGTCATTTAATGGCGCTAACACTCACTTTGGTCATAAATTTTGTGCGTTTTCTTTATCGTTCAAGGAAGTGTTGGAAATGGTGGTAATGGTGAGTAGAAGTAAATTCACCCAAACCAAAAGCCGAAAAAACATACAAACATACATACATACTCGTTCATAGATGTGTATGTACATATGTACGTATTGAAGATTTGCCAATAATAAACAGTGTGTGCGCGAGTTATACGCTATAAACGTGTTGATTCATTTGCGCTGATTATGTTGCATGCCACCGGCATGCTGCAGCAAGCGGCTTATCGCTAGCCTAATAAGTGTTTAAGTATGATATTAATGAACTGTTATTGATGCTCAGAAAAGCAATTACCTAAGATTTGAAATAAATTTTCCTTTCTACAGCATTTGCGGAAGGCGAAGATTATTTCACTCACTTCATATTTAAGTTTGTTGCATTGTTGCTATTTCCTTGATTACAATTTTTAATTGCAGATGTGAATGGATAACCGTTAAATATTCTTTTCCATTGATCACGCAATGTTAAGGTTCGCTTTATCACATCGGATCACATACCTATATATTTTCAATTTGACGGATGTCAACGATGCCCTTGAGGCGAATGTTGTAGTACTTAGTAGTAGTGCGGTGTAGCCGCAGAAAATATTGTACCTCCATGTTTTTCCGAATTGTATGCCGAGTATTTCTGCAATAATTTTAAATTGAAAAGTGGCCTACTAGAGTTTCGATGATACAAAATATATCCTCCATTCATAGAGAATACACACAACGCGATCGTTTTCCGCTAGAAATTCCACAAGTCGAACTCTGCTTCTAATTAATATCGGATTGTTTACAATATAATTTTACTAAATAGCAATTTACAAGTAGCATAAGTTATATTAATGGGCATTTTAAATAAAAATTGTTTTCTACTCCTCAAAAATTATAATAAAATTAAGTTAAAACTTCAAAGCTAATGAAAAATTACTAATTTCAAGGGATCTAAAAAATGTGGAGTTCCACACCAAAACGTTACACTATCAAAATTGGGGGGATATATTAACCACCAAAGCCCAAATCACTAGAGCACACGAAAACGTTGTAACAATTACAGAAGCAGCTGTTTCGTTTGCTGAATATTTTGAAACAAAAATAAAATTTCCACTGTAATTTTTTCTACTTCACTAATATCACCGTATATAGTTTGCAGTAACGTGTCAATATTTTGTAGACGGTTTGTATGTTGGGCCCAAGGCGAATTCATAAAGGTGGCAGCAAATCAAGGCGAATTTATCAAGGTGGTGGTATATAAGTAAAAGGCTTCCATATATTTTGTTTTGCTGGACTGAATCTCAAATTTCTATAGGTGATTTACATAGCCAGCCATTCGCCAGCCAATCAGAACGAAGCTCTTTAACGTTCAGTCCAGCAAAGTGAAAAAAAAGCGAAAAAACCAGCTGGCTCCTTAACACCACCTTGTTAAATTCGCCTTGCAGCAAATGTTTAAGAAAAAAAAGTACATGTATTTTGTTGTTGCTTTCAATACAGCGAATGTCAAAACCAACTAAACTCGCCTTAGTTGGATCTGTGAGGTTATAAAAAAAAAAGAACGAAGTATAACGACGTAATTTCGATTTTAAATTCGAATCCATTGAAAATTATGATACATATTTGAAGAAAGGCAAACAGTTTTCCAAAGTATTGCCGAGTGCTGGCTTAGACAATAAAATAATGTAAAAACAAAAAGAAAGACAAGGACCAGAGTGGAGGGACTTGAAAGACTTGAATTTTTTCAAAACCATATTAGAAGAAGAAAAGGAAACTTTTGATATACAAAAATTTTAAATTGATGATCAATTAGAAGTATTGATATAATTGTTGTAAGACTGATTGTGCACTAAAAGTTTTAAAATAAAAATCCGGTATATCTTTATAATAAAACTGATCTCTTAATTTTTATAACAATTTAAAATTTTTTTAATCAAAACGTAATTTTATTAAGAAGGGTTTAGTTATAAAATTTTTTTAATGAACGCTACATTTCCAAAAAGTAGCACCAAAAAGTAATGTTTCGTTTTTTAATTAACTTGTAGTGATTAAAAGCGGATACTATTTAAATATAAAAAAAACGAGGGAGCCTACTTATTAAGGATTTTTATTGGCTTAAAAAATTAAAACCTCCTTGAATAACACAGTACAACAGCTAATCTGGAAATGTAACGTTTTACCGTGGAGCTCCGCAAACATCCCTCGCTAAAGTTAACAATAAGCTTAATATTTATATTTAAAATTTTTAATCGACGATTTTTTAATACGCTTAAAAGAATAAATTAAAATAAAAATTTTAGACGATTGATTCTTCCAAACGAACGTCTTTTTGTATAAATTTGGTGTTTCAAGTAATTAATCGTAGGTAAGTACATGAATCTGTAGAAAAAAAATATACTCTCAACATTATCTCTTAAATACATTACAGGCCTCTCAGAAATGGCTGTTAAGAATTAATTTTAAGCGCACTGAACTTTAAGATGTTTGTGCATTGAAAATTATCTACAGTTTGCGGTTTAAACAATTAAATTCGGATGTAATTTTCGAATATCTACTCCCGCGTCGTGTGCGCATGCGCCTTTATGACTAGTATGTGCATAGATATGGACTTACATACTAAAACTGGCACACAGTGGATTAAATTGTACAAATCCTTCAAAAAATGGCAGCACAACTTCTTAAAGTATGCTCTATTGAAAAGCAGCAAAATATATACAAATTTGGGTTGCTGTGTTTAGACAGCTAAGCAGTTTGGTGAACAGCTGCTTTTAGTGTTAAAATTTCCTGGTTTCCTAAAAAAAAAATACTGTAAAGGAGATTCCTTAGAAATCGTGGAGGAATTCGATTTTTATTGAAACTATTTCTTTTAATACTTTGGTAAGATTCTTTCAAAAATTTGGAGTTACTACGATTTAAAATTTTAAAGTAACAATATTAAATATTTTTCTTGAGTTTTATGTAAACTTTATAAACAATATTGAAATAAATTATTGCGCTCATTACTCTTTAATTAAATTAATAAAAAAGACATTTGATCGAAAAATTTTAGCTGAATCAATCAAATACGATTACTTGACTTTTTGTTAATTGAAAATTTCGAGTAATTCATATGTACATATGTTTATTTCATCAAGTTTCACAAAACTATTTTCCTGAATAAATATTTTTTATATTGTTTTTTAAATATTTTTGAGCTTTAAGGCCGATTGGTTTATTTGAAATTATTAGGAAAAAAACAACAATACTCAAAGCGGTAGAAGTTATAGTACTATTTCGGAAATCACCACATTTCCTCATCAGACTTCTTTCTTCTTGGCTTCTGTCGGCATGAAAAGCTTAAATTGATTCTCGGCGAGATAAGAAGAAGTGGTGATCCTCGATAAAGCAGCAAATAACTTTTTTAATTGCAAATACATTTTTTTTTAAATAAGCTCATTAAATAAAAAAATGACCACCATAATTACAACATAAGCTGCGAAATAATCAGTTGATGCAGGAAAACGTTAAGTATACAATGAAAATATTTGTCCAAGTATTAAAAGACATTTAAAAAAATGCGTTTTTGAACACATTACACCACATAGTGCGATGTCAAATTTCAATTTTGATTTCATTTTTGCAAACGACAACGAATGCTGCCGCTTTAGTTACATTTTAATAAGATTCAATTTAGCTGGCGGCAAAACTAACAACAACAACAACAACAGTTCAGGCATCAACGCAGCCATCTCGACTCCACAGACAGAGATATCGCAATGCGAAATCGACAAAACTCATTGAAAGATCGTCACGATTTCACAGTTTTAATGGCAGAGCAAAAATGCAGAAGCGGCAAAAGCAATAAGCATCTTGATTGCATTTGCATAATACTCGTACTCAAAGTAGTGAGTATGCGCAGGCGCAACATCATTCGGCAAGCGTGCACATGCGACGAACGGGCAAGTGGACAATCATTGTAGGGGACAGTGTGGCAACAGAGCTTTTGTTTTGGGGGTGGTGAGCTCTGGGAAGGGAATAAATAGTGTTGCAAGATTCGTTGTTGGACCGCCGCGAAGCAATCAAAATTTAAGTCTCTTATGTAGAAAAGCATGTAATGGGTTCGTTGCATATACTTTGTCATGCTGCTTTTTTGATGTTGCAGCGAATATTTCGGCGACACACATTAATTGCTTCCGTCAGCTGATATTTCAACAAATTGCGAATGAACCAACGAACCAAGCATTCGCATCGAATGCGAGGCGCCAAAAAGGCAAAAGTTTTCGCTAAATGTGTTGTTATTTTGTTGATTGCTCGTCATTTTTTTTTTTTTTTTTTTTTTGTGTAGCTTGTGTGTTGGTGGCTCTGTGATGCATAGAAATGCAAATTTTCGTATCAAAAATTGCATGCAACTTATGTTTATGGGCGCATTTAATTTCGAGCGACAGCCGCATGTTGTCAGTAAAAAGCATAAGCATGCCACAAAAATCTATGTGTGTACATATTTGTTCATATATCTACATGCATATGTACATATGTACACGTGTAAATACATATGTTTGTAAGTAAGTGGCAATTACTCAATGTTAAAGTTCAAGCCAACTGCCAAAAGTCAACCGCTCGCTGAGCGTTAAGCGGGTGGACAGTAAGCTGGCTGCAATCACGATCATTTACGCTGCCGCAAGCTTTGTGTATTGCAAATATGCGAAAAATGCTTTTGAAAAGCGAATGTGAACAGAAAATGTGCCCCGGGTAACTTCCTCATATAAATGACAGCAGAGCGTATAGCCATTACCACACCATAACACTCGCCTGCGTTACAAATGTATCGCATTCGGATGGACAGACAGACAGAGAGACAGAAAGACAGACATACAGAGACGTTTGCGATCATACTCCCATTCAATATGCGTCCGCAACATGTTGCAATGAAGTCATTTAATAGCACTCGGGCAAACAGCAGCCATTTGATGTTGCTTTTGGTGTTTTGCGATGATTATTGCATTGCCATATTTGGTTATCTATTTTCTGTAATTTTTTCTGGTCACATTCACTGATTGTGCGCCTATTCTTTTTTTCTGCTCCTAATCCAGCGTGCTTTGGTGTTACTTTTTTATGGTTTTTGTTGCTGTTATTGTTGTTTACGCGGTTGGCCATTTCATCTGATAAATGTCAGTCATAAGCGTCGAAACGAAAATCGTGCAAATGAGCGCCATATTTCGCGGCATTTGCAAAATCCGTTACGGCCATTTATTATGAATTTTGGTTATTGTTGTTGCTTGCTGGCTTGCTTATGCTATTGCAAAGTTGCTATTGGAAGTTGCTTGTACGATCCCAAGATTTTTAGCCAAATCGCCATTGAAACTGTGGGATGCAAATATGTTGTTTTTTTTTTTGCAAAAATCCACAAAAAATTGGTGCAAAGAATGTGCTTATATTCATGTCAATTCATGAATTCGTTTGCTTAACGCGTAAAATAATTTTTTGGCATATTTTGTGACATTTAGACGTGAGTTTGGAGGTTCGATACATACAGCCGAATAGCATATGTATGTATGTATATCAAAATGCAAAGCTTCAATCACTTTGTCACATCATATCACATCACATTAAAACATATCTTCACATCACATCATCTAATATCACATAAACAGATTTTTTCATATCGTCACACCACACCACGTCACATCATCATATCACATTATACAACACAACATAAAGCAACATAACATAACATAACATAACGTAACGTAACATAACATAACGTAACATAACATAACTTAACATAACATAACATATCGCAACGTAACATAACATAACATACATAACTTAAATTACCTTAACTAATAGAAAAATCGGCCTATAAATACGATTTCCATAATAATAATAATAATAATAATAATAATAATAATCCCAACGGTTTTATCCCTCCATACCCGCCCGACCGACGCGAGGGGCGCATCCGCATGACGCACGGATATATAAAAAAAAAAATTTTGTTTTTCATATATGTTGCGCCGAGTCATGAAAGGCAGAGGTTTGCTAAGTGTCGAGATCTAAAACTGTTCAGCTACAGAACAAATGCTCATCAGCTGATCGAATAGTAATATATGTATATGTATGTATGTATTAATTATTGAGAGGATTGAGTATAGTTTTCTTTATGTAAAAAAGTGAGTCTGAAATATCAAAAGAACCGGAGTGAGTGTTAAAATCCTGACACAAACTACGGAGTGGCTCATTTAACTCAAAATTGCTTTTACATGGCTTCAGAAAGAGAGGCCGGAAATTTCTTGAAATTCTGGAGGGAACGTTTAGTTTTATTTCGCTAAGAAGAGATGGGCTAGAGATCAAGCCTGTCAGTAACTTGACCAAAAATACAATGCCTAGCATTTCTCTGCGACTAGCAAGTGTAGGAAGATTAATGAGTTTTAAACGACTTATATATGGCGGCAGGTTGTACTGAGAATCCCAACGAAAATTCCTTAAAGCAAAAAGTAGAAATTGTTTTTGAATTGACTCTATTCTGTCGGAATGAACTTGATAGCGCGGGTTCCAAACAACAGATCCATATTCCAGTATGGGCCTCACTAACGTTGTAAATAGAGCCTTCGTGATGTAAGGGTCATTGAATTCTTTTGACCACCGTTTTACAAATGCAAAAACACCCTTGGCTTTGTTAACTGTAACATTTATGTGAAGATTAAAATTAAATTTCGGGTCCATTGTAATTCCAAGATGAACAAAGTTAAACACTTGTTCAATCATCTGGTCTCTTGCTTCATTTGCCTGGCATTATATGAAAGGCGCAAACAGAAGTTTTTTTTAAATGTACATAAATGTATAAAGAACGGGCTAAACTGTCGTACATTGCCCTGTGCCTGAATCTTCGCCTTCTCAAATATTCATTACTTAAAAAAAAATATTTTTCAAGAATAGATAGCTTAATAGATAACGTCCTATAAATAATATAAGTAACAAAAAAAAAAATAATTCAAAATACGTTTCCTTAATCGAATTTTGCAAACCAAATAGTAAAAAAACAGGTACGGAAAACAAGTTATTTATTTTGGTTTTAGAAAAGTCCAGTACAAATAATTTTTGTAGAAGAAAGTTATCAATAGGCAAGAACCCTGGATTCTTTTTATTATTCCAAATTTTCGGGAAAAATTCGAATAAAAACTAAAAAATCTGGATATTTACTTTATTAGTCCTTAAACTTGGCAAAATACTATTTAAGGCCGAAATAAAGGTCCTTTCGTAATCATAAACAATGATATCAAAAACTTTGATATGCACAAACCCTATCAAACTGTCAAGTACAAAAAACACAGACCTGAGATGTAAGCAGCTGCTTTCCATCGTCCTGCGAATTTACATCATAAAACAACTACCTGTCAGACTCTACCGAACAAAAAGCGGTAGACCATATCTCACCAGAAAAAATACACTTAACACATCTATAAATATTGACGAATGAACTGAATTCTTTCTTAACAAAAAAAAAACGACAAATAAAACTTACGCAAATCTTCATCAGAGTTGTAGTCTAACCAAGCACCCGCTGAAAATAACCTTTAAAACAACGGGGCCTAGAGTCGCCCGTTGACAACCCCCTCGCCTATAGGATCCCTTCGGAGACCAGGCAGATCCCCGAGCAATTTCGTTCATTTTTAAAGCACTGATTATGGTCAGTCTATTAGGTTAGCATACTTGTGAAAAGCTTATCGAGTGTCTCTTTGCCTGTGACTTCCTCTGCATAAATTCTCCACCAGACTGTGAAATAATTTGTTCCAGATTTAGTTGGCAATGTCACTTATTTTAATTTTCAACGATTTGCGATCCACCCTTATATAGTGGCAATAGAAACCCCATTCTTATGCTTATATTCAAAATGTCTGTTGATCAATGTGGTATTCACCAAGTAGCTATGTGTAGCTTGTGCGCAACACGCGTGCGCAGACACTTGCCAGTAAACAATGTTCTCACAATATTCTTTCCCCAATTGTTGAAGAAGTATTTGAAGAACAATTGGCTAAAAATATTTACGCGTAAGCCTGCGCGTGGATAATTCATTACAGTGAATAAGTATGAAGTAAATTGAATGACACGGCATTTAAGTCTGCTGGTGAGGTTATAGTGTGATTAATTAATTTAACAAACGGGTGCAAAATGATTGTGCAAGTCTTGTTTATTGACAGAGTAAAAACAGTTACTTATGAACATATGTACCTACATACGAATATGTATGTATGGCGCGCGTGAGTTTAAAAGAGAACGCAAGTGTGCAAGAAATTGTCGTTATCATGTTGCGGTATTTTTTTTTTTCAACATACAGATGAAGAACTGTTGTATCAGGTGTGTATGTAGCCATATCTTTTGCAGCGGTAATTGAATCTCGAAAATGTTTTTTTTTTCGGCGCAGGGGCATTAACCTCATTTACAAGAGTAATGTTTTTTGTTTTTTTTTTTCTCTTACAATTTCGTAATGGGTGGGTGCGTCGATCAACGATGCCACTTCAGACACAATAACGGTGAGTCAAATTAAATGTCATTACATTTAGCAAGGCATTAGGGTCATATCAATCAAAAAACAACCGCAAAGTTACAAACATACACTTATGCAGGTACAACTAAAAAACAACAAAACAACAAAAAAAAACACTGCTCTTTCTTTTAACGGTATCCCA
This sequence comes from Philophylla caesio, assembly GCA_963971545.1. NCBI lineage: Eukaryota > Metazoa > Arthropoda > Insecta > Diptera > Tephritidae > Philophylla > Philophylla caesio. The sequence continues at coordinate 94,757,824 of OZ020608.1, read as the reverse complement.
TTGAAAGTACAAATTTGAGGTTAACAGTTCGTCGTTAGCCACTTCTATTTGCGGCTACCATAAACCATTTCTTCCAATTACTGGCATGAATTAGCGCATTTGAGTCGAAAGAAAATTTGTCGCTGCAACACTTTCTCATGCTATATTTTTTGCTTACATTTTTTTTCACAGCTAACAACAGCTATTTTGCATTTGTGTGGGTGATTGGCGCTACATCGAAAACCGTTGAATTTAGTTTCAGCAAAAACTAAAATAGTAAAATGGCAACAAAAAAAAAATGAAAACAATAAATCTGTACAAAAACGGAACATTAAAAACCGAATTTGTCCAAAAACCGCAGTCAATAAAATCAGAACGGTGTTTAGAGGCAGCGTTTAAGAAAAACTGACAGTCGTGCCACCACGTTTTGACCAACGCAACAGCACCGTCAGTCCTTGGCCAATAAGTAGTTTATCTAATGCCCTTAAGTGGAGAATAGGTTTGCGCTCAAATTATAGTTTTGGGCTAGTCGTGGCAGCCCAGTAAGAAATAGTGGTTAGAAAAGTGGCAGAATACTCGTAAGTGTAGGAGTATTTGATAGCGAAATGTGATTGTATTCTTCGGAACTGCTAACGTTTTCATTAAAATCAAATTAAAAATTTTCTTTGATAGGCAAATAACTCGAATAATGTTATGGTTTGAGGTGTTCAAATGAAAGAGAAAGTGCGCTCGTTTCATCACTTGACGCAGCGGGACCCTCTTCCTGACTAAATGCACGGCGACCTTATATGTACATATATACATCTTGAACTAATGAGGTCAAGTAGAGTCTAGAAATGTATATCGATGGTGCTCTCATTCTGACAGTTGACCACAGAATGATGTTGGGTGTCACCTTAAAACGTGTGACCCCATTTTCCGTGCACACAAGTTATAAAATTTTGTTTGTAATAGTATTCCCTGCTCCACGTGTTCTGATAGCTGTTAATACCATGGATCTTTTCTGAAATATTGGTATTATTATTGATATTCACAATAAGTCTCAATGAAAGAGTGCTTCCTGTGAGCATTGATATTCACAATAAGTCTCAATTGACTACAAATGAAAGAGTGCTTTCTGTGAGCTCAGAATAAGTGGTTTTGTTCTTTAAAAACGGGTACATGCACTCTTGTGACCTAATTGGAAGATGAAACATTTCCAAAAACTTCTCTAGCTCAATAGAAAATAAATAGTCATCCCTTGAGGATCACAACCAACGATTGGAAGTCTCAGATATTGATTTTGTGGATGTTACTATGACAAGAAAAGAGAGAAAATATTCTGCTTTAGTCGCATTGATTCAATGGACTAAATCGCGGAGATTAAAGGTTTTTTTTGTGTTAATCTAAGAAGTATCACACCGGGCTGAAATATGATTAATGGTCTTTAAGGAGTTAAAAAATGATATATGTTCCAAAAACAATGATCAGGAAAAAACCACAATTTTCGAGTTTAGTATACGTCTGCCAGATATGTAACGAGCTTATTGCTCAATACTTGAAATGAGCTTTTCTCAAAGATATATTTTTTCAAGGTGACTGGACGCATCTTAAAAAATTGTATATTCTCTGAAACAAGTAGAATTTTATTTTCGCTAAAATATAATGATTTTCAGCCTTCCTCTAATTTCTCGTAGGGCTGCATCTACCCTTTTTTGTTGTGTTGGCGCACCTTTTGTCTGCCCTATTAGGCCGTGTAATCCCCTTGTTTGTTTATTTGTTCGTTTGAGTGAACGAGCGGTTGATGTGATCTGCTTTGCATGATCATTTGAATTTTCACTCACTGAACTTCCGTGACTGTGGAACACTTTTATGCCAAAAAAAAAAAAAAAAAATGAGAAGAAAAAAAGGCTGCCGTGAAAACTCCATAAAAGGGAAAATGCATTTCCCTATCCATGTGCAGACAACGGAGTTTGCTTTATAATTAGTAGTAGGTATCCACCAAAAAGTGGTAGCATTTGCCACGATCACTAACACATGAACATGTGCATATATCCCTGACGGAAAATAACACAGTCTGAAAAATTAACCAATTTTAAAGTAGTTGGAAACCAACTGCTTTGAAACAAATGCAGCATGCGAGTATTTAATTCTTCATATATTTATATGAGCGTGGTCGAGTTGGTAGCGGTGCGTGCCATAACTCGATATGACGGTGAGTTTGAGGTTGGAATCTCAGTCAGGGCAAGCAAACTCCTAATCATAGAACAAGTTTTTTCTAATAGCGGTCACCCCTCGGCAGTCAATGGCAAACCTCCGAGGGTATTCCTGCCATGAAAAAGCTTCTCATTAAATACATCTGCCGTTCGGAGTCGGCACAAAACTGTAGGTCCCTCCATTTGTGGTATAATATAAAGACACACACCTCAAATGGTAGGAGAAGCTCGGCCAAACATTGCGCTATAAAGTGTACGCGACAAAATTATTATTATTATTATTAATACAAAATAATTAAAAAACTTTTGTAGTGGAGAGAAACTAAGTAGGAAGTTATTTAATTGAATCTTTTTGAAATTTCTTAATCCGCATTTTGCTCACTAAGGAGAGTAGTAGCCGTTGGGCAACTGTACTCGTACTAGTATTTCTATTACGCAAGGCAACCCGCTACTGGATATCGGCTACGGAAAGTATGTAAATGTTTCCCTTTTGAAACAATCTTTATATTTTTTAAAGTTAATTCTCATTCACATTTGAACAAAATTTCCTTGTCAAAAAGTTCTATCCGCTTTTGAAAGGTAAGACAGTGGGCGAGCCCATAAAATGTATGATTCTTAAAATATTTCCATTTTTTCTTTATCAGTATTAGCTTAGTTGCCTCGAAAATCGTGACCCAGAGGATGTAATGCGCAAGGCCATTCAGGCGGTAAAAAAACAATATTTTAACGAAGTATGTATGTATGCCGAAGAAACTAAATTAAATTTTATTTTAAACGTGTAAACGTACGTTAAAAACGAACTGAATTCCTTACTTAATTTAAACAAAAATATTAAACAAAATAATACGAGTTTTATAAAAACTGAACTAAAATGCGTTTTTTTTAATTTTGTAAAAGAGTAGGTATAAAGTAAAGAAGTTTAAAACAAATTGAGTTTAAAATAGATGTAAACAAATCAGTTTTAAAGTAGCTGGAAATAAATACATTTTATTGCAGTTGTAAAAAAAGTCATTTAAATGTTCTTTCTTTCAAATATATTTGAAAGTGGTTGAAATCAAATGCAGAGTCGGATAATTGACTTGCTCCTAGGACATCGCCATGTTAAAAAAGTTAGTTGATGACAAGAAAATATAATGAATTTAAACCACTTGTGGTTAGAAAAAAAGTACTTTTTAAATTGCTTTTAAAGTAATTTGATTTCCGACAGGGATATGTATGTATGTGTGTACGTGTAACTGTTGTACAAATTTGTAAATTTTTTACGTTTTTTACCACCACTCACCGAAATGTACAATTTTTTTCCCACCGACTTGACGTGATCTTATAAACTTTGATCCCGAGTTAAAATAAACTCGATCACTTCGATTTGTTATTTCTGGAGTACGAGTATACACGTATACAGCTCGCTTTACTTGTATTTTCTGGCAGCCAGAGACAATTGTGTCATCACACCATTAGCGTGAGCGCTCAACAGAAAATGATGTTGACATAAATTTAGTTTGTCCGTTAGTTGGTGACTTTTTGGTTTCTTTGCTTTCTTAAGATCAATATTTGCCAACCAAGCCAAATGCATATTTGTTTATTTTTTTCGACACCGGCGGTCAGAAAATGTGGCCATGCTGTTTACTAGTAAGTATAACATCGAAACGTGACATTATGCTACTTTCAAATTTTGATTTTTCAATTTAACTTAATATGCTGCTACTTAGATATGTGTGTAGTCTATACTTTAGAGCTGGATTCACGTTTGCTACATTTTATATTCAATACTAGTTATTGCCTTATTTATACATATTTGCTTTTACTTTTGCATTAGTATGCATAAAGTGTGCACCGTTTTTGAAGTGTAATGATCAGTGATCCTTCAACAAGATCAGCGCAAATGAAATACATACATATACATATATGCATACAGTGGGTGGTATAACAGTTACGAAAAAAATGTAAACATAAAATAAAAACTTAAAATTCGTAGCATATGTGCGATTGCTATCGATCGATCAAAAAGAGTTTGGCCTGCTTTGTCGCTTATCTAAAGTTTGAGCTGATTTATTACACTTTCCCCCATTCACTAGACTTTTTACGCGATGCTGACAGCTGTGGCACGTGAGTGTCACACAGCTGGTCAATTGCAATCACAAATCTCAGTTTCAAAAAGCAAATCACATCAACTAACTATGCATACAAGAAGAGGAGGAAAAAACTGTATTGAGTTGATTTCATCAATGAAAATATCAAAGCTGATCGGTGTTGGTGTTGGCGATTCCAATTCGATTTATATCAACCCAATCAACTTAATTGACGACTACGTTTTAGCTTTTTATTTATTTCGTGCTATTCGTTTTGTGTTGTATACTGCAAGCAAATCTCGTTGCGAAATGCCGATAATGATGTGCACGATCTGCTGCTGTACAACATCTACAACAGCTACTCAAACGCAATCACTCTGATCTTCAGTCCATGACAGCTAGAGATCGTACATACAATGAGTTGTTGACGCTGCAGGGGAATGAATAACTCATTTGGCAGCTCATCGCTTTTGTGATGCGTGCACTTGCTCATTACTTTGGTAAATTACCGATTCACTAAGTGGAAAAACGGTCGGTACATGCAATGTTTGCAAACAAGCAATTCTTTTGGAAGCAAATTAAGTTGATTTGAGAATTTTGTTTGTCTGCTGCACTGAGAGAATATTTGGCGTGGAATAACCACATTTTATTGGAAGCAGTTATCATTCGGGAAGCGTGGCGGCATAAGTTACTTGTTTCAAACCTGGGAATAGGCGTTAAAGGAAAATAAATAAGTCTGATGAGGGGATGTGTTGCAGCTTTAATTTCTACTAATACAAATGTTTTTTTTTTATTTGTTATTGTTTGGCCATATAACTATTTATTTTTAGGAAAAAACAACAATACACAGTCAAATAGAAATAGCGCCAGTACAGCCGCACTTGATTGAAGTAAGTTGTGAAGGGAAAGCAGGAAAAATAACAACAGCTGATACAGCGTAAGCTTAGCTGAATGCGTTTAGCTGCCGGCTTAAGCATTGCGCATTTTGTTGCGGGTTCGACTCCCGCAGAAGCCAAGAAGAATGATGTCTGATGAGGAAATGTGTTGATTTCCGAAATAGTACTATAACTTCTACCGCTTTGAGTATTGTGGTTTTTTTTCCTAATAATTTTCCAATAAACCAATCGGCCTTAAAGCTCAAAAATATTTAAAATAAATATTTTCTTGTTTTATTAATACTTGTCTATAAAGGGGGCTTGAGCTCAATAAAATGCCAATGATAAAATATAACAAGGCTAGTAAAAATGCTAAAATTATAAATGATTAGGTTTTGTATTCAGAATCGAAGTCTTCCAAAGATTCTTCGATTTGAAAAAAAACTATATGCAATTTTAGGCTTTCTTAATTACATTCGGGTTCTATGGATATTTTTTTTTTTAATTTAGAAAGCAAACGCATTACGAACGGTACAAGCAATAATGCTCATAATAACAGAAGCCAACGAAAGCTATAAAATTCAATATGAATATAATTATGAGTATGAATATGAATAAAGTATGAATGTTAATATAAGTATGAATGTGAATAAGATTGCGAATATGAATGTCAAGATACATTTGAATATGAATATTAATATAGATATGAATATGGATATAAATATGATATGAAAGCGTTAACACTCGAATATAAATATGAATCTGATTGTGAATATGAATATGAAAAACAATATTAATATGCATATGGAATTGAATATTATTATGAGAATGATAATGATAATGAATGTAAATGTTCATATGTAAAGGCGTATGAATACTTTTATGAATGATATGAATGTTAATACGAATACAAAATGAATAGGGCTTTGAATGTGCAGGAGAATATGAGTATGAATATGAATAAGAATATGAATAATATGAATGTGAATTTTATACAAATATTTAAATGAATATGAAAATAAATATACGTAATTTAATTATAAACTTCATCATAAACAAAAATATAAATACGAGTATGAATAGAAGAGATAATCTTTAATGTCTTGATCACTAAATAACATACAAAATACTTTGTTTTTAATATTTCTACATTTATATAAAAAGATAAGGGGGCGATCTCGAGTACTAAATATATTCATAGTTAGAAGTAAATTCTTAGAATTTTACCAAACGAAAACTTCATTATAGCTATGTCGATTCAAGTGATAGAAATGGGTATATCGTTAACGATAATTGTCAAAATAAAGATGTTGATGGCTATAACGGCGTTTAGCGCTACATCGATGAAAATAAATACATATAATAAGTTCCAGTATATCGATAATAGTGGCGTTAATTATAACGATAACGATAAATGTATTACAAACTATAAAAATACAAAGTTCTTTCCTCCAGAGAAGTTCATACATATATTAGAAACGATATTACGTACGATAATTTGAAACGCAAATTTTCTACTATATTTTCTGCGAAACGGCGGGGTAGCAACATTTCTCAACGTGTAACACTACAGCTTTACTACACTCACTGATACTTTTTAATTAGCACAGAACGTGCTCATCGTATATTGCACACAACATATACTATATATTGCGCATATATTTAACTATATACATACATATATGTATGTATATATAGAGCTTTACTTCTGCCGATGCCATTCAGTTGGGAACATTCTTGCCACAAATGCTACTGCAATCACACTTTGTGGCCCACCACAAATGATACAGTAGCATGCTATACACGCGCACTCAAACTTAACTTTGTTGCTGCCATTGGATTTGCTTTTGCCGGTTGGCGATTTTCCGCATTGTTGACCGTCTAATGTGAAAATCATCATTCAGCACAATAACTGCCAATTTGTATGGATGTGTGTTTGTGTGAGTATTCGCGCGCATTGGCAAATATTTTATTTTGCATTTGATTGCAGTGCATTGCAAATCGTGATAAAATTGTTGCTTGCTGCTGCAAAAAGGATTATACATAGCTGGAGCCAATGCTGCAATAGCTGTGTTACCATTGTTGATGTTGATGTTGCCACCACTGCTATTGGCCATCATTTGTTTTCGTTTCAATTTCCATTTTCATTTTCATTTGGCATTACATTTCAGGTGAGCAGCATTAGGAACAAAAAAAAAAAATAAAAACGAAAACGAAAACAATTTGTTGGCAATCGTCATATTGATGACGATGTGGCTTCACTCGCTCCGTTGAAGCTCGGCTTCTTTTTTGCTTATATTCCTTTATTCGTTTACTTAATCCTGAATGAATTCGCTTTTGCGTCTTGGCTACAGTTTTGCATTTCGTTTCAATTCGTTTGGCAGTTGGCCGCCGCTGCTGTTGTTGCTACTGCAGCTGCGACTGCTGCCACAGTGGCGATTGATGGTTGTCTACCGCTTTTGGTTACGGTTGTCACTCTGTGTGCTTGCTGTGCAGATGTGCCGACGTCTCTACTTTTCTTCGACTCATCACAACAGCTCACGAACCACCGATTGAATGATGATGTCTAATTGAGCGAAAAATTGTCGCTGATTGATTGTTTTTAAGCAGCAGAGCAGCAGCAATAGCAACAACAGCAACGATGACAGCAGTCAGTAAGCAATTGACATTGCAGGCAATAGATCATTGAGGTTGTGGTTTTGTTGCCAATTGTTGAGACTGTCATTGCATGCGCGGTGCGCTACTCGAACGATGGGAAACTGTGATATACACTCTGTCAAATAAGTTATGGTACTGAATCAACTACTTTAGAGTTTACGATATTTTTATCAATGACGAATTTACGAAAGTCTACTATATTAGTAAGAGTTGACTTGTCCCGTACCAATCCCGATCGCAACGACGCAATGCGTCACTACCTTGTCAGGTTTTTTAAAACAATATTTTGTTCTTCTGCAGTTATCAGTTGTATATCTAAGTATGTTATAGTTCTGGCTGGACTACACAGGCAGTGGTCCAAAAGGCATAAGATAAAAATAAGTCCATATTGCAAGGGAATTCAGTCTTAATATGCATTTCTGGACATCTTTAGTGTAGCTTAGCTGGCACTACAGACTCTGATTTAATGTTCTCGCAACAATTTGTCAAATATCTATTTTATAAGGCGGATAAGCTTTTGAATTTTTCCTCAACGCAACAGCCCGATCTCAGCCATCTCCCGATCTCAACAAGAGGGCTTCAATATTTCTTCACTGATCCTTTATTGGAAAAATTATGGTATACTTACGACTAGAGGAGATTCTAAGAATCATTTTGTCATTTGGCGTCAAAAAGAAAATAGGCAACAAAGACTAGGAATATCAACGGTCTCCCTCGATTGCTAAGTTCAGGGATTGCAATCGAAGTAAAGTTTTGAGAGAAGCTACTGATGTTGTGCTCACATAGGCAACGTAGTATCTTAATATGTTAGCACAGTGTAGATTCACAAAAGTGTTTACATTGCTTTGCCTGCCGTTGTCGTTGTTGTTTTTGTTGCGACCATGAGTAACAGTAGCAATTGCTGATGAGGCCATTTAAATGGGGCTTCCCATTTGCAACACTGTCACTTTTCAACTTGTCGTTTTTGTTGTTTTTATAGCGACTACGCATAAGTGCGCTGATTGATGTGCGCGTTTTCAGTTAACAAAAAATCAACAATTGAATATGTCCTTATATCTACATACGTACATATGTACATATATACCTACATATATGGACATGCCACGTGCTGTTAGCAAGAAAAGTGAATTTCACTTTCACAAAAAATTGCAGATGCATGTTGCATGTTACAAGTAGTTATCAAATACACATGCAGCACATGAATGGAGGTCCTTACTCCCTCGCAATTGGACAAACACTTGTCGATAAGATCAAAGAAAAAAGCACCGACATCAATTTACTACTCATTTCAATCCTATACTCTTGTTATTGTCATTGCATAATTTTATTTTAATTTTCATTCGTGACATAAAAATTTACGTTTATGTTGCTGTTGTTGTGTGTGTGTTGTTATTTATTATTATTTTTTTATTTTTCTTGCCATGCCATAAATTAAGGTGCAACGGGCGCACAACATTGCAGCGTTGCCAATTCGCCTGTTCTGTTTGTCCGTCTGTCTATTGCAGCACGCAAATGAGTTGTGGCATCAACTGCCATTTGTTGTTGCTTGAAAATGCAGCCACTGCCTATGCGCTATATATTATGCGACATTTTGCAAGTGAGCCGAGTGTTGCATACATTTTCATTGGGCTCAACTGTATTCTGAAAATATGTCATGATTATGAAATATGTATGTATGTATGTGCATAAATTATGTGCAGCAAGCAATTTTAGTTGGATATACATAGGTACATATAGTATGTACTTATGTATATATGTATTTCCAAGCAGCATGCAACATGCTACTAAATTAGCATAAAACCGAATGCTGGCTCGCTATGTATGGGAAATCATATGAGTAGAGTAAACATTGTTTGATATCTGAATTTGTTCTTTGTGGTCTTTAAAGCACCCCATTCTTATTTTCATTAAATTCAGTGGAGCTACGAAAATTTTCAATATTTTTGGGAGATTATATACTACGTATAAATCTTTAAAAAATAAAACTTTGGTTTGGACAAAGTTGTATGTAGACTTGATGCTAGGAATTTATTGTCGAACATTTATCTAGAAGACTACAAAATCAGGTGAGAAAGATATAAATGAGTTATTAATTTTTGTCAAATTCGAAAAAGTTTATTTCTTATAACGGTTACCCCTCAGCTGGTAATGGCAAACCTGCGAGCGTATTTCTGCCATAAAAAAGCTTCTCATAAAATACATCTGCCGTTGGGATCGGCACAAAATTGTAGGTCCCTCCATTTGTGGTATAATACTCGTATAAAGACGCACACCACAAATGGTAGGAGAAGATCGGCCAAATACTGAACTGCCATACATTCTGTAAGCGTCAAATTATTATAATAATATAATATAATTTTGGCGCGTACACTATATAGCTCAGTGTTTGGCCGAGCTTCTCCTACCATTTGTGGTGTGCGTCTTTATGTTATACCACAAATGGAGGGACCTACAGTTTTGTGCCGACTCCGAACGGCAGATGTATTTAATGAGAAGCTTTTTCCTGGCAGAAATACCCTCGGAGGTTTGCCATTGCCTGCCGAGGGGTGACCGCTATTAGAAAAAACTTTTTCTATGATTATGATTTTGCTTGCCCTGACTGAGATTCGAACCTCGAACTCACCGGCATATCAAGTTATAGCACGCACCGCTACCAACTCGACCACAGCGGCCAAATTATTACAATTTTTATTTAATACCAAATTAGTCGTTTAGTCCATAGCTATCTATACGTATGTAGGTAAATTGAGCACTGAAGCTTTTCTGGACAGGGTCGTGAAATTTCCAGCAAAACTTTGTAGATCCGAAAATCTCTTGGCAAGTCGGAAGTAATTTTCATATGTAAGTATATAGACAGCTAAACAAATTAACAGGCTTTTTATTATAAGTATTTAAAGGCGAGAAGTGGTTAGATTATTGCCCAACGGTCGCCCACGCACGCACCCAATAAGAGGATGCAGGAGCCATTTAGTTGCATAAAACTACTAACAACCATGACTACTCATTGTCCAAGAAGTGAATCGGAAATATAAAGTACATGAAGAATATCATGCCTAGAACTGTGATTACTCTTTGCTACCCTAATGATACCTATGAAGAGCCTGGGTGGTTTGTGAAGAAACCGCACTCGATGGTGGCGACAATACTTAATAAACTGCGAATGAAAGAGTTACGACCACAGCGAGGGTTGATTACAGGACAACACTGCAAGCCAGTCGATATGATCTCTCGTTTGTTGGCTAACAATAGCACGGAATTGTTTTCTGTACCTTTCATTGCTGCACTGGGGAGAAGAATTTTCGCATAAAAGCAAATGAGAATGAACGAATCAAATGCATTTTTGCTCGAGAAGCTTTTTAGATTCATCAAAGTAGAGTAGTTCTTGTTTTAATTATCGATGCATAGACATAAATGACGAATATCGAAGAAATGAGTAAAAATTTATATTAAAAATTTTATAGTTTTTTTTTCTAGCGTTTTTAACAAACTTTACATAAAAATTTACGTCTTTATAATGAAATTTTGACTGAACAAATTGTTTTTTTTTGGCAAAAATGGGCAGCTTTGATAATCTTAGGGATATGTAATTAGAATGTTTTTGTTTTGGCAGCAAATTGCATTAACGAAGCTCATTTTCTAAAATCTATGATTTAAAAATGTTAAAAACTTACAGAAAGAAGTCTATGACTATGGAAGATACGTAAATTAGGCAATACTGTCACCTGAACTAAGATTTCAAATAGCCTGGAAAACCTTCCTCAGTAACCTTGAAAAGTAATCACAGAGGATTATGATTTTTCCACTCCTGTTCTCATTCATTCATTCATGTCTGAACTAACAATCCACGAAATTTGCCAACGTTTAACGAATTTGACATATTCAGCCCCTTGCATAGCATCACTTGAGATTGTAAACAAACCATCTCCATGCAAATAATCGTTTAACAAGGCTCAAGTACTTGAAATTATAAATCAAAAATTTTTTTGGGTTGCTCGCAATATCTTTTACTTCCCACATTCCTCCATATTTTCAATATATTTCCATCTGATGGTTTTTTTCTTCACAAAATTTATTTGTATTGTACAGCATTTTTGCATATTTTCAGCGGTGCACCTCGTACCGTTATTTGTTGTGGTATGCAGCTATGATATATACATAATTATCACTTAACGCTATGACAATTAACAAATTCCTTGTTGATTTACACAAATTATCACTGCCCTGCTGTATTTTCATGATTTTTTGTTTTTTTTATAAATTCTTTGTACAGAAAACTGTGTTTGCATTGCGCTGGTGTTATTTCATTTTCGAAAATGCAAAAGAAAAGCCAAAAAATAAATAAATACAGTAATAAATAAATAAGAAGCCATGAAATTCCTTTGCAACAGACCATTTAGCGCTTTGGCATTTGCTGCAACTGAATACCCGACGAGGCGCAACTAATGCACGAGACGATGCGGAACAGTGCAACAACAACGACATAAAAATCTTATATAGTTTTCTGTTTTGGTAAGAGTTGAGATCGAGAACCGTGAGTGTATGTACATACATACATATGTAACAGCGGCGTTCTTCTGTAGCATGATGCAAGTATGCAAATGTGGATGCGGCAAGCTACATAAATGCCACATAGCCACATACCACAGTCGTCATTGTGTCTTTCATGGTAATTTAAGTGCAATGTTTTGTGCACAGTTGATATTGTTAATGAATTTTTTGTGTCAACATTTATTTGCAGACACACGTTTGAACAAACATATGAACTCACATGTACTTATTTTGATAAAGATGACATTTTACCGAAAAACCAAAATTGAGACACCAAAGTATATTTGGACCCAGAAATATCTGTTATAAATATAATTCAACTGAAGAGACAAAAATGCTTTAGTTTCGACGATGATGGCACAAAAACGGAGAGTTGTGGCTTATCGTGAGTTCAGTTGTAGTGTAAGTAGTTTTATGTAAAATCTCTTAAAAGCACTATGAAGTAGTGAATTCGACAGTGTTTCAATATATTTTGGCTATTTCTATTTTGTACATATGAGTGCATAATATTAATAATTTTGGCGCTTGCACTATATAGCTCAGTGTTTGGCCGAGCTTCTCCTGCCATTTGTGGTGAGCGACTATATATTCTACCACAAAGGGAGGGACCTACTGTTTTGTGCCGACTCCGAACGGCAGATGAATTTAATGAGAAGCTTTTTCATGGCAGAAATTCCCTCGGAGGTTTGCCATTGCCTGCCGAGGGGTGACCGCTATTAAAAAAAAAACGTTTTCTATGATTAAGTTTTTGCTTGCGCTGACTGAGATTCGAACCTCGAACACACCGGCATATCGAGTTAAAGCACACACTGCTACCTACTCGACCACAGCGGCCACATATGAGTGCATACATACACGTAAATTTCTACTGCAAGATGTTTGTATCAGTGTGAGCAATACTGTCATAAATTGGTTAATATCGTAGAAAAAATCTGCGTGCAACAACATTTTAAAGAAACTTAGGAAAACAAAGCACATAAAAATACACAACCAATTCAGGATAAAACAAATTAGAAAAAAAGAAAACATTATTTTCCGGAACTTTCGCAGCGAATGTTCTGCAGGTTTTTCAACTTAAAAGAGTTTTAATTGATGACGCGGATATTACAAACATTTTGATTTTTTGAATATCAGGTGTATACGAATTTTCCTGTTGATGTCCACCATTCTGCATCAGAATGTTGGAAGTAAACGACTTAAAAAATAATTTGTTTTGGACCAGTCAGCCTGTGTACGAACAGCTACATATATTTTCATTATTTATTTGTGAACGGAAATTAATTATTAGCTCTAATAGCGTTCATAAAAAAATATGACGCAAATTTTGTACTGGCAACAAAATTACATATTGCTCTCAATATCACGAGTTTCTATGGAAAGTGACACATGAAAATCATGATATAACGCTCAAATTTAAGTATTGCTTGTTTAGTTTAGTCATGCCAAAAGAGTTTACATATTGATAATATTGGTGACATTGGTGATGTTATTTGTAGAAATACATGATTTTATAGTTTAAATATAACTAAATATATTAAAATATATTTCATTCTCCTTCGCGTAAATTTTATTATCCAATTTATTACACTTTACTTGTGTTCAGTGTGAACTTTTCACAGTCAAACAGTGAATATTTTCTACTTTCGTACTTCACACTTAGGTATACTCGTACTCGTACTAAGTCGTTCACACGCGTTTCGCTATCAAACCCCCTCAGCAACGAGGTACACTGCGTGAGCGTTGTGCACAATCGCAAAAGCCCGCACTCTTAGCCATACACAGATGTTGGGGCCTTCCGTACGAACGATCGGCTGTAGGTCGAGATCGCGGTGAGAAACCGAATTTAGGCCCTGCCAGCGACTTAACAGGCGATGACGAACGAGCAAGCGAGTGCGTACGCAAAGCGCCACGAGGACAAGGCATGTTACCGCTAGACGCCATGGTACTACGTCCAATCGGCGGACAAGATTTGCTACGATGTGGTAGTGAGTATGTTCGGGACGCTGCACGAACCATACTTTTATTATCGCTAAAAACATCGTACGACACACTTTGCGATGCTTCGGTTATGCCCTGACCCGATTGTGTCTGCCAATAGTCGGTATAATTGCGAAAGTATGGTTTTTGGCCGGTACGTGGGCAGTTCTTGGGTGTGGATGCCATAGCAGCATTGACGCGAAAGCTTGGGGATGGGGCACGAGAACGAGAGCGCACATTGAAAGTTTCATTGCAATGTCCTCCTTGTGCAGCTGCATTGAAGGTATGATTACGACCCTGCGATGCGTTGGGACAAGCGTTGAAGGTAGCATTGGGGCACACATTATAAGTGGCATTTGCGGCACGTTTCTGGGGCACATTATAAGTTGCATTTGCAGTGGCACACGGCAAGCTGAATGTTGTGTTTGCTGCTTGTGGGACCACGTTATACGTTGCGTTTGGACTTCGTGATCGATTGTATGTCGTATATCTTGGCGGGCAGACATTGTAGGTTGCATTAGCGGCGTGAGGTAAGCTAAAAGTGCCATTACGAGGTGGGCAAGTATTGTAGGTTGTTTTAGAAGTCTGTGAAAAGCTAAAGTTAGCATTCTGCGCGGGACAGGTGTTATAAGTTGTATTAACGGCACAAGGTTTATTAAAAGTTTGATTCCGTGGCGGATAGGTTTCGTAGGTAGCGTTCGCTGCATTATTTGGTCGTGCATTAAAGGTTGCATTACTCGGCGCACAATTCCTTACACTCGCATTATATGTTACATGTCTTTGCTGAGGTGTCGCACAACGGATTGGTGTTGCTGAAAGTGTGGACGGAAAGTCTGGCGGCGTATACTGAGAGTCTTCGGGATGCATTTCATATAAGGTTGAACACAAATTCGGCACAGGCGGCGTAGCGAAACCGCCGAATGATGAGGAAGCATAGTTGGAGTCATCGGAATTCGAGTACGGAGAAAAGCCTGTGTTCTCTTCACTCTCAGCGTACATAGACTCAATTTCACTAGCAGCCGCGCACAATATGTCCCAAATGGAGCGACGAGAGGGAGTAGCACCACCTCTTAGGCGCTCCCTCTGCTGTTCCTCGAGCAGAAAGCGTTTCATCTCCGACAGCTTTTCCCATCTTGCAAATTGATTTCGGCGCTGTTCGTCGTATAACTCCTCCTGCTGTGCCCGTTCCAGATGATGTTCGAGCTCTCGACTTGAGAGCGTAAAGAGTTCCGATGGTGACAGTTTGAGTTTACGTGCCCAAAAGAGAATTTCCTTTTTCGTCAACTCTGAAAGATCGTCGTCTTGTAGCGGATTCGGACTTTTCGTACTGGTCGAAGCATCAGCGGATGAGCTCATGTTCGGCCTACGTTAATTTTTTATAATTATATAAGATTTATTTTGATTTATCTTTAACTGCGAATTTATTATTTTTATATTGCATTCGAAATTTAGATAGGAAATCAATAAAGTTTGACTTTTAGTAACTATCAAATATATCATACACGCTTTGATGGCAAAATCAAAACAAAATTACAAAACACATACCCTTGGTAGTGTTCACAAGCGATAGCTTTTTATCAATTGAGACGAAAAGGAATACTTAAAGCAAATTCTTAATGTAATTAAGTTACGAACTGAATTAACGATTTATTGATGAAAAAAGTCATTGAAAAATGTATTATGACGAAAACGCGCTACAATATGAAAATATTTTTTTGTAATTTTTATGAAAAATAAAAAAATACTTGAGGTAATTTCTGATAAAAAAAAAAATTTCTAAATCATAGATATTTCTAATAACAACATTAATTTCTCATTTTTAATTCGTAAATCTAAAAACTTACTGGTTTGTATTTTATCTCTCTTAAGTTTAAGGCTATGCGATACTTTTAATTATAAAATTCAGCAATTAAATTCTGATATTTTTGTAAATTTTTCAAGTCATCAAAAAAATTCTTCTTCTTTTTTAAAAGTCAGTCTCAAAACTAGTATTAAATAATGATATTTTTTATGTCCTCTGAAATCTTCTTGGTAGAAGAAAATATAAGCTTTTGAAAAAATAATTTCATTAACAATTGTGGTATTTAGTTTGAGAATGACGAATTCTTATCGATAATTTTTTATAAATAAAAGTCATTGTTATCGCTGAAATAAAATCTTCAAAAGTTTTTTTTTCTAAGACACATAATATAATAATTTTTTTTTATTCGTTGTTATTATAGGATTCATAAAATAAAAATAGGAAACTTTTTAAGAAATAATTTAAATGACAATTGGGGTATTTGTTTTGGGAATAATAGATCTTTATCGATGAACTACAGGTGAATAGTCTGTAATAAACTACTCGATTATTAACTAAGAATCATCAAATAACTGTTATAGGCCGTTTTTTCATATAAATTGTTACTGTTTTGGCCACAGAGTTAACTTAATTGCAAATGAAAGATAAACTCTAACAGCTAATGAAAAATCCATAATGCACTCGCAGTAGATTAAGTATTCGTATAATCTCAGTAAAATCAAGTAAAAAAAAAATATGAAAACAAAAGAAAAAAATGCATTGCAACGAAAATTTAAAGAACACTTAATTAACTTGTTACCACAATTGACAGTCACAACAACAAACGAAGGTACCAATAACAATGCCACCACTGGCCGTTGGCTCGCTTCATTATATTTAACATCATCCCAGGCTATGGCGGCAACATTTGTACTTTGCTTGTACGAAGTATTTGTATTTAATTATGATTGCAATTGGCTGGCGGGGAATGGACACAGAGTCGTGGACAAGTTCATGGCCACGAAATGTTGAATGGAAGATACAATGCTATACTTAATAGCTTTTTTTTGTGATTGCCATAGCTGGTCTTGCCTTGCCTTGTCTTTTATTGCAATTGCAGTTGTTGTTGTTGTTACTGTTGTAGACACTGCTAAAATCATCAACTGCAGTCGATGATATTTAGATGGAGTGGCTAACTATTAGCAGTTGCCGATTGCTGTCTTTGTAAACATCAATTTTTGTTGCTGCTTTAATTATCCATTTATAATTTACAAGACAAGTTGAATGCAAGTGTAGAGCGATAAAATGTATGCGCACGTAAATGTTTAATCGAATATTTTCATACATACATAAATATTTAATAATGCAGTTAAAAACGTCGAAAGTAGCGTAAAATTGTTGATTACTTTTTCAGTTTATTATTATTTTTTTTTCGTTTGATTGTTACAATTCATTTTTGACACCTCTTTTTATTTGGCGCTTCGATGATGTATCTTTTTTTAGTAGGTAGAGATGGGGTTACATATACTTATTATCAAGCGTAAAATTAATAGTGATTCATTTTTATTGATTGCTTGAATTAAACATATTTGTGTAAGGTCAAGTTTAGTGTTCATAAAAAGATTGAAAAAGTATCGAAGTTGCTGTTGAAATGCAAAACAAGTTTTACAGCGAATAAAAAATGTTTGAAGAAGGAAAATGCCTTTACAACAGCACACCCAAAAAAACTCTGACTCTTTGTCTATAAAAAATTACTTAATATTTATTTTGATAGAACTAATATTTTGCGAGCTATGAAGTGATCAACAATGGCTTATGTCGAGACACCTTACATTTTTAAAGTCACATAACTTTAAAAAATTTTTTTTTTTAATTTCCAGTCGGTCTTTCAAATCTTAAGTTTTTTTTTACAACATAGGGTAAGTTGGGGTATTGTGTTATGGGTGGATATTTTCTAAACTATGCATTGTTTTGCATGAACTATTTTGCAAATTGAATAGTAACGGTTAAAAACTATTGCTCTAAGACTGCGCATGCCACTGAAAGCTTAGTTCCTTTTCAGTGTGAAAAAAGATATTTTTTACTGTACGAATCTAAATATTTTAGTAACTGTCTCGAAAAGTGATTTGTCCGAAGTTTTCATAGTTTTTTAAATTCTACCATTTATTTTGGTTTTTCGTGAATATATTTAATAATAATTCAAGTTAGTTTTTTATATTGGGTAAGTTATTACCATAGAAAAAAAGAAGGAGGCTGTGTCAGAGACACGGCCATTAAGTTTAACGTAGAATACGCCATCCGATAAGACAGAAAACATATGTATAATGATAATTTATAATGATAAATAATACAAGCAAATGAATTTCTCTATTTGATAGTTACTTTTGATGATATACATAAGCTTATGATAGGAAAATAGGATAAAAATGTTTTTAAATTATCAATTAAATTTCTCGCAAAAACGAAGTCAATGGTAGTTATCAATAGTAAAGATAAATGATAAATAACAGACCCAAATATATTTGATTATTTGAAAGTTACTTTTGAGAATATAGGCTTATGATAGGAAAAATAGGATAAATATGTTTTTAAATTAACATTTAAATTTCTCGCAAAAACTAAGTCAATGGTTGTGTTATCAATAGTTGTGGGAGCATCATTTCGAATATAATCCAAATTAAACGTATCGCTCATAATTTTTGCCAATCTAGTATTTGAAGTGATTTCGGTGTTAATGTGTTATAATCAGTAGTTGGCAGCGCTTTCTCTGCCTTTACTCTACTTAAATTTTCCCGCCTAAAATTATGCAATAAAATGAACGTCTATTCACGCTACAAACTAGTGGTGGGTAACACAGTGCTGCACTGTGTGACCCACAACTACTACACACTCAACCAAACACCACACACACATATTTGTTTGGATGTGTTTATAAAATTTTCATTTGAGAAATTTATATATTAGGAAGATATCAACCAATATGAAATGTATGTCAAACGAAAGCTAACATCTTCATTTGACTACAAAAAAATTTTTTTAAAAATTTATCTCGCCGTTTCCTTATAATTAAAGAAATAGAGATTACAACAATAACAATCTGACATGGGTGCCCATACCGTAAGGTAAGACGTATTCTACGCCAAAATGTTTAGTTCAAAACCTCGAGATGGGTTAATGTGATATAGTCAAAGTGGTCCAATGTAATATGGATAAGAAAATAATAAAAACAATTAATGAACAACATAAATTAAACCCATAGGTTAGTGGAAGAAAGACAAAATTCGTAAGCAGAACATAAAGAATATAAAAAAGCCATTAATGCTGTTAGAGGTAAGAAGATGGGAATACTATGGGCATTAAACACGTATGGAATTTTATTTGCAACGTTGCAAAGAGCTTCACGTAGTGACGCAGCTATCGATGATATAAAATACTGATTTTTAACCGCTTTTGATGAAACAGACTCCTGAATGGCTACAAATGCCAATTTTTCTATGTCGCTCGAATACTTTTAGCGGTTCACAAATCCGTCAAGGGAGAACCCAACCCTACAGTCATACCCCAAATATTGTATTGTATTGGCCTCTCAAAACCTCCTTCAATGATGAATATAAAGGAGAACAACGAGTAACAAAAGCTAGGGAAAGTTCATCAAAGAAGTCGAAGAAAGTTTGTTTCTGCCAAATTCAGATAAGAATTGTTGGGCCGAAACTTCACCCAGCAACAGTACTGTGAGCTCGTTTTGCAACAGATAACCAAAACGCGAGTCTTGTGAATAGTTTTATAACTATGAATAAACTCGTATAGCTTTTTAATTTTTGTACTCTTTTTTATATATTTCGCTTATGTTATTTTTTGTGTATTTTTTTAAAATAATGAACTTTTTCCTTTGTTTCGTAAATTAAAATACTAGCAATTTTCCTAAAATTACGTATTAATTTAAATACTTATAAGACATTATGGGCAAAGTAGAAAGTTATACCACTTTGCCCGATAGGGTATATCACATAACCCTTCAATTTTGACAAAACGACTTATTTAACTATTTCTGGGTTTAATGGAATACCTTCTGAAGTACTTAATATAACAGAATCTTGCTTTAGAACATTCTGCACAATACATTAATTAAATAAATTGCATGGTCTTTTTTAGGTTTATCTTATAAATTTTATAGAAATAGGCGAAAGAGTTATACCTATATCCCAATACTCCAACTTACTTTACTCAATTTACATGAAAATCTAAAAAAAAACTCGATTTTTCCTTGAAATAGTATAGATAAGAATTGCTTTCAGTAAAGTTCAATATAGTTGATAAAATATTTATGAAATCTAGCTTATAAAAGAGCTTCTTAAATTTTTTTTTTTAAATTTTTCTATCTATTAAATATGTACTTTAAATAAACTTTATTTTATTGAAATTTATTAAAAATTATATACAAGCTTTTTAGAAATGACCCTTGTAAGTAAACAAAACAAAACTAAGAGTGTTTTCTTACACTAAGTTATAAACCGGTTGAAGGTCTGCTAAAGATCCGATTTGCTAAGTCATAACGAAAAAAAAATGTATTCCCTTGAATCACTTACCGACCGAGCTGATGACATATGTCGCTGGTGGTTTCAGCACACTGCGCGCATAAGCGCCACGCAGCACTTCCAGCGCGCACGCGTCTGCGGTCACCAGCAGCATTCCGGGCGCCACATGACCGGCATATTTAAGCGCACGCGTCGCAGCGGTGAGTGGGGCATTCCACCAGCATTGCGCATTAGCGGCAAGGAAGTTCTAAAAAGTGGAAAAAAGAAGAGAAAAAATTAGTTAGTTCGGTAAAATCAAAAACTTTAAAATGAAATATGCATAAACATTTTTGTACTAACTACTATTGCTTTACATATATTCAAGGTGTATATTCTTGAAGAATTCGAAGTGAAAAATTAAGATTTGGGCACTTTATTTTCCTTCTTTTCAAGTAAAAATATTTTTCAAGTAAAATACGATTCATTCTCTAAGAAAATCCATATACACCTATTTTTCAAACTATTTACAAAATGTACAATGATTTAACAAAATTTCATCAAAATTTTGAACTTTTTAAAAAAGTTTTTAGAATTATTTGAGTATGTTGTATGCTATTATTTTTTATAGAATCGTAGAAGGAATTGCGAAAGAGCGTCAGAAAAAAAATTTCCAAAAATGTGCACTTGTTATACTAATAGCAAATGAGCTCCATATCTGTATACCCGAAAAAATTATAAAATTTTTTCTTAAAAATTTCAGAATTTTGATAAACGTTTTCTACATTTTTTATATAATTTAAAAACTTGTTTTTAATAGTGTTTGTTAGAGAATTAACGATATTTTTAATTGAAAAAAATTATATTAAATAATTGGAGGATAAATAAATGGTCCAAATGTGTCAATATGTGTTTGTGCTATAAATTGTGAACATAGTGTGTAACTTCTGCTAAATTTTTTCACATAAAATTTTTTTAATATTTTTATAATTTTATTGAGCTCAAGGCCAGTTTATGGAAGATTTGTTTGTGAAAAAACAACAACAGTTTTTAATGGTTGAAGTTATAGTACTATTTCGGAAATCACCACATTTCCTCATCAGACTTCTTTTTGATTATTAAATTAAATTAATTTTTTAATTTAATTTTTCATAACCACTTCTCTCAGGCTTTGAACCCGGGAGCTCGGAGTTGCAGAGCCAATACGCTACCTATTGTGCTACGCTAGCCGAGTTGGCTGTTGTGTTTATTTCATCTTCCTTAAACAAACCAACTACAAACAAGAGCAACTGATTCTTTTGTAATTCAAATTTTTAAAGCGTTTGTCAATTAAGCTATTTTTCGCGCTCTAAATTTGAAAGAAAGCCTCAAGTAGCGCGCAGGAACTAAGCTCGTAGAAAGTTTCAACTAAGCATTTACACTCACACTTATATGTACTTAGGTGCTATTGCAATGTCATTACTGGTAATGAATACTTTTGGAATTCGTAGCCAAAAGACATACTTCTAAATTAAATAGCCCTGCAACATTTAAACTCAACTTTGATAGCCCTAAATTATCTGATTTACACTTTCAACAGCTAGTGGTGTCCTTAGCGAGAGTGCTACTGCAAAAAAAAAACAAAAAATGATGAATGGAAAGTGGCACCTGAAGCCTTTAACAAAACGAAAGGCCACGCCCAGTTAATACCAGCAGAGTATGTATTTTGATATGAAAGGTCCTCAACACAGCTGCCATATTGACAGCTTCACATTGACAATTGCACCGCTTGCATCAGCAGCTAACATTTTCTATGAGTTGCAATGATAGATTATTGCCTTTTAGCACTTAAAGTGTTGCACGTGTTGCCCGCCAAACCGGAATACAAACATACATACATAGAAGGTTAGCTTGTGGCATAACTCGCTGCCACCTTACATCGATTTAATGCGAAATTTCTTTATTCATATCGGCAGTCAATCGAAATGGCAGTGGCAGGATGGCAAAAGTGGTGGCAGCAACATGCCACTAGCCTTTCAATGCGTTCGCTGATTGCCTTTTAAGCCATCTAGCTGCTTGGCCGCCCGTCAACCCGCCTGTCGCCAACAATGTCCGATCGAGCGCTAGTGAAACTGATAAATCATCGATGCTGCATGATTGCGACGCTTTGATGGTGGCAAATGCAAATTTTCGCTGCTTTTCTGTGGTACTTGATGCCGTTGCTGGTGCAAATGTTTGTTGGTTTTTTTGTTTTTTATTTTTGAACAGCTCCAGTTGCCAGCAGTCGCATTATTTAATAGCGAATAGCAAATAGCAACACTTAGCAGCGCATTAAGTGCAAGTAATCGGTGGCCATTTGCTGGCAGCACATTGAATGCTGCACATTGCCACTCGTACTGCTGCTCGTATGTGGCTGCTGTATTGCAAATTTATTTACATGCTTTGTGGTTGTTGCCACTGTTTTGCCACTCATTTGTAATTTCTGCGCCGCTTTTTTGCATTCGCTTTGAGTTTGGTCTTTGGGCGTTTAATGTGCCACACCATCGTACAACAACAACATTCAGTCGTTTTAGCGATTAATATTGTTGATCTTTTCTCTCCTACTACTCCTGCTATTGGAGTTGTTGTTGTTGTTGGTTGCAATTGTATTCATTTAAGCGCGTTGCATGCAAAATTACACTTTTGCTTTTGTCTTTGCCGCAGCCGCTTTGGTTGTTGCAGTTAGCAAATGCTCAGCGACAAAAACAGCGAGTGTTGTAGTTGTGTGCTTAATTTATGATACCAGCACATAAATAACATTTTATTATCTGCTGCCATTAAAGGTTGCGCTAATTACTGCGAATGCGCAACGCAATGAACTGCAGCGCACTGTTATGGTTGTTCCTGTGGCACTTTGGTGTGGTGTAATGGACATGTTGTATGCAAAAGAGTCATAACTCAAAAATCATATATAAACATATAAGGGCTCATATGTGATAACAACGAGAAAAATGCAATTCATACTAAAACCGACGTAGTGGCAATACTCTAGTAAAAGAAAATTATCAGAAAAAAAAAATATTGAATTCATTTGTAAATTTATGGAAATAAGCCAACTACAAAATTTTGAGTTGTGATTTATTCTAAGTTTAAATGCAACAGTGCTTGTTGGTTACTAGACTGCACTCTAAGTTGAGATTGCCATTCGCTGCAGCAGCATACGAGTATACATATGTACATACATAAAGAAATCGCTGAAACGTTGTGGTAATTACTAACACGATTGGTTATACTCGCGAAATTGCGATTTTAGTACATAAATTCTCGACTCGTTATTGAGCGGAATGTGGACACAAGGGCGAAAGGCTTTAGATTCATATTCTAATGTGGATATAAAATATGAATAAGATGGAACACGACTTCTGTTAATCTAAAAGCGGTTAATCTCAGCGGTTTAACTAGTTAGTCGATACAAAGCTGGTATCCTGTAAGAAGAAATAGCTCCGCCTGAAATATTTATAGAAAAATTTAGAAATGTTGCGAAATGTCTGCTGGTTTCATGGATATTACCACATTGAAGGACAGTATCAGAGTTTCCACAAACTTATACTCGTACAATTTGTGAGTTTATGAAATAACAAACTAAAATTGAAAAGATTAAAGGTGAATAGGATCATTGCTTAGCTGTGTTAACAAGTGAGGTGAGGCGAGGTGAATTTAGGTTAGACGAAGTAAGTGAAGAGAGTTGAGTTGTTGTGAGTAAGTGCGATGAGTTAAGGTGAGGTGTGTTTTGATATGGTGAGCTTAGGTATGGTGAGCACAAGAAGTGCCATCCGAAGCGAAATATTAATTTGCAAACACTCCTTCGTGAAGTTTTCCCTTCAAACGGGTTAATGAAAACTGTGTTCGGAAGTTCCACAGAACTTTATAATTCTTGTTTGACTTAGTCGATTATATGGTTAAACGATTCAGCTATCAAATTCTCTACTAAAACTGCCAATCATTGCTTTTTTTAATTTGAACACATGCCCTTTTTCTCTAAAATTTCGGTTTTTGTCATAAAAAAAAATCAGTATCCAAAAGGAGTAACCGCACACATAAGCATCACTGTTTTAAGATAGCAATTGTCCTAAAATTGTTTCCACCTAATTTTGTTGTGAAATTTAAAATCAGTTTTTTAAAGTTAAGATATACAGGAACTTTATTCACACAGATACCAAAAAAGTATACATATGTTTTTACAAATTAATATAAACAACTTTTTTTGTTAAAATTTAAATTTTATTTATAAAACAATTTTGTATGGAAGAATACGCCATAATGTGAATTTTTCCGTCTTAAACTTGAATAATTTGAAAACTCCATTTTTTCTCTTCTGTTGTCACTAATAAAATATGCGATTTCGCAAAAGTCTGTATGCCATAAAAAAAAAATTTGTATTACATACTACGAGTATACATACGAGTTTTCTATAATATCACTGTCCAACAAATGAAGACTTTTTGAATGGAACAGAATAGCGACCCCATAATTCTGAAAGCCTATGTGGAGTAGATCATTTTTGTAGAGCAAACTTATGGTCCAGCACGTCTGACTTTTTTTTACAGTGGGTCAAAGTTTTCATTTTTTGATCGAAGGGAGCATTATACTACATGAAAAAAATGTTGTAAGTTAATGTCTGAGAGAATTCTGTTGTCACTAATAAAATATGCGATTTCGCAAAGGTCTGTATGCCATAAAAACAAAAAATTTGTATTACATACTACGAGTATACATACGAGTTTTCTATAATAATTTAAACTTTCCTCCTACACGCTTCGATCTGTGGTCTCCTTTGAAAAGATGGACGACATTTGCTTTGTTAAATTAAGTGCCGTTTGCTACACATTTAGCATCTAACATACATATGTACATATATAATTTTACATACGCACACGCAAATGTATGTTGATATGCGTCAAGATTTCTAAACGCTTACGTGCGTAAGTATACAAACATATGTACTTTGGCTTGTTGACAAGGGCTTCACGGACACGGAATTTATGAACCGTAACGCGATATATTACGTGCAGTTGTGTGTGTGTCATCGACCATGCAGCTGAATATAGCTTAGATTGAAGGCATATGTATGTACACATGTCTACATGCATTGATGTATGTATACTCGTACATTTGTCGCAGCTTAATCATTAAACGTAACAAGATCGGACCAGCTACGACAACAGACAGCACCAGCAAACCAAACAATGCCAACAAAGCGTGTGAATGTGGCGAAATCATCGTTTCGTCAGTGTTTTATGCTTCCTTGCTACGCTGGTGGCATGCATGGCAGTGTGATTGATCGTTTGAATGACAAACGCACCGCATTTGTAAAAGTCAATGCGCATGGGACTTGTGAGGCGCGCTTAGCTGGCGCCATTGTCTGCCTTCAGCATACCGACCGACGTTGTTCATACATATGTTTTGTTTTTGCTAATTGTAGTTTCTATATTCCGACCCCACAGACAAGACCCGGTATTCCTTTAATAAGGGCAAAGGAAAATGAGAATGAAAAATTTTGAGTCGAACCGCAAATAGTGAATTCAAAAATGAAATTGAAGAAGTCACACTTGATGTGCCGCCATAGCAATATACCCGACTTGCAGCCTCGTGGCTACACCTACGTACTCACCTCTCTCCATTACCAACCACCATAATAGGCGGAACTGCCAAAATTAGGAAGAAAACTAAAGACAAAATATAGGTAATACTAATTGTAAACCTCGCCGCATCTGGTCTAGTGTCACGAAGGCCAACTTGATGACTGATTCTCGCGTGTGACGCATTTCAACGTCGCATTTTTATTCGCCTTGCATTTTCTTCGCGGTGCTGACAACCCTTAGTTGCGAGACAGATAAGGAAAGGTGATAATATCCCCCCTTGGCTTAACCTTTTCTAAGCGATGAACTATGCACATGTTTGATAACTCTTGCTTTAGAACTCTCCGCTGATGGCTTGGCGATTGTGTTATTCTGTTACAACAGTATTGGCTTTCAAACAAATTCCATGACTATTTTAATCCAGTTGTAATACTGCAAGACCTCGAAGTACGCTCCGATCGCATCACCATGAATTTAGAGTTGAGACGACATTTTGGGTTGTGCTGGATCTGGCTCTAAGCATCTCATCTCAACAAAAGTGGCTATGCATTCTAGTGATGAAAGTGAGCTCAAAATAATACACAAACCAGAAAAATTTAAGCGAAACCAAACTCTGTTTACCCCAAAATGGAGTAAACCCGCGGAGGCACAGTGACTGTGTGGAAAATCAGCAGGGTCTTGCTCTAATTGGTACATGAAGCAGCAACAGTGTGGGGCTATCAAATGCCGGCACCCGCTACACAGGTAGAATTACCTGACTACAGTGGACTAAGCCGACAGTCAGCTACAGTGATAATTATCCAGGCGTTGTTGCGAGGGAAATGGTGGGAAACATTTCTCTAAAATATGACATGAATGGCTTTGCATGCTGAAACGCAAAAGGTTATAGGGGATAAAAAAAGTACAACGGGATCGCACTGAAAACGCCAAGGCCTAGTGCGAAGAGACAAAGGCTGAATTCACGAATTTAGACGAAAGAAAAACTAGGATCCAATAGGCGTAGCCAATATTTGCCTACCTTTTCTTTGAATTTATTTCCAAACAATACAAGTGGGAAAAAGTCGGTTTGAGATAAACCAGCTGAGTAACCGATTCCTTTTGAATTGTGGTACATATAAGCTTGGTGCTTTAAAATTGATGGCTCCGGTTCCATTTAAATTTTAGTTATTTAAGTGATTTTTGTCTGAGAGCAACACATTAAAAAAAAGGAATGATAAGGAGCTTAGTGGTGCTTCTGAACTACATAGTCCCTAAATGAAAACGAAGCAGTCGACAAAAGATCTCGAAATTGTTCCGAAAGACCCTTATTTCAAATGTACAATTTTTGCTCACTCTCAATAAAATGAGTTCGTTAAGTCTGATACCAACAGCGATTATTCTCTGAAACCCAGAATATTTGAGTCTTAGAATAGTCAAAAAGGTAAACAGTTCAAAAAGATTTTGCGTGCATGAAACAAATCAAATATTTTCTAAAACTTAATAGTTACTTTTCCTGGGTTCATATATGTTAGACTTGACTTTAGAGCAGAGCATTTTTATGTCAATGGCAACCATGTCACATACCAACTTATATATTTTATGGTTGGCTAGTTCTTAGCTATGCCTTTTGTAATACTTACATGACCTTAAGTGCGTTTATGTTGTCGTTACTAAATCTCTTTCCGTGTCAATCTTCTTGCATATTTACTGGGAGCTTGTTCGTTACATTCTTACGTTATTCGGTTGTCTGCAAATTTTTTCGCAACCTCGACAGCATTTGCTATTAATGAGCTGTCATGTGCACTGTTGCGATCATTTGTTGCTTCTTAAATTATTGACAACATGTTGCGGCTAGTTGCGTATGGTACACATATATGTACATTTGTCAATACATACTATACATATGTATGTATGTACGTACAAGGTATACACATGAGTATATGGAATGAGCCGATCGTAAGTTTGTATGTACATATGTATGCTATATTGCACGGCCATCAGAATTGGCTGCGAACAGTTCTTTGTTATGATTTTCTTGCTAGCCATTCCTGTCATGTTGCTTCTGTTGCATGAGTTGATTTGTGTTTTTTTTTTTTTTTTGATGTGAGTA
The DNA here is from genome assembly GCA_963971545.1 of Philophylla caesio. NCBI lineage: Eukaryota > Metazoa > Arthropoda > Insecta > Diptera > Tephritidae > Philophylla > Philophylla caesio. Next base: position 94,729,546 of record OZ020608.1, on the reverse strand, counting down.
AGCATAAACTTGCTGTTGGGATTGTTTGGCGTGCAACACGCCTAGCTAATGGCGCTTGTTACGCCAGCCGATCAGCGGGTGTTGTCGTATTTGCAACGCAGCTATGAATGCGGAAATATTGAATGAAAAAATGTGAAAAACAATAACTGAGTGATTTATTATTTACTCTCTGTGAAGGTTGGAATGCATTAGAATGCCACTTGATGGTAGCGAGTGCCTTGAAGGTCATGGGTCACGGGTTGTTGGGTTTAGTTGAAAAAATGCGGTCACTCATATAATAAACATGAACATATGTGTGTATATTTAAAAAAAAAAATTAAAGCAATAATATCAAAGTGTTTGCTTAAAAATGAAATGGCAATAATATAGAGTTTGGAAAGGCTTTCCTTCTAAAGCAATTGACACATCCATTATTATTGATCAACTACAACTGTAACTGTAACCTAACAAAAATTTGAGAAATTATCATTGCCATATGAAATCTAAAATTTTTTCTTTCAAAGCATGTGTGTATATAACTTCTTTTCAATTTAAATCCTTTGCTTTTGTTCGTTTTTAGTAATTCATCAGTCAGTTTATTAACAAATTTCTAATGTCATTTTCTATTTAAACATATTACAAGTAATGTGTGTTCCTTGTGAAATTGTAAAAGCTGCAGCATTTAAATGGACTGACATTGCAACACTTTCGTTACTTTTGTAAGCGTTCTCTATTTTAATTTCCGGCAGAAAATTGTTAAATTTATCATAATTGAAAGTGAAAGAAATTTACAGCTTATTTACAACAACGATTCATATCGTCGGTCATTGAAATCAATGATAAGAGGCACAACAAAAAAAATATGGACATTACAAATATGATAGTATCTGTATATTTGAATGAATCTAAGGGGCTAGAGTACACAGTTTCATCAAAACTCGCATTTAACTACAAATTTGTGTTCTAATATCTGACTTTGACATGTTTTGCCTTTTAGTATTCCTTAAATTAATTTCTAACTTCGAGAAAAAAAATGTAGTATTTTTTCTACCTAAAACCATCTATGTATGTATGTATATGTGTAGTATGTTTCACACTTAATACAAAATTCCATTCAAATTTTGAACTTAATATTTTTTGAATTATTTGGAGTATGCAGTTCCAATGCCAATTGAATTTTAGTTTTTTTGCTGATGCTCGTTGTCAATATTTTTGATACTAAAGGCAAATGTCTATTGTTTTAAGAAGAGCATCAGCAAAAGTTATCAAAAAAAAACCACGGTTATTTTTAGACACTTGAAGCTTGTAGCAACTTAATGCATCGAAATTACAATGGCTATATAACTGCATACTCAAAACTATTAAACATATTATTCATGAGACACAATGTGTGTAATTTTAATGCTAGCGCCATTTTTATATTTTTTTTTATAAAAAATTATCTGTATCTTATTGGAATGTAATATAATGTTATTTAAGGGGAAAAATGTGTCTTGTGTCGAAACAAAAAAAAAAAATGTGGCAATTGCATCTCTCCGAAATATCGCTTTTCAAGTTTAGTATTTGTCGTCTCTATTTATATGGAAGCTACGCAACGGTCTTTCTTATTATGTTTAGAACAAACTCAATTCAATATTTCTTCCCCTTTAATATATCTTCGAATAATAGTTCGTCCGAAAGGCCTCCAAGTCTTTCCACGTTAAGAGTTAGCCTTGACTTTCAAGCTGACATTATTAGTGGTGTTTCGTTAGATCGTAAGTAGATAAAGTCATTTGCTACTAAAAAGGTGTACATGCCAATCGCAAAATGCAAATGCAACACATTTTTTGCCAGGGGTTACTTGGTTTTGTTCTAGTATCTACATCGTAGACTAAATTTGGACAAGACTTAATAGAAGCACTATCTCTTAGTGCAATATAAATCCAAAGCCGAGGGAAAGTGCAGCTTAACGTACATAGATGGTGGATTTGCCAGTTCTGAAGCCACGCTAATATTAACTGATCAGTTGATTCAAGTTAAGTTTCAGTCTTTTCTAATTATCGCTGATGCAAAATTCATAGTCTTACCGCGCTATAATTGGTGTAAACAGCAAGATCTCTCGCATAGCTTTTAGTATATGTATGTATGTTACATACATATATGGCTCAAAGGAAACATTAACCACCGATTAAAAAGTTTTAAAGCGAATGACTATTGTACATATATAATAAGAAATGAGAAACAAGTTTTGTAAATATTAGTCTTGTGAATAATCTAAAAAAAATTGTAAGTCAATAATACAAATGTTTGTTAATTTTTCTGTTGGCCTAGTAAATGTTAATATTTAACAATTTTATTGAGCTCAAGGCCAGTGTTATGGCTGCAGCTTTCAACCAAATTGATAACTGTGGAAAGGATTACGGTGCTCGGCTGAAGAATTGCTGAGGCGTTAGCAGGAAGTAAAAACTATTAGGATATTTTTATAGAATTACTTTTATATTCTTCAGTTTCAGAAGCTTTTCCTTTTTCCAAATATACTGAAATTACTTAGCGCCAATGTATGTAAACCGTTATTTAGTATTATATATATTGATATTTTGGTAAGTAATCATCTTGTTTGACCTTAAATTTTTTGGTCCTGGATATCCTGTACGTGCACTATGGAAAATCATGGTGTTTTTTAAAATCGTATTTTTCACATACACATTTCGAAAGCATCAGCTACTTACTCGTATTTAGTTGTAGAAGTATGAGGAGTTAAAAGGTGCCTACGTTGAAAAATAAAATGTTTGCTCTACATTTCAATGAAAAATTTTTGCTTTTCTAACCTCATACGTAACTGCATTGTATGCAGACTGACGTGACACTCTAGCCGACTTTTATATGTGAGTATAACTTGTCTAAGTTACATATTAATTTACGTGTATGTGTATTTGTGCTTGTGTCTGTATGTTTTCACCAGGATATTATTAACAGCGAATTTTTCGCATGCTGCCCTGAGCAGTGCTAATCACTTTCAGTCAAAGAAATTTCAATTTTGTTGGCTAAAATATGTGGCTTTTATGCCCATTTAAATAAAAAATCACACACTAAAATATATCACGACACTCACGTTTCAAACGATAGCCTAAAGGCAAGAATACAAACGTACATATGTATGTGTCTATGCAAGGTTTTCCATGCGGCGCTTATATACTCATACACATTGCACATTGCACTTATGTATGTTTGGCACAGCTCAAGGGCTTTGCAACGTATAATCTAACGCCCGTCTTCCTACCACACAAAGTCATCTAAGTAAATCTGTGAGCTGTGCAATCAATAACTCAACGTTGTTGCATGCAACACGAACAAGCAAATCAACAACGAGGGGAAGTTAAGTTTACCTTCGACACACATTCGTTGGCAGCAAGAGTTTAGCTGACCACCAATAGCAAATCATATATTACACACAGATTGAAAATCTATGTAGTACATACATATGTGTGTGTGTTATTGACGTTAGTGGTATACCATTTCGTGTTGCACGAATATTTGAAGCGTTTGTGGGTCAATTTGCCACGTACCTACCCATCTGTCAGCACCCGATGCGGCTGGTACACACAAAGTCAAGGCAAATCGACAAAATTGGCAGTTCATTGAAAATTTGATGATAGAATATATATAAATAGTGTTTGTAAAAGAGTCTGATAAACAATCTACTACTTGACATGTTGCATGTGGCACGTACATACAAATGTATGTATGTTTGCATTTTGATATGTGCATTTTCATGTTAAGTCCATAACAAGTTCAACGTTGTTGAGTCGTGAGAAAAATAGTCGCGGTTCTTTGTAGCTGACCTCTTTTGATTACAGCGCTCCAACTTGAGTGCAAATTGTTTAGCTTTTCTTTGAAGTATTGAAATTGAAGAACTCAACGCTACTTAAAAAAAAAATTGTGAGAGTTTGAGACTTTGTATGTTAATAATTATGTGATATACCCAGTTTGTTATATTTTTTATATATTATTGATCATAAAAGTCATTTTTGGGCTAGTAGGCTACAATCCACTTAAATAACTTGCAATTTTGCTTAATTGATTTTAGTGAATTGATATTTGTATAGTTCTCTTTATCGGCGGTGTTACTGCAATACGTTCCATGTCCAAAAATTAATTTCCACTTTTTTGTACAAAAACGAACCTTTTCTTTATCTTAAACCTTCTTACAAATACAACATAGTAATCAGCTATTCTTTAAACAAAATCCATACATTTATTCAGTTTTTTCTTTCTGGAATATTGCTCGTTTAATTAATTTAAATCGTTTATTTTTATACTTTTAAACATTTCTATTTAACTCTAAATTTTGATAACACCGAAGAGCACACATTTAATTGGAAGATTGGAAAACTGTTGCAAAAACTATTCACATTAAATACAAAGGATCCTTTATTTTAGGCTTACATACATGTTTTATTCAGGTTAAATTTAATTTATTCACTTTATTTTTGATTAATGTTGAAATCATATGCATCAAAATTGAAAACAGTATTTATTGAAAGTGAACTAAATTGAAAATATTTCATCTTAAATTAAAACGAATTTTCTAATAAAGTACATCGAGCTAAAAAACGCTCATTTTTATATTACAAAAAATATTTTTGTCTGTTAGTGCAAGATATATTCAATAGGTAGCCGCAGTAGAAAAAAAAATTAAAGGCTGTGTATTTTGTAAGCTGAATTAAATTCACAAAAATATTTTATCAAATAACTTTAATTGTACTGAGACCAATGTTATCAAATGGGGATGCATTTACAATTAAAATTAACCAAAAAAAAAATTAAATATATATTTTTTTGTTGCGGCTACCTCTTTGATGTGCCTTAGTGCATCATATATTTTAAATTAAAAGTCTAAGCCTTATTAAGCCGTGCGGAACACAGTTTCAAAACATATATTCCCGACATTTTTCTCTCATTGATTAGTCCAAAAGACTCAGAACACTGTTGGTTTTTTCAATGCATGATAAGATCAAATAAGATAAAATTAATTTTGTGTTAACAACTAATTTTAATGAGTTAAATATTAACAATAATTAATAACTTATTTAAATATGACTATGGTCCTTCCATGGATGTTTAAAATAATTTTTGGAAAAGCCTTGTCATCTAGTTTTTAATAAAACAAAAATATTTAATATCACTTAATTAAGAAATAACTGCAAGTAGGACTGTCAGCTTGTAAGTCAATCAAATTCATTCATTCATTGTTCGTAAAAACGCTATAAGTTTTTATTTTCAAGAGAATCGATCCACAAATACAGATTTCATGTATACTTACATACTTCTGCGCCACGTAGCAAATTTATTTTTCTTCAAATTATTTCTTTTTATATGTAAGTACTTATATACTCACACATTCTAATTTTACATGAATCGTTTCATTATTAGAAATTGTTTGGTTATCCTCATTTTAGCACCATCTAGTGTATCCATTATTGTAGAAATACATATATATATATATTACAAATTTCAACAGAATCGAAACACAAATGAGTGCATTCTGAAAACCCAAAATCCAAGCGCCACCTACGCCATCCATTTTTGGTAGAAAAATTTGTCGTCACATGTGTAATATATATTTCATTATTTCAACTAAAAACCATAAGTAATGAGCTGAAAACCCCCACATCAGCGCAACCTGGCGGATCCGTTTCTCCTACAGTTATTTTCTGTGCACACATTTAAAATTTTAACTATCTTTACTTTAGCGCCACCTAGCGGACTAGAATGCGGCCTACGCCCTTACCAAGAGTCTAGAGAATAAACTATCCAACTTTTGCTAAAATCTTAAAGCTTTCTAGATATAACTGCACTGTGGTGCTGAGACTTTACAAGTCGTCCCAAGTACCAAAGTACTTAATTAAAAAATGTTTGGCTAATTTAATACGGTCGTGTGTGACTCTCATTTCACTACTACTAATTACGAACGTGTACTTTGCATTTTTCACACGCCAACATCGGTGACAATTAACAACCCGATATGGGCCGCAACCACAACATGGCCAATAAGAGTCAATGATCAATGCGGTTTGCCAATAAAGGCAAGGCAAAAAAAAAGGCAATTGGCGGCAATAAGAGTGCGTTGCAAGTATGAGCAAAGCCAAATGAGGCATCATTTACGAGTGTGCACTCACGAAAGGGGTCCATATAACATGAAAAAAGAAAAATGAAAAAAAAAGTTAAAGATGCAATAGCAAAGACACAGTGGCAGCAACATTAAATAGGAATTTTCACTTTTAAACACGAATGTAACATTGAAATGGAAAGCAAAACCTATATTTACAGCATTTTATTATTAGTTTGGTCTATTCGTTGTTGTTGTTTGGTGTTATTGGGACTTGCGTTGTTTTTAGCAGCGCACTAATGAACCCAACTAAAGAAGAAATGTCACAGCACAACAACAACAACAACTGCACGAAAACACATAACATCAATTCAATTATAACAGCAACTCCATGCAACAAGCCAACAAAAATATGTGTCATAAATACTTAAATATATAGATATTGTACGATTGGTTGTAACAACAATGCTGCAAAGTGGTCGTGTGCCGCATTTGCCACATTGCATTGCATGGATGGAGTGTCGCAAGCGAACGTGAAAACTACGATTTATTGCATGTGAAGAAAAGAAGCTGGACTGTTGTAGAGAAGAGCGCAAGCTTAAATATTATTTTTTGAAAAGACAACCGCATAGTTAGGTATTGAAGCGTCCAAGTTTGGCGATTTCTAATAAAATAAGTGGCTGCGAAAAGTTCAAAACATAAAATGCATTGATCAACTACTGAGGGTGGCGTGATGTGAACCAAGGAAAACAATAGTCACAACAATGACACTTTGACATTTGTGCGCGCTGGCTAAGCGCCATATGGCGGGTGACAAGGTAGGTACATGGTGTTGCTGGTGTTGCTGGTGATGGTGGTGATGTTGGCGCGCCCTAAAATGCAGACATGTCGTGTCGTATGATGGAGGGGAAGGGAGCAATGATTTTAAGCTATTTCCATGCAGAGAAAATGAAGCATGGCAACGAATTTCCACTCTACTTCTACTAAATATTGGGAACATATGTATTAAATATGTATGTACGAGTATGTATGTTTGTTTTTTACTATACATTTAGTTTTGCTGTTCAAGCGTTAGTTATTATCAGTCGTACGGTGTCTACGGCACCATAACCCTCTAAGTAGCAAACTAAAATTACAAAAATGCTGAATATGATGCAAAAAAAAGTTGTGTCTTTTCTCGCTTGCGAAAAAAATGATATTCATCTTGCGATTAATGATAGCGGCTGTAGATGCATTGTAAAAAGCGACTTACATATGTAAAGTAAATTTTAAGCAACAATTAGTTATTAAGTTATTGACAAACACAAGCTTTTACTTTTTGGGTATGGCAAAAATATATACCCTGTAAAAGATGCCTTTAAGAGACTGAATCGGAAAGTAAAAAGGAGCGAAAAATACTATGACTCTTCGATTAGCACTTGTATCTAATGAAATGTACTTTTCAGAAATAAATTACCCCAATATTTTTATAATATATTTAATCATTTTGGTATTCATTAAATTATTTCCAAAAATCATATGTTTAGCCTTTAGTCGGCTGGCTATTTTCCGGAGCATCAAAGTTCTAATATCGAATCCGAGTGCATAAAATAAAAAAAAGGAAGCGAAAAGTGGCTTAAGCGTGTTTTAGGAATGAAAAATATTATTCGCATTAGCAAAGTGATAAAAACCTATTAACTTGAAATTAACTTACTCGTTTTGATTTATATATGAACTGTATTAATTTCATTTTCTTCAATATTTTATCATACAAGACAGGAATCCCGCTTCCAGGTAATGTAAAAAAGGCGTTTTTTTGAAGTTAATGGAAAGAGCGGAAAAAGTTAACTATGCCAACTTTTTGATGTATTTTGGCACAAATTAGAACTATACAAAAATTAATTTTCAAAATGGCATATTGCGTTACATTTGTTTGAAATGAACGAACAAACGTATTCTTATTGCGGCAGAAATCTACAACCAGCAACTTTTTGGAGGTCTGAAAAGAAAACACTTTCAGCAATTATAGATCAAATCAAGAGCAAAATATAATTTTTTTTTATATAGCCCTCGTAATATTAGAATTAGGAGTTTGAGAAAATTTCTGTTACGAGTATTATTAAGAAATAAAACTTGTTCACGTTATGTTTTCCCAAATACTCATATGAGAATTGGAACTCCTGTGAGAGATTTGTGATCTCTTGCACCAAACAACTTTCCAAACACATTCCTTTAAGAGCGAGAGAATGAGGTGCAAAGTTTGAAACAATGATCAGACGGTTAAGCGAATGTGCTATGAATAGAATGGAATTTTTCTAAATCTGAACATATGTACATAGCATTATAGTCTATTCATTAAATATCTACAATATTATCAAAATGTGTTTGGTGTCTCCAAAAGGCATCGTATGCATTACCAAAAAAAAAAATAACTTGAACGAATTAATCTAAATGCCCATTAAAAGTACGCGTTTACTTATTTATTGTTATGGTACGCTAAGAAAATTTGTATTTTCATGGATCCAATTTATAAGGTAACCTTAAAATATCAAATTCATAAAGTTTTACTAGAAAACTTTCAATATTCGCAAACCTCCCAAAAAGATGGATGCAATTGCTCAATCGCTAATCGACGATATTATTCCAATCGACTATGCAGAGTTGGTCAGTTAAATTCAAATATATGCACTCTTTCAATTCGGCATTTGAATAGACAATGGACAACTGAATGTGGATGTTAATACAATAAAGTAGACGGCGACCGTGCGACAGACAGTGAACATGACACGCGTGCTAATTGCGAACTTTTTTGGACAACACTGCCATTAGGAGGCGTTGTACTGCACCGTTTTTGGAAATTTTTAAGTACCTTGGCATGGTACGTGTGTCCACAATGAACGTGCAACATATACATATATTTTTTTTCTATTTCACATATTTATATGTATGTATGTGGTGCTATTGGTTGGCGTGTTTGGCGGCAGTTAAGTGGCAAGATATTTATTTGCAACAAATGGCAAATTATTGTTATTTTCGCGGTTGGTTAGTCAAATGAAGTGTTTTGTGAGGCCATTCTGGATCGTGGCTTTACATTTTGTAGGCGTTGCACGATGTCATAAAAAAAAGGAGAAATGTCTCGAAATGGCTTAACTTGACGTAAGGCACGTTGAACGTGTTTGTGAATAACTCGTAGGTAGGCTTTTGCTGTGTTTTGAGGAAGAAGGAAGTGTTTTTGTTATTTCGCAGCTATGATAGTTTTTAACATTTGCCTGTAGATAGGAAAACAATTTTTTAACAGCGCGCTTACATTATTTAAAATTGTGTTTTTGTTTATAATTTGTTGAGATTTTAATGGATTTAGAGTTTTCGTTTTGAAACTCAAACTTAAGTATTTAATAATGGGAAGTGGCACTACTTCTTTGCCCTTGTAACAATGCACTCTTCGAGAACTACTAAGATAAGTTGAAAATATCCCTAGAAGCCGGAGTTAAAAATTTGGTAGGCTGCTGAAGGAGTTAGTTTTATTTTTGAAAGTGTCCGGCATCATTGAGTTAGTTTATTTCGAAAAAAATCTGCTCTTTGTTTGGGTAGTCGACTTAACATTACAGCTGCAATATCCTTATCAAGAAAGATCCAAGGCAGCAAGTCGAGTTGGGGTGATCTCACTCGCAGGCAGTCGTTGGAGTAGCCGATTCTTCTGAACGCCTATTTTGAACACTCATAAAATCCTTTATGAGGTGAATTGATAGAAGGCAGTGTAAAATACCTTCTAAACAGGATATTAAAACCCTTACAATTTTTTATAAAATTATATACAAATAAAAGTCTTTGCACTTTTCTAATACTCGATTTTTTCTTGCTTCAGTCGGGTCCCATATATTTATATACAAGTATATAGATATCGTTCAATTCTTTATATTTCAATGGGTACGAAACAAAAAGGAAACGATCATTAGGAGACCACGATGAGACCGAGCAGTAGAGTATTAGTTGAAACAAAAACCAATACATTTTTTGTAATAAATCAGAGCTTTTTTCTTTCAAGATCGAGTTCAAATTCTTTCATATTTTCATCTCAAAAAGCATACATTTCTTTTTTGTAAGGTTTAAATGGCCTTATTGACAATTTTACTGAGCTCGAGGGGAGTTTATGAAAGATTTTGTTTGAAAAAAAAAAACAGCTACAGTTTTACTGGTATAAGTTATAGCTGCTATTTCAGAGATCACCAGAGATCTTCGATATAAGTTCACACAGAATAAAATAACTAAATACATAAAAGTCTCCTCGAAATTGCAAACTATACAAATCAAACAAATGTTATGAAAAATTGTATTTTCAAACAGTTCAAATATGTCGCAAACCACACCAGAATCGTGGCGAGGTTTATTGATTTTTTTCAGTCATATAAAATTAGGATAAATGGAAAAACAAAATTCGCTATTTTAAATTAAATTAAATTCATTTTAAGAATGGCAGTAAGTAAACTTGATTTAAACTGAATTAAACAAACTTACCGCAGCCGAACAAGTGGTATAACAATCAAACAATAAAATCCTTGTAAGCCTGAATGATCCTAAATTTTCGCACTTGTTGCCGTAGAGGTATTTAAAAGATGGTAACTTAATAAGGTCAACATAATAAACCATGCAGTTCAATAAAAAATTTAAAAAATAAACGAGAGAACGCAAAAATAATGCTCAGTTAATATTGTCGATTTTTATTAAGTAAAGATAATACAAATTATTTTGCTAAGGCAATATCTTACAACGCTAAAAGTACACAACATTTTTTTCTTGCCAAATTATTGCTTTAATTTCGTATAAAACCATTACTCATCTATACATTATATAAAGGAAAGCCGCGCTCATCTTGACAACTACTTAAAGGACTTGGACGAGAGTTTTTATATTATAATATCCTTTTGTAAGATTAATACCATTAGTATATAAAAATATTTTCTTTTAAAAAGCAGTGCGTGAAATATTTCGTTGTCAAATGTTCCGAGTTTGCAGGGCGTATGAGTAACCAGTTGGCGCATTAAGAAAACATTTTCATTTTCCACCAAAGTGAAATTTTTGTTTGTTGATTTGTTGATCTATTTAGTTTATGTTACCAAGTAATGCATGTTTATTTAAGTCTAAGTAAAAGGAATTATTTCAATACTCAAAAAAATTGCAATAAAGATTCTAATAGAAAAAACTTCTTAAATAAATAAAAACTCGCTTAATAGACCTAACATCGAAAATGACCTTAAAAAATGTTAAGTACCACTAAATTTAGCATATTCAAACACATTCGGGTAGTTAAATTTTATTACTGACACATTATTATGTAATAATTTACAAAACATTTTATTTATTAAAGCGAAGCTTATTAAAAAAATAAAAAATAACTTTATTATGTTCATAGTTTAAAATTATTTCTTATTGCTTTATCAATTTGAGGCAAAGTGCCATGACTTTATTGTGCTAAACTTTAATGGGTCAGAAAACTGCACACCATTTTTATAAATTTAATTTCGAGTTTTTAATAAAAAAAAATTTTAAATTTTCTCACATTTTGCACTAAGTTTATAACGTAGATTTTAAGTGATTTTTATTATTTCTGTTATTAGAAAAATTTTTAATTTAAATTATTTATAAAAAAAGTGTTCTACTTTGAAAAAAAAAAAAAAAAAAATGCTGTACTTAAACTTCAGTGTCGGACTGTTAGTCTGTGCACGAATTTGTAATTACAATTTATGTTTGTATTTTGTTACTGCGCCAGCAACCATGTATGTTGCAACTACGTTGACTTAATTAAATGCTACGAGTAATGTAATGCATTTAGTACGTTTTAATCTTTATTTCAAGAATATATACTGCTTGCTGCTATTGCATCATGAGAAAATGGAAATTTGAATACAACGCTGGTTGAGTTTGAGTTTGTTAAGCACCCAAGCGAGGCAGCGTTTAACAGAATTTTAAGCCATCTACACTTTTATAATGCTTGGCACATTTATACGACACCCGCAAATAAAGAAGTTTTGACTATTTATTTACAAAATTTTACAAAATTTATATTAATTAATCGAAGTTTCATCAACATTTTAAATTTTTTAAAATTTAGTATTTTTTGAACTAAGATTAAATGGCCTAAAAAACTGCACACTCCAAAAATTTTCCATATTTTTTAAAGTGGTTTTTTTTAGCTGCCGTCCTATATTTAATTTAAGATTTATTGGAAATTAAATAAAAGAAAATTGAATAACCAAAACCAGCCAATGTGTGGATGTCGTATATTTTTGTTATGCACTATATGCACATGCATACATTCTTATATAGTTAGAGCAGCTGCTGGGTCACAGAGCAAACGCAATAATCACTTCAAATGTGTGGCTGCCACTCAACAACATTTGTAAATTGCTGGCACTTTTGGACATTAAAGATGCTATCTTCATAAACATTACCGCCACTCAAAGGCAATTCTTTGTTTAATGGACGTTGTGTGACCATACACCGATAAACAATTGTATGTATGTATTTAAGCTAGTGTGCATTTGTGCAACATACCGAGCAGAACAAATGCGGGGCACACACTACATTATACTATTTGCCGCCTGCAGCACTGAAACGAAATGAAAATTAAAAAAAAAAATACAAAAAAAAAACTGCAATACTAGTTGAAGTCGAACAATTGTTTGTATGTCATTTATCACAGTTCAAGCTCAGTTTTTGGTGGCGTCGTTGTTTACTTTGCTTTTGTTTGTTATTTTGAGGTGAGGGTAGTTGGGGTCTCTCAGTGCATATAAGAGCTTTTGTTGTTTCGAGGCAACCCGCATTTTCAGGTGCTAGAGGTGCTGCTGCCTTCGAATAGAACAGAAGCAAATAACAGCTTTTATAGCTTTTAAAGCTGCGACGGTTGTAGTTTTCATTTTATTGATGTATCTGCCTTACTATGCAAAAATATAATAAATACGAGCGCGCACATATTTAAATAAAATATCTTCTACTGGTGTTTTCGAGCGTCTATAAATGCTCATACCGGCAAATGTATGAGTATAAATTTAAACACACATTAAAAGCGAGACAGGGCAGCTATATTGTTGACATCAAATGAAGTCAACATCGCCATAATTTTCGTTTTTACAACGTCTGCTGACAGCTAGCAGAAGTCGTTGAAATTAAATGGCGGAGTTTAGAACAATATTTGCCATAAAATAATTTAACTAAGTAATATAGAGTTTCTTCGTGCATAGTTAAACGTTTTTCTATTTAGTTAAAGATTACTTGAATCTTTTTTTTTTTCAAACAAAAATTTAATTTTTTTCCGTATATAGCCCTTTTCCATTTCAAAACGCCCGGTCTCATGATTTTGGATTTTAACGAAACTTTAATATGTTGTATTTGGGTCAATTTAAGGAGACACGTATTTTTTTTTTTGCCGAAAAAACATTTTTTTGTGAATTTTTCGCAATTTAATTTTTTTGGTAAAAATCAAATTTTCTCGTTCGTTTTACGAACTTTAGTTTTTAACCATGCATAACTTCGACCGATAATATCAACCGATTTAAGTAAATTTGTTTTTCAAATGTCTGTAAATACCTATTCTTTTAAATACAAGCATCAGAAATTACAGTAAAATTAAAAAAAAAAATTGCCAAACATTTTTAAAATAAATTTTTTCGAAATGCTTTTTTTTCAAAAATTTTCCAAAGAAAATAGTAAGTTGAAACTTTAATCTGGCCAACTACCAAGTAGCCGAAATTTGTTTTTTTGAAGTTATGATTTTTTATAAAAATTTTTTATTTTATTTTACACGAAACGGCGTATTTTTTTAAATCATATAAGTCAGGAACACTAAATTTTTAATATTTTTTGAGTTGGAGTAATATCTGAATTAGTTTGATCACAAAAATAAAGTTGAAGTTCAATTTTTCATTCGAAATTCAACTTTTTAATTTTTTGTGACGCTTTACTTGAACAATTTTCACACTATTTTCTTTGATATATGTATATAGTATCATTTTTGTTAGGGCTTTCTGCTGAACAATTAAAGTCGTCATTTAAAAAGTAATCAAGCGCGACTTGTGAAAGTGAATTTCTAATTTCATAAACAGCTGATTTGCAATTTTCCTTTCGCATTGGGTGATGTAATATTTTTCTGAGACATCATCAGCATATTGTTTAAAAATACTTGTATTTGAACGAATAATTAATTTCAAAATTTCATGAACAGCATACATACATACATATATATGTATGTACATTAAAGAATATTTAAAATAATATTTCAATCGCGAATAATTATACAACAAAATATCTTTTGTCAACTAACGGATTTAATTCTCAAGAATTTTTGTGTGAATATGAAAGTATCTGATATAAATCCGAATTGATATACCTTTTCCACAAAATAACAGAATGAAAGCAATTAATGAAGAGAGTCATTAAAAAAATTGTCATAAATCAACATTAATCGTTGGCCTCTCGAAACTTGAACATTATTTCATTAATGGAATGGACTATAAAAGTGCATACCGAAATAAATTTTTTGTGAAGCGTTTATACGTTTCTGAATACTTGAATAGGGACAGCGCTTTTTTCGTTTTTATTTCTACAATGTTTAAGTTTGAATTTTGTTGGAGAAAATTTTGGAAAATTTAATTAAAAAAAACTCAAGAAAAATGCACATGGGATGCACATAAAAAATTCAACTGATGAAAGTCAAATATAATATTTAACTCGACACATCTTGGCGGATGACAATGCAGGAAATATATTTATAAGCTCTACTACAAACTAAGTTTTAAATTTGTATTTATTTTCGAACACAGAAACTAAAAATTTTACGATTGTTATTTCTTTCCAAAAAAAAAAAAAATAAATAAATACTTCTGTGGTCAATTTAATAGCAGTTGTTAAATTTGACAAATTTTGACAATTAAATTTCTCTCTATTTACGTTAAATATTTTTTTTCGATTGAATTAATAACTGTTTCTCTAAAAAAAACCATGTAACTCGAAGTGCGTACTTAATACTCCTGGATATATATATGCAATGCACGGAGTTCGACCGCTTAGGGTCCCCAAATTATTCCCACGAGATTAAAATCAGAGTCAAAAGTAATTACTGGCATCCACTAAAATCATCTTCCAAATTCATCTACGGTAAAAATATCATTTGCTTATTAAGAAATTGTCTGCGAATTCACGGTAATTTTTTGTCAACGGCATTAGCTTACGAACTTCGAAAAATACCGTGTATATGTGGTACCATGGATTCACAAAGAAAATTATCGTTTATATGAATAGACACCGCCTACCGAGCTATTTGTATAATTAGTCAATAAACAAAATGTAATTTTTTTTATTTGTATAAAACATATTTTGCGGTTTAAATAAAAAATTAAATAAAAATGTAAATCTTAACTTTTAACGATGCAAATTGTAAGCTCTTTTTTGAAAAGCATAATTTTCGCTTTCGACAATGTTGGTACTTCAATATATTATAGTATAGAATATTCTCAAGCTTTCATCATGTTTTCGTATCCTTACAAAAGCTCGTTATTTTTTATGTATGTAGTTACAGTTGTTGAACCGCTTAATAAAAGTTTCAAAGGTATCAATTTATGAAAGATTTCATCATCATCATTTCTTTGCATGCTCAAAAAAAGCCCAAAACATTATTACTTGCATAAATGTATGAGCATAATAACAAAGCCATATGTATTGTAATATTTACACGTTGCCAAAGAGTCTACAAGAGATTTCGACTACGATATTGTTGTACATTTTATTGGCAAACCAAAACCCAAAGGACAAGTGCGTGGCAGCAAACAAAAAAAAGTCATTTCGCTTATCTCACTTTTTAAAATATTTGGCTACCACAGTTCTTGCAATATGCAATATATTTCCAAACTTATTTCATTTATATGTGTCACTGTTATTTGCTTTCATTATTATGCAACCTACATGCTGCCTATATTTGCCTCAATTCTCTAAGCTGCCAAAGGCCATGTACTGGCCACAAACTATAACAATAAATTCTAAAAAAAAAAAAAACAATAAAAGACGCAAGCACAATAAGATCGTGTGATAAAGGATATTGTTTTGTACTATCTTGTATGACAAATTTTTATCCATTCACCATTTGAAGTACATTGGAGTGGAATTCTTTTGAATGTGTTGGCCTTACGAGGACACAAACATATGTACGAGTATAAACTTGAGTTTGAATTTATGATTTGTTTGCCAACATTACCATCACTGCAGCACTCTTGAGTACAAGAAGTATTAAGTTTTCGTAAAATATTTGTTTGTTCTCAGCACTTTAGGGTATCATTTTAACAAAGAAGCTCACCTTCACGATTTTGAAGTAAGCAAAGTAAATCTTTACATCTGGGAATACAAATTTACATACAAGCACATATTCATTTGTAAAAGACCAACGACAGAATTTGTATATGGAAAACTTGTGGCTTGGAATTCTTACTATGTATGTATGTAAATTGTAAACTTGAAAATTGTAGAATTAGATTGTGGCAGTCGTCTTTCATAACATTATTGGCTTTCAATTACATACTTGGAATTAAATGTTTCGTAAAATTTCAGTATTCTCTTTATTTGCTTTATGTTTGAGAAAAAATTATTCTTCATTATCTTACAACAATAATTGCTGACTAAGTAAGTGTCAAAAAGATGTATGCACATAATAATAATAATAATTTAGTGCTTACACTATATAGCTCAGTGTTTGGCCGAGCTTATCCTACCATTTGTGGTGTGCGTCTTTATATTATACCACAAATGTTTTCGTGCCGACTCTGAACGCTAGTTTTATTTTATGAGAAGCTTTTCTTTGGCAGAAATCCCCTTAGGGGTTTGCCATTGCCTGCCGAGGGATGACCGCTATTCGAAAAAACTTTTTCTATGATTTATATTTTACTTGCACTGGATGAGATTCAAACCTCGACCACTGCGGCCACATATTTGGCATAAAATTGAAAGAAGCAAGCTTTGCAAGCTTTGAAAAAAAAAACTTTATTAGAAGCAGCTGTGCGGATTTTCAACAATAAATTTTAATGTTTCTTAGGCTGCGTTTATGTTGGAGCAGCGATAAGAGCGAAGATAGCAGAGAGAGCACCGATTAAAGCATAGCGTAGAACAATGCTTCGATGTCGTGTTTATGTTGAAGCTATGATAAAAGAGTTGATATCAGTGCTATTTTAGTTTGAAGGTGAATAAAAGCAAAAAAAATTACCGATTCCGATGAAGAAATGTTGTTTTTGTCTTCAACTTCTTTATACAGTTTATTTAAAAGTGCACAGGAAGCCCGAAAATTTTCTGCAAACCAAATTATTGAGGAATGGCAGATTTTTGACATGTTTAATAATTTGTCAAATGTTCGTAGTATATGCGAATTAATACTGAAACCTTTGATTACGTTTTATTTGAAATTGAAGAAAAGTTAGGAAAAAATGGTACAATTGTCATAGCAGACCTATTATGCATGACGAGCGATTCATTATAACTGTTCACTCTCGTACAACATGCTGGAGTATTACAAAAAACATGAACAATATAATTTTTTTTAACTTCATAAAGCAAATAAATATTTTTCAATTGTGGTGGTTTGCATTTTTTTTGGTTCCATATAGCAGGCCTTGCAAAAATTTCACTTTTGTTTTTGCAGAGTAATAAATCTGCTATTGCTCCGTATCGATATTCTCAAAATTAGATTGCAGTATCGACTTAGCCACAAATTTTTTGATTTAACTCAAGATTTATCTAAATTTTACACCAAGTTGACTCTGAATAAATGCCATAATGATACCGAAATAATTCTGGAACATTGCTAAGCTCCTCTTAAATAAGCCTGGGTGTGCAGCGATTCCAAGGCGCTCGAAATCTTTGAAGACATATTTTGGTTACCATAGAAGGTTGCCTATCGAATAAACATTTTTCTATGATTTTAGCTTCAGTTGCTGAGATACACAATTTATTTAAAGCGTTTGCTCTTCTTTGAAAAAAAAGGGTTGCGCACAATTATCTCGAATTCTTCAATTCTTTCTCGGGAAGTTGTCGCCTTTTCTAATGTTCACTACTAGAAAGTTTTTAAAAAACTCTTACTCTTGCGTTAAATTGCTCACAATTTCAACACTTATACTTTCACGGTACAAGAAATTGGTATATTTCTAAGAGAAACTAAATTGTGATAAATGTGTACGAACATATAGGAAGGATATGAAATTAAAGGCAAAACCAAAAAAAAAAGAAAAATCCCTTCAAATACTAAGCGTTTAATACTTCATTTAAAAGTTTTGCCGTTTTTGTAATCGTTAGCGACGCGCCACCACCTCCATACGTTTGCGTGTTTACTATATACGTTGGTACAAATATACTTACAATTAAATATATTTTTGTACTTATAGTATGGCAGGACAAAAGTTGGACGTTTTATGAGCAAATAAAAGTTTTAAATCACAAATATGAACGAATTATTTGTTTGAAATTTGAAAGTTGGTGTACGAGTATGTGTCGCATTGCAGAGAATTAAATTTCTCATTAAAAAAAAAAATCATTTAAAGGGCGGTGAAAAACTAAAAGTAATTCAGAAATTTTGTCTGCACTTGATTTTTTTAAATTAACTTTTTAATAAACTTTGCGCAACGTTTTTATTTTCGTAACTTTTGTTCTAATGCTTCTGTTTTATTTCGCGTTTTTCACTACGCTTGGATGGTGGAATTTGAGTATGAGCGTTAAGTTTGGCACACACACAATCATTAGTGTATGTTCATATGTACCATACATACATACATACATACTTTGAAAAAAAAAAAAAAATATGAACGCTTTGCAAAGTTTTACAAACATCCATACAAATATATGTAGAGTAGTTTTTGACGGGTTTCTATTTCAAGCTTTTATATCGGTGTTGGAGGTGAAGCGTTCACTGTCATCGTTTTCAAGAATAGCTGAATAATTGGCATCATATTTGCTGTCAATTCATATACATATGTATGTACATATATCTTGCTTTACTTTTTTTTTGCTTTTAATACCCTCTATTTTTTATATGTACATAAGCTTTACATCAATCACCAAAATTGTTTTTGCACATGTGTATATATGTATGTATGTATGTATGTATTTGCGTGGTTGCCAGAAAAGCAAATGAATTCTTTTATGGCTTTGTTTATTTATGTATTTCAGTAAATCCATGCACTTGCGAAATTTGGCCGTTGAAGTGACTGGTTTTTGACAGGTGTCGATTAAAGATTTTTGAACCGGATTCAATTACTAGTTTGGCTTAGATACATATTTGTATATTTGGATGTAGATTAGATCGTACGTGGAAAAAAGTTTGCCATAAAACACACGACATTTTTATTTTCAATTGCCTCTTTATTTTTTTTGTCATATCGTCGGCATTTAATGTTTCCATGTTTTTTCCTAATACAATGTTCTGACTACGCCGTTAACTCGAGTTTGAGTTTTGAGTTTATGAACAACTGTCAAGCGTTCTCATTGAGGTGTTCAAGAAACTCTGAGTTCAATTGACATTTGTTTATTTACTTCCCTATAAAAATATTTTTCTGTTTGTGCATAAAATAAATAATAACTCCACAAAAAGCATGGCGCAAGAAGTGCTTTTTCTAAAATACACAAGCACCAGTTGATGGAGACGACGGCAATTCTTCTGAAAACGGCGATCGATGCCATCGCCTCGCTCAATGGACAATAGAGAAGGTGACGGCAACTCCATCGTAGAAAGAACTGCCTCTTACAAAGGCCACTCCGCCGGCGTTTCATCAACATCTGAAGATTCCATTTCAATTTGATGCTCTTTGTTTACAAATATTTTACAAGGACGGTTTGATAAATTAGTTTAAAAAAAAATATATATTTTGGCCAAATAAGTGTTCTATTTCTCAACATAATCTCCTTTCAAAACTATATCTGGAAAAAATGTTGGATAAGTTAGCAGTTCGAAGAGATACCCACAGGCTCAGTCATATCAACGGTCATCCAATATCATTCCATCGATTTTATCGACGCTTATTGGTGGGCGACCTGAACGTTCGGCGTCACTAGTGCTCATACGACCATAACATAACTCAGAAAGCACTTCTTAGCCATTGAAAATGATGATGCAGTGTCCCTACAGTATTTATCAAGCTTTTTCTTGGATTCGGTGCAGGTTTTTTTACGCAAAAAATATTACTTACTGGCGAATGATGCGAGAAATGATGAATTTAAAGTTTGTGCACGAGAAGTTCAAAAGGTCGCTGACTTATCAAACCACCCTCGTTTATGAAATTGAGAACTGTCCAACCAGTAAACAGGGCAGCAAAATTTTTGCACAATGATGCCAAAATTTGTCAACAGTGCGGCCTAATATTGAGGCAAATAAACACCAAATAAAATTGGTGTTTAATGCGAGTTAGACGAAAAATATTTATATGTCAAACTCTGAGTTTATGAGTAGTGTTTGATGTTAAACTCCAAAATAGCTCATAAACTCGAGTTAACGGCGCAGTCAGAACGTAGTATTAGGAGTTTAAAATTTAACGAATATTTATCGATTTTTATAAATTCTGTGTAGATATAGAACTTTGAATTCAAGTTAACTTTATTGAACTATGAACTATATTTTTATAGAAAAAAAAAAAATGAAAAAAACAAATGTCATGAAAAATATTGTCGTGTGGTTTATTTCAACCAGGAGATATTTTTTGTAATAAAGATTATTAGCATTTTACAATTTCTTTTGAGTTCATCTTGTATGCATAAATTTCTTTGTCAAGATGTAAAAAAGCAAGACTCCCAATAGATGGGTTCGTTTGTTTCGAGTGTTATCAAAATGTCTGTATTTTACGAGCATATGATAGCTAATATAAGTGTGCAAATATAAATATCTACAAATTTTCAACTAACTACATACTCTACAATAAATAAGAACCACGCTCCTCGCCGGAGGGAATAACAAACAAAAAAAAAATGCTGAGAAACATATCTACATATACATTTGTACAAATAGTACAAGTATACATAACAAACACTTGTGTACACATTTGTCATATAAACTTCCATGATGCATTTGTAAATATTGTGATGACCAAACAAATCGGACATGGTGCTAAAATAAATGAGTAAATACTTGAAAGCGTGCAAAGCTTACAGTTCAAACTACACAAGCAACAATTCGATACGCGTGCTACAGTTTAGGGCTATGATATCAACGCGTGAACAATTTCATTGCATACTTTGAGGGAGTAATTCTGAAAAGGTATATCCAAAACTTGTTCTTCAGCATTAACTGGAAAATTTAAAAACAAGGGGGATTCCTTAGTCTTGCAAAAACTTTACAGGCTGCACGGAATTCTCAGAAAGGGTGTATAAGACTAAGGGAACCACTTAGTTAATTTCGGTAAAAGTTTTTCTTAGATTTTCCAAGCTGTTGCTTCTCACGTTTAGACATCGTAGCATGAATAAATAAAACCACTTAGAAATTATATTTCATAATATGTATTAGATGTATTTGCGGATATTTTGATTCGAACTTTTTGATTTTAAAATATATTTATACAAATATTTTAGGAATCTCGGTATATTTTTCTTTGTATATGCCTCGTAGCTGTATTTTTCTAAAAGAAATTTAGAAACTTCTAATTTGATTATAAGAACTGTTCATTAACGAGGTATATAATTTTATCTTAGGATGGAAATTATTTATATTATGACAATTAAAAGTTATTGATTATAACTTATATGAATTTGTGTATTTGTTTTAAAGTTATTTAAACAATTTTTTTTTTAATTTATAAAATTAAATATTTCTATTATTTTTCTTCCAAAAACTAAAGTTTTCAATTTTGCTTGTGTTTTTTGATTAAAATTTATGGTTTTATTTGTTTTCGTTTTTGTTGATTTTTCTAATGTACCTATGCATAAAATTCATATATTTGATCGAAAAAATAGAAGTCAGAATTTTACTGGTATAATTTTTACATTTATGTACATATATATTTCATTGGAAAAAGCGTTTGTCGAAAATATGTCGGCCACTTATTCCTTATTTTTTAAATTAAAATTTTTTGAATACAACTTTCTTTGCGCGATATTGCGAAAATTTGTTTAAATTCTGTGATTTTATGTAATTCCAGTGATTTTATGTACATAAGTAAACACGCGCAGTTATTGAAGTGGTTTTGAAATTATGCCAATACTGAAAAATATATCACATTTTTCTGTTCTTGTAAGTAAACATTTGCAACATGTGTTGGGTGTAATATTAAGAAAGAAATAATGCTGATATAGCAAGTGTTTCACAAACATTTTTGTTCCCTCTTTACAACAGCAATTCACCCTCAACCTTCCCCTTTTTATGCACCTTAATAATTAGAGCAATCGAGATTGGGTTTCATTGAAGCCTCTGGGTGTAGCTATTGTTATTAGGATTTCGTTATCAGAGAGGGTGAAATGGTACATTTCGATATAACGTGTGGTCGTAATGCATAAAAACGAATCTTCCCTTTATCGCTGTGGGTAATAAATACGCCCACACACCCCAATACATTTCATATATGTGTGTGTATGCTGTGTGTGTGTGTATATGTCTTTTATGTGTTGCGAAGATGCTGTTTCAATTCGATGTGCAATTGAACTCAATAATACCTACCAAATGCCTTTTTATTCCTACGTACTCCTTAACTTAAATGCATGGATACTTGTATGTGTGTTTATATATTTGTGCATTTCAAATTGATTTTTATGTGCAACAATAGAAGTACACACACATGAAAACGCTTCCAATCCTTCATCCCTGTTGATGCTCCACTTACGAGTTCTTCCTATCGGATTTTCACTAAATGAAGTTTATATCCTAGTTGGCATTAACTACATTTACCACCCCATACTTATACCTACTATATGAATCTTACTCTATATCCTTTACATACATATGTATATTTTATATTCTTTACCGCTGCTTATCAATTGCATTGAAGCCACTCTGTTTCTACATTTCAACACTTTGATGTCCTTACTATGCTGACTATGCGAACTGAACACTGACTATTCAACAACAGTCTTCGTGTCTATCGCTGATACGAGTATCTATGTATATCTCTCTGCTTGCATGTCTGTCCATTCAGCTGTCTGTTTAAGCTATCGTCTCTACCATTGCTCAACTAGCGAGTCTGTCAGCCAGTTGTCAGCATTTATTCGAGTATTCCCTTCGCTTGTCAGACAGTTGCTGCAGCTGATTGCACTATACACACTATACACCCATACTTACCAATGTATTTTAGTTAGTATAAATGCGAATGTGAAAACTTTGTCTGGGCGTCGTTCGTATGAAACTTTTATTTTCGTGCACCAGTATCCATAAGCAATGAATGAAGGAAGCGGCGCATATTGCACATTGTCATTTCGCATTGTAATCAGTATGTCTGTCTGCCTGTCAGCAATTGTCAATTTTCGGTCTGACAGATATGTTGGTATTTATGTATGTACGAGTATGTGCAGGCACACGGAAGCGAGATACATACATCTGTATATTTATATTAATGTACATAAATTAAATAAAACAGTACTGTATTAGTACATAGTAAGCGTAGCAGTTCAATATTCTGTGCAAATATGGCAACACATATTTATGGTAGACTCCACATACAACAAAGTGATTGAGGAAATGTGAAGTGAAATACGTACATATTTATTTATGAAATTTTATTTAAGAATATTATTTCTTGTTGTAAATAGTTATGCATTCGAGAATTCATATAATATTGAATTTCCACTATTGTCACATTTAATTTCGAGTATAATCGCATAAGCTTGGTATCTTTACAATTCTTGCTGCTTTAGTCGCTGCCGTTGAGCGAGCCAGTTACAGATTTGATGCCGGTAGTAATGTCTTTTTGAACAATAGTCTCTCTTGCTAATTATAACCCTCTTTGCACAAAAATTTCGAGAAAATTGCTCATCATATTGCTTGATCTCCTCTTACAATATATAGCGCATAGATTCAGTACTACAAATAGAGGATTCTCCAGTAAAGCATTTTCATGGCATAAATATACTCAAAATAATGGCCAGCCAAGAGACCAAGGATATACGAAATAATTGTTTTATAGAATTTTTAAATTTTGAATGCTCTAACAGATTATTGTACCGACAAATTGGGTAACATTCAGATTTTATCGAAAGTATGTCGATAATTGGACCTTATCGTTGTAATTTTAGACCTGGTAAATCTAGCATCGAGCTGTTATTCGCAGTGTGCTAGATCTTGGAAAAGGCCAGAGAAAGAACAATCGACACACACCATCAAAGCCACTGTTGACAGAAGACACATTGAAGAAGTAGCCTACATACCGCAATGTCTGAATTTGATATTCAAGCAAAACTAATACGGCTATGTAAAATGGCGTTGAGCAACACCACCAGCTCCTTCTGAATTGGGAAGGTTCTCTCCGATCCGTTTGATAGCAAACGAGGTTTCAGACAGGCTGACTCTTTGTCGTGCGACTTTTTTAACCTTATGCTGGAGAAGATAATTCGAGTCGCACTCATATCACTGTTGACAGTAAAAAGTTTGAAAAAGTAGAGAACTTTGTTTACCCATCAACCATCATTAACACCAATAACAACGCCAAC
Organism: Philophylla caesio; assembly: GCA_963971545.1. Lineage (NCBI taxonomy): Eukaryota > Metazoa > Arthropoda > Insecta > Diptera > Tephritidae > Philophylla > Philophylla caesio. The sequence continues at coordinate 94,704,855 of OZ020608.1, read as the reverse complement.
ATTAAAATCCAATGGATAATCTCTCTTGCCAACAAATGCTAGTTCGAACTGAGTAGGCAAATGAGAAGAAAAGTCCTCTCTCGACGGACAAAAATCACACTCTATAAGTCTCTTATTATGCCCGTCCTATTGTATGGCGCAGAAGCTTGGACGATGACAACATCAGTTGAGAGGGCTCTTTGAGTGTTCGAGAGAAAGATTCTTCAAAAGATGTATATACCTCTACGATGCGAAGGCGATTACCGTATACGATGGAACAATGAGCTGTAAAAGCTTTATAACGACATGGACATAGTGAAGCGGATTAAGAACCAGCGGCTCCGCTGTCTAGGCCATGTCGTTCGAATGGATGAAATAGCAGCAGCTCTGAAAGTTTTCGACGCGGCACCCGTTGGTGGTGGTAGAAAAGACCAAGTGGAAAAATACTTGGCTATACTTGGGATTTACATTTGGCGCCAGTTAGCATGATATAGGGTAAGCTGGCGTGCTTTGTTGCCCTCGGCCAATTAAGTAAGTAAGTAATGTCGATGAAAACATTGATTTCTCTTGGTTGCTTCGCTTTTGCTGTGGATAGACGTTGGCTATTGGGAACACATGTTCTATTTCAAAATTTATTTTAATGATTTTTTAATAATGACTTTGATTTTTTAAAGATATAAATTCTAACAAAACCGAAACAAAATCCCACGATTTTAAAAATTTTGAATTCGAAAAAAATGCTTGATTATGATGTTGCCGTTCGCGGCAAATTCTACGAATTTAAGAAGAAATTTTCTACTACAAGTAAAATAAAACTCGAAAGGGCGCATATGAAATTATTAAAAACAAGATTGATCCTTGGAATTATAAGTTGTAATGGAAAAATTATGTTGTAAACTATTAAAAGAAAAGTTATCGACTATTATTGTAATCGATTAGCTTGTTTCAGATTTAGTTCATTAAAAGCTCGTTTTTAAAAAATACTTAAATTTGCACCAAAATCAAAAAAAAAAATATTTAGAAGACTTATGCTTTCCAAATACCACATTTTTTTTTATAAAAACTCCACTTTACAAAGCTCTTTAGATCTACTTTATTTTCTAAGAATAATGTCAATAAATTGGAACTGTTTTAGGTACCACAACAGTTCGGTTTATTGAAGTGGTACCCCAAACGTAAAAATAAATCCTTTCATCGATTTACGAAAAAAAATGTTTACTTACACGAAAACTTGTTAATGGCATACATTTTTCATACATACTTGTTGTGACCATAAACATTTTCTGCAATTGCATGTAGTGTGACAATCTGTTATTCTCTTTGAGGCTGAGCCTTTAGTTAAAAAAAAATGTACAATTTGACTTTTATCTACTTTATGGTCGACATACTTTGTTGCATGCCGCATTATAAGAATGTCAATGCCACAATGCTGACAATGACCGCAAAAATTTATCTTTTCGCCACTTAGTAAAAAAAACTTATGTTTATAGCAAGAGTGTCGACCTCACCTCAAATACCCTGTGTAAGTAAGTATTTAACTTTCAAATATGCAACAGTAATACTTAGCAATAAATGCATGTCCTAGTTGCAAAGGCTAGCCAAAAAAAAAAAAAATTATTGTACATATGTATATATGACGCGCCATACCACAATACAACACAACGTAAAATATCCAACGGAGGTGCCATAATGCAGCTCACTTCCGCTTCCGTTAGAGGTACAGTTGTGCATGAAAGGCGAATGAGTGAACACCTTTGATAACCAAATAGCGTAGATATACCTATATTTGTCAGTATATAAATAGTTGTAGTTATACGAATATTTAGCGTAAACAAAGCTACAGCAGTCACATTTGTTTCAACCCGCTTAAAAGCAGTAAACTCAATTGATAAGTAGAACAACGCAAAGTACTTATAAAATTTGTTTTTATAAAATGAGGCCGACAAATAGTAGCGTGTATCAAAAATGTCTGCCGTCTTAAGTCCTGTTGACATTCATTTGTAAGGATACTCCGAAAACGATGTTTCCTATAAACAGTTTTTTGTACACATACACACTTACATACATATGTCTTAGAAGTAGCAAAAACACTGAAATTATTTGAACCCATCCATTTATTATTTTCTTTCTCTCTTTCTCGCAGTCATCGACCATTCTTTGTTGCCTTGTATGCTTTTTTTTAATGATTTTCCATTTCTGCTTCATAGACATCGTTGCGCAATAATTGATGTTAGTCATTTGGGTTTTTTTTTTCCTCCATATGTTATGTCATTGTGACAACATCGGCCATGGGCAAGCATATCTAAATGTTTTTAAAGACGTAAATGAATAAGCAAACATATGTTTGTCTACACTCGCGAATGGCTTTTCATGCGGCTATTGGCCATTGCCCTCAATTTTGTCGCATTTCATTTGGGTTTTGACCCTTTTCGTGCAGTGTGTTTTTTTTTCTATGCACTTTGCCAGTAAGTTCATTTGCCTGATGGGTTGGCCATCGATGAGGCGCTAAATTTGAGTGTTTGCCGGCTGACTTTGCTGCAAACAACTTTGAAGTTCTTGCTCATTAGAAAAGTTGCTTAATAATGCCGCCATATCAAAATTTTGAACTGGCCAGTCAGATAGGATACAAAGTATGTTTAAGGGTATACAACTCAAATCAAATATATCCCTGTACTCCATACTGACAGTTTTTGGCAACTGGTTTTTCTTTTATTCAATTTACATTTAATTTTAAAATTTAATTACAATTCGGTACATGGTACAATAAACGGGTAATATAAAGTTAACTGCTGAATGAGGTTTTTTTCTTATAAGTGCTCCATAACAAGTCAAACTTTGTTTACAAAACAAACTTTTTCCTTACAAAAAAAAAACAAAACAACTTTGTTTACATAACAATATTTGTTTACATTTTGCATTTTTATAATTTCTAGTTTATAAAAATTTTTTATCAACGCGATTTGGAAAGCATATATTCAGAAAGGAGACATTGTGTTCTAAAAGACGGGAAAAGGCCGGATTTTGCATTTCATATCCAATTGGAGCAGAACTTCGGCATGCCGCTGCGAAAATTTTTTGCTTATTTGAAAGTATACCACGAGAGTCTTTTCGAAATTTTGTGACCAGGAGCAATGTTCCCTGAGGATCTGCTGTAGTATGATGCGTCTTGCACTGTTTGCAAATGTATTTTTCAAGCAAAATACCGAATCACTTACATACCGCATTTTTTTAATGCTTCTACCTGATGTGCCTTGATTCGGTAACAAAAACTTTAAACATCCAAGTTTAAAAGTTTGTAGAAAATTGAAAATAAAAAATTAACAAACTTTCATAAAAAGTTCAACCCTTTTTTTTATAGTTTTTTCAATAAATTTTAGTATCATAAAATGCAGTTTCAAAAAGCCTCAAATTTTGTAATTTTTTTTCGAATTAATTTTTTTGACGGGTTTGCGCAGTTTTTTTTCCATATAAAAAAATTATGAGCAAGTGTTATATGGAAGAAAAATCTACACTAGTTTGGACTTACTTTTGGACTTAGATGGGTTGCAAACCTGGGTACTCGAAAGAGTTGTAAAATTTTTTGGAAAATAATTTGTGCCCACTTTTTTTATTTATTTATTTATTTAAAAACAATGAGGATTGATTGGCAAGATTTTTTAAAATTAAAAAAAAAAAGTTGTATTGGCCTTGGTGTGTATAATTAAAATAATTAAAAAGGTACTTAAATAAAATGAAATAATCGTATGGTATTAATTAAGAAATAAATTCTCGTAGTTATTTTTATGGATCTCAAAATTATTGTATGCTATATATGTACGATATGTGATATATGTGGTATGTATTTATGTGTGTTAGCTTGTCTATGAAATATCAAAACACATGTAACTGGCGCCCTTTTAGCGCGCCTTTCATGCAATTCTTTTTTACGTTCATATTTTTTCCTGTTTCCACATATGCCTCTATGGCTTTACTGCCCGTTTCCGCTTCCGGTTTTGCGGCATTTTGCCAAATATGTTGCGGTGTGTTCTTCGTCTACCGCAGTCGCGTATATCTGCTTCGTTGCAACGACAGCAGCAGCATATGTCGGTGCTATAAATTACGACATTTATGAGTTTTTAATGGTTGTGAAAAGGATTTTCTGAATATCCAATTTTAAAGCGCAATTTATGGCTGTTGAGTAGATGCAATTTAAATTTTAATTTGAAATTATATATTTAAATATGGGACTCTTTAAACGAGTATGTGTTTTTTTTATAAATTATTACCGTTAAATATTTAATAATTATTCTAAGTGGTTCAAGCATTTCACGCCTACTCGATATATAAGACTACGGTCTCACGCACTATTTATAATCAGATCGGGTTTAAATTCAAAATGTGTATTGGCGATTTGATAGGAAATATTTCTATATAAAAATGTAATCGATATATATGTATCAGCTATATACATATAACTCATCAATAAGGCAGTATTTTTATACCCGAGCGTACTTGTACACAAGGGTATTATAACTTTGTTCTTTAGGTATTGCTGGTATTGGTTTAAGAATGTGAGTCAAGGAGTCTCTGAAATTTATAATTGTTTTAGTTGTTGGCTTAAATCGAATTTTGTTTGTGGCAAAAAAGCATCAACTATCAAATAGTTTTCTCGCAATAGTCATTGAACAAGTTACGCCAAATATTAGAGATCCTCAGATATAATAAAATTTGAGCTATGGCTGCCATTATTTATCTCACCTTTTATGATTGAAACAGGTTAACGATCTTGATTTGTAATAAAATGATTAAAATTTATATAAAATACAAATTTGAATGTATCAAATTAATAAAAAATTAAATAAAAAATAATTAATTTAAATGAAAGTTTGCTGCCTTTGTCTGATGTACTTATTTCATTTACAAAAAAATGAGAGAGGAAACTTTAATTTTACTCACTCTTGCTGTAGTTTGATGCGGCTTACCTGCAATGAGAGGAAAGTATAGTAAATTACTTAGTGTATTTGATATGTAATTTGCGTTCATATTTATTTCTATGTGATATGAAATTAAACGGCTAATTTAACTTTAAACTTTAAAGTAAAAATTACTACTTTTTTTTAAAGGGAAGGTTATAGATGCTTTTTGGCACATCACCACTTTTCAAAGATTTCTTTTAACAAAACTTTCGCGGGTGTCGAACTCACGCCACTAAGCAACGCTAAGCCAGCACCTTATCGCACTGAGCTCAAAGCCTAAACACAATAATGGAACATTTTTAAAGAAGTTAACAGATCAGAAACAAAAATTGAAAACCCAAAATTTTGGATTAATTTTATAACCTGATCTTGAAGCTTTTAGGCAGAACGATTGTTCATGCAGTTATTATGATGAACGGCAATTACTCAAAAATGCAGCACGAACGTGTTTTATAGAAATATAATATAATTTTGGCGCTTACACTATATAGCTCAGTGTTTGGCCGAGCTTCTCCCAACATTTGTGGTGTGGGTCTTTATATTATATCACAATTGGAGAGTCCTACAGTTTTGTGCCGACTCCGAACGGCAGATGTATTTAATGAGAAGCTTTTTCATGACAGAAATACCCTCGGAGGTTTGCCATTGCCTGCCGAGGGGTGGCCGCTCGAACTTCGAACTCAACGGCATATAGAGTTATAGCACGCGAGTTACCACAGCGGTAAGAAATACTTGCGAAATATTTCCTGCTTAGTTTTCCTCCTATTCTATTTTTATAAAAACTTATGTATGCCATACAATAATTTAACAAATTCAAATACAATTTCAAACTTGTATAAAATTTAATAAAGATGAAAAGTTTTCATTGAAAAATCCAAACCTTAAAAATAAGTTGTGAAAAATTTCTGTAGCAGGTATTCTGGGAACCCATTTAATTATTTAAACATAATTGTAATTATTTATTAATAATTTATTCCATAAAAAGTGTAGGCATTGTATGTAAAAACTCCGCTCGATCGGACACGAAAAGTTTACAAAAGTGAAAGATTATTTTTTAGATATAATGCAATAGGGAAAAAGTAAAAAAAATTTTTTTTGTTTTGATAAACCATTTTAAATTTTTTTAAATTTCAAACTTTATAAAAATTAAAAGTATTAAAAAAAATGGCGGTTTAAAAACAATTACATATTTAGGTATTAAGTAATGTTAATTGGGAGAAGTATTTTAAACCATTTATACAAAGGTTTATGTATATGTTTGTCTTTATACCTATATATAGTGCTGATCAAAACTATATGACACCAAGACTTTAAAAAGTTGTGACTATATATTTTTAATATTTAAAATATCTTAATTAAATAGTATTTATAGTTCAAACTCTTAAAAGCTATACAAACTGAGTTTTCAAACATTATGGAAAATTTCATCGAAATTCCGAGCTTCAATTTTTTTTAACAACTTTAAAGAAACTTTCATTAAATGACAATTGTTTTATATTTATAAAAATTTTGTAAGGATTCCCTTTCAATTCCAAAATACAAGTTACAGTTTATTACAAATTACCGTTGATTTTCCAAGGAATTTCTATTGACGTTCTTCTGCAATTTCTCTTATTAAAAAAAATCGCAAGCATACTGCATTATATAAAAAAATGCGAAAAAGCGATGGTAAACATTTTTTCAAAACACGGACAGTAATTAACAAGCACTTCTAACTTGTACTTTATTGATTGTAATAGCTCAATCAGAGTCGTTAAAAAAATAAAAAATTAAAAAAAAAATAATAAAAGTTGTTTAGTTTTTGTTCTTTTTATACAAAGTTTTAAGCCTTTTTTTTTCTTGTTTTCGATAAAGAGTTCTTTGTTTAATAATTGTTAAAAAAATATTTTGTATAATAATATGAAAAAAAAAAAAAAAATTGAGAGGACAATTATGATAAGCATAGTCGGAAAACAATTCCACGCTAAAGCTTAATATCGGCAAAGAATTTTGATATATTAAAAACTTAGAGTCATCTTTAATTAAAAAACAAAATTATAGTTACTCTATCAAGTTTATTAATAAGTTTTAATTTTTACCCTTTGATTTGAATCATACTTTCTTTTTAGGAATAAAAATCAATAATAACAAATTTCATATTAAACATTAACAAATCTCCAGTGCCGCGTTTCGATTACACTTTGTTGCTAGAACATCATACTATTTAATCATGTACATTTTATACTTAATACTTATGTTAATTGTTGCTTTTCATAATATTTATAAATTGAAATTTTTGTCTGAACTTGTTACGCCTTTGCCCGCCTGGTTGTATGAACAACTTTTGTCGTGTACATCATAGCTTAACCGAACGACAGACAACCAGTATGCAGATTTCGCATTCAATTAATCATTCATTTAATTATTTTGCCCATTTTCTGTCATTCTTTGCACGTCTGACGTTTTTCATGCATTTTTTTATACTCACTTCGCATCACACTTCATTGCATAAATAGCATTCAACATTTAATGCCACTGAGGTGTGCATTAAAGTAAATGTGACAAACATTAAAAAGCCCCAGATTACCTCTCATCTTCACTTCCTTTAATTTTTCATTGCACTTTGCCATGGAAATTGCCGACATTGTCAGCTGTACGACAACAAAGCGCCGAGTGTTGTTGGAAGTGTTTCTGGTAATGGCGCTTTGCTGTGGCCCTTTGTTTTTGTTGCTGTTGTCATTGGTATTGTTCTGATTTTTGCATTTATTGCTTTAGTCGTTTTTTGTCACTACTGTCTGCTGCCATTGTTCATCCTTTGTCACAAACTGTGCTATTGCCATTGTGGAAGCGGCATTAATCTCTGTACTCCAGGCTCCGGTCCTTGCAACATGCAGTTGCAAGCATTACAGCTGTGAGTCTGTCGACTTTTGTGACACCGACACTGACTTCCGCAACGCAGCTATGATGGCAGTGCATTGTTGTTGTTATTTTAGCTTTTTGTCCCTTTTGTTGTTGATGTTGTTTTAGTTAACTTTTTGACATTTGCAAGTGCGCTTCCCAGTCGAATACAGCTGAACTGCTTGTTCAGCAACAAAACTCGCAAATACAAAATTAAATCACCTTAAAATTTATGTATTCAATAGTTGGTGAAGCAGTCGAGCTGCTTTTGGGTAAATAGTAGTGGGAAGTGCGTGAAAATTGTTAGTCACTGAATTTCAGCACAGTTTTCGAAATAATTTTGAGAGATGGCGGTATGCAACTGCAGTTTTTTTTGTAATTTCTACTCCTATTGTGAGAGGAAATAAACGAGTTGAGTATCTGCTGTAATAAATTTGATTTTCCACCACAAAAAAATTCTGTGTGTCAATATTAAATTCTAATGTTGTGTAAGTCGCATAAATTTAATTAAAAAAAATTGGGAACGCAATGAAATATATATACAATACATAAATACCAAGGGACCAAAATTATTATAAGCAAAATAAAATAGATTAACAAGTTATAACTGTTTTGTGATTTTTAGTTTTATAAACAAATTAATTTTGTTTCTGACATTTACTTAAATCTTGCCGTTGTAACTTTTTTCAATAGTTTATCTTGGTTTTATTGAACATTGTAATCTTATAGACCGCTTGACGAACATTTTTGAATAGAAGTTTAATTTAATTAATTTAAGAATCTTAAGAGATACAATTGGTTCTTAATCTAATAGCTGTTCAGCGATCTGCTGCAACTGTTTGGGTATTAGTGAAATCCATTGAACTACATTTTCTTTGCAAATTATAGTTAAAAGTGGATATGTACAGTTCTACTTTCCATTAATTTAGTAAACAATTTTGACAAAAAAAAAAAAAAAAAAATAGCCAGATTCCAAGCGAGATTTTACTCTTACTATAAACAAAGTTCGTTTTAACCGAGTTGAAAGTAGTTCCAAGAGCTGAGTTCTTAACTTCGTTGACAATAACCAATTCCAAAAAAATCAGTTAAAATTTGTCCATTCCTTTGTGAAATGTAATTTCCTTAACTTTTTACTTACCCATTTATAGATTCAGAGCAGAAAAAATGACTATTTAAAGAAAAAATAATAAGTATAGAATAAAACATGAATTAAAATTGAGATTTTTGCATTTGCAAAGAACCGTTTAAACTTAAATTTCAAACTTTTTACAAAGATTAAAAACATTTCATCAAAATCTCACTGGCTGAACAGAATGCAGTACCACAGCTACATAAAAAAAAATCTTTTGGATGGTTTTGAATCATTTCCATACCAATCAAAGTTAATGAATGTTTAAAAATCATTCATTGTATATGCATTTAATACCTTTATAAGTTACCAATTTGTACTCTCTATTCCAAAGAACACATTGACGCAACCATTAAGATGGAAAACGATAGACAAGAATAACCTTGCCACCGCTCGTAAAACTGGTATTCCATTGCCTTAAACACGCAAAATTAATTTATTTATGTAAAAAAAACGTGTGTAATTATTTTTTGTAGATAAATAATTTAATTTTGATATCCTAAAACCGGATATTTTGTTAAAAATACGTATAAGGCTTTTCGTATGTTTGTGCTGGTACTATCGTCCAAATAACGCCATTTCTGGTTTGCAAAAACAAAAAAATCAATAGCGTACAATAAATAGAACAGAATTAATTTCTTTCCATCTATTCTCAAGACTTTATTTGACTTTGAAGTTTTTAAATGTAAATGTCTGTTTGCCAATAATCTGGGTATTTATGGCTGGTATTTTTACACAACATGCGCGGTATTAAAGCCAATGTACATATAAAAAAGTCCGTTTGCACGTGCTAGGCTTTAGGGTAAGCAAAGTAATAGTTATTTAAATTTTCAGGTTTTAATCTTGTTTTCTGCAGCTGAATAATGTAATTGTACATATGTATTTTATCTTTGTTATACAATTGCATATATGTAAGTGTGTGTGTTGCGGATTCAAATGCCATTTTCATTGACTTAAAAGCGATTTGCGTTGCTTGCTGCCATAAATGTTTTTAATAAAATCGTATAATATTATATTGAGCATAAAAATATCGCTTTTTAGGCTGTCTGTGCGAATTAAGATATTTACACTTTTTTTTTAATTCTGAGATTTAATTGCGCTTGTTGTCACGCTTTATTGTTTATTTTCTGCAGATTTTTGATTTATAGTTGAACACTTTAATATGTTTTGATACGATGAAAATATAAAAAAAATATTTAAAGCAGCGTTAAGTCCGTTAATGGCATTTTAATGTAATGTAAACACCATTAAACTCGTTCATTTTACTATCGATATTTGGTAAACAATGGTTAAAACGCTGCAAAACTATTATTCATGGCTGCCGTTTGTGTAAAATATTTGGCGGTTTTTGTAGCGTGCGCAACCAATTCAATGTTGTTGGCTTTTTTATGGTTTTCTGGTTCACCAACTATTGTTTTAATTAAATAATGACTTGTTAATAAGTTTTGATCTAATTAAATGCGTCTGAATAATGAATATTGACTGTAAATCATTGTTAAGTGAATGAGGGTTTTGGTAAATCCCAATACAAAAAATACAAAGAAATTATTTAAACTCAAAAAAAAAAAAACATTCCAAAAATCGAAAAATTTCGAAAAAAAAGTTTGCAGCTTGCGTTTATATGGTTTTTGTGGAAAGTGAAAAAAGAACGCATATTTTATGGAATGATTAACGCTCCGTTAACTGACGTTGAATTTAAATAACAGGAATTTCTATACTCAAACTAAACGCGAAATTTAAAACGAAGTTTCCATCTACATACAATCTTGCTTTGTTCTTTTTGTTTGCTTAATCACCCCTTCACTTATTACCGTGTCCCCAATTTTAATTGAATTTATGTACAATCAATTTCAATTAAATTAAAATGAATTGAATGCATTTTTGACGCCACACTCAATCAGTAAGAGTTAATTGACCAGCCAAGTTATAAACCATTAAAAATACATCTGGCAATAAACGTTTGAAATTTATGTAACAAAAATCAATGTGCGAGTATACAATTTTATAAATATTTATTCTTGAACCTTATAAGCGCAGAGTTGAATAAAATTGCTGCAGTGGCAAAAAAACTCACCCTCCTAAATGCGGAAGTACAGTGGTGGCCACATAGTTTTCAACAAAATCAAAGTTATATTGTGTGCCGCTGTAGATTGTAGGCAGTTGAAACTAGCTAGTTTTTGTACTATAATTGATTGGCCAAAAAACTGCATTGTCAAAAAATTCTAAGACTTCTGAGAAAAAAATTAAAAATTCGGTTTAAATTTTTATCTTTCCACATAGTTGGAAACTTGGGTTTATTTTATGTTACTTTTTGGTCATATAACTATTTTTTAAAATTATTTTTGAGCTTAAGGGTTGTTATGAACTCCTGAACACGCAACTGCCCACAGACAGAAGACGGCATCTATTACGGCTACAGTAACTAGGCAGTGTGCACTGGCTTGTCCCGGAGCTTCAGTTTCGTGGGTTCGTACAGAGCTACTGTAGCTAATGCCTCCTATTACGCCATGAACCGGAATCACATGACAAAAATATCTATATATTTGCACACTTGAAAGGAAGGAAAATTTGACTAACTACCCATACTTACACTCTAAACACACCCAAACAGTCATAAGTCTAAACAGCGACCGATCAAGTTAGTGCTGCCCTTTTCCCACCCATCCATGGCTATACGTTGTTAAATAGCCCCATCTTCTAGTCAACCTATCACCTAGTTTTCAGACTAAATAACTCAAATTAGAAATTCATTGCTTTATACCTTTTTATTAACAATTCCCATCTTAAATATATTAAACTTCAGTATTTAAAGAATTAATGAACATTATAAAATAAACTAATGCCCTTCTCGCTTATTTTTAAATGGAAGTGTATAACATAATTCAAGTGTACTAAGTTCATATTCGTAGGGTGGTTACAATCTTAATAGAATTGGGTAACAGTTAAAAACATACCAACAAACTGTAATTCTTAAATATTCCATTACATTTTTTTTTTCCGTGTAGCACTGACCTACTTTAATAAAATATAGAGGTCATTGACCTTCAAGCTAGTGGCGATTAAGAAGAGCCATTAGAAGAAAGAGAAAAAAAACCTAACCACGTATTAATATATGTATGTGCATTGAGGGAGAGAAAATTAATATACCAACAAAACAAAAAAAATGTATATGTCAACTGGCTTGTCTTTATTAATGACAACAAAAAAATCTTCTACATATATGTATGTATGTATATGCAAACATGCATGGGTGCATAGCAGAGCGAGAGAGCAAAATTAAAATAAAAAATATCAAACAATAGTAAATACCTACGCATATACGTTCTTACAGTTGTATACAGCGGAAACCAGTCATATTTAAAAATATAATCTTTAATAAGCTACTGCTGCATTCAACCAAATTTTTGGTACTTGAATACCGTGGTTAATTACAGCTGTAAGATCGTAAGATAGACTGGACAACTAACCGGTGTCAACTGTATCAACTCATTCGCACGCACATACGTACCTGACTACCAATGCCTGTATGTACACGCGAACGTCTGCAGCTACATACATATATACAGAGCGCCATAAGTATACATAATTTATGCATATAAAGAAATTTAAGAGAATTATATTAAACAAAACAACAACTTACCTTGGCTTTGTACGGAATGATCCCAAGACGCGTAGAAGGCCTTCCAGCGATGGTGCGATCTCCTGTAGTGTTGTTGCAAAAAAAAAGTTTAACTTTCCCCTGCTACTTTTACTTTTCATTGGCGGAAATATTTGCACAAAAAAATAAAAAAAAACCTAAAAGTAATGTTTGTTCGCCATCTTCTTTTTTTTTCTTTTTATTACAAGTGATTTTATTATTACAAATGGACAATATTTAATATGTCCAGGAAAGAGAGAGAGAGCGAGTTATGGCGCATCTTAAGTCAACCAAAACAAAACAGAGTAATTTACTAGCGCTTCTCACACATTAATCGCCCTAGCTTAGTCAAATGATAGACGGAAAGTTGAGTAAGTTAATGATCATTATGATCACCAGCCTATTTATATATATGTCAACGTAAGTATGTAGGCTTATGCGAGCAATTTATACAGAATCAGACTTGCTAAATATACCGCTAACTAGAGTTATAAAATAAATTCTTATCTTATATATATATATATATATATATATATATATGTATATACGTACATAGCCTATTTTATTTTTATGTAATCAAATATAATTCTCTATTCCATTTTTTTGTTTCTTTTCTCCCTTTTTTTTTCCTTTACAACGCGCTTCGGCACTTGAGATTTGTTTTCTTATTTTTTTCTCCTTGGTTTATACGATTTCTTAAGCGTCTCCCTTTTTTTTTTTATCTTATTTATTACTGCATAAAAAAAATAAACACCTCAAACTCTTATTAACATATGTGAGTTACTTATAAAAAAAATTAGAATAAATGGGTTTTTTTTTCCAAGCGGGTTTTGTTCCCTTCTGCTGCGGTAGGCGGCATTAGTGATTGTAGGTGTCAGGGATAGGTGCTTATCCATCGAAAATTCCACAAGTCCTGTAGTTGCATGTACTGATTGAATCGCAATAATTTTCCCCGATGTGATAACTGACCCCTTGGGGGGCTGATGCCGTATCGAGCTAGCTGCAACTTACTGCCGAAACTATTACCAGCGCTATGACACGTGGTTTTAGAATTGCGCAAATTCGACTATTTCCGAAAAATAAGGTTTTTTTTTTTCCACAAACGTTTTAAAATCATTTTCCGATCAGCTTCGTTTCTTTAAACTCTTTAAATTGCGACTTGATTATCGAGATAAACTGAGATTAACGTGACCGAGTTAAAATATAGCGTCTTGAATTTAACAGTGGTGTTTATTGGCGACTATGCACGATCACGACGGTGTTATCACTTTCAGCTCTGGATACAAAAAGAAGGAAGCTCGTGGGCGGAACTCTCAGCTAGCTGCCTGCGCAGCTACATGACATGAGCTGTCATTTTGACCTGCCCTATAACTGGCTGTGTTTAATAAGCACAAGCTTCTTTTTTGTAATGAGGCGAAAATGTATATACAAATAAATGCCATATGTTTACAATACTAAATTTAATAAAATATATAAACGTTAACATAATAGTAAAATTGAAAAGAAAAATATTTAATAGTTTTGAAAGAAAAAAAAATAATAACCAATAAAATTGCTAAGCAAAACGAAAATTTTTAGCTAAAGGAGAAACTAACGAATGTATATGTACAACCGTACACACCCCCCCACTTAGATTAACCATACTCCTGACTGTTATATTTATTAGGATTTACAGGGTTGAATGTCTTTTTGGTGGTAAAACTGACGTTTGCTTGTATTTGGATCTTTCAGCTCATACATGCAGTTCCCTTTAATACCCACCACCTTTGCTTTCACAAATTTTGGGGCGAACTTTGCACAAAACTTTTTACTGGCGTTGCTAAGTATGAAATTTCGTCGGTATACCCAATCGCCGATCTTGAAAGACTTCGCTGTGCTTCGCAGATTATACCGCTTCGAAGATGATTCAAATGCCTTAGTGATATTTTCGCTTAGCGCCTTGCGTATAAGTTTTAATTTGTCAGATCTATCAAGTATATTTTCATCAAGCGTGTTTAATTTACGGAGAAGCTCATACTCGCTTGCATGCGTAACCATTTGCTGACCAAAAACGCCATAGTATGGAGAACAGCAAGTGGTCTGGTGGTATGCACTTCGTAGTGCTTCAGCTATGTCAGTCAAGTGCCTATCCCATAGCGTTTGGTCTTTCTGAATGTATGCTCTTATTCCCGCTATTATCGAACGATTTACCCTCTCACTGGCATTTGCCTGAGGGCTGTAAAGGGCAGTGTAAATATGACGTATACCGCGATCAGTTAGCATGTTGTTGAAAATAGAGCCTTTAAACTGCTTTCCATTATCCGTCAAAACTATTTCCGGCGTTCCGAAAATTGAGAAAACATATTCGTTAATAAAATCACATATTACTGAAGCATGAAATTTCTTAATCGCTCTTAACAAGGGGAATTTCGTTTGATGATCCAGAATTATTAAGATTCCTATATTGCCATTTTTTGACCTCGGATATGGCCCGAGAAGGTCTACATACAGCTTCTGGAAAGGACGTTGTACTGTATATTGAGTAGACATTGGAGGACGAAGAGAAACGTTTGGGGCTTTACTTTCGCGACACACGTCACAACTGGCGATAAAGTTTTTAACATCTGCTGTCATATTCGGCCAATATAAATTTCGCTTCAACCGTTCCAGTGTTTTTGCTACCCCACCGTGACATTTATTTGGTGGGTTATGGGCGTTTTCCATAGCTTCTTGGGTTAAACTTCGCGGGATCCATAATTTCCAATTAAAGGACTCATTTTCGGGATTTCCATCCGGATACTCAGTACGTTTGTATACATGATTGTCTACTATTTGGATATCAGGCACACGATCTCCATTTTCGCGAACATGATTTTTAAGCTTCTCGTATTCATTGCAATTAAAATCGGATGACTCTAGACGGACTAGCGGACGGGTCTCTAACGAGCTGACTTTTAGCGGACTGGTTTCAGTGTCTTCATCAAAATTTTGTCTTGACAGACAATCGGGGACAACGTTTTGGATACCCTTACGGTGCTCAATCTTAAACTTAAAGCCTTGCATCTTCAAGGACCAACGCGCAAGCCTTCCCGAAAGATCGGTCTGTCGCATTAGCCATTTCAGACTAGCGTGGTCAGTAACGATAGTGAATTCTTGACCTTCAACATAAGCTCGAAATTTTTTTAAACTTAACACTACAGCCAGACATTCAAGTTCCGTAACGCTATAGTTGGTTTGTGCCTTGTTCAGTTTCTGCGAAAAGTACGCAATTGGTACTTCAATGTCTTCGTTGTTACGTTGGGCTAAGACGGCTCCGATACCAAGTTTACTTGCGTCACATTGAATCACAAAAGGTTCGTTGTAATTAGGGTTGGCCAGAACTGGTGCTGTGCACAACTTTTCTTTTAGCAGGTCAAGTGCAGCCTGGGCATCGATACTCCACTCAAAACCTTTCCCCTTTTTGAGAAGATCTGTGAGTGGGGTTGTTATTGCAGCGAAACCTTCTACAAATCTACGGTACCAGCCTGCCATGCCGAGAAATCTTCTCACTTGCTTCGCATTCTTAGGTGTGGGGTAATTTGTCACTGCCGAGATTTTCTCTGGGTCAGCCCTCAGTGTACCATTGCCTATAATATAACCAAGATATTTTGCTTCTTTGATGCAAAATTTGCTTTTTTGAACGTTTATTGTGAGACCAGCCTCTCTCAAATGGTAAGCAACAGCGGATAACACGGACATATGTACTTCGAAGGAATCGGACACGATCAACAAGTCATCTAGGTATACAAAGACTTGCTCCTTTAATTTTGGAGGAATTACACGGTCCATTAATCGACAAAGAGCTTGGGGCGCGTTACATAAGCCAAAAGGCATGACTTTGTAGCGATAGAGCGGACGGTTTGGAACAGTGAAACAAGTATAATCTCGCGAGCTAACAGCCAATGGTATTTGCCAAAATGCTCGACGGAGATCTAACGAAGAAATAAATTTAGCTTTAGGTAACCGACTGAGGATTCCTTCTATATGAGGTAAAGGATAAGCATCTTTTACTGTCACACTATTGACTTTTCGAGAATCTAAGCACAGACGGACTTTAACGGACTTCTTTACTAAGACAACCGGACTTGACCACGGACTATTAGGGGATTCTTCAATCACTCCTAATCTAAGCATTTCATCGATTTCGTTATGTACTAGTTTTTCAATTGCGGGGGATATCGGAAAGTATCTCTGTTTTATCGGACGGACATTTGGCTCGAGTTCAATGGTATGTTCCATCAATGAAGTCTTGCCTAAACCTTCTCTTTCAAAGCTAGGAAATAAGTTCTTAACTATACTCAAACGCTTTTGTTGCTCAACATCTAAGGAAATCTGGTTCTCGCTCTCAGTCGTTTCTCCAAGAGAAAAATCTACTTCAGCAATAACATGGGGTGCTATCTTAAATTTCGCCCAAAAATCTACTCCTAAAATGACTTGCTGTGACAAACTTGGTATAACGTAAAATTTTATGGTTTCAGATTGTTTTCTGAATCTTACATTAAGTGATGCGGTTCCAAAAACTATTTGTTGTTTTCCATCGGCCGTGCATATTGGCGTTTTGTGCTGCCTTAAATTTTGCTGTTGGCATATTTCACTGGCAAGCGTGCTGCCCAGACACGAAATCTGTGCTCCACTATCTAGCAATCCTAGAAACAGTTTATCTTGAATAAAAATTTGTGCATAGGGTCTAGTATCTAGAGAACCTTGATTAATTGAACTGATTAGTTTATTAACATTCCTTCGTTGGTTCTTGACATTTTCCCAAAACTTACGTATCCGCCTAGACGAACGATTCAGGCCAACACCTGATGAATCAGTTATGTTATAAGTAGGTTGTTGACTAAAAATTCTATCTCTTGCTAAGTTGTATTTCTGCAAACGTTTTTCGTAAGGAATTATTGAAATTGGGTACGAATTGCCTGTTCTTGCAAATTCGGGGCGTATGAGCAACCTTTTATGCTCTGGTGTCGATACAGGTGAATTCATGCACTGAGTTAGTTTTCCTTCGCTGCATTCGGGTCGTAGCGAGGATTGGCTCTCACAACCTCGCTCTTCGGTCCGTTTCCCGGCTGGCATGTTCCACAGTGTGGCTTGTACACGCCGGGCGCGCCACATCCATAACAAAACACCGTTCGCCCTTCAACACAGTCGAAATAGCGATGACCTTCCTTTTGACAATTCCAACAAACCAATTTCTTTCGTTTCGAAATTTCATTGATGTCTTGTAATGGTTCTGTATCAAGTATGTCAAGAAAATCGGATTCTTCTTGCAGCTCGCTTAATTGTCGACGAGGATTTTGAGTAATATTGGGGAATTGATGGGATTGATTAGATTTAGTTATTTCGCTTAGTAGCTTTTCACCTTTGAGGCACAGTTTACGTAGCTCTGCTACAGACGATATGTTTACATAAAGCAATTGCTGCCTTACCCGCGGACGTAAATTGCGCTGTAGTGTTTCAACGAGCTCATGTTCACCTATTGGCGTTTGTAAATTTTCAGCGATTCGTAAAATGGCATTTCGAAAGTCGTCAAAGGACTCTGAGAGACCTTGTTTTCGAGCCCTGATTTGTTCTTTAATATCGGCGTCACTTTTGTATTCCGTGAAATTGGTTCGCAACGCTTGACAGAGGGAAGGCCATGTAATTCGATCAACAGACCTTCGGTACCGCCAGTACCATTCCTTAGCCTCTCCTGTGAACAAACTTTGTACATGCTCACAGAGCAAGTTAAAATTTCCAGTAAGGGTATCAATCACTTGTGACTCTAACCTATAAATGAAACTGTCCACGGATAGCTTTGTCGTGCCATCGAATTTCAGGTCCCAGCTCGCTATAAGCTGAGCAACTCTACTCCCGTTTGGTACGCTAGGTGTGTTGCTATAACGGAGTTGATCAAGCTGCCTATTAAAACTACTACTGGAAAGATTTGGGGCATACGGCGCTTCACGAGGCCAAAATGCCGTGGAATTATGTTGGTTTCCAGTTCCATTCTGAGGTAGTTCTGGCCTACCGGGCGTATGAAGAACTTGTGGTTGCTCCGTAACCGGCTGCGCGATATTGTTACAATTAAGTCGGCTAAAAAGAGTATTAAGACTACTTTCTAAACGCTGTTCAATCATATGTGTAATTCTATTTTCTAATCCTTCTAAGAGGGTTGCCTGCCTTGCTGAGATGACCGCCGAGACTAATGTGTGAACCCTATCTTCTTCATTTCCATTGGGTGCGTTAGTAGAAATTAAATCAGCATTTTCAGCGGGACCGGCCGCACCAGCAGCATTTTCCGCAGGGAAGTCTAGTGAGAGATTTTGGTTAAGTTCTGAGTTGGTAGTTGCCTTAACCTGACTAGTAGGTGGATTAGCTATGCGAGCTCTAGTTCTAGCCCCGGTGTTGATTTGAAAATCCCGGCTTGAACATGCAGCGCGACATTGCGGGCACGAAGAGTTGCGTTTCAGCCAAGTTAGCAAACAGGACCGGTGAAACTTATGGGAACACGCGGTTCGTAAGGACTCGTCGTTGTCAGAAATTTGTTCTCGGCAGATCGTACAGAGGTTGCCTTGAATTGCTATATTTTCCCTACTGTGGTGTACCGACATTTTTTGTAATTTGAGCAAAAAAAGTAAAAAAATAATAATTTTGTAAATCTCTGGCAGTAATCCTAAGTATGTTAATAATACTATATAAAAAAAAAATATACTAAATGTAAATACGGTAAAAGGTGTACAAGTATATGATATTCGTCTTACTCACTAGGTGTTAAGGTTAGCTATATATACAACCATTCGGATCTAAAAGTAAAGAGGGTAGAAATCATCCTTCATGTTGGCATTTGCACAATCTTAAATCTTGATAGAAGTTTGGCTAATCAAATGTTCCTAAACTTCGGTAATAAAAAAAATCTATGTTGTGGAGAAAATAAAAAAAGAAATTATGAAAAATCAAAATTATGGGACTCAATTTAAAATCGAGAGGTAACGAGCGAATATTTGGATCCCTACTAAAGCCTCGGTAAGATAAAATTGCGTATAGCGTTTTTAGTTCTTCAATCCTGAGCCTTTACCAAAAAAACCATACATTTCGCAAAAAGGTTGGTTCTAACGCAATACGTACGGAAAACTCTCTTATATTGGGGTAACCGACATAAGCATGTAGCCTTGCAGTCAAAAAAATCCTAAACAAATATTTGGGAGAATTCCAATAAAAGCACTATAATTCCAATAAAACTACGTCTGATGGTTAGATAATAGCATTTTAGCCATAGTATCTATACTTCCAAACAGAGCAAGGAAATTACAAATGATATTCAACCGGACGGACAAATTATTCCAAGAGGGAATGTTTAAATGGAATCCACGAACCGTTATCATCGAACAATACGTGGGCCCCACGTTGGGCGCCATTTTATTTATGTTATGAACTCCTGAACACGCAACTGCCCACAGACAGAAGACGGCATCTATTACGGCTACAGTAACTAGGCAGTGTGCACTGGCTTGTCCCGGAGCTTCAGTTTCGTGGGTTCGTACAGAGCTACTGTAGCTAATGCCTCCTATTACGCCATGAACCGGAATCACATGACAAAAATATCTATATATTTGCACACTTGAAAGGAAGGAAAATTTGACTAACTACCCATACTTACACTCTAAACACACCCAAACAGTCATAAGTCTAAACAGCGACCGATCAAGTTAGTGCTGCCCTTTTCCCACCCATCCATGGCTATACGTTGTTAAATAGCCCCATCTTCTAGTCAACCTATCACCTAGTTTTCAGACTAAATAACTCAAATTAGAAATTCATTGCTTTATACCTTTTTATTAACAATTCCCATCTTAAATATATTAAACTTCAGTATTTAAAGAATTAATGAACATTATAAAATAAACTAATGCCCTTCTCGCTTATTTTTAAATGGAAGTGTATAACATAATTCAAGTGTACTAAGTTCATATTCGTAGGGTGGTTACAATCTTAATAGAATTGGGTAACAGTTAAAAACATACCAACAAACTGTAATTCTTAAATATTCCATTACATTTTTTTTTTTTCCGTGTAGCACTGACCTACTTTAATAAAATATAGAGGTCATTGACCTTCAAGCTAGTGGCGATTAAGAAGAGCCATTAGAAGAAAGAGAAAAAAAACCTAACCACGTATTAATATATGTATGTGCATTGAGGGAGAGAAAATTAATATACCAACAAAACAAAAAAAATGTATATGTCAACTGGCTTGTCTTTATTAATGACAACAAAAAAATCTTCTACATATATGTATGTATGTATATGCAAACATGCATGGGTGCATAGCAGAGCGAGAGAGCAAAATTAAAATAAAAAATATCAAACAATAGTAAATACCTACGCATATACGTTCTTACAGTTGTATACAGCGGAAACCAGTCATATTTAAAAATATAATCTTTAATAAGCTACTGCTGCATTCAACCAAATTTTTGGTACTTGAATACCGTGGTTAATTACAGCTGTAAGATCGTAAGATAGACTGGACAACTAACCGGTGTCAACTGTATCAACTCATTCGCACGCACATACGTACCTGACTACCAATGCCTGTATGTACACGCGAACGTCTGCAGCTACATACATATATACAGAGCGCCATAAGTATACATAATTTATGCATATAAAGAAATTTAAGAGAATTATATTAAACAAAACAACAACTTACCTTGGCTTTGTACGGAATGATCCCAAGACGCGTAGAAGGCCTTCCAGCGATGGTGCGATCTCCTGTAGTGTTGTTGCAAAAAAAAAGTTTAACTTTCCCCTGCTACTTTTACTTTTCATTGGCGGAAATATTTGCACAAAAAAATAAAAAAAAACCTAAAAGTAATGTTTGTTCGCCATCTTCTTTTTTTTTCTTTTTATTACAAGTGATTTTATTATTACAAATGGACAATATTTAATATGTCCAGGAAAGAGAGAGAGAGCGAGTTATGGCGCATCTTAAGTCAACCAAAACAAAACAGAGTAATTTACTAGCGCTTCTCACACATTAATCGCCCTAGCTTAGTCAAATGATAGACGGAAAGTTGAGTAAGTTAATGATCATTATGATCACCAGCCTATTTATATATATGTCAACGTAAGTATGTAGGCTTATGCGAGCAATTTATACAGAATCAGACTTGCTAAATATACCGCTAACTAGAGTTATAAAATAAATTCTTATCTTATATATATATATATATATATATATATATATGTATATACGTACATAGCCTATTTTATTTTTATGTAATCAAATATAATTCTCTATTCCATTTTTTTGTTTCTTTTCTCCCTTTTTTTTTCCTTTACAACGCGCTTCGGCACTTGAGATTTGTTTTCTTATTTTTTTTTCCTTGGTTTATACGATTTCTTAAGCGTCTCCCTTTTTTTTTTTATCTTATTTATTACTGCATAAAAAAAATAAACACCTCAAACTCTTATTAACATATGTGAGTTACTTATAAAAAAAATTAGAATAAATGGGTTTTTTTTTCCAAGCGGGTTTTGTTCCCTTCTGC
Organism: Philophylla caesio; assembly: GCA_963971545.1. Classification (NCBI taxonomy): domain Eukaryota; kingdom Metazoa; phylum Arthropoda; class Insecta; order Diptera; family Tephritidae; genus Philophylla; species Philophylla caesio. The sequence continues at coordinate 94,682,728 of OZ020608.1, read as the reverse complement.
TGCGGTAGGCGGCATTAGTGATTGTAGGTGTCAGGGATAGGTGCTTATCCATCGAAAATTCCACAAGTCCTGTAGTTGCATGTACTGATTGAATCGCAATAATTTTCCCCGATGTGATAACTGACCCCTTGGGGGGCTGATGCCGTATCGAGCTAGCTGCAACTTACTGCCGAAACTATTACCAGCGCTATGACACGTGGTTTTAGAATTGCGCAAATTCGACTATTTCCGAAAAATAAGGTTTTTTTTTTTCCACAAACGTTTTAAAATCATTTTCCGATCAGCTTCGTTTCTTTAAACTCTTTAAATTGCGACTTGATTATCGAGATAAACTGAGATTAACGTGACCGAGTTAAAATATAGCGTCTTGAATTTAACAGTGGTGTTTATTGGCGACTATGCACGATCACGACGGTGTTATCACTTTCAGCTCTGGATACAAAAAGAAGGAAGCTCGTGGGCGGAACTCTCAGCTAGCTGCCTGCGCAGCTACATGACATGAGCTGTCATTTTGACCTGCCCTATAACTGGCTGTGTTTAATAAGCACAAGCTTCTTTTTTGTAATGAGGCGAAAATGTATATACAAATAAATGCCATATGTTTACAATACTAAATTTAATAAAATATATAAACGTTAACATAATAGTAAAATTGAAAAGAAAAATATTTAATAGTTTTGAAAGAAAAAAAAATAATAACCAATAAAATTGCTAAGCAAAACGAAAATTTTTAGCTAAAGGAGAAACTAACGAATGTATATGTACAACCGTACAGGGTGTATTGTTTTTTCAGAAAATTATTGGTAAAAACAAATAATACTCAAAAATCTGAACAAAAGGCAAATAATAACATTTTTAATTTGTGTGTAATATATATGGCCACCATCGTACATTTATATATGTATATGTAAGAGTTTAAGTATGTATGCATTTAATTGAATGACACTGAACTGATTGAAAAACATTAATATGCGGCAAAATACGCTGTTTGTTAGTGGAGCAATTCAATCAATTGATCACGCGCTTACCGACACTCAATTTTGGTCATTCGCGGTTATTTCAGTACATTTCTTATTAATGATTGTCTATACACATTTTTGATGTTAGAAGGGAAATTTAGAAGGAGGAGTAGTATAACTTGATAAAAAAATGCCATCAGACATATTCATAAAATCTTAAATAGGATTAAAGTGCTTTGTAGATAGAAATTTTGTTTGAGAATGTCAAAAAAATATTAATTCAATTTAGTGACAACTCTTATAAAGTCAGAGAACGATTACATTCAAAAGACAAAATATCGGTTAAGAAAAAATCGATATTAAAGCTAGATAATATTTGTTTTTCAATGGTATCAGTTGAGTTTATTTAAATTTACTTCCTTCTATTCTGAAATAAATATATGGTCATGTGTAAGCTGTCATAAATGAATGTCGTATAAGTAAGTTTTTTACTATATCGATACATTTAAGAGTTGGTATTTGTGTTTATTTAAAAGTTTTGTTAAAAGGTAATAAACTCGGCTTATATTTTTTAGTAGTGTCAAAAATCTAAAATAAAATTATTATACAAATGAAAAGTCATATGAAGATTTTATGCGTGTATTTCTATTTTGTAACCGGTCTTGAATATACAATTTTCTTTAAATCGAGCGTTCTCTTCCATTGCGGTTTTATAGGTGCTGGTCTCTTTCGAACCTCAGCAACATATTTGTCACCACTTTAGAATTGCGGTTCTGAATGATACACAAGTCACTGTATTTTTAATGGAAACTTCTAGTCTTCTTTTAAAGATGCTCCTCCATTCGCGCCCAACTGACGGATGACGCACGGATTTTTTTAATTTATTTTTATATGCAGTGCCGAGTCATGAAAGACCAGAGTTTTTTAGTTGTCGAGATCTAAAACTCTTCAGATACAGAAAAAAAGTTCATCAGCAGATTTTAATTTTAAATTATTTTGGATTGTAAAAGTTGTATTAATTCTTAATTGCATATGTAATTAATCATTTAGTGAGAGTACAAAGTATATCATTTTTAATTTAAAAAAGTGAGTCTGAAATATCAAAATAATCGGAGTGTAAGTTGTAATCTTGGCATAAACTAGGGAGTGGTTCATTTAATTCAAAACTATTTTTACATGGCTTCAGAAAAAGAGGGAGGTCGGAAATGCCTCGAAACTTGGAAGGGAACGTTTCACTTCTCTTCGACCAGAAGAGGTGGGCTAGAAGTGAAGCCTGTCAGTAACTTTACCAAAAAATAGTATGACTAACATTTCTCTGCGACTAGCAAGCGTAAGAAGATTAATAAGTTTAAAAGGTAATGTAGGGTGGCAGGTTATACTGGGAATCCCATCGAAATTTCCGTTAGGCAAAAATCAGGTATTGTTTTTGAATACACTCAATTATTCCTGGACGTAGTGAAAAGAGAGTTTGTAATGTAGGGGTCACTGAATTATTTTGACCATCGTTTTACAAACTCAAAAACACCCTTAGATTTGTTGACAGTAGCATTGATGTGAAGATTGAAGTTATGTTTTGGGTACATTGTAATCCCTGGTTCAACAAAATTAAACACCTGTTTATCAATTAAATTACAGTTCATTATCAAACAAAAGCCAAGAGAAGTTAAAAAATTTGATCAAATTTAGAGTACCAAATTTAATCAAAAACTCGAAATTAAAAATAATTAAAAATTTTCTGGTGTATGCTGTTTCAAAGGCTTTAAATTTTAGTATACTAAAGTACAGGTTTCAAGTGGCTATAAATTATCATGCTATAATTGATGAATGCGGTTTTTGTGAACCTCTTTTAAGAAATCACAATTTTCCAGCAAAAAAAAACAATTCTCATTTATTCATTTCTACAATTTTTTTTAACTGTATATATATACAACCGGTAAAAGTACGAGATATTTTAACATAGTAAATAGTGACAAAATACGTTTCTTCGAATAATTTGCTGCTAAATTGTAACCCACTAATTGCAATAAAATTCACTATTACAGACTTTTGGAATTTATGGGCATAAATGGTGGCAATAAAAAAAAAACTATAGTAAAAAATAGTAAAAAAAAAATTTATAAAAATAAAGAAAAATGAAATAAAACTCTAACTGTTCAAATCATAAATTATTATTTTATGACCATAAACTCGCACCATTTGTGGTGATGCAAGTTGGTTAATGTAAATTTAAATGTATCTAGCTGTCGTTGTTTTTGACAATATGCACTTGCGATCGACACTTTATGCTAAGCCGCCAGACATTGCGTTATGATGCAATAAGAGTATTTACACACTTATATTATCACACATCTACTCGTAAGTACATACAAATTTACGTTTGTGCTGTCTACTCATAATTGAGAATATTGCGTTTGTTCACTTCATGGCACACCCACAACTTCATAGAAAATAATACCACATAGAGATTGCATAAATTCATAATCTTTTATTTATATTTTTGTATGTATTGGTGTGTGCAACACGAGTATGTCGTTTGACGTGTGACTATTTTCTGCCATTTACACCTGCAGTCAACTGAAAATTCTGACAAACTCATCGACAATTTAAAGCTTGTGCTACTGCTACTGTTGCTGTATTTACAGCCCACGGCAAGGTGGTTTGGTTTAATCAACACTGACACCAAAAAAAAAACAAAAAAACAAAAAAACAAAAAAAACAAAACACTCAATTTGCAAGTCAATTCATACAATCGAACATTGTGCTGCGTGTGGCTGCGCATGCGTGAGTAATTTAAATAAACATGAATTAATTTTTATTGGTTTTTCGAATCATGTTTGTTTGTTCGTATGTATGAATGTTAATGTGTTTGTTTTACTGCCATTGCAAGTAATATTGTTGTTGTCCGTACGTGATAATCAAAATTGTTGAATTGCCTAAGATTATATAGAATTTCAATTAATTGTTATTATCGCAGTAGCAGAAAAAAACCAATATAACACTAAATAAGTGCACATACTCGTATAAAAATATGTGAATACATGCGTGTTGGAAGGAGTGGAGCAGAACAATACCACCTCGAACTACATATTTAACCAATTTTTTCGAATTTCGACGCAATATATTTGTGGTGTGACTATTCAAAATATTGTTAAAATGTGTAAAAATGACGAAATTAAAAAAGGAATTATAAATGTCGACTTTACATCTCATTTTGAATTTTCAACCTGCTCTAGCCATTTACATCAAAGTATAATTTTAGCTTGGGTTAGCTGGATGGACTGATTTCATTAACTTGCACATCAGCTTAAGTTTCTCAGTCGTAGTTGGGTTTGTACAAATATTTTCGTCTCTTGACAGGCAATAGTCCATCTTCGCTTATATACATTACTATGATGTAGGGTAGTTGCTTCTTAAAAAAGTATTTACAACGGCGTCGATTTGTTTTATTATATTCGAATGAATTGTCAATCAGAGTTCTCACCAACGAAAAAAATTACGAAAAGGCAATTTCAAAAAGTTTTAAAACTGACGTACATTAAAGCGAAATCCTGTTACAAAATCTAAAATTTTGCAATGTATCTAATAGGCATGTCAATCCGAAATCCCGGTATACCCTTTTTAACTCCCGAATATCCCGGTGTAACTCTATTCAAATCCCGGAATTGCAGAAAACAGTGAATTTAATAGACATTTATATTTCTAATTTCGTATCATCAAAACAAACAAAAAAAACTTCAAAGGATTGAAAACTGAAAGAGCCGATCGAATAAAAATACCTTTCAGAGTTGTATTGAAATAAGAAAATTTAACATAAGAAATAAAAACAACAAGTTTACTACTGTTGTATTACGATAACCAATACAACAAATACGACAAATAACACGGCTAGTGAACTTCCAAGAATTTGTTTTGCCCTTGCCATTATAAATTAGCTGGAGAATATCCTCTTCGAGCAGAAAATAAGCCTTACTTTGAAAGCGATGTTAATAAAGGTGCTTGAACTGTATAAAACGCAGAAAGTCTGATAGATAAATTGCATCAAGTTTTAACAAGCAATAATTATTATAATCGAAAGGCATATACATAATTTATCAGATGGCTTGGTAAATAAAATCGATAGTTTTTGTAGTAAGGCGATAAAGGCTATGTCCTACAGAGAGCATTTAACTTTGTGTCAAAAATTCAACCAACAAGTGCTTCTCCACTGCAGATTTTAAATGGAACAAACTAAGGTCCAGGTTGGAGGATAACACACTTAAGGTTTTTATTTCTTTGAGATTGCATTTTGATCAATCTAAGAAATAATTCTGCCTCACTCAAAATGGAATGGGTTTTGTATTAAATTTTTACTGGATATATTTCTTTTTTTACTGAATGGTAAATATTAATATTTAATATTGGTCTCAAACAGTAATTAAAAATAATTTTACCTTATGTAGGTACAATTGATTTTGTACCAAATATATATATTTGTACTTGAAATATGCATAAATTATTTTGTATGTTTGTCAAATTTTACGTTTATTTTTTTTTAGTTATTGAAAAGACCAACAAATACGAGTACATAACAAATCGTTCTCTTTATTATATTAAATAATGTTATTTTGTATACTTTTATAATTACATTTTTTGATAAATTTAAAATTGCGAAACAAAACTTAGTGGAATTCGGTGCTTGCTTAGCGGTGCTTGCTATAACTCGATATGCCGCTGAGTTCGGGGTTCCAATCTCAGCCAGGGCAAGCAAAATCTTAATCATAGAAAAAGTTTTTTCTAATAGCGTTCACCTCTCGGAAGGCAAAGGCAAGCCCCCAAGGTATTTCTGCCATGAAAAAACTTCTCATAAAAAACATCTGCCGTTCGTAGTCGGTACAAAATGGTAGATCCCTCCATTTGTGGTATAATATAAGGACGCACACCACAAATGGTAGGAGAAGCTCGGCCAAACATTGAGCTATATATTGTAGGCGCCAAATTATTATTGTTAATATTATCTATCCAGTGGTAAACGGTTTAGAGCGCTTTGATAATACTCGTAATAATAAATTGGCGCCTACAAAACTGGAAAACAGTTTATCTCTATAATTGCAAATTTAATGCGCCGGCCGGCTACGGATCGGTTAGTGATCGTAAGTATTTGAAATATTCAAAGTATTTAAAATATTCATAAATAGATATCTAGTTTAAAAATTTGTATGTAAATTATTGTAATTAATCCTCTAAACGAGAGAGGTTTAATTTCATAGGTGAGATGGTCACTCTTTGCCCGAACGTGCTTGGATGACCACCATTGTCGTCTGTTGTACCAGAGAGACCCTGCGGGATTTTTTGAAATTGAGAACCGAAAGATTGGGCACCAATATTGTAAACTGTCGATGACCTTGGAGAGAGTGCTGAGATATTTAAAACGAAAACTACAACTAATATCGGATATCGTGCGGTTTTATTAAGTTAAAAAGTTTTCTTCGACATTTCGCCAACTGAGCTAAACTAAGCCGATCTGTCTCATCTGACTTGTGGTTTCCTGATACTTAAATATATCTGACTAGTGAGTAGTCTCAGCAAATAGAAAGTAGGTCGATATTTGTTGGAACGATTTTCCGTCACCCCCTGTCAAGTTTGGTTCGGAGACAAACCGGTTTCGGCGTTGTGCCATCTTCAGTGTCAATTTTCGTTCTCAGAAAGAAACCAAACTTGACAGGGGATGACGGAAAATCGTACCAACAAATATCAACATTCCACCCTGTCGGACAAGAAAAAGAAGAAAACAAGAAAGTAAGTCAATTATTAATTGATAAATGTACACATATTATTCCCCAATATTTAAAACTAACATATACATAATTGTATCACCTGTCTAAAAGTTCAGAGTTGAGGTTGATGGAAAGTTGTTTAGGTCTCAAATATGTACCTGTATACATTTTTGTAAAGTCTATAATCACGAATTTTGTTTTTGTTTTATATATAAGTACATATATTAGAGCAATTGTCCAACGAAAACTTTTAAAAGTCTATCACTCATCGTGATTGTACAAAGTAGAAAGACATCGTGCTTTTAATTGGTTTTATATTCCTTATAAACATTTTTGTCCAGTTAAACTTAAATGATTTATGTAGTATGAATGCATTGAGTTACCTTCACACAAGTTTTTTATAGAGACCTTAAATTTTTAATATTCATTTAGTGAAATGTTTAACTTTACTTTTAAAATGTTACAATTTGCAATAAAAACCTACAGATATCTAACACATCGAGCATAATCACCAACAAAGTTATTCAAATTACAATTCTCACAAAATTATATTTTGTTTTAAGTTTTAAACTTCATTGCTGTAAATGCGATTATGAAATTCCCAGCGCAGCTGAATTGCAAATTGCTCCACTGCATTGCAATTTGCAATATGATGCGCTAAAAATGTTGACGTTTTGACAGTTTTGATGCGACAATTTGTGTGGCGTCATTTTTATTGCCAGATACATTATTGTTTTGGTTGCCTTCATGCCGCATGTGGCACATAATCACTTTAACGGTAACTTGCGGTTGCTGCTGTAGTCAAATCCAAAAAGTGATTGTCACTCGATTTACATATAACGTTGGTAATTTCAACGTCACTGCTTTAGCAACTGCCAGCTCCACCGCCATCACCATCTTCAACGACACTAACCAGCACACACACACAAACGCACACCATGTAACTGTATGTGGATGTCGCAGTGCGAATTGTCATTCGGAAAAAGTTTTTTAATTGCCCAAATAATGGGAGCAATGAACCGCAATGATTGAGTGACTTTGCGTGCAATTGACTTTGGTGGCGTTTGGTGAGTTTTGATGAGGTGGGTGAACTAATGTTGTGGATGAGCTTTGGTGTTTGCCCAGTCTGGCAGGAAATTGCCACTGTTGAGGCGCTAGAATTTTTGGTTTTAAAATGCAATCGGATTTTCAAATAGATCTTACCGAAGTACCGAAGCAAGGAAGTGGAGTAGCATGTTTCTCGTCTCAGATAAAATGAAGGTATCTCATTGCATTGCAATGCATTGAAGTTTGCTTTATGGGTCGAACGAAACAAGTTTTGGCGAGAATGAGGTTTGCCCATTTCTTCTCATTACGAAGCCAATATTTTTTGGCATTAATTTGTAACTTTTTTGATGTCAATTCGTAATAGTGAAATGAGGGAACTACATAGTGCAGAAAACCATCTGAAATATCCAAAATATGTGGTTGGGAAGCCGCCATACAAAAAGCGAAGATGCAAATTATATTGTGACAATAAAAAAGAAACAAAAATTCGAAACACATTAACGTAAATCATAAAAAACCTTTGTTATTTTGAACAAAAAAGATGTTATAATTAATAATAATAGTTTTCGTTTATTTCGAAAAAATTAAAAAAATTTGCTCCTTTTTTTAGAAGAACAAGTGCAAGTGTGTTTATGTATTTGTAAGTATAAATGGGTATATTAGGATTTTATTATTTTCACCTGACCATCTTATTTTAGTGCAAAGTTTTTATATATTTATTACATTCCCAACAAACTATTTAACCTTTAAAACCTACATAGCTCAATTCATATCCAAATATTCGTGTAAAATGTGATGCTCCTACTTAGTTGAGATGCCTACAGCCTTAACCACCTCACACACTTTCATTCTCCGGCCATTTAATATCATTCCATGGATTTTATCGACGATTTCTGGTGTAGCGATCTTTAAGGCGACCTGAACGTTCGGCGTAATTTGTGCTGATACAAGCACAATTGAGCTCACGAAACTACTACCTAACAATTGAAATTGATGGCGCAGTGTCCTCATAGTATTTATTAAGCCTTTTCTTGGTTTCGGTAATGGTTTTTTTACGCAAAAAATAATGCTTAATCAGCAAATGAAATTTATCTTTTTGTTTAAAGTCAAGATGTTATTTGCTTTCAATGGCTGTCAAGCATAAAATTAATTTCTCTGCTTGCTAAAAATTTGACAGTAATCTACTAATAAATAGCAGTTCAAGACAGTAGTAATGCATTTTAAGTTTCTACGCGTTATATTTCAAAAGTCACACGTTTTTCAAACCGCCTTCGTAAAATGGATATCTAAACGTTATGCGAATAAAGTCGTCATTCCCCTACAATAACATGCTGAACATTAAATACACTCTCATTCATAAACTCAGCACTGACTGTCAGCTTATTGGTAAAATGACTGTCATGGTGCTCGCCAAAGAGAGACACTCGCTACTCGCTACGCTTACTGTGGTTGCCTATATGCGAGAATGAAACAACGAAGTTTACATGTTTATCTTTACTGACCGTAATATGACCGGTAAAATGATTGTCATTTATAGTTGCACAATAGTTCGCATATGCGAGAAAGAAATATACGATAAATTTATAGGAGTTTTGCAAATGACGCACAGTATTCGGAAAACTCTGAAGTGTATAGTTGCAAAAATTTTGAAATCTTCGTGTTTTTATAAAAGATAAGTTTTAAATGAAAAAAAAAACTTTTCCTAAATGCTAATTATAAAGAAACGAGGATTTCTTAATCTAATATAAAACATGAAAGAGCTCTGCGTAAAAATACTGATGGAATAGCCGTAGTTTGTCTGGTCAGGGATATTTTTTTCAGGACGGCCGAAGGAAGCTTACGCAGAAATCAGTTCTGCGCAAAAACTACTTAGTTCATCAAAAATATATTTAATTTTTTATCATCGTTAAAGTTATTATCTTGTAGTAAATCAATAAAAAAAATTTCAGCCATTGACCGGAAGATGTACGGTAAATTGACTGGCACTATCCTTGTAGGGTCCTTAATAGCTAATACTGTTTTAAAATATTATTTTAAAATAAGAAAAAAAAAACAGCTTTGCTTTAGGACACATTTGACGTTAAAGGTAAATAAATACACTAGAAAAACATATATATGTACATAGTAGACTAAGTGCGCTTCCAGTTATAATTCGGTTTAAAATATATCAGTTTCCCATGAAAAGTTATAACCTGGAGTTAAGTTTCCTTCATAAGTTTATCTGAAACTACCCATACAGCACATTTATTGTTAAAATATTATTTGGAAACCCAATGCAATATTGCTTAAAAGAGAAAATGGCGTAACTCCAGTTAGGTCACTGTATGTATGTCTTATCTTTTTATTTACTATAGATAAAAGTGTATTCGGTCACACATTTTTTAAGATTGTCAAGCAAATACTGGCCCATTTTCAGTGACATTTCATTGAAGTAAATTTGTTTTGGCGGATAAGATGTATCATTACTATGCGAGACAAGTTATTTACATACAAACATGTTTATGTACATGTCTTTTGCAATACAACACAACTACTCAGTTTGGACCGACTTATTAGAATGTACTCGTACATATGTACATTCAATGTTCAGAAAACAATGCCTCTTAAGTTGCGCATTTGATTGCTTCCGCGACTTGTATGGCCCGTTTCCGCCACCAACAACGCAGCTATACAATTTGTAAATGCTAATTTGTTGGACATAAAAACGTAACTGTCGGAAACTTAACATGTATGTACATAAAAGTATAGAAAAATCACAAGGTTAGCCAAATTCTGCAGCCTATTATGCTCATCGAAATATCCGCGCTTAAAGATTCATAAATACAATTTTTATGCCATTAGCAGATTCTATTAAATATTCTTAGTTTGTCGTAAAATATTTACAATGCATAACATTAAATGTGCAAATATGTTTTCAAATAAGAATTATTGTTACTACAATTTACAGAGATGATCTCATGCCATTGCCGCCATGTATTGATTGCTTATGCAAATTTGCTATTGAATTACAAAGTGCGTGTGAAAAGATGAAAGCAAACCGCATACAATTTGGTAAAGTCATTTAAAATGTATGCGCACACATTTGTAAATTTGTGTAAGCTATGCTGAACATTGATTGAAATTCAATTGATCTGGACTACTAAATATTTTGCATAAGTATATTTGCCTTTTAGCAATAAAAAGGAACCTCAGCATTTGTGAACTGGTCGTGAAGAAGTTTAAAAACATAAGCGGCAACTGGGTAGAGCGCAATTTTAGAGCCAAACTGCTGAAATACTGGCTTTCTCATAAATGTGCTAGAAATTTAATTTCACAAGTTTTAAGCATATACAGGATTTATAATAATCTAACAATTTTCGTTACACACATATTTTTTTAACAAAACTTTAAAAGAAATTTGTAAATAACAAAGCAGTTTTTTAGCTCTTTCAATTTTATTAAACAAAATGCAAGTTTAAATACACTGAGAATTATCCTGATATTTGAAACATTTTTTTGTCGAGGTGGTATTGTATTTTCCTATAAAAAAATAAAATTGGTTCAAATTGGAAGCGAATGCGATAAAAAAAAGCTTAATTTTTTTCGGCTTGAAACTTCCGTTTGGTATTATAATTGAACTGGCTGCAAAAATTCACAGCATAAATATTTTTTTTTTATAATTTCTATTATACATATGTAAAGTATTCCGTTTAATCTCATTTGGGTATTTTTCGAAAAAAAACAACTGATCAGTGAAAATGCTAGATAAAACAGACTTAGGTAGCAACGGCACTGATGATTATTTATACGTCACATTATTACCATACATTGTAAGTTTTTTGTTTTATTATTTTTTATTTTAAAAAATCGTACAGTAACTTTTGTTTTATACACCATCTTCAATAGCAAAAACACGTTTGGCAATTTTTTATTGTTTTATTTAATGCTGGTTCACATATACATACAAACATTGCATATGTTGTTAATTTATTTGGTGAATTTGCGCTAATTAAAACAAAAATAATAATAGGAATTAAAATAAATTCGGTGCGCTTGTTCGAAAAAAAATTCAGTCTTAGACCGCTTTTTTGAGGTCATCAGGATATGTGATATCGGGATAGTAAGAGAAGTAAAATATGTAAAAAAAATTAAAAAATCACACTTTTACCAGAAACATCAGCGTTTAAAAATGAAAATGCTGAAAAAACAAGTTTGAAAAATTTTTTCTCGTGTAAAATAAGAAAAGTTGCTTTATTTAATTATCAAATATTGAGGTTTCATGGCTAGCATATTTTTCTGAATTTTGGTATATCGTAGAATAACTAAAGGATTTTCTAGTCAACCGATAAACTCGAAATTGTAAAATTTACGTCTCTATGCTTAATAGAGGACGATATAGGTGGACGATATATTTGGTTTCTTGAAGGTTTGAATGTCCAATTGTTTTATAAATTTACATGGTTAGCCTATCAGAATAAAACCATTTTACTTTCAAACTGCAAAGGGGAAAGAAAAAAAATCAAGTCCGTCGTTTTGGATATTAAATAATAATTGTGCAAGCATTTGCTTTCTTTAATCCATGGAATTTTGATTTTATTCGCGCCAAATATATGTAAAAAAAAAGAGTTTTGGTGTTTATGGTAAATAAAAAAAATGTTTGACAAATAACACATATTTATCATATATAAATTTTTTGGTTTCTGCGCGACTTTTTATGCAAAAAAACAAATTTAACAATTTCCCTTAAACATTAAACAACGTTAAGTTAAGAATATTTCACGGCTCCACTTTTTGCAAATGTGAGGTTTTCTCATTTACAAAGAAATATGAACTTTGTTAAACAGTATTGAATACTTCATTTCACGTAAGCTGAGCTATTGAAACGTTACATAAACATAATTTATTTTCATTGAATTTCTTTAATTTACATGAAACAAAAGCATAAAGTGCACTGATGCATAGAACAAAACAATTAACACTTGGCAAAGAAATTGACATTCAAACAATTTTAGCATTGAAAGCTATATGGAAAAGTGACGATAGAAAATGTACAATAAATATTAAATTATAAAAATTTCAGTGAAAAGCGGTGTCAAGTGCAATGTCAAAAGAGTGCGACTGGTTAGGTATACATACATACATACATACATATACATACATACATACATACATATGTAGTATGTAAGGTCGGTAGAGCGTGAATTTGAAAAGCATTTGCAATATTAAACTACGAGTACTAACAATGATTCACGTTTTAAAATAAAAAAAAGGCACAACCGACCTTCATATGTAGGCGACATTAGTTAGGAATCCATTTTTTGGTGTGCAAAATTAAAGAAAAAAAACATAAAATTGTTTGATGTGCAAAATTAAAAAAAAAAAACATAAAAATTAATAAAAAAAATTAAAAATAAAATGAAATGCAAAACATACAACTAAAGGCCTGGTATCCAATTCATAAAATGCTGTTTTTTGCTGAAGAAAAGCAGTTTGGATTGTTAAATGCGTAAAAAATCTTAACTCGAATGCAATAAAAATATGTAATGCCAGCAGCTCAATGGACACTACTTTTAAGACTGCATATCTGTTGCCATAATTACTTACAAAGCCTTAACTACTGCAGAAAACACTTGTTTGTATTCTAAAATAAATTTAAAATTAATATAATTAAAATTTTTTTTGTGACTCTTTTTAAACGTTCTTTTTTTCTGATTTTGTTATACATAGGTGTTGTAGTTATATACGAAAATTTTTGTCATATGGATAAGCTTCAATTGAAAACTTAAAATACTATGGAATTAGTGTTAATTTTTAGTGAACGACTTAATCTTGCTGACTAAACGTACAGAAGCGTCGTACAGAAATTTTCGTTCATTATGAAGTATTTAAATTTCTTCAATATCAAATTCACAGTATTTATTAAAAATTAAATTGGCTAAAAAGTGCGATAAAATATTTGCGATTTCTAGTTTTGACTAGGAAAATATATCTGTGTTCGGCAAAAAAAAAAATGCACAAAAAAACTACAAGTATATTCATAAAACATATAAATAAAAAAATTGTGGAAAATCAACGAAATTTTATAATTGAAAGATTTTTTTTCATAATTGGAAAGCAAAAACTTGTTGGTGCTGAACGCTTTAAAAAACGGCAGGCGATGTCTCTCGCACATTGCTCTTAAGTGGTGCGAGCCATAAGACAGACAAGGTGCTTGGATCATATCATCGAAAGAGCAGCAAATACAGTCCGATAATTTTAAGAAAATTAAAAATTCATCATCCTTAGCCGCGGCGCCGAAATACATCTTTATTGAAGCGACCGTTTTTGAGATACGAAAGAGTATGGAGAGTTGCGCTGCCACATTGTCACACAAGAACTTAAGGTTCAGTTAGTCAAGACTTAATTTAACTTAACTTAACTTTACTTAAGAATTGGCGACGATTACTCAACATGTCAACTTAATTTTTGATGATTCATTTTTGTTGCATATTGTTCTTCGAATATATCCGTTGACACAAAGTACAAAATAAAAGCACTTGTGTGATTATTTTTGAATAGCATATTGATTGTAAAAATGTTAAGGAAAATTAAACTGTGTCGAATGTTTTCAAAAAGTTTAGCACAAATGTACAAAATGTGTAAGAATCAGTCACTTGGTCAGAGGAAAAGGTGGTGGCAAATCCAACCGATATATAGTGACTTTCTGTTGTGCCAATTTATGTACATCCAGGGCAGAATTTATCGTACAGTTCTTTATTGGAGGATACGATCAATTTTTCATCATTAATTTTAATGTTAAAATTCTTTTTGTCTATGTTACCACATCAAATAAATTCGTTTTAAATGTAGTTTCTGCATACATTTATTTTCAAAAAATGTAAATGTCAAGGTCTGGTAAGCCTGATTCTCTCACCGCTTTCAATTTAAGTAAGGCCAAAACTTAAGAATTTAAAATTAACAGATTCTTAAGTTTCTCATGGTAAGTTAAGTGTTGGCTAATCGCATACACGGCTATCCAGATAACAAGTTGGCCAAATCTTAAATTAAGTTAAGTTAAGTTCAGTTAAGTCTTGACTAACTGTGCCTTTCACCGTGCTGAATGCATAGATCTGATGACCATTTGTGTATAAACATGCCTTTATCCCCACCCTTTATTGAAATTTGCCTCAACATATTTATAAGTGCAAGGAGATATTTGTATTTTTTTAAACTTATAGCTGGTTAAATATTTTTAGCTGTTTTCCTACTACTACAAGCGTAACTGGGAACGTCTAAGCTTAAATCGAGAAAATACTACAATTAGAAGTTAATAAACTGCAATGCAGCCTTTTTGTAATCTGCCTCTCTCCAAATATTACAACCGACGTATATACACACAGACACAAACACCGAACAACAAAAACCGGAAATTGCAGTGCAATAACTTCTCAAAGTCATCAATAACTTGCACCAAAAAACTTCAAAAAAAAAAAAATAACCACTGTAGATAGTTTTTGTACGTATATGCAATTATGTATGTATGTATGCCTGTATGAATGCAATGCCAATATGCAAGTGCAAGGCCACACAAAAAGGTTGCTTTTACTCTTTACTTCGTTACATACACACACATATATATGGACCAACATACATACATACATCTATCTTCAGTTGCTTACAGGGCGGACAGCCATGTTTCCGGTTGAGTTGCATTTGAAAAAGATTGGAAAAGTGCAATATGTAGTAAATATCGAATGCAATTTGCCGTACTAAAATGCCAGTAGAGCGACTCTAAATTGCCACACTGTTTGTACATCGAACATTCAAACATACATTCATACATACATACATACATGCATGTAGTAAGCTACCGTTAGTTGCAACGTGATGCATTTGCGGTATGTCTGTCTAGTCCTTGTGACGCCTAGTCGGCGTAGTGTAAATTGGGCGCTTAACCCTTCGATATTACCTTTGCTTTTCGGGGGGTGTTTCGAAGCAAAAAGGCAGCGCCAGCAATGCAGATTATGCGAAGGTGTTGGTGAAGTTGGCAGGAGCAGCATTTTCGTTGCATCAACACTTTTTTTTTTTTTGCTGATGCAACGATTATTGTTGTTTACAAAGTTTTTGACTGTAGTTGATTTATCAGCAAAAACTAAATGGCTGGTGCGATTCTCACAAGGACTGGGATAGTGTTTGTGTTCGAGAGTTTTTCAACAAGAATTGCACAGTTGTTGTGTAAAATTATTAATGACTTGTTTTTAACAAAATTAATGTGTCTGTAACGAACACTGATAATGCGATTCAGCTTAAAAGGATTTGTGCACAATGTCGAAAATGGGTGAAAAGGCTAAAAGAAAATTACTAACCTATCGCAATATGGATTTGAAAACATGTAAATCGTATAGACATAATTCTGCAGATGTTGTTGAATAACAAAACCGAGAAAAAAATTCACCAACACATCTTTTTGAACTCTGCAGATTTAAAAACAAAATACTTTCGACAGTGCAAGAAAGGACGAGATAAGTTCTGATATTTTTTTGCCAGACTGGCTTTGCAAAATTAAAACAAAGTGACTCGATATGAAGGAAAACATTTGATAAGCTTTTGAGCTATTATACCCACCGCTAATGTTAGAAAATATTTTATGATTTTGCTTGGTATATTGCCAACTACCACAATGAGAAAGGGCGATTTTTCTCTGCAACAGCAACTAAACATTAAAGCTGAACTTTATTCTATTAAGTATACTGTTTCAATTTATAAGTTGGTAAATTAATAATTAAAATAATTTGGAACTTTTTATCGGAAAACCCGTTTCGCGCACCTATAATTAAAAGCCGCTTATCACAAACGGATGTCGGGCAGAAATGTTCCCAAAGAATTTTTGTCTCCTATAATTTACAACTTATTTATTTTCTGCCAGGTTTTTTCTAAATACACTGCGCGAGAGTAAATTTTACATACTTAATTAAATAAATTATCAACAGAAATTTTTAATGTAATGCAGAAAAACTTTATAGAAATTAATGAAAATAATTTTATTTGTGGACTTTTATTTCCGATAATAATATTTGAAAAAAAAAAAAAATACTTAATGCACATCATTCTTGAACTCAAAATTATTAAATCTTTGTTTATTTTAGCCGGTAAGGCTCATTAGATGTTTTAGAGGATCTCAATATTTCACTAAGGACCCGGAATAAAAAAAATTATTGAGGTAACTATTTACTAAAAGCCTGTTGACATTATTTATTATGACTCACATTTACTATGCTTGAAACGAATTGTTCAAAAACTAATTTCTAAAGAAAATTTCCAAAAGCGTTAAAAAAAAGAAGGAAATTATTTAAGCTGACGGTGTTGAGCAGTTTTTTCCTTAAAAATATGTCACAAATTTCAAAAAATGTGCAGCACCACCAGCTAACAAAAAAAAAAAAAATTATTCAAATCAACAAAAATTTTTGGGAACCTGTAAATTACACTTTAAGCAACAAAACTGCTTACTCGAAAAAAGTTATTTTGTTTTGTTTAAATAGGAAATGTTAGTGATAATAAGCGACTTTTATTTATTTTATAAAATAACTAGACTTTTCTAAGAAATTATTACATCTTAAATATACAAAAGAAAAATATACAAAACTTGACAAAATGTCGCATTTCCTTTATTTTCACCAGAAATATTATAATTATAAAAAATTACATATTATATTCTGCTATTTCCTACATATTAAAATTCGATTGAATATACAACCCTCCGAAATTATTACGTACGTATGTATTTTAACTAATTAAATCCATAGCAGATTATTTGGCAATGCACTCAATCAAAATTTTTTAATTAATGTCTGTCGAGGCCTAGGACCCAGCGAATGTTAGTTACGCGCCTGTATCTACCAACTCCGCTAAGGTGGCCGGCAATTATTTTTTTAATTAAACTCACTGATTTTATCTCGTGACAATTATTCAAAATGCTCCGTCTGCATTTATCGTGCCCTCATACACTTAGTTTGAAAGTTCCAATAAAAAATAACACAAGTGGGCAAACGTAAAAAGGGCCAAGGCCGCGAGCAATATCTCTCTATTCTGTGACACAAATCGAAAGCCAGTTCGGTAGTGCGTCAGAAAAACCATTTAAGAAAGTTAAGACTTACTTACAAGTATATTCATATGTACATACGAGTAAATGCGGCTACATATTTACAAAAATACTAACATACGCACACTCAAATCGCTAAAACGTGTTTAAAGCTATTTTTATGAGTAAATATATACTAAGATTTGCGCGTGTGTAATAAATATACATTTGTATGTGCGTATGTTCGTTCATATGTTTCGTTGTTATTTTGGAATCTGCGTAATGGCAACTCACCTGAAAAATCATATAACCCGAATCGTACATCCAAAAGTCCTCTGGCGTATGACCAGGTTTGCTCAACTGTATGGCCAGGCAGCGTTGTAATATCAGACGGCAACGTTGCGGTCCACCGGGAGATTTTGTGCCCATTGTATTGGTGTTGCTGTTATTGTCGCTGTTTTTGTTTTTGAGGATGAAAATATTGTCGCTTGAAATTTACGTAGAGCTGAGAATAAACTTGATTTTTTTACACTTTTTACATGTGAAATTTCACTTTCTTTTGATTGAATAAATATTTGCAATATTTTTATACGTGTTTTATAGAAAAATATTGATTTGAATTGATTTTCGAGCTTTAAGTAAACATAATTCGTTATATAATTTAGCGCGAGTTGCACTTTTTCGCAAATTCCGAAAATTTATTATCTGACGCTGCACAAATCCACTAACTCATTGCTTTGCGTTATTACAAAATGCTTTAACGGCGCACCACCACATTTTGTTTGTATCTTTTTGCGATATTTCAAACCACTAAAGTGATAGCGATGACACTGCCAGTCAGCATAATTCGGCAGCTCGATTTACTAGCTTTTCACATACATTATTCACTTTTCTAAACGCATGTGCGACACACTCAAAGCCTCTTTCGTTGGTTCAATTGAAAATAACGAAAAAATGAAATATTCGCTCCCACACAACACACGGAACGGACCGCCGCGAAACCGAACAACGCGCGTCGGTAGATGAAATCGTACTAGCGCCGACCGAGCGTCGTACTTGTTGAAAAAGTCGACCGAAAAATTAAGCCGCTGCTGCGTTGTTGACTCCACCAATGTGGCAGCAACTAACAAAGGTATTAAGCCGCAATGTGTCAAAAGTCGAAAATCAACAACCAAAAAAAATAAACACCAACCACAAACGTTTGCGGAGTCGTCAAGTGGCTGTGGTCGTGCTATATATTCAGCCTCAGCTCACCAACGACGGCGACAGCGACGGCGACGGCGACGACGAATTGCTGAGCTACTTCAATAATGCTGACGACGTCGTTGTGGACCGAGGTTTGCCGATCGTGGCGCAATCGGGTTGGGAGTATTTTTGTATCTCACTGTGGATGCTATCCATGAGGTGGTAATGGTGGCGGCGGTGGCGGCGATGGTGTATGGAGGTGGTGCTAGTGGCGATGTTAAGGTCGCTACTGTCTGTCTGGTTAGTTTGTTCGGGCGTTCGCCGGTTGGTTGCTCGATCTGTAATGAGAGCAACAAAAGAGCAAATGAGAGTATGTGAGAGATTAGAGAGTGTGATTGGGAAACTATAAGTAAAAGTATCTCGATGCAAAATGATTAAAAAGCCATAAAACACAAGTATGCTCCAATGCTACTCCACAAATGCACTTACAAGCTGATGTGCCAAAGAGAGTACTCAAGAACCTTTAGCTGACACTACGCGCTCTATTCGCGGAGACGATCGCTGCGAATATCAGTGCGGTGTCTGGCTTTTTTCACACATAATAAAATTTAAGTTTCATTTGTTGTACTGCAGCAGCAACAACACTGGCATACTTTTCCCTTGTGTTTGTCTTCGCAATACGTTGTGAATTGGAATTGTGTAAAAAGTGGCAGATCGAGTTCACACACTGAATGCGCGTTGAGCGACAAGTCAGAAGCTCATCTTAAAAATTGCTAAATTTGTGGTTTTTTTTACATTTGTTTGATTAAATCTCTTACATGCTTGTGTTTATTTAAATTTTTTTTTATAAAATGTTTTTTTTTTTGAGAATTCTCATTGAATTGGAATGTAACTGTTGGTTCGTATCTTTTAACAAATACAATGTGTTTTGTGCCAAACTCAACGCGAACAAAAGCACACAGATAGTTTGTAGTGGTGTGTAAGGTGTAGATTTGAGAACGATAAATAAGAGAAAAGAAGCTTTTACGCAACGGTAGTTCTTGATTGTTAAGTCAGTCTTAATTTATAAGATGACGAACACACTTTCGGGCACATAGCTGTGTTCAACCTTAGAAATGCCGGTTTGGAATTTCCCCAACCAACATTTCGAAGACAGTTGATAAACCAATTTTTTTTAAACGGTATATGTATGATTTTTTTGCAATACTCCCACAAGTTTTATATGATACTTAATATTGGACTTAACTTATTGTAAATCATTTGCAACCAAATTCAAAATTACATAGTTTGACACTTACATATGTATTTATTTATTTTGTAAATTAAAATTCTGTTCATCATATAACATAACCATAAAACTCAAGTTTAAGCTTTTTAGAACACCATAAACAAATTCAACATTTTTTATACCTTTCATGGAAATGGTATATTAACTTTGGTCCGATGTTTGAAAGTACCAGAACTAAAAAAGTTAGACCCATCGAAGAGTATATCGATATGATCACAATGACGAGCTGAGTCGATTTAGTCATGTCCGTCTGTCCGTCTGTTTGAACGCAAACTAGTCCCTCGGTTGTTGAGCTATTTTAATGAAACTTGGCAGTCAGATTTCTTTTTACATTTCATTAGACATTTGTCGGAACCGGCCAGATCGGACCACTATAACGTATATAGGAGCCGATTGTTCAGGTATCATATTTTGCTCCATATCTTCTTCATTTAAAAAGCTAGAGGTCTGAAATTTTACAAGAAGGCTTGCTATACTAAGTTCTATAAGACCAGTGAAAATCTAATAGATCAAAGCGACATAACATAGAGCTCCAATATAACTGATTGTTCAGATATTTTATTTAGCACGAAAACCCCTCTATTTAAGCAGCTAAAATTTTGAAATTTTCCACAAAGAATATGTATAGTGAATGTATATAGAACTAATGTAGTAGTGAAAATCATTAAAATCCGATAAATGTAACATATAGCTGGCATACGACCGATTGTTCAGATATTGCATTTTCGGTCAAAACTCCTTCATTTCATCAGCTAAAGACTTGAAATTTTCCACAAATATTAACTATTATTGGGACTATTATATAGCAATCAAAATCAATAATATCAAATAAATAAAACATATGGCTCACATACATTTCTTCCATTCATGAAAGGTGTGAAGCCAGCTTTTTTTTACTTGTTTATATATTTTTAACTTTTTTCAGAAATGTTAGAATTTGTTTTACTACTAAAAACTATATATTTTTGCGTTAAGCTTACATGTAGACTTATTTTATATCCATGCTTAAGGATCTTTCCCTATTTGTTAACTCTCTGATCTTAAATGTTAATTCATATTTTTTGAAAATCTACAAATATCTTTTCCTTTAAGAAAAGTTCAATATGGAATCTTATGCTAACAGAAAAAACACTAGTAGATCTTTCTACAATCGATAATGTTTGCTGGGTTGTGGTTTTGGAAACAAGTAAGAAAAACATTTGTATTCATTGTTTATGTACTTATGTACTCGAATTTAAATATGTACACATTAGGTCAACTAATTTGCACACTACAGAGATACATTCGTAAAAATGGAGTTACCAGTTACCAAATTCTTGTTTCAAACGTTCCAGTAATTGAATGAGCTTGGATGTATGACGATAATTCATTGGCGAAATAATCGTACGAATGAATGTACTTGAGTTTAACTTTTTTAGCGAATTCCATTTTAAGGCAGCTTGATCGACTCAGTTGAGGTTATACTTTTATTCCTTATTTTATGGAAGGTCAGTTCGGAAAATTTGTAAGTCGGCTTGTGATGAAATCATCGGGATGCTACTGTAAGGCAGATTGTTCACGAGACCTGAATGTGATTAGAACCAAATACGAGATGAAACGGAAGCAAGCTTACGGTTCCGGTATGGGGTTACCTCAATTTCATTCGCCTTTTTTACAAAATACTAAGGGAACTAGAGCGGGAGATTTTCAGTTGTTGATGTCATATAGTGTCTTCATTGGAATATGTGGGGAAATATTAGATTCTTTTAAGTATTTAAGAAAAGGTCAAAACTGATTATTTTACTTTTCGTTTTATTTAGAAGCAATAACCAAATTTCAAGCACATTCTAATCTATTCAATAGGATTTATAAGACTCTACTCAAAATTGCCGAAAAAAGTACTTTGAAAAAATTTCAGTTCAGATTTTTTACACTTCATCAATGATATATCGTAAAAAATTCAATTCAACCATTTTTGATTTACTTAGCAGTTTATATTTAAAAATGTAAATAATTGTAAATCATTGAATTTGTTTTCCTTGTGATTTCAGAATATATTCGATCACTCGTGTATTTTCTTAATTTTTTCAGTTATTGAAAATATTTTGTAACGAAACTACTATATTTTCTCCATGCTTAAGCGATATTAGTTTAATTTTTGAGTTAAAATATAAACTTATTATATTATGTTCTTTTAGAAACAGTTCAATTTTTAATTAAAACATTATAACTCAAGTGTTCATGCTTTGCGCAGAGAGAACACACATTTTTGAGATTTTATTGCTTTGAAAAATTCTGAGAATGCGGTTTAGTAGCACATTTTATTTTAATAAAGAACGATTTCAAAAAGAAAGCCATCTTCTTTATTAAACTACAACTTAATGAACTTTACGCGTATTAAACTAAGTTCCGAAAAGGTTTCAAAAAAATTGTGTATATTTTTACAATTTGTTAAGTTTTTGTAAGTTTTGATAAAAGTTTGATGTTTCCCAAAATTCCTACATTGTTCAATGTACATAGTTTAAAAATGCATGACTTCAGATTTTGTAGTTTTTTAAATTTTTATTAGAAAGATTTCAGGTATACATATTTTGTTTTATTACATTTAAAATGAAATAAAAAGTTTTTAATGATTTCGTTGGCATTTTTAGCAACCGTAGAGGTTTAATAGTCACCTGCGAAAACTATAATTTTATATTATATGTATGTATGTGCATACAAATGTATAAGACGTATATACTTGAAAGAGAACTCTGAGGTCAAGAATCTTTTAAATATTTTGAAATGTAGCAGCTTTAATGGTCCAACTTAACTTTACGATGCTACCACTTAAATTTTTTTTTAGTAATTTACTGCTGGTATATACATAAATACATACATACATACATACCTATGAACTTAAAAATGTGTGTTGATAGTGTATAATTTGTTTTTTTTTACTTCATTACAAAATCTCCTACATATGTATGTGTGTATATTTTTGTATATTTATACATATCTTCGAGCGTAATTATGACTATTTTAGAGTTTTTGTGCGTGCGAAAATCTCAAAAGTCATTAGCGGAAGTAATAATTTAATACGTTCGCCGTGGCTTTCGGACTTTTAATTTTTTTTCACCACGGCGCATTATTTGTGTAATAGGCAATTATAATATTATTGTAACTTTGTTTTTAAAATATTAAGGAATTTTTTAAGCACTATATTTTTGCAACCAAATTATTATATATTTTTTTTTTATGGACGGCTAATAATATAACTAACATCGCACAGCATGAAATATTACTTCACGAATCTTATTTTGCAAATGTCATTACTTCATTTATCACTTTTGTTGAGTGAAAACGTGCAATTTTGTTAAATGGCATTTGTTAAGAGAAAATTGCCAATCGTTTAGTAAAGTGTAACCAATCAATGCATTTTTAGTTAATTATGTTGATGTGCCTTATACTGCTATACTGACAAGTAAAAAGATGAAATACTTATATAATATTGCATATTAAAGTTTTGTTGTATTTCGTGGTGTCAGCTACAGTTTTTTGTAGTCCAACTATGTATCTTGAATAGCGCGAAGAGAAGTTTTGAAAAAAAAAACTCATAAACAGCTTAAATTTACTAATAATGAAATAAGTATTAAGTTTCATTGTTGGCCTGCGTGGCTGAACGTGCAGCGGTGCGTGCTAAAGACATATGTACATATGTATATACATATTTATATAGGTACACTGGCAGCAAAAATAATTGAAATTAGTAATTTTTAGCAATGTTGAATTTATTTTAATTTTATTTATAATTCTTATATTTTCTTATTAAAATTTAATTCATTCCCTTACAAAAGCCATATACATAAGTCCAAATTTAAATATTGAAGAAAAGTTTTAAATAACTAAAATTTTTTTTAATGATTTTTCTAACTTTAAAAAGCTCTTAAAATTTTTGGAGAAATTAATTTGTAGGTGGTAAGGAAAAATGCAAGTTTCAAGTAGCTTAAATTGACTATAGATTATTGAGATTTTTTTTTCAATATAAAAATAAAATTGCTTCCAACATTATATGTATATGTTAAAATAGATTCGCAGTAAAAAATACCCAGCAACAACTTGCAACAGAGTAATGCACAATTCTCAATTAAATAGAAAGTATAAACAAAACTATTCGAATGAAAAACGAACGAAAATTTGCAGAAACTTGTAAATTTGAATTCTGGTTACGATTCAAGAGTGTAAAATTAAAACCTTGTAATACGGAAACTTTTTTCTTTTTGCATGTATAAACACTTATAATTTATAATTTTTGCCTTTAAAAATCTTAAAAAAAAGGTCATATATCTTTAAAATACAATGACATGTCAGTAGTCAGCTGTATTTTTGCTGGCCCCAAATTTCCTCAGCAGAAGCTAATAACTTCACCAACTCTCCTGCCACTTTTTGCTCTCAATTTCTCCTACATTGCTGGATTTTTGCGTATACAAACGCCAAAAGCTGATAATTTCTGATAATTATCAATAAATATCATTTCTCAAACAATTCATTTTAATTGAAGCAAAATTTGTCAAAATGTGCAAGTGCTATTATTTTTGGCACCCGCACGGTAAAAAAATTGAGGTTTCTAAGAAACTTAATACTTGCAACATAAATTTAACTTTTTATTGTCTGAAAATAAAAAATATAAACCATTTTTGGATGAAACAATTATAAAGCAGAAAAGAATTAGAAAATTTTTAATTTTGCTACTCCTGCGATTTTGATAAACTAAGGCTGCGACAGTAACACGCTAATACGATCATAAAAATTTCAAAAGTAGTTTGCATCATCCGCTTAATTAAATCACACTAACTCTCTAAGGTCAGGCACGATCAAACTGCTGGTCACAGTCTCTTGATGGCGCCAATATGCAGGCAACGTGTAATGAAAAAATAATGTTTGAATTAATTTACACTTGTCTAGATCACTTAAATACTCATATTAAATACCTCAGACTTCTAATTTGTATTTCAAATAAAATTTTGTTAAAGTTTGAATTGGGTAATAAAAATATTCTTGAAAATTGCGTAAAAAAATTTCTTGAAATTGCTTAAAATATCTCTTGAAATTATAATTTTTTTAATTTTTTTTTGTAGTTTATTAAAAAAGTAGTAAAACTACAAGAAAATCAAAAAAGGACAAAGAACTCTGAAGATGACAAGTCCTTCAAAATCGGTTTGTCTCCAAACCAAATTTTATAAGCTACGATATAGCATACACTTATGGAAGTAATAAAAAGAATTCAAAAAGGTAATCATAGTTAACGTAGCCGAACTTAGACGCCTTTAATTTGCGATGGTGGCAATTTCATGAGAGAAATGCCTTCGCTGGTCTTCCATTTCCTGTCGACATGCAATCGCCCAAATATAAACTTTTGCTATGTTTTGGTCTTTCACGCACCATTTCGGTATTCGAACAGCATGTTCCCCATGTAGCGGTGTCCTCGTGGCATACTCACCTACAACCGTTCAATGAAAAAACCATGACTTTTTTGAACTCGGTTAAAAATTAATTAAATTCACGAACTCCACTAGGCTGAAGTACAATTGGTTTATTTTCATCATTAGTTGGTGGTTACGCTTTGAAAATTTAAATTTAGCTATGGTTTAAGTATTTTTACAATTGAAAAATATTTATGTGCTAATATTAGCGTCAATAGCGACTCTTGTTTTGCTTGAACAAGTTGATGGCAAGGTAAACCTAAAAACAACAGTTTCATGGAATTTGAAACGTATTTCTTTTTTTTTTCTTATACTTTAGCTGCTATAGCACTTAGCCAAGTCAATACTCGTAACTTGAGAGATAATTATAAATATATGTACACTTTGTTATTTTTCGCAAACTTCACACGAGTGCGGTCAGCGATTATTTGACTGGGCCGAAATATTTTGCTACGGTACGGTACAGAGAAGCGTGTCAACTTCAAAATTCGTCTTATGATCTCATCGCCCACCTTATTTGCCTTTTTCATTGTCAGCATTTCACTACATACATATTGTTGTTTCTAAAATTATTTAAATTTTTTTTATTTGTTTTTTATTCAGCATCTTTGTCTTTGACAGTTGGCATTTGTGAGCTTTGTCCATTTTCAACAGTTATTTTGTGATTTATGTATGTGTTTGCTTATATGTATGTATGCAAGCAAGTATATATCGAATAGCCTGAAGCCGCTTAGTTTTTGTATACAAAAAATGCCTGCTGTGTTATACGGTTTATTTTTGGTTCATGTTTATATGATTTCTTCTCCTTCCTATAGTTGCGAATAACTTATACTCGAGTACCACAAAAAATATGTAAATACTTAGCATTTCGAAGGTCTATAACTGATTGGCTTTTGTGTAAAAAAAAATAAATAAAAATACATTAGCAGTTTGCTTTGTTTTAAATGCAAATCCCTTTCTATTTAACCCTCAATAGATTAGTAATTTTTTCATTACTTTGATTTTAGGCCAATTAACAAAGTAAATAAAATTTCATTCTCGACACTTATAAAACGTACCAGTATTAAGTTGATGTAAGTTGATGCCATCACTATTTATATATTGTTTAGCTTGATATTATCGCTAAAGATTTTTGACAATATTTTACACTAGTCCAAAAGAGGTATAAGGCATTTGGTCGCGACGTGTTGAGAGACAAAGACCTGAGCTCTTTGACACCCCAAAATCTGATAAGATTTATTCGTAAATCCTGCAGATTTGAAACAGATTAAAAGGAACATGAAGAATGGACGGCATGTAGTCTGAGTGCTGAGTGCGTTGTTTCGCGCCTGATTCCCACAAAAAAAAAGAAAAGTTCAAAAGAAAGTTATGTCAAAAGTAATATAAAAAATTGTGAAGTATTGATTGATGATTTGTTTACCTCGTCAGCATGCAATTAGTTTCTATTCTATTTACTTTAAAATACTAAACATTTTTTTTGTGAAGCATCTACTAAAAGCTGATTTTCCAACAAAAAAAAGCAAAGGTCGAAATCCATACTTTAGTAATTAACTTATGTTTAGATTTCAATCCCAGATCACGAGTCCGGATTATTATAGCAACTCTGAAGTTTCGGCTACGCTGTAATTCTGGCAAGACGGGAAGTGGCGTTATCTACCATCTTTTTCGGTATAAATTTCGGAAGTATCGCTGTGTTTGTAGTTTAATTCTAAAAATGCTCTAAGTACTTCACCTTCTCTAATCTTGATGTGGAGTTGCATTGCAACCTGAACCCAAAATTAAAAAAAAAAAAATTTTTTGTTTGAGGTTTGCATGTAGGCAGCTTATTCAATTTTAGTAAAACAAAGTGCAAGTTTCTAGTGTCTACGAATTAACACTGATTTTTGACATTTTTATTACTGACGCTCTTTCGTAATTCCTTCGATATAAAAATAATCACGGTTTTGCATTGTATGGAGGAAACTGCTAGTAAAAAAAAAATTTCAAAAATCAGTGATTACTTTTACACACTTGAAACTTGCACTTTCTCAGACTTAAATTTAATGAGTAAAAAAAACTGAATACTCAAAAATGTTCTAAAACCTTTTTTAAAAAGTCCAAAACTTTAATGAAATTTTATTAAATCATTGTACATTTTGTAGATAGTTAAAAAAAACGGGTGTTTATGGAATGCACAATATATTACTTGAAATATAATATTAATTAATTAGAGGATAAATTTAGTGCCCAAATCTGTCAATATGTGGTTGTGCTGTAATATGTGAACAGGGTATAGTACTTACGAATATCGGATCAAAATTCTACGCATGGAGAGTATACAAAAACTAATAAAAGGAATTTGGTTAAATAAAATTGAATTTTTATTCATCATTTACCCTAAAAAAAAACATATTTCCAACAGCAGTAAACTGTCGATTTTCCCCAAATATTTCAAACTCAAAATTGTCAGCGATTTTTTTTCCAGTTCCATAGATGCATTTAGGCAACAATTGTTGAAAAGTGAAAGTGCAGTATTCCAGTAGGAATAACGTTGGCAATTGTCTAAATTTGCTGCTGACAATTTTTCTCTGACACAAGTGCTATAACTTGTTAATTCATTTTATCAACGACAATATGAAAAAACGATAAAAAGAATTATCGAACGAATTATCACATAAAATACAGAATATGCCATTTATGATGAAATTGTCATTGGCTTGGTAAGAAACATTGTTTCATGTGCTCAAAGTAGTTTTTCACCCACAACAAAAATGGACAGCGGATGGCTGGATTGAAAAAAAATTTCCATTTACATACAAACATATCACCATGAATCAAAATAATCAATACAGACTATTACTTTTTTAAATAAGTATGACTATCAAATATACGAAAGTCTTTAAAAAGCTGAAAAATTACATTTTTCTAAATTTGTTAATATGTTAAAAGAGTGAGCTTGCTTAATTGCATATGCACATTGCTCAAAGTTTAAATAGAAAAAAAAACTCGTGGTGTAAGGACTGTGCCAGCAACCCCCAATGCTGATGGCTTTTGCAGATGTGAATAAAATTAATTGCAACTTAATTGTAAATGGTGGCACCTCAGCACTATAAACAACATTAAAAGATTCAAGATGCCTGATAGCTCTGGACGTGATGGAGTGAGCATTCATACGCTATTTGCAGCAATGCATGAAAGGAGCGGCTATGATACGCGCAAAATGTAGAGAGTTGCCAGAGCCAAGTTAATTAAGACATCAACAAGTGCTGGGACGTGCATTGCTCAACAATAAACATAATTAGTAGTTTATATTAGAAAAATCACGTCAAACAACAAAGTACTCAAATATTTGTGTGTAACATGACATAAATGTCCGAACATTTCGCACATAATCGCAGCAGTGCGTTAGGATCAGATGTCAGGCGCTAAGTGGCTGAAAAGTGGCAGAGTTACACATACAAAAATACTCATAACTAGCTGTAGATCAATCAGCTGATAGTGCAGGCGTTAATGGGTGCCTTAGGAGGGAAGCTACGTGCTGTGCAATGTCGGAAAAATTGAAAGAAATTATATAAAACTTAATGAAAGTCTAAGATAAAAAATTGGAAATTGGAATTGAGAAGGACAATTTTTATTGATTCATAAAGAATAACTTCAGTACAAAAGTGTATACTGAGGAAGGTGAGTTTTATTTCTATTGCTATGACACCAAGTCTTGACTGAGTTCACACTTTATTGTGTCTCGGAAAAAAAAATTGTTGTCGTAAGTAATGAATACCAATTTTGATATAAAGGGAAGCTTTAAAATAAAGTTATCACCTATCAAAAAATTAGCAGCATTTAGGAGAGAGGCAAACCGACTAAAAACTAATTCACTAAATTGATGAAATGCGCCAGAAAGATTTAACATCATACATTTTTTTATCTGTAATGTGTTCAGCAATTTACTAGGGAATGAGAATTAAATACCATTGCAGAAATGTGATAGTAAAAAATTGATTTTTTTTTAAAATAACTTCGAGGATAAGAAAAAGCGTTTACTTCCTTTAATAACCGCAGGTGGTGTAAATTCCTTCTGTTCAACTAAAAAGTTATGATATGTATACTATACTGTGAGAACATCTGTATGTTTTTTCAACTTCCACTTTGGAAAACTGATTAAAAGATGCAATCGTTTGTGAGTCAGCGGAGTTGTGTCGGTACTATTCTTCCCTGAGTTGCTGTATTATTTTTATTTATAAAAAAAAATACTTCTATTTTGTTGTAGATTTTTGGTGGATTACTTGCCAATTTTCATGTCGAAAATAACATCGCTAGCAAATAAGAATGAAATATTTTGATTCAAAAGTTCCAAATTTATTAAAAGAAAAGTGCAAATCCACTGAAAGTAATCCCCAAAACTGTGCCGAAAAGAGCACACTGAGAACGAGAAGAAAAAAATTGCCAAAATTTTTTAGAAGATGGCACGTTTCGAGTGTTTACATGAAGATGCTGTTAACATAAAGAAGTTCACAGTGCAAAGAGCGTAAGGAAAAGGGAAACAAATCATCTCTTTGCATCTCTTTACTTCTGTTCTGCAAATTGGTAGGTTATCTGTTGACTGCTGAGAACACGCTAAAGGGCAAGGCAAGGAGGCGTCAAACGTAGACAAATATTATATAAGCATTAAGACTTTTAGTTTTTACAGATGCATCAAAAATGAGGATGTATAAATTATTTGGTTGGATCTCTTAGTAGTTCTTACTGAGCACATTCCAGAGACCAGAAAACTACTGTGGATATTTAATATGGCATGCAACCAAATAATTTAAAGATGTCGCAACAATCTGTACGAGGCCGAAAATATTAGGTTGTGATCATAAAGGATGAAATTCTCAAATATATAGTTATGACTCGTTGCAGGTCTCCATATTCATTAATTTTCACCGCCATGTCTGTAGATAGTAGACAGTATCCTTTTCCAGTTCCATTTAGAATATCCGGCAATCGACGACAGTCCTTCGGATTTCTAAGTTACTAACTCTTCAAAAGTCTCTAAGTTTTAAGGCTTAGTGCAAACCAACTTAAACCGGCTTTAATAAACACAGAGTTTTTGAGTTTATTTAGTGATTTGAACCAAAAGAACTAAGTAAAATGAAAAATTTTACTGCATAAGATCATAAAAAAAAGAGGCAACAAAAACACAAGCGAAATCTTTGTAAAATAGGAATACAAGCATATAAGCGTAGATGGCATTGGCTAGTTTTACGTTTGAAGGGTGCAATTAGCTGAAGGTGGTCTAAGCCGAAGCTACGGCGAATGTGAAATTTCGTAGCCATCGCTGGAGGTGACCAAATTTGATGATATAGACTAAGACAGCGTAATTTTTGTCGCTTCACTGGCTTTTTGTCCAAATACCCGCGTATGCTGTGATGTTTGCTTTTAATGATGAATTGCTTTGTTGCGAGCACCGATGAAAAGATGCTTCGTTACTTAGCCGCGAGCCAGAGACATGGATATTTTCAAATTTTTACACAAAATATGTAAATGCATAGAAAATTTGCCAACGTTAACGGAAAATGCTAGTTTTCGCTTTCATTGAGTTGCGGCTGCAACGCAACCCTCACCCTCTCAGACTTTATCTGATAGATATGTCTTTGTACACCACTTGTTGCATGCAACATAGATCTACTTGTAGTATATACCTGATGGTAATGCAAATGCGACTTCATTGTTTCGGGCCAAATTTTTCCATGCCTAGCTTGGTGTGTGTGTGTGTGTGTGAACGTATGAGTACATACAATTTCTTGGGCCCATTCAAATTGGATAGCAGATTTTTCAAACAAATAATGATGTGTCTATGTTGGCATTCATGAATGAGTTGTTGTGGCTGCCGCTGCCGCTGCAGCTGTCTGTTGATGATGTTCGTGCTCATGTTAACACTGTTGTTGTTGTTATTATTATATTGCATGCAACATTTATATATCTATGTATGGATGTGTATATTAATCGTATGTCAGCTAAGACTCAATGATGAAAAGACGTCTATCACGCGGTTAGACATTGCGACTAGACGACATTTCATAAAAGCTGACTTTCGTCGGATGGCTGAGAAGATGATTGAGAAGTGTTGAAAGTGAGGCGTAAAATACTCCAGACCGGTTGATGATGGTAATGACGCTGATGGTAATGGTGGTGATGTTGTGACGAAGTCGAAGGTGGCTCCCCCGCAAGGCAACGCTGGGAAACGTTTTAGTGAACGCCTGTTTTAGCGAACGGTGGAGAATTGAAGTATGGATAAAATTGTGAAATAATTTTCGATTTGAGGCATAACAAAAATCAAAACAAAAAAAAACAGTAAAGTTTATTGGTTAGCAAACCACTCGTGGCTATTCAAATTTGGGAAAATATGCACAATTATTAAAATATATATAAATATATGTAGATATTAATTTACAACAACAATTTGTTTAAATAAATATAAATATATTTTTTTGTGTTGTTGATAAAATGCTCGCCATTGTAGAAACTTAATTTTAGCGAAATTAGATTAGTTTAGTAAATAATTTTCTTTTCAATCGCAAACGTAGCCCAACTAAAGTTTTAATCGAATAAAGAATTTGTGAAAACTTTTCAATATTTAATTGTTATACCAAAAACTCGTTCGGCCCAAAATAAAAACCAAAGTGATCTCAAAACAGGCAGGGTAGTGCCATAATGACTATGCTACAAAAGTTGTGAAATTAGAAAGTTAAAACAAAAAATCGAAAGTGCGGTTTATGGATGTTTTTTTTTGCTCTTAAGTATAACCGAAATACTAAAGACCTGGTCTGAACTATAATAAAATATTTTTACTGACTAAACGTTGAACATTTTTTTAAAGGTTTTTTTTTCATTTTATCAATGAACAGAAATATAAAACAATTTTGTTAATAATATTGTCGTATTTAAGTAATATTTAATCATTATCACTTAATTATATTCTAACACTGAATAGTAAAAATCACAGTATCTTTAGAAAATATTACGTTTTTGGTATATGAACGAATTTTTTATATTGTATATTGGCTTGCCTTTGTAAATAAGGCAGCATGCTAAGATAGCTATTGAAAATATTTCTACATAAACCAATCAAATTAAATATTGCAATGGAGCAAAAGTGAAAATTTTAATAACTTAAATAACTTAATGGGCTCAAAAGGTTCCAAAAAAAGAATTCAGCATACTCGTACATAACCCCTGAATTTAAAACTTTATTCAAAACAAAAAAGAAACGCAAACTATCATAAAAGATTCAAACTTAGAAAATGTTTCTGATTACGTGATTTCATAGCCAGTATAATTTTAATATGATTAAGTGAAGGTTAAAAAAGAATGGCATTGTCGAAAAAAGTATACCAGTTTAGTTGATAAAACCATAGCATAAAAAATAAAAAAAAAAAAAAAAACAGACAAATAGTGAATTTTTGCAGAAGATGTAACCGATCGAATAAAAATTTATGCAAGCTAGAAAAAAAATAAAAAAATAACGCATCTTCCAAAATTGGTAGAAAAATCACATAACGATTGATAAGAATTATTAAATAAAAAAAAATCGACTATAATTTTAATTCTTCCTTCTCTGGGTCACTTCTACGCCATGTAACTCGGGCAGTTAAGCTGTTTACGGCGTAGTAACATTGACAGTCAGCCACGGCACGTATATTTTCTATACAATTTATTGCAAAATAAATAAAAAAAATCTGCTACATCAAAACCATCATTAATTTTTCATAAAAGGAGTGAACAGTTTGCGTAAAATTATTTTTGTAAATGCCTTTACATGCCGTTTACAGTTTTATATGGTTTGAAAAGCGCGCAAAAACCAAATATCCAAAAAAAAAAAGAAAGAAAAAATCAGTTGACATCAACTTTCCTAGCGATTATAGCTGTTGCTTCAAATTAATTGCAACTTTTTCTAAGCGGCCACAAAGTGCTGCTAGACTCATCTTCGTCTGCTTTATTTATTAGTCTCAAGTAGCAAAGCAGCTCCAGCAGCATAAGCAGTTGGTTTTGTTTTTGCATTATAGTTTTCTTTTCACTCGATCGTTAAACAATTATGATACTTGCGGCAAGTGTGGCAATCAAACTCAAAAAAGGCTGCGTAATGACAACTCACCGCAAGCCAACTGTCTCTCAAACGTCATTGAAGGTGTGAGCGTTTTTTGATGGTCATTGTCAAGTTTTTAACTTGGGCGGTAAAATAACAAAAGATAGCTTACAAGGATGGTATTGTAAAATAATACTTCGATATCGACGCGTGTGTAACAAAAAAAAAAACGAAAGTGAGAGTGATGATATCCGAACGTGACTGGAATAAAAAAAAAAAAAAAAAAAAAAATTCCCACATATAAAGTTAACTTATTTCAAAAATTAGGAGTCCGTATGAATCGACTTTTCTTTATGTTTCTAACATTTTAAACATGTTTCTGGTGAATAGATTGTAGGTATTATTTACTGATGTATTTTACTTGACATTATTTTTTCTTAAATCTCCAATGATTCTGGGAGTTATTGAAATTTGAGGGGAGCGATAAAATTTTCAAGCTAGAAATTATCGAAAAAATTATTTAAAAAAAAAATAAAATTGGTAAAATAATGCAGGTAATGAATATTATGAAATAAATAACAAGCTGATTTTTTTCCGTCTTCTAGAACAAAATGTATCTTCCAATTTTAATGCTGTTCTCGATGTTTTGTTCCCAGAAACATAAAAAAGAAAACCGAAATTAATGAATATTTTTAAAAGTCGTGTTTTATAAGAACGTTCCCAAAGAGAACAAAATATGAACAACAGAATGAGAACACAAGTCTAAGGTAGATTTTATCGAAGAGAAAACGTAGTCACAGAACTCAGAAACGTCCGCTATGATAGCAAATTGGGAACAAAAATCTCATTATTTCTCTGATTCAAATAAAGCTCCAATCAAAATCTCAGAAATTTCTATAAAAGAACATATTGAGAACAGAAGTTTCAGGCGTTCCTTGATTCGCATTTAACCCGAGCTTAGAACATTTGCCGGGCATTTATTTAAAATTCGGTACTATTTTTTCAGGAAATCTAAAAGTTTCTTTGTAACAATGATAATTCAAATCACAAAAGAAATGTTCATTTTGCATATTTTTTTAAATTTCGTTTGAACATTAATACATTTTCTTTTGCTCAGTTGATTTATATTTTCAAGTTAGGTCAGATCATAAAACAAAAATATTCATATTAAACTCTTTAAATTTTATAAAAAAACACCTCTAATTGCAGTATCAAATATTTATAAAGATCATAGTGAAATGCGTTTAATCATTTTTAAAGTTAACATATTTTTATTTTATGAGAAATAGTTCCGAAAAAGTGTATAATACTTTCCCGTGGACGCTGGATTTCTTGCCAATAAGTCATGTAGAAAATATATTGGCCCGATGCCTTACATCCTTCAACAAAAAACAGGACAAGTATTTATTGAGCTTATATTCCAAATTACTCTCTTTTGTGTGTCACCTTTTGGATTATTTGTAATATGAATTATCGGCGCAACCCCACTAGTCGAAGCCGAGCTGATGTGACTATATTGTTCACTGCTTCCTGCTATCCAGTGGCTTTGTTTAAGAGTTTAATTATATTTTATCTTGTTTGATCTTCATCAAAGCCCTAGCAAATGGTATTTCTCTGCGAGTCGATTCATGAGCAAAACATGTTTGCTATGTTCACATATCTCTGAACGTCGAGTTTTTGTGTTAGTTACATATGTATGTGTCTGGTATGTTTGAATGTATGCGCCGTAGAATATTTAATTTGATATTTGAGTAAATGAAAGTGTCACCCACTTTCGCCTGAATTTAATTACAATACAATTGCAACAGGTGATAAAGTCTCTGCAAATAAATTATAGTAAGATTTCTCCACAGTCTGATAATGCGAATAAATAGTTTGAACGGCCCTTAGTTGCATTTGCAATACTGCATACACAACTGCGAATCAATGTCGAAGCAAAAGGTGGTACGAACAATTTTAACCAACACTCAACACTTCATTTCCGCATTAGCATTTCAAAAGCGAAATTTCACAAGTAACACACATCCATCAATAGCTAAGGAAACATATTTGTAAAACTTGTATTTGTATGTACATAAGTGTACATAGTTTCTATTCATATATGCAAATTACTCTATAAAACTATGTGCTGCAATCTCAACAACAAAAAAATCTTTGCATATTGAATGAGTGAATAAATGAATGAAGAAGCGGCACAACTGCAACCAATAGACAACAGATAACCCAAGCTAAATACAGACTCAGCTGCATTAATGCATTGTTGGTTGTGGAGCAATTTGAGGAGTATGTGATGCCAACGTTGCCGCAAATACCTCAAAAATGTGGCAACGGCAACAAAAGGAGAAGTAATGCAAGTAGCAACTTTCGCAGCTTGTTATATATAAAAGTGGCAGCAGCGAAAACAAGAGCACAAAGCGCATAATTCGAAGGAAAATTGTATGTTGTAAATTCAATAAAGCGAATGCCGTAAACAATCAAATCCCATTGAAGAGTTCTCCAACAACGATGGTGTTGCAAAAGCATTAAAACAAAAAACAAAAAAAAAACATAGTAGTTAGTGGTGCGAAAAGAAAATAAAAGTGGGTAGAGGAAGTGATTGAAAGATGTACAAGGAAAATAAGTAAGTGAGTTTCTATGTATACAACGTATACTTTTGAATCTATGTACACATATACAAACATACAAGTGCAGAAAACGGGGGAGAAAATTGATATTCCAAGTGTTGGCTACGCTGCGATGGCAAAGACGGAATCAGTGCTGTGGCGATAGGGTTGCACAAGAGAGCTGCTTTATTAAGTTTACGCTAATTCAAATAGAAAATGATACACCCACATTATATTTGTTGGTAAATATAAAGCCGCATTTCATCTTCAAACTTGCTAACATGCTTCTGTCAGTTAAGTTTTTGGCACTAAAACTGTTAAAAAAAACGATTTAACTAGTATCGATTATTGCAGAATATCTTCACTAAGCTTAGGCAAAATAAAATCTAGAAATTTTTATGGAAAAATCACATATTTGAAGTAAATTAAAAAAAAAGAAAATATATTTCTTAGATTCCCAGAAACCATTTAAATCAAATATACAAATAAAATACAAAACTGATATTTATAAAAATGTTCTATGCAGTTGTAATTCTTGCTAATTTACTTATTTTCTAGTTTGAATTGCCCGACGATTTACTGTTGATTTTTGAGAAATATACAAATCTGCTATAACAAATCACTCAAATTTCTTAGGTTAGAAAGCAGAGAGAAAAATGGAGGGTATGTAATGCGCGTACTTGTGTAAGGTGACAAGTATATTTTTTCAAATAAGCTTTGCTCATTTGAAAACTCTCCGCTTTACACTTCACTTCATCTATGCATCTGCCCATTGAGGCCAATCCGTCCGTGTCGAGATTTAGTTTTGTTATAATAATTATAAGAGTAGTTTTCCAAATTTTCGAATGTCGTATTTTTTTATTTTATCCCTAGCACTGTTTTATTCGATCAGTAATAACTTATGTAAAAATTGTCTCTTAAAAATGTATAATTAATAATTTAAAAACAATTTTTTTTCCAAATTGCCAAATTTTTTATGGAAAACTTATGTTTAGCATGTTTTCTAAGGTAATTATTTATAGACGTTGTGGTTGACAGCGTCATCTACCGACTATCCTGCGTCGAGCTTGCAGTAAAGTCCATTTAATTTGAGTACAATATATAAAAGGCATGTTTTCAAAGCCGCTTTTTTGTTTTAAATATCAAATATCAGCGTGATGCATGCACTTTAGTGTACTGAATTTGACTGTGTACCATTTTTAGACTCGTTCGGGACTTGTCCAAAGTCAGTTCGGAACTGCTTCGGTAATAATTCGGCACCAGTTCGTAAAAGCGGTGCGGTAATTTCTAAAAAATCATTCCACAGATATAAATTTTCTGAATATTCTGACTATTGCGCGACCAGATTAGTTATTTGTTAAGTTACTTATACCATAATATGTCTAATTTTATCTGAATTTGACGATGTATATGGACTTACTAAATGTTCCGACTGCAGCGACACCTAGCGCCTCCATTTCTCACTCAATAACTTT
The DNA here is from genome assembly GCA_963971545.1 of Philophylla caesio. Lineage (NCBI taxonomy): Eukaryota > Metazoa > Arthropoda > Insecta > Diptera > Tephritidae > Philophylla > Philophylla caesio. The sequence continues at coordinate 94,644,894 of OZ020608.1, read as the reverse complement.
TTTTTGCAAATGCATTGTTTATGCATTTTGAATCGTATATAACGATTTTTTAATAGCTTCACTTCAGCACCACCTAGCGGCGTAAAATTAAGGCTAAGTTCTTGCCAGTGGTCTTACAAAATATACTGTTCTTTTTTTTTTGATAAAATGTGTTCATTAGTTTTTGAGTTAAAGCATTTTGGACGTAATTCGAAATTATTTTATATATATGTAACACTCCTCAGAAATGAAACATTTAACCTTCTCCTAAGTTCATCGCATGCAAAATGCCTAATGCAAAAAAATAATAATAATAAAAACACATGTACATATTTTATATTTTAAAAGTGAACTTCTGTCAATCTCCACAAATAGCTAATTGCCGCACATGAGTGTGAACAAATGTTGGGCTCTGTCATTCATTTCAAATGCTCCATTCTATGTATATAAGCTACTTTGGCGCGCGTAAGGCGCATATGCATACTTACTTACATAGCAAAATAAAGTAAAAGCCTGCTAAGATAGAAACTGTGACAAGAATTCAGCAATGAATGGGCACCAAAATAGAAAGAAAATAGAGTTGCTAGACCACAATCGGTGGATGAACAAAGAAAACTGTTTGGGCGGTCAGTAAAATTTGCAGTAATACAGCGAAAGTCGAATTTTTATTCATTCACATTTTTGGTTTTCACTTTGAGTACGTGCGACATAACCCAAGGGATGTCGCGTCCGTCACGGTGACAGACGCTGAGGCATTTCTTCCGCAAGTGCCACTGCCACGAGAGGCACTTTTATATTATTACGACAGCAACATTAAATGTTGTAGACAATAATGCCTTGAGCGTTTTGCACTTTACATTTATTAGCTGTAAAGCGTATAATCTTTATTTTATGCCACATGCAACAAAAATTGAGATTTTATGTTTTCATTTTAATTTTTTACTCCTTCATTGGCTTTGTTTGCGACAACGTTTCCGCACATTTTAATTAACAACTCAATTAGAATATTGTGCCATGCGAAGTAGTCATTCACATAAAAATGTCGGCGTTTGTTTTTTTTTTTCGCTTTTATCGCTTGCAAAAATTACATTTTTAAATTTCCCACACACACGGATTTCGGATTTATCAAACGCCGATACCAGCGCCAATGAAGCTGTTGCTCTCACACTGAGAAAATATAAAATTAAATACGAATATAACAAACAACAACAACTAAATACAAATAAACAAAATGTGTTGGTGTATGTGTGCGTGCAACAATCCATGTACGAATACAAACTCCGATAATATCAGCGTGGCAGGTGTACGAGCATGAGTATGCGGGGCCAAGTGGTGTAGCCCGTTGGGGCAAATTACCACTCCTCGCCTATAAATTATCGCAATCACATCGAGCAATGTGCGAAGTGCAAAGCAAGCAAGCAAACAAGCATTGAATGGACAAGTTTACACACATCACTTTGCGACTGTGTCAGTCGTGTCAGTCGATTAAGCCAACCATCCAACCAACCATCCAACCAGCCAGCCAGCCAGCCAGCTAGCTAAGCAGTCAGGCAGCCAAACAGCCAAGAAGTGAGAGCAATAATCATAATAATATAAACTAATTAGTAATTGCAGCAGAGACAACAATCATAACTAACAAACAAAATGCCAAATGGTTGCAATGGTTGCAATGGTGGCGAGCAGCGAGCAGCAACAAGTGCAAACGCCAACAAATGCCAGGCAAGCATGCAATGCAATGTGGCGCCACCGCTCTCAGCGGCGGTGGTGGTGGGCCAAATGCCGGCCGAGTAGATGAATGAACGATGTCTATGAACATTAGACGCCCCGCCAACGATGCATCGTGCAACAAGTGCAACGGTTTTGAGTGCGCCACGATGATTGCAGCAAGTGGAACAATTTAGGGTGTGGCAGGTGGCATTTTGACTCTTTAACTTAATTTGCTCCATTCATTGTGTGTACGAATATAAATAATGCCAATGAAAAGGAGATCAAAGAATATCGGTGTAACGTGCTACTGTGCGCTCTGGTGTAAAATGAACTAATCTAAATATGGTATAACAATATTTTGTATCTTAGTAAGTTGGTTGCTACTATTTATGGTTTTTTTTTTTCATTTAGTGCTATGAACTTCGTTCACAAATTGTAGCATAACCACATATTAACAGATTTAGGAACTTTATTTTTCTTCAAATTAATTAAAAATATTTTTCATTCTCTAAAAAACTCATAAGCACACATTTTTTAAACTATTTAAAAAAGGTAGATACAATGAATTAATGCAAAAGTGCAATTTTCAAGTGTATATTTTTGGTAATACTTTTACTGGCAGTTTTCTCAATACAAAGCAAAATCGGGATTATTTTTTTATTCGAAAGAGTGTCAATAAAACATTGTCAAAAATCAATGATAATCCGTAGCGAATAGAAAGTTGTACTTTGTTGTACTAAAGTTGAATAAGCTACATTTTTGCATACCTCAAAGAATTCTGAATATTTTTTTTTTAATATCGAAATTTTAATATAATTTTTATAAATGTTTTCTACATTTTTGATAAAAGAAAAAAAACTAATTTTAATGGTGTTAGTTAGATAATTAAAGATGTCCTATTTGAGAAATTAAATTATTAAATGTTTGTGCTATAATTTATAACACCTCTCCAGTATAATTTCTTTCAAAATATAAGGTTTCCTTTATTAATTTCTAAAATACTAGTTTATACTAAAAATAAACTTCGCTTAGGAAGAAAAAATAAATAAATAAGAAAACAAACAAATTGGTCTTCAAGTTTGAAGAATTATTAAACATTTTTTATAAAGTTAAAAACTTGCATTTCTTTGGATTATATTACTGAATGAACTGTGTTTTAATAGAAAATTATTTGAAAGAAAAATAAATTGTTAAACTTGCCAAAATGTGTTTTGTATTAATATTATTATTACTATTAAGAATGCCTAAGTTAACAACTAAATTCAATACTTTCACTGGATTGAACAATTAAAAGAAGTGGAATGCGCAGAATCAAGCTAAATATTTAAAAAGGAATAACAAGTCAGCTGAATAAAACAAAAATATATTTGGAAAATTTTTAAAATAATATTTATATTTTTTAAAGGTGACCTAGGTGATTAGGGCAATATTCATCGATTAATGCTAAAACTTCAATTACATTTCATGACTTTTTTAAGCTACGCGGCTTAATACGACGAAATATATTTTAATTATAGTTGTGATTGCATGGCCTAACTGGACAGACCACAATGCGTGGCCACTGCCTTTTTGTTTAACTAAATAATAACATTTTATTAAACTCCTTAAAAATTGTCTAATGAAAATATGGTTTATGTCCGCTCTCGGATCAATTTTAAAAATTAATAAAATATATCAAAACTCTACTCTTGGCCCTCTTCACTTTGTGTATATGAAAAATAAACGCTAGCTATAGAGAAGTAGACATTCGCTTCCCCCGAACTCCGAATTTTATTATTTGCTTTTTTTATGTTATTTGATTGAACCTAAATGGAAGTACTTTATGTCGGAATTAAACAGAAAATAACTTAAATAGTGATAAAATAAGTTTAATATCCATGGTTAGAATAAATAAAATAGTAAAACGATAAAAATAATAATACTTCAATTGTCAATTGAAAAAATATTTGACTTTTGACATTTCAAGAAACATCTAAATATAAATAAGATCAGTATTAAATAGCCCGACAGCTATTGCAAATCACTTTATGGTAATTTCTGCAACGAAGAATGGAAGGATGACTTAAAATTAGAAATGTCAAATATTTGAACAATAACTTTTCATTACTTCACGTTCAACGTTTTTGAAACCTTAAAATTATAACTACGAGTATAAAAATATTCCACTAAATCTTATTCATAAATGCAGGAACATGTAAGAAAATTGATATCAAAAAGAAAAAAAATCGTTTTAGTGCTCGAAAAGGAGTTCACTACAGCAAATAAACTTTTCGATTTCCGCTATACAATCAATAAATGAATTTTTCTCTAAAATATGTCCTCTTCTACGTCGCTGTATACCCAGCTTCATTCAACACATATTCATATAACCTCTTAGGCTTTTGGGTGGTTTTTATTTCCTAATTGAAATCACTCACTTTCAATTGTATAAAATGCCGAAGCGTAGACAAAAACCAAATTTGCTTGAATCAAAATGCATTTAATTTGACTGAATTCATCAAATTTAATTCCGCAAATTTCAGCTACACAAAGTTTTTATGCCTTCAAAGTACGTGAGGGCGCGTCACTGGTGTCACTGGTGGGAAATAACAGAAATTGGTTATTTCAGCAATGCTAAACTCGTTTTGCCGGCAACAATTGTTTCACAACAAACAATGCAAATATTGGCACTCTAACCTACTGCTCAACTTGTGATCTGTTGTAATACTTAAAATATCGCGGTGTCCTTAATATTTAGTAAACAGCATTGATTGAAGTTAGTAAATATTGTGTCGTTTTCAATGCCTTTAAGTGTAGTGGAAATAAAAGTAAAATAATAACTTTGCACGCCAATAATATTAGTGAACAATAATAAAAAATAAACAAAAAAAGTGAAATTTTACAAAATGAAAATAGAAGATCACAATATTCCCAAACATTCAATTCAATTAGAGTTACAGCCTTAATTTTTATGTAAGCAATTACTTTTTTTCCCTTTTGAGCCTTACTTTTTTTTTGTACTTTCTGTTATTGTTGTTGACATCGCTTTCCATCATTTCAATAAAACGCAGGTCTGCAGCGAATGTCATAAAAGTGCATTGTCTAACAAGTTTGACAGACAGCCTTCATGGAAATTACGTCACATTAAAATTGTCATAATGGCAAGCGTTTTCGTACAAACAATAACAACAAAAACGAATACAAAAACAATAAGCGCAACTACGACGCCTGCAATTTTGAATGCTACTTTAGCACAGTTGCACTGGCTGTCTACTCGATGATTGCTTGTACGAATTCATTGTGCTTAGGTACTACTGCTCGTACTCGTATACCAGAAATGCCAAAAAATGAAGTGAATACTGTAATCGGTGAAAAGTGCATGCACAGATCTTGTTAATTTCCATTTTTCTATGCAAATTTTTACTTCCTCAAAGGAAAAATTATCGCGGCAACAGCAAAAGCGATGGCAATACGGATTTTGCGATGATGAATACGAAAGACTTAAGCTGCGAACTTGAGTTTGGCGTGAAGGTGGTAAATGTTGTTTGTTTGCCGCATTGAATTGAATTTTTGCGCACATTTGCATGTGTGTGTGTGTGTGTGTGTGAGCTTTATGTGCATATAAACTACTGCAATGCTACCTTTTGTCACATAACAAATGTACAACAAAAATAACAAGAACAATATACTTATACAATTGTATGGAAATGTAATTACTGTAACAACAACAACAATACTAGGAATTAGTGAAAGACTAAATTTTAACATGTGACAAACGAGGCAGTAAAATGAGGAAAATTGTTAAATATTTTGCGTTGAGGCGCCACAGAAAAAATTGAGTTTTTTTGCTACTGAAATAATTTAAGCTACTAAACGAATAATGAGCATGCCAGTTATTTGATAAAGCATTCCGGAACTGAACACCGACCTAACAACGCTACACAAAAACATCTGGGGTTTTTTTTTTAAGTTTTGAAAGTGCATCTGCGTATGTGAAGATAAAAAAGAGATATTATCTTAATACTAGACAAAATTTCGACCACAAAACCGGCATTTATTTCAATATAGACATCGTTACCAACTACCATGGCGATAGTGATAATGATAACTACTAGCCAAAGATAACTTTGAAATTCCGAAAATCGGAAAAAAATATCTAATCCAAGTATTTTATTTTATGTGTCCATTTGTTGCCTTTTTGAAAATAATACTTTGTGAATATGAAAATTAACGTTTAGGCTCTTGACATATTTTTTTTGTATACCGCAAATTTATAAGTTTCTTCCTATTGGTTTTTAAAATGTTAAAAATAAACAAATTTATACAATTGAAAATATATCGAAAGACAAAAATAATGACATGAAAAAGATATTAAGGAATTTGTTATTATGCAAGTATTTATCTGAGAATAGATTTGCCAATTATTTGCGTCATTAAAACTACAAGCTTTTGTGAGTATTGAATTACAATTGAGAAAAGGAAGATGTTGTAGAATATTTTGATAAAAAAATATTCATAAAACATTTATAAAGAAAAATTTTATAGAAAATACATATCACAATCGGTTTCAGAGAATATGCTCTTAAGAATACTTTAATTAAACACATTAAAAATTAATCACTTTAGTAATATATGATACTAAACCAAATAGGAGGTGATTTTTTATTATTGAATACAAATTTTTGTAAGGATTGCAGCCTTTTCCTTAAATTAATATGAAAAAAATTTAAAAATTTGTATTAAACCATAGATAACGAAACCGTTTACTTCAATAATATTTTTATTTGGATTGTAGAATATTGTTTTATAAAAGTTTATGGCACTGTGCTAATTATTACTATAAGACGCTCATATAAGGACAAGGATTTTAGTATCTGAAATTGAGGATTATTTAAAGGCAAGAACCTGTATTTTTCTTTCAACTAAGACCCCTAACAATCTTTATGAGAAGTTAATATTTCCAAAATCTGAGCGCTCACAAGAACTTATTGTATAAATCTTTAATTTTATAACGTCCACTTGACTGTTTTTCGTTAGTGCTATTAGAACGTGGAACTCTATTCCCCGCATTACACGAGGCAAGTTAAACAAAAGCAACTATAATAAAATCATATACTCTTATTTCTCAAACAAACTAGACTGATCGTTAACTTTAGTTTAAGTCTTGGTGATAAATTACTTTTAAAATTATTCCTGTATGATTTCATTTCATTTTAATGTATTTTTGATTTATAATTAATTAATGTTATGCTAATATTGTTGTGCTAAAAAAGAAGAATATTCTTGTTGTACTAATGATTCTTGCTTAATAAATAATAATAATATTACAATTTTTTTAAAGAAGATGAAATAAACATAACAGCCATCTCGGCTAGCGTAGCACAATTTGTAGCGAGCTCCAGGGTTCAAATCCTGGCAAAAGTGGTTGTGAAAATAAATTTTATTAATTTAATAAAAAGAAGTCTGATGAGGAAATGTGGTGATTTCCGAAATAGTACTATAATTTCTACCATTAAAAAACTGTTCTTGTTTTTTCACAAAAATCTCCATAAACTGGCCTTGAGCTCAATAAAGAAATTGTAAAATTAACATTTACTAGGCCAACAGAAAAATAAATAATAATAATAATAATAATAATAATAATAATAATAATAAATTGACAAGTTTTTACTCTCACTTTTTCGTTTATTGAATTTTTAATATATTTTAGTTGAACCTTTTACAAACAAAAACCACATAAACCTAAGTGTAAGTCGTAATAAAAAAATTAATTTGATATATATTATTAAGCATTTAAAACTTAGAGAAATTAAAAAAGTTTGTACCTCATTCAATTTAAATATAGTTAAGTGCAAGTTTAAAACTCCTGATTTTTTTAGTTTGTTTTTACAGACAAATCTTATCTAAAGTTTAGCCAACAAAAATATTGACACACATAAATATATAAATCTTATCGAAAGTACAAGTCGTGAACCCACAATCACAATTTACAAGTAAATGCCGTCAAGACTTCAAGCCGTCAGCGCTATCAGCAAATAAAATGCTAAAAGTATTTTTAAGTGCAAAAACTAGCACAAATGGCAGTTAGAGAACATAACACTCGTGCATTACATTGGAAATGAGTCATACAGAAAACGAGAGTAGAATAAAGAGTCGTTAAAAGCAAAACAATATAACATACATTGCCGCTGCCACTTCGAGCGTGGCAAGTACATATGTACGAACGTTTGTACTACATTCATGTTTAGCAGTGATTTATGTGGATGGGTGACGGCTTTTTTAGAGCGTTCTTCGACTGCTCGTGTGGTTGATTTTTTTTATTGTGTTTATATTGCAAGTACTTGCAAGTACATTCTATTCTAATATGTACACTTGCAAATACTTATGTTGATGTAAATGTGACATATATGCATGTGCACACAATATTTAAAGTGAAGGAAAAAAATTTGTGTTTTTTTTAATTTCAGTATATGCAAGGCTTTTTTAAAATTTTTTTTTGCTAAATTAAATGCAAAAACTTACATTTTTGAGTAGTTATAAGTTCTGATGTTAGCAGGCAGAAGGCTGAAATTCGCATATCAAAAAACCTAAATTTACCAGGTAAGGCAGGGCGTTAAAAAATGATTTATGAAACAATATTTTAAAGCGTTGCATGTACAGTTTATCGGTTTGATCCTGAAATATTAAATTACTCATTAAGAAGCTTATTTAAAAAAATGTTTAACGAAAAACAAGCTCAAATGTATTTTTTATAAATGTAATTAGCAATAAAGTTGTTTAACGCACTCTTAAATTCATCATATTGCTTATTTATCAATATTGAATAATAAGTGTCTTGTATTTTGTCTCCAAGATGAAATGCAAATATGCTCTTGATAAATATAACATATGTTTTACAAAACTCTGTAATATCGTTTGTAAAAATTTTTGATTTTTCAAACTAAGGTTGGTGGTTTATAAAATTCTGAATTTTACGGTGTGGATTTTTTTACACAAACATGATGAAATATTAATATTAAAAAAAATTCACAAAGCATTCTACACAATTATTAAATCAAAGACAATTCTTGTCATATTTAAAATTGAAGAATTATTAAAAAAGTAAAAAAAAATGTTTTTACGCTGACTGAAATTTGAAATGCAACTTCCAGATCAGAAACGCTTAAATCGTCATCTGAGCAAGGGCACCAGCTTACCCCGTTGAACCCAAAAACCTTTTTAAATATTATAACATAGATTTCTTTTATAATTTTACACAGATTTTTTATTATATTATTTTTTCGTTATACTATATTTTTAAATTTTCTTTTATTTTTTTTTTACATTTTTTTTAAATTTTATTTTAAAATATTTAAATTTTACATTATATCATTCCAATCCAATAAAAAGATATGTATTGATAGTTGAGCTTTTGGCGACGCTACAGTATTAAAAACAATTAATCAGAATAAAACAGATTCCCTTTAATTAATAAGCTTTGGGGAAAGGTGAGATGATGACTTAAATTGAGAGCTCTCTTTTCAGTATGAATGCAAGATTTTTTCACAATCACGTGTAAGTGATTTGCGCAACATTTATTTCCGTTGCCGCAGCGCGTATGCAACAATATATTTTCAATGTAAAATATTAGCATTAAGTAAAAAAAAAAAAGCAGAACAAAAATCAACAGCTCGTGTACCTGACCTACTCTCCACAAAACACACGCAACCGACGCGCACAGATCAACGAATGCCCTCACCTTCGCAACAAGTTGCCGCCGGGGGCGTACTTTTGCTTCTGTTGCTAAATCAGCCGCTGCCGTGGTTTACGTGCTCATTTTACATACATATTTGTACATGTATGTATGTATTCTTGCTTCGTTTTTGCTTTCAAACGCCACTGATGCTGTTTGCTGGTGATTTATGAAAAACTAATTGCCTCAGCTAACTTGCATAGCGATAAATTAAATAGACATATATGTCTATATATTTTTTACTTAACTATGTATGTATGTATATAGTTGCACTATGTGTTAATAAACACATATACACAAATGTTTTTATTGTTGTCGACGAGCCGCGCCAGTGGCAAAAATACTCAAATCACTACACAAATCAAAAATTAAATGAAATATTAAAAACGCTATTTGCTGTTATTAACTCCCTACAATAATATATTTGTTTTGTATAATTTTTTCCAATTTTCGCCTACCTACACGTAAGTATTTCATGCGCTGTTGATAATTTTTTAGTATTCATTGTTGCCATTAACAATTGCCAAATTTTGTTTGCTGATTTTTCTTCTTGATTTCTTTATTTTGCGATTTAATTATTGCGTTACACTTGCCATTTCTGTTGTGTTTAGGTGCGGATACTGTTGCGCCCCCAATGATTTTTTTCCACCACTCACACGACCTCCTCATTAAGGCCTGGCCGAAAAAGGCTTGTCAGAAATTAAATGCGGCTCATTGATTGTTACAACTTAATATCAGTATTAGTTACTGACACAATTGCATAACGATGCGAAAATAGAAATAGTTGAGAGAAATTTTGCAAAAAAAAAAAATAAATAATTGTGGTATTTTTAAGGGCAATTAATTATCATTCGATTCAGCGGCCAACCAAATCTCGACATAATTGCATTTTATTTCTCTTATAATCCATTTCTGGTATTTATTAATAATAATTTACGCAGCGGTGGTATAAATAACTCAGAAAAAGTTTCATAACAGCGATCGGTTTACTTACTTGTTTCGACTTTTTTTAAACCATCTTAACAGCCTATTTGTGTGGCATATTTAATTAAAATCTTTAAAATATTTTCACAATATTGAAATGACTTGTAGGGTCTATTTTGAAAAAGATCATTAGCGTGAAACAAAAAAGTTGCAAAGTGCGTTAAAAAAATATAAAAATAACTAGACATTTTTAAAAGCCGACGTAGAGAATAACGCTACACAGTTAAAGCAAAGGAGTTTAGTAAAATATTTTATGGATAAGCAGTTTTACTGCGTGACTTTGGTGTGGACTGACCAGAAAAGTATAAAATCGTAAAGAGATCAACGATTGCTAATAATTCCTGAATATATTTTTATATTAAACGAAAAAAAATTGGCATATTACAATTATAAAATAATTAATAATTTATTAAATACATAATATAAATATTGAAATTAACAATAAATTTGTCAAAAAAGTATTGTGAAATACTTAACGAGGACGTAAAGAAAGCACACCCAATGACAAGTTGGGACTTTTTGAATTTTTTAATCAATATAATTTCAATAAAAAATCACTTTACACAAAATTTATAATAGTTTTGAAGTTTTTCATTAAAACCTCACATTTGTCATAAACATCCTATTTTTGTAGCCCAGCTATTTTTTTGTAAAATGGAGTGCAGATTTCAAGGCGCCAAAAATTATCCCTGAGTTTTGAGAATTTTTACAAAATTTCGCAATTAAAATATATACAGTTTATTTTGGAAAAAAAACTATTTAGAAAATTAAAAACCAGAATTTTAAAAAAAGTTGCACTACATTTTAATCAGAACTCAGACTATTTTCGGGTTTGCAATTTAAAGATCCAATTATTTTTTTTGGTGCGTAGTTAAAAAAAAATAAATCAAGCATGCGTTATATTTTGGACTTTACTTTAATCATGTATACGAGAAATTTTCAAAATTCTAAAAAAAGTTTTAAATATTTGTTTTGTTTTCTTGTTTTACAAAGTTTAAAACATGGGTTCATATGTGGAGTCCTTTAATATTGGAAATAAATCTTCTTGAGAAAGTTTGTACTTAGATCAATGAAAAACCCAATTTCTATCTAGAAAAATTTTATGGAAAGTATGGCATTTTGTTATGAATCATTATTTTTAGAAGTAGATGAAATTAGATAAAACAAACGAGTATCTTTAAAAAATTTCTGAAGTTGTAAGATTTTCAATAAACATAATTAAATTCAATTAAAAGACTAACCTGTTGACTCCTCATATGAGTTTCAAAGAGAATTGTTCTAATTAATAATAATGGAGATTTATAAAATAAACAACACAAGAAAAGTATATCTTTTTAAGTTAAACTATTTTTCGTTTTCAATTTAACTTTCGATGTAGTAAAATTATTGATGTTGCTTTATTGTAAACAAATTTTAAATTCATATATTTCAAATATCATAATAGAAATCCCATTTAGAATGACATCAGAGCTACTTAGTATAAATGCAAAGCCATTGATTTCTTGTCACAATGACAAGTAAAATATACGCATCAACACATAGCCAAATAACAAAAATGAGGTTAAATAAACCAGAATTAATTTAAAACAAATAAACTATCGTTGTATGTTGCAGCGATTACAACACCATACACTCGTACTTATACATACATTCATACATGCCTACATTTACTTGAGCAAAAGGACGCATATTAAAATAAAACTAAAAATTTGTCAGCATTACAAATTCGATTGGGCGAGCCGGAATTGCAACCAATAAATGGTCAAAATTCATAAAAATATAAAGTCAACTAGCAAATGAATACGAAAACTTAGAGTGAAGTGAAAACGAGCGCAACGTGTCAACGATAAGCGGTTTTAAATCAAAATTTCCCACACAAAAATGATTGTTGTCATTGGATGCTTTTGTTTTTTTTTGTAACAACAATAACAATCGCAATAAATAGAAGCGAAGAGAAAATGTGGTACAAAACTATAAAACTGAACAGCTAAAGTTGAGCATAAATCATTATTGCCACTAAACGACAAATGTGCTCAGGAAATGGTGGCGGGTGAGTGAGGAGCGGCGAAAAGTACCCATTTGAAATAAAAATAACAACTTGAAATTGAAGATGACAATCCGAGCAGTGCATTAACAAATGGGTCAAGTTGTTTTAACGAAGCGGCAAACAAGCAGCAGGCCAATATGCTGAAATAGAGGAGAAGAAAAAGAAGAAACAAAAAAGAAAAACACTGGTGCTGACTACAACCTCAGGGAGGAAGAAGTGCAACAAACTCGTAAACTCAAATTGTTGTGGACATAACAAAAAGTTTGCTACGCTGGAGTTGGTAAGAATGCAAAGGGGAAGTTGGACCGCTATGCTCTTGAAAGCGGGAGCCAGTGTTGAAAAGGAAGTTTTAAAAATTAAAAAAAAAACGAAAAAATGTGGAATGATGCTAAGGAAAATAATTGCAGCGAGTAATCTAAAATTGTCAGCAAAGGCAAAACAAGCCATTTCAACCTGACTAAGGCTAATAACAGCAATATTTTATATACATTTTCCTTTAGTCATTTTCGTTACAGGAACGTGAAACTTTAACGTTTTGCAAATTAACAGTATTAGTGAGCGCCAGTAAGGACAGACCCAGTTTTTTTTTTCATTGTTCAAAATTATACTTCAAAGTTTGGCCTCATTCGGGTTGTACAAAAAAACACTGCTTTTGCTTCTTAAATTCATAAGTGTAATTATTGCAAAATTTCAGGCAACGAAGTACCGCTAATTGTTTTGGAACATTTTATAGACTCAGTTTACTCTCCTCACATATCGAATTTTATTTCAACGTCATAGTCATTATTCTCTCAAAATCACAATATTTGTTTAGCTTAAATTTTAAGTACGTTGAAAAACTTATTTGACCTATAATTAATTTTCAATAGTTTTCACTTGAAATCTTGATCAAAACTCTAAACTTCTTTTCAGAATTTTTTTAGAATCTTTTTATGTAAGCAGCTTTGTTGCACATGCAAGTTTGTTATATTAAAGTGCGGGCATGAAATGTTCATTTTTGATATTTTGCCTCACAATTTTAGGCAACTTCTGCATGTAACGCATGTCCGATCAATTATTTTATTAAACAAAATTCCCAATACCGCCATTAAAAAATCAACAACAATTTTAATTACTTGAAATTTACACTTTATTGTTTTAACTGCAGATTTAAAACAAAAAAACTATTTGTTTTTTAAGTTTAAAATTTTAATGACAATTTGTTGAATTTGTATTTGTTTTTGTCACTTATATATGTAATTAAATATAACATATATTTATGTACATACATCAGTTTCTATTCTGTCTGACTTAAAGGTGAGCACTTAAAACACCAGATGCCGTTTTGACTGAAATTGGGTTTTGGCAATTTTAATGTCTGCAAACTAACTTTGTACATAGCTCTAGCTTCTATACAGTTTTTTTTATATTTTTATCTGTGCTCCAAGAGCTGCTCGAAGAAAGTTCTAGCTACTTCAAGATGAATGACTAAATAAGTTGCATGAGAAAAATGTCCAGTAAAAGAGAGTGTCTGAGTGAGCGGAAATTTCTGATAAAATGTCAAATATTAACATAAATTTTATTCGAAAAAATTCTTCTAGAACAATTAGTGTAAATTTTTACTCATTTGCGTCTTTACCATAATTTATACTAAAATGTTGCCTAAAATTTTTTGCAGCAAAAAATCTGAAAGAAGTTTTGTTTTGTGTTAGCAGTTAGAAATATTCGTAAATTTTCCTCGTTAAGCCAGGCTAATATTTCAAGGGACATAATTTCGTTTTTGATCAAAATATACTAGAAACTTTAGCTCAAACGGCTGAGATAGAGTTAAGTCCTCTTGCGGTTTGATAATCACGTATGAATATAATCGTTTGAAATTGGTTTGGTTGAGATCCTAAAATATTTGTTCCACTGTGTTAATGAGCAGAAAAGTGATTTTTTTTTTTACAATTTATTTATTGAAGATTTTTATTTGGAAAAAACAACAACAGTTTTTAAATGGTAGAAGTTATAATACTATAATAAAATCTTCAATAAACTAGCTCCGAGCTCAATAAAGGCCGATAGAAATAACAAAAGCTTATTTTTTATTTTGAAAACAACTTTTTTTTCAAATACAAAAAAACAAAAACAATGTTGATAACATTTTTCTTGAATACCTTCGTTATACGTTTTGAAGAGCTGTTATGAAAATATGGAGATAATTTTTAAACTTAACAAAGTGTTTGGCCAACATTTAGAAAATCAGCAATTGTATGTATTAAATACATAAAAGTCTGCCTATTTAAAAATATACCAGTTTATTAAAATTTCTCCCAAAAAAAAAATGAAATTAAAAAAAAAATGTATGCGTCTCTACTCAGTTCGACATGTATCAATTTCACTTAGTTTTCATCAGCCCATTAACCAACTCGCACTATCCCCGGGACATAATTTACTTGCAGCGCTTTTCTACACCGCTGTTCGTCATACAGAAGCTGTTGCCGTACTCAAATGCACACATACATATGTACATACATATTTGGCTGACTAAACGGTTCATTAATCATTACTTTTCGCACTTTTGTTTTCCAATATCTCGTGCAGCGTCGATGGGCCAGTAAGTAAGTCGGTTGGTTGGCTATTTATGCATTCGGTTTGTTAGTGTCAACATTTATGCGAAAAAAAAACGCACCGCCTTGTCTTTGCCAGCCACATTCGGTGACAGTAGTAGCATTTTTGGTTAACACCTTTAGCTGTTGATTGCTCCTAACCAACAGCCGCCGATCGGGCAGTTGTGTTTTTTTTTTGTTTTTTTTGTTTTTTGTGTTTATTTTGCTGCGTAGCAATTTGAGCGGATGTGGCAGCGGTGTAGTGGTGCAACCTTGTTGCCTGGCGCCGCCGTAGCCGCTTTAGCAACATTTGATTTGAAGAAAGTTTTTCTTAACTGCTGTCGCTTTATTATGACATTAGTTGTTTGCTTAGGCTGGCAATATATTGTAAATGCAAGTGAGTATGTGTGTGTATTTAACATTTGTGTACAAGCGACTGCGCATAGAAATTGCGTTTTTTCTGTGTTGCCACCAACATATTTTCATTTTCTCCACTTGCAACCAACGGCGGCGCTTAACTGCAGCTGGATACACTACATTTGTGGTGACATATGCCGCACACACACACACACACACACACGCACACTTAACAAAAATCAAACAAATTGGAAATTGACAGTGATGACCATATTGGGTGTTGTGACGTTGTTGCTGCCATCGTCGCTGGTAATTGTCAAATTTGCAGCTTACTCCTTCAGACGTTTCGGGTTAAAGACAATAACTGCTTGTCGCTGTTGTTCGTTTGATGTGCAAAACTGTTATTGAATGCACTTCGGAGAATTTTTGCAGAACTGGTCAGCGCAAAGTGAGAGTGAAATTTGAATGGTTGTATTTGGCGTTGAACTTTGTACAGATTTGGTTTTGATTGTTCATTGGGGGACTTATAATTTTATGTGACATTTGGTTTGAAAACTTGCGACTGGTGTTGATATCGGCAATGTCAGCTATTTAACATAGCTTAGTTTTCAACGAAAGAATTTGCGAAATTTGTTTAGCGTCACTGCGGTTGTATGTCACTCATATTACAAATTAGGTGGTTTTAGTTGTGAGCTTTTCATTTTGGCATATTCGGTATACCATTTGTGATATGAAGTCACTATGGCCAAGTTTTTCTTAATTGCTTTGCTTATATGGAGAACTTCTTTCATATGGTATATGGGTCATTACATCTCAAATCGTACAGGCAGTTAGGATTAGGTAATTTTTCAATACATTTTTTTTATAGTTTCTACATCGAAATCCATGAGACACTTATTTTTTCTTTTTGCTTGATTTTTAGTTCTTTCGTCGTGGGGAATTTTTGAAAATTTGTGTGAAAACTCAATTTTTCTCTATTGGTGCATGTTAATTTTTTTTGAAAATTTGATAACTTTGCGAAAAATTTACCGTCATTATAAAAAAAATCAAACAATTTTTAACCTTAAAAATTTCGAATTGCATCATTTTTTTTCCTTCATATTTTTTTTTTAGTCATTTACTTATGTAAACGAAATTATGTAGCAGCCTCTACTAGCCTCAATTCGTTGTTTAGGAATTATAATTTTTTGGAGTCAAAGTGAAATAATGGCAATTTACATTGATATTAGAAATATTTTATACACTCAAATTCATTCCACTAAAGTCCATTCATGCTGGCATGTGTTTTGCGAAGTACATATAAGGTTTTTTTTGGGTTTTCTTGGCCCTCCATGCATGCATTGGCCGTATTTCTTTAATTTCCGCAACATTGGAAGGCCAAGAAAACCGAAGAAAACCTTATATATATGACTATATAAAAAAAATTAGAAGGAAAAAATTATGCAATTTGAAATTTTTTAGGCCAAAATTTTTTTGATATTTTTTTATAATGACGAATTTTCAAAAAAAAATTATCATGCACCAATAGAGCAAAATCGAGCTTTTAGACAAATTTTCGAAAATTCCCCTGACGAAAGTACTCAAAATTAAGCATAAACAAAAAAATACGCGTGGATTTCGATGTAGAAACTATGAACAAAAATTTATTAGAAAAAAAGACTTAACCCTAACTGCCTGGACGATTTGAGATGTAATGACCCATATAAATTTCGCCGCCATCGTAATAAATGCTGGTAACTCGATTAAGTAGAGTTTTACAGTAGTATATACATATATAATATCTTTCAATTATATAACAACTTCGAAATATATTTAAACTTTTGCGTACAATATTTATTTTAACCTTAGCTATAAATGAAAACCAAATCATAATTTTTAAGTTAGCACATTTTAGTTTCAATAATTTTGGGCAATTCTGAATACTTAAAAAAATGTTTTCGTTTCACCATTTCGCTGTATCTGTTAGTGTCAAGAATTTAAAAGTATTGGAGTATACTCTGTATTAATAAATGCTGATTACTTCAGAAGTTATTTTGTTAAACGCAAAATTTCAAAAACACTTAAAAATTTTTGGTGGTTTTGGTCAACTTAATTTTTTTAATAATAGAGGGGGTGTCCTTACATACAATCAGACCTTTTAAATTTCGAGTACAATTCCTACTCAATACAATTACTTCATAAAGTATTTGTAATGAATTAGTAATCGTTTTTCAGCTGAAATATAATTACTACTCGAGTACAAGTACCTACTTGTAATTGAATAGTTCTTGGAATTATTATCAATTCCCAAAAGTAATTGAAAGGAGTTGAAAGTAGTTGAAATAGTAGTTGAAGTACTTTTTCCAATTACTTTCAATTACTTTCAAGTACTTGCTACCATTTTTATATATTTCTAATATTTATTAATAGATATATATAAATATATTTCAATTATTGTGCTTATTTCCACTCTCTCGTCATAAATTTGGAAAAAAAAATTTTGTGGAAGGTTTGAGCCATATTTTGTTCTAGCACCAGAAGCGAACATTGCAGTAGCCGCAGCGGTTTTGACTCCAGGTATCAAAACAAAATGGATCAAAGTACTACAACGCACAAATCCGGCCATGACCGTCGAGCGAGTAAACCGGATCGTCATTCAGAGCGTTACTGAGTCTCTTAGTAAGGATAGTCTTTCTTTTAATTTTGAAAATAAATTAAAACGAAACGATTTTGATGCGTTATTTGACTACAACTCCGGCGGTATAAAGAATTTAAAAATTCCAAGTACTTTCTCTAATTTTTTTTGTACATTTCTTTACAGATGAAGATATCGTTACTTCCTGAGCTCGGTTAGAGTCAACGGCAGATTTGATAGCTGCAATATCGAAGCTATCTGAACGATGATTCCACCGCCGAAGACTCCTTAAACAAATATTGCTATCTGACGGAGGCGTATATTAAATTTAACACCCCTTTGCCTTCATCCGCGCCTGTTGAAAGGCTGTTTTCTTTTTCAACAGCCCTAGAAGACAGTCCATGGCTGACTTCTCATTTAAGAAGTTGGTCATTATGAAGGCCAACTCTCAATATTGTTCGTAAAAAAAAATATAGTTTGAACGACCTATTAATTATTTATATTTATTTTATATTAACAGATGATCTTTAACATTATTATTATTTTCGCCCGACAACAGGCTGATACTTTACTCCTTTCAATTACTTTTGGGAATTGATGGTAATTCTAAGTACTATTAATTACAAGTACTTGTACTCGAGTAGTAATTGATAAAAGGTAATTGTACTTGAAAAGAATTGATTACATTACATTAAACCCAAAGTATTTAAATTACTACTAATTACAATAAGTAATCATTACTTAACAGGTCTGCATGTAATACAATATTTTCTTACTTTCTTTTACTCTACATAGATACTAAATAAATAAATCGCAACTAAGCTTTACAAATGACGGCATCTACCGATTTTATTACTTTGAGTGCACGCTCAGTAAAAACTTGTTGGGGTAAAATGAATGTTTCAATCTTTTATAACACAATGCGACAAATTTAAGCTTTTCTTCTTCCAGATAAGAAATTCGATCAAGTGCATATATCGATACTTGAAGTGCACACATAAATAAATTGAAGTAAATTTACGTTTTAAACTTTTCACCAGCACATCAAAGTTTTGTTTTTATAAATCAGTCTCAAATTGTAAGCTTTAAGTCTATAAAATAATATGAACTAAAAACATAAATACCATGTGAAAGAAATGTGAGTAGCGAAATTAGAAAACAAATGTATTTTATTCACAAAAGTCTTTGCTAAATCATGTGTAAATATTATTTTGAATATTTTTGCCATAAATATGTTCACACATTTTTACATACATACATACTTACATACGTACATGCGCATTGCACGACAAAAACTAAAACATATTTTTTTTTAAATTAATTTTTACTTTTAAAGCTTTTTTAACTTTTTGTTTTCATTTTACACACATACATAAATGCGTCTTAGTCAGTGAGTTTTTTAACTTTGTATCGCCGGATAAAGTTTTGTCGCAATTAAGCATTTGTTTGTTTTTTGTTAAAATACAAAATAAAAGCCATGTAAGTAGCTACGAACCACGTTTCTATAAAAAAAACAACAACAAAGATACTGAAAATGTATGGCGCCCACGCAAATGTTTATTTCTTTTTGTAAATGAATAAATATGTAAATCTTATTGATTTCACGTTTGTTCCCCGAATCAAGTGATGCAAAGTTAGTAAGAAAACTCAAACTTTACCACCAGTCGACAATGAACAAGTAATAATACTTCAGAAGGCATATACATACATACCCTGCAGGAAATGAATCCAATTTTAACAAAGTATATTTAGTTTGAAGCAAGCTAAGTACCTACTTTATGCATGACGATGAACGCAAAATTGTCACCGCTGAATGCCATTACATTACATCCTAACTCACGACTAACTTGCTTTTTGGGGTCAGTGCGAACATTTCAATATCGGCTAGAGGAATGCGACTACTACACAAATATTCGACGGAAATTGTTCTACTTGTCTTTTCAACAAAATTTAAGTTAGCTTTTTGTTGCTAACTAAATTGTCGCCAGTTTTCGGAATTATTGCAATAGCGTTTTCTTTTCTCTAAAAAAAAAAGATGTTGCCTTCTCGCATTGCGACTTTCGCATTAGGTTATATGTCTACTATATTAGTAGATATTGTAGCACTTTTGATTGGACAGAGTGCAATAGAGTGGGAAATGAACACGCAACGCCTTGAAAGAGCTGAGTTAAACAAACGGGGCAACAATAACTATTTCGAGAAAAGAAAAACTCCACAAGTTAGACGATTTATTGCAATTCCTAATTATTTTTGGTTAGGTTAACACAGCCCGACCGACAATGCACGCGCGTGATACAGTAAATGTAATTGTGCAGACACCTGAATCAAACAAAAACAAAAAAAAAACAAGTAAAAAAAGGCTCAATACCTTTTATGAATGGAAGAATTGTATGAGAGCCATATGTAATATTAATTCAATATGTATTAATGATTTAGACTGTTATAAAAGTCCCAATAATAATTAAAATATGTTGAAAATTTCCAGTCTTTAACTGAATTATCGTATGTACTGCAGCTATATGTTCTATTTATTCGATTTTAATGATTTCCACTACTAAAAAAGTTCTCATTATAGCATTTAACTGTGAAAAATTAAATTGATGGAATTTTGTGCTAATTGCAATATCTGAACAATCGGTTGTATGGAAACTATATGTTATATATCTTTTGATCTTTATGTTTTTCTTCTTAAACATATGTCTAATAATGATTGATATTTGTGCACAATTTCAAGTGTCTAGCTGATTAATGAATAATTTATGGACACAAAAATAGTTCTCATAATAGCAATTTTTTTTTACAAAATTTCAAGACTTTAACTGCTTAAATGGAGGTGTTTTCGTGCTAAATGAAATATCTGAACAATCAGTTGAATGGGAGCTATATGTTATATTTCTGCAATCTCGACGATTTTCAGTGTTTCTATAGAACTTAGAATAGCAAAATTTCAAGCCTGTGGCTACTTAAGTGAAGGAGTTATGCAGAAAAATATGATATCTGAAAAATCTACAATGACTAAATCGACTCATATGGGTATACATTTTGATGGGTCTAACCCTTCTCGTTCTGGTACTTACAAACATCGCCCCAAACTTAATATACCATTTCCATGAAAGGTATAAAAATCAATTGCGGCGCTTCATATTTCGATACGCCAATTATTTTCCATTGCTCCCATTCGGTGATTTGTCGCCTGGCGGTGGTCAACTGTGCGAATTTATTTTTTCGTATTTAATTTTTCGTGTTTTTCCAATTCAATTTGTATTGGCGATTGAGCTGCCCAAGCTGCCATTGTTATTAAATCTGGGTGTATAGAAACATGTGTACATATGTATGTATGTATGTGTGTATGTACCCCGCGCAACTGGCTTTTAACTACTAGTCGGTGGCATGGAATGTTGCTTACAAACGCGCTATGGTCTTTGCAACATTAGGTGGCATGACTCAAAGCAATTGGAATGAGTGAGTGCACCGATTAATATGTGGCGACTAAGTATTTGTTTGTGCCACAATTTTGTTTCTTCCTGCTGCTACTTTTTTTTTGTGTGCTTTGTGTGTGTGTGTGTGCCTGTTGGCCGGCAATTTGTGCTTAATAAATATATACTTTTAATTTATTTAAGTCTTTTATTATAATTGAAATTTACTTACTTACCTACTTAGATTTATTTTTTTGAGTTTATTTTATTTTGTTTCGCTGCTGCTGCTGCTGCTACACAAATCGCTCAGGTGTTAAATGCTGATTGACCGACTGTCGACTGCCTGATAAAAGCCACCGACTGGTAGCACAGCCACAACAACAACCAGCATTTCGACGGCGTAATGAGCCAACAACTTAATGTGGTGCAGCTGTTTCGCATCCAAGCCACACACACAAACACAAACACACAGCTTGCCTGTTTTCACATTTCCATACATACATAGATTTATACGCTTGTATATTGGTATAACAATCTGTCTGGCCTGTTTGTTTAGAGCTTTTGTTTGTTTTTCATCACAGCATGTCTTGGCGCTGTCTGTCTGCCTGTCTGTCTGTCTGTCTGTCTGTCTGTCCGTCCGTCCGAGTCTGTAACTGCTACTAACTATTATTCTCTCCTCTTTGATCTAATGTATTACCACTTGAATGCATTTGATTTGGCTCAGCTAAAAATACAACATTTATACGCCATTGGAGTAGATATGCACGTACAAAAAAAAAAAAAGAGAAAAAAAACTGCGATGTTTGCCAAGGTGTGTAATTTGTTAATTGGGCGTTTACTGTTTATTTCTCTATTAGCTGCTTAATTATATAATCACCGTGATTTACTTAGTCGCAATAGTTGCAAATTAATTGTACGTACAAAATGTAATCGAAGTGACCACCCACGTATCGCGGTAGTCAAGAATTTGTAGAAAATGTTTGCGTATCAACACACTAATTTAGCTGGTCCTCTTTTGAGCGAACTTAACATTACTTAACATATTTTCACTTTGTTATTCGACTGGAGATTTGTTTTGATTCTAGTCTACACAAATACTCGTACAATATGCCAAGTCACCAACCTCTGTGAGTGTTCTATACTTTTTGAAAATAATACCAAATGCCTGTTATTGTTTGGCGCACAATGGTACGTCTACATACATTTTTATAAAAAATTAAAAATTTTTTGGTGTCCGCCTTAACACTGCCGTATGTAATCTTTATGCATATAAATTAAGTAAAAAAAAAATCCTAACCTCAAAAATACTGTAAAAATGCCATAAGCGCACGGAAGAATATGTCACTCCGAAATTTCGTCCACATACATATTTGTAATATTTTTTTAACTGAAAGCCTAAATACTAGGCGTATCAATGCAATCAACCTTAAACACAAACCTCACCCCAAAAATGCATTTAAAATGTAATAAAGGGCGGGCCAATTAATATGTATCACTACAAAGTTTTGATTATATCTTTATAATAATACTATAATAAAATAATACTGTAGTTTATAATAATACTATTGTATATAATAATACTATAGAAAAAATATTTTCGGTCTTATATTTTTTCTATAACTAGAAGTCGAATGAAAATCGATATTTTTTCTACATTTTCGCACTAAAAAAGTTTGTATACTTCAAACTCATGGCCGCTGTGGTCGAGTGGGTAGCGGTGCGTATTGAACCTCGATATTCCGCTAAGTTCAAGGTTCGAATCTCAACCAGGGCAAGTAAAATCAAAGATTTTTTTCAAATAACGGTCACACCTTGACAGGCAATGACAAGCCTCCGAGGGTGTTTTTGCCATGAAAAAAATCTCAAAAAATACATCTGCCATTCGGAGTCGGCATAAAGCAGAAGATCCCCGAATTTGTGGAACAAAATAAAGGCGCACACCAAAAATGGCAGGAGAAGCTTAGCCAAACACTGAGCTATATAGTGTGAGCGCCAAATTAATAAACAAAAAATTAAGTTTAAAAATATTTAAAATAAATAGTTATGTGGCCAAACAATAATAATTCAAACTTCGTTTTTTTTAAATAAAAGTAGTAAAATAATGCGAATTGTTATTAAAGAGTAGATCATTTTTTTTCAAAACATACACATTTCAATACTTTACTAATAGGGTTTAATTTCATGAAAATCTCCTCCTATTAAATTAATTTTTTGTACAAAAGCAGAGCTTAGATTAATAAGATGGCCTTAACAAATTTCAGCCACCTACGTAAATTTATTATCAGTCTATTTTAAATCTTTCAAATTAAGTTTACGAATAATGTAATCGGTCATATATTCTATCGCGTCTTTGTAGAACTGGCCTACTCATACTCTTTTGATAAAATTATTAAAAGGAGCATTTCTACTAAAATTTGACTTCTGTTTTGCATATAGAGATGTAGTTGGTAGAATTACTGAAAGTTAAGTTGCCGATTTTGACAGAATTCCAATAAACTCCTCTTTATTGACTTCACCTTTTTATTATTACATCATGGCAAAAGCTATATATTCATATAAACCTCCAACAAAAGCTATCAAATTTAAAGTTGTTAAAAATAGTACTGAATCAGTTGAATAAAATTGTTTTGATTTCTGTTTTTGCTATATTGCATAAATTTGTAAATTTTTTTTAAATCGCTGATGTTTTTTTCTTATGCAATTATTAATATATTAGTCTAAATTTTACAATTATAAGAATTGAGCGTTCAAAATTCGACCTGCCGAGTACTTGGGAATTGATAGAAAGCAATTAAACCTGAGTACTATGATATTCCAAAAGATAAAAGTTGTTATTTTAATGTTCTCACCCACTGCGGCTCTTTTATATTGACAATAAAACTACTCAACATATGTTTTTTGAAATCCACATAATTAGAGGTCGCTAAAAGTGGTCTGAATTTCCATGCAATTTACTTCCGGAACAGAAAAAAATTTTTGATTTTTGTAGAATACAAAAAAGAAAATTATATAAAATTTTTGCACGAAAAAAGATTTCAACAAGTTTTTTATAAGCGAGAAAAATAGTTAACATTTTATTAAAAGTCATTTCTATTGAACAATATAAAGAGTAGACATTTGAAGAAAATTTTCATGCTTCCATACACTTAACAACAACACCTGTATGCTGTTGAAAAGAAATTTCGGGGAAAATATAAAATTCGCAAACCAAAGGTCTTTTTTTAATATTTTTTTTCAGTAAGAGTTTTGAAATATTGTGTATGTACATATATTAAAAACGTTTGAAAATATTGAAAGATATTTCAAACGCTTTTTGCATACGTTAAAAACAAAATTTCGTGCGATTTTAAGTGCCCTTTCCCGACTTATTTGCTGTCTTGTTATGCCTTCTTTATAAGTTCTTAGCTTCTTTATATTCATTTCTATATGACGCACGTTGAAAACTGTAAATAAAACGTTTTGAGTGCGTCAAAATTATATGCGTCATGCGATTAATTTAATATTTTATTAACTTTCATATTCGCACAAACAAGGTTGTATCTTGACCTTTCCATTATACAGATAATATTATGCCACTCGCTTGCCATTCTACTTAAGTATAACCATTTAGTAATCTTGTGAGCAGTTATAAAATAAAAGACTTAATTCTAAAAATAACCATCTACCGGCCACCACAGTTGAAGTGCCTATAAACATAAATTGTAATAAGAAATGACAGTTCTACCTTATCATACTAGATTTAAATGACAGCAATAAAAACAAGCAATACAATAATAATAAGTAAAATGGTTTTAGTAATATTCTTAGCATTGCTGCCAGCAAAAAGTCGCTGTCGCATGAGCAAATTCTACCCAAGCAACCGCCACTTCATACATACAAACATATGAAGGGTCCATCGATGCTCATGCTGATCGCCACTAAGTAAGTAAATATGTGTAACAAAAACAAATAAAAAGTAACGACGTGTGCAGATAGTATTTTTAATTGCATGCAACAACAGCAAACAATCTGGCAATGCCGTGGATGGGCCACCAAGTGAACACAAAAAAGGAAGCGGCGGTGGCGGTGGCGGCGGCGACAATCAACGCGCATAAAACAGAAATTTGCGACTTTGAAAAGTTGCTGCAGCAACTGATGCTGCAGTTACACATACCGTTGGCAATCGATGTTGCCTGCTGCTGACGGCTGTTAGTGGTTTTGTGTGGGCAGCAAACAGCAAATATTCGAACGAACGGCAATGACAAGAGCGTCGCACGGAAAAGCAAAAGGCTAAAAGGCAGCTCATGACTGGTGCTGGTTGCCGCTGATTGCATTTCATTTTTGTTGTTATTTCTGTTTGCTGTTACTGTTGCAGTAGTGTTTTTACAACAGTTGATAGCGTTGGTGTCGTTGGCGGCTAAGGTGGCTGCGATGTTCGTGGTGGCGGCTTTAAAATCGTTCACTTAAATGAATTTACTCGTACCTACTTGGTCTGGGCGCCGGTCTCGAAACATACCGTCATGCCGCCATACCGCCACGCTGTGTACATATAGTACATACTACGAGTAGCCTGAGTCGCATTGAGTTGAGCTCAATTGGCAGCTGGAAGTGAAAAGCGTGATGCTGCGGAAGGCCGTTCATTGACACCGAAAAAGCGAGCACACCAGACAAAACAGGCAACAAGAATTTAAACAACAACAGCAATTAAAAAAAAAAACAAAATAAAAATTAAAAACAACAAGAGCACATGAAATGAAACCATATCAATTGTACACTATAAAAAGAGAACAGCGAGTTTTTTTTTCGCATTCCATATCAGTTTTTTGTCATCACTTTACCGCTGACTGAATGCAACTGGCAAAATGGCAGAGTTTGTTTGCGCGCCTACGAATATCTATGACATTTGCAATATGTTTGTGTCCCATTGCTGTTGGCAATTGCAATTTTTTAAGGCAATGACAAGTTGCCTTTGTAAGAGACAGTCAATGCCAGTGGTTTCTAGTTGTTGGTTGTTGGTTGTTTGGTGACTAGTTGGCTCTTTGATTGGTTAGTCGTCGATGGTGGTGGGTGGTGAAATGCTTAATTGTTTGTTACCTTATTTGTTTTAAGCGCTTTATCGGATTTTTCCGATTGTGTAGATGACATTTGTTTTTTTTTTGCTGTTTTGAAAGTGCATTCAGCTTACTGATTGCAATAGTAGTTCTGATTGCTTTCAATTGATGCTAAACCGATGCACATAAATACTATTGAATGAGTAGAGAACTTAATCCTGAATTTCTGACTGAGTAGTGAAGTGAATCTCATTTACTGCTCTTTCATTGCCTACGTGTAAGAAAAGATGGTCTATGCTCCATGTGACTGAAAGAACTCTTTTGGAAAAAGCTATGAAAAGAAGTACTGAATCATCGCGTATGTTATACGATATAGACTTTATTAAAGGACTTGGAACCTCACAATCTTTCAACTGATATTTTGTATAATGAAAATTTAAAATTAAAAATTAGAAAAAATTGTTTAAGAAGGACAAACCATGCATGTAAAATAAAAAGCTGGTAACAAAGCCGGAAAGCAAAGTCAAATTTAATTAAAGGAAGATAAATAGCCAAATTGTGATAAGCAGTGTATCCTTAAAATCTATCGCAGAATTTACCGTTTATTAATTTAATTTTTTTTGGAATAGCCTAACAAACTCTATGTATAGAATTCAAAGTTTTAAATTTTATACATAATTTGTAATAATTTCAAAAATTTTCATCAAAAGTTTAAGCTCAACAGTGTTATAATGCTAAAGATTCATGAACTTACTTAATTTTTATTTAAAAACAAACATAAACATACTCAAAAAAAAAAAAAGACAACAAAAAAAACATTGCATTCGAAATTCGTGACAGGCTGAATGATATCGCCCTTTTTAGATTTAAATAGCGAAACGGTGAGCGAAAAATCACCGACTTTAAGGCGCACTTTAAAGTTGTTACATACAGTTGTGTGTTATTAAATTGTATTGGTTAATATTGACAAACTTTGATAATTAATTTTCCTTTAAATAACCTAAATTTAGTTTCAAATTAAAATATAATTCATTCTTTAACAAAAAACCATATTAACCCAATTTTCAAACTTTTAACCAAATTAAAAATAATTTAACAAACTTCCATTCCAATACAATTTGAAAATTTTATTTTCAAAAGTGTTATAAATTGTTGGAGCGTACGGCTGTATAGCTCATTCCAATTTGGTAAAATAATGTTCAGGTTTAAAGTGACACAAAATCACTTTTAGTTTTTGGGAATTTCGTTTACCGCAATTGCTTTCAAAAATACATTTACATATATGTTATATGACCCTGACCAAGAAAGCTCTAAAAAATCAACAATTTCGAAAAATATCATTTTGAATATGTAAAAAAACAAGTACATACTTACTTTTAATTTGTATACATATTTTAAAGCGAAACATTTGAAAGACGAACCAAACTTGCCAAGGGAGGCCTGAAGATTTTCCCAAAATATATTTTTACCTAACGTTTCCGAAACACCAACAACCAAAAAGAAATTATTCTGAAATATGTAGTTATAAAATAACTCATGAAATTAGTTTGCCTAAATATTCAAACTCTTTTGCGTGTTGTTTTTGTATAAATACCGTTAGAATAGTTCTCACACAAAAACGAACGTAATTGTGTCAAAGTTCAAGCAACTCGATGTGAAGAAAAAAAAACCAATTTGAGGGCGATCAATTCAAATGGTGAGAAAATCTTGTAAAGTCAAAAATAAGTTGCAAATATGAACTAACGCGCCCCCACCATTTTAAGATATCTATTTAAAATTGTATCTATGTACGACAATCGGACGATTGCAACATTATTCACATAGTTAAAGTAGTGTAAATGTACAAATGTAAAAAATTAGTAAGAAAAAGAAATTCAAGAATAATACAACAAGCAAACGTTAGCAAAAATTACATAAAAACTAAATACTCGCAGTACATTTCCCGCTTTTGTTCTAACGCTAAATGTAATTTAACATAACATTTAAACATATTCGTATATACACACATACACACTACCATACATTTTTTGCTCATTTAAACAACAGACCGTACACAATCGTCATGGGAATGAGTTCGCTGAGATCAGTTAGTTGGCCCGTTATTAGATAGCCGACACTCAGCAGTCGGGATTCAATAAAATTACTATTTTATTGTGAGTCTAAGGTGATATTTGATCTCGCCCGTCGTTGTTATTTTACCTACATCCAAAGCAATTTAACACATATACATACATACAAACATATACTTGTATGTATGACTATTAAATGTGATATTTATAATCTGGTATTCTACTTGATTGCTTGATGCTTGAGTGCAAATTTCATAAGCATACATACATTGAAATCTCGTTATTTCAAAAGTTTACATGAACATTTTTTACACTACATCGCTTCTTAATTGCCAGGCTTTAATTGTTTTAGAAATACTCTCACACTTATTTTTTTTTTCGAAAAAACAAAGCGAATCAGCACTTTAATAATTTAGTTTTTAAAATTTCATAATGCCATAATGTATTGAGAAATATAATTTTTTATTTTGGAATATTTTAGTCTAAAAATATTTTGAAAATAATTAATCAAGAGTTATTTCTCCATGCAGAAAGTGGCGATAAAATTGTGTGATACAAATTTTTTAAATATTTTTTTTTAATTTCAAAGTTTTTTATAATTAATTTTTAAATTTCTTAAATTTTTAATAAACATTTTAATTGAATATTTAAATGGGTTTTTGTTATGCAGTTTGATTCTTCAGTTAATTTTCTGATAATAATGTGTAACTTTCAAGTGGCGAATCTTTAAAGTAGATGTTTGAAAAATTTTTAAAATATCAGTTAATCACAGAAACTGATTGTATAAATGACACATTCGCTACGAAAAACAATATTAACTATTATATTAAATATAATAAAATTTTGCTCAAATTTTAATAAGTACTAATTTATCAGAGTTTAAAGATAGTTTTTAAGTTTATTAAAATAAAAAGAAGCTTTTAACAAGCTACTGTTGTTTTGTGAAAATTATTTTGCTGTCGCTATTAATTATTTTTTTTCCATCGAAGCAATCAGCAATTCATCGAAGTGTGTCAGTAAAAAAATCGTCAAAAATCACAATATTCTATATAATTTAAATAGGTCACAAAACTACATACCTGAATGCTTTTAATAGTTTGTAAATAGTTAAAAAATGTCATGAATATTTGTTGAAATTTTTAAATTGTCAACAAAGTTTTAAGCTTGATTTTACATGATTTTTGTTAGAGAATGAACTGTATTTAATTTCAAAAATAAGGAAACTAAATAAAATTACACATAAGTTTGAAAGTTAAAGCGTTTCAAAACGTTTGATCGATTGCCATCTTAAAAATTTTTGATCAAAAAGAACTTAAAATAGTAAGGATAGGCAAACTTGTCAAGCAACTGAACAATGAAACCATGAATTATGATTTTATTATTATAGAAAAAATAATACAAAAATCCATATCGGACAGATACAATTCCAACAACTTAGATTGTTAAATCACTTGAAAAGCAAAATAAATAAAACAAATTATTAAGAGTAGATTTATGTTAAAGCTGCAGGTACCCTCTTTCCATTGCAAGCAAAGTGACTTTCGCTTTTTTAAATATGTAATACGATTATCTATATAATATAATATGCCTAACAAATCCAAAAATATTTAAATTAAGTATCAAAACTATTAAAAATTCACTTGAATTCACGTTTCATATTTTATATTCGATAAAGAAATGTAATTTACGAAGGAAAAAAATATTTAGTACAGTAAAATTTTGAAGCTAGCACTGACTTTCATAAAAATATTCAACATTTAAAAGCACTTTCAATTATAGATGAGCGTATATACTTACATACATGCATACATATGTACATACATATATATATTCATACAAAACATACATACATACAAAGGAATGTATGTAGTAAAAACTTTATGAAGTTGTCGAAATATGCTCTTCGCCTAGTGAAATGCATTTTTGAAAATGTGTACATTTTACTACTGTTTGGCCACGATATGTGTACAACCGTTAAAAACTTATTTTAGAAGCGATAAAAAGAGGGTAACAATCAGTAAATGCCAAAATGGACAAAAAAGTAGGAAAATTGAAATGTAAAGCGAAACTGAAATGTGCGCTGTAATTTTTTCACCCTGACCGTGATGTTCGAGTATACTGGCTTATTTGCAAAAAAGCTATAAATCCATATATGTATTTGCCTTTTAAAAATGGACTTCGAAGCAATTGCAAAAATTACACACAATTACAATTCGTATTTTACAACAACCAGTTAGCGGTTTCGTTGAGAAATTCATTTCACTTTTTACGAAAGCTTGTTTTGAGTTCGACTCTAGCAAACTTTAATATTTTTGCGCTTTGTAATAAATATGCAAAGTAATAGTTACAAGTGAGGAGCGTAAAGTCTTGTTGTAGTTTTTCGTTTTTTGTTTTTTGTTTTTTTTTTTTTATTTTTTTTTACAGATCAAGTAAGCAAGTAGTAGTCGTAAATGTGTTTCGTTTTCTTTACAGCTTTGTAAGGGCAATTAAATTGTTTACAAAATTATTTTGAGGTTTCAAGTTGAAATAGTAGAAAAACTTAATTATTGCGTGAAATGTATTTAAAAACGCTTTGCTAGACAAGTTTGCATGCAAATTGCAAAATTTTTTTTTCTTATTTGTGTGGCTTCGACACGTGTTGATATCCTTGGGCATAAGTAGTATTTTCTGGCAGTGATGAATCAATAACATTTGCAATTGTTTACTAAGAGTTTAGTGAATTGAAATTTAATTGCATATAAATAAATTATATGTAGTACAATAGCATTATCATAGTACATAAATTGCAAAATTTATACACATCAAATCGTTTCGGGACCCTTATTTTCGAAACGGATATCAAATATCTGCAGGAGAGGTATCACATTAATGTTCTTGGAAAAATATTTCAGTGGATCTATCTGATTTTTATTTGGGTACCAACTTAAAAGTTTAAAAAAAATATTTTGCTTTTTGTTCATGCAGCTAAGAAGGTTTATATAACGAAATTTTTATTTCGTAGAAGGTATTGAAAATTAGGTGTTAATGGAGTTTTTGAGGGAATAAAATTCGTTGAAAATAGTTTAAATTAATTTGATTAAAAATATTTCATCCAAATATGTCAATATGTGGTTTTGCTATATTTGTTTAAAGCAAAGTGTAAAAGTAGACACCGTTTTTCGAGGCTCGTATCCCCGGTAGTAACATTTCGTTTTCTCCAGTAGATGGCGCACCAGGTGCCGTTTAGTCCGTTCTTGTACATTTTTGCTTTCAATCACTTGTTACTGATTTCGTTCGCCTAGTGTAAATGGTGTTGTGTGCAAATAGGTAAGGATAAAATGTGCGTTAACTCAGCAACATCTCTCTTTGCGTATAAAATTAACGTTTATGAATAGTTCAAGGTTGTTTCAAGACCATTTTGGGACCAGTTGAAGAAGACCTTTTCACGATTAGTGCGTCCTAATTACGACCGCTTTGTGATCATTTTAAGGGTTTCCGGCTTATTTGGCAATATTTTATGATTTCTTCTGAGTCATTTGATGTTATTAGCTCAGGACTGTTTCGGGTTAATTTCAGGTCTTAACTGCAGTTTATTTTTGGAACATTTTGTTATTATTTCAGGTATCTTCCAGAAACAGTTGACCACAAGTTGGGAATTAGTTCGGCACAATTTCGGGAGCACTATTAAGCGAAAGTTTGGAATCATTTTGGGATTAAAGAAGTACCATTGTGAGAGTGTTTAAAAACTTGTTCGAGATCATTTCAGCACAAATTTTTCCTATTAATTTCAGACAAATTTTAAAACTGAGATCATTTCAAGGTAGTTCGAAAAAATTTTCAAATTCGTGCTTTTATAGTCGCCAAAGTGGTATCAAATCGAATGAATAGAATGAAATGAAATTAATATTTAATTTATGATCTAACCTGTAGTGTATAAAATTGTCATGTATGTAAATTTTTTGTTATTTTTACTTAACAATATACTGTTAGTATTAATTAATTATGGTAAAAAATTACAAAAATAAATCAGTAGAAGCACTACATTTGTATGCAAATTGAAAACTAACTTTCTCTCAACCAGAGAAATAAAGGCATTGCATAACAAAAAAAAAAAAATTTTTGTCTTGAGAACTTTCGCACAAGAAGTACACGTGTGAAAAAAAAATATATCCATTTGAAAAATGCGTTAGTTTTTAACTCAACCTCAAAATTTAAGGTTCATGGGGTTTGAAGTAGTAGCTTCGAATATATTATCCGATTTTGTTTTTCTTTGGTTCCTAGCAGTGTAAATTTCTAATACTATGAAACCGTATATTTTTCGTTTTTTCGTGTTCTAATTTTGTGTCTTCCCTATTAAACTAATACAAAACATGTGATATCTTCATGTTATTTTTACTTTAATAAATTCTCCAGCCTTATGCATATTTCAAACCACTACTTTTGCACCGACTTACTTGCTCGCTGTCTATAATTAGAATTTGTTTTCAATTACGCCTGCTGCATGACTGAAAGTCTAACGACAAAAAGCGCTTTCCACGCTCTCAGACATTTATCTATGCCTTTTTTAAGGCCTTTAACATAACTAACTACATATGTATGTATGTACATATATGTTTGCATTGATGTGTGTAAATTTTCCAGCAAAGTATATGGCAGTTTCGATGCTGATACATTTGCTAGCTAGCTGCGGCATGTGGCATGTTGGAAGGTGTCGTGTTGCGTGTTCAACGAGAAATTCCACTTTCATGCATGTGATGATGATGATCGTCATCTCTATCCAGTTTTTTTTCATTTCATTGCTTGCAGTTCTCTTTTATAACATTATTTTTATTTTTTTGTTTCTTTCTTGTGTTTACAACAAACAAGTCAACGATGCTAATGCTGTAGCGATTCATATGGCAAATTTTTGGGGTCAGTGTGGCAACGAGTTGGGC
The DNA here is from genome assembly GCA_963971545.1 of Philophylla caesio. Taxonomy (NCBI): domain Eukaryota; kingdom Metazoa; phylum Arthropoda; class Insecta; order Diptera; family Tephritidae; genus Philophylla; species Philophylla caesio. The sequence goes on along the minus strand of OZ020608.1, from coordinate 94,611,497 downwards.
AGGCAGGCAGTAGTCGAGAGTTGCTATCGACCAAATCTGAGTGGAGCATTAGAATTGTGGAGGGAAAATATTGCATGGTGTTGTATACTTGTGTAATTGTGAAATTATATATAAAGCTTTGTCAGTGGCATATGACCTCTTATGTTTATGGTTATTGACACCGCAGCTGGTTGAAGGAAATGCTTTTTCTGAGCGTTTGCAATTTGTCTTGCTACAAATATGCAGTTAAGGGTTTTAATTTGTATGAAGTAGATTAATGAAGCCTACGATTCTATAGTGCTTTGAACGCAAAACCTTTGATTGCTCATGCGCCTATAGTAAATATACTATATACCTGTCAAATTTGGATTCCAATGCTTTAAAGGCTTATGGTCTTTTGGTCTTTGCATATGGCCGTCGCAGTTCCCTATAAAAAATCAGTTGTGTGGTAGAAATGTACGCCGCAGGCAAATTCTATAATCCACCATGAGAATATTATTCAATTATGCAAGCAGAAACCGGTGGATATATATACATACATAAATACATATCACAGAGGAGAATAGCAATAAACAACGTTGAATTGCTTAGTGGCAGCAGCAAAGGTGAAGTTATTTCACATTGAAGCTAAGTTCAAGTAGGCAAACTCAAGTCATAGCCAGTCAAATTCAGCTGGACCAAAGTTGAAGCATTTTATTGTTTTTTTCTTTTTTGGTTTCAAAATGACATTCAACAAATGAATTTGCAAATAATTGCTAATTGTTTTTTCTTGTTAAATATGTGTACACTTGATTCAAGTCCAAACAAGTCACGATCCAGTCAGTCATGTAGCTTTGTGTGTTCTTTTTCGCCGCATTTGCGTATTTGTTATTTCGAGCGTTACTTGAATGTTTCTGTTAAGTGTAATACTTCCTGTTGCTTGTGTGACTTTGAAAGCTTTAAAACTATAACGCAGTTTTTCTTCAGACGGGTGCGCCAACTCAAGTCCTAAATACTTAGACTCTAACTCCTAACAAATCGCTTACTAATTTTGTATTTCGGTTTACAAGTATTGACTTTTTATTTTTCTTTCATTTAGTTTCTTACATATATACCTTTCATGGGAATGGTATATATTAAGTTTGGTGCGATGTTTGTAAGTACCAGATGGATAAGAGTTAGACCCATCAAAAAGTATACCGAAATTATCAGAATGATAAGCCGAGTCGATTTAACCATGCCCTTCTTTCTGTCCGTCTGCCCGTCTGTAAAGAACGCAAACTAGTACCTCAGTTTTGGAGCTATTTGAATTAAACTTGGCGGTCAGGTTTCTTTTTATTATTATTTATTAGGCGTTAAGAAGCTAAAATTTTGAAGTTTTCCACAAATTATAGTTACGAGTATTATAAGAAATATTTAAGCAGTGCTAATCATTAAGATCAAATAAATATAACATATAGCTGCCATACAACGGATTGGTCAGTTATTACATTTTGGGCCATAACATATGGCTCCCATACAATTCTTCCATTCATGAAAGGCATAGCCGAAGATAGCGTTTTTTTACTTGATCTTTTTTTGATGTGTTTTACATGTTTTCAATTATAATAGAGTTCAGTATCAAACAAAAACAGTGTAAATCAAATTTGTAATATTTATTCAAAATTTATTATTATTAAACAATATTTCATAAACATTTTTGAAAAATAAATTTGATACAAAAAAAGGACTTTTTTTAACTTGGTTACTTATAATTTAAATAAGACCGGAATATTATATTATGATATGTAGTTCATATTCAATTGGAATTCAAATTTTGAAAAATAATAATATGTTAAAAATAAGCGTTGTCATCTATCAAATAATCTCTTTTAGGCAGAATATTAAACATTTTGTATACCTTTATTTTTACAGCTTAGGCTTCATCTTGATCTGAAAAAAAAAAAAAAAAATTACGGACATTACTTAGATATAAAGAAAATTTAAATAAATTTCTTACAATTTCCGAGATTTTTAAAATAAATTCGCTTTAAATAAACATTTATGGTAAATAGTGAAACATTATCGTCTTATTTCAAGGGGAACTTTAAGGATTTAAGTCCTTATATATATCAATATATAATGTGGTTCGGACGCGACGTGAAACGGAAGAATTTTTTTAATGCTTGCGAAAGTATGTAAAACTTAGCGAAAATTAGAGGATAATATATGTTTTTTAAATATGTGATGTAAGTTCGAATAAGGCCCCCCTTTTTAGATTTCCGAAAGTTAAAATATTTTAATAAAAAGTTGGGTACGAGATAAAACATGATTGCGGACGCGACATTGGACGCGACAAATTTTCACCAATGAATAATAATAATAATAATACATAATAAATTGTATAAAGTTTATCATTTCCGAGGAGATTTATGCCGAGTTTTTTCTCAAATTTCCAGTCTGATACTTTTTTAAATGGCGAACCTACATATAAGCTTCATGCCGACTCCAAACGGCATCCGATAAGCCAAATGAAATTTTGTTTACCAGCTTTCAAAAATGCACTAAAAAGGGTTTGGCAAAAAACTGCCGAGTAGCGAAGTGCAACAAAGTAATAAAGAGACTTAAAAGTAATGTACATCTTTTCCCGCCACTTCTTAATTTTTTCTGTACTTTCTTTCTTTATGGTTTTTTCCATCTATAAACAAAAATGTTAATATACACATACATATGTATGTATTATTGTTTAAGTGAATTTTTGTACTCACGGTTGCGGACGCGACAAATTTTAATCACCCATAAAATATTTTATTCAACAGTTCGGTAAAAAATTATTTTATTTTTTGAAAGATGTACATATGCCTACTTAACTGCAAACAAATTTGTTTTGGTTGGATGACATGTTTGCTTATAGGAACAACTTGTGTAGTTTTTTGGTAACGGACGCGACATAAGGATAAGGGTAAGATCGAATCAGAAAGTCTTCATTTTCCAAAGTTTCTTAGAGTTTTTTTCACTGTTATATAAGAGGCTATAAATATCGGAATTACAGCAATTATATGGATCCAGTTAAAACAGGCTCAATACAAAAATAAAATATATTATATTTTGTTTGCAAAAGGGGCAAATGAAAAAGCCGAAAAAGCCTTTTTTAGAAGTCCTATTTATCGGTCTATAATTTGAGAAACCTATAAACTATTTTATATCCATATCATATACATTTTTAACTTATGCTGAAATATAATAAAAACACACTTTGAATTTTCCGTTCGCGGTAGACCTTATTTGGGACTTACCCAATTGCAAACTTGGAAATCTTTTCTTTCAACAGCCTGTAAAAACATATACATAGTTACGAAACTAACGTTTAATTTTTTCTATGGCCATAAGGAATAACAACCAAAATCAATTCAGTAAGAAATATATGTGAGATTAAACTATGTTTATTTTAAATTATATTTTTAGTGAAACCACCATTGAATTGTCTAAATTTAGTAAAGAATTATAAACTATTTGCCATTTTGAAGTGGTATAAAAAATACTCTAAATCGAGTTTGGCTGTTATTCCCCGTGACCACAGTTTTGTTTTAAGAAAATGCTCGAAACGGCTTTTCATTGGTAATGAACTTTTTTCAAAACTGATTTTTCTTGATCCAGTATTCTTTAAAATAAAAAAGGTTTTGCTTGGTTATAAAAAAAAGTTTACATTTTTTTTTTTACAAGAATATATGTTTATCCTTCTGATGTTTCTAGTGAAAACAGTTAGTTTTATTTACAAAAAGAAAGAGCAGAAGAGCGTAAGGATGTTGAGATATTATTTGCATTCTTTTAAATTAACTTTTTGTAACGAAATATTTTAAAATTCATGAAATAAAATGTGTCACTGCTTAAGATGCCTTTTGGCATATTTGCCCATAAAAGCGAAGTTTCAATGTCGGGAAGACTGGCCTGTATCTGGCAAAGATAACTCTTTCTCCCAGTTTATACAAAGCCTTCAAAGGTGTAGAAATATTGGTTTTAGCGATACTCATAACACTGTAAATAAATTATAACGTCTCACAATTTCTGTGGAAGGAAGAGACTAATCAAAATAAAATTATAAAAATCAAAGTTTCACACCTTGTAAAGTACTCACATATATTTTCTAAATTTATTTATTAAAAGGACCACAAAAATGTATCTAAATAATTTTAGTAAAATAATAAGCTAGTTTTAAGTAAATTTTTGTTACGAACCTTTATTTTCATATAAAAAATGTTCAAAAATGTATGTATACGCTTTTAATAACTCAAAGCATTTTGTGTTAGTTTTTATCGTCATACTCTATGTATAGGTCTACTAGTATTTAATTCTAAGCAGTATGACTTAAAATGTTTTTCCAATTAGCAATTAACATATGCAAATACATACATACATATATATAATAGTACAAGTATGTACATATTTTTACGAAAGACCAATTCTGTTTGAAAATCATTAAATTTAATACATCAGGCGGTAATTAGCATAGTAACAACAAAATAAAGCGGACTTTAGAATACACTTGCTTGCTAAATACAAAAGAAACACAACTCTGAAGTTCGTGGTTTTCATTAAATAAAATGAGCAACCACATTAAAAACTAATACAATTTTATATATATAAATTACTTTTCTTAATAAAAAAGCTAAGTGTGTGGAGTTCGCATGTTTATCAGATAATTACAATTACTACAATTTTACGCTTTTCTTAAAAAACAATTATTATCTTTTTTTTTTAAATATAAAAATACAATATGAAAATTTGTTTATCTTTCCATGCAAATATCTCAGGAACTAACAGAAAAAATTTGCTAATTTTGTGCAAATGTACACATCAAGACTTTTCATTTGATAAATATTTCATCTCTGTAGCTATTGTGGTTTAGTTAAGCTAAGCGCTTTTTTAGATTGCCGGTTCGTGATTTTTGAGTTGTCACTCTTTTGTATTAAGCATATAATCAGTTTGTATAAATAAATCTTACTTTGCTGTTAATAAAAAAATCTTCGTTTTACACATGCAATTGCTATAATTCTTCATACACAGCTGGGTCAAAGCTTGTTGGAGTTTGCCGTTTTACGAGCGTGTTTTGATTTTTAGTAATTAAACCAGTTTGAATTGAATTTGATGTGCCCTCGTCTAGTGAGTCAGTCTGGCGGCTAATGATTAACGCAATTCTCACGCTGTGTACCTTTGTACATACAATTACTCAGTCGGCATTTTATTGGCTAGTAATTTTTTGTGCATGTGTGACTAACAGTCTAAAATGTATGATTTTTTCATATATTCAAAAATAGTCGACTATTTTTTGTATGGATGATTGTGTTTAAACTATAATTCAAAGTATAATTAAAGCTCAGTGAGTTTTTTTTTTATTGTTTTAATAATTATATATTGAATCGGGAAGTTAAAATTTTTGTTGAGAAAGTGTGAAATATTTTATTAACATTTTGTGTATCATAAGCCAAATATTGCCTTTGATAGGGAGTTCATCGAGACATTAAGAGGGTGAAGTGAATCAAAAGTATTTGAAATTTTCAAATTGGAAGCGGAAAGTTTTTAATACGTAATGCTACGGCTTGTTGAATTGAATTTCTTAAAATAGGAACAAAATATATAAATCTTAAATTAATTTGGTGACTTAAAAACTTCATAATACTTCGACCTCTATGATCTTTTGTATTACCTTTCGGTTCCCTTCAGCTCAATATGTATTGCCCTGTGAAACTCCCCCCTGGTAAATTTATTTATTGTGGCCAGCCATTCATATTCTCAAAAAAATCAGTTTTGCTCCAGCCAAAGCCTCCCCTTCAATATAGTCGAAATTCCGTCACAGTAGACATACTTTAGCGGTGCTGCCTTTACTATCTATCTTGCTCTGAGCCTACCAAGTCTTTAGTATAACTTTGATTGTACACCAGGCTAGTTTAACCACTTGAGACCTAAAGTGAACAGCCGCAGATACTCTTCTTATCAGTTCATCAGGGATTAAGCTTTATTCCACGTCTTAGTGCCTAACAAACCACCAAAGCAGTATTTAATGAGTTTTCTTCACCAGCAGCTGGATACTGTCCTAAATTTTTTTTTAAATAGATAACTTACGAATAATATTTGTTTGTGGGATTTTTTTGTTTATAAATAGAAAATTCATAGTACTAGCAAGATTGAAGCTCCCATGAAATATCAGACAGTTTAAAAAAATTAGTCACACTGCTGATATTATTAATATAGCAATTTATATGAGGTTTTCAACCATTTGAAATATGCTCAATTACCCCAATTCAACTAATAATTTAATAGCTCTCCGTGTATGTAATCAATACTTAAAAGTTTCGCATACTTATGTATACTCTTTGTAAACATACTACACACATACACGTACATTTATGTATATTTATGAGGCCATTAGACTTAAGGCAGCGTATCTTAATCAAATGTGCCAAGCGATGACGGATAATCAATATGTTTTTTTGGATCAACATTGACCCTTCCAGTAAAAATGTCTTACTAATATTAGTTATAAAAGATTTTATAGGCAATGAAAAATTGTTCGGGAAAAGTACTAGCCAAACTTTATATTGGAAAATTTCCATACTTAATGAATTTAAAAAAATTTTATTTTATTTATTTTTTAATTAAAAAAAAAAAACAGGTAGTTCTGAAATAAAACCAAATTTCCAACTTTATTTGGAACCAAAAAATTATTAAAAAAATTGAAATTGTTTACTCAGCACTTTTACTGAAGTACACTATTTTTTATGCGTTTAATGAAATAAAATAAAGAAAATTGCAAAAGCAAGCAGAAAAATTGGTCGTAAGATTGCTTAGAGACATACACAGCAATAAAAAACTAATAGGTTGCTCACATCAGTTCGACGGCCTTAAAAATATCGACAATATGTGTGCTCTGAAATATAAGTAAATATTAAGTTTCCAAACTGAATAACCGTCACAAAATGTTCATAATAATAACAAATCGTTTTTCGGAATAGGATGGGTTTTCCTGAAATGTGTTAATTTTGATCCGTAGACAGAAACTTACTGACCTAAATCTCATTTTTAAAAAATTCATGTTGCTTTAACAAAATCCATTATTTGTTTCTTATTATTTAATAGTTTAAACTTCATGGTGCTCAGCAAAATTTAAGAGGGTAAGGTATTAAAAGCTTGTCCATACATATATGTAATCAACCAGCACAAGTTGTCGGCAGCATGCAGTCTGTAGTCCGCCTTAGTCATAAAATCGCTAAATTGAAAGTTACGTTAATTACTGTATTAAAGGTGCCAATTAATACTATTCTCGAACTAAATTAGACGAAATTATTTTAGTTACACTTAAATATGTTATTAAATTTATATCTCTAGTAGATTAACCGCAACTACAATTGCATTTTCTTGCCTTCCGCATGTTTCAATTTAGAACGCGGCATGTAATAATAATAATACTAACGCTATGCTTTATAGCGTTGATTTACCAGCGCACTTTTAAATATTCTTAACACAGAAACTTTTCTTTACAAATTATAACAGCATCTCAAAAAGTATACATAGCTACTTAGATAACTTGCAGCAATTTGCTACAGCAGCAACGAATACATGCGAAAGGTTATTATATTTTCATTAGTATTAGATTATCATTAAGACATTCACTTACTTAAAAGCATGTATGCACGTATGTATGTATGAAATTATTACGGTATTACTATCGACTTAACAAATATAGTGTGACATGTGACTTTGAGAGGTCAAAAGCATGAAACTTCTACGTTGCACACCTAATAAGCAAATAGCATTCAAAGCATTCACGTAATTAAGTCTACTCATTGTCAAAAACAAAAAGCCAGCAACACTTCTGAACAAAACTCCATTCGAAATTAGTTGCAATGAATCATTCATCATTGTATGTATACAAAAGAACCACAAAAAACAAAAAAAAAATGCGCTGAACTTCTCTCATTTTATTGGCGTCTAAACCGCGCTATACAAAATTTATGTCACTGCACTAAAACTGACATAAACAATCGCAAGTGAAACACTATGCAGTCAATTTATTTTCTGAAAAAATGTTGCAAAGTAGTCGGAAGAATTTTTATGTTAGCAACGAGCGATTAATATCGCGTAAGTAATCGTTCAACGATGCTGTTTGCTGCTGACTCGTAGCAAACTTTAGTTGAGTTGAGTTCAGTTCGAGTTGATGAAGTCTATTGTCGTGTCAGCCAACATAAAACACTAATGAGCATATAAAAATTTATTGATATGACACAACAACAACACAGAGTTTTTTTTTTTTATTAATTACTATTTTTATTTTTTGTTATTTTTAGTGCTTCCTTGCTTCCATTTTGATTGGGGTGCAAACACGACTGCGTCGATAATATTCGTGCGAAGAGCGGTAGATTGACTTTGTGACTTTTGTAATTAGCTTAAACGTTAATCATTGACTTATGCGCAGATAAAAAAAACTTAATAAATTTTATTGTTTTATAAATTGAAAGATGGTGTGTAATTGCAGGTGTTTGGTTAGTTAATCCTAGACCATTGAGGTCCGAGGTTAAACATCAAGCTGATTTTCGGCAATTTTATTTAATTTTAATTAACATAACGTATTGTGGATAAAGTGTTGTTAAATGTTATTGCTTGAAGCTTATTTTGATGTGCAATCCAAGTATATTCAATAGGAAAATAATTTGCATACACATTTTAAAATCTCCGTCATTTTTGTTAGTTCAAAAGTAGTTTGATAAAAAATAAAGTTCTGCAGTTGTGAGTTTCGCCGTTGAAAGAAAGAAAAAAATCCACTTTAAAGTAAGAATCAGCTTTTTTTGTCAGATAAATCTTAGAAAACTACGTCCAACAGGGATAAACTTTCTCTATTTAGAGTCGAGTCTAGCTTTATTTGAGCTATGCACCAATATTTTATGTAATTATGTAATGATTTGTTTGCAATATTTATTGTATTTATTGTGAGCTGTTCACCACAATTAGTACACAGCTGCATTCAAAATGGAAATGAGTTATACTAAATTCGCTTTGCACTAAAATCTGCAGATATCTGAAATTTGTTTCAAAATACAGTAGGATTTCCCATACATTTCCAAGATTTCGATTTTCTGGATTTCAATTAGCTTTCTTCATTTTTGTAAAAAGTGGCACTTTAAATAAATTCTATGATTTCGAGAAGTTTTCGTTGCTGTGGGTTTGTAGTATAAGGGTCCTTTCTATATTAAAGTAATAATATATTTTCAAAATTTTTAAGTTTAATATTTTACTTGGAGGTTTGCCAATTTTCTTTTAGTAAACTTTTTTCCGCTGATGAATGATATTTTTTTTTAAATGAAAAAATATAATAATTACACTGTCCAACAAATGAAGACTTTTTGAATGGAACATGAAATTTTCCGCCAAACATTTTCGTAGAATATTTTAATCCTTTCTCGAAAAAAGGGTCAAATTGACCCATAAAGAGACCAGTTAGAGGGTTAAGATCTTCCATAAAAATAATCCTTATACAATTCCATAAAACAACTCTGACCATAAGAATTCTCTCATACATTAACTTACAACATTTTTTTCATATAGTATAATGCTCCCTTCGACCAAAAAATGAAACCTTTGACCCACTGTAAAAAAAAACTCAGACGTGCTGGACCATAAGTTTGTTCTACAAAAATTATCTACTCAACATACCCTTTCAGAATTATAGGGTCGCTATTCAGTTCCAAAAATGCTTTTGGACAGTGTTATTATTATATAAAAAGCCATCGCTCACGTTGATGTTTTATATCGAATTATTTACCCACTGCTAAAATGATTGCCAAAAGTGAAATATTAAAAGACATTTGTTTTTGCTGTTGAAAATTTCATCTTCTGGTCTGGGCTAAGTCAAATTTATGTACGTACATAGGTGTCGTCGTATACGAGTATAGCCTTTGTAGCTACTTCAGGAAGTATCGATGAAAATATCATTTGCAAGCCATATCAACACAGGCTACAAATTGTGCGATTATTCTGATAAGCAAAACTACTACTCGAGGGAAATTTAGCCCTTTACTTCTTCTTCTTCAAATGCTAATCGGTGGGAACAAGTCTCTGCAGATACTTCGTTAGAAATTGTTTTTCTTTTGCTGAACTTGTTTATTAATTATGTCTAATATTAAGAAAATTTTCTCAAAGTAATCGAATTAAAAAATATACCAATATTCGAGAAATAATTTAAAATGAAGGGTACCAAATTTCGAAGCTATTATTAATTCGTTTCATTTAGTTGTGAGCTGCTATCATGGGAACATAATATGAAGGCTTGAAATAATATGAATTTGTGAACTAAATAGAAAACCACAACTGCATATCTCTGGTATGTTCATTTATATGGTCGTATATTTGCCAGCGTGACCGACTGACTGGCGAATGTTTAGCCTAGTTGTAATGATTCGCTTCACTTCGGTGCTACTAACTTAATTTTTCATGCCTTTGCATCGTCTGTAATACATACGTCTGGCTGTGAGTGTGTGTGTGTGTGTGTGTGTGTTAGTAAATTCAAGCCACCTAATATTAAATTAACAGCATGTTGTATAATTGTTCATAATTATAACAATTAAAACAGCGCCAACGAAAAAACAACAACTGCAACAACAGCAGCAATAATACAAATTGTATAATCTTAGCCACCACGCATTACGAAAAGCCAAGCAACTCGGTAGAAAAAATAATAAAATAGTAAAAATACGCACAGGGAAGTATTTGTGGCAACAATATTTTTTTAAGCACATACACAAGTACATATTTGTATAGGCGTACATATGAACATAAATACATTTTTATTTTTACACTTTCCACAATTTGAGCCTGCGCGCCGCATGCAGTGGCACGATTCAATGCTGTGGCAACGGTAAGTGGGCAGGCGGCGAGGCGTTGTGAGGTGACGTTGCGACGTGTGGGTGCATCTACTTATGAGCAGTCATCAAATAATGTTAAACCAGGTGTGTGTGTGTGTGTGTGTGTACATACACATATGTACATACTTGCATATGTGCATAGCGATGCGCTACAAATAAAATTATAAAAGTGTGAAAAATTAAAGAAGGAAGATGCTCCCAAAGCGCTTACGCGTCGGTAGTAGCCCAGCAGCTGCTCATAAAAGTGAAATGTGCTGCTCACTCACGCCAACGCCATAGCGGAGACGTTATGTATGCATGTACATACGTTGTAGAAGGCAAATAAATGAAATGGAAATTGCTATTTACGTGTAGTATGTCTGTAAATAAGTTTGCGCGGAAAAATGTGAATGAAAATGAAATGAGTGTACAGGTAGCAAAAATAGAAATGGAAAGTTTCATTGTTCGCGTGAATGCGTTTTGCTACTACTCGTACAACAGGCACAGCACATTATGCATCTGAGAATTTACTCGAATCGACAAGGCATGTTGGAAAAGAATTTAAGAAAGTTTTCGCTTTTTTTGTTTGTTTTTAACATGCACGCGAATAAATAGTCCCATTCAATAGCGAACTTTACGGAAATTCACATGGCTGTAAATGAAAAAAAATTTATTTTTAAATTAACAAAATAGTCAAAAATTAAAACGCAAAGGGTGACCCATTAAATCAACTCAAGCCTTAATAACATGAAAATATTGTCGCGCGATTTTAAAAATAAATTAATTTTATAAGATAAATATTCTCATATCTTTAGTTTCTTAACTTCCATCAAATTAGGAAAGCAGTTCATAAAAAAATGTTCCTTTGTTGGGTGAAAATTTCCCTGCAATGACTAGACGGTTATTAATTCTGTGTAAAACTTGCATGAATTTGATGCGCGGTTTTTTCTTGTTTCGAAAAACTTTAAGTTCACTAGAAAATTGACAAAAAATGCTTCAATTTGTTGGGGTGTGGGGCAAAACCCAAATTTTGCTATGGTGAATGTTCGAGTTATAGTATTAAAATAAAATTTTAATAAGACTTATATTTAAATAAAAATAAAAATATAAAGAAATAATATAAGACAACTACTGCCAATCTGCTTTTTTACAGAAACCGGCGAATTGAAACAATATTTTTTACATATGCATTTTAACGTTCGTGCAGCAAACCATTTCCTTTGCATAAAATTATTCAAATTTTTCTCATTTTGATATATTTTTCCCGGCTCCACGTCTAATTTTGCCTAATCTTCGTAGTTTTTTATAATGCGACAAATTAAGGAGAGCTCTTGCTTTGGCTTTTTCGTATTTACTCTTAAAACTAATTTCCTTTTATTTGTTTAGCAAAGGGCAAAAATATAAATAATTTGATAAATAATTTATGTTGGTTATCTTTTTTTATTTCCCTCTTTGCTTCGCATATGTGACAAAAAACGGTGGATGGAAAAACCCGTTCCTTGCCAATGTAAATATTATAAACGACTTTCCTCTTTTTTAAGCTGATAAATAGCTTACGGAATAATTGTCTTTGTACAATATGTGCGATCTGGGAATTTTTCAGAGACCTTTTTTTTTTAAGTATATTAGCCGGAGAACGAGTGTGAAATAACACTTAGTTTCATATAAATTTATGAAATTATATTGAACTTGTAAGAAAATGTTCTCTCATATTTTTTTAAAGTGCTTTCGTCAATGCATCGCTATATATTATTGAAGGTTTAAGTTTTTGACCTAAATTGGTTTATTAAAATTTTTTAATCGTAAAACGCAATAATTTATACTGTAAGAAGAGAAATAGATTGATTCCTTAAATCTGTTCGATAGTTATAACCAACGAATATACGAATAACCAGTGCTCGATAAAATGATAGATTCACCATTAGGAATGTCAATACCGGGATCCAGTTTTTTTAATTCCCGAATATCGAAGGAATGTTGAAAACAATTAATTTCTATTAAATTTAAATTTATGAAATTTGTGTCATAAGTATCTTCCTTTCAAGTCAAGGGTACTCTTAAAGCCTTATATGCTCGCAAATGGCTTCGCTTTAAATTTAATTCTGAGAAAATAAAAATTAAGAAATCCACTTTGAGTAATCAATAATTAAAAAACACAGGACAATCCTGTTCGATGTATACACTTTTTAATCAATCCATATAATGTATGAGTATGTTATCTTAAATATGACTTCCTGAAGCTTCCCTGGAGAATATCCTCCTTGAGTTGAAAATGAGCCTTACTATAAAATCGATGTTAAAAACACTAACGAGGAGGTGGTTGAGGTGGATACGGTAAGATAAGTCTATGATAAGATACATATCATCAAGTTTTAACGAACGAGTGTCCAAGAATGGAATGGCATACAATTTATCAGAAGGTTTGGTAAACGAAATTATTAAAATGAGGGCTATACAGAATTTAAATGCAACAAATTTAAGTCAAGGTTGGAAAATAACACACTTAATGCTTTAATTTCTTTAAGATCGCATTTTGATAAAAAAAGTAATAATTTTATATAAATAATTAAGCAAAGAAAAAACCGTTTTATTTTTGATTAGAATACATAAAACTTAGTAAATTTTTAATTTTGAATGTCTGTAAATAAATGATGATTTATCAAGAACCAGAATCGGGCTGCTAATATTGATCTCAAACAGTGATTAAAAATAATTTTACGGTATATGCATTTACTGCTACACCAAATATGTACTCGCATATTTGCACTTGAATAATAAATTACTTTGTATGTTGGTAAAATTTTAAGTTTTCTTTTGGGATTGAAAATATTAATAAATATTTAGCACATTAATCAGCTACAGAACAAATGCTCATCAGCTGATCGAATATATATGTATGTATGTATTAATTATTGAGAGCATTGAGTATAGTTTTCTTTATGTAAAAAAGTGAGTCTCAAATATCAAAGGAACAGGAATGGAAGTTAAAGGCCTGGCATAAACCACGGAGTGGCTCGTTTAATTCAAAATTATTTTTGCAAGGTTTCAGAAAAAGAGGCCGGAAATGTCTTGGAATTCTGGAGGGAACGTTTAGTTTTATTTCGCTAAGAAGAGATGGGCTTTTCAAGCCTTTTAGTAACTTGACCAAAAATACACGTGTAGGAAGATTAATGAGTTTCAAAACGACTTATATATGGCGGCAGGTTGTACTAAGAATCCCAACGAAAATTTCTTAAAGCAAAAAGCAATGATATGACAAAATTTCATCAAAATTTCGAACTTTAAAAACTATTTAAGGCATTTTTTTGAGTAACCATTTTTTTGGCTCATTAAATTTCAAACTGAGACAGTGTAATTTTCGAGTGTCTACAAGTTATTACTGATTTTTTACAGTTTTTTATTGGCAATTTTCCTCCCTTCAACCCAAAACCGCGATTATTTTTTATATGGAAAGATTTGCAAAAGAGCGTCAGTAAAAAAATTTTTTCGTCATGGTTGATGATAACATTATTTCCCATTGACACACATCTCATTCGACCATCGCTGACAATGTACCACACCCTGTCATCAGCTCTTTCTTTTATTTCAAAACCTATCTATTCGGATTTGTTTTTTTCGAATGTAATCAGTTAATTTGTTGCCAACAGCTTTTATGTAATTGGAAGTTAATTGGGGTTCCAAACTACTTTCATACGCTTTCAAATGAGATTGTATGTATGTACCAGTATGTGGCAAGATATCTGCACAGATGCATTTTATTGTAAAGTACGAGTAATGTTGAGCAATTCGTTTATATTTATATATTTTTCATGGGGTTTAAGGTGATTAGTTGTTTGCAGCTACTGCTTGTTATCTGATATCTTTGCAAACATACAAACATGAAATAGTTTTCATGTCACTTTGTGTGTTTCTCATACTAACCTATTGTAATTTGTGCTGCATCCAAGGCAGTGCGAAACTAGTCGTTTTGGAATAGTACTAGTCAATTAGGAAATACAGTTTTTTGTTTATGATTTTAAACGGAATACTCGTATCAGCGCATATTTTGCGTCCAGCTGTCTGGAATTCAATCGTGAATATAAATACAACAGTTGAGCGAATGAACCGCTCCGATAGTCACTCCTGCAGTAAGACAATTCCAATATAACACTAATTGGTTTGGAGTAGTTTAAGCATTTGTTAAAAATAAAAATTCCCATAAATGAGTTCTGACTTACTTCATGTGTGAGAGTTAGGAACAGAGCTTCAAATTTCGCATTTGTATGTAAATAAATTATGAGATCAATTTAGGTAGTCGCTGCGATTTTTTATCTAAGAAAATACAATGAAAAAAAAAAATATTACAATACACAAATAAAAAGTACGAATTGCAAAAACCAAAAGTTAAAAGGTATTTTTTTTTTGTTAGCTTCATTTTAAATCCATAACACCATATTTAATTTTCTGCGGCTTTCGACTTATTTTTGGAACTTTGAAATTTGGCTATTGGGTAATGAAAATTATAAGCATGTAATCGTAGTTATAATCCACCAACATACCTAATGGTTTGTTGTTATTGTGTGATTGATGGTGCCATTGATATAACTACGAATACATACACACATAGAAATGTCGATTATTTGTTATTTCCTAATTGTTTTAAAATAACAAGTTAATTAGTTGTCAAATGTTTTCGGTAAAGAAATACATATTGATCTAGATAGATAGATAGATAGGAGGAATGCTCTTCCATTAGCCCCATCACCTCTATAAAGTCGAGTATGGTTGCCGGGGCAATGAGTGTATGTACTGCTCATTTGGCCACAGCCGTCCAAGGGCCGATTGCCTTCTGCGCGCCACAACACCACACTTCATGAGCAAATGTTGCGGGGTTTCTATCTCTGAGTCACAGAAGCGACAGAGGTCGCTTGACCAGATCCTTAACTTGTGTAGATGGCCCTTTAGTCTGCAGTGACCCGTCAGAATACCTGTTATAATTCTTAGTTTCTCCTTGGGGAGGTTCATTAACAGTCTGTGTATTTTTAGGTTGTAATCTCCAAGGAGAGACTTGGCCTGCCTAACGCTTGCTATATTGCGCCTGTGCTGATTTCTCAGTCT
Source organism: Philophylla caesio (assembly GCA_963971545.1). Taxonomy (NCBI): domain Eukaryota; kingdom Metazoa; phylum Arthropoda; class Insecta; order Diptera; family Tephritidae; genus Philophylla; species Philophylla caesio. The sequence continues at coordinate 94,595,571 of OZ020608.1, read as the reverse complement.
ATTACTTTCCTTTCTTAGCATCTCTCTCACAGTGTTGGGACCCACTGCCAGGACAGGCTCTGAGACAATAGGAGTTGCTGCCGCTGCGAACTGGCTAGCCGGTCGGCTGCTTCGTTGCCAACCACCCCTCTATGTCTTCGTACCCAGAGGAGTGCGATACGGTTCCTCACCGCCAGGACATTCAGCCTCTCAATACACTCCATTATCAACGAAGATTTTATTTCTTAGGAGGAGAGAGCTTTAAGCACGGACTGGCTGTCGCTCGAAATGAGAATCGTCTGGCTGCGGTAGTTTATTCTTAGATTTATCTCAGCGCACTCACTGGACCATGGATACCTGCCCCAATACCATCGGGAGTTCTGGGGCCATATCTATACAGAGTGCTTCTCTGAATATGGTTGACCAGAAGGGAAGCACTCCAGGTAGCCTTGCTATGTATCTCCACTTCAAACTCTCGATCAAACTTTGTGAATTTCGTCTCTGCCTCACTATCATGGTGTACATCCACCGCAGGATCCTGGGGCTACAACCCCAGGACTTTCCTGCCAGATGGCTGTACACCATTATTGCTCTCTGCTAGCCCTGCAGCCGGCAGCATCGACATGAGCTTTCCACAGAATCTTAGAGTCTAAGATGAGACCTAGGTATTTGACTTCCGAGGTGACCCCGACCCCGACAGTTTTGGCATAATTGATATTAAGTAATACCTCCAAGCACCATTTCCTTGCCAGATTCAGCCCTCTTTGAACTATGTCAAAGAGGGTGCTCACGAACTAGCTCCTTACAATTATCACTATGTCAGCCGCATGTCCCTGATAACGGATTCCATTACTAAGCTAGTACCCCTCCTTGTGGGCTCCCTTTAGTTGTGTGTAGCTGAACTGTGTCTTTGAAAGCCCCTCAATGTCGAGGAAAGCACAGGGCACTGTTTCTCCGCTCTCCAAAGCGTACCGAAAGTCCGAGGCAGCGCGTACAGAGCCGTTCCCGTCGAGCGGCCGACTCTATTACATGTTGATCGGGGTATAACGATGCAGCTCTGAGAGCGTTAGATCTTATCTCCAGGTCAATCGCCTTTTCCATAGCTTTCAACATGAAGGAGGTAAGACTGATCGGCCAGAACGATTTCGCTGATGATAGGTCTCTTCTACCCACCTTCGGGATGAAAATGACCCCAGCTTTTCGCCATACCGCAATGGGTTTGTAAAGCACAGTTTTGAAAGAAATTTTAAGAAATATCTGATTGCAGTGTTTACATTTCTACTTGATGCTTACAGCAACTTTTGACTGATAAGTGTTGAAGCATCTCATATAGCACTAGATATCATAGAAGAACTATTATTGTTATGTATTGGTAATAACGTAGAAACCAATGAAATATTTCTAAGATACATTTTTGACGTGAGGCCTTTTAAAAAAAATTCACAAATATATGTATACATATGCCCTTCACTTTGTAGATATTATACATACATATAAACGAACTGAGTGAATTACAGAGTAAGCACACTGAATTGAATTTCTTGCGACTAATACATAACATACATATATATCAAATTAATAAAAACACGAAATTTAGCAACACAATGCAAGTGAGAGGTGTGAGGCTTTATCCAGGGCAGGGCTCTACGAAAGCGCTAAGGAACTGATAAAGGTCGCTATGCTATGAAATGTTTGAAAACCTCGCGGTACAAAATTTATATTAAAAAATGCTTTAATTCCCAACTTAAACTATAGAAATTAATAAAGTGGAGAATATAAGGGAACGGGGAACACTTTTCCTCAGCAAAAGCAACTTTCACACGGGAGGGTTGACTTTTATCTTTGCTAATTCTGCTTAATTTATAAATTACCTTCAGATAATTGTACGGGAAAATTCGCTGATGGGCATATAATTTTGTAAAGTGAAAATCTGTAGACGATTTGCTAAGGTAAACTACATTGCCAAATAAAAGTACAGTACGTAATTTTGATTTAACAGCCTCTCAGAGAAATCAATATCTGCCTGAAAAATGTCGAAATAATGACTCATTGTCCATATTCACCTCATTTATCATCTAACGACTCCTTCCTGTTCCCATTCTTAAGAGTAAAATTTATTGAGGCATTCCATGTGACAATACCTGATGGTGGTACCGGGGGGATCGGTACATGACACTAGAAGGTTTAGTGTAGGTTAAAGTCCCACACTGACGGAATATAGGCTTTCGATGATTTCTCTTCGTTATGTATGTACGTATGAATGTATCTGCGTGTTGTTTTGCAGATATAGTTTTACAAAGCTTCGCCCTTTCTCTGCAATATTTTATAGTTTTTAACACAGCTGTGCGAATTATCAAAAAATGCGCTTCAATAACATCCACAATGTGTTATCAACATTATCGGATTTATATCGGCCCACAAATATTTCTCTTCAAAAGACTCCATTTGGTGATCATATCAATGTTGATCTTAATAGCTAAATAAATGATATGTGTTTCAGAGCGATATTTTTTATACTGTCATAATTTAGCAGAGACCATGCCCTTTAAGTGGACTATGGAAGTAAATTCCCAGTTCATCATTTTCATTATTACAGGAATTCGACGTGGCTTTGTTAAGGGCAATAAGTCGACTCATATTTCTCAACTTTTTGCACTCACTTATTTCTTTTTATCACTCTTCTTTACAAAAAAAATACGACTTAATTCGGTTTTCAACTTTCGATATTTCTACCGGAAATAATAATTTACTTTTACATAGTCATATTTTAAAAAAAGAAATTTCCAATGAGATTTTTCGGTACCTTAAGCGACAAAAAAGTATGAGTATCAAGGTATGTAACAATGAGTGCGTTATTGAATGCAAACATACATATAAATGCGCACATTTACATATGTACATACAAAAGGGGACGAGTTAAAATTATTGGATACAAAATCGATCAAAACTCAAAGAGGCAGCACAAAATTAAACGATGGGTGTAATAAGAATTTAAATTTAATAACATGTGCAAAGGCATCAATAATGACGAAATGGTTGTAATGAGTCTGTGTTGTCGCTTGCAACAACGGCACTGGCACCTCCACCGGCACTTCAATCATCGTTTTAATAACAAATGTGACGAGAGGACAGTGTGCCTTAAAGAAGAAACATACGTTTAGCGGGAATGGGGAGGGGACCTGTTACATGCTGAAAGTATGCCTGAAATGGGTTAAAGGTAGGCGTTCACGCGTGTTAATTTTACAAATTATAATGTTGCTTGCAACTGTATCACAAGGCACTTATACTTGTTGTTGTTAATGTATTGAGAATATACAAATTTGTGATAATAAAAATGCATACTTTCAATTGCGCATGCCCAACACAAAATACATCATCCAGAGGGAGCTGATGCGTTGACGCACAATGATACATACTGACATAACATTTTGCTTGTTACTTTTGAGATATTCTGAAAAACAAAACGTGTAATAAATAGTCAGTGGCCGCTGTGGTCGAAAGGCAGCTATTACTCGATATGCTGCTGGGTTCGAGGTTCGAATCTCTGCTGGGGCAAGTAAAATCCAAATCATAGAGAAGTTTTTTTTTCTAATAGCGGTCACCCTACGGCAGTCAATGGCAAACCTCTGTTAGGAGTCGGAACAAAATTATGGGTCCCTCCATTTGTGGAAGAATATAAAGACGCACACCGCAAATGGTAGGAGGAGCTCGTCCAAACACTGAACTATATAGTGTAAAAGCGCCAAATTATTACTATTATTATTATTCTATGTTTTTGAGGTACCAACTTCACAATGGAATAAATGTTGCGCTCAAGTGGTTTCCTTGAATGCAGAACAATATAAACCTTAAAGGCATCTATCTTGAAAATCAATTGTTTGTTTAAAATAAATTGAAGTTTTCCTAATAAATAAAACTCTTGTATGCCGGAGCAAAAATTATGGGAAGCCTCTTCTGGTGTGTACGAAATCAGGGATCTCCATTTCAAATGGAAAGTTGATTGCAGATTTTAGAGGGCTCCGCAGTTTTTAATTAATTTTAGGCAATTAGTTTACAAGACGAACTTCCGTATGAAATGAAGAGTTACACATTTAACTCAATATAACAATATTTTGAAAGGCTAATTAATAAAAAATATATGCACTTGTTTGAATTTTTGAATGACTGTTCATTCTATTTCGACATTTAAGTAATTTGACTACTGAGGTGCCTACAGCGCTTATTATGTATTTAAAACTTTGATTGTTGCAGCTAAAATTACCACATCCTGCTGTAACTACATCTGCAATTAAAAATGTATATTTACAACAAAAATGACAGTTTTATTGCACTATATAAAATATAAATAAGAAATAAAAAGCAAATAAAGAAAACAAGCAAATTGCACTCGTACATAAATATAAAAAGTAAGTACTGGTACTTGAAACTGTCCGAATGGTTATAAAATTCGCGCCACAAACAAACACCATAGGCAGCATAAAAATCAAATATTAGTAAACATATATACATACATACATATGTATGCATGCGCCCCACTAACTGCACAAACACCTGTTGCCAGCGGCAATACATGGCGTATGTGGAATGTCTCCATACTCGTATACATACATACATATATATTTGTTTTAAACCAAGGCCCACCGAAATGCGAAAGCCAAAGAGCTAACTATGGTGCGTGTTGGTGATCTTATCACTGGCCACTTGTTGCTGGTGGCTGCTGCCTGCATTCATGCCAACATGCAACATACAAGTTTTTAGGTTCCTCGCGCGATGACGAAAGTTGTTTTGCTGCCGGCGAATTAAATATTTTATGGCATTGTTTTTAAGCTGATGTTGCGAGTATGTGTACGTACGTGTGCGTATAATAGTTATTGATTTTTATGGATATTTGATTATTCCTTGATTACCGGCGATTAACCAACATTTGATATCAGCTTTCTGTTGGGCACTTAGAGCGTGTTGCAAGCGTGTTGTAATTGTTTTAATACCCCGAATAGTCATGTTACTAAGCACAAACGATTGAATTCTCGATAGAGCGTTAAAGAGAAAGACTTCTGCAAAAGATTTCGATACCGATTGTAATTCAAAACAAAATCTCTTAAATCCGCGGACTTAAGTTGAGCAGAGCTGAGGTTTGTTAAGGCAGGATAAGGTGAGACAAAGTGAAGAGAGGTGGAAAATGGAGATGCATTGTGAAGTGATGTCAGATGAAATTAGTTAATGCTCAGGTCAGTTGGGGTGAAGTGAAGGAAGTTTACCTGTGGTGAGTTGAAATATGATTAGTTTAGATATGGTGATTTAAGATGCGGTGAGTTCAGGTGTTGTGAGTTTTGTTATGGTGAGTTTTGTTATGGTGTGTTTATGTGTGGTCAGTTCAGGGCTTGTGTTGAGACTTAAAATGGGGTGAGTTTAGCTGTAGAGAATTTTGTTGAGTTTAGGTATTAGTAGTTTGTGTTTGCGTGCAAGCTCAGGTACTTTAAGTGTGGTTAGGTTAGGTGACCTGGGTTCAGTTATCAATGATAGGAAGAAGAAGCACTTTCGTCGTCGCCATGGTTTTTAAAGTTAACTCACACATACATAAGTTAATTAATATAACATAACATAATGTAACCTCAGAACCTAACAGAAAGAAACATATCATTTAGCGGAGTACAGGTATGGTGAATTTCTGTTACACTATTCCATTCGGCACGATTTCCGCCAAATCATTTCCGTCGTACTCGTTTTCTTGATTTTTCAATTTACTACCAACTCTAGAGAAGTTTCGCTTCAATTGTATCGCATTCTGCGACGTCCTTACTTATTTGGTTTATAGCGTAGCTACCTGCATTTAATGACCTTGCGGCACGGCACGCTGGCAACATGGTTGTTGTTTGACGATGGTGATAATTTTCCAGCAGGAAATTATTACCAAGAAAGTGAAAATTTGATGACATGCTGAGCGACAACACTAAAATACTCGTAAAAATAATACAAACCAGGTGAAAAATATCCCTAAAAGTGGTGATTTCACACCTTTTGCTTTAGCTGTTCCTTATTGATTTTATAGGACGGTAATAAAATTAATAATTAAAATTATTTATATATTAAGTATCCGTTAAGACTTAACTATTTTTCTTATAGAGATCTAAAAGATAGTCGAAAGCTATGCGCGAAATTTACTCGGACTATCTTTTATGCTATTGTTACATGCAAATATTTGTCTTTATTGGTGTTTCACTAATTAAAATATTGAATTTTCTATTAGTGAAATTATGGAATTGATTGATTGGGAATATATCCGCATGTTTGTAATTCTTATCTTGTATCTGGATTTGTAGTGTATAATTTTGCACTGCCCTAAGAACATTTTTTTCATTGTTTAACTTATTATTATTATGCAATTTTAGTTTTAGAAACATTATACAATATTTCTAATTTTAATAATCAAATTTTATTACATAATTCAACCAAAGCTTTACAAAAACTGCAAATTAGACATTTTTGAGTTAGGCATTATTAATACGTAAATAGTTGTTGGCTTTAATTAAGGCTTTCGTAAAACTTGTTTATGGCTCAACGCTTCCAACTCTTTACTTGTAACAAAAAAAATTGTTCGATCGCTTCCATTTTATGTAGAATGCGCTTTGGTCTTATCAAGCACTGCGCTTCTTATTTTAATTGAATAGAAATCTAAGTGATGAACAAAATTTTATGACGACCCAATTTAGTCTGTTATTCTCTCCTTTTGTAAACTGATTCCTCAGTTCAAGGGATATGTGGATGAAATTTGTAGAAAGTTGTACTTTTAAAAAGTTTTGATTTATCTTTGAATCGATAAGTAGTTACATACATATAGCTCCCATATAACTGATTGTATAGAACAGCGATATAAACGTTTCAGTGAATTCTTCTTTGAAAAAAAGTGTAAAAAAAAAAATTGTATAGAACAGCGATATAAACGTTTCAGTGAATTCTTCTTTGAATAAAAATTGTAAAAAAAATACTCCACATATTTGCTAATTTTCTATGAGGAGCAACATTTTTATTTACTACTCAAATAACTTCGACTTATGATAAAGTATTCATTCAACATTCAAATATTTTTGAATTACCAATAGATTTTCAATAAACATTAATAATAATTTGGAAAATGAAATTGGTTTATTTTTTTATTTTTCTGTCCTTAAAATACTCAGTCTCCAGCGCTGTTTTAAGAATTAAAAATGAAAAACAATAGCAGAATATTTTACATTAATAATAAAGAAAAACTGAAAGAGAATGTGTAATTACAAAACCTGTTTGGCGCCTGTAAAATATATTAATTTTATTGCAATTGTATGTTAAATATTAAACTTGTGTTGTTTATATTGTCGGGCATTTTCTTTGAATATCATGATTTGTAAATTAAGAAATATTAAGATATATTTTTTTTAATAGCGAGCAGTATTCTCAAAATAGTGATAAAAGTATTATAAAATATTTTTTAAAGATAGTTTAATAAATCAAACACGCCAATATGAGTTTTACAACGAGTTTTGGGGTATTTAGTAAAAATGTAAACTTAAACAACATTAATTATGTAAATGATTCAAGCGTTAATCCAGATTATTATGTAACAAACATACTTTCGAAAATTTGCAAGTGTACGAGTACATGCCTACATGCTGACAAATGTATATACATACATACATACCTTTGACTACTACACGAATGGCGAACAGAAAAAGCACAAAATCTTATTTTCTGCCACCCACAGACAGCTATTAAGTTATTGCGAAAAATATCATTAAAACCCCATTAAAGTTATGCAGACGGCCAACAAAGAGAGACAAAACGCGATTTTGATTTTTTCTTTTTTCATTTATTGGAATTTTACAGGCGATTTACATCCGGCGAACACTGGCTTCGATTGATTGAATGAAATCGAGCTGAACTGTGCATAAAACATTAGAAAAAAAGATGGAAAAATATATAAAATTTAAGCACGCGAAATAAGATCATGTCGTAACAACGAATAAAAGCGTTTGTTTTTTTTTGTTTGTTTGAAGTTACTAAAAAATATTATGTACGAATTTTACGAATAACATTTTCATATTTAGAGCCACAAATGCGTGGAACGACCTTAACTTTCAAACGTCATTTCCGTTGAATAAACTATTTTGCTGATTTATTTGCATGTGTGTGTGTGTGTGTGGAGTACCATACATAGGTGCTGCATCAAATGTGGAAAAATGTTAGACATTTATGACTCTAAATAACTTACATACATACATACATACATGCAAATGTGAATACTTAATGTCCACTTTTGGCTGGGCAGTCGGAAAGTTGTAAAGTGAAAAAACTCTGAGAAATAAAATCAAAGAGAATTATGCGAACATATTTTCAACAATCGCAATAAATGTCAGGCAATTATTGGTGGTCAATAAATTCAACTAACAAACCGCAAAATTGTTAAATGCGAAAAATATGAACACAAACAAAAATCATACCATTGCAATAAATCGAATAGTGTGACGAGCTAGTATATTATTTTAATGCAGCAATTGCAAAAAGAAATCATAACACTTTCATTAAGATAAAACATATTATAAAATGGCATCAACAGAAAGAGTGGTCGCAATAACGCTTTGCATTTGAAAACAAGCCGCCAAATGTTGAGGTATGTTAACCAAATGTATTTAGATATACACACTTAATGTACATACATATGTACTTGTATATGTATATGTATGTATGTGTCTAAGTCAAATTACAAGAGTACAAAAATTAAAACTCGCTCAATCACTTCGCACTTAAGTGAAGCACCAACGCAACAGCTTACTTATTTGCCGCATGCAGCCGAGAAGGCTTAGACGAACGTACAGGTATAGTTTGATGGAGTTATAAACGCTTGTTGCAAATGCACTACCGCACACATGCTTACCACAGCTTACGATTGCATGTTGGTTGGCATTCAAACACCACCAACAGCAACAACAACAACAACATGCATGTCAAAGCGATGACAACCAGACTCTCTACAAAACTGATCCATAACATTTGTTTCCTTCATAACGATTTTTTATTGAATTTTGATAAAGTCGTTTTTGTTGTGACACTACATTTATGTATACATACATATATACAAATGTATGTATGTAGACATTTTAGATTGTGCTTTAACCGTTATTGACTATTTAATAATTTTTTAGGAAAAAAATAAAACCGAAAGTCTGTTATAGTCATTCTCGAGTGCAGCTGCAATTGTAGCTGACAGTTTTTGACTTTTATTTTATCTGAATATGTTTTGGTATTGTTTTGCCTGTGTTTTTTGTCTTTTCCATTTTCATAATGTTTAGCGTGCGTTAACGTAAGGTGTCAGTTTCTTGTTGCGTAATGCGTAATTACAACATTTGCTTAAGTAAAGCCGCTTTTTGAGTTGTGTTTATATTTGTTTCTCAATTTCAATTGTTACTTTTAATTTTGACTTCTACTGAGTCGAGTAAACTCTTTAAACTTAATTTTTATTAAACCTATGTAAATGTATTCGTAGCACGTAGCCTACAAGCGTTAATTGCTTGCTTGAAAATATCAAAAATTACGGCGTTTCGTATTGGAAAAATTGAAATTTTGCTGTGATAATAATAAATGATAAGGTTACAAATTTGTCAAATAATAATGGTTTTCACACCGGATTTAGTATTTAGTTTTAGTTCGTTAGTTGTCTTTTTATTGGTTAACCGACTTTTAATTTATTTGGTTTTTTTTTAAGTTAGTAGGAAAGATGTAATTAGCTGTTGCGAAACACCATTCAACAGATTAACACAAATAAACTAAAAAGAACGTTCACAGTTAAAACTTTTTTAGAGTACCCAAATTAACGAAATGGGTCTGGTTTTTTAACATCACAAAACGTCTTTGACTTTTACTGCAACTTGTAACTTTTACAGCGTTTCAAATTCACAATAAAACTAGCAAGAAAAAGTCGAAATGAGAGAGCAGAGAATTCTTGCAAGCGAAAACTTGCAGCTAAAAAAAAAATATGTGAATTTGCAAATACAAAGCCAAAAAATATTCTGGAGCAAACAATGCGAGCTTTCAAATGAAAATTTGTAACATAATAAAAATAAAATGATTGCCAAAAATTGTGATGATTTTGGGATGAGCAAAAGTGCTCGATGTACAAAAGATATTAATTTTCTTTTTTATATTAAATATTTTTCACCTTTGAGGCCGATTGGTTTATTTGGAAAATTATTAGGATAAAAGATTGGCCTTCCATTCAATAACTACTGCAGGAGCTGTAATTACGCATACAGCAGAGAAACCATTTTTCACTATCTGTGTGAGTGCCCAGCTCTGGCACGCCTTCGACAAGAAACACTTGGGTTTATCCCAAGAGGGCTAAAGGAGATCTCTAAGTGTAATATAACCTGTTTAAATAGCTTCATCCACAAATCAAAGTGGTTCAAAAATTAAAGACCGTAGGACATACCAGAGGTTCCATGAAAATAGCGTAGCAAAATGGTGCTTCCAGCGCTAATTGGGCCCTTGTCACTAAAGGACTAGGCAACGCTTCAACCAACCAACCAACCAGGATAAAACAACAATACTCAAAGCGGTTAATATTTCGGGTTCGACTCCCGCAGAAGCCAAGAAGAAAGAAGTCTGATGAGGAAATGTCGTGATTTCCGAAATAGTTCTATAACTTCTACCGCTTTGAGTATTGTGGTTTTTTTTCCTAATAATTTTCCAATAAACCAATCGGCCTTAAAGCTCAAAAATATTTAAAATAAATAGTTATATATGCCAAATAATAACAAATTAATTTTGAATTGCAAAAATAAATTCAGATTTTTAAGTTATTTTATTTCTATTATATTCTATTTCTTAAAGGATCGGCAATAGCCACGCACGTATTTGTACGCTGCGTTTAACAACAACTGTATGACATATTATTGGCAAGGTAACTAAGGTAATTTATATTTATTCTAATTATTTAATATTAATTTTCAATCGAAACACATTTGATTCTTTAACAAAAATAAAAACCACTTATTTATACGAAATTTAAATTTTTTTTGAGTATGCAGCTCATTTAATATTAGCTATGGCAGTGTATATATGTACCGTTGCATTCATGATAATACGAAAAGAGATGTTTTTGATTTATTCGAATCATAAATTTTCCGCCTGTTTTGTATTTAAATAAAATAAAAAATGTGCACACAATCGCATATTTTTATCTGTCGGCTTGAAATTAAATATGTTATCAATCATTTATTTACTCTTCAATTACTGAACGATGAACTGAGATGAGATCAGTTAAACAGAAATAAATAAATATACATTTAAGAGTATGTGCAAAGTAAATGTTTTTAACATACCTATGAGTCTAAGATATAAGGTCATCATAAAATATAGCTACGTATTGCTGAAGCTTCAGGCAAAAAAAAATATTTAATCAATATCGACTGTCAAAAAATTAATTTGTATTTAGCATTTTTCTATAAATATGCATGTGGTAAGCACTAAAGCAAAGAACGAGCTTTTGTAATTACTTTCAGTAGTGTAATAAATTAATTAATCTCTTTTTTAACTAGACACAGTATGAGCTCTAATGTGGCATGCTTTCTCTTTTATTCTTCACAGTTTATTTATTAAACTTACACATTTACTTTGGCTTGGATACCCAAGTATGTATGTATGCCATCGTATAGCATTAATTTATTTCTTATGTGCGGCTTGCATTAATCATCATTAGTTGATTAGTAGCGATTAGTTTTACCCTTTGAAGTATCAACACGCGTTTGCGCTTTTGAGCGAGACGCGCTTACTTTTTTTTTCTGTGTATTAAACGCCTACTCATAACATTAATGCATGCGCTGAACTTTCCAATATGTTGTTCTTTTATTTGTACATTACTTAGACACACTTCTTATAATTAAGAAAAATGTATTTATTGGTGCGTCAAGGTAAATCGATTGTTTGTTGCAAGGTAAAATAACTTTTGAATGAGACGATTGTGTCCATGCGTCCATGAATCCAATTTATTTATATAAAGTGTTGAATAAGTATGTAAGGCTCAATTTGGCTTTGATGAACTTTTGGGCTGGGCTATCGAATTAAATTATTTTTAGAATTTGAGTTAGCTGGTTTGTAGTACACGAAATCAATATTTGAAGCAATGTGCAAAATGTTTTATACTTTTAAGATGTTTTTCTTGTTATTATTTGTACTCCTCTATGTTAGTTAGCCTTTTCACATTGCAAGTGGCTATGATATTCCGTTGATTTTGTGTACTTTTCTATAAAGTCGATGAAATTGTTTTACAATAAATAAAACTAGGACCGTAAAATGTCAATGTTAATTTATAGTCCCTTGAAACTATCACTTTACTACAATTCACAACGAGACAAAACAGCATACTAAACAATCTACAAGAAATTATTTTGTAAAATTGTTGAAATGTTGATTTACATATAAGCTATTTTAACGGAATGAGTTGGTATTCAATGATTAAATGTTATATAAACAATGGAAAAATATTCAAGTTTTTTATTTATTATTGCCACCACGAAGAATATCCAAACGTTATTACGAAGTACTCGTCTACTTGCATTATTTTGGCTGTTAACCTACAATCGTCATATGAGTCCATATTTATTATTCGACTATGTCAAGGTTTCTTTGTTGTTTTTTTTTTCTGCTTCAACTTCACTTCAACCCAATAACCTTATTGACTAAAGTAAATATCTATACAGTTTACAAGCACTTACCAAATCAAATACAGACCAGCCGATATTTGATTAATGACACAAATTTTGTAAAAGTGAAATACTTGGTAATGAATTAGGGTGGATCCATATTTTCTCTTAATATCGGTGTGCTTTAATAACTATTGCTGGTAAAACTTATTTATTTGTTATTATATTTGTTTTTTTTTCATAGAGCTTTTTAATCTATCTTTTTAACCAATTAAGCGTGGCCTATTGTTTATTCTGTCCATTTAATTTGTTATTGTGTTTCAAAAAAAATTTTTCAAAACATTACAATAAGCAGACATATACGTATGTACATAAGTGACGATTAACGAGTAATTTTTTCTCAAAAAAAAACTTATTTCAATTTATATATGCTTATAAACATACATACACGATCCAATGATTGAAACTAAACAAAATTAATATGGAGCAAGTTCTGAGATTTTACGCTAAATTAAAGCAAAAATTATTGAAATCGGTTTTAAAGTTATAAAAAAAGGAAAAAAAAATATTTCGATAAATTGGTAAACTCCTTTTTAAAGTCGTTTGAAAAGCAGCGCATCATCACCTAAGGTTTTAAAAAAAGTCTGTCTCTAAGTCGCTTATATTATTTCGAAAATCCAAATTTGGTTGCACATTTTTCGTATCGCTCAAAAATGATGAAAATGTTAATATCTATTTAAAATTTTAATAGATTTTCGCTTAACAAATATAATTGAAAATATTTTTTTTTGTATTTTGAAACTTTTTTTTTTTAAATATCTTATCTATTTGGGTGCCTGTGTGAGAAATTCTTTCGTGTCTTATTGTTCGCATTTTACAACATGACTGAGGTTTTTTCAAAATGTGTTTTCAAGCATAGTGAAGTTTATATATAACTTAATTTTTAACATGAAATATTTCTAATAATTGTCAATTTTATTGAGCTCGAGTCCAGTTTGCAGAGTAGCACAGCATTTAGCGTGTTGGCTTTGAAACTCCGAGCTCCTTGGTTTATAGCCTTGGAAAAGTGGTTATGAAGAATAAAAAAAAATATAACTAATTGAAATAAAGAAGTCTGATGAGGAAATGTGGTGATTTCCGAAATAGTACTACAACTTGTACCATTTAAAAAACTGTTGTTGTTTTTCCAAATAAAAATCTTCTGCAAACTGGCCTCGAGCTCAATAAAATTGTCAATTATTAAAAATTTATAAGGCTGAAAACAACAAAAATTCATGAAATATTTCAGTTTATGTTATACCAAATACCGAATTGTATTTGGTTTCTTTTTGGTAAGCCGCCTTAATGTACAAATGCTTGTAACTAAAATTAGTTTTCCCAATACATCTGTAAATTTGTTTGCTTTATTGGCTTTCTTGCAAGATCACACCCTAATTAGAATACGCAAACAATTTGATCATGCCTCAATCAAATATCAAATATGTACATGAAATTGTACTTATGTATGTTTATGAAGCACTTTATCAAGTTGAAATGAATATACGAGTATATTTGTAAAACATTGTCTAGAGTGTATATATGTGTTATGAGTCTCATAGACCATGTGGTACATTATTGATTTTTAACTATTTACAAGTCTGAAATGCACAGTTGAAAATATTGATGCGAACATATCGTCGGCCTAAATAGCAATAGCGCTAAGTTCTCCTTTTCTTTTTCAAATATAACAACGTTTTCATGTATCTTGGATCGAAATCTCATATTTGTTAAAAAATAAACTTAGCACCTTTTCACTACAACCCAGCGACATGTGTTTGAGTGTATGTTTATATGTTATTTTGTATGCTTTGCACCGACATGGCAAAATACTATTCACTTGTGTATAATTTTTTAAATGAAATGTTTCACTTTCCAAACAACTGCTGTTGGTGCAACATTTCATTAATCAATTACGCGTCTGCTTTATATGAGTGACAACAATAACGATCACAACAATTCACTCGCACAACAATTATGGAAATAATAAAACTGACACTCAATTGGCAAGGCGAACAACAAGCCATCATCATTCATGCAACAGTAGTTGTAATTTTGTTGCAACATCTACGAGTATGTAAAACAGCAATGTCAACAATTCCCAGGCGCTTCCATGCCATAGAGTAGACAATACAATTTTAATTTCTAATTACTTGCAAAACATTTTTCGTATTTTTCCTACCAATTTTTTTTTTTTTTTTTATGATTGCCATTTAGCGAGCGCTAGTTATTATTTATTTGCCTTTTATGGTTACACACTTGGCAATTTCATGCATTTTTCATAGGCGCATTCAATTAAACAATGCAAAATGCATTTTTATAGTAAATGAAAACTTTAATGATTCACGCCGTTATGGTGACTATAAAGTTGACTAAGTATAGGCCATGAAAATTCAAGTGAACAGCTGAGGTTGCGCTGATCGTCACCTTGCCACTTAAATGGCTGTAAATGCGGGTATGATGAGGTGGTGGCAACTTTCCTTTATTGGTCTCACAACGAATGCACCTTTCTCGAAAAAAAAATACGTAAAATTACAAACGAAATCATAATCGATAATGCTTGCGAATAAAAGGAAAACTATAATCACTGAAGCGGAAGCCAAATTTTATGGCGAGTAAAAGAGTGGCCGCTGTGGTCGAGTTGGTAGCGGTGCGTGCTATAACTTGATATGCCGGTGAGTTCGAGGTTCGAATCTCAGTCAGGGCAAGCAAAATCTTAATAATAGAAAAAAGTTTTTTCTAATAGCGGTCACCCCTCGGCAGGCAATGGCAAACCTCCGAGGGTATTTCTGCCATGAAAAAGCTTCTCATTAAATACATCTGCCGTTCGGAGTCGGCACAAAACTGTAGGTCCCTCCATTTGTGGTATAATATAAAGACGCACACCACAAATGGTAGGAGAAGCTCGGCCAAACACTGAGCTATATAGTGTACGCGCCAAAATTATATATATATATAAAAGAGTATTAGTGTGTGATATTTTGGCATTCACAATGTCACCAATCAATTACGGAAGCAAATTTGAATTGAGTTGAGAAATATTATGGAGACAGTAATTGTTTGGTGAAATTGAAAAAGCGCATTTTTTCTCATGAAAAATATTTGTTTATTTTTCTGTTGGCGTAGTAAATGTTAATTTTAAAATTTTTATTGAGCTAAAGGCCAGTTTATGGAAACATAAAAATAAACAAAATTTGTATTCAAGGATGAGTTCGCCTTAAATGCATTCTAATATAAAGTAAATAGCTTATACAGAATTTTGCAAATAAAACACAAACAACAACCACACAAACAAGTTAAATAGCGGCAGATCAGTTGCTCTTGTTTGTAGTTGGTTTGTTTAAGGAAGGTGAAATAAACACAACAGCCAACTCGGCTAGCGTAGCACAATATGTAGCGTATTGGCTCTGCAACTCCGATAATTTAATTAATTTAATAAAAAGAAGTCTGATGAGGAAAAGTGGTGATTTCCGAAATACATAGTACTACCATTAAAAACTGTTGTTGTTTTTTCACAAAAATCTTCCATATACTGGTCTTGAGCTCAATAAAAATTGTAAAATTGAAAAATATTTTATTAAATTTAAAAAATAAAAAGAGTTGCATAATTGTTTATGTTCAATTATACTACGCAATACCAAAAAAAAAAAAATTATATATAGAATAAAAAATATTTGTTTTTTTTACATATACTCTTTTTTTAACGAAAAATAAAACATATGAATTAAATAAATTAAAAAAAAATTGTCTAAACGGGTATTTTTGCGCAAAATTTTTTAAATATTAAAACTTTAAAAAATAAAAATATCTACTTGCATAATTTTCATAATATTTTTTAGCCTTTTTTTAGCAACGAATCTCTAATCTTTCTTATGGAAATACAAACAAACGCGCTTGAAATTAGAACGAACTAAGTTGTAATTAAATTAGAACAAGAATGTACAGTTTTCGAAAGAGCACATTTCAAAATTAAACACCTTGCAGTTAATGTTCAATAAAAAAAAATCTCAAATGAATTTTGGGTTTTCACATTTTTTATACTGCTATTATTTTTTCATTTAGAAATTTTTGTACTACAATTGAATGGACTATATAACTGCATACTCAAAAAAAATTCTAAAAAGTATTTGAAAAAAAAATTGTACTTTTAGTGAAAATTTGTTAAATTATTGTTAAGCTTGTTGAAAGTTTTAAACTTGGGTTTGCATGTTTTTTGTTTAAGAATTCCCTTTATTTTAATTGAAAAACAACATAATATTATCCAAATTTTTAAATTCGTGGGTGTGCTTAAGTTTTGTTGTAGGCTGTACATTTGTTTGATTTTCATTTTGACCTTTTCTTTGCATTTGACAATCAACGCTGCTATTAAACTGTTGCGGCAATTCAAAGACATGTTGCTGGCGAAATTTCATGGCTGTGCATTATGCTTTAATCGGATTTAAAAAAATTTCGTGTATCTCAATATTTTGATATAAAAATAGTAGCACTTCATTTAGGCAAACTTTGATAATTTGTTTTATTTTTAATTTATTTAATTTTTATAATTTTTTAATAAATGCACAACTTATATGAGCTAAAGTTTTAAACTGTGTACAAACCCATAAGAAAATAATAAAATTACCACAAATACAAAATTTTTTCTCCGATTTTGTGAAAATTTTTTGAGTTTGTAATTTGTAAATGAGAAAAAAAAATATTTTGAATAAAATTGAATAAAAATATATACAAACAGAAAAACCACAACATGTCAATGTAAAGCGCATCTATAAAAAAATATTTTGAATAAAATTGAATAAAAATATATACAAACAGAAAAACCACAAATTGTCAATGTAAAGCGCATCTATTTTTATGTACACAAGCGTACGTATGCGTTTATTTTTTTTTATAAAAGCAAACGAACAACTACATAAGTTTGAAATGAGTAAGTAGCAAAAAATCACATCAAGAACTTTGCACACTGCTCCGCTTTCGATGCCATGGGCACCTACCGACAATTCCTCTATTCAAAGTCGGCGATTCTCTACGCCTTCTGTTGTTTCTTCTTTTGTATTGTTTGCGCCGCCTGATGACAGATAAAGTCAGCAATTTTACCTTCCTTTCTCTTTGTCTGCCTTCTTTTAATGTAATTTTAATTTGAAGTCATAATTCTTGTTGAAAGACAAAGAATGTTTGATTTTAGATTGTTTTTGTTTTTTTTTTTTCTTCACTAGCCACATAAATATGTTTATAGTTATTCTTAGTCAAGTTGGATAAAATTGTATGGCTGAGAATGGGCTTAACGCCAGCAATAGAGAATACGGTAGTTATTATAGTCATTTTTAAGTGTAGCCGACTGAGAGTCACCTTCAGTGTGTTTTGAATGTAAAATTCTGTATTTTTTTTTTTTTTTTATTCTGTTAACGGCTGATGCCGCTTGTCGGACCGCAAAATTTCGGAAATGAGCGGATTTCCATGTTACCTGAAAATAGTAGTATGCATGACTATAATTCGAAGGTAATTAAGAGGCGGACAATGACCAGCAATCAGTTGAATGTGATGAAAACAGAAGATGTTAAGACATTGTTGAGGATCTTGGAGCCATGTAGCATTTTCCATTTGGCCTGATTTCCACATACTTAACATGATTTACATGTATTTCACTACTTATTAACATAATTATATTTTTGACCATATTTGTGGTTGAAGACAAACCGGCAAATATACCCCAATTCATATACAAAATGTCACAAAATATGAGAATTGAGCGTTTACTTATCAAATTTGTATTATTTTTCAATTAACCCCATTTTCTTCATAAAAATCTCATCGCATATATGGTATATTGTTATAATTAATACGCCTGATACGTTGGCGCAAAAAATTATTATAAATAAAAAAAAAAATTACAACACATTTTTTTTTTTAAATTTTGCTTAAATATATTTTCAATGAAGTTTCATTACTTTCAATGTCATTTTAGGCGCAATAATTATTAAGGTTGTTATAATAATGATTTTGTGATAGCGAAGGGAGTTAAGTACTGAGAATTTTCTAACAAATCACAAGTAAACGCAAAATTATAACTGTTTAGACAATTTATTATTAATGAAAAATCATTTTTTTAAAGTTCACATTTTTTTTTTTAATAATTTAAGCATTTTTCGAGTATGAAGTCTTAAAGCACAACCAATTTTTTTATATAAATTATCAAATTTCTATTGAATAAATAGTAAATATTACCACAAAACTTACCAAAACTTTTCACTGTCGTTTTCTAGCCATTTGTTCCATAATAAATAATCGAAATTTTGATATGGAAGAAATAGTTGAAGACCGTCAGAAAAAAAATTGTCAAAAAATTTGGAAAAAATATGTGTTTGTGAAATTTTTTACAATGTTTGAAGCTTTTAAAAATAATAGTTTGGCTACTCTATATAGGTCAGTGTTTGGCCGAGCTTCTCCTACCATTTGTGGTGTGCGTCTTTATATTATACCACAAATGGAGGGAGCTACTCTTTAGTGCCGTCTCCAAACGGCAGATGTATTTAATGAGAAGCTTTTTCATGGCAGAAATACCCTCGGAGGTTTGCCATTGCCTGCCGAGGGGTGACCGCTATTAGAAAAAACTTTTTCTATGATTAAGATATTGCTTGCCCTGACTGAGATTCGAGCCTCGAACTCACCGGCATATCGAGTTATAGCACGCACCGCTACCAACTCGAGCACGCAGTATACTATATATGGCTTCTCTTAGAGAACTCTCTGCACTTACATATATTAAAAAAAATATTAAAATTTAATAAATGTAAATTGTCATGTATGTATGTACGCATGCATGGTGGTTTTATAAATATAAAATAGGTTTTATGCATATAATTAATTTTCTTATGATATGACAACTACATATCTACTTACTTGCTTTTCTTGCCTTCATTAAAGACTTGCTGCTCAATTCTGAAAGAAGAGGAAAGAAAATTTTAATAAAACATTTAAAAAAATATGCAAATATTTGTCACAGCTGAAGATATGTATCTTATTAATTTAGTTAGAGTCATGTCTGTGATATTTTTTTTACTTAGCTAAATTGCATCATTTACTCTCTGCATTTATTTTTCCATTTTCCTATACATGGAACTTCTTTGAAAGCTTAAATAAATAGCTTTATATATATGTATATAAACAAAATCAGTGGCCACCAAAGTTCTTAACGATGAATGTGATGCAAGTGATGGCAATATATGTATGGCAAAAAATAACAGAGAATTTCAACTTTTACGGTGCGTCACATAAACTCATCTGAACGACCTTAAAACATTTTTACTTTTAGTTGAAGTTGTGTTCCAAAAAAAAAAATTTTTCAACGATTTTTTTTTCAATGTCAAATTGTGAAACCCAAACGGGTGTGGTACATATATCACTTGATGTGATCCATTGATGGTAACATACATATGCTGTGACGCTATGATGAAATTAAATATGCATTTCAAGGCAACTTAAAAAATAATTTTCTTCTTACTTGAGTCAATTTTGAAAACCGAAGACGATCCAAAATCTTTCGTTACATAGTTTTTCATTGCTTTTAAAAAACTCAGGCACATCTAGGAATTTCTGATGATTAGTAAATTGGTTACCTTTCAAGTCCAACTCAATTGAATGATGTTTTAAATTTTTACTTAAATATTTAACGATTGAAGCAGTTTGATAAAAATTTTAAATGCCGTTTTCAGTACGACAATTACAGCTTATTTTTAAACTCTTCCCGTTGTTCCAACTTTATTACTAAATATGTAAATACATGCATACATATGCACGTTTGTTGTATTGATTTTTAAAATTGAAAATTTTTAATGAATTTTAAAAACGCAGCCATTTTCATAACTTCGCTCCCGCTGCTGCAACAATTAATGCGTGCTAAAACACTGAATGATAATGTGAGTACGTATGTACGAGTATGTATGCTCTTATTTATTGGTATATGGCGCAAATAAAATAAATTTCGCATTTATTTCAAATCGTTGAATTTTTTGAAAATAAATATTAAAATGCACTCATTTTCCATATCAAAAAATATTACGCGGTTTTCAAGCTGCCTTTTAAGTTTTCCTCCATTGAAATTTATGTACATCACTTGTCAACATTGCAACTTTGTAAATTTATGTCGCTGACTTTTGCTTTCATCTTGCGATGCCGTCCGCGTCAGCGTCTGGCGTTGGCGCTGGCTATGGCGATGGAGATGGTGATGGCAATGGCGAAAATGCACTCAATGCGGTGCAAGCTTTGCCATAAATCATAGCCTAAAAAGGCAGCAGCGGAAGAAAATAGTTTGGTGACCGGGATAGAGATGGAAAGGGAATAGCTATGAGATAAATGGGCTTCCAACGGAACATAAATACTGTGTACACATGCATACTCGTACATGCATACATACCAAGCGGTAGATTGAAGATTTCAATATGAATATAAATAAATAAAAAATTTAACAACTGCATATTATAAATAGTGTGGCATTTTTATATGTATGTATGTACATACTTACATAAGTTTGTATAAATTTCAATGGAAATTGATTTGTCAAAACAAATTCATTTGGCGTGTTTTTTATTAAATCTTTTACGACATCTTATGGCTGCAACAAAGGTATCAAGAGGAATATTTATGTACGGTACATACCTACACTGGTGAGAAAAGCGAACAAGATAGGGCTTTTCTATATAAAACTTGTAATACTCAGCATTCATTATTCCAACTTTATAAAATATCGACTTGTTTTCGGAAAAACAAAAATTTTAAATGTAGTTAGTTGGTTTGTTTCAGGAAGATGAAATAAACACAACAGCCAACTCGGCTAGCGTAGCACAATATGTAGCGTATTGGCTCTGCAACTCCAAACTCCCGGGTTCAAAGCCTGGGAGAAGTGGTTATGAAAAATTAATTTAATTAATTTAATAAAAAAAAGTCTGATGAGGAAATGTGGTGATTTCCGAAATAGTACTATAATTTCTACCATTAAAAAAGTGTTGTGGTTTTTTTTTACAAAAATCTTCCATAAACTGGTCTTGAGCTCAATAAAAATTGTAAAATTAATTTTACGAAACATTAAAAAAAATTTAAAACCTACAATCAAAACTTTATGTAAAATTCTAAAATTTTTGGAAAAAATTTATTTCTTTTAACTGATTTTAGGAATGCATAGTTTTATCGTCCATTTAAATTTAGTAAAACAATTTGGGTATTCACAAAGTACGTAGCTTAAAGTTTATTTTTTGTTATTTTTATTGCTTTGCGCATAAAAAGGAAGTAAAATAACATGACTTGGAATTTTTCAAATTTTGTAATTGAACGACAATGCAAGTCTTAAACTTTCAATTTCAAAAATTTAATAATATTTAATAAATATAAGCATATGAAAATTGACACTGAAGATGGCACAACGCCGAAACCGGTTTGTCTCCTAACCAAACTTGACAAGGAATGATGGAAAATCGTTCCAACAAATATCAACATTTCATCCTGTCGGACAAGAAAAAGAAGAAAACAATATATGTTAAAACAATGCGCTTAGTATGCTGGAATTTATGTAGCAACACCATCAGATAAAATAATTATCGAAAATCAATAGGAGCTTTCAGCCTCTTTCAGCTTTCGGACATTTTACAAAATTACAAAAAACTTATTGACACTATTAAAATTTTGCGCGCCACTGTATAAACGTAGATATATGAAAATAAAAATATTTATATACATATATATTCACTGCATCAGATATGTATTCATGTGCAGCACAAGTGTCCATACGAATACGCCTTCGCATCGAATGCGCTCCATTTGAATTAAGAAAAGCATAAATTTGAATTTTACGCCAGCAGCCGGCAGTGTGGCGTCCACCATAAAATGATGCCAGCCAAAAGCACTCACTATGCTCGAATACTTACGTATGTATGTATGTATATCTAGGCCTTCCCATCATTCGACTTCGACTGTGACAATATCGTTAGCTCCGACTGACAATCACAACAAGTGCGCTTGGCTGCCTGCATCCATATTCACATTCACATCCACAAACTTCGCACAGTGGCCACACCACGGCGGACCATGGCGGCTGCGGTGTCGTGGTGGGTGGCTGGCTGTTCGTTTGGTTGCACTGTTGCCAGAAGCCGCCACGCTGCGCACTGGCGAGACAACAGCTAGAGCACAACAACAGCAACACATTGCCACTGTAGCGTGGCTGCTGCAAATTGTCTCGGCGCTGCTGTCATTAGTTTGCTAGCAGCAATCAAGGCAATGGAAGATTAAATATTCACCATCAAAAGTGGTTGCGATTTCTAAAAATTTGCATTTAATTGGATGACGGCGATGCGGTGACAGTGGTGACAGTATTGACAGCAAAAGCCGTTTCGTCAAAGACAACTTTCGTTGTTGCATGTTTGCTTGCTGGGCAAAAGATAGTCGAGTGTTGATCAACTTAATACAAATTTGTTTTCATTTATTTATTTCAGTAATTTTATTTGTTCTACTAATGTTTGCTCTAACAACACAAACAAAAAAAAATAAAATCATTTCCAAAAATATTACTATGTTAGTCGCCTTGAGAGCCTAGCAAGCAGCCATTTGCTGTGGCAAGTCCAACAAGTCGTAAAATACCATTGCACGTCCGCCTCTTTCATGCTCTTGTCGGTTGTTCGGCCAATAAACATACAATTATAAGCAAAATACCTCGTATTTTTGTAATTTTAAGTGTACCCACAATGATTTGTGCGAAAGTAAAATTTATCTTGCCGATATTTTATGCAGTTTAAGTTGATTACGTAAATAATTATTTTTTCGTCGTAGTTATAAATAAAAAAAAAACATTGCGAAGCAAGACATATTTAATAAATGTTTATAAGTTTTAAAAACATTTTATGAAGTAACTTGAGTTGTAGTGAAAACATTCTTATCTAAACGAAATACAAAATTTTAAAATTCAAATAATAATAAATTTTTTATATATATTTTGTTGTTGCAATCTATTTGTTGCGCTTTGTACAAACTAAAATTGTATATCTTTAAATACAGTTTTTTTAAGTACCCTAAAAGTTCCTTTAACTTTCTTTTATGAAGTCATTTTGACTTATGAAAATATTTCATGAAATACTACTAGGTGTGTTATTTATTAAATTAATCATTAAAATTCAATGAGTTTTTAAATTCAATGCCAATTTTAAGTTATTTTCAATAATCACATAAATGGATTTAATAGTGAAATATAAATGTCACGGAATTGAAGACTTTTTTAATGAAATTACTGACTCATTTGAATTTAATTTATGTTTTAATTTTTTTTAATACATTAAATAACTAGTAAAAAACCATTAATTTTTTTTGTTTACATGTTTGGTAAATATTTAAAAAAAAAATGTAGGTTTTACAGTTTTTTAATTTAAAATACAACTTTTATGGTAAAATCATAATTTTCAAATGATATTTTCATTAAATGCAGTTTATGTTAGCGACCTTTATACTGACTGGTGATAATTTTCATCAAGTTTTAACGAGCGAGTGCCCAACAATAAAATGTCGTACAATTTATCAAAAAGTTTGGTAAAATAAGTTATTATCAACGTTGGAGGATAACACACTTAATGCTTTAATTTCTTTAAAATCGCATTTTAATAAAAAAAAGTATAATTTTGACTCGTTCAAAATGAAATGGATGATGTATTTAATTTTTACTTCATTTTTGGTATTATATTTTCTGTCCGAATTACTTTGTATGTTGGTCAAATTTTACGTACATTTTTTCTGGAACTAAAAATACCAATAAATATATACATGAACTACGTATACAACAAAGTGTTATTCTATGTTATAATGTTATTTTGAATACTAATATAATAGGACGATTACAAAGGTGTTACATTTTTGTTTTGAAAAATTAAAAATTACAAATCAAAACTTCCTGTAATTCGGGATACCGGGATCAATAAAATGCTAAAAATTTACATCCCTAATATTCACGAATTGTTCTCGAACTGATCCATAAATGGCCCAGAACAAGCTCCGAAATTTTTCTAGTTTCAGTATTATAATCAAAAACAAAAGCCGATAGCCTATGTTGCTAGTTGCCTTAATCTTAGGGGTGAGTAACTCAGCTAATTTTCGCGAGTTGACTCAATGACTCTTGCTCAATTAAGTGAGTCAGCTCAGTGAGCTAGCACAATTGAGTTACGACTCATTTCATAATAGTGTCGCTCTGTGCAACTACGGCAGCACTGTCATCGTGGAGAGGTGCACGTTGAATAATTAAAGTGACAGCACAAGTGATAACGCGGCAAAAGGAAACATTTTCGCGCTAGTTCTTATTTTCAGTCACTCTTTATTTTCACCATAGATAATATGGGCTGGAATCAAATTCCAACCATGGGCTGGCACGCAAAAAGGCTCTTAGAATCATGGCATTTTTATTTGGCTAAAAAATCTAGTTAACGTTTTTATTTGGCGAAATACGTGTTGAAATCTTTGACTTGAGAATTAAATTAAATACTCGTATTTTAGTGATTTACATGTAAATATTGAGTTTTATTTTAAAAAGGTGTTCGTAAAACTTTATTTCTAAGTGTACACGCATGTTAATCACATATATTTTTATAATTATTTGTTTTATGTATGTTTAAAAGCTGTTCTTACGCATTTTTGCAAAATTTGAATTTCTCCTATTTTATAATTGTGATCATGTTGATTTCATATATTTATTTCTTATTTTTATTGCGTTTACATTTATACTGTTTGCATACCTCAAAGGTGGCGAAAAAACTGCAAACTCTCCAAAAATGCAATAAAAAACTTCCAAATGCAAAATTTCTTACAGAGTGTCTCTCCACAAAACAAAGAGCTTCGTATCAGCTCATCTTTGATTCTCAGTGCTGACACACTCATCGACTCGCCGCTCAGTAAGATGGCTGAGATTTATAACTGAGCTACTGAGTCACAATTCTTTTGGGAAGTGAGTCTGAGCGAGCGGCTCATCGCTAAGAGTCAGCTCAGTAATTCAACTCAGTGCTGAGTTACCCACCTCTACTTAATCTTGTTATGTAATTATTTATAATTATATTTCATTTAAATAAATAAAATAAATAAAAAGCATTTTTCATTGCTTAATTATAAGTTTAAAAATTTAAACTGACAAATTATAAGCTTTGTAAATGGATGATAATTTATCAAGAATACAGAATCGGTCAGTATATGTGAATCGGTTCTAAGAGGAGTGGTTCTTTTTTTAAATTTGTTCTCCTTACTGCTTTCTAGCGATTTTGTTTAATTTGGAATTTTTCTCTCCATGTAAGAGATACTTACATATTCAAAGGACAAACAAATTTAATATAAATACTTTTTTAACAAGTATATCGAGCCGGCTCCACCTTGCGAGCGGTATTTTCGATAAGGCTTGAGTTACTTACATACGTGTGTCGAATACTTTCATTTTCTATTATGAAAGGAGTGAGTATGTTAAAACCGGTCGTGAAATCCAACCCGAAAATGTATAACGAAAAAAATTTAAGAAGAACATTTCATAAAAAGTGGACACTTGAAATCACAAACAAATTAATTGGATATATACGAGTATTTACTAAAAAAAAAATTTAAAAATATTTAACGACTTCATCAAATGCGGTCATCTGTCCTGTCAAAAACCGGAAAATAAAATAATTAACTACTTATGTACTTATATGTATGTAGGCAAAAGCTTTTTGGCAATGATGATGTTGGCGTGAATGGAATTATCTCAAATTCAAATGACTGTTGACAAACAAATCAGAAAAGTGTTATTTTAGCAAAAAAAAAAACAATTAAATTAACATACTTAATTGCGAAAACAGTTTGTTAAAATATGTTTGGGTTGTTTAATATCCGCTGACATTACGGATGTCGCAATAGTTATATCCATCGAAATACTTGCTTGTAGTAATTATTTAGCAACAAATTTGCATTGCCACTAAAAGGCACGACATTTTCTTATAAAATCGCCAACTCAACTAATCAACAACGAGTGAAGTTGCTGCCTGCACAGCGAAGGGACAAAGCAACCAAATAAATTTTACATTGACTGTGGCAAGTTGTTGACGACGAATACGCCAAGGCATGCAACACTTCACTTGGATGGCGTGGCATGTAAGTGTGTTCAGCGCTTAAAGCTTGTGATACGATGGTTGGTGATTGGTTCTTTTTTTCTAACTGTGTTCTTGAAAATCGCGGTCGACACGGTGTTTTGAAATGACAATGCACATAACTGTAAACAATTACAAAAACAACGAATATTTGCATGTTAATGCCAAGTCTCACTCGATTAGAATGCATTTATATTTCTTGTATTCATATTTGTTGGTTTCATTTTGCAGTCTGTATCGCACTTCTTGCTTTAATTTGCGCAGAATTTGCTGACTTGTAATGAATGTAATTTAATCACCAGTTTGTACTTGAAAAGCATTTGGCTACTGACGCTTGCGTATTTTTTTGATAATTCGTAGGTTTAATTAAAATTTGGATTTGCAACATTCGCACGACAGCTTTGCGAAATCTGAGAATGCTTACATATGTACCTAGTAGAGAATATAATTTATTCATAGCAATTAAAATATAATATGTGGACTTGTTTCCACCTTTGGTGATAAGTATGTAATTTATTTTTTATTTTTTTTACATTTACAGTTGCACGCCACTACGCAATCCCGTTTTGTACACACGCATCACCCCGCATAAAACGAAAAAAAAAAAAAAAAAATTTAGGTGTTGTGGCCAACTCATATGCGCGATACGCGGGCGGGCATCATATTGAAAGTAATGAATGCCAACTGGCCTAAAATTGTGACTTTTGTCTCTATTAGAGACTGAGACTGCTTGCTGAATTCGAGCATAAAGCCTCTAGTCTCAAAATAAAGTCTTTCAATTGTCATCAGGTGATAAGCAGTTCACAAAAATTAAAACAAAACATAAAAAATAAAAACGTAAAAGCGAGGAGAGGCAATAATCTGCAACTCTCACATATGATAGTCTCAAATTGAAATACTTGTCTTTATACCAAATTACTTAATTTCACATTGAGCTAATTGAGCGAGCTAGAAGGACTTACTTACTTACAATTTTTAAAGGTTTTGCCGTCCTCTTATGACATTTGTCTAAATATATAAAATCTTCTAAAATTCATTTGCTGCGTTTTTTCTGCAAATTTTTTGAATTTGGAATATCTACAATCTCTAATCGAATTGATAAACACTTTGTGGTTGCCGTTTTAATAAAAACATAACGAATAAAAAATTAGTCGATATGCTGTCATATCAAAGGATATATCTTCGAAACTATAAAAAACCAGTTTTGAAGATTAAAAAAAAAACGATTCATTCGAGATTCGAAAAATTAAGTCTTAAGAAAACCGTACTATTGTACGAAGAAACCCTGTTTGAAAAAAAAAACCAGTCAATCGCCCTAATACTCGTACACTGGCGCCAAATACTTAGAATCCGATATTTTTACCAGTTTTTACTATTTATTTTTTTCTCTTTTGTAATTTATAATATATTTCTATTCAAATTCAAGTCATTCTCCAATAAAAGTTATTTAATCCTGGATTAAAATTTTCTTTCAGAACATGTTAGTTGTGAAACTTTTGCGTATCGCATTCGTCTGACAAATTGGCGGGAGTATTTTATAAAGCTTATTATTTTAATTGAAAATAAAAACAAATATTTTACGTAATTAATAGTTAAATTCAGTTTAACGTTTTAAATAGGTGACTAATTGATTTTAAAAGTACTGTAACTGTTAACTACTTATGTGCAAAATTCAATCCAAATATTTTAAGCCATTTCGGCCGGAAAAGCTAATAGGCAAACATACTCACTCACTCACTTAAAAACTTTTACATTTACAGTATTGGAATTATTTTTTACTTATCAATTTAAAAAAAAAAAATTATAAAAAAATTGTATTTACTAAAGTTAAGTTTTTTCAATTAACACAATTAATACATTTCGACAAAAAAAATTATATTTTTTAATGTTTAATTATTAATTTTTAAAATATAAGATTACTATCGTCGGCAATAGAAATAAATCTATAGCCGCGAAAAGACGTCGGGCCAATTTCGTCGCCATCTTTGGTCGAAAAAGTCGTCTCACGCCGGCTTCGTGTTTAAGCTATTAGACATTCTAGACAATTATAAGCTTCTCAACAAAAGTAATTTTATCAGCAATCTTTTAAAGCCACTTTAATGTTTTAAGCATGGCATGTGCTAAATAAAAAAAAAAAAATGCTCTTATGATTATTCATTTCTTATAATCGCGCAAACTTTATTAGAATTCGTGACATTTCATGCTAATTCAAGCCCACAAGCGGTCAGAGTGTTAGTGTAAATGAATCATAAGTGCAACGGATAAGGAAATATTAAAATGAGAAAGAAAACGCAATAAAAAAATGTGAAACACTGAGGTGCTTAAAAATTGTATGGCGATGCTTTAAGCTTAAATACATTAAGGTATGCAGAATGAAGTGACTGAGTGCAGCGCCCTTGAACTTGACATTTTCACACATTCGTCCTTCGAGCGCCGAAGCGGATATTATCCTTTTAACAATTTGGATGATTCACGGTCAGTATCACCATAATTTTCCAATTAAGAATATTACAACCACTTTTTCTTTACCATTTTTTTTCTGTCCTGCAGATACTTGCTTGGCTTTTCATTCGCAATTGTATTTTTTTCACTTTTGTTTTACTCGTCAGAGTTTGTCCTGCGCTTGGGTGATTTAGTGTGACGCTTCGCTTTTTGACCAAAACAATCAGTATTGTTTTCATTTACAGAGCGTAGACTCGGAAGGGTTGCACAGCATGGGAGGAGAACCATCTGGATGTGAGCCGGTAAGCTAGACACACAATTCTTACAGTGGTTACATGGCCCTCCCCCCATGTGGCGTCTAGACAGCCGCAAATTGATTTTTGTGCGCCACGCGATCGTAAAAATATGCGAATGCAAAACACACAAAAAGCTTGAGTGAATACAAAGAATAAATAAATGAAATAAAAACAAAAAAAAAATGCACTAAATATAAATGTAAGGCGTGTGCACATGCAAGAATTTAAATACTCGCAGCTGAGGAGGGCTCCTTTGCTTTTTCGTTACTCATTTTGCAGCAACACTCATGAAAACAACTGTTTGGCGTTCTTGTGGTTATCGTTGTTGTTGTTGTTGTTGTTGCCAAAGCCACTGCTGTTTTCTTTGAAGCGCTTATTGTTATTGATATCAGTGCTGTGGCCCGTTTGCATGCAACACATGCACAGAATGCATTCATTGGAATTGACGACGACGACGACAACGCCAATGCCAGCCAGCGTTCAACCGTTGGCGGCGGTGAAAATATTTCCACTGTGGCGCTTGTGGCACTTGTGGGTGCTTAAACTCCACTTAAGCCACTTTATGACTTTTGCTCTTCCACACTACGGTTCGCATATTTCATTGCTTTTGGAGTTTGGCACGAATGCCCAAACAGAAATCACCACCCCATTTCGGTGCTCACAAATTAAATTCTTCGCATGCGATTTTACTTTGAAATTCGTGCCAAATTTATGTGATACATTGATACAAGAAAATGTTCTCGTTCTTTTCAATTATATGCACGTATATACATATATACATAGGTACCTACATTTATTATTTCTGATTATTTTTTAAATTTATTTGTTAATCGCGTGATTTTGTAATTTTCTTGTATCAAGTTTCGTGTTATTTAAATATTTATTTAATTTAATGTATTGTATCACACAGAGAGTTAGACAGTTCGAAACTGACAAGTTTATTCGAAAGCTAATAATTAGTACGCCGAAATACAAGCGAAGTTTTGCTGTAACTACAAACAATGCTTTCAAAAGGAACTCCATTTGCATATTTTTAATCTATGGCCGACGACAAAAATATGGCATGCCTGGATATTGACTAATGCGGAAAACATTTATACATATGTATGTACATATATTTTTTTTTTCAATCAAAGTTACTGTAAAGAATTATGAAACAAAAAAATATAAATATACCCAAGTTTAAAACTTTGTATCAGATTGAAAAATATGCAATTTTGTATTCAATTAATTTTTACCAAAAATAAAGCAAGTTTCATTGACTACAAAAAAAATTCAAAAATCAGAGCCCGAAAACTTGTATTTTATTTATTTAAATTGCATGCTATACAAAACTGCATAGCCGAAAAATTCAAAAAAATTTTGAAAAAAAGTGTACTTTTAATAGAACATTTTTTAACACTATAAATCTGGTATATAATTTAAAACATAGACGTACATTGTTTTTGTTTTATAACTCTCTGTAATTTAATAAAAGAAACAATTTTGCAAATGTACCATATTTCCTCAGAGAAAAGAAAAAAAAATCTATAGGCAATATAACCACGTACCCAAAATTGTTTAAAATTTCTGGTTCTAAAGTACAGAAAAAAACTTTTCCAAACATTTTAGAGTTTATATGCCCCAGCTGAGGTTCGCACCTGGGTATTCTGCAGCCTACACCGCTTTACACTCATTAATAAAATTTTCTCTCTTTTTGACCTTTTTATATTTTTGGTGAAGTCTGTGATAATGTTTGAAAATTTCGATTTACGACCGATTTGACTGATGTCGTTTAACTATTTATAAAAAGGCAAGTGAGTAGGTTCATCACAAAGTGACTCTGGAGTTATTAGTTAAAAAAAATTTAGAGAATAATACTTAGCTTCTTAAAATATTTAATGCAACTAAAATTGTATCTGGCAGTGCTGCTTGATTAAAAAAAAAACAATGCATGCTTTTCACATTTTTATATCAAAAACAAATAATGTATAAATATTAAATATTTTATAAAGCATTCCATTTATCACATATCGACTGTAATTGAACCTTTAAAATTTTGATAAACTCTCTTTTTGCAGACTCTATAGGAGAAAACTATCTCTCACTTCTTGCGGTTATAAGGGGAGTATATATTTTTCATAAGCTTGCATCTAAGCTGAGACTTCCAGACATTTCAAAATATAAGCCGCCTGTTCTACAATTTTTAGCCTAAAAACCCACCGAGTGCATTACCTGTGTCCAGAAGGCTTTTTCTTCTTGAATCAGAATTTTTACTTTTCTATTCATGAATAATTAGAAATTTTTGCACAATTTTATTGTTAATTGCATTTTATTTTTAAGGTTGTTACTAAATATATTATACCCAAATAGTAATTTATTATATCATATGCAAATTATATTAATATTTTTTACATCTGTACATATGTATGTGTCAATCGTATTTTATTGATCATTAAAAATCGTTTAAGTTTAAGGAAATACCTTTTATTTTGTACGTACATACATACATCGTTGTCAAATGCAGTCGGTTAGATTTCCGGTTCAATTTGATTGCATTTCCTATCAACGTTTTGCCAATTTGCTTGTATAAATAACTCATTCATCACAATTTGTCAAAAAACAGGGTGATAAGTTTTCATAAAATCAAATCGCTGAACACACTTCGGTATAATATGTTATGTTATGTATGAGAATGCACGTAAGTTTGTCTGAAAAAATTCGACGACATCGCTACATTCGACGAAATTTGCTCAACAATCAAGTAGTTCTGCTTATACTTTAATAAAGCTAGATCATTATGAGTACTTCTGTAGAAAATAAGTGTTGCTTTTGTGAAAAAAAAATCGGACTGCTATTTCTCTGCTATTTAAAATAAAAAATAATATGTTGTCAATAACGTTAACAGGTAAATTGCTCTCCAAGGGCTGCGTATTTTCATTAACCTACCAAGGAATGGCAGTTCATACTTTTTCGATTTAAATCAGAAGTGCTCTATCGCTCTCTTTGTTGGACTCCTCTATAGCGATTTTTCCGAGGTTGTTTTTTAATTGGTTTCCAAAGCTGTAATTTTTCTACAGAGAAATTTTACAAATTTGTTTTACAGTGGAAACATTTGTTTATATGGTTTTGCTGTTTGTTGATGTTTGCGAAAGAATTCACTCGATTTTTTTTTGTATTTTTATGTGTCATATTGGAAATTAATAAATTTGAATAAGAATATAGGCAGTGAAGAGGAACTACAATTATTAGCTATTTTTAAACGCAAACCGATATAACTGATGGTTTGTCTGCTATATATATGTATTAAGTGAGTTATTAATAGTCCAGAACTAAAGTTTACATACATACGTTATTTTGAATATTGAATATTTGAAATCTTTTTTTTTTTTTCAAAAATTTGTTTATGAAAACGTGGTCCATAACTTGGAAAAAGTCTATGAACCATAAGTTTAAAGTAGTACTTAGCACTCATAAGAATACGTTGATTTTTCTTAATTTAAAACAAGAATGTCCAGTTTCATGGTTTATTGAATTTTAAAGTCCAACTTTTGATTGTCTAAAAGCAAGACTTGATTTAAAGAGTTTTTTTTAGCGAGATTCTTTTTTTTTTCTTTTCATATAAAAACAATGTTCAATCGAAACTTGCATTTATTACTGTATGACTTACCGAATATGCCGCAAGACAGCATGGCGGAAATTTTTCTAAAATTCAGAAAAAAGATATTTCAAAGAAGTTTTTTAAATTTTGTACTAAGTTTGAAGCTTGTCATTCATACGACAGTTGTTTAGTTATGGACTATTTATTCATACAATATTTTTGAAAAAAAGTCTGAAATGAAAATCGTTACAAATATTGTACAAAAAATAAGTAAATGTAAACTGTGTAAAATGTTAAATCGTTTTGGCAGTTTGACACAACCTTCTGTGTTAAAATCACTTTTTTTACTTATTCTTAAACAAGTTAAAAGTTTAGTATTTTTTTACTAAGTATTCATGGCAGCAATCGTTCAAATTGAAAGTTGACGTATAGCAGCACCCTGTATTTGCTTTGTTTTTTTTTTTTTTTATGTGCTACTGAAATCAGCATCATTTGCAATTGATAAATGATCCAAGTTGACACGCACATTTTCATTTCATTTCGCCGCTCGCTTTTCATTCCAAGCGTAGTTTTTCATTTAACGGACATGGCTTTTTATCATGTCTTTAAAAACTTGTACATTTGCGCACGTGCAGGTAACGCGACGCACTTTTTGTCAAAATTCCGTTGTACAATTTTTTCATTTTAAATACAAACAAACATACATATGTATGTACATACAAAAGTCTGAGTGGAAATCGTTGCAACCGGCAACCGGCAATCGGCAAACCGGGAGCTGTGTACACAATAATGAAAGCGATTTTGACTTGCACGATTACTTGACTGGCGTCAGTTTGTGTGTTTTTATTGTTGCCAATGTCGTTAAGCTAAGTCAGAGCTCCCTGCTTTCTTCAATGAATTCATTTACTGCTGCAATTAGTCAATAATAAATAAATAAATAAAAAGAAAAATACTTAAAGTGATTTGTATGGAATTGCGTTTGAGTTGAGCTGAGGCAAATTAATTTGATTTGAGATGAGTAGCAACCGAGTTTTTCTTGCGGAAACGGTTGAATACAATTTTTTTTCGTCATTTTATAACTTTTCATTTCACATTTAGGCATTGCATTGTTGTGAGAGATGTACGCATTTCCGATGGGTTTTTTAGCTTGCTTGAAATGCGTAATTTGCTATCGAGCGTCAAAGGCAGAGAGCAAATTTGTAGGCGATGTCGAATGCCATCATTAAGTTTTCACTGCCGGTTGTAGGGCTGGTCTTTAAGATGGATTAGCTGGCCGATTGTCGCCCTAAGTTTGCTAAGTTTGTAGTTTAATAAGTGGACTTTAATAGGGGCGTTTAAGTGATAACCTTATCGGTCCGCAAGCCGGTAGTCGGACAACCGCTTCAGTACAACAGCACAAAAGCAAGCAGCAAAAGTCTATACGATAAGTAAAAACACGTATTTACATAGATATGTGTTTACACAAGTATAAGTGTAGTATACGCATATGCAAAAGCGGGTATATGATGTGTTGGCGCATGCGCGAAAGGGGCAAAAACGCCTTAGAGGTTCCGTGGTTCAGTTAGATTGGTTGATGATTGGCTTTTCCGTAGTGGAGATACGATACATACATATGTATGTGTGTTGTATACAACTATTTATGACTGCGTATAGCCAATTTTTTAGACATGTATCTGAAAATATATACTTAATAATACTGCAATCCGGCACTCAGTTTTTTTCTCTTTCCTTTGCCTTCAAAGCTACTTAAAAACCACTTGCATACACATATTTTTTTCTTCTTCAGTTTTCCTGGGGACATTTTATTGCACAACCTTCTTACTGTGTATGATAGTTTATACTGATTTTTTCCAAAAATTCACCAACAATTTAAAGCCATGACTCAACACCAAATGTGAGATAGATTAGCAATTAACGACTAAGTACATACATGGATGTAAATCTATAAATGTATGTACATATTTGTAAATAACTGTGGGATATCATTTTTGGTGGCATAGTTAAAGGTACTATTTTAAGAGCATTTGGGAATGCTAAAATTGTTTGAGATATGTTTTTTCCCCCTGTAACTGCTGTTGGAGGATTAACCGGAGCTCATTTTCTTTAAACGCTTCACCAGTTTTCATACCTTTTTTATAAGTTCTGACACAGTAAACTTCGCGTGTGTACTTCTATGCTGTAAAGTGATGGGAAGGCGAGGAGTGGATTTACAAGTGCAATATATGAATAATCAGTTGTTATACTTCTGCCATTTTCATTGATTGTTAATAATAGCGGAAATTTTTGCAAAATTTCAAGCTTTTAGCCTATCAAATAGAGGAGTTATAATATAATATATGTATAAACATTCGACTTTCAAATATAAGGTTGTTTTTTTAGACATATGGTTTTTAAGAAAAATAAAGCGCATAAAATTTAATGCTATGGCCAATAATTTAGCACTATTATATAGATAAGGGTTTGCCATTATGTTTTAAAAAAGATTTCGGGCAAGTGACCGCTGCGGCTGCCTCGAATAAATACCAGCCGAGAAGCCCAATTTTCGACCACTTTTTGCAGCAATTGGGGCAGTATGTCAGCAATAAAGCGCAGAATATTCACTTCCAAGGCGTCTTGAAAAGACATACCAAATTTGATATAAATCATTGAAAACCACATGTCTAAAAAACACCCTATACATGCGTTCTATGTAGTGGTCAAAACTGGCAGATTCCGACTAATGTCTAATAAATTATAAAAAGGCAACTGACTGCTAAGTTTCATTTAAATAGCTCATCATCCTGAACATTTCGGTATACATTATAATGGGTCTAACTCTTATCGTTCTGGTACTTGCAAACATTAGTCAAATCTTAATAAATTTAATAAATAATGAGGACGTAAACGACAATTCAGCCAAATATCGAGCTATATGCTACACTACTCGTATAAGTGATATAATTTCATCGACACAAACTTCTTAAGCTTGCTTAAATTGCTATGAATTTTGCAATTTTTTGTGACTACGCCTACAGCTCTTAAGATGAAGACTCTCCTCCGGCAGCAGTTGTGTTAAAAAACATCCGATATTTGCATCTGATAAGATCGCTTTGACCTCCAAACAGGAGAATCTACCATTTTAACATCATGAAGGAATCTCAATTAAGAAAATATATATGATGTTATACAATATTTGAATATTATAAAAAATTCAATTTGTGCAATCAAGCAGAAACAACCGCAATACGTTTTATGCTCCAGTTTTTTATACCTTTCATAGAAAGGGTGTATTAACTTTTGTCCGATGTTTGTAAGCACCAGAACGATAAGTATACCGATATGATCAGGGTGACGAGCTGAGTCGATTTAGCCATGTCCGTCTGTCCATCTGTCTATCTGTCTGTCCGTCTGTTTGAACGCAAACTAGTCCCACTGTTTTTGAGCTATGTGGCAGTCAGGTGCTTTTTTTTTATAATTTATTAGACATTTGTCGGAGCCGGCCAGATCGGACGACTATAAGGTATATAGGAGTCGATTGTTCAGATATTATATTTTGCTTCATAACTCCTTTATTTAAGCAGAAAGAAGCTTGAAATTTTGCAAGAAGGTTAGCTATTCTAAGCTTTATAGAAACAGTGAAAATCATATACAGCAAAGATATATAACATATAGATCCCATACGACTTATTGTTCAGATATTACATTTAGCATGAAAAGACCTAAATTTAAGCAGCTTAAGTTTTAAAATTTTGCACAAATAATAGCTATTATGAGAACTAATTTAGCAGTGAAAATAAATATAAATATAACATACAGCTGCCATACAACCGATAGTTCAAATATTGTATTTTTGGTCATGGCTCTTTTATTTAATCAGCTAAAGACTTGAAATTTTGCACAAATATTTATTATTATTGGGACTATTATAGTAGTCAATATTATTAATACCGAAAAAATATTACATTTGGCTCTTATACAATTCTACCATTCATAAAAGATATGAAGCGCTTTCGGCATAGCCGAATATAGCCTTTTTTTTTACTTGTGTTTTTTTTTTTTATATATTAAACTTTACGTCACATTACGACACCTTTTGAATCTCTTTAGTACTCGTATTTCCTCGACACGGCATCTTGTCCTCACTTTCATCATCTCCTGCGGCACAATTAATGACCTCAAATCAGCAACTCTGGCGAAAACATGTTGCAGCCGTTGCAGAAGCGCATGCAGCATGAATGTTGTCTGTCTGACAGTGAGTGAACAAACCAACCGCTAAGAAAGC
This sequence comes from Philophylla caesio, assembly GCA_963971545.1. Lineage (NCBI taxonomy): Eukaryota > Metazoa > Arthropoda > Insecta > Diptera > Tephritidae > Philophylla > Philophylla caesio. The sequence continues at coordinate 94,558,180 of OZ020608.1, read as the reverse complement.
CCATGGCAAGTCAGAGGCTACTAAGTGACTGTCTACTTCATTCCGCTGCAATTCAGTGTCGTTAGACATTTGCATTTTTAACAAGATTCGCATTTCGTCGCCTTTTGTAATACCAAGCAGGAAGGTATCATGGATGAACCATTAATTACTCACAGTTTTTTTTTCTCGCATTTATGTATACATATGTGTATATATGTATGTGCACATATGTTTGGTGGTGTGGGCGAATAGATATTCTTTCTAAAATATTATTTTTGTCTTTCTGACTAGCCGGCTTCCAGTATAGTTTTTGATTTTCTCAACAAAGTGATTTGTTCATTTACTTTAAACAACTTGCTACTTAACGGGAAGCTGGACGCAGCACGTATACGTATATACGTACGAGTATGTACAAACTTATTTACATGGGAGTAATACACAAATGATGAGTGAAATTTCAGCCGCCGCTGGCTACTGGGATTGCGTGGGCCCGTTTGTCTTGGAAACTAATGCGACTGTCAAGTGTTTGTGGACGCATTAATTTCACACTCTGCTGATTTCGTGTAGTTCAGCAATTTGTTGTGCTTCATGTCACAAAAAGGAATGCAATGCATGGTGGGAGACAAGAAAAAAAAGAGCACGGAGCATTCGGTTGTACGAATAGACTTCAAATGATTTGTGGCTATGATTTTGTGGAATAAACATTTATGGAAGCGGGAGTGGTTTTGTGAATGAACTACTGTGGCAAATGTTGACCCAAACCTGTAGAATAAAGGATAGAGCAGCTAACGTTGGTTTCCTTGCGTCACGTATGTACGAATATGTGCACTCAAATGCTTGAATTTTAATTAAATGCACAACTCGTTGGCAGACAATGATGCTTTGAGGATAGCCGCAACATCATTGTTGCGTACTAATAAAATATATAAATGTATGTATGTGTGCTTATAATAAGATGGAATAAAAAATGATACACAATTAATACAGCAAACTTTTACAATCTCAGTTGGTTGCTTACTAGATAGTTGAGGAAGGTCCAGCAAGAGAAACATTTTGCACTGTGCACGACCGGTGAGTTCCATCGACTACCTTGAAAATACTGAAACTAGCATTGGATCGATTTGACTCCGATTTGAAACAAAATTAACTAAATTTGGCGGAGGAGAGTTTAACTGATTCAAGTCAATAGCCAAACGAAAATAATAGCATTTCAAATGATGTGAGGTACTACCCTTATTCAGCTTTAGATTTACCACGTACGAATGTTTCATGCTCCTAAATATGAAGCAGGAAGCTGGCGGTCGCTGATGTGGGTTTCATGTAGGGATTATCAATACAAAAAAGCGAAATACGAGTATTTAGAATTTAACAGCCAAATAAGATTTAAACAATTTCTGGGTTAGATAATTTTCCCAAAGTCGTTGGGTCCCGCAATGACTCAAACCTGATCGAATTCGTCAAAATCACGAAAGTTGAATATCAGCAGAATAAGTTTATTGTGTGTTAGAAAACTTGCTAATAGATGCATTTAAACAAAAAGGTCTGTCCAAATTGAAAACTTTAATTCGCCAGTATGCGTAAATGATAACCTATGGAGTTTGAGGAGAAGTTGTTAAAGTTTCAGCTAAAGTATATCGAACAAAGAACTTTGTGGACCACATTTACTCAACGATAATCGCAAATGTGGCCGCTGTGCATAACTTTGATATCCCACTGAGTTCGAGGTTGGAATCTCAACCTGGGCAAGTAAAATCTTAATCATAGACACAGTTTTTTTTTCTAATAATGGTCAACCCTCGGCAGGTAATGGCAAACCTCCGAGTATATTTCTGCCATTAAAAAGCTTCTCATAAAATACATATGCCGTTTCGGCATACAATTGTAGGTCCCTCCATGTGTAGTAGAATATAAAGACGCATTCTATTAAAGGTAATAGATGCTTGGCCAAACACTGAGCTATATAGCGCTTGCGGCAAATAATAATAATAAATAATCGCAAATGAAAATTGAACCTTTCATTAACACTTCGCTTCAGCTTATACCCAAATCAAGATCAATACAAATGTAGCTTTAAAATCATGTTCCGAATTTAATATCTATGGATGATTAGCCATTTGCTGCATGTAACCTTTCTTAACCCGTTGGCCTAAAATTCAAATTAAATACCAAATTTATTGAAATACCTAAAAACCACATAACAAATTATTTACTAGTACTAAGTATGCTCGTTTGCAATACATATGTATATGCATTTATGTTATTTATATTGTAGAAAATTAGGCCTTAAATAATCTTTTAACAGACATGCAAACTAGAAGAATATTGACGACTCTGGAGAAATCAGTCTGCCGCTGTTTGCCGATCAGAGGTGTTGTCGCCATTAAAGTACCTCCGATTTATAAGCTCTTTGGGAAATTCCTGGAATTGCCTTTCGTTCGTGTCTAAAGCTTTTGTGACTATTTAGACTTTCAATATTGGTCATAAGCTGAATAATTGCTGAAAGCCTACAAAACCGGAACGGCAGGCATGGAGTTCTGACTTAAAAACTTCCATTTTAAGCTTATTTGAATACTACGGAATAGTTGCGATGCAGTCACTCTTGAAGTGATATCAGCGAGAAAAGACAATGTGCGGGTTCTCAAAGCTACTTTTGCCCTGCTCTTAGCCAGCTTAACAAGTTCCAGGAAATATTATTGAAATGAAAGGTTGCTGTGTAGTTATTTCTGGCCACGAGCCGTCCTTTGCTGCTTAAAACTGCGACTGATCATTGTTTGGCTTGCGGCTGATGAGTTAGAATAATTAAATTAACTGATTTTCAGACTGAATGTCGACTTCTTATTATGTTCTTACAAATTTCATCAATTAACTTTAAACTGCAATCGCCTTCAAAACGATCACAATATTTCTGAAGATAGAACTTAATTTCCTCACATTATTAGATTATAACAAGCGCAGCTAACATTCATAGCAAGCAGAGGCTGTATGCTTACAACGGAAGTGGCAATAGAAAATGGCATAACTACGCAGAGATAACACACAAACTCACATGAATTGTGAACATTAAATTGTACTTGTAAAAAAGTGTATTGCAGCAATCTTTGGGCTTTCCAACTATTTGCTTTAATTTGCGGAAATTGGCAATAATAAGCGCTGAAACATTTCACAACACAATCGCACACAAATACGTAGCAAGATTTATAAATTCATTTTTATGCGTTTGCATGCGCACCTACGAAATAAAGTGAAGTGGTGTACATCTGATGCTGGAAAAAAAAAGAAAAAAAAAAGAAAACCAACTACAACCAAGAGATATGCAGTCAAGTATGTACATAGAGTGTTTATACGTTTGTATGCAGACGAATGATGCAGAAAATGACAATGGGTAAAAGAAAATCAGTTTAAATATTTCGCAGCAGCGGCTGTTGTTGTTGAAACTGCGCAGCACTTTGGTTACATCAATAAGTGAATTGAATGAATGAATGAGTGAACGCATTCGGTGCGCATTTATAAATAGACCAACAAATGATTGAATTGACCGGCAGGAAGATGGAGAAAAGCAGTTTCCAGACAATACACGCGATTTGCTGCAGCTGCGCTCTAAGAGGGATTTTTATTTTTTCGAATTTTCAATACTTGTAAGCAAATTTACTTTTGCATAAATTTTCAGTTCGTATGTTTTAGTTTGTTTTCTATCTTGGCAATTGTAGCGGAGAAACACACATACAAATGTGTGAGTGTATTGCAAGTATGCAAATTGTAAGGAAGAAGAAAAAAGAAAACGGTTTGTTAAAAAATTATGCATCTCCATTTGTGCGCCTTATTAAGATTTGACAAGACATGACAGCCTGTCAGTGCAAACGAAATTTTGCAGACTTTTTAAATGTGACTGTTTAAGTACGAGTATGTATGAATTTCTAAAAATAAAAATTATTTCAGTGGCATTGCTAGTGGTGATTGACAAAAACTAGCCTTTGCAATATCATTTCTTTATTTTCATTCATACATTAGTACAAAAAGATTGTTCTCCGTTAAAAAACTAAATTCGAAAATTTTGTTGGTTGATGTTGAGTTAATAACCAATTAACCACAATAAAGAATACGAGGATCTGACTTCTAAACACGTGTGCATATTGTTCGATTGACAAAATTACAGGCGGTTTCCAGTTTATGAAAGGAAAGTGAGTCAAGCTTGCAAGCGAAAACTGTTGGCGTGCTCTTAAAATCAAATTATAATGACATCTTTTTGTGTGTTCATTCCTAAACTGCTTTAGAAAAAGTAATGAATGGGTCCGGTGGTAAACGAAGTATCGGCTATAAGTCAATTAATATGAAGAAGATTTGACAACACTCTATAATTACAAATAAATTGGATAAGAATAATATCAATTAGGGTTATGAACGCTCGCTTAATATATGGCTTGGTCCGATATTGTGATTGCTGCAATAGTATGAGTGTCCTCCTTCTGATGCGCCTTTTTCTTTTGAATTTCGGGCTTCGCGATTCCTTAGAGTGACTTTTAAAGAGTTTGTTTTTCAATCCTAGTCTTGTATATATGTTTGCTAACGTTACGGAGTTAAGTCTTTCGAGATCTTTGGAACTGTGATCTTCCAAATCTAAGAAGCGAATTTTCCGAAGAACGAATATTCAGTCATTCACTCTCAGCGACAAAGCAACTTGTCCAGCATTAGTGGTTATATGTACATTCATACTACTGTTGTATACAAATATGAGTAAGACTTTTCAATTTAAACTTCCCGGGTTTATCGATCCGGGTAAATGTTTTTATTTTTAAGTTGGTAGTACTGTTATCGACATCTGTGTAAAATTTTACGTCAATTGGTTTGTGGTTTAGTAGTTACGCTTGTGTTTGCGAACAAAGAATAGTTGTTTCTTTGATTTTTATAATATTTGAAATTATTAAAATTTTGTGCGCGAAATGAAATATCGGCCGCCGAAACAATCAGAGTGTTGCAAAAGGCCTTTGGTGAAAAGTTAATGTCAAGAGCGAGTGTTTTTGATTGGCACAGAATGTTCAAAGAAGGTCGAGAACGCGTTGAAGACGAACCACATCAAAGGCGACCAAGAACATCGACTGATGAGCTACATGCCAACAAAATCAAAGAATTGGTGCTGCAAAATTATCGTTTGACTACTAGAGAGCTTGCTGATATTGTTCGAATTTCAAAGGGGTCAGTCAACACCATTTTAAAAGATGTTTTGGTGCCTGGAAAGAGTCAAATCGCGATTGATGCCGAAAACTCTAACATTTTTCGAAAAATAGCGTCGCATGGAAATCTGTGAAACGATGCTTTCTGACTATCAGGACAAAATGTAATGCATAATAACTGTAGATGAGACTTGGATCTATACTTACGATCCAGAAAAAACCGATCAATCGAGCGAATATCGTGCCAAAGGAGAGCCGAGACCGAAAAAACAACGCCAAAGTCGCTCAAAAATCAAGGTCATGTTGACAGTTTTCTTCGACTATCGTGGTGTTGTGCATTACGAATTCCTTTCAACCGGCCAAACTGTTAACAAAGAATATTATTTGAGTGTTATGCGTCGTTTTGAAAATTGGAAAAAGCGTTGGCATAGTTGCCCGTTGCATCCAGGGGGATTATTTTGAGGGGCATGAATTAGATGTAGAAGAATGAATAAAGATTTCAAAAGTTATAGACAAAGTCTTACTCCTATTTGTATGCAGTAGTATATATTTGAGATGCTCAGAAAGGTCAAGTTTTTTCATTCGTCGGCTTAAGAGCGCCCTTTACTCTGTTGTTACTTAAATTTTGGTAACTTTTTAAGTTGTTTCCTTGAAAGTTTTTGTATATAGAACTTGAGAGTGGCTAACAAAAATATTATCTCAAAAGCTTTTCCATTGCCTTTGATGTCTGTAAGATGTGTTTAATGTGTCTGCAATTTAGTTGCCGAGCAGTGAAGTTCTAACAAGCTGACTAGTCAGAGTCCACGTTGGCGTCCTTCGCTCATAATAGGATTCTTAAAATCCCATTATGGTATCAAAATGAGATTACAGCATGTTTCTCCGAATATATCTGGGTTTAAGGGTTTTCTCTCTCGAAAAATGTTTCAACTCTAGAGCTTTGCTTTTGTTACAGACTTGGATGTGAACACATTAAAATCATTCGCTCTGAACATATCCAAACTAACATGCTCTTCGTTAAGGAATGTCACTTCAAAGCTGCCTCCGAGCAGAAAATATAATCTCTAACTTTGGTATAAACAGTTATTCTCAACCCACTTGCCAATAAAAGCGTTACCACCAACTACTCATCGCACAGATAAATCTGCAGCCAGTTGCTGAAGAGGAATGGAGAAGCTCGATATCCATTACCACTTTCTGATGCATTTGCTAAGATAGATCGATTTTTCCAGATGCAATTAACTTGGGAACACAGAAATTCCGAAATTACTTTGCTCCGTGATATTAATGCGGCTTGACTTTAGTTTTATGTTTCTATGTCGATTGCAAAGTTTGAAATCACTTCCCTGATCAGGAGGTGTGCAAGCTTGCTGCACTGAAAGTTAATGGGATATGACGCCTGATTCTGTAGTAACAGATATAACCCATTTTAAGATATCCATCTGAAATAATTCGGGTGATTTTTCTTGACAGCTGTATTCTAAGCTTTAAAGTGATTATTTCTAAACATATTTTAATGAAAATATTTACATAAACTGATTGGCAGTATAAATATTTCCTAAAAACACTACTCTTTTTCTAGCAGGATTCCGTAATCTTTTGAGATATTCCAACAGTCCTCGGCCAACTAACTCGAATGCAGCAGCGACCAATCTACCTTTGCTTGCTTCACACTTACATACATACTCGTACATATCTATTTTGCACTCCAAATCGGCCGGATTCACACTTGGCTGTGTGGAAATGCAAGGCACGTACCAACTGTTGGCTGTTTGTGATTTCTATTTGCATTGCGCATGCTACGTGTCGCTGGTGAATGAAGAAGCTGCCATTCGTAGCAGCAGTAAAGCAACAACTACAGCAACAACAATAAATGACGTGCTGAAGTTTCTCTAACAACGAGCGCATCATCATTTTTGTTTATCTGTCAAATATCAGCAAAACCACCTTCGCCGCCTCGGCTTGCTGCTGCTTTCACGCAGTCGCTGATTTATCTATCATTTGCATTTCGAAAAATGAAAATTTTGTTACACTCTGACCATTTCTGCTGTGAATATAGTACTTACTTAAATACATATCTACTTTTAAATGACTACTTTAGTTTAATTGTGTTATTTAAAGGTGGAACGTGTTGTTGCATTTTCAATTGAATATTTTGCGGTTGCGGTTGCGAAGCAAGCGTATTTCGTTTTTTTTTCTCTCTCTCTACTTTGTTGCCGGTCTTTGCTGACAATTTCGTTTTCTTCTCAGCCGTGCTGTGTCAGTTGCACGTTGTCAACATGGCCAACTGATGTAAAATGTCAAAAATTTTCATTTTTACAACATTCACTTGTCACGTGTCATCGTTTGCAGGAGAAGGCTCGCTTCGATTTTCCTTTGATTGCATCTCCAGCATTCTCGTGCATGTACAGCCATTCATATTTATGTACATAGTACAGTATATCGTAAATTTGTATGCATTTGATGTATTTTTGTGTGACTTGACTGCATGTCAAAGGCGAATTAATTTTGCATACAAATTGCTTGTGGCAATAACAAGAACAACACTGCCATTGGAATTGCCAGCAACAATCGCAATTTCATTCATTGCATCAATGCAAGTTTGTCTGTGCATACGTTCGTCTTGTTGCATGCAATATGTTTATTTTGATCGTAATTGAATGATAAAAAATTATAATTCTCCAATTTCAACAAAAAAAAAAAAAAAACGCGACTCATACAAATATCTTCACATACTTCCATTAACTTACATATATACACTTGTGCAAATTTGCATCTCTGTATATGTACATATGTGTACATGCAATGCAATTTATGAGGTGTTAATTTTATGTTAATTTGCCGATTTCAATCAGTGTCACTTACATACGGCTCGAATATACACACACACATACATTTACAAATCCGTTGGTTGAGTGGAGGCTAACGACTTTGCATTAGTAAATTTTTCCTTAAAGCGGTCGCGGTCTAACAAATGCTAAAATGTGAATATACGCGCATGTGTATAAATGTGTATGTATGTATGTATATACCCTACAAGACAGCAGTGTATGAAATAAGGGCTCATATCATGATTCAATAATAAATGGTTAGATCAATATTGACAAGGAAGTTTTGACACTCCCTTACAAACGGTTGCATAGGCGAAGTACGGAAAAAGGGTAAATAATGCGTTCCCTTTTTGTGAAACTAGGAGTAGCATAGTATGGAAAGTTTGCAAATAGTGGTAGAATATAATATGTTAATTTTAACATATTTGCAAGAAATTTTGTGCTTAAATGACAATAAAAAGTAGCCTTACCTCAATTAATTAATTTAACTGATATTTGGTAAGAATTTTAAAACTGCAAGCTAAAGTTATATGAAGCTCTAAAAATTTGTTTAATCACAAAGTGGTTATGAGTCCTAGTTTTAAAATAAAGAAGCTTTTTCACATCATTGCAGGTGCTTATGTGTTGGGTACATGAATGAGGGTTTCTATAGAACATGAGCACAATTTTATTTCTGCGCCATTGAAATTTTCAAAATGCCAGCTCCAGGCTTTTGATTATAGCCAAAAACTCGCTAGATGGCTAGGTTAAGGTGCTCCCCGACACTTCGTTAACCCAAGTCAACGAAGCCTCATTTGCATTATTTTGCGACAAGTATAGCTTTCTTACTACGAAGAAGTTATTAATTCAGTTTAATTCTTTTATTTATTTACCATCGGTATCAGAGTTATTCTTAATATTGTGATGAACCCCTGGATGGTGAAAGGACCAAACATTTTATTTCCGATAAATAGTAAGTGACTTTATGGAGTTAATGGAGTTGTATGAAAACCACAATAATTCGAAATTTTAGAAAGAAATCTTTATATATTAAATGAAAAATAAATCAAACTTCATAACTCAAGAATTTAGTTCTTACAAATTCTTGTTTTGGCATTTGGATGATTATTATGTCACATTTTTTTAAATTTATTTAAACCCATTCCTTTTAGAAATAACAAAACTTTTCACTTTGTCGCATCGAATATATATGCGCGTGAAAAGCGTTCAAAGAAAAAGCGCGTCATTTATACACATTTACTTGAAATATTTACAATCAGAAAAAATGCTGTATTTAGAAACATTAGAAACAAAAAGTGTTGCCTGTGAGTTTTTGGTATTAAAAAGTTTTGAGGTAACAACTATTATTATTTTTAAGAAGCAACACGGTTTTGATGCTAAGGGAGCCGTTTGACCAAAAATGAGCGAGCTAGCTGCTTATCGTGCTAACCTTTTATAATTGAATCATGGGCTCATATTATCATTTTTATTCATTTATAAAAGTTCATTTTTGTTCAGGGCCTAGGAAAAAACTGAGTAGTTTCCCCTTTTCGGTGTGATATTATATCTCTTTCCTACCTACAACAATTTCATATAACTTAAAAATATATACCATCTGCTCTAACAGACAACGCAACTAATCATTTTTATGCTTATAAGGTACCATAATTAGCGCTGGCAACCAAACTGCTCGTTGTTGTCATCACAAATTCATCAGCACTAATAAACAAACTCTTCATTTTTGTAATCAATAAATAATCTTATAATTTTTTACTAAAATTAACTATTAAATAAAAACACCTGTTGAATAAAAACAATAGCTTAAACTATTAAATAAAAAAAAAATTATCAAATAGTAAAAAAAAACGGAATGTACGAGCATACATCACTTTTGCAGTACTGCAAATAAAAGTTGTCGTTAACCGTAGAAGAGGAAGGAAATTTCTCGTTTTCATAATTAAGTCTGAAATCAGTCTTTGATCATAAAAAAATTGTCCATGCATAAGCGCATGGCGGAATTATACAGGTGACATTCTTAGAACAGCTGATACGTCCTCTTTTTCGCCGCAGTTCATAAATGCCAAATTGATGTGTTTTCTGATTGGCAGACTTTGTTTGATAAACTGTTATATTTGTTTACAATTTTTCTACAAATTAGTTTTTTATTGTAAGCTAAGAAAATAATTAATTTTATATTGTTGTGCGGGTTGTGCGATATTCCTAAATGAAAAAAATAAAAAAAATTAAAAAAACATGGGCGAATGTGTGATTTGTGCAAAAAGATTGGAAGGGGGAAAAGGTCTCTTTTTTCAAGTGCCGAAAGAGGAGGAAAAGAGGATGCAGTGGGCCAAAGCGTGTGGTATAGAACTAAGGTTGAAGGACAGAATATGTGCGGATCACTTTTGCCCTTCCGGTATACATATGTACCTACAAAATTAATGAAGAGAGGGGAATTTGTTACCTGACGCTATTCCAAACTTATGTTGTTCATACAACTTTCTGCGCTGGATGCAGGTTGGATGGTGTCCTTACATTTGATGGCTGAACAGTTCGCCATTTTACGAATTACTTTTAAATGTAAAAATACTTGCACTCAAGCTTTAGTAATGACCTTGTTTTATTAAAGCGCGCACCAATGTATTTTTTTTTTGCCATCGTGCAATTAAACAATTTTTGGTTTTTTGTTTTCATCAATGGTGAATAAATGTCAAATATAATTCGCCTGGTCTTATTTTAACAAAAGCGAATCCAGCGCCTTGACTTTGACATATATGTAACAAAAGCAAAAACAAAATACACGTTGTTTTTGGTGTTGTCGTGGCGACACCACCATATACAAGGTGGCGCAAAAGTAATCCTCCTATCAGAAAATGCTATAAATTTTGCGATTGGCCCCTAATGTCAGTTCTGTTTTGACATTTGTGTAGTAAACACATGCGAAATACACGTTAATAAACAATGTTACGCTACACTGCTCCAGAACGCGGAATATGGCTGACTATTTATTTGACCAATAATCGGTCGGTGATTTCGTCGCAGATTTCCTGGCCGCCCAACGCCTACTGGTGAAACACTGCAACGTTTAGCCGCTCGCCTCGAAGAGACTGGCACAACACGAGATGCAGACCCCGGAGTAGCCGTTCTGCAGAGAATATTGCTGCTGTAGCCGAGGATGTCATGGAAGCGCCATCGACATCGCCCAGACGACGTGCCACGCAAATGGGTATCAGTCGACGGTCTTTACAGCAAATTTTGGTACAAGATTTAAAGATGTTTCCGTACAAAGTCCAGACGGTGCATCAGCTGTTAGCTGCTGACCGCCAATCGCGTCTAACATACGCTCAAGCAAACATCGGAAGTTTACTTTTGCGCCTTGGCAAAAGCGTAATAAAAAATTTGAAAACAATTTTTTTGATGAAATGCCTATTTATTCTTAGCCTACTTTGATTAAAAATTGCCTTATGCATTTCTATCTTGCTACTTCTACCACGTACGAATCTTATTGGAGTACGGCATTACAGCTCGAACATATAGAAATTTTGAAAAACAAATTTGTAAATGTGTGGGTGAGATTGGTAAAAGTTGTGAGTACTTGTGTAAATTTTTTGAATTTCGGGGGAAACTCCTTAGACGTGGCTTGTAGGGTATAAATACACATTTGCTCAGTGTTTACATTTGACTTATTGTCACATACTTTGTGTCTTCTCACTCAATCAGTCAATTAAAAATATCACAATAATTCATGCTGCAGACATTTGACACAATGTAATGCTATAATTTGTCAAAGTACTAATTAGTAAATGGCTGGAGTTATTGTTTTGCAATCATGCGGCATAATAACTGGTCTGCACTGTGCCAATTTCAATGAAAGATTGTGCCATTTAACTCAAAATATTCCGAATTTTACAGGATTATGAATTGATGGCAATATAAAGTAAATTTGAATTTAAAAAGCCTTATTATGAAATAATAGATTATGTAACATACTCTAATGTGAATCTATAAACATACATCAAAGAGATTTCGTTAAGTTTTTTCTTCAATAATCGGCGCTGGTTTGCTTACGAATTCGTCAAAACTTGTACATATTTGGAAGAACTGGCACGATTTAGTAAAGCACTGCATTGGTCCATAATGGCTGGAACACAATACGAAGGTCGGCAGAAATTACGCTTGACTTGCGAAAAAAGTTGTTGCCATTTCGCCGCATCACAATTAGTGTGATCTTATTTAATAAATATATCCCATATTTGTGGTGGGCAAATTTTGGCAAAAATATGAATGGCAAAAACAATTTTATTTCCTAAACAACCAATAGATTCATAAGGTATTTTGTTTTATTTAAAAACTTTGAAATGAAAGTGATACACGGCCACTTTTTGCATGTAATGCCGCTCTTGCTAGACAATTTCAATTTTGGCAGAGCAAACTTTACTGTGTTGAGTTAGCCGTCCGCTGGCATTCTGTTTAAGCAGAAAGATTACGCCAAAAAAATTTTTTGATTTGTTTGCGAATCCGTTACGATACAATTAATGTGTTTCGACATAATTCAAAATTGGCAAAAATTCGACAAATTTAGACACAAATTCGTTAGGGCTGATAGTTTTACTTTCGATTTGCTGCAGGAAAATCTAAAATTCGAGGCCAAATAAGAGTAAATATACAAACTGCGTCAAGCTCATACCTTTTATTAAAAAAAAAATTATATAAAAAGTTGCAAAATAAATCTAAAAATCAATCTTCTGAGGTAGTTCTGAAAATATTTAAAAATTGGTTTTAATTTTAACTCTGAAAAGTAAGTCTCTCGATTATACTTTAATCCATATAAATATTTTATACGGTTTTTTCTGCTGTACCCCAAACTCGAAATTATAAATTCAGGGAACTCTACTGATATTCAGAAAATAATACGATTATACTGTGTAATATTTTCCAATTGTTTAGTGGGTTAAATGTTTCAAATTTAGGATGAAGATACAAAAACCATTTAAGAAATATATCCTTTAAGGGCCATTTTTAATTTTAAGTGCAAAATTGTTTGCCAACTATTTTGTATAATCCAATAATATTGCGGTAAAATAATGAAGGTGAGTTCTAGGAATCTCAAATTTTTTTTTCACATTCTAGTTCTTAACTCCCTGTTAAAATGTTTTGAAATCTAATAAAAGTTTAAACGTAGAACTTAAATTAAATCGCAATTATTACAAAAATTAAATATTTATAAATTCTGGCTTTTAAATGTTTTCAAATGTTTCATTCACTGTTAAAAAAAACCATTGTAATCTATCGGAATTGTTATATAGTTGGAAACAAATTTTGTGCCACAGAACTGATCTGCAGAATATGTTTCAATAAGTGATAAAGAACTCACAAAACTAAATGCCTGAAGTGGGTAGCTGCACACTGCTCCAGCTTCAAACGTTTTTTGTCAAAATTTTTATTTGTTTTGTCATTATTTATCTTTAAAAATGCATAAATAAATAAAATTAAAAAAAAAAAAAAAAAAAGGAGGGATTGCTTCATTTTAAAGCATACCTCAAATACAACTTTAAAATGCTATAATGAGAATATTCTTATTATAGTATTAAAAGTGAATAATGGGAATTATCAGTTTATTTTAGCACCAAACGCTGACTTACATTTTTTTTTTAAATATAACCTGGCAAATTGCAATTTAATATTTTTTTAAATATCAGAAATTTTCTAAAACAATATGCTGGAGTTATAAAATTTTTTCATTAAAACTTCAAGAATCTATATACAGTTTCAGAAGACTTGTTTAATAGTTACTTAATTATTAAATTTATCCTTTAACATATTCAACAAGCCATCAAAGGATAGAAATCTTGTGCTGCATGTTAATTTTTAGCCCATTAATAATTCCTTCCATTTTTCTTAGAATCGTATAGGATTGCTAGTGTGGAAACCCTAGTCTGCCGAATATATAACATATGAAACAAATTGGTCTTGCAAATTGGGCTTCACACATTTACTCAAGCAAAACTGCGTATGGTGCTTAGCTCTAGGGGTGTAAATCAAAATATAAACTCTTTTCTTTTTCATAGTAACAAGAACATCGCAAAAATCTCGATTGGAAATGCCATTAAACTCTATGCATAATTTGCCATTGGAGGTAAATGCACCCGTTTAGAAAACAAGTAGACAAAGTACTTACTAGCGACCATAGATAATCAGCAGACAGCAGCAATTTCATGGCTATACTCTTTGGTGGAGATGCAAAGTTGAGCGGCTGCGAATGGGCAGCACCGACAGAAAATATCTTTCCGCACTTTTGCTTTTCTTAATTAAAATGGAAATCTTGAAATTCCACAAATTGCAGCAAGACGCCAAAAATGGGCTGACAGGCTAGCGAAACGCCCGATCGGACGTATGTATATGTACATACAATATCTCTACATATATGTACATATACATATGTATGTATGCTTGTATGGCTATACAGGCGGACGTTGGCTAATCGAAGGAATGAGTGCCGGCACAGTGGCACTTAGCTCGATACAAAACGTAACAGCTAGTAAAGAGAGTAGAAGCAGTGACAAAAAAAAAACAACCTAAAAATAATAAAGGCAATAATAAAAACAACTACTATGATGCCGGTGTCTACATTTAAGACTTAACGATCTATGCTAATTAAAAACATGCTTTACATATGTGTGTGGTGGAATATACTCGTACATATACGTACACACGTACATATATAAGAGCACATATGTATGTATGTATGTATTTAGGTATGCAAATGTGGAGCTGCAGTTAGCGATTGGAGCGCACCAAACGTTTCACCTTGCTGGCGCGATTGCGGAGGAAAACTTTTAATTAGAAATTTTATTCAATGTTTTTTTTTTTTTTTAACTTTAATATTATTTTTAATTAATGGTTTTTCTTTGATTGCTTCGGTGAAAAACGATATCAATACGCATATTGTGAATTAGTTGCGGAAAAGCATTTGCTTGTGTATAATTACAAAATATTTTAAATAAAAGCTAAGCGAATTATGCAACGATATGAGTTTAATTTAATTGGAAATCGAACGAATTGCTATAACTATTGCGGCGACTGAAAGCGAAATTTTTCGGCTAAAATTCATTTACAATCATACCGACGCAAACGTTTGTACATAAAGTATACAACTGGCCACAATAATAGACAAGTATGTATACTTAGGCAATTTCTTTCAGATTGAAGTTTAAATAATAAAACTGCAAAATGTGGATTCCTTCAATGTTTCCACTCTTAAACAAAATATGGAATACGGATAACTTCGCGTATTAATTCGTTCATGGGTTAGAATACACCAAAAATATTACCATCTCGAGGTTTTTTTATTCAGCCCTAAATTCCTTCAAGTCGGAGTCAAAGCTGGTAGACAGTTGCAAAACCATACTGGACTTATTAGGCTCCGTTGCAGTTCTTATCTTGCTTAAATAGGGGCCTAACGGAGTTTTTATGGCCCTCAGCCGTTCTGTGGTCCTTCCAAGGGATCCACGGGCGGACTCAAGAATCGAAACCCAATGGCGATCATTAAAGGGTAATAGACAATCCAAGAGATTCATATGTCCATCCCGTGAAACCTCTGAAAGACATATCTTAGCAGAGAGAGTCTAAGAACTGTCACCGGCTACTTGACAGGTCAATGTAGGCAGAGATACCATCTTCACAAAATGTGACTCTCGGCGGTTGAGGACTGCAGGTATTGTGGCCTGAATGTGGAGAGCTCTGGTTATATACTGTGTGAATGCCCGCGTATTTGTGAACTCAGGCTTGTACACCTTGGGGAGCGACTAGCATCTCCATCCCCTCAATTTTAAGAAAATTTAAAAGCGTTATATAAAAATTCAGAGGTTCGCGCTTTTATAGCGTTGTGCTAGCGATCAGGGGATTTTCAGAGTGGTGAGAAAAACGCTATGTGGTGTAATGCTTACATTGAGATGCCAGATCTTAAACTAAATGTCTTAAAACTATAACTTTTCCATACGTTGATGCTACAAGGCCGTTTTGGATAGTTGAAATGTAATTAAAAAAGTTTAACTAAAAAATGTGGAAAAAAAATAATTAATAATGCTTATATTATAGCACATGAAAATATTCTTAAACACATTTTTGAAATATTGAAATTTTAATGGTAATAATGGTAAGGTTTCTTGGAAAAAGTGTGGAAGGAAAATTGAAAAAGTCGAATGATGAAAGAGAGCAATAACTGCTATAACTAAACTAATTTTTTTCCAAATATTTTTTTATTAATAAAAATAGGTGCTCGAGCTTAACAATAGTCATAGAAAAACAATTGAATTGGAATAAAGAAAAAATTATTATCACAAGTTTTGAATTCACAGAATTTTTGCTAACCAAACAAAAAAAAATTAATAAAGGCAAACACATATTTTCAAAGCTTTCCAATACATTGCGTTTCTCTTATTTTGACCAAAGCTGTTTGTATATAAGTATGTATGTTTCTGCCTATTTCTGCCAATCGACAAACTTACATACAAACACAGGGAGTTGTTGCAGTGTTTGGCCATATAAACACATTGTATTGATTTGTCACCGGAAATGCATTTCAAAGACTTTCTGCTGCCACTGTTTCACTCAGTCAAAGGAACTGGCACAACGTCTCACTAACTAACTAGTCTGGAAATCAGCTGGCCAGCTGCCGTACATCAGCAGGAAGATGCTTTCAAATTTGCTAAGAAGGAAATGCGAATGATAAATGTGTGCATGAATATTTTAAAAATTTTAATTTGCAATTCAATTTTATACGAATATGTGCATAACTTGAAAATTGAAAGTGCAAAAGTAGCTGAAGTGAACTGAGAAATTTTTGAAAATGTGGCTGCGTTTGAAAAAATGTTGAAACTTAATTGCAATTAGCTTGCCTTCTGTACACCTATTTAAACTTGATAAATTCCATAAACATACGAGGGCGGGTCAATAAGTCTGTGACCTTTTGATTTTCTTGCCTCTTTACTGGAATGGCCACATTGCTACTATCAACAGGCATCTGTCAGTTGACTCCTGTCAAAATTTGAACAAGCTGCGGCATTTAGTTTGTGTTTGACAGCCATTCATAGCAGACTACCGTGTGATTTGAGGAGAAAATGGGGAAAAATGAATTTCGTGTGCTCATTAAGCATTATTTTTGCTGAAAAAGAACATAACTCAAACCAAAGATAAGCTTGATAAATACTAAGAGGACTCTTCACCATCAATTTCAATGGTAAAAAAGTGGCTTATTGAATTTCGTTGTGGCCGTACAAGCACGGAAGATGCCGAACGTTCTGGACGCCCAATTGAGGTCTCAACACCCGAAACAGCTGGACAAATTCACGATATGGTGTTGGCCGATCGGAGATTGAAAGTGCGAGATATTGTGGAAGCCTTAGGCATCTCACATGGGTCAGTGGTTTGAATTTTAAATGAACACTTGGGTATGAGAAAGGTCTCCGCAAGATGGGTGCCGCGTTTGCTGACAATCGACCACAAACGCAAACGCACACATGTGTAGTTTCCATGGCAAAAATCTATGAATTGGGATACGAATTACTCCCTCATCCGCCTTATTCTTCGGATTTGGCCCCCAGTGACTATTTTTTATTTCCAAATGTGAAGAAATGGCTCGGCGGAAAGAGATTTGATGCCATCGATGAAATCATCTCACAAATCTTATCTTTTTGAAGGGTTAAACAAATTGGAGGCACGTTGGACGAAGTGGAAAAATAAAATATTTGTTTATCCAAAAATTTGCGTTTCATTCAAAAAGTCACGGACTTATTGACCCGACATCGTACATACGCACATACTCTAGTTAATTTCCAGATTTGTAGCTTTGTTATTATGCTCTAATCGAATCTTTCTGCATTTTAAATTTGTTTTCTACGCTACAAACTTGGCTTCCTTTTGTTAATTAATCTAATTTTTGTTTTCTTCTCTTACAAAAGTACATAAGCACGCACTGCTTATTGCATTTCGTAGGATCACTAATTTTGAAGTACGTACAAAACACTTGCGATGCTCGAGGCCGCTGTTGGAATTTTTTTTAAGTCAAATATTATTCTAAACAAACACCCATAACAAACTTCTGAAATACGAGTTTTTTTTAACATTTCACAACGATTCTGACAAAGCTTTCCCTTACACATAGCAGTTAAGACACAACTCATTTTATTAAGCCAGTACCCGATTTTAAGATAAATTAACTGCTAACGACCAGTTGGCATAAATTAGCAGAAACTTCGCTAAAGGAAAAATATAATAAAACTCAAAGATTCTTAAAAATTTAAATAATTCAGATAATATTGCGTTTGCTTTTTTCCCTACAGACACACATTCTTCGCTCAACTCAACCCAATGCGCTTAATCTTGACAATTGCTAGAATGCAAAGTCATTTCTCAATTAAGTACACATTTAGACGTACGAGGCAACTAGAGTCAAAACAAATATGCATATCCACAAGTAAACATAAGCAATGCAGAAATTCTATGCTAATAATGCATAATTCTCAATTAAGTTCAAGCTAAGTTAAGAGTCGAATATTTCCGGGTGTGCTAATTTATAGCAAATGTAGGCTTGCCCAGAGTGGTTGGGGAGAGAATGTCAAGTGCCATCGACACAATACTTAGAAACATAAATATGTAGATACTTGTAGATATGTATGCACTTAAGTTGGCCCAAGAATAACTAGTACGAGCATATCCAAGAGAGCGTGTGCACAAAAAAAAAATGGTTTTAAAGTGAGTAAAGAACATCTATCAATGCTAAATTGATTAGGTTATTTATTGACGAAGAATGCAGAATGTATGTAGAACTAGATTTGCTTGATTAATAACACGGGTCAACACGAAATTTAACCTAGACTCCAAAGTATTAAATTTCGATTGTTTAGTTCGTAATTAGACGAAAAAAAAAATATATACCATGAAAAAGTTTGCTTTTGTATTTATCAAGTTTTCATTGTATTGGCCTTGATAACGTTGTTCGAAGCTCAAAATGTCCTCATGAAAACGTTCTCATTTCCATCTGGAAGCAAACTTTATACTGAAAAAAGGTATTTTCTTTTCGTTTTTGTTCATAATTAACCAGAAAATCATAAAATAAACTTTAGGACGAAGAACGAAAATTTTTTTGTAGAGCCGTGTAATATTCAAAGATGCATTGGTGATTTCAGTTGATTTTCTTGGAATATCGCAAAAAATTGGAAATGAAAAATGGGACCGCAACTCGATGATGGTTGGTATTGTTCTGATATTTCTAGGAATATCAGACTGAAGCAAATTTTAGGAGGAAACTCCAGCTGTGACGAGAAGCTGGTGTGAACGTTAAATACCCTGTAGCGGCAACGTATAATTTGTCGAGAATTGGAAAAAGCTGGGAGATGGGAGTGCTAATTTTGGTTGAAACTTTAACAAGGATGATTGTTTTCCATGCACAGCGAGTTGAGAGATAAACTTCTGTGGACATTTGTATATACAATGTATAATATGCAAATATGACCTACGCCTACTGCATCTAATCCTGTTGCCCCTCATACTGATCAGAGCTTTTTAATCAGCGTACATGCGGAAAGAATAAACACTTCCTAGAGTGCAGAAGCTGTCAAGACGTGGAGGTCAAAAGAAACAAGGAATCGGTTGAAATCGGTAGTTATTTCTTCATCTAGCTTGATGATCTTAGGCTAATGAGAATTGCAGAATTAAGGCCTAGAAACAAAATGTAGACTTTACGCGAAATGCGGCATTACAAAGTGCCTTATCGAGTCGTTTTAAATACCTGTGCCAGTAGACAAAGAAAATCTGAATTATATAAAAAATATCAGTATTGGCACTTAAGAGAGACAGAAAATAACAACCAGTACGACGAGGATTAGAAAAGAGCGCAACCAAGAACAAAGGATGAGAAAGAAAGCGAAAAATTTTATTCTTTGAGAAAAAAAAAATTAGTCCGAGATTACTGTGCGCTTGAGAGCATCAAATGCTGGCCAACATGGAAAACTTTGAAAAATTTACTGAAGTATTTGGCGACTTTTGAAAGGTTTCTAGACTGACGCGCTAAAAATTTTTTACAAACTACCCATACACCTTGCTAAATGGTGCCATTTTAGGGAACAGCAACCTTATTTGTTGATTACGGAACCGATAACGCGTTACTTGACTGGGGTAAAGTTCGAAAATGTTTTGAATATCTATTGATAAAAAGACTAAAGTCCAACGACGATGGTATGAATGAACCTCATAAGTGTGGCTTCAAACTTGGCAAAGCTTTCACGACGAATCAAAAGAATACTCGTTGAGGGATTTAACTCTTCTGTATGCAAAAGATCAAGTGGAAAAGACATAATTCATTTAGGAAATTTCTAACAGCGCCAGTTGGCACGAAAAAGAAGACTAGGCTGTGATGGCAGGAGCGCTCATTAATAAGTTGATGTTTATGTTTAATTGATGTGTAAACTAAATTACAATGTATGTAAAGCGCTAAATATTCAATTACATTGCATTAAGTAAAATTATACAATCATCTGGGCTGTGCAATTATATAAAGTTACACGAAAAAATTTGGTAAACAGGAAATGTGCGGTGATTGATATAAATCTGTTGTAAAGTGTTGGCGCAATTAAGCGCATTATACTGTAATTTGTCGAGTTGGTTTAATACAATTATTATTGAAGACTATCAATAGGTCATAAAAAGTGTGTGTGTGTCTGTTTTCTTTAAGTGCATAAATGAACTTTATCAAATTCCCTATTTAATTGATGAAAATCGACTCACAATTAAACTGGTTCACATTTACACAAACAGTAGCTGTGTTCAACAAGAAATCAGTTTCGCTAGAGGAATATTTTAGTTTTATAAAGTGTATGTGTATGGGTGTGAGTGTGTATGTGTGTGTGTATTTGTGTAGCGTGTAATTGAATGCCCATTTCGTATATTTCAATTGACCCAGTTTCATCACAGAGATAATCGCAATGTATAAGTAGATAATTATACAAGTACACAACACAGGAAACAAGCCGCAACAACAACAACAACAACAACAACAACAGAATAACAAATGATAGTAAGAAAATAGCAAAGGCAACAAAGTGGCCGCAACGGCAAAAGTACAAATATTAAGTACATACACATAAATACATACATACATACGAGTATGTACATATATACATACATTTGTAGATATGGAGTAGAGAGATGAATGAAAGTTTTGTGGTGATGTTGATGGAAAGTCAAAGACCACAACAAAAAGACGCGCTTGCCACTGATGTTAAATATGCCGACCGGCACAATCACCGTCAAAACCATTTGCGCTGATTATCTTAACTATTTGTATATTTTGCTATACGCCTATACAAACATATCTACATAACACAATTTCGTGCCATTTTTTCCATTGGCTGAGAGCGATTAGAATAAGGGCAAATTGTAGAAGTGGAACATCGTTTCTTACATACAAAAAAGTGTAGTAAAGAGATTAAATAATTTTCAAAATTGCAAAATTATTTGGAAGTTAAGGATTTGTGGGTTTTAAATTTGTTTTAAAATGTTTAGAAAACCAAAAAAAAATTGTTTAATTTTAAACGATTTCCGCAATTAAAAATAAATTGCAGTACTTTCATATTAATTTGTTAAATTTGGGATGATTTAATTTTTAGCTAAATTTTACTAAATAACAATAATCACTTTTTATTGTAGCTGGTTACTTCCATTTCAAAACGTCCGGTCGTTTCGGGTCTTGATTTTAGATTTTACTGAAACTTTAATATGTTCTTTTTGTGTCAATTTAAGGAGACACGTATTTTTTCTTTTTGCCCCAGTATTTTTTTTTGTGATTTTTTTCAATTTAATTTTTTGGTAAAAATCGAGATTTTTCTCGTTCGTTTTAAGAACTTTTTTTTTAAACTCGCATAACTTCGGCAAATGTCAACCGATTTAGAAAATTTTTTTAAATGTTTGTAATTATCTATTCTTTTAAATACAAATGTCAGAAAATACATGAACATTTTTCATAATTTTTTTGTTTGACCATAAACAAAAAATGCCAAAAAAATTTCAAAATTAAATTTATTAAGTGGCCAAGTGGCTAGTAGCCGAAAAATATCAACTGTCGACCAGGAACGCTATGTTTGTAGTATTTTTTGTGTCAGAACAATTTTAGGATTAGTTTGTTCACAAGAATAAAGTTGAAGTACAATTGTTCATACGAAACTCAACTTTTTAATTTTTTGATTACTTAAGGTAAGTCCTTCAGGCTACATGAAACCACAAAGCCTTTTGTTCATTTGATAACGTATATTTAAAATCAATTAAATTAATGAAATTTTGAACAAACCGTATTTTTGAAAAAAATTTTTTTTTGTATAAAAAATCATAACTTAAAATAAAACAAATTTTGGCTACTTGGCAGTTGGCTTTGGAAAAGTTTTGAAAGTAATAAAAAAAACGGATTTTGAAAAATTAAATTTTGAAAATTTTTTGCATTTTTTGTTTATTGTTAAGATTATTAAAATTTTCATTTATTTTCTGACATTTGTATTTAAAAGTATAGATAATTATAAACATTAAAACAAAAAATGCTTAAATCGGTTTATATTTGTCGAAGTTATGCATGTTTAAAAAATAAGTTAATGAAAAGAACGAGAAAAATCGCGTTGAGGTATTAATCTGAAGCAACTGGAATACCTGCTCGAATAATTTTCACTAAAGCTGTCAAAACTCAGAACCAACGACTTTGGAGAAGTCCAAGAATACTTATTTTCCTCAAGTTTTCTAAACAATTTTTCTATAAAAAACCAAATAAATCTCCGCTCCAACGGGATTTCGTTTAAGTTAGTCGAAACTCAGTATTTTTGCGATCGTTTTTTTTTCTTTTATATTTAAATGCACTGAATCTGTTTTAATTTGCTTATATTTTTGTGTTTAGTCGACTAACTTAAAAATAACTTCAGAACATGATAAAGGAAAATATGTGTCATAAATAGATAAAAAAAACTGTAAGGATATATTTAAGCCATTGCATTGTTTGGCAAGATTTGATGTTTAGCCCATCGAAAGATTTATTTTTACTTAAAAATTTAAATAATAGCATTTTTGCTCAGTTGTCATATACAAACGCTGGACACTTCTCTTTAAAATTATATTAAAAAATCTTCCATGAGGATTATTTGAAATTCCGTAATGGAAATTTTTTTGTTTCTTAGAGATTTTCAATTGCTGATTGAATATATAACAGTTAGCTGAATAAAATATATGTCAGAATTCAGTATTATATCATATATTGTATCCATATCTAGAGAAGTTTATTTATTTGATATTAGCAAAGAACATAAATATACAAGAAGTGACAACACGTTATAATTAGTAGCAAGTTAATCTGCCGGAGCGAGCCTTTTCTCTTACTTCAAATACATTTTTAGATTGACTGGAATGCAGTTATCTTCGTTGCTAATTATAACGTGTTATTCTTTCTTGTATATTTATGTTTTTTTGATATAAGCAAGATGTATGTAGCGAACTATTCAATCTGGTCACATCTATGCAGAAAATTAGAATTATTTTATATGACTTGTAAATCAATAAAACCGCATCGTCCAAACAAATTTCAAATCGTATAATGGCGAATCAGAACCTTCGATAAAGCATTAACAAATAAAACACATTCTCAAAGAGATTTGCGAACACAAAATATTTATCTTCATCCATAGTGCAAATGAGAGCAATGCGTTAATTTTAAGAAGGTCAATAAACTTTTCATAAGCCAATTAGTCGGTTCAGACATTCATATTGATCGCATGACAAAATACATTTAAGGTCGCTGAAATAAATCAAATTAATGACGTCCAAGTTTGCAAATCAAAAAGTGCAATCAACCCACAAAATATACAAAGACACTCATTTACAAATAAATTAATACTCGAATACATACATACATATAATCACTTCTGCTATCGAAGTATTTTTAAAAAACTCAGTAAATTAGTTGGTTGCTTCTCTTAGATTGCAAGAAAAATCAAATAAATAAATTCATTTCAATGAGAGGGCAAAACAATGACTCGATTGCTTCTTGAGAAAATCACACTTAAGTCAGACTGTCTAATTTAATTGAATTCCGGAAATTTTGGAAGTAACACTTTCACATTGACAGCGCCTGCGTAAGTGGATTAGGATAAGGTGTAATCACGAAAGTAAATAAGTAAAAATAAAGTTGAGGGCGCATGTGGATGCAGTCATATGCCACAAAATTTCATTTCGACAATGACAATTCGTTGTTTGCCACACGCAACACGCTGCTGCCACACGCAACTTACCATACAAAAGCGCACGCTGCTTACTTCGCCGCAAAATTGCCATTCATGTGGCAGTAATCAATTAATTTAATGGCGCGTGTTGTTCCCTACACATGTGCGAATATGTATTATAATATGCGATTGGTGTGAATACAACCAAATGCATTAGCACTTGCTTTTGTGACGAGCGACAATTCGTCGGAAATTTTCCAACTGCTATATTTCTTGTAAATTAAGTGTGAATTTTTCGAAAATATGTAAGCCAAAAAACAACCAAAACAATACAACCTTTAAAGGTTGCCGAACTCTACTTAATACTGTTGTAATGAAAGTGCAGAATTAAATGAGCAAATAAAGTTTTTGTGTAACAAATTTTAAATTTTGAATGACTAAGTAGTAAGTAAGTATGTGAAATAAGTCACGGAGGGTAGTAACGATGTGTACTTATCAGTGGCGGATCCACGGGTGGGGTTTTCGGGTCCTGACCCCCGGCCCTCCTTCGGGATAAATGAAGATCCTTACTTTTAATCTGCTTTTACAGTTTATTTGTATCTGATGATAAATTAATAGTAATATCTTTTCTATTCTGCAATATTTTACATTTTAAAAATTAAACATATAATTTATATATCTAATTGTGCGTAAATGAATGACACTTTGGACCCTTTAAAAATGGAAGATATTTAATTCTTTATTTCGAACATCTAAAAATTTTTTCTCTATTAATAGAGTTTAATTAAATTTCTTATATCATTGCAATGGATAAAAATTCTTTTAGAAATAAATGCAAAAATAATAAAATGTGACTGCTGCTAATTACTGTTTTAATCGTTCATGAATTTACGGGGCTGTTTTGAAGAATTCTTGAAAAATATCGTCCTCAGTCAAATTGATTTGATTGTGAATGTTCAAAGAAGCAAGTCCATTAAAGGCGCTCTTGCCCCATTGTATTTCATTAATTAATTGCTACCTTCATTAATTGCTAAGACAGTTTAATGGTTAAAATTCGAAAAATGAAATTTTGAGTGAAATAAATTAAAAACAATCGACCGGTGAAAAGTAATCATAATGCACTTAAATTTCTCAAATATTTATGCTGCATGTTGTCAAAAATGAATATCTCTAAAAAATTTAATATATTTTAGCCTCCCTCCCTCCAAATTTTGGATCCGGCACTGTTACTTATATTATAAGTTTTAAAATACATATATTTCGTCAAATTCAGGCGAAATAAATTAGAAGGAAAGTGCAAATTCAGACAAAAACCAAAGTCTTATAACCTCGCAATAGATTTTAGATATTCACAAAAAAATTTTCGCTAGGTAAAAATTTATTGTTGCTGTTTTTATTGCAAAACTTTGACGCTCTCTAAAGACTTTCGAGGCAGTAACTAAAGACGAAATTGTAGCAAAAGTCATCGTGTGAGACCTCCTTAAAACATAATTGGTGAACCGCATAAGGAAAGCTGAGGTCAGCTGAACAGCGTTTTTGAAAATTTTGTAATATTGTTACTTTACGACATTGCGATAATTTAATGCAACTTGTGTATACCCAAATTTTATAAGTAGTTTTCTGAGATATTACAAGTTTTTTGTATTCTTGAGATTTAGATAAATTTTGAAATTTGTACCGTTTTTGTTTGAATAGCTACAAAATAAAGATGGTTTTGCATGTTTCAAAATTATCCAACGAAAACTCGATTTTTGAGCAGCAATAACAAAAGGGACGTTTTGAAGTCCCCAAAAATTGTTTTGACTATTTTTTATAAAATAATATAAGTCTTAAATGGTTCAATAAAGTTCAAAAATCAAATTTTAATGAAAATAGCGATGAATTACTTTTGAATTCAATTCCAACTTCAAATAACTTGGAATGGAATGAATTTAATGTTTTTTTCATTTTTTTTGTAGTGCATACAATTTTCTTTAAGAATGTATATTTAATATTTATTTAAATAATTTTATCTGTGGTAGTTACAAAAATTCAATTTAAAAAACAAAATTGAAAAAACAATTTAATGCTTAAGGCACGATTACATGAAAATGGTTTAATTGGCGATAATTAACAATGAAAACTTTTTTGTCGGGAACACTTAATTTCCTTTAAGAATTTTTTTCAGATGAATAATTTACGAAAAAAATCGCGACTATTGCAAAAATTATACATATCTTAATATTAAGGGCTCTAGCTTTTACCAAACATTTTATTTTGTCACTGTGAATTATAATTTTCTAGTATCGTTTAAAAATAAAATTCGATTTATTTGTACCAGTCTTATAAGTAAGTATGTCTCGTAAATGTCTATAACTGTTTATGGTAGTTTACTGAAGTTATTACTAGTACATATGTAAGTGAGTAAATAAGCTATTGAAGACGACAAACTTTTAACTTACCAATAATTTGTTTCACACAGTGTTCTGAAATAAATGCAGAGAAATTAAGTTTAGAAAATAATTTTAATATTTATATTTATCATAAATTCAATAATATTTTAAAACTTTATTTTTAAGGCAAAATATAGAATTTTTTTTGTAAATTTAACATCAATGACTTGCGATGAATCTTAATTTTGATAAATAAATAAAATTATAAATTAGAATTTGGCAACCACAAGCGTGTCGAAGGTGTCGTAAATAACCACTAGTACAACAAGAATCTTCTTCTTTTTTAGCACAACAAAATTAGCATAACATTAAAATTAATAATAAATACATGAAATAAACAATTAAAAATCCATTAAAATGAAATGAAATGATAAAGTTATAATTTTAAAAGTAATTTATCACTAAGACTTAAACTAATGTTGGCGGTCAGTCTAGTTTGTTCGAGAAATAAGAGTATATGATTTTATTATAGTTGCTTTTGCTTAACTTGCCTCGTGTTATAGGTGGAATAGAGTTCCAAGTTCTAATAGCACAGTCAAGTCGACGTTATAAAATTAAGGATTGGAACAATAAGTTCTTGTGAGCGCTCAGATTTTAGAAATATTAACTTCTGATAAGGATTATTAAGGGTCTTAGTTGAAATAAGCCGGAAAAGAAAAACGCAACTTCTTGCCTTTAAATAATCCTGTATTTCACCTCCTAAAACACTTTTCATCCATATGTGGTAAAACTTCTTTAAAGCGTACACATATCGGTTTAACTCGTTAAATATTACTCTAATAAACCAACTCGAAGTAAATAATAATAGGCACTCTCAGTTGAATTGCCAGTTGGTGCCAACAGGGTAAAATTTGCAAGAAAGACTCGAGTTTATAGTAAACCCAAGGTTTGTAGTTTTATTTACATATTCCTAGGGCGAATTAATGAAAAGCTTTTATGTCATTGGTAGAACATATTTCAGAGAAGTGTATAAATCCTTTCATAAGAATGAAATGGTATATTACTTTTGGTCCTTTTATTGTAAGTACCGGGATTGTTCTCTGTTAAAGCGGCTAAATGCTTGAAATTTTGCGCAAATTTGAGTTATTAAATGCAAAATAATAATAGTAAAGATCATTCAGATTGGAGTAACACAACGTATAGCGCCCACATAACCTTGTGAATAAATATATCAGTATGCGTATTTTTTAAATATAGTTTAGTCAAAATTTATCATTGTATTATTCCCTGCCCCTGGAAGGCTTCCACCAGTACCAAAGTTCGCTTAATAAGGTTCACCTATTTGGATGTGCACGATCTTAAGCATACAAGTATAATAAAAGCGGGTAGTTTTCCATACGATAGAAACATTTTTTGAATTACCCCTTACAAACGCCTGGTGATCAAGTTGGAAAGTTTATTTTAGAGAATTCTAGGGTCATAAAAATTTTAGTCTTTGGAAAGTCATGAAAACAGCCAAAATAGAGTTATTTTCAAAACTCTATAATAAAGTAGTTAAAAAAAATGATACTTGTTGGAAAGATTTTCCGTCATCCCTTGTCAAGTTGGGTTTGGAGAAAAACTGGTTTCGGCGTTGTGCCATCTTCAGTGTCAATTTTCGTTCGAACGAAACGCCGAAACCGGTTTGTCTCCAAACCAAACTTGACAAGGGATGACGAAAAATCGTTCCAACAAATATCCACATTCCACCCTGTCGGGCAAGAAAAAGAAGAAAACAATATAGTAAATAAAAAGTTATGAAGATAAGTTGATTTTGGCTCTTTTTCGGACTTGACAAGAGCGAACTAAAATGGTAGCTTATTTTCGGTACCCAGTCTACAGAAGCTACCGTAGTTTAGAGAAGATCTGGCGAATATATAAATTCTGATCGTAGCAATCGCCTGACTTTTGTCCTCATCAATAAATTAACTAATCTAATATTGCTTTTATTACTGTGTGTAGGAGTACTCGTATATGCAATGAAATTGCCATAAATATTAATTGCCGCCACACCAGTAAGAGTTATGACACATTTTAATTGCTATTCATGGCTCGATCACGTCATCCCTAACTTACTTTCGTTGCTTTGCTGCGTAAAGACCGTAATGCAAAACTTTATTGAGTATTTTCGAGTTGCACTATTGAATGCAAACAGCGTGTTAGCGAATACTTTGATTTTTATTTCCAATTCTCATTTCGTAATTTCAGTTCTAGTTGAACTTGGAACGATTAATTGACTTAGCAGTTAGGAAAAAAGGAAACAAATAAAGTTGCTTTCTCGGCTATGATCTCATATGTTGTAATAAAAAAAGTTGTTTGAAAACCAATATTAAAACATTGCTATAACTGATGCCAGTGCTGCAGGTATCGAAAGCGTAAAATAGAGAAAACATTCACTCGATTCATAAGAGATGCAAACAAATATTTGGTTTTATTTTTATCCTTTAATATATCAATGCTTAAACAAGTATATTTAATGTTGTTAATTTTATTGCTTTTTTAAAGAAATTAATAATAATATGTAGTAAAAAGTACTCGACTCTCATAAGAATCAGAAAAGTTCACAATAGTAATCTTGTATTCAGATTTGATCTTAGAGTTGAATATTTATAGATAAATGTCAATTGAACTAATATGTGTTAATTTGGAATTAAATATTTGTAATCAGAGCTGATTTTCAGTACTCAAAGGATCTTAGTACTTTGATATTTGATGGAAGAGAATGTCTATGGTATACACTTTTAGTTAAATTTGATAATTTTTCATTAAAATTTAAATACTTCTCTCAAAGATTACGGGAAAGATTGTGTAACGCGGTCTTCGTACTTGCACCTTTTTTATGAATCTATGAAAACTGGGCTTAAAAAATCAGATACAAAATTTGGATTTTGGGATTTCAATCTGAAAAAAATTGTTTAACACTGTTTAAAGAAATATATTTTTTTTATAAAATATAATCAACATTGATTAAGTGATTAACTGACTGTCATAAGTTGTAAATATACTTTGCTATTACATTTTTATTTGCAGATATTTGTTCTCTATTAAAAAAGCATTGACTCCATTTGTAAAAATAAAATAAATTATACAAATTTTTAAGACTTCTATATAAAATATTAATATGGAATTAGATGGAATTAGTAATACCCGATTGTGACAATTTCCGAACTCATAAATGACGAATCGAAACACAAAAAGTTGTAAACTATTTCGAGAAGTTTCCCAGCGTTTTTGCCACACATCAATAAAATGCGCTCTTAAAATTATTCTTAAAAATTCTATAAATGGGGTAAACCTATTTTAAAATAGAAAAATAATCAATTTATTTGTATTTCAAAGAAATGGTGTTGCAAAATTAGACAAAAAAAAACTGCTAAACTATGTATACAAAAATTTGTATGAGCCATCTGTGCGATTGTTATTCAACGACTGGTTTTCCAATTCCAGCTCAAGCACCTGGCAGCAATCGCCCCACAGCCAGCTGATAGTCAAGTGAATAAATAAACAGACCTGCAAGAAAATGCTTGTTATCAGACGAGAGTGGGGGAGCGGGTGAGATTTTATTGAATAGAAAATTTTTGGCATTACCACACAATAGCCACTGCATTTGGCCCCGAAAATTGCATTGATTTATGTGCAATATTAATTGTTTTTGACATCCTAATATGAGCACACTCGGCACACTCTCCGCGTTGGCGATTTTTCTTCGCGGCTTGCGGTAGCATGAAAAATGCTAATCACTTTATTGCGAGTGTCGCATTTTGCGCTTCACAGCTGTTCAATTGAGGAACGGGTATGAGGAAATGCCACAGCATATGATTTTATTCGTATAGCAATTACTTTTTTCTTTGTTTATTTGTTTAAGAAAAGCTTTGAGAGCTTGAAAAAGTCAACGCGAGTAAAAAGTGAATGGTAAACTTGAATCAAAGCTGATTTAATGTGAAATTGTGGAAAGAAAAATTAGTCGTAGTTATCCTCATAGTTAACTGATTATGTGCGCGTGTTTGTGAATACCACAATCGAGAAAGGTATACAAACATATATACTCGTACATACATATGTATAACTGGGTTAACTGTGGTATTTTTATTGTAGCAATACACTTCAATCTCCTATATATATATGTTAAGGACGTAAAAATGTTTTAAACTATTGAAACATATCATAAGCAGAAATTTAAATTCAAGATGAATGTATTGTACCCACGTAAAAAAACTAAAATAATATTAAATTATGGCCAAATTGAATTCTAAATTTTCACTTGACAGACAGGCAAACACATTGTTGCAGTTTATATATATAATTTGGCGCGTACACTATATAGCTTAGTGTTTGGCCGAGCTTCTCCTACCATTTGTGGTGTGCGTCTTTATATTATACCACAAATGGGGGGAGCTACAATTTTGTGCCGACTCCGAACGGCAGATGTATTTAATGAGAAGCTTTTTCATGGCAGAAATACCCTCGAAGGCTTGCCATTGCCTGCAGAGGGGTGACCGCTATTAGAAAAAACTTTTTCTACTATTAAGATTTTGCTTGCCCTGACTAAGATTCGAACCTCGAACTCACCGGCATATCAAGTTATAGCACGCACCGCTACCAACTCGACCACAGTTGCAGTTTATGTACTAGAATTTCATGGTGAATACTTCGCATAATTTATGTTTCTATTAATACCTTGAAAACTTACTTAAAAAGTTACTGAATAATATATTTTAATATAATATAATTTTTTAAGTCTTCCATCCTGTTACAAAAAAAAAATATTAATAAACAAAATATTTATGTGCATACCCCATAAGAAAATTATTTTTGGTGTTTCGTTAATTTTAAATAATTTTTTAGGTAACTGATATTGGAAAATGTTAACAGTAACAAGCTGATTCGATTTAACTAAGTCCGTCTGCCTGTCGCTTAAGCGCAAAGTATTCTCTCGATTTGGGATTATACAAATTTTTATTTTATAATTTTCGGCGCTGACCTGATCGGAAAACTACATTATATAGTAGAAATGATAATTGAGATAATTCTTTTTATTTATACTGCTTTGAGATTCATATTCATCAGTTGTAGAATGTCTGTCAAACGAAACATCGAGATCGGTGCCCTATAAATGCGCAGCGAAAACTGTATGAAATATTTGCTTACTTACAATTATTTAGTGCCTGTCTTTAAGACCCTACAGATTTAAGTGGTATGGTTCGTAGATCGCCCAGTAATGAGTTTTCTTTACTTATTTTGTGAGCAATTTACTTATCAGTCATAAAAGGTTTACTGATAAATTCTCAAAGATCAGCGGGCCTACACAGAAAATAAAATTTTGTAAAAATCATAAAAAGTATATCGCAAAAGCTACTGATACTAATTTTAGAGAATTTCTGAAGTCAAATCAAACTAGTCACCTTATTTTTGTCATATATGTACATACGTGCAATATTTTTTTTTTTTTTTCGGCAGAACCAAAGATTGCACTGCCCTTATTTTTTTGTATAAACTCATTCATGGCGAATTAATAGAAGCTGGTACATTTTACTTGCTATTTACATTTTGGCTGGAATGCATGATATTAAATTATATTAAATATAAAGGGTGTTTTTTTTAGACATGTGGTTTTTAAGAAGAAATAAAACGCATATAATTTAATGCTATAGCCAAGAATTTAGCTTTATTATAAAGATAAGGGTTTGCTATTATGTTCTAAAAATGAATTCGGGCTCAAATAAATTCCAGCCGACAGGCCCAATTTTCGACCACTTTTTGCAGCAATTGGGGCAGTATGTCAGCAATAACGCTTCGAATATTCTCTTTCAATGATTTAATAAGTTTCTATTATTAATAGTTCACAATTTTATTTAGCTCGAGATCAGCTTTTTAATTAAATAAAAAGAAGTCTGATGAGGAAATGTGATGATTTCCGAAATAGTACTATAACTTCTACCAGTAAAAAGCTGTTGTTGTTTTTCCAAATAAAAATCTTTCATAAACTGGTCTCGAGCTCAAAAAATTGTGAATTATTATTCATTTATAAGGCCAATATAAATCTTAACAAAGTTTCTATTACTATAAAAACTAAGTGGCAGTCACAAAATATAATTTTAAGATTTGCGAGGTTACACAGCTTACTTTACGTATTAACAGCGAAATAATATTTTTTTTATAAATTTATATAAATTTTTCTGTTTCTTTTTCCCTGCAGTTTTTATTCACTGTGCACAAATATGATTATGATAATAGAGATGAGATGATCAACTAATGGGAATACTGGACACTGAATCTATGCATCTCGCCATCGAAGGATTATTAAGAAAAAAGGGTGAAGCAAAAAAATTATATGGATTTATAAATGAACTTTTGTGTTTGTTATCTATTTACATATATATATACGTGCATATGTTTAAATTTCACTATATGTCTAATTGCGTGCGATGGTCAAATATTCAGCTCTTTGTAAATCGCAACTTATGTGCTCTAACATTCACACACCGCTAAGATTTTACGGTTTAAAATCGGATGATTTCAAGCCAGTGAAATCAAAAATAAATGCAAAATTTTAAAAGCTTTGTTTGCTGCATTATCCACTTAAATAATTAAAACAAATGTTTTATGTAGAATTAAACATAGTTAAAAAAGAAAAATACCGATAATATAAAGTTGCGTTTACAGGAGCACCTAAAATGAAAAAGTACGAGTTTGATCACGTCGACAAGTAAGTGCAACAGGAGCTTGATTGATTATAATTATCTAATTTTTACTCTCATCAAGTCCGTTTGCCGGCTACTGAAGAGCTGGCTGGAATCATAGATTAAATTTGAAAAGGAATGGTATTGATTACATAATTCTCTTTTTAACAATTCCTGATTATTAATTAATTATGATTACAAATAATCCAAAAATAATTAAGATTAGTTAGGATTACGAGAAAATAATCAAAAATAATCAAAAGTAATCAAAAAAGTAATTGGCTACTTTCAAGGATTATTTTTGATTATTTTCGATTATTTTTAAAAAAATTTGAAAGCTCATCATTTTATACTTACATTTCGTTTTGAAAAATTTGCATTGAAAACATTCTGAACAAATAAAACAAAATTAGATAGTTTTTGTATACAAAATAAAGGTGTAATACTTCAATAACAAAACAACCAATAACATTTTAGTACTTCCTAAATAAAAAAAAAGAGAAAAATACGTGGAAAAATAATAAAGAAAACAAATACATACATTTTATAATTTACATATATTTACAATTGACCTTCATTACAACTAATTTTTCAAAAGAAAAATCAGACAATGATTGCCGCCTTGGACTGTTGACGATCCCGGCAAATGAAAACAGTCGTTCAACTGGAGCTGAAGACGTTAAGGGCGTGTTAAAAAAAATAAATGCCTCCCTTAATAAATCATATTTTTGGTAAATCTCGTCAGCACTTGCATTGTCATTTAAATAGCTGAAGAACTGCTGTTTTATTACGGATCGTTGGTCAACTTTAATCTGTTCTTGTGGAGAAGAACTTACTTCAATTTCATCATCTGCAAAGTCAAATCTTTCAAATGGAAAACAAAATAAATGTACGCATAAGCTCACCATCATCACTGAAATCAAAAAAATCGGGCATAGTCGACACATTATTAATTTTCCTTTCAAAATTAAATGTTTTACAATTTTTGGCGTAAAACCTGTAAAGTGTTTCTAAAACTCTGCTGGTTATATTTCAGCTTATACATATACATACGTAGTACTATTTTTATTCTTTAAGAAACAGTGTTATGTTACTGAAAAATGTTCATTATAACTAAAGGTGTTCACTATTACTAAACCTTTAATGGTAGTGCAATTTGTTTTTCTATATGAATAAAGGTTTAGTGATAATGACATTTTTTCCACTATCACTAAATTTTCAGTGATAATGGATTTTGCTGTTTAACTACCACTGAAGAAATAGAAACCTTATTGTACTTATTTTTTAGTGTACTATGCCCAACCCTGATAACAAGTATGTAAAATGTAACATAACACTCACAAAAAAATATACGCAAAAGAAATATTTACTGTATACAAAATGCAGAATCAAGAAGAATGCAACAGGTTATCAATTATCAAATCGATGAACATCAGTAGTAATAACAAAAAGTGAAAAAAAACAACTAACATGAAACACTAGTGCCATAATTTCGCAAAAAAAATAATAATAATCAAAAACAATCAAAAGTAATCTTCGAAAGTAGTCAAATTATTTTTCGATTACTTTTTATTATTTTTGATTATTTTTTCGAAATTTTTATTAATCTTGACTATTTCCGATTATCTGTAATCGTAATCAATTAGTAATCGTCCGAATCTGAAAATAATCGTAATATAATCATTACTTCACCTTTCAAAAAAAAAAAATCTAATTACTAATTATTATGATTAGTAATCATTACTTAACAGCTTTGGCTGGAATGATGAACTAATCTTTCAATTTTAACAATATTAACTTTAGGATATGTTGCACTTATTAAAAATTTGTATTAGCTTCAACTCAATAAATATCAAAATCCTTAAATAAAAAAAAAAAATAAACTAATAATAAAAAGTGCAGTGAAGAAATTCACACGATAAATTATATAGATATTGAAACATTTTGCAACGCATTCGATCTATCACCGCAACAATAAATCGAGTTGTCTTAGGGTTACTCAGCAATATTCTGGCCCCAAAATAAAGAAATCTTAGAAATAAACCAAGTAACTAACATACTCCCTTTATTAAACTTCAATAATAATAATATTAATAATAAGTAGTTCACAATTATTCAAACCCATAACATAAAGAAGAGTTAATTTGCAATGGTAGCCCCGCATGAGTCATGCTGAAAAATGGTAGCAACAAGCTACAACTCATGCTGGAGTGGTAAAAGAATCAAATAGGAATGCAAATAAAAGACAGTCAATATAAAATAAACAACTTGCTTCACGTTGATTTCCAGGAAGTAACGTTTTCTTGGTTGCTTTGCAGAATCATTGCTCGTACAACAAGTTTCAATCTGTGGCACAAAGCATTGGTGTACGACGATTCGCAACACGCTCCCATACATATGTATGTACTTATGTACATATACTCGTACATATATGTATGTATGTATGAATGCATGTGCAGTATATACGCACACATACATACATACATATGTAAGTAGCCATATTCCTGTCCGAAAGATCAGCGTTAGTGAAACTGGTATTTGAGGCCTCAGCAGATACTCGTACTTAGGTCTTATTGTTTTCTCCTCCGCGTTCCTGATATTTCTTTGCCAGACCACAGCTATTCCTTCTACGATTATACTCATCGTTTCTCACTCTTGCTAACTCTTTAGATTCTGCACACGACTTCTTGCAGTGTGTTACAAATATAAACTGATTCTTCCAGTTTTTGACTCTGTAGCTTCGACCATGCGCCGCCCTTCCTCCTACCAATATTGCTTGCCATGTTTGTGATAACTTTTGTGGCGGCACCAGAACCACATCATTCCATTAGCCAGCAGTAAGAAAAACTTGCCACATTTCTCAGTTCTTGCAGACTCATTCAGCTTCCGCTTCCCCTCATTCACGTACGAGTACATATACTCGCACGTTTTGTCTTATGTTGCTGTGCAACTTTTTTGCTTTTTGCTTGCGCTTTCTACACTTTTTGAGATTTTTGCCTTTTTTTTACGATTTTTTTTACAAGTTTTTTCTTTTAATTCTCGCTGTCGTCTTTTAATAGCAGGTTAAGTTGACTTTTAAGTTTGAACGGCCACATATACATACATATGTACTTTTGTGATTGTCTGCATATGTACATATGTGTTGGTGCGTTTGCGTGACGAAGAGTGCATTGCACTTTAACTGACCGTCATTGAATGCCTGCGAGTCAATGAATTTCGTCGTGTCGATTTTGGCATCAACTTGGCGGGAAATTATAGAACAATACTCGTGCTGATGAAAAGCTGTGAAGGAGGAGTTGATAGTTTGATTGCATGGGATTCAATAGTTATGCAGCTGTATCGATTGACGCATAGATCCTTAAGAGGCCAAGCTTATTTTCCAATTTGTTGTGTGTGTTCTTATGTTGAAAATGTTGGTGATTATTTCTAGGCTTACAGATTGAGCGCTGTACTAAGCTACGGCGGGTAATTTGAATGCTCAGATAGAGAAGTAAGAAATGAGTGTTAAGACATCTTACCAAATGCAGATATAAATAATGATTTCCTTAAATAACAATAGCATTTTTCTAAAATTATTTCGTAGTTGCCGGTAACATAAGAAAACTTTTGAAGATAACACAGAAGATAGAGTATTCAAAGCTCGATGAAGTACAAAAATGAGCCTGAAACACGGTTTATATGCCATAAACTAGCCTAATTCGTACTTAAATCATATCAAGTTCCTTCCATTGGAATTGGAAACAACTTTTTAGAGTCGTAATGCAAAACTCCACGCTACTGTGGAAACTTCTTAATCTCTTATTGAGAAACATGGTTTGATTTCCAGAAGTACTGAACAAGGCATAGCCAAATATTAAAGTGGAATAGCACTTAGTATTCTTGAGAGCCATTATTATCAGCGATAAAAGTGTGAACTATGAAATTTAGTGTAAGTTGTTCTTAAGATGCCAAGTTGCTGGAGCTCAATTAATCAGCTTTTAATAATAATAATAATTTTGGCGCTTACACTATGTATATAGCTCAGTGTTTGGCCGAGCTTCTCCTACCATTTGTAGTGTGCGACTTTATATTATTTGTTTTGTGCCGACTCCGAACGGCAGATGTATTTAATGAGAAGCTTTTTCATGGCAGAAATACCCTCGGAGGTTTGTCATTGCCTGCCGAGGGGTGACCGCTATTAGAAAAAACTTTTTCTATTATTAAGATTTTGCTTGCCCTGACTGAGATTCGAACCTCGAACTCACCGGCATATCAAGTTATAGCACGCACCGCTACCACCTCGACCACAGCGGCCATCAGCTTAGTTCCACGAAAAATGTCATAAATATGTTAATTTTAAAATTTCATGCATTTTTTAAGCATAATTCGGAAATCAATGTTATAAGCAATAAAAACACCAGGGCCTAAGTGAACTTTAGCTGAGTAGGCAAGTGATTTGTAAATTTTTCTCAATCAAGAACGGAGAAAAGATTGTATGCCTTTGGAATTGTTAAGGAAAGGATTATGTGAAAATTTTTTGAAATTTTTCGAAATACGAAAATCTTGATTGTTTCATTAAAATTTATATTATCATTATATTAACAACTTATCCGCGGTTTCCGCAGTAATGACGTTGACATTATCGAATTGCTACTTCAGTTGACTGATATGAGTAGTTAGTTACGTGCACAGTGACTTTAACTTCTTATGTGACCTCAAACAGTTACCATACCAACAATTAATTCAAAAGCTGTTTATTTGTAGCAAACGTTTACACTACTTTTTTATGACTTTTTTAGTCGATATTGACATTAGCCAATTAACATGAATTAGCAACAAAAATAAGCCGAAAGTGTCCAATATTGGCTAGAAATGTTTCGCATTTGGCATATGTTTGCAAAGAAATATTCAACAAGATTTGCAATCTGTGCCTTAGGCAAGGTAAGATTCAAGATAATTGGAGAAAACCCGATATTTTTTATAAAAACATTTTGTAAGATTATAAACTCTTTGAAAAGTAAGTTATGGCTAAATATGATCAGAGTGATGGTAGTGTGAATGGAAGATATCAACGAAAAGCTGATAGGAAAATCATTATTTACTTAAATAAGTTTTTCCAACAATATTTTAACTTGATTTAGACTTTTACTTATTTTTTCGAAAAATTTTTTTCTATATATTTTAATTTGCATTATATCTGCTTGTGCTCATGTTGAGGTTGTAGATTGTAAAGTGCGCACTTGGTTGAGTAAAGTAATCCCGGTAAAACAGATTTTTATTTAAACAATTTTTATTTTTCAAGCTCGAGGCCCCCAACTTAAATAAACTTCGATGTTTGTTTATTTTTGTATTTTACTGTCGATATTTCGACCTCAATTTGAGATCATCATCAAGAACTCTTGTTTGTGCCTGTTCGACCTTATTCTTCATGTGCAAAGTAAGACTATAATCTTTTAAAAGTACTTCAACTGAAATAAAATTTTACAATTAAAAGTAATTAACTTAAGTCTTAATCTAAAATAAAGCTTTAAAACTCTTATAGTAGAATAGGTAGTGAACTATTAAATATTAAGATTGGAAGGAAGAAAAAAGTGCGATATCCATGTTCAGACTGATTCAAAATATTTGTATATCTACGTCCTCTAGTTGAATCTGTCCAGTCAAGCCTTTACCGACTCAGGGATGGAATTCCAGACTCTAACGGCGTTAATGAAAAATAACCTAGAGAAAGTTAAGTATTTATATTTTGGCAGAACTAGGCTGTGGTATCTCCGTGAGCGTACCACAATTAACCTCTCAAATAGGAAAGAAGGCGTCTTCTACGCTAGAAGTTTGTACATACATAAAAATAAAATTCCTGATAGATAGATAATTTTCAAGGCTATATCCAAGGATTTTGATCATATTTGCGTATCCCATAAACACAAAGCGTAGCACTGTTAAATGCCATAGCAATTTTGTGACAAGATACTGAATCCCGTTTACAATATACGACTTCAGAGTACGTGATAAGCGGCATAATTAACTGAGGCACTAATTTACGCCTGGTTTGAAGTGGTGTAAATGAAGAAGAGACTGTCAGTTTTCGAAGTATTGCATACACAATACCGACCACCCCATCTACGTGATTATAACACGTAAGTTAAGAATTCGAAATTTACACTAATTTTTTTCATTTTATCCACAAAAATAAGAGAACTAGGGTTGTGATAAAAAATAAGAAAGGATACCCAATCTTGCAAGGTTCTCTTTAATGGTGCACAAATTCGTTGTCACATTTGTTTAGGTAGTGAGATTAAAAGTTCAATATTTTAACGGAAAAGTTTCAATTAACAAATTTTTTGTTTGTTATTTAGTTGATTCTTGATATTAAAATCCACAAAATCCGATGCGAAACAGTCCTGAGAAGGCTTGGGGGCATTCGAGAAAAATGTTCTACGCAAAATTTATGGTCGTGTTCGCATTAGCGACTGGTTCCGAAGAAGTTGAAATAATGAACTGTATAAGCTGTGTAATGATATGGACATAGTCAAGCGCATTCAACGACAGTGATGGCTAGGCAATGTCGTTCGTATGGATGATGATGCTTCGGTGAAAAAGTTCTTCGAATCGGCACTCATGGGTGGAAAGACCAAGTGCAGAAGGACCTGTTTTCACTTGAAGTGAATAATTGACGAAAACTAGCGAAGGAGAGAGAGAACTGGCGAAGTTTTTTGGTCTCGGCCCAAACAGACAAATGGTTGTAGCGCCTTAAAAGAAGAAGAAGAAATTCCTTCATTTATTTCTTAAGAACAAAAAAGTCAATGATTTTGTTTTTTTTTTGATTGGTTATAATTCTTGATATTAAAATTCGTTTACGCTCCTCATTAATCTTTTAAAAACAAAAAATTATATTACCCGCATTCCATTAGTTTCTGCAAATAAATTGTTCGGAGCAAAATGCATTATTTTTCACACAATTTTTAAATGGGAATTATATTTATTCATCCATCTACAAAATTTGTTATATGAAATTGTTTTGTTTTGTTAACTAACTCCACTTTTCATTTTCGATTTTTTCTTATCTCCTTATTTTACTCTTTATAAGTATACGCACAATATAATTAATAATGCGAAAATTAATCAATAAAGGATTTAGGTTAGTTGGTCAATGAACTATGTAACCAGTCGGCTTGACTAAAATACTTTTTGTACGATTATTCTTCCATTCAAATAAATACACATAAACTAATATTTATATATAGAGTATTACCAAAAGTCTTTCAATTTATTTCATATGTACAAATGTATGTATATATGTATATGTTTTTATGTACATTGCACAGATCCAGCCTTGGTTAGAGTAAACAAATGAAGTTATACAATTTTAGCCCACTTTTGGAGCACTTTGCTATCAGTTGTGTTTGGAGTTGTGAGTGGAAAAGCGGGAAGTTGAACAACCACCACCAATTGTTGACGGTTGAAATATTTTCCAATTGTTGCTCTTTAATAGGCTGCGCATAATCGTGTAGGTGGTGCATATGTACATATGTATGTATGAAAGTATGTGCAAGTGAGCAAGTGACTTACTGAGTTGAAAGCCTAAAAGGCTTGAGTGCTTGATAGCACTGCAGTGGGCATTATTTACTTTGAACCAGATGTGGCACATAGACGAAAATGTGGCTTAATTTTATGACTACTGCAAACTTTTAAGAAAATATGGGCGTATAACTTGTTGGTTGCTGCTTGATTGACAAATGTACTTACATACAAAGAGATAATAAAGACTTGCAATTGGCATTGGCAACAATAGTAGCCTAGTTGTATGCACACATTTATTTAATGTAAGGCAGTGGGTCGCAATAATGTCCGGATTGTTGATGATACACACATATAGACTATGTAAATAATTTACATGTATTCGCAGTCATTCGTACTCACGTTTGGTGGCACGTTGCAGCTCTTAACGGTTTATGCAAATGCACGTTTCGTACCAAGCGAGCAAGCACAACAAAAAACCAATTAACAAACACATTAAATATAACAAGTAATGCCAAGAAGGTGTTAAACAATAAAATTTCAAATTAAATCTAACAATAAGCTTTTATTTAACTATGCATTTATGTTTTGTAAGTATGTATTTATGTACCTAAAAGTATGTTCAGTTCAGTTCAGTTCGAGCGTATGTTCAACCTTACTTTCGGTACTGACTTTCATGTAGACAAGTACAGTATTCCGCTTGAAACTCAATATCTATCTACATCGGACACACACTTTGACTTGCTCTGAATAATTTATGGCGTTGCATTGCACGAAATCTAAAAAAAATTCGCACGCATTGGTCAGCTGCGCAGCCGCACAGCCGCACAGCCGCAGTTAGGTTCCCAAGTCTTTTTATAAATATCTACATACAAGCGAGTAAATACTTCAACTATGGCAATTGTGCACTTGCAAATCTCACAGTTGCAATGGTTTTACGGCTTCAAGAATAGCTCATTCATTGGTTGGTGCACTCTCGTTGGCTGCTAGTTCAGTAAAAGGAAGTTGCGCAATCTCAGTTGGCAATAAATTCTTGGGTTTTATGACACGACCGGCTGTCATGGCGAGTGACGGGAATTGGCGGCCGCTGTAGAATTTGGTAGTGGCGGTGGCGGACAGCAATTCGCATACCACACCAATCAAGGCGTCACACGTTCAGATTTGCTCCGGTTGCGTTTGTGGATAGTGCGTGTTTGTGGCATGTTGCAACAATGTGTATTTACATACATATGTACGTAAGGCAGTTGTGAATGAGCAATGCAGTGTACGGAAATGGAAGGTGTGAAAAGTGTATTGTTTAAAAATATGCACGTACTCATATGTGTATGTATTTTGAATATGTATTGTTGTTTGGAAAATCTGCATAGGTTAGAATGAAACTCTGTCAGTACTAGTGAACTGGTAACTAATTGTTCACCAGTTTCAGTGTACACAAATTGTGGCATCGGATATTTATCAATAACTAATGTATCGATAACTAATTATTTTATTTGTAAAAAAGAAAAAACGCTGTAAAATAAAATCATATTGACAATGATATTTACGTTGATAATGCAAAAGATTTCGAAGTGAAGACGATATCAAAGACAAAATGCCTAACATATATAGCGAAACACTTTTGTTAAATCAGCTCAACTAACAGCGGGAACACCTCTTATTTATTAAATATGTGGATTTATATGCATTGAAAATAATTGTAAATTAAAAATAAAAATATTATTGATCGCCTAAAGTTTCCATTTTTTGGAACCTGAATGTGATCTCCAACTGCTGGTCACGTACGTGGACGGATCACTATTTCATTATTCAAATTTATTATTTAAATCATCGAATTATTTCGAATCTGAATCACTTATGTTCAGAATTTTTTTTAATTGCAAAATAAGCAATCAGATATTTTTGGCTACGTGGTAGATCATAGAAAAACTTAAGAACAATAGCTTGTCAAAGGCAAAACTAGCGTTGAAAGAAATCTAAGATCATAAAAATTTTCTTTTTTAGCATTTCAAAAAATAGTCACAATAGACTATTCGTCGATTTGAAAGATCTATACTTTGCTTTAAGTTAAATTTTCAACAAAAAATGTATAAATCTTTGGAATCGAGTAATAAATAAAAGTGTTTTGAAGAAAACACAATTTTTTCTGATTTAGATCTTGAAGAGGAAAAAATGGATATTGACCCAAAAACCTTCTCAAAGTTAGTTTTCAAATAAGAGGAGGCAATAGGGGTTAACCAGACTTAACTTTAAGAAAAAAAGTTAAGAAATATTTTGAATTTTGCAGCGACGCTTTTTATGCAAAGGTCGAAAAGAAAAAAAAGTTAATTTTACAATGCACTTTTTCCTAACCTTAATAGGTACAACTTAGGTAAGTAGAAAGTAAAAGTGATTAATACTATTAATAAAAATAATGTTGAATTGAATTGTGAAAGTTTCGAAAAAAACCATAATCTTCCAAAAATATTTGCTTTTAAAACCTCTGCCAATTTAAAGTTATTAAATATCGTGTTTTAAGCGCAAAAAGTGGGTTTTTACAGAATTTAATTGAATTGAATTTTTTAAATTTTCAGTGGCCTTTAAAATGAATAATCATTATATTTTTGTTGTTTTTGACATATTTTATTTCATTTTTTATTTTGTCGGAAACA
Source organism: Philophylla caesio (assembly GCA_963971545.1). Taxonomy (NCBI): domain Eukaryota; kingdom Metazoa; phylum Arthropoda; class Insecta; order Diptera; family Tephritidae; genus Philophylla; species Philophylla caesio. The sequence goes on along the minus strand of OZ020608.1, from coordinate 94,514,746 downwards.
TTAGAGAAAAAGCAACAACACCCAAAGCGGTAGAAGTTACTGTACTATCTCGGAGATCACCACATCTCCTCATCCGACTTCTTTCTTCACGGCTAACGCTGGAGTCGAAAAAGTAACAACAGTTCACTCGGCAAGCGTAGCACAGCATGTAGCGTGTTGGTTCTACAACCCGAGGTTCCTTGCTTCAAATCTGGAAGCGGAGCTGCATATCAAATAAAAACAAGTTTTATGAGGAGGTGTGGTGTTCTTTTACCAGTAAAACTGTGTTTGTTTTTTGCAAACAAAATCTTCCAGGCCAGAGTTAAAAAAAAAATAATTATGATAATTTAGTTTGAGCAAAAAAAACGAATTCATCCATGGAAAATTAGGTTAGTAAGTTCCATTATTAATAAACTTTGACAAGGCCATATCGGGTTTTTTGGTGAATCGGAGCTATGACTTTAGTATATTTAAACAACGAAATTTTGATCAGCCACGTCTACCACGAATTTTGTGTGATTTTTTATTTCGCTATTTGCGATAGGAAACTTGAAAATTCATTACATCGTATGGTAGATTTAATTATATTTAAAATTAAATTGAATTAAAAAAATTAACACTAGTGAAGTTCAATACTTTATATCATATAATGTCCACAAAAATCGGATTAAGCTTTTGTATCAGTTAAAGCAAGTTATCGAAGTTAAATTACGCCAACACACAACCCGTTCAGTGAAAAATTCCGTAGAAAATCACTTGTTTCTACAAAATCACGATTACCCAACTGTTGCCATAATAATTACTTGACAAGTGGAAGAAAAGCAGATGAATCCAAGTCAAGTGACAAGTTATACGCATTCACAGCAAAACAATACCAAACAAATTTTCTAGCAAAATCTTCAAGCAAGTTGGAGATGGAGTGCTTAGCTTGGCGCCAAATGCAATGGCCTTACTAATTCTCCTAGGACAATAGTACGAGTACATCAAATGTATACACTCACATGCACATAAATACCTAAATGCTTAAGCAAATAGCGACTTTGCAGAAGATTAACGAGGTATAGCGCCTCGACTGGAGGGAGACTGACGTGCTGCATGAGCAATTTAATAAAGGAGCAGAAGAAAACTTTAAATAAAACCGAAATCGCAAATAATAGCGAAAGGTAAAAGAAAACTGCGGTCTGCTCATGACGAACACGCAAAGGCAATAAGCATGCGGATTAGCAACACGCAAAAAAGTGCGCCACCGTCAAACGAGTGCGAGTACAATGGAAATGCCAGAGTCGGGAAGAAGCGCCAGACAATGCGAGTGCTACGCCAAAAATCTTGGTTTCAGCTGTATTTAAGTGGCGCGACGGCAAACTTACTATGTATGTGAGAAACAGCAGTCCGCAATTCCCAAAAGACGCGATCATAATCCGCAGACAAAGCCGACATTGCCGCCGCCACTGCTGCCTCTCTGTGGTGTGGTGGCATGAGTTTGCAGGTTTGCAGATCCTAACAGCGTGCAGTCCGTCGGCAGCCCAGTAAATGCATTGTGAACTTGGCGGCTGCCAACAGCCAATGAGCTAAATTTTGGCGTGCTGCAGCAACGGTGTGCTGGTTTGGGGTGTTGTGGCAGCAGCAGCATGGCAATGGCGTTGCAAGTATGTATGTGTGTACGTGTGGTATGCGGCAACAAATCAAAGGTTAGAGACAACCAAGGAGTTTGACTGTCACGAACGGAACGGAAAGAAGTACATAAACGTATGCCGTGGATATGCGAATAACTTTTTCTGCAGAAAATTATGAGAAGCAGCTACACCACTACAAGAACAACTAAAACAACAATATAACGATGATATGACAGCAGCAGGTATGCGGGCGCCTACGCTTCAGTGCGGCCGTACGTTGGAACGCAACGATGCGGAGAAGCGAAGCGAAGAGTTTGCAACTTCTGATGGTTAGGTTATTACAACACTATCGGTTGTTGACTACATTTGACTTTTTGGCTGAAAGCCCTGCTGCCATTTCATATTATTAGCTTTAGTTGAGCGTTGTGCTTGTGGTTTAAGATTTCATATACTTATTTACTTCGCTTGGCTGCCAAAACACACACAGCAATCGCTGCCACTTTGCGCGTTGATTGGCAATCAATATGTTTAGTTGAATGGATTTGATGTACTTAATATAGACGATAGTTATTTAGATGAGAGTACTCGTATAAGGTGTACGACAAGACTGTTCGAAGTATATGAGCATATTTATGTATGTTGGTAAGTATTGCAAATTTATGTCTTTATGCTTTCGTCTACTTATAAATACATAAAGGTTTCTACTCGTATACATACTTAGTGCATATCTGTGCACACTGATTTCCTAGGCATGTCAACTGAGCAATTTAATGTGCCAAACAGTAGCTTTCCTGTGGCAAGCGAATATATTTTATTGTTAAGACATTTCACTTTTCAGCGAATAGCAATGGCATATGCATACATACATATGTACACTGCCTTCAACAAATATAGCCCGGCCACATATTACAAGCTTTGTGCAATTAATTTTTCTTCTTTAAATTTAAATTATTTTTCAATTAAATTCTATTTTATTCACTAACAAAAACCATTAAATCTCAGTTTTTAATTTAATTTTTTTTTTTAAAATATGCAAAATTCTAGCTCATTCAAACTTAGTATAACAATGTACAAATTTTTAGTCACAATACATTTCTATAGATTTTTGATATTTTTTTAATGATGCTCTATCCAAATACCACGCGATTTTTTATATGCAAAATAAAAAGTTTAAAAGTTATAACAAAGCCACATATGGACAGATTTGTGCACTTCATTTTTCTTCTAATTGATTACAATTATTTTTCTAGTAAAATAGCGTTAATTTTCTAAGGAAAACCAAAAAAACCATTTTTTAAGCTATTTCCAAAATGTACAATGATGATTAGTTAGTTAGTTAGTTAAGTTATAGGGTAAAGTAGGATCAAGGGACACCGCGACCTAAAAGATCTTTTGTATCCCTGCAATTAGTTCCTAGCCCTGACAGCCCAACATACTATTGGCTTCTCTAATAAATGCTAATAATAACTTGGTACACGAGTTCCTAATGTTGAGAGACTCGACTATTGCTGAGTTTAAATATCTAACTCTCAGTCTGGCCAAAGCCGGACAATCGCACAAAATGTGCTCCGATGTCTCCACCTCCTCAAGACAAAGACGGCAGTCCGTTTCGGTGGCGGGTTCAATCCGGTGCATGTGGGCACGTAGATTGTTGTGACCAGTCAGATAACCGGTAACAATGATTTAACAAAATTTCATTAAAATTTCGTACTTTTAAAACAAGTTTTTATAATTTTTTTGAGTATGCAGTTTTATGGTCCTAAAAATTTAGGGGGAGAAAGTGCAAGTTTTAATTGTGTACTAGTTATCACTGATATTTAAAATTTTTTTTTATTTTCAGTTTCCTAGTAAAATAGGGTTCATTTTCTAAGGAAAACCAAAAAACCCATTTCCAAAATGTACAATGATTTAACAAAATTTCATTAAAATTTCGAACTTTTAAAACAAGTTTTTATAATTTTTTGAGTATGCAGTTCTTTGGTCCTTAAAATGTAAGGGGAGATCACTGATATTAAAAAAAATTTTTAATTTCCTAACTAGACTACGCATAACCCCGTTTATTTTTTATATGGAAGGAATTGCAAAAGAGTGTCGGAAACAAATTGTCAAAAACCAGTCGTATGAATGAGCTACATATCTGCATACCTCCAAAAATTCTAAATTTTTTTTTTAAGTTTTCATGAAATTTTGATAAGTGTTTTCTAATTCTTTTTTGTAATATTTAACAAATTGTTTTTAATGGTGTTTGTTAGGGAATTAACGTTTTTTAATTGAAAAATATTTTAAAATAATTTGAGGATAAATAAATTGTCCAAATGTGTGAATATGTGCTTGTGCCATAATATGTACTTTAACAAAACCTTATTTTAATAAACTTATACATTAATCTACAAAATAAATGATATATTTGCAATAGCGACTCGATATGAGGGAAATCCGATCTTGTGTTGTTCCTGCGGTTGCGGTTTCAGTAGGAAAAATATGTACAAATGCGTATTAAAATTTTCTTTCTTTATTGCATTAACTAATACTGAGACATATTTATTCCTCTTAAATATATATATTTGTGATGTGAGATATGAAATTCATAATATCTTCTATCGTTTAGACTTATTTCTTATGGATCTAAAAGCTTGCATGTTGCTTAAATATATCAACCCATATGTAGTTTAATAGTTATGGCGACGAAGTGTGTTATTTAATCCTTTACTCACAGGAACAATATTTATTACCTTCGAGTAAAAAAATCACCAAAAAAAAAACAGAATAATTTTCTCTATCTTGGTTAAGGCGTGATAACCTCCAAACACCAAAAAAGTTATTTGAATTATGGTAAACATTTTCACAGTCGATCATAGGTTTTCATCACGGTTTCAAGAAAAATTATATGATTTATATTTTTTGGTGGAGCCATGTTTGAAATAAACAATCAAACGCGATACTTTGTACCATAATTGCAATAATTTTTTTCGTGTTTGCTAGATACATATATTGCTTTCACCGAGATCATAGTAATTTACCTGTTTTTAGATAATTTTAAGATTTCTTCTCCGTGTGCATTGCTTTAATAATACTAATTTATTTCTACATTAAGATACAATTGTTGGAAACTATAGAATAACTCGTTTAGTACTTGAGAGCTTCTAATCTGTCTCTTTTACGTAAGATAAGATGCCTGAGTGTTCAAAAATTGTAAATATTAGTATACTGCAGCGATATTTACCGCCAGCCAGTAGATGGAGCGCGAGAAGCGGTGAAAATAGAGTCGGTGAAAATTTCTCGATGAAATTTCTCCTATAAGTATTATTTCTTTTCTCTGAATCGTACGTACGTAATTTGGAAATATAACTGATACATATAATGTTACTCGCGCCATGCATTCTTTTAAAATTACGAGTTTTTTCAAACCGAAAAATTCAGTTTTTCCGGCTGCTGATGCTGCACACACCAATGCGGTTCGTGAAACCCCATCGAATGAGTGGCAAACAGCTAAAAAGCCAAGACTTGCTAACGCTGAGGATCAAAATGCATCTTATCAACCTGATAGCAAAGTAAGTACTTGGAACTCTGAATGCACCGCTGAAAACAAACCAGATTCTAAATATACCTTCAGACCAAAAACCAAAAACATTCATCGATGCTCTTAACAATTGCGACAAGTCGCTTTACCGTACAATGCATCGATTCCTGCAGATTGGGGCGACACTTCCTGTTACAGTCGAACGGGAGAGCAAATATTGAATGGCTTGGCTCTTCTTAATAGCCATAGAGATATAGAAGTTACTGAAGATAAAATATTAAATATAATGGCGAAGAAGCCAAGACGAATGTATATTAATTTTGTAGGTGATTAATTGATTAAATGTTTTTTTTTATCACAAATCTTGATTTTTTTGTGCATGTTTATTGGAATTCATTGCGAAAATACCAAGGACCAAAATAAAGGGGCTTTGACGGTTGAACACATATGTATGTAAGTAATCGAACTGCTATTATACCCAGATTGATATATTGATTTAAGAACCCCTCCCAAGAATTTTTCTGCGTTCGTCCCTGCCTTGACGAAAAGTAAAATCCAGACGTTGCTTATTTGGTTTCACATGCAAAAAAAGATTGTAAAACATATGTAAATCGGTTTCACTGAATATTTGAATGAATCTGATTATTGTTGAAAAATAGATGAAAATGTTTGGTAAACATTTTTAAACTTTGTACTTTTCTTTATGTTTAAATTAGAAGTTTTTTACCAAGAATTTTGATAAAAGTTTTAGTTAATTTTAAAAAAGGTGGGTGCAGTTTTCAATAATAAAAAATTTTTTTTAATATTAAATTTACTTTAACTAAGCACTTAAAATAATGTAAATTTTTTCAAAATATATTCTTTAAATATCAATACAAAAAAATTAACAACAATTTTCAAATATATTTTACAGGATTAGTATAGTTGAGTGAAATGCCACAATTTTACCGGATTAATTTACGAATGCGACTTTATATGAACAAATGTGTCAATATTGCAAAAAAAAAAAAAATAAAATAACGGCAATCCACTTTTTCCGTATAGGAGCCCAGGGACAACTTAAAAAAAACATTTTATTTTATACAATGATTTTCGTTGAGAATACTTTTATTGAATAACAGTTTTTCAAAGATAAGTTTGCAAGTAAGTCAATTGTAAAATATAATCCTTTCACAAAAAATGCCACAGATCACTTAAACAAAATTTTAAAACACTGTCATGCTAAGTAACTTTCAGTTTGTTAGTTTTTTATTTTTATTTTAAAACTCTAAAAAAAAAGTATAAAACGTAAATTCCAATTAAAAATTAAAAGCTTTTAATATCAAATACAATTGCATTGCTGCTTAAAAATTTCGAAATACATACGTCTACTTAGATTTAAGTGTAACATTAAACTGAGAACAAAAAACACTTTCTTTTCATTTGCAATGAAAAATTTAAACTCTTAAAGAAAACAAAACTTAAAAAAAAATTGTTTAAATCTCGCCCACAATGCAGCTGCGCTCAAAATCAGTTTAAATACATATTTTTTTTCATATGAATACGCCGAGAGCGGACTTGTTGGCGGCGCTTGGCAAGGTCTTATGTCAATCACTGTCACCGCAACGAGACGTCAACAACGACACACAATAAGCGACAAAAGCGGCACAAGCAGCAAGCACAACAACATCACAAATGCATTACCAACAACAAGTGCTCTTAAATACTTACACCAATGCGGTAAGGTGGCAAAGGTACATATAAATATGTATTTGTATATTTGTATTTTCAACGAGCAACTCAACGCGCCAACAGTGATGTATTTAAGCTCATTTTTGATATGTTTGTGTGTAGGTACTTGCTTCATAGCTTGTTGGCTACTAGCTACCAACAAATGAGCGTACTTTCAACAGCAACAACAACAACAACAACCAAAATCGATGACGAACAGTAATTGTAACACACAGCCCAGCGCCGATGCCACCAACAATGAGCGACATTTGCAGCACCTTTGTGGCACTAAAGAGCTTGCTTGTTGCATTACAGCAATTTTCGATATTCAGCAGATGCCACAAAATATACAAACAAACAAACAAAAAGAAAAAAAGTCACTCTAGTGACTGCCGTTGAGATGCTGTTAAAAATGCATGAAAATCAGTTTGTGGATTTTAGCCATCAGCGGGAATAGCCAAATAAGTAACCAAAAAAAAAAAACAAAAAAATTGAACTGAAAAAGTAGCTATGCAAAGACAATAGACCAATAAGCCAAACAAACTCAACAACAACAACAGCAGCAACATGTTGCAGGTACAAAGGAGCGGCGCGCTGGTAAGCAAAGGGGCAACAAGGAGTGGGTAGCGGGAAGCGCTTGTTGTGGCTAGAAACACAATAACAAGTGTAACAAATGCTGCGGCGCCTAAATACGTACGAGTATTTGTATGTTTTTGATATTGTTGTTGTTATTGATGCAATTGTTTGGTGTGCGCCAGCTATTCAAGAGGGAATATGCGATGAGAGCGACAAGGTTGCTGCCGCCCGTATTGTATTTCTTTTGTTTCTGTTTTTTCATATTTTTTTATTTTTGAGTGGGAGGTGCGGTCGTGGACAACCTCTTCTCTATACTTTGACTTTGTTTTTATATCAACTAATTTTTCACGTTTTTTTTTTCTCCTCAAAAAATACGCTTGTTCATTCATATTAAACAATAAGAAAATAAATTACACAAAACAGACGTGCTCCTAATTTATGAACACGAAAGCACGCGAAATGCAGCAAGCTATCAAAGTATCTTCATACATACATATGTACATAACTAGATATGAGTACAAATACACACACACACACACACACACACACACACACACACTTATAATATGAGATATTTGCAGCGCATTTTGGATGCACGGAGATCATCCCAAGAGGCTCGCTCTGCAGAGGCCGAGCAGAGCTTATTGCCAGTGCTGATGTTGTCGTCCCAACAGTTGCCAATGAAGATGACAATGAGTAAAGGTGATGAAGGCAGCCAGCAGCTGAAGGAAAATCAAAAGCACGCGAGCATCTCGAAATGAAAAATTTTCGTAGAAAAAGCATGAAAAACGCATACCATTACAACAATAGAGCGATTTAAATTGTTATAGAAGTGTGTAGAAGACGAAGCTGGGCCGAGAAAACGAAAAAAAAAATAAATAATTTAAAACGAGAAAAAAATAATTTTTATTAAAGTGAAAGTCAGTTCACATAGGTTCAGGATGGATGACTTCGTCGTTGACTTCCAACGCAAACTCAAGAGTCTCCAACTTGTACATACAAACACCACACTGACTGAGTTGAATGCAAAAGGTATAATGAAAATAGCAGCACTCCAACACTTTGACTAGCACTAATAATAATAATAAAGTTAAAATTGGTGGCAACTGAAATTAAAATATAAAACAAAAAACGGAAATGACTGAAAGACAGCTTTGGTTGCTGCTTGCATGTTTAGGCTCTTGACAATGGCATAGTAAGATTACTCGTATCTACCTTAATTTGCATAGCAATGTGTGTGTGTGTGTCATATTCTTTATAAGTATGCAATTATGTGAGTACATATGTACATATTTTATTCGTACAATGTAGTTACTTTGTTACTTATTACTTACGGTTTATACATAAATAGTAGGCATAATAATCTCTAAAGCATTTCTAAAACTATTTGACGTCTGGTATGGTCTAATAAAGAAGGATCACTCTTGCCAACAAGTGCTACTTCAGACTGAGTAGGCAACTGAGCAGTAAAGTCCTCTCTCGATGAACAAAAACCACACTCTATAAGCCTCTCATTATGAATCACATCATAGATTTAACAGCTTTCTGTAATTTAAAATCAAATATGCGAGGAATTCGATTGGTACAGTTAATTTGCTATATTTAAGCCATAGAAGTTTCAGCCTTTTCGTTTAGATCTAGCTTAAGTTGGTGTAGCAAAAAGCCAAGATAAATCATTACTAACTTCAAAATGAAATGGAATTAAAATGTATGTGTGTTATAAAAAAGAGTAAATACATATGTATGTATTAAAAAAAAAATAATTACAATTCTTTTCGATAGCAAAAATGATTTATAAAGCCGGAATAGGCTAGATAAGCCAATAAACAGATTTTAATCAAATTTTAAATATTCTTTGATAAACTGCTGAATAGATGCCTTCCAGTGGCACCAAGAACATATATAAGTGCTTTGCAGTCTGTGAATTTCAGGCTTTCCTAATTTTTTTACCTACCCAAAAATACAATATAATTAATCTAACAGATTTTAAATAATATATTATCATACTGCATACTTTATCAAATTTTTCTCACTTGCTGCGGTTAGCAAGTAAAATATTTCAAGTGATCAGGGTATTGGACGTATTGGACAGTATCGAGTAATATATTGTATGTTAAGTTATAGAGGTTAGCTAAAAATACGCACTTTGAAGAACAAGAGAATATTGTATACTCAAAAATAACTTCAAATTTAGCTTTTAAGTGCGACTCCTACTAATTTGCTCGCGGAGAGCTCGGATGATGTCAATTTCTAGTTCTTGGCAATAGGCGATTATATAATCCAAAACTTTTTTCTTTCATCATTCACATACATAGAAACAAAAACTACTTCAGCACTTCACTCATATTTTTTTACTTGTACTTGTATTTGAATAGCGGAAAAAAGTTGTGGTATCCACTATAATGGACGACTCTAGTTCTTTGGGTTTATCATCATTTGATGTTCTTGCGAAATTGCTTCATCGCTTTCAGGTGAAATTCCAAGAAAAATTATATCCGTTTTTTGTGAATAGGTAACGAAAAGTTCAGTGATTTATTAATTTTAATAAATGTATCTAATCTGGGTAAAGAAATATATCTTCCACGCAATAAAATAAATTTTAAAATGAAATAGATTATTTCGTAAATTCCATTAAGTGGAAGGCCAACTTAGTTATAAATCAAAGAAAGTTTTAGCTTAAATATGCTGAACTGATTAACGCGGAGGAAATGAAAAAATAAATTTTATAAATATCCTATAACTACACTCCGTAAATCAATTTTAAATTATTGATTCTGTCTACTTGGGAATTTTATAACCGGATGGTCTGCTACTTTAAATTTAAAACATAGCACAGGCAATAGTCTGTAATAAATTGTGATGTGAAATATTGATATACGAGTATACAGCATGGGCTCCCAATTTCACATTCCTAAATTTCCGTATGGGTTCGGTTTTAAGTCACGTGATTTATGCTGCCCACATTCACATACATTTTTGTGAATAAACACCGAAAGCTTCATCGTTAGTGAAATGAAAAGAAAATGGCAAAGTGTTCAAATGCGTTATAATTTTCAATTGGAAAATAATTTGTTGTATACTTGTACGTATTAGACATTGTGTTAGAAATTATATTACAAATTTTTTGTTGTTGTTTTTTTACTCCGACAAGGTTAAAACATATATTGAATCATTTAAACAATTAATTTTCCTTCAATTATTTACAAGAAAACATTTTTTTTAATTTAATCAAAATTTAGAACCTTTTAAAAAAAGGAGCTATTTTTAATAGAAAAATTATAGAGAAAAAAAACAGCACCCAAAGCGGTAAAAATTATAGCACTATTTCGGAGATCGCCACATCTCCTCATCAGACTTTAGAATTTTTTGTGGTATGCAGATCTGTTGCTCATTTAATTTTAGTACCACAAAGTGCAAATTTCTGTGGCTACCTATTGCCACGGATATTTTTAAAATTTTTTTTTTAAAGTTCGAAATTATGATGAAATTGTAATAAATCGTTGTATATTTAGTAAAAAGTTTAAAAAAATGGGCGTTTCCCTTTTTTGCTTAGAGAATGTACCTTGTTTTAACTACTTGGAAAATTGTTTTAATTAATTAGAAGAAAAATAAAGTGCCCGAATCTGTCAATATGTGGTTGTGCTTTAATTTGTGAACATAGTACATATTATATCTTTTAATTAGTTATTTAATGAAATACATATGTATATATATTAGTGTTCTTCGTTTGAGACGACTAATTAATTAATGAACCCGTAAAAATCATATTATTTGCTTAAATTATCTATAGCAAATCAACTTTTCATGATATTCATTTGACCATGGGCGGAAATTGTGAATCCTTCATCTTTAAAAGCTCTTAAAGCTCGTTGCTTATTTTATTTATTGTTTTATTGTAATTATTTATTGTTTTCTTGTAATTAATTTAATGCATTTCAGAGAAAATTCTTTTAACGGGTTCTGTTATAGTTTATGAGAAAATTCGAAAAATTACGATTTAGCGAGTACTTAAAATTAAAATTAAGAGCTCTACTTTGGTGGGGAAAAATGTGAAATGGCAAACACACAGATTCGCTCTTGAATTTTTTAAATCAGAGTAATATTAAAATGTAAAATTGGGAGCATTTTAATCAAAATTTAGAAATTTTTTTATTCGAATTTTTTTTTAAACTTTGATAACTATTATATGAATTTTATTTTTTAAAATATATGTGGCTAAAAAAACACCAAATAAAATGTTATCTAGTGGCATACTAATTGAATGCCTTTTTTAATATATATAATAAACTATCTGCTAATTTGGACTAGGTTAGGTTAGGTTAGGTTAAAGTGGCTGCTGGCGATCTCGCCAGCACACCTAGGCCTTTATTAGGCGCATTGTGATACCAAGCGGATTGAAAAATCCCCCTACCCAAACCAACTTGTGGAAACTAGGAACCTTACAATCTTGCGCACCTCTACTTTGGCTTGATCGCTTAGTTTGTTGAAGAACTCTGATCCTAAGAATTTTCTTCTTCTTTCTCCTAATGCGGGGCATTCGCAGAGGTGCCTCACGGTTTCAGGCTCTTCTTCATTTCTGCAGCTTCTGCATAAGTCATTGCAGGGAACTCCTATCAGTACATGACCTGTTATTATTCCTAAAGCTTCCTAAAGAAGACCGTTAGATCGCTTAACGTCCCTATCCGGCCATATGAGCATGATGACATGATGCAGGTGCTACCGTTTTTCCAACGGTCTCCTTCTTCCTTAAGGGATGAGTCCCTTAGAAGGAGCTTGCAGGTAGGGAGCGGCATGCCTAGACCTTTCCAGCGTGATGAAAGCGGAATGGATGTTCCCCCTCTTGTAAGCTCGTCCGCTGTTTCATTGCCCGTAATGTTGCTGTGTCCTGACACTAAAACCAAGAGAAAAGTAAACTGCTCTGCCATCTCGTTTAGAGATTTGCGACAGACTGCCACAGTTTTAGAGTTGCAGTTGACAGAATCAAGTGCCCTTAGTACTGCTTGACTGTCGGAAAAAATGAAGATTTCTTTATATCCAACTTTATTTCTTTTCAGGTAGTCCACCGCCTCCTGTATTGCAGCTAACTCAGCCTGAAAGACACTACAATGATCAGAAAGTCGGAAGGACTTTTCTAATCCTAGTTGTGCTGAGAAAACACCCCCTTCAACTATGTTTTCTAGCTTTGAGCCGTCAGTATAGAAGTGAAGTGATTTCGCCGATCCAGGAGATCCATTTGACCACCAGTCTCTATGAGGGATTACTATGTTAAACTTCCTTGTGAAGCTTTGAATAGGGGCGCAGTAATCCGTATCGTGCGAGCCCAATTTGTTTTACGATTTTGGAGTGTCCCACTTGACTAGGCTTACAACCGGGCAGCTCCCGTAGCCTAAGTGCGGCTCATGCCGCGAATTGTTTTGGACTAGGTGGTTTTAAAAATTTTGCTTCGATAGTACGCTAATAACTATTATCGTGCCTTTATTACTAAAAACTGTTCAGTAAATTTTTTTAGGCAGCTTAATATTGAAAACGTCAGACGTTTTATTCTCAATCAAATGTCCCCAGACTTTGCGAAATCGTTATTACTTAATAAAATTTAATTACATCGATTCAATAAGTAAATCTCGTAGTTTTTCCGCTTACTAAATGGGGAAATCGCGAAGTTCATATTAAAGTTGAATACTGCTAACAAACAATCCCATTGACATTCGCTGCAATTTTCGTTAATCACTTAGATCGTGGTTGTACATAAGTAAATAGTAAATAGAAAAAATAAAACAACAGTCGTTGGAAAAACCAAAAACAAGCAGACGGAGTCATAAAACATATTTTTCATTATGTACATACTCGTATAGATGTATGTATATATGTATGTAACTATGTACATAGATGCAGCAAAGTCAGCTAAATAACAAGTCGCACACACATTTACATACCTTCATATATACATGCATACATACTCGTACAAATAAATTTACAATAAAGAGAAGTAAATCGAACAACAAAAAAGTAGCGGAAAAAACACTTCAAAGGCCCGTAATTTCATTTCGTTGACCTAGAATTGTGAACTCAACGTCTAAAGTTCCTACAACAAAAACAAACAAAAAATGTTAGTAACTGAAGGAATGAATGAGTGTTTGACTGACTGACTAAACGTCACTGGTATTAATGGAAGCTTTTGCTTTTTACGTTGTGCGTTTTTTGTTTTTTTTTTTTTTTAATTTTTTTTTTTCAAATTAGTAAAGCATGCAAAACCTGGCGGAATTGAGGGAAAATATGGCAAATGCAATTACATCCATCGTAACGTTGCTAACGGCACCCGCATCTGTGCAGTTCGCTAATGTTGGTTTTTAACTCAATTGATTCGAGTGCACGGAAGCATACGCACATACACATAATACAATGCAAGCACCACACACTGGTGGCAAATTTTATGAAAGCGCGAAATTTAAAAAAAATAGTAGTTCAATGCAAAAAAAAAATGAGAAAAAACTCATAATTTAGTACGAAATTTAAAAAAAAAATATACTGAGTTTGCAGTTTTGTAGCTCAATAAATTTCAGTTGGTTTAAATTCAAGTTCCAATTGCCTATGAAATTTCGCTGCTTTTTGATATGTTTTCTTAGCGATTCCAAACTGTTTTCATATAAAATATATGCCGAGTATACTCGTACCATGGGCCGCTTGTTCAAAAGTAAGCTACAAATATGTAAGTTATAAAGTTAAATTTTTGGCTGAAATTTTAACGAACTTTTATAAATTTTGCACAAAGTTTGGAAGTCTGATTTATATGTTTGTAAATTTGTATAGTTTATAGAAATATGCTAAGCATACCTAATTAAAAATATTATTGTAATTTTTAACTTTTACATATTAAAAGTATTCTTAATGCCGCATTCTAAGATTGTAGGGAATCTCTTTGTGATGTTTGTAGAAGTTGTGTCAAAGCATTGCAAAGCTTGCGCTATGCAGCTTTTTTCATTTACAAATTTCTTTGTATATACTTTGTATTGCTATCCACAAAGTATCATTCATCTGCATGTGTATGTTAAAAGGAAAATATAGAAGTATGCCAACGCAAGTTGTAGGTAAGCTTCACTTTAAATTTATTTTAGTAAATAATTCTATTTATTTTTGTTAAGCCTATTGAGCAATCTATTTTTGCTACGACAGCGAGCACGTTCTTAAACTATTGCTAACAATTGAAAAGTGTAACTCTGTTACTGAAAATTTCAGTAATTTTCATGTTGATAATTTCGCTTATGAACAAATTTTCAAAAGTAGGTTAAGAAAACCTAAAAGTGCTAGTATATGCTAGGTAAGTAAATATATACTAAAGTATGTATGTAGACATACTATTTGCGTATATATTGACATACTATATAGATATGTTTGTGTACAAGGTACCAGGGGCGGATCCAGAACGGGTTTAGAGGGGGGTGGGGGCCGAATGAAAATAGCTATAGACACTATTCGTGAGACAAATTTAGTTGGTTGTGGCAGCTTCCTTTGTCTTATAATCATATGAAATTGTTCGTATTTTTTTAATCTGGTTCAACTGTATTTGATTTGGGTGTGCAATATATCAATAAAAATGTATGTGTATTTGACAATTATAGCTGATATAGCTTTTCCTTGCAGCTGCTTGGACTTTAAAATTGAGGTTAAGGTTTCTACAGCAAGATGTTTGCAAGTATAACTGCTAAGCACACTGAGGAAATGGTTCACTTGCGTTTAACCAACATTGTCAAATGTTAATAAACTCCTTGTTTGGTTATTAGAAAATGTATATTTATTTTAGCCAGATCAATCTTTTCTTGCGCCAAATAAATATTTATATGTAACGCTTCGCGAAGAAAGGGATCTTAAATAGACATAGGGTGAGGTTAATTTTCCTATCTTGGACATATAACTTAACAGTTCTGATCTTCTATGTGCTAAAGCATTGGGCAGATCGAACATAAATGTTAAAATACGCAAGAACTACAATAATGACGTGTGCCCCGAAAATTCTGGTTAATTTTAAATTTAGCACCTGTTTTATTACGGTGTTACTGTAATCTTAGGTAGAACTGTTCATAATAGATATACTGTGACTTTCCTGACTGTGACTGATATAGTGCTTTGATTAAAATATACAGAAATTAATGGAAAACTGAAAAGTAATTTGAAGAAACGAACAAATTCTCCATTTATGTAGACCCATGTATTTCTGCTGTACATGCTCGACTTTGTCTTTATAATTAACTATTTTTCTAGATTGTAGAAAAATCTTCAATAATTCAAGTAGACGCATGTCTTTATGAAATCCTCCAAATATCATGAATTTCTATAAATTTTCGATTTCATGATACTCGTAATAACACCTCGAAAAAAATGTGAAATCGAAACGTTAAACCAAATGTGTATGTGAAATCAACATCTTGTTCTCATATCGAATAAGAATTTTGTAATAAAGGACAAAACATGAAAGTGAAGAGGTCCTACGAGTTCTGTGACATGCGGAAGACGTCTTATGTTACTTTATCCAATTTGCCTTGTCCTGCAAACACTTAGAGAGGAATAAAAGTACGCATACTTCATAATGCATACAAAAAATTATTTGAATTCTTTTGTTTACGTAAAATTAAAAATATGTGCCCTGGGATAGGGAAGAGTCGATAATGACGCAAAAAATTGTTAAAAAAAAAATTGTAGAGCTCCTCCTGTATCCGCCTTTGCAAGGTACAAGTAGTTAGTATGTAGACTGAAATTGCACAATTGGAAGTAGTTATTTGATATTAAGTATTTACCACTGTTGGACAATGTAAGTGAGTGGTTGAGTTCTTATTTCTATACTTGTATTTAATTTTTCACCAAAATGAGAATAGCTTGGAAATATGATGATGAGGAAATATGGTGATTTCCGAAATAGTACTATAACTTCTACCGCTTTGAGTATTGTTGTCTTTTTCCTAATAATTTTCCCAATAAACCAATCGGCCTCAAAGCTCAAAAATATTTAAAATAAATAGTTAAATGGCCAAACAATAACAAATAAAACTTGTTTATATTTACTATTGTTTTTGATTGCTAGAAATTTCAGGTAACTTCAAAATATTTAAACTGATAGTATTGGTTATACATCTCAAATGTCTGTCACGGGTTCGGAAGCTCAACTTTTAAAAAGGTATGGAATAATTTAAAGAATTATTTTGCGAAGTATAAATTCATAAATAAATTAGATAAAAAAACCACAAGATACGAACAAACAAAAGTAGTAAGGTTGAGAATTGGTCACACCATAATAACACATCAACACCTCTTCAATAAATCCCCCAACACATCCTACCATCTCTGCAACCAAAACACCCCATGTACAACATGTTCTAGTTCACTGCCAAAATCTCAAGCACTGCCGTCAAATTACCCTCTCAAACCTCAATCCCATTACCCTGCTCTCTGATCCAAGCCCCAAAAACCTTTGCAAAATACTAAATTTCCTTAAAATTATCAAAACTATTGTACTCTATTTAACTCATCAAAAACAAACAAATTGTTAAAAACAAAAAAAAAAATTTCCTTAGTCTACAGACTATGAGTACATTTAAAATATATGTATGTATTAATTTAACACTGCAAAATTTAGCTGTAAGGCCTTGCTTGCCGCTGCTTGAAAATAGTTAGACTTAAGTTTTACACTTAAGCCAAATAACTTGTAAATTTAATAATAATAAAATTATTAATAAGAAAATTGACAAGAATCGTATATTATGTACAGGAAACACAGTTGTTTTATATAACATTTCAGTAAAAACCGCTTACGAAGTAAAATTTTAAATTTAGCATTTACAATGAGTCAATTGCGAACCCAAAAACGGCGGAATAACTTCGATTTGATGCACATACTCATTAAATCGCAGCTGGATAAAATGTGCGCCAACCTCATATTGCAGGCAAAATATGAGCTGCATCGGTTTTCCATTTATTTTTAGAAGGAATTTAAAATCGCGCTTCATAGACAGGAAGCGGTGAGAATGGCGTGAATTGACTTTCGGAACAATGTGAGCGGTATTTCACTTTATTTCCCAATACGTTCTGTAGTTAGATCAATAGCCTAAAAGATAGGGCAGCAGCATATACAAATTAAATATTTTTTCTTTTTATTATATAAATTTATAATTAACGTGAAGCTTACATTGTGTTTTAACAACTAGCATCTAAATACTTTATATTCCGGTGCATAATTAAACAACCGATTGCTTGAGAGATTATACAAATTTTTTGAATAGTCAATAAAAAAAAAATCAAAAGCTTAAATGGCATTGCGTTTTTAAATCAAAAATAAAAAAAATGTATTCCGTCTCCGTGTGCTAATGCTTTCAAAATCTTGAAAATCAGCGCTCTTGGCTTATGATCGATTTAACAAGAGCGAAAAAGCCATCTATCTAAAGATTAGTCCGCATATCACTTTGTACCTACCGTAAGTAAAGTACAGAAGTATTTTTAAATATAAAAAACAATAACACAAAATGATACAAATTTTTGATTCAAATTTAATTGGTATATTCCCTTATTCATTGCTGTTAGCTTTTTTTTATTTTTACTTACATCAGCGAATAAGTTACAAAACACACAAAACTCTATATACTTTGTTTTTGTATATCTATATAAAAAGTACCAAGCAAATTGAGTGTAACTTTTGCTTTTGTTGTACATGTTGTTAACAACTTAATTAAAAATTATTGAACTGAATATAATGAAGTTCATGAAGTGATGGCACGAACTCGCTCATACACGCACACACACACACACACACACAACACACATACAAGTACACACCCACATTACGGTAAAACAACTAAAATAATGATTAAGTGTATACAAATTAATTTAAACCACTGCATGGCGGCACAAGACCTTCTAAAGCAGGCAATCTACGAGCAAAAGATCGATATTGCACTCATCAGCGAGCAGTACAAAGAACCCTCAGTGGAAGGAAATTGGCTGCAAGACAAAAGAAAAAAAGCTGCAATCTGGGCATGCGGGGCCAACCCCATCGAAATCAGAGGTAATAGTCAAGATGAGGGCTTCATCTACGCAAAAATTGGTGGAATTCACTTCTACAGCTGCTACGCGCCTCCAAGCGAGCCAGTAGAAAGTTATAAAAACATGCTGAGCCGTCTGGTAACCGATGCTGCGGGAAAAGCACCACTCGTAATATCTGGAGACTTCAATTCGTGGGCAGTAGAATGGGGCAGTCCAAAAACAACCCCACGGGGCCAGGCGCTGCTTGAAGCCTTCTCTAGTCTTAACATCGTGCTGCTCAACAAAGGAAGGAAAAATACCTACCAAAGGGGAAATGCGGGTTCGATCATCGACCTGACATTCTGCAGCTCTGCGATATTCAATAAAATAACATGGGACGTCTCAGAGGAGTTTACATTCAGTGACCACTTTGCCATCTACATAACCATCCACCCGCCTCGAAACTCCGCGAATAAAAGGAGAGCGTCGAAAGTGCAAAGCATTGGATGGAAAACAAAAATGTTAGATAACAGCATGTTGGAATACATGACAGAACTCATACCAGACACACTCGTTGGAAGCTCTGGAAGCCCCAACACATGTGCTAATGCACTAGTAAAGCTGATCACTGACATCTGCGATGCATCAATGCCACGGAAAAAGAGTGGTAACCGAAGAGCACCAGCGTACTGGTGGACAAACGAAATAGCGGAGCTAAGAGGGGAATGCCTAAGGCTACGCCGGCAACACCAGAGACAGAGGGCAAGAAACAATCCCCAGTATCAACACCTCCAATCTGCATACAAGCACAGCCGAATAAAACTACGGAAAGCAATCCAAAAGAGCAAGCGCGAGGCCTTCGCAGAGCTAGTAAAAGACGTCGACGACAATCCTTGGGGTAGCGGATACAATATCGTCCTGAAAAAATTGAAAGGGTGCAACGCCAAACCGCCAGTATGCCCACTCACAATGAAGCGGATCGTCTCAGGCCTTTTCCCACAGCAAGAAGTATGCAGTGTACCGAGGGAGCTAGTAGTAGAAACCGCCGAGATCCCTCCGGTAACAAAAAATGAAGTGCTTGCTGCTGCAGCTAGAATTAAAACCAGCAAGTCCCCAGGTATGGATGGAATTCCGAATAGCATTCTTAAATATGTAGTTAAAAAGAAGACTGAAACCTTCAGCAATCTATACACGAAATGCATTCAAGAAGGTATCTTTCCAAAGAAATGGAAGCGGCAACGGCTAGTTCTGCTACCCAAAGGCAACAAGCCCCCAGAAGAGCCTTCTTCATACAGGCCTCTGTGCATGCTGGACACTGCAGGGAAACTATTTGAAGCAATAATAAGCGCCCGACTCCAAGAGATTACGGAAAGTGACGACGGGCTTTCAAATACACAATACGGCTTCCGAAAAATGCGGTCAACTGTCGATTCCATTGCGTCTGTCTGCGATATAGCGCGTAAAGCACTGGAGGGCAAAAGATGGTTCGAAGGAACTAAACAGTACTGCGCTGTAGTCACGCTGGATGTAAAGAATGCATTCAACTCCGCCAACTGGAACTACATAATAAAGGCGCTGATAGAGATGAAAATCCCAGACTACTTGACCCGAATACTCCAAAACTATTTTTGCGAAAGAGAGCTATTTTATGATACAAATGAAGGTCCAAAAAGGTATCATGTCACAGGTGGTGTGCCGCAGGGTTCGGTCCTCGGACCAATCCTTTGGAACATCATGTATGATGGCATCCTTAAAATTGAAAAACCCGAGGGCGTGTCTATAATAGGCTACGCGGATGACATAGCAATCGTAGTAGTGGCAAAACATTTGGTGGACGTGTCGCGTATGTGTAGCGAAACAATAGCGTTAGCAAAAACTTGGCTGCAGAATGCAGGACTAGAGTTAGCTGACCACAAGACAGAGGCCCTGCTTATGACCAGTCGAAAAAAGGTGGAAAAAATTCAAATCCGCGTAGGAGAACACATTTTAGCGTCAGCGCCAACTTTAAAATACCTCGGTGTCGTACTCGATCCACGACTGAACTTTAAGGAACACCTGAAATATGCCAGCGAGAAGGCAAGGAAGACCAGTATGGCTCTTGCAAGACTCATGCCAAATATGGGAGGCCCAAAAGAGAAGCAAAGAACCCTGCTTGCGAGCGTCAGCTCATCAATTTTAATGTACGCGGCACCAATCTGGGCAAGCGCGACCCCTATAACCTCATATATGAGAGCACCAGCCTCAGTGCACAGATTATCTTCTCTTAGAGTATGCTGTGCATTCGTGACCGTGTCAGACGAGGCTGCAAATTTGCTGGCTGGAAAATGCCCGGCAGACATAGCTGCAAGAACGGCGGCAGCAATAAAGCATAGCCCAAGTGAACGCAACAAGATCCTGCAACAAAGCACCGACGAGTGGCAACAAAGGTGGGACTCGTCCCCAAAAGGACGTTGGACAAAGAGATTGATCCCAAGGGTAGACGAGTGGATTAAGAGAAAACACGGAGAAACAAACTTCTACCTTACCCAGTTCCTTACCGGGCATGGCTGCTTCCGACAATATTTATACAAATACAAGCACGTTGATCACCCCTTCTGCCTACATTGCGATGGGAAAATTGAAAGCGCAGAACACATACTTATGGACTGCAACAGATTCGACACAGAACGCAACTATCTAGAACGTTACATGGGAAAAGCCGTGTCCCCCGAAGGCTTGCTGGAGGCTATGCTGTCCGATAAGGATATTTGGCACAAATGTGTTAACACCATCACGGGAATAATGAAAAGACTTCGAATAGACGAGCGAAACGCGAACCGCGCAGAATTATAGCGCACGCTGAGTGAAGACGAAGAATAACGTCCAGTGCCTGCCCTGCGAAGTAATATCGGAATTGATAGTCCCGCAGGGGTGCCACAGGCCCAGCGTACGAAGGAGGTTGGGTTTAGTCCGTAGGTGCCAGGAGGCAAATCGGGCATGCGGGCAGCACGGGCTGCTCGTATCTATGAAGATTCCTCCTCCCTGGTCGTAACCGAAAAAAAAAAAAAAAAAAACCCACATTAGTGTTGTGTAATTAGGTTATTGTTGTCAGGTTTGTAGCTTCATTGTTGTTGTATTAACTTGTACACTGCGCACTGTTTTCTTTTTTTTTCATTTCAGCGGCTCATACAAGTTTTGTGGCTTAGTCATGTGCGTGTTGTTTTAAACTTATACATATGTATGTATGCATTTATTTTGGCCTGTAACAATTTGCTTGTCTTAATAGTTACAACAAGCGGGGGGCTTTAGTTAATTGTGGTGTGAATGTTAGCCAACTGTGACGGTCTGACCTATCGGTGTCCAATCTAAAGGTGTGAATGTAATGTTTAAAGGTATATATACCCGCATTTATGAATACGTGTGCATATACATATGTTAGTAGGATTGATATCAATGAGTATACACATTTAGGTATGTCAATAAAGATTGTCTAAATTGTGGAAGTGGTGTGACCCCTGAAGTCAATACAGGACTTGGAGTAAGGCAATTTTTCTTTATGTTTAATCTGAAGAGCTAATATCGACTAGGATTTGGTTGTCCAGATCCTTAAGTTGCTCCCAAGACGAAACGAATGTATCTGCAGGTGAACGAGGGCAAGACGGAGTATCTCCTGCCATCGAAGTGACAATCAGCGCTTTCCCACCCAAACTGTTGATAATTATAACTTTGAGAAAGTAGAGAACTTCGTGACCTTGGGAACCAGCATTAAGACCTATTACAATTTCCGTCTTGAATTGCACCGAGGAATCATCTTTGCCGGAATGAGTAGGCAATTGAGCGCTTAAGACCTCTCTCATGTTCTATAAGTCGCTGATTATGCCATTGGGAAGTATGAACGATGAATGCCTCAGATGAAAGGGCTCTTGGAGTGTTCGGAAGAAAAATTCTTCAAAATATTTCTGGACATTTCCGACGACAAAAGACAAAGTGGTGACAGAGAAAACGGGGGTAATGTGAAAATACCAAGAGGTAAAAGACTTGACTGCGTAAATTAAAATATCAATATCCTAAAGGCAGCTTGGGATGGTGAAATTATTAATTTTTGAACCCAAAATTTAAACTAAAAATTTCTTTTATGAAAAAAAAAAGCTTTGAAATAAATAGTTTTTGTTATGCTTAGAGAGAACAATATTTTAACAAAATTTAAATAAAGCAAAAGAAAATAGTTCTCACAAGTTTTCAGTACCCAAACACAATATAAAGGTCAAGTTGGTAAAATAATTCTGTTTTTGAATTTTTGTTGTTTGTTTTATTTAAACAAATAAGAAAGTCTGAATGTTTTATACACTTACGATTCAATTAAACTTCCTTAAGTATCACGAATATATATTTTTTGGAAAATACCTACATATATAAGAGCGGTGAAAGGGATGTGAACATTGTCTGATTTCAATAATATTTAATAAATTGTTTTAGGGTTTTAAATTTATACTCTGTTCGCATATTGTATGTAGTACAACCACATAGAGACAGATTTCGGCACAAAATTTTTCTTCTTATTAATGTAAATTATTTTTTAAGTAAATTATGGTTCACTCTCTTAGAAACCCCATAAACACCCATTTTTTAAACTATTTACAAAATGTACAATGATTAAACAAAATTCCATCAAGTTTCAAGTGTCTACAAGTTATCATTGATTTCCGACAATTTGTTTGCTGGCAGTTTTCTCCATTCAAGTAGCTGCGAAATAGCGTCAGTAAAAAAATTTTCAAAAATCTGTGGCAATTTGTAGCTACTTGAAACTGACATTTTATCTAACTAAAATTGATAGAGATACATACATATCTGCATACGCCATAAAAAATTAAAAAAAAAATGTTTAATGGTGTTTGATTGAGAATTAACGATACATTGTCCAAATGTGTCAATATGTGTTTGTGCTATAATTTGTGAGTCGAGTATACTATGCATGTGTTCCAATTTAAATGAAAAACCAGTAAGAAAAGCTAATTAAATTCGAGCCGAAACCGATTTTTATATACCCTCGCGATGTATTTTTGTATGGGCGGTGCCCATAATTTCATAAAAACCTCGTTTCTTTGTTTCAAATCGCTGCTAGTATTAAACTTTACTCAATTTCTTCCAATAAATACTGAAAAACCAAGTTTTTTGCATTTGCAAAAATTCCCGTTATATGGAAGTTGGGCGTGGTTATGGTCCGATTTCAAAAATTATTGACGGTGATGCTAAAGGTATCAAGGACAATATGTTCACCAAATTTTGTGACGATACCTAACACTGTTATTGAGGTACATAATTTTTTTTATAAGTTTTTTAAAATTTCATAAATACCCAATTTCTAAGTTCAAAATCGCTCCAAATACCAAATTTTACTCAATTTGCTGTAATGGATACCGAAAAAACGAAGTTTTTTCAATTTTCAAAAATTTCCGTTATATGGGAGGTGGGCGTGGTTATTGACCGATCTTGACCATTTTCAATACCAATCTACCCAGTCCAAAGAGCAATCAAATGTACCAAATTTCATTGAGATATCTCAATTTTTCTCACGTTATTGTAACCACGGACAGACGGACGGACGGACAGACAGTCAGGGCTAAATCGAATACTCTTTTCATTTTGATGATTTTAGTATATATACATATATATGTCTATATCTATTTCGATTATTTTTTGCTGTTACAAACAGATATCGTTTTTAAAGTCGAATCAAATTTTGAGAATATCTTGGGCAAATGCAATTCCAAAGAATGCTGATTTTCAAATAACTTAAAGTAACAGTTGTATAATAACGCGAACAGGCATAAAATGGATTTAAAAACTAAACTAGAAATAAGAAACAAAAAAATAAAAAAATGAGTGGGATTATGGAGGCAAAAACCAATTTAGCAACAAAATTAATTACTTCATTTCCGTTTTTTGTACACCTCTTAGTAATCGCACTCGCAGATTTTATCTGCGCCACTTCATTGTCTGCTTCGCATATTTTACATTGTTATTTTCAGCAATGCTTCCCCTTTCCCCCTCCTCTTAATATATATGTATGTATTGAAAACGCTTTGTAAAGGAAATGAAATAAATTAAAAATTTAAAGTAATACTGCAAAAAGAAATAGAGAAAATAAAAACATGTGCTTATAAAACAAATGAATTAATTTCACAAGCAAAGTAACGGCAATAAAATAAAGACCAAACATTTAAAATATTTCTTTCTCAATATTATTAACGAAGCATATGCCTTAAAAGTTGCAAAAATGTAAATTGCAAATGCCGCAATAGCGGCGCTATGGAAACTAACCGATGAAGAGTGGTGTTAACAACAATAAAAACAACAATTACTGATGGTTACGAGAAATCCAAGCACCAAATAAAGCCAAATCATTTATACATACTTCACCTTGTACTTATATAAAAGTAAAAAAAAAAAAGAAATATCATTCAGCTATGAAATTACAACCAAAAAATATGGCCAGCATCAGATTTATTTCACTACACTTCATTTTACGCCAATTTTGGCAAATGAAAGTTAAATACGGTATGCACTCGTGGTCTCTAGCTAAGCTTGGCGAATGCAGAAATTAATTCAATAACATTAATACCATAATTAGGCAATAACTTTTATTTTCACTTATTTATTTCCTTTTTTCATTGATTCTGCTAAATGCTTTGCTACGAGTATCTTGCACAAATTCATTACTAAACCACTTCATTATTAATGTGAGTAAACGGGGGAAAGAAAGATTAGTATATTTATTAATTGGTAAAATGGTTATTAAAGGTTAACAAAAAACTAAATTTTTCAATAGTAGAAAATTACGGAGCGAATTGTTAACTACAGGTAGATCAAAATAAATAAATATGAAGATGAATGAATGGGTGTGCCGAACAAAACTGGGTATCAGAAACCCGAAATGTTTTAATATAACACTTCGAGTACTTAAAGTCGAAGTTATTACAAAACAACTGAAGCGCAAATTAATATACGAGCATGTCATCAATGCCTTCCAATTATATTGAAACGTGAATATATGAAAGTAAACAAAATGGAATAGTTATCGTTTCCTTTTACGATAATAGGATGTTACAATTCATTTTTAATATAAATGCAAACCGCATTTTATCAATGTTTTTTGAAAGCACACCGATGCATGTGTAAAATCTTAGCTGAATTTGTAAAAGTTACTATGTACTAGTTTTAATATGGGCCTCTTGATTTTTGTTATATTTAAACTGTTTTCGTATATATAAACTTGAATTTTAATTGGATCTATAAGAAATTTAAGGGAATTTCCATCATTAATTGTATAATTTGGATTTGAGACAAATCGCATTCGCCTTTGTGCCATCTGGAAAATCATTTTCCGTTGGGTGTCTCAAAACAAAATTTACAAAATACATCACCAAAAAATCAAAATTCGACACTCACTCGTTTGTACGAGTATTCCATAACGGTGTCACGATAGTCCTTCCAGACTTAAGTCTTTACGAATTCACAAATTCGTTATTTGTCCTGCAGCTAGGCAGATTACATTACCTCAAGGTGTTAATCGAATGTTAAAAGATTATTATTTTCTTTAAATAAATCTATTTATTCCACACGTATAACAAATTTACCAAAAGTCGATGAATATATGTACTTATAAAAATTTGAAAAACAAACACTTTTTATCAATTAATTTAATACGTTTTTAACGATACCTTTTAGATCTTTTATTTAAAAATTCTTTGACCAAAAAATTGGCTTGTATTTATAAAATTGTCTTACAATTTTGAAAACTTTTAATGTGTTATTTTTTTGCAAAATTTCGATTTTAATTTCTTCGAATTTAGTTGAAAACTTTCACATCATGGCCGTTTTTCACCATCAAATTTTCTAAATTTTTTGAGAGAAGTAAGTCCTTGATAGCTTAGTCGCGGTTTATGATGTCCAAATTATCCCTGGTTAGTGATAGCGTTACAACAAAGCGAAACCGTCACCTTTATAATCAATTCTATAAATTTTTGTACTTCAAATATGTCAAAAAATTCGGGAAGAGAGCGACAATATGCGAGGGCGGCTAAATAACTTGAAACACTCTTTTTTTTTTACATATTTGGAGCTATTTACATATATTTTGTTTATTTAATTGTTGTGCTTACGTAAATTTTTCAAATAAAAAATATGGACATGAATATTTAAACTTGTTAATCGAATTTTTTAGAAAAATTTTTGATTTTTAAGATTTTGCTTGCACGCTGTTGCTCATTTCTTTTCATATGAAGTTGGTTAATTTTTTTATAAGAGGTACATATGTATGTACATATATCAAAAATCTATGGTACTTTTATTTTAGCTAATTGGAATTTACACAATATTAAACTTTAATTAAACTGGCCAGAAAACTTACGCAATATTTGATACATTCTTTTTTGCCTATTTATTGCCATTTTTTTAATTTAACTCCCTAAAGTTATGGCTGCCATTGTATATTGCCACTCTCCTGTCGAACTTTACTTTTTTTTGTATTTGTAATGAAAAAATGTATTTTTCACAATAACAATTTCCAAATGGTAGCAAATGCATACAAAAATTAACTCTACTTTAATTTCTTCTTTAAAAACAAAAAAAAAAAAAAAATTTAATTTAATAAACACAAAACAAGATGATCATAGCATGCCAGCAAATAGTGTTTCAAATGATCTGTTGCATGCCATTGATACACACAAATTTAGTTAATGCTCAACAGCCAGTATGTAATAGGTTAAGGGGTTAAATAGGCTGTGTCTCCTACGCAGGTTTAATGCTTTCAATTTAACTCTCGCTCACACACGCAATGACTGTGTGGAAGTAATGAATACTTCCTCTAAATGTGAGTCGTTAGCCATTTAAATTTATTAATATTATTTAAGTAAGTTAATTTTTAAAATGTGTTTAGTATGAATAGCTAAGTTAATCAAACGATTTTTGTATTGTTTAGTTGTATATAAACATACATCCAATAGTCAGCAAATATATAGAGATAAGTTTGTGATGAATAGTCTTATTCTATTGTGAATGAGTAACATAATTTCTTTTGAATTACAAGAGTGAAATAGTGCAATTTATGAATGAAAATATAAAAATTATGTGCGACATTTGATTGGTATTTATGGTTTTTTTTTTGTATTAAAATTGATTTTTTGCTAAATTAAACTAGGTCAAAATATTCCCCGGAGCCCATTGATGATAGTGCATTTTTTAAGTTTACTTTAAAAAAAAAAATCGAATATATGTGAGATATGCTTCAGCGATCAACATACAAGTGAATTGAAAAATAATTTGTGTTCGTCTTCCGTCAACTAAATAACAAGACACAAAAATGCAATTAATTAAGCAATTGCCGCGAAACATTTGCAACCTATCAGCAACAATTTGCTATGACAAGGCAACTAAGCGATACACAATTCCAGAATATCAAACATGTTGTATGAAAAATAAAAACAACAAACAGGAAATTGCTTGTCAACATCGAAAATGCTTTATTTTATCAGCTGATTAGAGTTTTTTCAATCGATAACAATAATAAACTGCATGTATGTAAATATGTTACTATACATATATGAGTGCTATATATGTACGTGCTCGATATGATAAGTTCGATAGTAACATTCGCGGGATTATGATATATTTTTAATGTGTTCCCGAAATTAGGCAGTTAGCCACTGTAGTTTGATTTAATTAAAAACTTATAATGGCTTTATAAGAAAAATTTTAAAGCTTTTTATAGATTAAAATTACCAACCCGAATAGTTTTTTTAAACATAAATAAGTTCCTAGACCATGTACGAAATTTAAAATGAAAGGTACGGATAATGCAGGTCTGCATTCTCTACATTTTATTTACATATAAGAAACTAAAAAAGATAATCAGCGGTAATATTTAGCAGGTTGAGTTTTTCACTTTATTTCATTAAAATTGATTGGTTAATTAAACTGCGTACTCAAATAATAACTCTTGTAATGTTATTAAATTTCTTACAATTGTTCTAAGCTTTTATTTTATTATAATAGTTATATAAAAACATAAATTTGATTACAAGACATAATTTCAAAAAAGGGCCAGACATGCTATATATTTACATACTAAATGCCTATTAATCTGTTATTCTGTATACTAATTTTTCACACAAAACTAAACTTACAATTTCTTCTCTTTATTCAAAAATATCCAATATGTTAAGCTTGCCTTTTTCTTTATTTCAAATCTATGTCACACATAAATTAAAAAAAATATGAATATTATTATATGTAAAGAAGTCGACAGGTTTCGTGTTTTTAACTTTATTCAAAAATCGGGATCCCATGCCCAGCAAATGCGGGACTTACATCTGCATACTTGGGCAGCTATGTACATAGGTGTGCTCAACTTTTCACATAGTTTAGTTTGCAAAGCTTGTAAATATGATTTTTATTTAATTTGTTTTTTTGTACAAGTGTGGTAGCTGACAACGTTTCTGATTCCATACGGCAACAATTATCCTGCGTTCATATTACAGTTGTTATTGTACTGAGCAACAGCTGCCTGCGACTTACCGCAGTGCAACAATGCTTTTTTCTTAATACATACATACATACATACATCTTTACATATTTGTTGGTAAAGTCACAAAGTATCGATATGGTTTTTGCTGTTGTTGCTCATGTCATTGTTGTCGCTCCACACTAGCTATTGTTGCTTTTGCTGTTGCTGTTGTTGTGATTGCCTCGTAATTGTCGCATTGCAACAAACAAACGCTCATGTTTGGCCAGTGCTAGCCGGCACTCGTAGCCCAGTTATGTCCACTAAAAAATGCATTATAAATAAATAAAAATATGCTTTAAATTGGCCTTAATTGCTTGGCGATCGTTTCTGTTATCTGCAACAATCATTTGGTGAATTGGTGGTGCTGTTGCTGAAAGACACACACACATACACAGTGACAATACACTTAGATGTCGAGTTGCTGAATAGATACTTATTTAGATACAAAGTGTATTAATTAACTTCGCTTTAAGATGCTAACGGGAGTAAATGTTTGTGTATTTACATATAAAAATATTCATAAGCATACATACATATGTGCATATACATACATACATACTTTTGGGTATGTAAATTAATTAATTGACAAATCAAATTCATTTTGGCTTACAACAAAGTTTACTTTGCGAAACTGTCAGAGCATGTGAAAATAGGAATTTATGTAATATGTAAAGATTTAGTTGACAAGATAATAGTTTTAAAATTAGCGAACACATCTGGAATTGTGGGAAAATATCATTTTTCATCGATTACATTTTTTTTTTTTAGAAAAACAAACACACACTGTTGAGTACACAATTCAAGTGTATTTATAAAATTGTTTTTCCCATGAAAATAGTTCTTGCTAATGTTTCCTTTTTAGTGTTTTAATATTTTAAAAAGTATCAATTAATTTTAAATTATAATGCATAACTACAACTACATGTTTATTTGAAAATATACTTCAATTGGATTTTGGATTTTTTTCAGAAATTTCTACTAACTAAATTCACGGCTCCTAAAGAAATTGTAAATTGAATTTAAGAACAATTGACGAAACAGTTTGACACTTTCGCAAATACTTACATACATATTTTTTCAGAGGTGACTAAAAAAATAAGTTTTTCTCAAACTCTTTAAAATACATACCGTGCAAAAGGACTTTAAGTAGGTTGGAATATCTTGCAATATTTCTGTTGCCCGAAAAAGTACTTTGCCGTTTCTTGAGGAAATTAATATGTGAGCCTTTTTTTTGAGAGTTTCAGACGGCTTTAAGATTTTTTTGTAGAAGAAAATTTCTTTTTTTTTCTTGAGTGTCATTTTAAATACATGTATACTAAGCTTTAAGGTTATTGACTCTAGGAAATTTGAGCGGGACGCCTGTAAAGTGTCTTACTTTAAGTAATTTGCGACGCTGAGCAACTTTTTCCTCATGCATTTTTCTGTCAAAGTGGGCATTAAAAAGTTATAAGCTAATTAATTGTTTCATCAAAGATTATTCGAAAACTATAACACTAGTTTTAAAAAAAAAATGTACATCGGTAAAAAGTAGTTTCTAGTTGCTAAAATACATACCGTGTAAGAGGGCTTTAAGTAGTTTAAAAGAACCTTACATTTTAAGCTTAGAATACAGCTCTCAAGAAAAATTACAAGGAAGATTTTTCAATATTTCTGTTGCAGAAATTAATATGCGAGCCTTTTTTCTTGAGAGTTTCAGACGGGTTTAAGATTTTTTCGTAGAATACAATTTCTTTTTCCTTTCTTGAGTGTCATTTTAAATAAACTTTTCGATTTTCTTGAAAGCTGTATACTAAGCTTTAAGGCTTTTGACTCTACTATTATTATAATAATTATTTTTTTTTACCAATGTGGTAAAGTAAAAA
This sequence comes from Philophylla caesio, assembly GCA_963971545.1. Lineage (NCBI taxonomy): Eukaryota > Metazoa > Arthropoda > Insecta > Diptera > Tephritidae > Philophylla > Philophylla caesio. The sequence continues at coordinate 94,483,939 of OZ020608.1, read as the reverse complement.
TAATATATAAAAGACAGATTTACCAGGTAACCGCTGTAGGGTTACTAATTTAATTCTTTTATTTATCTTAATTGTAAAAATGTGTTTACATTTGATAAAAACAAATATATTTGTTACTAGTTTTTTACATCTGATTCATAAAAAAATAGTTTGCCTTAATTTTGATCAGATTTTTAAATTTTTTTGTCATTAATTATTTGCTGATTTGTTAACTAGCGTATGGCCTTCACAGGCCGACTATTCTGCTCTGCCATCCACCAGGCAGTCTGACACTCCGTATAAGGATTAATTAAATTTAGTTCAGTATTGTTAACAGATAATCGTAATGAAGGCATTTCCGAACGAATCACTTCGTAGTTTATTTCAAGATTTTAAAACTCACTCCGTTTTTTTTTTTTGATATTTCAGACTCACTTTTTTTGCCGAAGAATACTCTCAATAAATTATAAACACATACATATATTTTCTTATCTAATCAGCTTATGAGCATTTGTTCTGTAGCTGAACAGTTTAGGATCTCAACATTTAACAAACTACTGCCTTTCATGACTCTGCACTGCATATGAAAAAAAAATTATATAAGTAAATCCGTGCGTCATGCGGATACGCTCTTCGCGTCGGTTGGATGGGAATGAAGGGTAAAATCTTTGGTATTACTATTATTGTTATTAAATTTGCCGTTTTTTTAGTGCTTCGATATGTAAGGGCGTGGCGCAACTTTTGATTTTTTAAAAAGTTTTTTCTGTTCAATTTGTTTTGTGTACCTGTTCTACTTATTACATTTGCGGCTACTCGAAAAACTTTCAATTCTAGAAGTGCTTCCTTTACGCCGGCAACCAACACAACAAACACTTTCGTTATTATTGCTATTTTTCATTAATAACTAAAGAAATGTAAATGTATATATTTTATACCCGAGTTGCGGCTTACTGATGGAGATTTTAGTCCAAGTTAGTCCAGATATGCTTAACTGAATGGCAAGTTTCTTAAAACTTATAAACATTAATTTTTCAAATATATAAAATTTACATTATATACATATTTAATTATTTGGATGATTTGAATTAGTGAATTGTCAACATTTGTTTACAATAGCGTGGTTTGAATGCTCTTGACAGGATGGCAATTTCTCTACAGCGCTTGCCTGTTAAATCTGTCTTGTATATAGCTGTTGAATAAAAAAAAAATCCAAAAGTTGTTTCGCATCATTAAAAGTAATTTTTTTTTTACTTCAACAGTCACATACAAATCACTTGTTGTCTTTCTATTACATTAAGCTCAAGGCAACGTAACACTTACCCAGTTTTAATGGCACAACTCCTTTGCCAACTGAATTCGCTAATGGCTGTAGCTTAAATTGTAGGCCTTGTGTGTCCAATCTTCCCTCAAACACACTCCGCTCTGCTCCTCTCTAGTTTCACTTTAATCCTAGAGTAAGCACATTTTAACTTAGTGCGCTCAGCAGCACTTTGAGAAACTTTCAACTTAGCCTAAATCACTTATCAAACTGGTCTACCCACAAGCGGTAGTCGGCTAGTTTTCTTATTTTACTTAATTTTTTTTTTGTGCTCATTTGTTCAACAAAAAAGTTGCTGATTAAACCAACTATTGTGGGTCGCGACGTCATCACTTGCGCTCGACTTGACAATAATTCGTAAGACTGTGGCTATTCTAAGAAACTTTTATTCTTCCATATGGTGCTTTTTGTTTGCCTTGCAATACAACTTTATTATAGTTTGAAATATTAATTGAAGCCTTTAAGTGCGCACAGGCACAACATCGGGGCACTTAAATTTATTAAGTGAAAGAAGATGACTGACTATGCTAAATATATTTGCAATTGTTTATTGATTTATGTGGCTGTTATCCTACGACATTAGCGCGGAGGTGAGTTTTATTATAGAAAAACTAAAATTGAATTGAAATTTTTTGATCTGAAGTAACACGCGCTTCATTTAAAAATATTTTTTAAGCATTTTATGATAGGTGATTTGGTGTTGAATTTCCTTTACGAATCATTGAACGGTATAATGAAAATCAACATTCTTTATACGCTTAGGACAACTTATGGGCAACTTAATCTACACCTTGAACGTATAAGTCGCTATACCATCGAACATTTTGAAATAAAGTTTTCATTCCTGTTAGGTTGGTAGCGTCGTTTTCCACATAGTATTGAAATACTCAGCATATTTTACGTAAGGATATTAGGTCACCATTTCAGTCTTTGAACAGCTTATACAAAGTTTGAAGAATATTCACTGCTTTCGTGGATTTAGGCAATGCTTTAATATTTGAAATAAATAATAACCGGCAGCTCTTACCGTTACATATTATATATAAGAAGGACATACCAACAGTCCTTTATATACTCGAAAACTTATCAACCGATTGAGTTCATTGGTGTCTATTATGTAAGGCAGGTGGCCCCAGTATATCTCTAAAATCAGAATTTATGGTGCGATTTGATCCAAATTCAGAACATGATTGGAAATACTCCTCTCCCGATAGGTGGTGCAGTAGTCGAGATATCTCTCAAAACTGTATTTATATTCCGAATTGATCTAAATTCGGAATATGTATTAGCCACATATAAATAAACATTCTCAGTTTGACAGATAGGTGGCGCTGGAGTCGAGATATCTCTAAAATCCGTATTCACAGTTCGATTTGATTTATGCATAGGCCAGGTATTTTCTCACGTAACTGGTTTGACAGGTGTCATTAGAATCAAATTATGAGCGTAAATTAACTAAATATAAATATGCCTATATGTATATGTACATAAACATTTTAAATCATAATCGCAATCTTTCAATTTTAAGGGCGTAGCGAAGCACGTCGTGTCAGCTAGTAGTACAACAAAAGAAAAAACAAATTTTTTTTGTAAGAAGTAAATAAAAACTCTTGAGTGAAAGCAAGGGATGATAACCGGAGAAATTTCTCTCTTTAGCGGGATTAAATAACTTTTTTCAAGTACCGAACCGATTAGACGCGCTGCACTGAATAGCTCTTGATAATACAAATTACCAAAAAAATAACTTTTTATTAAATAAAATAACCCCTAAGCCAATACTAACGTAACTTCATCCCACGTTCATACTTACCTGAGCCTTATTTCTAATTCTAATAAAGAAAGAGAAAAAAAAATCTGCGTTATGTACCGCATTAAGGAGATCAGCCAAAGGTCAACATTGGCTTTAAAAAATTTGCAGTTCGTCAAAAGTTCGTCAGTGTTTTTTACTACTTCTATAGAGGCACTGCTAAAAAAATAGTCGTTTGAAATGCTAGCAAAAGGAAAATGTTAAAAATAAAAAAAAAATTCATATATTCTGTACTATGTATGTATTTACAATCTTTATTGGAATGGCATATAAATCTTGTTCATCCAATAAAAATAAGTATCTATAGTAATTGGCAATTATTAAAAACTCCTTTTAATAACGTCTTTAACAAACTTTCGTACTTTTTATCTCTAATACAAGACTTTTCTGCCAGTGTACTCTTTAAAAATCGGCAGCTGCGCAACGGCGCTTCCAAAAAATATATCTGAATTAAACATGCATAGGTGCTCGTACATTCATAATTTATTTTTATAAAATTTTTTTTTTTTTTTTTTTTGTATTTCAGCCATAAAATTTGGCAAGGCTGCTTGTGGCGGTTTGTCCTCAAACGAACGGTAGCCACGGTCGCCGCAACATAGCTCTGTGATACTTTCCATCGATAACACAACGGTGCGGCACTCAAACTTGGCACAAAGCTTGCCCGTTTCTTGGTCATGGACGGTGCGTATGCGCGACAAGTGTTTCCTCTGCGGCCGACTATTTTCACTACTTTCCACTAGAATTGTAAGAGGTAAATATGTATGTACGTAAGCCTTTTATACACACACACATACATATACGTATATATGCACATATAGGTGTAAATAAACGCATACTAAGTAGTTGCGTGGTAAGTTGGAGGCTGTCCGCTAGTGTGACGCAGCTAGCAGTTGTCCAACGGTCACTCACTCAGAAACATGCTTTTACTCATTCATTTAGCGGCGTGCGCAATCGTGTCTAGCAAATACAAACATACATACATAGATACATTTTAATTGGAAAAGTAAACAAATCATATTACGCACCGCAAAGCAGCATTCAAACGGACTAACGAAGCAACTTAGTTTTTGTTTGTGTTTTTATTCTCTTCTCTCACCGCTTTATAACTTTTCTGTGCGCTTTTCTTCAATTTCCTTATACGTGTTTGTTCATGCAGTTTTGTTTGTTTTACTTTTTGTTTTTACAACATTTTTCCCCATTTTTATTTGCTTTTAGCAGATTTTTATTTTTTTTATATTTTTTATATAAAGCCTTTGGCAGATTGCAAGTTTGTTAATGGAATTTGTGCGTTTCCAAGTCAGCCTTCAGTAGGCGAGTTGTTTCTTACTGCTTGCTGCCAATGTAGTGCTTACATACATATTTACATTCATGTGTTTGTTTGTATGTATGCACGTACATATGTACATAGGTTAGTTTGTTGTGCTAGTTACAATTTTGGTAATTTCTATTTTCGCTTGTTTGCTGCGACAACTTGGCCGAAATGGTCATTGGCCATTTTAAGTGCACCTCAAGGCCTCTCAAAGCGACACTCGTATTGTTGCATGCCAGATACATACATACACACTGGATCACACTGGTAACATTTGCATTCTTAAATAATTGCTTTAGAGCAATGTTACATTCAGAGAATTTCTCTTTCGAGTTTGGTTTTTCGTATTTTTCAACCTTCTTAACGCAAACTGTTGCAATCTATTGTCAATTACTAATATATCTAAGTTAGTTTTGGCACTTTCAATCTCAAATCTATATTTTAAATATAAATTTATTTATAGCTTTTATTTTTATACTGTGACATGAATTTATATACATAAATTATTATGTCCTTTACATATTTTTTACTTTTGCATATTTTTTACTTTTGCATAAATTTTACTTTTACTCTGATTTGTTGCGCTCTACGCAAATCATTTCGATTTTCATTGCCATTAAATATTTACTTAGAAAAAAATGCAAGACAATGCCGCAAACAACGATTTACTTGCTGTGCAAGTTGTTTAACATAATTGAATCATATAAAGTTTTGTTGGAGCATTTAAGCATATGCACGTACATATGTTTGTATGACATTGTTAGTTTAATCCCATTTGGACTTGGAAGCCTGAAATCATACCACCTTTTCACATGTTGTTTTTTTTACATAAGTAGTAGTACTATTGGTAATGTTGACTTCAAGACAACTCCAGAAAAATCTGCAAATCTTTTAATGCTTACCTAGAGTCGTTGCATGAGACTGAGATTTTTCAGTAGTTTATATCGTAATTCTGTCTTTGAATGCTTCTTCTTCTTCTTGTCACAATTGTATAAAAATTATACTACAGCCTTTTAGGTATGCTGTCAAAGTAAAACCTCGTGTCTTCATTGTACGATTATACGAGTATTACTCAATACATAGGTCGGAGTCTAAGAAAATACATAGCCTAATCTAATGGGTTCCAAGAAATTATTTAAATATTATTTCTACTTACTCTAACAAAACGATTGATGCGTTTTTTGAGATGCCCTTTCACATACTCTCTGGTTTTCGCAGATAATTCCTTAATTTTTTTTACAATAATAAAGCGCAAATTCGATAAGAAATGAACCAGCTTTAATTGAGCATAGGTTGTTCGACTAATCCAATTTTTTATAGTAGATAAAATAAAATCTTTGGAAGTTCCATTGTTCGTTTTTTTGCTGAGGGATCACTGAGTTTCTGGTTAGTTTCAATGCCACTCATTCATTATGAAGCTTTCGCTATAGATTTTCACAACTAATGAACCACTAATGAACCAAAGCTAAATAATGAAAATATAAATGTCATCAATAATTGAATTTTCTCTGCCAACGCGATGTTTCAATAGTGCTAGCATTCCGACGCGCAGACCTCTTTTTTACTGAGCTTAGCAGCTTTCATAACTTACAAGTATCTAATCTATAAATTCAAAATGTTTTAAGATCTTCCACTTGGCGTCTGCTGAGTAGCCACGTTTAAAATTTTGTAGGTGCATGCAAAATAAAATATAACAGAATTGCCCCTCCGTGTGTACGGGTATTTATGCCATGAAAAAGTTATTGACAAAATTATCTGCCGGTGTGAGTCGACATTTAATTGTAGTTCTTTCTATATTTGCTGCTATATGAAATACTTAAAAGGAAGTTGGATTCAACGTAAAATATCTTAGTAAAATATATTAGAATATTTCTTAGTAAAAGAGTTCCAGTATCTGAACGATGCAAAATCTATCTGGTCACATATTTTTCCCCTGAGCTTATTCTTAGGTCACTTAGGCGATTACAGTACCGAAATTAATAACAATCTATATTTTAGATTGGCAAACATTTTGACGATGTGGACACTACTTAATAGTTAAAACGTCGTTTCGCCCTTTCAGGATTTTGACCGCAGGGTACGGAAGAGTGCAACGTATGTTTCTCGAATTTGGCAGCATTGTTTTATTCATGTTCAAATCTATGCACAGATGTCTAAATACTTTTGTATACAATTACATCTTCGCTCCAGTTTGTTTGCTTGTCCACTCAAACCATTTTCGTATACATAGATATGTGCGTCTGTGTGTTAAGCATTCAATTGGAAGTGAAAAGTTTAAGTTTATTTCTCTGATAATTGTCAGGTTGTTAGACTACTTTTCCTTTTAAGGCTAAGCTTTTGTGCACATATGATGATCGGACGAGTTTGAATGTAAGTCTTCAGATGTTTTGTTTGTTTTTTTTTTTTTTTGCTCCTCTTTATCGAAAAATTAAGTGCATAAGCAGACATGGTTTATTTTGAGTGCTGCTACATGTATTTGTTAGTAATAAGAAACTATGGCCGATCTAATAAAAAGTTTTTGGGGAAAAAAATATATATTCCAGCAGTTAAAAAAAAGAACTTGTTAAGAAAAAATGCTTAGCAGTTCTGCCGGAAGTTGTTAAATATGTTTTTAAAGTGCATTTAAGTTAAATTGTCGAGCCTTTTTTTAAGGTTAAGGAATACATTTAAATGAATTGCCTAATATTAAACATACTTATGTGCATACATATATATCTACATACGTATTAACATCGGCGCAAGCAAGGATCATTACAGAAATAGTGAAACCGTGCCAAATTATTGTTACTGCCATTATTTATGGTTCGAAAATTCATTGGCGCTGCACTGAGTAAACTTTAACTTGTTTGTTTTTATTGTAACCCTTTTCAATTTGCTCATTAAATTCATAATACTTATTATACTTGGCAAGTTTATTGATCTCATTTAAAGATATTGAATATAGTTGACATAAAACAAAATGAAACTAAAAGCGAATGGCCAATAGTGAAGTAATTTTTAAGATATTCAACGATAATGCAAAATGAAAATATATACTTGCTCATTTAACGCTGCAAGCGATTTTTATAAAATCTTTTAAGAGATATTTTTACAATATTTAAAATAGAAAAATATGTTTTAGTTTAGGTTGTAGTCTATAAATTTGGACATATATTGACTTTTTAAATCAGTGGCTTAACCGTTAGAACATCGCCTTTATTATCTTTTGAATACGGCTAATTTCGTATGTCAAAAATTCCTCAAGGTTATGAAGAAGATGCGAGCCAAATTAACTTCATTTTATTTTATTGAGATAATTTCACCTATATACTTAATGGCAGCTGGAATTGATCGAATCGGATACTGTCATCAATTGTAGCGCATGAAAGCCAATTAGACAGTGACCTATCAAAACCAAAAAATTACACTTTCAAGCACCAGATACCCTCTCGGACGCCTTCGATTCAACCTTGAACAGAAGAATTTTGGAATTGCCCATCTATTCAAGAGTTTATCGTAGGCGGTTAGAGATATCTCCATCTGCTTCTTACGAAGTGCCCATGAGTCTGGCTTTTTTTCTTGTGAACTCATCATTGATACAATTTCTCCAGCTATTACAGTATTTTGCACGATAACCGCTGGTGGTAGAATGATAAAAGGATTGAGAAGAAATTTTTGCAATTCAATGTTAAATTTTCGCCAAATGTATTTAAAATATGTAAAGAAAATGTTTTTTATCCCAAGTAAGCAATGTAAGATTGCTTATTATAATTATTAAACAAACACAAATTAGAATTTTTGGAATATGCAGTTCTTAAGCCATTCCATTTAAATGGAGCCACGTATGTGGCTCAATAATACTGCTGAATTCGAAAATATCAATGGAAATATTAAATTAAATGGCATAAGAAACAGCTAACTAAACAAGTTCGTGTTTTTTTTAAATATCAAAATTTTGATAAAATTTTCTGTAATAATTATAATTTTTGTATAAAGTTTGAAATTTTGGATTCTACGGGTTTTTTTAGGGAATGTATATATATGAAAAAAGTCAGAAACTGGCAAATAAGTGGGTATGATCCAATTCTATGCGTTGAACTATATTCTGAAAAATCCAAGCTAATCTGCACCAAACCGGGTGAAGTAAGCGCTCTTTAAAATGTAAAAAATTTCGAAATTTTTTTTTTTTAATTCTCTTATTTATTGAGCTAATATTAAAAAAATTTTACAAAAAGATTATTGCGAAACTTTTCCTTAATGCTACAAATTTGAAGCTTCTAATTTCATTACTTTATTTTCAATTATCGTTTTTCGCATCACCTCAATCACAACAACTAAATTCTCGTATTTTCCGTGCAGTCTTAGAACGTTAGAAATTGTCAGCCATTCTCGTCCACGGAAAAACAAAAGTTTTCCCACAGAATCAACACATTCACAATGGGAAGCGAAAAAGGCAAAGAAGAGAAGTTTTAAAGTATAAATTGTTTTCATTTCCTATTTGCTGAAGTCAACTTTTCATAGCAAACAATTCCGTTAACCAGCTGACAACTCATCATACCTATGTATAAGCGGAAAACTGAAATAAGCAATTTTTTTTATGTATGTATGTCGATAGGAAAGACTTGTTCATAATATGCAAAAGTAGATATATTTTCCAGAGTGGAATGAAAAGCAAAAGTTCTCAAACGTGCCCACTGTAAAGTGCTATTTAATATTAAAAGTTTTTTTTTTTTTGTAAAATCTGCTTTGCTTTCTGTTTGCTTCGTTCAGCTGGTCTTTCTTTCTGTTTTTTTTTTCTTTGCCTTTTTGGCTGAATCACGAACTAAGCGGCCAATGCGGCATTTAACACATGCGTTGACCAGAATTTTTTTTACATATACTATATATGTAAGTGCATGTGTGTATGTTTATCTCCATCATACGTTTGGTAAAAAGCAACCCAAACATGGAATGCCGGAAAGAGGTTGCAGGGGCAAAGCGAACGAGCAGCACACTTACCTTTGCTGTTGACTGTGCTATTTCCGCCGTGTGGTAAGCCGCTTATCGTGGCTCGTTTTTTCTTTTTTCTTTTTGCTCTTGCAATTATGGCGATTTTATTGTTTGAACATATCTTGCTTTTAATGGCGTGCTGTGTTTGTTAACTTTTTTTGCTTTCGCATGAGCGTCACCTCAATTGCTTGGGGTAGGTTTGCTCACGCTTGTGTGCGATTTGAAGCATTTAATGGATTAAATGTGTTTGAAATAGAATGAAAATAAAACAAGAACACACGTTTGTTGCTGTTCCACAAAAACAAAAAAAAGGGACAACAAGAGAATTCTTACTTTCATAGAAATTACGTCAAAATTGTTAAACACATTTTATAATATGAATGCGTTGATTAATTGTAATTAATTGATTGCCTTTCGATTTTTTTGTTTTAATACAATTTTTTGCTTTTACACATTTTGCATCAATTTTCGCTTTCGTTCACGCGCTTACTGCCACTGCAACGTGGAACGTCTGTAACAAATCACTTGCAAAAAATTGGCTAGGACAGTGAAAATCGCTGACCGAAGCGACAGCGAGTGGAGGCTGCGTTGTGACAGGAAGCAATCGTTCACGGCCAATTTTTGATTTCTGCCTTCAGCGTCTTCAGCACACACTAAATATTTGCAATTAATTATTGATACATCAGTGACGATTTGAATGCCCGAAAGTGTGACAGCAATTGCAAATATTTATATTGCAATTTTTTCATTCAATTCACCACTTTACTCCAATTATGCAATAAGCAAATATAATAAAATATCTTTAAGCTAAAATTTAGCACATTAACCGTTATAGTACATACGCCCGTATTGGTGTTCAAACGCTAAAATACGCGCACACGTCCGCTTTTCACAACCGCAACGCATCGACAACAAATTCCAACTGGCCGCCGCTGTGAACGCAATGAATCCGAGTATGCAAAAGTGCAGTCCAATTGGACGCCAAATGCCGCCGCCACCGTCAGCGTTGCAAGTGGTCTGTCTGTGTTGGCTTAGCAGCAGCAGCGTTGCCGAGCACCATCATGCAACCGACTGCATTGTGAGCTCGAATGAATTGTGGACTGTGAACTACTACTGCAGTTGCGGCGTTAACAAAAGTAGAAACGAAAATGTTATTGCCAACAAATCAGCAGCAGTATAAACAACAACTGATTGCAGGAGGAGGAGAGAAGCTGCAGTAATCATGCTGTAGCAGCAATTGCAAGCTGCGTATAATTACACTGTGCGAAATTTTGCAAAACTATCGACGCGAAAGTATTTACACATATTTATTCGTTGTTAGCTCCGAAGTCGACCAAACGAATCTAATAAGTCAAGGGGTGTACATACATAGGCACATACATATATATGTATACATAGTTGTTCTCGGGGTTTCATCACTATCGCCGAACACCGAAATATACAAGGTCACAAAATACACAACGAGCTATCATGTAAGTGTTCTATTCTGAATATATCCATGTGAAGAATATTATTGCCTCTTATCACAGAAATTAATAAGAACGTTGTATCCTCAGGCTCATCGCTGGCTTAATGGAACACAGTGCACTCTGGGCTCCGTTGACAGACTGGGTGCTGTAGCTTAATGCACAGTCGAAAAAATGTGTGACTATGAGCTAGAGCTTTCACGCTTTCGTGCTTTCGTGCTTTCACGCTTTTCTCTTTTGTTTTTATTTAAATTTTTTGTGACCTGCTCATCACCAGGTCACAATTCAGAGACTTTAGTTTGAGACTAGAGCCATTTATTTTAGTGCAATGAATGCCAACTGATCTGAAATTGTGACTTTGGTCTCTATTAGCGACTGAGACTGCTTACTCAATTCGGAAATAAGTCTTCAAAGATATGGCGATCGATGCTGAATCCATGGCTATTCTTATTTTATTTATTTTTATTTTATTTATTTTATTCCATTTCAGTCTACAGAAAAAACATCTTACAGACTAGTTACGATAAAAAGAAAAAGGTATCTTACAGACTAATTGAATACAGTAAAGAGATTAAGTTTAAATCTTTCTAAATTAACATTGAAATCTACTATATCACTATAAGCATTGCATAATCGGGCACATCGTACAAGAGGTTCGTTCAATGAGTAATTAGTGTTGTAAGTTGAATGACCAAATATATGACTATTTCTTAGACATCGGTAGGAATATGAGATTGAAATAGGTTATCCAACCCATTGCAGTTAATGTTCTCATTGATAACATTGTAAACGAAAATTAATGAATAGTATATTCTTCTATCATGCAATGACTGCAAACCTAGCAATTTCCGTCGCCCTATATAATGTGGAGGACCGTTAGGACAATACATTTCGCACAGGGCGAACCTGGTAAAGACTTTCTGTACCTTTTAAATTTTTACGGAATGGACCTCATAGTATGGATTCCATATTAGCCATTTATACAGGAATTTAATATCTTTTCTGAGTCGTCGCGGTTTTTGATACACTTCTTGAGCGCATTTTCCCACGGACAAAAATCACATCCGATCAGCTATCGGCGCGTCTTCAAAAGGTCAGCGGTGATTGTCTGACTGTGGAATCAGATAGTAATTTTTCACCAAATACGACTCGCATACATTGATGACCAAAAATATGCTCGAAGCGCTCATAACAACGTACGTTTGTCACATCGTCTTTATCTTGTGTAAGGAGTTTCTACGACACCAAATATCCGACACCAAATTTTCGCTCTCCTGTGGGACTGCTGAGGTGAACTTCGAAAAGACGAAGTACTGTTTACCGTGCCTGGTCGATGGCATTTTTCGTAAAGTGTTTGGGTTAACCTTTGCGTTAGCGAGAACATCTACCAACCGGCTAGAGCCTTTTTTTGTTTTGACATACTAGCAAAAACACTTGACAGACATTTTTTTGAGTGTACTTGGCTACTGATTAAAACCATGATAACCATGTAGAAATGAATGAAAGAGTGTAGATAGATGAATGAGCCAAATGAATTTGTGGAAATTGGTAGACATACGTACGTACAACTTTGGCCAGCAATAACTCGGAAAATGAACTCTTTTAAATTTTCCACTCTCAACTCTCTCCCGGTTACAGCCATACTCATCGCTCTCCTACAGTTGAGTGTTTGTGTGATTTTCTTTAACTGATTGTTTTTCAGCTGATTTTTGCATTATTACTTTACCGGCTTTTGCTTTTGTTTGCATTGTTATTGTTGCTCCCTGGCGCATGTGTTTCGACTACTCACGTGCAATGAGAGTGTTTGCATGTGTGCGTGTGTTTGTCTGAATCCATAGCCGGTGTTTATTGCTGCTCATCAGCTGCTTTTATTTTGCTTTGTTTTGTTCATTCGGCTACAGAAGACTATGATTGTTGTTTTGACTTGGTGTTGTTTTGGGGTGGCAGCGCTGTCAGTCATTCGGTCATTCAGTCAGTTACATCTTTGCTAGCGCCACAACACGCACCCGACATGAGTCTTCTGACTCTTCTACGATAATCATTATTGTTTTTTCGCTCAGTGCTGCGTAGGGTGGTTGGCAAGACAACACACACTGCAGCTGTTGTGTTCGAATGGTTTCGGTTGTTGTTGATGAGGATGAATCCATTGTAAGGATATTTGGAGTGATGTTGAAGTTGACGGCTGATGCTGATGCTGATGAGCTTTGTTGCAGTCGAAGGGCGGCGTTGGTGGTTAAATGATTGGAAACGATGAATTTTGGAAATTCTTTGGGGCGCATTATTGATGCGCACGAGTATACGAGAATTTGTGCAAACGAGTGTGTATGTTATGATGTCTGCTTGATGAACGTCAACCCTTAGCTGGAGAAATGGCAGATTACATTTATGTGAAGAAGTAGAGAAAATTGGTTAATAAATGATTTTTATTTTTCAAGGGCACGTATGTTTACGTACATACACAAATGCGTTTACTAATGCCTTTATGTGTACGAAATGTGAATAAACAGCTGCACAAACACCACTTTACTGTCGAAAATTCCACACACGCAATCTTGTATGGACAATTTTTCTCAAACCATTGAAAATTTTAATTTAGTTGCGAACACACTTTAGACTAAGATACGTTTTTCTAGAGAAGACGATACTTGGAATTTATTAATTTACTTTAGTTATGAAGTCGTTGCTACCTTATTGGAAACCTCAAAAGAGAAAAATTAATTTTGGTCAATAATATCCTTTCTCAGATGCAGTCACATACATATAAGGTCGTAGGACGAACCTGCGCGAAAAATTTAAACTAACTCATAAAGAACTAACTTTGCGAGCTTTATCTGATTGATCCAAGTCCTGTAGCTAACTTTTCATCGACTTTAAATCCTCTTGAAATATAACGGAGTGATGTTATAAAACCTTCATAAATTTTTTAATAGAAAAAATCTTATTTAATTTTGTATCTCCATGCCCAGTTGCTTGGCTAATAAAATTTTACACTAATAGGTCACATTTTAGTAGAATCACATGAGGGTCATACTGCCTGAAGTTCACCGAAACTGGTTATACTTCATTAACTACGAGTTCTGAAATTTCTAAAAAAAAAAATTTGCAAATCGTGTTTAACATAACAAATAAATAGTTTTTTTATGGGCTCGATAGAACAAATTTATTATTAAAATATTTAAATTTAAGGTCATCCATATGCAAATTTCAGGTCATTAAATGACGTGTTTTTTCTGGAAAAAAATATATTTATTTACGAAATTTCTTCGAACAAATTTGTAGAGAATAGGGGAAACCAGCTTTCAAGTAAAAACTATGAAATATGTTCAGACTTTGAATATATCCTTTTACAAATCTTAGTATGCACTACTTGTTGGCCTTAATAAAAATTATGCTTTGACTAAAGTTTTTAAGTGTTTCATTTATAAGGAGTTTGGAGAATAATAAATGCTTTGAGCAGATTCACAATTAAATATACATATAAAATCATAAGACCAAAATATTTTTTAAGGAGTAATGAAAAAGGTAGTTCAGTTTTTGTCTGAAATAAAAAACAAAATGTTTTCCATAATTTTTATAACTAAAATTTCGTTGCTCTCATAATGTTTATCTGTAAATTCAAAAGCTGAATTGGCGCAGGATTTCAACTTAAGCAGTTTTTGTTGTCAAGCATTTTAGATGAAAGATTGATTATATGTCTCAAACGATACTTTATTTCTAAAACTTTTTAATTTTTCAATTTTTGCAAATAAACCCAAACATTTACAGACTTAACATTTCAAGCGTCGCAAATTTACTCTTCAACCGCTTACCGCCGCAAAACTTTATTTCTAGTTTCTCTTTGTGCCCTTTTGAGTTTTTTTTTGTTGGTCTTAAGTGCATGAACGAAAAAGAAAAATACTCATTGAACATTGTTGATCAAAGTTCTTGACCAATTCCAAACAAGTTCCAAATCAAGTTTCGGTTTTGTTTAATAACTGGTTTCATTAAGGGATTCTTATCTTCGACGGAATATTGCAAAGCCGCATTAAAATATTAAGTCAATTTTGAAAAATAAAATAAAATAAAATCATTTCGCCAAACAACATGGAGTGGCGTGCAAGTAAATTGCGGATTGATATGAAAGAACAAAACAGAAATTGCCAATGATGTAGAAAATTCCATATTAAGCAGTTTGCAGAGAACTTATTTCATTTCGAGTGTGTTTCATGCGTAGAAAATCAATTCTCCTTGAAAGATTAGGTGGGAAAATAAAATAAGTAATTTTTTTTGCAGCGAAATTGAGCGATGTGTTGTTATAGATATATTTACATACATTTGTAGGTAACTATATATTTTGTTATGTTATACCTTTTGCAATACTTATGTACGTTCAGTCTTGATGTGATGGCTGTCGATACTTTTTGTTTGGCCTTTTCTATAGCTTTGTGCCGGTTTTAATGCAATTCAATCTCAACAAACTGTTTTGACCGGCGCGATTTGCGTGCAACATAAGGTCTGCTGGCACAACTCGCAGAAGCGCGTGTACATTTATGTACATATCTACATATATGCAAATAAACATACACAAATGAAACGCCCTCTTTTAATAGCTCTAGGCGAGTGTTCCGTCGCGTACACACGCTCAAGAAATATATGTACATTAACCAAATAATAGATGCACTACAAATGGACCATCTTTAATTTTTTTAAATTAATGTATTATGTTTACAACAAAGTCATTTAGTTCTAAATTTCACAGTTTATAAAAAATCAATATAAATTCGTAGACATTTCGAATTTCAGTTAGGATTTTTAGATTTCATATAAAACAAATGCTTGCAAACATTGTAGCTATTGTAGGTATAAAAATACGTACCACAGTTTGAAAAAATTAAAAAAAAATTAAAATTATTTTATTTGATTTTGTTACAAAAAAGTACCCAGTTTTTTAAAAAGAGCTTTTATACAAATGTATGAAACTGTTATAATTTTCTAAAAGGTTTAATGTTTGTATACGCCTAGTTTAGTAGAGTAAAAAACTGTATTTATATTAAAAAAAAATTTTTTAAATTTAATTAAACAAAAACTAGATTTCCAAATTTGTAAATAAAAAAATACTTTTTTCGGAGTTCGTATTTTTGACTTGATTTATACTCAATTTGGTTTGACATTTCACTGACTGAATATTGCTGACATACTGCCCCAATTGCTGCAAAAAGTGGTCGAAAATTTGGCCTCTCGGCGGGAATTTATTCGAGCCAGTCACTTGCCCGAAATCAATTTTAAAACATTAAATGGCAAGCCCATATCTTTATTATAAATCTAAATTTTTGGCCATAGCACTAAATTATATGCGTTTTATTTCTTCTTAAAAACCAAATGTCTAAAAAAAATTTATTTAAATATATGTAAGCTGGTAATAATTGTTTCTTTTATGTCTTAGATACAAAATTTAAACCTTTACCGTCCAAAAAAGCAAAATACCAGAGAGTTAGATTTTGTTCTAGTACTAAGGCAGGCACTTTTTATGAAAATATTTATATGAAACAAATTTGACAAAATCGTTTCTAGACAACGAGCCAACATAAATACACGATTGGTTAGAAAAAAAATATATATATTGTGTTGCTACTAAAAAAGTAGTAAATTTTACAGAATAAATAAAATTTTTACTCTAAAACTAAATATTTTTTTTAAATTTAATTACAGGCTCCATTATTTTGATCATGTACGTAATACACACATGTACATTTTTTTGTTTATAGTTGTACCCATAAACGCTTGAAATTTAAGTACTTGCAAATGCGTTAAGCTTGTTGCGTGTAATAAAAAACTCTTTGAACCGCTTCACCGATACTGGCAACAGCACTCTATCGAACGTTGATTGCTGTAGGTGGAATTATGTTCAATATTGAACTTTATTGTTGTACATTCAGGTTCAAATGCATTGCACGTTCCACATTAAATACGCTTAGGCGCCTGCGCAAAGGTCGATAAATTTACGCGCATTGCCAACTATTTACAAACGTACAATGCGAGCGTGTAGCCTCAGGATCGGAAAATGAATTGGAAGTGATTTTAACATAAATTAAAAATAGAAATATATCATATTTTTTAGAGCACAGGCAGGGAAAAGCAAAATAAGCTTGATTTTACTAAAAATTGGCTAGTTAAAAAAATATACTAAAATTGGCGGTTTTGCTATACAAGTTTTCTTTAATAGAAAATATAATTAAATTATTACTTCATCGTAAATTGCCTGTTTATTGCTTACAGGCATTTAATAGAAAATAATAGGTTTTAATTATTTTTAAGCCAATAAAATCTTGAGTTAGAGGTTTTTTTAATTTTAAATTTTAGCTTTAATAAAAGATCTGAATATGAGAGGTTGTCAGAGAGTTAAATATTTGCAGCAAGAGCGTGCAATGCAGATTAAATGCAAAAAAAAATATTCAATTAGTCTGTGATCGCAAAAGCATCTTAGAAGTTCTGTTTTGCTATAATTAAACAACGAGAAAACTATAAAAAAAAAATGTAAGGATTTATGACTACAAGAAAGAAAAAGTAAAAAAAAAATATTTGCGTCCATTTATAACCTTTTACTTGCTCTTTGTTTAAAAGGTTTCAAATTTCAAATACCTAATATGAATGCAGACCTGAGTAATGCAAAAGACAAATTCGACAGGCACAGGCCGCAAATTACTTTTCTCTTTTAAGTGAAAAGGCATAAATTTAAAAACAAAATGCCGACGTAGTGAGCGAAATTATTATTGAAAAACAATACAAAAATGAAATCAACGTCTTAAGACCATCCCAATTATAACAAATACAAAGGAAGGCTAATGCTAACTATACATAAGTAACGTATTATCCGTTTATTGGTTATAGTTGAAATTAGCCTGAGCCCGTGTATTGAGGCTTAAAGCAGTTCTAGGAGAAAAATAAGCTCTGGATTCTTCACTTAGTTCCGATATAAAATGCCGAAAGTAGTGCCACCAATGTTTGTTCCTTTATCAAATATGGCTGCATGTTGTAAATGTACCTGTGATACTTCGTGTTGCTGATGACACTAGGCCAGTTATGCCGCTACAAATACTAGATAGCCGAAATGGGATTTGACCCCAGTAGAAATGTAATTGACTAACATTTAAAATCTCCTAATAGTTTAAAACGATTATATTTTAAATATTATCTTCGTTTTGCAATTTATAAAAAAGGACTATAAGAAAATGATTTTTATTCAAATTTTTTAACTTAAACTAGTTTTCCTAATAACTCTGACATGCCAATTATTGGCTAAGCTAATTATGTTTTTTTATGTAGAGCATATATGTTCTGAAATGTATGGGCACCTCATCGCCTCAATGAATTCAGCCAACTCTGATTAAAAAAGTGGAACATTTTTCTAGGTATTTCGATTTTTGTGCCATCTGTCAATATTTTTTTTTGACAATAATTTCGGTACTTAAATGCATCGCGAACGAAATCAACATTTGAACACGATTTTCCAATATACCAACGCCATCGTCAACTATCTGATCAACGTTTACGTCCAAAGTTTGCAGGTTCTAGTCTATTTGAAAGTTGGAGAAACATTTATGGAAAGCACAATAAAGGACGCAGGAAAAAGTAATAAGAAAACTGGGAAATAAAAGCTTTGAAAAAAACTAAGTTTATACGATAGAGTTTAAGTTGTTGAATTATGAATATTCGTAGACATAGAATAGGTAGTTGTTGTATATTTTTTAATTTTCTCAACAGTTTAAATTAGTTCATATTGCATATTTGAAGGCGTAAACACCGGAGTCTGAGCTTACCCGAAAGTTACAAGCCTCTAGTTTAAGCGAAAGTATGTTAAAATTTGCTTGCATGATCGGTACTGCAAAATACTCTATCTTGCTGGAGATATAGAACTTTCTCAATAATCAACTCTTATATATGTAATTTTTTTTTTCCTTACAATGAAGCCTAAAATTATGTACCTTCGAAACTATATAAAATTCATATAAATAAGAACATACTACACTTATAGTTATGGGAAGAAAAAATATTTTGCTCAGCATCCATTATTCCATTGTCCTCTACGAGGAAAAAAGAGGAAGCCCTTAGTAAATCACACTGGGACAATCTACCAGGTCTGCATCCAAATTCATTTGGAAAAGCTACAACCAAACAAGATTTAGGGAATGCATGGGCTTGTCAAAGAATAACTTGAGAATGATCACAGGAATTCTGTAGGCTGAATTATCACCTAAATTACGGCGATGGGATGACTTCCAGATACTTAGGCTCAATAATAAGATTTATCTCGGAGGTTGGACTAAAGGGAATTCTTGATTCCCAGTAGGGGGCACAATAGATCTTAAGATCGCAGTGCTATCTCCCCAACAACAATAATAATAATAATCCATTATTCCAACGTCAGTATTTTGTGTACATACGAATTTTCTCACAGGGTCATGTCCCTTTATAGCTGACCATAGTCACGACTTAGATGCTAAAACTGGTAAAGTGCAAAGGAGGATACTGCCCGCCAGCCAAGTCCATGCAAGTGCGCACAAATCGTTACCCACAAGCACTTCTAAAAAATAAAATATAAAAAAACCAAAAAAAAAAAAAACAAATAAAAATAAAAATGAAAAATTAAACACTTAAAGGACACAAGTGAGCTGCAGACGATCGCCATGCCGGATTGCAAATTTGAACGCTCTTGTCTGGCTGCCACAAAGTTTAAGCCGCATAAACACAGCTTTTCTTTTCGTTTTGATTTAAGTGATAAAGAGGTATAACAAAGCAGAAAAGAACGTAAAAGAACACAACGCTTAAAAAGGCACAAAAAACAAATGAACAAAAGTAAAAATCCCTAACACCATTCATTGCTCGTACCTTGCAAAAACTGGTTGCTGTGTTTGTATCCACTTCATTCTCTACATCATTCCTACTACATACCAGTTTTCGAACGAAAATACTTTGATAACTTTTGTTTTTTTTTTGCGTGCTCGGTTCTCACGTTGTGTCACAGTGAAATTAATGTAGCCACTTGGGATAAGTTATCGGCTGGCAGCACTTTACAAGCGGCAAACATTTAAATGCTTTGTTACGCGCTTGCCGAGTTTGTCTCTTGAGTCTTTCGTTGTAAGCGTGCAAATTGCTTGGCATTTTTCCAAAGAACTCAAATTACAAATGCTTAATAAAGAAGCCTTGAAGCACTATCACGACAATATGCTCATTAAGTATTTCCACTCAATTTCCCAATGTTGTCAATTTATCGATATGTGTTGGAAAAATGTTTGTCAAATAGACAAAATTTCTTGAAAAAATGTCAACAAAATTACTAGTGATTTTAGATTGTATTTATTTGGCTACTCGTGCTGGACTTTATTTTCATTTTCCTACAGCTTGGCAGCGTCCATCGTTGCGTTCATTTCACGCTTGTGCCTTAGCGCACCAACAACGACGCAAATATGTATTCGCTCCTGTCGCACCGCCTGCCAGTCCATGTAGCTGGAACAGATCATACTCCAACAACTGGCAAAATAATATGAAACGTAATAGTGAGCAGCGCAAAACCATACCCAAATTGGTCTATTTGCATAATCCTTGGAAATATTTAGTGACGAAATTGAATTTGTGGAAGCTGCGACTGCTTTGGGATCACAAATTTAAAGAACAGGAATTCGTACGCGGATCGAAACAGGTAACAGTGTAAGCGATATGTGACCTAATTGTAAGCTGAGGACAAGTTAAATTAATTACGAAAGCGACGATGATATTTTGCATTATTCGAAGGCCGTTTCCTTGCTATTAGTCTTGCATAGTATTCTAAACAATTTACAAATTTAATATGCTTTCACTTAAAACTCCACCATTTATTGTTTTCAAAGGGATTAAAGCGCTTTGCTACATTTGCCCAGACTCTGCTTTGCTATATTAACTCGAATTCGTTTGATTCCTCGTATCCCTGTATATTTATTTATTTTGGCTCCATAGCCAAAGGTTCCATATATAAGACATAATAAGAATAAGAATTGAAATATGTATCTTCATTCATTGTTGCCATAGGCAATTTGATCCAACGTTCGCTTTATTTATATGTTTCATGTTGTCGCCACTGAGGAAGCTAAGAAAGTTAGCGAAACGTTGGACATAAAGTGAACTTTTGCACACGCAAATGTTAGATCAAATAGTATATGCATGATATTTTACAAAATTCAGATGAAAAAAGCATTCTTGAACATTTTCAATATTTTTTTTTAAATGTAAATTTTAATGAAATTTTTAAAAACTATTATTTAAATTATGTTTATAGTTTAAAGTTTTGGATTATATGGCGTTTGTTAGCTTTATTTTATGTGAAAAAGTTGCAAGTGAATTAAAGGAAAATATGTCGCCAAAATTTGTGAGAGTTAACCACTTCTATTAAATTTGCCATAACTGTACAAATGTGCAGAGATGTACTACTTAAAGGAACTTGGAAATGTTTATAACTTAAGAATTTAGTTTTAATAATTATTTTATGAAATAAAAATGTGTATTACAAATATCTTCTTTTCCAATATTAGAATAAAACATAATAACGAGAACCAACTCCTGAAATTGTATATGAATGTCAGTTCTAAATGAATATACCAATGAGATAGTTTATTTGAAGATATTTTTTTTATTATTTTAGTTATGCATAAAATGAAAAAAATATATAATGCACATTGAAACATACTTTATTTGTTCTGAGTTAAGAAATTATGTCGAGCATAAACTTGCTAAGTATAAATATATGTAAAATTGTGTTGCGCATTTTCTTCCATACAAAAATTTATTGGGTTAATGCGTTAAATGGAAAAAAATAGATGACATAATTGGCTAACAAATTCTCTTAAATCAACGAAAATTTTTAGAGACTTGAAACTTGGGCTTTATTAGAATAAAATTGAATGCACTAAAAAATTGTATATTCAAATTTTATTTTTTAAATTTCTGTTAAAAATTTTATGTTTTGTAAAGTTTTTTTTGGGAAGGTCTTTAATACATAATGTACATGATTTTTGTGAAAGAACTAACTACCAACACATGTTTGTATAAAACACTCGAACCTCACAGCGAAACACCATAATATTACAAACTGATTCTTAACGCTATGAATTTATTGCTACTCATACCAATATACATACATTCTTTTCTTTCACATTTCTATTCGACAGCAAAGTCTCCAAAACGCTTAAAAGCGGTTCTTTTCTTAACTTACATTCCACACTCACAAACACACCTTAGTTAGTACAGACTCATACCATTGTGGTGGGTTATGTATTTACAAATCGCCTATGGGAATGAATTGAAGTAAATTTACCTTAAAGTGTTTACTTGAACATTCGACTTCATACATTAATAGGCATTATTTAATTATTAATTAATTAAATATTTTTATATGTATGTAAATATGTACATATATACGAGTTCATATATTTTTTTATTTAAATTTAGTGCCTATATCAGAAATTTTTATGACAATAAATAATTTTATATTTTTATTGTATATGTATGTACATATACATATGTACATTAATAAAAATCAAATTAATTATACGAAACTTTTTGACTAATATTTTAATTTTAGTAATGAATATTATGTATTAATATTGAACTAGAAATCGTTTAACAAAAATATTGCTTCAATAATATGTGTTTTGATATATTTTAGGCTGCCATCGTAATCACCGACATAATACGCAATCAGAACTCAGAACAAATTAGTAAATTCACCACACCAGTTGGTTTTCAACAAATCACGCGTGATATGCTGCTTTCGAGAAACGATTCACGACTCAAGTTAGTTAAGTTTGAAACAGAACACATACGCAAGGCGATACCAATGAAGGTGGCAACAAGAAAAAATTTCGGTAAATATAATAACATAATTTTACTTTATATTAATAATTGCAACTTTATATCATTTAAAGTGAATTGAAGAAATGTAAGTGATAACATTTTTTTTTCATTTAAGGACGCCATTATTGCTTCATTGACATGTTGTTTGTTGGCCTGCGCAATACAAAGGATTTTGACTCTACCGAAGAACTGGTCGAAATCAATGAAGTGCTGCGAAAACTAGACACCGATATGCGTACACCCATGGAAGTTTTGGAGGTGCCACATCGCATTGTTTTTGCCGAAATCTTTATGCGCTTTCGTCGTGACTATTCATCAGACACAAATAATGCATCGAACAATTTGAAGGATAGAGAATGGTCGGTGTCGTTCTATAAAATTCTTACATTCGATGTACTCAACTATGATCCAAAGACGTAGAAGCGAAAATTTTCACAAATGTGATGGCACCTTGAATTTGTATACTGAATAAAATACTCGTATGCATTCAAAATTTGCCAAAACTAAGTACATATATGTAATATACAATATTTTTTTCACATACAAAATAAAATATTTCGAAAACAAAAGAAGAATTTTGTCAGAGTTGCCTTAACGATGTTTCTTCAAACACTTCGGCGGCTTTTCAGTCAATAAAGGTGTCACTGTTAAGGTTTTCAACATATCGTCAATATTTTCACGTTTGCTCATTAACTTTATAAAGTCGATGTATTTTTGATTTTCTGCTTGCAATTCACGCTTCTCTTTGGTTAGAATGAGATTTTGAGTGGTTGCGAGCGCTTGGCGATGCCAAAAGTTTTTCATGAGCTCCATTTGTTTTAAAAGTTCCTGCAAGATACAAACATGAGTTTTTCTATGTATATAATTCGATTAAAGCTTTTGTAAATTTAAGTAAAGGGTCTCATAAAAAAGTTTCGCAAGCAGTTGAAATGTCCTCAGGGGGTTTTGAACTCTTTTGAGAGACTTTGTCATAGATTTCAGTCAGTGTATTCTTTCTCTAATCATCTAAGGAACGATATGCAAAAGTAAGGAGGAAATTGTTGGAGCGGAAAACCGGCGTATTGTTCTCGTGCAAGCTGATTAACCATCGATACTAAATTTTTGTTAAAATTTGTTTTTAAGTGTTTGGGGCCAAGGATGGCTTATTGCTTATTTTA
The DNA here is from genome assembly GCA_963971545.1 of Philophylla caesio. NCBI lineage: Eukaryota > Metazoa > Arthropoda > Insecta > Diptera > Tephritidae > Philophylla > Philophylla caesio. The sequence continues at coordinate 94,460,073 of OZ020608.1, read as the reverse complement.
CATACCTAATACTATGTGATTATTTAAACTAATGTTGAAAATCAATAACTGTCCCATTATATTATCATACATATCATTGCTGCTTATTCAATGCAAAGAGTTTAGTCTCCCCTTCCAATTATTTCACAACGCTTTTCACAACATGAACAAGAAATGTCCATCTGTAGCTAAGCAAACGGATTGATGACGTTAAATAAAAAACGAATTGCCACTGACAAAATTTTTTCGGAAATCAACTCTCTCGTGAAGTCTCACCAAATAAATGCCGTCATCGGAATTTACGTAGCGTAGACGTAAAGCTTGTGAGAAAAACCGAGAAACCTACTTAGCAAATCACGCTATCCGTTTTGTTGACACAGTCAACCAGTAAACCCTCAAAAAAAACGGATTGTTATTCGTTTAATAATGCGTTCATTAGTTAAAATGCTATACAAACCAATATTTTTCTTCATTGAATTACTAAAGACTAGACATACGCTCTTTTCAGGTCTCTCTAAGAAGTTGAGAATGGTAAATATCTAAAATATTTTGGCAAAATACTCTTTTGCTTAGTGTTCTCGTCCACGCGTTTAACCCTTTGAACCCCAACTTTGTTCAACGACAACTCAATCGCAAACTTTGTGGCTATTCAGTATCCAGATTATAAGGAGAAAGCCGTCGTCAAAGAAATCAATTAACCAATTTTGGCCTAATTGTGGAATGCGAAATAAATTTCAGTCAAGCCCATTCAACGCGTAGTGTATGTAGTCAGTGAAAGGAATGTTTATTACATTTACCATTTCAGACATATCCACATGCGATTCCAAGTTCAACGCTTCTAAGCTAAATGCCTTTTCCTCCTCCGAAGTATTCTTCACATCCTTAGGTGCGACAACTTTTTCCGCTTCCGTTTGCAATTTACGACAATCGGCCGTTAGCGACAACAACAGTTCGCCATACTTTAAAAGCTTCTGAAAATCCTAAGATGCAAAGGAATTACCAAACAATATATGAAAATGCACAGCGTTCAAATAACATTGCTGCAACACCAACCTTAAGCATGCCATAACACTCGCCGGACAAGGTTTGTAACTTATCGAAAGTCACATGTCTATCGTGATGAATGCTGCGCTCAATTCCTTTGCGCACCTGCATGAAATACTCCTGCTCTAGTCGTAGATCGGCAATACGTCGCTGCGCCTCAAGTTCATTGTGCACTAATTCGCGTTGTAGCTCGCCGAGGTTACGCGTCAGACGGAATTCCAAGTCGTTGAGTTTGCGTGATTCGGTAACGAAGTTACGCTGCCGCTCCATTAGCATATGAATGTGCTCATACTTTTTGGCATCCAGCGTGGTATTCACCAGCGAGCTTATGAAGTCGATGAGTTGATTGTGTAGCGCCTTCATTTTATCTATTACGCTATCGCGTATTTGAAACCGTTTCTCAATTTGTGTATTCACCTCGTTATCCTGTTTCTCTACAAATATATCATAGTCGGTGAGCATTTGGTGTTCGACCACTAAATTGGTGGCATGCATGATATTCTCACAGTTCAGGCGAAAGCCATCCATAACCTCTTTGCGAGAATTGAGTTCTTCTTGAAAATCCTCGATCAGTTGCTGTGCTTCCGATTCATAAAGTTGTTTGGAAGCATCTATCAAGGTGTTGTAGCAATCTGCATGCGTGTAAATGCGAATGCAATACTATTTTCATGAAATCTTAAATATTACTCAGCATTTATTACAAACTTACTAATTGCGAAATCCAACACCTCAAGATGCCGCTCGAAATTACGTCTGTGCATCTCTTGTGTGGACTCCATGTCTGCTATCATATTTTGTACTTTCTCATCCTTTTGCTTCATCACACGCTGGGTTTTCTTTTCCCATTCCTGCACCAAACTCAATTGTATAAGCTCTTTGCAGTGACTCTCAACTACACATACATACGAGTACATACCAAAACTTCACTTTTTAGTTCTTGCACTTTTATTTCGCGACATATTTCCTCCCAATCCTTTTTGCCCCTTAGCGCCGATCGTTTAGACAATTCGAGCTCCCTTTTTAAATGTTGCTAAAGCGCAAATGTTTCTAATGTGAAATAATATTGAGGACACTTCTGAGTGCGAAATACATACGGTTAACTCCAACTTCTTGAACTCAATCGCCCTCTTTAATCTCAACTCTCTTTTTTCAGCTTTGGTTAGCTTCTTCTTTTTCTTTTTCATGGACGTTTCTGGTAGTGGCGCTGTTGCTCTTGCCGTTTCGGCTTCAATATTAGCCAGATAATTGTCATCGAGCACCGTTATGCGCGGACCGTCTGAACCCATTTCCATGTTTAGGTCTTCTATTTACAGATGTATTTCTTAGCTAAGATTATAAAATATGAAGTTTTTGCGAAAGCTTTTACGGGATTTTCTATTTGGCATGACAATTTTTGAAAAAATATGACAGCCATTATGAAAATATTCCCGAATTGAAAATATAATTTTTCTGTTGCATAGTTAGTTTCTCAAGGAAATTTATGTCGTCTGCTCGCCACGATGAATGTTTGCATCGCTAATGTGAAACAGATTGCCTCCACACCATACTTTAAATGTATGACATAATAATATTTGGCCACGATGACTGAGTTCCACCCATTTTGTTACACCTACATACATATGTCTATAAATAATTCTATAATAATAGTTATTATCCTAAATTGGGTTTTCATCAAGGCAAATCTGCCTGGTTTTCATGAACTTAGTTAAAAATTGATACACTTTTTTGAAACACTTAGTTTTTTTTTTTATTATAAAAGCATATTCCAGTAAAGCACCGAATTTTGAATTGTGACTGCTGAAGTAAAATCAGAACGTTCTGAGTTGAAGTTTTTTGTCTTCCCGCTTATGACACTGGATACAAAGTTTGGATGGACTTCTTCCAAATGTGCTAATAAAAGTGCGAGACTTCAATATGAAATTGCGAATTTCGAAATACAGAAACTTGCGTCCGAACAGTCTGAAAATTCGTGTTATTGATTAAAATAAATGTGCAATGAAATGAAATCATTACTTTTTTTTGATTTTGCAAATTAATTTAATTTCTAATTATCATTTCTTCCCATTATTCGTTCTCTTGCAGCTTGTTTTCTATCATTCTTGGTGATTACCAACGCAACCAAAACTATGCAAATGCGTGTTTTTTATGTAACATGATAACTTGAAATAGCTTAAATACTAATGCGATACTCATAAAAAGAAAGAGTTAAAGCTGCATTTGTTAGCACTTATTTTTGCATATTTTACAATAAATGCACATTTTTGCATATTTCGTGATTAATACCTATATTTACAACTAAATTCCAAGCAAAATAAAAATTTATACTGCATTTCTCGAATACTCGATCTTAGTCCGCTTTGAGCTGCAATATTGATGCTTGTTAAAAACACCCGCATATTTGTTTGATTACAAAGACCACATCGGTCAACACGATTTTTCGATCTGATTTCTACTTGTTATATTTTTGTTTCTTCTACGTTAAAAACAAGGGAACAGTTGTTCTTTACCAAAGTTTCCTTTGTAGAAACTAAAGCAATGTAAATCAGACAAAAGCAAACTTAAGGAACTAGAAAGGAAAATTCTAATGTTTTTCAATGTCTAAGATTAGAATTTAAGTCTGAGAACAGAAACCAAAAAAAATATTTTAGTTGACCGGTGTGATTATGCATAAATCTATTAAATAACATCTGTGATAATTATCCAAGACTTATTTAAGAAACAAAATTAACGTTTACACATTTTTTATATAAAATCTAACTAATCAGGCTTAACGGAGGCCATCAAGTCAATTAAAACATGTAATTTTGTGACTTTGATTTTCTAAAAGAAAATGGAAGCACATACGGAAATATTTAGCTACTTGGAACTTGTCGACTATTAAGCGGAATTATTTTAATAATGAATAAATTATTTTTAATATAAATTTATACTTATTTACTATTTTGATGCAAAAACAAATTTAAAATTATTTGGCTCAAATGAACGTTTCCACTTTTTGTATTACGTCGATTTTCCAGTCTTTTTAGTGTAAATGGAGTCCATACTCGATAACTCAATACTGAATTGGAAGGAATCACGGAAGATAATACGGTTTGCTGTCCTTAATATAGTTTTTGTTTACATCTTTGCTTCTATGCGAAATTAAATATATATTTTCATGAAATTAAATCAAATTTACTTAACCAAAATAAATTTAACTCTGATGCACGACTGCACGTTTTGTTTAGATTTGTACCATGATACAATAATTTTTAAAAGTAGTTTCACTTTCCCATTTCAGACGCCATATTAACCATTTGACCGAAATAGTGTTCCGGATTTTCGTGCTACCAATGCCTTATTAAAAAAAATCCTCAATTTTTCGTATTAAGAAAAACAAAGCCAATATAAACCAAATTTGAGTATGTGCAAAGCTCCATTTATATTGATTTGAGAAATCGGTTATCTCAAAGGGCATATGTATGTATATATGTACATACATCGTCGTCCGGATAAATAAATATCATATGTGAAAATTGGGCCAAATTTAGTTAATAATGTTATAGTTATACGTTTTTGAATTTCTCTTTTAAGGTCCGAGATATTGAATCAAATTTTGTCGTAAAATCTTATAAACTTTTTCGTATTGTCGCACGGATAATTAAATGTTGTATGTGAAAATATCATCATTTTTTGGTATCTTATTTAGTTTTCGATATTTTGAGTATAATTTGTATCACATTTTTCATCAATTCAAAAGTAATTAAGAATAAACAATAAAAATAAAAGAATTTAAGATTTTCGTGAACTAGTAATATTCTTCAAGACTTTTTGAGAAATTGAATTACTATCTTCAATTGCGATTTCCTAAAGGTCTTCAAATGTAACATACGACATTAAGCCAGGCAAATATAGCCTGTCAAAAAATTTCCTTATGTAAATACAACTGTAAGGCTTAAAAAAAAACTATTTTTATTTTATTTTTTATTTTTTTTTTAGAGCTTATCGTTTGCTCGGTTTAAAGAATAGGACACAAATTGTACATTCATAAATAAAATTTCATGGCTTTGGTGAAAGAATATACATCTAATTAATGGAACATATGCAAAAGTTTCACTATTTGTGTTTGAAATACAATAAAATTAAAATTTAAATCCCCAATGTCTATTTCTAAATATATAAAATATATTTTATGTGTCGTTGTACCTCGACGAAAACTTGAATAAGCTGATTGATAAATTTATACGAGTAAGTAATGTACGTTTCACAATTTTATTCCACTAATAATTCTCATTTATTTTAAATTTAATTGCTTTTCTTTCTCTATTTTTGAAAATTAAAATAAAATATCGATATACTCGGCCGCTGTGGTCGAGTTAGTAGCGGTGCGTCCTATAACTCGATATGCAGTTGAGTTCAAGGTTCGAATCTCAGTCAGGGCAAGTAAAATCGAAATCATAGAAAAGGTTGATTTATATTAGCGGTCACCCCTCGGCAGGCAATGGCAAACCTCCGAGGGTATTTCTGCCATGAAAAAGCTTCTCATTATATACATCTGCCGTTCGGAGTCGGGCTGTATAGTGAAAGCGCCAAAATTATATATTATATATATGTATACACGTATATGCTAAATTAATTGTAATTTTTTCGTGACTAGAAACTAAATAAATATAATGATTGCAAGAGTAAATATATGCTCAACTGCTTTTGTTTTAACCAACGTCAGTCGTGTTTTTTTTTTTCATTAATATTATTCTCTGTGTTTTTTTTACGATTTCCGTGTGCTAATATTTGTCTCATAAAAATGTTTTCAAATAGTAAACCTCCAGCGGATAAAATATTTCAAAATCGTACCAATGCTGTTGAAGATTACTAAGTTTACTTAGTATAATACTACCAGTATATGTATGCACAGTGATTCAAACAATTGATCGCATTGTATTTTTTTGCCAAAGAGGAAATGTGTTTTATGACATTTGTTCCTTAAATTCTTTATTACAAAACAACTCTTAATTTAATTAAATCGGCATAGATTAAACAAATCCACCTAAAATTTGAACATTTTGCTTAGAACCTTAGAAAAAATGAGACAGCTCAATCACTGATCCCAAATGAACTCCCGTCGTTACAAAATCTCCCGCCACGAATCCGGGAAAAATGCTATCAGCAATTTTGACGTTTTCGTAGTTTGCGTTGCCAACTGTTACGCTAAGTTCGAATGAGTGTTACCAACTCTTTACACGAAATTCAGCCGTTTTTTGTTTAATTTTTTGACGGCAGTTGAAGAAAATTGAATTTTTTTCCAGGCAAAGTTAACAATAGTTATTTAAATACAAAAAATTATTAAATTAGTTCCATTGTGGAAGCGCGAAATAGACGTTTCCAACCCGCAAATCCTTTTTACTGTTTCCTCTAAATTATTAAAAATGTTTTTGTGGTTGCTTTCCCTTCTCGTTGCTCTGCGTTCAATTTTGTTTAGAAGCCTTTCCATTTCAAGACAACTGGTCCATTCGGGTCATGTTTTTTTTCTTCATGAAATTCGATTATGTTGTTCTTTGTTTAAAATAATGAAACACGTATTTTTTCCTTTGACCAAATCAAATTTTTTACGAGTTATTAGTTTTTTCGTAAAATAATTTAATAAACGTAAAAACCCGTTGCTAAATAAAATATTTGCGTTAACCGAAAAAATGTTTTTAAAACTGAATATTCAAAAAATTTAACAGAAATGAAAAAAAAGTTGGAATCAGTTTAAATACGGTTTTTATTATATTAAAATTTGTTTGGTTATGGGACTGAATACCCGAAGGTTCTAAAAAATTTTTAAATTTTACGAAAATTTTACTTGTTTTTATAAATTGTATGTAATATCTCAACTTTTAGTTCATGCGATTACTTTTTCAATTGTGAAATTGTACATGAATATCATTTCATCTTTTCACAAAAATAATAGATCATCCTGTGATTAATATTTTCAGTCACAGTATGTACACACGTAAAACATAAGTTAAGTTTTTGTTTATCATGTTTTTACTTATGATATTATTCATATCTTTAAAATCGACACTTTCGCTTTTACTACTCCAATCTAACTTTTTATTATATCTGAGTTGATAAGGCTCATATGCCCTGGCGTACTTCTTGCAGCAACTAGTAAAATTTTCTACGGTAAAATGTGCTAATAAAAGTTTCTGCAAAGCTTAATGTATATTGTAAAAATTGTCCGAAAAGTAGTACGAATTACTAACTACGAGTATTATAAAAAAAAGCGTTTGAGTGGAGAGTTTGGAGTTGTTGACGCAAACCACAGCGCTCGTAGAGAAAAGAAAGTAGAAGCCGCGCGGCAGTCGCATTCAAAGACTCGACTGCTGTTGATCGTACTCGTATGCTGCGGCTACATACAGTCTGAGGAAGTGTAGTTACAATATTCCATCGTGTTATTGATGTGAAAGCGTACGCAACCGGAATTTCAAATTAAACAAAATATTAATGCCACCGAGACCATCGGTTATTGGGTTATACATTTGTTTGTTTTTGTTTTTCTTTTTTGTTTGCTAACAAATTCATTGCTGAGCTTGTTTTGCTGCAATTACTTGCTGATATTTGATATACTACTCGTTTGAATACATTTTTGCGAGCGTAGCTTAGCCGCTGGCAACCGGACTTTTTCAGAAATCAGTGCACTCGCAGAGTTGAGCCGCAGCAAACGTGTTTCGTACCGAATAACAGCGCTTTAGTCAACAGAAACGGTGATCGCGGCAATTTGCTATTTGAAATGAGATCTTGTTGACCGGCGTTCGTTTGAGGCGAGTTAGCGAAGTGTTGACTTTTCGTTCGGATTCGCGTGTGCCTTTCTCACACAGTTTTTAAAAACGAGTTCTGCACAAAGGAATAATATTCTAAAGGTAGTTATTATTAATTATGAAAACATGTGTTGTGTCTGAAATGATTATAAGCTGAAGTTTACAAAAAAAAAAAAACTTTAAACTCAAACATTTTTACGTGGATAAACCAGAATATTCTGCAGGAATTTGAAAGTGGTTGGATCTTAATAAACGAGGAAAGGTATATCTAAAAATTGTAATTTCTCATTTTCATTTCGAATGTATTTTTTTCAAAATCACTTAAAAGGTCCGCAATATACAAAAATAATTTTAAGAATTACAAAAAAAAAATAAGTTCTTCATTAGCTAAAATATTTGTAAAATAAAAACAGCACTTCGTTGAAATTTGCAACCGACTTACTAAATTTCTTTTAAATATTGCAGCAACATTTGAAGAAGCAAAAAGGGGTTAGTGTGGTAATAGTATATAATTAGTACGAGCAAAAATAAATTATATGTGGCCAACTGAAACCGAACCTGGCTTAAAATATTGTAAATATTTTTCTGTGAAAGAAATCTAAGAAATTCAATTTAGTTGTATGAAAGTAAAACATTCACGTATATGTATGTATATTAAAAGCGAAGCTATTAATTTTTCCTCAAATTCTCATAGGCATAGTGAATCCGTTGAAAGTGTAAATGCTCGCATTTATTTTAATTTTTCAACATTATCGTTTCTCAATCGATCTGCCTTCCGATTTTTATAAAAAAAAATTAATCCAGCACCATCAGTCATTCATTAATAGAAATAATACAACAATTGACCGCTTTATACGCATATAGTCATACGTACTAATTTGGTAATAATATTAAAAATTTTAAATTATTGCATTTGACGACATTAAATTTTATCAAATGAAAAACTATTTATTATCAATTTTTTATTTATCTTATTATAATATCTATTTATCCCTTAACGAGTTGGCCAAGACGAATATATAGAATTTTACCAAGAAATTTAATTTTTTCGCTCGAACCAACGTTCACAGTTGCCTTAAACATTTTTTTATTGACTTATTAGTTTTGAAAGGATTATTGTTTCTAGTATAAATGTAAATAGAGATAGGAGATAAAAACATAATTTTAACACTTAAAAAATTATATTATATTATTTCATAGTGTAAGTCACGAAATTTCTAAAAAAAATTATGTTCAAAGTAAGTTTTAGGAAACTATTAGCTAATAAATAGTTGCTAATAAGGATGCGATTTAATGTAAAAAAAAATTATTGCCAAATTTCAATAGGTTACTAGGCTATTCTGATGTCTGATCAAAAAAGTAAAGATCTGTAAGTCAATTAAAATTAGCCTGAATGAGGAGCATACGTAGCTGTACGTGATTTTGATGTAAATATAACAAATTTGCTTTAGCAAAAAAAGTGAGAAATGAGTTGCTTTATTTACTCCAAAATCTTATTCTTCCTACACATGTATAAACATGTGTAATTTACACCAGCGGGATGACGTTTATTTGATAGCAGCTGACATTTCTTGACATTTTTCGTAAATCAATAAACTCAATAGCTTGTCAATATTTGATATTTTTATTAGCATACGTATACGAACGTAGAAGTATACAATTTTTTGTGAGAAAAAAAAAAATATTTCTTTCTCAAGAGACGACTTTACCTTAAGAAAAAAGTTTGTAATATTTTTAAAATTGTTGTTCTGGTTTTCTACAAAGTTTTGAATTCTGCTTAAAATGATTTATATCACAGAATGAATTGAAATTAAATTGCAAATTATTAGAAATAAATAAATAAATATATTTTGGGAAAAAACTTTCAAAATATGTTCTTGTGTATGATTATATGCTTTACGGTTATACAATTTTCCAGGAACGGGTTAGGCTTTCGTAGACAGAATTAAAATAAAATTTTACCATAAAATTCTCTTTACAAATAATTTTATATTAACAGTGAATATATGTCAATCAATTATCAACAATAATTTATTTTTAAATTATATTAATATATCGTAAAAAAATAATGATTTAGTCATAAAAAATAAAAGTTATAACAAATGCAAGTGTATAAAAAGTTTTTGCATATGGGAAGGATTTTCGTTGAAAAATTTAGTTTTAGGACAATCCGATAAAATTATAGGTTATTTTTCATTTGGCTATCTAGTAAAAATTAAAATTAAATCAACAAAGTCATATAGTCTATAGTGCCCTTGAAAGCAAGGGCTTTTTCCCAACCGGTTTTATCCGGTCACTGCCTATTTCTTCGTTTTTATTAGACGCCTCTGTACATTTGTGTTTATTGATAAAAACGTTGGTAATTTTTCAATTTGTATAGCAGCTAATAACGCTTTACGCCGCACGATTGATAGGATTTGATAAGATTTTCTTCCCGTCATTAAATATTAATTGCATAAAGATAATACTCGTAAATTTTTTTTAGAACATTCATAAAATGTAAATGGTTTAAGGTTCATGTGTATGTATATGTAAATCACATATTTTTAAAATTTAGAGGTACCAGTCTGATTATTGAAAATGAATTTATGGTTTTCAAACAGAATATTTTTAATAAAAGTAATTTTATATACAAAATATTTTTTTTTTTTTTACATTTTCATCCATCATTTTTAATTTGCTATTTTAATGTAAAAAGAACGGCTTCGGATCAATAATGACCGATGTCAAGGATTCTTTGACATAAAAATCTACGTGTTTTCCCGTGTTTGTATATGTCTTTTTGCAGGGTGTACATCCATGGAACGCATCTACTGAAATAAAGTGACAAATACAAATTTTTTTTTAAATTATTACAAAAAACTTTAACAGAATTCATGAGCTTTCTGTCACGTATTGTCATAACTAATAATATGTTTGACCGTAAAAGTTTATCGTAAATTACTCACTTCTCTTCTTCTTGTGTCATCTTCCGTGTCATTTTTCGTTCTGGTTAATTCGATTTCTTCGTGCGTATTTATAGTTAGTTTCCTGTGGATTTCATTGTCCATGTTCTTGTAGGTCAGGTCACTTGTGGGTCGGTGTGATCTCCTGTTTATTTCAGGTACCACTCAAGTACTTGTTGTCCCGTTGTTCACGTCTCTTAAGTAATTTTCCATTTTTTGTATTTTGTGCCGTCAGTATTTGATGTTTGTTTGCTGTTTCAATGTTTATTTCGGGGGTTTTGTTCCTCCGTCCGTATAGTAGTTTCAACTGTTCGAAGACTACGTTTGATCCGGTGTTTATTTGCTCGTTTATTATTTTAACGTTGAAGTTTTGTTTGTTTGTATATTTCCTAGTTTTCCAGTATATTGAGACGACGTCCTTTACGTTGTATGTGTAATACTTTAGCCGTTTTGTTTATTTGTGTCCTTATACATTTTTGGTTAAACATGTGGTTTGCGAAGTTTGACTCGTTGTTGTTTTTGGCTTTATAGTCTTTTTATTGTAGTCCATTATGTGTTTCCGGAACCTTGTTCGTATTTTCCGTCCAGTTTGTCCGATGTAGCTGTAATGTCTTAAAACCAAATTTGACAAGGGATAACGAAAATTCGTTCCATAATCTATCATTTCACACCCTGTCGGAAGCGACAACAATAAAATATCATAGCATCATACAATATTATTGTAGTTTTTATTTACACAATTACATTTTTAAATATTTAAGTTTATATGAATTGTTTTCATTCAAATAATTGTTAGATTTTGTTTAAAAAAAAATACAATTTTTTGACAAATTACTGTCAACAATATGCCTTAGTTCTGCAAATAAATTTTAATTTTCTTAACGACTAAAGTAGTGATTTAACTAGAAGTTTTTGAGGCCCTTAAAATTCGCTAAAGGGTATTTACAATTGCTTATATGTTTTTTTTTTTGATGAACCCATTTTGACTGACATTCCATTTAATTTGAGAGAGCACGCTACTTAATTTTCTACTACTTAATGCAGTTGGCATTGCACGCTCGTAAAATAAACAAAACTTATGAATGGCTAAATGAACATCAACGCCGTAGAGCTAAACTTTGTACTCGTATACCCAACGTTGTTTTAAAGTAAAACTTATTTGGAAAATTTCTGAATAAAATTAAGCTCTGCAAAATATTTATTAAAGCAGTAAAAGTTGATAACTTCTTTTAATGAAATTTTACAGAAGAACGAAAAAATGTATTTCCAATAGTAACTTTGAAATATCTTTATAATTTGAATATACTATTTCGCAGCCCTTTGTATATGCACTTGTTAAAACTGTATCTTGCACAAGTTATGTTCATGCTAAAGTTTTAAATTAGAAAATAAATAAATGATTTTGAAAGTTTTAATTATTTTTAGAGCTTCTGAGCACTAAAAAATTGTTTGCATTCACCATTCTTTAGATTTAGCCATCTCCCTCCCTCCCTAATACGGTGTTTCCACAAGAAGTGAATCACATGTTTCGCTATTTGAATTACGAATGGCGAATCATTCCGTTTATACGACACATTCGTGATTCGTTTCGGATTTCTGTTTCTGCCTCTTCATTCACTCTAGTTGTAGCCAACAACCTACCCGACATAATTTTATTCTTCACAAACTCAACGTTTAAACCATTTTAGCAATCAATTGCTTTTTGCTTGTTTAATTTTTGTTACGTTTTGATATGTAGCTGTTTATTTTCGATAAATTTCTAATTTAAATTAGAGATGGCATCAATTTTTTCGTGATTCAGAAGGTAATTAAGATTGAATCAACCTCACAAACTTTTATATTGGGCATCACGTTGATTCGATTCGTGTTTGGGAGAGCGAATCATCAGCTATGAAAACTTAGTATTTCCATAAATCTCAATAAGGTATTTTGACCGATAAACGGAAGAAGTAGCTTTCATCACGGTGGCGACGCCATGGCCTGAAGTTTTCTTAAAATTTTTCTTACATGCCTCTTTTTTATAAGTAGATACAGTAATTTTTATTTCAGAAATTTTAGTAAAACATTCGTTAAAAAATGCAAAATCATTCCACATAAGTGGAAACATTCTGAATCTCTTGACAAATGCTTGGGGTCAAGCATGAATGGCGGAAATTGGTTAAATTTAAAGTTCTACAGTAAACATTCACAAAAAAATTATTCGCTTACTAACCTACTAATCAAAAATTTGTATAGTTACGGTTTTCGTGGCAGAGATCTCTTTGTTTACGTTGCATTATTTGTTTGGTCTGCTGAGCCACTTAATGAAATTGTTCGTACTATGCGAGTGTACGTTGGTGTGAGTGTATTTGAACTTGTGCGAGTGATCATAAAACAAACTGATTGCACTTGCAGTCGTAATCGCTCTCATCATTAAATTTTTATCTACTTATTGTGATTCGCGAGCGAAATGTCAATAATAATGTTATAATTTCGGAAAACATGCACATTTTTTTATAAAAATGTAAATAGTTTCCATGTGCGCGTGTGTCATTTATTTGCTATTCTGTTGATCTTTTGATTATTTTGCGTGCTTTTAAAATACAATTATTTCTGTATGCTCATAAATGGCGCACGGCTTGCTGTGGTTAAAGGCAATTGAGTGAAGAATATGTTAATTTACAGTGACGAAAAGATTTCCGCAATTTAGCTATTCTGATAATCTAAATGCACATCGACGTATGCAAAAATATGTGTATTCTCATATGAGTGCCAGTGCAATAAAGATAGGAAATAGTATGTAGTAAGAAACTTGACAGATTAGAGCGAGGACTTTATTTTTATAACTTTAATTAATGATGGAATAAGTAGACCCCACAAGCGGTTTGACAAACGAAGTGAAATTTCACTTTGCTTTAAAAAAATTTGTTTTCTTTATGTGTTTGAAGATTTGACCAACCTTTTGGGAGATGTTTGAATAAAAATTTAAATTAACTTTTTATTTTTTTTTGACCGCAATAATGATATTACATTGGATTCTAAAACCTTTTGCCGATTAAGGATTTAGGAGCGAATATATAATGTTTGAACGATTTGCGCCTGTAAGGTGTACGAAAATATTAATAAAGATTTCTCACGCAGTTTGAGACGTACATTTTGCATTTGAACTACTAACTAACATCACCGGGCTTAAGTGCTTGAATGTGGACACGAATCGGCTAAATTATGTTCGTTTTTTACATGTTTTTTTTGCATAATTCCCGACACTGGTCGGTTTAACTTAATTTTTAAGCTATTTTGTTGAAAGGCTTGAGAGAATGTCCGCCAAATATTTTTCATGTAAATTCAAGGAATCTATTGAATTTTGGAATGATTTTCCGTCATCTCTTGTCAAGTTTGGTTTTAGGACAAACCGGCGTTGTGTCATACATCATCAGTGTCATTTTTCGAAATACCAAACTTGACAAGGGATAACGGAAAATCGTTGCAAAATTCAATAGATTCCTACCCTGTCGGAAACTTCAACAACAACAAAAAAGAAAATAAGTCAAGGACTTATCGCAATAAAAACATTTTTTCTTCAGTTACTCGTAGTTTCCAAATATAGGCTGGTATTTTTATATGTAGGTATGTATGTACATATGTACATTTGAATAAACACCAATACATACAAAATTTTCAATCATGTCAGCAGATATTTCATATATTATTTCCTTGCATTTCTAATGACTAACATTTCAACTAAATTAACTAGTTTATGTTATATTTGTACAGAATTTTTTGTTAAACACACGTGCTACTTTTGACAGGTTTTAACAGATTTTTTTTTATATTTTGTTTTGGATAAAAATAACAAACATTCATGAAAATATAATTAATCTATTAGCTAAAAACAGCTGAGCTAAATACTAATCACACAACGCTAATCACAGTAAACATTTTGAATAAACAAAGCACCCTGCAAGAAATCAGGTCCGTTTTTTACTAGCGCAAAATGAACTCATTAGTTAACAGATATCGTTTGCTATCGTTGTTTAAATAGCCGAAATGTAAAACCTAGTTTTCGTAAAATCATTACAGTGAATGGAATTATATCGGAAGCATTCGATTTTTTACAAAACGTGGAGATAATATGGGTATTCGTCTAAATGCGTAAATGCTTCGTAACCGCGTAAACCTCGTAAACTTTTTTAATTTTGTATGAAAAGCTGGTTTATTTACGAGGCTTACGCAGTTACAAGGCATTTATGCATTTAAACTTATACCCTAAATATTAAATTAGATTTGTAAAGTTTTAAGTTTCTTTTAAAATGAATAATCATTATTTTTTATTGAGCTCGAATTGAAGATTTTGTTTGAAAAGCGGTAAACAAACAAAATCTTTCTTTAAACTGAATTCGAGCTCTATACAGAAATAGTGGTTATTGATTTTTTAAAGAGATATTTTATGGCATGCGTAACTAATTCTTCATCATAACTTTCTATAACATACAAATTTTTCACGCAACTAAACTATGTATTTGGTATGAAATTATTTGCCAAGCACGCTTGTAACTGTAACTTTTTTCAGTTTCTTTGTAGTTATAAAAATAGCTGTGCTAAAAAGTAATCCCAATCGGTTCATTAACAGCTCAAAATTGACTCATGAGATAACGGTACTCAATTAGTTTGTTCGATAACTGATAATTATTGATAGTTATTAAAAATGATCAGCTTTTGTCGTACTAGAACGCAGATGTTCAGCAAAGAAGAGGAAATTCAGAGTGCCACTTGACAGTTGACTTGGAGGGGAAGCTGCTAGTTTCTGCTGGAAAAATGTTTGCCACCGGCAATTTGCAAGCAAGAAAAGAGCAGAACTCAAACAGCTGATAAATAGGACATTTCCGCCACATTTGGATGCAAACAATTATGCATTAAGCTGTTCGTAAATTTCGCGAGTTTCTGCAAACTTTTCTTTCGCGTTCTTCCTTAGATATTTTTCGATTTGAGAAAGAATTGTGCGCTACTCTCTTGCAAATTGCTGCTGGATATTTTGTACTGTAGATCTATTTTAATAGACCAAATACCTTTTTTTTTTTTTTTAATTGAACTCTTCACATCTTTTTTTACTTTGACAGTTCGTTGTTTAGTTCGGAAAAAGTGTTTTGCTGTAAATGGCCCTATTCGACTTAATTCGCTTGCGTGATACCAAATAAAAGTAAATTTTTTAAACATAAACTAAAAATTTTATTAATATTTTTCCTTATTTTAAATTTATTTTGTTATTTTGCCTGCTAACGACCAATACTGAAATACATTGTTTGGTTTACAAATACGAAACTAAACTGCCGAGTAACAAAATAACGAGCTTGTTGTGATTTTGAAAGGTTTACATACTTTTTTATATTTTACGCTACAATACGCTCGTACATACAGGGCACATCAATAATAATATAAAACAAGAAAAAAAGGACGTACATAAGGAATACAAATATTGCCTTACTTGAATTAAACATCTAAAAACAATATTTTTAGTACCTTTTTCACGACAAACAGTTCTCGCTAAAAGTGTTTCTTACATTGACTGTGTTATAAAACTTCTTTGTTTTCTTTTCCTACTTAACGCTTCGTTTAAACAAATATAATTTTGTTGGCCAAATTAATATATTTTATTAATTTTATACTTTTTTATTTCAGGAAATGCAATTCAGTTTAACAATTTAGTAACGTTAACGCTTTCAAAGTCAGCGGAGCAACCAATTCCGGCGCTAAATAAAATTTAATCACACATTCAATTGAACTGACTCAGCCAGTTACAATAACTTCAATGGAGGACGTTGCAACAAGTGAGAAATTCAATGGACACAAGTTGGAGGTAGCACACAATGATCCGTGAGTAAATGTATCAAATATTTTACCATACATAGTTATATGCATTCATAAATAGCATACATATATTAGGGCGACCCAATTTTTTCCCCATCATTGTTTATTATAATGAAAATAAGAATAAGAAAATAAGAAAAATGTATAGTATTAAGTTTTTAAATTTAATTTGATTTACATATCAAGAAATTACATAAAGTGAAGTAACAACTTGTGATTCCTATATGTACAAAAAAATCATATTATAAATATATTTTTCTTGGTGTATAAAATTATAAACTTAAAACTTTTGCAAAAATATTTCTAATCTAATTGTATGTGTGTGACTTTTTTATAGTTTCATAGCATGCAGTATTAACTCTTTAGGTGTATATCAAAAGTTTTTTGAACTGCAATTATTTACTTGATTTTCAAATACATTTTGTACTTTCACAATAACTTTATTATTATTACCTAATATCTGCATATTTGAATTCAGCAATCTAATCATTAATTTTTTATGGTAAAAAGTTGTTTGACAAGAAAACCAACGCAACTCAAACCACCTTCTTGCTGATTAATGTTCCGCATGCTGTTTGCATAAGCCACAAAGCTAACTGACGTGCATACAAACGAACATGTACATACATATTTATATTGACCAATATTTTGCTTTGCACAGTGTGTTAGCATCACTTCAATATAATACACTAAATTAATATATATGGTATTTTTACAATATTCACTATATTTGCATTAAAAAATTTGTATTAGTTAAAAAAAGTCAAACCATTTGGTTATGTATCTAAAACAAAAGTTTTTATACATATTTTTTTTAAAGCAATGTCTTTCATGTAAATAAAAAAAATGGTTTCCAGCAATCATAAAATTAAAGCTCAAAAGTGCCACATTGCATCTGTTTAGCCTCTTTCAGTTCTTAAAATACTGTTATTAAATAGGTTATACAATTGCAATTCGAAACAATTTGAAAATATTATTTTGGTTTTTGTTTTGAAGTAGAAAGTACAAAAAAAGAACATTACTTTTGAAAAAAAAAAATGTATACAGAGTTAGATAATTCAAATTTCTTAAATTTGTGTATGTTAAACTTTTAAATAATTCATGAACTATGAAAATCGAAACATAAATTTCAAATATTTTTAAAAATATAAATTTTTGTTATTTATTGGCCTTATAAATGTTTTAATAATTGACAAATTTATTGAGCTCGAGGCCAGTTTAATGCAGATTTTATTTGGAAAATCAACAACAGTTTTTAAATGGTAGAAGTTATAGTACTATTTCGGAAATCACCACATTTCCTCATCAGACTCCTTTTTATTAAATTAATTCAATTTATTTTTCATAACCATTTAAATAAAATGTTCATTTAACTGGGCTCGAGTTAAAAAAATTTCTCAATAATTAAAACATTTTTGAAAATTAAAAAAAAAAATTGTAGAACAAGTTTTTTTTTTTTAATTTAGAGTAAATTACAAATAAATTAAAAAAATTAAAAAAAACCAGAAGCTGCGGAGTTATCAGGAATACACAGGATGTTCTAACCATTTCAAACTTTTCACTGGAAGGACAATTAAAAAGTTAATTTAAAACAAATTTCTAAACAAAATTAATTTTTTTTGAAATTACAGTCGATCTCTTTTTAACGCAGTTCACCGAGAAAAAAATTTGTTCGCGTAAAAAAAAACGCGTAAAAATAACCACATTTCAGTTAATATTTGCTTATTCGTTCCTTATTTGCGAAAAATCGTCGTAAAAAAAACCGCGTTAAAATAACCAAATTTCCAACAGGAAAACCAAGTTTAGGGAACAAAAACAAAATTATTACATATGTACATATTCGATGTGCTCTGATACATATTAACAAACCTCTGTTTAAAATCGCAACAAAATTTCGCTAAACGTTCATCTTTAGCGCTTGTAAAACGCTTTAAACAGCTTTATGAATCGCGAACCGCGTTAAATAAGTAAAACCGCGCTAAAAAAGCAATGGGACATTGCGGAATAATCTGTGACCAAATAATCCGGGTTAAAAAAAATAAAACGTGTAGAAAACTTCGCGTTAAAAAAATAGCGTTAAAAAAATGTATGTTACTTTTGTAAGTTTTAAATACAATTTTGATATCAAAGAGTATATTAATGAATACGAAATATTTATAAATTAGGAAAAAACTACAAAACTCATTTGCCTGTAAGGACATAATTTTAAATTTCTGAATTGTAAATTTAATCGTGAATAAAATAAAATTCACACTCGTGCCTCAATTGTTTTTTTGTGATTATTACTTTTGTCTACTGTCCCTTTCAAGATTTATCTAAGCAAATAATTGTGTGCTGTTTGTCGATAACAAAGTAATGGGAACTTGAATGGAAGTAATAAGTTAATATAAACAGAAACCTAAAACATTTGAAAGTGAAATATGCAAAGGAAACCAGTTGATAAATTAATGGGCGAAGCCAACAAGTTGTTAATTATTTTTGTACTGCACGTTAAATCATTTTCCCATTATCCATTGTTTAAACGAAAGCGATAGTTGTGGCACCAATTCCAAGCTATCCATTGACTTATGGCAAGATATGACGCGTTTTAGCTAAGCGTTCAAGTAATTCATATTCCAAGTGTAGCGTGGGGCTGGCAGCCGGCCTTGAATGCCGTTGCAGCTGATTAAACCATATTTCACTCCACTCAATTCAACAACCTATCAGAAAAGCAGTTGGTAAATAATTTGAGAAATATGTATGTATGTATATACCTTCTAATTACTCAGCTGCTTCGAGCTTTCACATACGATAAGTTGCATATCGAGATCAAATTGCGGGTAGGAGTATAACGAGAAAGCTAATTTTGCAGGAGAGTTGCTTTTTATTTATTTATTTTTTCGAATACCTTTCGTAGCAAAATTTTTAATTTAAATCACTTTATTTTTGTGTTAACGTTATTTTCCGTTTACCTTAAATTATGCAATAGTACTAATGAGTGATATCACATTTTGAAATCACTATATTGATAGAAACATACATATAAGCACTTATTTTATTCTTATTCGATTTATTAGAAAACGCCATAAATTGAGAATTTTCGATTATTTATTTTTCTTTAATTTAATTTCTTATATTTTCTAATGAAAATGCCGTGAATTTTCTAACAAAACCCGTATATGTGTGTATATTAAAGTTTCAAAATATTTTGTATATTAAAGTTTCAAAATATTTGTAATAATTACTACAAAAATTTCATTAAAAAATTTAATATAAAAAAATGTTGAGCATTTCAAGCATTTCCTTGAAGATTTTTTTTTTAAATATGCAGTTTTGTATAATATTCAACTTTATTGATATTTGTGAATTTTTTGTTAAGAATACTCCGCACTCCATTTGAAATTGTTTTTGAAGAATTTTCCAAAAATTAACGGTAAAAAACTGCCCTTGAAATTTGCACTTTATTATGCTAAAATTGAAAGAACTACAAACTGCATATTTAAGAAGAAAAAAATAGTTCGAAATTTTAATTCAATTTTGTTTACTTATTATCAAGGCGAATTTACTAAGGGAAAGTCAATTGTGAGAAGAAGATTTTTTTTTAGAATATCCCCTTATGGGTATTTTTTTTGTTTTAAGGGCGTCGATAGTGAAATGATAAAAGCAAAAACAAAGTAAATAAACACTTTTGACTGCTTACGCCGTAAAAGCAAAAACAAATATCTATTTAAATTTTGTTGCTGTCGGTCTCACTTCACCTTATAGAATTTACTTTGCTTATTATTTTGTTTTTGTGAGAGAATGAACATTTTTTTAATTTAAAAATATTACAAATTAAATTAAAAATTATTATTATTTGTGGTTATCTTATAATTGTGGTATGCATTTTATTGATATTTCATATTATTTTTTTATACAATGAAACGAAGTGTATGCAAAAAATTTCCTTAATTCATTTTCAATTCTCTTTCAAATTAGCAATGAAATAGTCGAAGCTGAGCCTCTCTCATGGAAATTTTGGAAGAAACGTCGTTATGTTGTTGTAATGCTTGCATTTTTAGGATTCTTTAATGTCTACTCGCTGCGCGTTAATCTTAGTGTGGCTATTGTGGCTATGACTGAGAATCGCACTGTCATCGATGATGCTGGTAATGTTTCATATGAACAAGATTTTCCGTGGGACACAAAGCAAAAAGGTCTCATATTGAGCTCATTCTTCTATGGTTACATAACCACACAATTTATTGGTGGTTTTATTGGCGCTAAAATCGGTGGAAATATTGTGAGTGAATGCGTACTGAAATATCGAATTATTGATTGGAATTAACGGATTTTGTATTAATTTGTTTTAGGTTTTCGGTTTGGGTATCGGCACCACTGCTCTTTTGACTCTTTTCACGCCGCTGGCGGCTAAACATAGTCTTGAAATGTTTCTCGCTGTGCGCATCATAGAAGGTGTATTTGAGGTAAATTTGCGGATTTGTTGGCTTATTGTGTTATTGAGTTATTAAGATTTTTATTTTTTTGTTTCCATAAGTTTTCGTAGTTATTATTTAAGCAAAAAGAAAGTTATCACAAACAAATAAATCGGTTTTGTTGTGTAATCCATTTTGATGATCATTGAAGAAAAAATAAATTAAGAAGTTTTATCAATTTGTATCCTGTTTAATTAAAAATAAATAAATAACAATCTCAAGAAGATGTGTGAGACCTCGACAGCATGGCTCTTGAAAGGGACTTTCCACATTCTAACAGCGGAGTCCGTTACAGAAACGAAATTTAAAGAGCTATAACTATGTATATATCTAACAATTAACTTTCTAAAGCAAAGATAATTTTCTTTTAACTTATAACACGCACTGAATTGTGCTAATACTTGCAAAATTTCTAAATTTTTACCACATCAAATACTTTATTAATCTTCCTTTAGGGCGTCACCTTCCCCAGCATACACGCTGTCTGGTCGCGTTGGTCTCCACCACTTGAACGTTCGCGTATGGCATCCATGGCGTTTGCCGGCACCTACGCTGGCACTGTGATAGCGATGCCCTCATCGGGTCTACTGGCCTCCGCTTATGGTTGGGAGAGTGTCTTTTATGTGTTTGGTACGATTGCTTTAGTTTGGTTCGTGGTATGGTTATTGATGGTGCGTTCAGGTCCGGATAGGGATCGTTTCTGTTCGGATGATGAACGTGAATATATACAAAAGAAGATTGGCTATATCGGCAATCAGCAAATCAAACATCCTTGGCGAGCGATTTTCACCTCGAAGCCATTCTATGCAATCGTGGCATCACATTTCTCCGAGAATTGGGGCTTCTATACGCTGCTTACACAGTTGCCAACATTTTTAAAAGGTATGTACTACATATTTGGATTTTAAATAATCGACGCTGAATTGCATTTCTTTTAAAATTTGAAATTTGTTTCTTTATATCAGATACTTTGAACTTTAACTTGGATAAGACTGGTTTCGTCTCCGCCGTTCCATATCTTGCCATGGGTATACTTTTGGGTGTTTCGGGCTACCTTGCGGACTGGATGCAGGTGAAGAAAATATTGACCACCACGCAGGTCCGTCGCTACTTCAATTGTGGCGCTTTTATCGCACAGACTGTATTTATGATTTTGACCGCCTATTTGCTGGACCCCACATGGTCCGTGGTTTGCATCACTATTGCGGTGGGTCTTGGCGCTTTTGCGTGGTCAGGATTTGCGTGAGTATCTGGGTTGAAGTTCGTCATTCGATTTCTTATGTTAAGCGCGTACATTCTTCTCTCTTTATATAGGGTTAATCATCTTGATATTGCACCACAACATGCAAGTGTTTTGATGGGTCTCGGTAATACATTTGCCACGATTCCTGGCATTGTTAGTCCCATGCTGACTGGTCATTTAGTAACAAATCAAACTGCAGAAGAGTGGAAAATGGTGTTTTTCATTTCCGCTGGCATCTATCTCATTGGCTGTGTTATTTATTGGTTCTGGGCATCGGGTGAGCTGCAAGATTGGGCCAAATCACCGGAACAAAGAGCCACAGAAGAGGAGCAGCGACAACGCGCGCTAACGGCAAATGGCGGTGAGAAGGAAGGATATGTTAATGCGGCGGTGGACCTGAAAGAACAGTGAAATATATTTAATCTGCGTTGACAGAGAAACATTTGTATAGATAAGGAATAGTTGTGATATTATAGAAAATTGGTATCGTTAAGGCGCATGCCGTCTATTTTTTGATGTTTTTCCGAATTCCACATGTTAAGAAAATAATTTGTTATAGTTTTATTTGTAGATTTAAGTATACTAATTAATGAAAAATAAATAAATACAGTTTAAACTTATTTTGAATTTTTTTAAGAGCCTAAAAGTATGCTCTGAAATTTATTTATTTTTTTCATTGGCGCGGTGAGAACAAATATTGCTCAATGTGTTTGTTTTAATGCGCGCCCTGTGAGAAAGCGACAACTTACGAACTAATACACTACCAGTTCTTCAGGAAGTGCGACTAATCCAGCTTATTATTCTTTTTAAGCAATTCCAATTCCATATAGACTTGATAAATTTACTTAATTAATTGAATTATTTATTCGTTTAATACATTAAAATAGTTCTTATTTAATAACTCATTCTTGTTAAAATATTTGTTTATTTATGCGCAAAAATGCCCTCTAGTAATTTGGAGAGTTTCTAAAAAATTTGCAGAAGCTTCCAAAGGCGATTTAAACAAAGTGAAATTACTGGAAAAAGTTATACAAAATGCACATATTTATAGCGCTCTGATTTGAAAAAAAGATTCGTTGTCAGATATCCTTGTCACTGGCTTATTGAGACCTTATTTCATTTGCTTCGCTAAACATATTTGGGAATTTCTAAACTCTCTTAAAAGTGGTTATTTCCAAAATTCCTAATATATATAATATAATTTTGGCGCGTACACTTTATAGCTCAGTGTTTGGCCGAGCTTCTCCTACCATTTGTGGTGTGCGTCTTTATATTATACCACAAATGGAGAGACCTACAGTTTTGTGCCGACTCCGAACGGCAGATGTATTTAATGAGAAGCTTTTTCATGGCAGAAATATCCTCGGAGGTTTGCCATTGCCTGCAGAGGGGTGACCGCTATTAGAAAAAACTTTTTCTATGATTAGGATTTTGCTTGCGCTGACCTCGAACTCACCCGCATAGCAAGTTATAGCACGCACCGCTACCAACTCGACTACAGCGGCCACAAAAAATTCCTAATAAACTTATCAAAAAATGTGGGTTATTTTAATTAATTAAATAAAAGGAGTTTATAAGATGCTGTCATACAATGAAATCGTTTAATTTGACGTAAATAAACTGTTTGATACAAAACTCTTGAGTATTGTATTTAAAATTAAAAATATATACTAAAGGAGTCTCAAAGATTACAAACATGGCAATTACTCAATTCCATGGAGTTCACATTACAGGTTGAATATGAATTGGTAAGCTCCGACTGAGTTCAGGCAGATAATTCAACATCGCCATGAAATTCGTACAATACTGTTACTGACCTTCATAACCTCTTCGACATAT
Organism: Philophylla caesio; assembly: GCA_963971545.1. Lineage (NCBI taxonomy): Eukaryota > Metazoa > Arthropoda > Insecta > Diptera > Tephritidae > Philophylla > Philophylla caesio. Next base: position 94,435,943 of record OZ020608.1, on the reverse strand, counting down.
TTCCAGGATATACTAATATTTCGGGATATAAAAGAGTAAACGAAGGAATATCAAAACGGACCGATGAACTTAAGTAATGCATTTAAAATATAAGACAATTTTATTAATATTTTCTTAAGTAATTTTCGTAATTTTTCAAAAATTTATTATACACAATTGTTGCTAACTTTGTTTTCCATGACCTAATAGCGACGAGAATATGCGACTTGTGTCTCATGCAAACTCATTGTAGAATTTATCTAGTTTTCTCTTACAAATACTCGTATGTATGTTCACGTTATAATTTGGTAAATATACTACATAGCTTTTATATGTAATACAACAAATACTAAGTTAAATTGACAATAAGGAATTTCTCATTTTTAACGATTGACAATTCCTCAGTAAAAATGAAAAATTAGTTTTGTTATAGCGTTTTTACGATTCCTTTTCAAATTTGTCACGCTAACATCATCAACAAAGAAATATCAACAACTTATCGCCTCTACGGTTGGGTGGAAAACGCCCACTCACAAAATCGAGAAGGTAAATAAAATTCACAAAAACAAAATCATAGCAACAAATAACAAAGGCCAATACACTCGGTTGGCGCGAGAATGCCGTGAAAAAGAGTTCATATTTACAAATTCGAGAAAATTTAAGCGCAGCTAATAAAATCACTTACAAGACAGACATGCACATTTTACACAAATACTTTATGATATTAACAAACGCACAAACACACATATGCACAAACATTCTTCATATGAGTATATTTATAAATAAAAACGTAAACCCAAAACAATTCGATGTGCAGATGGTTTTTTGGCGCTAAGCCAACTTATAGTAAGAACAAAAAAAAAATGTTATTGAAATTAATTGGCAAATTTTTGGAATTCCAACACAAAATGAGCGAAGCAGTGAGGTGTACATCGTCAGCAGAAAATGACTTGGAACAACATAATAGAGGCATAAAGTTTTTTAGGTTGGCTATGAATTGGAAAGGGACGTTGTAATTTTGTAAATTGGAAAATAATTTTGCTATTTTTATTTTGTGTGGGAAGTTAGTGGGCAACTTAAAAAAAATGTATTTTTATAAAACGTAATTTAATTATAAAGAATTGCTTGTTTGACCTTTGTGTAAGATATACACAATTTAAATGTTTACATACTTCGCTCAAATTTTAGTAAAATATTTTTGATGTGCGCCCTCAAAAGAAAATAAAAATTTATTGATACTTTGAAATGCATACAAACATAAATTACAACAAAAAGAGAATAGGGTACTCTTATGTATGTAAGTATATAGGATAAAGGTGATGAATCGAACATCTGAAGTAAATCTGTTGTCAATGAATTTTCTGTTGATTCAAAATTTATCAACCAGCCTTGAATTTGTTCTTCCTTAGCTATATAAATATGTACGAGTCTGTACATACATACATCGATTCCAATGATTTTGCGATTGCTGGAAAGACATCGCAATTATGAATACAGTTAAACACCTTGGAGTAGGCGACGTTTTAGATATTTTTTAAAAGACCTGAGGAATACAAAAACTGCTCAGTAGTAAACTGCGAACTTTAATTTAAAAAGAAAAAACCTGTAATTCCAAACTCAAAACATGTTCTTCTAGATCTCTACCAGCTCTTCGAATTGTTTGGAGGACGCTCTCGTAATTGCGTTTCAGTTGGAAATTAACTTACGATTCAGAGCTACATACAAAGGGTAATTTTATGTCAATTAGACTTTCCTCGTTCTTATAATTTCCTTCAATTTAGATGCTTTTTTCTTGATTTATCTTGATTTCGTGCTCTTAACGACAAGCTGGCTAAGGATTTGCAAGCTGCTGACGTCGGAGCTAAACTATAAAATTGCAAAGACACTTAATTACTTACCACCAGACCCTTCTAAGCTTAACCCTTAATATCGCACTGGTACTCGTACCGTCAGGAACCAACTGTCAAAAATCAAATCTTTGCTAAAAAAATGTCTCTTCTGGAATGTGTAGTGGCACAAGCGTTGAACGCCAGTTAAGACCCTCTTCGTTTGAGAGCAGTTTGTCGAGAAGTGCGGATCAACCTCGAAAGAAAACGGTTTCGTGAAATTTTTCTTGTATGTAATCAATTCATCGAAATTTAAACACAAAAATTTTTATCGTGATCCCAGTAGTGCCTAGAAGTGACTGTGAGTGTTAAATAAAGGAAAGCTTACTTTCCGGAAAAAATGTTTCATCGAATTCCACCAAACTTAAATATCTTTGTTAACAATACTATACTTACATTTTTTAACTTTTAAATACATAAATAAAAAAACAAAAATTGGATGCAGCAGAGCTCATTGTTGTAACTCTAAAGTCTGGGTAGCGGTTCTTAGAGTAACCAACCGGGTTTTTAGCTAGCACAAAGGTAAGGTGGGTGTTACTTGTGAGAAAAGCTCCAGAACAAAATTTTTTTTTGAATCGCAAGTTTAATATTATGGGTTAACTCAGTTGAAGTAGAACATCATAGCCATATATAAATACAAAGATATAAAAACAAAGAATTAAAAGCACAGTGTAGCGGTTGTCTTGTCCTTTTGTGATAAATAATCTCTTTCCAATTGTTTTTATTTTTTACTAAGAAAAACTGTTCATTCCTCCTATAAAATTCTTCTCTTGAAAGTGTTAACTCTTTAATTGCGATTTAAATGAGCTCATAAGAAACTACTTTTGAAAAGAGTATAAAAATATCGTTTTATTATTATTTTTTATATATATTTTGGCGCTTACACTATATAGCTCAGTGTTTGGCCGAGCTTCTTCCTCTGCTATTAGAAAAATACATATTGAGTAATAGCGCGCACCTCTACCCTCTCGACCACAGCGGCTTTCTCGTATTGTCGCTAGCTGTGCGAGAAAAATGCTGCAGAGTTGAAGGTTGGTGGGATCACTTAAACGGTAGCATATGGTCAAGCATATTCAGTGCTCCTATTGGTGATTCGCTTAGGGCCGTATTAACGCAGAGTAACGCAGACAAAGGCCGCATGTAGCGTTTTGTTACAGGTGTGTGCATTATATTTTCTGTGTTCAGTTCAATTTCTTATCCAATACAATATCTAGATTTTAGTGTTTGGAATTAGTTAGGGTCTCCCTAAGAAAGTAATCTGAAATTATTACGCAGAATAATTTCGTCAGGTACATACTACGGTGTTCGACTATTCGAGTTTTTCGTAAAACCGGGTTTCGAATTATTCGAAAAATGGCAATGTGGAAAAAACCGGTCTTTCATTTTTAAATCAAGAAAAAACCGATGAAACCGTGTCTAGTTCCAAGTAAGAAAAACGCTACATCAATGTGCATACATTTAACTTAATGCTATTGTTTCTATGAAAAAAAGCTTTTAAAAATAAAATGTAGTTTAATGTCCGAGTTAGGGAACTTACCCGACAACTCGACACGCAATTTTTGATTGCGTTCAATCGCAATTTTGAAGCAAATTGCCAATGGAGACAGTAAATTGAATGAAGTTAGCAATTTATATTTTGAAATATTTTAAGTTATCAATTGCCAACACATTGCTGACAATCAACTGTCAAAGTGATGCTTTGACAGCTAAATTTTCATTTGCACAAAATGTTCGTGGCGGCAAAAACATTGGCACTATAATAATATGAAAGCAAATATTGAGTTGTTTCCTATTGGATTATCTATTAGTATATACTTAGAATGGAAATAACACATCTTCTGTAATACTTAAAAGATATTTTCGCTTTAATGCATAGAACGTACTTCTCTGAGACCATCTAACAAATGATTATGTTATGATATCAATTTGCCCACACACAAAATCTTGCAATCAAATTGACGTAATTATCTGTCAAAATGATTGTCTGGCGTTTACGTGTCGAGTTGTCGGGTTACATGTTTGACTCCATCTTACAAATGCTTAAAAAAATGTCAAAACATTAAACTACCTACATATACAAATTGTCAATTCACATATTTCTCATATTTTTCAGTCAAAATGACAGATGTTAGAATATTAGATATTTTATGTGGAGATGTCGGGTTAAGTAAGCAGTATCAGTCACTAATAGAAAAAAGTCACAAATTAAAACCAGTTAGCATTGATTGGTCGCAAAGTAATGCCTCTAGCTCCAAAATAAAGTCCCTAACTTGTGATAGGCAAGTCAAAAAACTAAATAAAAATAAAAACTTAAAAGCGAGGAAAAGCAATCATCTTCAGCTCATACGTAGACTTAAATTTTAAAACTTATTATTATACTAAATTACTCAATTCCACAATGAACAAATTGATCGAGTTTGAAGAGCTTATTGTCAATAAGGCGTTGCACAATTTTTAAGGCTTTCCCTTCCTCTTATCAGATTTGACTAAATATATGAAAGCTTCTAAATTACATTTGTTGCGTTTTTTCTTCCATTTTTTTACGAACATAAAACTTATCCTTTAAATATGGCAATGAATAAGGTACAGTTTGGCGATTTGGTATTTAAGAATAAATTTGTTTACGATCTGAATTTGAACTCAAACCCCAAGAATAGGTTAGTAAGATTTACTCGTAGCTTGCCAATGGGTCGTACAAAGGCAGTCCACACTCTTTATGGTTGAACTCCAAAACAAAACTCCGGTTAAAAAAAAAAAATGTTTTTTCAATTATATACATACATTTATTATTATAATTTATTTTTATTTTACTAGTATTAGCATTTTTTATTTGAATTAATTTAAGTTTTAGTAAAATTTTAATATTACAGAATTTCATGTGAAAATCACAATGCCCGAAATTGGACTCACTGTACTTCTTAATATACATTTAGATTTTTTTTTATATATCTCCTTCCGTTACAATACCTCATCAAATTGACCATAAATCGTATTAGATCATAAATATGTATGACGTTGAATAATGTCTCGACTTTAGCGCCATCTTGCGTGTAACTTTTCTGCAAGAACTATTTCTTTTTCCACTACCAACCGTAACATAAACAATTGGCCATATTTTGATAGTTGGCCATAGCGATAATATTTTATTTGACAATTTTTATAAAAAAAAAAAATCATATAAAATAGATATCCAATTTTCTAAAAAAAAATTAAAGCGCAATCAATTTCAGTACAATAAAGTGCTTGTATCGAATGGCTCAAACTTCAAAGTGATTTTTGACAGTTATTTGAAAACTCGGCTTAACTTTGATTTTATTTTGTATAAAAAGATTGAAGCAAGGGAAAAATTTCTGATACGGGAATGTTAAAATGCATTATTTTTATGACAGTCATTTGTTGTTTTCTTTAACATCATGAAAAGAAAAATGTTCTTAATTGCGCTGAGAAGTAGCCTGTAGAAACAATTTTGGCACTAAGATCTGAAATACTAGTGTGCAAGACGTGAAGAAAAACACACCTGCAAAAGCATTCAATTTTCAGGCAGAACAAAATCATATGTGTGAAATTTTAAACATATGAACAAAGGCTAGTTTGTACGGTAATATTTTTTACGTGTAAAACAAATGCAAAAAAACAACGAAAATAAAAAACAAATCAACATGAAACATTGTGCAATAGAAGGAATTTCCACCACTCAGTTATGGAAGTAGCGTGGAGTGGGTGGTTGTGGCCGGCGAGACAAGTGGTGAATTTGGCATGCGAAACACACAAACACATTTGTACATACCCAGAAGTTTTTGACCGAAAATAAAACGACGCAATTTTCCCACCTTCACATAAATGCCAAAGCGAATGATTCACTATGCCACCAGGCAGCGGCTATGTTTGGGAGGGAAAGCGCGACTACACGTCGTCGGTGGAATCGGTTTTAATGACGACTATGGTGACTCGCAGTATTGTTCAGCATCGTTGGACGGCCGAAGAACAAGAACTCACCACGAACATTGTCAAAGTGTTTTGTTGTTTGAATGGATGAATGAATGCGGTTTGTTTGAGGTAAAAAGTTGGCTGTACGGAGTAGCACATTCAGTCAATTGCCAGACATCAACAGCACAACAAGTGGAAATCTATTGAAAATTTGTATTTTTTTCCCTCACACAAACAAACGTGAAAGTTAATGGAAAACTATTTCAGTGGAAAAAATACATTTATATTTGTTTAAGCTAAACACAATTTGCCATAAACTGAAATAAATTAAATAAATATTCCAAACCATTGCTCCAACTAAATCGGCTAAATTCCAATTCAAAGTGATAAGAGTTTAAATAAATAATTTTAAAATGCAAGTGTTGCTGCCCGATCAAAAATTGTCAACTACCCTGTCAGGGGCGGTAAACGAAAAGTTGAAAATTGTCGATGAAATTCAATGTTTGCTAAAGGCCGTCAACAACGGTGGCACCAAAACCACCGCTGAAGTCAATAAAGCAAATGAGGGGAAATCGCAGAGCGACAACAAGAGCAGCACTGCTGTCAAACTCGATGATAACAACAATAATAAAGAGACGAAAGATCTCAACGGTGTCGTAGAAACAAAAAGGTAAATAAAAACGGCTTATATTATTTTAATTTTTGCTTAGTATAATTTGTACCGATATTTCACATATTCGTATTAATTTATATTGCCATTTAAAAATTCAGCAAACACCATAGCAAAATGAAAATGGCATACACACATTTGAATAGTAATTCTTATCATAATTGTCTTTATCTTGCTCGATAGCAAATCAAATATTTTTAAAACTCCCAAATGCTTCTTCGAGTACATAATGGTACTCGTATGTTATACTTTGATTATTATTACAAAAAAAATGTTATAGCCTCGATTGCATGATCTTACTGATAGAATAACGGTCGGTTTAAATCGGGTACTCTTATACTGACTCAAATCAGTGTTCACTTGATGATTATTTTGCAATAGCGGAAATGTTTTTCATGACAAATTCATTCGCTAAATTTTTCTAAAATATAATTTGTTAAATTATTAATACAATACCAGAATAATTTTATAATTTTCATTGAAACCTCCATAAGGGCACCTAAAAAATATTTTGTTATGCCTTTTTTCATGCTTTTTTCCATATATTCGCAAACACTGTATAAAATATTTCGTTGGATTCGTTAGTTTGCGTTTTCAAAACCAAAACTGCAAACTTTTACATTTTCGTACTCAATTTGAAAGATCAACCAGACTGATGTCTACGAATTTTCTTAGAGCTCTAATAAAAAACTAAGATATTTAAATGCAATTTTTTTTAATTTTTGAAAATTTCTGATAAAGGGTGAAGCTTTGATTTATATGATTTTTGATAAATTATGAACAACATTTTTTTATGAAAAGTTTGTAAAAAAAATGTTCATAAACAACATCTCTACAATTGGAAATGAAACATTATGAGAACACTTGTCACTAGCAAGAAGTGGCGAACCGAAAGGGCAATTGTTGATAAACATTTATTTAAAGAAGCTACATTCAAAATTTATAAATATCAATTAATATAAAAAAAAACTTCATCAGAAGTACTATAATTTCTTTCGCTTTGAGTATTGTTGTTTTTTTCCTAATAATTTTCCAATAAACCAATTGGCCTTAAAGTTTAAAAATATATAAAAGAAATTAGTATAATTTGACAATTGTAAAAATTCGTTAAGTTAATCATTTCTTAAATAAATTTAAGAACTGATTTGAGTGTATTAAACAAATCTTTTAAATTCCAATATTATACAGAGTTTTTGTACTTTTCAATTGGATCATCAATTCCAAAAATAATTGAAATTTATTTCTTGAGTCTATAGTTTTCAGATCTAACATAATTTCAGTTCATCAAACGAGTGGCATTGGCCACCAACATTAATTTTGGTTAATTAATACATTTATTTTCAAATACTCGTATTTGCACTTTATGAGACCTTCGAGACCAAATTTTGCAAAGATAACATTTATTTGCATTTATTATTCTGCTTACACACATACATATATTTTTGTAATTATATGAGTTTGGATAAAAGTAAAAAAGAAACAAACGAAACAACAGCTTTCATTATAATTATTTCCCTTAAATATTGACAAACTAATTAACGGCTCAATGACGCCTACGTTTATATACTAGGGAAGTTATTTTCATGTAGTAAAAGTTAAGTCATTTTTATTTTTGATTTATATCAAAGCAAGTTTTTGCTTACTTTAATGTGAAAAATGCATGACTTGTTTAAAAGACATCGATCTCATATTGAGAAAATCTTAGTTCAAGAGTAAAGAAATCGAGTGATTTTAGTGAATTTAGTAAATTGAAAAATATTCAATATCTCATTTCATAATTTATGTAATTAAATACCTTATATGGTGTTAATTTTTCACTGTAAAAACTGTTTTGACTTCATATTTTATTTAAAAAAAAAATCATTACTTCTGCATGAGGCTTAAGCCCACTTCGAAACAAGTTTTAAGGCTACATTCCTTAAAAATCTATTTAGTTGCCAGCTTTGAAAAAGACGGCCACAAAAAATTCAAATACTTATAAAAAGGTTTTTTGTCTTTTGAATAAATAAAACATTTTTTCAAAATTTTAATTTTTTTTAATTTATTCACAAAATTAGGACCCACCCTAATGTTTAGGCAAACTTAATTGCTTTTGTAATTTACCGGCTTGTGGGTGTGAGAATAAGTGCGACTACCTCAATGAACTTTTTGTTTTTGCGATGCTCCAGTAAATTCGCTGTCAAGGTTAAATGACGTCATTCAATGTAGCGCGACAGCTTAAACAAAAACAAGTATGTAGAGAAAAAAAAAGAGAATATTAAACGTTTTATGACTGCAATCACGCAAACTAAATGGACTGCATATAAGGCCGTTTGAATGGTTGAAGCTATACATATTTACAGACATATGTAGATACATATGTAGAAATTATATAGTTGAGTGGTTAGTTCAGAATTAGCACAGAACTGGCGTAATAGGAGACTTAACTGGTTCTAGCTATCCTACTTAACTCTACCTATCTTCATTTTGATACATTTTATAGAAACAAGCGATCACTGCTTGCGCATAGGTTTTAAAAAAGATTACCAAATTAAACTTTAACAAGTCATAGGCTTGCTTCTGGAGCAATTAGATTGCTTTCTATATTTTTAACTATTGCTCCTTGTGTCAACTAATATTAAGTGCATCCGAATTTCAAATGATTTGTATTATTAATATGCAGAAGCAACGTGATAATCTTGATATTCTAAAACTATTCGGACATGTTATCTATCGGCCTTCAGTGTTGAATTTCGCAGACAATCTATCGTAAAACTATTATTAATATTTTACAATTTTATTGAGCTCAAGCGTAGCACAATATGTAGCGTATTGGCTTTGCAACTCCGAGCTCCCGGGTTTAAAGCCTGAGAGAAGTGGTTATGAAAAATTAAATTGAACAAATTTAATAAAAAGAAGTCTGATGACGAAATGTGGTGACTTCCGAAATAGTACTATAACTTCTACCATTACAAAACTGTTGTTGTTTTTTCACAAAAATCTTCCATAAACTGGCCTTGAACTCAATAAAATTGTAAAATATTAACATTTACCAGGCCAACAGAAACAAACGTAAAACAATTATTTTATCCTTTTTTCTTTTGACACTAGTTAACATGCTGTATATAAATTACAAAAAAATGGAGCTCCTTTCTCATGAAATCATCCCCAGACTTTATTACACAGTATACATACACCTCTGATAAACATTGTACCTTGATGTTTCAAACATACGCGACCATAGTTAGACAAGACATACAAATTAAAAATGTATATAGAACGATATTGTACACTAGAAAATGCGACAAACCAAAAAAAAAAAATACTAATTGCTGTCACCAAGCAATTAAGACTGAACATAATTAGCTGCGGAAATAGCCATTTACACGCGTGTCAATTCCGCTAGCCATTAGCTAATGGATTGTATTTGCAATCGACCTCGAGACTCGAATGACCCGTGTGACTTTAATTAGGGCAATTTAATATTCATACGAGTATCACAATCGGGATATTGTAATTTAGTAGGTAAGTGTGACTGTAGAAAAATAAATGGAATAAAATGCGGTGACAAAAATGGCAATAAAGCGCAACTTAATAAAAATGCAGATATACTTTAGCTGTATTGCTGGTCCTTGACACATCTGAATTAAAAAAAAACAAAAAAATTAAAAAAGCATTGTTTAGGTATTTACTTTTTTACTTTTCTTCAAGCAACGAAATTATATTCTTTCGGTGATATCATGGAAAAATTATGTATATACATAGTATTTGTTAAGTCATGGTTTGAATCACGGCATTCCTGATTGAAGAACTACTTGCTTCGAGTTGAATAAAAATTATAATTTTTTTTGCGAGTGCGTAATCTGACATGTAAACGTCGAATCGGAATCGTAATTATGTCTTGAAGTGTATTTTAGTTGATAGCGATAGTATAAAGGATAATTCATCTATTAAATTTTTTATATAAAAAACTCCGACTGCTGTCTGCTTTAAACTAAAAAATTGTTACATATAACGTCACCAAGCAATGACGATCTAAGTCGTTCAAAATTATATAAAGACCTTAGCTCATAGAACCAGCTGTAGACTGCGAAACTACGGAGCAGAGTTTTGTGCAAACTACCGCAAAATAATTAAAAGTGAAAAAGATAAGTTAATTGCTAGAATTTATTATATGAAATTTTAATGGAAACTTTGTAACCTTTTTTATACATTTTGTTTTTTTAATCTGGAATGAAATGAATTCAGTATGTATGTATATTGCCAGCTAGTAATTATGCTATGAACCCCAAAGTGACTAATGTTGCATGTGCTTTTTTTTATCTAAGCAACCGAGCACCTGTTTTTTAAGCAATGTTGAATTTTTTGTTTTTCTTTTCATTCCACATTTTACAAAAATCATTTACTGCATACCACACTTACACTTTCCATAAAGCTTTTCTCGAACACACAAAAAATTTAGGCATATGGTGTGCTAACGGATCGCATGTTTATCTGCACCAATTCTACAAAATGCACCAAATGTGTGTTCATTTCTTTTTCACTTATTTTCATTCCTCGAAAATAAAAACGCATCTTTAACGGCTCATTTCACTTGTTGCTGCAGCTGTTTGCTTTACGACTCACATACGTTTGCGAGCATGCAGATAGATGAGGTGAAAAATCGCCAGCGACATTTATGACAACATCAATTTTGAGTTGATAGTGATGTCAAAAGTGTGCAGTATTTAGTTTAAACATTTTTTATGCCTTGGTTTTCAACAGCGGAAATGTGTATGTAAATATGAGAGAAATGCGAACAAACATTCGTATAATTTTTACCAGCTGAAATATTTTCTAAAAATACGAATTCACATTCAGAGCAGCATTTTTCATTTTCCATCTTAATGACTATTGACATGGCGGCAAAAGTCATGCCAGCTAATTTTCTTTTTTCATGCAACACACTTTAGGACATAAGTATGTATGGACCAGATATGTTCTTTAAATATTTGTCTATATGTATATATTGTAGTGTAAAATAATTTAGTATCTTCCAATAGCGCTAGTAAAAGTCACACTAAATATGCCATCAATTCTTAAACGAATTAAAGAAGATTAAAAAAAAAGCATAAAAATGCCAGCGTTTATATATTTTTGTATGTAAATTTGTAAATAAAAATAAAGATTTTAGTTTGAACCATAATAATATGGAAATTCTACAGCTCAACGATAAATATTTAAAAAATTTGGTGTGCCCTCCAATGAGACGCAGGTCTCGTGTAGCAATTACTCATACGCAACGGCACTCGCCATTGCCGCGCATACTAGACGCCACAAAAGCTTAAAAATTTAATTTTTTTTCATATTCAAATAGTAATGTATTTGAATAAAATGCTTATAAGAACGAAAGCAATATTCAGTTCTGAAAAGTATTTTACTAAAATCCATTTTTATAAATGCCAAAGACAAAACTTAGAGGCCTGGGCGAAGGCGCCGCCGACGACAACCTTGACTATGACAGAGAAAACTCAATGCAAACAATAGTAAGTAAATCAAAATTTTGCAATGTCAAAACAAAACAGCCTGCTGAGTGCGAATATTTTCTTGTTATGAAAGTCTGCTAGCCATTTAAAATATTTTCGCTTTTAAAGAAATCTTACAGTGACCTTGTCAGTGAATAGATGCAGTTGAATTGCTTAATTAATGACGATTCGTGGTCATTTGCGCTTGAAAATTTTAATCGCAATTTTTAAAAATTTCCCTCACTTTTATTGTATAGCCAAAAACATGCTTAATTATCTTCGCTTGAAATATTTATCAGGTGTGAAAAATGAAAATAGTCGCAGGAAATTGTGAAAGTGTAATTATCTTGAAAATAATATGTATGTGATTCATGAGTTGAATTTGAATTGTTTGATGTCTAGTTTAAAGAAATTAACTAAGACTACTTGTGCACATATAAAAATACTTAAATTTATTTATTTTCGACTTTTTTCCTATCTGAATACTTTGCTTGTCGGGACGAATTTCCGTCGTTGCTTGTCAAATATATTTTTAAAACAAATTTGATGATAGATGGCTGATCATTTTCTCCTAAAAATAAAAAAGAAAGTATAAAATTCAGTAGAAACTAAAAAAAGAATTATGATGTTTCTGGATTTAGCGGTATACAAAAATTTTTTTTTTTGATTTTAACCATTTTATGATAGGTTTATATTAGTACATAATCCAAATTGATGTTGAATTATGAACCATATTTTTATAAAAAGTTAGCAATTAAATATACATATTTTTGCCATTTCAAGAATGTGGTTAAATGATCTTATTCATTTAATGAATGAGAACTTACAATCGTGTTCGGAATTTGCCATTTTTGAATATGTTGGCTTTTCGTCCAGCAATAAATTTTCCTTAATGGCTTTAACCTCATTTCCCAAATTTATTTTATAGATAACATTAAATTGTTGTCATGTGGCCACATTAAGTGTTATAAGAAATGTTATATATTTTTGGGTCACAAGCAAAAGAAGCGTAATAGTAGGAGAATATGTTTTATATTTAGGGCGGTCCACAAAACATTGTAATGGAATGTCCATGCGAAAAACTTGTTGATAGCTGTTCAGTGGTGATTAAGAATCTATAAGTATGAAGTTTTTACGAATTCCAGATTTTGAGAAAATTGAGAGAAAATTTCAAGAAACTGCTTTTTTGGCAATGCTTGAAAAGGTCTAGCGAAGAAAGAAAGGCAAGCTTAAATGAAAACTTAAACTCAATTAGAATATCTTAAAATATCATCCCTCGATTTTGGCTTGATGTTCCTTTATAGTCCTTTAGTGCAGAGAAAATACAGGTCTGTATTAATTGTGAAAGATTTATCATTTTATTCATAAAGATATTTGAAAAAAAAAAGTTCTTATTTTATCAAAACTTATTTCTCTTTAAAGACTTTATGTATATTAACTATAAAAAATAAATTTACCATGTAAAGTAAATGTGAAACTTCCAAACACACGAGAAAGCATTAAATGGTTTAGCAATTACAAAATAAAATAGAAATATGAACATAGCCTTTCACTTATTACTGATGGTAAGTCTGTATTTTTTTTTTAATTTGTACCACCCTAATGAATCAAACGCATAGCAAATGATAAACCAAATTAAAATAAAATATATTAACAATAAAAATATGTATAGTAATTTATAAAATTATATTGGTATGCGCTTGTCAGGCATGTATGAAATTGTTGGTTTTGTTGTTGTTTGTTGGTGTTTTTGCTGTCATCATTCGTTGTCGTCTAGTGAAAGTGTTGATGATGATTAAATTTGGCCAAAAGCCAAAGGAATTTCGCGCTTAATATTTGCTCACAAAGCCAATGCACCAACCAACGAACGATAAAATTATTTGGTTTCTACGTTTGTTTTTGCAAATAAAGATTTTCTATTTTATTGCAGAAAAAAGCACGCGCAAATATGTCCTTTTTTTGTTTTTAATATTGCATGATTTCACATTTTTGTTGCAGTTTTGATGTGTGAATGACAATTTTATTGTAGAAGCAATGAACAGTTTATTACGATTTTTTTTACTGCATCTTGATTATGTTGTTTATTATTTTTGGCAATTTTGCACGAGCATTCACTTACTGTATGTACATATTTTTGGGGCTAACGAACCAAAAATTTGTTTTGACAAAACGCAGCAATTTTTTTTATACCCGCGCACTTGTGCACAAGGATATTATAACTTTGTTCACATAACGGTTGCTTGTAACAGCTAAAAAGAATCAAGATAGACATATATGTACATATGTATATACCAAAATGCTCAGAATGAAAAGAGAAGTCGATTTAGCGATGTCTGTCTGTCCGTCCGTCCGTGCAGACGATAACTTGAGTAAAAATTGAGACATCTCAATGAAACTTTGACCCAGAGCAGGTTGGTATTAAAAATGGACAAAATCGGACAGTAACCACGCCCACTGCCTATATAACGGCAATTGTCGAAAATGCAAAAATTGCTATATTTCAGTAGCTATGGAAGCTAATATGCTCAAATTTGGTATGTGTTGTTGTATTCGAGCAGGAAATCCGACTGTATCAAACTTTTTTACAGGGGGCGTGGCACCGCCCACCTTTGAGTTCATATGTATATCTCTGGTACCACCCACCCGATTTTGTTCAAATGCCTATTTAAGCGATATTTATCAAAATCTGACCATAACCACGCCCACCTGTCATATAACGGTAATTGTCAAAAATAGTAAACATCGGACATTTCAATAAATGTTGAAGGGAAATATCTTGAGTTTAGTATGTGGTGTTGTATTGCAGCCAGAAATCCGACTATATAAGATCATATGTATATGTCTGGAACTACTTTACCGATTTCATGTAAACTTGGCACACATGTTAGATTATACCTAGTTAATTTAAAAATTTACCTAAAAGCGCACCCAGAGTATATAAAGTTCGATCGAACTTAGCCACTTCTTTACTTGTTTTTTTTTTTTATTTTATTCGGGCGTTTCATTCGGAAAAAAAATTGGAAAATTTTGTGTTTTCATGAGTTAGCAAACCCATCTCAAAATTCGGTTAAATTAGAGACTTTGACACTCGATTTTATAATTTTTTTACTTTTATTAAAATAAAAAATAATGGAAATTAAAAGGGGAAAAGTTTTTATTAAAATTTGTCACGATGTGTAGTGGCTATTATTATTTTGCGAACGGTACATATTATACACGGTAGAAGTTTTATAAGCAAAACACAATTAGTCTAAAATTCTAGTTTTTTCTTTGATTGTTTTTTTTATTAATTTCAAACAAAGTTTGCACAATTGTAATGAAATACAAGCAAGAGCAAATTTTATGTTAGCTTTCCAAGGTCAGTGAAATTAATTTGGGTGCAAGAAATTTCGTTATTTTGGCTTAGTTTATTTATAATGTTTTTGACGTTAAGCATTACACAACCATTTAGATCCTACTTTGCAATGTTTTCAAAAGTCTTAAGTTTTTTCAGTAACAATAATTTAAAAAATAGTTGCTGACTTCAGAGACTAGTTTTTAATACTTTATTGGAAAATTTGAACTATTTTCTACATTTTTCTCTGTGGTAAATGTTTGAATAAAGCAATTAATTGTACTATGTTAAAATTAACAAAGTTTGCAACAACTTGAGACAAATAAAAAAAAATTAACATTTGTTGCTATGGCGAATACCATTTAACAAAAAAAAAATTCAACCAATTCAAAGGCTTTAAACAAATAGTTAAAACAAATGACGTTGGAAATCACGACTAAATGTTTACCATAAAGGCACATGACGTCAAAATGAAAATTCATAAACAAATAAAATTGCGAGCAAATAAAGTGTATTTTATATTTATCTAAAATTAAATCAAAGATATTTTCGAAAGTAAACACAAATTAGCCACTCTGGTATGCAGACAATGCGAACAACATAAAAAGTTTAAGTAAACAACTACAAAGTGTTGTAGAAATTTGTTAACCAAAAATTCCAAAATATGTTTTTTATATACTTCAAATGGCAAAATGCCCCAAGTTTATTTTTTGTTTTGCTTCTTTCATTAGTTATTAGGCCGCTAAGGTACATAATTTTATTTTGCAATCATACAAAAGTGTATATATGTATGTACATACATACATGCGATTGTTTTTGCTTTTTTTTGCACAATTGGCATATTTGTTATTTGCACCTATGTATTTTACTTTGGGAAAAGATTTTTGAATGAAAATTTATTTATTTACTACTCGTACACATACATTTTTCTTGTGGCGTTTCATCGCACATTTATTTTCAATGTACCCTACTCAGTGACGTCACCGAGTTCTATTTCTATTTCGCGCCTCAATTGTTTTCCACAAAAAAAAGAAACGTTGAGTGGTTTTTCAGGCATTGTTTGTACGTGTTGAGGTACATACATATGTATGTATATTTGTAGACGCATTAGGATGCTTCTTATTTTTCGACTTCCGAATAGTAGACGCCAAAAACTGGCATTCACTTCTCTCACCTTAATAAAGGGATGTATGACTTTTTTTTTTAATATTTTGATTGATTTTTAAGTTTTGCTAAGATGTAACAACTTTTGCGAAAATAATAATGTGCTTTCCTACGAATTATCGTATTTGAAACACAAAATTCTTACTAAAATTTAAACGACAACAGAAATGCATACACAAAAGAATTTCTTTTATTTTTTTATTAACAAGCATCCAGAAAATTATTTTTTTATTTATTTTATATTTTAAAAACTGTTATCTGTTGGTGGGGACTCTAAAATGTTAATTTAAAAATGCGAAAAAATTTGCTTAACATTTTTGAATGTCTTATAATGTAGCAAAATCATGACGCGCGTCAAATGTTAGAAAACAAAAAAATATATTTAGTTTAATAAGAAGCATCCATATATCATATTTGTATGTATAACAAATGCTCATGTGACGTGATGTGTTTTTGTACAAAAGCTAGGGGCACGCTAATTTGACGCAGATTTATGATTTTGTTGTCGAATTAAATTACGTTTTATTTTTTTTTACCAAATATACCTATTTTTACCAAAAGCAAGATAAAAATAACCAGAAAAATATTTTTTAACCGAATGATGTTCGAGATATAGTTGCAAAAAATTTCAAAATTGCCATAAAAAAAACTCGTTTTATGTGAATCGAATTGTTTAAAAAAGTGATTCATATACAACACATCATACATTCGTACCATTTCATCGGCTTATATTAGTTAATAATTATAGAAAAATTTCCTCCAAAGTTTTTCGTGAGGTATGAGAAACAATAAACTTTTATAAGTTACAAACTGCGAAATTTCTAAAGCAACCAAACGCACATATAACAATTCTATTTAAAGAATTTACAGTATGCAAAACTCGTATTAGTACACATTCTTATAAGAACAAATATTATTAATTTTTTAAAATGTATCTTAAAAAAATCGGTTAAAATAAATTTGTTACACAGAAAAAAAACAATAATAGTATTAATACATTTAGATTGAACACAAATGCTTCATTTAGGTATAAAATCTCAAATGCGAAGCCAAATCACGCATTTTTCCATACGAATTTTCAGTGCCGAAATGACTCATTTCAACGCATTTGAACAAAATCACGAACGTAATGCGTTCCAACGTGACATATTTTCCCGAACGCATCAAAAAATAACAGCCCTGGCAAGCGGTTTGACTAGTTTTTGACACTCACAACTGATTGCCAACACAATTAATAAGAGGGCGTCTTGATAAGTCAGTCACATTTTGAATAAAAAATATTTTTTTTGAGCAAAAAAGGCTTATATTCCTTAACACGATATCCTCTTAACTGTACATTCTTAGTTCAGCGTTCTTCTAGTTTCCAAACATTCGTGTAAAATGTGATGTACCTGTTTACAGCCGCCTCACAACAGTTTCTGGTGTAAGAAACTTTTTTGGATGACCTGAACGTTGGGCGTCACTTGTGTTAATACGACCACAACGGAACTAAGTAAACCACTTCCTAACCATTGAAATTGATGGTGAAGTGTCCTTGGTTTTATTGATAGTGTTTCTACGTAAACATTAATGCTTAATAAGCAAACAAAGTTTTTGTCAAAAGTCAAGAGGTTATCTGCTTTTAATGTCTATCAAGCATAAACTAAATGACACAGCTTGCTTAAAATTTGACAGAAGTCTACTTATAGATACTAGGTCCGTTCCTTATCTTTTCTGACTAAAATCTGAAAAGTGTCAAAATGCAAGAGCGTAAGCAAAATCCGCTCACTAAAAGAGAATAACAAGAAAAAGTAAAGGAACGCAAAAAACCAATTTTTGGTCCGAAGAATGACAACAACAAAACTAATGTCAAATAAAACTGTCATTTTGTTTTGATCGTAGTGCAGATTTGGAACCTTTTTAAAAATAAAAATTAATAATTTACCGATTAATGTTAAATGTTCACCAGTAAGTTTCTTGGCGCATTCAAATTGGCATCAGTAGCACCACAAACTCTTTCATCACTAATCTGCAAGAAATATTGACAAATGTATGTATAAAATACATGCATACAAGCACAACCACGATAAACACTTACGATTTCAATTATTTTCTTGCCACCTTCCATTTCAATTTATGTACATTTTAAGGTTTTAATTATTTTCACTTTTTGTGTATGTATATTTTCTAACAAAAGTCAGCTGTCAGTTGAGTTTGACACTTTTCATGATTTTGCCAGCAAAAATTCTTCGGACTAAATCTTGCAACTTCTGACAAAAGAGAGTCACAATTTACTCTCTCATTTTTGCTCTTATCTACAGGATTTTCAAGTTAAGGAACGCTTTTTGGATTAAATCTGACTACTTCGGACTATTTCTGACTATTTCTGGGAGATAAGGAACGGACCTACTATTAGCTTCTGCGAGACAAAATTAAAAAAGTTACTGACTTATCAAACCGCCGTCGTACAAGATAGATGTTTCAAATGAATTATCAGAGGAAATGCGAATAAGGCAATATAAATGGTCATGAAATGACTCGTTCGAAATGCGCATTTGGGCTCAATGTAAATGTATTTAAAGGTTCAATAACAAAAACATATGTATGTAGATTTTAATGCATTGTATTTTACAAAATAAGCAAATTGACTCCATTTACTAGAGGCAAAATTCGTATTAGTACACATACATTTACAGATTATTTGTGCAGAACTATCAATTTTTTTAGTTGTTACTATTTCGTAGGTTATCCTCGTTGTTTTCAAACATCAGATTATCTTTGCGGCATATACCACCAATTTTTTTGTGTGATTTGGGGAATTTTTTCCCCATTCAAGTTTTTTTTATTTGATGATGTCTTAGCTGTTTTTGGAAAATTTACCACTAATTGCTTATTTAGTAAAATACAATGCATGAAAATCTATGTTTTTGTTATTGAACCGTACTATAATTGATATTCCTGCAATATAAATTAATTTTAAGATGCATTTTTAAAAATTAATGATATTCGTTCTTGTGTGAAGATGTACTAATACGAATTTTGCATACTATATATAAAAAACCTGTAGATACATACATACATGCAGTTACAAAGTGATATTCAATTCGATACTAATATTTATCTCTACTATTTCTCCTCTTTTCTTTTAGCTCATTACAAACCACTGTCACCTTTCAATCGCACACTCCCTTTCCAGGCATTTCACAATTGCTGCCCAGCCTGTATCTGTGCGGTGCAGGCGTTGCTATGCCAATGATGCTCGATCGTCTACAGGTGCGCTTCATCATCAATGTCGCCCCTGAATTGCCGGACACGCCACTGTCTGGCGTCACCAAACCACTCTACTTGCGCGTCAGTGTCTACGATCGCCCCGATGCTGATCTTTCGTTGCACTTTGACGAGGTGGCCGATATGATTGAGGAGGTGCGCCAGTTGGGCGGCAAGTCGCTAGTCCATTGCGTGGCGGGAGTGAGTCGTTCGACTACGCTTTGCTTGGCATATCTCATGAAATATGGCGGCATGTCACTACGCACAGCCTACCTACACGTCAAGGCCATTCGTCCACAAATACGACCGAATACAGGATTCTTTCAGCAATTGCGACGCTATGAGGAACAATTGCGAGGCAGCTGTTCGGTGCAGATGGTGTACTATGAGTCATTGAATAAGGAGATTCCGGACGTTTATGAGCCAGAGTATCGTGCTATGGAGGAGTTCTATCAGCGACAGCGCAAGGCATTAAAGCGTCATTGAATGCATTAGTGTGGGGAGATAAAGAACGAAAAAAATGCTAAAGCGTGGTGTTCAATGTTAAAGAATGTGGGAGGGTTAGTTAAGACTAATGTGAATGTCAGGTGTGAGATCTTAGAATTCTTAGAATGTGTGCTGTATCATAAAAATGCGATTAAATTGCTTAAGTATTGATGTGCCTTAGGCTCGATTACTTTAAACATAAACATTTAAGCGTACATATAAGCATATGTATAGTACTTTGGAAATTCCTTTTTAGTACTTTAGATATTACGTTTTAGTTTCTAGTTTCTAGTTGTAACTACATCTGTAGACTTATATTTGTTCCCAACCTTTTACAAACCTGTAGATAAGAGTCGAATAGAATAGTAAAAATTTGGTCTTTAAAAATTATATATGTACATACTATATAAAAATATTTTTGGAAAATTGAAAACAAGTACAAAATACAAAAATTTACACTATAAGACACTTGGTATGGTTTTTTTTTTAGATTGAAATGCAGGTAAGCTACATCGCACAGTTACATACATAAATATAACCTTAACTCAACTAAAAGCAGCGAAATTCGTGAAATAATATTGTTTTTTTTGTTATTGAAATCGGAGACCGAAAATTAATGTTATTGATCAATTCAAAAATAAGTAAAAAAATGCATAATTCAAAGATTTTATATAATATTATGTATCGACTTTTATTGGAACATCCAAAATCGAAACTAGAGGTCAAAAATATTTTTTGGTTCTTTATTTTGATTCAATTATAAAGGTTGGCTCACTAATGACAGCAGCGTTTTGACACTCCCAAGTTAAAGGTTGCATTTAAGTGGAATGGAGAAGGGGTAAAAATAAAATCCCTTCTATAAAATTGTTAACAAGTAATAGTCGTTTCTGTAGTACGAAACTTTCATTTTATCTTACTTAAATTCCTAGGCTATTCAAATATACAAAATCCAGATACATTTTAAATTTTTTTTGCAGCCCGGGGATGAGAATACACTTCTTATATGTTTTTTTGGGTCGCTGAAACCGAATATGATGTCCATTTCTTTCCATCACGTCACATTTTCGACATAACCTCAAAAAGCGTTGACAACAACTTAACTTAAAGTGAGCTTTCAATATTTGAAAAAGTATGTTCAAATATATTGATGAATGAATACATACATATGTATATATCAAGAAATGAAAAAATTAAATATGAAGCATGACGAACGAGAGATTTCAAAAATTTCATTATTATTCTTTATTTGAAGTATAGCGTGTCCTTTTTTCTTCAAATGATCTGTGCAGTGAATTCCGTTTGCGCTTTTCATCACATTTCTTTATTTCCCTCTTGATCATCCAACAAAACTCGGCCATCATATTTTCATCCCATCTTCTTTGATAACGAGTTTCCATAGTCGTGATATCTTAATGGAATCGTTCGCCTTGCTCTTCGCTAAAGTTGCCAATATTGTCTGGAAATTTTTGAATGTGGGAGTGCAAAGAGTCTAATATGGCTAAGATTGGACGAGATTAGAGAAATGTGATTTGACTACAATAAACCGAGAAATGAGAAGTTGAACGAACCCTAAATTGAATTTCAGCGGTATCTAGACCATAACGTGAAAATAAAATGACCTCCAGACCAGCAATTTTTTGTTTATGTGGGCATCTGTGAAAAAAATTCGAGGTTGTATCGAAAAAATGGCACGTGATAACGTGAAACGGAATTCGGATTCGAATGCAGCGACCCCAAAAAATGTAGTAAAAATTGCCTTACCCTCAGTTTGAGCAACGTTTATTTGTTTCAGTTGTTGTCAAAGTTTTTGAGGTTATGTCGAAAACGTGATGTAATGGAAAGACAGGGACATCAGATTCGGTTTCAATGATCGCAAAAACATATAGTGTAGTCTCATCCCATAATCTAAAATAATTGAAAAACTTACACAAATTCCCACATTCAGAAAACGAAAAGTCAGCCAATATGTAAAAAGTAAACAACAATAAAGACAACAGTAATTGCATCGACAATTTTTATTCTATAAATTTGGTTTTTTATCCAATTTTCCCGCATTTTTGAAAAGTTTACAGCACATTGACTTGGTTTGGGAGCCGTTTGACAAAGAGTGAAGGAGGGAGTTACACAGTACAACACATTATTTGCCAACTCAATTCTGAGAACTGTATGTGAAATTAGACCCAAAAAGAATAATTTCTGTATCATTCGTTTTGTCTTCTTACCTGCCAAAATATTTTTAATATCGATTTAAAGTTAGTGCTATCGTATAGGGGAATTTATCACGTTTTAGGCCCTGTAGTTTGACATAGCTCGACAGCCACTAGCCCGATTTAGTTAAAATAAATTTAAAAAAATTTAGAATTACAATTCCCTTAATGTGTTCATATATTGTTTTCCTATACAAGCAACAGTTTCCAAGTTAAAAATAAGCGCATGAAAAAAATATTTTTTTTTTTTTTTTTAAATTCATAAAAAATACAAAACGGAAATAAGTTTCAAGTCCAGTTACTTTTCCGCAAGTCACATAACCTATGAGCAAAATGAGACAGAGATCATGAAAAGCGATGCACGCGTTTCGCTTTTATTCGCAATTGAGTAAAGGTATGAATTTCAAAAATTTGCTCGACATATGCACAACATTCATACCTTTACGTATCATTGCGAATAAAAGCGAAACGCGTGCATCGATTTTCATGAGCTTTGGCTTCTAATTTCACATAGAGTTCTTAGAATTGAGTTGGCAATCAATGAACTGAAAAATGTTGTACTGTGTTATTGAGCAAACCTTTTATTATTGAATCATGGTTCTTTATATAAAAAAGGTTTATTTAAATTTTTTTTGTCGATTGAAAATATATGTACATCTCTAATTTCATTAAAAAATTTGAAGGTAGATTACTTAATAAAAAAAAAGAAGTCTGATGAGGAAATGTGGTGATTTCCGAAATAGTACTGTAACTGCTACCATTAAAAACTGTTGTTGTTTTTTCACTAAAAATCTTCCATAAACTGGCCTTGAGCTCAATAAAATTTTAAAGTATTAACATTTACTAGGCCAACAGAAAAATAAACAAACACTTATAGGTAGAGTACAATTTGTAAATTTTATTTCATACTGTTTCCAAATTTTATCACAAAGGTACAAAGGCACTTTGATAATGGTATGTATTCCAAAATTCATGTATTTTATTATTGCACTTGGTTTATATCTAAGACTGAAATACTCAATTGTAAATTAATAAAATCAAAAGTGTGCACTTCGAAGTAATCAAAGATGCAATGAATCAATACGTTTATTTGCAAAGTAGTTATGATTCCAATGGCCTAAGAAGCGAATAAATCCAATAAATACATATTCATATTTATAAACTTAATTTGGTTCTTCACTTCGCTACGGTACATTTCATTTGTACTGTACGCTATACAAAACTCAAATGTGTTGCATACATTTAGGCACAAGTTTTTACAGCAAATCATGTTTGTGCGTATGTTCTTTACGTTCTTTTGTTTATGCATTGCCGGTTGTGCAAAGGCATGTGCGTAAATAATTTTAAATTAAATATTTTAGAATATGGGTATGTAGGTATTTTATTAAAAAAATCGGTGCCAAAGAAGAATTCATAAAAAAATTAAATCCAA
This sequence comes from Philophylla caesio, assembly GCA_963971545.1. NCBI lineage: Eukaryota > Metazoa > Arthropoda > Insecta > Diptera > Tephritidae > Philophylla > Philophylla caesio. The sequence continues at coordinate 94,412,129 of OZ020608.1, read as the reverse complement.
AATATTTAAGAAGACTAATTGTACGAACATTAGAATGAGTAGACCATTTACATATTCATATTCATATATATGTATATAATTAATTAATAATTTATATAAATACATTTATTTGTTAAATTTTTGAATATTTTATTTTTATTTTTAAATAAACTTTGAGTGCTAATATTTCCATTTAATAAGCACTATAACCTTGTAGGCACAGCACGTCATGAACTAGCACGCTGAGCTGTCGGATCTTAATTCACTGTTCTATATACAGCTACATATACATAGACCTATGTACATACATATGTCCTTGCAAAAAAGTGGTTAGACCAGAGGCCGGCTGTCGTTTGAATATAATATAGAATATAGTTATTGCTAGTGAAGAATTAAAAGGAATTTTAAGAAATTAAAAGGAATTTAAAAAATACGATTTTTATATATATTATTTGTATTAGTATTATAAGGCTTAAAAAAAAAAAATAATTATAAAAATTTAATATTAATGAAATTTTGATTAGTATTTTTTTTTATTGATAAGAAAATTGAAATTCAGTAAAGGATACCATAAATGAAATATGTTGTTTTTAGGTTGATTTTATGAGACACGTATTTTTTTCTTTTGGTTGAAAAGTATTTTTTTTTTATATTGAATTTCTTGAGAAGTGTATTTTGTATATTTTTTGTTTTTTTTTTCACATTAAAAAGAAGACACTTTGAAAAAAATTTGGCCAAGCGGCCGGAAAATATCGTAAAATTTTTTTTTCGACTCATTGTTTTGACCAAAGAACAACATATTCGAGTTTCACGGAGAAAATAAAACATGATCCGAACGGTGGTCTTGAAATGGAAAGGCTCAAATGAACTCGATCAGTGTAAAACAACGCCATTTTGAAGTATGAAAATCTGATAAAAGAATCGTAAATAGCGAACTAAATAGGAAAACTCAAAATATCACCTTTTAACTTCAAAATAGTTTTGTCACATATGTACATATATGTACATAAACATATCAATTCAAATGTGCAAACTATTTAAAGAACACCAAGCAATTTCTTTCTTTTTCTCCTTTGCGGCAGATAAACCCTTTTTGTGTTCCTAGAATATAAAATTAACTTACCGAAAATACCAAGCCAAACATATTTTAATAATGGTAATCTCTGCATACAAATGTATACGTGAAAGTCTATATGTATTTAAATATAAATCAGCATTCTTCATTTGGCAGGTAAGTAAAAGTCGTTGTGACCCTGACCATGGCCGTGACCGTGCTCATTGGCATTTTGGCAGCTTAAATGTACGCACATTTTTTGACAACAAAAAAAAAGAAGAAACTTTTAATAATGTATTCGGCTTCCCTACTGCGATATTGCGGACGACGAACCCAAACACCGGCATGGATGGTCATCCTACCGGAGCAATACAAGCCGTCAAGTTTGAAAACTATTATTATGCGAGCATATTCGTAGGTACAAAGTGAAATCGTCAATTTACTTTTTTGCTTAATATTCGTACACCCTGCACCACCTATTTGCTCTAGCATCGCAGCGATGGCAAAATTTACGGGTGTGAACGCATCTTTCTCTATTTGCACATATTCCTATATGCATACATACATACATACATAATTCCAGCCAATTCTTCAGTTTTCGGTTCAATGTCCGCTGATATGTGTGTGTATATGTTTTCGGGTGCGTAGACATAAATTAGCATAATAGAATTGATTTGTTTCGATGTTTGCTCTGAACTTTCAAATAAGATGGAAGCATTGATGTGTTTAACCCGTTTATGTACATGGTGCCTCAAGCAAATAATTTATAAAAGCGATTGTTACCTTTCAATATACTTTAGGAGCTATGTAAATGGTTCATATCCGAACCAAGCACGCTACAGATTTTTTTAGAATAGTTCCAAAATATAACCTATATCAGCAATTTATAATTAAAAATCAAATTTCTTTTTCTTCTCGTGCCAAATTTATCAAAAATTTTAAGCATTTTAATTTTTTTTCATGATTGGGTTAATATTATGCACATTTGTATGGTTGTTTTTGTCATAGCTTCTAAACATTTTATAAGCTTTTAGCAGCTGGAATGTACTTGTCCATACATACATATGTACATACATATATCTGCAAAATAGCGAGAGTGTTTATGTTAGCTATTTTCTAGTTTGGCTTTCGTTGAAGGCTAAGAAAGTATGTACGAGTATGCATGTTAATATGTATGTATGTGTTCGACGGTATAAGTCGTGACCTTCAACTTGATTTTCGCTGTGACAGAGGCTAAATCTTGTGTATGTATGTGTGTGTGTACATGAATTAAAATGTATGCACGAATGCGAAACCTATGAAATATGTGTTATGATTAATGATTGATTGTTAATTAGAATTTAAAAAATGGGTATGTATTTACAAATATACGCGTACATACCTACTATGTCTTAATTACATACTCGTATATGCCAATTTATTCGATTGGTAAATGTTTTCTCAGGCAAATTTTCAGTACCAAATATGAGCACCAGCCATTTTCTTTACATCAAACTGCTGGATACGAATTTTTGTAGATGACATTAATGTTTGACAGCTAATTTTTTGATGAAAAACTAAACTAAATATTTAATACGAATAAAAGGTAAGTCAGTATTTTACATTTATTTTTCTTAAGAAGCGTTTGCGAAATTTTTGCAAAAAACATGTTTTTAGGCCTACTTTTGCATATTGTCAAAACTAACTAGGCAAATTGATTTCACTTACCTTTTCTGCATAGCAATTTAAAGGCAATGACTTCCTCTTTATAACGATATATCATATGTGCCCATTAAATTGGTATTATTTGTGTAACAGGCGTTAATATCCTAAAAAAAAGGCAAATTTTCAAGCTGTTTTGAAAATTTTTCAATTTTATTCTTATTTTTCTAGTTTTAAAAAAATTTTTCCATAAACTTTTATACCCAGTAATCGAAGACAATTTTATCAGGAAAATATAAAGTATAAATTTGCTCAAATCGGTCAAAAACTGGGGAAGTTATAACGTGTCTAGTGATTGCAGACAGTTTTAATTTTTTAAGTTTGTTTGCACTTTCACGTTTGTCATTTGTTAGTGGTCTTAATTATAATTATTTAAAAAATTTCGAAAATTCAAACTACAAAAATATATGTATGTATTTCGTGTTTCATTTCGAGTTCAATGCTGATCTAATGTATGAATGTTCTAATTCGTTGTGAAATCATATTTTGATGAATAATGAACATTTTTTGAAATCAAATAACGCATCATTTTTGGCACAAGTAGAATCTAGAAATGAAAATGATGACTACAAAATTGGACTTAAATTTAGTCTCTTTGTATGCTACAATAGAAATACTCAATATTAATATTTCGAGCGTAATCACAAAAGTTTTTGAAAATGCACGAGAAAATATTTATTATTTTAATTTATAGTACATTTTTTAAACTATGCCACAGGAAATCAGAGTTAAATTAATTTTTTTATGCGTTTAAAAATAATCGTTAATTTATGACTTTTTTCCCATGGAAATTGCAAAAAAATCTTAACTTAAAAATAGTACTCAATAATTTCTTTTAGATACTGATTTTAGTAAAAATATGCATTTTTTTAATATTATCTCGCCTTTCTTTTTATTGCATTTGCATGTATTATCTTTGCATACCTCAGTGATGGCGTGGAAGCTGCAAAATTTCGCATACACATTTTTTAAGCTCCCATAACTAATTTAAAACATAGCTCCACTATTGGAAATTGTTATAAAAAAATGTAGATTTCATTCCCATCAATTTTCAAACAGGCTGTAAGCTTTTTTTTTAATTTAACAGATTTAAATCGACTCTCTTTGAATCAAGTCAGGCAAATTTTTTCAGTTTAAATTAACTATATTTTCAAGTGCACATTCCATTATGAGGAAATTTAATATTGTGTTACGAAAATTATGAACAGCCTATGTAATAGACAAACATTATGTTGGATGCCAGGTTGAATCTTCCAGTAAGCCGCAATAAATTTCAAGTCTTAACAGTCAAAATAAACGTAAGCAACACATTATACTCGTATTTTAGAGAAGAAGGTTTGTTAACTTTAATTCCTGGGCAGTTAAGGTGAATAAATATAGTTGCCTTTCGTACAAAAATTATGTCTAAGCTTATTTACACTGAAGCAAAATTATCCTTTATTTTCGGACAACTCTAATGTAGATACATTTATACATATAAAAGGTGCAAATTTACATCCATTTGTATGCCTACAAAAAACATATTTTATTTTCCCTTTTTTACGCCGGAAAGTTTTACGCCTCGTTGACTGGCTACCATAATTAACGCCGTGTCTATCAAATTCTAGCTAAATAATGGCCGAAAACTTCCAAAATACTCGTACATAATACTTATGAAGTTGAATGGCCGTTGGTTGTATTGTTGTATTGTTGTTTTCGTGCTTTTGAATTTTTATGCGTAGAATAGTTTTTGCTATTTTTCGATGGAATAAATGCGTTTATTGAACTTTCCTGCTAAATGGAATATCTCAGAGACTAACGAAAAGAAAAAGTGTTGTTAAAATTATCTCACCTTTCCCTTTAAGGTGTTTTATTTTTCGCTTTCTTGGCAGACTTCATTTCGAATTTCATAATGCGCAAATACATAAGGAATTGAATGGTTTTTATCTGCGACTTTGAAGATTAGAAAGTTTCCACTTTGGTTAGCATTTCTGAGCATTCTTTGCCATTTGTTATGCAAATAAGACTTAAAGGGTTATTCAGTGGTTATTATTCCCAGAGGATTTTTGTGTATGCAATTAAACTCGTTTGACCTTCAAAGTTGAAGTGAGCGGCTTGTTTTGGTTGTACAAAAAACGATGATGGCGACTTTGTGAGTGTGTGAGTTTGGATGGATTAGTGGTTGTAATTAGTGTTAAGCCCTAAGTTTATTAATTGTTACTAAATTTTTTAAATGACTGCAGAGGTTTATAAAGATATCGATTAATAAAAGTCAAGATATTATGTATATACACATAAATGCTTCATGGCAGAAATGCCTATGTGTTACCCGCCAAAGAGCGATGTTTTGATGCACTCTATATAATTCCTAACGTTTTTTTTTTTACTTAGAAATACCAGTGTCAGTTGCTATTATAATTATTATATTATAACAACAAAATAAATTCGATACCCCGCTTTTTTTAACCGACTTTAAAAAGAGGAAAAGGTTATAAATTCATTGCAATATTACTGAACCAATTTAAATAGTCCTTACTTTATTGAAATATGGAGTCTCAATGTTTCAAAGGTTGCCTTAAGACCACATCTGCTTCAGTCGCTGTAGATGGAAACTTCATCTGAAAAGTTTTTTTTTTTTGGAATTAAATGTGTGAAGGATGTAGTTAGACCTCTACTCCAAATGTTGGAGCAGCTCGAGAGTGCTTCTATGACTGATTTTCTCCATCTTTACACAACCAGCTATTTGATCCAGGATGACGTTTACCACGTTCGTAATTTTTTTTTTTTTTTTGAGATTTATTTGATAAGCATGCCGTGTTTGCATATGAGAGTTTCTGTTCTCCCTCTCGGTTGAGCTGTTTAATGTCATTAGGCGCCATCAGCCTGAAAAGCGGAAAACCCCCATTGCTGAAGAGTATTTTTTTCACAGACTGGTTGAATGTTGTGCTATAATTATGATTCTGATCATTGCATTTATCCCCAAAGATATCGGATTATTATCTGATTTTGTAAAAAATAGATTAATTGCATTATTGCGGATTCCTTCTGTACCGAGAAAAGCAGCAGGATAAAATTGTTTATAATAAAGTGATTAGTCTTTAATACTGGAAATATATTTAGCTATGGTAATGATATTGGTAATGATCACGGTAATACTAATGTTAATCATTATTGTGAAAGTAATATTAATGCGTTAATCTAATTTCAATGGCAATGGCAGTGCAAACAAAACTAAGCTACACTTTTACACGAAAAAACAAATGCAAATGCTAATAAGTATAAAAATAATTAATTAATTAAGAGCATTTTGCGCTGGTAACATATAAACATGTAAAAGTAATCTTTTTAATTTAAGCTATGTTTTTCCAACTTAAATGAGTATAAAAGCGCAACAAACCAATTGGTGGAATAAATTAATTTTCACTTAAACCCTTAGTTTTAAAGAACAGAAATTTTCAATTTGATGATGACGATCTATCTATCTATTATATCCTATAATGTACATAGATAGTAGATAGTCACGTTGGATATACAACAAAAAAAATTTTCCTTTTGGTTACCAATTAACACTCCAGTAATTTAATGCTTATTATTTTAATGGACCGCCGATTACACTTTACGCATTGTGACTGCGAGTGCGTAATTCTGTAATGTTAATGACCGTTGCCACGTACAAACATACTAACTTCCAGCAATTTAATTACATATTCAAACGAAGCGGCGAAAACACACAGAGTACTCGTGTGTATGTATACGTACATATGTACATATGTGTATGTGGCATCATCTGACTTTCGACTTCATCGTCGCTAATATTGTTAAATAAAAAACATAAATACACTTTTATACCACGTCACGTCAGTCATCAGTGTGTGCTGTTGCCCCTTTCATTTTGCTTGCTTGACCGGCAATCTTAATTATGACATAATCGCCTGACTTGCTGCCACTCGAGCTCGGCATGTGAAAGTAATGTGTAAGAAGTATACCAACAAATTGTTGCATACAAAAAAAATCTCGTTAAAACTTTTTGCGACGGTTTACATAGAAATATTTGTACAATCATCTGGCATTAAAAATTGTGCAAATTTGAATATTTACACTTATGGTATGTTTGAAGGAGTCTATGTATGTGAAGTTACAATATGGAAAATAATACTTTATGGTGTGCCACTCAAATTTGGTTGATTCATTCAAAGAGTAGTTTAATAAATTTTTGTGTAATATTTATATTTAAAATATCTGAGAGACTCTAGGCAAACACGTTTTGAGTGTCAACTAAAATATTTCTTTTATTTTAAAGCGTGCGTAGAGCAAGTGCTATTTAGATCCAATACAGAAGCCAATACTCCGATGACTATCGCTACCCTTGCAACTACCAATTTGGCCGGCAAAGTACCAAACAGAACACAATGACATTTAAATTAAATATTTATCAACAAGTTTTTGGAAATGTAATTTTGTAACCCATACAATTTTTTAAACAAAATAAAATCCCGACAGATTTTTCACAGTTTTTTAATAACGATCTTTTAAAATTTCGTACAATTAATGCATTCTCGAGATTCTTTTGGAAAAAAAATTTTCGTCAGTAAAAGTTTTTTCTAAAATTAACGGCAAATCATAGACACTTGATACTTGCAACTTGTGTAGAGTACATTTAATGTGCTACAAAACAACCGAATAAAAAAAAAACGAATGCTTAACAATTTTGACATTATAAGGCATTTCTTTTTGTGTTATTTTTTTTAATTTGAAACAAAGCTTAAGGCATGAGTTAATGAATTTTATAAAAAAAAAGAGCTAATTTGTAGAAAAATAATGAAAAGTGCATATTTTAAAATTTGTGAAGTTGGACAAAGAATTAGAAAAGAAAACACTTCTCTTATTATTATGAGGCTGAGGGAATTGAAAATGTGTATCTAATGCGTATTTTCTACTCCTTTCACGTTCCTGTCATTTGATGTAAGATAGACCGCATACACGAACTGTCTGCTCCGATAGGAATTTCGATACAATATTTCTCACAAGAAAACAGTGAAATGATATGCAAATTGAAAGCGTTTCGAATGTTCAAACTTATGGTTAGCGTTCAATTAAACTGTGGAGTAGATACGGGTATTTATTACTCTGATGCTTATATGGGCCACAAGTACAGAACTACATTAGAAAAATAATGCAAATAAAATTTGATAGGGTGAATGCATCAGTCCCGGAACATTTAAGCGCGGCGATTTATTGCTGTTTACCGCTGACACGCGTTACTTTTACCAATAATACTGATTTGATAGCAAATTTACTTTTATTTTTAGAATATGTGCTCATTTTATTAATGAAAACAGTGTGAAAATCATTATTAACGAATATATTCGTAACACTCGGTTTCGTCTGTTTCGGAACGAATTATTTAGTGTCGGAACAGACGCGCATAGAGATGAACTTTTATTGCGCAAAACAATTGATATTAATATTAACAACTCACAATCTTATTGAGCTCGAGACCAGTTTATGGAAGATTTTTGTTTGGAAAACAACAACAGCTTTTTAATGGTAGACGTTGTAGTACTATTTCGGAAATCATCACGTTTCCTCATCTGACTTGCTTTTATTTAATTAATATTATTTTCATCTTCTTCACCACTTTCCCAGGCTTTGAACCAATAAGCTCGGAGTTGCAGAGCCAACATACTACATGCAGTGCTACGCTTGCCGAGTGGACTGTTGTGTTTATTCCATCTTCCTTAAACATACCAACTACAAACAAGATCAGCTAATCTGCCAATATTTAAACTTGCTTATGTGCTTGTTGTTTGTGTTTTTTTTTGTTGCAATGTTTTATATTTAATTAGTTTTATTAAGTTTAGAATGCATTTGACGTACTCATCTATGCATATAAATTTTGTTAAGATTTTTTATTGGCCTTATAAATGAATAATAATTCACAATTTTATTGAGCTCGAGACCAGTTTATGGAAGATTTTTATTAGGAAAAACAACAACAGCTTTTTAATGGTAAAAGTTATAGTACTATTTTAATATTAATTAATCATGTTCATCAATATTGTGTCGTTATATTAATATTTGTAATACTGATTGTATTATAAGAATCTATTACTATTATTAAGTGAGTGCTGCGAGTAATAAACAATAATCGAATGGATTGCAAAAAACAAATGCCACTTTTAGTGATGGTTTCTAACGAGTTCCGACACTGAAGAATTCCTTTATTACTCGACTCAAGAGTGGAATTCATATTATCAATTGCAATTTTTTTTTTCTTGATATATATTTGGTCAATAAAAAACAAAAACACTATTAAAAAACTAACAAGTCGCTTATTAGTAACAAAATTACATTGTTAGTAACATTTCTTCCATATTCGGTAAATACTTTTGCGAACGTAATCCGAACACTTTACGATGTTAATATTTATTTCGCACTTATAACCGCAACAAGGGAAACAACTGTTAGGCACAACGCCATTTACGATCGACTCGCTTACTACTAATGACAAAAAACCTGCGAATTTTTGTATTGCGTAACTTCTTTATTCGAAAATGCTTGTTCGATTCCGGCACGATTGCGGCCAGTCTTGTCCCAAAAATCTTGTATTGGCACAAAAACTCGAAAACTGTGAAAACAGATTATCGATAAGTAAATGCGAGAAATAATGGAGAAACAGGTACTTAATCAACATTCATGTTTTATATTTTTTTGTCCATTTTGAATCCGCCATTTTGTTTTTCTCAAACTAGGCAAAATATTTGAAAACAGCGATCCCATAACAATTACCGAGCATAGAAATTTAACATAAAGCAATAATGAATTTATATTTTGGCCACGTATTACAATTTCTGGACCACTGTGTGATACAGTCAATGAACTTTTTACTTTCGATAAATTATCAATCTGTCACATATCTTTCTTCGAAACGCGCGAACCTTTCCCAACAAAGCCAACAGCAGCAGAAATAATTTGAAGACCAGCCTTTAATGCGACCAACCCAATCGACTGAGAATTTAATTTATTAAATGGTAAAACAAATTGGGCAACGATCAAGTAATAAGCTGATGGAGCGACAAAAATGATAAACGCATAGTAAAATTGAGTAAAAAGTGTCAGAAAAAGATAGTAAACTTATAAAGAAACAAATGTAGGGGCGGCCAAGCGAATGATAATGACCAAAAATGCTGTAATGCAAACAACAAATGCAGGAGAGCAATGAACTTAACCTCAATAAGCACTAAGAATGACAGCATGTTGAAAACTTACAAAAATGTAACTAATGGACATTGAAGATAAATGCGTAACGGAAGAAAATCATTACATGACGAATGACAGTAAAGCGGTTTGTATAGGAGCCAAGAGCTAAAAGAAAATGGATGTCAGAAATTCAAGTGCATTGACTTTAAGAAGTTGTAAGAAGAGTTAATGCTTGAAGGTAATATGAACTCAAAACGTTAAGAAAGAAGAAATCAAAATTAGTCAGCTAAGTGCTCTGCCTAAAGCTACATACAACAAACTTAATTGGTTTAGAAGGCTCCTTACATCTTATCCATCATGAAAATTTTTAAAATGGTGGGCTATTAATCTACACACCACAGAGCGATCGGCTTAAATGAAAACTACTAAAGTCGAAATGCGTTCTTTGTTACAAAAGTGCGCTATTAAGCTTTACCAAAATGTTTACCTAAGAGTTCACTGACACCATTGTACATATACACGAAAAGTGGAATGCACGTAAAATGTAACAAAAAAAAAAAAAATAACCAAAAAACAAAACAAAACTTGACGAATGAGCAGGAAATGAAATGCGTTCACTGTCACGACCCTTTCTCTCGTTCTTTTTTTAGCCACGCAGAATGATGATCATACCAAAAATACGAATTAAAAATACAAAAATATTGTACTCGTACGTACATATATACATACATACGTTAGTACATCATACAAACCAGTCACAATTTGCCGCCATACTTACAGATTTACACTGCTAGCCGCATTTGCTCTCTTTAAAGCTGCAACGGCGGCGGCAGCGGCGACACATTTCACTTTTACCGGCCGGCTTTGAAGGCCAAAAAGATAACAACTACAAGTGGTTATCAGAAGAGTTCCCCCAGCAGTACGCACGAATACATACATATGTATGTACATACTCGTATAAGTAAGCAATTTGTTATGGGAAGAAGCTCAATCAAGAGAGCTCAGTTAACAAGCAACTGTGTGTTAAAAATAGGGTGTTCGATTATTTGACTTTTTTGTAAAACCGGGTTTTGAATAATTCGATAAATGACATTTTGAAAAAAACCGTAAAACAAGTAAGGAAAAACTAAATACAATTATTTCGATGAAAGAAGCCTTTTGATAATAAAATGTAGTTTAATCTCCAAATTCAGTAAGCAGCATCAGTCTCTAATATACAAAATTCACTGTTTTAGCCGAGTTGGCATTAATTGTTCTCAAGTCCTCCACTCTCAAATTAAAGTCTTTCAATTGTCATCAGGTGATAAGCAGGTCACGAAAATTTTGACAAACACATAAAATAAAAACGTAAAAGCGAGGGAGGGCAATAGCCTTCAACTCTTGCCCGAATTCAGTAACTTGGTATAATATCAAGTCTCAAATTTTGAGAATATGAGCTAGAGATTATTGCCTTTCCCGCTTTCCCGCTTTCACGCCTTTCTCTTTTGTTTTTGTTCTCATCGCCAGGTCACAATTTAGATACCTTATTTTGAGACTAGAGGGATTATTTTGAAACTAATGAATACCAACTGGTCTAAAGTTGTGACTTTTGTCTCTATTAGAGACTGAGACTGCTTACTGAATTCGGATAATTGTCTCAAATTTTAAAACTTGAGTTTATACCAAATTACTGAATTTCACATTGAGCTCATTGAGCGAGCTGGAAGGGCTTACTGTCAGCAATGCGTTATACATTTTTTTAAGCTTTTGCCGTTCTCTTATGACACCTATTTAATTATATGAAATCTTCTAAAATACATTTGCTGCGTTTTTTCTCCAAATTATTTGGATTTCGAAAATATAATATAATGGTCTTATCTAATTGATAAGCACTTTGTGGTTTCCATTTTAATAAAAATATAATGAATGTAAAATTAGTTTATGTGCTGCCGTATTTTTATTATTTATCAAAGACTTTAAATTTACAACTATTTAAAAAAGCGGATTTGAAGATTAAAAAAATTCGATTTATTCGACATTCGAAAAATCATGTTTTCAAAAAAACCGTATGAAAAACACCAAAGACAACCGGTTTGAGAAAACCGAGTCAATCAGCCTAGTTAAAATGCATGCACACATTCATAGAGCCAGCGCCTTTTTGTGTATATTAGTGATCGTACTGCCTTATACATAAATGCGAGCGTATACCTTTGTATGTGTAAATGTACACACATATGTATGTACGTGTGTATAGAAGTGCTGGGGGTCATTGACCAAATTCGTTTTTCCAAAAAGGGAAGTAAAATAAAAATAAAGTTTAAAAGTTGGTCAAAAGCAATTACTTGCACGCACACACACACACACACACGCACACAAGTAGATAATGTAGTTTTTGAGCTTCAACATAAATGAGAGTGTAAGCAAACGATTGCGTTTGAGAGTCGCTCAGTGAGTGAGCGAAGTGCGTAGACTTATCAGGTTTAAAATATCTAAATATGTACTCGCATATGCACATGTGTGTTCCTTCGAATATGTTAGTTTTTGAGAACTTGAACCAAGTAAGACACATTTTTGTGGCCTCCTTTGCCATATTCTTAAGGGGTATAACGAAAGTGGTTGTACAACAAATTCGAAATATGTATCTAAAACCATGGTGCCAAAGTTTAAAAAAATATTCACGGTGCTGACAATCACTCTTGCAACGTACGGAGTTACGAGTGGTTTTGGATTTTATATTAAAAATAAAGTTTACAAATTCTTGCTGTCTCCTCGTCTTTAACAATCGATATCTGTCATCACCGGCTTTTAAAAATCAGTATGAATTCAAGATTTCTTAACAGGCCATTCAATAAGTCCATAGTATAGGTAAGAAAACATTTTTTTTTGTTTGCCAAAATTCGATTTTATCATTCAACATAGTTGCCTTCGAGGGTAATACACCGATTATAGCGATCTTCCAACTTTTCCATACCATTTTTGTAGTACAATTTTTTTTTTCCTTAAAATAAGCCTCAGTGACGGTATCTTTACAATGTTAGCTATCTCGTGCACTTTTAATTTACGATTGGCCAAAACGATTTTGTGGACTTTTTTTATGTTTTCCGGTGTAACAACCTCATTTAGGCGTCCACGTTCTGCGTCACTCGTGCCTGTACGACCACGTTTTAAATCGGCAATCCACTTATCCACCATTTGTCTCGATGGAGCAGAGTCCGGATCACATTTAACAAGCCATGCTTTGGTTTGTACTGTATTTTTTCCTATTAAAAAGCAATGCTTTATCAACACACGAAATTCACTTTTTTCCATTTCCGACAAACGGTTGTAGCGCCATAAAAGAAGAAGAAGAAATATGTAAGAAAAAATATGAAAATAAAATGCAAACTCATATTCTGGTCGACTGTATAGAACATTATTCCGACATTGCTACGTGCTTTACTAGTAGAGAAACAATTTCTGTGTTCTCTTAAAAATTTTCGCTTTGCTTTTTTACATCATTATAAATAAATTTTATAATAAAAATGCTAAACTATCACCGCTCATATAAATTATTAATTTAGTTTTTGAGGTAAGGCTACATAAAAAATACAGATAAAATATTCTGACTAATTGTGGCGAAATAAGAAATTCATAATGCGGATTGATTGAAGAGCAGCTTTTTTGCATATCGGTTTTGTTTAGTTTTGAAAACCACCAAAAATTAAAACCGAGTCGGTTTCTGCTACCGATCAGATTATATAATATAAAGACGCCCACCTCAAATATTAGGAGAAGCTCGGCCTGAGCTGTATAGTGGAAGCGACAAATAATAATTATTATTCATTCTAACTTTCTTAATATGCTTGGCGATAAGAGAATTTCGTTTTTCCAAAGCCTAACTTGTCTTTTAAAAAAATATTAAAGTATAGTTATCATTTTTATGTACATATAACACCATTGTATAAATTTATAAATTGTTTTTTTTTAACAATACAAACATGTGAATTAAATATACACAACGGCCGCAATTAATTTATTTTTCGCTCTGCGCTTTGTCACTTTATTCAATATATATGTTTATATGTAGATACTCATACAAACGCACATACTATATGTACGTGTATCACTTAAAAACTTATAAGCGCCATCCAGAAAAGTAACATCGAAGTTGAATGAACCTTTTTTTTTTGGTTTGTAGAAAAAAAGCAAAAAAGTAATGGAAACCGCCGAAAACGAAAGATTTAAAAGAAGAACTTTTAAAAATAGAACAATACTACATAAATTAAAAGTCGAAGCACTCAGTCATTCCTTTTCTTACTTATACGTGTATACTCACTCAGAAATATGCTAACTCGTAGAACAAATAAAATTGAGATCATGCGTATATTAACACAGTATATATATACATACATACATAATACACTCATACATATATACACATATATGCTAGAAGCCTTGTTTGCATGTTAACTTAAGACAACTGGATTTTGAAACTCAGAACTTTCGAACTTCTACGGCAAGAGTATAATCTACATGTGTACATACTTACATATGTGAAGTAAAGAAAGTCTGGAGCAGCTGGAGAAGAAGTGTATTCGTTCAGCGAAAATTTAACGTTGATATAATCAGGTTCGCTATGACAACATCAAAGAGCAGAAGACGCGGGAAAACCTAAAATGCCAAATATCAGTGAGTTGAGAGTTGAAAGATTGTATATTGACATATAGAAGTTTCATCCCAGCTAACAGATATATGGCTGAGTAAACCGTTCACTTATTAGTCTTACAAACTTCGTACAGGTTTCTAACAGAAGTTTATACAGAAATTTGTATTTTCTCACCCGGCATGTCAAATCATTTATTATGATAATTTAGGCATCTGTTAGATATCCATTATAATCATTGGTAAATAAGTCAGAGTTTCGACGAAATGTTGGTCAGACTTTCTGTAAACCTCTCCATACGATACTGACCAAAAAGTGTAAAGATTTCGTCCTTTTTTTGCCGACGAGTCCGACCAATTTCTCACATTGCCTATTAAATTTTCATACCTGTGAGGTAACGGAAAATATGAATTATTTATTTTACCTTCCAGAATTTTCGAAGATATGAGTGCCATAATAGCTGCCCTCTGAATACAGCAACTGATCAGGGTTCAATTGTAAACTTAGGTGTGCTGATGTTAATAATAATATCGATACCAACAACTTATATCGATATATGCTCAGATATAACGGGTGATCCATCGGATGCTTTTTTTTTAAACTAAATAAAAAACACGGTAAACTCATTTCGATCATGAAACCTTTATTATCTTGTAAAAGCACATAATTTGCCATTTACTTTTTTTTAAATAATCTCATTGAAACGTTGGCCATAACTGCGTGTGAGATAGCCCTTTCCGGTGTTCCAATTTTCGAAGACGCGAACGAGTAAATCGGCCGGTATGGCACACTCTCAGCAACCGACGTGATATTCTCAAGACTGTGAGCTGGATGTAGACGAATAGGACGCGGGTCATCAATTAGAGTAAGTTGAGTGGGCACAGTAGGCCGATTATGACAACCATAAAAGAAGTGCAAGAATTTTTCAAATTGAGTTTGTTCATACAGCTGCACGTTGTTCCGGGTTGAGTCTTTCCATGATAAAATGGCAAACAATACTGAACAAAAATTCCATGCCAGTTTGGTCACGCGTTATCTGTCAAAAAATCCCTATTTGAAAAAAAAACCTCTAGATGGATCACCTGTTATATATATGGCTAATAATAAAGTTAACGATAATTATGAAGATGAAAAATAATTACTATATATTATAGCAATAAAGATATAAACAACTACAAATATATGGAAAAAGGGTGCATGTTAATAACAAGCCTAGAACCGATATTGATTGCTTCGGCCGAACGATATCTCGCCAAAAACTATCGAAAGTTTTTCTTAATTTGTATTCCTGTAGACTGTTTAATAGAAGTTTTTAATTTAGTTTCTGAATTATAACAAGTTTAAACCGTATAACGATAGGAAACAATTATTTTGAGATACCTTACTTCCAGCGCCATCTAGCGTATAACAGAAAATATATAAAGATTCGATATTAATACTTACATGTAGTCAACTTTCTTGAAGGGTTTTTAGAGTTTTGACTTTTATTAAAATCAAAGTCTGATATTATTTTATATGTTATATAAGAGAATCGCATTTCATATCTAATTAGTTCGATAACATCAAAAATGCAGCAAAATATGCGTAGATATATTTTTTGCAAAAAACAGTCATCAGCGAAGAACTCAGTGCATTAAGAATGTTATATTAAAAAGAACACGAAGAATTTCATAAGCATGAAAAGTTTGTGAATGACCAGATCTCAAGAAAAATGAGTAATTATGAAAATGAACTCAACTTCATCGCAGATCCATTCCAAACTTTTCATATTCTAAGTTAGTTAAGTTTTGGCCAAAGACATACACATATCGTATATCTTCCACATTTACACATAATCTTTTCACCTGCTGTGCAAAACAACCAATCAATTAGTTATCTTTGATAACTTTTTCTTTTCAAATCGTTTGAACTTCTTATGTGTTCGCTCCGTTGGCGTCTCATTGCACACTGTGCGCTTGTACTTTTCGCTTTTTATTCGGTCAATAAACTCGCTGTTGGAAAATCATCGCCACCAATGTCTGTCGCTAAGCAGCGGGTGCTGCCTGATATAGCAATTAAATTGTTTCGGCGAAGGAAGAAAGTAAGAAAATCCATCGCTACTTTCATTTGAAGGCACAGATATCTCGAGACAGAAATTTCTCCAAGCACAGTTTGCTCTTCTGCCTCAACTGCCCGCTTGCCCGGTGCATTCATATGTAAATATGTATGTGCATACGAGTGTGCCACCGTTTGTAAGTGGCAAGAATGTCTATTCGGTGGCAATGGTGGTGTTGGTGGTGGAGAGCGGCAAAGTTCGAACAAAACTCAGAAAGAAAAAAAACGAATAAACTGTAGTAAGAAAAGTATGAACTGAAAATTCGAAAAGAAAGCAAAGCAAACTTTCATTTACAAGTATTTCTAAATATGTCGGCGTCTGCAAGCGAAACTGATTTGAGCTTGAAAATGAGATTTGCAACAAAGTAAAGAAAATTAGTTAGAAGGCGATTGCAAGTGCAACGCGCTTAGTTGGTGTTTGTGAACAACGCGCAAGACGTGAGTGCCAATATGCGCACAGTATATACATACATACATATGTATAGACATTTATTTGTGTGAAGTCAACACTCGCTTGCTTGCCTACTATTTATGGTGGCGATGGCAAACGGGCCTAAGAATTTAGAAAATGAAATGAAGTGCAAGGCAATTTTTTTCTAAGCCCGCTTCAATGCTTCTGTGTCGCGCTTTCGTGCATTGCCTTTGTTTGCACACTCTGCACGTCGAAGCTACAAAAACAACAACCGATAGTCAAGGCAGCCAAACTTGTGCAGACATTTACAAATATACTTTATAGCTTAAATAGTTGCAAACGTGGAGACTTTTCGCTTTGACTTTGTTTACATGACAACTGCTACCTAATACATATGAGTACATATTATGTGAATGTGTGTATGTGTGGGTGTATGTATGAGCATGTATGCATATTTGCCACTTGTGGCGTGCGCCATTTATGTCATTCACTTTGCTAAATGCAACGCTTTGGTTGTGCTTCTGCGCAAACTTTCATTCTACGCATGCGCCGATGAATTTGTCTATTGAAGAGGCATCAACGAATCTCTGATCATTAGACGAAGTATACTTAAAGAAAAATCGCCTATAAAATTTCCCACTAGGAATAAAAAGCACAATTACAAAGAAATAAGTTGTACTCTGCTCGAAAACCTGAATTGTTTTGCTACTACTCACATAATTTTCGTAGCATCGTCAGAGCCTCATTTTGGAAAATCATAAAAGGTTTAAGTATGTATATATAAAATTGCAAATGAGTAACGAACATATTTTTCTAAAATCATTGAAAGTTTAGTATGTGGTAGGAGCAATAGAACAACATTTTTTGTTTATTAATTTGCAAATTAAAATATTTCCTAATATTTATAATAAAAATAGAAAATGGGATTATACTTTCTTTTACTATAGAACTGACAGTATTGGTAATCGGTATATGTTAAATAGTATTTAGTTTTTTCCTAATAAAAAAAGTTTATTTGAAGCTACGAAGCGTGTTTTTTTATGTGAACTGATTAGACGAAAGTACAGACGTATCAATTAGACAATCTAAGTAGAATATTCGTCAAGTATATAACTTCAAATCATTTTTAAAGTTAAATTATTACGTAGAGCAAACATTTTCTATTATGTTTGCGGAAAAGTGGCCGTAAATAACATAATTGTGTAAAAGCAACGATATTATTTTAGTCTATTTATACTATTAAGCTAAGCACAATAAAAGTTCTTAGGAATTTAATTTTTTACTTTATTAAGGTAAGAATGCACATTTTTTTTGAAATGTTTTAAAAAATATGCACTTAAGATTTTGTAAATTTAAATATCTGCGCCATTGATGAAAACTTAAAAATTATATAATTTTTTAATTTTTTGGAAAACAAAATTTCAATCAACTCGCCCATATTTCCAACTTAGAAATATAATGATGAAAAATAAAATAAATTTCTTATAAATAAAAAACAATGCATATGAAAATGTGGCACGTCGAAATCATTTAGCACACACAGAGCTTTGATATTTGTCAACGACTTAAATGTCGCCTTAAAAATGAATAATACTTTTCATTCATTATGTATTTTGTTGAATAAAATCGAATTTTAGTACAATAAAATATTATTAAAGTTTTTAATAAAAAATAATGTGCTAAAAAAATATATAAAAATTAAATATTAAAATTACTTGGAACATATTTTGAGGCAACCTAATTCCTTTCAGTACACTTTTGTTTATTTCTCTTTAGAAAAGAGCAAAAGCTTCAATATTTCATTTCTCTTAGCCATAAACTTTCGGTGCTTTGTTGCTCCAGAGCTATTTGTTAGCTCATAAGCTTTAATGTTACGAAATCGGCGAATGTAGGCCAACGACCGCCAACACCACAAAGTCACAATCGCATTCAAAGCTATAGTCAAAGTGGCAGTAGGCGTTGTTGGTCAAATGCAGGAATGGTAAGAAAATACAAGAATGTAATAAATGTATTCCTATATTTGTTGTGGTTACATTCATGTTCATATTTTGTTTAATAAAATATTTCCGAAATTAAAAGCAAGTATTAATCTATAATTTTTTGAATTAACCATAAAAGAATAATTGCATAACTAATGTGAATTGCTGAGAAAGCATTTTCAAATCCGAAAATAAACTAAAGGAAATAAACTGAAAGGAAATGCAAAGCTTTAAATATTAAATAAAGGAGTTACAAGTTTAAATATATATTTTTGTTTGTAGTATATGCGACAAATAATGTACACACCTACATACATATGTAAATATTTTGCGTATTGTAACAACACACGAAAAAGTTTATTGACCTCTTATTTTAAAGTAGACTTCAAAGAGAGATTAATGTATGCACTAAATTAAAGAGTACCTACAGCCAAAGAGTATACGAAGAAAGTCATGTTTTATTTAAATATAAGACATACTTGTGTATTTATCTACTTATGAAAAAAAAATAAAAAATTAAGAAGCATAGAGGTTTGTATGTAATTACGATTTAAATATTATTCTAGAAGCTATGCGGTCGTAGAAAAATTTATAAAATGGTTAATAATCTAATCATTTGAAATTTTTACTTTACGTTTCAATAAAATCGAACGTTTTTTAAGTAAATATATTTATAATAAAAGTCACGAAATCTATATTGATAGTCAAATATTCCACACGAGTTTTTCAAGTGTTAAAAAGCGTAGTTTTCGAGCTTTTTGCCGTATATTATATGAACAGATTAACTTTAAAATAACGTCTGTCGAGGAAAAGTCAATTTTTCACTACTATAAATACAGATATAAAATGACAGTTCATCGTCGCCATTTAGGAAAGGCGCTATTTTTTTTTAGTAAAGTTTGCAGTAAAACAAAGAATCAATTGAAAGATGCTTTGAAATATGTTCAAAATCTGAGTACAACTTCTTGTAAATATAGTTCAGGTTTTTTTTCTTTAAAAATTTTAAGTTATAAAACTGGAAAAAGATTAGAAAACGTAAGCAGATTTTATTTTCAATAGTTCTAGGTACGAAAAAGTATATTTGCATTCACCACTATGTTTTTATTTATTAAGGGATTTTTTTACACCATTCCGTCAGTTTTAATAAGGTACGAGTATTTTGGTCGAAAAACGGTGTAAGCATCGACCATATGTGCATATGTATGTTTATATTTTGTTTTAGTTTATTTTGAAAATTTATTTCAACAAACTCGAGACGCAGAGTTCAATATTTGTTTTAATAATTTTTAATTGTGGATATTTAGATCTCAATATGAAATCGTCCTGAAAAACTCCTGCTTATGTCTGTCTTATTCATAATTCCCAGGATTTTCCCAGGATTAGTAAAGAAGAGAAGTTATACTCATTGAAGGCTTGCATGAAGAAATGCGGAAACATTTCAAGCTAAATTCGCCAGTTAATAATTGCGATGCATGCTTTCACAAGCAAAGTCAATGAGTTTAAGCAAACAAGCTTTATAATGAGTGCAATGATGAGAATCGTGTGAGTGTCGTTCAAAAATAGGTGATAGCTGCGGCTTTCAGTCATATGCACACACAACTACAAACGTAAAATAACCACCAGCATGCTTAGAAAAAAAAAAAAAAATAGCCACTCACTGCACTTATCAAATGGTCTCTCTTTGTGCTCAATAATTCTCACTTACTATTTAGAACAAAATTTTTACTCACGCTTGCACTCTTTTGTTCGTGTCACTTACAAGTTTTGCGACTGCACCGCGTCGTATGAGCAACCACGGAAATGAGTAGCTACATAGCAAAAGCAAAGAGTGCCAAGGCAGGGAATTTGATCTTGAACATGCATCGAGTGTCTAGGAGAGCGTGTTGTTATTACGTTTTCCGCTCTGTGTGCGCTGATTAAGCGCAGCAATGGAAAAGTTCAAGTTGAATGTCGTCGTCGCTGTCGTTGTCGTCACCGATGCACATTGGGTGCTGTGTGTTTTGTCAGCTGTCTGCTGCCATGCATTTGCTTTGCTTTTGCAGTTGACTATTTTATTTTTTATTTCTTACTTTTCTATTATAACAAAGCATGATGTTTGCAAATCAAAATGAATTTGTTGTAGCAAAGTGTTTTTGCATAAAAAATTATTTGTTTATATGTACCTATATATGTATGTGTGTGCTTATTCAGTCTATTAACTAATTCTATCGCACTGCTTTTGTTAGGGTGCTATCAGCCGATGCCTATGCACGAGTACAAGTGGATATTGTCAGCGAAAATTTGATTGAGCAAATACTCGTATGTAAGTCAAACGGGGGGTTATTGTTTCTACCTTTGGAAAGGATAAGGAGTGCATTGAGAATATCATGCTTGTCTACTCCTGTATTAAACCGTATTTTATGCTGAATAACTTTTTGTCAATTGGACGCTTTTTCAATAAAATACAATTTATTCAGTAACAAACGCCAAAGTTAAAAAAATCAACAAAAAAATATTTCAAACATTTTGTCGGTGTGTGTTTTTCAATTTTTTGTTTTCGAATATTAATACATTTTAATTGTAGTTTCACGAAAGTTTGAAACGACTACAAATATGCGTTGATATTTGATTATTTTTATTAACCCTACTTTACCTTCACTATTCTATAACTTTATAGTATTAAAATGGTTTAGTTTGTTTTGTGCAAATGAAGCACAAAATTTAAGTCAAACCGGTTTCGGCGTTGTGCCATCTTCACTGTCATTTTTCGTTATGAAAAACTGAACGAAACCGGTTTGTTTTAAAACCAAACTTGACAAGGAATGACGAAAGTTCATCCCAAAATCAATCATCTCACACCCTGTCGGAAGCAACAACAACAAAAGATCAGAATAACAAAAATTAATGTTCATTGCTCTTAAATTTTAATTTGGAAATCTGCCTTCAATGGTAAATGAAAGAAACTCAAAACGTTAGTGATCAGCAAGAAAAATTCCAATTATCTAGGTAAAGAATTTATTACAGTGGAATATAAAAAAATCATGCAGAATTTTAGTTTTGGGTGACATTTGACTTCGAGAAGTTATGCAAACTGAAAAATCCGAAAAATATGTTTTGAAAACCTTTTAACCCAAAAGCTTTAACAACTCCGGCCGACAAATGAAAGTTTTTTAAACTTTGTTTGCATTTGTGGCACAAGTATCACCAATTTTTACTATTTGACACACAAAAACACCTACACATTTGCCCTAGCACATCAGATTTTTTTTTTAAAATGGCAAAAGGCGTTTTTTTCAAATCAAAAATCAATAATTATATTACAAATACTTACACAAAGAAAACATAGAGTTTAATCAATGCTATAGGACTATTTAGAGTGACATCGTTTACGTTTAGCTACAAAATTACGTCTGCGTGTAGTTTTGTTTTGTGAGTATCTTCAGTTATATCACGTGTCCGTGACCGCTTCGATGAATCTATAAAAAGTCACCAATCTCCGGGATTATATTTTGCTCCTAACTTTCCACAAGATCAGGAGTATTTTTACAATAAACTAATAATTCTCCTTGACTAAAAAAAGGTACATTTTATTCTTCACGTTTCTGAAGGTACATTTGCGTAAACTGTCTTATTTTTATTTTTAGCATTGAAACATTTCACATTTGTACAATAAAAATAACAATCATCAATATGATTATTCTGCTTTCTCCATTTCATTGGTAGATATTGTCTTTTACGGTATGTCCACTGTCGTAATTGTTCAACACAAATAGTATAAACTACTTGCGGTCCCCCAATATTCTAGTTGTATTTTGAATACAAAATAAGTATTATTCGAAGATTCAACAAACTCAGTAATTTTCTGTTTATGCTTTAAAGACGCAAAGTTTCCTCAAATTTAACAAAATGCATCCGCATTATTATGACACTTTCTTGAAGACCTTTGGTTTCTTAGAAGTTTTTCAACAACAAATCATTGATAAATCATTTATTAAATACCATGTAACCCGTTTGGAATGGGTGTATTGTTGTTGCAACTAATATATTTTCTCACGAGAGATAAAATAGCCAATGTATTAACTTTACTAAAAACCTGATACGATGATACGATAAAATGAGGTCTGATTTCGTGATCAACTCTACCAAATTAGTGGAAAAAATTAATTAGACCTTAAACAAGCAATCATACAGTATTTCGGATAATTTTGTAAACTGCGAAAATACAAAGATTGACACAATCCATGGAAAAAATCTCCAGAAAGTTTTACTAATGGTCAGCCAATTCCAGACGCCTTTACTACTTTAAGGTTACTAGTGAAAATACGAAATATAATTAAAAAATATTTGTTTTCAATGAACCACAGCATCTAATGGGCTTTGAAGTTTCGATGTTCTATTTTATGCAATTAGAATTAACTGTAAACATATATACATTTTCATGATATTATACAACTTGTAAGGTATAAAAGAGTGCCTTATAGTTAACATGAATATATACTCTCTATACTCAAAGCGGTAAAAGTTATAGTCCTTTTTCGGAGATCACGAAATCTCATTATAAGACGGCAACGGGTATGGAGAATAGAGAAACGCAATGAAATGAAGTTTTTTCCGCAACAATAAGATTGCTTAATTGCCGAGATCTTTTCACAAATTAAAAACAAATATTTTATTTTAAAAATAATGCAACACTTGCTGGAAACCAACATATATATTTCAAATATGAAATGCTCTAAAAACTAAGGTTTGTTATGCGCGTTTGATGTACGTTAAGCATTTGCAAAGGAAACTTGATAATTCATATAAAATAAATTAGAGGTTAAGTATTGTCCTTAACACATGTCTAACCGTTTGGTTTGGATTTTTTTTTTTTAATTCTAAACTATCGCAGACTGTTTCTTAAACTAAAAAAAAATTATACAATGCCAACTCGAGGACTTTTTTAATAGCTTCGTAACGAAAGTGAAAACATAAAATTATAAATATTTGCGTATAATATAAAATTTTTTCGTATAAGATATAACCCATATGTAAATCCTCAGAACTTTAATGAAAATATAGAGGTTTTCATCAACATGAAGGCAAAACAGGACTTTTAAAAACGTTCAGAATTTTCCTCTAAATTGATTATTTAAAAAAAAAAAATGTATTAATTCTATTCACTGAAAAATGCAGCCCTGACTCATTCCACATATTCCTCATTAACTTCAATGCATGGAACTGACCTATACAATGCAACATTGAGTGATCTTCAACTTCTAAGCAAACGGCAAGCAGCAGCGCCAAATAAATAAGAAAAACGTTTTAAATGTTTCAATCCATTTACAACAACTCCAATGGGATGGCGCGACTAAAGCGAAGCATCAGCAAGCGAATGGCCAAACTACTGAGCGATGTTGATTTGCTTTCTAAAAATCCAAAACGAAACCAGAGACAAAATACAGGGGAAAAAAATTTAAACAGATTTCGGAGAACAAACATTTCTAGAGGAAAGCAGCAACACGGGAAAAAGAGCAAACAGTCAAATGACAAACGAACGATCTGACAGACAAACTTAGAACTGGTTGATCATAATGCGAAAGCGTTAAGAAGAACAGCAGCATCTTAGCACCGAAAGCAGTCAACATTGCGGGAGCGCGCAGCTTCAGACGTGGCTCAACTTCGAATGGAGTGCAAAAGGCGAATGAACTCTGGGCGGGAGCAAGCTGGCGCTGTGGTGCACTCAGCGAAAGGTATGGCTGGCGGTGTAGAGCGCATTTCAACAGTCAGAATATATATACATATATACATATATAGTATGTAGTAAAAAAAAAAAAGGCGACCAACTTAACGATCGTCAACCAGTTGTTTCACCGAGCAACGACAATGATGTGCAGAGGAAGCGAATGAAAGTTATGCAACGGACCGAAAGCACGGAGAGCAACAACAAGCACAGCGGGATCATGACAGCATTGCAATTGGGTTGTGGCTGAAACATATGAGTTGGCCATTTCGACAACCTAAAACATATACACAAACAACGATTTATTGATGCAGTGAATGGTGTTAGTCTATTAAAAGAAAAAGGGTTGTCAGAGTTTTAATAGAGATCATTTCGAGTAATTTTTGTAACAAATCCCAATTATTATAATTCATATTGTTTGCGGTATGCATTGATCAAATCTTTACTAGCGTTGCTATCCATTTTTTTTATAAATCACCTGCTCGATTTAATTTAAAATTTTGGAAGGAAATCACGAACAGCGTTATTAAAAAATTAGAAAAAAAATCACTTAATAATACTATTAAAGTTCAATTGCACAGCTAAAAAATATCTAAAAATAAGTGAGAAAACAAATTTGTAAATATATTAAAAGTTGTTGAATTTCTTTAGTTTCATAGAAAGTTTGAAGCCTTGATTTTGATGGTTCCAGTTAAAAAATTTTCTGTACGTAAATTTAAATATATAACAAAAATTTTTTAGATAAATTGGCATGTTTGGTGGCGTTATATTTATGAATTGGCTATATACTCTGTACACAAATTACAACACAAACACATATTAAGAGATTTGGGCACTTTTTTAATAATCCTTGTTTTTAGTAATATGTATATGGTTTATTCTCTAAGAAAAGCCATAAACACCCAGAACTTAAACTATTTAAAAAATTAACAATGATTTAAAAAACTTTCTCAAAATGTTGAGCTCTTTAAAAAAAAGTTTTGGGATTTTTTTAAATATGAAGTTTTTTGGCTCATTAAATTTTAGTTTGAGAAATTGCAAGTTTCAAGTGTTTACAAATAATCATCGCTTTTTGGCAATTTCTTGCTGGCAGTTTTCTCCATACAACGCAAAACCGCTATTAAATTTTATATGGAAGGGAGTATGAAACAGCGTCATTAAAAAAAATTGTCAAAAATCAGTTTAATTCGTAGGCAGTAGAAACTCGACCTAAATAATAATCTTAATTTGGCGCTTAAACTATAAAGCTCAGCGTTTCGCCGATCTTGTTTATATTATATCACAAATGGAGAGACCTACATTTTTGTGCCGACTCCGAATGGCAGATGTATTTTATGAGAAGCTTTTTCATGGCAGAAATACCCTCGGAGGTTTGCCATTGCCTACCAAGGGGTGACCGCTAATATAAAACAACTTTTCCTATGATTAAGATTTTACTTGCTCCGGCTGAAATTCGAACCTCGAACTTAGCGTCATATCGAGTAATAGCACGCACCACAACCAACTCGACCACTTAGAAACTTGCACTTTGCGGTACTAAAATTGAATGAGCTCCCTATCTGTACACCTATGAAATTTTCATAAACGTTTTCTATATTTTTGATAAAATATATAAAGTGGTGTGTGTTAGAGAACTAACGATGTTTAAATTTTAAAACAATTTTAAATAACTGGAGGATAAATAAATGGTCCAAATACGTGTTTGTGCTATAATTTGTGAACAGAGTGAAGAAGTACTGCTTGCGATTAATCCAACCAATAAAAAAATATGAAAAAGTAAAACAATTCTTAGTATACTCATGCAGAGCTTTTTGCTACTAATTTTTCCTTTAATATGCATTTAAATAAAAAAAATATATAGCACATGTATGAAAATATGTTAGTGTACTTAAAAAAAAAAAACTTATGGATACATATATTTCATATGTTTGTGTTGAAGTTTTTTGTATAAATCTATAGAACAAATATTTTGATTTGGGTGCACCAATAAATTTATAGCGTTCAAAAAGCGAGCGTTCTTCTTGAGTTTCATATTTTGTATTTTTTACAAAAATTAGGCCTTAATTGTCAATAAATGTAAAATAATGGTTTTTAAAGTCAAAAACAAAAAAGATGTTCCGAAAGGGTTAGTTTAAACAACCGCCAAGCTTTCGCGACTGGATTTCTGAAAGCCCAGGCAAAAATTCAAATGTTTATGATAATCAAAAATAAAATATCAGATTGAAATATATACAGTGGGGCGAACTTCTCTTTATCAGTAAGCCCATACAACAAGTGATACCTGCCGCAGGAATCACAACCGTAACTTTCCGACTACCCAATTATGTAATTATAATTATTTTGCAAGTTATACACAACATTATATGTATGTTGAAGTATTATTATTATATCCGCAAGTAGAAAGAAGCGAAAGAGTTTGCCGTTTAGGCCAATCGAATTCAATTATTTTAACATTGAAGAGTGTTTAGTAAGAATTTCAATAAAATTACACATTGAATGCAAATATTTCGGTAGATCTTCTGAGACTTGACTATAGACTTTCACATTTTCTAGGGCTTGCTTTCAAACACAGAAAATTTTTTCGGAGTATACTCTGAGTAGAAGATATTATACTTATAATTTTGCGCTTACTCCCGCCCCGCCGAAAAAAGGTCTCAAAAATCATCACATCAGGTTTATCGTGAATTTCATGTGAACAAATGTTCCCATTTTTTTTTTTGTTTTCCTCTTGTCTGTAAATGGATGGGAACAAATTGTTTACATGAAATTTCTGATAAGGCTGGATCCGATTATCCGATTAGATTCAATATGTAATAGACACTACCTTGATTTTTGGATTCTGAAATCAGCAATTAAATGTTGCAAAAAAGACAGATGTCCGAAAATAAATGCCATACACATCCATACATATGTTACATACATACATAAATGGTTTCTATGTTCCTTCTTTAATTCATATGTATAAATGAAAAATCAAATTTCAGCATTGATTTGTTTTTTTTTTAATTTTTTTTAGTTCATTTTAACTTCATTCGCTCGCCCACCGCAGTGTAGCGTTGCATTGTTGCTTCCATGTCGCCGACGACGATTCGAAATGGTTTTCCCATTTCGCTATGATTTTATAACAGGAGCATTCTGATCTAACGGTACTTTGCAACCACCGCTCACCTTCGCCACATTGTTGCCAATAATTCCAGAGCTGTGTCGTTGCAACAGCTGCTGCCGACACATTGTAGGTACATCGAAAGAGGCGGCGGTTGTTGCTGCCACATTGTAGTGAAATACCAAACGCATGCACATGCAATATAACGGCACAATTTCTATTACTATTGCAATTTTTTTTTCTTTTTTGTTTTTTGTCTTTTTTCACTTGCGTTCGTCATGTTAGTGTCTGTGCTTTTGTCTACTTCTTTGCTTTCTTCGGCGTATCTGCTTTGCCAGAGCATTCGCAATGCACTTTTTGGTTGGTTGGTCGGTTGGTTGGTTGTTTGATTGGTTGGTGTGTTTGTTGGTTGGCAATGGAAATTTCTGCACAGAGAAAGCAGTTCTTTTTGCTTGCAACACAAATACATACAACCGAGCTATCATACGTTCTCAACAATTTATTCTTTCCTAAGCAAACAAACTGCACCAACACACAAATATTTTCACTCTTGCAGCTGCGCATATGTATTTCTACGTGTTTGTATATGTATGTATGTATGTACATATGTGTGTACGTACATGCAATGCAATTTCGTATGAATAGAAATGAATTGTGGTTGTTGTTGTGTGGTACGTTGTGGCAATTATTGTTATTTTTGTTGCATTTCTAAACTGTTGAACAACAACAGCGCGAACAACAAGGTTGACTAAAATTACTTTGCAAAAGTGGGTGAATGTACAGTTTTCAATTGTTTGGCGGTGGTCGGCTGTCGACTTTTTTGTTATTTCATTGGTGAATCTAAACTTTGTACACGTCCACCTTTGTGCATACACTTCATTTTCTGTGGTTCTTCTACTCTTCAGCTAAGAAAATCATAAGTCGTGTTCTGTTAGTGTAATTTTTGCATAGCCGCGGAAGCTGAAAACGCATCTGAAATGTAAAATAACAAATAGAGCGGATGTATTTTAGTGTGATCTAACTTCTAATTTTTTACCACCCAGTCATTTCTTCAGATTTGGATATAGAAAATAGTCTTATGAGGGTGAGTCTGGATAATATGCTGAATGGGATGCTAATCCTTTAAAGTGGTAACACGTTGGCGCTCATGGTCGAGTGTGAGCAATCGCGGCACTCATCGCGCGGATAGCTTTTTTATATTCAAATATTCATGTAAAATGTGATGAGCCCGCTCAGTTGAATTGCCTACAGTCTCAGCTAACCCACGCACTTTCATTCTCCGGTCATCAAATATTTCAATGTTCCATGGATTTTATCGACGATTCCTGGTGGATGGTTCTTTTTTGGGCGTCTGATACGGCCACAACGGAACTCAGTAAATCACTTCTTAACCATTGAACATGATTGGGCACTGTTCTCATTTTATTTATCAAGCTTTTCTTGGTTTCACTGATGGTTTTTTATCCAAAAAATAATGCTTATTCTGCACACGAAGTTCCCTTTTTTCACATTTTTGTTTAAAGTCAAAAAGTTATCTGCTTTAAATAAATCCAAATAGCACCTGCGGATATTTATAAAGGACATTTCTGCGGAAAAATCGAGATTATATAAGTTGATTCCACGCAAGTGAGCCACAACACGCCAAATTTTTGGTAAGATTCAACGCCAAAAATTGATTTTTCGAAAAATCTTAAGGTTCTTTTACTATGAACACACAAAAATAATTTTAATTCGATTTAAATAAAGATCTTGTAAGATCATCACATCGGCTTTTAAAATCGTGTGATTTCATCGTGTTAAACAATATTTATTGGTTTTACATCGAAAAAAGCTGATTAAAACTTTACTTTGCGGCGGTCATTATATTTAATATGAAATATTTACCCAATTCAAAAAAATTAATCGTAGAGAATTTCAAAAATTGAAATGACTTGAATGTATCGTTCGATGGCTGGTGGTGCTCCAGTAAAAAAATATCTTTCGACACGGCACTCATGGGTCGGCGATGAAGGGAAGAGTGCCCTCGAACACAGTGGAAGGGCGAAGTGCGGAAGAACCTGCCTTCAACTGACATTAGCAACTGGTGAAGTTTGTTTAACTCTCTACAAGAAGAAGGAGTTTATTGGAAGGATTAACCATCATAACATGTTAC
The DNA here is from genome assembly GCA_963971545.1 of Philophylla caesio. NCBI lineage: Eukaryota > Metazoa > Arthropoda > Insecta > Diptera > Tephritidae > Philophylla > Philophylla caesio. Next base: position 94,382,154 of record OZ020608.1, on the reverse strand, counting down.
AATTGGTTTAAATACAAACCGCTTTTGGCTTTGTGTTAATTTCAGTATCATTTTTGTTCTCAAAAGAATTGTTCTCACGAAGAATTAATTAATGTGGAACGATGGTAATTTTCATACAATTTATGTATCTATTTCAAGTTTTAAAGCTAGCAGTGCGATTATAATATATAATTTTGGCGCGTACACTATATAGCTCAGTGGTTGGCCGAGCTTCTCCTACCAATTGTGGTGTGCGTCTTTATATTATATCACAAATGGAGGGACCTACAGTTTTGTGCCGACTCCGAATGGCAGATGTATTTAATGAGAAGTTTTTTCATGGCAGAAATACCATCGGAGGTTTGCCATTGCCTGCCGAGGGGTGACCGCTGTTAGAAACAACTTTTTCTATGAATAAGATTTTGCTTGCCCGGACTGAGATTCGAACCTCGAACTCACCGGCATATCAAGTTATAGCACGCACCGCTACCAACTCGACCACACCGGCCACAAGCAGTGCGATTATGCGAGTAATTTTTCTGATAATTTCTTCATTGCCTTCTACAAACCTAAAGACACAATTACTCTTTTATTTAATATAAACTATAAAGAGTGGTGATTATTTTTTATATAAAAAATTAATTTTAAATAAATTAAAAAATCAAGAATAATTGAGAAATGTGTCAATACTAAATTTCAATATAAAAACGAAAATGAAAATTTTCACAGATTTCGTAGTTATACAAAGTATATGCAGGCACATAACATATGTACATACTTATGTATGTATCAAGTATGTATGTACATTAGTTCATAGATTAATTGTGATATCCTAATCCCTGGACCTAAATTTGTTGAATATAAAATCTGCTGTGGAGAAGCACTGCGGCGCCTCAACACTTGTTGGTTGGATTGTCGACAAAAAGTTAAATACTCTCCGTAGGACATAGCCTTTATCGCCTCATAACAAAAACTATCAATTTCTTTTACCAAGCGATTACGAACACTTGCGAGTTGCTCGTTAAAACTTGAGGCAAATTATCTTTAAGACTTTCTGCCTTATCCACTCCAAGCACCTCGTCATAAGTTCTATTAACATCGCTTTCAAAGTAAGGCTCATTTTTTACTCGAGGAGGATATTGTCCAGCTCAGTGTTATTTGTTGTATTGTGTTATTGTACGGCAACAGTTGTAAACTTGCTATTTTTGTTTCTCATGTTAAATTTTCGTATTTTAATACAACACTAAAACATATTTTTAGTGTGTTATTTGTGTTTTTTATTCGATCGACTCTTTATGTTTTCAATCATTTGAGGTTTATTTTTGTTTGAAAAAATGTTAAGTTAACTGTTTTCTGGAATTCCGGGATTTGAATAGACTGAACCCGTGATATGCGGGAGTTGAAAAAGGCCAGGATGCCGGGATTGACATGCCTAATGTACATACATATACTTTTAAATTTCTATTGTATTATGTTTTTGCATTTTCAAGCAACAGCCGCTATGAGTATGGTAGCTGCAGTTGCGCTATTGCCTCACGCGTCGTTACTACTGAAGTGTTGTAGCGTGCGCATGCGCAACTCCTCTTCCGGGGTAAATAAACTGAAAATGGGTCAATGGGTGCATTTTTCACTGAACGTTGGAAGTAACTTTGTCGTTGTTGCATTACCAATTATATCAGCTCAACATGATCTATATAAATAACCATGTGCGATTGCATTTTCTGCATGTATTCGTACATACATATGTACGTTCTTATCTACATATTTTTAAAAGTATTTATAATTTATATAGCTCTTATACATATGTAGCTAAAATATTTGTATTTACTAGGGTTAAAATGAAAGCAACTTCAGTTGCAAACTTGGTAGTAAAGCTTTTTAAAAATAAATTGCAGAACCAAAATATTTTAATTTTATGTATGAGATAGTAGTTAATAAATGTTACACCACATGTCATATAAATCTTTACTTTACTCACGTGATCTTTGGTATATTTTCATAACATATTTTTTGCTTTTCTATTTAGTATATTCGTTATTATTCTTGAACGCTTTCTGTTGAATTTTTATTTCTTTGCTTGCATAAATTTATACGTGTTTTTAAATTTTCTTGAACATATTAGATGGGTACTTTTAAACCACGCTTTTTGATAATTTTTTTCAATACATATATTTTCGGTTTTTATTTTTATTAAAAAAGAATTTAATGGAAAAATTTATATATTTTTTTTTAAGTATTTTTTTTTTAATAAAATCACAAATGTAAGATTCCTTACAATTCAAAAATTTGTTAATATATAATTAAATAATACATGCAGCTTAGAAGCTTTATTTTTGATATCGGTTTAAAAATGTACGCTTGTATTGATTTATTTGATCAATTTGAGTAGTTACTTTCGCTAATGACCTGGCTACTAGGACATCCTTAGAGAGATAACTCTTGTAAAGGGAAACTGTTGATTTCTCTAGTTATCACCTTCCCGTGACCTAACTAAGACCACGAGTCGGCTTTGCAAGCGCTGGTTGAACACATCGACTTGTAGAAGGCTGTCAGAGAAGGTTCTCTGTTAAGCAAAGTTTATACTTTCTATAATTGTTGATCTTTCAATACGATATTGATTGCTAAGAATAGTTACAGTGAAGCTGATGAGAGATTCAGGTCTCTTTTGTAGCATCTGCTTGGTAGATGACAAGGATTAGCCATCTCACCACCCACCTCTTTGCTTACCTAAATTTGAGAATAGAAAATCAAAATAACCTAAGCTGGCTTACTTAATTTTCACACCATTGAAGGGATCTTTTTGGTGGAAATTATTTACTATGGTGATTTTTTGTTTGCACACAACATGTTGGTCTCTAAGTTGCATTCCATATTAAAAGTTGTATATCTTTCGCCTTTTCCCCTTTTCAATTCCCTTTTCGAAGAACAATAGACATTGAAGTACATTCCTTTTGTTACTAAAATGTCTTCCTCGATATTTTTCTGTGCTTTTGATATTACAGCATTAAGACAGATTGACGCTTTATTTTTAAAATTTATTTTTCTTAAGAATTTTTCGTATTATGTAATTGTTGATCAAGTCTCAAAATTAGAATTGCGCTAAATATTCACAATTTAATGCGGTTAATTCTCTAATAAAACCCATATTCATTAAATTAAATTAAAACAAAATCAGCAAGTTTACACAAAAATCTCTTTAAAACTAATTCATGCATTTTTGCGAAACAGTAATGTGCAAGTGATTATTGTTTTATCGAAAGTGCTAAGCACTTTTTTCCATATAAAAAAATCGAGCAATTTATACTTTTTACTTATGTGTTTTGATTAAGATTCCTAATTAAGCACTTGAAATATAATAATATTATAAAAAATAATAGCAATATTTAGCGCAGTGTGTGAAATGTGTATTTTGCCACCCATACAACAGCTATAGAGCACATATGACACTTGTCTACACAGACACATACAAATATGTATACAAGAAGAAGCAGATTGCATAGGTTGCAAACAGGTAAGTATGCTTCACTTAATGCAAAGTGTATATGCAATATGCTCTATGCACATATTTACACCTATACTATTTATGTGTGTAAAGTCTAATCACTAAAACAACGCGCATGCGCAGCTATCTACACGCACCACTGCATCACAGAGTTGCGAAAATGCTAGTCCACTGACAACGTCAGTGTACATACTCGTATACTTTAATGTTGGTTCCAGTGCCTACATTTTATCCCATATTTCCAACCCAACTATAATTTTTCGTTATTGTTATTGTTATTGTAGCAGTTATAGCCGTGGTCGAAACTTCTAAATTCTACATATATTCTCTTTCAGCTTGCAATGCTACTTCGCTTGTTGTTGATGCTGTTGAAGCGGTGGTGGCAGTTGTTGTTGTTGCCGTTGTTGCTACTATAATTTTGCGTTAGCTGTTCTTTGTTTTGTTGGCTGTTTTGCTCGGCTCGTTAGCAAAAGTGTGCCAATGAACTCTGGCGGCCGAGTGAACGGTGAATTTTGCACTGAGTGTCTGTATCTTTTTGCTCGTCTTACTTTTCCACTGTCACACAGTTGTTTCGTACTTTTTGCTTGCGCTTACTTCGTTCGATCACTACTTTATTGTGCTTTTGACGTCCATGTTTGCTTCGTTCTGCCCGTTTCGACTTCTTTCCTTGAGTTAATGTACTCGCTGTGTATTTGCTGGGTTAACTAATCAGATAAGTCTACTATGTTTGTGTGTATTTGTGTTGAAGAAGAAGCATGCTTCTCTGCTATTGACTATTGCTCCATCATCTCCCTCGTTTCTCTCTTTCTCGCATGATTTTATCCCCAGTTTGATTTGGGTGTCACACTGTCCATTTGTTTATCAAACTGTCCGCCCAACGTCTGTCAGCACCAGGAACCAGTTTTTTTTGTTTGTTTTTGTTGTTGTCTATAGCTGCTTATAGACGACTTGATACACTTACTATTTTCGCAATTATGGGTGTTACCGTTTGGTCCAAAGAAAACGACTTGCTTTGTTTTGACAGAACTTAGCAGTTTTTCACTCTTATCACGGGTCTCAAAATTATGTTTGTGTTGAAGTATTCGGAATTTTTTCAATTAATTACTAGATGCTGCTGCAATTATTTTGATATGCAGGAATAATTGCAAATTTCAATACGTTGATCAAAAATCAAACTAAATATAGGCAGTAATGCTTTTGATATGGAGGCAAGGGCGGATCGTGAGCTTAATTTTGTTTGGGGGGGGACTAATACAAATGGATGCAGTTAGATGTACAAATAGCTATAACATTTGTTTTGGTAAAATTTACTTTTACTCTGTTTTTTTGTGTATAGAATTTTTAATAACCACTTTCATTCTCAATTGTATTTTTGCTCCAAAACTATTCAAAACAGTGAAAAACTTTATATGGACCAGTTGTTGCGGTGAATCCTTTTCTTTTTAAATTCAAGTGATTCCTTTGGTACCATAAACCATTAAATGTCAATTGAATTTTAATACTCGTAGTGGGTAATTGCACATATTTTTGTCAAGTAAGTACCTACAACTGATTTTTTAGCACGCACTATTCCTGAAATCACTCTGTCATTAAAAATACTATCAATCTTAATAATATTCTTTCAAAAATTTCATTATCCATTATTATCATTATATTAATCAAAAATGTACATATCGTACAAAATTATTCCAGAATAAGAATTTTCTGAAAGTAACGAATATCTTAATTATACATTTCCGCCCCTGATTGCAGGCAACTTAATATGCTGTTGTTCGATATCGATATAACGCTATCAAGGTTATCGATATTGTAATTAACATTGTTAAAATTTTGGCAGATTTTTCATTATCAGTGCCGATAATTAAGATTTATTGCAAAGTCATCGTTATCGATATCATTATTTGGTTTATTACGCTTGCCAACTTGCATATTTATTAAGGTCCAGTGTATTCATTTTCTATTTGACCAAATCTGACTGTCACTCAATATTTTAGACCCAAGATTTAATAGTTGGCAAAATTTTGGGAGCATCAAAGCCCAAATAATTTGAACCTGTGTTCATACTTTAATAGTTTTATTTAAATGTGAATATAAAAGTAAATGTTTATATGAATATGAATATGACTATATGAACATCAATATAAAGACGATTATGAATGTGAACGAGAATATGAATATAACCATTAATTAAATGCAAATATTTAGGAGAATATTAATATGCATACAAAATTAATACTGATGAGGATACGAATGCTGAAAATTACCAACAATGGATTTATCAAGGATATTTATTATACCGACAAGGCTCTGAAATAAGATAACTAGCGTTAAAGATAAGATGAAATGGAAAAAAATTAGAGTATGGCGATAATAATTGCGACAATAAGATCGATAGTTATAATCGTTGTGCATATCGATAACTATTTTATTCGAACTCAAATGCTTACTATGAAAAACGAGAAATGATAAACATTTTCCTAGCTTATCCTTTCGAAATTGTGAAAATACCCATTAATACAATACAGCATTATTATTCACTTTTGTTAGAGTACATATTTTGCGTTTCAAAAAGTATCAGATTTGCATGGCTATCGTTGACTAAATCAAAAACTTACGTATTCCACTAAAAGTAAACTTCAAATTTATTCAAATTTGTAAAACTCGGAGCTAGTATTGACTTCAAAAAGATAAATTGAAAAAAAAAAGACAGCTTGAATATATTTATTTTAAACATTAGAAATGAGTATTAGTTATTTGATTAAAGTTCTCGATCCGCGGTAAGTTTTTTTCGCCTTGTAAAAAAATGAGTGAAATGAAAATTTCGCTTCAAACATGAATATCTCAGATACATATTTGCTTACTACACATCCATATACAAATATACGAGCAGGCCCAGCGAGAGGGGGCCGAGATAGGGGATAAATCCTCCCGGACCCGCAGTTCTCAAATTTTTTTCTACAACAATTCACTACAATTGTTATCATTATGAATTACTATCATTTCATAACAATAATTACGTGTAATGTTATAATTTAAAATTACGCTCCTGCAGATTTCTCAGCGGTTAACATCAATTAAAAAAGAAAAATCATTACAAATACAATTTGAAGTAGAATCGTAATTGTTATTTTTTTTTTAATATGAAAGTTCACACTCCAAATAAATTAATTAAAGTTCTGATTAACTGCAGTACGGTTCAAATGAAAAAGTCGGGTAACTACGAAAAAGTCGCAGATTTATTTCAGAAACTTATATTTAAATATTCATAAATAATACAGAATTGAACTATTTAGTCGTAAAAAATTTAAATGCGTTCCCTAAACATAATTGAACAGTATTTACATTGATTTAAAAAAAATTGTTTTTGAAAGTGGAGTAAAAAAAATTAAATATAAAATCTATTGGGGTTCAGTAAACTCCATGGAAGCTCTTAGGATCGAATACATATACAAACAATATGCTGATATTTTCTCAAATTAAAATTATATTTTTTTGTATTCTAGAACAATAGTTCATATTATTAATAGTTATTTTTAGTTACTACTAAAGTCAGTTGTTTCATTGCAAGTGCACAAGGAATTATCTGCTGTAGTGTCGAACGTAGATATTGGAGACAAGACAATCACAGTTCATTGCAGTAGCTCCGACCACTCGAGTAATTATTATTATTATTATTGCTTGCAGCATCTTTAAGATCATCATGACGACTCCTTTATAACTTTTTTATCATCGAATGCCATGAATATGCATCACAAAATTTTTTACTGCTCTTTAAGTCTTCTTTTCGTTAGTTTTTATTCGATTTTAAGGATGTTGTGGATGAACCATCGTAACAAAAAGTGAGTGACTTTAAAAAAAATCCTTTTTATGTACCTACTTCAAAATAGTTGAAAAAAAAATATATTTTTTTTACTCAAACAAATGCAAAGAAAATCTTACTTATATACTTTCGAAAAATGTATTATTTTCGTAAATGAATATTCAAGCGTTTGACTGAACATTATTTTCTGTCTCGCGCTTGCCATAGAAATAGCTAAAGTTCAAATAATAAAAGGAATAACAAATTTGCTGTTCAATTTTTTTTAAACTATTATCTAAGTACACCCTCGAACATTAAACTAGTAAAGTTTCAAACACATCATACAATTTTTTCAACAAGTATTGTTTGATTTAGAGTAAAATGTATCAACACAAGTCTGGAAGTTAGAATCGCTTTTAAGTATATTAATTTTTTTCAGATCTGCATCAATGTTTCTTCTGGATGCTTTACCCGATCATTATCATCAGTTATCATATGTAAACTCGAGCACATGTAAAATCAACAAAAAATATAGATATGGTAAAATGAAACTAATTTTTTTATTTTCAAAATAAATAAAACACAATATCAATAAATTAGTGGGCCCCACATCCTATATCCTCCTCGGACAACGGTTTTCTCTCTACGGCCCTGTAAACGAGTAAATATGTTAAGAGCATTAACATTCTAATATGACTGAATTGTCATTTTGCTTCATCGCTCTTATTGTTACCTAAACTACAAAAATATGTATGTAGGTTTGAATGTATGTATGTAGGTATGTTTGCATGAATGTATGTAGGTAATTTTTTTTTTAAGATAACACAATTGATAAAATAACGGTATTATTATCATGTTTGCATCCCACACTTTAAAAGCTTGAACACTTGGCACAACTAAATAAAGTCACGTTTAATTCAATTTTTTTTTGTAGTTGTAGTTGTAGTTTTGCCAACAGGCGTTATTATTCACGCGAATTTTTCTACCAACTCTCATATATATATATGTACATACATTTGTATATTTGTTCACAGAAACTTACAGTTAAATACCTGTTGATAGCTTTGTATTCTATGTATTACACCTACATGCGAGCAGTTGTCTGAACGTTTGAACATTTAGCTGTTGCTGTTCCTATTATCCGCTTTGATCTGACGAGTTCAATGGCTGACTTTTCTGTGCTGAATAGGCGACAATTGGTGTTCACAAATCACTTTACCGTTCTACAGGAAGTAATTTTACAGGCTGCTACTTTGCAAACGACGGCTTACTATTGAATCAGATCTATTATTATTGGCGGTCACTAACTTTCAATTTACACATGCAACATATTTTATGTGGAAAATAACAAAATTTAATATTAGAGCGTTTTATAAAAATATTTCATGTCAAGATATTTTATATTTTTTTATTTTTGTAAACATATTTAAAATACGTACAAATAATCAGTCGTACTTGACACGTAAGGCTACCGATGAATAGATTTAAAATATAGTCAGTATGCACAGCCGCCAAACTTAAAAGGGTTTCAAGTATGCGATAACATGAAGACAAGAAAATTAAAACAATTTAACACATTTACATTAAGCTAAAAAATATAGAAAAACAACTATACAACTAGGCAAACATATTTCGCTCTCTTAGTGTCTTCTATGAATAATATAGAAATCATTCATGTCTTAACCAAATCACAAATTATTGCAATTAATATTAAAAATGAAATGAATGAAAAATATTAAATTAACTTCCTTGTGCTGCTGCTACCGGTTGAATCTGTGTTAGTTTTTGCCAATAAGATGAATAAATGAAGAAAGAAAGACCGCGTTTGGCGTGGTCATCCACATTTTTGTAAATAAAATATAAATAAAAATTTTCCAAAGAAGAATTTTACTTGTAAGTTATATTATTGAAAACAAGTTTATTCAACTCCTACAAACAAATGCCTACTGTCAAATTTTGAGTAAGCTAAGAAATTTAACTTATGCTTGACAGCCATTGATAATATATAACCTCTTAAATTTTAACAAAAATAAAAAAGGTATTTTCATGTGCTGATTAAGCATTATTTTTTTGGTAAAAAACCCATCACAAAAACCAAGGAAAGGCTTCAAATATACTGTAGGGACCCTGCACTATCATTTTCAATCGTTAAGAAGTGGTTTACTGAGTTCCGTTATTGTCATAACTACACAAGTGACGCCGAACCACCAGGAATGGTCGATAAAATTCATGGAATGATATTGGATGATAGGAGAATGCAAGTAAGTGAGGTGCCTGATGCTGTAGGCATTTAAAATGAGCGGGCACATCACATTTTAAACGAATATGTGGATAAGCGCCCCCGTGTGACCACTTTAAAGGATTAGCATCCCAGCCAGCATATTATCCAGACTTAGCCCCATACGACTATTTCCTATATCCAAATCTGAAGAAATGGCTGGGTGGTAAATGGTTTGGGTCAAGTGAAGAGGACATCACAGAAACAAATGCCCAGTTCAAGAGTCTTGAGAACAGATATTATTTGGAAGGAATACAAAATTTTACACACGCTGGAGTAGGTGTATAGAATTAAAAGAAGATTATGTTACGTTATAAACTAGAAGCCATAATCAAAGTTACTTTTTGGTGGATTTCGGGTCAGTGGCCGATTCTCGAAGGGTAAAAGAAATCCAAAGTATTCAAGCGACTGCTTAAACTTAGCAGAGAGGGTCTAACAACTCTCATCACATTACTGATAGATCACTGCAGACTGAGGTACCATCTCTACAAAATGGGACACACTAAGAAGACAACCGATCACACGATGGTTAAAGCGAATAGAATGCGTTGTGTTTCGCATTAAATTAATACGAGTACTTGATTGTTTGCTAATAAAAATGAAAATAGGCGCTGATTATAAAATTACTTTTGGCTAAAGTTTTTGCCAATTACATATGTGCGGCAAATAAGTGCCGAAAGCAATTTCTTCCAAATTGAAATTCAAAACGTGTCGATATCGGCGAAAAACAAACTGCAAAAAAAATGAATCAATGAACTTCTTATGGCAAGATAGTCATTAGCAACAAAGGCTTTCAGGCCTTGTGAAGGCGCATACTCATATGTATGTATGTACATATGTACTTGTATTCAATTGCAGTGCAAAAATTCTCCAACATACACACACACATACACACACATTCAGGCACATTTTATAGTATGTGTACATTCACTAATTCCAAAAAAGCGCGCACAACGAATGGATTAGTTTTTGTAAGAGAAGAAGAAAATAAAAACGCAGTTAGAACGCAACATAAAATGCAATGGCTTTTGCCTTCAAAAAATCACTTTTTCTATAACAAGAAAACTGATTCGTGATGAAAAAGTGCAAAAGCGATTTTTCTTGCTGCCTACATAATGTTCCTCTGCGCTCGGCACTTCACTTCATGCGATCAGCCGTCAGTTGTTAGTTACATTCTTGAGCTTTTCTTTTGCTAACTTTTGTATGAGTATTGTGAATAATGTAGGCGCATGCGCAAAAACGGCGCCGCAAAAGAACTCAAATACCAACTGCATGAAGAAAGCAGCAATAAGAACTACAAGCTAACTAACAACTTGCAACAATATTACAACAATGCACTGCGATCAACAAAATGGCGAAAGAAAGGCGAGGAAAAGTAAGCGAAAAAAAATAAACGCCTTTCTCTTTGCAATTTTCTAGGAAAATCACATAGAAGACTGGTTTTGAAGTGTTGCACTAAATGCGCTATTGCTGCTAAAAACTTGCTGCACTCTCAAGCGGCGAGTGGTTTTAACAATTTTCAACTTGCAAATGCATCAATTTTAACACAAAATTTTTGAAAACAGCATACGTTTTTAGAAAATATAAGCATACAAAATGTAGACATATTTAGCTCGTCAGGAAATTAATTGAATATGTTTTGTCTTTCATTAATATTTTGACTGTACTGTACATGTCTTTAACTATAAAAAATTGATTTCCCATATTTTATTTCATAGTATGGGGAAGACGGCGGAACAAAAAAATACTGCATTCTCTATTGTAAATCAACCCCAGTCGCCCACATAACCGACTAACATCGAAAGCGAATATAGGGAGATGTTTGGAGGCGGCTGAGAGTTACCAAAAGAGCATCAAAAGGTTTACTGAACCTTCGAAATGGCGTAAGAATGGTAAACTTCCCAGGTGCCAACGAATGTCTTGAGCAAGAGTTCAAAAAACTAGTTATTGTTGGTTGAAATCATCCAAGGATCTCCTTGAATGTAATAAGCTAAACTTCCGAATATTCAAAGGAAACCCTTTTTTTAACACAACGCACCGCGTAATACTTGGAAAATCTTGGATTACGAAATTACTTTTTTAAGTATATGTATAGGAGATCGAGAGTAATTTTTTCAGGTATTTAATTTGCTAATATGATAATCGTTATTTCATATTTTTATTTTCTTTCGACTTTCATTTCATATGCAAAAAACAAATCGGAGATGCCAGCTCGTCACGGTTAAAGATGGATAAAGACCACCTTGGCAGAACCCTCTCTCGATGAACAAAAATCTTGCTTTACCAATTTCTCATTTGGCTCATAATTTTTCATGACCCAGAAAAATCTTCAATGGGGAGCAATAAAAGACGGTTTTAAAGGCTTTAAAGAGAATTAATCGAAATAAGATTTTTGGGCACCATTAACGTAGACGCTCGTGGGTAAACATCAAAACCATAAACACCCAGGAATGTAATGGAAGAACGAAATATAGAAAAACTTGTATACACTTCATTTTATTTACTGTCATAACTACCAAAAAATGAGAAGCTGCTGGCAAATTAATTTTGGTTTCGATTAAAATCAATAAGTAGTTAAAGAGACATAAAATTATATTAAAGGAAAATTTGTTTAATACACGTCTGTTATTGAGCTCGAGCACAATTTTGTTGGTGCAAAATATAAGATGAAAAAGTGTAGGTGAAAATAGAAAAATATAGTTAGTTGAGTAGATACAATGATCTCCAAAATAGCAGTATGAATTTATTGTTGTTTTTCAATGTTTAAGCGTCCACTACCGAAACTAACTTTGAGCTCAATTATATTCGCATATAAATCTTTAATAAAGCCGAAATTTAATAAAAACACATTTATAATTTGTTTGAACAAAAAATGTTAAGTTTTTGGTATAAGAAAGATAATGAAAATTAAAAATTAAAAATTGTTTTGTAATTTTTCCTTAAGATATTTTATAGCTTCGTTTGCTAGTTTTTCTAATCACAATACTTTTTGTGGCATTTTGTGGTTTTGGTTATTTGTGTCAAGCAATATGCACACATAGATTCGATGTACCTATAAATTCTTATAGGTATTCGGTATGAAAAGATCCATGATTCCTTTTTTAGAAAAACTTGTATAATATTTTTACTTGTTTCTAACTTATCACTCCACGTTCTCAGTAAGTGAGATCCTGGAATCATTGAAAAACGTTTGCATTTAGAGAAAATTTTAAAAAAGTTTTCATAAGTAAAGTATAGCGGTACTGAATTGCCCAGCAACAAATCAGAATAACCGTATTCTTTCCTCACTCCTTTCCACTTTTTCGGTTTTTTAAATCCATTTACTTTTAACACAGAGCGTACCTGCAAGCGAGCGTCTTTACTCTTTTCTGCAACTGTTTTTCAAACATTTCTCGAATGTAAGTTACTTGCGGTCATTGGCTTTTCGTCCGCCAATACTGCATTTACACAGCGCAGACGCGGAGAGTTGGTTACCAAGCAGCGGCGCGTCGAGTTCGCTAGTTGTTGTTGTTGTTGCTAGCAATAGCAATTGTTGCATTGCAACTTGATTTTCTGCAACTTTACTACATTCTTTTTATTGCAATAATGCTTCTTCTTTTCGTCGTCTTTTCTTCTTATCTGCCTTTTAATAGTTTTCACATGCAAGTGTTGCAGTTGCTGTTGTTGTTGGTCGTCGTCGTCACTCTGCAATGAACAACGGTTAACGGTTTGCTCTTCTCAGACAGCAACTGTTCAGTTGCATTTTCTAAGGTTAGACGAGGCCATTGGTCTGATTTCCATTCTTTTATAGCTCGACTTTAAGCAAATTATTCTTTTGATCGGTTTGTTCTTGCAAAAATATTCGTCGAGTTTAATTGTTTGTGTGGTATGAGGAAGTCGTTGAGAGATATCTGTTTTTTTTTTGTTTTTGTTTTTTGCATGCAGGTCATTTCGAATGTCATTGTTGTTGGTTGTGGTGAGGTAGAAGGAAGCATCCAAAGTTCATCAGAGTTGTGTTTGATGGATTTTGAAACCACGAAGTAAAGCAAACTGGGAATGTAGATACAAGAAAATCGATTACCGTGTTTATTTATTTATTTTTAATCAATTTCTTATTATTATATGTAGTTAAATATTTTTTGAATATTATACATTTTGTTATCGTCACTTCTCTTGTGTAGACAAAAACAACTTGAGTAAGGAATATACATCGTGAAAAAAAAAATCATATTCACTTAACAATAAAAAAATAAAATTAAAAAAAAAGTAAATACTAATTTTTGTATAACTTCTACTGCTAAAGCAATAAAATAAAAGTAATCACAAGAAATCAAAAAATCCAGATTTTATTTATTTCGAAGTCAATGAAATAGGCTACCATTACTGAAAACTAGCCTTAAGAAAATATATAACATATTTTGCCAAAAATATTATAATGGAAGAGTATTGCTCTACGATCAAGACAGATTGTTAATAACAAAATTGAAAATAAATAAATAAAAGATAATAGATAATTGATAAAAATATTTATATGGAAATATATTCATCGCGAACGTATTAAACTTATACGACGTACCGAATAAATTTTAAAGGCTTCAAATCATGCCAAAAGCATACATACATACATATAAAACCAAAGACTTAAGCGAGCAACTTGTTCGTTCACTATCAACATTTCCACCGCAGTAAGCAAATCAACATGCGCCACTGATCGATCAAATCACTATCGCGTTGACGTCGGCTCACCAATATACATATCTCTGACTGCCTTCGCGTCCCATAGCTCAATCGCCAACCATAACTGCTGTTGGTGATCGTAGCTGGCGACCATAGCGAGCACAGTTCAACGAACTTGCGCGCAAATCTAGGCTAAACATTTGTTCGACGCTGCAATGAAAACGAAAAGTACCGCAAGTTTACCGCTATTTGAACCACACTCAAGCAGTCAATAACGACAACGAATGACACTCACTGAACACAATAGACTCGTACTACAAATTGAAAATGCGCTTTTTTATGCTCAGCAACTCAGAATTTTACTAAGCGAAGAAATGAGTGCGGTAAACTGCTTTGAGAGACCTGTTTGAGGTAGTTTGAGCGAAAGAAATTAAAGAGAGTATGAGTGAGGGTGTTGGTGTCAGAGAGTGCTAAGTAAAGAGCGTGTTCGATTGTTCGCCACTTTTGCGCATGCGTAGTTGCCTTTACGAATCTCCGCTGAGTATGCGCTGTTAGAGAGATGCTGACTCTTGCTTGCGACTGATGTATTCTCCACAATTATTCTTGTTAATTGATTTTTCTGTTCATTAAAATATTTGTAATCATTATGAATACTTTAAACCAAAAATACACTTTTAAAGTTTCGTAAATTTGTTGTTGGGAGACTTGTAGTTTTCAATGTTTTTGTAATTCGTTCCACAGATTTCTGCGAAAATGATTTCTTAAAATATGTTTAAACAAAAAATTTTGAATAAAGTTTTAGAAATACTTTTCTAAAACGGTTAAAAAAGAGGGAAGCGTGTTATAATTAACTTCTTAAAAATATATAGGACGATATAACGAAATATTATACCAAAAATCGTAAGGCGATTTGCATGCAAACCAAATTTGCTTAGCATATAATTCAAAGTCCATTTAATTTTTTTTTGTCAATTTTGAAATCGTCGAGTATTTTAATTTTGTTTTCAAAATTTCACAAAATTTGTTTTCGTTTTGCACACTAATCTTGGGATCCCCGTCGTTTTTAACTCCCGAATATCACGGGATTAGTCTATTTCAATTCCGGGATTGTTGAAAACAATTAATTTCATTGAAATTTGAATATGCAATTCTTATCGAAAGTATCTTCCTTTCAAGGGCAAAACAAAGCCCAGTTAAAGTTACTCTTGAAGCCTAATGTGCTCGCTGCATGAACTTATTTAAATGTGGCATCGCTTTCAATTTTATGCTGAGCATATAAAAATTAAGAAATCTGCTTGGAGTAATATATTTTTTAATAAACTTGTTTCAAGGACATCAGACAACAGAGGGCAATCCTGTCAGATGTGTACACTTTTTAATTAATGCAAATAATGTATATAATCTTAAATATGACATTCTGAAGCTTCTAATTTTACTGCCATTATAAAGGAGATGGAGAATATCCCCCTGAAGTAAAAAATAAGCCTTACTATAACATCGATGTTTAAAACACTAAGGAGGAGGTGGTTGAGGTGGATAAGGTAAGATAAGATAAATTTCATCAAGTTTTAACGAACGAGTGTCCAACAATAGAATGGCATACAACTTATCAGAAGGTTTGGTAATATAAATTATTATAATGGGGGCTATACAGAATTTAAATGCAAGAAATTAAAGTCCAAGCTGGAGGATAATACACTTAATGCTTTAATTTCTCTAATATCAAATTTTGATTAAAAAAGTAATAATTCTGCCTCGTTCAAAATGGAATGGGTGATGTATTTAATTTTTACTTAATTTTTATACTATATTTACTATCCGATTCTGTGTTCTTCTTAGTTTATCAAACGTATACACATATTGAAAAGTTTTTTGACAAATTACAATTTTTATATAAATAATTAAGCAAAAAAAACTGTTTGATTTTTGATAAATTTTCAATTTTGAATGTGTGTAAATAAATATTAATTTATCAAGAACCAGCATCGGGCTGCTACAATTGATCTCAAACCGTGATTAAAAATAATTTTACGGTGTATGCATTTACTGCTACACCAAATATTTACTCGCATATTTGCACATGAATAATAAATATTTTATAATTTTATTGAGCTCAAGGCCAGTTTATGGAAGATTTGTTTGTGAAAAAACCACAACAGCTCAATAAAATTATAAAATATTAACATTTTACTAGGCCAACAGAAAAATGAACAAACATTGTAGACAAGGATGAGCACGCCTTAAAAATGCATATAATGTAAAGTAAAAAACAGAATTTGCAAAATAAAAACACAAACAACAACTACACAAACAAGTTAAATAGCGGCAGATCAGTTGCTCTTGTTTGTAGTTGGTTTGTTTAAGGAAGATGAAATAAACACAACAGCCAACTCGGCTAGCGTAGCACAATATGTAGCGTATTGGCTCTGCAACTCCGAGCTCCCGGGTTCAAAGCCTGAGAGAAGTGGTTATGAAAAATTAAATTAAAAATTAATTTAATTTAATAATCAAAAGGAAGTCTGATGAGGAAATGTGGTGATTTTCGAAATAGTACTATAACTTCAACCATTAAAAACTGTTGTTGTTTTTTCACAAACAAATCTTCCATAAACTGGCCTTGAGCTCAATAAATTTATAAAATATTAACATTTTACTAGGCCAACAGAAAAATGAACAAACATGAATAATAAATGACTTTTTATGTTGGTCAAATTTAACTTTTAATGTTGTTTTATTAAATTTTTAGAGACAGACAAACTTCAGCAACGCCATCAACAGTATTTCTTCGTGAGTGGCCTCTTTTTTTAAATTGAAAAAACCAATAAATATGTATATAAATACATGAATTACAGCCAAGGTTTCTTCTTTGTCATACTCGTGTTAATATAATTTTGAATACTACTATAGTTAATAGGACGATTACATACGTCTTGCATTTTTTTGACAAATAAAAAATTACGAATCAAAACTTCCTGAAATTCGGGATACCGAGATTTTTCCGGGATTTCGTTTTCATATCTCGAAAATCCCGGGATAAATAAAATGACAAAAATTGACATCCCTAGTACTTATAAACGACTCTTAAGCATTGTTTTATAAGCGACGTACGCTAGAAATTTTTTTTACTTTTTGAAATGTTTAAAATTCACCGCTGTCTCCCGATACCATTCATGGTATTAGAAAACTTCTCAATAATTTCAAATTTGTGGTCGTTAAAAAAAAATTATATTAAAAAGTAATTTTTTTTTAGGCAGAAAGTTTTTACCTTTTTTTTCTTTTTGTGGACTCATAAAACGCAATTTTAATAGAAAAACCTGTACAGTATTGTTTTCAAAAAATACAATTAGAACTTAAATTCAAAGTTACTATTGAAGATCTATGTGTGAAGAAACATTCAAAATACACTCACATCTTAAATATTAAGAAGATATTTGTTGTTAAAAATCTTAAACATAGAAAAAGTTTTTTTTCTAAAGCGGTCGCCCCACTGCAGGCAAAAGCAAAGCGCCGAGTGCATTTTTGCCATGAAAAAGCTTAATTTTCGTATACAATTTATCTCTAGCAGGGAGTCGGTGAAAAACACTGTAAGACCCTCCATTTGTGATAAAAGACTTAGTACACAAAAGGGGAAAAAGTTTGACCTTGCACTGAGCTTTATAGTGTAAGTGATAAATTATGTTTATTATTACAATAACAAGAAAAATTCCAAACTTACTTCATATTACGAGTTCTTTACACATTGTTACTGAATATAGTAATGAAATTAAATTCATGAAATTCATGTATACGCTTGTTCGCCATAATATGGTAATGACACTTAACGGTATCTCTCCTGAGGTGTATTTTCTTAGCAGACGCTTCCACCTTCGAAACAACAGCAAGAAAGCAAGTAGTACATATGGATGTACATTATTAACTGACATACACACGTATGAGTTTAAATATATGTTTATTTGTATGCGAACGAAAATTAAAGTTCAACGCCCCTTTCTTTATATATGTATACATATGTACATATACATACTCGTATATATGTACCAATGTAAATATATTTGCCAGATTTAACAAAGAGTTTTTTTTTTATTTTGTATTCACATTCATATGTTGAACAAGTCAACCGTTTTGGCTGCTTTAACAGTTGCGAATTCTCGAAAAATAAATAATGAAAAATTATTTTTGCTGGCGGACGTTGTTGCAAAGTTGCAAATAAGAACGTAAACAACAAAAAGAAGTCCGCAAAACTTTCACCAATTTGTTTTGCTTTCAGGAGGTTTTGGAGTTTCCGCCAAGTGGCTGAGCTGGGGATTTTGAAAAAGCCGCCTAGAACGTTGGCCACTGGCGAAGTGCGTAGCCGATATTTACACGAAGTGCATATGTAATGTGTATGTATATAATAGATATACATACATACATTCTGGAAGTAGCTTTAATATGTGTTTGCACGAGTATTTTATTTTACACTATATGTTTAAAGCAATTTATTTTCGTGATTTTTGTGC
This sequence comes from Philophylla caesio, assembly GCA_963971545.1. Taxonomy (NCBI): domain Eukaryota; kingdom Metazoa; phylum Arthropoda; class Insecta; order Diptera; family Tephritidae; genus Philophylla; species Philophylla caesio. The sequence goes on along the minus strand of OZ020608.1, from coordinate 94,363,441 downwards.
AACAAATTTTTCGCTTCCTTTTGTACATATGTACTTTCGACATTCATATAATCGTATCTATGTACATGAAGACACGATCTTAGTATATGCTTGTGACCGTATGTACGAGTATTTATTCTGATTATAATTTCTTCTTTTTTTAGTCGGTGAAAGAGAGAGCGGCCATACGTTGTGGTAAAAGAATTTCAAGTTCAGAGAATTTTTGCAAACTGCGTACTGTGTTTTTTGGCGCTTCTGCCAATTAAGTTGCTATCCACTGAACAAGTCAACGGTTTTGGTCTCTTTAGGTCGTTGACCGCTGCCGATCAAAATGGCTTATTAAAAAATACAAATACATGTATATATGTATATGTATAGTAAACAGCAATGAATTTTGCTTTTCTTTGCCAAAAATTAAAAAAAAAAGATCACAATTGGGGAGTTGAGGTGGTTGAAAATACGTTAATATACTTCGCATATGTGGTTATACGCTAAAAAGGTCTAGCTTGGCGGCACTTTTGATATGCAAAAATGTCGGTAACTGCGATTAGTTGTTATTGACATTGAAGAAATTTACAAAAACTTGATTTTAATTCCTTGTTAGGAAAAACGTCCATTTCGGATTACTTTAACGCGGCAGTCTACTTTCTATTTCAAATCACAACTGACGAAGATTTCAAGCGAGATTTTTAACTAATATTTAATAAAGTTAATAATGTAAAATTTAAAACATTTAGTATAATTAAAAAAAATTGTTTACTCTTTAAGATTGTTTAATTTTGCACCGAAGATTGTATGGGGGTCACTTTCGTTATAATTAATTATCGTAACCAATAGGTGATAGAGTATTCGTAAGACTAGTCTTTTCCGACATTTCAAATGACGAAACACACGCTAAACCAAATTATGGAACATTTTTATTGTCTAGATTTTCGCTATTATTTTTCATACAAAATAAATTTAGTTCAAACGTTATATGGAAGCAAATACGGCGAAAATATTCAAAAATCAGAGGCAATTTTTAGCAACTTCAAACTTGCATTTCACAGTAACAAAATTTAATGAGAAAAAAAAAATTTTAATACGAGTACATTTTTTTTTTAAATATTTGAAATTCAAAAAACATTTTTGAATAAACACTTACAGTTTTGTGCTCCGAATGGCAGATATATTTTATTAGAAGCTTTTTCATAGCAGAAATATCCTCGGAGGTTTGCCATTGCCTGCCGAGGGGTGACAGCTAATAGAAAAATAACTTTTTTTACTATTTTTTTTACTTGCACCGGCTGAGATTTGATCTTCAAACTCAGCAGCATATCGAGTTATAGCACTGCTAATCCACTCACTGACTTTTTTTTTTTTTTTTTTTTATAACCCACCCACTTTCCCGCCCAACCGACACGAAGGGCTCAATCCGCATAACGTACGGATGTTTTTTAAATATACAAATCTTAGGTGCCGAGTCGTGACAGAAGAAAGTTTGTTAAGCTTCGAGATCCCAAGCTGCTCAGCTACAGAGTAAGAATTCATCAGCCGAATACAAAGTTAGAGAAATGCAAAGTAAGAAAATTTGATCGTTAGCTGTTATTAAGAGAGGAAAGAATAGTTCTTTTAATTATTAAAAAGTGAGTCCGAAACATCAAAGGTGCTGGAATGATTGTTAAAGTCTCGGCATAAACCCCGAAACGGTTCATTCAACTCAAAGTTAGTTCTGCATAGTTTCAAGAAAAGTGGTTTAAAGTTTCTCGTTGCACGGGAGGATACATTAATTAATTAATTAATTTTACCATAAATATTATAGCTAACATTTCTCTGCGACTCGAAAGAGTAGGAAGATTAATAAGTTTTAAACGACTAGTGTAAGGGGGAAGATTGTATGGCGAATCCCATCGAAGATTTCTCAAAGCAAAAAGTAAGAATTGTTTTTGTATTAACTCTAGTTGGTCTGAGTGGACCTAATAACGAGGATTCCAAATTATGAAACCATACTCCAGTATTGGCTTTACCAATGAAGTATAAAGTGTTTTAGTTATATACGGATCACGGAATTCCTTAATTGGCACAATAACTTTTCTTTTACTCCGCCCCAACCAGCGTCTCATATTTTCAGAGGGGTGCGCTTTCAGTTTCAATTTTTAAAGAATAATTCTCACCAACACCCCAAGAGCCCTCTCGTCTGGTATCTTCATCGTTCATGCTTCTGCGCCGAACAATGGGATGATAGTAGAGGACGTAACTGTTTGAGAGATAACTTAACTGCCCAATAACCTACATAGTCCATAGAAGTACTTATTGAAAAGTGATGCTCTCAGTATTGATAACGTTATACAAATATAATAAATGCTAGCAGTTTCTTTAATAAAAAACGATATCGATAACGAAAGGAATATCGATAACTTAGATGAAATTGCTAAGGATGGTGTAAAAAATGATATAACACTTGAGCTTTTTAAATTTTTTTACATTTAAAGGTATTAGTAATAGTAAGTAATACTTAAAAAATATGGTTCATTTGCAACTAGTCCGCATTAATCGGCTATGAAATAACAATTCAGTATTAAGAAGAAATGATTGCATCCGAAAATGACAAAGAAGTTACCTCAGCGCGTTTCCTCTGATGGAGTAATACTCAAACGTACGCACACACTTGTAATTACATAAAAAGCGAAAAAGATGCCCGAAAGAGGTCTTTGAACTTTGAACTGCGTTAAAGCTAAGTAAATTCAATAGACTTAGGCAAAGAAAATCTCAAAAAAAAAAATGTTTAAAAGCAGACAAAGAAAATAAATAACGCTGATGATCACAATAATGATAATTAAGAGGAAGGTGGCTTAAACTTTTGTTGCCTTTAAGCCATCATAATTTAGACAAAAGAATCTAATAGGGTTCATTCGCCCATTGGTGAAGGTAAGCACACACACAATTGCACCTTTAGGAAACACAATTCGGGCTCGCATGTATATACATATATGTACATATATAAACAATAACATATTTATATTTTTAAGAAATGCCATTAGACGATAAAGTAGTTAGAAGTTTTTGATTGAGCATCATTTTAATGCTGCTGTCGGAAAAGGAACGTGAAAAATTTAGACATTAAATTTAAGCTTTTGTGTGAAGAGATTTATGTAAAAAGCGAAAATAAGAAAGGTTGTTACTTATCTACGAGTATTGACCTCGCATTTGTATGTATGTATATGGTAAATTTTCACCAGCACTGCCACAAAAATAAACAAAATTATTTATTTTCTTTGGATGAATGTATATAAATCACATAAAAGGACTGAAACAAAAAAATAACTTCATTTTACAGGCCAGCAATGCCGAAACAAATACTTTATGGACTAATGCGTTTGCCTGGTGCAAAGGTCAAGGCGGCTAACTGAGCTTTCAAATTTGAAGAGCTGTGAAATGAAAATGATAACTAACAAAAATGCACTGTGTTTGCATGGAGTAGAGAGCAGCACAAAATTTATTAGTGAAGTTAAAGTATATTTTTTTAAATCTCTTTCAAATTACATATGTACAAGGGCAATTGACAATTATTTGCAAATTGTTTTAATTTATTTTTTAGTTAAAAAACAGCTTTGCGTGTGGTTTTCTCTCTAATTTTTCCAACGAAAATTGACTTTTATCACATCTAAACAAATAATGAAATAAAAAATAAGTCAAAACAATAAAATCAATAAAAAATTTGAGCGTGTTAAACAAAAAAATTTGAAATAAAAAATTGTACAACAGCAACTACACAGTCAAGTTGAAAGTTGGAGTAAGCTCAGCACGTTTAGTTATTGGCTTAAGTGTAACGTAATGTCGTGAGTTTTACTCCAGCGAAAACCTTGAAGAAAGAAATTTGATGGTGGTCTGAAAACTAGCTGCTATAACTTCAAATGCTTTGGGTTTAATTTTTTCTCCAAGTTTTTCAACTTCAAATAATGAATTAAAAAAATAGGTCAGAAACAAAGAAAATTAACATATTTTTCAAACTCATTCTCAAAGTTCTTAAGATGATAAAAGTTATCAAACACAAAGGATCGTTTATACACTTGCAACACCTGTTTCAATTTCTAGCTTTAGCAAGTTTATTTAACCAAATAATTGGCTGTCCTTCAGCAAGTTTCACAGGATATAACAGGAAGCCTGCCTGTTTCAATTGGTTAACTCCATATCTCTGACTGATTATTGTTATCAATGGGTTACATGTTGGATTTGCTGAGTGTTAAGAAGAAAAAAATTTTAATACTTGTTTTCAGATACCTACCATACACATTTTCACACGTTTGGTTATTGTAGTAATGACTTTCTACTTTTTACGAGAGCACTTTTGTAGATGAAAATAGTCAGGATTTGCTTATTTTTTTTGTTTTTTGGTTTCCTTTATAATATCTTGCCTACATACTTATATTTTTCCAATTGCTTCGAGCCTTCAATACGATGCGTGGGTAAAGAGCTATCCAGCTTTTATTAACGCGTTACTTAGGCGTGTGCATTGTCCGGTTGGCAAACATTTAATGCAACTCACTCGTGAATAGATAGTGAATCTAGGAAACCTGATTAACCAGTTCACCTAATCATCAGATCTCATGAGTCTCTTTCAAATGCGAAATCACAATTTGAAGTGGGTGGACTAATTTTTATCGACTTTGATCTTTTGCCAGCTAAATTTTGGCTCACATTCTTATAGCTGGTTGCTGTGTTTTCCGACGGATCGGTCCTTGGATTTTTACAGAAAAACTGAATGCAATGCACAAAGCAATATATAACGAGTCAAACATTTAAACATTCACATAATACACTTAGTTTTTTTAATACGGCAATAGTGTACTTTCATCACTTAAATTTTAAATTTTCTTACAAAACCTTGTCGCTTGCTGACTTTATCAAAATAAGGTAAAACCTTATTTTCAGATGCATGACAAGAGGCATATTTTTCTCTAAGGCAACTAAAGAATTAACTGCATTTTCATCCTAAGAACCATATTTTTGGTGTGAATATGAATTTTATATATCTAGGAAGGTCAATGGAGAATATGGGCATAAAGATGGCCGTTGAAAACGATTTTGTAAATAAATATTAACTAATATTTTTTCAGAGGCATAACGTTTTTCCATAACTTTTTTTAAATATTCACGCTGCTCTTCAAGAACTTCTACCGTCCACATTGTCAGTTTAGTGTTGTTTTCCAATAAATTCTGAATGAGAGAAAATATCGAAATATCTAGCGAGATATATATCTTACTTTATTAAAGACATTAGTCACATGACTATAAATATAGACAAATTAATATAAAATGATGTTCAGAATAAAAACGGCAATGAATATGGCACATTGCCGAAAACGGGTTGTCTCCAACTTAACAACGAATTAATAAACAAAGATCCGAAAAACATTAATATTTCTTATTGAGTAACTCTTCGATAATTGTAAGAAATAATTCTATTTCCTTCTGTTAAAATTAAGAGTAGTTTATATTTGATGAAATGATACGAGTATTTTGGAAAAAGAAGCAAATTTGAATAATGTAAGTTTTAACTTAGCCGGTCGTACTTGACTGCAAGTTTGTGCCGTAAGTCTTTAGTTTGTAACGATCAAGCAAATAAATTCTAATGCAATATTCTTCGTTAACCACCCCGCAATTCGAATTGCATTACTTACGTGTGGGTATGTGTTAATGTGAAAAAAGAAATTGCAAACACCGACTTAAAAACGCTACTCCGACATGGACCGCTAGCGCTTACCAACTGTTAGCAAGCTTGCGTTTTTCTTTATTTCATTGCATATGTATGTATATATACGTGTGTTTGTGTTTGTGCATGTATGCGCTGCATTTTCGCAAACACACACACACACTTATACATTCATACATGATAATGAGAGAAAGCCTTTCTCTTTGTTGCAGAACTGGTTGCAACGAAAGTAGTTGCTGGTCTTCGCCAAAGTTGCCGCCGTGGACAATGCGCATACCCCTCTCAACGTACCGCAAATCTGCGATACTCCCCACCAGCACCCGCTCGCTGGTAACTAACTACCAGCAAAATCGTACTTTTTCATTTATCTATATAAAAATGTGCATGCATGCAATTATTTGTGTGTGTGTGTGTGAGTGTGTGAGTGTGCATTTTGTAAACGTATTTGTGCTGGTGAAAGAAAGAATTTTTCTGGTAAATAATTCTCGTTTCTGCAGAAGTGGTGCGCTCGAGTTCAAATCAGTGCATTGAACTCTCTGCACAGCATGAAAATGATATGAAAAAATAAATAACATAGAAACAGTTGTAAGAAAACCTTAAATATATAATTTTTTTAATCGTTGACTGCGTTAATTATGTAATGATGATTGTTATAAAATGAAGAATAACTATCTGTGCGATCACAGTATTTGATTACTTTTGAGATGAATTTTGCCAAGGGATTTATTTAGTTTAAGCAAAATGTCTGGGTTATTAAAAAAAAAAAAAGACTTGGTTCGTGTGCTTGTTTTTGAATTGAGTTAAATTAAATTGAAACGTGTTAAGATTGTAGTTTTCTACAATCGAAAAAAAAACTACCTTTTTATTTGTTTGTAAATGCGTGCGCTCTAAAACGTTAAATTTATTTGTGCACTCACTTATGCTTTTAGCTTCATTTTTTTTTTTTTTTTTTCAAATCAGCTTAATTTATTTGCTAAAAAAGTTAAATACCTACATACATACACCGCCATTCACTTGAGTAGGCCCCTACCCAACCTGCTGTCCGCCCATCATTCATCAGCTCGTCACCAGCTCGTCATTAACTGGAATGCATTTGTTTTTACAACCACTTCTCGATCTCCCCCCCTTTCTCTTTTTTCCCATTTCACCTATTTTCGTTTTGGTCACTGTATCTGTCATCTGCGGTAGAACGTTCTTATTGGCAAAGAATTACTGTAAGCGGTAACAAGAACCACAACAACAACAACGAAACATACGCCAACCAAAGAGAACGTAAAACTTTCAAGCTATTAAGCGTTGGAGTTTTGTGGCTATACTTGTTGTTATGGCTAGTGATGATGGTGGTGGTATTAGTGGCACGTTCAACAACACAACGCACGTTCAGGCGTAAATGGGTCAAGAAGCGAACGACCAGCCAACTAACCGGTGAGCCAACGAACCTTCGTGCACAATCGAACCAATGCGGCGTTTTACAACGAACACGTATACAAATGCATTTGTATGTGAGGTTATGTATATATGTATGTGCATACTCGTATGTTAATGTCAAAATAAATAAATACAAATATCTTTATATACGAGTACGTACATTTACATGCGAAAAGTTATAAAAAATATTTTTTGTTTTTCAACGCGATACATCGATGTTGTTGTAATAAAAGTATTTCATACACATTACACTCATATTTACAAATGTAATAAATGTAAGAATATAACATTTCATACGCAACTTACAGCCAATATTTGTTTGCACTATCTCTTTTGTATTTATTTCTTAACATTCTACCGTTATAGACATCCATCGAGTGATTGCTCTTCGTTGAAGATGCAAAATATTGCCCCGAAAACTCATAAAAAGGTTAAATTTTAAGTTGTTTACTGTGTTACTCCATTTCGAGGCTACTGACCTTAAACTATTACTCAGTGTTTCGGTTCGGCGAAAAGAAATTCTTGTGTGTTGTTTATCAAAGTGCGAATAAAAAGTTGGTAAACAAGCGAAAAGTGTACTTTATTTCGGCGACAATGAGTCATGTTAGGGGGAATTTTTGATAAGTTGGAAACTTTTCTTTGCAATACATGATATAATTAGTTTAAATTTCTCTGACGCGCATTTGAAGTAAATAAAATTAAGTTTCTTATAAAAAATTAAAATTTTTATTTGAAATAATTTTAAAAAAATGTACGGTTATTGCGTAACAAAGTTTACACTTTTATAGATAATTTTTCACAATTTTTCGTTTTCAACAGCAGACCTTTCCAGTAAATTTTTTGTATGATTTTTTGACAGTACGAGACTTTACGGCACCCTATAAATCCTCTAAAAGTATATAAAAAAGCCTTACTCCCAATTTACAATATAAATTTAGTAGCAAAATACTAGTTTATTAGAAAAGTTTCGTTATTAATTTACTTTAAACAAATAGTTATTTCAACGTAAATTTTTTTATATAATTATTCTGAATTTTTTTTTTTAACAATTTGTAAAATTTAACAAAAATCAAGAAAATATAAATTTTATTTATTTAATTAAAAAAAATATACTTATATTTTAATATATTAATATTTTTTAGGTAAGTTTTAAACTGAAAAAGAAATTTATTTCTAAATAATAATAAAATTACTCCGATGCAAAATATGAAGAAAAATGTTAAGCGAGATCACATATTGTTTTAAAAAAAGTTAAGGGAAATCGTGTAAATAGAAGAAAATATGACTACCCTCGACAAAATATGTTCTTATTAAAAATTCTGAATTTTTTATTTACTTTGCGAAGGGTGTTTTTTTAGACATGAAGTATTTAAGAAGAAATAAAACGCCGAAAAACTCCAAAAACATCCCAACAGGAAATCGACACTGGCCCGAAATAAATGTTTACTTCAATAAATAAGTCATTAATTGTGTTTAGCATTCCCCATTGACTGTAACATTATGGCCGGCTTCATTGTTGAAGAAATATGAACCAAATAGAGCACACCAAAGACTGACTTTTTAAGGATGTAAAGGCGTCTCAACAATGGGTAGTGGATTATCATCACTCCAAATGCGACAATTGTATTTATTAACATATCCATTCAACTAAAACTGAGCGTCATCGCTGAACAAAATTTTCTTGTGAAAATCGGGATCGGTGGCCATCTCGCTTTGGGCCCATTTGAAATGACAAACCGAACTGAAATTAATCGAGTAACAGCTATAAAAAAGATCAACTCCGAAGTCCACACTTTAAAAAAAACACAAAGGTTTCAGTTTTTTTTACCAGTTTCAGTTATACGTTTACAAAAATTTGTCTAATATATATAAAAAACCATAAGTTGAGAAGTTTATTAATTTGAATTTTATTGCTTATCTTTCTATAGAAACTGACAGTGAAAACAACCCCACATAAATAATGCTTTAGCTGTATTCCTTTTATCTTCAATTATTAAAAGAGTTTCGAGTTAGTCATTGGCTGACAATTAATGCAATATTTGTTGAGACTGTCAATAATTGTCCAGTTACGTGACCTCAATGCAAGAAAAACAATTTATTTTCATCAAAAACTACTGAAATTTACTAAATTGCTTTCTAAGATTAAAATTTCGAATTTTATTCTATTAGTTGTAGCAAAAAATATATTGCAATAGAAAATTTTAAATCAAAATTTTTTTCATATATTGCCAATCCTGAGTTGAACTATTATAGCCGACAGTAAATGTATGCGAAACTACTATGTAACTCGATTCGATAAAAACTGGGTCTAATTCGAACTTTACAATTTATTTACTAAAAATTTCAATTTGCTCATTTATGTTTAAAGTAATTCCACGCCGTTTGTTCAATTCTAACATGTTTCTATTTGCTATTTTTGAAAACGCCTTTGAGTTCTTCCAGCTATTTGATATCTGTATATCTCTTCCTTCTTGGCCTTCAAAGCATAAAGTTAAGCACCAGGTTTATACTCTAGTAGTTTTATCCAGTGTGACTTTATCTGTGAAATTTACCAAATTTAAAGGTATTTAAATCAGCTGTTCTGCCATACAACATTTGTGACGCTACTTACACCGCGAATATACGAAAAAAGTGGACTAATAGTTATAAATAATAGCTTTACGGTGTCTGACAGAGCCTCTTCTTACACACTTCTTACATACAATTTCCATTTACTACAAATTCTTTACTTCATTATTACAAAGTACTAACAAATGATATGTGGCATTTTTTTTTTATATACATAATATGAAGCTGATGTAACTGTTTCGTCATATACTCGTAGAAAGAGGCTCTAATGACAGCGGACATGAAACGGATGGACGGATGGAGCAGCAGATGGAGCGCATAATAGCATCTGTGATTGCAATCGAATGCTTATGCCAAGCTGGCCTGTTATGCTTTAAAATAAATATCAGTTTGTTTTTAGCTAACATAATCCGTTCCAACATTTTACAGTTAGCTTCTAACCTAACGGCACACATATCCAACCTTTCATAAATCAGTCAAAAAAACGCCACGATTAAAATTTGAATAGGATTTCCGCTGCCAAGGCGTAGCATGAAGCGAACAACAAAGTTGAACAGAAGGTGGTAAACAAAAAAAAAAAAAAGGTGTACCAAAGTGCGTATGGAAATGCAAATTCAAACAATTGGTACCGTAACAAATCCTTTCAAGAAAACAAATAACGAAAGGATTACACACTTGCGTATGAATGAAGAAATTCAGTAACACCAATGAAAAATAAATTAAAAATATTTGTGAAATTTGAAATCCTTTACTTCCCCACCGTTAGCACAGCCATTTCTCAGGAATATTCAATGCACCACATGCCAGTATCCTCCTCCGCAGCCACACCCCGCCATACCTTTTTGTCGTACGCTGCTTAGTTGCTTACACACACACATACATACATACATACATACATACATACATACATACCTACATATACACACATACTCAAGGTGATATTTCACGTTTATTCGTGCCACGCACGTCTTCTCTTTCCTTTGGCCTTTTCGATACGCGCAATCGAATAAAGAAGAAGACAGCAGCCCAACAATGGCACAAAAGCATGTACCACAACTCGAGCGACAACAACAACAACAACAATGTACTGAAATAACACTTTTACCGTAATCCTTTCGCTACTCATACTCATACTTTCGTACTTACTTTCCGCTGCTTCATGATCCTCTTGAGAAAATATTTTCATTCTACTGAAATGAGATTTAAACCCAAAAACAGTTTGAAATGATGAGCTGGCAAATTGCAAAATAATTGAAGAATTGAATGTTGCTTGCGATGAGCATAAAAACGAGTGAGTATGTGTGTGTGTGTGTGTGAATGTTTGTCAATGTATGTGTATGTGTACCCTTGTCGCATCGTTGACTGATTGACAACGGAAGAGGATTAAATTGCATGCTCACTCAGTTGCACCACCATCAGCACGCACAGCTCGTGCATTAGCCAAGTCAACAACAACAATTTTATTATATTTAGCTTAAATACGAACATACATATGTATGTATATATTTGACTACAGTGCTGCCGCTTACCATTGAGAAAAGGATGCGCATGCGTAAATATTTGTATACACCAGCGCAGTTACCTGTTTTGTCTATGTTCAATGTATTAAATTTTCAGCACAGACGCTGTACAGTAAACAGTTTGTTCATATGTATATGTTGATATATGCATACGTAAATATGAAAATAAAAATATGCATACGTGAGTGGAAAGAAAGAAAAAGGGAAGGAAGGGTAAAGGTCGCAGCAGGTATTTTTATTTTGATGATGATGATGATGTCAGGTGATCGATAAAATCTCATATGATATATATCTAGACATATTGATTGGGGGAATTGGCAGTGTTGTTTCTTTGGAAGAACAAACAAGGCAAGGGAAAAATATTGTAAAACTTCTTTTTTAGTTTTTCTCTCTGACGTCAAACATTTTTAAAGGAAATCTATAAAATGAAAAAAAAAATTTGAATATGCAATTAAAGATATAAATTGAAGGAAACTACAATTTTTTGAAAACAAAAACGAGAAAGAATGGAAAATAGCCTTTTTAATTTTTGTTTCTATTATATTCTAGAAAGATTCCAATATGTATTTCAAAACACATAAATGTTTTGTACGCGATACTAGATATAAAAAACAGTAAACTTGAGGTTTCCTTTTTTCTTCCGCAGGGTTTTTAAGGGCCGGAAAGTATCTGTTAGGAACCGGGTTTCAAAAAAAAAAAGTATATGAAGGGTGTTTTTTTAAACTTTTTTCTGAGTTGGTCTTTTCGACAAGTATTACTTGATTTATATTCATAATGAATAGACTTACTCCGGAACTCGGAGAATGGGCCCTAAACGAAATGACCACCGATCCCGATTTTCAGAAGAAAATTTTGTTCAGCGATGAAGCTCACTTTTGGATGAAACGGGAAGGTAATAAACAAAATTTGGAGTGATGATAATCCACTAGCCATTGCTGAGACGCCGTTACATCCTCAAAAAGTCACTATTTGGTGTACTCTATGAGCAAAGGGCATCATTGGTACATATTTCTTCAAAAATGAAGACGGCCATAATGTTACAGTCAATGGGGAACGCTATAGAGCCATGATTAATGACTTTTTCGTGCCTGCATTAGCGGATGTTGATGTGGACGACCTTTAGTTCCAACAAGACGGCGCTACTTGCCATACAGCCAACGAAAAAAAAATCAGTTTATTGAAGGAAACTTTTGGCGCTTTATCTCGCGTCGTGGGTCTTTGGCTTTGTCTCCAAGCTCGTGCGATTTAACACCGCTGAACAATTTTTTGTGGGATTATGTGAAGTCGTTTGTCTACGCAGATAAACCCGAGACAATTGGCACCTTGGCAGAGAATATTCGTCGTGTTATTGCTGACATACGGCCCCAATTGCTGCAAAAAGTGGTCGTAAATTGGGCCTCTCGACTGTAATTTATTCGAGCCATCCGCTGCGGTCACTTAACCAAAATCATTTTTAAAACATAATGCCAAACCCTTATCTTTATAATCAAGCTCAATTCTTGACCATAGCATTAAATTATATGCGTTTTATTTATTCTTAAAACCACATATCTAAAAAAACATCCCTTGTTTGACATATGAAATCAAAGAAGAACTGCAAGAGAATTTGAAAATTTACTTTTTTCATTACAATTCTGAAAACATTATTTTATAGGTTTATTAAAGAGACTATTCAAAACAAATCTCTAAGGATTTTTTTTTGCAAAACTTTTGAAAAAGTAAACTTTTACAAATTTTAGAAAATTTATTAATGATGGGTTCTCACTGCAATCGTGATATCCGGTTTTATAAAAGTGTACAATTCAAAATTTTAAATTGCCAAAAATTATACTGTTTCATAAAAATCTTTCGTATGTAAGTCTTGTTGCAACACTGTAAATGTTGAATGAAACAGTTGGTGGGTTTTTTTTTACCAAATAAAAGTGGAATGAAGGATTAGGCAAACATCATATTATGAAGCATAATTATGTGTTTTTTCTTTCACGCATGTTACGCTGGCATTAGATTGCCTTTATTGCGTGAGAAATTCTGTGTGGACAGACTGCTGCACGAAATGAAGATTGAATGAAGAGCGCAAAGTGACGTAGAGGAAGAAAAGGTTTCACGCATTACAAGAAAGACGTAATTTATTTTTTATGACATAATAACGGCGCTTTAATAAGGGAAAGCAAAACCCCCAAAAAAATGTGAGTGAAAGAGTGGTAAAAAGGATGAATTCATTAAGCGAAATGTAGAAAATTCAAACATTTTCCCACATATCCGAGAAGGGTAAGTGTTTAAACATCATAGAACAAGTGAATTTAGACAAGAGCAGCAACAAAAACAAGCAGAGAAGTCACGAACTGAAGAAGCATTCGTAGCATCCGTTGATTGCAGATGTAGCTCTGACAGCGACAGCTGTCTCGACAGCGCTGCTAACTTAGAGGATGTTTTGCGGAAAAGGATATTTTAAGAGGAAGTGTTTTCAAGTAAAGTTAAATATAAATCTTGTGCCAGAATTGATTGTTTACTTAGCAGCAGCTTATGAATGAAAATTTTAAAAGTCACTTAAGAAAATATGTAAACCAAAGTCAGGCTTAGGTGAAAACAGAAGACCAAATCGAGACAAATTACTTTAGAGGACAATTAGAACTTGTTGTTAAATAAATAAGATTAGTTGACGTTTTTGTCACAAAAAAAAAATGCAAGTTGTGTTATTTGCATGTATCATTTATTTGAACAATCAAAACATTAAAATGCATAAAAATGCATGAAAGTAAGGTTTACCTGTCATGCTAAAATCCATTACTTTTCCTCGACATGCAAATTAAATGAAGTAAACACAACTAGAGCAACACCATTAAAAGCAAAAAATGACAATGGATAACCCGAAATAATGAACAATTAAAGCAAGGACATTAGCGCTTAGAATCATGCTGTTTGATTATAAAAGTGGCTTTGAAGCCGCTCGCGCCAAGCAAACAAAATACAAAATAATACACTTTTCTTGTCGTGCAACAACGATGCGTTTACGCCGAACCCTTTTTCGGGCATTCGAGGTCAAGCGTCAGTAGCAGTTCATAGAATGTGTTAACCCTTTCGCGCTCTAATTTTAACAATTATAACAAAGGTCGCTGACTACCGTAGATGCTGTTGAACAATTAAATATGGTCTCAAGGTTCAAGTTTAGTTCGGGAATGCCGGCAATCTCTTTGTTGCCTGTTGAGTAGCATACGATTTCTTTGTTTCACGCCAGTAAAGTGCCCTTTTCGTTTGTTCATCTCGAAATTGGTGAAAGTCCTTAAAGTAAAAGCGATTAGTTTTTATTAAATTTAAACGTGCGACAAAGTGTTCTTTTTATCATTTTACTCTCCACTTCCTACGCAGTGTTTTGCTACAACATTTTTAACCAAGTTAATGTTTAAAAGTGGTTATCTAAAAACAGTTAAAATCTCAGGCCATTTCTTTATCTTACCACCAGCTACGCAGAAACGAAATTGTCACATCCATATTTCGTAATTTACACTTTTTGCAAATAATTTTTAGATGTAAGAAAACAGACTAAACACTTGAGCTACGAATGAGGTGTCTATACATAGTTACCCAATAAAAGGTGGTTTTATTAAATATTTATACATACTCGTACATACATATGTATACACCCATATTATGTACATATGTATGTATGGTTTTGTTAGTTTCGATATATAATTATGTTAAGTCAAAATTTGAATTCGCGCGGATAAAATATTAACTTTTCTGGCATCACGTTCGTTGACATAGATAGTTTGGGCATTTTTTGAAACCACTTCGGGACCAGTTCGGTATAAATTCATATTGATCGGGATTTTTTCGGGACTGGCTCGGGAGTAGTGCAGAACCTTTTCTGACCTATTTTCCGGTTTGGAAGTATTTCGGGACTGGTTCGGGATTATATCATGACTAGTTCGTGACTTTTTCGGTATTATTTCGCAGTTAGTTCATGACCAGCATGTTCTCGAGATCATTTTGGTATTGCTTAGGGGCCATTTAGGAGCTACTTCTAGAACTTTTCGGAATTAGTACTGAGATATTTAATAAATAAATGACCAAATATTTTCAAACTAAATAATCAATGAATTTAAGGAAAAACTCAAGCAATAAATGCCTCATCTAAAACTTTGCCAACACAGTTGTTTACACATTAAAGTAGCTATTATTCACGCTATTTATTTTTATAAACTAAGACTTATATAAAAAGATATGTTGGAACTGTCGGTTCAATTTTATAGCCAGTTTCCTTAAAAAAATGTTTAATCAATAATTCGACGGAGAATCGATTCTTCCACAATGGTTAATGGAGGGGATTTCTCCAAAACGTTTGCTTAACTTTTTTTTCTTTAAAGAAATATTTAAAAAAAAACCAACAAACTTCATTTAATTAACTTTAAAATTTTCAAATCAAATTTAAATACTTCCATTGGCATTTCCGCCCAAGGTTTGTAAGGAGAAATTTGCTCTTTGTTTTGATTAAAAAAATGCACTAAACATTTTTTAATGCATTGTTTGAGGCTTTGACTTCTATGGCTTGAGTTAGATAATGCAGCTTTTTTTAATTAAAAAAGAAAAATATCTGAAATCTAAATTATCATATTTGGTGCGATTATAATTATGAAATGAACATTTTCATTAAATTCAATTTGGCACTATCCACCATTATATAGCAATATGCATGTGATTGGCATTAAAAGTATGTAACTTTTTAACGTTATACAGGAGTTAAGCCTAAAATAAGCAGCTTAAGCTATTATTTCTAATAAAACTGTTGACATAATTCCATATTTTTTTTATAATAGGTCACGATTGAAAAACTACTTATGCATATAATTAACATTTTTTAAAGAGTTTAGCATTATTTATTGACATTTCGTAGACACCGTGCAGAACTGCATTCAATGAACTCGACACTTTTATTTCACTGCCGCGTACCACTTTAATGTCAATAATTTCAGTTTTAATTAAAATTCATTACGGAAGCTCCGAAACAGCTAACGGATAAAAACCATAAAAACAAAAACACACAAAACAAAAATTAAAAACAAATTAAATATTCGACGCAGCTCCAAGAAGAGTATTAAATAAAAAGTAAAAAAAAAAAAAAAGAAATTAAACAACGCAGGTTTGTTGCTTAAGTCTTTTGTATCATCGCGTCGTCATTTCTAGAACGAGCGCTGTATTGTTGGGGCCGCAAGCTATGTAAGTGTTGGTGTAAATGTGCTCGGGCTAGTACATTGCAACATCTTACAACAGCGGCCAACTTTTGCTGCTTATATTAACCTGGCTGGTTGCTTAACGCAGTTGACGAGTTCAATGAACGCCGAAAAAATGCGCGCTCGCAATCAACCAAACCAACCAAGTCAAGCTAGCAGCCAAAATAAAAGAAGAAGAAAACATCGTCAACAAAAGCCAACACTGCCATGTAATTTTTTTAATATTTTTTTTTTAACTTTAAGTTGTTATTGCACGCAATGGTCAAAAATTAAGTTTATTGACCTCCGTCGACTGGACGTTTGCTATGCGTTTTGCTGCTTTAACTTGGATGTTATTTCCGAAAAGAAGGTAAAGAACAGCGTGTAATGGTTTATATTTTTTTTTGATTTAAAATGAAAAAGAGAGTTAAAGTTGCCGAAAATGTAAGCGTTTATTGTTTATATTCTCGGGTAAATATAGATATGCACACGCAGCGCTTAAAAGTGAAGTGAATCAGTGAATCCATGATTCGATTGAAGGAAAGAGTGAATGGTTGTGTTTAGCACTTTGAGCGCTTTTGTAAATACCTTTATGTGGTTTTATTTACTTGAGCGTCACTGACGTGGCTGTTTACACAAACAATCAACTACGCATGTGTGTGGCTTTAACTACAGTTATACTTCTACGTGTCAAAAGCAAACCCAATCCGATCATAAAATCAAAAGTTGGTAATGTTTTTGATAGGTTTTTTCTTAGGCATGTATGGTATAAGTAAGTATGTAGCTCAATTGCACCTGTGCTGAGTAATTAATATTATTTGTTAAGCCCAGTTTTTTTTAATTGCTTCTACAAATGTGCAGATATTTTAATGGTGCTGTTAAATGCTTTTCAGCGCAAGTCCTTTATGCGCGAATAATAAAGCGGCACTAAATAAATAGAAATTGTTTTACTTGAGGATGGCTGCATCTGGCTGGAATAATGTTTTTATAAATTATCTTATTGCATTGCATTTGGTTTCAAAAATCAGAAATTTCGTAAAATTTGCCTTACAATATGATATTTGGGAAACCTGGTGATTTTCCTGTGACATTCAGCTAAAGACGAATTTAAAATTTTACAAAAGCTATGTAGTTTATTCTCATAAGTTTTTGTTGTGATAATATTCAATATAAATTCCATATGGTAACTACTGTTAAAAAATTATTCTATAAGAGAAGTGAGTGCTTTTTATACTCGTAACCAGTGATGGAAGCAGCCATTAGGTTAGGTTAGGTAAGGGTGGCTGCCACCGCACAAGAGCACGTTGGCACACTTAGAAGTCCATTGTGATATCGCTGGCGTAAGCCATGCATTCCCTTCCTCCCCTCTTTCAAAAATTGAACCATCCTGTGCGCTTAATGTAGAGTAGAAAGTTCGAAATGCTTTCCGAGTTCAAGTCAGCTAAACAGTCCAGAAAGTAACTTTTGAAAGCTTTACTGCGCATCTTGGCCAAGCCGGGGCATTGGCAGAGATAGTGCCCAATTCTCTCCACCTCCTCCTCGTTTCGGCAACTGCGGCAAAATCAATCAATGAGGCAGTGCCCGGTTATCACCCCAACTACTGATCTGAGAGAGGAGCGACTAAGCATAGTGAGAGCTTTAGAGCGCTTCTCATCGGCTTCTGGTCAGATTTGTCTGGTAATGTGGCAGGTGGGCTCCGGTGCCCACCTTAAATTTACCTTACCCATAAGCTCAGATCTTAATCTGTATTTATAGGATGCTAAGGGTAAACCCGCCTCTTGAGCATACTTTATCACAGTTAATTCCGTCCCTTTCCTTGCTAGTTCATCAGCCAGAATGTCCTCATATGTAGCTAGGGACCCATACAACACACACGGAGCACATATCTGACAGCTGGTTTAGAGCTGCTCTGCATTCAATGGCTAATTTGGAGGTTGTACCGTAGGAATTCAGAGATTTGAAGCAACGATTAGCACCATTAGCAAAAAGTGCACGTTTAATTTTTAAATTAATAATTGCAATTGTTGGTTGGAATTTTTTATAAGCTGCCATTTTATTTGCTTTCGAGATAACAAAAGCCAAATTATGTTATACGTAAAGGAATTTTTTGTGCAGAGCTTCAAATTTACACCATTTGCCCGATTTGAAAAAAAAGATTTATTTTAAAGGTTCTCACAGGTAAATAAACAAAGAGATTAAGTTTTTTGAAATTTTGTGGTAATCCATAATCCAACACTAGGCACAAATAATTAAACAAGGGATTATAACAATATGTATATCAGTAGAAATGGCTGTAACACTCGAACTTTGCCATATTCAAATCACATTCAGATGCAAAATAATATTGATAGAGGTAGGAAAGTTTTAATTTAAAATTATTTTCAGCAGTTTTTTAATCGCATTTGCTATTTTTTGAAATGAAAAAAATTTTATCATTACTCTGTATGTCAAATTATTGCCAATATAACTTTACGAGTTTTTGTATTATTCAATAATTTTTTTTAATATCAATATGGTTATATAAAGCATTTTTTAAAACAGTTAATGGATTAGAAAGTGTGAAAATTTGAGTATTATTTTATTTAATTCAGGAAAGTTACATATAATTATCTTAGAATTAAAAATTTTTTTGAAAGAAGAATTCATGAAACTTGTATTTAATAACAAGCCTTATTCTTAGGATGTTTAGAACTGTTTACATATGTTTAAAGTTAAAAAGAAAACAACAAATTTATCACAAAATCCCTTTTCAATATCAGAATTTTTAGGAAACTTTACTAAGCCACATTTATTGAAGGCACTACGCGTATATGATCCTATACAATTTTCAAGATTGAAGTGAAGAAATGTTGTTTCGGGATCGCTACATACGAACCGGATTTTGTAAACTTTAATTCGTAAAATACGAATATCAACATTTTGAAATGTAATACAGTAGAGCCAATGTAGACGTACAAATAAAATGTACGATTTTTGACATCTTCGACACACTACAGCTGGGTATATCGGAAAGTTGTTCAATCATTTTAACCGCAAATTGAACCAAAGGTTAGCGGAAAACTTCAATCCATATAACCACTTCCGTTTCATAAACTAACGTTGTTGTGCTTTGCATAATTAAAAAAAAAATGTTTAGCCTGTTAGTTATAATAAGAACAGCTTCTGTAGAGGAATACTTTCTACTAATGCGCTTAAAAACTAAATCCAACAACAGGCATACAGTTTTCATTCGAAACAAATTTCTTCATAACCACTTGACCCAATTTAGTTTCCGCTGTTGCACTTAACTCTAATTACGCATTAGAGTTCTAAAAAGCCATTTGGCATCCTGTTGCTCTACATTTATTTTTTTTTCATACAATTTTATTATATTTCATGTCATTATTTAGATCCGCGGTCCAACTGACACTTCCGTTCAACATATTAACCCATTATCCTGCCAACCTAATTTCATACTTTGCTCTTGGTACTCCAGCGTTTTCCTGCGCTTTAGTACGGCTGTTGCACTTTTGGACGCCTTCCTGCTGTTCGATTAATGAAAATTCAAGAAATGCGCAGCAGTGCTTTCAAATGTTTTCATTTCGATTTCCTGCCACTTTTCCTTACATACACGTACAATGTAGTACATGCGAGTATGAATGGGAATCCTCAAATTTCAACATTCATTATTATATTCCCTTGCCAACGTGCAGCGCTCCCCAATTAATTTAGCTGCCCCTGCAACTGGCAATTACGCCAGCGGTTCATACTTCGATTGCATTAAATGCCGCCACCGCGAATGATGCAGGTAGCTCAGGTTTCAGGTGCGCGCGAAAAGGATACAGCGCTCAACAAATTTCCCAAATAAAATAGGAGAAGACAAAAAAACACAAAAAACATGCGCGTCGTCAGTGAGTTTTTCTCGCGGATTTTCCCCTAAGATTGTATTCATATTCACTTTTACGCTTATTCAACATTCTCCCGTTTAAAAAATCGAAATCAGATATAATAAAAATTAAATAAAAAAGTGTAGTCATTCGAAATGTCATCGTGACAGCTGGCTCGTGTGTGTGTGTATGTGCGCGCATTCAAAGCGAACGCGTTCGCATTGTATTCAGGATACTCGTTGATGATAGACTCTGCCACTTCAAGCGTTCGCTTTTGTATTGTGAGAATAATGTCCTAACTGTTCCTTTGCTGCTGCTGCCGATCTTGATTTTTTCTCTGCGCTATCAGATGGCTGTCGGTTTTCAAATTCGAATCCTTTGTCCCGTATTTACAGTTAGCCTCTATGCTTAACAAATCGTATCATCTGCGATTGTAAGGAAATTACTTAATTGCGTAATTGCGCTTTTTTAAAGCGAAATGTGAGAAATATATACATTTTGGGTAAGCATGAAAGTACCGCTATGGTGTGTTCATCTGCTGCGACAGGATATCGCCCTTGGTATGGCTGTTGAATAGCTAACGGTTATGCAACAATTTTGATTTAAATGAACTTAAACGTATGCACGGAGGAACGTGCAAAAGGAAGTTGCCCCACGCTTCATACGAAATGAAAGCAACGCCTTTAATGAGTAGCACAAGACTGAAATGATTGCATGCAAAATGGTGCAGAAACCGGATCTAAAAATAAATTTGTAATAAAAAAATTTTAATTCAAATTTTTTTTAAATATGGACTCATAAAAATATCAAGAATGTTTCTAAACATCTATCAATCAAAAAACGTTAATTTTTGCCACTGTTGAAATTAGTAGTGGAGAGGCAAGAAAAATTGTCTATATTAAATTAGTGAAATAAGCCTTTGACCTCCAGAGCAGCAGAGTCGAAAGTTTGGGTTTCAATATCGGAATTACTCACTAGATTGAATGAAATTTTTTAACAACATAAATATAGAATTCTTATGTGATTTTTTTTATTCTACGTATTTTATGGAAATTGCAAATTGATGGAAATTTTAATGTTACAAAAAATAATATTTTACCAGTTTCTTAGATAGAGACCATACCACATATTGGTAACAATTACCAATAATTATTATTTTTATTTAATTTCAATTAGTTTGCGATTTAAATACAGAGTTTAAAACCTTAAAAAAACAAAACAAGTCGTCAACATTTTTTTTAAATCTTAAAAAATTGTTCTTTGATTTAAAGTGCAAATTTAGGTGGCTTAAAATTACACTTGCTCTTTGACAAATTTTGAATGAACTCTCTTAAGGGAATTTTTCCATATAAAAAAATGGAAACCAAATTGAAATGTTGAAAACAAAATATGGAATAGTAAAAACTAATTATCAATGATATCTCAATAAAAATAATAATAAATTTTTCATAAAAATAATCTTAAAATTTCATCACCCCTTTATTTTTATTGTGACCGCTGTGGTCGAGTTGGTAGCGGTGCGTGGTATAACTTGATATGCCGGTGAGTTCGAGGTTCGAATCTCAGTCAGGGCAAGAAAAAATCTTAATAATGGAAAAGTTTTTTCTAATAGCGATCACCCATCGGCAGGCAATGGCAAACCTCCGAGGGTATTTCTGCCATGAAAAAAGCTTCTCATTAAATATATCAGCCGTTCGGAGTTGGCACAAAACTGTAGGTCCCTCCCTTTGTGGTAGAATATAAAGATGCACATCACAAAAGGTAGGAGAAGCTCGGCCAAACACTGAGCTACATATATAGTGTAAGCGCAAAAATATATTATTTATTTTTATATTCTTAAATATTTTATATTTCTGGTTTGTGCAAATGCACCAACAAAAAATTTAAAAGAATTTGCAGAAATTTTTCGCTGCTGTGAAGTATCTTCATGATGGCATAGAACTATTAGCAGTTTTACCTACGATATATTCATACATATCTCCACTCAATTTACAAGTTTCGGTCAGTGCCAGGAAGATGAGATAAAGTGATTGACGCAAAAGGGGTGGAAGAGCTTAGATCTTGCGCTGAATATGTTTTCCCTCAGTCTTTCAAACTCTTTACGACTTAGCAAGGAGCTGATGAGCTTAGCTAGCTCCCTACTTAGTTGTTATAAATGACTTGGATTACACCCAGCGCTCTCTAAACTAACATGAGACGAATTTGTTCAATAATATACCGTGCAACACACCACCCGCAAAGGAATACCAATTTTCCCCTTAATTCAAAATGTTATCTTGCTATATGATTGACATTTGGAAGATCTTAAACTTTTAATGTCATAATATTTTTAAAATAGTATTTATATTATAAGAGTCTTATTAAAACAATTATTAAGGTACTAAATTACGAGCACAAGCTGCTGGGTCTTCATCTCGAAATTTATTATAATTATAAAAACAAGAAAGAAAGAAACTTAATTAAAAATTTATAGCGAATGTATAGTGAAGATTTTTCTGCGTAAGAAATTGGGTTCTGTGAATGTTCTCAAAGCTTGTGGTGTGAAGTTAAGCCATTAGGCTTTCATTTCCACAATTTATATGAATGCAATCTCTGGCAGCCAATTATCGCTTTTCTAACAACTACCAGTTAAAGAGAGAATGGATTGGGTACCATCCTACAGCTGGTCAGCCCTACAAGTTTGAAAGCATTTTATTTATTGACCTAAAAATGCAAGCGCTAACTCAAATTAGTATTTACTTATATTCCTACACTGATTCTTCATAATTTTCTCATGTTTCAATATTGTCTTCTCTTGCCTTGAATATTGCCAAACTCTTAATTTTTTTGTTTATTTCCTCGATCATATCTAATAACTCCTGATGACTGTTGATTTGTCATTTTAGGAGAACATAAAGAATTGAAAAATATTGTAAAGTTTTTTTCCGGGGAATTTATTGGCGTGAATTGATATAATGATATTTTCAGTAATTATACTTTTTTTTTATTTCTAAGACCACATAGGAATTTTTAGAACTAAAGTGTTGTTATATGAATATAAATCCCTATCCGACTTATGTAAGATTTTGATTTTAGTAAACATAATTTAAACAAAATAGCTCTTTTGCCATATTGTGTATACCTCAAATGTTAAATATTGTGATAATTTGTATATCTGTTCCAAAAATTTATGGGCAAAAGGTAAAGTTTATTTGGGAAACCCTTTGTTACTTAATTATTGTGTTCCAATCGGAAATGACAAGTCAGCATCTCTTCAGTGGACTTCAAAACCAATAACAAATCCTCAATTGAAACATATTTTAATAATAGCTATTTAATATTTTTTTAATTTTTTACAATTATTTGTTTTTGCTTGACCACTCCCAAGTTGATAAAATTGAAAAATTGCTAAATAAACAATGGGACATTTATATTTGAAGTTTCTGGAAGAGAAACGAAGTATGGCGATTGCAATGTAATGATTTTTTTCTTATGTAAAATGTACGAGACACTTTGAGCGCATTGAGCGACCTCCAGCTAGTTATATTTGAATTAAAATAAAAATGAGTATAATTTTTCAGTATATAATAATGATGTCCCATGGAAATGCATTAAAATTATGACTGTACTTTTTCATTTGGAATACCCTAGTGGTTTACGTCTTCCAACGATACTGACCCTTACTTAATTAGAAATTGTATAACAATTTTATGTACGTTAATGGTCGGACGTGCTCATTTTCCAACTCTGTAAACAAATATAAACACTCGCTAAACTAAAAATGTTAACAACAAACGCGTGAACACTTTCAACACAATAAATTACATTTATGACACGAGTGTGTTTATCCTTGACTTTTTATGAATATGATTTTTTGTTTTGTCTTGTTTTACAAAGAAAGCAAGTACCTTTTTCACTTATCCTAGGAAGATAAACGAAGCGGCGCATAGCCTCAGGTCATTCATCATAAAAAATGGAAAGTATGTAGGCATTATCCTTGAATGCGTCAACAATGCGACCACAGTATGCGGGCAGAGAAGGTCACTCGCTGCACAAATCCGTAGCTGTGCATGACCAGTGCATAGCATATTGCGTAATGCTTAATGTTGTTGCATTTTTAGATTTCATATTTTTCTTTATCGCGTACCGGGTGAGACCGTGAATTGCATAACTGTCAGGCAGCAGCAACAAACAGCAACGGCAAATTCATAGAAATCGTCACAGTAAATCATAAAAAAATTGCTTATGTCAGTTTGTGCGTATTTATGTGCATATGTGGATATGTATGTAGGTAAGAAAATGCCACAAACAAAACGAAAATATATTTTCTATTTTTTGTAAATATACTTACATACACATACACACACACGCGGGTGTCTGTGATCGTGGCACAAATTGTATAGCGTGACGTGTGAATGTCAAAAGCGGCGATGAAGTGTGAAATGGCAGGTAAAAAGGCGTTGTTGTTATTGCAGTCAAAATTTCAAGGCATTTGAGTTGAACAGTAATTTTCGGAAAAATTAGCTAACATTGATTTGCTGGAGTCTTCCCAAGTAGCAAAACTCTCAACGGGTACTAATTCGTCGAAACATTGCCACTGTTGAAATAAGTAGTGGAGAGGCAAGCAAAATTGTCTATACTAAATTTGTGAAATAAGCCTTTGACCTCGACATCAGCAGAGTCGAAAGTTTGGGTTTCAATATCGGAATTACTCACAAGAATGAATACATTTTTTCAACAACATAAACATAGAATTCTTATGTGTTTTTTTTATTCTAAGTATTTTATGGAAATTGCAAATTGATTAAAGTTTGAATGTTACAAAAAATAATATTTTAGCAGTTTCTTAGATAGAGACCATACCACATATTGGTTGCTATTACAATAATTATTATTTTTATTTAATTTCAATAAGTTTGCGATTTAAATACAGAGTTTAAAACTTTATGAAAACAAAACAAATCGTCAACATTTTTTTGAAATTTAAAAATTTTTCTTTGATTTAAAGTGCAAATTTTAGATGGCTTAGAATTACACTTCCCTTTTAACAAATTTTAAATGAACTCTCTTAATGGAATTTATCCATATAAAAAACTCGAGCAATCGTTATTTAACCAAACTTAAAACTAGCACATTAAGGGCCAGTTTTTCAGTGCTGGTTTAAACTCAGTTTAAACGGAGTTTAGTTAAACTCAGATTAAATTTAAACTAAGTTTAAACTGGACAGTTGTTTTTCTGTAGGAAATATCCATTTTTTTTAAATACAAATTCAATTAGGGCCAGTTTTTCAGTGCTGGTTTAAACTCAGTTTAAACTAAGTTTAGTTAAACTCAGTTTAAATTTAAACTTAGTTTTCTTGCGCTCAATTAAATTTGTTGCAACCAAAACGAAGTACTTAGCAAACAGCTGATAAGTTAAACTAAGTTTAACCGAGCACAATCGGCCGTTTAAACTTAGTTTAAACTCCGTTTAAAGTTGACTGAAAAACTGCATTCTGAGTTTAAACGACAAACAGAGTTGAACTTGCACTGAAAAACTGGCCCTAAATGAGTTATAAAATTACCGCATAGAAAAAGTTTAAAAATTCTTTGAAAAATATTTAAATTTTGATGATAATTACTCTTTTTTTTTTAATGTATACCAAGCTTGAAACAATAATGCAGATGAATATTTCTTTGTATTTTAATTATAATTATGGGTTAATTGATGGGTACATATCTAGAGCCGAAAAGCCTGAAAAGCTATCCGCAAAAAGAGGAAATGTTTCGGGATTTTGTTTATAAAAAAAATTAATTGAAAATACTTGAACATACATTAATCTAAAACTTAACTTTTTAGCTAATTTATTTCTTCATTTTCTTCTTTTTCCTTTTTTCATTCACATTAATCTTTAAGGATTATTTAAAAAAAAAAAATGGTATTATATGTATGTATATGTTAGATTTAAGTTATTAGCATTATATCTTCCACGTACACTCATAAATAAATAAATAAATATTTGATAACAAATTGTGTTTGGAGGAAACTATACGCAAAAAACATCGAAAATTCTTTACATAATACGTGTTCTCTAAGAGTGAATTTACCATTACAAACTTGCTCGTGTCATTCTGTTGAGGAAAGGTCCTTACTACAAGCGGATTTATATAGCATGGCTAACTGTTGTGAAGTAAATAACATGCCACTAAACCTTAAAAAATGTAAAGTAATGTGCTTTTCTCGCTAGGCAGTTCAACCAGCTTCTTATGACATATGTAAACATAACCTCGAACAAGTGTTTAACTTAGTTGAACAATGGACCCGAAATTTAATTTTAATCTTCATAAAACAAAGGTGTTTTTGCATTTGTAAAACGATAGTCAAAATAATTCATTCCGACCGAATAGAGTCGATATAAAAACAATTTCTGCTTTTTGCTTAAGGAAATTTTCGTTGGGATTCTCAGTACAATGTGCTGCCATAAATAAGTCGTTTCAAACTCATTAAACTTGCTAGTCGCAGAGAAATGCTAGGCATTGTATTTTTGGTGAAGTTACTGACAGGCTTGTTCTATAGCCCATCTCTTTCAGGATTTTAACACTCACTCCGGTTCTTTTAGTATTTCAGACTTACTTTTTTAGGTAAATAAAACTATACTCAATACACTCAATAATTGATACATATGTTACATACATATATTTTATTATTCGATCAGCTGATGAGAATTTGTTCTGTAGCTGAACAGTTTTAGATCTCGGCACTTGACAAACCTCTGCCTTTCATGACTCGACGCAGCATATAAGAAAAAAAAACAAAAAAAAATTGTATACATGCGGATGCGCCCTTGCGTCGGTCGGGTGGGTATGGAAGGATAAAACCGTTGAGATTATTATTATAATACGTCGTCTAAAGAGCGAGAAGAAATACTAAATAAAAGGGACGAAAAAAAATAAAAGAACGTGCTCACGAAATATGAACAGAATTCTTTGTTAAATATATTTAATACTTAAACAAATTTTATTGATTGAGCTGAAGGTTATTTTTTATTTATATTTATTATCATTAATAAAAATGGTTGATATAAATACGTTTTAAATGTCATATGTATGTTAAGAGAAAAATTTTGTTATAAATTTATGATTAATTTGTGCTCAGATATTCTACAACAACGATATATCGTAAAAATAAAATTTTCCAACGAAAAAAAATCCTTGAAATAAAATTTTTTTTTAATTTCTTAAAGGAATTTTCTTCATTGTGTAATGTATTTTAGTAAAAAAAGTAAAATATTACATTAAAACTCGAGTGCACTTGTGCATAACGTTTGTAATTAGGTATATTTGACTGTTCGTCCAGAATTAATTTCATTTTTCAAGTGTAACATAAGTTGCTAAAAAATATGGAATGCAATTTAAATTAGGCGACAGCCACAATAATATCGGTCACGGAGAACTTAAACTTATATTTTTTTTGTTTTTAAATATTAAAACGAGATTATTACTTCTACAACAGCTCATAGACATTCAATATAAATTCTTCGTCTTACAATGCTGAAATAATAAACAAATTTCAAAGCAACTTCATTGTAGCTAACGACTAGTCGTAACCACATTTAACAGTTAGCTGCTCAAAAAAAAAATTATGCATCAATAAAGCCTACGGCTCAAAAACGTTCACCCGCCAATACAGGCACAACGCGCACACATACTAATGTACATACATATGCAGTGTAAACCCCACTGAGCCATGCGCGCATGCGCACACCCACTTAACAGAAGCGTCGCACATGGCAATTCAGTTCAACTAAAAGTCTATCTAAACGCTCTTCCGCACACCTCTTTGCTGCCACATCGTAGGCGTCATTCCTTTCTACTTTTATTTTATTGACTAGCTTTTGCTTAGCTACTACTACGAATAATCATCGTAAGAGTTCTTTCATTCGGCTTATACTTGGCTTTGGCAGTCGGTATCGGTCATTGGCTTAACACACTTTTCAAATTTTTCTTTTCATTACACATTCTGCTTTGCAGTCAAGCAAAGTGGCAAAGAGAAGTGCAAAATGGAGAGTGAGAGAGCGTATATTATGGGCCCCAAAAAGCGGCTGACGTTTTCACTCAGTAAAACGTATAGTTAGTTTAGAGATTAGCAAATAGGACCGATTAAGTATTTATTTTTAAAATAATTGGGAGCTTTTTTAATAAATTCTTTAACACGAACACTCATCATCTTTTGTGCCTAAGAGGTACTGGTAATCTACAAAGTTACTACTCAATATAGTTAGGAAAATGGTAGAGTTTTTATTGCCAGTCGTGCCACAAATGAAAGGACCTACAACTTTATTCCGAAGGCACAGTTCTCTGGTAAAGAGTTTAACATACCCACGAAGGCACAACAATCCAATGTTACATTGTTTGTTTAACTTAGCCAACTTAATGATTAAAAGAACGGGAATGGAGTTATTGAAGGGCAAGACGAGGTGAACGAGGGCAAGACGAAGTATCTCCTGTCATCAAATAAACAGTCGGCACATTCACGACTGGGATCTAACATCACTGTTGACAGTTATAACTTTGAAAAAGTAGAGTACTTCGTTTACTTAGGAACGAGCATTAACATCAATAATAATGTCAGCCATGAAATCCAAAGGAGGTTCTTCTTGTCAACATGTACTACTTCGGACTGAGTAGGCAACTGAGCAGTAAAGTCCTCTCTCGACGGACAAAAATCACACTCTATAAGTCTCTAATTATGCCCGTCCTAAAGTATGGCGCAGAAGCATGGACGATGAAGATATCTGATGAGAAAGCTCTGGGAGTGTTCGAGAGAAAGATTCTCCGAAAAATGTATGGGCGTTTACGCCTTTGCGATGGCGAATACCGTAGAAGATGGAACGATGAGCTGTGCGAGCTTTATAACGACATAGATATAGTGCAGAGAATTAAGATCATCAATTAATTAAAATTATTTTTGAAGTAAAATATGGTTCAGTGCTTGAGAAAAACCAAAAACACTTTTTAAACAAGTTTTTAGAAGTTTTTCGCTATTTTATTTATTAACTTATTCAATTATAGTGTAAATTTCAAGTGTCTACAAGTTATAACTGATTTTTGAGCGTTCCTCAACTGGCAGTTTCCATACTACGCAAAACCGAGATTATTTTTTATATCGAATGAATTACGAAAGAACGCCAGTACTCTTTTTGTTGTACTAAGATTGAACGAGCTACATATCTGCATACCCCAAAAAAGGTTAACTTGGTTTTTTTTTTAAGTTAGAAAAGTTGATGAAATTTTGATAAAGGTGGTCTACACTTTTTATAAACAATGTTTTAATTGAGAAATAATTTTAATTATTCGGAGGATAAATATGTTTGTACTAAAATTTTTGCACAGAGTGTTTATAAATACTATATAATAAGAAATCATTAAGAATAATATCCTTGTAAACCTCCGGAAATTCTCTAACAATTCCAATCTGCTTTTTTTGAAACGCACCCGTTCGCGAGTTAAAAAAAATCTTAGACTTGGCCCTACTAAATCACAATGAAAATTTATAAATTCAATAGATGCAAAACTCAATGCTCTTGCACTCGGCTATTCGCTTTTCTAATGCTTGTAACAACAAATACTCGTACATCAAAGGCTTGTACTAACTATATACGAGTGCATTATATGCAGAATCAATTCAAACTTCATTCCTCAATTATTTTCTGTATTTTTTGTTTTGTACTCACGACTCTAATTCTCTAATTCTCTAGCACAAAGTAACTAATTCTATTCGTATGTGTGATTGTGTTTAAAATACATATGTATGTGTGTATAGACAAACATTTGCAATTGCCTCTCTGTGAGTTCTTGGCTTCTGCGAGAACTTATAATTTTCCACTACTAATACTTCATGTGTGTTTGTAGTTGTTGGCCTGTTGCAAAAATGCGAACAAAAGTTCAAACTGCTGTTTTTCTTTTTGTTTTCTTTTATTATTGTTTTTTTTTTTTGTTTTGCTCAACATCTCCTCTGATAATAGTTGCGGCATGCGGTTGCTTGTGGCTGCGCCTTTCTTCTTCCCCAACCAACTTTTTACGAAATTGTTTTTGCTTGCTTATTATACTATCTTACTACTGAAACCTTTTTCCGAGAATTTGAATAAGTGCGCGCAAAAATTTTTATAGCGACATAATTAGATTGCTACACAGATCGCTCAAAGTTCAAAGCGGTCACGAGTTTCCACCCATATACTTTTGTACATAGGTATATGTACACATTCAAATATACATATATGCACGTACTTATATAAATATTTATATGTACTTAAGTTAGTAACAAACAAGCAAAATGCCTATGCTATTAAATAAAAAAAAATAAAAAAATAAACCAATAGCTTTTAGATATAATAGTTTTATCAAAATTAAAAAAAAAATGTATAATATATTAAAAAGTGTCGTATATTAAAACAACAATTACTATAACAATAACAATAATTATACTCATCATTTTATCAAACTTTTTCGTGTTGTCCTTTATAAGCGATGCAGCTAACTATGCGATTTTGAAAGCTTGTCAGTTGATCCTTGTAGCTTTTGCTAACTGGTCAAAATTAGTAGCTTAGCCTCCTCTACAAAGTATTTCCAACACAATGAAAGCTTTCCACTTTCACTGTTACCACCAAAAGATATGACATCGACTACTTCAACGCCTGGAGCTCTTGTATCCGTTCAGAACTTGCCTGCGCTGGCTAGCAGCCTCTGTTAATTCGTTCGCTTGAATTTTTTTCGTGAAATCTTCTGTAAGTCGCCAAACTATTTGACAAAATATAAAGATACATTCTTTTTCAGCTACATTCTCAAGCATTTCGCATGGTATTCCTAATTTAAATCCCATACTTTCTTCACAGACCGTGTGTACAGACAGGAATTGTGGTCCCATTATTCGCAAATACTCGCTAGTTAATATTATAATAAAAATGTAATATAATCAATGAATATTTTAATATTTCTCGAATGACTAGGGAATGTTAATATTTAAAGAAGCTGTCGAAGTTCATTTATAGTTATATTTGCTGTATATAAACTAAATAATTTTCTATAATTTAATTATATTTTACTTAATTTTTAAAAATACGTATGTAATATTATAACTAGATATTTCATATGTATTTTAAAGAATTTTTAAATACTCAACGGGAAAATTTAACAACGTTTTCTTAATATTTTCTACAATGGTCTGCCCGGAAGATATGAAATACGAATTGATGTATTTTGAAATGATTTTTCGTCATCTATTGTCTAGTTTGGTTTGGAGACAAACCGGTTTCAGAGTTGTGTAATCTGCAGTGTCAATTTTTTTCTGGAGAGAGAGATGATGCTTCTCACAAGAATTATTTTCCGTTATTTGTCAATGCAAATACAGACCATTCTCAAACGAAAACCCACATAAACCATATTTTGTAGTACGCGTATTTTAACTGTCACATATCGCAAATTGTTTATTAAATAACTTAGATTTTTTTTTAAGTTATTATATATTATTGCATTATATCTATTTTTTTATAATTTTAAAAATATATTTTATATAACTATTTAGAAATTTACTAGTGGTTTACAGTTTATCCAATATTTCAACTACTTACTTACTTACATAATTCAAATTATATTACCAAAACTGATCACAAACTCTACGTAATTTAAGCACAATATAAAGCAGATTATAAATATATTTTTAATAATTCTAATAATTGGGTACTTTCGTACTTAAATATTATCATTATTTAAAGATAGAAACCAACCTGGCGTACGCCGGTCTGAACTCAGATCATGTAAGAATTTAAAAGTCGAACAGACTTTAAATTTAAGCAGATACACCTAAAAGTAAATCTTAATCCAACATCGAGGTCGCAAACTTTTGTATCGATATGAAATCTCCTAAAACAAAATACGCTGTTATTTCTAAAGTAACTTAATCTTATAATCGTTATCAATGGATCTAAAAATCATAAATTAATGATTTATAGTAATCAAAAGTTTATTAAATTTTAATATCACCCCAACAAAATATTATATGATATAAAAACAAAATTAATCAATAAAGTTTAATTACTAAAAAATATAACTATTTCTAGCGTGTTCTCGTTTTTAAAAAAAATTTTTAGCTTTTTAATTAAATATAAAATTCTATAATAAATTTAAGTGTAACAGATTATACTTCGTCCAACCATTCATACCAGCCTTCAATTTAAAGACTAATGATTATGCACGGTTAAAACACTGCAGCCATTTAAATAAATTCAGTGGGCAGGTTAGACTTATATAACACAAAAAACATGTTTTTCTTAAACAGGCGAGAATAAAAATTTACCGAATTCTTTAAATACACTTATCAATTTAAATTATTTAAACAATATAATGTACTAATTTAATCATTTTTAAAAAACAAATTTTATTAAAATCAAAATTTCAAAAGTTTGCAATAAACTTACAAATGATTGCTAATTCTATACACACTATTTTAATAATAATTACTAATTTTTAATAATTTATTTTAAAGCTTATCCCTTAAAATATTCAAAATAATAATTTTTAATTTTTTTTTTGTAATAAAAATTAAAATTTTGTAAATTAAAATTATTTCTAAGAAAAACAAAATACCTTTTAAGCCCAAATTTTTCAAATTTCATATTTCTTAATAATGGCCATTCTGCGTGCGATATAATTTTAATAAAAAATTAAATAATATAAACTTGTATTAAAAATAAAAAAAAATTAATATATTCAAAATATTTTTAAAAACGTATGCACAGAGTATGTGCGTATTTTCGTATTGAGACTTCACTGCCGCGGCATTAGAAATAATGGCAGCTTCGCGGGAAACAGCAGTAACATCAAATCACCATCTTTCTGCAAATCTAGCCACAAATCAACACATTGCTGTTCTACCTACTGACTGTGTGGTTCTTTGTCAATTTCAGCTGTAGCGGCTGCTGTCAACGGAGAACGGCAGAGTTCATTACCCCTAACCTAATTTTTCAATCAAGCCATCAAAGAGAATGCCAAGAATGGCAAGTGGTAATGGCTTCGACTTTGGCTGTGGCAAAGATAGCAAGTGGTGCCAAGTGGTAGTGACAACTGTCGCTAACAAGTTGATTCGCAGGCAACAATTGATACGAGAATCTTTAGCCATTTATGTGTGTTCAAATGAAGGTGTGTAAGATAACTAAATATTGCAAAATATTATTTAAATTTTCCGTACATTTATCACTCGTTTAAATTTAAAGTGAAATAAATACTCGTGGTGTTCATATTAAGAATGTTTTAAAACGGCAAATATTGCATAGTATTATTTTCTAACTTTTTACAAAAGAAAACATTTATTCAAATACAAATACCATACTTACATACATATGTACGTATATGTAGCCTATCAAAATATTCACCAAGCTGATTCTATGTGTTTTCATTAATTAAATCATTTCAATTTAAAGTTCAACGGACTGATTGTGGCACGAGACAAAAGCTCCATAAAGCGCAAAGATAATAAAATAGTATTATCGTACAAACAACGATTAGCGCATAAATTAAAATACACCATGTTTCAAATTTATAACGCCACCAAATATGATCATTCAAATTTCATTTATTAAATTTGTTTTATATTTTCAATTAGATAAATATTAGAGAATACTCTTACAAAGTTCATATAAACTCAGGCTCATAATTTTATACAAAATTCATATTAATTTAATAAACATTTTTTAAACCATATATTAGATATAATAAAGTGAAAGTTTTAATTTTTTTATTAACGCTTCTTCTTTGTTAGAAACAAATTGCGAAGAGCTTCAGTTAATAAATAGCGTAAAATCAAGAAAAATCGTTAGACAAAATAAATTAGAATTTCTTTGCACTAAAATTAAATTAGCTTCTAAACAGCATACTCAGAAAAATTTTAAAAAAATTATAAAAAAATTGTGTTTTTTTAAATTTACTAAATTATTATAGAAAATAACAAGACAAAAACCAATAATACGCTGAAAATATGCTTCAAATAGCTTTAATGCAAATATACAATGATGGCGATTCGATTAAAAAAAAAAACAGTTAAATACTAAATATTTATTAACCTCTCAATTGTCTTATTGTGTGAATATAAGAGTTTTGGTTTAATATTGGCAATTTTATTATTACTTCACTAACTTCATTTCACATTAAAATTAATTACTTTATGTGTTTTCATTGCGTTTTGATTTTGTACTACCGTTCATTTTAATATATGTATTTGTCGTCGATCATTGAACGTAGTCATTATTTCTAACGGTATTCACACTTGTAGGTCGATGCTATTTGTTGTTGCTGTCGTTGTTGTTGCTTAGTAGCCACCGACAATAAAGACAACAAAACTGCCGCAAACGAAGTTGTGTCAAAGTCGAATGAGCGAATATTGACTAGCTGAGAAGCGAGGGAAACGAAGGTGAGCGATAAGTGAGAACAGGAATCCAACTATGCAAGTAGTACAGTGTTAAAAAGCAGCCTCGAGTCTCGGTGGAAATATTGAAGTTATAGAGCTTTGACAGTTATCTGCCACCTTATCGGTTTAGCAACGGTTTTTTAGTTCCCGTGTTTTGTATTCCCGTGAGGTGATAATTTTATTTATAGTTGGAAAAATTTTAAAAGAGGAACTTAATTAAAATAGCTTAAGAAAAAAAAAACCGTGATACGCTTAAAACATAGGAATTAAGTTTCCTCCAAAAATGTTACTCGATTAGCCTGAAATAATTTTCAGCCATTCTCGAATACATGGTGTTTCGCATAGGTTCCCTCAGTTTTTGATCCACTGCCGACTTCACTAAGCCATATGCGCTCTTACCCAAACTTAATGGGTGATTACAATTACTTACTTAGTAGCATCCCACCAAAGAATTAAGAGATTTACCACACATTTCCCTAGAAACCTGAGCCTTGCTCCATTCAAGGCCGAATACTCACGCATCAGGCGTTGAAAGGGCTAGTCGTTCTTCAGACACAGTCGGCGAGACAGTCGAAGAGCTTTGTAAGCTTAAGTTCAACCGTTACATCTTCAGTATTTACCTTGTACTGAGTCAGCCCAGTCTTATTGTTTAAGAAATATGAGATACAGAATAGCGGAGTAAACAGAAGTGTTGCAGTGAATTGTTCTCGTCAGTTCATCTGTCACTTTGTCTCTGGCTAGACAACCAGCCCAGTGTCCTTCGTTGAAGTCCATTTACTCATTTCTTAAATTTTTATTACTTACTTGATTGGCGTTTTTTTTTCTGTCTAGGCGATATTGGCCGAGTTCATTACAGCGCGCTAGATATTTCAGTAATTTTTTGAAGAAAATACATATTTCTCGACCACGCCAAGCGCCCACTCGTCTCATGTTTTCGTCTTCCATGCTTCTGCGCCATACTCGTATGATCGAACGGGTATAATGTTGGCTTTGTTTTCTCAAGAGAGAGGACTGTTCTGTTCAATTGACTACTCAGTCTGCGGTAGCACTTGTAGGATCAATAGGAGATTTTTTTCTGAAGTTTATTAGATATTCATTTTATTTTCCATTTTAAATTAAATTTATGTTTCCAGTTTTTTTTTTTTTTCATATCGTCTCTAACTTCGTCATCGAGTTGTCGCCTATGTCATCAAATTGTACACACAGTTATGTTGCTTGCTATCGTGCCTCTGTATGTGTGTGTGTGTTTTGTACGGTATAGTGGGTAAGTTGTTGTTGTTGCAGTTGGGGTTACTTGCGGCTAATGAACTACTTACCTAGTGCTGAATGGTTGAGCGCTATGACGTTGGCAATGGCAATGATCGTGAGGTTTATGTTGATGGCGACGACGATGACGACAGCACTACGAACAGCAACAATAATGACAGCAGCAACGATAACAGCTTCGGCTACTACGCTGACAACTGTTGTGAATATGTAGTATATGTGAATGTGTGTGATCTTGGTTGCAATGACGATCATAAGGCAGGCTTCCATTCAGCAATGACTGCGCCAGAGAAGCAGGTGAGATAAACAACAAGTTAATATGTGCATACGATTATGTATAGGGATAAGAAAATAAAGATTAAAAAAAAACGATTAGTTATTCAGCAAAATAGTGTCAATTGCTTTAAAATTCATAACCGTCTTAGATATAGAGGACTAAAACAATTGACGTAGAAAATAACTAACCCAAAAATATTTTATTAAGTCACACGATAGCCAAATATAAACTTCCAGACTATAGAAGAAGAGCTTAAGCTAATGCGAGTGAATTAGTAGTAGGAAAAAGTTTATGTTATTCCAATCTTATAGCATAAAATCGTTGAAATGTAATTTTTGTAATCTATCGCCACGTGAAATAATTCATAGAAACTGACCACTTTCAAATTGAACAAATGTAATCTATAGAAGTTATGAAATATATGCACCTAGTATATTTCTGCAAAGAAAAAAAATATCATAAAGTATATCTGACACTCGGAGTCAGCTTTAATCTGTAGGTTCCTACATTTGCGTTAAAACATAAAGAAGCACACTCACAAAGAGTAAAAGTTGCTGAGCCACACATGCAACTTTTTGACTAATTAAATAAGCAAGCAACAGGGTTACTCCCGAAATGACTCCGCCAAGTAAAAAGCATATTATGGCACTTGCGGCTTTTCTTCAGGAGATAAATTAATACATGTGTTCCTCGAGGACATTCTGGTGATTGAGTTTTCAGTAAACAATTATTCAGTGAATTTGCAGATGTAAATATTCTCCGTCTTACACCGGGATGAAGCATTGAAGTCCGAACAACACGGTGGCTATAACTAAAATTTTATTGATATCTTTAGAGACAACTATTTCAGTTGAAGTGTGAACGAGAATTTAAGAAACGAAAATAACCTAATATTTGAGCCGAGTTGATATAGCGTATGTGCACTCGCACTGCTTTAAAAAAGACAGCATTCACCAGAAATTCAAAATATTTTTGTAATAAAAAGTGTTCCATATTTTAAATGCAGAAATGACACTTCTTTTCTGCCAGCGTCAAAACTGAATGTGAGGTAAACCCCAAGCAACTGGCCACCTTCTACTCATCGGAGAGTTCAATAATATTTGCTAAGAAAGTACTCAGACACTTTCTATCTGAAATTGAATCATTTTCGCGCTATTTTTGAATATTTACAGTTTAATGAACTTTGAAGGAGAACACTTTTTCTTGCAATGCAAATATTGTATTTATTTTTCAAAAGCAAATGTAATAATATAGCTAATTCCTTTCATTTGAATCATCATTAACATCTCCACAATTGTTCCAAAATAATATTCGAAGTAAGTAGTTCGAAATGTGTACATAGTTACACTTAAAAAAACTCACTGAAAGTACGCAAATTTCGTGCAGATAACCGTGTCAGGGCAAGTCAAGTACCCCGCAGCCGATTTGCAAATTCAATTATCGCCTGTAGTACTTTTAATCGTTTGTCCACATTTCACTGATCTCTTTTGCATGTTCCTGACACATTGTGTATCCATAGATGCATATAAACAGAAAAATTATGTGCAAAAAAGTGAAGAATTTCTCTTTCTATTTGGAATGCTATTGTAGTGTGTGCAAAACAACGATCGAAGTACTGATATTGACACATACATACATATATACTGCGATATTCGTGTACATGTATTTATGTGAATGTGTTGGCGTTTGTGCAAAAGTGGTCTTTACCCAAATCATTGAACGTTCAAGTGTTATTGTGATTCTTTTAAGTACATCATCTTTCGGAATAGTCCAAACTGATGAGCTTCCAGTAGCCACTTCTCAACAAAGGCACACATTATTCATGTTATCCCTCTGCAATGAAGCAAACTTAAGTAGGTGATAAAAAAAAGAAATATATAAAGACATGTAAAAAGGTGCTTGGCCGAAACTGCGTTTTATATGGTATACCCAGCGCATATTTTCGAATGATGAAAAGAAGACAAGGCTATGAAAATTTTTAAACTCGCGCTTGAGAATAATATTCTTAGCAATGTAAATTCATGCTATATTCCAGACCCGCAAAAGGTGGACGAAATTCACTAAACAAAAGTTCGCCATTTGTATTCCAATTAAAGTATGTTTATAGTTTGTGCGTAGTATATAATTAAAAAAAAAACCAGCATAGGACTCAGACTTTACACAAATTCCATTTCAAATTGGTTTTTTTAATGTAGCAATATAGTTTCCTCATTATTTTCCTCCCTACTAGACATAGGCATACATAAGTTATGCATTTTTTGATCCGATATCAAGCAAAACATAATCACCCTTATCGTGAGTTTCGCTCGAAAAAAACTTCACCCCAAATTCTTACATTCGCCCGGATTGAATCCGCCTATTATGAGTTTCACTTGCTATAAATTTCGTTTCGAAAATTCGAACATGAAAATTACAACTCTGAAATGTGTATACTTGAAATGTAAAATTATCAAATAATTTAAATTCAATAGTAATTGGACAGAACTTATTCATTTTCCACAACATTGAAATATAACAGTCAATAAAGAAGTATTTATTAGATCTGTGCTAACCTATTCAATACCACCAGCACGACTACAATTTTTTATTCCGCCAGTTGGTAAGTGTGCGTGCGATTTTTCGCTGAAGGTGGATACTAAAAGGGTGTAGGTAACAGTTTTGAAATTTAACTGGCGCAATCCTCTTTCAGTCAGACTATGCTGGAAGACATACCGCTTAAACAATTTTATTTCTGCGCACATTTAAAATTAAATGTTTACCCCTTTCCATTCGGACTTCTTTTTCATTGCAGGCCCCAAACTATTTTTCTTCTTTTCTTTGAGAAATTCTTTTGCAATATCCGGCTGCATTCTACCTAATTTTATCCCTCCTTGAACTTTGTTTACTGCTATGTTCCTGGAATAGGCGATCTTATGTAAAAAAAAATTAAATTAATTTACTTACATTTTGAATCCGCCAATTGTTTCGCCTCTCAAAAAATAGTGAACAAATTCAACTAATCCGCCAACTATTTCCGCCCAAAATAAGTGTTGCCGATAAGGGGAAACAATGTTCGAAAGCGAACATCCGCCCGAAATTTATAATAAGCGAACAGTGAAAGTGAGCTATTTCGGGCGAAAACGAAACTCACAATAAGGGTGAATATATTTTACAAGTTCTGAAGGTGCGGAATACCTGTAGCATATATAAATGATTTCAAAAATCAACGCTAGCCTTTAGCTACTTCAAACTTACACTTTATTTTATAAGAATTTAATGAGCAACAAAACTGCAAAAATTTACAGAAAAAACTTTGAAATTTTGTCCGGTTTTATAAATTTTGCACTTAGTTTGACGAGGCTTTTGCTGAATAAAGAAAAAAATACAGAAAAAAAATACGAAACCTCTTAGCAAAAACTGTAACAAATCACTCACAAAACTATCGCCCCACCCTAGTGCACAAGTGTGTTCGTGGTTAAAAAAATTAAAAACAAAGGCACTTGCTAAATAAAAGCTTGTTAAAACGGGGGTCCATGGCCAAAACAGCAATTGATGCCAAGAGCGAAACTGTTTTGCCACAAACAACAAAGCGTACGCAAGACGAGTAGCAAAAACTGACGCAGCATCACAATTAGCATGGACAGCCACAAAAACAAAAACACATACAACATAAGCGCTTAACAATAATTTGTTGTTGGTCGTATGCAATAGAAGTGGGCAAGTGGTAAAATGGCAAAATGAGGAATTGGTAAAGTAATAAAGTGGCGGATTGACGAAGTGACTGTCGAATTGCAGTTATTTGCCTCGACGCACACTTCAAAATGCCCCTTCATAATGTAATTGTGATGAGCGCTTAAAGAGATAAGTAAATAGAAAATGGAACGCTTCTCGCCTGGAGACATAGTACTTGTATATACAATTGACCATATACGGGCGTATGTAAATCAATTTGGATAATAAATAAAAATTAACTTTAGGTCAAAATAGTACATGTTTTATACTCCTCCCCCAGAAAAGGGTACTTTTTTATGGTTTTAATTTGTGTTTTTGTTTGTTTGTTAGAAAATATAATATGAATAAACGTAATTTTTAAAAGACATATACATACATATACATACATATATGTAGATATTTTTATTGACATTCAATGTCAATATCGTTGAAGTCGTCAATATCGTAGACTACTTTCATCAAAAGGTGTATATTGATAGTAATTTGCTATTTTTCAAGAGCCTTATAAAATCTGCACTTTCTATGTTCAAGAAACTTCCTTAACACTGCTGATTCTATGTTGACCGGAGGCATAAACAACTTTACAAGTTACGATTTTCATCAAAAATAGCTTTCCATCGTGTACCAGTTCGAGAAATAAAGCACACAATTTTCTTACCTTGTAAGTTTATCAGCTATTGCATACCCTAAAGTATTGTTACATTTCAAAATCAAAATTAAACACATGGCAATTAACTACGCAATTGATTCGATAATAATGAAACCCTAACACACGATTATTTGGTCAGCTTAGTTTGATTAAAATGGATAAAAGGACAAAAGTGTTAAGAAATAATTTATAAGAATGTGAGCGTCAATTAAAAAGGAACTGTTTTTAAATTATATCTTAGGTTCTAGCGATATTTGAAACAACATCATTTGGAGTCAAATTTCGTTTCTATATTTTACCAAGGCAAACAAGTTGAACTTTTTCAAATTCTTTAAATAGCTGCATTAATATTTCAATTTCTTTTGATTAATCTCGATCAACGTGCCATCTAACTAGCACAAAGCGGAAATATAGGTTAGTAGTTCTTCAACTAGGGCAGAAGTCTTAACATCATCTAAGCACTAAGGGTGCCATTGTGCTGAAGTCCTATTGGGAGTACCAGCAAATTAAGGGTGGGTACAGGAAGCGCATGTA
Organism: Philophylla caesio; assembly: GCA_963971545.1. NCBI lineage: Eukaryota > Metazoa > Arthropoda > Insecta > Diptera > Tephritidae > Philophylla > Philophylla caesio. The sequence continues at coordinate 94,322,329 of OZ020608.1, read as the reverse complement.
AATAAATTCAGAAAATAAGCTATCTGTACGTGCTCTGTCTATTGCGTATTATATATAAGCCATTTTATTGCTTTTCTTCGCCCTTTAATTGGCTTCGATCCTATTGTTATGGTAAGTCAACTTGACAATATCAGCAATCACTTTTGGATTATAAATGCGGAATCGGTGTAAGAGTAAAATTAAGTCTAATACAAATATAGTCCGAAAAAGACAATGCTTAATTCTTTCGTGACTATTTCCTACTTGATCACATTTACAAAAATGTATTGAGTTCAATGATCTGGGCAACGTATGCAAGTTTGGTCACCAATTAGAAAGTAATGATAGTAGAATTTCCGCTAAGCACTCGTTTCTCTTTTATGCTCAATCGCCTCTGTAATAATCACTTCACCATTTGTGTTTTGTTTTAGCTTCATTTGACAATTAATAAGTAAACGACGCAACTGGCTTATAACGCCAACCAACGCTTTTGTATAAATATTTAAATTGAAATGGACTTTTGTTGGTTTACAATAACTACATTATTACTATCGTTTTCTATGCAGCGTAAATAGTAATCAGTTGTCATTATTAAATATTCCAAGTATTCTTTTAATTCAAATACTCGCAAAATTCATATTGTAATTTCATAAATCAATGATTACGCTAATTTGACGAGGTTCATGTACGTATAAAATATTAGTTTTCAAATGTTGTTACACTTCCCAGCATCTTAACACATTCACTCGTGGCGCGGTGATTCAATTGCCGCCTACAGCATTTTTTATTCCCTCCCATTCTACTTAAAAAAGACACATGAAATTGGGTCAGGTTGGTAACATACTCAGCTGACAGGCGGCTGGCTTGTAGCCAACGAATACATCGGGAGCAGCGAATTTGGATTATTTTGCCAGTTTTATAGAATTCTCACATGAAATTAACCAACTGAATGCCGTGGGATGTGATTCCGCAAGAGAGGGGTGAATCATAATTTCGCTAGCGTAATATAGTTTTTCTAAAATTATTATTGCAAGTTGGAGTGCAACATCCTGTTAAGAAATCAGTTTTGCAACAATTGTGTTATTTACATTCGAAGTGGAGACCATAAATACAGTGAAAAATAAACAAATTTTTGAAATTATTAAATCGCAGTTGCTATAAATTTTATAGTTGGTAAAAAAAATAGTGCTTTATACGTTTTTTAATGTAAAGAAATTAAGAGTGTAAGCTAGCTTGAACTTAAAGTTGAATTTAAGTTTCTCTTCTCATAGCGAAGAGTTTGTAAAATACTTACCCCAACATTATAATTTAATTTTTTGTTTATCAAAACATGTAATAATCTTCCAAAAAATATATTTCTTTTCTAAAAATAAAACATCTTAAGTTGCATTTTCAGTATAATATAGTTTTGCCAATATATATACTTTTTTCATTTTCAATTTTAATTAAATATTTTCCAATTTAAGTACGACTGCTAAAAAACGATCTCATAAGCACAAATTTCAAACTTTCTAGCAATTTTATAATTATCTAATAAAATTTCAACAAAATTTCTTAATTTCTAGAACATTTTTTTTAGATAATTATTAAGAATGCAGTTTTATAACTAATAAATATAATTTTGGTACGTTAAGGTGCAAGTTTTAAACCGCTAAAAATAACGGCGGGAACGTAGCCATTTTTCCCACATAAAATTAAACTTGTTTCAAACTTTAACAAGAAGCATAAGCGAAAAACAAATTTCAAAAATCAGCGGCAGTTTTAGAAGAGTTAAATCATGCACTTTAGTTTTTAAATACTAAATTAATTGTTTAACTAACAAACAACTAAATTTTTTTTTTAAATTTTGGTTTTAGATAAAGAATGAATTATATTTTAATATAAACATAAATTTTTTTTATATAAATGACAAATTTGTCGTTATGTGAGAGTGTTTGTTTTCTTTTGTTGGCAATATTCAGACATCGATAGCCCTTTCAATTAATATTACTAGTCAAATTACAATAATTGTAAGAACAACACATCTAATTTTTTTTTCTGGCTTATCTCTACAATTTACCTTTCTACATAAACGACAAGCTCATATTCCTAGATATGAGCGCTCTTGAGATCTTACAGTACCCATTTATAAATTTACTACATCAAGTAGACTGTTTGTACTAAAAATTGAGTTTACAAATGCATACATAGGAATTTAACTTAAATATTTCTTTGGAATTGCTTTTATATCTATTGAAATAAAATTATTGATAAATTGTTTTAAGTAAAAAAAAAATATCCTTAAACAAGTTGAACGACGGGGTTTGTAAACTCAAGAGATAAAAACTGGATATTGTACATTCTATAGCATCTTATTTATTAAACACAAACTTTTAAGATCTCTTTAATTTAATTTAATTTTTTATACTTTTGACCACGATGGCTGTGGATTGTGTTTGAGTAAACTTAACTTGGTTCAGAATAATTTTTCAGTTCTATGAAGAATCTCAATACAGAACGGTGTTCTCCATCTAATACTTTATGTCAACACAGTTTTTCGCTTCCAAAGACGAAATAGCTTCGAGTGTTGAGTTCAAATATGTCGACGCAATTTCATGCCAGCTTAATGGACTTTGCGCAAAGTACTCCCATAGATCTTCTCGAATTCAAAATGTGCAGATCAGTGGAAGGGATATGGTTGCAGTGTTCTCTTTTGGATATATTGCGCTGACATATGTGGCGTCCGTAATGGCCAAACACTTCAATTTTTTACAGCTTTTATGACAATTTTGGTTTAGCTTATCTAAATAAAATTGGTATACTTTTTGGATATCAGTGATTGGTGTTTGTTGAGATATGCCTCCCCACTTGTGGTTACGTGTATGTCTCTCCTAGTCTTTTTGCATCCTCTGATGAAAAAGTGTATTTTATATACATAAATCGAATGCTAGGTTAGTAGTTAATAAATGAAATTTTGTGAACATAACATTATTCACTAAGTTAGAGTATTATATTGCCAAAATCGTCGTAGATTTTTTTACAGTGCCGACGCAAACAAAAGACACGGTGGACAGACTATGGTCTGCAAGACAGTGGGTATGTTTTTTTTCACTTGCCTTATTTTATTTTGTTTTGCTTCATTTTACAACATTATATGCAACGAGCTGCATATTAAGTGCAATTACAGTGCCGATCAGAAACCAATGATAAGCTTTTAGTTTTACTGCCACTATACATACATAAATGCATACTTATACACACATATGTCTGTATGCGCATGCGTTTATGTACACATATGTATGTAAGTATAGAGTTACGTTCATTGTGCTATTTTCAGCAGCATATAAAGGAAGCCAAGTTTTTGGGCAGAATACTAAGTACGTAGATGCACATGTGGTTGTTTAGAATTAGAACAAATTTTTTTTTTTGTTTTTTTTTCTTTATACATTTCATTGCATTTAACATTATACTCCTTCAGTTAGACTTTTATTTTTCTACATATTTATGGCTTTATGTCTTATTCCCATTTAAGGTTCACTGCTGCAATTTCAAATCGTCGCTCCATTTGAGCATTCATTCTATTCAAATCAGTATGCGGATATGTAAACATGCGCACACTTACGAGTATCTATAAAGCAAAGTTAGATGTCCGCGTGCGCACACACACACACATACTCGCATAGGAAGAAAATAAAATTGGTGGCAATTTGACTTACTGGTGTAAAGGGCCACCAGCTGGTGGGGGAAAAGTGGGTGATGGATAGTTAATACTAGTTGATTGCTGGGTTTGTGCTCACGAGCGGTCACTAATTGAAATGCATCACGAGTTTGCTAGCTGCATTTGCCGCACTTTTCATGCCGCAAGCGAAGAGTCAAAAAGTTTGCTGTAATAGAACATTTACAATTCAATGGAAGAAGATGGCATTGGTGTAAGTGATGAGTTGGTTGAAAGTGTGCATGTATGTACGTACTTCATTTGTGGTTTATTGGACTTACGGCGGCACGACGACGGACCCAGCTGAGTAGGTTGGTAGGGCAAATAATATTAACGATACACACACACAGACTGGCATAGAGAAGGCCGTCTGGCAAGTGAGTGTGAATGGAAATAGGTAAACTAAAGAAATTGTTATTAATTTGATATAAAATACTGTTAACTAATCATATATACTACTTTACTGATTATTATAGTGATACGAAAAATAAATATGTTTATAAAAATAATTTTAATAATTTATCAATTGTGATTTGGCGTTTATTAAAAGCTACAAATGGCTATTGTTGAATAGTAGAAAATCCTATATTGGCTATATTGCTTTTATGCCTTGAAACCAAAGGTATCATTTTTTGTTTATTATTAATGTTCAACTGAAAAACTGTTTTGGAAAAAATTACAAAATTTTCAATAAATTAAAATTTGTCTACACTTAGTTCATAAGGTTTTATATTAAAAAATAAATATCAACAAATAAAATTGATACTCAATCCCTAGATTTAATAAATGTGTATAAATATTTTTCTCTCCCGTTTCAAAAAGAGAAAAAAGTTGAAAAACCTTAACATAAAAATCAGTACCACAGAAAATTATTAAACATATCTCAGAGTATTTTCGTAGTAATTTACTCTTGAATTTTTTTAGGCAGTTATGCAATAATTGACTTCATTTTTCTCGCAAAATAATTACACTTAAACAGAGTACTTACTATACACATTATTTAGCCCAAAACTTTCTCATGCTCAGACATAAAATTTTTTTTTAGTTGAATTAAGTTTTAATTTATTTATATATCAGAATCAATATAATAAAATAGAATTGTAAATGATCTTATTCAGAGAACTTTTTACCTAACACAGTAACTTTTAACCTTACAATTGAAAAGACAATGTGAATCATATTTCATCAAAAATGTTTCTTATGTTGTGAAGTCCATTTCATTGAAAACTTGGAAGAGAAAAATATCTATCTTTGATTATTTGCAAATAAATATTTATGCGAAAGTATAATAAAATAGTTATCGAGACACTGCAAGCGTCTTAAAAAAGTCTGGCCGCTAAGCCGGGTTCTTACCTTAAGTCTTTTGTTCGATTTAGATAGAAGAACATATTTTTTTTGTGGTTCCCAATAGTTAAACATTTTTTAAACTCCTCCTTAATGGTACATTCTTTTTCGGGAAAAAAGTGCTTGTTCGATACTCCCTCGCTTATGTGACATATCTATGATCAGTTCCCAAATAAGGTTAAGACTGTGCTACTAAGCCACCTTCAGCAGACAGCGGCTGTAGTCAGCAAAATTTTCTAATTGAATCGTTACCCAACTCATGGGGTTTTTTATTTGCTCAGAGTTTTTAACGTATATCAACGAATATATAGGGCTGAAAACTATACAAATCCGTAAACAGGAAACACAGTATTTTTGCTGTAATGATCTAAATGATTTTAAAAGTAAAAAGTATTACTGACATACTTTCATAATATCTGTGAATCTAAAGACCTCTTTGTTATGAAATCTAAATTATACAGAATTTTAATCTATTTCAAATTTGTGTTTTTACTAATTTTATATAAAAAAAAAATGCAAACAAACCCCTTTCCTCTTTCCCACGCCAGAATTTAAAAGAATTTAAAGTACAATGAATTAATCTGATACTCCGTCGATGCTGCCTTTCCCTGAAAGTGTTGAAAGCTTTTACTTGCTGTGTATAATATTCGGTACTCATCTTGGTTAACTGAAGAAGAATTTGGTCGGTCAATGAACTTCACAATGAAAACGAACTTACAAAACAGCGAAAAGTGGAATGTTACAGAAGAAACAACAAAATTCTCCCGTCTTTACAAGAAGATATAAAATATGAGTTAAAGAACTTGAAAAAATATTTAAGTTAAGAAAGCGAAATATTGTAAAGAGAGTCTCATGAATAACGAAAAAAGTTCACGCACGAGCAAGAAGTGCCAGCTAAAATGGTAGATATACAGAAAGTGATGTAAAAAGAAGTTCAAACAGAATTTTGAGAGTCAACGAACTTGGCAGCCAAAAAATAATAACCTTAAAGCCAATGGTAAGTAAATTATTCACATACATACATACATATGTACATACATGCATACAATAACAACATGCTTAAGCGGTTGACTGCGTACGAATGTATTATATTTGTAAGAAGTTAAGCTCATTAATTGCAAATGCGTTTAACTTAGTGCTGACAATATCTTAGTTAGTATAAAGATGTGAGAATATATATACATATGCATAGAGCATATATTCTTAATATATATATACATACATACACATAGATATATTAATTTATTTCTTTATGTATACACCTTTTAATAATAATAAATTTCTAGTCACCCGAAACTTGCCCATTATTCAAGGTTTCCAAATAGCGTACTCTTAAAATGAATAACCTTTTTTTTTAACTGTACAATAGTTATATTGATGAGCTTTTACTAATTTATAATACTATATTTATAAAGTTTGGAGCTTCGGCTTATTGGGTTTTTGTAAGAGAATAAATTGAATTTATGGTATAATAAATTAATTTAAATTAAATAAAAAAGGAAACAAAAATTTTTTAATTATCTATATAAAGCGGTATTTTTGTTATTCAAATATATATTGGAAGGCAAGGTAATAGCTGCACAAAGGAGAAATATTAAACTTTGGTAAAGAGTCTTAACCAACGAGCATATTTGTATCTGGGAATAGCGACATGTACACATATTAGATATTCTGGTATTTCACCATCCTGCTCGGTGCAATGATGGAGGCTCGTGTCAGAAAGACTTATTTTGCTGAGCTAAGAAAATCTAGTGAAAGTTTTATTCTCCTCTAAATCTAAACTAAGTGGAATACCGGCAGCCTCCTTTAATTGATATATAAACTGTTGAGCTTTGGAATTATTTTTCCAATTAAAGCATAGTTCATTCTCTAACGCACACCATTAAAAAGAATTTTTTAAATTTTATAAAAAATTTAGAAAACATTTATTAAAATTTCTTCAAATTTTCTTACCTTAAAAACAAAATTTTTTTTGTAATTTTTTGGGGTATGCAGAAATGTAGCTCGTGCAATTTTATTCTGAGAAACTGCATGTTTCTAGTGGTTTCAAATTACTACTGATTTGTGGCAATTTTTATACTGACTCTCTTTTGCAATTTCTTCCACATATCCAAATAATCGAGGTATTGCGTTGTATGGAGTAAACTGCCAGTAAAAAAATTGTCAAAAATTACCTGTAGAAGCTAGTCACAAACTAAAATTGAATGTGCCATAAAAACTGCATACTAAAAAAAAACTCTAAAATTTGATTTAAAATGTTCAAAGTTTTTATGAAATTTTTTTAAATCATTGTGCAATGTACATAATGTAAATAGTTTAAAAAAGATATGTTTATGCGTTTCCTTCGAGAATGAAACATATTTTACTTAAAAAATAATTTTAATTTATTAAAAGAAAAACAAGTGCCCAAATCTGTCAATATGTATAGTATAATAATTTTGGCGCGTACACTATATAGCTCAGTGTTTGGCCGAGCTCCTCCTACTATTTGTAGTATGCGTCTTTATATTATACCACAAATAGAGGGACGTACAGTTTTGTGCCGACTCTGAACGGCAGATGTATTTAATGAGAAGCTTTTTTCATGGCAGAAATACCTACGGAGGTTTTGCCATTGCCTGCCGAGGGGTGACCGCTATTAGAAAAAACTTTTTCTATTATTAGGATTTTGATTGCCCTGACTGAGCTTCGAACCTCGAACTCACCGGCATATCGAGTTATAGCACGCACCGCTACCAACTCGACCACAGCGGCCACAATATGTGGTTGTGCTAAAATTGGTGAAAAGAGTATACTCTTTTACTCAGCAGCGTGCCTCTTTATTTCCCTCATGCTCAGGCTGCCAGCCCTACGTAACATTGTCCTAAGTATCGGAGTCTTAAGTTCTATAAGAACGGGGTGACTTTTTGACTTAGTGGGTTCGCCGCCTTTTGGTATACATTTTTGATGTTTTGTCTAAATATGCCAGCCACAATTATCTTATTTTTTTAAATATCCATAAGTATACCATCGCTAAATATATCGATATTAGTAGCAGCAAGCTGTTGTGAAAATACAAAAAAATTTGGATCCTTTGTATTTTTCAACTGGTGCTAGTTAAAAAAAGATGCAAACAAGTTCTTTGTTATGCGACACCCTTCTCTTGGTTGTGGAACAAAATAAAAGGTCCACAAAAATACCTATACATAAACCAACAAAAAAGGTTTATTTATTTTTTTTTATTTTTCAAAATATGGCGAAGAAAATAAGATATCTAATTAAAAGCCACTTTGTACATCTAAATAGCGTTTTCACTTAGTTCATAAACTATATAACTAGGTATAGCTCTTGAAATATAAGTAGGAAAATAAGATAACGTAGTGATACATAGTAAAAAAATTTTCATAGTTTTCATGCGTAAATATCAGCTTATTGAGTATTATATTAGTATCCAAAACACCCACAAGAACTTGTATTTACGTTCAACTATTTTAATAACTCTAAACAATCAAAGCATGACTCACAAATAAGTAAAGAGCTTCCGTTGATAAATTGAAACATTAAAAAAGAAAACAAACACAAGCTAAATATTTGACAAAAATTTAAAAAAAAAATCCAATAAATCATTAAACACTTTTTGTGTTTTTATATAATTATTGTGAACGTGTTTGTGCCAACGTCACTGATGAGTGCTTAACATCATGGAAAGATGGCAAAAAAGCTGTGTAAGTTATATGTTTAACCTTGAACTATGCGCATGCGCTCAATTAACTTTTCTAACTAATAACAACTTACATTCAAAGAAATAAAAGGCGTTGCTTTACTATTTACAGCGCTAAGATAGTGTAGCGCAGCAACATTTTTTATTGCTACTTGGGACGATTTAATTTACGGGCTTGGCTAAAACTCAAATATGAAGAAACTGTATATGAAATACAGCGGAAGAGGTTCCAAAAAATGTTCATAATTATAAATTAAAATAAAAAAAAAAATTAAAATATACTCATGCGAATATAATTCTACAAAGAAAAACTCCAATAATATTCCTTTTATCAATTTCATATCATACATTCAAATTAACTAAAGATCATTCTCAATTAGGCAACAACTCATATAATTTTTCTAGTTTTATTGTTATTTATAAATAAAGACGAATAAATAATTTCATGCCTACTCTAGCCATCATTAGCGTACATTCATGATTAAGTTTTTGGTAGCTAGCTCTTAGATAAAAATGTATACTTAAGTACGTTCTAAGCGTGAAAGGGGCTACTTATTAATATCTAATTGCTTGAGTTGTAAAGGCGCTGGTGGGCGCCACTACAAACGCCTTCTCCATACATTCTCGTATGTGCGTACGTACATCTGTCAAAATTTCTTCATTTTACCCTTCATCAATCGTCAGAAGTGAAAGAATTATCTCTATGTGTGTCTTGGCTAAAAGTCAGTGAATTTTTAATTGTAGGAGAACTCATTTGGTTATATCGCTTCCGCCACGCTTCTCTGCTTCAGATGCGGGCTCAAGCTCAAGCTACTAACTCATTCGCACGACTATCAGCCAGCCAAACAGATACGAACCAGTAGCTCGGCTAAAATTGCGGGCAACGAACTTTGAGAACTAATGAGTTCATATTTTTTCTACTTCGTCCCACTTCTTTGCCTTGCCCAGCTGCTTTCATTAACTCTCTTTATATTAACCAAATTAGTTCCACTTCAAATTGATATTCTTCTTTGCTTATAATTCTCGACACTCACTATATTTGGCGATTCCAACTGCTTTAGTACACTTTTCAATGAAAGTGATTAAGATTCTGAAAATACTAGTTTGATAATTTGCTATGGTTGATTTGGAATTTTTTTCCAAAGTATGATGAACACACAAAAAAGACAATAAAAAATATATGTGCTACATACACATTTATGTTTATGAGTTAGTTGGAATAATAAGAAATGTTGTAATTCCTTAACTTTTAGGATTCAATTAGCTAACATTTAGAACAAAATGTCTAAAAGTTCGTACACCATGGGACCTCTTGCGGCAATTATTTTGAAACTAACATAAAAGTATACATACTCGTATATTTATGAATTGGTATTCTCATTCTGGGAAGTTATTTTCAAGCTCTCTATAGGACTGTTTTTCAGGAGAGAACGATCTTCGTAAGTCGTCCCAGTTTCTTTATTACGGAGCCCAATAGAAATGAAGATACAATCTTAAGTCGGACGAGTTTTGTGCTTAGGAATTTTGGATGTGATTTTCATTAAATAAGAAGCTATGAGGTCGAGTTTATAGAGTTGTTACACCTACTAGTAGAGCTTAAACATCAAATAATTGAAGAAGCATTTTCAAAGGAGGACCCTTTAATTAGGCTAGAGTCCTGAAAGTGTGTATGTAGCTACTATTATTATACAGAAAAGAAGTGATGCATCACCAACTTACAATAAATAGAGCACTAGTGACACAGACCTTCGACTATGTATCTACTTTTTATAGGCTCTACATTCACAAATAATCATATCATAAGACCATCGGATATCATCATATGATAAAGACGCGTGATACATTAAATGTTTCATATTTATTGGTGTAATATCGATTAAATATCACTAGTTTTGCAATCATGACATAAATGAGAAACCTATATACTTAATAATAATTAATAAGCTGTGACGGGTTCACACTTTATCGGCCACATGTTTGATATTATAAAAGTCAAGAAAATTGAATTTCCAGGCCAGCTTTTTACTTCGTTTTCGACAAATTTGGTCAGAATACCATTCCTATACATCGACAGTGAGTATATTTTTGTTTTTTTTTTTTGTTTTAATGTATTGTCTCTTGTTCCCCGAAAAGAAAATAATAAATTCTGATCCTGACAGAACCGAAGAAACTAATAACTGATCGAGGAGAAATGATTTATACAATCAAAATGCAGAACAGGTTTGACTAACATCGCTTTCCTGATATTTTATATATGGGTGTATGAAAATGTATAGGGATTTTCATTACTCTTTCCCTATTGACATACAAATTAATAATTTTGATCTGTAGTGTTCTCAAAATACAACTTAAACCAGTCTAAATCAATGTAATAAACAAAAGATTTCATATTTATCCATTAATGTAAATATAATAAGTAATATCTAACAATAAGAACAAATTAAATTAATGTATTTATCTGATTATAATTTGCAAAGATCTGCTTGGTTTACAACCTGTTATCCTCTGTTATCTCCCGGGTAGGACGCAAAAGGTAGTTCTTAAAAATTTTTATTCCGAGATCATTGAAGTTTCCTCGGGAGTTCCCCAGGGCAGCCACCTCGGACCGATTCTGTTCCTGCTATTCATAAACGACATTTCTACAGTAGTAAAGTATTCAAAAATATTGATGTACGCGGATGATGTTAAACTTTTTAAGACTTATGTCTCGGCTGAAGAAAGATCCTTGCTACAGCAAGATTTGGACAGCATAGTCAATTGGTGCAGCATTAATTATATGCCGCTTAACCTTAACAAATGTAAATTCATGTGCTTTTCTCGACGACGAACCATTCAGCCGGTCTCCTACAAATTAAATAACTACGTCCTAGAACATGTAAACCCTTTTTTTTAGTTTTTATATTAGTTCCACAGTTAATAAAGCAAGGGGTGTGTTGGCTTTAGTAAATCGTTGGTCGAATTAATTCCGTGATCCGAATATAACTAAAACACTTTATACTTCATTGGTAAAACCAATACGGGAGTATGGTTCTATAGTTTGGAATTCTCGTTATTAGGTCCACTCAGACCAACTAGAGTTAATACAAAAACAATTCTTACTTTTTGCTTTGAGAAATCTGCGATGAGATTCGCCATTCAATCTGGCCCCTTACACTAGTCGTTTGAAACTTATTAATCTCCCTACTCTTTCATGTCGCAGAGAAATGTTAGGTATAATATTTATGGTAAAATTAGTCAATGGATGGATCTCAAGTCCATTTCTTCTAGAGCAAATTAATTAATTAATGTACCCTCCCGTGCAACGAGAAACTTCAAACCACTTTTCTTGAAACTATGCAGAACTAACTTTGAGTTGAATGAACCGTTTCGGGGTTTATGCCGAGACTTTAACAATCATTCCAGCACCTTTGATGTATCGGACTCACTTTTTATAATTAAAAGAACTGTTCTATCCTCTCTTAATAACATCTAACGATCGAATTTTCTTACTTTGCATTTCTCTAACTTTGTATTCGGCTGATGAATTCTTATTCTGTAGCTGAGCAGCTTGGGATCTCGACGCTTAACAAACTTTCTTCTGTCACGACTCGGCACAAAAGATTTTCATATTTTAAAAACATCCGTACGTTATGCGGATTGAGCCCCTCGTGCCGGTTGGGCGGGAAAGTGGGTTTCCGTTGGGTTATAATATTATAATCATAAAGCATTTAAGTTTGATGTATTGAGAAATTTATCTTAAGATTTTTTCTATTGAAATTTGACAAAAAAAAAAAACTCACCCAGAGCTAGTACTTTTTCCCAAAAAGCTCTAGATAGATGATTTTTATAAAATTTTCAAAAAATTAAATATGTAGATCTATCATATAAAAAGCGATCTTTATATAAAATGGTATTTAAAATATTTAATTTGCCTGTGAAAGATATCTAAATGTAAAGGTAAACCAAAGTAAAACCAAATAAGTTGCTTTATCAAAAATCTACAGTATTGCTTTATATATGCGTTTTATTTTATTTATTTAATTATTAAATTCTAAATAGCATGAGTATTAATTGATTTTTTTTAATCGGTATTTGGCTTTTTCTAGCGGTGTTGATTGAAGAGTTTCAGGAATTCCTATAAGATTCACGCAAATCTCTTGAGATAGATCTTAAAATTTTAAAAAACTCCTGTGCGAATGGAACTTCTAAAAAGGGGAATATTTAATTTGTTGTTGGAAACATCAAGTAGCAAAACAGCAAAGCGCTGATAAGCGCCATAATCCACACATTCGCTATTAGAACTGATCATCTTAGAACAACTGCGAGGCATCCACAACTCAATGACAACCAGAGACAACATTGCGGCAATGGGAATCTCGTGTTTCGGGAAACGGGAGACATCGTCGTCGTTCTTGTTATATACTTAAACGAGTATAGTAAACGGGATTTGCGATTCGCTTCAAATATGTAACCGACCAATCACAGCAATGAATTATTTGTAATTTTACGCGCTCTCATGCTCAATTTAAACGCTGAGTGGCAAATAAGAATTATTTTTTCTAATAAATAAAAAAAAAAACCTTTACAGGTTAAAGAACACACAAAACTAAATGTTATACAACAATAACTACTATGAGAGTGTGTTTGTGTGTACGTGTGAGTCTATAGAACCTTTGCTTTGAGTGAGATTTTCAATTGACCGTAGCGAGAGCGCTCAAAATGGAATGAGCCATGTAAGTCACTACCGCTACCGACAAACATCGAATGTCAACTTATAATGTTGCTGTAGTCGTTGAACGTTCTAAGCCACCTGTATTTGTACATACATACATACCTACATACGTTTGGATGTTTGCCATACATGTACGAGTATGAAGTAGGAGCGTAAAAGCTGTAATGTTATGTATAGAGTGTGCGAGCGTTCTTTGTAGAATTTCTCTTCCATGTTGAACGCAATAACAACAACAGCATGTTAGGGCAGATGATCGCGAGCGGCATGAAAGATGAGCCAACTTGCGGTCAGGTAACAGGTAATCAAAAAAGAGATAAATTCTTTAATGTTTGTGAAAGAGTCTCGCCACAAACTCGGCTTGAGTGTTCAGCACAACTCCATAGAGGATGAAGATATACTCGTAACGTGTGATGATGAATTGCGTTTGCTTTTGTTGAGTTACGAGCAGCATTTAGAATGCGAACGGACGTCGTTTATTGAGTGTAAATGAAGTTATAGCCTTGTCTCTTGCATTGTGGCCGCCTCTGCCATTGTCACTGCCACTGTCATGGCCGTACATTTTAGAATTTTCTTAGCACTCATTTGTATGTGTGTGTGGGTGTGTGTTTGTGTGTGCGTTGTAAGTGATCGGGAATATGCCGCTCGCTCGCTGAGCGCGCCAATGCGTGTAAAAGTCGGACTATCAATGTGCGATTGACTTTCAGGTGGCACACCTAAGGCCGCTCAAATTCTACTCGAGCTCGAGCTCAGCTTTGTCGAGCGCTGGTTATTGCTTCTCATATACTAACAGCGCTTACATATGTGTGTTTTTGATTCTGAGCGAGCGCGGCGAGTTTGTGTACTAAGTACTACGTTCGCAAGTGTGCCCATGACATTGATGTGGCGATGCGACTCATCCGTGATTCAGTTTTCCGCAAGCAACAATACGATCGAGACACGGTTTCGTAAACGTTTACTGGATGCGAGACATAGAAGATAATAGTATGTGCTAACCAACCAACCAACCAACCAACCAACCAACCAACCAACCAATCATCCAAACAAACAACCAACTAACAAGCAAGTCTGTCAGTGGAGTCAAAATAGCAAAAGCATTTAGAAACTGATCAAACACTGGCTATGCGGTTTTGCTGTGGAAAAGAAATGAGAACAAGAAAAAGAATAAGAAGATAAGGAGTTAGTGTTGAAAGAAATGTGTTAGCAATAAGCTACTCAGTTTGGGTAGAATAGTGGCTTGAAAAGGTTGCGAAATTATAAGAAAAACAAAACAAGCAAAGAAAATTTCCAAATAGAAATTTTCACACAAAGTTCTGAATATTAACAGTGAAAATGTTTGCAGTGAACTTGTGTTTGAGCTTTCAAAATATGTGATGTCAAACAAAATGTTTACTGAAAATTTGAGAGCGTAAATTGGCAACAAGAATTCTTAAGCAGCGGTTGTTTTGCCTAACGAAACTGGGGAAAGAATAAGTGAAAAATATTAAAATAAGCAGCAAGTAATAATTTTGCTCAAATAGAAAATTTTTTTATAAAGCGCTAAGTAGTTGTTAATTGTTAACCCATAAGACTGCATTTATTCGATTAAACGCCTTAGTTAAGCAGCATTTAAGTGAAAAAAAAATAAAACGAAAATAAAAATAAGAATAAACATATACCAAAATATGAAACCGATCATCTAAATAAATTAAAAACGATGACCTAAACCAAATTAAAATGTAAAAATATTAATATTTAAACTTAAATCAAAGTGTTTGCAAAAAAATATTAAAGCATAAAAAATGGTGTTAGTGCAAAAATTAAAAGGGGTTTACCGCAAAAGCTACAGACACTGAATGGATAAGTACTTGGATTACTGCACGGAAGTTAGACAGAACTCAAGCGCAACAGCGGAAATCAAATGTAAAAAAAATAATCAAATAAGCACATACACATTTACAAATTGCTACTCTAGTGCTGTTATATTATTTTGGAATATACTATATGGATTAGCTGCTTTGGATATGTAGTTTCAATTGGATTACTTCGTTATGTATGCAATTTTCAGGTAAGCAAAACAATTTTAACCAATGAAGAGACTTTTTTTAGAACATTTGAAGAAAAAAATATTAAAAAATATATTAAAATAAAAATGTATTATATCAAAAAAAAAAATTTAATTAATTTTTGTAAAAATTTTGTTTAAATACATTTTTTTAGCAAACATTTTTTAGTTTTAAACTTTAAAAAAAAAATTTTTTTTATTATTATTTCACTTCAGGTATTTGCTGTTAACAACAGAAACGATAACTTAAAATATCCTTCATGAGTTTCTAAATATATAAAATAGATTTTTTCGCAAACTCAAGTTTTTCTATTGATGAAGACACGAAACTTTTATTAAAAAAAATTTTCTACAAAATTCGTTGCTTATCAAAATTTATTTTAATTCTTTTTTAACATCACATAAAATATTTTGCCAGAAAATTCTATAAAACTAGCACTGAGAGTTAAGCTTTCTCTCCCAAATGGACCTATTAGCAGTGAGTGTGAGTAGAAAGAGAGCGATTTAGTAGACTATTTTGAATTTGAGTTTTTAAACTCACTTCAAGTTTTGACAAAAATCGGTCCTGTCAATGCTACCTAAGCGGTTTGGATTCATTTCAAGCAAAAACTGTCATTGAAGTAGCAACCCCCCAAACTTTTAGGAAATGTATTATGCTGATATAACAATTACACAAACAATAAAAATATAATTACTATAAATACGTATACAATACGTCAGTGATTGAGTGTGAGCGAGAAAACCGAGAGTTAAATGAACCCTGCGTTACTTAAATCATGGAAGAACAAGTTGTTCTATTTTTCTTTTATATTCAAAATGTAATCAACCGATCAATGAAACTTATTTTTATTTTCAGAAAATGGTTGGGTTTAAAATAATTAAACTGTACTACTACCCTGTCCATAAAAATATAATAGTTCAAGGACAAGAACTTCTTAATTGAACATAAAAAACCTTTTTTGGAAAACTTTAAGTAGATACTTCATAAGCAAAGTATAATCTTCAAGAACAATCCTATTATTAAAATAAATTTCCAAGTATAACAGTGAGAAAAACTGATTGTAATTCATATTCATTAAATTTGCTTTATAACGCTAAAGTATTTAAACTTTTGCTGAAATTTGGAACGATTTTTTGTCATCTCTTTTCAAGTTGGGTCTTAAGACAAACCGGTTTCGGCGTTGTGCCATCTTCAGTGTCGTTTTTCGTTTAACTTAAAATTTTCTTTGAGTTTTTATTTTTGCGTATTTTGCTCTCATTTATTTATGTTATTTACAACATCGTTTAAAACATTTATGTAATGAACAAACATGTGACGGTAATGGTCTTTTTTTATTTTTTAATTGAATACACTGATCAATATTCAGCTGTTACTAAGAAATTGGTATATGAATTATTGGACTCTTTCATCTTGTCACATTTTTTAAATAAAACACTGATACATATTTTCTCCAATTTTATTTCAAATATTTATAAGTGAGATAATAACTTGAGTGCTTATTTTTTTATTTATTTATATGTATTTAGTTCTTGTCATTTCTTCCTTCTCGTCTCATTCTAGAGCACGTTTTTTTTTAGCAAAAACTACTTTGTAAAGCGAAAATTTATATACACAGACAAAAACCTATGAGCTCATCGCTAAGCTTAAAATCACTTTTTTAAGGAAAAATAAAAAAGGAGAACCATGCCCCAAACAATCATATGCATGAATCAGTTAAATAACAATAGTATGGAATGGTTAAAATAATGTCTTTAGCATTTATGAAATTAAATTTTTTACGGCTCAGCTGTCAGCTCAACTATTAAAGGAAATAATCAATCTGAAATGCTTAAAAAAAGGTGCTTACGAGAAAACATTAAGTTAGCGGGGCGAACAAATAAGCGCGTTGTAGAATCACAACAATAAACAAATAATATCCCTTATACAATGTAAAACAAGTTGCAGTTGCCTGCCAAATTGAAAGACTTAAGGCACGAACTTGATAGCAGCTATAATTTACAATAATCAACTTCTGCACGCATGTCTTTAAGATTGCTTTACAACGCTGAAATTTACTAACAAAAGCAATTAATAATAATTTAATTTCTAGCCAATTTTTCAAACTAACCACAAAATGGAAAAAGGGTCGTTTACGCTTTTTATTGCGCAGAACTAGTATATCCTCAACGAATCATTGTTGGTGAATCAGATCTGAATATATACACTTGTTTGTACATATGTATTTTTTTAAATAAAATTTTAAATATTTTAGTTTCCACCAGCAAGCTAAAAACAAGTCTTACGCCGGGTTTTGCAGTATTTTTTTTTGTTTTTGTTATTTAACTCTTATGTAATTATTTTTTTTTCATTTCTTCTCAATCAAAATTTAATAATTTGCTGATCCGCCGGCGAGCATTCATCAGACTTCAGTTTGGTTTATTTTGTAACTTTTTTGTTCTGCTTTGTGTTTTTTTTTTGTTTCACTAACATGTATCATCTAACTTCTCATTTGTCGACATTCTCTACTACACGTTTTCTATTGTCTTGCTAAAAGCTTAGGTGATGGCCTGAAGTGATTAATTGCCATAGTAATTATACAACAGTGTTCGTTTTTGTTCTATTATTCAATGAATAGACTTCAGTAGCTTGTGTTAGTATATTGTTTCTTTTATTTTTAGCGAAATTAGTGACATAGCAATTCATTATAGAAATGAGCAATTATAAAAATATATTTTTTTATGTTAATGCATTTTTTATGTAATCGTATATTGGAAAACAGGAAGTTTTATATCCGAATTTTGTTGAAACAAATTAGTTTAAATCAACAAATTATACTGACATTTATAATACTAATTTTATTTTTGTTTTTAAAAAAATATCCACTAATATTTTCACTACTCGGTTTGTAAAAGAAAATTAAACCGCTAAAAATTTCCAAAGAAATTATTTTTTTTTTTTTATAAACAGTCTTAACAGTATTTAGTTTGCAGCTAGAGCGCGGAAAAACATTTTCAAAAGCTATGAATGGCGCTCATATTATTCACTGATCGAAAAAGAAAAATTATATCGGTATATATCGATAACTATGACGATATCGATATCGTAGCGTGCTATAAAATAAATTGAATATTATTTTTTCGATAACAACAGTGTTAACCATAGCACTACCAAATATAAGTATAACTCTTATGCAAACTTCGAGGTATCAATATCGATATCAATAGCAATATCAAATCGATATCAATTACTTTTGATTATATTATACATCTGAAGTACTTGATCAATTATTGTTACGTCACAGTTTACGATTAGCAATAACACAGTGATAGTGATGTCGATTTCTTTGGAAAGTGTGATACAAAATTTACAATTATTTTATTATTAATTATTGCATTTGACAGTTATATTAATGCATGTAGCAATAACGTAATTGATGGTATTAACGGCGGTCATAAAAATAACAAAATCTAATTTAATTTAATCATTTCCTCACATCAACACCTCGTGTAGCCAATTAATGATTAAATTAGTTCCTTAAAATTTAAATACTCAACATATTTTTTGCGTATATTGTGCGTGTGACTCACCATATGCTATAAGTTAATTAAATTTACATAATAGCGTCAAGTCCCAGTATCAGTTTGAAGAAGAAAAAATGTTCTTATTTGAAATTCCACTAAAACTAAAAATATTCAATGACCCATTTTCATTTACTTGCCATTTTCGAAAATTGTAATCAAACCAAAACAACGTTTCGCTGCCTACATTATAGATGTTTGTATGTATATGTTTAAGTTTAAATTGCAACTTAGCCATTTTCACGCTAACAACGCCTCAGTGGTTACTGACACAGTATAAATTTCAACTTTTTGCGCTATTCCAATATGCAAACCAGTTTGCTGCTGATCTTTTCCACACTTAAACATATTCATAAAAGAGTGTACTCACGTGCGTACATACAAACATACGTACATACATACTCGTACACAAACAGTTGTAGGTGCTTAAGTATATTTATTCCCCATCTCTAACGCTTGACTAGAAATATATTTTGCAAAAATCAGCAAAAATATAACCAGCCATTAAATTGTATTCAACGCAACAACAGCGTCAGGCTAATGTACGCAAACAAAAACGCTGATGAAAAAAAGAACTAAAAAATAAAAGTTAAAATAATTTGTAAACTGAATGTAAGCTGTATGTGTGTGCTTATTTGGTTGCCTCTCGCATTAGAAATGTATATTCACTTTGTATTTGAAAACGTTTGAAAACCTTGACTTTGACTTTGAATGACTCCGAAGCGCTCGTGATAGACGTTACAGCAAGACTAACAAAAAAAAAACAAAATCGCTGACACACAAATAAACAAAAGTATAAAAGTAAAGGCACACAGCTCAAAACATACTTACATACATATGTACACGCTTAGATAATCGTGAGAGATTTTCAGTTGGAAGCGTTAAAACGTAGTAGCAGTTGGAGCGCGTTAGCTAACTTAATTACATATTTACATAAGTGTGTGCATATGTATAAATTAGTTGCTTTAATAAGAAAAAAAAAAAATTAATAATTGTATTAACACCAAAACGAGCTTAAATGAGTTGATACATATCTTAATAAATTTGTATGATATTGGCGCAAATAAATACGTTTATGGATATTTGAGGGCTCGTTTGTGACAAACAAACAGTTGAAAAATTCAGAATTTTACATTTAAATTGACTCATGCAAAACAAAGCTCACATACGTGAAAACACGTATTGAAGTGATTTTATAAACAGCGGGCCTGTGCAAGTCACACATGTATTATATGCCCTGAAGGAAAAAATGAATTGGTCTTAAATAGAGAGTAGTTTTTTTCTGTCTGCATTGTGGTTGTTATTTTAAAATATCGAATAAAAGCTGACAATTTTTTAAAAATTCTATATTTCCAATACGCTCATTTTTGAAAGAAATACTAATTATTCGAGTTTTAAACACTACAATAAAACAAAAAATATTTTTAATTTAATTCAGGAAAATAAACAGTGACATCAATTTTTGGAATTAAAGATTTAGTAAAAAAAATATGGAAAAAATTCTGATGAATGTCACATACTGTTCTTTTACTTAAATTTTGAGTTGACTTAACATTATAATAAGGAAGACATCAAAATTTGCTACTGGGTAAATTTTTCAAGCTTTGTGATGACTGAGAAAAATGAAACTGAAATTGAAAATTCAAATACTTTGCATATATACCTAAATGTATCTACATACACGACTTGATGTTTATTATCAAACAAAAAAAAAAAAATTCACAAATACTTAGTTAGCTGTCATAAACTCATCACATTTTTGTTGCACAATAAGTTAATCTGTACAATAAATAAAGAGTTACGAATAAAATACTTTTAAGTGGTATAAAAAAAATATTTGTGAAAAAAATCAAATCGCTGTAGGATTTATCACATACTTACAAATAAAAGATTAGCTACAGATGTTTTTCATTTCTTTTTACTTTTACTTATATCAGCCGAAGTGTATATACTTCTAGACATACAAACATATTGTTCACTGCATCTCATCAAAAGCAATTCGCTTGTCGTTAACTCAACGCAATTTGCATTTATTTATTTCATTTAATTTCAAAATCGTTAAATGGTTTTGCTATAATTTAGCTTCAGATGTCATTTCATTTACATTTAACTGTGTCGTTTACATACAATTTATGTACAGAACGAGTACGTTTTGAATTTCATTTTCAATTTCAAGGTTACGTTGTGTAAATACATACTAGACGACTGATATTTACATTTATTGATAATTATATTAAAATAAATATTTTCAAGACTGGTTTTTTGGGCTAATTACAGTTACAATACGTCGGATTTAAGTATGATGTGAGAACCTGAATTGATTGCTTTGTAAACGCACAAATTTACATATTATTATTTAGTATACTCAAATGAAATGTGTTTGTGCTTAGCTAGCGAGTTGCTCTACTTGAAATAACCGCGAACATAAATACAATAGCGATTCTTCTTAACAAAAACTTATCAAAATATCATTTCCCATGTAAAAGCTAAATTTCAAAGCTACTTGAATTTGATATTTATGTAAATCAGAAATGGTAGAACAACAAAAAAAAATATAAAAAAACTTATCGAAATATTATTTAATTTTAATGATAATTTTGTGTTTTTTTTTTCTATTAAACGAATTGTAATTAGTTTGTATGAGAATATCTTTCTTTGCCTTCTTTCGAGTGTTATTATATGTACTTTTGAGTAATAGGGACAGGTTTTTTTTTTAATATCTTTAGAATTGTTTTTTATGACAACTTGTTTTAATTTTAAATTTTTAATTATACAAAAAGATCATTCGCTTTGATCCAAGTTCTAATAAAAATATGCTCTCAGGCTGGATAAATGGTTGATTATATTTATGGATTTATTATTACTTCAAAATGGGTTGGAAGATTCGATGGGTATACTTCTTTTTTTTATTCTACCCGATTTCATTTAAATATAATATTTGGATGCATATTAAAACTATTTTTAAAAAGTTAGAACTTTCTGATTAAAAATTTTGTTTTAAGTTCGAAAATTGAGTTTTTATGTGAAAATAGTAAAATTGTTTTCTTCGTATATCCATTTCTTATATTTAATCAAAGAATTGGTATATAAAACAAAACAACACGAATTTCTTGTAAAACACGCACACATACATACATGCGCATAACACAGTATTGATTTCTAAAGTCGCAATTCACTAATTTATGTAAATAAAGTCAGAAGAAGTGTGCGGACGTGTAGGCAAATGTATGTATGTATGTGATATTAAAAATGGAAAAAGTAGACAACAAGCAAAATACGAGCGAAAAAAAAAATAAACAGGAACGACTATTTTTGCTGCGTATGTTGCTATTCCTGATATCTTCTTGCGCTTATTGTCTTCGAGATGTGTCATTAAGTCCACACAAAAAAAAAAGATAACGTGTTAAAAGGCATGCAAGTTCAATGACTTTGGTTTGAAGACAATTGCTGTTTTGTTAGTTTATTAATGTTAAGCTAAATAGCCAAGTTTGATTTGTTTCCTTCTTTACAATTTTGTTTATTGGCTCATTTTAAAATTCTGCTTCCGGTTATGTGAATGTTTCACGTTGGCGAATTTCGTGAAGTTTTTGCAGTGCCTCCCTTTTTGGGTAGTCTTATGCGTTTAACAACGTACGCTCAAAATTAACATTCAAACCAAAATGTGTTTGTCTTCAAACATTAAATCCGCATTTGAAAAGGAATATCTAGTGATTTATACTAAATAAATGGCAATAAATAGCTACATCTTTTCATTTTTGTATTTTTAAACAAAACAATGATGTTATGCATTAATTTTATGCATAGTATATGGTAGAAGTTGTAAAAGCATTTATCTAGTTGAGTGTTAAATTTAGTTAGACAATTTTATTAAGAAGTTGTTTCCAAATATTTATTATATTACGTAAAATCTAGTTATATTCTACACTTCCACATTTCAAGCTAAATATTTACAAACATTGATTAGTCCTTGCTTCATACTATATTATAACGCTTACTGTGTTCGATTCGAGTTGCCTTCATTCTTTTTTAAAATTGTGTTTATCTTATAAAGCATATTATGTCTTAAAATATATATTTTTATACGTTTTACATTATTTTCAATTTCTTTTAATTGCCTTCTTTATACTTTGTTCTTTGTATTATTTTTTAATTTATTTAATCTTATATATGTTATTGTTACCATATTTACTTTATTTACTATAATATTTGTATACGAATTTGTTTTAGTAATTTAGTTTTTATTTTTTTTACTCTCTTTTATTACATTATTTTTGTAATTTTAATTTACTTTCTTTTATTTATATTTGATATTATATATTTAATTTAAACATTTTCACAACAATTATACTCTTTTCTGCGCCCTCAGCACATGAAATAATTATGTGTTATGCAATGCTTATTCCACGAAAAATCTCATTTGAGTTTTCCCATGCCTTCAGTCCATACATAGACTTCCTCAAACACCTGCAAAAATCCAATTTTCCATCCCAGCATTCGCGTTAGACTCGCAAAGAGATTATCTGCAAAGTATTTCTCATATCAGACTATTAGTGCTGTCACTTATGTCATTTCCCTCCACATACTGTGGTAATCAAAAAATTCCTGCTTTCAAACAAATACATATGAATGTATTATGTATGTATGTATTTAATACCGCGGCGCAACATCCGCAGCCACGAACGCAACGAAAGACTTAAGCAGCGAACTTGTTCACAGTGGCGACGAACTTTGTGTTTTGTTGTACAGTAATCACAACACCAATTTGAGTTTATTGCAATTATCCAAACGTAAAGTGTACATTTTAGCAACTAATAAGCTAACGACTCTAGTACAATACACCAACAACATACGTATAAGCGAAATGCGGTGGTTTGTATGCCTTTGTATGCAATTTGTTGCAGGCTTGCTGACGAACAGAGTTCAAATATGAGCATGAAAGCGCAATAAATAAGCGCAAGTGCCATAAGAACAAAGCAGCAGTAATGCAAGCAACAGAACAAAAAAAAAAAAAAAAAAAATAGTATTCGCATAATTATACAATGAAAGCGAATACAATCACCAACCGATGTAACAGCAAGCACAAGACACTGCAACTGAACGCTAGCATCTTAACATCATCATGATCATCAAACACATTGCCTTGGAATCCTTGCCACAAAACACATTTAGTTGTGTGCTGTTTTTATGTTTGTATGCTTTCGAGACCTCTTTCACGTGCATGGTCCGTTCATTCACTTTTCAAGCAGAGTGCATTTACCCCAACAATCCGCCAGCATGTTGGCACATAGAGGGCGAGCGGGTGCAGCACAGTCATCGTCAATAATCAAGTGACGCAGCACAGCCTTCGCCAGGCAAGAGCTCACATGTCCGCTGTATCTTAAAATGAAATGAAATTGCGTGTGTGTGTGTGTGCGTCAGCAAGTGGCAACGATCCCGAAAATTCGCTGTCAACGTTAGCTGCAGCACCTACCTCCCTTTCACGTGTCTTGCAATCATATGCAACCAAAGAAATGCGGCGTTCTTGCTTTCGTTCTTGTTGCAATGCCTGCTTTGCCGTCCTCAGAAGTGCTGCTTAGCTGTTGTTCTTGTTGTTAGGCAATAAGTTTTCGTTTTCGTTTGAAATATTCAACAAAACGCTGCACGCTGCACGTTGTCATCTCGGCTTTGCTGCGCACGTTAGAGATCAACGAACGATGCGATGAAATGAAAAGCCACAACAAACACGAAGAATACAAAAGAAAAAATAGAAATAAAACATAAAAAAGCAACAAAACACAGCAAGTTACCTAAGGCATAAATGCAGCGTAGCGCATTGTGGAAGCAGGAATTAGAAGGAATAACAACGTCAACAAAAACAAAAATAAAAACAAAAGCAAAAAGTGTATAGTTGGCAGCAAAAAGTGAATCTTATGCGAAGGTCTTTGCTTCCTTCAACTTTTTCCCCCTTCAACAATAATATTTATTTTTACTGCGCATTTGTTGTTCTGCTGCACCTCTTCTTTCTTTTTATTTTAATTTTTTTTTGTTGGAATGGTCACTTGCTGGTTGATCGCAGCAGCGCGGAGTAAATGTGTAGCAAGACATTAACAGCTGCCAGCCAACGATCGCTGGTTGCATGCAACACCAATTGCCAAGAGCCAATAGTTGGGCCTTTTTAAAACTAAAGCAACTAACGTCGCGATTGTCGCTGTTTGTTGTTGTTTGCTGCTGATATTTGATGCATACGTTCATGCATTCCTACATTCATGCAGCGCTGTCGCACAGTTTTTCCCCCCCTTTCCTTGTGGCATTAGAGATAGCAGCACGAAAATGAAACCAGTTCATAGGCTGCCACTAGCTCGCATTTTGCTGCGACCATCCTGCACCAAATGGCAAGTTGTTAGTTAGACTGCTGAGCAGAGCTATTAGGCGGCGGCGGCAGCGGCGGCGGCAGCAGCAGCAGCAGCCAGCCGGTCAGCCACTCAGCCAGCTAGCGAACAAGTTAGCAAGTTAACCAGTCAGTCATTGGCTTTGGACGAATGGAAAGAACGCTTGTGGTTAGAAGCATTAGCAGCAACCACACAGTGGTAAATGCAAGGAGTTGTATGTATTTATGTAGAGTTGAGGGAAATGACGACGCGCCGTTTGGAATCACTTGCCGTGAAAAGGGCGTTCAACTGTTGATTATTCTAACAAACATACACAAAAGTACTACATTGCGTCATACGTATGTTAGTACATATATAAAATGTGAAAAATAGGAGTATGTTACATGAAAAACCTGCGCCTGTTGCTAGCACTTGGCAGATACCTACATATTTGTCTTAGACTGAGTAAAAAAGAAAGGAATAATAAAAATGTCACCGAACCAAAGTGACCATTATTTTTAATGATTATCTGCAAATCGAAAACAATTTTAAAAGTCCAAAATGATACAAAGTTAAGAAAATGAAAAGTTATATATTTGCGTGATATAATAAGGAACTGAGCGAAATGCAATTTCTTAAAATAACAATTATGTAGAATGAAGCAAAAATATTTGGTGATAAGCGCAATAAACAGTCATCTCAGTAATGCAAACAATTAAGTGTATTTACGAAAAATGCAGAGGGAGTAGTTTTATTTTAATCGGATTTGTGTTAACTTTTAATAACCAACTTCAAAAAAGAACGAGGTTACAAATTAGTCAAAATAAATATTTCCTTTTTTTTCTTTATTTATTTTGCTTTTTATATACTCGTTTGTCACTTCACAACTTTTGACCCTATCAACTAATTTCAACTAAATTAGCGGAAAGGTAGAACCTTTTTTGTTAAAAACTACTTATAATTTAAAAACAAAAAAAAAATGCAGAACATTGATGATTTGTTGTTTTGTTTACAAATAGAAAAATGAATGCACACACAGCGTAAGCGTAGCTGAATGCGTTTAGCTGCCATCTTAAGTATTGCGCATGTTGTTGCGGGTTCGACTCTCGCAGAAGCCAAGAAGAAAGAAGTCTGGTGAGGAAGTGTGGTAATTTCCGAAATAGTACTACTACCGCTTTGAGTATTGTTGCTTTTCAAAATAAACCAATCGGCAATAAAGCTCAAAAATATTTAAAATAAAAAGTTATATGGCAAAACATTAACAAATAGAATGCCAATAAAAATACCCACGGGAATATGAATACCAATTGACACAAAATTACTATAAATAAAAAACAAAATTCAAAGCGTCATTGATATCAATAACATGAGCGATTTCAATATAAATTTTTTTTGGTTGAACATTTACTACAAAAGCTATTGCAAATGATAACTGTAACGATCAATGTACACAAAATTCAAATTTATTGAAAAAAAAACGCACACGGTATGAGAAGACACCGATAACCATAAAAATAACTATATGGATCACTATAACGATATCGATAAAAATAACAGTTATGATTATGATTGTGATAATGATAGTAATACCGATAACGATTACAGTAACGATTAAAATTTTGATAACGATAATTAAAAGGATAACGGTAACATTAACGGTAACGGTAATGATAAAGATAACGATTTCAGAAACAGTAAAGGTAGTGGAACGGAAAAGGATTAATACATTAATAACTAAAACGATAACTTGATTTTTAAAACACAAAAAAGCAATAATAGCGACAACGATAGCAATAACGATTTCACCAATGATAACGATAACGATAATGATACCGAAAACGAATACGAAAACGACAACGCGTAACGAAAACTATAACGAGAACGACCACGAAAACGATAACTATGATGATAAAAATTGATATGAAGAAGACTATCACAATGAAGATAATAAAACAATATCAAAAATGATAACAATTACGATTATAAATAAAATGAAGAACACCTAATCCAGACCATTAAAATAATGCATTGTTTTTCAAAATCTTCAATTAATTAAAAAAAAGCTTCACAGAGTTTTCTTGCTCTCTCGTATTACTGAAATATTCTTATAATATAAGATTATTTGCCATACAATTTCGCAAAGAGTAATATTTATATAAATTTATTGTACTTTAAAGGAAGAAATTATCTTATAAAAAGTTATAAGTATTTGATTATTATTGAGAAATGCATTTACATGTTATGCAGTATAAACCATAATAAAACTTCATACAAAGATAAATATAATTAAAAGTATATTATATTGAAATATTCAATTGACTAAGATTTGAAGTGACTCATATTTATTTTCCGAAGTTTCCGCCTAGCATTTTTATTTTACTCAATTACTTTTAAAGTATATTCAAAACTAATATTTAAAATCATACATATTTGGTTTATATTATATTTATTAAAATATTTAATATTATTATATTTTTTTTTTTAAATAGCCTCCGATTTTCCACTTTCTTATAACCATTCGCTTGTAGAAACATAGTATTACGCATAGTATTACGCACTCACTTGCATCACTGGCCCCGAAACACTTTCAACACTGCCACTTCGCTCCACAAACTTGCCACCATCGTTACCAACACCAGCGAACATGTTAAGCAACTACATTACGAATACATACATACTCGCATTAAAATAATTACCGCTATGTTTACTTGCAACACGCTTGTTCTATTGTTATTTAACTAATGATATACGATAACTTAAGTGTATTTTTTTATTTGCCCTTAACATATACATACATAAAACCCTCTAAAACACGACAATCGCGCATCGTCACACCGCACACATTCCCCCTCTCCATATATTCAATGAAATGACATTCAACATCTTTTCAATGCTTCCCCCTACATTGCATTAACATTATTGCTTTTTTATTTACCTTTTATTTCACATTTTGTTTTGTTTCATTTGTCTATTTGATATTTATTCAACGCTTTGTTGAAATTCAATATGTTCAACGGCAGCGGCAGCGGCAGCGGTAGACACCTTACGGTACAATGAACATGCAACAGTGCCCCCTCATTGCATTAAAGGCAAAAAAAAGAAGAACTACAAATCTGTTTGTGTGTGTGTGTGTGTGTCCGAAAAAACAAGCAAGTGCTTCTATGCATAGATATTCAGTGTGTGTGTGTGTGTGCGTGTTTGTTAACATTTCTTGTATTCGCTTGCATTGGCAGCAGCAGCAGCCGTACAGGCAGACAGGTATACTCAAAACCGGCCAATGACCTTTACCGCCGGTGAACGGCTAAAGCGACCATTCGATGAGCTGAGCTAAGCAGAGCTGCATCGAAGTGTTAACTTCATTGTTGGCTAGTGTTAAGTATAGGAGGTGAATTGCTGTTGCTGTTGGCGTCAGTTCTGGGCCTCGAACCTAACACCAACGTAGTTGTGGAGTTTGCATGTTATTTCTCTTTTTTTTTGTTTTTAATTTGTTAATTGAGTTAAGATAAAAGACAATAAAATTTAAAAAAATTTCTAAAATTGTATTGCGAATTAAAAAAGAAATTACATGCATTTCAATATTAAATTAAATATTTTATTTCAATTTAAGAGCTATATAAGCACAACGTAACTTCTGTGTGAGGGAGGGTGTTTGACAATCAAATCGCTCCCTACGTTCTTTGAAAATGGAAATAAAATATGTAAATTAAGAATTGATTTAAATAATTTTGTGTGCCAAGCAAATTTCTCACATATTTGGTTTAAACATAACCGGTTTTAAGTCGCTCTCATT
This sequence comes from Philophylla caesio, assembly GCA_963971545.1. Classification (NCBI taxonomy): domain Eukaryota; kingdom Metazoa; phylum Arthropoda; class Insecta; order Diptera; family Tephritidae; genus Philophylla; species Philophylla caesio. Next base: position 94,293,165 of record OZ020608.1, on the reverse strand, counting down.
TACAGTTAACGAAGTGGACAGAGTATAGAAGAATTTACGACAATGTTACCAATCAAGTTCAGAAACAAATTGATAACAAACAAATTCTCTTGTTTCACAGAAATTTACAGTAATATAACTTTATACACATAACGGTTCCTTATATCAGCCTAAACAAATTCCAGTTTCGTAACATTTGTAACAATACGAAGATGCAACCTATTACGAAATTTTAATTTAGAAAGACATAAGTATTACAAAAACATGTACAAACATGCAAACATACAAACAATTATGTATTTAAAAATACGTTCGTTGGTAACTGTATCAAGTAGAAATAGCTTGACTAATTTTTGAGGGCCATAAAACCATTCTAAGGAAAAGAAAAAAGAAACGAGAATCTAATTGCAATATTTGAAATTTTTAAAAAGACTGAATCAAAATTAAATTTGTATACCACTTTTTCGTGCGCGAGAACTTTGAAGGTTTGCTTGCAAAAAAAATATATAAAACTAAGGTACATCAAGAAGGTATAAAAAAAAAACATTTTTGAAAGACCCATTTTTGGAAAGGTCTGCGGCAGTCTTATTAAAGTTTTTATTTTAAAATAGTGAAGTATTTTTGTACACTATTTACATACTCACACATAAACAAGTATGAAAAGGTTTCATGTTTTAAAATTCAGTCTGCATACCTTTGGCGTTCTGGAACTCAAAAGTGATCGCTTTATATTCTGAAAGAAGTTACATTCGAATTGTAGAGTGTATAGCTGCCAAAAATTTAAAAAATGTATTGTGCAAATCAAAGAAAATATTAGATTTGTGCACCAAATAAATAATCAATAGAATATACACAAACTTAATAAATTATAAACTTAATAGCAAGTAATAAAAAATAAATTAATAAACTTTACAATATATTTTTGAATATAAAAATAAAATCAAACTCGTTCTTGTAAATATTTAAAATCAAAAAATAAAATATTTTTAATTAAAAATACAAATTAAAGTTCATTGAAAAAAGTATTAGCATCACAAACTCAAAAGGTGTGGTTACCGACATTTAAATTCTAAATTACACGCACCTTAATTCAGTTCTAGAAAAACAAACATTTTCCTTTAATTTGCTCATGTGACAAACTGTAAAAGTGGCGCTATCACTTTGCTGAAAAAAAAACATTTTAAAAGAACTAATATATGTATGATAAAATATTAATTTTTTAAAGCATTTAATATATTAATACTTTCACATATAATCTGCATATTTAAATATCAGATTCCTAAATTAAAAGGAAAATATTTTTGGAAATGTTTTCTCTAAATTATTTTGACTAGTAACTATTTGATTATAAACATTTCCTGTGTTAAACGACTTTTGTATATAAAAACTGCATTCTCCCCTTTCCTCTCTACCAACCGCATGCCAAATTCACGAACGTTATTTGTGCTTGCATACATTCCCCTACCGCTTCATATGACACCTTATCCATTACATGATTCAATATGAAATATATAACTTTAACGAAGGACACGAAACACAAAAAATCACTTTCGTTTCTGTAATTGAAGTGCCAAGCAACAAGTGCACTTCCTATGCAATAAATAAAAAAATTTTATTTCTTTTTTTTTTTTGAATCAGTGTACCGTTGCGTTATGCTTTAATGCTTGAACGACGAGCGGATTATGTTGCACTCAACTTCTAAATATGAGTATTTTATTTGCGAACACAATTCTCAAATGCTGCCAAGCCAGAGTACATTTTAAGAATTTTGTATTATACACAACAAATTAGTAATTCAGCACGGAAGTGCCAGCAAAGCGATTAAATAAAATTCTTGAAAGCAATGCTCCAAAGCTCAAGTCAAGCTCCGTCCTCCTGCTTCACTTTCGTTACCGCTACAACGCTTTTGATGTTACCAACTGGCTTTGTCCTTTGTAACTGATATGTTGGAGCCTTGGCAAATGCAGCAAGAGCATAAGCTTTCATTGAAACATATGGAAGTAAGTATGTACATAAGTGTATGTTAGCAAGAGCAAGAGCAAGAGCGCAGCAAGACGAAAAACCAACAGTAGAAAAAAAACTATATTCAACTAAAGCCAAAAACGTCGGTACAGAAAAGAAAGCATGCAGCCGAACGAAAGCCGAGCAGCTAATGAGAACAACGCAACAACAAAATGCAATATTACAGAGCTACGAATCCAACGACAACGACGACGACGACGACAACGACAATGGCAGTGGCAGTGACGGCGAGAAAAACAAGTTCGCCAGTTCAATGACCGACCTACTCAAGCGCAATGAGACCAACGCGCGACGGCCTACAACAAGCGTTCCCACACACACACACATACACATAAACATACGGGCATGAACTGGCAGCCAAATGGGCAGTAAAACAGTTAGCATAACATAAATGAGTGAAGAGCAAGAGCGCAAGAGAGTCGATGAAAGTTGGCTGAAATGCAAAGAGAATACCATTGTTGCGCATGCGTAAGAGCGTGCATTCGTAAGTTGCTTGTTACAAATTTTAATTGTGCTGTCTTTTGCTCGAATGAAGAAGTTGTTGTTTCTTTTTTGTACTCTGCATAATTTTGAGTGCAACGAAAAGAGTGCGCATACTCCCGCACGAAGCTCAACGAGAGTGGTTCTATAGAATTGTTGTGTGCAGAATTTTTGTTGTTGACAACACAGGCAGGCGGTCGTTGTTAGTTGTGCTTTCAATTGATGTTTCGCTGTGCTTGTTTGGTTACTTTTTGCTGGGATTATACTTTGTATTGCACTGCTGAATGTCATGGCATTAACCATGGACTCTTTGTGCATTGACTGTGACTTTGAGTTAAAAAAAAAGGAAACGAGCAACAGGAAAATGCTTATTTCATGAAATGTAGTCAAATGCAGTTGTTAGAAGAGTGCTCAAGAGCGCGAACGATTTGCGAAAGAGAATGAAATTTGCAGAACGAAATGTTGATTGTCTTCATATTTTTAGATAAAGAGTACACTTTGGCATTTCCTCCAAATTTTGGCCAATGAAGAAGCGGTTTTTTCTGTGCGTTTTATATTTATTTCTTTATAGCCATAACGTTGTCAGTTTTCCATTTAATTGCGTTTATTTCATTTAAATGTTAATGATAATTTTTTATCTTTTATCTTTTATTTTATATTCAATTTCAAGTTTTTTTTTATTTTATTTAATTTTACATTAATATTTTACTTTATAATAATTTAAATTTGTTAATAATTGACAAGTTAATTGAGCTCGAGGCCACTTTATTGAAGATTTTATTTGAAAAAAATCAACAGTTTTTAAATGGTAAAATTTATGGTAATATTTCTGAAATTACCACATTTTCTCATCAGACTTATTTTTATTTAATTAATTATATTTATTCTTCATCACCACTTTTCTCAGGCTTTGAGAGCTCGTGCTACGCTTGCCGAGTGGGTATAAAATCTTCAATAAACTGGCTTCGAGCTCAATAAAATTGTCAATTATTAAACATAAAAAAATAACAATATTTTCGTTAATTTTTTTCATGTCATATTTTTTATATTTTTTTAAATTTATTACATTTTATTTAATTTCGTTTCATTTTACTTTTAAGTTATTTATTTATCTCATTTATTTTTATTTTATTATATATTTTTTTATTTTTACTTGATTTAAATCTGTTTAAACAACTTTGAAAATTCATATTAAATACAACTTTTAATTTAGATATTTCAACCTCAATTTAGGATTATCTCTTTTATAATGCTGTCGATTTCAAATTGAAATACCAATCTAAAAAACCAATAAAACAAAATATTTACGTTTTATTCAAAACTGGTAGACGTATTAATTTTTTCTTTGAACCACTTGTATTTTCATAACGTATTTTATTTTATTTTTAATTTTAACAAAACTTTTGCTTTTTGAACTTCTTCATTATAAATTTGTTTTTGTTTCTTAATTAATATGAACCCGTGCCTTATAATAAAACGCTAACACTAGTTTGCTTGCATAAATGCGTACACACGCACTTATAAAATTTTCTTTTCAAATATTTTTTTTTCATTTTGAAAGTAAGAAATTATAAAATTTACATAAATTCTTGGTAGCGTTCTACATTCATCTAACACCCATCGTCCACTTTGCATGCACGTCGGTCAAATGTGCGTACATTTTAATGGCAACGACGACAATAACAACAACATCAAAAAGTAACAAACAACAGGCCATCAACCTGTCTTGCATACAGAATGAGCGGCAGCCTCAATAGTCACTGTTGATAGTTTTAATTTGCTGGTCTGTTATTGTTTTTTTTATTTTAAAGGCGAGTATGTACAAGGCGAGTATGTACATGGGTCGCCTTGTTAATATTCGATTTTTTCAAAGAAGCTTTAGTAGATCTACTAAAAAAGTTCGATTTTAAATAAAGCTTGAATAAAGAGCGTGCGATTATTCTCATTTTCGTCCCATTAATCGATATTGTTATCGATACGATTTAACTGTAGTTACTTATATCGTTATTACCATCTACACAATTTTGTTTCTACTCGTAACTCGTTTCTCTAAACATTCACAAAAGCTTTGCCTTCAACTAATGCCACAAGATTGCCATTTTTGATATCCCAATAAACTGGCTACCGGGTATTAACAATTAATACGCAACATAAAATATTTGTCGTCGATAAATTTAGATTCGCATGAACAGATTGACTAATTGACATACACACACAAATATAATTTTATTTGATTTGATGGTTATTAGAATTTAGCTTTTACTTTGCACACATACTCGTACTGATTGCCTTCGAAGTATTGCATTCGTTGCAGATAACGGTGCATTTTTGAATTTTTTCAATTTTATTTTTATTTCAATACTACTTTTGCTGCTACACCCCATCGTACGTGCTTAGTTTACCTAAGGAGACCGCTTCCAAGTGACGCCGCATGCATTGCAAATCACTGATTAAGTTGATTTACATGCATTTTACCGTTTGAATTTATATATGTATGTATGTATGAATGTATGAATGTATGTACGAGTATGTAAGTTTGACTTGGCCAACATTAGCACACAAAAGAGCAAGTAGATTGTATGAAAAGCGAACGGATGTGCTGAGTGCGCCATAACTGCAGGTCAGAGCGCGTAGATGTCGCCGCCACCGCCACCGTCGGCGTTATGAGCAAAGGCTTTGGAAATGCGCACGCACAATCGCTTTGACAAATGACTTTGCGACAGTGGCGCATGCGTGGTAACAAATTTTGTGTTTGGCCGGTTGCTTTGTTGAACACATACTCGTATGTGCATATGAATGTACTCACTTTTGCATTGAGGAATTATGCTGTTTCATGCTTTAGCTATCTTTTTATACTCGCAGACACTCGAATATATGTATGTATGTACAATTGTTTAATTTCTTGTTGCATTTCGAAAGTTGCTTGACACTTAATTGGGTTACAAAAGCGTCACATCACGTAACGGTCATGCATTCATGCGCCAAGTTCTGCCGGTCAGCGGCCACCCTCGGTGATGTCATAAAATAAGTGCGAGTTGGTTAATTAAACCGCTGCACAGAGTAGCGGTAAAAGTGTGCTTGCGATCACACTTAAAGATATTTATGTATATCTACAATGTGTGACTGTAAAATATTAAAGGCAAATGACGGAACTAATATAGTAAAAGGCTACTGATATTAAAAAAAAAAAAAATTGTAAATGTTATTTTTCTTAAAACTAACAACTTTGAAAAGAAAAAAAATCAGCGTGTGTGCTTAGCATAATTTTGTTTTATTGATATCGATAATTTCAGCGTTATCGATTAGTTTTTCTATAATTTAATCGATAATATTATATTAATATGGATTTAAAAAAAAAAATTTATACTTTCGATAGAACATTCCTTAATAATGTCGTAATGGATATTTGCTTCGTTAACGTAATTCTTATGGTTATCAAAGCTGAGCAGTTGGTTTTTTGTTTGTTTAGCTTTCGGTTACAATTTAGGAGCATAAAATACTTGACCTTATGTTGTTCCCCTCCATGATTCAATTATTAAAGGTTTGGTAACTAAGCAGCTAGCTCGCGCACTATTTTAAAACGGCTCCCTTAGCATCCAAATCGTGTTGCTTCTTGAAAAATAATAATACTAGTTACCTCAAAACGTTTTAATATCAAAAACTAACAGGCAATACTTTTTGTTTTTTTACGTGTGCGTAAACAGTAAGTTTAAATCCGGCTTTTAATGAAAGCATTTTTTCTGATTACAAGATTGACCCGGTCTCCTAAATATTTCACGTAAATGTGTATAAATGACGCGCTTTTTCATTTAACGCTTTTCACGCGCATATAAATTCGAAGTGACAGAATGGAAAGTTTTGTAATTTCTAGCAGGGTTGGGTTTGAATAAATTAAAAATTATGTGACATAATAATCATTCAAATGCCAAAAACAAGAATTTGTAAGAACTAAATTCTTGAGTAATGAAGTTTGATTTATTTTTCTTTTAATATATGTACAGAGATTCTCTTTCTCAAATCTTGAATTATTCTGGTTTTCTTACAACTCCATTAACTCCATAAAGTCACTTACTATATATCGGAATAAAATGTTTGGTCCTTTCAACGTCCAGGAGTTCATCATAATACTAAGAATAACCCTGTTACTGATGGTAAATAAATAAAAGGAATAAACCGAATAAATAACTCATATTTGCTTTATACCATAGAATCGTTTAGTTCATGGGACAAATAAATAAGATTTGTAAGCGTAGCTGTTGTATTTCTTAATTTAAATAAAATGTCTTCGAAATTTTTAGTTAAAAAAAACACTAAAATTTTACTACTTATTATTTACTTTTTAAGAAAGGTAACAAAATCTAACCCGTTTTACATACTTCGCAAAACAACCCTTAATAAGGGAGTGTCAAAATGCGAATGTCATTATTTACCTAACCTTTTATAATTGAATCAAGTTTCCCCTCTAAAATATTTTGCTATTAAAAACGTGTTGCGTAGATACATTTTTTGGAAAAGTGCCCTACAATTACTATACCTAACACAATTTTAAATGAATCGTATTACAGTTACAGTCATTTAAAAAAAAATAGTATTTGCTTAGAACTATTTTTCTTTGCCTTTAATAGTACTATTATTTTCTAGACCATTTTTATCAAGTATTTTCCTCTCTTTGCTGTTATCTTACGCTAATTAGGAACTCCCAGTGCTCTCACGTTTTTCTTTGCTTGAGTTTTCTAAGTTAACCTTAATAAAACTGGATTTTTTTTGCTTACTCTCTGCTGAAATACCTTGAATTTTATAGGCCGCTTCGCCATGAGTTTTGCTTTTTACCTCTAAACGCGCAAATTAGCTAAACTTATCGTCTTAAAATTTCGCATAAATCGATTAAACATAAAATATTTCAAAAATCCCTTCTAAGAATTTCCAATTTAATATTCTTTAACATACACACACATCCAGTGTAATTAACAATGTGCGGTTGGGAAAACTTTATATTTCTTTTCTACTCCTTTCTACACTCAATAGCTAAAAAAAAAAAAAAACGCCACCACTCAGCCCCATACGTTGCCAACCTCCTGGCCTGTCTGCCAGTCACCGTGTTTTTTTGTTTTGTTTTTGTTTTGGCAATGTTCTTGTTTCTTTGTTACCACAATTGTAAATTTGCAGACGCTTTCGCTTCTACTTTGTAACTTTGTTTATTTGCATTTTTCCTCGCTGTCGTTGCGGCCAGTGTCATCGCCTTCTACATTGTCAGTTCGTTCCTAGGCTGCGCCGTTGTAGTTGTAATTGTTGTAATTGTTGCAGCCAACGACTCCACAGTTCATTCACACCCAAGGACGTTCGTTACTACCCGGCGCTGTAACTCATGCTACAAAAACAATTGGTTAACAGCAAGCGGTAGCAGCAGCACTAACACAGCGATTAATGTTAAAAGTGCAGACACATGAATACATACATACATACATACATATCTGTAGGTATATATTTAAGTGTGTGGTTGCACGTATTCGTGGGGTTAGACAGTCAAACTGTGTACTGTATGTACATACATACATATATATACAAATATGTTGCCGTCGCAATGGCGAAGTCTAATTTTTATATTTACTTTTTATTTCGTCAGATTGCTTGGATTTATTATATCTTGCACTTTCCGATTTCGAATTCACAAAATGATAATTTCATATAGACGAATGATTTTAAATGTTAACTCTGTTTTTTAAGCTATTGCTAACGGTAAAAATATGCGTCAATTAATCGATAGCTATAATAAAATCGATAACTATTAAAATGCTAATGAAGTAATCAAAATCAAGAAGTATGATAAATTCGAAACAAAATCGCCAATGACGGTAGTGATATGGAAAACTATATTCCAAAATAAATCGGTCAGTTAGAGGTCATCAATAACGATAACAACAATAACAACAAAGTTAAAGTTATCGATTATTTTGATAATTTCGAATAAATTATTACGACGGCGATAGTAGTGACGATAATAAAGTTTTGAAACAAATCGATAACTAAAACATAACTGAAAAAGTTATCGATATCGATTATAAATGTAATATTTACATGATTATATATTTCTTGGACAAATCTAAACATTTTGCCATATCAAAATCGATAATTCTCATTTAATTTTCGACATCATTTAATAATTAATATCTATTATTATTACATATAAGAGAGATAACATTATTTATACTTTAACGACAACTCAATACTATGTGAAAAAAAATATCTTCGCACTTAAAAGTCTTAATATTGTATGTAGGTTTTATACTTCGAATTAAGAACTCCTCATAGCTAAGTTTCTCAAATATTTGAGTCATCAGAAAGATGCTAGAAAGATGCAAAAACCAACATATATACGAGTATGTATTTGATTAAAATGAATTTTACAAACTCTTTTATTTCGTATATTCCAAGTATAAATAAGCTTACGTCATAAGCACATCGAGGCCATTCACCGCAGTCGCTGCAACAACAAACCAAACAAACTCTCTGTTGCCCATACTCCGTAATATATTTTAGCACGCCAGTCAGCTAGCCAACCCAGCAGCAGAACGAGTAAAATATATTAAACACCAACAACGAAATTTGCAAACAAATAAAGCAGCAGGTTTCGTCGCCACCATCAACCACCGCGTGACAACACATTGACCAAGCGCAAATAGACACGCCTGACGGGTGTCTAGGACTACCTCAACTGCACTACACACACATATGTATGTATGTATATGTAGTACACAGTTAAATGGCAATATGAAATTTGTATAGCAGGTCTAGCAGTCTGCCTCAAGTAAACAAGCTTTATATTTGCAAAACTGCCATTGCCAAAATTACAACCAGCGACTGTAGCAGCAAAGCAGTTACATACATACATAGCTGTAAACTCACAACCCCCAGAAAAGAACTATGAAACACAAAAGACAAAAAAAAATTTATATTTTGATAAAAAGTAAAATTCGCGCATAATTTTAGGCGTCGGGCCTGAGTGAACGCAATGAACAGCAGCTGGGTCGGTGTGAAGTGCAAAGGAGGATACCGAATATACGTTGCATACTTTGCAGCGCTGTGCAGTGGTTTTTCGGTGCTGCGGAACTACCGCAAGCATCAGCACCATCGCCGCACAGCTCTCACACGACGACACCGATGTTCGTGTTTGCTGTTTTTGCGCCTGCTCCTTCTTGCTGCTGCCACCATTCGCTTTTGTTGTTGTTAGCAAAGCTATTGCTCTTCCTACTGCTAGCTCTGCTACTTGCTGGCCGTTCTTGTAAACTTTGTTGCTCTTACTTTTGTTATTGTGCTCACTCTTGTTGTGGTTGTTTTTGTTGCAGCGCACTGTCGTCATCGTAAAGCTGCTGCTACTGCTGCTACTGCTGCTGCTGTTGGTTTCACTTGATTGCCGCAGCGAATGAATTTTTAGTCCTATACCGGGATGTTAACGCGTAAGGCAGGTCATGTCTGGCCACTGAGACTGAAAACGCAAATTTTGTTGAGACTGAATTTTTGAGTTCTAAGTTTTAATAAAGTCATTTCTTCTGAATTAATATATTAAGTAGTGCTAACTGTGTGGAAAATAAATCTCTAAATATAATTGTCATAAAAATAATCGATTTATTATTAATATTAAAAGGCTACGTACTTATAATTGTATGTACATGTGAGTATACATGGTGTGTTTGAATGTGTGGCAAAATTAAAAAAAAAAATACTAAACGTGCATTATCGTATTAGCACAAAAAAAAGCAAAAAAAAAATTTTTTTTTAATTAATTGTATTATACTGAGTAATTGATCACAATTACTCAAGCAGCCAGCTAAACAACTCGCCGATAATATAAAAAATATTGTAGCAGTAGCAATAGCGCTTGGAAGCAGATACCACGAAATGTGTTCATTCAAAAATAAATTGATACGAAGATATACTCTATATTTTCGAAATATATTTGCTTTTGTGAATTTTTTCAAATCACGTTTAAAAATATAGAAACAATAATGTAGAGAATATTTAATAGTTTTAAAAACGTAAACGAAAATATGTAAAGACTATGATATTCAAAATATTTAGAACAAACAAGTCGGAAATCTAATGAATCCAAATGGAAGAGAGAAAGCGGTTCAAGAAAATGCAAAAACGTATTGATAATCGCTAAAACAAAAAAAAAAAGTATTTATAAGTCTTCGTTAGCTAACGATTTGGTTTTGTTTCCGAACCAGTTCTATGCAAAATTCTTACTGTAAAAAGTATGTAAATTAAGTGAGAACACAAGACTGATATTTATAAGCAGTAAATATGTAAGCATACTTTAAAACTAATAGCGTTTATAAAAACTATGAAAAAGTAGAAAAAGAATTAACCCAACAGATTGCAGGACTTCGATTGGTGTAATTGAAGGTAATACATCTTATTCATACATACATATGTTTATATATTCTTAAAAATTACACTGAGAGTCGCATATGAAAAGATTGTAGAGTGGAGATTTTGGGTGCTTCAAACAACTATGAAATTTGCAACTTACAATTATATATACATACATTCATATACTGGAAAGATTAGTGCAAAACCAAAAGCTTTGTAGTTGCGTTTGCTCGTTATTATACGCTCCTTATGTATAAAAAATATATTTTAAGACATTTTATTAAAAAAAAAAACTACTAACCCAAAAAGCGTAAAACATTTCATGTGTCCACTAAAATAGAGTTCACAATACAACTTGAACCACTTAACTGAATATGGACGCGAATACACGAGTGTGTCGATATGAGGGCGTATATAAGTAAAACTCAACATATATCGATAATTATAGCAATAGCAGTGTAAATATCGATAGCTAAAATGGTGTTAACAGCGCATAAAATTACTATTTAATTTTTTAGATAAATTTCACACAACCACTTATGATAACTATATTTATTAAAGAAAGTTATATCGGAAATTATAGGAATATGTTCGATGGATATCGAGCTAGTAATGATAAAAACATCAGGCACACGAATCACGATAAACTTATCGGTATTTAAAGTGATAAAAATGTTTGTAAATTTTTTGATATAGTTAATTAACGATGGTTGTAGTATTAAACTTTGTATATCGATTGGTATACAACTTTGTATTTTATTGGTATTATTAATAATAACTACAATTGCTATAATATCGATTTCGATGACGACGTAATCTTCCATAATTTGTAAACTGGAAAAACTCCAATTAAATAAATTTGTATCGATAACGATTATAATATTGATATCAGTATCGATAATGGTATTATTACCAAACATGTTGCTGTCGATATTGACATCGATAAATGCAACAAATCGATAGAAATACGTTTAGAATATCAATATTATTACTTAGAGCGATTAAAATAAATACAATTTTAGCGCTAGCAATAAGCCGAAACCTTATTATGATCGTGTTAAAATTTGTATCGCGAATTAAAATGAAAAATATCGATATTTAATGATTGAGCAATTAATTTATATTTTCAATTGATTTATTTAAAATATTTTAAAAAATTCAAAATTTTAATAGAATTTTCATAAATTTTGTTTAATACTCATTTTACGCAATTTTTATTTAATTAAGAAATTTATTTTTGTAACCAGTTAACGATATATGTACAAAATGGTTGGCGATATTTAAGAAATTTTTAAAATTCAAACAAACGTCAACTTCTGTTTTGCTTATAGAGCAACAGCTGCAGACAGCCATAAAAATAGAAAAAAAATATTATCGTTTTCTTGCCTTGAAAAGTTGTAAATGCTGAGAGTGCGAACTAAACTTCCACTTAATTGAAAGATTCATACGAATCTATGCAAAAGAGTTATAGCATTGAAATATAAATACTATACATTTTTGATATATTATAAATATACTTTTATATTTAATATGTATCCCGTAATTTAAAATTTAATTACTTGTTTTTAATTTTTTTATGCCGATTTTTGATATTTTCGAAGTGCTTTACAAGTACATATATGGAAGAATATCTATGTACGATGCACGCACACGAATTCACAAATTTTTTGCTTATTCTAAAATTACAAAAAGTATAATTTTGATTTCAATTTCGCCATAACTCCACTTGTGACAACAACACACGCATATTTCGTTCTAAGGACACACTCAACGAGTAGCAGCTAGACGAAATTAAAAACCACAACACGAGAAAAAAAAGTATACAAAATTTCATTTTTCGCTAACGTTCGCGACGACAGGGAATGAACAAACTTTATACAGCAAAAAAAAATTACACTAAATACCAACCATAGCGAAAGGATCGCTGTTTTCGGCAATGACAACAAAAACATTGTTATTCTGCAATTGTGTGATAGCACGATTTTGTAGCGGCGAGTATGAAAGCAAAGTACTGTCAGATTTTGGTGTAGGTCCGGACGCCTGTTTGACAACAAAAAGGAGCGTTGTGTACTGCACCCGCCTTTGTTGATGTTATCCTTTAGCTGTGAAGGATGAATTGGTGGCAACAGCATTGGCAGTGGTGACGGCGATGGTGGCTTAGCAAAAGTTCAATGAACTGCAAACGAAAAGCCACAACAACTAAAGTTTTGCACACGCACACATATGTGTGAGTGTACGTGAGTAGCGATGACAACAACAGCGTGCTAAAAGCGCAGACAAACCAATGCTGACAGAACACCAGCAGGGTGTGCAAAAATATGTTTACTCACATATATTTGTGTAAGGCTACACTTGCTCCGATCTGCTACAACAGTTCTTTAGCAAAACACATGCGGGCTAACAGCCAGTAGTCATACAAAGATATGTATGTATGTATGTATGTATGTACGTACAGTGTCGATAACAACACCAGCAGCAACATCGCCAGCATAAAACCATATCGACCGAACCCAGGGCCAATGCACCGCTTGTCCTTTCACGAACACAACATCATACACATGTCTACCATCCACATAATTGCAGCGACACGCTAGCTTGTACGTACGTACGAGTGAGTACGTTCCTTTTTGAATGGTTGAAAAAAATTAAAAGTGAAACTTTACAAACACAAACACTCACAATCGCACGTGTACGTGTTTGTATGTATGTGCGCGCAGACGTAGACACGACCATCAGTGAGGTCCTTGGCCGCAGTTGCGTCACTGATGCAGCGACGCCAAATGACGGCGCACTGCTGGCAACAACAAAATAATAGCAGACAACAAAAAGCGCACTGTCGCTTTTGCAGACGATGCTTTTGCATGCAGACGATGTCAATAACAGAACAACCGACGTGGTTCGGGCAAAGCGATGTTGGTTGCTAATGAAGAAGGTAGGGGGGGAGGCGGTTAGGCGCAAGGCATCTCTTACGTCGAGTGGGGTACAAGAACAACAGGGTGGTAACTCCAGCACTCTTTGCCTTGCTTGCCGCTGTTCCATTGTGAAGTGGTTTGCGATGGCTGTGACCACCAATAACCAAACAAGTCAAGACCAATCCTAAGTGATTGCGCACCCCAATTTGGTTGTGTGTGTGTGTGTGTTGTTATTGTTGTTGTTGGTTGTTGAGCGCGCCTACATTTCGCAATGACAACGACACAAGCAAATGGGTATGAAATGGAACGGCAATGAAATGTCTGACTAAGTGAGTGAGTTGGCGAGAAATGGCGTGGCATCGAGTTTATCGAAACAGCTCGGATTAGGTAATGGAAACATATTTGAATCGGAACATGCTAGCAAGGTTGCTGCGTATGAATGATCTAATATGCAGTTGGAAATGTTGGAATTGTAAAACCTCAAACAAGCTTATTTAAAATTTAGCTTTGACGAAAATACAACACGATGACGCAGCGTTTCCATTTTATCTACTGAGTTATACAATTTTTCGATGCAAATGACGTTTTCAATAAGCGTTTGCTCTTTATTTATCTCCATACTATTTATCCATTTTGCAGAAACTTGCGATATTATAATCGATTTACTTTTGAAAGTAACAACTATATTTTAATTTGAACAGTAAATATCAATAGCCTTACTATTTATTATAAATTATTCATTAGCTTCAAATTTTTGAAGAATGCATTCGTAGAATGGCAATAACTAATATTTATATTGTCGTCATCGAATATAATATAAATACATATCGGTAACGAACACCCTTTATATGTATCGATTGGTATACTGAATGCCATTTGAAAAATCGAAGAAGCATGAAACTAAGTGCTACGCGTCCAAATCCAATTTACATAAGCTAACTTCCTCGATGCCTTTGAACAGTCAATACATTTGCTAATTTTTTAAAAACAATTAATTTAAATATAAACATTATTAACGCCGAATCAGCTGTTTTCTTAAATGAAAGATATTTGTCGATTTAATAAAGCCGATAACTCTCAAAAATCTCTCAAAGCGCTGAATAATATCGCAAAGTCTGCAAACAATTTTTAACTCAGTGTTTGTATGTGATTACATTCAATAAACATTTTGTGTCTCAACGCATTGGCAACCCTCTTGCACTTCAAACACATACGCCATACGAATTTTGTGCGCGCGCAAAGCGCTACTTTTGTCAGCCAGTCGTCAGGACCTTGCACCACCAACCATAACAACTCAATGTACAATGGATACTTCCACAACAACGACAAAGCAGACAACTGAAGTTCATTCGCTTGTGCATGAAAATCCTGTTTCGCTTTTCATATAGGGTGTATGTATATACCGTCGATACTTGTAGCAGAAGCAACAGCAAACTCCTGCACAATAAAGTTTGAAGTGTGAACGCTGAAGTCCAGACGGCTGAGCTTATATATATATATATATATATATATGTATGTATGTACGTAGAAATCTGCGGGATGAACGACAGAGAATGACGGAGGATGGCGGTAGCCGGAAAAGCCGACGACCGTACTTGTACAAAAACGGTAGGTCAATGAACGCCGAGCACTGAACCACGTTTATGTGATATAAAAGCGAAAAGCGATGCCGCACGGTGACAAATCAAGTGCGGGGCTAGAGGATGGCTGTATGACTAGGCTTCTGACTTGGAATGGAGTGTATGTACATACGTAGTGGCGCCTACATTTGCCATGAAAGGGCAATGCTGTGTGTTGCTAAAACTTGCTGGCGTTAGGATTACGAGTATAAGGGTTGAAAAGAAATATTTTGGAAAATAAAAGTAAAAATTAAAAATATTGATTGGCTGGTGAAGACATGACTGGAATAACAATAAAACCATTGCGCATGTGATAGATAAAATTTTAAGATTTTTAAAATAGACACTCCTAAAAAAACTTTAGAACAAAATACGCTCGGTTATAATTACCATTTCGTCTAAAGTTTTATCAAACACACTCGCAAATGTGGCTAAATGTATGTGTACAATAAAGCTTTTAAGACACAAATACCATTTCACTTTAGTAATATTTTATTAATTATTCCGCCCAGCTACATGTCCCCTTTCACAATTCACGCACCTATAAAATGTGGCTCAGCCTTTCTTTACCTTGTTATTGACATTAAAATGGGTGCGACTAGACAAGTAAAGCACATGCACCCACACATCCACCACCTGCATAATTTCTTGTAGCATAATTTCTTCAAAAAAAAAAAAAATGTGTCTGCGACAATCATGGCATACATATAGGCGCCCACACATTCATACACATAAGTATTTAAAAAAAAACATAGTCTGCCAACCGGCTGACTGGCTAAAAAAGCCGCACCGCCGAGTGCATTGCCATCACTGAAAAGGGTCGTTCGCCTTTATGTCTGCAACATTCCCAGTCAGTTGCCATCTGTCGTCGCTCCCCCGGTTGCCCATAACCTTTGCCGGATGTTGTTTTTTTTTTTTTGCTTTTACTGTCGCTAGTTGTTGCTAGCATCTGTATGATCCGTTTACTTGCATTGGTTGGTCGCATTGTGCCGGCGCGAGGTACTCGAATTCGAGTTGTCGTAGGTCGTGATTGCTGTGCGCTGCCTTGCAGTGTCGGCCTTTCCGTATAGCCTCATTCGCCTATTTTATAGCTGCATTCAATTTTAGCTTAGTTTTGGCCGTTAGTATTTATTTAACTGTGTGCGTTGGCTTGAATGTTTATTGTGTGTGCGCGCTTATGTCTGCTCAGCCAGGATTAATGCCGTTGAAAGCAGTAGTTGCAGAATAAAATGCAAAAGGATATTGACATCGGCGACAGGATGAGCCAGTATAGGCTTTGGTGGCCTTTTATTCTTTGTTGTGATTATAATGGAAAAATCGATTTTTTTATTATTGGTAGCATAAATATGATGGTGCTTATAAGTATATATTATTCCTTGGGTTGATTGAACTTATCGGCTATATGAACGGATAAAATAATAAATACATTTTTTTAATAAACACCGAGACATGATGAATAAGACATAAATTGAAAATTGTGTAATCGCGTTAAACAATTTTCGAATGCTTTTGCTGCAAAGTTTGAGGACTTTTTTTTAGACGGAATTATTTAATGGGCTCACAAATATATTTAAATTTAGTAAGATTTTGCGAGTTAGGATTTGATAAATTTTTAGAATTGCCGACCATTCCGTTTCGTTGAATTGAAGTTGAAATTTTTTTCCTAGAAAGTTAAAAATTATAATATTACTCGTAACTTAAGCTTAGATGCTGGCAAATATTTTAACTGCCGATTTTTGTGACTCTTTTGTCGCATTTCCTTCTATATAACATTGGTACCAAATTAATTTTTATATTGGGAAAAAAAAGCAGCCCATTGGAGAAATATATATAAAACCACAGCGATAATTTTTGAACACTTTATTTGTAAATTTTTTCTTTAATTTTTACTATTAATAAAAATATATTTTTTTGAGAAATACAAATAAAATAAATAAATTGTAGAAATTGGCATATTTATGTATATATGTATGGTCATGCATTATTTTCTTCTTGTTCTGTTGGTACCATGTTTTTTTTTCAAGAAATGGGCCGAAGTTTGTTAAATATGTGAAAATCAATTGCAGAATTTATTTGCATATTTATTCAAAAATTTTTTTTTAAGAAATCAAGCAGTGTAACACTTCTTAGAAAATATAAACACTTTAGGCAGTTCATTAAAACAAATTCTAAAAATTAAAAAAAATTTAATAAAAAAAAATATTTTATGATATCTAGGAAATATTTTTTTTAAATACGATATAAATTGAAATTTTAATAAAAAAAAATATTAATTATTTTATTTTATCATCAGAGTTCGTTAAAATATAAAATAGTATAAGGACATTTTGTAGAACTTATCAAATTTTCAATTATTTTAAATCCAAGGAATTTTGGAGAGGTACATAAATAAAAATGTTAATTTAAAAGATATGACTATTAAATTCTTTTCATCCTTTCTTTAATCATATTCACGTTAAAAATGCCGTATACTACAAAGATTTCCTTTAAAATTAAAAGGTCTTTCAATACTTCACTAAACTGAAATTTTCTAAGTGATTACAAGTGTCTGCTTTCAAATTCTACATCGTAGTAGATTTTTTTAACTAACTATATGTACAAACGAGTATATCGCTGTAATAAATTCAAATGAACTTTCTATGAATTCAAGGTTGCGAATAATCCCCAACTGGTGTAAACAATAGTAAAACAGCGCACACGAAAAAAGTGTTGTTTGCATTGCAAAAAAAAAAAATAAACACAGTAAACAATGGAAAGGTGTAAATATTGATAACACTAAAAGCTTCATTCAACGAAAGTAAGTTCTTTGCAATACTTTCACTGCGCAATAGAGCGCACAAAAAGGGCGAGTGAATCGTTCAAGTTGGCTATTCAGCTATCAGCTATGAAATTTATTAATAAAGTAACAATAAATAAATGACTGTGAAGAATTCAGAAAACTAAAAGTTAGTTAGTAAAATGCTTTAGCTAGCACTGCTGTTCGCACTAACAGCGACGACACTAAAATGTGATTAGAATAGAAAAGTACACATATCGTAAAACCAGAAATAACTAAATTAAGCAAAAACAACAAGCAAGGGCTTAAAAAGCGCACTAACAAAGCTTTTAATCGCGAACATTTGTTTTTTGATTGCATTTTTTTTTTTTTGTTTTTTGAAATTATCTATAAGCGCATATGTAAACGAATGTGTTGATGGGCACAAATGATAGCGCGCAAATTGCTGATAACAGAGTAGCACTAGCTGAAAAAACAAAACTAAAAATTAAAAGAACTTTGAGAAATAGTGAAGAAATGCATAGCTATAAATTAAATTTGTTTTCTTTACTTTTCCATTTTCAATCAGGAACTATCTTTATGTTGGTTTTACATTTAAAAAGCAGTTACCGGTAATAATAACATATTCGTTTTGAAAAGTTGCCGTCAGTTCACTTGAGTTTATTGCAAATATTTAAACTATTTTTAGCGAAAGATTGTTATACTGAGGAGACGGAAAACGCAAGCGCTTTTATAGCCGAAACATATTATTTTTATTTTGCAAGTGTAAATTACAACTTTATTTGCAAACTCTATTCTATTTTTTAATTTTATTTTACATTATTTTCAAGAATATTTCCAGTTTACTTGAAACTGTTATTGTTCAGAATTCTTTGGAATTTAAAAAATAGGAAAATTTAAACGAATGTGACTAAAGACGATGCGATTTGCCTTGTCAACAATGCTAATTTTATTTTGGAAATCAAATTGAAACAAATTGAAGATATGAGTATTGATAACGATGACGATAGCTAAATTGTCACTAGCCTCACACATATACTCATATATCTAACTAGAAGGAACACAATAATGATGCTAGCGAGAAACTCGAAAACTGTGATGAACACAATGACTTTAGCATACAAAACCGACAAATAAAATTTTCAATAATTCTAACGTCTATAAAAATAAAATGTATATATTAATAAAATCGAATTTGCTTATATACATAAATGTAAAAGCGATTATCGCTGCCCAAAAAATAAAAAAATGTAAGTTACTCTTATAACGGCACGTTGATAATGTTATGTCCTGAGCTACTAAAGCAAGGAAATATTTATTTTAAAACTTTTTTTCTTTAAATAAAATCGCATTATTCCTTTAACAAATTTAGTTCATTTTATACGAGTAGCTATATCGGCTCATAATACATTTAGCACGTAAATTAGCATAAATAATTCCTTTAGTATACAAATGCATATATGTACATACATACATACATTCAGACATAGACCAAGTAAATTCACTGTCGCATTCAAAAACCACAAGCGAAAGTTTTTCTGACCAACACACATGCATGCATGCTAATACATACATATGTATGTATGTATGTATGTAGGTATGTTTGTATGTACTCGTATGTATGTATGTTGCGCATTTTGAGAAGGGCAATGACATAACCTATGCCAATGGCCATGCCATCATCGGCAACAAGCAACAAAACAACAACAAAGTTAGTTCACTTTGCTACCCTTAACTTTGATGACGAAGACATTTGTCGTCGCTGTCGCCTGCAAGCAGCCATGTCGTAAAGTCGACATTGTTATGTCTTAACTTTCGCACCGACAGCAGTCAGCAGTCAGCAGTCAGAAGCTTTAATGTCTGTTGCGTCTATTACTCTGCAGCACGCTCTCTCGTTGCATTACCCAACCCCCTCCCCCCCAACTTTTATTTGTTTTTGTACAAACCAAACCATTCACTAGCCTATTTACATAAATATGTATGTATGTTTGTACGTAAGACGTTGCACCATTTCGAGGTTACTCATACGCTCTGTAGTAATCGTGCAGACAACTTTGCAGCAAAGGATAATATGCTTGCAACATTAAATAAATGTGTGTGTGTGTGTGTGTGTATGCAATGATACTCATACTACGCCCAATCAATTTATTGTAGCTTCGTACATTCACGTCTGCTCTTTCGCTGCCAATTTGTCTCTTACTCTCTCTCCATCTTATGTTCGTTGTGCTCTGTGCTGCTCTGAGTTTTGCAATTGATTCGTTGTGCGCATGTGCCGCTACCATTGCATTGTCTTGTATTTGTTGTATGTTGAGGGAGTCGCAATAAAAAAATAAATAGATACCACATAGTACTTAGTTAGTGTGTAAAAGTAATTTTCAAGGTTAAAGTGCAACGAAACCGCAAACGCCAACAATGCACTTGGCCATTGAATGTGTGCATGTCTGCATGTATGGGTGTTAGTGTGAATGGGTTCAGAGGGTGTGTCAACAATTAAGCATGTGCTCAGGTATGTGAGCGAGAGTGAGCTGAATAACAGTAAAAGTGTTGCAGTCAATGACATCGCCTAGCCGGCGGGTGGGTGCAAAAGCTTGAAACGAGGCAGAAACATAATGTGGACAAGTAATGAGGGGCGTTTTGTGAGCTTAGTATAAAAATATGTATGTGTTTAAACATAATAAACAAAATCTTCACACATGGAATGCATACTTTGGTTCGAAAAGAAATATTTTTTTTTAGAATTTTAATAAAAGGGTTAATTTTGAATAGCGTTTGTTTGCTCTATAAAACGTAATTAATTGAATTTGAAATCAAATTGAGCAATACAACAAAGGTTTTTAAAGAAAACTATGAAATACGAATATTTGTTTACCGCATTATATACAAACATATGTACATACATGCAACGGAGCGCGAATCTTTCAAGAAACTTACTTATTTTTCAACATTCGCAATTTTTGCATTCTATTATCGAATAAATGACTGATAGAAAAAAACAATATTATAAATAAAAGAAAGCTTTTTCTCATTTCAGTTGTGCGCATAACTCTGAAAAATTAAATTTATAAATTAACTTAACTCCCTTCACAAATCCTTTATAAAATCTGCTACTTTCTAAATATGTATCGATTTTTATAACTATTGTAAACTGTTTACATTTTTACTCACGCATTTTTTCATCTACTTTAAACGTTTTTTTTTTTATATAAAAAAATTTATAAAACCATTGTTCATAAATGAAAGTAGTATCTTAGATACAATATATATAAAAGAAAATTAACATTAAACTCATTAACTAATTAATAAATACTTTTTTCTCCTGACAAAGAAGCACAAACATATGTGCTAACATAAGTCGAGCAGCAACTCCGTCTATATAACGAATAACTCGCCGCACAATTCAGCGCCAGAATTTACTAAACAAAGAATTGCATGAGCGCTGACAATCATTTTTTTTATTTTGTTTGCTTTCACTTTCTTGCTTGTATAATTAGTGCAAGCATTTACAACACAAATTACTCAGCTCAGAGTTTAAAACGTGTATTATTACATTCGATTTTTGGATATTAACTTTTTTAACATCACAAATACAGGTTTTGTGAAATTTTTTGTAATTATTTTACACACCTTCTAGTAAGAATTAAAGAGAGAGAAAAAAACGAAAGATATCGCAAACGAAAGTATTATTAGAACTCATTAGCTTTTATTCATTTTTATTTTCATGCAAAAATAAATTCAGTAATTTAAAGTCACGCAAAAAACAAAGCGATTACATAAAGTATAATCATGCCGTCGATATACATTGTAGGTGGAAGCTTTGTAACTGAAATTAAAAATTAATTAATGCAACAAGTATACAATAAACGTCAAAGCTTCAGAAAACGAAAATCAAATCAGCAAAAAAAAAAAAAACAAATATACAAAGACAAGTACGAAAACAAAAACAAAAGCCATCGCAATTGCTAACCATCAATTAATATATCCAGCTGTTGTCGCACGGCCTTGAGCTGTCAGCAATCACACATTTAGTTGCATACATGCAAATTTTCAAATGCACATCCACACACACACATATGTACATGCTTACCTACATACATACGTATATATTTCGGCATTAGCATACATATGTAGGTGGCGTTTACAAAAAAAAAGCGGCAGTGATTGTTTTGCAAGTGAAAGCGAGTATTTAAAAATCTTTGCATGAATAAGATATAGGAACTCTTTTTTCTTTGTACATACATACATACACACACACACATGCATGCAGAAATAATGTATAAACAAAAATATACTTATTTGAATAGCTCACGTCAGTAAGAGTGTCAGCAGCGCAAAACCTTATGAAACGAAGATGTGAATTTGTTGTGAAACATTTATAATAATTACCGCATCATCATCGATCACAGGTAGACAAGTTGCGCAAAAAACAAAAAAGACATCTACGATAAAAGTTTGTGCAAACCGGAATTAAAAACTCGAGAGTTAGATTATATACGACGAAATTTTAAATGAAGTATTAACGTTAAGGGAAACTATAATTTGTTGAAAGATTTCTAACTTATGCATAAAATTATTAGAAATCTATTTACGCATTTAAAATTATTTATAACTTTCCACTTCTATCACTTCCAACCCAAACACGCTTACAACAAATTTTATCTACTTCCAAGCGCATACACATGCATACACAAATACACTGTACCGGCCAGCCGACTCGACAATCATCATTGCTGACGCTAACGCTGTCGCCGTCGCCGTCGCTGTCAACGTTTGTAAATATGCGAAATTGATAACGAACCGTCAAGGCCAATTGCAATAAATGCTACTCGTAGGCAAAATGAATTTTTGCATTTGCTTTTTCTATTGTTTGCAATGAAAAAAAAAATATATATATATTCGCTTGTGGATGAGCGGTCGTAAGGCAGAGCTTAATACCTTTTGTGGGAATATATGTACATACATACATACTTGCATACATTTTTAGAATTTGTTTGTGCAAACCATATTTTTTGAGGAAACAATAAAATTGAAATGTTTAAGGAAGCTACAATAAGATAATTATTTAAAAAAACGGGTATTTTTATTATTAGAATTATTAGAATTGAGTTGCTTCCTCAAAATAATTCATGTTATATAAGAACCCCTTGACTGGGGTAACAAAACGTTTTTGATAATATTTGCGGCTAACGAATACCTTAGTGATAATAATACCACAAATAACGATTTATTCAAAGCTTCTAATCTTTCATATATTCTGGCAAAATTCTACAGCCTTCTATTGAATTGTAGTTACTCATTCAGCATATTAACAAATCCTTACAGCATATTTTTAATTAAAATTTTAATAAATTCAGTTGCATTTTACTTTCAAACAAAAACTATGTGAATCGAAGTGTCCAAATGTAAATAAAAGTTATTATAATAAACAAAAGCCCGTTAAATTTTGGTATGCTAAAATGCAACATGAACTTTTGAACCAAATTTATTTTTAAACGACAAACAAATTTTCAAAAATAAACGGCAATCTTAAGTAAATTAAAACTTGCATAAGAAATTTTAATTTTTAGTTTGGATTTATTGAAAAGTCTCCTTCAAAATACTAATTTTTTTTAATACACAATTCTTAAATTAATAACTTTTGTCCTCATTCTTGTTTTTTTTTTATATTCTTTACCTATTTTTGTGCCTTTTTTTGCTTAATGCGCTACTTTATTTGGTCTTTTTATAGGTTTTAGTTAATAATATTATTATCACTGCGCACGTCTTAACTTCCAATGCTTTTAAAATGCAAAAAAAAATATCACAAATTCATTTAAAAAATATTCGCGAAAAAGCTATTGAAATCTTAAGTGGGAATAGAACAATCTTAATGAAAAAAGTACTACAAATATCTTAACAACTTTAACCCGACTGCCTACAAACTTAAGTACAATGTTCCTGAAATACCAAATGAAGCAAAAAATTATTTTTGCTACCTTTGGACATTTGTAATAGTTACCAATATCAACAATAGTTTTTTGTACTAAATGTTGCTATAAACTCGAGCAGGTAGAAGTCTGAGGGAAATGCAATACAAGTTTTAATTTCAACAGTTTTTTCATCTATTGTTATTTCTAAGAAAAAGGCAAAAATACAATCATTACAGCCGTTTCCTTTTATTTAAAATTTTACAAACAAATAAAATAATGTTTTTCTTCAAGTAAAGAAATTAGTTTTGAAATTATATTTATGGTAACATCTAATATGAGACTTAATTTTTAAAGTTGTTATAAATCTTAACATTTTTTAGCATTGTTTTTTTATAATTGAAGAAAATGAAGAAAATTTATTATTAGTTTACAGTTCCTTGTTTTCGCAAGATCCTTTGGTAGTGAACATCTGGATGTCCATTATTCAACATTAAGAATTTTTGATAAATTAGGTATTATCAGATGCATTTTATATTGCAAAATATAATACTCAAAATAAATTAAAAAATTTTAATTTATCCAAATCTACGAATGTCATTAAAATTTCAACGTTTTTCTTTATCTCTTTTCAGGTAAGCTTTCAGCAATATCGAAGCCTACAGACAAGATTTGTTTATATATTTCACTAATTACTAACATCAGTACATCAGCAAAAGCAAAAAATAAATAATGTAAGTACAATTGCATAAATAAAAATGCGCATCTATCTATGCAAAATTATACGCAATTTATAATCAATTTCAATGTCAGTGTTCTGTAGCCGGCCAGCAACAGTCGCGCTCGCACTTCATCGCTGCCGCAAATAAACAATTGCATGCACTCGTACATATATACATACATATGTGCATACATACAAACATACATATTTACATAAATATGAGCACTTAAAAATGCAGCCAATGTATTCTTTTCTACGTATATTTGCGAATTTGTAGTTAATTCAAAATATTTACATACAAAACCAGAGATTTTTACATAAAATGTGAAATCGTCGTTCACTCTCCTCCCTCCCTCACATTAACTTTTACAAACACACACAAAGCACACTCACATTCGGCTTGCTGTAAAAACTTTTATTTCAATTAATTATTTGCATTGGCACGCTGGTAGAATGCTTCCTGGTTGCAATATAACGCACATTGCGAGCCAAATACAACAACAACGCGAAAAGCTACAAATTGTATAAGAAAACAAAAGAAAACGACGCAATATCAATAGCAACAACTGCAGCTGCTGCAACTGTAATCAACAAGCCATTAAAGACGAAAAGTGAGAAGAGCAAAGAAAGAGAGGGGGGCGTAAGAGTAAATACATATTTTTATGTATGTTTATATATATATTTGTATAAACGTATATGTATATATTCAACTGATGTTGCTTCTAATAACACACATTGTTGCTGCGGTTATTGTCGCACTTGCGTTGTGGTTGCCGCACAAAAGAAACACAAAAAAAAAAAAAAACCAAAAAAAAAAAATTGAATAGCTCAGTATCGCATTCATTTAGATGCACACATACAGTGACGAGCAGAACTGCAAAGGTAGTATATTTTTTAGTATTTAATATTCGCAATTTAAACAATTTTTCGCAAATTTTTTATATAAACAAAATTTACAATGATAAAAACGCATTGCCCAAATTTTAAAACAGTGTTCAAGTTTAAAACAGTCTTCAAAAGTCATAAGATGTCTTTAACAAATTGGAGTTCTTTCAGGTGATTGAAACTGATAAAAAAATGAAAGTCTCCCATTGAATTAAAAATCATATTTCTGCGGTACGGTACGGCACATTAAATTTTCAAAGGATTTTGAAAAATATAAAAATCAAATATAAACAAAGCATTTCAATATTTAAAAACTTGTGTGTATTAAAGCAAATAAAAATTGCTAACTCGACAATTTTGCTCTCCACTGTAAATATGTGAAATATATGTATGTATGTCCATACGTTCGGATAAACTATTCGTTTGAAAATTTGTTAGGTCGCTGTTTGCTCATTCCTATTACTTTGTAACAAATGCATACCTCACTTATTAAATTTAAATATCCATATTTTGCATAGTAAATATGCTAGCACACACACACACACACATCGATGAGTTAAATGAGCATGCATTTGCAGCAATTTGCTTGAACAGAAAATCTTTATAGTCTAAAATTGTTCCGCTACGCAGTCGATATGTGTTTCAAAAATAAAACCGTTTGAAGAAAATATCATATATTTGAAACAAAAATGCACCATTTGATGCACCAAAGAATATTGCACAATTCACAATGAGGCACATCTATTCATACAATAGACTCTAACTTATAATAAAAACCACATCAAATAGGAAAACTAAGATTTATTAATAAAAATTAAAGTTCAAATAAAATATAATGCGTCCTTTGGTTAAAGTCATAGGAATAAAAGTTTAAATTTTTATGCACAATTTGAAACAAAATAAACAAATTTTCATAAAAATATTGTTTCAAGTCCATATATTTTCAAGGTGCCACTTTCAAGAGGCACAAATTAACGTTGATATTTCGCAAAATTTTAACTGACGGTCTTCCACATTTTCTGTGATGTAACGCACGGTCGAGATTTTGATATATTAAAAAGGTGCAACATTATCAATAAAATATCTATCAAAACTTAAATGTAATCTTTAGATGCTATAGAGCTGCGTTCTCAACATAATCACCCTTATCGTGAGTTTCGCGCGAAAAAAATTCTACCGAAGTTTATACTAAGTAAGCGCACAGTAAGAAGTAAACGATTTCGGTCGAAAACGAAACTCATGATGAGGGTAAATATTTTTTTTTTTCTACACAGTTTGAAAAACCTTGTTTTTTATTGTTGAAAAATTACTTTTATAATTATTGCAAAATAATTTCAAAATTTTCAGATGAGATGTATGTGTGAATGAATTAAGCTTCCCCAATATTTTCTCAACAATCTAAACAAAGTGCCTATCGCTGATTAATAAAATAAATGAAAGAACAACTTTAATATTCTTAAAATGTCCAATAACATATAAATCAAAGCGAATATTTTGTGGTGGCGAGTGTCTAATTTAATTGACGTTGCGTATGCGTATCCTCAGTGCAATGTCTTGAAGCGCATACGCAACGCCGCGTGCATGAGACAATCACTGCTACGAAATATTCCCTTTGATATACATTTTCTTGGCGATTTTAATACGTTTTAAATAAAAAATTGTGAGTTAGCAGTTTTGTACTGCCAAAAATCGGAAATATGGAAATATGCGTTTTACCATATTGTGCGCCTAGACTGTTAGAAATAAAATTTTTAATTACATTTCCTGTTTGTCAATTTCTTATGGATTTAAAATTGTGTATTCAATCACAGATTTATTAAAGGTTAACATAATCTAATTTTCCATAAAAATAACTAAATAATTATAATAGAAAACGTTACGCTTAACGTATGAATCTGCTTTCGATATTCTCGCTCGTATTGTACCGTATCCCGCTACAACATTATCGAAATACAACATTATAGAAATACAGAAAATAAGATAAATTATAATTAAACAAATAACTATAAGAATTTTCAGCCAAAAGCAAGATAATAAAATATAATGAACTTTTTCTTTTTTTTTGTGAATATTTTATATAAAGTTTCAACGAAAAAACGTCATCTAAATTTTAAGAATTTAACAGGTTTTTAATGTCGCAAAATTATGCTAACGGTGCAAGTTATTGCGCGAATATTTTTAGTGTACTTTTATTTTTCTTTTTGTTGGACAATAAATCAATTTTTGACTTTAAATTAAAATGTATTTAATAAATAAATAGTAAAAATTAACTGACGACTCTTTAAAAGACCAAATAAATTTGTTTTCCGTTGTGCTGCAGTCTTCGTTGAGGAAGTCTGACGAAAGATTAGCAGTTATAACTTTTATATAGCTGAACCAAATTGAGTTGAATTTATTAAAATTCAATTTAAATTTAAATTCCACGTTATCAATTTTCTAACTTATTTTCAAAATTTCCAAATAAATGTACTACAAAAAGACATTCCTTCGAATATATATGTAGTTAAATATTTATATGAGTACATACGCA
The DNA here is from genome assembly GCA_963971545.1 of Philophylla caesio. NCBI lineage: Eukaryota > Metazoa > Arthropoda > Insecta > Diptera > Tephritidae > Philophylla > Philophylla caesio. Next base: position 94,264,968 of record OZ020608.1, on the reverse strand, counting down.
AGCAATTGTAGCCTATCAAATGCATTACAATTTTCAATCGTTGAACTTTCATTATCAGTTCAAGGCCAACTCAATTCTCATGCACAAACACTGAAACTGTTTGCATAATGTGTTGTAATTAGGTATGCATAAACACATATATCAGAAGCGCGAACACTTCACACAATAATATATTATATTAAAAAAAAATAAAAAATAAAGAAAGCAACTGAGTTGAAAATGGAAATAACAATCAAACAAATACATTGTAAAATTAATTTGTGAAAAAGGGAAAATGTAAGAATAAGTCAATATAATAAACGTTTAGTAATAAATTAGATTAAAATAAAATTAACTGGTGCAAATATAAGCTACTAGAACTAACTAAAATACAAATCAATTACATAAATAGTCAAGTATTATTCAATTAATTTTTATAGATGATTTATTCGTAACAGTGCCACTGTGCGTATTGTGACATTCGCTAATGTCAATGCTAATGTTAACGCCTCCTAACTCACAAATGTACATATTTACTTACATACATCTATGTATAAACACATCTGTGCTTCGAAATAGTACGAATAGTAAGTTACATGTGTATATTCTCGCTTATCGCTGCTTATCAGTAGTTTCAACATTCGTGCATTACTCAAGTGTACTCGTATGTACTCTACTAACTCAAATCTTTGCTGTTTTTGTTTTTATAATTTAAATGCTTGCATATCATACTGTGTACACATATTTTTGTATTTACGAATGTAGCTGGCTGCTATCAAATTTAGAAAATTGCACACACTTGCACACTTCTATTTACGTTTGTGTGAATGCACAAGCACTTTCGTAGATACTCGTACACACTTTTATGAGAAGTGCATTTGGTATGAGGAAGCGTTTGTGCGTTGCGTATCTTATCAACAATTTTGCCAAGTGGAAACAGAATGTTGCAATTTTTATTTTTATAGTTCTCAGTTATTTTTATATATTTTTAATTTACGAGTACTTAGAATACACTAACTTTTTTATGACTTAGGAAATAATAAGTTTAACTTTTTTTTATTCAAATTTTATGAGGCATTGCGGCGACGCAATTTATTTTTGTGGTTGAGCGGGGCTTACATTAATGGAGTTGTAATTGTAATTGTAGATTTCGAAAGATCTTCGTTAATATTATAATGGATAAAAAAATATATACATATATCTGCATATATCTCGTTGTTATTTAAGTATTTAATATCAACTTTGAAAAACAAAACTTCCCAATATTAGCAAATTTTTTGCTCATTTTACTATTTTTTTTTTAATAATTAGTCGTGCTAAAAGTGTTTACGAATTCAATTTTATCTTTAGACTTGGGCATAAAATGAATTCGCAACAGCATAAAAAGTCAAAAATTAATAAGTTATTTTAGCTTAGCATATAGGCAAAAGTGTGATCGTTTAGATTTATAAATTTATTTCTTAAAAATTTGTTAAAAGTTTACGGCCAGAAACAAACTAAATTATTTTCTCCAAAGGAATAATCAGCTACATATCTAATAATAAAAGTGTCATTAATTTTTGTTAAGATTCGTGTGTAAGTTCAAAATGGTTCCAAAACAGCATAACTTAAATCGATTTTAATAATAACCAATTTGAAATTAGATAGGTTTTTTCAAACTTTTGTATTAGATTTTCAATAATTAAGAAAAAAATAAATAAAAAAAATGGTTAATTAATTTAGTAAAGGGAAATTTTAAAATTCTGAAGAAAAATATTTTCTAAAAAAGTTTTTTTTTTAAATTAAATATTCTTAAATAAAAATCAATTTAATATACTAAAATTTTTTAAATAAAATTCTCATTGTTTATTAAACTTCCTTAAAATTAAAAAATATAAAAAAAACTTTAGTAACTAGCTTCCCGCGAAATATCTCCTACGCACTTAAATAAAGGTACGTTAAACGGTAAGAATGTTAAAGTGATATTTTAGGAATTTCAACCGAAAATGTTACAGAATAAAAACTGATTTATGTAACAGAAAAAAAAATTGCATATTACAACCACCAATTTAGCGCTGAAGTATTAAGCGCTATGCTGACATATTTGTACATAAGTTTTTAATCCTTAAAATCAGTGAGATATGTATGTATGTAGGCACTGATTTTCTAATTTTGCAACATGTATGTATATGCCACATGCACTTGTTGCATCAGCATCTAAAACTACAAAAACGTTTTTATCGAATAGTAAATGTATCTGCTGCGAGTGCATATTGCGAGAATAAATAATAGCCAGCATAGAAAAAAAATAAAAAGTTTGGCTAATTGTGGCGCGACGCAACAAATAATACAACTGCGTATTTAAGAAAAAATATGCACAATGAATAGAAAAAAATTCACAAACACACACACACACACAACCCTTAATGTGGCATGTCGCGCATGACCAACAGCATAGCCACGTTGCTTAGCAGTTCAAGTTGAATGTCGATTGAGCAACAAATGCACACACACAAAAAAAAAAAAATAAAAGCAAACAAAAATAACACAAAATAAACGATGGGAAATGAGTAAGTGTGTGTGTGTGTGTGTGTTTGTGCATTTCACTCGCATACGCAAAACACTCATACGCACCGATGTGCTGCCACACTGGCGTATATTTTTAATTGAGTAGCGCACAATTATTGCATTTATGTATTTAGTAATGTTTTGCCTATGCCGCCATACATTTTGGCTTAGGCATCGCGTCATCTCTTCTTTCCCAATTTCCCAAAAACACCGCCAATAAATATGTACATACATATGTACATATGTATGTATGTAGTTAGCGAAACACTTTTCCGCATCGTAGCAGCAAATGCAAATATTTGCCGCTAACCCCTTTACGTTGCTGACTGTCTGACACCCGCTCCAACAGCAATTCATTTTATTAGCATCTGCTTGTGCGTTGTTTGCTATGTATGTATGCATGTAAGTATGTATGTTTGTATTTTATATGCTTTATGTTTGTATGTATTCGAGAGCTGCATTCGTGTCGGCGGCGTCAGCGAATGTCCTTCAAATGCAATTTTGCGATTAGATGCGAAGCGCTTTTTACCGGCTGGCTTACAATGCTTACATATCAGCACTATGCACATACATATGTACATACATACATACGTTTGCTTACGTATGCACTCACAGCAATGTTTGTAGATATTTGTGCTTTGATATGTGCGATTCTCATTGTATTTTACATAATAGATTTTTTTGCGCTGTCGTCCGAATCGCCGAATGCGGATGAGCAATGCAAAATAGCGCCAATTGCAATAGCCAGGGTGACCAGATGAAAAAAAAATGTGTAAAATTGAAATAAACCAAATATTAAGTTTTTGTTTTCATAACGATTTACATAAAAAAAAAATTAGAAACGTGCAAGGTGTTTCAAAAGATGGTTTTTTTAATTTAAACTTGTTTTACAATAAACTCCTCGAGTTCGGTGACGTATTTGTGGACGTGAAATTTTACATTATTATTAACAACTAATTTTTTAAGTGAAAAATCTTTGAATTCGTTTTGTTAAAGTTATTTTTTCTAACGATAACAAATCGAAAATGAGTAAATATACGAATAAAATAAATACATGTTATGAATAACGATACAAAAAATTGGACATACCATAGACAACGAAATCGATAAATTCAATTATATGTGACAAATATCGATAACCAAATGAGTTACGTGCTACGAGAAATAACAACGATATAATTTCAAGCTAGTAACGCTGTCGATAACTACGGATATAAATAATAGTATCGATTAATATATCGATATCGATAACTATTTAAGTAAATATATCGAAATTTAATTTAAAAAAATTATGCATTTCAAAGTGTAATTAAAAAAATTTCATATTTACATTCATTCTGATAATGATAATCATATCGATAACATTGTCTAAATGTATGTTTATCGATTTTTAATCAATATTTTTTAATTTCATTTGCAAGGATTCTCATTTATAACTACTCTTCTATATTTATAAAAAAAAATGTTTCAATTAGTTGTTGTTTGTAATGAAATTATAACACATTGAAAAGGTAATTATAAGAATACTCCAAAAACATAAAAATAACTACGGCGGGAACAATCGTTATTTTTATCAGTATTATTATGTCAATATTTATATCGATAATGTTATTGTTATCGAAATCTTAAGGCTTTTACGTTTTTTTTATAGTCATTATACTATTTGGTTTTGTATAAGAAAAGCTCTTAAAATGAGTTATCCTCTTAACTTCAGAAATTAAGTGTATCCTGTTAAAAATAAATACTTACTTTTCCCATCAAAATTTGTGTCTGGTAACCCCGTGTCTTACTTTTGTTTTCGGTTTTGCAATCCATTTGCTTTTCGGTTTCTGTTGCTTGGTTTTCGAACGCGTTGCTCTTTTTTTTTTCAAAGGTATTTTGCTTTTATTTCATTTTCTTTGCTTTTCCTATGGCACTATTTTCGCTTCCTCATTGCGATAGCGCGCGTAACATAGCTGATAGACAATCGGCACGGAATGTGCGCGGGACATTTTTTTTGAGTATTTGTAGGAACCCAAAATAAACGCAAAATAAGTGAACGATTGTTTATATCAGCAAGGACACAAGGAAATGAGAAATAAAATTCATATTTGTGTTTGCATTGAAATTGCAATGCGGTGGTGAACTCAATGCGTGAAGAAATGTGTGATAAGCTCTGATTAGTCATTTGAGGGAAATAAACGCTTCGTGCCCTTTCTCCATCTGGTAACTATTTACTCGTTGAAATAGATTCTAAGCACATAACAGCTCATCAGCTCATTATTAGTCGAATACGTATTTCGCAAATACTAACTTAGTGTGTGCTTACTAGCGCTACAATAATTGCCAACAGCAGAAAACGCTTCCGTCTCCTTGAAATACAAATATGCTACAGAGCATACTGGGCGCACTCTCCCTCCCTTACAAATACACACACACACACACACACGCCTTTGAGTACGAATTTACTAATAAGTACATGTGTGTGTGTGTTTATCATAGCACTTAAATATTTATGCATTAAATGTCTACACACATACATACATTAGTTTGTGTATGCATTTAAGGAACTTATTTCCTCCCTTCACCAACCGCTGCAATAATCATAAGCTCATCTACTTAGTAGGCATCGCGCCCATAACCCCGCCACCTGCCGCCTACCGCATGCTGCATTGAGTAAATGCACTCTTCGTTGCACTTTACACCTCGATAAAGCGTTGACTGGCTTGTGTTTGTGTTTGTGTCGCGTTGTGCGGCGGATACTTTCGCAGTTTTTCGCATTTCTGCACTTTAGAATGTCATTGCTGGTGCTCGGTTATGTTTCGAAATTCTGTGTGTGGCGCGCGCGGTTAGCGGTCAAAAGAAAGAGGACAAGACAGGTTGAAGAAAAGTAAAACTTTTACGCTTCTGGTATCGAATAACACTTTCACAAAATTCTTGTTTGTTTTTGTTTTCATTTACGGAAAGAATAAAAGTGTTGCGCGTCAGAGAAGAAAGTGATATATATTTATGCACATTGAAAGCTGAAAACAAAAGCGGAAGAATAATTTCTAAATTTTCTGAAATATATGAACATCTACACACTTGCTTGTTAAGTATCCAGCAATGATTAATAGAAATTCATGGAAAATGTAAAACAAAAGTTATAATATACATATAATAATAAATAGATTTGTTATGCCAGAAATGTGTTCTTAAATTGAAAAAGTAAAAATAATAACTTTTAAAACAAAACTGCCATTTTGACTTTTTACTGCCATTTTTGCACAAAGCAATGAAAATTGCAAACGAAAAATAATAAAAAAAAGTATTCCTAAAATGAACGAAATTGTAATAAATGCAAAACACTTCGTTGCAAGCCTATTTTAAAGTGTTCTCAAAAAACAAAAAAAAAATGTATTTAACTCTTTTACTTTTACTATCGCAAATATAATAAAAAATAGAAAATATACAAAAGTGCGAAAGCCAATTTTTACGTACAACACATTGCAACGCCCACAATTCTGGTACTCTAAGGTAAATTTTTTCGTATTTTAATAATTATTACAAAAATAAAATAGGGTTGATATGATTTGTAAATAGAAATTTTGTTAGGCAACGTCATTTAAAAAAGCATTAAAAATCAATTTTTTTTGTGATTAAAACAAAATGTCCTTAACGGATTTTTTAAATAATAATAATACAATTTTGAATTTATATCGGTCTTACATTGTATTTATTACTTAAATAGTGTTAGTGTATATATTGTTTGCCCTTTCTAATTTAACAAAGATATTTTCATAAAAAAGTTTAACAGTGCTTTCAATAATTTCATTACATAATCGCCTGTTTTGTTTAATTACGTAATGCTATGTTCTTAGGGCTTGTAAACATGTTGCTTATGCTACTAGCAACATGTTGCGAAGTATACAATACATTTTTATGTATGTATATAATTAATTTTAATTCACTTTGTTTATAAGAGCACACACTTATGGTAATTATTTATATTTATTATTTGTCGGTAGTTATGCATTCGCTTAGAAGTTTTTAAATAAGAAATTAAGTACAATTATCACATTTCCAAAGTAAATCTTACAAGAGATCAAAAGTTTAAAAAACAAATTTTGGGCGAAAAGTTTATTCCGAAAAAAATTTGGGAAATTTTCTGTTCATTCTTCATAACATCGTATACAGCGAATACAATGATAATGATACATTTTTTTATTATATATTTATAATGACAAATGTTTTGTTTATGAATATAAAATTAATTAAGTTATATAAATTGATAACTCTATTTACATTTGTTCTTTTCAAATCTTCAAAGTTAAAAGGGACAGGCGAATTTCCAAACATTTTAATTCGATTTGATTTTAAATATGTTAGCGAAGAACGGTGAGAATTGGTTTGAAAAATCCGAGAATATTATCGCCGCCGTTGTAAAAGTTGGTAGCTCAACGCTTCGATCAAAATTACTTACATACTATCGAAAAGGAGAAAATTATATTTAAATAATGGTAGAAGTAAAAACAAAAATTCTAGTTCCTATAATCGTTAAAACCATTGAAAAAAAATGTTCCAGCTCCAAAAATAAGTATTCTCTTTTTATGCTATATTCAGAATCAAATCGCCCAAAACAAATTTCGTCGTACAGAAGTTTGCTATCACAATTAAAAACCACTGTGATAAATGAGATTGCACACAATTAATGCGGCGACGAAGTTCGTCGGACGAAACTTGGCGACGTTAGATTTATTTTAAATTTTGTCGCTGTAGCCGGGCGACGACGTCAACTCAATGAAAAAAAATTAAAAATTTATTAAAAAATATTTTGCGAAAAATATAATGAAAAAAACTGAATATATAACCGATTAAATTAAAAAGCATCGCTTTTTATTTAGCGAATTGGTCCACAAAATTTGATTCTGCTTAAAGCGTTACTCGATTTTTAATTTTTATCTCAAAACTATAACCCGAAAATCAGTGTTTAAGCGGTCAATAAATATGTAAGTCAATATAAACGTTTATAAATGGATTCATTAAAATTGTGTTGATGTTGCAAAGTAATTACTTAAAAATTATTTAATCTTTTCACTTTAAAATTATACTTATTGAAGTTAGAAGCCTTTTTAGAAATATCAGAATTTATCGATGTTATAGCTTGCAAAAATAAATTGAAAAATGCTATTTAAATAACTCTAAATATTTTGCCAACAACTTGCAAAATGGCACATTAACGAATAATTTAGAAGCCACAGAAAAATAAAACTGAAAACTAAAAATTTTCACTTTTTAAGCGCCAACGCGCTATAAAATAAATGCGCTTATTCAAAAATAAACTCAAAACAATTACAACTTACATATATCAATATCTATATGTATATGTAGATAAATATTGCATAATTAAATGCAAAAATAAAAGTAATTGTAATAAAAAAAAAGCAGCCAAAAAAAAAAAAATAGTGGCAGCGACAAATAAATTTACGATGGCCATAAAAGTGCAAATTCTGCTGAGATGAGAACAAATTTAGATGATCATGAAAATGTGGCGTGCTGCATGTACATATGTTCGTATTTACATACATACATACATATATGCTAGCTTCTTACCCGTTGCTAATTTTAAAATACCCTAAACAACAACTAATTATAGTTGCTGCACTTCACCCCTTAAGGGTTTGGCTAGCCGGGAAGATGGCGCTTGGCTAAAATTAGCAAATACAGTGCAAGCAGCAAAAGCAAAAGCAATAAATAAATTCTTATCTTACTCGCTACCTCTCTTTGCCTACAATGGCGCATCTTTGAGTTGCTTCAAAAGTGTGAGAGCGAAAGTACAGCAAAAAAAATTAAATAAAAAAATCCTTAGAGCTTAAAAGCAACACATTAAGTGCAAGTGCTAGCGAGTGAGAGCGAGTGACGGGGTGGACGCTAGGAAAGTGATGGCATACCGCTTGCCAAGTGCACCTCACACATGACAACTGTGCAACTGCCTGCCACAACAGATTCGAAATTGTGTGCATACAAGTGGTGCAAGTGTCGGCTTCAACCGAATATGCCACAACAATGGTCGTACATAGCTTTCAGAGCTTTCGATGGTCGCGCGAAAGCTTTTTTAGCACCCCTATGCAACACACACCACCAACCTCCCCCAAAATGATAAGAACACACACAAGCGCTGATCACTCATTCAGTCATTTATTCACTCATGTTACTCACTCGTTAAGTGCTGAGCGCATTTGAGTTGCTTCCTTGTTGCATGAGCACAGTCTACATGCATTTGAGCGCAAGTGTTGTGAGGCGCTTTTTCAATTGCTTTTGTATTGCTGTGTATGAGGGGAGAGTGTACGAGTAGTAGAGAAAAATGGGTCAGTAGTGGATGTGCATGGAAATTGCAATTGCACTTGCGCTTGTATAGCAACAATAAATTTTCGAGTTTCCGCATATGCCAGCACACGTAGGCACTCACACTTAAATGCGACTGTTAAGAAAGACTGAGCGGGGCATGATGAGTACTTTTTGTAGAAGCAATAATATTGGGGAAATTAGCTTTTCACGACGACAAATGTATGCAATAAACAGAAAAAAATCCTTATTTTCAGCCGTCAAATATCCTTAAATTGTGGTTGTTACTTTTCTTATCATTGCAAACTTTATTTTGTTTTTGTCGTTCACATCGCTCACTCCAATTACTCTACTCAATTTGACAGCTCAGCTGTGTACGACCGCTCGACCGCTCGACCGCTCGACCGCTCGACCACTCGACAACTCGAGCTGGGTGCTGTTGCTGCTCAGCACCTACACACGAATTTTAGTGCATTTTTTGAATGCAGACTCGCATGTCAACGTCGCCGCCAAGCCGGAAAAGTGCATTATAAAGAATTTTATTTTTAGTAAAGTTTAACAGAATTTGGCATTTTTTAATAACACAAAAAGGAACAAAACGAAAAGCTACTACAAATTACTACAATTCAAAAGTTTTGTTTAAAAACAAAAAAATACTTTTGTGCAACAGTTATTCCTTTTTAAATGCATTGCTCAGTAGTACAATTTCTACGAAAGCAAACGTAAGCTAGCGAAAAAATGCAGAAATACTGAAAAAGTACAAAGTGAAAACGCCACATTATGAGAAAAGTATATAAAAACATTATGTTTAATATTGGCAAACAGATTTAACTACTGAAATCCGAACGTCATTAAAGTGCATACGACGAGTGCAAATTGTCCAAAAAAGAAACATATAAACTACTAACCCTCTCTCAAGGATATAAATAAATACAAAATATTTGCAGCGAGTACATGATGTGGCGAAAGTTATGAGATACATTAAAAGCACAAAAATATTACGTTTAAAGAAAAAGTGAAATTAATTTCCGTCACAGCCTTGAAGCGCAAAGCGAATGATTTTAAAAGCAGGCGGCAAACACAGCGAATGCAAGTCAAAAGTAAATTGTAAAAATACTTAGTTTGAAAAAAAAACAACAAAAATAATTAATACTTTGCAAATGAGATGAGAAAATTATACTTGTACAATTCAAATTGAGTGAGAATTGAGCACAAGTGTAATGCAAATAAATTGAAAAAGAATTTAAAAAGCAACAGCCTGGTCAAAGCAAAGGCAGAGAAGCAAGCTTAGCAAAAAAAACAACATTAACAAATCAAAAGTCAATTTCTCGGCTACTCGATTTAACATGAAAGTGAAAATTTTGCCTTTTCTAAATATGAATAAGTACATATGTATATGTATGCATATAAAATATGCAAAATAAGATATACTCAAATATAAATATATTTTGTATAACGCATATGTACACACACAAGCGAAAGCAAAAAAAAATAATTATATTTTTCAAAAATCCAACCGTGCACATCACTTCGCTACCACTAACATCAAAAATTGTCTGATGGAATAAGGTTACTCATACGTCGTGTACTAAGCCGCAATACGTAAGAGTATTCGCAAGAGACTGGTAAGCAACAGGAGCAGAAATACTGCAATAAAATAAAAAAGAAAAATTTGTATTACAGTTAATTAAATAAAATAGAATTGCAAGTAAACGTAGTTATGTTAAATAAGAAGTAATTACACAAACGAAATATGTATAAAGTAATGTTTCAAGCAAATGGTGTTTAATGACGAACTATACATACCGATAAAATTTTAAACGATTAAGACAATGTTAAAGATATCGATAGCAATCAAGTTAGCGATTATGCTGATCGTAACAATAATGATATGATAGTTATAGCGATACCAATAACTATACCGATAACAAAAGATATCCAGATAGAAAATAATAAAAATTAGGATAAAAATAACGATAACGATAATTACGAAAACAATGATGATGAAGATAATTATAAAGATATCATTAACCATACCTATTACAACAATAACAATAGTACTAATAACGTTAACGAAGCGCTAATGAAAAGGTAACGATAACGATAACGACAACGATAATTACATAGTCACCAACAACGATCTCAATCACTTGAAAAACAACGATAACCATAACGATAATGATAACTATAACGATAATTATAACTATGACGATAACGATAATGATAATGGCAGCGATAACGATTATAATAATCAGAAAGATAAAAAAACGACAATGATAAAGTTATCTATAACCATTAGATTAACGTTAACAATAACGATATCGACAATGATTACTATAAAGACAACGACAATGATAAGAATAACTATTAAAATAAAGATTAGAAAACGAAAACGACAAGGATAACGATAATGATGTCGATATCGATATCGAAAGCTGTAACAATAAATATTACGATAAAAATGTTGATAAATATAACGATAACAATAACTATAGCGGTAAAGTTAATAATAATCGATATTGTTACTGGTCTTGCTGATGATATACGAATTTTAACGCTAATGTACATTTAATTTTTTTTTTAATAAACCAGAGCTACACTTTTTTTAAACTAATAATAAATAAGCCTCGATACCAATTACAAAATATAGACTCTTCATGATTATGCCTCTTTCCACACTACCTCACCAACTGGACTTTCGCTTTTAATGCAATTCTTTGGCATTTAACAAATTCAATGCGTCATTTAATTTCACCTTCACCGGCAACATTTTTACCCATTTACACCCAAAAGCACACACAATCAATCACACCCTTTTAAGCTACTACTTTTAAATATAACCCTATTCATATACTACGGTAGCGCAGTCACAAGTGTGTGCACATATTTACATGTGTGTGTGTGTGCGTTTGTGGGATGATTTAGGGGATTGTCTCTAGCAAAATTAAGTACATAACCTCTAACGAGGTTACCAAATATTGCACAAACGGCTCTAACCGGCCAGCGGAGAAGCAACAGCGATTGACTGCAACAAAGGCAAAGAGAAGATGAGAGGAAGTGGTCTGAGAGTGCAACTGCATCATAAGTATTAAAAGTAGCCAAATGGAAGAGCTCGGCATTGAGAGCAACACAAGTCAAGAAGTATGAGAACTGTGAGCTGTGAGCTGTGAGCAATGAAGGTTGCTCCAAAGGTTTAGCTCGTTGAGTAAAATGTATGTACATCGAGTAAATATGAGCGCAGAAATTGCAATTTGGCGGTTATAAAAAAAAAGAAAATAATTGATAGCTAATAAAAACACTTAAATTTCAGCGCCTAAACATATTCATACATACATACATATGTATAATAGAGTGAGGAGGCTAGAACTTACATCGATTGAAAGTCATTTATCCACTCCCGCTGCTTCTCCTTCTTGTTCGTAAAAGTGTGTGTGTAAATACTTAAGGCAGCTCTGCTAAATTATATAGTATAACTTAAAATTATATTATTTATATACATATTTTACTTGTATATGTGAATGTGAATGTGTATACATGTGTTTGCAAATAAAATTAGCGACGTCAAAGCAAGCAACAGAGGGTCGAATCGGTTGCATTCACATGGTCATGGACAAGCACGCACACCCAGACAATTTATTGCACGCATACGCAAACATTTCAAAAGTTTTCAGTATTTATACATACATACATATTCACATATATACTCGGGTGTATGTATGTATATGTGATTTCAAATGCAAATATTGCAAATTTACAGCTGCGATAAGATAAGGTGGCATGATATAGACTCGCCAAGTACAAGCGGAAGGAATAGAAAGCAACTGTGTGCGTGTATGTGCGGAGAATAGACAAATATACATATGTATTTACATATAAGTTCATATAAATGTTTGCATATCTGTGAAATGTGTCTATTGTTGGCTCCATAAAAGCAAGTTTTTGTATAATACAAACAATTCGCCTATACTGAACGCACTGCAGCTTGTGCGTTTCATATTGAAAGGGTTATAAAACTGCAGCAAAAGCTTCATCAGATTTTTGTAAAAATAATTGAAATTTTGTTGAAAGTTTGGTAAATTACATTAATTTTTGTGTAAATTATGGAACTTTGATTTTTGTTTTATTCTAAATTATCTTTTGTTTTAAGAAACTCAATTAAAAGTAAAATATATACAATTATCAATATCTTCACAACTTGACATTGATGTTACATTAATATAATGTTTATCGTAATTTATACGACAAATCAACAAGCTGAAAATTTAAATGGTTTTTTTTTATTTATTTTATGTTTTTTGCTACTAAAATACAACTAATTCTCGTACATAACCTATACAAATCCAAGCTTTGAACTTTATACAAAAATTCAAATAATTCAAAAAACGTTCATAAAAAAATTCCCAACTAAAAAAAAATTTTTTTTTTCGAATATGCAGTTTTATAGTCTATTTTTTTTACTAACTTTCGTCTGTCTTAAAATTATCGGTGAGTTTAGAGATTATTTTTTGCTGAATACGCAAATGAATAGACAAAATTAATTTTCATAAAGAACACTTTTTTTTTGATTTACCATGAAACTTGCAGTATACTTTCATATAAAACTACATGTCTCAAAAATTTAAACGTTATACAATTCCCTTCTCTTTCAATACGTACATACATACATATTTACGTGTACGTTTGTATGCACATAGAAATCAATATAATTTCCACAAAATTTTTCTTCCACAGCTACTTGTATAGAAAACATCTGACGCCAGCTAAAGTAAAAGTAAAAATTGCAACAACAATAAAACCGCAAAACAATCGTCACTACGAATACACTTACACCAATTTAGAATCTATGAAAAAACTTTGCACTAACATTCAATTATAAACACTCAACACTTTTAGCTCTTTTTGTATTTCCATTGCTCACACAATAAACCCTTTGACGTAATGCTTTTATTTGTTTACCCTCACGCCACCCTACTCACATATGTACATACAAATGTACATGCGAACTAATATTTTTACATGCATATATGTATATGCCATTGCTTACACACACGGACTCTTGAGAGTGGACAGCGTCAATTACAATTTGCATGCTATTGTAATAGCTTGTACTCTGTAAGAGGAAGGAAAAAAAAACGACTTCAGGGTGCATTGGGCGATGCTCGGAAATGGGAAAGACAAAAAATATAATACACTCTAACCTTGGCATTTAATACAATTATATTATTATTTTATTGGACAAAGCAGCGCCAGCCATTCGAAAGTGATGTGGAAATAGTGGGGGGAAAATTCAATGCTAGTGTTTTTTTTTTTTTTTTTTGCACTGCAATATTGCTCTGCCAGCGCTCAAACGCCAGTTGTACTCAGCAAGTTTGTTGTTGCAGTTCAAGTTTAAGGTTAGAAAATGCAACACTGTTGATTGTGCACATTGACGTGTGTGTACGAGTAAGTAATGCAGAACTCTCAACCTTAACATTCAACCTTAACCTTCTTCACTGGCTGTCAACTTATTTATAATTCTTAAGTGAAAAGGAAGAAAATTGATAAATATTCATAAATATTTTGAGTATACAATGTATTATTTTTTTTTTTTAATATAGAAACACACATTCTTACCTATAAATATGCAGTTACAGTTTCTGATATTTTCGATGTTTATTTATTAATTTTATTTTCATAAAAAAATTATACGTCTAGTGAAAGTATTCTTCGAAAACTCTTTCTTTTTGTTCATCACTACAAAATTTGTTTTTATAAACATTGCGCCCTGGGTAAAATGATCACTTAATAAATAGAATACCTCAGTTTATCGTATTTGTGTTTTTATTTAGCATTCACTTGGCCGAAATTCGAAGCGAGAAACTATTTAAAATACAATTTTCGAATAAAGTGAACCTACAACTGGGCAACGTAGATTGCGAAGATTTGCCTATGTTTTTTAAACTTTATATTGTTATATGCAGGGCAAATACATACACATATTGACGAAATTTTACCATTTACTTTTCCTTCATTTCATTTTTATTTTTGTAAAGATAAACGCAAACTTTAAGCAAAAATTATAATAATTCAAAAAATTAAAAATTTTGAACTTAAAAAAGAGTTTGGTACCTTTTAAATATGCAGTTTGGTAGCCAATTTCATTTAGTATATTGAAGTACCTTGATATTTAACAATTTTTTTTATCGAGGACGTTGGGAGTTCTT
Organism: Philophylla caesio; assembly: GCA_963971545.1. Taxonomy (NCBI): domain Eukaryota; kingdom Metazoa; phylum Arthropoda; class Insecta; order Diptera; family Tephritidae; genus Philophylla; species Philophylla caesio. The sequence continues at coordinate 94,249,936 of OZ020608.1, read as the reverse complement.
CATTTTAAAATTAATTTCGTTTGATTGTAATATGAAAAAAATTCTATCTGAAATTTCCACGTGAAATATTACTGCTCTAAATGAACGTAATGTTATAATCTACAAAAAATCTTATGGAAAAATTTAAAAATAAACCAATACGTTCTAACACGTTTTTTCTTTACTTTTTCAGAATAACTATCTCCTTAAGGAAATTTTCAAAATAAATAAACATTTATTCGTTGACCATCGAATGTTGTAACCTCTTGAGTTATTAACCAAAAACAGAAGAAAATAAAAAGCACTATTCGCAAAATTGTAAAAAACGCGTATGGACATTCAAACATAAACGCAAAATTTATCAAAGAGCAAGTTTCTTACTTAAACAAACATTTATTAACAAATTAAGGAATTAAAGTCAATCAACTTAGTATAATGAATGTGCAACTAACACAACAATCAGCACACTCCAGCCTGAGCCATTGCAACAGCAGCAGCAGCAGCAATAGTTGTAGTAGTAGTAGTAGCCGTAGCCAAAGTAGCAGCCGTATCAACACTAACATAATGAACACCACCGTTAACACACAACAAGAGCAACAACAACAACAACATCAGCCAGCCAATAATCGCACAATGTCCGCCTCAGCGACAGCGACAGCGATGACGACGGCGACGACAGCAACATCAACACTGACGCACAGAAGTCAAAGTCCTGCCACACGGCCACCCACCGCCTCGACGACAACAATAAGCGCAGCATTGTGCGGCGCGCGTAGTCCTTCGCCGGACGGAACACAGGATTACGATGTGACGCGCATGCGTGAAGAGGACTTTGAACGGCTGGCCGTTTATATAGTGCCCGATGTGCAATGCGAACGTGGCGTGCCAAATCGGTCAGATCGCACGCTACCACGCAGCCTAACACTTAAACCTTCAATGGTTTTCTCAACGCCAAATGTTAAGGTGAGAAGAGTGAAGAGAAAAACTAAAAGAAAAAAACAGACATTGTTTATCACAATAAATTTGTTTTGTTTTTGGTCCCTTTGCAGACTGAAGGAGTATGGAGCACTGGTGTCATACCGCGCGGCACCCGTTTTGGGCCCTTTGAAGGCGTTCCAACTCCACATTATCCCAACGATAAGAATAAGGCGCGCTATTTTTGGCGGGTAAGCAAAACAAAATATAAAAAAAATAAACGCACTTACTTACAAACACAACCACTTCCGCATCATCAATCATAAATTTTGCAAACTACACTAACTATTCGAACGCATTGAGGTGCAAATGCATTTTTTTCTCAATAATTCGCGATCAGTCAGCGCAATGGTGTTACATTAAGGCATCAAAATCACTAAAATCTTATCACAATTCAAGTATTCACTATCAGCAAACTTTTTGCCGATAACTTAAGAGAATATTTTTGCACATTGATTACAAGTTGGCGTAATTTATTTTAAAGCATTAAAAGAAAGGAAGAAGTTCATGCACAAAAATATCCCAATATATTATAAATGTGTTAATTATATTTTTCTCTTTTTTTAAGTCTTTTTACTTGGTTTCTTTAATTTAGAATCAATGCGTTTTTGGTTATAAGGTTGTTTTCATAAAATTTTGCAATTTTTAATGCATATTTAGTTGCTGTGTTTTATTATTTAACCAAAGCGATTATGACTACTGTTTGCATTTTCGAAATATTTCCGAAAGTAGTTACTTATAGGATGCATACTCAAAGAAGACATATTTTCGAAGAAAGTTTGTTTGAAGAAAAGTTGTTTGTCATTTTTTTTTTGTAACTTCCAACATTTCTAGTAAGCTTTTCTAAGGGCGGCTGTCTTGTCTTGGTCTAATACCAACTGGCAATTTTTTTTTGGTTATAAGTATGTATACCAGTGATAGTTTAAGTTAAATAAGATTAAGCTTTGGAATATTGTATTTAAAAATAGTGTACCTAAAATAAAATTCCACAGTCATTATTTTAATTTATATTTCGATTAAAGTTTAGATAAATATTTATTTTAGTTATACGAGTACTTTAAGCACCAACGTGTGTATGCGATACACCACCGGCAGCCTCTCTTACACTGCGGCTTCGGTAGTCTAAGAAACTTCTTTTACCCTCACTGATCTTTGGGAAACTCTTTTGATGTCGCTGCTGACTTTAATAAGTTCAAAAACAGTGTTAGGATACCCAGAAAGTCACATGATTAATTCAGAGCCATACTATCTGAATTCTGATTTACTAGACGTCAATGACTGTTAGATCCACTTTGAATAGAGTGTTCCTTACAAAATACTTTTGAGATCAACTTTTATAATCTCGACGCATTCGTGAAAATTACCTCTTAGCTTGTCACTTCACTAGTAGAACCCATTGGGATGAATCAATTTCTAATGAATCTTAACAATGCGCGGCACTAGCACTACCAGAATTTTCTATAATGACTATGTAGCGGGCGGGGACTGCAATATCCATTAAAGCCAATTACTAAATCTCACTAAATAAGCCCAAGAAGATTAATTACAACTTTTTCAGCTATAGGTTAAGTTCTTATGATCGTCCATTAACAAAATAAATTAGCAGATGCAAATTTCACGACAGATTTATATATGAAGATTTTGTATACATACATTATTTTTAAGTATAATTTTAAATTTATTATCTTCTACGGATCCTATCGCGCAATAGTACGCGCCTAAGCCTATGCCACGAAAATTTAATTTTAAGCATTTAAGATATGCAAAATTTATGATATCTTGAAGAAAAGTACTGAAGCCCAAACTGACATTTTATATATTTTAAGGAGAAGAAAAAAATATGTCGAACCCAAAAAATGCAAAACATTCTGTTGGGACCTTACTACATTTCATCAACCAAATCAGCATTGAGTATTTTATTTATACAAATTTTTAGCAACTGTTTTAGGCGCGTGAATATAACTGCATATTATTAACATATTATATTCGTTTTTATTTTTATTATGAAATTAATGATTTATATCGTCCTTGTAAAAAATCATTTCGTATTAAATTCATAAGCTATCCATCAACCAGCATTACATTATTCATTAACCTCATTTTTTTGTAACTAACTTACAAATCAGAATTATTTTTATGTACAAGAGAAATGTTCTAACCATAAACCAAACCATACTTTTCCAATTTATTTCATGTGTATTCCTTCCACCAAAAAAAAAAAAAAATAAACAAACTACCATCACCAACTTAAAAATATAACCAACCAACCGACTCAAATTTGAATAACCAAACCAATCGAAATTTGAAAACGCATACGCTTCAAAAATGTATAAAAATGAAAAAAAAAAAATAAAAAAATCTGAAAACTAAAATTCGACTCCAATCAGGTGCAGGAAACACGCCACATAACCTACGGGAACATTAAGGTACTATTTTACGCTTTTTAACAACTTTTTACTGCAACTTCTCATGTAACTATTAAGAATTTTTGTTTTATTTTTTGTTTAAGTTTGACACAAATCTACTTTGACGCTTCTCTACATTTTCTTCCACTAACTATATTCTAACTTCTAACTTGTTCTTAAAATAAGCGTATCATTTCATTTCCGATATGAAACATTATTTAAAGCTCTATCTTTATATAAGTTGGCTTTTAAAAGGTATATTTTGAAAATAGTTAAATCGAATAAAACTTTAAAAAATCCGGCATTTAACAAAAATGTAACCAAACACATTCCTTTGTGAAAAACGTACTTTTTCGAAGCCCTTATATAGCAGCTACAAATGCTTACAAGATTTATTTTTTTACTTTTTTTCTACCACCTATAACTATATTTGTATTATTTCTTGCCTGTTATTGTAATTTTTAAATTGATAATTTAGAGTATTTCCATTGAAATTTCTTATTATAGGCACATGTTATTCGAAATGTTGTTGTTGTCGTCTTTTTATATATGCAATAGATTATCTGTGCGGTCTCTTACGCCACTTTGTAGTCTGATCTCAGAACTTTGTGTGTCAAAATTCTTCCATAGCCCATGAAATGGTTCAATATGCTAACTTCAGACCACCTGTCAAGAAGTAACGTATTGTGGACTATTTCCTTACACGACTAAATTAATTTCCGTACATATTTTGGCTTAATCCCAAAAACTAACCCAACATCCCATTTCTTTTCTTTTCTCTTCCTCTCATCCCCCCATGATTGATGCATTCTGCCAACAGATCTTCAAAGATGACGTCTTCTACTACTTGGATGGTTCGGATCGTGCGCAAGCAAATTGGATGCGTTATGTTGCCTCTGCCTACAGTTTATCTGTTATGAATTTGGTTGCATGTCAGCACCATGAGAACATCTACTTTTACACCACACGTGACATTATGCCCAATGAGGAGTTGATGGTGTGGTATTGCAAGGATTTCGCCCGACGACTCGGCTACGATGTCGATCCCGAACGTACAATTTTTGGTGCTTGTAAGCAGGCAGTTGACGATGATGATGACGCCGAGGCAGATGGTGAAGAGGAGGACACAACGGCAGCATCACCGCCGGGTACCACGTTGTTATTGGGGAACAAAGCGAAGATTAGATCGAATTCGCCATATTCCATGCCCGCACCAGAAATACCACCAGAGGTTGCGTACAATCACATCACCTATGTAATGGGTTTGCCAATGCCACATTTGCCCTCAGTAGTGGCTAGCAATACCCCCGGCAGCGTAGGCAATCGACGTTCCATTACACCTAGTCCCTCACCGCCTAGCTGTCGTGGTGATAGTGCCGCTGGTCACATGCAACACCTAACAGGGCTGCCACACATACACCATGCCCAGTCCACGCAACAACAGCACATTTTACGGCAGCAGCACGCCCAGCTACCATCACACCTGTCACAACATCAACACATTCAGCAGCATCAAAGCGTTTTGCATCTGAAACAGGAACCTGGTGCTTCGGTGATTGTGCGTGATCGTTCGCCAGCGAATAGTGAGTGTGGCGTGAAGGATGGGAAGGAAGTAGCTGGATCGCCAATTCCGCACAAAGATCCGCAATACGAACATCAGCTGACTCCGAACGATGGCAGCGTGCGCTCGGTGCGTTCAGACGAGGGTTATCATAGCAATGAGTACCATGAGGATGGTCTGACACCACCCGAGGACTCCAGCGATAGCGAGAGTGAGCACAATTATGTGCTGGATTGTTCTAAGAAAGCCATTGCACCGAAAGAGACTGTCATAACGCATCCACAGAAGGCGGCAGTAGCCGCGGCTGTTGCAGCAGCAGCTGCCGCTGCTTCTGCCAATAACAATAACAATGCGACCACCAACTGTGCCACCACAACGACGATAACGCCAGCGGTGGTCTCATCTGTGTGTACTAACGACTGCGGGGATAAGAATGAGTATCGCAAGTTCAAGGTGAAAATGCCGCTTAAATACGAATTCAAAAACAGCAAATGCGCCATTAAGACTGAGGCCATGTGCCACCTTAATAATACAACCAATAGCAATCCGAAGATCACTGATGAAGTGCCTATAGTAGGCGCTACTTCCAGCGAAGACGACCTGCTTTCGGCCAAAGGGGCTGCGCCAGCATGCACCTCCTCGACACAGCTGGACGATGAGGCGATGGAATTGGATCAAATGCCTGGTTCAACTACACAACAACATGCCTCCAGCACAGTCATAGTTGTAGACCATGGACTTTCCAATGCCAATGGCCATGGTGCTCGTAACATTGTGCCAATGAGCAAGGTATACTATGAGGCCGAAACGAGTTCGCCGCCACCGCCAGTGTCAGTCACGCAATGTGGTGCTGCGGGGGCTGCTCCCATTTCATACATGCGTTTTACACCACCTTCCTCGAGCATACTGGAAACCATTCTCACGGGCCAACATCGACTGGAAGCAGCCGCGGCTGCGGTAGCAGCTTGTCGCCAAGCAAACTCTGCCACACCACCTCCATCGTCTCCCACAGAAATGGCGTACTCTTACAAGAAATCGCACCGTTATGGTAATGCTGTTAGTCCTGACTCTAGCTCCAACCTGGCACAACCACCCGACATGCATGCTTCGTCCATGCACGATACTGAAATGCTCATTGCGTCGTCACGTGCCAGTCTCAAAGACGACTGTTCGTCACCGCCTCCACCTGGCCATCATGTGATATTCTCACCTGCGCATGGCGCGCACAGCGCCTTTGTGTCAGATGGGCATCAAACACCGCCTTACTCGGCGTACTCGCCCTACTCCAGCGGCAGTGTTAATGGCGGCATGCCGATTGGTGGTCATCCACTGTCGCATGTGCCTACATCCACCTTCCACTCACCGCCACACAGTTCGCACTCGCCTTTCGATCGAAAATCGATTGCATCCAGCGGATCCACATCCAACCTACACCTGCTACAGTCGAACTCGCAGATGCTTATGCAACCATTGCGCATTTCACCACCCCACAGCTTAAGCCCGGATGGCAACTCATGTCCCCGGAGTGGCAGCCCCCTTAGTCCGAATTCATTGGCTTCGCGGGGCTATCGCTCGCTGCCATATCCATTAAAGAAAAAGGATGGCAAAATGCACTACGAATGCAATGTTTGTTGCAAAACCTTCGGTCAGCTGAGCAATCTCAAGGTGCATCTGCGTACACACTCCGGCGAACGGCCATTCAAATGCAACGTCTGCACGAAGAGCTTCACGCAGCTGGCGCATTTACAGAAACACCATCTGGTGCATACCGGCGAGAAGCCGCACCAATGCGATATCTGTAAGAAACGCTTTTCGTCGACGTCGAATTTGAAAACGCATCTGCGATTACACAGCGGTCAGAAGCCATACGCGTGCGACCTCTGCCCACAGAAGTTCACCCAGTTCGTGCACCTGAAGTTGCACAAGCGCTTGCATACGAACGATCGGCCATATGTGTGCCAGGGCTGCGACAAGAAGTACATTAGTGCCTCGGGTCTGCGAACGCATTGGAAGACGACGAGTTGCAAGCCCAATGATCTGGAAGAAGAGCTGGCCATGGCCGCAGCGGCGACCTCAGAATGTTTGGGTGAGTTATGATGAGAACTTAAAATCTTATAAATATTGTTTTAATATTTTATCTTTTCTCTATTTCCTCCACGATTCCCATCATAGATAAAGATCTTCCCGAGCCTGATTCACGCGAAGCCTTCGAGCATATGCAACAACAAATGCATCCACATTGTGGCGGTGGCTCTAGTGGTCATCTTGGCGCTAGCCATCCAACGCAACCACGCCTAATCGCCATCAATCAGCACCACCAGTCACAGTCACAACAACAACAACAACAACAACCTACGCATACACATCTCCATCAACAACACGCTGCCATGTTACAACAACATGCCGCGACGACGCAACAACACTTGTCTGCAGCACCTTCAAATACTGCCACCGCTAGCATGTTACTCAGCACAAACGGCAGCCAACAGCATCATCACAACCATCAGCAACAACACTTACTCCAACAGCACGTCATTCAGCAGCAACAACAAACACATACATTGAAGGTTGAAAGCAAGCAACAAATGTATTTGTTGCCACCTGGCGCCACCAATAATGGTGCGAACGCAGCATCCGACGTCACAACAGCAGGCACCCAAGAGGCTTACATGAACGTTTCGCATGCGCATGCAGCCGCAGCAGCAGCACACGCGGCAGCGGCAGCAGCAGCGGCGGCACATGCGGCAGCAGCACACCAGCATTCGCAAAATCAAGACAGTCGGCCGTCGGTGATCGAATCCAGCCAACCGATGATAATCGAGTGCACGTAGAGGGAGGTGAGCGTGAATCGAGAGTGTACAGAGAACAATTTTTTTAATAAAATTTGACAAGTTGCGGTTGTAGTGTTGAGGGCAGAGCGTGTAAGCAACAGAGCTACACTGTGTTGATGGTCAATCGCTTATCGTTGTACGAGTGCATACGAAAGCAGCCGCAGTTGCTGCAACTTTTTGCCGAAATGTCTCCCCACAGACCGACCGCAGAAAAGATAAAAGTGCAATAGAAAAGTGTGAAAGCTCATTTCGAATACGTTTTCGGTGGTGACGCTGTCCTTTCGGAATTGTCTAAAATGAGCTATTTAAATGCTTACTGAGTTAAAAATAATGGTATTACTAATTTTATAGTCGACTTCATTTAATAATTAGTAAATTTAATGATTGGTATAAAACTAAAAAACACAAGAAACTAGTTAAAATATACATCTATTGCTGCAACATCTATAGAAATCATTAACTAAAGTGGCGTTTCCTTAGCGATTTGTAGTTAATATATTAAAATTAAAATTTTTCATTTCATGGAAAGATCTCAAAATTGGCAGCCAATTATTTCGCAGCAAGTTTATTTTTGATAAAAAAAAAAAAAAATTTTAAATTGAATAACAATTGTTTATGTGAACGGAGTGTGGCGTAGTAACCGCGAGTTTTATACGTGGCAATTATGCATATTTGTAGTAAGTAGTAGTTATTAGGAAATAGTAGTAAGTCAAGCAAAACTAAGTCCTCTTAAGTCTCTTAATAATATTTGTTACATAACTTATTTTGCTCAGTTTTATGGTAAAGTGCATTTAAAATCACCATTGTACTGGAATTAAATTAAATTAACAAATTTACAAACATAAAAACATACATAAATAGACATCGCAAATGAGTTTGAGAAAGTTGCCTTATTTTGACTTGCATGGCATTGCGCATTGTGCTGGACCATGAACTATGGTCTAAAGGTGGTTGAGAGTTTATCGTTTACAATATGAAAGCTGAGTAGTGAAAGCTCTTCTTACCCATGGACACAGTTAAATGAGAAAAAGTTTAAGGACTGTTGAAAGCTTAGTAATAGAAGTTATACACACTTGTGAGCACAGTTGATATTGAGAGCTTAAAAAGTTTAAAAATCTAAGAAATGTAAACCTTTTAATTAAAACAATTCACAATTAGGGAAACAGTAGAATGTGAATTATTAAGAAAAGGTGAAAGCTAATAAAGAAAAGCTAACAATTTTTAGGGAAAAGCTATGCTCGCTAGCAGGAGTCGTTAAGTATAAGGCATGTGAAAAGTTATTAATAAACTTACAATGAGAAACAGTTTAACTGTCCTGCCTTAATCACGAGAAAGTTACACCCAATTCTTACACTCTTGCGTAGTTTGGAAAGTTCTTGAATTGGACGGAGCCGTAAATTTATTCAAAATTGGCAAGAAAAATGTTTGATTGAAAGTTCAAGTTCTCTTAATTGTTAAAAGTTTGGGGCAGTGGTTGAATGTCGGTTGATTATTCGAATTGCAGTAACGTTTTTACTAGTTTTTCAAGTTCATTTTCATTTCAAAATTTTTGCAAGTGTACGTTCAGAAAATATACGAGCACAATTTCTAAGCTTTAAATCTAATTAAGCTATGCTCTGAAGACTTTTAGTTCAACTGCCAAACAATGCCAAGCTGTGAAGTCAACAAAAAAATCAGCCGTTAAAAACGCTATGTTAGATTACGCAATGTACATATTAAAAAAAATAAAAAAAACCAATTAAATTTGTATGTATATTAAAATAAAATTATTCAAAATTTAAAATTCACAATTTTCTGTAAAACATTTACATAATTTGAGATTAGTATTTGAAATCGTGTTAGTGTATAATTGAAATGTTTAGTTAATAAGCACATGGCCCACACTAAGGCATTACATATGGTATATACACACATATAAAATACCATATTAATATAGCAAAATCCACACTTATACAAACATACATACATGCATACATAAATACGTAGAAAACAAAAATTGGACAAAAATTGCATGAAGTAAATTTATAGAAATTTACTTGAAATAATTAGCCTTAGACAAACACAATAAATATACAAACACAAACATAAAAACATTGACACATAAACAATCACAAACATATACACACACATATGTACATACATATACATATTAAAACATATGTAACGTGGCGTGTACACGTTGACAAAACTTAGCTGAAGATCGGTGCTTTTTGAACTGTTTCTATTTGTACAATTTTATTGTATTGTATTATTATCAAAAAAAAAATATAAAAAAAAATTAAATTAAAATTAAAAATATAAACAACAATGTATGAAACCATTAAATTAAATAATTTTTCCAAAAAGAAAAAATGCAACCAAGCGTTTATTAATTAGAAAATTAAAGGAGTACATAAAGGAAACATTAATATAATTACTGTTAAATTATGTTTCGTAAATACTATAAATTAATGAACATTAAAATATGTACTGATACATTTAATTATTACATAGTAAATAGTTTTAAAATTTGTAAGCTTAAAGTGAAAATGCTAAATGCAAAACTTAGAAACATTTGGCTTTATAAAAATACATAAAAACTTTACTTATACCAAATTTTTTGAAAAAAAAAATATCTCTAAATACATAAAAAAAGGTATCAAACTTACCATTTCAAAATTCTAAAAAATATTTTTATTTCATTTATATGCCTGTTCAATAGTTGGATTTTTTTTAAAAAACTTTTACAATTTATTTCAGATTAGATTTGTTATTACTTTTTCTCCAAATTTGAGCACTTTTGGGATATAATTAAAAGCATATAAGCATTCTATAGAAATAATCGATTACCATTGTAAAAAAAAAAAAGCTCAAGGACAAGCAACAAATAGATTGAGTAGCTAGCCAAATACATTCAAAATTGCATCCTTATGAAAAAAAAAATTCTATATTACATTCTGTTGCATCTTAATTCGAATTATTCAATCATCGGTAATTTTTCAGATTTCGCATTTCAATTTGTGAATGTTGTCGTGAGCAGTTCTTTTAAGTGTATAAAACCTTTGAAACCACTCAGGAGTTTTCTCTGCCACACAAAAATCAGCAGCCGGTTCTTTAAGAAACTGTCATGTTTTCTAGTTAAAGTCGACTCTAGAGTTAGTAGCAGCTTTTTGACATACTTTTTGATGAGATATCTGTCAAAAAAGCTGATGCCAACTTTAGAGTCGACTTAAACTTGACTATGACTACGGGCCAATGTTTTGGTTTTTAGTGTCCCAGCGGGTGCTTCGTAAGAACTCTTCTGACGAGGAAAAGTTGCATTTCGAAACTCTAAATAAGAACACTGAAACAAACAGTCTTGATTGTATTTATTTACCTATAGTTTGTCAGTCATCAGTCCTCTGGTATGATCAATGTCATGCAACTTTTCGGCTTAATAGTTGGTATTCTCAGTCTACATACAACTGCATGGCTCTTTACTCCTACTTGTAGTCTCTTTGCGTGTTAAATATACAAAAGCAATATAATGTTCGAAAATGAATTCTTACACATTTGAGTCAATAATTTGCACAGATTAAGCTGACATATTATTAGTGAAAGAAAACAATGACGCTTTAGAGTTAATACATTTTCAATTTATTTCACATGGAATAAACATGAACGTCAATTGCAAATGATTTTATCCCTTTTTTTCAAGTAGTTTATTCGTTAAATATATAGCGAAATCTTTCACGAAACTGCACTCAAATTACTTTCTTTATTTAAGGCGCAGGACATTGATATTCGAAAAAAAAATTCACGCATCAAATATATATGTTATTTTTCCTGTCTCACTTTAGTGCTTGCACGAGAAACGATGTGTTCACTATTTAGAGCTTCAGTAAGTTATGTGCTCTTTACTTTGTCGAGTATCCGGTTATTTGAAGGTCTACCTACATATATACAAGTACATTTCCATCTACTCCTGCGCTTGCCAGTTGCCTCATACCGTGAAACAACGTCACAAGTGTCTGAGAAATAAATGAAAATATTATCTTCTATATCTGAATAATCTTCTTCCGAAAATGGTAAACTGATTATAGTATGATTTTTTTTAATTCATTAATATATAAAAGAGTAAAATGAGTTACTCAATGGGCCTTGTCCGAGACAGTTTTTGAGACCTTTTTCCATCATTTCATTCCTCGTAAATATAAACCTAGTGGTAAAGAAAGTTCCCGATATTATTCCTCCCACAAGCCATCTACCATCTGGCTATGGAGTGGTCAATTAAGTTTTAGTAGCAAATTTGACGTGGTATTTGTAGAAAAGTAAACCAAAATTCTAAATACCATTTTTATTGTATAATATTGGCTCAAACACACTTATTTATCCAAGTGTAATTTTTTATACGATATAGCATACATTTTCCGTGGAATTTACCTTAATTTTCACCGATCCACTTGATTTTGGAAAAATGTCTTTATTTTTTCGCGTTTATCAAAGAAGTTCAATTTTTTCGAGTGATTTTTATTCAGTCATAATTAAGCTTCAACTATTTAATAGAGTTTTAAAAACAAATTAGAACTGTATCCTCATTAAATGCGACCAGCTCAAACCCTACTTCCGCAGAAATAAAAAGCTTACCGATTTGAATTTTTCTTAAATTTAGGAACTCATAATTTTGGTTTTCAAATTAATGCTTTAAATAAACAACGCGTATTTTTAAACCTAAAAAAAAACAAAAAACATTTACTTGCTGAATTTCAGCCACTTTTTTCTATAATATTTATTACTTTTAAACTTCCGATGACTAAGCCACAATTTCTTGAAAAAATTCACTAAACATTGAACAAAAATATTGTTAATTTTTCTTAATCTATGGAAAATATGTTAAACTAAGGCGTAAAAAAAGGAATATGAAATTGAAATATGTTAATAAACAGTGGGAATTTTCTAAAAAATTATATGTATTAATAAACTAAATTTAAGCTTACACTATGAGGCTGATTAATTTAAGCGTTTAAGCATTAAGCAATAACTATGGGATTTAAATAGCAACTAAATAAATATCTTTATACATATAAATATAGAAATATTAGTAATAATTAGAATTAATTTAAGTGTGAGAATGCTTAGTAAATCGAAAGGAATGTATCCGAGTGTGATCGAATGTAAGAAAAAAAAAAATTAAAAAAACAAAACACTTGCAATATGTATTAGTTGGAACACACAAACACACTGTAAGAAGAAAAACACCAATACGCGTTAGATGCTGAATAAAAACAGTAAATTATCTGCATACATATGTACATACATAGCGCTACATACTATATGTAAATGTGTCTATGTTTATGTAGTTTTTAATTGAATGTAACTAAATTTAATTACGTTAATTTGCTGTCGTCTACGTTTGTTAAGTTTTTCAGTTGATTTTCGATATTTACTAGTACTACATGAAACTAAATTGCATTATTTATTAATGTTTGCTCTACGAATGCTATGTGTGTGTATGTGCGTATGCTGACACTGAGTAATTTTATTTTTACAATAAAAATAAATGTTTTGCCTACATTTGAAATTCATTTTTGATTTAATTTTACGATTAATTTTTACACATTTTTCGAAGACTATGGATTTGTCACACAAAAAATTTAAAGGAGTGAGCATAAAATACTGAAGTAACAGCAAGAGCTGTTGTTGAATTTGCTGAAAAACAACTTACTTTTTTATGAGTTTCGGAGAAGCAAGAAGATAAATATTTGCAATCTCGCACCAAACATAATTTGGCAAAGATATAAGGCCACATTTTTTTTTAAATTCCACATTTTGGGAGAACAAAAGTTGCTTTTTAATGTGCACAACAACTTGTTAATTTACATACTTCAGAAAATGGCTCTTAGCAACTTAAAGAACGTAGAAACAAAAGTTTATTTTTTGGACTTCCCATATTTCATACATACGAGTTAATGCATTTATAAGTAATAGATTTTAAAAAGGTCCAAACGATTTTGTATGGAGCTGTTGACACCAGCTCGAATATAATGGTCTCAATGAGTTTTGGAAGATGTTCTCTGAAAAGCTACCGATTTCCTACAGAAAATTCCTTCATAAATGGAACGTTTATCTTAGAAAAGACGATGAGGAATCGGGAAAATTGTTTTCATAACTTCAGCAAGATTTTGCGTAGGAAATTGGGAAATTATTGAGTCTGCGACGCCTCCTAAAACAGCGATGCAATTTATTTTCACTTTTTTAAAGATTATTTTCGCAGCATCAACAACCAGTCCTCACTTTTCTTGCTAGAATCGTTTTTTTTTTTTTTTTTTCAAAGAAGGTCTAATTGACAAAAAAAAAGTACAAAAAAATAAAATAAGACAAACTTTTTCACATTTTTCTTATTTCGTAGATTAGATCGAACCTCAGCCAGGGACTGTAAATTCTAAATCAGGCAGTGGTAAATCTTCGAGCGTATTTCTGTCATAAAAAAGCTTCTCATAAATATTTCTGCCGTTCGGAGTTGGTACAAAACTGCAAGTCCCTCCATTTGTGGTAAAATATAAAGACGCACACCATAAATGGTTGCAGAAGCTCGGCCACACACTGGGCTAAAACATGTAAGCGCAAATTTATTATTAAATTGTAATAGATATTTTTTAACACTCACTATTAAGTACGCTCTTGTACCTTGTCGAAAAATTGAAAGAGCATCAAAAGATAATGAGTGGCTTAGGATTGAGTATTATTTTTAGTTTCTTAAAACGATCTACAGTTTGAAAGCCTTTTTCTTATAAACATCAACAATTGAAATTAAATCAATCAGTGATTTGTATATTTTATAGCGCATAATGAAAAACATTATCAGTAACATTACCGACTTAATTTATTTTTTTTTAGTTAACCAACATTACTGTTGAATTTAAAAGTGAGTCCTTTTAATTTATACTTAATCAGAATTCGTAGGCTGAATTTTAGTCAGTAAATAAACAATACGTGCATTTTTTTTTAATTATATTTCAATTTCCGTAATGATTTGAACAGCTCTGCCAAGTCTTAAATAATTTATAATTTTTTTTAATATTTACTTACATCATTTTTCAAATTAAATTTTATTTTCTGTATTCTTAAAACAGCAAAAACTATGTATAATATGTAAATATGCAATATATTTGCTAAAATGTGTAATTTGTAAATTAGAAATACCTTACAAACTATGAAATATAAGGAGAATCAATGACTGCTTTTAGTGAAATATGTAAGTATATAAGAAAATTCAAATAGTTAAGTGCAAAAGAATTTACATTAAAAACTAGCTATTTGAGTATTTCGAATGGGATGCACATACTTGTACATACATATGTATATCATTATAAAAATATCTTATAATACATAAATAATTTATTAGCTTGAATTTGTTTCGAAAACAGTGGTGAGTGGTTTAAAATAGGTATGAAGTGTGTTTTATACAAACTTTCGAAAAAATAATTTAGCATGGCAAACGTTGCCAATATTTTGGAAAAATCCTCGTGTGTAGACTTTTGTCGCCAAATGCATATGATTGGACTTTTCCATCGAAAATATTTTTTTTTTTTTTAATTAAGAAATATTTTGATGTCGCTCAAGGCGATAAAATTTTTCCAATATATTTTACAAAGGGAAAAACGAGATTGGATATTATTTCTTGACATCTCCTGAAGAGAAATACGGTTTGTCGATTGTAAACAAATTATTTTCTAGAGTTCTTAATCATTGAAAACTTTTAACTTTTGAAGCAACTTAGAAATATTTTTTTATGAAACAAAGACGAGTATTTTTTCGATACAAAATAATTCGTCTTTAATATTTCCCAAACATGTTTCACTAATGTTCACAAATGGAGAGACTGGCGAAACTGGCGAAAGACAAGACATAATTTTCCCCGGATGCATAACGAGAAATTTTTTTACATTTTTTTTCTTAAGTTATTTGTGTTATATTTAAAAAAAAATACGATTTAGAGTATTATTATATGCACTTCTTAAAGTGTAATTTCAGATTTTAAAACGCAAAAATTTCAAATAAATATTTTGATATTTTTTTTCGAATAAAATTTCGAGCCTATTAAAATGTGCAAAAAATTATAAAAAGCAAATGGGGAATGTTTACATATATTTCGATAGAATATTTATAAATAAAATAAGGCTTTAAAATTTCTTTGAATATTTGATTTATAGTAAACAATTCTTTCAATCAAACTAAACTCTATTATAACGATTCAAAACTTTTCAAATACAAAAATTTAATATTACAAATAATCACTTTAAAATTCGATGGTATTTGATTTAAAAAAATGCAAATTTTAAATTACTTTTTCTACAAATATTATTGAAAATAATACAGAAAATGCAGTTGCTAAATATGTGCATGTCTAACAAACCTAAATTCCTAGATATTACAATATGCATATAAATTTAGTATTAATATTTATGTACATAAACTCATAAATATTAAAATAGGTTTTGTAGATGTTTGATAATTATAAATACCGAGTTAAATACAGCAAACAAAATTTACTCATATAAAGGCAGCTATGCTGTATTTAAACATGCACATGTACATACAACATTAATTGCTGAGTTAAGCTACAATATTTAATGAAATATATGTAGACATACGAGAAATGAGATGATAAGATATGGAAATTATATAAGTTTGAGTCAACTCATCAGCTGATATAATCTATTTCCATGCTCCTAAATATCAAGTGCATAATGTACAAGAAAACACTTAAGTAGAATTAAGTTGCTTATACACAATATACCAGGGTCGTGTGCAGATCTCAGCCCACGGGGGGGAGGGTTCTGGATTGCAATTTCATATACGAATAAAATTTGATAAAAATGTTTCACTTCTTTTCATATACGTTAATTTGCCCACGGGGGGAGGTTTTAGCCGCCAAAACCCCCGTGCACACGGGCCTGACATATACATACATATATGCTCAAAACATAGTATGTAACATAATAAGCGCAAAAACACAAAATTTATAACAAAAAAATAATTGCAACTACTGCTACTCGCAACGCCATAGCAGACCTTAAGGCTATTATTGTACGATTTTGATATTTTTTTATAAAAGCGACTAGATGCATGTAGTTTAAACACAAACCAAAAAAAAAAAAAACTAAAACAAAACAAAACAATAACAATAAAAGTAGAAAAATACAAATATCGCAAATACTTATTGGTTTTTTTATTGGTAAATATTGGCAAATCTCTTCATTTAGTCTCTTTGAATATTGTTTGTAGAAAAAAACAGAACAAAAAAAATACAAATACAAAGTATATATATAAAAAAACCTTATTAATAATACCTAAATACATATAGTAACGCATACGCACTTCGAGAGAAGCATACTTCATGAATTTGTTATTGGTGCTTATACATTTTTCCAAACGGAAATAACTATTTATGTATGTACTGGATACAATACTTGCAATACCCACACATAAACAAGTACATATATTATGTAAATAAACACACACACACATATGTATATACATAAATGTTTGGTGCATTTTCGTATCATTATTTTGCAGTATTTTGCAACAATCCTGTTAATCCTCCAAAAAAAAATTAATTAAAATAAAGTAAGAAATTATAAAATTTCAACTTTACAATTTTCTTTGTAAAATAACCTATTTACTCACATTTGAAATATTTTTTCTTTTCAAACACTATTTAATGGATTTCTGTAGCTTCGATTCCAAATTGATATCTTTGAAAATATATTTTATAAGTTAGCAAAAAAAATATACAAAACAATAAAATATAAATTATGTGTAATCATAGAAAATAAAGATACACGATTTATTACTCTTATATAAATGCTAAATGCGTGTTTATTTGTAGAAAATATAGCCAAAATCCAACAACCAGATTCAAATGTAAGTAAAAGCTGATTTGTCTGTATTATCTTATCTAAAGCAAGGAAAGAGATTATCGCTATTATATCGACACAAAAGGAAACTTATCACTTCTCTTGCTCATGATGATATCGTTGATCGTATCGTTTGAAGACAGGCGTTGCTTCGATTCATTTTTCAACCATCAACATAAATAAATTTATTTAAATTCTCAAACAACATTATTAAGGCACATTAAATTTAATTAAAAAATTAAAACAGATTAAAAATAAATAAAAAGAAACTAATACAATAAGTAGGGGCCAGTTTTTCGAACATAAACTGTACTACCAACTGTATTACAAATTTCGAAAAAAATGTAAAACTTTACTACTTGCATACTTTAAGGCATTGCGTTTGAATTCGATCAAATTTTTAAACTAGTTTAAACTCAGTATGCAAATTTTCAGTCAACTTTAAACTCAGTTTAAATTTAAACTTAGTTTCTTTGCGCTCAATTAAATGTGTTGCAACCAAACCGAAGTAGTCAGCAAAGAGCTGATAAGTTAAACTTAGTTTAAGCTCCGTTTAAAGTTGACTGAAAATGTGCATACTGAGTTTAAACTAGTTTAAAAATATTTAAATTTTTTTCAAAATTTGTAATACAGTTGGTAGTACAGTTTATGTTCGATTCAAGCTTGCTTTCTAAATGCCACATATTTTTAGCATTTATTTGCTTTCAGATGAAGATTTTCGTATAAGTAAATGTTCATTTCGAGGTGAATTAAAAGTTTAAGGACAATAAATATTTAACATATGTTTGTATATATATATTCATGTGCATTAGAGGAAATATATTGAATTCATCGACTACTTATTGCGCAATATGCATAGCGAACAAACTGTGCTTACGAAACACCTATGTCGGTGTTGGCCTTAACTAAACTCTCAACCGAAATCGGACAATAGCCTGCTGTATTACAATGAGATGTCGCTATTTGCCGGCAGTTGGTGCAATAATCACTTCTTTTTTAGCTGAAAATCTCGTTGGTGGAAGGTACATGACCTCAAAAATTACGCTTCAAAAATGGTTAAATTTCAAGAAAAAAGTGCATTTTTTATCATTTGTTACATTTGTAGTCACAAATTAAAAATTAAAATGAAATGAGGCAGAGAATATTCCATGCATAACTTTTCGAGATAATAATAAATATCGCATTAAAGAGAGAAAAAACCCGAAAGTTGCACTTTAAAAGTAAAAAATTTGTAGAAAATATTTTAAACTTTGTATTATTTTAGACATTTATAGCCCCATATTTGGCAAACAAACTAAACTAGAATAGAAAACGTTATGCACGTTTATAACTTCTTGAGACATTCATAAGCAATTTTTAAAACAACAAAAAAAATTGAGTATTCAACTTTTTAATGGCTAAGGGCCAGTTTTTCAGTGCTGGTTTAAACTCAGTTTAAACTAAGTTTAGTTAAACTCAGTTTAAATTTAAACTTAGTTTCCTTGCACTCAAATAAATTTATTGCAACCAAAACGAAGTAGTCAGCAAACAGCTGAAAAGTTAAACTAAGTTTAACCGAGCACAATCGGCCGTTTAAACTTAGTTTAAACTCCGTTTAAAGTTGACTGAAAAACTGCATTCTGAGTTTAAACTTAGTTTAAACGACAAACAGAGTTCAACTTGCACTGAAAAACTGGCCCTTAGACATACATACATATGTATGTATGTATGTACGTTCTACGAATATAACATTATTTTTAAATTGAAATACACTTCAATCTCTACCAAGTACTGTAACTCCGTAAAAACTTTAATTTAGAAAATTTATTAGGAGCATACAACAAATTTAAAGTCGGATTTTTCGTTAAAAATAGCTTGTTTAGAAGGGATTAATAACAAGTAATGAATATTAAATATGTGTTAAATAAACAATTGGTTTTTATTTTCTCAAATCTGCTCAAGATAATCAAAGTTTGCCGAAAGAAAATTAGCAAATGTACTTTTTTTTAACCAAAATGAGAAGGTAAAGTAAAGCGAGCAAAGATCTATTTTTAAATTTTCCACAGGAGTCTCGAGTAGGAGAGAGTAGAGCAGGGAATGTGGTATCAGTTTCGGTACGAATAGTAACCCTTACTTCGACCTTATTGGTGGTGCGTAAAAGGAAACATTTTATGCGCAACGCTGTTCCACAAACAATTTAAAATAGCTTGTTTAGTATATGTAAGTGCGAAGAGGGCGCATTAAAACGTAGATTGGGAATCTGCGGTCACAACAAGCTTCAATATCAGAGCTGGAAGTTGATAAAGAACAGTAACTAAGCATTAAATATTGTATAGCAATATCAAATGTTACAGCAGTCAAATAGTGCTGAATACAAAGATTTCTGCATTCTAGTATGATGTATCCTTCGAACGATTTTTCGTCAACCCTTGTCAAGTTTAGTTTAGAAACAAACCGGATTTGGCGTTGTGCCATTTTCAGTGTTAATTTTCATTCTGTTCAGTCTAGGTCTGTTGTTCCGTATTTATTTTGTTTTTTTTGGGCCAAACAGGTCAACGCATAATCCTCAACGTAAACAAATATGAAGTGTCCTGTGTATAGGTACCTGAAGTCTCGCCCGGTTAGAATCTAAAAGGGTATATTTTATCTCGCGACTGCCTTCGTGGAAAGAACAGGTGGATATTCCGTTTGGGTATTGCCGGTCTGTTTTGTCATTTTACCCAAGTCTCTGTTTTGTTCTTTTGTAAACAAGCCTTAATGGTGCTGTTTATTAGTGCATTTACTATCCTTCCATCAAATGTTTTGTGTTTATATATTTCGATGTTATCCAAAGTATTCAGGCGCTATCCTTTTTGTTGTACGTGCAGTACCTTAACGGGTTTCTTTATGTTTGCGGGTGAACATTTCATGTTTACGAAGTGGTTTACGTCCTGTTTGTCCTATATAGCTATATTGGCACTCACAGGTCAGTTTATATAATACGCCTTTTTTGTTTAGTGTGTCTTCTTCATTCGTGCTGCGTTTAAGTATCTTTCCTAGGTTGTTTTTTGTTTCTATAAGTCATTACTGTCTAAGCTTTTTCATCTATCTCTCTGTCGCGTGTTTTTTGAATATAAATTAATTTTTCCGAATTTATTCACGAGCTCTTTTTTATATCCGTTGTTTGCGGTTATATTGTGTTTAGTTACTTTCCGTATGCCTCTTGCCAGCATGTTTGTTTTTAGGCGACGTTGTCTATCTTAATCGTCAGATCGAGGTAATTTACTGCTTTTCCATTTCCATCGTAAACGTTATACATCTATGTTGCTTGTACAGGTATAATTTTACTTCTACACGTGTCTTCCGCATGGCGTGCGTTTTGTCTGTTGTCGAACTCTTTTTACATTCCTTAACTGGCAAACTTGATATTTCGTAGGTTGACACATTAGAGGTCTCACGCAACAACAAAATATATGGGATTTTCCCATGTTGCATATACATTTTCGAAATAGAAAAGCTCTAGATTGTGAGAGCATTCAGAGTCTGACATTACTTTTTTTTTAACCACCCTAATGTCCATACCATGAAAAGCGAAATCCACTATTTCCGAAGTGATTGGGGTTTACTTAGTTCGAAATTTACAACGGCTTTTGAGACAGATGGGGAAATTATGTAATGTTTTTATGTTTTAAAGAATTGTAATTTTAAACAATCTTACCTAATAGTTTACATTTTTCCATAGTGAGAATTTTCAAAAAGAAATTTTTTACACTAGTTTGAAATTTTGAAAATATTCTTGTAAATATTTAGAAAATTTTCTTGATTTA
The DNA here is from genome assembly GCA_963971545.1 of Philophylla caesio. Lineage (NCBI taxonomy): Eukaryota > Metazoa > Arthropoda > Insecta > Diptera > Tephritidae > Philophylla > Philophylla caesio. The sequence continues at coordinate 94,228,522 of OZ020608.1, read as the reverse complement.
CTAATTAACACTCATACGTAAGGTATGTATGTACGTACATTTGTGTACATAGAGCGTTTGTTTTAGTCCGCAAACTAGCACACTTTTAACCGGCTTTTACTATTTACACACAAACGTTATCCCACCAAGGCACTCATATTGTTAATTGTCGAACTCGAATTTTATTGAAATTTTACATTTTGCAAACAATTACTTGACATACTCAAAATATGTACATATGTTTGCTTGAATCCACAGTCGAGTGTAACAAAGGTTACAACATCCGAGAACCGCTTGTCCGCTCTTTGACTATTTGACAGCAGCTACCCAATCAATGACGTAGTAATAATATTTTCATGCAATAAACCGCCATCACACGATCTTACTGGTTTGCAAACATGAGTTACGTGGTGAGAAGTTTAAGCGCATAATGGTAAGAAAATCATTTAATTATTCATATTTTATGGTTTTCAAAGTTGGTTTATTTTTTTAATGTCGGGACATGAGTTTGCGTTAATGAATAAACGTGCTAAATTTTTCATTGCATTATTTTACATCGCACAATGGTTGCATACAATAATGATAGATAATAAGATTACGCAGCCTAAAAAATACTGACGTCAGTGCAGAATCTTATAAATAGAGAAGATGGCGGAGCGAAGAAGTAGATAATGAGAAAATTGGGATGTAAGCCACTTTTACATTCAGTTTTTACATAAGTTTAATATATAACGATTTTAAGATTAAAAGTAATTATCCATTAAATAGAATAAAATAAGTATAAATAGTTATATGTGAGAAATGATTATCTACTTCATAAAAATAATTGCGCGAGGTATGATCGTAAATGTTGTTGCGATTTTAGAAAGCGCCGAGGGGCGATGAACCCACGTTGTGCGAGTGTAACGGTCGAAATAAAAAGTAGTTATTTTAGAAGTATGTATGTATAAGTATATGATGTATTTGAGGAGAGATTTTGAACTAAGAAATTTGGTATTTATGAAATTTTACAAAATTTGGTGATATTACTATTATTATCGTAGAAAATTTTTGAAATCGGATCATAACCACCCCACCTCCCATATAATGGAAGTTTAAGAAAATGCAAAAACTTCATTTTTCGGTATCTATTAAAACGAGTTGAGGGAAATTCGGTATTTGGAGCGATTTTGATATAAGAAATTAGGTATTTATGTAATTTTAAAAAATGGGCGTTGCCACGCCCACTTATTAAAAAAATCTGTATGTATCTCAAAATTTGGTGAACATATTGTCCTTGATATCACTAGCATCATTGTCAATAATTTTTGAAATCGGACCATAACCACGCACAACTTCCATATAACAGAAATTTTGAAAAAATGCAAACAACTTTTTTTTTCAGTATTTATTGGAAGAAATTTTATAAAGTTTAATACTAGCTGCCATTAGAAACAAAGAAACGGGAATTTTATGAAATTATGGGCACCGCTTATACAAAAATACATCGCGAGGGTATAGAAAATTCGGATTCGCACGAATTTAGCTTTTCTTACTTGTCTAGAACTAGTTGGTAAGAAATAGTTGATTTCCACTTACCTGCACGAGATCTGGGTCGCAAAATATCAATTAATGTTTTGCAGATCCGAGTACTGTCTTCTTATTATACGAAGAACTATAGCTAATTTTTTCAAAATATAGAATTTTTTACAAAAACTGTCAACAAATACGATTTGTCACAAAATGCCAAAAGCAACTATGATGACTACCTAATGTTTCGTCTAAAACCCTTTAACAATTTTATTACTATTTAAAGATTTTTGTCGAATTTTGAAACAAAATTTTACAATAGGTTAACATTGTTTCTAAGGGCGTGTAATATGGCAGATTTAGAGCGAGAAGTTGCTAACGTACAACACACAACGTAAGTTTGTACTAAAACTATCTCTTTTTGATTGCCGAATTTTTATCACATTGCGCTAATGGCTTACTGCCAATATATAAATATTATATACATATATGGAAAATTATGTATTACACATTTTTAAAGAAATTTTTTAGTCAAGTAAGCAATTTTGGAAAATATTTTTGATTTACTAATTTAGGCTCAAACGTAAGATACGTGTGTATAAAAAGCGTTAGTTTTAGTCCGTGAACTGGCACACTTTTTCCAAAGGTCATCTAAGGGTCAACATATGTTAAACAACAAAAAAAAAAATCAAACAATATCACAAAAGAACCAAAACACATGGTACGTGCGCTGATCTTGCAAACGCCCAAACATATTGCCTACGTACATATGTACGTATGTATGTATGTATGTTATTTGTTTTCCTTTTTATCATCCTGATTTATTAAAATAGATGTATGGCATTTAAAATAGAGCGTATCAAATATATTTTGTGATAAGTATTCAATCCCCCCCGAAATATTTTAATCCTTAATTACAATATCTTGGGATACAAACCAGCAGCGATAATTGCTAAGGGATAACGGATAGGCATCCGCCAGCATTGAAACGCACGCAGCGAAATATGCAAACGATTGCAACTGCGAATTTCTTACTGCCTGCAGCGTCCGACCATTGTCCAGCGCGAGGAGAGGTTCGATGCAGCCGACAACGACTGTGACAGCGCCAGCCTAGCAGGGCGACAGAGCGATCGACTTAATCCGCTTTGAATGTGAAAAGCAGAGAGTATAGCGGAAATAGGCAGTGGTTGTAGGTAAATTGTGAGGGGATAGTGGACAATGGATATTGCTGAGTGGAGGGTACAAGCGTACCCAGATGCATTGCGTACTTGTGTCTACCTCTCTCAACTGCTGCAATGACCCTTGTATAGAATATAAAAATCAGATTTTTTTTTTTTTATCCATACGAGCACTACTACTGCATGTGCATGTACCCACTTTTTATAGGAATGCTTCAATTAGCAGCAGCATGCAGCGGTGTTGTACTAATCGCTCGTATTTATACAACAAAGAGAAATTGTAACAAAGCTGTTGGTTGTCAACAAAAATGTATTTTATTATATTTCTGTGATTTTCACCAAAAAAAAAAAAAAAAAAAAACGAATAAAAAAGTGGGCGAAAGGCTAGTAAATTTGCATGTCTCTCACAACCCCCTTACCCAACAATTGCGTACTGTGATCTATCGCTCTCTATCGTCACATGAAATCTGGTCAAATACTACGCTCGCAGGGGGTGTCTTACTAAGAAGTGTCCTTAATGTTATCCATTCGTTTTGATTGACATCTGATTGACGCTAGTATTATGCCAATCCAATGAAGCGGCAATTAATGCAAATCAGTAAGTGGGACAAACAAATCATACATTCTGATTTGTAAACTTTCTCATTTACTGTACGTACATGCGCATATTCAATAGCATTTTCGTGCATACGAGGGTGGTCTGAAAAGTTTCCGACCTAACATTGATAAAATACAATTTTCTTAAAAATTTTTTTTTTTTTTACTTTTTTACTTGTAACTCTAAATACTTCTCCCAGCAATACTCCCATCTTTCTAACCCATTCAAATAGTATTCGGCGTTTTTCGTTGCAAAATAATTGTTCACAAAGGTGATCTCTGTCCTCTGAGCGCAGTTTTTAGATGAGAAAACAAAAAGATGTCACTTGGGGCCAAATCGGATGAATAAGGCGGACGGTCAAGCAGTTCAAGCTATAATTCGTGTATTTTCGCCATGGTAACCACTGATCCAACGCGCGGACAACTTTGTCATTCCTAAATCTTGATTTATTATGTGACAAGCACGTTCTTTGGACCTTTTTATAACCTCTGCTTTGTCTCTCATTTTATGTAATTCGACAATCGTCGTGCACCATTTGGTGAACTTAAGCGATATTATCGTCAGTAGTTTCGATTTTCGGTCGTCCCGAACGTTCATCATCTCTTAAGCTCTGACGGCCACGGTTTAATGCAGCTGTAAAAAATTTCACTATGATAGTTCGAGTTCACCTACACAGCGTCACTCTGATTTTTGATGTGCGTTGGCCTATTGCCTTTCGAAAACAAAATTTAATGACAGCTCGATACTCAATTTGTTCCATTTTCACAAACACACTCACATCGACTCACTCAAACGACAGTCAAATTAAAACTGAGCACCTAAAATAGCTGAATATTTTGGGGGTAACTATCTAAAGTGCTGCTATATTCACGTTGAGGTCGGAAACTTACCACCCTCGTATGTATATTTCGATAGTTTTGCTTACTATTTATATGTACATACGAATATTTTTTTAAACAAATGAATATGGCAATGTCCTTTGTGATTTACAGGAGATTAGAATTTTGCTAGCAAGACGGGATGGAATAATTTGACTGTCAAAATTTCCTTTACTTTGTTGTTCTGAATTTTTTTGATTGAAGATTCATAACATTTAATCGAAAATTATTTCCTTTTATTGCTGAGTGACAAATTATCCTAAATAGCATAACTACCTTATGAAACAAATAGGAGTAACAAAGTTAAGGGCAAACTAACTTCTTCAAAGGATTTTAAAACTTTTTTTGCTTTTGAAGTTTTTAATCCCATTCAATTCTGGAACCACAAGATGTAAGTATTAGGTAGCGCAAAGTTGCCTTTGTTTTTTTATAAGGTTTAATATCTTCTTCCACATAATTTAATTTTATTTATTTTTCTTCGTTATTCCTCTATATATAAATTCATTTTGTTCATTTGTTTCAACGGCAAACTGTAGCCACTTAAAACTTGCTCACTATTAAGCTAAATTATTTTTGCAATGAATAAAATATTTGTAATAGATTTAAAAGAATTTGCTTAAATTTACACATATCCATCTCTAAGGGGATTAAAGGGCAACCAATTACAATTATTATATAATTACTATAATAAAATATATTTTGATTTTTATGAATAATTATTAAACTATAGGTATATATAAAACAGGATGTGTGTATGTATGTAACGTATGGACTCCAAAACGGCTGGGCCGAATTTGATGAAATTTTCAGGGAATTTTCAGAATATTCAGGCGGGTGACACTGTGAAGTCTGATTTTTGGTCTGCGGCAAAATCCAATTTTCATATTGCAAAACCAATGACATATACATATGTACATATTTTTATTTTTTTTGCTTTTTTCTATTTTTTTTTTTTTTTTTTTTTTGAAAGCCGTTGTGGGACGAAGTTCGCCAGGTCTTCTAGTAGTTTATAAAGGTAGACATGCCTTTGAAGAACAATGCAAAGAAACTTTTATAAATAAGAAATAAAGTATTAAATCAGATTCTACAATTTGTTTATTTATTTTTTTATTTATTTAAAAATATATTATATCATTAATTGTTGAAATTAAAGTCATTGGCTGGAAAGGCGTTGATCTCAGCTTTTCAAAATATAAGTATGCATATACTCGAACTATATCCAAATATACATAATAACATTACCAAAGCAATGAATGATAAAAATATTTATTTCATAAGATTGACTTTTTTTTATTTCGAAAAGGTTGTATGGTTTCCTGCTTATTCAAGGAATGGAAAACAGCATTGTATGTATACGATACAAGTGCTACTTTGTGTTTGGAAAAAATAAGGAGTTTTAAAAAAAGTGAACTATATTTTGGAAAATATAGAGCGGTTTGATATTTTAGCAAACTTTTATTTAACCTATTTTTCCGCATGCAAACTTAATTCCCATTTAAGATATTTGGTTTGATGTCAATGAGACAATTCGAAATATGAAAACGGTAAACGAAACAAAAAAAAAGATTTCTGTCGGTAATCGATTAAAGGGCAAATAAATCATTTGCCGTCAATACTCGAAAACCGATTACTTTTGCAAGAAATTAATTTAAATGTTTGTTATTTTTCTGTTGGCCTAATAAATTATTAGGCTATAGAGCCATTATGACTGACTTTTTCGTACCTGAATTGGACGGTACTACATGCTATAGAGCGAACGAAACAATCAATTTATTGAAGGACACTTTTGGTAAGCGCATTATATCGCGTCGTGGGGCTGTTTCGTGGCCTCTTAGATCGTGCGATTTAACACCACTTGACTATCTTTTGTAGGGTTATGTGAAGTTGCTTGTCTACGCAGCATATTCGACGCATTATTGCTGACTTACAGCTCCAATTGCTGCAAAAAGTGGTCGAAAAATGGCAGAAATACCCTCAGAAGTTTGTCACGGCCTGCCGAGGGGTAACTGCTATTAGAAAAAAAACTTTCTAAATTATTATGAGGGATAAAAAATTGTCCAGAACTAGTGGCACCCATTACGGTCTACATGAAGGGTTGGCATTCAATTTTATGTACACATTATTGAAAAACTTGCGTCAGAACTACAATTCCTTATCGGCTTATATCCTGAAAGAAGACTGCTACACGTTTAATTATAATGAATAAATCTATTTTCCAGAAATGTATAAGAAGGATGAGCAAAATTCATCCTTAAGGGACTTAAACGACTTTTTAAAGAAACTTCGTCCATAGATCAATTAGTGCGAAGTGATAGCGCGTTTAAGTATTTTGAGCAATTTATTACTTATTTGAATCCGAATAACTTTCCTTAAAAAAAAACTGACTTAAGTGAAGTCAAGACACCGAAGGATACAATATCGAAAAGACAAATTTCTTAAAGTACGAACTGTACACAATCGTTACCGGCAAGAATCTGTAGCACGAGATATACATACGTGCTTCAATGACCAGCTAATACCTTTAAAAAGAAGGTTGTCGACTCAACCGGAAGGTTCAATTCATTAGGTATAAAAGATTGTGTCCTTTACGGAAATCCGCCTTGACGTACGACTTTAAGTTGTAGTTTTTGATGAAAGAGAATAAACATAAAAAAGAAACAAGAAATAAGTAACTGCAACACAAAAACGAAAATTAAAAACACAAAAGTTAATAAAACAAAATATAAAAGAAAATTAAAAAAAACAATTAAAAAGTATAAAAAAAACAAAAATATCGATATTTACCAGTTTTTTTTTAAATTTAACTACTATTTAACAAAAAATAATCTTGAAAATGGCTTTTAAATTCTTTGGGAGGAAAATATTGACAAAGTGTTGATGTTTTGTTAAAGAAATTACTGTAGTTTAGTTGAAAATTATACAAAATATATACGTACATACGTACATATCGATATGATTGTGAATTTGCTTGCAAATGGTATGAGCACTCATACACTAAAATAAAATAATAGCTGTGGTTTTAGATCTGTAAAAATCGTATCTCCAAAAATTATTATTAAAATATATATTTTCTTTCATACAATTTACACATATTTATATACAATGTAAAAATAAGTTTGTGTTTCTGGGATGAAATTCGTGGTTGCCATTATAAATAATTGCCACAACATCGATAACAGCAGGAGGAGGGTGGGTTGCACATACTCATTTATTGACGCGTGGCAGGCGACAGTCAGTCATTTTCAAAACATAAAAAATATGCATTATTTAAATACACATATATATGTACATACATATGTATGTATATGTACGTTGGTATATACACACATTTGTATATACTCATACATACCGAATAATTGTGGCAGGGTAGGTTTTTATTCGGTATAAATGCAATCTGAGGGACACGAGATTCGTTGTTGATCGGAAAGTCAAATTTATTTGCACAAATCCAGAAATTTTCGCATTCTTATTAAAGTAAATTCTGCATGCATGTAGTACTATGTGGTTCGGCTATGGTGACACGGTGTCACCAGGGGAGGCATTGCAACGCCTTTACCCACCGCGTAGAGTGACGATTAGAGAACAAGGGCTGTTTTGCAATAGGTCGCAATAGCAACGCCCGGAAGGGTGGTTTGGGGTAGATTTTTGCATTTTATGAAGGGTGCACATAGAGTGCATATTTTTTAGCACTTTTTTAATTTTTTTCGCGGTATCGAGAAAGGTCGATTGGTTGGGATCTTTTTTTTTTTAAATACACACATACTCCGTGCTATAAGTGGCTTGTGAATACATATGTACTCGTACGTTTTTTATTGCTGAATATAATCAACAACGAATCGGATTGTAGAAAATCGACCGAGTATCTGCCAATCACAAAACGAGTGAACTTAAAATGGTAATTAAGATAAACCAAGGGACATAAAAAACAATAAAATAATAATAAGAATACTTAACTCTTATTTTATGCTATTTTAAATGGTAACTTACATACATACATGTCAGTTTATTAAATTGAATTTCGAAAATTGTATAATATTATCAAAATGGTGAATGGTAATATACTGTTACAAGACTTATTTATAGTTTGGCTCTCAATTCTAGGTGAGGCATTTTAAACATTAAATTTGTTATTCAAAATTAATTTATACAAGGTGGTGCATAAGCTATCATTCGATTTGCTGCAATTTCAGACCGAATTTTTAGAAATGCTTTACATTTACTGCCTGATTCTGCGTTCTTGATAATTTATCAAAGATTTACAAATATTCAAGAGCTTCTAACTTGTCAACAACATTTTTCATTGAGTAAAAAGTAAATGAACAAAACTCACAACAAATGTAAATGTCATAAGAAGTTATATACATACAAGGCAATAAATTTTATTTTAGAACGTTTGGAAAAACAGAATTTAGGCACTCTGCCTTTTTTAAAAAACATTTTACACGATATTTGTAAATACTTGCAACGATATGTTTTTGATAACTTGCCGAAAAGGCCTATTGTCAAATTATGTTTAATGTTACTGGTAGTTTGCCGTTAGAGACTGCAAGAGAGAACCAAGAATTATAGAGAAGAAGAGTACGCCTTCCGGGGTACCGTTACTAAAAACTGATTTGAAAGTTGAGTGACGTCAATGTAGTGAAAGCGTTGCCACAAAGATTTTAATTTAATACCAAAAATCTAAAACAAAAATAAGCAACCAAGAAAAATATAACCGAAAATCGTTTAACTCGTCAAAACTTTAAAATTTAATTTTTTTTTCAATATTTATCTAAATGAAGGTGCAACCATTTACTAAGGACCATTTTTTCTGAGCAATTTTAACGCTGTTTGTCGTTTAAGCTAAGTGTAAGCTTATTATGCAGTTGTTCAGCCAGCTTTAAACGGCCGATATTAAAAGGTTGCATTTATTCTAACCTATTAGCTGTCTGAACTGAGTTTAACTAACCTTATTTTAAACTGAGTTTAACTATACTTATTTTAAACTGAGTTTAACCAACACTCATAACATACAATAATCGATTTGGGTGTCTATGCAGAAATCCTCAATACAACAAAAAAAAACATTTCATTTTACTAAGGCAGTAAATGCAAATTCAAAACTTCAATGCAGTTTTTCTCGGTTGTTAGTTTTTTAGGTTATGACAGCCTTTTTTGTTAATAAGCAAGTTTCTTGTGCAATTGTAAGAAGAATAAAATTTTAAAATTTTTTAGTTTTGGTAATCTTCCCTTTTTAATCTCTTTCGCTCATTCACTATTGTCACGTCACGCACAATCTTCTTCTCTATTATTCTTGAGAGAGAACCATCAAATTGTTTTAGCATTCGTTTGCAAGGAGTTACTCGGACAATTCGCAACTGGCAATTCGTTGCAAATCGTCTTCGAAGGAGCCATCGAGTTGTTTAAGAAATCGGGACAATCAACTAAAACATCTCACACTCGCCCATCACTAGTACAGGGCTAACTAGAAGAGAATCTTAAAATACTCTTTAATGATCTACACACAATCTTATTTCGGAGCCTATCCATCATTAATGAGCTCTTTTTGGAATTCTTAATGACCGATTTTTTGTTCTACGTGGCCACACTGAAAGGAGGCTAATGATGATTTCAAAAATTAAAGTATTTTATGGCAGATACAATTTTGTAATATACATAAATTCCAAACATTTAGCGATATATTATAAACATGTATGTATGTATATAAATAAATGCTAGAAATAATTATAGAAGTATTAAATTTTCTCTTAATTGTTCATTAACTTTGAAATGTTTTTCATTATGCCAGCAAATGTTTTTTTTTTCTCATTTCTTTTTTGTCTTAATACCGCAAAGTGGCTGCGTAAAATCTTTTATTTACATGCATATCGATGTATGTATGTATATATGAAAAAAAAACGGTTCAATACTTGAATGTAATACAATTAATGCGCCGAGTCTTGAGAATACACTTATAATCTTATTGCATGAAACATTTTGCATAGGGATGTTAATCTTGCTCAGACCTTTTAAATTTTTTTTCGGGATTTTGTAAACAAATATCAAAATTCAACACTTGTTTTGGTCAAATTGAAATATAATTGCAGAAAAATCGAGTCTGTATATTTTAAGTCCAAAGCATAAATATCGAGAACAAACGCCTTTATTCTAATTTTTGATATTTTTCTGTCGAGGATATTGTTTTTTTTTTGTTTTAAATTTTGTTTATAATTTATTGATCTTAAATTTACACTTTATTGGACTAAATTTAATTATCTAAAAAATGCATGACTCGCATGTGAGGCCTTACTGGACTGAAAATAAGATTCTTATATAATTTTGAAAAACGGGCAAAACCTTTGAAGATAAGAAATGAGTCTGTAATATCGGTAATTTTAGAAAATAAAATAAACTCAGGACACCTTTGCAAGTTGTTATAGAATAGATATCGTGCCAGGAAGAGGCATTATAATTGTGGACATGTATAGTACATTAAATCAGTAATTTAAAAAAATATTTTTGTCAACAACATACATATGTATGTTCCTTTTTTTTATTTGCATTGTTAAAAAATTCTAAGGGGAATTACATGATTAAAATGTTGGTTCAAGTATACATTCAGTAAGCAGTCTCAGTCTCTAATAGAGACAGAAGTCACAATTTTAAACCAGTTGGCATTCATTAGTTAAAAAAAAAAAACCTCTGGTCTCAAAATAAAGTCTCTAAACAGTTAACTGATGATTAGCAGGTCACAAAAAATTTAAATAAAAGCAAAATAAAAAACGTGAAAGCGAGGAAAAGCAATAATCTCTAGCTCATTTTAAGACTTGAAATGATACCAAGTTACTGAATTCGGGCATTAATTTCCTTTATTTTTGGACTAAATTAAAAATTTCCGACTAAAGAAAAGTTTAAAAAATAACTTTTTTCGGTTCCTGATTAGAACTATTAAAAAGTTTATTTTATGATAAAACATAATTCAAATACGTACAAATAATCTGCTATAAAACAAAAGCAAAATAAACGATTTTTGAGAAATCAGAAGAGCTGTCAATTGTTTGGTCAGTCCTGTGTGATCCAAAAAGGTTAAATCTCAATATAATATTCAAATGGTATATAATTTTCTAAGCTCATTGCTCCCGCGTCGGTCAGGATGTGAACCGCCAACGTCCGTGTTAAAGGTATGCCTCTATCCATTTGACAACTTTAAGGTGCTCATTTTAAAATATTTATTCTTTCCAAAATGTTGCATTAACCTTTTCATTTCATATGAAACACTTTATTTTGGGAATTAACTACAAACTTTATACGGATTAGCAGTTAATGCCCAAGTTAATTCCGAATTAGCTCGTTTATGCAAATCAAATGGCTATCTAACCTTTAACTGAAGATATATTTTCGAAGCCTAACGGGAATTGCAACACTTTGAAAAATCGAGGTTCGTGGCATAGGCGGTACGAAACAGCATACAAACGAACGATACGAGGTTGAAGGAATGTGCGTTACAGCTGCTCAGCTGCTCACTTAATATAATTTGACATACCAAATTTAAATATTCGAAGAATTTTTTCACTGCAGTCGTAAATGATTCACATCATTGTATTAACTGTTTACCATGTCGCATTCTTATGTATGTAAATATACATTCATATGCTTACATACACACACGTATTCCTTTACATACATACATACATATGTAGGAACAGCCTTATGTATATTAGACTGCGTAAAAAAAAAATACAATTTCTTCGGTTCCATATGAAAATTTCCAAAAATTAAATGCAGTTAACATTTCCGGTTTGGTATCTTTATTTATCAGTAAGCACTCACAGCAATAAGAATTTTTGTGAAAAAATATTTTCAAAAGGAGATTTTGATATTTGCTGTAGTATATCAAGTATATCGGCATTTGAAAATGTTTAAAAGCACAGAATTAAATTAAAGTCGTTTTTACCAGTAATTACTTGTTTAGGTAAAATAAAAAATATTAAAATTTGTTTAGCAAGCATTTTTGTTGCCCATTCATCTTTTGTGGCATGAAGCGCATATTTCAGATGATTATTAAAATTGTTTTACTATCGTTTTCAATTGCAATTGCATCCATTGCTTTACGGCAAACTCGTTTTTTTTTTTTGATAAGGAAAAAACTGTGCAGCACCTTTAGTAAAAAATTAACGAGTAATTTGTAGCTACTTCGAATTTACATTTTATGATACAAAATTTTATTTTTATTTTGGGACCGAAAAAAAAGTCGCTTTTAGACCCAGTCTAATATACATATAAACGAACATACGTACATACATATACGTGCATACTTCTTATTTCCACAAACAAAATATAAGAGTTTCTCAAGTGTTTGACCTTATTCGGCGGGTTGCTTCAGTTCAGCTTTTCTTGCCTTTCATTGACAACCTGAAGAAAACAAAATATGTATGTATATTTTAAATTCCCCTCCTAACCACCGCTCACCACATTGTATACATTGTATACCCCAGCCCTCCATTAGTAGCTGCACTACACTTCGATGACGACGCAATGCTCCATAGCCATTCATAGCGTTGGCGCTTATCGACGACGTAAACAAACATAAAAACTCGAGGCAAAAGAATCAACAAAAATAATAACATAACATACATACATATGTATATGTATGTATATGTATGTATGCATGTGTGTGCATATATATAAACGATTTTATATGTATGTATGTATATATATTAACATAGTTTCGTCTCTCATACATACATACATATATATATATAAATGAAATGGTATAAGTGGTCGAGTAATACACAATTTTTTTTTTCGTTCCAATCCATTTTATTCTTTAGTTTGTTTAGAATATGCATGGAATGAGCGATTGTGTAAAATAAAAATGTGAATGGAGAGTCTCGTATTCAGGAAATACTCGAAAAATACTTTGATACTTTAAAAGAGCCTTTGACTTCGACGTCATACAGCGCTGCGGGTAAGCTGGTGAAGCGAATGACACAGTTTTAAATACAAACATACAAACGCTTTAGTTTCTCTTTCTAACTAATTACACAATTTGAATGTGTTGAAATATTTTTGAATTTTGTATTTTGGTACGTCTTTGTTTTTGGTATATGCATCTTTCTTTTTTGGAATTGTTTTGTTGGCATTTGTTATTTACAAGCAAAAGAATTGAAAAAATTTCGTTGTTGACATATTTTTACTACAACGATTCACCTGAATTAAATTGTTTGGATTTTTGTATTTACATATGTACGTTTGTATGTGCGTTTATGAACGTGTTTTGTTGTGGATTGTAGAGCTTAACTGGCAGGCGTTTATACAATTGTGCCCTATACCGCAAATAAATTTTAATCGTTTGTAGATTGTGTCCAATTTGAATAAACACATTATGAGAATAACTACATACATATCTACATTTTAATATATATACATACATACATACATACATACATATTTTATATATACATACATATACTTATATATAAGTAAATTTATAGATTTAAGAAGTGTTAGAATTTCGGTTAAGTTTATAAGGTATATTGGATGTACATTAGGATGATTTATCAAAAAATTTGCACTTTTTACTACGCAAATTACAAAATTTATTATGATCTTAAACCTTCCTCAATATATTTGAAAGTACCGCCCGCCGAAAATTAATTTGTAAATTAATGAATAACAAGTTTAATTTAATATTTGAATCAAAATAGTAAGATTTTTTTGGCAGTCAGGTTTAAAAAAATCTGAAATAACTGCTTTAAAACCTCAACGATTTACACTTTCAAGGTATTATTTGAAAGTTACCTTCTCAAAAAAAAAAATTATCTACCTCCCAATTTTTTCGCAAGTATTAACGCATCTTAATTACACTGAACAAATTTTAAAATATTTATATGCAAATCTTTTAAGTTTAAACTATTCTGACATTTGGTGTAATTAAAACAAATATATTTTTTTTTTATTTGCAAAAAATCTCCAATATTTTTAAGAATAATCAAACCGACAAAACTCACTTAAATTTTAAAATTTTTTTAAAATACTTTTTTTGGCGAAACTCTTACAATTTTTATTTTTTATATTTTTAGTGTTCCAATCTAATGTATACATATGCTTGCATATACATATATACATATATACATATCTGTGAATGTTATTAAAAATACATATGTACATATATGCATGTATTGTTAAAAAAATCTTTATGTTCGTATGTCAGCAAGCATTTCTTTAGATCTCAATTAAGTTTAAATTAAAACTTTATTTATAGCATACAACTTAAGTAGCTTACAAGTCTCTAATTTGGTTAAGTGACACCTTTGCAAGATAGTTTGTGTATGTATGAGCTTGTAAGAGCTTACAGCGTCTGTCTTGTAGCAGCGGCCAAAATAACCATTTAAAGCTAAGAGAAATCGAAAATGATTCGAAAAAACTATTGGAAGAAAAAAAACTGATAGAATTTCAATAAAAAAAAATATATGTATATATGTATATATATGTATATATTAGGGTGTCCGAATATTCATTTTTTTTTTGTAAAACCGGTTTTCGAATTATTCGAAAAATGGCAATTTCAAAATAATCGGTTTTAATTTTTAAATCAGGAAAAAATCGATTAAACCGGTTCTTCTTCTTCTTATTAAAAAAACCTACAAAAATGTGCATACATGTTACTAAATACTATTATTTCTATGAATAAAATCTTTGGAAAATTAGATGTAGTCACAATTTTAGACCAGTTGGCATTAATAAAGTCTCTCAATTATGACCAGGGCCCAAAATAAGACAAAATATAAAAATAACAACGTAATAGCGAGGAAAGGCAATAATTGGCAACCCATTCACAGTCTCAAATTTTAAAACTTGAGATTATACCAATTTGCTTAAGTTCTCATTGAACAAATTGAGCGAGCGAGAAAGTCTTGTTGTCAATTTTTCAAGGTTTTTCCGTACTCTTATGACATTTGTCTAATATATAAAATCTTCTAAAATATATTTGCTGCGTTCTTTCTAAAAATTAATTGAATTTCGAATAAGTCTCTTTTCTAATTGATAAGCACTTTGTGGTTGGTGTTTTAATAAAAATATATCGGATATAAAATAAGTCGATGTGTTGCCATATTTAACTCTTACTACAAAAAACCGGTTTAGCAGATTAATAAAACCAATTTATTTGATATTCAAAAAATCCAGATTTCCAAAAAAATGTACAATAGTTTATGAAAAAACCAGAGAAAACCGGTTTGAAAAATCGAGTCAAACACCCTAGTATATATACAGTTAGAAAATGTTATGTTCAAATGCTAACCATAATCGAGAGTAGCGCAATTATGATGCAAAGACCATACACACTCGTACATAATAATGAAGATTTACAGTATTTCTTTCGTTTTAGCTTATTTCATCTTACCAAGAACGAAGTTTTATTAACGAAAGTAAACATAAAAGTGTATATGGCTCATCATATACCATCATTTACAATTTTACTAATGAAGTGCGGTCAGTCCAGCTTTTGTCGAATCCAAAACATCTCCAATTTCACATGTACACTCTGGTTATTGATTCTCTTATCGCAATCGCTCCAAGACCCATTCGTTTTCTGAATTGATGTAATGCAATGATATGCAATAACTATGTACCTTTTGGATCATTGAGATACAATAATTTAAGAGTATTGCGTTTTGTGTTTTGGGTTCAAAACCCTCGAATCTTTGTCACGAATAAACTTAAAATTAAATGAAGCAAATATTTATATTAAATATACGAGAATGTCAGATAGATTTTATCACTTCGTAAACTATAAAAAAAAACATATTTAAAGAGTACACTGTCTCAAAAATAAGTTGTTCAACCATAGCACTTCTCTATATGCATAAGAAACTTTCTCTTACAATGGAAAAATATATAGACCTACATACATACATAATAATAATAATAATTTGGCGCTTACACTATATCGCTCAATGTTTGGCCGATCGGCAGATGTATTTTATGGAAAGCTTTTCCATATCAGAAATACCCTGGGAGGTTTGAATCTCTATTATTGATACATTTCGAAATAATGTGTCTTTTATTTTTTATGAAATGTGATTTTCATGAATTTGAGACTCAAAGCACTATAAATATTATTATTATTTTTTATTTAATATTAAACCATTACCCAAAAACAACATATAAACTCGACTGAGTTGCTGGACCAATTAAAAAAAAATTCAAGGTGACGAGTATTTTTTTATGAAATTCATCAGACGCCAAAGGCAAGTGCTCAATATTAAAATTAAAGGCCTAAAATTTTCTTCGAACTATTTTTCGAGTATTGCAAAAAATAATTGTGTCAAAGTGAGGAAATTATAAGGGCTGCAACCAAACGCTCTTCAGCTGCAGTTTACTTTGGCTCTTGGTATTCATTTGCTGAACCACCTCGGTCATTCTACTCGCTGAGTCAGCGCGGCAAAGGAACTTGTCCATTAGGCTCCATTTGGCTGCAGAGTATATAGCCGGGCAAGAAGCCGCTCAGAATCAAGTCCGTTTCGACGGCCTCGTCATACTATAGCGCTCTTCATAGTGTCAGCAATGCTAAGTAGGTGGAAATCAACTATCCTGAGAAATTGGCTGCTCGGAATTCCATCCATTCCGATAGCCTTAATGTAGTTGAATTACGAATTAAAAAAATAATAAAATTAACTTAGCACATTTGAGTAGTGTCCGATGTCAGGCATGTCAAACGCAATTAGGCGAACATTACATAGGTGGGCGGGTGCGTCGTCCCAAAACGGGTGGGCTAGTTAGACAAACGGAGGTGGTACCAAGTAGATGCAATTTCCACGGACTGCATCAAGACGGTAACGGATTTAGAGTTTAGTGCTTAAACTGCCTCCCGACGTAATACTTGACGATGGTAGCGGCAGGGGAACGATATGTGACAGTAGGAGTTTTAGTGCAGGTTAAAGTCCCACACTGACGTGTGAAGGCTTTCGATGCTTACTCCACGTAAAACAACAAAAAAACAAAAAAAAAAAAAAAAAAAAGACACAAATAAAGGAAAAAATTAACTTTCATTTTTCATCAACTTCAAGATACACTAGCGCAGATAGCATGAAAACGGCGAAAATACCACCTTGATGCTTAGTCATCGAAATTATTGCAATTCGAAACTCCGACACGCCACTCCACTCTGCTACCCTTGTAGCCACTCGCCACTCACCACTCACCACTCAACACTTCCACACACTTTGGAGAGCGGCGATAACAAATTATTGTCTAGCCTAGATAAATCATATAAGGGATGATTGTTATTTAATTTATCTAATATTTGTATATTCCACGCACGTTCATCTAATGCTGCGAGCCATCAAAAAAAAAAAATTAGGAAATCTAGTACAATAAAACGCACGTACACGCTTATGTTGTTCGTTGCGCCTCGCTTCAATTGCTGCGACGTAGATAAATTCACGCACAGCGAATTCGACGCAAATGCGTACAACTTTGAGCGATCGCACACAAATTCACTTCATACTGAGAGTGTGCAGTTAAAAACAATTGTATGTATGTGTGTGTGTGTGTGTGTGTAAATATCTAGTGTGTAGATGATGTACCTACAAGTCCATAAAGTATCTAATGCGTTTGCCTATTGCCTGTGTACTATTCGATTTTTGTATGTAGTTATGTATGTAGATAGATAGATAGATATGTAGATAGGTATGTCTGAGGTGCATAAGTAAGAGTTTGTAAGAGCTAAATAGTTCTGAGGGCGCGCTGCTGGCAGCAATCCTCACCTTCATACCTACTGCGTAAATACACTCGCACACACACACACACACACACGCATCCACCATCTATCTGTTCATACATACAAACACACAGCTATACGCGCATAGGATTCGATGTTGATTTGGAAATCTATTTGGTTTGGTTGTTGATTTGAAATTTCGGGTTCTCATCGACGTCAAGGCATTGGTGCCGTCGACGTCGACATCGACACAGGCAGCAACTACTCAGTTATGTTTTATGGGGATTTTCTAGTTTGGCGTTTTCTAGTCAATCGTCAGTCGTAGAGTAAGCGTCATCAGAGTTCGTCATCATCGCGTCTTTTTTGGTGTTTTGTTTTGTGACGTTCTCGAGTTGCTTTATTTAGTTCTTTACGTTGTACTCTAGATGGGTGTTGTTGTGCTTGTGTTTATTTGTTATTGCATTAGCAGACAGCGTTATGAGAAAGAAATTTTTTAAAGGGCTTAGTAATCATACAACAACAATGAGCGTCAGTGTGGAAGTTAAAGACGTCGCAACTGACATTGCATCGCAACGATAGACGGAAACTGGACGTATTATGCAGTGAGAAAAAACAATGAGCGAGTGGGTCAACTGCATAGAAGTGAATTAGAAAAAAGAAACTTAATGAAAGAATGCGTAGATCGGTTAAATAAAACTATACTAAGAAAACTAATAAGTGCAAAAAGATGCGCCCTATTTTGTGATGTTATTTGAAAAATTAAGAATGCAAAGCACCAACAAATGAAACAATTGAATTCAAAACAAGAAATAGTAATTTAAGCCAATATATGTAGTTGAAATTTTTGTTCAATTTACTCGCTTTTCGTGTTGTGAATTCAACCAACACATAAGTTTCTTTCAAATCCTAGTTAAAAACGAAAAAAAAACAAAAGAAAAACGTTCTCGATATGCAACCAACAAGCAGCGTTAACAGCGAAACCACTACCAACACCACTAACACAACGAACGTCACCAATACACAGAGCTCAACATCAGCAGCTGCACCAACAAAACCAAATAATCGTTCAAGAAGGAAGAAACCCAAAGAGGAAATGCCTACATCACAGCAGCAACAACAAGATTCAGAGCGTAGCGATTCATCGCCCGATGTCAACAGAAGCCAAGGTGAAATCAATTTTTATAAAACCATAAGTAATTATGAATATTTTGTTGTCGTTTCTGTTTTTCTGTACATACAAGTTTTGCGAAATTTGGACTTAGCGAAAATAAGCATTTTGAACTGCTTTGTGATTTGTTTTTTTTTTTCTTTTATTGGCTTAACTTAACTCGATTGATTATGAGCCAATCAGCTTGAGGTAAATTAATTTCTCACGAAAAAAAAAACGATTCATTTTTTATGAACACCACATCTGTATGAGTGTATGTTAATTTTTTATGAACACTACGTCTGTGTGAGTGTATGTGCATATGTACAACACTAAAACAGCAGTTTTTGATTCGCCAAAAATATTGACATACAAATTAAAAGCCATCAACCCCCTGCTCTGCGCCAGTCATTACCATATGCTAGACGAACTGTGCGGATTATTCACACCCTCCTACATTGCCCACACTTGCATAAGTAATATAACTACACAAATGTTTGTATGTATGTACATATATGTACTGATTCATTTAAGTAGATACACGGCAGGGTCGTGGTGGTTGAAATGACAATTAACACTACATCCAAAACGCCCAGCAAGGGTCCTCCTCGCCCAGCAACGAATGTGCTTATTTTGGGATAAAATCATTCTGAAAACGCAATGCCAACTCCCTCAGGGGGTGTTAAGCAGTGCTATGACGTAGGAAAACTCTCTAAGTCTTGCAGTTTTTCCAGTGGGTTTTATCGTGACAATCAGGGCCGCCGAGAGAAAGTCCAGGCACAGGGTAAAAAGGAGGGTGCCCGTCCCTACAGAAATATTTCTAATATGTACTTTTTAAATTTTATTAACTATCCAGCTAATATTTAAGTTAGAGAAAGATTAGAGAACGAGTCGAATTCTAATGTATTTTTCTATAGTAGAACGTTAGAAAACTATAAGAAAAACTACCGAGAACTATAGCGTTCTCAACAAAAAGGGACTTAGTTCTCGATATCGTGAAAAATAAAAGTTATCTAATAGTATTCCAAGGTTGAATTCTAAATGGATTCTAATGTTGATTTTTGATTGTTTTGGAGCTATTATTAATATGGTTGTGAGTAAAAATATTTTAAAACAAAATTCTTCATTTTAAATCCTTGTGAATTAATTAAAATTTAAAAGTCCAATTCAAAAACATAAATATTTATAAAAAAAAAAATAACAGTGAGATCACATCAGGCTCTTATAAGTTAATTTTTTAGGTTTTTGTTTTCTTGGAGTCGAATACCTTTTTCTTCATGTAGCGTTCTTAAGCATGCTGGAAGAAGACAATAGACGTGCGCTCAAAATCTATATCTGCCGCATGAGGGAATTTATACGAAAATGTACCTAAAATAAAATAATTAGTTTTCTATAATTACTGAAATGTAAAGAACTATACTTTTTTAAGCAGCTGTTACGCTTAAGGTTCTGACAGCCATTTTGTCTTCCAACACAAATTGTGCGCAACACTATCGATAAACATTTAACGCCAAGCGTTTTTCACGATCAATATTGTCACTTCGCATTTCTTTAACAGCATGTTCGCAATCTGCTCGCGTACCCTCTTTAACTTTTTTTTATACATTTAAAAATTATGTTTACCCATAATTGTGTAATAATTACAACGCTATTTCTTAAAAAAATTTTACTAGAAATGAGCGACTCAGCAGACACTTATTTCGGGTGTTTCTCTAATCGTTCTACAATCAGATTCAAATGTTGTTTTCTAAGCTTGAATTCGATTCGAGAAACGTTAGAAATTGATATTCGAGTTCTAATGTTAAATCGAGCTTTTTCTCTAACGCTAGACAACGTGTTTGCGGGGTATTTTCCAACGTAATGTTTTTTGCTCTTATCACATATGTATTAAATTTGCGTTCTTGTTGATGTATGATGAAAAAAAATTTTCATATACGATTTTGAAAACTAATGTAATGTATAAATTATTTCTTACATAGACTTTTGGTCAAAATTGCAATGAAAACAAGCGATTTTATTCTTCTTGTAACTTCCTACTTTGATGTCCATCGAATGCTGTGCTTATACGTCAGAAATGGTCAGAAAATTGTTTGATATATGTATGTATATCACATATTCAGTTTTGTAAATTATTAATAACACTGAGTTTATTCGGGGACAAGAATAGTTGCCTATCATTTTTTTCTTGAAAACTAATGGTTCATTTGAATTCATTTGAATTCGTCTTCACAAACTGCATTATGAAATAATATTGTTTAACACCTTTACGAGCTAAAGACATTTCAAAATTAACTCAAAAGTCGTGTTAAGTTTTCGAGAAATGAGCACTGAGTAAAAGTGCAGCGCACGCGTTCTTTGTTGACAGAAAATCTTGCGAGTGCTTACATTGCTCAGTCCTCAGCTCTAAATTCGACATTTACTAAAAATTCCGAAAATTAAATAAATTTTCTTATCACCGAGTTCCACAATTGTTGACGAATGAGAAAAGTGTAGTGGGCTCGGTTGGTGGGGGTTATGCCGACTCTTATTACATTACATTATTTGTATATGCACGCAAGAACTTTCTTTATCGGTATTTACAACTATTAAATAAATGTTTGAATTAATCACCTGCCAAAAGCATTCTAATTTTTAACTATTCACTTAATTTCTTGGATAATACGGGCCCCTTAGAGAACTCCGGGCACGGTTGAAATCATGCCCGAATCATTTCCTTTTAACATAATTTTTTTGTTACATTGAATGTTACTTTGGGTAAATATTATTTAAATTTAGTCATCTGAATTATGATCGATGTCATAAAGATAACTGATGTGGATGTTGGTTTATCATTTCGGAACTTCAAAACTGTTCGATAATGCTGACTGATAACCCTCTACTACTTACATCGCCGAACAAATGGGGTATGGCAGTCTCCTAGCTATCTACAGTTTGAACTTGGAGCTACGCGATGGAGCTTCTAAGCATTACAGGCAATGGCAGGCATCCGATTGCATTTATGTCATGGAAAACTTCTCATAAAAATCGTTTATCGTAACTGTAAATCTCTGAATATATAATATAAAATCAGAACTTCCACTCGTCATTTATAAATAAGGAATATAATTCAAATAATGTTACGCATACCTCTTTTTTGAGATTGCCCGTTTAAAAAGCTCGATAGCCATGGAGTTTTTCTGCAATACCGCTATCGGCTCTAATCGCCATAATGAGCATTCAATGAGGCTTTTTTCGAAATCACTCTTAACTGTTAGTTGAAGTATTGACTTCCTGTTATTTAATTTATTTAAAAAGATGATTTATTTACTGGAAAATTTTTTTAGAAGTTTACATTATGCGACAGTTGCCACGATCTTTGAATATATGTATGTATGTATCTTTGTTATGTTGGCAATAAATAACATCCCCTTACCTACCTGATACATACTTTAAATTCTTTTCAGAAAGCCGAACGGAGAATAACTAAGCCTCATTTGGTGTATCTAATTAGCAGTTTCCTTTTTTTGAGTCAGCAAAATTCGCTAAATTTTGTAATGCTGGCTAGGGCTTGAAACAAGCACAACAACTTGCATGATTAAAGCTTTAAAAACACGTACATACATATGTATGTATGTGCCGCACTTAAAAGAATGTACATTTAATTAGGAAATGCGGATAGTTGCCAACAAGCAAACGAAAATAATTACATACATCTTATATTTATGTAAATTTACAATTCAAGAATACTTGTGCGGTGGATAAAAACTGGTTGCCAGCTTTAAAGTAAACCGAAATAAGCAAGATCAGGACGAATACAAAAATCAAAGATCCTTTAACATAGCCGTTTCCTATAAGTAATCGTACTATGTTTGTATAGGAGTGTGTGTATGTATGTATGTTATGTACAGTTTTTATGAACATGTATACATATTCAAACATATCTATCGTCGCGGAAATATTCTAATTCTCAAAATAATGTAAAGTGATATCCCTGAGGCATAAATGTTCAGCATAAGACGTCCCGACAATAAAGCGGTGCCAACATTCTGCGGCAAAAAAATTAAATGCTTCTGTGGCAATTTGAATTTTATACCCCATCAAAAAGGAAGTAATCGTTAAATAAGTAATGTACGCAAAGAAATTGGTTCACTAAATTGTTGTATTGTCTCTAAACAAATACGATACGCACTCACATTTATTTGTATACTCGTATATGGGAAAATGTGTAAATATGTATGAATGTTGAAGGTAGGCATGTACAGGTTCCAGGATAATATCAAAAAATCTTCACTGAACACACATGCGTGCATGTGTAGACTCGTAATGCTCGTGCATTTATATTTATGAATTTAAAAATGTTAAGTATGTACTTGAAAAGCTGCTGACAGTTGTGAATTTGGTGGAGCGCGAAGGAGAGAGAAATTTAAAAGGACCTTAGCTGCATAGCGTGACGATGGCTGACAGGCATTTACAATTTTTTTTTATGCTACATTCAAACATGGAAGATTTCATTGAATGAATAAAGCGTGTGAATACTTAAACTTTCAATTGAAATCACAAAATCGTACAAATTATTTGAATGGGCCTCTCAAGTTGTGCGAGCCGAGTAGCGGCGAGTGTTTTAAGGTATAAATAAAAACATACGCAAGGCGCCCAATTTGTAAAGTCGTTCACCCGCATTTTATGTGGGTTAGTAGATAAGAATGAAAACAAAAAAAAAAAAAACAATCTAAATAAATAAGCGATCGTTGGTCATTTTATTTATGAATGGAAAAGTAAAATTTTTAAATGTGTATACTCATGCACATTAGTGAGATTCGTTCCATTAGAAGCATAACACGTGAAGATATTTTTATTGATTTAATATATGCATTAGGCATGTTCATCCGGGGATCCCGAAATCCCGGGATCCCGACCTTTTTCAACTCCCGAATATTCCGGGATCAGTCTATTCAAATCCCGGAATTGCAGAAAATAGTGAATTTAAAAGCCATTTTTTTTTTAATTTTTAATTTAAATTTGTTCAAACAAAAATAAACCTCAAATGATCATCAAAAAATCATAAATTATGAACTTCACAACTGTTATATTACGATAACACAATACGACAAATAGCACGGCTTGCTAACTCCCTAAAGGCTTTGTTTTGCGCTTGCCATTATAAATGAGCCTTTCTATAAAATCGATTTAAATAGAACTTACGACAAGGTGCTTGAAGTGGATAACGCAGAAAGTCTCAAGGATAAATTTCATTAAGTTTGAACGAGCAGCTCACAAGTGTCCAATTATAGAACGGCATTCAATTTATGAGAAGGTTTGATAAAATAAATTAATACTTTTTGTAATGGGGGCGATAAATGCTAATTCCTAGAGAAAGAATTTAACTTTTTGTCAAAAATCCAACCAACCAGTTTTGATTCGGTCCAATGTTTCTCCACTTCAGATTTTAAATGCAACCTGAACCTAAATTTTTCCAGGTTGGAGGATAACACACTTAAGGCTTTTATTTCTTTAAGATTGCATTTCGAATGTGTGATGTTTTTATATGAATATTTAATATTGGTCTCAAACAGTGATTAAAAATAATTTTATTTTATGTAGGTGCATTTGCTTCTATACCAAATATGTATGTATGTATGTACATAAATTTGTACTTGAAGTATAAATAATTTTTTTATGTGTGTAAAATTTTACGTTTATTTCTTTTTGTCCCAGAAAAGACAAATAAATATATACATGATTTACAACAAATCGTTCTTCTTTTTCATATTAATGTAATTTTTATATATGTACAACTGTTTTACAAAGATTACAGACGTGTCACATTTTTTGGCAAATTAAAAATTACGAATCAAAACTTCGTGAAATTCGGGATCCCGAAGTTGTGCCGGGATTTTGTTTTTAAACCTCGAAAATCCCGGGATCAATAAAATGCCCAAAATTGACATTCCTAGTGAGTATGTTATTTGTTTCCTTTTTTATCATCCTGTCAAATTCTAAAGCAGTGGTCAGAAGGCTTGAAAGAATGTTGCCTTCAATATTTGTCCATTAACAAGTTTTCTGTGTTGAAGAAAATGAAAAGGAAGTTTATTGTTTATTATTGCATTTTTTTTAGACTTGGAAACTATAATAAAGCTATGCAATCCAAGGTTTGTTTAAAATTTGATAGATTTTCATAAGAAAATAAGTGTATGTTTGCACTAACCCGCGTACAGATGGCGCTGAGTTCAAATTTTTGCACCTTTATAAGTAAATACTAATTAAAAAAAATAAAAAAAAAAACAAGTAGGGAAACCAAAATTCGGACGAAACCGATTTCTATATGATATACCCTCGCGAAGTATTTGTGTGTGGACGGTGACACGGTTATTTTTCAAAATATCATCAAAACCCAGCTTCTTTGTTTCAAACCATAGAAAATATTTAATTTTACCCAACTTGTTCCAATAGATACCGAAAAACAAAGTTTTTTGCATTTTTCAAACTTTCCGTTACATGGAAGGCGGATACCTAACACAGTTATTGCGATATACAAATTTTATCATAACTGGGCGTGGCAACGCCTATTTTTCAAAATGTCTCAATTTCTCAGTATAAAATCGCTCTAAATACCTAATTTCACACGATTTGTTCTAATAGATACAGAAAAACCGAAGTTTTTGCATTTGGCCAAACTTCCGATATATGGGAGGTGGGCGTGGTTATTGACCTAACTTGACCATTTTCAATACAAACCTTCTCTAGCCTAAGAATAATTTATGTACCAAGTTTCATTAAGAAATGTCAATTTTAAATTTTGATATCTTTTTTTTAAGGCTCTAAACTTCGATATCTGATAGCGACCTCTAAGCATTTTAACAATATCCGAAATAAATATTGTATAACTAATCATTTTGCTCTTTCAAAATTCAAAAAAGTTAAACCATCAAAGATTACCTTTTTTTTTATAAAATTTCTAACCATCCTAATGTGCACACTACACGTCTGACCTGAAATAATGAGTTTACTTGTACATATAAAATAAACAAAAATAAAAGAATTTTTTAATTTTCATTCATAAAAATGCAGTCGTAAAAATGTCACTAAGTGTACATATGTATGTATGTATGTACGCGTATATGTAAGGTGATAAAGAAAACGATAACGTTGACGTTGTAACGATAAGCTTAGATTTAATGTAAACAAACGGTTCCTTTTTGCTTATGAGATTATAACTTTAATATTACGTTTACAATTTTTATGTAGAAGCAAACGCTTAATAACGCCTATTAACTATCTTATATTAAGCCGTAAGCATTGTTATTGCTTTCCTTTACTTAAAAATCTAATCCAAACAACTGCGAAACAATTTTTTTCAAATAAATCTTAACTCAAGTTCGAAAAACGATTATTTTAGAATAATATTGGCGGTGATCTATGTAGTACTCGCTTCATATAAAAAGTAATTTAATGACTATGATGATGCGCGATTTCTTAATATCTATGAATGAATGGGCAAAAGCAGAGCGGTAGCCGCTTTACGCGACATCTACCAGCACTAACAAATGTCAACGCGAGTGTAGGGATGAATAGAGCGCGGTTTTGTCAAAAACACAAGTGCTTCTTTTATTTTGATATTCCTTTCTTTTGCGCTCCTTCTTCTTCAACAATGACTGATCGGGAACGTAGGTTTTTCGGGGCCAGTATTGAAAAAATTTTGTTTTCAAAACAAATGTTGAGGGCTTACGACAGATAGAGAGTGTAACAACTTGTTTTTCTAATTAACTGTAACCACTTTGTCTTGCCAACTTAATGAAGAATACAGCATATTGTAAGAAGACTTCGGCACAAAAAGAGAAAGCATGTTTCTCTTTGATGTAAAAAATTGATAGCACTTTCTTTGAACAGAAAATTATATTATTTTATGGCAGGTGATTCAGCCAATTCCCTGCCATGGCGCTTTTATATTTCCGATCAACTGTTCGCATATATACAATGCAGCGTAATGCAAATAAGCAATCGTTTTTACTTTGGTATTTTTTCAAATGAGTATTCACCTAGTTCCACCCTTCTTTTTAATTTGCATCCACCGTCTGCTAAACCGGACGGCAGCTGATGAACTCGATTTAAATGCAAAATCAAAGCGAACAACCTCAAGGCATTCCTTAAGCTATCCCAAATGAACGCAATCGAATATGTTTTACTCGTACATACTCATGTATGTATGTATATACGAGTATTTCTGCTAGTTGAACAAGAACAAGATTCTCTCATCTAGCAAGCAAACGTGTTTTCTTCCTATTGTCCAATTACTTGCAGAACATTGCTCGCTATCAGGTAGACGGTAGCAGGATAACAAAGGCAAAAAACAGCAAGGATAATAGATAAAGCAGTGCCATTGCCGATTTTAGCTTCACATTGCTTTCGTTATTGTATTTGAATTGCTAACGATTTGGAAGTACAATTGGGTTTTTAGGTTTTATATTTATTAAAACGTTGGTTATTGTTTTCTTTCTCATACGCTTTATGGGAAAGTCGAAATTGTAAAATCATATTAAACAAAAAATGTACGAATTTAAAAATAACTACAAAAATTAAAATTATTCACATGGAGCAGCGTTGACAGTCAGATTTATCAAGTACAAATATATTGAGCCTAGCAAAAACGAACTGCAAATGTATTTGTTTTTGATCTACCAATAAACAGTTTAAATTCGAAACATATTGAATAAAAAAAGGCACCAAACAAAGACCGCTTCTTCCAGCGCTACACTATTAAGATTCGGAAATAAAATGTTGACCTCCACGAGAAAATCTCCGCAAACGTCCGGAAAATAATTGACTTCACCACGAAGCATAGTAAATTCTATTTTAATTCTGACAAAGGTTAACGAATGTTTTAACAGCAAGAACGGCTTCAACCATAATTGGTTCAAGCCAAGCCTGGACCGATCATGTTAAATTCTGAATTTAAAAACGTTTTACGAAAACTGAAATACTTTGTCCAAGTTTGGCATTCTTAAACAATTTTCATTTTTGGTAAATATAAAAGATGAAGTGGCAAAAAATATTTGGTTTAAAGTAATAAAGTAATATCTGACTTTATTACGTTAAACCAACTACTATCTATTTCCTTTTATTTGATTTTTGAAAGCAAGTTTAATTTTTTTTTTCGAATATGATGGCAAATTTAATTTTAGTAAAATTTTGTTCAATGACAATTAAAACGAGAATTGACTTTTAACCAAGGCACATTCAATAGGTAACAGCAGTAAAAAAATTGAAAAAAAAATTTGAGCTCTGTATATTTTGTTTTTGCTTTTAAAAGCTAAAATTTCAAAAACATTTTATCAACTACCTTGAATTGTACTGAAAGCATTCTTATCACAACGAAACTCAAAATTTGACAATTCAAATTAAAATAAAATATGAAAAAAGTTCAAAAAATAAAGTGTGCCTTGCTTTTAACAAACTTGTGTGCAATATGTTTTTATTTGCAAGAAATTACTTTAAAATCGTAATAATTTGTAAATTAAATGCGCAATTTTTTTTTTGCTGTGAAATTAACGATGTACCTATTACTTCGTAAATTAAAAAAAAAGTATTTAATAGAAATGTAACCGGGGCGAAGTTTTTTATATAAATCTTTTCGAACCAGAAAACTAAAAAACAAAAAAATCACAAAAAATATTTTTCATTATTTGTGTCTTTTGAAAAAGTACTTTGCCGTTGCTGTGAATTTCTTTAAGAAATAAATATATTCGCTTATTTTTCTTGAGAGCTTCAGACTTATTTACGAAGTTTTTATTGAAGAAAATTTCTTTTTCATTACTGGAGTGTCATTAAATATGATTTTCTTGAAAACTCTATTCAAAGCGAATTCATAAAAGGTGCTATTAATTAATCAGCTGATTGGTGGTTGGTTGTCAAAATAAATTGTTTAGTTACAAATAATCAATTGTTCCGTTTAACTAGAAGAACTTTAAAGATATGGTTCAGTATAACTTTTTGCGATGACTCTAATAGTGTAAAAATTATTTCGCGAAAGTTAAATACAAATGAGATAAAGTTTGACAATAACCCACCAAAGCGTTGCATTTTTAGAATCGCTGCCACCTTACATGAATTCGCCTTTGCTCTATTCTAAGATTTTCGACCGTTGTAAATATATAAATTTAAAAATATTTATAAGGCGCTGAAAGTTATTATATGCCAAAAAAAATTTAATTAGAATGTTTTGTTTTAAATCGATTTCAGTTTTATGAAAGTTTATAGCAGTTGTGTTTTGTCATTAACTATAGCAAACTTTATTAACACTTTAGTTTTCAGAAAGTTATACAAATATTTGATTGCATAATATCAAAACCTTTTTATTTATCTCTAGAAATCAAAGTCACTGAAGACTCCATGCAAGCAGTCGTGTGATTATAGCATATAGTTAAGGCTAAACATAAGTTAGGAAAATTATTCTAAAGCATAATTTTCTTTGAAAATGCTATTGAAATAAATTCAAAATCACAATCTTTTTTTTATTTTTATTTTTATTTATACAAAATTTGATTTTCTTTCTTAACAGATATTAGTCTGACAGAAACAGGCTGCGTGCGCTACGGCAAGTGCAAGTGGTTCAATGTGGCCAAAGGTTGGGGATTCATAACTCCACACGATGGTGGACAGGAGGTGTTTGTGCATCAGGTACGATTTGCTGTTACTCCTCCTCTCATTATTCTTGATTTTCGTACTTTGTACTATGGATTTTTGAATTTTTCTTTTTCTAAATCTGCCACAGAGTGTCATACAAATGACCGGCTTCCGATCGTTGGGTGAGCAAGAGGAAGTTGAATTCGAATGCCAGCAAACCGAACGTGGACTGGAGGCGACACGTGTCAGTGGCAGCAAAGGACTCGACTGCACCGGTAGTACCTTTCGACCGCGTACGAAAAAACGACGACGCGTTCGTTGCTATAATTGCGGTAAATTCGCCAACCACATTGCGTCTTTGTGCCCGCAGGAACCACAACCGAAACGTTGTCATATATGCAAATCCGAAACGCATTTCTTTGCCGATTGCCCAACGCGGCTGGTGAGTGCTGTACGAAAAGCGAAGACATTAAATTGTTAAAATGGAAGACAAGATTTAATTAAAAATATGTACATACATATATTTTTTTCATTTCATCTCATATCTAAAGGGACTAACTGCCGCTGTCGCTGAATCAGATGAAACTCCTCAAGGCGATACAAGCCAAAGTGGTGATGCAGCCACGTGAGAATGGCAATGGGGCGTTGGCAATGGAATTGCAATAGAAGGCAAACATTCACGTCAACATTTCTCTAGCGAAATTTCCTGCAAAATTTCTGCATTTACGTTTGCCTCTTCATGCCACCGCCAGTTTGATTAATGGTTTTGAATTGCATGCCTTCTGCTATGGCACTGTTGGCACTTTGACAGAGGAATTTTTAGTACAAACTTAAAAAATACTACATTTTATTTTAGCTAGAATAAGTTGAAAAGACAATTTTTTTATATATATCTACATACATACATATTTATGTAAAGGTTATTTTGTTGGAAACCCGTTCAGAAATTGCATAACAACACTATATACGAGTTCATATATTAATTTTGTTATTCCATCAAAAGCTGACGAAATGTCCCCTTGTACAGATATTTCTGCCAAAACATAACTAACACAAGACTGTTATTTTTGGTTTTAGCTATTGAACACTATTGAATAACATGTACGATATACACATACATATGTTCATTCACATATACAAATAAGTATATGCATCCATTTTTTGTATTAAGAACTTACTTAAATTTTAAAATAAACTGGGCCATATACTACCTCATCAATGTAGATATACTCGTACATACATACATATATGTATACCTGTAGTATAAGTGCATTACATTATAAATTAATATAAGACAATCTAAACTACATACATACTTAAATACATATAAAGATAATAACTTTTTAAAATAAATTTTTTAGTTAAAAAAATATATGCATGTAAATTACTTATTTTATATTAAATTCTGTTGAATAACTGGTTTGTTAAGAGGGCATGCCGATATAGCTTCTGATTCATACTAGCTGACTGAATAAAATTGTATTATGTTAGGTATTCAAACAAACAAGTACTTTAGAAAACATTATTGGTTTAAAAATTATATAAAAAGAACCAGTAATTAAACCATAATATAAAACAAATTGGCCATTTTTTCAGTATTACCAAGTGTCATGGTTGAGGCCGCGCCACCTATCCGAATACTTTTTGATTCGCATATCTCTTTCACTGGCGGCCGGAGCTACATATGTCGACAATTTCAACTTACAAATTATCTTGATGAACAAAAATCTCGCACTAAAAATTCCTCATCACGCTCGTCCTCCTATGTTGCGCAGAAATTTAGACGATGTTCATCAAAGACTATGAAAAGACTATGTTGAAGTGTCGAAGTTTTTGGGTCTTGTCCCAAAACCGATAAACGGTTACAGTGTAAAAAGAAGAAGCTCTGTGTCAATTCAATGTGGTCGGTCTAGAACAAACGAACTGTAGATGAGTGCACTGACTTCAAACTAACCGGTAATCTTTGTCAGCTGGAAATATTTGTCGGTAACTTCTTTTTAGCAATATCAGATAAAACTCTAAGAAGTTATTTTCTCAGTTTGTGTTAACACTTCAAAACTCAGGCCACAAATTGAAAGAGAAGTTCGATAAAATACAATATGTATTTATATACATAAATAGATATAAAAATACATACATACGTATATACGAATAACAAACTTACTACTCCCTCAGCATTAAATATATGGACACGAGTTTGCACATAAGGTAGAAAGATTCACTTTACTGTGCTTCCACGGTTGCCAATTTAACGGGGAATCTCTGTTGCTGCTGAAATTGCTTTTGCAGACGTGAAAATGAGAATCGCGGTTAGTGGGTAACTGTATATTTCTGTATATACATACATATGTCATACCCAATAAACATTTTTGTTAAATCTCAATTTGAGATACATTTCAGTATTTTTCTCAAGCCTCAAACGGCAGTTCTTAAATGCATGTAAAATAAGTGTTGATATCATTCTCAAACTGGTAGGTAATATTTAGATATGATGTTTTCCACAAAGTATATTTAACAAAGTGTGTTAAGTTCTGGCAGCGCCTGAATTTGGGAGCGTTATTATGTCAAATTTGTTAACCGCTAAATGTGTTCAAAATAAAGAAAATAAACAAAAAGTTTTGTTGAGTAATACATACATAACATATGTACATACATATATGTATGTATTCATGCAAAGCTCAAAAAAAAAAATTCTGGAAATAATTTTAAATATGTACATATAACGAAAAAATGGCATCGTACGCAATTTTTGGAGGCAAAAACGGCAATCACTTTCCTTTTTATGCAGTGCCCGGAAGAGGTGTGCATAGAAGGAGTTGGATCGAAGCTTGCCAAATAAATTTTTGCGATTCGGTGAGTGTATGTGAGAAACATTTCGACGAAGGCGACTTTTATGCTGACAATCTACAGCCAAATGCAACACCTTCAAAGCATCTTACTCCTGCACCAGATCAGCTTAATTTGAGTAAACATCTAAAAAAATTGTTAAATTATAAATTAAAAACATTATGTATTTTTGCATTCCATGGACTAAGCTTAAATGTGTTATCTGTTGATGTTATGTGTTAGCATGATTCAATCATAAAAGGTTAGATCAATATTGACAAGAGAGTTTTGACACCCCTTTAGAAAAGGTTGCTTATACGAAGTACGGAAAAAGGGTCAAAAATCGTTCCCCTTTTTGTGAAAATTGGAGTAGGAGAGTACCGAAAGTTTGCAAGTAGTGGTAGACAACAAAATTATAATTGAACATATTTGCAAGAAATTAATTTATTAATTTAACTGTTAGGTAAAAAGAGTAATAAAATGCAAGCCAAAATTTGTTAAGCTCTAACATTTTTTTTAATCACAAAGCCCGAGTTTTAAAATAAATAAACTTTTTCTTATCATTGCTGTCGCTTATGTGTTGGGAACATGCAATGAGGGTTTCTATAGAACATGGGTTCGATTTTATTTCGTCAAGGTGCCCCCGGACACTTCGTCAAGCGAAGTAAACGAAGCCTCATTTGCAATATATTGCGCCAAGTCTAGCTTGCTTACTACGAAGAGGAAGAGGGGTTTGCTCTTGTTTTCGCATGACAACATGTATGGTATTATTCTTTAATTTACACCAACTGTTAGTTGATTATGCTGATTATGTGAATGTGGATTATGCTGTTTATGTAAAGTAAAGGTAAACTAGTAAATTAGTAGTTAAATTCCAAGTTAGGATATTTTTCATATTTCATATTTAATTTTCAGTCAAATGAACATTAAATTCTTACTGACTAAAGATCACAAATGCTTAAAATATAATTATGCATAGTTAAAAATAGTTACTTAATATACTACGTATTACTGCAGTTGGGAGGGAAATATATAAATTCAGAACATTATTCAATTCGGACAAGGTTCTAGACAAAGGAGCAAACTTTATGTAATCGTATTTAGAGAATGCGATATAAAACAAAGAGACATGACGAAGACTACGTGAAGGAACAAAAAAATTAAGTTTTTCCAAGAGCGCAGGGCAGTCAACTGAACCAATAATAATATTTATAATAAAGCTGCATGAAAAAAAGGCAGATCTAGATTGTAGAGTACTCAGAGATATCAGCTGACAAGGAGATTCATAGAATGGTAAAAGATATGTGAAGTTTAAGGATCGAGAAAACAAAGCAAAAAACCTAAAATAAAACTGAATAGTTTACCAATGGTGTCACGCGTTAGAACTGGGTATGTCGCTGAAATCTCAGGTTGGAATCTTAGGTGATGCATGTAGAACTCCAAATGTATTTCTGCCACGAAAAACAATTAAGCTGCTGTTCGGAGCCGACATAAAATTGTAGACACCTCCATTTGTCGTGCAATATATACAATCAGACACATAAATGGCGGAACCTATTTAAAACGCTGACTTATTTCGATCGTATTCAAGAAATCCAAAGCAATATACAAAAACTGCGCAGAAATGTATGTGAGAGAATACCTGAGAAGGACATCTTCTTATAAATACATATCTCACAGCCAAACAGCTACTATTTATTATTATAATAACTTGAAATTGGTTTGATGCTCTTTATTTTTTGAATAATGATCTTCCTCCTGGGGTAGGAACGCGGTCAATAAAAACTTAAAAAAGAAGGTGCAAACACATTATTTGTTTTGCTCGAGATAAGTTATTAAAAATACCAATTTCAACTGACGGTGTTATGTAGATTCACGTATGCAGCACCAAGGCTGTAAGGCAGAGTAGCGAGTTCGCTAATAAATGAAAATATATCTGTTAATAATAAAATAGTTGGATTTTGTTAGATATCTGACCACAATTTTCCCAATTAAAAAATGAAATGTCACCGAATGCAAACAAAATAAATAGTAAAAAATTGAATAAGTGTGGTCTTTTTTTTATTCTTTATCAAAATTCGCTTTTCAGTGATATTTACAAATAATAATATTTATAAAAAAACAATAATTTTTGATTTTTATGTAAATAATCTAGAAAAACCAGTTGTCTTTGATTTTTATTTAATGTGTCTTTTGATAACAATTGTTGAGGACTTATATTTATATATGTTATAAATTTGTCACTGACTTTTATTTTTTATGTCATACTTCTTTTGTTTAGTCATAGTAAATGATTCATAAGCCTAAAATCGCCTTAAGCTGTTAGATATACTCGTATGTACTTAACCCTTATGTCAACAGCAGAACTATTTTACGCACGTCAACAGCAACACACCCGGTATGTACATACGTTTTGTATGGCAAAGGGCATGCCGTTATACCCCGGCAGGTACACATTCAACAAGGTTGGAACAGTATTTTTACTAAGGTTATCCATCATTTTTTGCTCAAACAAAGTAGGCGAATGTAAATTTTTTGTAGAGTTGCGTTTGGTGTAAACATTTTTATATTGACGACGAAATGCTAAATAAATATTTCTCAAATGTTTCTCAACTCTTTCTCAAGTTGAAAAATAGTGTTTGATAAAAATTTGAGAAATATAATTTTTTCTCAAATGCTAAACAATGCGTTAAATTAAATTAAAAAAATATATTTTCTCAAACGTTGAGCGTTTTTTTCCTCCAATATTTGGTGGGTATGTAGCGGCAACTGGGTGTTACTGCATAAATGTGTATGTAAATTCGTGAATACTTCTAAAATGTGCGATTTACAAGCGAGTAAGCAAAGCGTAAACTGCATACAGCCACAAAGGTGCATAACATGGGAAATTTGTTGGCAATCAGCGCAAGGAGTTAGAGATTGCACATTGGCTTTTGATTAATTTCGGAACTGTGCAAATGTTTTTGACAGTTTTTATGTTTTTATCTCGAAAATCTTCAAATGCTCAACTATACAACTAATATCGATTCAGTTCAGCAAGTTAAAATTCTAGTTTATATATATATTTTAAAGCTTCGCCGAAAGTTTTAAAAACGTTATTTCTTTGTGCCCTCTAATACCAGATGAATTTTGAATATCTATATTTTCGATTCATCGCATCTGTGGTTTCCTTATTTGAATCAGTCTAGCTCTGGTAAATCACTATTCCTTTTTGATTGGGTTGGTATTTATTTACTTTAACTTGCTTTACTCGGCCAGAATCTTCTACTCAAACAGCTGTAATGCTTTACTTTTAGAAGTACCGTCATTGAGAATTTAAGTTATTACGCTTTTGGACAATTATTTCGTATAGGTAAACTAACCTTTGTACATTAACCTACTTATTTAAAGTAAATTTTGAAATCTTTGCCAATAAAGTTCAATGGCTGCGCAAATGCAACTTGGCACTCATTGCTCTTGTTTGCGCAGACTTATACAAACGAATGTACGAACCAACATACATACATAATGTCGCGTTGGACAGACACACGAAAAAAACAATTTCAAATTTTATATTTTTATGTACCAGGGCCGTGTGTAGGACTCAGCCCCCATTTACGAATGTAATTTAATGAATTTTACTTCTTTTCATATATGTAATGTTAACTTGCCTATTAGGGGGCTCCCCCCTCCCGGCCACCCGGGCCTGATATGTACTCGTATAACGAAATCTTCTTTAATAATTTTCAAAAAAAAATTCGTGTTGCCTTTAAATAATCGTATTAAATGGGTTTTAGAGAATATTTGAAAAAAAAAAAAATTAACTGAAGTAAAACCAATTTAAAAATTTTTTAAATCCTATTAAAATATATTTTAAATTCGGTAGATCTTGTTTAATTTTTTAATATAAGTACACAAATGCGTTATGAGAAAACCACAAAGTATTTTAAATATGTTTTTAAAAAAATGTATGTTTTATTGTTTTAAAAGCAATTTGAACCTTATGGAATATGGGAAAGAATTCAATTGAAAAAGAAATTCGACTTTTTAAAGAAACAATTTTAGAGTGTTTCATTTTCTGGCGCAGAAATTATATTTATATTATTAATTTTGTTATAAAGTTTTAACATTAATATTCGGTTTTTCTCCCGACATTCTAAAAGATGAGGTTATACTCGCAGATGTAATAGATATTAATGTCACAGATTTCATGACGACGAAGATTGGGGGGGTTGGTTCTAATTTGAGAACTGCACTAAAATCATTCGGTTGAGAATAAGAAGAATAACAAAAAACCTATACTTACCATTGAAATACCAAGCACAAAGAAGGTTATGTTTTTACAGAATATAGATAGACTTTGACCGGAATCAGTGGGCCCAAAATACAAATTTAATAAATTTTCGGTACTTTCGATAATTTGCGGTAGATTTCCGGTAAATTATAAGTACTTTCTCGGTGTAAATTCGGGTCCCGAATGTTCACGAAATAATAGCGAGCTGGCTCTGAATGAGTTCCAATATATTCGCGAAATCATTGTGAACTTTTCTCGAAATGGTCTCGAAAAAGTGTTTAACTAGTACGAACTTATCCAGAAAAATTCCTGAACTAGTCTGGAAAGGGTTCTTAACTAGACCATTTTGTCCTTCAACGTCTTCGAAGACTTAAATATACATAGTTATTTCATTCGCTGATAATTTTAATAGAATATTTAAGTCCGAAAATAATATATATCGATAACTTTATTATTATTCTTTATCTCGCTATGAACTTTAATGATTGAATTTTTTTTTTTCTAACAATATTTATATCTCTGGTCGTTTTTTGTTTATTTATTTTTGCCAAACAAATATTTTATAGAATTATAATTGTAATAATAATATAAAAAAAACTGTAAAATTGGATATTCTTAGTTACATTGCGTACTCTAGGGGAGAGTTTTGAGAGAAACAAATATCACCCGTGAATTACTAATACAAAAATTCTAGTTGACAATTTTCTAAAACCATATACATAAACATTTATTATAATTTAAAATTAATTGATGAAAATGAACTTCTTCGAACACAATCTACTGCCAGGCCTTTCGGTCCAAAAGTAATTATTTTTGCTTGAAACGAATTGTCCCACCCTGATCTGCATATATTGCATAAACAAAATCATTACAACCAAAACTACTACATAGTATAATTTACTATCACTCACTTAAGGTACCGAAGCCAATTGTAACGCTCATTTGCATAAAACTTTCTTTAACTAGTGAGAATATAACTAAAATGTATAATTCCTAAAACTAAAGTATTAAATGTGGGCTTTCCAGCAGCAAACAACTTTAAAAAAATTTATAATTTATGTGAATCTCAGATACTTTAAAGGATATTTGCGCTATATCAGTCTATTTTTAAACAACTTTTAAGTATGCGAGTATCAACACATATCCACAAGCAAAAAGGGAAAAACGTCGTAAACACACTACCATATTTTTATTCTTACCATATACTTACATACAAATAACTGAAGCAGTTAGTGTAGAAAAGCATTCGCAAACATGCACTTAAACTTTTATGAAATACTTAAAATACTTAAAAGCTTGAGCGTACATTCATATGTATGTCTGAATAGTTGCAAGTGCGACAGAAGGACTTAAAAAACACACTCAGATTCGCATAAAACTACTGAACATACTCAGAGTAAATACATACATTCATACAAGTATGTATATACACGAAAGCTTCCATTTGACTTTCCTTGCCCATGTGGTTATAGATATATATATATATATAAGAACGTACGAAACAACAAAAATATGCACGAACATGCATACATACTCGTACGAAATGGTGGAAATCTCGGAAAACGACTTGATTTCAGACTCTCATCGCGGAGTGCCACTACACTTTACTAAACATTTTACATTGCATGAACATTTATTATTTTTTGGTACTTTGTACCAGCATTGTTTTAATTGTATTTAGTTAATCCCAAAATATAATTTTTTTTCAGTTCTCTTTCAATAAATCCACAAATTGTAAAAGCTCCGTATATGAAAAGCTCACGAGCATTAAGCGTATGAGGAAGATTAGAACGGTTTTCATAGGCGTATCGGTTTCCTGAAAGTCGTCAGTTATAACAAATGTTGCGGAGAATTAAAAAAAATCTTAACTAAATAATAGAATTAAAAAAAAATTTGAGCGCATTTAAGCAAATTAGTAAATTAGTTTTCGATAGTAACTTCGACTCTCTTGCGAAAACTGCATGGACTACTCACAAAGAAATATATAATAATATATACATATGTATTTAATATTCTGGCTCTATTGAGAACCCAGTTAAATACCTTTAGACATTTTCGGACGAAAGCACGCTTTAAGGTTTTCTAACAAGTGAGCACTGAAAATATCCGGGTATACCAATGAAATCCTGAGTAAAGTCTTTCTTTTTGAAACACTTGTAGAGCGGTATCAATTGTTGACGAAAGGCTATATTGTTGTCCCTACTAGGGTTCATATCGTCGTTATAAGTTCCATATCCATAAATCAATGTTATCAATGTTTTTGTTTAAAAGCGATTGCTTGCTTGTTACCAACACAACTAAAAGCTTTAATCGTCAGCAGCCAATCATGCTAGAGTATTCATAAAATATATACTTTGGGAAAAACTTAAAGAGATATTTTGTTTTTGTTTTTCCCAAGGATTAAAATCATTCCACAAGTACAAAAGTCAACTATACTTAATTGTTTGTAAAATAAATCGTGTTTTTCCGAGCTATCCCAATTATACATATACATATGTATGTATGTATATTTCACAGATTATAGCACTTTATTTTTCTTTTTAATATTAATAAAAATTATTTTTCAAGAAAAACTATAAACATTTCTAAACTATTTACAAAATGTACAATGACTTAACAACATTTTATCAAAATTTGGAACTTTTTTAAAACAATTTTTAAGAAATTGTTTGAATATGCAATTTTTTTACTGGCAACTTCTTCCATATAACGCAAAATCGCAATTATTTTTTATAAGAAAGGAATTGCAAAAGAGCGTCTGTAAAAGAGATTGTCAAAAATCATTGATAATTCCTAGCTATTTGAAAGCTACATACCCCAAAAAATATTTTTTTTTAATTACGAAATTTTGATAAATGTTGTTTTTACTGGTATTTGTTTGAGAAAAAACGATGTTATAATTGAAAAATAATTTTAAATAGTTGGAGGATAAATAAACTGTCTAAATGTGTGAATATGATTTTGTGCTATAATTTTTTAATAGAGTGTAGCTACATAAGCTACAACATAAACATATATACATACATATGCACAATATCAGTAAACACATTTTATTTATTTCGAGAAACTACTTATCGAAAGTGATTCGATCGTGAAGTAGAAAAGTGCACTCGCATTGCTTCGCACTTTGTAGAAACTATGTAAGTAAGTATTTACTACCTTTTTAAGTTGTAGGCGTTTTACAAATCTTCAAAGAAAACACTCAACACTCATTCACCATTTTGTAGTTTTCACTTTTCCATCCACTCATCTACGCTTTTGCAGCGTTGTACTCCTGTGCAACTGAAAGTACTCCTTCTAACTTCCTTACATATATGTATGTATGTATGTATGTATGTATGTAAGTATGTACTCGTTCATACTTCACTTAACAGCAAAGCGAGTTGCATTTGTGTGTGTGTGTGTTTTATTATATATTTGTATGGTTGTCCGTTCCAGAACAACTCAGACATTCCAAATGCTTAGCGTCCCCGCCCAAACTTACTGTCTTCCTCTGTTAGTGAATGCCATTTACCCCATATACATATATATTTGTATATGTTTGTGTGTGTGTGTGCATGGCATTTAGTGCCTGTTGACGGATGCGTCCATCGCTGTTGCGGCTGTTGTGACAGTGTCTTAAACAAATTTCATTTTGTTTCCACTTATCTTTCTGTATTTTCTTCCTCATCCCTTTGTCGTTTCGTTGAAAAGGCGACACTTAATCTCGTAGTTAACTTACTTAATCTTACAGATACTTAAATTATTTTCCCAGAATCTGGTATTTTTATTTTGTATAAATTTAACGGCAGAACGTTCTCCTCCCTGATTTCGCAAGTTTGCTTCATCAACAATAATGGAAGGTAGAATGTTCTTTGAATAAGAGCTACTCGCTTTTACAATTTCTGGCCAGAGTTGGAGTTGGAGATTTATATTATAAATATTTCGCCATTACCAAGATAAATGCAATCGGGATGATCTACCAGAAGGCAGATCTTCTTGGTGATGCAACAGTTTTAACTTGAACTTTCAGGGTACTCCAAAATGCATTTTTTTGCCAATCTTAAATTTGAAGCAAAGTAAAATCTTGAAG
The DNA here is from genome assembly GCA_963971545.1 of Philophylla caesio. Classification (NCBI taxonomy): domain Eukaryota; kingdom Metazoa; phylum Arthropoda; class Insecta; order Diptera; family Tephritidae; genus Philophylla; species Philophylla caesio. The sequence goes on along the minus strand of OZ020608.1, from coordinate 94,187,761 downwards.
AAATTCCAAAGATGCAGCAGTCTTAATCTTGCTTATACGAAATGAGATGGACTCGTTAAAGTGGGTAAGCAAGAAATATTTGAGTTCAGGCAACATATCAGATCAAAGCAGTTTCTTATTCTTATTTATAAAAAGAATTAATTGATGAAAAAATTTGTTGCATATTTATTCTGGATTACTTTCAGCCAACACTGTAGGCTAATTTATTTACTCTTCTTCAGTGAAGTCAACTGTGTACAATGAAAGTTCTTATCCGTCCAGTTACTCCGAATGATAATTAAGTTCACTTAAGTAGCTTGTTGAGAAAGAAAAAATAGTGAAGGGATAATGTAAAGAATGAGACTTTTTTTAAAATATATTAATATAAAAATTCGAATGCGTCCATATCCAATCTTCATGGAAACACTAGTTCTGCGTTCGCTGAAGTTTTCTGTATTTAGCATTTTTTATCAAAAATTTCAACTGAAATAGAATAACGTTGTAAAGTGTGTGAATTGCAAAACTTCTTTCGTTTAAGAGTAATTCCTCAACACTTTTCCAGAATTAGCTTTGATTTTTTTTTGTAAATAAGATGAAGGGAAATTTCCAGTAACCTAAAAAAATCGATATGACGAACAAGGCGCAAATAGTGGGGACGGCAATGATGCCGAACATTACAAAGAAGGTGCAATTTCCGTTCCGCTAACAAAATATCTCGGCGTTTTTCTTTGATAACATCTTCCCAAAACTATACACATCAACATTCTTAAATTCAATACACCCAAATTCACCACACTTGAAGTCATTTCTCTTCACCTCACCTCTCTGAACGTACCATAACACAGCTCGATTCACTTCACTTCAGTTAACTCCAATTCACTTCGGCTCTTCTCGCCTCATCCCATCAAAACAGCGCATAAATATATTTGATTTCTTAAATTGAGCTTTAATCAATGAATCAAGAAAAGTTTTACTTTCAGAGCACTCTATTTTTTTAAAAACCTTTTTTGGACTCTTCTTAAAACCTATTTCGCATACACACATGCCTTGATCTTAGTTGGATATAAAAGCATTAAACACACCTGAGATGCAGGTTAAAGTTTAATTTACTTGATTTAAATCAAATTGTTTCATCAACTTTATTCAAATTAAACTACAGAAAACCAATATGAGCGCATTCCTCCTGTTTCTGCATTATGTTGCATTGCTGCGTGTACCCAACATTGAAGTCGAGTAAAAAGCCATAATATAAATAAAATTGCATACGAATGCTTATATTGAAAATAACTCAAAGAAAACAAGAAAAAAAATTAAAATAAATAAAATCGCCCAACTAAAAAATCAGGTCACATAGTTGGCAAGAGTTAAACTTGGAAAACTTGGCAGGAATTTGATATATATGTACATATGTATTTACATATATACATAACAAAATAGTTACCGACATATTCATATTTCATTGTGCGTGGGGCAAACGAATAAGTCGCGTATGATGAGCTAGAGCAATAATAAAATCAAAAGAAAGTACGAGTATATCGCTAGAATAAACGTACGAATATATAAAAGAGTTAATTCTTTCCAGACTTTTCGTATGATATAAACTTGCGATACCATTAAAAAGAAAAATCTTTGCCAAAACTCGACTGGAAATTTTAAATATTATCACACTCTGCATTAAAAAAACATCAAATATATATTCATCTTATGTTTGCTAGATAATTTAGCTTAAAACATACTTGTACATAGAGTAAAAATAGAAAATAGAAATAAAATCTCGCATTAGATTAGGTTGTCAGTTTTAATAAACAGCATACATATTTATTGTTGCAAAGGGCTATTCGACTGTATCCATTTAAACAAAAATTTGGCAGTCAATGGCAAACTTCCTAAGGTATTTCTGCCATGAAAAAGCTTCTCATAAAATATATCTTTATTTGTAGTAGAATATAAGACGCACCCCCCAAATGGTTGCAGAAGCTAGGCCAAACACTGAGCTATACAGCGTAAGCGCCAAATTATTATCATTATAAGATATTGACATATACAAACAATTTACTTTTTCCTAAATTTTTAAAATGATTTTTTTAATGAACGGTATTTGCTCTAATAAAATCATAAAAACCGTACATCAAATTTGTTCAACTTTTTACAAAATTAAAAAATTTAAAAATTTTTTAAAACCTATAAAAACCGTATATTAAATAAAAAAAAAATGTTTTCAAATTTTACTATGTATTATTAAACGAATTTCTATTAAAATTCCGAACATAAAAAATATGTGAATTTTTATGAGTTTTTTAGTTCACTCAATTTAAGTAAAACAAAGTGGAATTTTCAAGTACCTGCAAATTATCAACGATTCCAAAAAAATGTTTACCGGCAATCTCTTCTCTTTATCACCGTGATTATTTTTTGTATGGAATAAAAAAAATTGGAACAAATTTAGACTCTTAATAAAATAAATATAAGATCTATGTACAAAAACACACCTCGCGTTTTGAAAAGTAAAATATGCAACAGATTATTATAGACACAAATGGTCATAACGTAAATAAGTCAAATTTGGAAAAAAACTTAATTAACTAAGAAGTTGTAGTTGCTATTATAAAGATCACCACATCTCCTTATCAGACTTCTCTTTTCAAGCTTCCGCTGGAGTATGAAAAAGTGTTTTGATGAGATATGGTGATCTCCGAAATAACCGTAAATAAAAATAACTAATTTCGAACATTCGTTAGTCCCATGTAAAGTTCACAAAATGCATATATTTGTATTAAAATACCCTTTAACAAATATTTTTAACATCTATGTTAAACACTATTTCGGCAACTATTCTTCTAATAATATGTTACCTCGGCACATGATTCGCTCTCTCAATCGTAATTTGCTCTCTCAATCGTAATTCGCTCTCTCATTCGTAATTGGTAACCCAATCACGAACCGAATCCACTCGATTTCCCATACAAATTTTTGTGAGCGAATCATCTCATTTGTAGTCTCTAATTTTAATCGGAAATTTATCGAAAATTAGAAAATATGTTACATATAAATATCAAAAGAACACAAAAATTAAACGAACCAGAAACAATTAAATCCTTAAATGGTTCCAAACGTTGAGTTTGTTGTTGGGTATATGAAGACGCAAAAGTATGTGTGTAAGTAAGTATTACAACAGCAACAGATATGCCAAAAAAATTAAAAATGTGTCGTGTAAACGTGGTGATTCGCCATTCGTACTTTAAATAGCGAAACACGAGATTCACTTGCAGTGGAAACACCGTTTAACTCATAGCTCTCGCCTGCGACTTTAAGAAATACGTTTTCAAACACTTGGAAGACTTATACGTACATGCATATATGTACATATATATATTAGGAATGTCAATCCCGGGATACCGAAATCCCGCGATCCAGGCCCTTTTTAACTCCCGAATAACCCGGGATAAGTCTATTCAAATCCCAGAATTTTAGAAAACAGCGAATTAATGAGCCATTTATGATTTTTAATTTGGAATATTCTTAAAAATTCCCTTTCAAGGGCAAAATAAAGCTTTTAGAGAATTAACAATCGACAAATAACACAGCTTGTTAACTCCTTAAGGCTTTGTTTTGTCCTTGCCATTATAATAGAGCTGGAGAATATCCCACTCGAGTAGAAAATGAGCCTCACTATAAAAGCGATGTTAGTAGAACTAACGACGAGGTGCCAGAACCGGATAAGGCAGAGAGTCTCAAAGATAAATAGCATCAAGTTTTAACGAACAGCTCGCAATTGTCCAATAATCGAAAGGCAAACATTTTATCAGATGAATTGTTAAAAGAAATTGATAGTTTTTTTTAATGAGGCGAAAAAGGCTTTGTCCTACTAAGAGCATTTAACTTATTGTCGACAATCCGACCAAAAAGTGTTGAGGCGCAGCGGTGCTTCTTCTGTATCAAATATGTTTATTCGTACTTGAAGTATAAATTATTTTGTATGCGTGTCAAATTTTACGTTTATTTCCTTTTTTCGCTGAAAATACCATCATTTACAACAAATCGTTCTTCTTTGTTACATTAATGTTATTTTGTATACTTCTATAATACAACGATTACAAACGTGTCACATTTTTTGGCAAATTAAAAATTACGAAATTCGGGATCCTGGGATTGTCCCGGGTTTTCGTTCTAAAATTAGAGGTATTCACAGTCTCAACGTCTCATATTAATTTCATAGAATTTTTAAGAATTCCAAAATAAGAGCCTTGATATGCACCGACATAACCCTAATTTGTGTCAAACTAAACCAAACCTAACTTAACCTAATGTGAACTTTACCAATGGCGAAAATCATATGTCACTCAAGCATGCATTTACATATATGCAAATAAATTCCAATAAAATTTAACAATGCTTGCAACGAATAAATTGGAAAATTCGAGAAGATTTATGCAAAAGTATGAAAATAAGCTAAACATGAAGGAAAAATGCAAAGCTCAACTTTTTATCAAAAAAAAAAATAAAAAAAAAATAAAAAAAATATCCACGACATTCGAACACTTCAGGCGTATTATGGAAATGATTGTTTGTACATAAATAGACAAAAGCGGAAAGGAAAAATAGGATGACACATATTGTTGCGAGTTGTGAGCAAAATGCCAAAGTAGGTGTCATAAGTGAGCTGACGGAGTAAAGTTATATCAAATACATATATGCATGTACGAGTATGTGTGAGTGTGCGCGCTGCCATTCGATGTCGTTCACGAATATAGGACAGTAACTCAAATGTCAGGCATGTGGAGCATCTTTATAGTACTACATACATATGTATGTATGTATGGTATGTGGTCCGACATACTAACATACATACATTTTCCATTATACCAGCATGTATGTGTGTGTATGTGTACGCATATGATTTTACCTACATTGCAACAAGAATAATCAGTGCAACACAAAAGTGACAATGATGACAGTTGTCGGTGCATTCATTGCTAATGGCAATGAATGCGAATGTTTAAGTGGATATGACATGTCCGGAAATTAATGTAAGACTTAACTTTTAGAAAGTGTGGAAGGTATGAAAAGACATTTTTGACAAATAAATATAGCCGAGTGTAAATTGGAAAAGTTAATTTCAATTACAATTAGAGGAATATTCCTGTGTTGATTTTTCTTTTGAATTTTTGTTACGTGTTTTGGTTTATTTAGGCAAGTGATCGATATTTTATTTTGGTATTTTTTTTTGGTTTTTATGGTTCAAAAGAGGCTCACAGCTTTTAATCTTTGATCAATTTAATAAACCGCATAGCTGTATGATAATGGCTTCGAAGTAAAAGGTCTAACGAAAGACAAATACTCAAGAGCATCACCAAATTTATTTAGTTTCGAATGTTTAGAAAGTATTCTGAATTTAAATTAATATATTAAATTGCTTATCTAGTTTGTGATTTTAACTCGAAGACTCATATAAGCTTTAACTGGACGCTTTCTAATATTAAGTTTAAAACGCAAGGCCAGCTTTCAATTTAAAGGCTATAGATACATTTTTTTATTTTACTTTTCATATTTTACGGAATTGATAACCTCATTTTGACGGAAATGGAGGAATCGATTATTATAATTTCAGCGTCAAACAGACTGTAAAAAACTAAGTCATACAATCAAGTCAATAATTTCTAAAAATAGTACGCATACGTTCTTTAAAAATATTATGACTAAATTTTAATAGCTTTTGATATATGTATGTATGAAGCTTGCATGTGCAATATATATTCAAATATAATTTACGCTCAATATCTTATTATGCATTTACTTTTGTTCGTCAAACAGTTTTTTGTTTTTCATTCTCACAATGCAGCAACCAACTTCGTAATTGTCATTAATCCTGCTTTTGATGACATCGACATACAAACATATAAAATATGAAAGTTCCTTCATATTTTAGAGTTTTTTTTATTCTTTGAAAAATATTCTAGCAAATTGATGCAAGATTAGCAGGATGCTTGTCACCACCGATGATTGTAAAGTTTGCAATTTTTTTTTCAATTTTTTTTTTAATGGAAGTTTTCGTTTGCTCGCAAGTCATGAATTTCATTAAAAGTTCATTTGCAAATGCCCAGCAAATGGCCACTCAATGCGGCTTAAGCAGTGAAAGTTTGACAGGACAGCGTTTGCACCAGGAATTAATGGTAGAGTAAAAATTGTGTGTGTGTGTGTGTGTGTGTGTATATGTGTGGATGCATCTATTTGTTGCAATCTACAAGTAAATATAAAATGTAATTCCTTTGTTCACCGAGGAGACCGTTGGACGTAATTAATATTTTGCAGGGAAAATTTGCTCTCAGAGATACTCAATAACAATTTAGTTTTATCCTAAGTAAGGAGCTCCAATAATACCGCAATTATTTGCCTTCATCGAAATTAAAAACTAACAATTTTTTTATATTTCATTTATACAACACTCACTTTGTATTAACAAACAATTTTCTAAAAGCTAAAAAAGCTAAATTCGTTCAACCTAGAGGCTTTTCCGTTCATTGTCACTAGGAGAGAATGTTTTCAGATTTGGAAAAACTTGGAACATTCTCGAGACTAAGGCAAGCTTAGGGCACTCATAGAAGTGCTCCTCTTTCGAAGAGGTCGCTGAGGTCAGCAATATGTTAATGAATATATGAAGCTTTAAAGCGGATCATGGCGACAACATTTTCCTGCAGTCTTTCTCCTTCCTCAAATCTGAGCATCAACCTACTGAGCAAAAGCCATCCGGGGTTTATCACCAAAAGCCTTTTATACGTAGTTCGTCAAGCCGCAACTACTGGCGAAAATAAGCTGCGGGCCATCGTGAACTCTTATAATAAATCGGAGTAGGCCCAACAGTTGGGCTCTATCATCTTACCGCGCTTTCCAATAGGTGTCCAGGAGAAATGCAGAGAACTCTTGAGTAAAATCACCGAGAACAAATGAAAGGAATAAAGAAGAATTGCACCGGCTACTTCCAGTCGAATGACAATCAAAAATGTTCACATTTCCGCGGAACTTTCAACATTGTGAAAAATTCAAATTCTCGCTTTCTTAGTTTTGATTTAAATAGTTTTTAAAGTAAACAATTGATTACTCAACTATCCCGTTTAATCAAAATAAGAGAGCTTTTGTGTTTGCGCGTCAGCTTTTCGTTAAACCTTTTCGCTTTTGAAACACTCGCTACTTATTATTTAGAATAAGAAAACTAGCACAAGCACAAACAATTAACCAATTATTTTAACAATAAATGTAATTTAAAGATTTGTCCTTTTTCTTGCTTGTGTTGAAATTTCTTGCTCATTTGTATAAGCAATAGCTACACTAGATTTAACAGGAATTTTTAAAATTGTTGTTCTTGTATAAGTTAACAAGTGAACTTAACTAAACTAAACAAATTCGTTGTTGTGAGGGTGTCTCGTTTCCATTGATAAAAGCTTTGGAAGCAGTCTGCCTCTTACATTAAAGTAAATTTTGTTAAAAACAATAGCTTTTACTTACTTTGAACCTCATAAATGAAACAGCTGTCAGTTTAGACAAGAGTTATTCATATTTTATTTTACCATGTACATAAATACATTCATGCATTATCTATAGGATTTGTATATACATACATAAATATTTATTGCCTACAGCGGCCATTGTAGCCATTTGCAGGCTAGTCATGCTTCATTTACAAAAAAAAAAAATATCCACACCAGCAATAATCTTCTCAAACCGTTGCAAATCCACTAGAAGCCAGAAGCTTGAGAAATCATCAACATGTTGCTAAATGTAGAGCAACATGTAGCTAAGCAAATTGAATCAATGAAAAATTTAGTAAACTAATGGCCAGCAGTACCACAAAAGCATTTACTAACATTTACTGTTTCAATTGGTGAGCAGAATTGGCTGAGCAGAGCAAAAAATTAAAGTGTGGCAAATGTAATGAAAACGAGGTTATGGGCAAGCAAGAGCAGCCACATCCTTGCATGAGTTGTTCATGTACTACCATATACAGATGTACAGATGCTCACATGACTGAGTACAGATATGAATGTAAGTATGTATGCATAAGCTTCATGTATGTATGTATGTATGAATATTTTTATGTCTTTTTAAAGAAGACACGTGTTTGTGAATAACTGCCAATTTGTGTTAACCTGCTGCTGGTCGAAGTCGAGTTAGTTGTGTGTGTACATAAATAGATAATACATGTATGTATGTACTTAAGTGTATTTGGCCAACGCAGTACATTTTGAAACGAAGTATAGAAATAGAAATGTAACATGTACCTACAGTTACATAAGCGATAAAGCATACTTAATTAAAGTGGACATAACGAAGTTTAAATAGGCATTGATAGCACCAAAACAAAAAAAAAAAAAACAGTAATTCAAGGGCTTACATAGAAGTAACGAAAATACATATAAACAAAATGCCATTCGACTTAGTCAAAGACTGTTTTTACTAAAGCTACTGATGCAAAAGCTTGTACATGCGTTTTTAAATATTTATTACCGCATTTTTTTTTGCGGCTTCTTGGATTATTAATTTGGTTTTGGTAATACTGCTTATATAATCTTGGTATCAATAATTATTTTTTTAATTTGGTAGAATACTAAGGTGAAGATTCTATTGATATCTTTTTAAAGTTCATACCGAGTAATGTTTTATTACCGATTTTAATACCTCACTAATGACAGAGGATATTATTCAAACTGTTTGGACACATTGTAGAGCGTTATAATATTTGATTTTTTCTTCAGGCTTCAGTATTGGAAATTAATGGAACAACTACTCCTCATAAGTGGCCTTGAATTTGGATACATTAAACAAAGCCTAAAAGTATGCAAGTAGTACAGTTTGGCAGAATGTAGTATAGTTAGTAGTACAATTTTTATTTGATTGAAACACATTTGCAGAGTTGATTTTATCATTTAAATTCTTAGACTAAGACCAGTTTAAGATTTTGCACACATTTGCGTTTAACAATGGAGACTTAAGTATGGAAAATAATTAATCAGAAATATGGTAGCACCACAAGAATTTGCTTTGTTTTTTCAAATTTTGAAATTTGTTCAAATAGAAAAGAACCCATATAAATAGATTTATGTGCATTTAGTTCAAAAAATATTTTCAAGTTCAAATATTACAGAAATTTATTTATTTAATTTAAACAAAATTGAAAATACAGAGGTAAGAAACAAATTGGCTCCAAATTAGAATGACTTGTGGTGGGTAATCTAGGGGAAAACTAAATTTTGACACTGTCTTTTTTCTCTTTGTCGAAATTTTATAAATTTTCTCTCAACAATGCTATAGGCTGTGACGTAAACTCGTATTTTATGGCTCGAGAGACAGTAGCTTTGGCGAAATGATAATAAAAACATGCTCTCGAGACACAAACATGGTTCCTGAGACAAATTAAAGTAGCTTTTATTTTTTTTTTTGGACATAATAAAGGATGCTTTAATTCGATATTATCAATTTTAGGACTTTCCAAACATTGTTGAAGTAAAATTGGTCACGGAAGTCTTTCTCATCGACATTTGAAATTACTTTAGTTCTCCTTAATACCAAAATATATAACTTCCTCGTACTCTCAGCCAATGTCTTAATCACAAATTCAATATTTCGAAAATTCTTTAGATTTTTTCAATTATTTGTATTTAAGTCTTTACAATTTTATTTGACAACCTATAATCAGCTGTTCGCAAAGATAAGATCTGTTTAATACGAGAAATTTGGCGACATAAGTTCAACTTAAATCGAGCTTAAGATTTGGTTGGTGAAACGCAAAATCTTAAGCTAGACTTAAGTTCGACTTAAAAATGCATTGTAATACCGGCCCTTAATGCCATAATTTTTTAGAGCATTTAAATGCATTTAATAGGTAGAGAATTTTATATGGGTAAGTGTAGTTTTAATGTAAAAGCACAAAATATTGAATTATTTAATATATATATATATGTATGTATGTATGTATGTATGTATGTACGTCTATTAACTTCAAAGAGAGCATTTCTTGATTTCGGACAACGTCGTACGTAACGATTTTTTCGTATTCAGCTCTTTTCGTATTCAGCTCTTTTCGTATTCAGCTCTTTCGTTTATTACACACTTCAACACAAAGAGTTCTTATTTCTTATTTCAGATAGTTACACAATTATTTAGGACGATACTTAGCTTCTGATGGGTCATTTAAAAGAGATATTGATATTAAAATAGTAAAGCAACATCTATATTTGTAGATATTGAAAATGAGAAAAAAAAAAACATCTGTATGTTTGCTCTCCGTTTATTTTATCATCTCCGATTAATTTCCGATCGAAACTCAAAGAGGGTCATCCATTAAATAAGTAAGCCCTAAATAATCAGACATTACGATTACGATTTTCAATGAAAAAAAAGGGTAGGACATATTTTTCGGTGTCTAGAAATGCAAGCTAATTCAGTAAAAAGAACTGACAAAAAAAACGAAGATAATATTTGACGCGCTATGGTATACTAACTCCAGATTTTCTAGTTTTATTGTCATCTGCTAGACACGAAAAGAAAATTCAAAATTTTTCCTTAATTCTTCTTTGAAGATTATGTGGGATATGTTGACCCCATTTATAGTTTTGGACATCACATAACCTTCCTTTTCAATTAGCAAGACATTTTGCTGCTTACGTGTCTATGTTTTTCAAGTTTTTCTGAGTCTTTGCTTTCACCTTTTTCATATGTTTATTTATTATCCCATTACCATACATAAAATATTTCTTTAACGAAAAGTTCATATTGATGACTCTTACGAGTATTTGCATACTTTGTTGACAATGCAAGAACTTATAACACCTAGTGGTTTGCAAAAAATATGATCAAAGTTTCATTTTACCTCCTTGATGAAATTTATTATAGCAAATGCATACCCAAATATATTTTTGTAACTTTTGATTAACGTTGTTGACATTTATCTGCAAAGTAATAAAGCTCAAATGTCTAATAAACAACCAGCTTGCTGTCAAAGCAGTAAATGCAAATTCTCCCAACAATTATTTTATTAAGCTTTTACATATTACTCTAGAGTACATTTCATACTTTTGATGGCAGTTTATAATTTAAAAAAATTTTTCTTCTCCTTTGAATGGAGCAAAATGATATATTAAATGTTGGGCCGAGCTTCTCATTCAATTCGGGTTAGGCGCATTCTTTGATCATCAAACGTAGAGAGCTGATGGAAAGTTTCATCTTTACATACTACTTGAGAACTAAGCTGTCGAACCCGGTAACCATTTATATTTAGTCACGCTACTCTTACGACTTGCACGCCAACAATTTTATGTATAAATGTATACTCGTACTTATGTAATTGTTCCATTTGTAACTTTTGCTTCTTGACAAGTGGTCAGCGACACAGCTGTCCCACGTCTGGCAGTCCTGCATATCAGTCTTAAATGCAGATGCAAATGTTAATAAATATGACAACAATTTCACAACAAACCAAAGCGTATAAAAATGGAAGATGTATGTAGATAGAAGATAAAATACACTAACTTGTCATACACTTAAGCACACATTTTTCATATATTTTATGAGCTGCACATTATTACTACAGAATACATATTTAAGTGTGCGTGTTTTTCTTTAAAATATTGTGCTCCATTTTACATGGGCTTGTGTGCGTTTGTGCGCCTATAAGCGCGCAATAAAATATGCGCCAGCTGTCCTCACCACATATTTCGCTTCGTTTGCATTGTTCGTAACCGCAACGGCCTCGCAATTTGTCAACGGAACTCTCTTCTATGTATTATTTTTATGTTTTGGTTTTTATTTTTTTTTTGTAGCTTCTTCTATTGCATGCTTTTGTTGTATTTTGTTGCACACGTGTACATCATGTTTTATGACCGTGACTACCAAGGATTATATTACCTACTTTGTTGGTTGACCTGCTTTTCACAGCGATTTATTTTCATTATTTCATTCTAAATAATTCCCATTTGAGTACTATTAAAGTGATAAAATGCTACTTTTATTTAACTTGATTTAATTTTAATATAGCGCATGTAAAACAAATTATTGTTTATTTTTGAACACTCTCATATGGGCAAAGGCAATAAAAATATGACTTGTGGATGTGGATGATTAATGTGAATTGTACTAAAGAGATGAAATCAAAGCAAAAAGAAAAGGGGAGTCAGAATCAAGCAATGTTTTCTGGAAGAAAAATAGAAAGACTGGAATATGCGAAACTCAAAGTTTTTAATGGAAATTGGCGTCTGAGCTCAAAGGTTGTAACGAAGCGGCACCTATATATCTTACAACATAAAAAGTCCTACTCCGAAAATAGAGAGAAATTGAAATTTATATTTTGTAAAAATATTTTCTATTATATTTCTAAGATTTTGAAGCTTACTTTTATTTTTCTTTTAAATAAATTAAAGAATTTTTACAAGCGGATACTGTAAGTAAGTATATAAAATATTTCAAATTATTCATCATACACTTTTCACTACTTAAATCGTTCATTTGTTAACAGCTCTATTCCCAGCCCTATGGCACAATTCAACGCGTGAATATTGTCATTACTAACTACTGCGCCAAAAATTATGCCAGTAAAACTTGATTTTGTGCGTTTATAGAATGCACAAAAAAATTATTTAATTTATCCTAAAATATAATGGCGTTTTTGAAGCATATCTTTGGGCGGAGTTGTTATGACAATAGTAATGTAATGATTTTCGTTTTACGCATGGTTATACACGTTACTTTTAGCAACGAGTGAATCTCCAGGGGCATGCTTTCTTACTCTAGCCAATCAAAAAATTCATTTGAGCAAAAGAGAAAGCATGCCCCTGGAGATTCACTCGTTGCTAAAAGTAACGTGTTGTCCCTTCTTATACATTTATGTTCTTTGGTTATACTTAAATAGGACTGGAAAGTAAACATATTTCACCACCGAACTGTGAATACAATTGCTCCACCGACTTTTCTCTATCACCGTGTCAACAGATGGCGCAGTTGTTCCACTGCTTTTGCGCAATCTCTTAGGTAACTCTTTAAGCTGACAGTGTTTTGTGTAGGAAAAAAATTAAAATAGCTATAAAAAAAGTTGTTTGCAATAAAATGTTACTTTAGTTACCTTAAATATACATATTCTAGAAATCAAAGAAAACTTTTCAAACCGAAATAAACTGCGAGTAAAACATTTTAAAGTCTCAAAACTTACCCAAACATTTGCCAATATCAAATTTCGGTTTTAAGGCAGTAAACAAATATATTGATTACAACAATATATTGATTACAACGTAGACAAATTTCTTAAATTTTCTTAAAATTTTCAGGGAAAGAACATTTAAAAAAAACACAATTATTTATGACCTTGTATATGATGATATTTAACAATATTTAAATAATCAATTTTAGTTATTTAAAACAGTTTATTTTCTTATTCTCATTTTCAAGCCGTATAAGATTATTAGATAAAGAGCTTGGGTGAATTTTCTCACGAGTATACTACAGTGTAAGGGTTAAAAGGTATATTTTCAAAATAAATCGCATCATTCATTCAAGTTTAAAGGGCATTTTAGGCTACTCATTTTAGAGACGGTCTAATCCTACATCAGCATATAAAACATATTATCTAATGTAATACTATAAACATATTTAAATGGCGTTTCTTCAAATGATTAGAATTTAAATTGAGAAAAAACGTATGCATTTCATATAGTTAAAGCAATGCTATTGAGCATATACATATATTTTTGATTGATGCCTCACTTAAAGTTAAAATTAAAATTAAATACACAGCGATACTTGACCGTTTCACAACCATGTCTGGGACTACTTAAACGCACTGGACTATGTTACAGACCTGACAAAATATTGCTCTCTAAAGACCACATAGGCTTCAAAATCTATGCATATCTAATGCCCAGCTCCTTTTGGTCTCATGCCATCAAAGCAGTCAAATAGGCTAGCCGATCTACAAAAGCAAACAAAAGCTCACAGCTGCTCTCGGCTAGCATAGAAGCACCAGATAAAATACATTTATATTTTTGTAGCAATTAATTTTTTTTTTTACAATTGACCATACAAATTTATTTATGTATAACTAGATCCTAATAACCACATATGAACACGTTATGGCTTTATACAATTCGTTGATGCTTTTGTCGTTCGTTTCTCTGCTGCATCCGATTATTGTAATGTGTGCATTTGAAGTCATCATTATCGACAATTCCGCACTGAGTTTGTGTGTCGTGTCAAATGTGCAGTCATGGCTTTATGCTCTTTTAGCTTTTGGCTTTTATACTCATTCCGGCGCTCCTTTATGGCTGTTTTAGTTTGTTAGCGTTTGCTAGCTGGTGGCGCCCTTATTGCTTTGCTTTTCCGCTTTCTGCTGCATTTTCTTTTATTTTGTTTGTATTTTTTGCTCTTCACGCCGTCATTCAAATCGCCATTTGTTGGTTGCATGACACACTTGGCAGCCATTGCTTGCCGTTTGCTTCGTCATTCATCCTACATAGACAATATTTTAATTTGCCCCTGCCCTTTTCACTTCCGTTCAAAAACTTTCGTGTGCTCACTTCTCACTATCGCTTCGTTGCCGCCTTTAACGCATTTTTAGTGGTTTTTTGCAGTCGCGTTGCACTTTTATATTTTGTTTTTTCCATCTGTTTTTGTATTTTCCATTTTTCTTGCTGCAGACGCCCATTATCCTTGTTTCTTAATTTGTTCACTGCGGCGAATGGGGTCACGCGGCCTCAGCATTTTAGATTATGCTTTACTTTTTTAATTAACACGCAAATTTTTGGCAATGTTGATAAAGCGCACTGTTCATACATAAATTAGTTTGTAAGCAAAAAGGAAAATTCTAATTTCTATAGGGGCGGCTTTTCTATGAATGTGAGTAGGCAGTGAGAAACTGCGATGTAGAAGGTCTTCTCTGATCGGTGTATCTTTATAAAGCTTTGTTTTTTCGAAACAAATTTTTAGTAAAAGTTTCACTTTAAGTTCGATAATCATATTTAGTGCATGACTGAACTTCGCACTCTTTGAAAATGTAAACTATTTAATATCAGTTTTACTCATTTAAAAATAAACAAATTACAACTAAAACTGTAACATTTTAAGTTTAATAAAATTCGACAAATATTCGACCCAAGGTCGATTTTCTTGCTCGAATCCGAACCAAAACTGAAAAGAAATTTAGGACACGAACAAGGCTAAACTTGGCCTCGGCTTCGGTCAAGGTCGGGCGTTCAGAACTGATGCATAAAAAGCTTTGTAGGCAATTGTTATACTTTATTTGTACACACACAAAATTTATAAAAATCAACCTCTATCTAAAAAATGAATATTTTAGGTAGCTCACCAAAAAAATAAAATATCAATATCAACGCGAGACATTTCTACTTAAAACCTACAGCTTGTTATTTTAAATTTAATGAGGAATAAAACTGCATGCCAAAAACTGTTCTTAATATATACAAAAAAATGTAATACTGTTGATTTTTTTTTTAATATTATAAATTTTTTTTAATTTTGGTTAACCGTTCCTCGTTCTTTTGGGTTGTCGCGCCAGTTACTCATTATGTTTGTGGGCGCCCATGGGTGCCAAGTCGTAGTTTTTGATATTAAAAAGGAACAAAAAAAATCGAATTTATTTTAAATTTTTCCTTCCTCTTCAATAAATGAATCGGGTCCAGCAGGCTTTTTCGAAATTTTATAAACTTTTATTAAATCATAATTGAGTTGAAAAATTGAGGCTCTTGTGAACAGTAAAATTCAATTTGTAAACACAGTGCAAATAAATGTATGTTGTCATTCGATATATGTACATGTGGGGTCGAATTGTCTCATACGATATCGTTTTATTCGTCAAGTAGAGAAAAACTTTTGGGATTATGATATACGTGAACGTACTCAATGTATCGTAATTGGATGAACATACGTGAACGAGTTTTTTTACGAACCAATCGTAAACGATCGAATTCAAGCAAACATGTAAGGAAATTGTAAAAATATATAATAAAATACGAATGTTTTGTAATAAATTGATAACAGAAAAAATTATGCTAAACAAAACACCACTAAAAAAGATGTAATGGCAGATTTTATGGCAAACCGTCCCAGCAAGGCAGGAGCAGTTAGCAAAACTACTTATTACAGCGGGGCCTTGAATTAAATATACCAACATGTGAGAAAATTTTGCATTAAAATTATAATAAACATTTATTTCTTAAAATATTTAAGTTATTATTTATATTTACTATTAGGTTTTCGCTGGTAAGAACCAAACTCTTGTCGTAGGTGCTTACCAGGTCCTTCGAAGTCCATCCTATACACAGCAAAACTCGACGGAGCAAAAACCCAAGAAGAAAAAGTAGGAGTAGGACACATTGGTGACTTATTTATGAACGAATTTGGATTCAAAACGAA
Source organism: Philophylla caesio (assembly GCA_963971545.1). Lineage (NCBI taxonomy): Eukaryota > Metazoa > Arthropoda > Insecta > Diptera > Tephritidae > Philophylla > Philophylla caesio. The sequence continues at coordinate 94,171,375 of OZ020608.1, read as the reverse complement.
ACGCAAGATAGATTTTTGGATACGCTTGACAGAATACTTTTAGTGCAAGAAAAAATGTTAGTAAATAAGATAAGCAACAGGCCACGCATGAAATAGATGTAGAAATATAAAGATTGGAGCTAAAAGAAGAATTTTAGTTTTAAGTTTTCAGTGTAGAATTTTTTTATTTCATTAATGTTTTTGGATTTTTTTAATTTACATCTGTATCCCTTTGTAATTATGAGTAATGAAACATTTAAGCAAAATATCTTCTGTGATACAATCAATATAAGAACAAATTTTTATTTCATTTTACATTTGGTTTCAAGGGTTATTGTTCGTATTTAATTTAATTTTTCAACAGTTTCACATCTTTTGTGACCTAAAAATGCGATCAAACTTCTTGTAAATTTTTGAAACTATTGTGAATAGAAAAATCACAACGATCCGTTAACTTTCACGTAATTTTCAGTCGCATGGTAGCCGATGCATTCACGGACGTGACGATTCCGCCCCTGAATTTTATCGGGATATACAACAAAGAAGTTTAGATTTCGAGATTGGAGTGATATGGAAGTGATTTGGTACAAATGAGCGATTAGTAGAAACAAATTAAGCTGTAGAGGATGTGAACATAGGTCGGCTTATGCTGTTCAGCACTGCTGCCACTTTCTCAAAAGTTATTAAATAAAAGATTGCTGAAGAAAAGCGTCTGTGTCACTAGTGACAGGTTTGAAGAGAATTCACATCAACAATTTTAAAACCAATAAAAATCATTTCATAACATAAAAATCTTAAATTCAAATTGTCATTACAAATCCAAACTACTTTGCGGAAAATAATCTCTACTACTCACATTTAACCACAAAACTATGTACTCATCTTCAAGTGAGCTCTCTACTATAAATCCGCGCACACAGTTATACAAATATACATACAAATTTATATAAATACATGCACATACTTAGTAGCACAAATTAAAATTGCGCTCGAAGTAAAACTACGAACAAAAGCTAAAGACAAGAGCCAGGTAACAAAGCGATAATCCCAACAATCACTGCCAAAGCATAGCAAGCAAACAAGAAGAAGAGGGTGAATGAATGAAAACAAAAACGACACAAAAAAATAAAATAAAATCAGTAAAACTAACGAAAGTGAGTAGTTAAGCGAAAATAGCGAATAATAAACTCTATCTAATATGGTTTCATAAGGGTTAAGGCTAAACATAAAGGTTAAGGACTTGCAATGTCCTCGACAAACAGCAAACACCCACTCTACACAAAACTGACCCAAAATACATTTAGCCACTCGAGTTTACTAAAACACCAGATGAACGATATTCGTAGGTATGTATGTATGCCTGTTTCTATGTTACTCATACTCATAACTTGTTAACACACATACTTACATATGTATGTATGTATGTACTACATATATTTTTCTCGGTATGTTAGTTGAAATAGAAAAAAAGATAAATATTGTGTAGCATTTTGCAAAGATACTACAGCCCTTCTATTCTCTCACTTCTCTTCTATTTGTACTTCTACTTATGACCATACATACATACATACATACATATATATGTATATACAAAATATTCATGTCTGTTCAGCCTTTGTGTACGCGGCAAGTAGCCGCGAGCCGCGAACCGCGCTATGCACTCAAATGGAAATTTGAGCATTGCAGTCGTGGTTTAGAAGTGTGGAACGGATGAGGGCGATAAGGTTCTTTTCAGTACAATGCGACGCAGTGAGTTTTGAATAAATAGGGGGTTGTAGTTGAAAGTTTTACAACTTTTCTTTTTTATGACTTGTATTTTGGTCCAGATTTTTTTTTATATTTAAGTATGTAGTGTATCAAATAAGCTATTATCAGTCCCACAGTTGTAGCTAGTTTTTATGGTAAGGAAAAAATTAAAAAGCAGCACGGTTGGCATTTTTAAATAATTTAGTTATATGTCATAATGGTAGGTCCAACTTTAGCAGAGAGGTATATTGACACTTAAGTTAATTATTGTATGGCTTGACTTTAGAGACTGTTTTACTATTATCATTTTTTATTTTTTTTATTCAAACGACTGACACGAAGAGAGCCAGAAGTAAATATGTTTATTACACAATTCTCTAGGAATTTTAAAAATGGGTTTGATCGCAATATTCAAGATAAAAATCCTTTAATTGTAATTTTTGTTTATATAAAAAATAACTAACTAATTGGCTCCCTGGTGTTGAGAAAGTTAATTCATCTGGTGCAAATTTAGTATAAATTTTTCTCGCTCGTATGAATTAAGCTCATTTAATGAGTTGTTGTCAGGTAATTGTCGCACAACTTAGAAAGTTTTATTTTTGAAGAAAATCCTCACGAATCTTTTCATGTTTTGCCGCTAGCCAAAGAGAACGTTTTAGGAATTTTGAAATGCCTGCATTTGGCCTATCTAGATATACAAAATAGCAGCAAGTTTTGTGCGCAAGCACTTTCGTTTAAATAGGTAGAGGTCCTCTAACAAACTTGGTGATACAAACCAATTTTATTGCAGCAAAAGTTTATTTTATGTTTAACCCAACAAAACTGTCCAGGTGCCATTTACGAGAAAAATGTGTATACCGTTGACTGAGACAATTGTATATGGTACAATGGTTGTTCCACCAAGCGGACATTTTTAATTTAGGTTTTAATATATTTATTTGTCTTTAATCGTCCAAAGTGACTCCATGGAGGACTTTAAGTATTTCTGATTTCACAAGGCACTATTATCACAGCCATATTCTCCGTAAATAAAAATGCTCAGTTGCGTGTGTCTGAACAGCCATTTTTTAAACATAAAACATCTATAATAATAATAATTGTGCGCTTACATTATACAAACTCAGTATTTGGACGAACTTATAATTCCATTTTTGTTGTGCGTATTTTATTCTGTACTACAAATGGAGGGACCTACAATTTTGTGCCGACTCCCAACAACAGAAATATTTTGTGAGAAGCATTTTCATGACTGAAATACCCTCGGATGTTTGCCATTGCATGCCGAGGGGCGATCGCTATTAGAAAAAAAAAACATTTTCTATGATTTAGATTTTACTTTCCCTGACTGAAGTTCGATTCCGATCCCGAACTCAACGGCATAGCGAGTTGCAGCACGCACCGCTACACACACACACAAGCACAGCGGCCCCTAAACATTTATGATATCTTTAAAAACAAAAATTAAATCATTATGTCATCCAAAAAAGTTTTGTTGAATTATAAAAAGGTAAGAGAAATATTGATTTCAAAGAATATAACTTTTTTTTATTCTAAAAGAGACGTCCACTCAAAATATTACGTAAAAAATTAATAAAAATTAAATTTAATAGCGCGTTTAATGACACAAACAATAGGGTAATAAAATCGAAAACATAACACAATCAAAACAAAAAGCACAAACGCCTTATCCACTTACGCGCGTAACAGTCGTTAAACTAAGTCGAATTTGGCTGCAATTTACATCGAGCGCAATGGGCAAGAAGAAACTGTGAAAACCGTAATCACTGCGTAATCGACTGCTCAGGTTCATTTAGAACATACATATGTATGTATGAATGTAGGTTCAGTTTGTAAGAGTAATAAAAAAGATGAGTATTTCCAAGGACTAAATGTTGTTGTCCAACAAAAGCAGTTCTATCAAAATCGTCATCGCGTAATTAAGTGATTTATGCACAGATGAACATAAACATTGATACAAAGCGAGTTAGGGCTAAAACAACGTTTCGTAACTATACGCGCAGATGTATGTATGTGTACATACATATGTAACTATAATTCAACACAAAGGCTATGTACATACAAATAGCAGTTCATAATAATAGCAGTGCCTACTTAAAAATGAGAAAAACGAAATTATTTCATAAATAACAGTTTTTTTTTTGAATTTTTACGTTATGGGACTGTTTGGTGAAGACGAACAGCTACATAATATTTCAATAAACTTGCAAAGATTTCGAAAGTATACAGAATTGTTTGTTCATAAAAATAGCAGTAAAAGAAGAAAATACCTAGAATTCACTAGTAAAACAAAAAATTCAATGGTTTGGAAAAATAATACAATAATTCAACTAATATTTGGTCGGATAGTCTTTGTTCCGGATAACGGCAGCACACCTACGATGCATAGAGTCAACTAAACGCCAACAAGAATACTTTCCCAAGCTGAGCGCACTGCCTCTCACAAAGAGTGGGCATTGGTCGGTTTTTTTTTCGAAAACATACTGTTTGACATCTCCCCATAGGTTTTCGATGGGGTTCAAGTCCGGGGATTGAGCCGGCCACTCCATTACTTCAATATTGTTATCTATGAAGAAGTCCTTTGCACGTCTGCTTGTATGCTTTGGATCATTGTCTTGTTGAAAGATCCATTCAAGTGCCATTTCTTCCTCCACATACGGCAGCATAGCCTCTTCTAAAATTTCGACATATTTGTGCTAGTCCATGCACATAGTCCTCCATGCTTCACGGTCTTGATAGTGAGGCATATTAGAGCAGTTTGGTGGCCTTCTCACGTATTGCCTACGACCTTTAGAGCCAAAAAGTACCACCTTACTTTCGTCCGTCCATAAAATATTTCGCCTTTTTGACTTAGGCCACTTTATATGGTTATTCGCAAAAATCAATATGTTTTTTAAGTGACGCTTAGTTAATAGTGATACTTTTCGTGGGGTGCTGGCTTTCAGATTGGCATCCAATAAACGCCTCCTCACTGTTACTGCACTCACATTGAGATTTAAATCGTTTTTAATTCTTTGAGAGCTAATATTTGGGTGCCTCCTGACTAACTCAACAATTTTACGGTCAGTTTTTTCATCTGTCAATCGTTTTGGTCCACGTGTTTCTGGTTTATTTCTCCATTTTAGCGCATTTGACACCATTTTCGCAGAACACCCAATTATTTTTTGTATTTCCTTGTATGTTTTATTTTCATTTCTTAACTTTTTAATTAAATTTCTGGTTTCTTCAGAGCAGTGTTTGGAACGACCAATTATATGTAACCACAGAGTTTTTTTTTATATTTTAAGTTACTGTAATATAATTTCCTTACCAAAAATTATTGTTTTAAATCCGAATTTTATTATAATTTTCACACAAAAAAACACTTAAAGAAAGCACTGCTAATAATATGAACAGCTCCAACTGAACGGCTAAAGTGAAATGAGCTCATAAAAAAAGATAACGGTTCTTCGACCAAATCGAAATTCCTACTCATTTACTATACCGTTACATTAAGCTGAAAATACAATTTTGGTTGAATTTGCTTTAATAATGTATCAGTGTTTGGGGATAATGCATTTCATAGCTCGCACTGCTATTATTATGAACACAACTGTATATTCATACTAAGTAATGTATGCAGATAAAATTTTATTCATACTCACCGCTGCTAAAGCTAGAAGTAGCGTTAGTGACTTTGTAAATTCGCAAATGAAATAAGTTTGCTGACGTAGATATATTTATGAATGTATCTATTTAAATGTTGTTAAAATAAAAATAATAATTTGGTGCTTACACTAGATATATAACTGAGCGCTTGGCCGAGCTTGTCCTTCCATATGTAGGGCTTTAATAATTATTTGGTGGAAAAGGTGCTGCTTTAAAAGGATTTATGTTATTTTTTTTTATTAACTGCAAATGTTTGAAATTTAAATTTGTTTCTGGTAAGCAATCAATTTTATCAACAAGTTGATGTCAAGGAAGCAATGCAATTTTATTATTCTTCATTAGATATCAACTTTTTTCTTTATAATTGAAAATTTTATTTAGCTCCAGGCCAGTTTATTGAAAATTTTTTTGTGAAAAAACCACAATAGTTTTTAATGGTAGAAGTTATATTACTATTTCGGAAATCACCACATTTCCTCATCAGACTTCTTTTTATTAAATTAATTATATTTAATTTTTCATAACCACTTCTCGCACGCTTTGAACCAAGGAGCTCAAAATTGCAGAGCCAACACGCTACATGCTGTGCTACGCTAGCCGAGTTGGCTGTTGTGTTTATTCCATCTTCCAATGCATTTGGAAAGTGGAAAGTTGAAATTTTCTTTCAATGGGGTTGATTTGTAATCAGTTTTTAAGCAAATTTTATTTAGATACTATTTTATGCATTCCTACTTTATTATAATAAAGAGCTTGTGTTCAATATGAAAACAGAAACAATAACTTTCGTGTTTCGAAGCATTGCAAGCTGTGACCAAAGTCACAACCATCAAATCATCATTTGAATAGATACATTACATTATGAGAGAATATTCTGCTACTGACTAAATTGACACTGCCTAGACAATTTCAGACGGATTCCGCTTTTCCTGGCTTTCGCTAGGTCGCAAGTAGAAACACTAAGGGACTCAATTCCTTTACCACTTGACTTTTCTAACGCTGAGCAGACCTATCACTTCCTCTGTCGCCAAAAATGGGTAGGTGACTGAATACTTTAATCATATCTTAACACATTTTATCTTCGCATGACGCAAATGAGTGCGGAGTGCGTTTATTGCGTATTTGCCACTGAATTTAAAAAAACCAAAAAAAAAAAAAAAATCCCATATCAGATCAACTACTTGAAATATTTTCGTATACATTTTTTTATAAGAATTTTTATTATAATCTAATTTGCTCTCGATTCCTATCCATGTGATTTTTTGAGACAAACACGTGAAGGGGCTTTGTTAAAATCTGGTCCTAAGATTTTTTCTCTGACAAGCGATGTACTCTATTATTAGTAATCTCCTATAACTTAGTATTTTGTAACCTTATAAAATATGAAAGCTCAGTTCTTTCATTTTTTAAATCAAAAGAAAAACCTTACGTCTGTTTGATTGCATTGAAATCATTCTAGCCGTGATAGAACAGAGTAGATGAATTCAAAGAGTTTAGAGTTTCAATAAAATTTTTGTTTAATAATTTTCGAATAAATTTTCATTGCATGACATTGCACGGGAATGAACCGATCTAAAAAAATTGCTCATCCTGTGCATAAACTCTTTGGGTGCATCGATGCCTTTTTACTTGTACATCGACAATATGCAGAGCCTTTCACATATGTTCCATTTTAAATTAAGTACTCAGATTCAACAAATAATACAAATTCAATCACCTCAACCGTACCAAAAGAGTATTTAACAAAGTGTGCTAAGTACAGATAGCGCCTGAGTTGCGGAGCATTATTATGTCAAACCTTATGGAATTTGTTAACACCTAAATGTGTTCAATAATAAAAGAGTGAACAAAAAGTTTTCTGGAAAAATTATACATATGTACAAAGCTTGAAACATTAACGAAAAAATGGCATCCTGCTCAATTTGTAAAGGCAAAAACGGCAAGCAATTTCCTTTTTAATGTCATTTCCGGTAATATAGATTGCCCCTTATTGTTTATTCCAATATTTTTGAATGTTTCTAGCAAAATTCTGTGGCATGCTAATTTGTTTAGGGTCGCTTTCAGCAAAGAGGACAATACGATTTCGAGTTCTCTTTAGCTTGATCCCTCTATGCCAAATAAATAAATAGGTACTCGCATGTACCGGTTTGGTAACTAAGCAGTTGGCTCGCTCAGTTTTGCTAAAACGGCTCCCTTAGCATCCAATTCGTGTTGCTTGCTTCTTTAAAATTAAAATAGTAGTAACCTGAAAACTTTTTAATATCAAAAACTAACAGGCAACACTTTTTGTTTATTTTGTCCGCGTAAACTGTAAAATCAAATCCGACAAAACGACAGCTTTTTTTCTGATTACAAGACTGACCACGTATCGTAAATATTTCATGTAAATGTGTATAAATAAGGCGCTTTTCCATTGAATGCTTTTCGCACGCATATAAATTCGATGTGACGGAATGGAAAGTTTTGTAATTTCTAAAAGGAATAGGTTTTATTAAATATAAACTATTTTGTGACATAATAATCATCCAAAAACATAAATGTGTAAGAACTAAATTTTTGAATTATGAAGTTTGATTTATTTTTTTTGTAATATATAAAGGTTCTCTTTCATAAATATCGAATTATTATGGTTTTCGCCGTCCAGGGGTTCATCATAATATTAAGAATAATCCGGATGTCAATGGTATAAATTATTAAACACAATGATTGGTTTAATTATTACATATATATATATATAAGCCTGAGTCCGCTTATTCTTGGGCATTCACAAAATATATGTTCAAAAGTCTCCGCATCTAAGCCACAAAACCTACTGTCTGCAACCTCAGAGAGTCATATGAAAATGGTATCCCAGCCTGCAGTAACCTATTAAGTACCCGGTGAGAGTTCTAAGACCTTGTCTGCTGAGATTAAGCAGTTTTTCAGAGGTTCCACGGGATGGACTTATAAACCTTTTATATTGTCTGTTCCCCTTTGCAAAGTGCCAATTGGGCTGCGATTCTTGCGTCCTCCCACATTCTCAGAATTTCTGCAGTGTATCCTCTAGAGGGACCGCAGAACGGTTGAGGGCCGTAAAAGCTCTGTTGGGCCCCTTTTTTTGCGAGAAAGTCCGCCATTTCATTTCCATCCACGCCCTAATGACGCGGAACCAACGACCCCAGAGTGACTCTGTTGTTGGCTCCTAGTGAGTCCAGTGCCATTCTGCAGCAGGCTACCTGCTTTGACTCCGTGTTTAAGGAGTCTAGGGCCCTAAGGGCTGCCTGGCTGTCAGACATAATGTTGATTGTGGCTCAATTGGTCCTGCCGACGGATCGTTAGCGATTTCGGTGGGAGTGGAGTGTTGGCCGAAAACGCGTTTGTCGTTGTTAACTTATTTATATAAATAAACGGAATAAAGCGAATAAAAAACCTAAATATTTCAAGATAATATTTTATGATTAATTGAAATTATTTGTCGTTTAGTTCATGGGACAAATAAATTGAAAATTTATTCGCTGGTCAAAAGTTAAAAAAAAACAAATAGGTACATAATTATCTTTGGTAAGCGTAGCTATTTTATTTCTTAATTTAAGTGAAATGCCTTCGAAATTTTTAGTTAAAAAAAATGAATAACATTTTACTACTAATTATTTACTTTTTAAGAAAGGGAAACAAATTCTAACCCATTTTCCCTACTACGTAAAACAACCCTTTATAAGGTAGTGTCAAAATTCGAATGTCATTATTTACCTAACCTTTTATATATGAATCATTATATGTACATATATAAATATATAATTTACTTTTACTTTTAATTTCAATTTTTATTTTTTGTATTTTTTCTCCAACGCGTACTTTTGGGTTAATGCAATGTTTTGACATAATAAACTTGCCGTCATTACTTAGCACTTATGTTTGAATACACATTGACCTCACCTAGCAGCTAATATCACAATCAATTGTTATTTGAACAAATGCCTTTCTGTGGCAAAAACTCAGCAAACTTATTTTTTTTTGTTTGGGGTTTCGTTTAGAAAAAATTTCAGAAGCTCTTTGCAAAAACCATAACCTTTCTCTCTTATCGTCATGTTGCAAAAATGCTTATGTTCCGCAACATGCATCTAAGCAACAATCATCATCAACTTTACATTTGTAAGGTCATGAAGCGCATGTCCATTCGGCGCTCATCACTTACAAACTCGCTCTCTGGCCATTGGTTGCGCTCTGTTTTGTATCGCGCTCCACAACTGATAAGGAAGCTTAACAAAGTCACGTGCAATCGAAATCAGTTACAGCAAAAACAATGCGCAGGGATGCCAACAAACCATGGCAACGCAGAACCCTTTTCTCAAAATACAACTACGTATTATCGTGCAACAACAATAAGAAAACCGGCAAAACAAAAACATTACAAGGAAGGCGAAGGAAACAGTAACTACGGTGGCATATAAATATTTATATGAAAAAACAAATGGAAATAACACTCGCATAGAGAAAACGAACAAGCACAAGGTTGCTGGCACAACGCGAGCACCAACGAGGAGGACTTTCGCTCAGCTAAGCATCCAAAAGGGATATTCGCTGTTACGAGGCTAAACCGCTCGAATATGCTTGTTTTTGCGTTTCTTCTTTTTTTTTTTTTAATTTTGTTTCTTTGATTTATTTTGAACTAAATTTAGGTTCGCAACATTTCGATGAGCGAGTATATTTATTCCCTTCCATACACATACACATACACACACACATACACACACGCTAGTTAACAATGGCGGCCAGCGCCTCAAAGCATAAGTATTGCATAAAAAGAGAGAGAGGGCCCTGAGACCAGTGAATAGGGAAACACAACAACGAGATGTGAGCATTGCCAGAGGATGGTCGTAGCCGAGGGGAGGCTAGGGCGATTGGTGTAAAGCAGTTGAACAACGTCGCGCGCGCAAAAAGAAAGGCCGTGGCCATGCTATTTTGTTGTTGCTATTGCTGTGTTTTTGTCATTGTTGCTGCTGTAAGGTTTCGTCATCCATAGCAAAGGATGCAAGTTGGCGATGAATCGCGGCAACCATGTGGCTGCGCATCGGAGATGTATGCCATGTGGCAGTTGTAGTTTGACTTCGCACGGGAGCTGTTAGTGAGATCTCGATGTAACGCGCTGCTATTCGACATAAGTAAGCAAGCGCACTCCCCGCGGTAAGGATTTTACAGTGCCAAGCAGCAAACAGCAATGAAAAAGCACACACTTTTATGCGTTTGTGCTTTTGTGTAACGGAAATAACACAAAGTACTAAACGTTTTAAAAACAAAATAAAGCAAAACAAATACAAGTTATATACAAAATTTAGACAAATTAAAAAAAAAATGTTATTAAAAAAAGTCAGCGCTTGAAAAGTAGTATTAAAACAAAAAAAAAAATATATTTATTTAGTGTGTTGTTGTTTGTGTGAAACGGAAACGAGGCGTGACAGTTAAAATTTGAAAAGTTTAAAATTGCAAAGTGTTTACAAGCTAATGAAATATGGTAAACAGCCGGAAGTGTGAGAAAGCGGCTCGAGCAAATAGAAGAATGGAAAGTAAAGAGTTTAAAATTTTCCTCTTATGCCTATAAATTTTATTGTAATGCATAGAATATAAACATAAAAATTGTGAGCTTAAAAATATTGCGTAAAATTCTATGTGCTATTAAGGCAATGTGAAGGGTGTGGCTGTTTTATGTGCGCGCATGTATATGTGTTTTCGAGATGTTTTCTTTTTTTTTTTTTGTTGTTGTGCAAGGTCATTGCAGTTAAATAGGCTGGCTCAAATTGTGTGTTGATACTTAACCTTTATGCTGTTCACTGCACGATAATATTTCGCTTAAGAAGTTGAAGTACACAGTTTTCAAATTGGCTCACAGAAAAAAAAATTAAATTTAGTTTGAAAAAAAAAATTGAATTAAAATTATAATAATAATAACGTTTAAATTTTGAATTTTAAACAAAATCAATTTACCAAATATAAAATTTAAATCTGTAAATATACAGCTCGCGAAAGGAGAGAGATGGAAATTTTTTGTTAATGTGCACAATCTGATTTTGTTGACGCCAAAAACCAACTGGTGCCCAGAAAGTAAGTCTTCTCATCGCTAATTTCAAAAATGCACGCTCATAATTAAAAGGAACTTAAGGTTCGTATACTTTCCTATTGTTACTTCAATCATTTAGTTATTAATTTTTTGAATATTTACACATTTACAACTTTTAACGCACAATGTGATTTTAAAAATTTCCTGTGAAAGTGAATTAGTGTGCTCCCAATTTGACAAACTTCTTCGCATATCAGGTCATCCCTGTCACACATATCGGTTATCGTTGTGGCAATTCACAAACAGAATATTGTTGAAATTTCCCTTTCGGATTCAGCTATGTATGCTTTTTTGAGCAGCTATCAGCAAAACAATTAAAAATACGCATATTTCAATGAATAACTAATACAGAAATGTCATAAATGGCTTCTAAAAACATCAAAGAATATTTTAAAAATTATTCCAATCGAAAACAATTAAACATTCACACACTTTTTGTTATTTACTTTTCATTTCACATACAACCAAGCATTCGGATTCAATTCACAAAAATGTATGTGAATGTGAAGTTGGGACTACCAAACATGTGATTTCAAACCGAATCCACAGGGAAATTTGTGAATGTGAAACTGGAACGGCTGATAATTTGAATAACTCTTACAACTCAGCATTGACTGCTCTTTGGTATTCAAGTGCGACAGTTGCAACTAATCCGGTTTTGAGAAGAAAACGGGACAATTTGTTTAAGTGCATTGTGAACGAATTTTTTTTTTAATTTAACTCGTTTTATAACATTCAAAGTGTAAATTAGTGGTGTGTTGCACGACCATTTGCAGGTATACAAGTTTATTTAATTGTAACGATACTAAAAAAAACGTACGGATTAAAGAATATATTTGTCCGTTGACCTAGAATATATCCAACTCCGAAAATATCGCAAACCGATATATCTCTAATATTCTATTAAAAGCATCCATATTTTTCACGGCAACAGAAATCGCTGGACGGCCTTGATGATTTTGATTATGGAAACTGAAGCCAAATGAATATGTTCGAGCTCAGTTTTTGAGTTAAGCCGCATATAAAATCATAAAAAAATTATAGAAAAAAATTTTCAATATTTTAAGAGTAATAAAGGTCGCAATATGATTTACCTTAGAAAATGCTTATAAAAATCATAGTCCGACTTTTACAACAAAAACCCCAGCTAATGGTCGTATTCGAAAATGTTACAAACAATAAATCTATCGAATAAACTTATGTTAACGTAATGAACAATATTTTGAAGGCCGCATCGCTAAAAAAAAGAAAATTTAAATTATCTTTTTGAAGGAATTGATTAATATTTTCTTTGAATCATATCTTGCTAAAAATAAAATAAAGGAAAAATTTTCGGAGACACAAATACAAAAGTACGCTTGCTCTTTTAATAATTATGTTAGCTCTAAATTTATAGTTAATCTCCTTTTACTGAAGTAAATAATTCGATTAGCGTTTAGTTGAGCCATGAGTGCTGGTTCGATAACTATCTGATTTTTTCTAATCCAAAATTAATATAAGCTTTAAAAATATCTAAAAGATTTTTATATTTATCGAACCTCTTTGATTCTTTATTGAGCATTAAAGAAGAGCTTCAGCTTTCAACTATTTATATACTTAACTCCGTTAAATTCTTCTTGACGAAGCAATTGACCCACGTATGTTTCGAGTTTTTGGTTTTAATTAGTTATATGGATAACAATAACAACAACTTTGTCATAGAGTGCGCGTTCCCAAATTTGTCAAGTAAGAAATTCTAATTTACGAGCGCCAGTAATTTAAAGCCAATTTCAAGTGTCACTTTTTAATTCTAGAATTAAATATTCTATGACACTGCAAAGAATTGCATGATAGGTATTTGTCAGAATCTTCTCTGTTTTTGATTAAAATATATTAAAGTAATAACAAAAGCCAAATAAATGCTCAATTTTTTTTTTTGCTACACATTTAATATATATTTATGTTTTTATATAAGTTGATAACCTATAAGATTTAATGAGGCTTTAATTTACATTATTTATATATTTTTCTATAAATTTTTATTTTTTCTGTTCTAATAATTTTTAAACCGTTTAATTTACGATTTCATTTAATTTATAGGTATTACTTCTCTTTTACCATTTAATTGAACTTTTTCATTACAATTATCAGTATTCATATATTTATGGTACGGCTTCTTTTTAATGTCGAAAATTCTCAAAAATTAACATTAAAAATATGTAAAAGTAGTACATATCTGAGGAAACATTCCTTGTTTTTTCTAGAAAACTTAAGATTCCACAATAAAATAAGTTCAATTAACAAAACTGCTTAAAAGTTCCTAGCGAAGCCTCCATGTCGTATACGTAACATAATTATCTTGTGTTCTTTTGCAGTAAGAGTAGATACATAGCAAATAAATTAATGAATTCACATGTGTTAGTAGTTCGTATATTCGACTAGAGACAGCTCAAACTTTGTAAACAGTGAGTTAAGAGGAAAAACTATTGCTGTGTTTACTTTTGTAAGCCCAAGGATGGCACAGATAACTTTTTTCTTCGTGCAATAAACGCGCACACTGTCTTCAAATTGTGTGTATGTTTAAAATCCTCTGGAGCATGCAAAGTTATTTGTTTCCGAAAGAAATAAAAATATGAATTCGGTTTTATTTGAACGGTGTACGTACGAGTAGATGTTGTATGTTGTGTTATGAGAAATAGTTAAAACTTAATTGAAAAAGTTTGTTTCTGCTTTGAAAATAGAAGAAATCGTCTATTAAGCACATCGAAAATTGACGAAAAACTTTTTGTTAAAAAGAAATATTCAATTAGTAATGGGAAAAGAGTAACAAACTATAATAAATAAAAGTGGAAACAAATGTTTATTGAAAAGTCACTTTCTGCATAAAAAATGATAAACACAATTTTAGTACGTATTTAAGAAGTGTTTTTGTAACCTTCCTTAAAAGAATTACGTGACGAATGCATATATATATATATTATTGGCGCGTACACTATATAGCTCAGTGTTTGGCCGAGCTTCTCCTACCATTTGTGGTGTGCGTCTTCATATTATACCACAAATGGAGGGACCTACAGTTTTGTGCCGACTCCGAACGGCAGAAGTATTTAATAAGAAGCTTTTTCATGGCAGAAATACCCTCGGAGGTTTGCCATTGCCTGCCGAGGGGTGACCGCTATTAGAAAAAACTTTTTCTATTATTAAGATTTTGTTTGCCCTGACTGAGATTCGAACCTCGCACTCACCGGCATATCAAGTTATAGCACGCACCGCTACCAACTCGACACAGCGGCCACGAATGCATAGCTTTGACTAAATAAACGCATTTAAGTTAAGTAAATCAAACGCCAATTTCATTAAATATTTTTAACGGATTACATAATGTCTCATTAAATTTTTAAGATTTTTATAAATCCAAATATGCAGTGATAGCTATTTAAATATAAAAAATTCCCTAGGTTTCTACTAATTGACTATATTCTGCTTAATATAAATTATAAACAAAGAAATAAATTAAAGTTTAAAAAAATCAGTTTTAAGAAACAAGGAAGTGTTATTGCGCTTTTTTGATGTATTTAAAAATAAAAAACACAACTTCAATATACAGCCGTGCTCCCAGTTGCACATTCACAAATTTCCCTGTGGATTCGGTTTGAAATCACATGTTTGGTGGTCCCAATTTCACATTCACATACATTTTTGAATTGAATCCGAATGCGTGGTTGTATGTGAAATGGAAAGTAAATGACAAAAAGTGTGTGAATGTTTAATTATTTTCGATTGGAATAATTTTTTAAATATTCTTTGATGTTTGTAGAAGCCATTTATGACATTTATGTATTAGATATTTATTGAAATATGCGTATTTTTAATTGTTTTGCTGATAGCTGCTCAAAAAAGCATACATAGCTGAATCTGAAAGGGAAATTTCAACAACATCTGTTTGTGAATTGCCACAACGATAACCGATATGTGTGACAGAGACGACCTGATATGCGATGAAATTTGTGAAATTGGGAGCACACTAATTCACAGGAAATTTTTAGAATCACATTGTGAAATTGAAATGTGAAACTGGGAGCACGGCTGATAAAACCTATTCAAAAATTGTACTAAGAAAAATTTGTTTTAAAATAAGCCACAATTCGCTACACTTTTCACATAAGAGTTGCATGGAACAGATGCATTTAATGGAAAAAAAGTATATTTTTTTTAAAATTGATTTTAATTTGTTTGAATATTTTCGATTTATCAACAATATTGAAAGTTTATCTCAGATTTTTTACCAAAAATTAAATACTTAAGGCTTGCTGTGGATTTCGGTTCACACAAATTTGCTCGGAGACGATATCAAAAATGCAGGGACAATAATTTATAAAGAAAACAAAAAACATCGGGACAAAAGTATTATTCATTTTAATTCCGAGCGATTCGATAGAAAATATTTTCGATATTCAAACGATTCAGAGAACAGGAGCATAAGGCTTTTGAATAGGTAATATTTTCGCTTCGAACTACAGGGTTACCTTTTAGGTCTGCTAATAAATATACATGAATAATTAAACGGAAACATTTAAAAAAAACGATATTCAAATTGTATTTAAATATGTATTTGATGAAATATTTTCAATAATTAAATAAGTTTTTTATCAACTTTTATTATTAAATTCATGTACAACTGCAGGTACTTTTAAAAATCAAAAATTGCAATTTTTTAGTAAACACTTAAGGCAAATTGCTGAAAATTATTAATAGTGTAACTGGAAAGAAAACGTGCTGTTACAAATAAAAAATCAAATCTGTTATTTTCCTCAATATCGCTGTTATCGTCGTTAAAAATTTTTGAAATCGGACCATAACCTCGCCCACCTCCCATATAACGGAAATTTTGAAAAATGCAAAAATGTCGTTTTTCTTTGTCTATTGAAGCGTTACCACGCACACTTAAAGAGAAACGTCTATAGATATCTCAATAACGATGTAAGGTATCGCCACAAAATTTGGTGAACATATTGTCCTTGATACCATTAGCATTACCCTCAATAATTTTTGAAATCGGACCATAACCACTTCCATATAACGAAAATTTGTAAAATGCAAAAAACTTCGTTTTTGAGTATTTATTGGAAGAAATTTTGTAAAGTTTAATACTAGCAGCGATTTGAAACAAAGAAGCGGGAATTTTATGAAATTATGGGCACCGCCCATACAAAAATATATCGCGAGGGTATATAAAAATCAGATTCGCCCGAACTTAGCTTTTCTTACTTGTTTTATTTCAAGAGCACTAAAGCGATTTTTTAACATTTTCATATGAAGACTAGAACCATTCACAAACCATATACGAACCTCAAATAACATAATATTGTAACAGGACAAAATCGAACGAAATTGACAAACCATTAGGAAATGATTCAAATGAACAAAGAGAAGTCAACTAATTTTCTTATTTCAAAGTGCCTATCAAAGCATGAACGCATTACAAGACTGCACTCCAAAGCTCCATTCGTTTCTTTTACTTAAACAAGAAACAGAGAAACAGGAAATTTGCCTTTTTTTCTGTGCATCGCAAACTCCTTGTAATAGTGATTGCATTGCAAGTTAAGTAAATATCGTTTGTCAAAGGAAAACAGTGGAAAAACACCTTCTTCCATTGAAAAACCTAATATGTGAAAACAACGTTTTTCACTGCCTATTTTATAAATGTATTTGTACGAGTATGTATTCCGAAATTGTGCACTAGCAGCATAAAGAAATTGAGTCTTTCAACGCACCGCCAAAGTAATGACATCGTTTTAGAGAATGATTTCTAGGATAACATATACTCGTATGTATATATGTTTGCTTTTCTTTAAGAGGATAGAATATAATTAGGAGATTCACAAGGTATCGTAAAGTGTCGTATTGTGATCAAATCAAAAAATTTTTAAAACTCCAAGTTGTGCTATTTTAAATAATTTTTCTATGCAATGCAACAGACACACAAAAAAAATTGTGTACTCGTACTACCGATATTTTTATGACTTTAAAACATTACGACACTTTACGACCTCTTATCAACATGCTAAATGTATTTTTTTGAAAATTTTCCGACATCATTGATAAATATTCAGTAGTATATATTGCTAGAGACATAAGACAAAAGCCGAGATGTAACGATTTGAATCAGCATACAGTTTTACTAGTTCATAAAAAATCAAAACAGACAGACCATATATTCGAAGAAAAATATTAAAATAAATCCTTGGATGCGTGTGAAAATATTTCATGCAAAGGAGCTGGAAACCTACTTCGTTCGATTTGAAAAAAAAATTACTCATATACATATATAATAAGTTAAACGAAAAGTAAAATTAGTTGCGTATAATATTTTATGCGCTATATATTTTATTATTAAGTTTCAATAATGTTTTAAAAAAAAATAGCCAATTTAATATTTGAAATCAAAAATCCATTTAAAATAAAATATCAAACTTCGTACAAAGAGTATTATAAATTTAATAATTTTTGATTGGTGTTTTAAAAAAATTTCACAGTAATAAATTTCCAGTTTGAAGTGAATATAAATTTGTTGTTTTTGACATTTTTTTAGAGACATTGTTGGAAAAAATTTCGAAATTTTCAAAATATACATTGGTTTGTTATCAACATTAAACTTACCTTATATTTTATCAAAATTGAACGGGCTGCATAATAAGAAATATTAAAAAAAAAAACAATTTAGTTTATTTAAATAAAAAAAAAATAGTCAAATTACGCATTTGAAGCCTGTTATGGGTGGGTTATTGGTCAAATTTCACTTTAGGAAAATTTGTAATAATAATAAAAACGCGGCGATGGAAACTCTTCATTCCATTCGATTAAATAATTTTATTTTCAGCCATTTATTTTGCAAAATAAATGAACTCCCATATATTTTGTACATACCATGATTTTTTTTTATCAAATTAAATAAAATGGACATATACCTAATTTTAATTGCAAGCAAAAGCCATTCAAAATAAGCGCCCTCCAAGGGATTCGCATTTCTTATTTGTTATCTACTTGATAAATTCGTATTCATAATAGTCGACGCCTGGTGCCTTCCATTGACGCTTTAACGCGACACACCGGAAGTAGATAGCTTAGAGGAGAGCTACGCGCCTCAAATGGTTGACTGGTGAAATAACTGTGTTCAGAAAAATACCTAAACGATATAAAAACAAATAAAAATACATAAATAAAAGAAAAATGGATGAGAGTAAATCGAAAACAGAAAAAATGCGACCAAGAAATCAGTGAAAGCAAAAGAAACGGAAATAACTTCCATTCTCCATAAGTATGTATGTATGTATATAAGAGTAAAAGGATATACAAAACAGTGAAATGCAAACTTCTACAATTCACTAGCATAAAAGACCATTTCAGTTTTATGTTATGTAATAGACGTTTGGTAAAAATGGCTCTGTAAAATTGTAGGAGGAATATACTTCGTAAGGCACTGTCGCTTTGAATGTGTGAAGCGGTGTATGTTGAGACGAATATTCGTAGTAGATACAGTAGCGTAAATGCGAAATGTGTGGATTGTGGCATGAGGCTAAAATAAAGATAGATTTTTATGTATGTATGTATGTATAGTTATGTGAGCTTTATGTGTGAACAGATACACGCCCATGTAGCTATGTTTGGTCTTTGTCATAAATCTGCATTAAAAATGTTAATAATTAATTCTATAAATAAAATTTGTAGTGCTTTCCCATGCTCAGAGAAAATATTTCAAACAAGCTAGATAAGTGGACGCCCACTTTTCTATTTATGTTTTTGAAGGAAATTTCATTCCTGAACGTTAACTGCACATTCAGAAAATCAAACGATTATTTGGTAATGCACAATTTGAACACAAAATTTTTAATTTTTTTTATGAAAACTTGAAAGAAAATTATGAAAACAAAACTCTTCATATTAGCCTCAAGCTTAACATGCTTCTGAAATATTTTTTGTAGAATCAAAAACTTGGTTTTAAAAATTCAAATAAGACATATCTATGATAATAACATAACATATAAGAGCAGCAAGCTTAAAGGAAAATAATATCGAACCACAATCATAGTCAAATTAAAGTCGATTGTAAAGTTAGCATCAGCTTTTTTTTTTAAGATTTCTCATCGAATAGTGTGCCAAAAGCTGCTTAAGGGTTGTTTTTAATTTGACTGTGCTTATGGACCATTGTTCTTTATTTCAAAACACAATTTGAAAATAAACTAAGGGTGGTCACTATTTGACAGTTTAAATGATATAATCTTAAATCCTGACAGTAAAATCTCTTGAATCTTACTTTTGTTTTCTTTATTTTATAAATGTGCTTGTATGTTTCTATGTTCAATTTAATAATATTAATTTATTTTCTTTAAATTTTCCGAAATTTAAAACGTAATATAAATTTTTTAACAATTCAAAAAATTTGCAAAATAAACAGATTTTATTACTCTTCTACCAAATTGCAGTGCATTTTATTTTTAAACTTTATAAAAAATAAAAAAACTTATATTTTCTCTTTAAAAGCATTATTAAAGCTTTTTGCATCTAAATTAGTACAATTTTAGTTTAATAAATATCTAATGTACTAGAAATTTTGTGAAGAGTAAGAATTTTTATACATTTCTCATTTTGCAAGAATCGCTTTTCTGCACCTTAACTCTTATAAACAAACTCGAATTAAATAAGTCGTTAGTACCAGTAACGTACTTGAGTGGGTGTACTTGAATCCCACACTAGTACCAAAATATAACCTAATTGCTTCCAAAGTAATACCGAACCTGCCCAATAAGTCGTGCCGAAATGTTACTAAACTAGTTCTTAGCTAGGCCTAAAATGGTCAGGAACTAAACCAGAACTAGTAACGAAATGGTTCCGAAAAAGTCCTACACGAATGACGTAATGGTCAAGAAGAGTCAACATAAGCTAATTTATATTTAGACTTTGGCTATTTTGTAGGTGAAATTGGTTGCAGGAGGACTCTTTTGAATAATTATAATAATAATAATAATTTTAGCGCTTACACTATATAGCCCAGTGTTCGGCCGAGCTTCTCCAACCATTTGTGGTGTGCGTTTTTTTATATTCTACCACAAATGAAGGGACCTACAGTTTTGTGCCGATTTCGAACGGCAGATGTATTTAATGAGAAGCTTTTTCATGGCAGAACTACCCTCGGAGGTTTGACATTGCCTCACTGAGATTCGAACCTCGAACTCACCGGCATATCAAGTTATAGCACGCACCGCTACCAACTCGACCACAGCGGCCACAATAATAAATAATAATTTAAGATTTTATTTTTGTATGCCATGCGAATAACGAAATGTAAACTACCTAATGCGAAAGCCATCTCATTACCAACAGCAACGCACTACATAGATTACAAAGCAGTGGTTACTCACGCTCCATTTCGCTAAAAAAAATGTCTCGATTGTTTCACCAATTTATTGAAATATTACTTTAGGCAAAGTTAAAGTCGCATTAAACGGGTCTGTATAGAAAGTGTAAACTACTTCCTGCAGATATAAATTTCGATATCCAATTTCTAGAATTAAATTACCAATTTTTTTTTCAAACGACTCTACGGGTTTCTAAAATAATGGTTATTATAGAGACATTGAACAACAAAAGCTTAAGCTTGGAAAATTTTGATAATCAATGTGATTTCGACATACCTGGATATGTGTTGAATATATCTCGAATCAAAATCAATGCTCATCTAAGGACATTTCCATTCCAGAACATACAAAGCAGCACACCACATAGACGTTTAACAAAGGAAGACAGTAAAATTCTTTGTTGCAATCTTTGAGGTTAAAGCTAGTATTATTACTAGAAATGAAATGAATATTATTACGAAATACATTAAATGATTCCTTAAAAGGCACAACAGAAGGATGTAGAAGAAAAGTAGCATCAACTTTCGTATGCATTGCGTATAACCACGCACAACCGATTACACTCACCAGCTTTAGATGCCTAATAAATACGTGTGACAACAATATCTGATAACAACAAACATAGATACCATGGAATACTAACGAAGCGTGTAAGGGGTGTGGTTGCGTGCTTTTCATATAAACAGATATTTCCGCATGGATTAGCCAGTGTGATAGGATTCACAGAATATGAGTATGTAGTATGTACATATGTGTGTGTGTGTCATGTATGAGTTGTACAAGTCAAATACATACATACGTGCATAGTTACATATTAACATATTTATCTGCCAACAGCTAAGTAGCAGCGTGTCAGCAATGCGTTCATACATACGGCTACATAAACATTGCCACACATTAACATGCGGATGTGCTATCGCTACCTTGTAGGAAATGTCACTAAATTCTAATTAAAAGCTGTTCGGAGTTCTGCAATTATTTAGAGCATGGATTCGATTTGAAATCGCCAATTCACAACCGTCTTTTGCTGAAGTTATCCAGCATCAGCAGAGCTGAAAAAATTTTCTAAAAGGATGAAAACTATTAGTTTCTTCGTTCTGTTGTTTTTTTTTTATTTTCGAAATATTTATATTTATAGGTTTTTGTTTCTAGAAGTCGTAAAATAAAATTCAAGTAAAACTAGTTACCAGAAATATTTATTTATAAATTTATGAAATGGTTAAGTATGCGCGATAATGCCGAGCGCGATCGAGAATTCCCAGATCAGAACTATAAAATTCCGTAAATATGTGCGATGGTGTTTTATGCTGCTAACAAAACACCAAGAAGAACTAAAAATTGTTATCGGACTTTTGCAATATATCTCATGATTGAAATCTTAATGAAACAAAGTGCTTCTAAGGCTTGGAGCTGATTTAAATTAAAAATTAATAATTTAAGAAAAGTTTAGTAAAATGTGCCGTATTATTTATTAAGCAACATGTTAATATTTTAATTTTATTATTCATTATTCGATATGTGAAACCATTCTGATTACTCAGATCAAATTTAGCACAGTAACGTGGATATAGCAGCTGTTATTTACATATATCCACTAAAAATTTATTGTTTTCAAAACTTTGTTTTAAAAAAAAAATTGCAAGTTGGAAAAGTCTCAAATATTCTGTAGTTTTGTTTATAATTCTTTATGTTTTTACTTAATATGATTTATACTAATTAAGTAAAGAAATTGTTGCACGAAGTTGTTTAGTTCGACAACAGTTTTTTTACATTCTTAATTTAAGCGGCCAAAAATTGAATTTCCGAAACGAACTTTTTTCTTGAATAACCGAATGTAAGGAAAAGAGATTTAGTTATCTTTTAACTCTTGCATAATTTCAATAATAATAATCGCAACGTTTGATGATGCGCCGAGTCATGAAAGGCAGAAGTTTGTTAAATGTCGAGGTCTAAAACTGTTCAGCTACAGAACAAATGCTCATCGGCTGATCAAATAATAAAAAATATGTATGTAACATATGTATCAATTATTGAGAGTATTGAGTGTTGTTTTCTTTACGTACAAAGATGAGTCTGAAATATTAGAAGAACCGGAGTGAGTGTAAAAATCCTGGCATATGCTACCTTTACATGGCTTTAGAAAATAGGCCCGAAATGTCTTGAAACTCGGGAGGAAATGTTTAGTTTTATTTCGCCAAGAAGAGATGGGCTAGTAACTTGGCCAAAAATACTATGCCTAGCATTTCTCTGCGACTAGCATATTTTGAAAGATTAATGAGTTTTAAACGATTTATATATGGCGGCACGTTGTTGTTGAACCACAAATGGAGGAACCATAAGATTGTCAAACTCCAAAAACGAATGGCAGTTGTTTTTATGCGATGCTTTTTCAAGTTCTAAGGGTTATATTTTATACTAGCTTTAATCCGCGGCGTTGTTCACGTATCTTTATTCGTATGTAATACAACTATTTATACAATAATAAAAAGTGATTTATTAAGGCTATGCTTTGGCTCCAAACAAAGGGTGTTTATATTCCAAGAATTAAAAATATAGGTATGCCACTCAATTGTTCATTTAAAAAAAATCAGTTTAGTTCTTTGAGAGCCAAACCGTGGCAAATATTCCCCATATAATCAATAATTTTAGATATAGATTAAAAATATATTTTTTTTTTATTTTATCTCCATAAGGTAATTTTTTTCGGAAAGGCCTACTTCATCTTCCTAAGGCTGAATTTATATAAATGTGTTCGTAAATTATAGCACCACATTGACAGATTTAGGCACTTTATTTTTCTTCTAATCAATTTAAATTATTTTTCAAGTAAAATATGGTTCATTCTATTAAAAAAACTATAAACAGCCATTTTTAAACTAATTGCAAAATGTACAATGACTTATCAAAATTTCGAATTAAAAAAAAAATTTTTTCGAAATTTTAAAAAATACATAGTTTTTTAATATTCTTTTGGATATGCCACTGATTTTTGACAATCAACACAAAACCGCGATTAATTTTTAAATAGAAGAAATTGCGAAAGAGAGTTTAAAAAAAAAATTTCACAAATCAGTAACAATTCGTAGCTGCTAAAAACTTGCAATTTGTTGTCTTAAAATTTAATGAGCAACATTTCCAGTTTTTTATAAATTTGCTGTTTGTTAGAGAATTAACGATGTTTTATATTAAAAAATAATTTGAAATAATTTAATTAGTAGAGATAAATATAAATTAATTTTATTAAATATATTTAGCTAAAATTTCCAAAACAAAAATCGATACTTCACTGAAATATTTGTATGTAACCATTCGCAATGAGCCAGAAAAATTGTCTGTGCAGGCTCCCTCGCTTTAGTGACAAGCTAAAAATTTTACTAAAATGAGATTAGCGCTGATTTTGATAATACAACTTTATCCATGAGTAAATATGTACACACACTTACACAAATACACGAGTGCAGACAAGCCGCCTTGGGGCTGTTACTGCCACTCAACAATGCTCTTCACATTTAATAAATTATGTCGGTTTATATGTCAGCGCTTGTCGGAAACTGTTAAAAGGATTAAATGCCGGTGAACGTTTTTTTTTTTCATTACATAAATCGTTTGAGCATTTAATTTTTCGACTTTTCCGTTTCAATTATATTTTTCGTCGTTTATCCATAAATACAAAATATAAATAAACACTGAACAACGCTTGGGACATGTGTGTACTCATACCTCAGTAAGTATGTGTACTAGGGTGATTGTCTCCGTTATTTTAAAGCGGTTTTCTTGGTTTTTTTTATAAAATACTTGTACAGTTTTTTTTTTAATCTTGATTTTTTAAATATCGAATAAATCGGTTTTTTTATCGCCAAACCCGGGTTTTTTACGTCCATTATATTTTTATTGAAACGGAACCCACAAAGTTCTTATCAATTAGATAAGAAAATTTTATAATTCCCAAATCCAAATAATTTGTCGAAAAAACGCAGCAAATGTATTTTAGAAGATTTGATTTCGCCAAATGTCAAAAGAGGACTGGGAAACCTTGAACAATTGTAGCTCGCTCAATGTGCTCAATGTGAAATTCAGTAATTTTGTATGATCTCAAGTTTTAAAATAAGAGACTATGTATGAGTTGACGATTATTATCTCTCCCTGCTTTCACGATTTTTTTTTTGTCTTAATTTTTGTGTCGTGCTTATCACCTGATGCCTATTGAGAGTCTTTGTTTTAAGAGTAGAGGACTAGAGACCAACTAATGCTAACTGGTCTAAAATTGTGACTCTAGTCTCAAAATAAAGTCTTCAAATTGTGATCTGGTGTAAGTAGGTCACAAAAAATTAATATAAAAACAAAAGAAATAAACGTGAAAGCGAGGAAAAGCAATTATCTATAGCTCATTTTGAGACTTGAGATGAGACTGAGTTACTGAATTGGGGTATTAGACTCATGCCGAAATTAAGACATTTGGTATAATCTCAAATCCCAAAATTTGAGACTATGAGCTAGAGATTATTGCCTTTCCTCGCTTTCACGATTTTCTCTTTTGTTTTTACTTAATTCTCTTGCGAGCTGCTCATCACCAGTGCACAATTAAGATACTTTATTTTGAGACTAGAGGCCTTATTTTGAGACCTACTGGTTTAAAATTTAGACTTTTGCCTCTATTAAAAATTGAGACCGCATTAAAGACATTAAAATACATATTATTTTCAAAAGATTTCTTTCATAGAAATAATTTCATTTGGTTACATCATTGATGTAGATTTTTCTTACTTGGAACAAAAGCTGGTTTGTCCGGTTTTTTCTTGATTTAAAAATTAAGAACCGGTTTTGTTTTAATTTCTATTTTTCGAATAATTAGAAAACCTGTTTTACAAAAAAGTCGAATAATCGAACACCCTAATGAGTACATATACATATGTATATATGTACGAATATATACAAATAGAAAAATGTTGATTTCGATTAGGTAACAATTTGCATGCTGTTTGAATACCATCGCATTTTTTATTGAGTAAAATGTGTGGGCAAAAACATCACAAATTAATTTTGTTCGCCTTGATGCAAATGCACACACACACACACACACACTGGAATACGCTTTTCCAAAGTTTTCGAAAATTTACTGCTGTGGCAAGTGTTTGCGCATTGCCGGTACAGGCGACGAAATAGGCCGCTGGGTGTGCATAAATGCATATTTATGTGTGTGTGTGTTGAAAAAGAAAAACATGTGTGTTACGAGGCTTATCCTTGCAGTTTTTCGCTTTAAAATTGCCACTTTACTAACGCTAGTGAAATATTTACATACATATGTATGTAGCTGGTGAATTTTCTTTAACTACGTACAGTACTTCTCAAAAGTATTAGTTGCTTCGGCGGAAAATTACTGTACTTTTGTTATTTATGATTGTTACTCTCGCTTGCCAGTTTTAAATATTTAGCCGTTTGTTTTAAAACCGATTGCTTATTTAAGTGCTCATGCTTGCAAAATAACTTCGATTTCGAAAAAAAAAATAAAAAGGCTTGCAACTAGTAGTACTTCCTAAGAGCTTGAGTAATCACTAGCTCGAAATAAACTTCAATGAACTGCTGGGATACGAGAACGCACAAAACGTTGAACACTTTTGCATCGTCATTGTCCGGAAACGACAGATAAACTGAATTGTTTGCCAGTGGCAAGAACGCAAAAAAGGATGCGTTTCGAACTATTCGCTCATACACACACAGTTCCATTTATATGCTTATGTAGCTATTCTACATGAATTTCTGTTTGTTTGGGTCATTGTATAACGCATGCAAGCCCATTGAGCGAATGTGGTTTCGCCCTGACCTACATATAGTATATTCGCATAAAGTATCAATTTGTCGTTTTATATTTTAAACCCGCATATCCACGTAATACTAGCTTAAAACTAGAGAGACAATTTAATGGGCAAATATTGCAAAGGAACATCTAAGAAGGGATATTTTTCAAAGAAAAATTTACAAAAACATTTTTTATATTTTTTTTATATTCAAAAATGTTATATTATTGAATACCAAGGAGAATAATTCAAGCATCGGAGTTAGTAAAATATTATCGCATTTCCCCTTTGATGCCTTCTTTCATTCTTTGCACAGAGCTTTTTGTACATTATATGACTTTAGCTGAGCAACCTTCTTACATTTTTAAACATAGCTGGGCGAAACCTTGTCCGCATAGACACTAGGGAACCCGGACTCTTTCAATGGACTTTCGTTGATGTCGCGAGGTTTTTGTCCATTCGTCTCCTTTTTATTCCTGAATCTTTTACCCGCTCAACAGAAATATCTTCTCTTTTTCTTTTAGCTACTCTTTTTAACATGCAAACACTAACTTCAGCATAGTTTGCTACACGTTTTCGTGTTCATGTTTTTTTCCTAGTTGTGTGAAAAAAAAACTGCGTAATCGCAAATATTTTAATTTATTTGTAATCACAGCCTGCTTATGTGATGAGTGTAGAAATAATTTCATTCAAAAGAATAAATTGTTAAATTTTTGGGTGTTGGAGTTGGACAGGCGCGGACACATTATTTTCTTTATTCGGCCCTGGAGTTGGGTGAAATCCCCTAAACCAAAGTATAGATTATACGCGCTTTTTGTCAGGTCTTTACTGCTTTGCGGCAATGTGGTGGTCTGGTCGACGGCACTTAAATAATAAAGTAAACACACTCGGCTTAGACGAGCTACCAATGAAAAGTTTATTTCATAGTACGGAAAGTCGCATAACAAAGGAAATATTCTTTACAGAAGAGCTGTAGGAAATGGAATCGCTTTTACATTGTTTGCATATATAACCTCAATCCAAGGAAGGGGAACTGTTAACCTCTGTATTTATCACAAATTGTTTTAAATGTAAATCAACCGTTCGCATTCATGTCACTCAAAATAAGCTTAGAAATTAATATGATGTACTTCTGCAAGACTTCCCTTATTTATTAAGGTGATTATTAAATATTCCAGAAATATATGAAAGTTCATCATTTTCCAGTCTCTCAACTTTTTAGCTCCTGAAAATTTTGTGCATTATCAGAAAACTAATAAATACATATACGCACGAAATCTATCAGAAAATTTAAGTATTTTAAGCATCTGCAATGTGTTTTCAAGAGTTTTTGAAGGTGTTCAAGGCCACTGAATGCGATGAGTAAATTCATATTTCGATCTGACATTTGAGTTATCATAAATAATGAAAAAATTAAAACAATCAAGAAACACTCCAAAAACTGCGGTTTTAAAAATTTATAATTTTTTATATTTTTTGTAATATAATAACAATTTATTTAGAAATCTTAAAAAACGAGAAAAAGTCTAAGGACTTTTTTCCAAAGTTAATGGTTTCTTAAACAAATTTCAACTTTTCATCATTAGCAATTTTAGATGTGTCTGTACATCTTTACAAAAAAGCATATATTATAACTAATTTTTAAAAGTACAACGTAGATTTAACCAAAAACTCTATGTGGTATTTTTAAAACAAAAAACTCTTAGTTATATTATATCATAATTGTCAAATCAACTTTTTAAGATAAATTTTCGTCTTTTTTTTAATATTTTAGAGTTTAATTAAATATGATGTATCTTGGAACGATTTTCCGTCAATCCATGTCAAATTTGGTTTTGTGACATACCGGTTTCGGCGTTGTGCCATCTTCAGTGTAGCTTCCGTTCTGAGTGTTGGTTGTGCTGTATTTATTGTTGTCCATTGATTTGCAGGTATTGGATTCAGTTTTGCGAAATGTTTGGAATTCTGTTTAGTTAGTTTTTTATTCTTCGGTTCTTGTCGGTAATTTTAGTTTAGTGCAACATTTTATTTTGGTTCTGTGTATTGCTGTCTGTCTATTTACCTATGCTATTGTTCTGTCATTTGTATACCAACTTAAGCTGTTCGAATATTGCGTCGAAATAGGTATGTGCTTGCTCGTTTATTACTCACCCATCAAAGGTTCTTTGGTTATAAATCTCCATGTTTACGAGTACGTTCAGGCGGCGTCCCTTCTTTTGCAAATGAAGTACTCGTAGTTTGGTTGTCTTCTTAATATTTGCTGGTGGACATTTATTGCCGAACGTGTGGTACAGTGGTCGGCTTTCGTACCTTTTTGTTGTAGTTCGGTATATGTTCGCGGAATCTTGTTCTTATTTGCCGTCCTCTTTGTCCTTTATAGCTGTATTGCATTTTTCCTAAGTTATTAATTGTTTTAAATGTTGTCTAGATGTTTCCTTTTTTTTTTAAGTTTTCCAATTTGTATTGCCATTTTCTCTTGTCTTTCTCTTCGTCGTTTTTTCTCTGTCTGTCTTTTGGTTGTCGGATTTTGTCCACAACATTCTTTTTGTGTCCGTTATTTTCAGATATATTGTATATTTTTCTTAGTGCCTTCATGTTTCCTACCTTTGGTAAAGGTGTTTTTTCCCAGTCTATTAGTTAAATGTATGTACATACATGTGTTTTACAAATATCTCTGCTGTATTTAAGGCAATATTTTTACATCGTTACATACGCCGACGCTTAGCACTTTGGCAGCCGCTGAATGTGTGTCGTTGTGTGCGTGCTTGTCAAAGATGTTTATAAAATGGTTAGCACTCGCAATGATTAATATTTTTCTCACAAACACTATTTGTCGTTAAAGGGCGACATAAAGTTTTGGGCCCAATCCGTTTTATGCGCAAATTGTATGTACATATGTACGTGTTTAATATTTACATACATACATAAACATATATTATGCAGCTTATACCATATCGCACCCTAAACCAAAAACCGTCACAACTCAAAATTTTTTTAAATCGCTTTTATCTCATAAAGCTATTCCCAGAATACTTCCCAACATGCTCCGAAAATTTCTTCAACGTAACTATCTTATTTACTGGTAAAGTACGTTTAAAATATTACTACAATTTTTACATAAAATTTTTTTATTTCTCTTTGATATTACAAAAAAAAAATTTAAATCCTTTTTCCACATAAACTAATTCACGGAATACTTCCCCAACTGCTCCAGCAATTTTTTCGTAGTTACTATCTTCTTTTACTGGAAAAGCATGATTATAAAATTATCATCATTATTGTAGAGACTGTTTTTGGTTTAGGGTGCGATATGTTTTTTATCTAATTATCTGTAATTTCCACAGTTTCGCTGAATAATCAATATTACTACAATTTTTACATAAAATTTTTTTATTTCTCTTTGATATTACAAAAAAAAAATTTAAATCCTTTTTCCACATAAACTAATTCACGGAATACTTCCCCAACTGCTCCAGCAATTTTTTCGTAGTTACTATCTTCTTTTACTGGAAAAGCATGATTATAAAATTATCATCATTATTGTAGAGACTGTTTTTGGTTTAGGGTGCGATATGTTTTTTATCTAATTATCTGTAATTTCCACAGTTTCGCTGAATAATCAATAATTAATGAAATCATATGTTGCATTTCATTTCATTTCATTTCATTCGATGTCATAATTTATACTTCAACTTATTCACTGATCCCTTTCATTAACATACATACATCCGAAAACAACTACATACTTTATTTGCATATACATATTTATATCAGTCAAGAATATAAAAATTAATACCGTTGATGCATTCGAATGAGTTTATTATATACGAGTATGTATGACTTTGAGCAGCTCTGCATTTTCGCTTGAAGCATTATTGTATACTACATAAATACTTAAATGAACATACATATATGTTGGGGTGGTTGACTCGATTTTTTTAAAACGGGTTTCCCCGGGTTTTTTTTCTTGATTTTTCGAATATCGAATAAATCGGTTTTTTTAATCTCCAAAACCGGTGTTTTTTGTAGTTGTGAAGATATAGACTTTGATAGAAATATGGCAACACGTCGACTAATAAAACCTTGAAAAATTGGACAATGACTTTTTGACAACAAGTCCTTCTAGCTCGCTCAATTTGCTCAATGTGAAGTTCAGTTAATTCGTACTATCACATTGCCTCTTCTCGCTTTTACGTTTTTATTTTTTATGTTGACTCAATTATGAGAAACTTTATTATAAGGCTAGAGGTTTTGTTTTGAGTCCAATTAATGCCAACTGGTCTAAAATGGTGACTTTTGTCTATTAGAGACTGATACTGCTTACTTAACTCGGACATTAAACTACATTTAGTTTTTCAAATATTGCATTCATAGAAATAATAGCATATATGCTCATTGATGTAGCTTTTTTTACTCGGAACAAGAACCGGCTTACTCGGTTTTTTTTCAAATTTCCATTTTTCGAATAATTCAAAAACCGGTTTTAAAAAAAAATCGGATAGTGGAACACGCTAGTATATATATATACATATATATCTATGTACATATCATAATTCACCAAGGTTTAAGATTTCCTTCACAATAATTAATAACTGTCTGCCTCTAAAGGAACAATCAATTGTTTATATGATATTTATAAGCGGATATAATTAAGCATTTTACGCCTGAATGAAAATGGGAAATCGAACAGATACTTACAAGTAGTAACTACTTTGGGTATAATAGTTATACTTGATTCGTATGTTCATACATACATATACTTATTTATATAGTTTAAAGTGATTATTATAACTGATGCAATATGCAATAAATGCACAAAAGGGAATATATTTGTAATAAATTTTGCACGCTAATTGGATCTCACAAAAAATTAAAAAAAAAAATCAATACATAGCACTGAGAAAATTTATACAAGTAACAGCTTCAAATATAACACATATTCGATATATATATTATATATTATTATATATATTTGCAATACATATTTTTCTTGCCTTTGGTTTTTTGTAAATTGATTTTATCGATTTTGCCGAAATTTTTCTACTTTTAATGAAATTGAAAAGTTACTTAATTATCTGTGTGTCTCGTTCAAATATTACACTTTCCCAACTATCTTGAGAAAAAATTTGTTTGCATAGTTTTTGAAAAAAATTTAATTTTTCGACTTTTGCATAATTAAATTTCTTTTTTTTAAACTCATTTTTCTCACTAGGTGCCATAGAACTACTAAAAAGCTATTAAAAAAAATATTTTTTAACACAAAATTGTATTTATACATAATTTTGTTTTACTTATGGTAGCTTAGTAAGCAAATATTTTTTTTTTTTTTTCGAAATATTACATTAACGCGGCTTTATCAAAAAAAAAAAACAAAAATACATATATATCTTATATCTTACTTCAAAAATCGCTTACAATATTTTCATTAAAATTTAAAATTTTTTTAGAATTTTTAGTCATTTTAGTTACTTCAGCAATACCGAAAAGTTATACACCTACATATATAAGATAATATTATTACTTTTTTAAATATTAATTAATACATTTCTTGTTTAAGCCGCATTTTTACATTTAAATTTTTTGTTTTTTTCTATCATGAACTCAACTTTGAGAAATACAATTTTTTCTACTCTTACATAATTTTAGTTTACTTTTAAATCCTTAAAAGTATTTTTGTTATTATTTGGCCGTAAAATTTTTTTTGGTTTGTTTCTTTATCATAACTTTTTTTAAGAAGGCCGGAACTGTTTTATTATCTTTTTTAATGTTTTGTTCATTCGTTAAAGGTACAAATAATGAGTTATAAAATATATAGATATATATATTTTTTTTGATATATTACAATATGCTTTTGGTGCACTCTACCGATTTGGATAATTGGTGCTTCATTCGAAAATTAGTATTTAAAGAGTGTTCTCGCATTAATTTGGTTTACTCCCAATCATCGAAGTAAGTTTTTAGAAAAAATTGCATTTGTATTTTCACAAAAATTTCCAAGTTTCTACAAGCGCGCAAGTGTACTTAAAACAAACATACATACATACTGCTACATATGCATTTAATATTACTTAAGTATTTCCCACACAGAGTGAGTACTCGTACTGCAGCAGATAATTGCGTTTCGGTGGCGCATTGCACGTAAAAAATGAAAATTGCATCAACTTTCATTTTAGATGTCATTTCGTAACTTTTTCAAAATTTATTTAATGTCAATGTGCGTTGACATTTTCTTTCATTTCGTCCCATTTTCAGAGCAAACTTTTCACTATTTGCTTTTACTTCGCTTCACTACATTTAACTTGACTTGTTCATTAATTCGCAGGCAGTCGTTTTACTTGGTATTCGCAGCTGCCAAAGATACTCGTATACACAGTTTGTGTCGTTTTGTGTTATTTTTGTAACACTCTTTTGCTCTAACATAGCAATAACAAGGCGCAAATAAGTAATGGCATTTTCCTTAACTAAATTGAAATTCAATGCGCGCCATTTGCAGAAATTTGTCTAATTTGGTAAAATATATTGTATTTTGCTTTCAAACCTTTTGTATGGTTGAACTTTGAAGAAACTGGTGAAACTTGGAGATTCTTGTGCTACTTTTGAGTATTTACTGAGTTTGGACATTGCAGACACACAACTATAAGATAAATTATGAAACTGTCTGTGAACTTATCTGCTATTTTTTCGTCCCTTTTCATGATATTTGTTTTAGTTTAAAATTTATTATTTGCTTAATAATAATTGAGAGCTTGCCTTAAAATATTAAAACTTACAACTCAAGAAATATGTGCGTCTCTGTTTTTATTAAGAATATGAGTTGACAACTATCATTTAATGAAAATTCTGACATTTGAATTTGAACCAACCCAAGAGTGTCACAGTGGTCAGATGAAAAGGGTAATCGCTAATTACTTTCTGCTAAGTTTTAGCAAAAATAATTATTGAGCGTATGAATCAAATCAAAAATACAACTGTTTTATTTTTTCACAATATCTAACGTGCAACCTTAGTATAATATGTAAGCGCTTTAAAAACTGTTTACCATGAAGTTATTTTTTCATCTTTGGGAATAAATATTAATAGCTGCGAGCCAGGCAGGAGTTGGAAATAGAGTGATTTAGTATAGCGAAATTACCCGTATGCAGAACAGTGTACGAAACCAACAAAAGTCCTGACGCGCACAGCGGTACTTTTGCCAAAAAAGTTTAATTTTTTTTAAGTTAACATCCTTTCATTTGCATTTTTTAGACTTACGAAAAACACAACTTTTTTTTTAATATCGGAGTCGTAACTAAAGACTCAATGATTATATGACTTTTGAATTGTTTGCTTCTCCTTTTAAAAGTGAAGTACATATATTGCAATTTGTGGTATAGTAGATAGCGACGAGTGCTATTACTCGATATGCCGCTGGGTTCGAGGTTCGAATCTCAGCCAACGCAAGTAAAATCTAAATCATAGAAAAAGTTGTTTTATATTAGCGGTCACCCCTCGGTAGGCAATGGCAAACCTCCGAGGGTATTTCTGCCATGAAAAAGTTTCTCATTAAAATACATCTGCCATTCGGAGTCGGCACAAAACTGTAGGTCCCTCCATTTGTGGTAGAATATAAAGACGCACACCACAAATGGTAGTAGAAGTTCCGCCAAACACTGAGCGCCAAAATTTATATTATTATTATATATAGCAATTTGTAGCTGCTGTTCTATTTAGACGACAATGACAAACAAACTTACCATTACTGCGCTTAAACTATGAATCAATAACACTTTAAAAGTATTTTTGTTTTCAAAAAATTCTTGTTTAAATTCAAATACAATAACCGAAAAGGTTTCAAAACAAATTTTTTGCATTCATGGTCAATTATTGCAAAAAAAAAATATTTTTAAGTTTTTTGACATTTTTATATTTTTATGTTTATCTCTGCACATCCGTTCATATAACATAATTAAGTATTTAAGTAGTTCTCCTTCTTTTTCTGAGTTACCAAATAAAACGAAACTAAAACACTTGCTTGCCACATTTCACTATTAACTTATCTAATGTAATTGAAAAATGTCTGACTGCATAAAAAACGTATAGGATTTTGTGAAAAAATAATCACACTAAAATGTGTATAAGCAAATTTTAGCTCAGTAAATACCATTCACGCAAAGATAGAATTTTATGTTTTGATTACGCCATCAACCAAATCCCAAAAAGCATTTTGAAATATTGCCACCCACCACAGCAAATGTTTGTTCCCAACTACATACCACAAGTTGCTGCACAAAATTATTCTGTAACCCACATTAACATAGCAAGCATGTTGGTACTCAACTTTAAATTGCTTTAAAAAAAAAACAACATTGCATACACAACTTGCTGTGTTCATCCGTTTTTTATTTAAAGTATTCCGTAAGCATTTTTTCGAAATTCAATTCTACTAGGCCAGCAGCAGAAGTGACAGCAATTCTCAAGGCGTAGCTTTCGACAAAAGCACACACGACCCGATGTAAGAGCAACCACACACTCCTCATAGGAACATACAGATGTATGTATGTACATACATACAATAAAAACATTGAATGCAATGAAAAAGATTAACAAGCAACCCAATGTTGGTGTAAAAATGCTTTCATTCAGAATTTTGTAAATTTTGTTTACGAAGTAATCGACATATAGGCAAACATACATATGTATCTATGTACATTCACATGCCGACATACATATATTTGATGGTAGTATGTAGTGTATTTTTGGTATGTAGTGCGCCCACAACAAAAGTTACGTATACGCACTGTACATCGTTGAGGCGACAAATAATACATACTCTCCAACATATACACCCATACATAAATCTCTCACAAGCATACATGAAGCTGTGTGGTGGAAAATATTTTAAAACATTCATTTGTACTAGTACATACATACATATTTACTTGACATGAGATATGAACGTACATACATACATATGTGAATTTTGGGATGAAAGTTAAGAAATTTTTGGCTACAAATTTGTGTTGTACTCAGAAATTTTTGTTTTGCTGCCATCTTTTGCTGCATACTCATATGTACATATGTATGTATGTACTGTAGAAACGAAATGTCGACAGCTGCAAAATTTTGAGCGCCCAGTTGAAAAATTTTTATAAAAAAATTCTTAGCCACATGAACTACATACATACTCGTACATACTTGGTTACACATATGTACATATGCGCATACATGTAAATGCCAAGGTTTCAACTTCAACAAATAACTGCACAAGTTGGTAAAATGTTGCAATATATTCGCTTGAATGCAATAAATGTGAATGATGAAGCTGGAAGGTGGATGGTGGAAGGAGGCTGTGGAGTGTCTAGAAAGTTGTTACCATTCCGAACACATTTTCTGCTCTAGATAACATGCAACTACAATGCTATTACATTATAATTATACCTATAACCTAAAGTATATAGATGTTTGTACATACTACATGCGCATACATTTTTGAACTTTTTTGCAAATAAAACTTACTATCTGCCTGCTTACTTACTAAAAAGTAAAGCAAATATTCAACAAAAATCGTACTTCACACAAACTATTGGTGTAATTGAATATTTGAAATGTCATATTTTCAACTTAGTTGTTGCTTGCTACTATCGTACATAAGTTGAGCTCTTTATCTGCTTAGTTCGACAGCGCGTATGAGTAACATTTCAATTTGGGTATTATTGTTTTCAAAGTTAAGAAAACTCTCCCTTATGCTTGATTTCATTGATAATGCTTAAATGGATTACAATTTTAAGACTTCAGTTAAATTAAAATAAAAGGAAATATACTTAAATATTCATAAACTGGTAATGGTGTACAAATATTAAACTTGAGCATTCCAAGCAGTCTGGTGGACACATCTCGCGCCAGAATTTGACAATTTGTGGATTCAATTTTGTTCATCGAGTTTTCACAAGTGCTAAGCTCTTTTTAGTATTATTTGAATGAATGCGTTTAGTGGACTTACTAAGGATTCCTTACTTTTATCTTTGCGCACTCGAAACCAAAATTTAGCAATATTTTCTAAAAACATTTTCGATTAAATTAAATCATGTAACCTTCATAGAAAGATTACAAATATGTGTTTATAGTTTTGAGAATAAAATATTATATTTAGTAATAATTCGACTACAGCGCCAGTTGACAAGTTTTTTCTCCATTACACATTTTGTATTATATAACTGACTTCTGGTTTTATCTAGTTTTAAAAAAGAGTGAAGACGCAAGAAAATAACATTTTTAAAAAGCCTTAACAAAGAAAAAGGCAACAATTTTCAAATATAAAATGCACAATTATCATACCTTTAGTCAAAACTACTACACAAAATTCCTGCATGCTTAACTTTAAGCTGCTTTGTTGTCATTACTTTAAACTTTTCCCCTGCAACAAAAAACGAACTTTTCCAACATTCCATCTAGGAATGCGTGGAACAGTGACAAAGGAGTGTGCACTGATTTTGCGAAAAAACGTAAAGTTTACAAATTACTTTTGTAGTCAGTAGTTTGTGACAGGAAAGCACACCGTATACGAGTACATGTGGAGTAACTAAAGAGAAGGAAGAGAGTCAATCAGTGAATCAGCGTAAGAAAGAGGCAAAAACAAAAAAACCAAACCAACCAACTCTGTTTTCATTGATGTGCACCATTCACCAGTAATTTTACGCCTGCAGCTTGTAACTCAATTTTGCTGATTCAGTGCGAAAATTAAAATGGACAGAGACGAATCGAATTAAAGGCTAAAACGAGTGAGAATCATTTGAATTTGACGAAAAAACTAAATAATGGTGATGGAAATCGAAAGGCTCAGAGTGAGGGATGTAAAACAGTTTGTTAGATTTTATTATTGGGACTAAATTTGTATGTGAATATATACTAAATACATAAATACACTAAAAAGATGTGTGAAAAGTGGGTAACAAAGTGTTTAAAAAGTAAAATTGGGAAAAGGTATGAAATAGTTAAAAGTAGCTAAAATTTGGCAACAGCCAATATAAAAAATATTTACAATGTAAAAATGACATTATACATTCTAGTAAATTAAGTTTTTGAAATAATAATATTTGTTGGAACAATTTTCCGTCATCACATGTCAAGTTTGGTTTGGAGACAAACCGGTTTTGGCGTTGTGCCATCTTCAGTGTCAATTTTCGTTCGGACAAGAAAAAGACGTAAACAATAATTTTGAAATAAGCTTGTGACATATGTACAATTTATATTTATAAAATTTGACATCAAACGAAACATTTTTGAACGACTAAAATGGGATTGTGAAAAAGTTATCATCGAATGAAACTTCAAAGATATATATCTTTTGAATCTGAACTATATTCTTGCTTTTTGGATTCTATTTAAGCGTTACAAAAATACAAGGCATCTACGACACATTCAAACACACATGTGCCACCAAAAATATTGACATTAAAAATTAGGCCATCCTGCATTCAAGCCTGCTACTACTAACTTATTTAATTTACTTATATTATTTAAATATTTGTTCAATATTTCAGAATTCATATGTATACATTCTGTTTGTTTAGGTATCTATGCCTAAAATTCAAATAAACCTCCATTCAACGACCCGCCCTAATGTGCAGCGCTCACACTTGTTCACGGCACTCATATACATAGTTGTGTGTGTGTGAATAAGCACACACATACGTAAATTACACACTCACTTAATTTCTTCGGTTTATATTTTTCCGCCGAATAAATATTTGCGTTAATTTTCCCCTGAATCATATTGTCCGGCGGTTCAGACACAAACCCGTATTACTTTTGCATTCAATTCTTTGTTGACCGAGTTCCCGAGAAGATTCGAGCTACCAGCCTCAGCTAGATAAAATAATTATTGTAAAATATTTTACGCTTAAAACCATTTTAAATACACACAAACGAAAACCAAAACATCATTGCGTTTTTCTTTTATTTTTATATCACAACAACCCGAATAAAACCCTGGTAAAACTCTAAGCTCAAAAGCAAAGATTTCCCACGGCTTTTCACTGTTATTATAGCACAAACACATATTGACACATTTGGAAAACTTATTTTTACTCCAATTTATTTAAATTACTTTTCGATTAAAATATCGTTAGTTTTAACGGTTTTTTTTTTTAATTTTTTAAAAAATGTAAAAAGCATTTATTTAAATTTCGTCAATATTTCGAACTTAAAAAAAAAATATATTTTTTCTCAATTCCTTTCTTATAAAAAGTAATCACGGTTTTGCATTACATGTAGGAAACTGGCAGTATAAAAATTTTCAGAAGTCATTAATAACTTGTAGACACTTGAAACTTTACATTCTCAGACTAAAATTTGATGAGCAAAAAATTTTTAAATTTCTAAATATTTTTAAAAAGTTCGAAATTTTACTGGAATTTTTTATTATCATTGTACAATTTGCAAATGGTTAAAAAAAATTCTGTATATGGATTTTTTAGAAAATAAATAATATATTACTTGAAAAATTTTAATATTTAATTAATTAGATGAAAAATCTGTCAATAAGTGGTTGTGCTTTAATATTTGAACAGAGTATATATACGTATATATACAACTGCATTCGCTTATATATATAATTGTTCGTTACCACATTTTAAGCTCCATTAAAGCTATAGGCTTACTTCCATTCTTGTTATTTTCAAATATTTGTCATATTCGCACTTTCATTTCCAATATGTATTAGTATATTAAATATTAATTAATAACTTAAGTCCAACTCGATGTTGATGCACCTAACGATATTAACTTATAGAATTTACCAATAAGTGATAATAATAATAATACCATTATTGTCAAGGTTCAAGTAAATATTAATTTAACTAAGCATACACTTATCGATAGATGACAAAAGCAAATCTAACCAAAATCGTTAAAGCGATGTACATATACACATAATTATACAACATATGTATGCTCAATGCAGTTGTCATGATCCCTTGAAGAGCTTATTTAGCTTAATTAATATTTACACACAGGTGTTGTTGTGCAAGTATTTTCCAACTTAATGTCCTTTATTATGTTTAATTTGAATTTGAAGCAACACAATGTCAAAAACACCGTACAATCGCAAACATAAATTAAACTATAAAATTCACCCTTTATCATACCAACAATGTATGAGTATGATTGACAAACCGTCGTCCATTTGGACTCTTCTCCTGCATTTTGGCTTTAATACTTGAACTCTCCAAGTAGCAAATATTGTGTAATAAATTTAAACAAAATAGAAAAGTAAACAAATTGAAAACTGCATTAAAAAATTAACTATGTCAAAAAATAGAAGAACTTTCGAAATATTTTATAACAAAAGAAAATCTTAATATAAATGCAGTTTGCGCTAAATCAAGTGGATAATTGATAAGAGTTTCAATTTTATTTTTCGTTAAGACCTTAGCAAGAAGCTATGGTAAAATTGAACCCAACGAGAAAACATTAAATGTAGTGTATAAGGCATTTTAAATCAATATGGGCTGATGATAAATAAGCAATTACGTAAAAATCAGAGCAGGAACCTCAAATAATATTTTTTTTTTGCCAAAGAGCACTATTTAAATGGCGTACGCTAGTCAGTTAATACTTTTCAAAAGATGAGTTGGTAGCTCAAATCAGGACATCACAAAATACTCAATTCAAAGAAAGTGATTTAGACATAAGCCTGCTAAAGCTTATCACATACATCGATCTCTCTAAGGTGAGACTTTCGACCAACAAGGTTGAATGCGCACGGTGCCAACTTAAAATTTTTTTTCAGTGTTTATCTCTCCACTTGCTTAGTGGTTTTGTCGATGAAATAAACAACTATATTTTTACTGAAGAATTATCTCCAGAAAACACAACTGTTGCTAAAGTATTTGGTTTGTGGATTGGAGTATCTTCCGTCCATATTTCTACAAAAATTAGTCAATACTGCTCGCACAACGCGCAAACTATGGCTGCTATGGATACTATTCACAGATGTGCCTCATCTCCTATATAGTATACAAGCTAAACAAAGCGCGATTGTAGGTGAACGGCTACCTCCTTACACTAAGAATTCACGTCGGTGGTTCCCTTACTCCGATGGTTACCTAAACATTCAACGATTCTAGGAGACCTCTCCGACAGTCTTTCCTTCTCAGTGCACTCAAGAGCCACAACAAAGTAATCAAATTACTCGCTTGCAGCTCTTTGAACCTATTCGAGGTCGTAAGTAAAACTGCCGACCAAAGAGAACACTGCAGCCTGAACAGAAATTGGATGCCTTCTCACTGTGGATGGAACACTTTTAGAATAAATCTAGTTTGCTTCCTCTTAAGTAACATAACATGTAACCGACAACCGAACAGCCATTTGCTTTTAGTCGTGCCGCATTCCAGGCAAATCAGACAACATATTTTTTCGGTTAAGGCAAATATTCCATACGCCCTGAGACGATCGATTCCGTGAAGCGACCAAATGGTCTATGTTTAGCCCCAGGACATCTAGAAAACCCGTAATCGTCGCCAGGGTTGGAATTGTATGTATTGTTCTTCCGGCCATGTCCCTACCAGTCTCATCCCCCGTCTGCGCGCCACAGCCTCACACCCATAGTAGAGGAGCAGTACCTGTTGCTTTTGAAATTGCGCCTCACTCTGGTACAATTACATCTTGGATACTGAGGGAGGCTGAAAACTCTTCTTTTTTGACCAGACTATATATGTCAAACAAGAGAAGATGCAGCACACGATATAAAAACGTCTTCAAACGAACTTGTCTAAAAATCTTCTTACCCTGGTCCAATACTGTCAATACCGCGCGTTTTTGATATCGCTCAAATTAAGTTGAATACTGCGAGCCGCTACTGTTATTCGCTACAATAAAAATAAAAAACAAACATCCGTGCTCTCAGTTTCACATTTCAATTCCACAATGTGATTTTAAAAAATTCCTGTCAAAGTGAATAAGTGTGCTCCCAAAACTTACAAATTTCTTCGGTCATCCCTGTCACACATTATCGTTGTGGCAATTCACAAACAGAATGTTGTTGAAATTTCCCTTTCGGATTCAGCTATGTATGCTTTTTTGAGGAGTCATCAGCAAAACTCTTAAAAATACGCATATTTCAATGAATAACTAATACAGAAATGTCATAAATGGCTTCTAAAAACACCAAAGAATTTTTAAAAAGTTATTCGAAAATAATTAAACCTTCACACACTTTCTGTCATTTACTTTTCATTTCACATACAACCAAGCATTCGGATTCAATTCACAAAAATGTATGTGAATGTGAAATTGGGGGCTCCAAACATGTGATTTCAAACCGAACCCACAGGGAAATTTGTGAATGTGAAACTCGGAGCACGGCTGAAAGTGAATTAATTGCAAGAAAAATCCGGTTAATAGTTTATTTCCCACTGTGGACTTATAGACTTTTTTCTTAAATCCCTGTGCCAAGCATTAAAATAACACAGAAAAATCGGCCTACTACAATCATGAGCTTTTTAAAATTTGAGTTTTTTAATGGACTATTCAATTAGCCGCAATAAAGATTAGCAGAACAATTAATTGCTCCAGATGTATGCATCTGTATGTGAGCTTGAATCGAAACTTAATTTATCCAACGTTCATTAAGCTTCAAATTATTCTGAGTTGACCCAGTTTTAGACTGAACGCTTTCATTGCAATGTTATGTATGCCAATGCTGTCGAAGCGTTAGCAATTTATTTAAAGTACTAATATTAGTATGTTTTTCTGTGAGTGCATGGTAAATAAACATAGTATACAAAGGTATGCAAATATGCACGAATAAGTGTATGTGCCCATAACCATGTATAATCCTGCAAAAAAATGCAATTAGTCTAGGATGAGTCCGGGAATAGTCGCAAAAGAATATGCGACTAATACAACTTCGTATCTCTTTATAAGGAATGAACTGCTCACTTTTGTTCGGGCATGTCCTATGAAGAGACTAATTGTCCCCTTTTATACCCAAATGTGTGGAAATGAGGACCAGTATATTTATTGAAACAAAAATAAAATATAATCGAACCGGCTTCTCGACGGTGGCTAAACAAATGCTCTGCCTGCATGCTGAGTTCATCGTTTATTATACCCGAAAAAGGTGTATATAAGACCAATCTACAGTTATACCCGTTTGATACATTTTTGGGACTAATTAATACCCAATTGTACCCGAATGAGACTAATCCCGGATTCCGAAATACTCTCTTTATGGTTTAGTCGCACAATTTTCTGCAGGAAACTGTCCAAATATATTCGGAATTACTGTCATTACACAAAACATACATTCGTACTAACACTCTGACACGCACACACATATGTTTACAAATTGATTGTTTATTCTTTAACTTTTTTTTTCCTATTCAATTTTGTTTACGATGTGCGCAACAACATGTTGTAAGCGTTGACAGCTTACGATTTGCCGTTTGGGTCGCGGTGGCTCGCGCAATTAATATTTACTTTGGTTCTGAAAGTGTAAATCGTGCCGCACAATAAGCGTTGCGGTTGCATGATAACGCTGGCTAGCCTCGACGTTGCCAGGCAAAATTGTGCGGTTAAAATGTGGCGTCGCGTCATTGAACGTAAAATTGTGCGGTGCAATTTAGATTTTGGTAAATTTGTTTGAAAGCGCCATGCGGGTGGATGTGATGAAATATTGGGTGTGTAGATATGACAGGATGCAGGTTGCATATGCGTTGAGTGAAAATCAATAAATTGCAGAAGTAGTTGTACTATCAATTTCTAAATACGAGTAAGTACCATGTTTAAGAAAATTTGACAATTTTTATATATTGTTAAAAAATTTTTAAATGGCTTTGATAAATATAAATGAATTTTATTTCCTTCTGGGTTTTTTTAAGATATCACCAGTATTCGAATATGATCATATGAATTTCTAATGTTTGGAGAGTTCGTTATTTAAATTGAAATTACTTGCTTCCGAAATATATAAAAAAAAATAAAAAATGTTGCTTGCGAAAAAGGGGAAGTTTTCCTTTTATATTGTAAAAATTTACCTTCGAAGACTTATTAATTATAATATCTGAAAACAAAAAAATTTACAAAAAACAGAAGATATAGTAAATGAAAAAAAATCC
This sequence comes from Philophylla caesio, assembly GCA_963971545.1. NCBI lineage: Eukaryota > Metazoa > Arthropoda > Insecta > Diptera > Tephritidae > Philophylla > Philophylla caesio. Next base: position 94,127,607 of record OZ020608.1, on the reverse strand, counting down.
ACACACAAAAGTGTAAGTTATTCGCAAATGGAAACAAGTAAGAAAAGCTAAATTCGGGCGAAACCGATTTTTATATACCCTCGCGATATATTTTTGTATGGGCGGTGCCCATAATTTCATAAAAACCCCGTTTCTTTGTTTCAAATCGCAGCTGGTATTAAACTTTACTCAATTTCTTCCAATAAATACTGAAAAACGAAGTTTTTTGCATTTTTCAAAATTTCCGTTATATGGAAGTTGGGCGTGGGTATGTACATATGTTCCGATTTCAAAAATTATTGACGGTGATAACAGCGATATTTGGGAAAATTTGGTGACGATACCTCACATCGTTATTATTAACAATGGTAATTAATGTGTTCCAATAGATAAAAAAAAAACAAATTTTTGCATTTTTCAAAATTTCCGTTACATGGGAGGTGGCGAGGTTATGGTCGAATTTCAAAAAATTTTTTAACGATAATAACAGACATATTTATTCACAAAATTTTGTGACGATACCTTACACCGTTATTGTTCCTAAGTGGGCTCAATTTTCTTAATGGATACCGAAAAACGGAGTTTTTACATTTTTCAAAAACTTCCGTTATATGGGAGGTGGGCGTGGTTATTGACCGATCTTGACAATTTTCAATACCAGTCTACCCCGTTCAAAGAGCAATCTATGTAACAAATTTCATTGAGACATCTCAATTTTTACACAAGTTATTGTAACCACAGGCAGACGGACGGACAGACAGGCAAGGCTTAATCGATTCCTCTTTTCATTTTGATCATTTTAGTATATACATATGTATATCTATATCTATCTCGATTACTTTTTGCTGTTACAAACAAACGTTATGCGAACAAAGTTATAATACCCTTGTGTACAAGTACGCTCGGATATAAAAAATTCTGATTGTATTTTTCTATACTTTGTAGTTTTAGAATAAATTAATTATATGGTTTTTTGTTGACATATACAAAGTCTTATTCTGGAATAGGTCGTTCGAAAAACAATCCGGCATGACTTTGAGGAAAATATTTCCAAAAGGGCATGCCTCATTTTATCATACGCTTTGAGAACTGGTATCAGTTTTATTTTATATTAATCGCAGATCTCAAACTTTATATACAGACGTACAAAATTAACAAAAAAAATCTAAATATTTAAATTGTATACTTAAAAACGACATTTGTTTAATGTTAACTCAAAATTTAATTACATTCAACTTTAATTACATAGTACTTGCTTAAATTACTAAGAATGTTTTATATTAATTTTGCTTTTGTAGTCGTTTATATGTTGTGTAACCGGCGTGTTCTCATTTGTGCTAATACCAACACTTTTGTTTGAAAAAAAATAGGTTTCTTTAATGCTGCACAAGCCTTGCATCGAAGACTGCAACCACGACAAAGCATGCGGTTACGTTTGTTTGTGTCAACTTGCACGAGAATGTGTGTGTGCAAAGAAAAACTGGGCAAACATGAAAGGGTTTGGCTTACTAGGAAATTATGCCACACATTGAAGGCATGTATGAAATTAATTTTGTATAGAAAAGAAAAAGGTTGGGCTATTGAATGCAATGAATAAATTACATTTGTAAGCATATGTACATTTAAAAATGTCTGAATATATAAATTTTTTTATATACACAGGCCAAAATTTTGTATTTTACGAGTATTTCAAACTGAATGACAATTGCAGGATAATTGCAAACTTCTGCCCGAGAATCGGCTAATAATGAATAATGTTTCATTTTATTGATTTATTAAGTCAATGGTAACAAACCTTACTGACTAGATTAACCAAAAATTTCTTATTGTTTAATTAACAGCTAGGATAAAACAAAGGTTAATTGCCTACATTATAGAACTAAATTCGTGACCTAAATAGTGACCTTGGCATCGCAAAAACATGATCAAGGACTCTTGAAAGCCGGTTAAACTTTTCGAGCCCTCTTATGGGGGGGCGAAGCGATAGTAATTCGATCTTAGAATTTCAATATGAAATAAATTATGAAAACGGGGTGTTCTATTTGGAATATTAAAACTTAACAACCGAAGAAGGTCTGAACATTCAATGACTCCGAGATAATATCATAAATAAACATAAAACTTTGAGTGAGACGTCTGACTTCAAGCGCCATAATATAAGTGGTTGAAGAGCGAAACGCAGAAATTTACGTTGAACACTTTCAATTCTTAAAGAGTGTGAAGAGTACATCGGATTCCACATGACTGAAGCATACTCCAGTTTCGATGGCACTAAAGAATTATATAAGCTTTTTCTAGTGTAGGGGTCTTTTAAATCATTAGAAAAAAAGCTAGTTTTGCATACGCCCTTAAAATAATAAAATTAATATTGTTAGCGAACGTAAAAGACGTGTCAAAAATTACGCCAAGATCACGAAATTTGTTAACAGAAGCAAGTGCTATATTTGATACTGAATAAGTTAAAGAGTGCGTATTCATGGAAAAAGTCACGTGACAACATTTACTAATTTATAGACGTTTTAGAAAAAATTTAACAAAATGGGCAAAAAAATAGTGCGAGTTTATCTACATTACTATATATTATGCTCATATTTCGATCCTGTATGCGTTTTAAATGCTCTTTTATTTTTTACAATTATTATACATTTAGACGAGTTTCACACGCGCCTGGAAATTCGTTTATTAATTTTAAAAAATTAATTTAATATCTTAAGAAATGTTAAAATATGGCATACAAAATGCATCTAACAGTTTAATTCAATTTGGTTGCTCCCGCGATAGTACTTTAAACCTCGTTCTTGACTAAAAAAAAAATATTTTATTAATTATTAAAGCGATAATAGTGAAAAGTTTAAGATGTACCCATTTCATATTTAATACCATTACATTGTTGTTTATTTTATTATTACGCCTTCTTACATTCGTCGAAATGTTTCACTCGCAGCCATCAGGAGATCAGTTGTTGTCCATACATGCTCTCCTAAGTTATTTATTTATTTATTTTTTACTTTCTTGCTGAGCTTATGCAGCATCTTATAACATTGCTCACATCTAATTGAACTCAAAAAATAAATAATTTATTTAAATGGCAATAAAATGAGCATACATATGTATATACTTTTCTGACTGCAGTTGTATAAAGTGTATAACCTTCTTTTAAAACATTGCAATTTTGTTGTAAAAAACTTTTCAGAACACATTTATTTTGCTCTGCGAAATATATTAAACATATACATATAATTTGGTATTGCAACACCACCGCCTCTCTTTTCTTCGGAGCTTTTGAACTTTGAATCATTATTGCTAATATTTTTATTGCTTTTCCTTCTTTCCTTTTTTGCATATGTGTATTGCTTACAGAAATTTATTCAAGCCATTATAGAGAAAATATTAATATGTGTATTTATGGGTTGTTTTTATTGGCATCCTCCAGTGTATAATAACAGTTTATATTCCTTTTCTTATTGGGCATCTCACCGCAGCATTACAGTTAATATGTTTGAATAGTAAATTAAAAGTAATCTCTTAAAAGGTTGTGACTTTGGGTGGAAATACATCATTTATTTAAGAACTAATTATTGCTTTTCATAAAATTGTAATTTAATGGCTCGTTGTCTCGACAAAAATAAAATAAATGCATATAAAGAACAGCGCAGTGAAATTTCATTTTAAATTGATAGAAAATAAAATCTGACAGACAGTTGTTCCAATTACTCCTTTCTAATTTAGAAAAAAAAAACTCATAATCAATCCCATGTATCGTTCAGCAAATGGCGCCAGTGTTGACAAAAATATACTTAAAGAATTATATTTAAAAAAGTCGTACATTAATGTCCCTTAAGTTAAGGCTAATTTTTTGGTATTAACTGATTATTTACTTAGGCTAATTTTTTACAGTGGCAGTTAGCTCTCATTCAGAAGTTAATAGTCGATTTTTATATTAAGAATTTATAGTTAACAGAGAGTAAACGCTCCACTGCTTTGAAAGCAAACTTCTACGGAAGAAAGTTCACTGTCAAAATTAAAACACATTTTAGTATATAAAATTTCACACAACGTAGTCGTGAGCAAAAACAAAATTCGTCTGACTAAATTCGTAGAGAATAAATTTATTCTTGATTTTGCCGTTGTCGCCTACCGACAAAATCAGCTTTTGATAAAAAAAATATACTCAAAGTGACTTCTGTCAGGGAACTACAGTAAAATGTAGCCAGCAAATTATTACCAAAAAATATGATTTTTGATAAAACAGAAATGATATTACAATATATAGGGAAGAATTGATGCGAACTTTGTTTCGGTTTTGTTTTATTGCCCGAAATATTGCGGCGAATATCACCAACAAAATTTGCTCAACGATTTTCGGTTATCTTTTTATTATATAAAACAACCATTCTTCGAATTTTCTTTAAAGCAATTTCTTTCAAATATTGTCCTTAATTGCGGCTTACATGTAATTGCCAATCTTTTCTATTTGCCGAATAACGCAATTCTTCGTTTCTTCCAATTCGTTAATCGTTGCCGGCATATCCACGTAGATTTTGGACTTAATGTACTTAAAAAATGTCGAGAGGTGTCATATACAGGATCAAGATTAAAATGCAATTAACCAAGTATTTAATGAACCGTTCTCGCAAAAAGCCAAAGTTTCATGCGTTGTGTGGCAAGTAGCGTCGTGTTGTTGGCAAAAAAAAAGTCTTCGATATTGTGCTCTTCAGTTTCAAGCGTTGCATAAGTTTAAATAAATAATATAAGCTACATATGTATATGTACATATTAAACTTTGAGTTTTAAAAAGAAACGGTGAATTTAAGTTATGATTTTGGCAGTTCACGCAATTAAGGCTATCTGAATATGTGCTTAAAAAATTTATAGTTTCAAAAACAAAGTTATCTGAAAAAAACGGAAGAATGAAAAAAATGTTGACCACATAATTCTACTTAGAACATAATAATAATTGAAACATTTCAATGCGTGACACAAAGCAGGAAATGTCTACCACTTGTATATTGAAAAACCAGTTAATGTGAAATTTAAATTAGTTTCGCATATTTTCAATCAAAAAAAAAGGAAGCAGACCTTTCCAACCGCCCTTTACTTCTTCGGATTAAATGCAAGTTAAAATATTTGCGAATTTTTTATTTGCTTTTTTTTTTAATTTTGGCGATGTTTTTCAATAAATCAATTCACGACTTTATTGTCAAACATTGTATTCATTCGATTAAAACCAATAAATTGGTTTCATCAGATTCGTGCTTTGAAGATCTGCCTTGAATTCACATGAGTAATTCAATAATTCATATGTATGTACATACAAGTTTTTTTTTTTTAATTTTCAAAATTTGTCATTCATAATTTTAAGCTTCTTACTTAGCTGTTTTTGGAATTAGAAGCATATTCAGTGCTATAAAGTAAAGTGCAAGTGTCTTGTGATTGATTTGTAAGATCGTTTTATGCTGAGGAAATTACGAATTTTTTTTCAATACAAAAATATATTTTGTGCTTGCAGTGGTTTATGGAAGAGAATATGCAACACCTTCAGCGTAAAAATTCTCAAAAGTCAAAGGAATGTTCTGTGGTCATCAAGGAATAACAACTAAACTTGATTTAGTAGGAAATATGTAGAAGAAGAAATGATACTGTGAACTACTCGTACGCAATTATGTTTATTTTGCAAACATATTTTTAGGGAAACTACCATTGAATTGTCTAAATTTAATAAATAATTATAAACTAAGTCTTGAGTCATTTTAGTCAACTAATTTAAAGGGTTTTAAAAATAATCAAAATCGAGTTTAGTTGTTATTCCTTGTGGCCATAGTATTCTTTATACCCATTTGAAATTTGTGATACACAAAGGGTCCGACTGAGTTTACCTTTTATAATCCGTGTTATTATTGAAACACTTGCCCTTCACTGACACAAATAACAATAATATATTTTATTGAAAATTTAACTAAATTTGTTTTTGTTTTATTTACAGACCAGTTTGAAGCAAGTAATGTCTACCAATTATGTGATTCACAAAAAAGTTTACCACAAAAAATTGCAAATAAAAAATTCGTTCAATAAATAAATGTAACGAAAATAAGTGCAAAGTTTCTAAACTTAAAGTTGTTTATTATTATCGTTCATGTAAAAAAAAAAATTTAAAATGGAAAGCAATAACTTGAGACAGCAGCAGCAAACAAGCAACGGCGAAATTCCAAGATATTAACACAACAACAAAATACAAATACTGTACCGAAGCGCTGCAAAAATTGTATTCAAAGCCAAACAAAGGTATTCTCTATTTACTTTTTGGCAAAGTGTGCAAATAAAAGCAATTAAAAGAAGCTTGTAAAACAAAAAGTAACAGAAGTGAACATTTCATGGAATTCGTTTATGCGTAAAGTCAATAAAAAGATTATATTACAAAATTTCATAACTGCACACAAACTTTTCAACTTCAATATAGAAGTATGTACATAAATAAGTGAAAGCTGAAAGCTTGAGAAATTTCAACAAACATTAAAAAGTAGTACTTTAGTAAAAAGTACCACACCTTTCAAGGAAAAACTACAACTCATCTACTCTACATTTGGTAACTAAACACCAACTCGACTTTTTCATAGACTAAAAGGTAAGTAAAATTGTAGACTTTAATTTAATTACATCACATCACATAGGTGTGCATACGGGCATATTACATTTAAATATAAATATTTGTATATATCATATATATGTATGTATATAAGATGTGTATTATATCGAATAAACCAGATTTAAGCACACCTCTTAAAAACCAAAAATGAAAATTTAAAGTTCGAACAAACAAATGTACGTATGTATGGTAAAGGGTGTTTATTTTAGACATGTGTTTTTTCAAAAGAAATAAAACGCATTTCCATTATGTTTTAAAAATGATTTTGGGCAAATTACCGCCGCGGCTGGCTTGAATAAATCCCAGCCGAGAGGCCCAATTTTCGACCACTTCTTGCAGCAGGGGCCGTATGTCAGCAATAACACGCCGAATATTCGCTTTCAAGGCGCCTTGAAATGGCAAACCAAACTGAGTATAAATCAAGTAATAACAGCTGTCAAAAAGAACCAACTCCGAAAAAAGTATTACCTCATTGAAAACTACACCTCTAAAAATATAGCTTGAGGGTTTACAAAAAAAAAAGACATATTAACCCTTATGTACAAAGCAAATCTTATCCCCTTAATCGACAAAGAGTTGATCCAATTGTACCACCATGCATTTTTTATGTGACTATACTGCTAAGCAATAAAAATACCGGGATTTTTATACTAGGATCGTACCGTCTTTCTTATACTCCTGTTTGTGTGAATATGTTGTCACAGACTGCCATACGCTTGGAACTCTATTCGAGAGAGGTTCAATCTAATCCTTTGCTGATTGGTGATTGACTTTAAGATTAGTTTCACGTACAATGATATAATCCATTTCATCAGTGATAAGAGATTTAAAAATCTCAACTATGCCCATTGATTTATTTTTCGTTTTAGCTCGCGGAGTAGATACATTATGAGCACGTAGTCTAGTTGGACCAGACTTAGTTTTCATCCATTTTAATTCCTTAATTTTTTTTTATAAGTATAAATCGTCTTGACTACCAATTTAATTTGTCACTTCTTCTTCATAATCACATTATTAACATTATATTCAATTTGATGTCCCTTTCTGTATCAGCAGCTACATTTTCAAAATGTACATAATCGAGCTCATTTGAATCGCTGTCAGGAAAGGGATGACCTCATCCGCGTCAACATCTTAGTAGTAATTTGTTATGTAAACGCTTATAGACAACGCTGCTGGTCGGTTGCGGATAAATGGCTGAACTGCCTACATAGATGTCACAGCCTCTACAATGTCTTCATGTTCTTCTTCTGTTCTACATTTTAATCATTTACGTCAATGGCATTTCGTCTATCCTTACTAAGGGCATCCATTGCAATAAGAAAAGCGTTAACCAATCCCGATATCACAAAAACTCGGTTACTCAAGAAAATCAAAAGAAAAACGACAATGTAAGCACTATCAGTAGCAACTTCACAATCAATCAAAGGCATTAACGCTTTGATTCGACTTACTTTTCAAAGCCTAATAATGCCTTTTGAAATTATTGTTAGTTAACCGTTACTTTGCGTATATTTTGTTGCTATACAATTCACTTTGCACTGACATACATTCCTCTTCTCTTTTATATCTTGCTTAGTGAAGCCTTGCGATGCCACGAAGTGAAATTCGAAACAATTCCACTTCAAGATAACATATATGAAAATATTTTAAGGTACAAATGTACCACCCCACTTTGTCTTTAAGGCCTATGGATATTCAAATTCGAAATAATAGTGACCTGTATTATTAAACGGATTTTACTAAACATTATAGTATTTAAAAATGTTAGCACAAGGCTATCATGACATTTTATGGTCGTTAAAGGAAATTAAGTTTTTTGAAATTCATAAAAAAAACATGAGCTATAATTTTACATTGTTTTAAATTAACAGTTTATCAGAAAAAATGTATACCGCGATTTTCACTACTAGAGCAAAGGTTGTTCAAACGTTTAAGCTCATTTGCTAAAAAATTTGATTTCTTGAAATATGCCACTCTTTCAGTGAACGCGCAACAAACGTATAAATATTTGTATGTGTGTAACACCAAAAGGACAATTTAGCACAGACTCCACGCAGAAGTCAATATCCGGCGCGAAAAAAGCGCACTCAAAGCAAACTTTCGCAGCACCTAAGAAATCTAAAAACATACATACTATTTAATGTATATGTATGTAGTAAGTAAATATGTAAATATATGTATACTATACGTATGTGTGCATTAATATACAATATATATTTGCGTTTGTGAGCAAGTCTCCCGGGCGCAATGTATTAAATGACGATATGGCGATATTAGCTGGCACCACTAGTAAGGCAAAAAGCGGCAAACTGTGTCAGTAGCTTCATTGGCAAACAGTGGAAATAGCGTTCGTTCGTCGTCTTAAATTCACAAAGTGTCAGTATTGATTTTGTATTGTGGCACATACACAATTTTGCCGCATCTCTTAAAAAAAAAAAAAATAGTGTATTTTATGTCGTTGGCAAGGTTGCCAAGTTCGATATTAACATAAGCAACTGTTTACCAAAAAACTTAATAAAACCCAGAGAGTAGAATTTTTCTTTTTTTGCTACCGAAGTATCAATTTCTGACTTAGTGTTTTGTAGCAAAGACTATTTTGTGGACATAAATACTGTTCAAGACTACGTAGAAGTTGTCAGAACCGAGATTGCTGTCTGGACTTATTTCATGTTTTGTCATGACAGGAATTTTCCAGTTTGTTGCGAGTTGTTTTTTTTTTCATGAAACAATTGTCACCACCCTTTCGATATCATGACCAATTCTATTGAAGAAGGTGCAAAACTTGCATTGTATTGATTTTAAATTTTCGTATACAAAGTTGGCGCCAGTTATAAATTTTTTATCAAAATTGTCAGACAATTTTCGCTTTCCAACAATTGTCACAGTTGTCGACAGAGATTTAAGAGAATGAAAAAATCTCGCGGGAAATTCAAGGCGAATTTAGTAAGGTGGCCTCAGTAAGCAGCTGATTGTTTTGTTTTTTCTATCGCCGTGGTACAGCAAAAGTCACAATCATTTGTTTGTTGGTTGGTTTTGACATTCGCTGTACCGAAAGCAACAAAAAAACAATTACTTATTTTTCAAACATTTGCTGCCACCTTTATTAATTCGCTTTGGGGAAATTCTATCTTAGAAATTTTTTGATAAAATTGAGAATGGTTTCACATGTCACTTTGAAAAAGGCCCTGGTTGGTCTTAAAGTATGTTAGGTGTCCTATTATACGTCAACACAACCAAAAAGTATGTCGGGGAGATAATTTTGAAGGTTTAGGAAATGCTCAAAATAAAAATTGTTAAAAAATCATAAATTTTTTAAAATGTAATCATGTTTCGAGCCACAGTTTAATGCGCATTTAGCATTGTCAAATGTGAAGCGATCATTTAATTGAACAAGTCAGGACTGTTATCATAACTTTTGCACATACATATGTTAACCTATACCACACAGACTAAATTTTATTTTAAAAAATAATTATCCTTACCGTAAAACGCTAGTTGACATTCTAAACACTTTTTTTTAACTCTTAATTGACAGTTTCCTTCGGAGGATAGTATTCGTAGCGATCGACATTGCTAAAAGTATTTCCAAACAATTTATTTTAACAATTTTTTTCTTCAACTTATTTATATGTTCTTCTTTGTTTTTATTATAATTTAAATTAAATAAATAATGCTGGCAACTCTACTGTGCATTTGTATTTTATATATGTAGCATACATATGTACATACATATGTAAGGGCATACAAATCAACAATGCAATCACTGCAGATTGAGGCCGAGTACTAGGTCGCATGGAGGTGGTGTACAAATACATACTCGTATTTCAGTGGCAAAGTAATTAGAGGGGTTAACGAAACAATGACGCCCACAACTATGCACTTTTTTATTGAAAAGAATCGTACTTCAAATTAAAAACAAAACAAACGTAAGCTTAGCTAAATGCGTTTAGCTGCCGTCTTAAGTATTGTGCATGTTGTTGCGGGTTCGACTCCCGCAGAAGCCAAGAAGAAAGAAGTGTGATGAGGAAATGTTGTGATTTTCGAAATAGTACTATAACTTCTACCGTTTTGAGTATTTTTGTTTTTTCCAAATAAACCAATCAGCCTTCAAGCTCAAAAATATTTGATTTTAATTATTTTTCGCTATTAAAAAAGTTTCATATTTAAAAAAAAATTTTTTTTTTAATAACAAAAAACTGATGGAGTTTTCTTAGACCCAACAAGAGGAGTTTTCACCACACAAGCTCACTACCGAAATTCGTCACGCTACATACTTTAAATAATTTAAAAGAATATTATAAAAAAAGAACAATTTAAAATCCAAAACAAAAAAAAATTTTTATAGAAAAATTTTTTGTTAACCGCCACTGTATGCGCCTACACACCATATCTGTACATACAGAGATAATCACTGCGACATCACAACAACTGTGCAACATCCACTGCACTCGCAGCTATACAATTTATCGACAATTTGCCATTTTCGTCCATTTAATTTCTATTTTTTTTTTTTTTTTTTTAATATAATACAATTGAAGGAAGCAAGCGCTCACAGATGCGGGCACAAATGAAACCATCAGCCATTTATTCTGTGTACTTGTTGTAGTTGTGGGACAGTGCCGCTAATGGATACTCAGGGCGAATAACTGGGATTTATCTCGACAGCGAGCGGAACAAACTAAACGGAAAAGGAAAACGTTGTGCAACAAAAACAAAAAAAAAAAACGGAGAAAAGCTACAACAACAAGACTTTTCCACTCTGAGCCACTGAAGCATGACGAATGGTATTAAACCAAAAGTTGTTGGCGTACTCGAGCGATGAAAGCGTCTGAGCGCCTGCTGGTTGGCAAAAGTAAGCAGAAAAATGTGTTTTTATGCATGTATGTATGTATGTATGTATGTGGGTGGATTAAAGAAGTGGCAAAATGGCAATTGACTAAAGCGTATGAGCTGGGCAAAGAAGTGGGATGAAAAAAAACTAGACAGCCAAAAAAAATAGAAAGTGTCATAAAAGTTTTCTGGGTTTCGCAATGCAGACTCGCATTTACAGATTTTCATATATTTAGTGTAGGTATGTGAAACTGTCGCATTGCTGCCAAACTTGTACTATATCAAGTAAAATATCGTCTCTAAAATACCCGCATTCCTAGTAGCATAGCATACACACATACATTCAAATACATATAACATATTTATGTACGAGTATGTAATGAAATATCTGAATAAACGCGCATAGCACACACAAAAATAATCGGATTCTTAACTGAGCATAATTGAGGATTTTCAACAGAATGGTAATCCAATTTTTTCTATTAAAGCGAGTAGTTGATTTTCAAAGGCTTTACCGTTCGATAACAGACTGGTTGGGAGTTCGAATGATTCTATATATACATACATATATGCAGGTATGAATGTATGCGTTCATACACGAAAGCATTAAGATGTTTCAGTAGATAAAACTGCTGTTTTTCCAAACTGATCATACAAAGGAATCACGTTCTTCTTAAGGAATGCAAAGTAAATTACACGCTGCACCAAAGGTTTTAAAACAAATTGCCAATATATTTAAAATAATCACATAAATTTTTTCAAAGATTATTCTCCTTCAAAAATATAAAAAAATCGATTTTGATGTTTTTGCCTTTTTATAAAGTAAAATTTGTTTCAGAGTTTAAAACATTCCAAATTGGAAAGATATTCTAATGATTAAAAATATAATAACATATCTCCATTTAAAGATTTATGTTCTGAGATTATTTTTTAAATTTATCAAAAAAATTGCAAATGCAAAAAAAACATATCGTCGATTTTAAAGATTTTTTTTGTCGTTTACATGAATCAATTATATTTCAAGCATTTATATGTGGTGGAAGTAACTAAAATTTGTTTTAACGAAATTTTTAATTTTAACGTCTTAAGTAAACGAAAAGCTAAATTGCATTAAAATAAATGCATTTTTACTTCGCTCGCAAACTAGCGAGCCTTATTTTTTTTTTTTCTTAAATAAAATCTTCTTAATAAAATCGGAGTGTTGTTTATTTAAAAAAAAAACAGATATTGTACTAGTTCAGAAATTATTTAATTAATGAATTCGCCTTGGATCAGAAATTACAAAAAAAAAAAATGGTTTTGCATATTGAAATTAATTGCTATGGCACCTATTTATTTTATGTTTTCTAATTTCATTTTACGTTTCAAAATATAGTAGACCTCGTTTTATTTAAAAAAAAAGAGCTATAATTTTTAATACGAACTCCAGATAAAGAATAATCATAAGCCGATAATTTTTTTTTTGTTTTTTTTGTTTACCACCGCCTATAAAGTAAAATCGATGAATGGTTTTTTAACATTTGAAGTTTTGGCATTGCTGGGAAGTCTACATACTTGAAGTTTTTAAAGTTCCTGCAGCACCCAAACTATTTTGAGCGTTTATAACTATCAGATTTGTCTTAAAATGTAAAGCAAAAGTAGCACTCGCTGTTCAAGGAGTTAATTTATTTGCTTTTAATTCTATGAAATTAAAGGAGTGGTTGTTTAAATATTTTTTCGTAAACAATATACACTCGAAAACATGGTAAAAATCGTATATCGTTATTTAACGTAGTGTGAAATTGTCAATTTTGTATTTATCGATTTTTTTCTGGTTCCGGATACAATCACAAGTCTACTGATTGCAAAAAAAAAGTCGAATTTCCTGTTTCAGATGATTTAAACGAGAATAATCGTGGCGACGGCGAATCTACCTATTTCTGCAAGGCTCAACTTTGAAGCGCCACTATTATGATTTGAATAAACTTTCTGACAAAGTAAAACCGTCAATTAATTGATTATATGCCATAGTGTAACTTGCAAAAAAGCCGCGTTTAAATATATTCAATAGTCTTTTTTTGACAAAAATTATAAAAATAAAGTAATTTTCTGGTCTTTAAATGACCTCAGAAACTGCCAGTGCTTTTTTTTTTTTGTATAAACTAGGAGACGGCTTAATGTGCATGATGTATGTGCGTGTGTGCGGGTTTTTACATTTTTTGCTACATATTTAATTTTTTTGTGCAGTTCGCGATGTGTCCAATTTACCGCCGTATAGATTTACTTACAACTATCCATACAAAGGTAGATATCCTCAAAAATTGTCGTGGCGTAAAATCGCCATTTCGCGGCCCATTCCATCGTTACACAAGTGGGTAGTATGTACATATGTATGTATGTATCAGTTGAGGAAATACATATATGTATGTACATGAATGTATCTAGGCCACGTATACATGTACGCGTATATGCATTGCTTAAGCGCCTTCATAAAATATGATTGAGAATGAAAGCGTAATAAAATCAATTGATAATAGCTATTAAATTTGGCTTTTCCATTCCATTTTACTTGACTGGTTAATAGTTGTGGAACGCATTTATGTGTAGAAATGGGTTTTATAAGTTCAAGATATCTCTGAACGTACATTCATACGGACAGCGCATAGTTATGAGTATACATGAATATATAGAAAAGGATACGAAACCGGAAAGGAAATTGTATTAAGATCTAGGTTACTTAAAGTTTACTGCGGCAAAAATGCTTTATAATTGTATTTTAGTTAAAAGAGAAATTAAAATTATTGCCAATAAGTGGATGATAAATATTTCACATAGATTTTCTTTTGGTTGGATGTCGAATGACTTCTGCAATTCCAGGCAATAAAATATTAAGCATAATGTATTTGAAGGAAGCTTCCGTTTGATATGAAAGCAACTGAGTATAATACAGGTAAAGACTTATCAAAACACTGAACGACAGCTATTATGAAAATATTAGTTGAGGAAAAAGTTGTTGTTGCTGTTAACCGTACAATCTGCCAAAAGGCTATAAAATCATAATGCGAGGAATAAATCCAATGAAAGTTCTTGATATGAATGCAAGTATGCTCCTTTCCCTTTCCCTCTTCCACTTCCAAACCAAATGAAATTTTTGAATAAAAATTGGCCTTTAGCCATCATTTAAAACAAATAATGAAATTGCTTACGGTTATGACCTCAATCCTTCTAATATAAACATTTTATGGAAATAATTATTTTATTAAGTCCAAAGAAATTTAAGATTACTAACCTTATTATCATCTTGTTTTTCTTTTCCGACTGTGGGAATGTTGATGTTGGTTGGAACGATTTTCTGTCATCCCTTGTCAGAACGAAAATTGACACTGAAGATGGCACAACGCCGAAACCGGTTTGTCCTCAAATCAAAGTTTACAATATGACGGAAAATTGTTTCAACAAACATCAATACTAACCTTGCTCGAAGCTAAGCTTGTGATGACAACATTTTTTTTGGCAATGAGAGAATTTTAATCACCATTAAAACAACATAGAACATCTAGTTAAAATAGGAATTAACAAAAAACCAAAGGATCAGATTTTGGAGGGATAATTAAAGTGTTTTAATAATAATAATGAGTCAGATAATATTTATTTAAAAAGCAATATTCTGCTCTTGTAAATATATTCGCTGGAAAAAAAGGGAATGGCGACTCGATTTAATTAGACGAAATAGCAGTACAATCGCTTCTTTATGATTCGTTTTCTTTCAAATGCAACTTTTCGAAGATACATTTTTTTTTCAAAATATGTACTACTTACAAGAGATATAAACTCTAGGACCACCATGTCACACACATAAATTGTCTCAAAAGGTTGGCCAAAATTATAACAAAAAAATCCATGCACTTTGCCAGAAATTGAAAATAAATATGCTTTTCAGTGTATTTTGTTTTCAGCTTAGTGAAGTTACAATTTAATTAATTCATTGCTGTGAAATGCACGCTTACAATAGGCAAAAGCAAATGTACTTACACATATTTGTATGTATATATATGTAAACTTAATTTTATGCAGAGACTTAATTCGTAGAGCAATAAATTTGCATGCATCAAAGCACACTTAATCACATCACAACAACAGCGCTGCCCTTATCATTTCAGTAGCAGAAGCATAAGCAGACATAAGCAGTAGCTGAAGTATTAATAACGGGTAATCTAAATTTAGAGTTCATTTAATTTTTCATTTCATTTATTAAGCTAGCGATTAGTACAATAAGGTTTAACACCTTTTATAGCACAACAAACAATTAAGGGAATTATAATAACGGATGATTAAGGTAGAGTACAAGAATAAAAGTAAAAAAAAATAAAGACAAAATATAATAAGTATAAGGATAAAAATTTAAGAAATATTAAACTAAGATTAAATGTATGCTTAAAATTGACTTAGAATAGTTATAGTTTTATAAATAGTGAGGTGGCCAGTTTAAGAATTAGAGGAAGAGAAATAGTTATAAAGAAGATGCTTGTAGTTGCTTTGGTTTAAGTTGCTTCTTGTAGAAGCAGGGATTGAGTTCCAAATACGCGCGGCATTACACGAAGAACAGTCTTGTTGAAGTAACATAACTAAAACTAGGAACAATAAGATTACACGAGCGAGTGGATTTACAAAATATGAGCTTGTCATAGAGATATGAAGGTGTTTTTGTTGAGATAAGTCGAAAAAGGAAGATACAACTTCGAGCTTTCTGATACTCAAAAACATCACAACCAAGCAATTGAGATCTCCAAGTAGATATGTGGTCAAACTTTCTCAGGTTGTAAACATAGCGCGTAATGTAATTAAAGGCAAGGTCTATTTTGTGGGCCGAGCAGGAATCTTATTTATTGTAAACCAACTTAGAGTAAGTGATTATTGGCAGAATCAGTTGTAACGCGAGCTTCTTTCGTATATGAAAAGGAGTAAAGTGCGCAGATCTACCCAAATTGCGAAATGTGCAAAAAACTTTACCAACAGTCGAGTTAATATGGTCCGTACAATACAGGTTCGAGTTAACCACAAAACCTAGGTTTGTAATTTTATTAACAAATTTGACAGGATCATTACCAATGCTTATGGACGGAATGCTACTCGGAGAAAATTTCTTTTTTGAGACAGGTAACACAAATGATTTTTCACTGTTTAAGCTGAGGCCATTGTACATTGTCCATCGCATAATTGACGAGAGATCACTATTAACTTTAAAACAAAGATCACTTATGTATATCACTGAAATTGCTAGAAAAATATATCTGCAGATCGTCAGCATAAGCATGCATGCTTACAAATTTACACACTTTAAATATGTCGTTTATGAAAAGGCTAAAAAGTAAGGGTCCAAGAATGGAGCCCTGAGGAATACCAGCAGTTAAAGCCATTAGATTGGATGTTTTATGCTCTGTTATGACATATTGAGACCTGCCAGTCAAGTAACTTTTCATGGTAATCACTGCACTTTCATTTAATCCAAAATAGTATCTTAACTTGTAACATAGTAAATTGTGGTCAACTGAATCAAATGCTTACGAAAAGTCAAGTAACCATAGCAGGTTTAGACAGCCCTTGTCAAATGGTATGCGTATATCGCCAGATTGGTATGGAGAGAGCAAATTGTTTTCTAACACATGGGAAGTAATTTGATCCGCCATAATGCTTTCAAAAACTTTTGACAATGCTGGTAAGACGCTTATGGGTCGGAAATCAGCCGGGGAACAAGGAGATTTAGTCTTAGAAACTGGTCTTACCGTGGCAATTTTCCACAGGTCTGAAAAACATGAAGTTGTTCTGCAATGATTTATTATATGTGTAAGCGTAGTTAGGATAAAAGGCAGGATCATTTTAATAAATCTGCTGGGTATGCCATCATTTCCAACAGCGTTTGATTTAATGCTAAATATATGTCTTATTACATCGGTTTCGGTAACAGCGGAGAACTCAAACAATTTACTCGAGACACATGCTGAGTCACAGGACAAAAAACTTACAGGAGGTAGGTTACATGAAGTATTATAATTTAATGCTTTTGAGTCTAGGTAAAATTTCGTGTTGACCCGTGTTATATTGAAATATGTTTCACAATATCAAATATTCTAACTGTTGAATCAAAGGAACATACATATAATTCCATATATTAAATAAGATTTCAAAACAAGCTAGCATTTGGAACACCTGGTGTAAGCATAAATTTACTCTCCTTATTACATCATTAATTGTGCTGGGTGCCGCATTAGTTGTGCAAATTTGTAAGTAGATTTAAGTTGCAAGTGTGACGACCCAGTGACAGTGGCCGGAGACTAAAAGTGGTGAGTATAAGCGCAATGGCAGCAAAATCAAATGCAAATGCTCCATTTCTCACGTTCATTAGTGTCTTAATTTATTTGCGATTGCGAGGAATGTGTTTACCACTGCTGTTAAGTAATCCATTGCTTATGACTGCAGCCATGTTGTGCATACAGTCTTTATCAATGACACTACAATTATTTAGCAGTGTTGATTTCCCCTCTTGCGCGATTTCGCTAATCCCAAATCGGTGATACTTAAATTATTAACTATGAATTTAGTATAAATATTTGTTGTGCGAGCGATGGCAGAATTTTAAACATAATGTGTAAGTAATTATAAATCGGTATGTTTGTTTATTTAATAGCACATCTTTTTTTATGATGCATGTTTGTATGTCTATTTAGAGTTACACAAAGACAAACATAATAGTAAGAAATTGAAGCGACATTTGCCGAAAATGTTGACTTATACAGTGTTTGAGTTAATAGCACAATCACTTGCAGATGATTAATATATTATTTTTAATTTATTTTTCGGCGTTGAAAAAGTATTAATCTAGGATTGTAAATTGTGATTTTGTAATTGATGAGATCCAAATTGATGAAAACAAAAAATTATTTTAGTCAGCTAGTAGGTCATTTTTAATTTTCCATAAAAAGCTCTGTCAACGGTGTAGATATCTGTAAAGAAACATATTTTTTGAGAGCGCTATTTAGTTTACCAATGATATAATCACAACAATTAGAACTTTTTTAAGATGGATTTCTATTGTGTTAAGTATGATGGCGAACCTATCAAAACTCAATATAAATAATCGCTCAAGAATTGCTTTAGTTAAATTTCTTTAACAAAATTCTACTAAGCACTCCAGATTTCCACAAAATTTTGCTCTGATATCTTAGTTAGAAATATATGTATGTCCGTCCGTTCCAATATTTTGTAAGGAAAGAAAAGTACTTAAGAAGCCTCTACAATTCACGCACACGAAATATTGACCATATTTTCTTGACCAATTTCATAAGAAAGTAAAAAAAATTAAGCGTTTACAAAACAGCGAAGCTGGAGTAGCGAAACTTCTTTGTGAACAAAAAAAATTAGGGATTTATGAGCGCTTATAAGATTGATTACAGATGTGAATTCATGGTGCTAATGTTAATATCACTGCATATCCAGATGCAGCGGATGAGGAGGATATTCTCGTTACCAATTCGATATTCAATAAACTATGGAAAAGTGCGCGTTTTTGGCTCATTACACATTCAACAGGATTAACTCTCATTTTTAACACTCTTTTAGGTGAAAAGAAAAAGCGGAAAGCTATACCTGAGCGATTGATTATATTAAATATCATTAAAATGTTTAAACATTTTACAAGAACGCGTACTTACCTAAAAATAAAAATAAAAATAAAAATAATAAAAATTAATTTCAATACAAATTATGTAAATACATCCAACGTCACTCGAGCACTTAGGTTTTTCAACGCGGCACTCAAATGTTATTATTAAAAATTTATTTTCATTTATTTCACTTACTGAGCTACTCCCTGCTTTGCTCCCCTACATTTTTCTTTCTTTTTATTATTTCCCCGCCAAGGCAATTACTTACATACAATGGTATGGAGAGCAAGCGAGTTCCATGTGGTGCACTTTATTCATCATTTTCATTTACTAATTTATTTACATGAATACACACAAATACGAGCAATTGCATTTAATAAGCTTAATTGTTTCTGAAGCAGTTGAGTTTTCTTAACTGTGGATTTCTCCACAATTTAACTGATGAAGAGCTATAAAAATGTGAATTAATCATAAAGCAAGCCAAACGCAATGAATTTATTATGGAATTAAGAAATTTACATTCACTTACATATTTGTACCATATTCATTCAGATGTTGCGTATACGCAGTGTACGAGTATTTTGTAAACTATGTATGTATGTACATACATATTTAGTAGGGTTCTGGTTATAAGACATAAAAGAAATAAATATTTTATGTTTGCGGAACAGTTTTCACTCGATATTAGCTTGAGGTAGATTACATACGCTTGTGGGTCAAAGGCTAACCAGCTATCTGCACTTTGTATGGGAAATTGTGTTGCCCGTCCGCTAGTCGATATTTGCGGTTAAATGCTCCATTGGTCCATAATAATATTCTCAGTTGATGTCCGACGAAAGGGAAATTTGCTTTTAAATTAAAGCTCCACTTTCTTTAGAAGTATGCCAATGCATGTCTTTTTGAAGTATATTTTTGATTTTCTTACTTCACTAATTTTAATAATAAATGCATATCTGAGAATATATTTGCGTCACCTTGTACAATTAAAATATTGTATAAGTAATTTCAAATATCATTTGTTGTCAAATTCACACGATCTCTTTTATTTTCAAATTTAAATACACAGATTTCTCCATGAAGAATCATATAAACTCCGGCTTCAAACTTTGTAGAAAACCAAAAAAAAAAAAATTATTAACGAAATTTCATTAAAAGTCTTATGTTTAATCTCTATAGTTGTTCGGGTGTTTGTAGTTGTTAAGTCCATTCAATTTAAGTGCAATAAAGGCTAATTTAAAAGAAACTAAAAATTACACGCTTCTTTTTGACAATTTTTTTACTAGCGCTCTTGCGCAATTTTTTGTGCAATCAATAGAAATATTGCCAAAAATCATAGAATCATAGGTTATAGTACGCCACTCGAAACTTGCATATTATTGCACTAAATTAAATGCGCTAATAAAACAGCGTATTTAAAAAAAAATTTTTTAAATCATAGTACGAAATTTTGTTGAATTATTATAAACTTTGTATAGCGTTTAAAATTTGAGTTTATATGGTTTTTGTTAGTGAATTAATTGTACATTTATTTCGAAATATTATAAAATAAATAAAAGAAAAAAAATATCAAAACATGTCATTTTCTGGGCGTCATTTATTTTTATGAATAAAAGTATATTCTTTTCGTTCAATTTTAATTAAATCATATTGATTTATTGACCTCATAAAACAGGTTTCTCCCTTTTTGCGAATTTATTATTCAAAATTATAGACATCGAAGTAAAAAAAATCATATTTGTTAGAAAGTTTTGTATGTACTTAAAACCATTTAATCAATTTATGACACCACTTACTTGACAAAAATTTATTACATCTATTGTGCTGCCAAAAAACGTAAGAAAAATACTTCCTCAACAACAGCAAGTTAAAACACGCCATCGAACATTCTTCACATTTTAGTTACTTTAACGTATCCTCTACCGGAGACAACGCTTTGTATTAGTCATCCTCCGAGACTTTTGTCAGGCTTTTGCGTAAATTATTGTTGGTTATGCAAGGTCAATGGATTACATAAAGCAATCTCTACGAAAAGGGTAAATGCCATGCTTTTGTTTCGTTTACTTAGCTTGTCCATTCCCTCAGCTTAATATCAGTTAACATGCTTTGTCAATAGCCTTTGGTTGCCTTTATAAATCACTTCCGGTATTTGGTCAGCAACACGCTGCCATTTTGACATGTTGCTCCTGTTGTTGCTGCTGCTGTTGTTACTTGTGGGATTTGTTGTTCAAGTCATGTTGTTGGCAATTTAACTTTTTTGTTTGGGTTTTCGCTTCAGTTTTGTTTTTTGTTTGTATTGTTTTCTTATACTGCATTGTATGACAGCTAAGTAATCGGATGTAAACAACGCTTAAGCAAATCTTTGTCTTGTCAATTTTAAAATTTTTTCCAAAAGTAAGTGACATCATCAACAACTTGCGTAGCTTGATTTTGGTATTTAATCTGACTTGAGGGCTGCAAATTAATAGCTGATTTGGCAATTAATTTAAGTAAACAATGGTTTATCAAAATATAAAAAGAGCAACGCTTAAAACAAAGTTAGTTGCTTCAATTTCACGGCATTATAAAAGTTATTATCTAATAAAATTTAGAAAACACACATTTGTAGAGCCGAGATTTTCGACTCTTCATCAGACACTCACTGTGACTTTATACAAATGAATATATGTACGTATCACTCATACGTCACGACGCACTCACCCAAAAAATATTTAAGCTTTACGCTACTCTCGACACTTATCGTTCGTTCGCTTCAGCTGCATTTGAAATTGCAAACTTTTTTCCGCTAACTCTTAGTTACTCACATTGCAAATATGTATGTGCACTCTTTGTCAATAAACTAAAGTTAAGCACAGTTTTCCATTCCCTTTCGCGAACAATTCCAAACAAATATGAGTATTAAACGGGAAATTTTGTAGAAATGAAATGGTAAACTTTTTGCAGATACGAGCGCACACTTGAAACTTTGATATGGCTCTTGGTGATTCACTCGAAAGAGATTGCGTTTGTACCTGTGTGTGTGTATGTGAGTGTGTGTGTGTGTGTGTGCTGAGAGAGCGGGTGTGTGCGCTTTTGCCGATTTATATTATGTTTCTACTTTTAAATTTCCCTTCACTTCGTTCTAGCGCACCAACTGTCTTACTTTTCTCGCCCTTGGTATGCCAAAGAATGGGGTCATATAAGTTTCCCGTAATGCAATACACTTAGCAGTGATATTGTAAATAGTTTCATTACGAGTACCAATATTGAAACTGGATCGGACATGACCTACGTGGATATTTATGCATCACGGCACTTTTAAGAGTTGAATAGTTCGTTCCTTGATTGTGGTTCTTCCTTGAATTATTGATTTTCATTTTTTTTGGATTGAGATCAAAATAAACTATACACACATCAAGACAAATTATTCCAAGTTGTGAGGTAGGATGACCCTTTGTTTGGAAGTCGTTAAAAAAACTTTTGGGCACGGCAAAATAGTTGTCATATTCCGACTTAACAAACTTTTCTCGAGTTCATCTGTTTCTCGATCACTAGATTGATGAGGATGAGCAACACCACCAGCTCTGTCAGGATTGGGAGAGACCTCTCCGAGCCGTTTGATACCAAACGCGGTTTCAGAGAGGGCAACTCTTTGTCGTGCGACTTTTTTAACCTGATGCCGGAGAAGATAATTTGAGCTAAATCGGTCAGGCACCATATTTTATAAGAGTGTGCAATTGCTGGCGTACGCCGATGACATTGACATCATCGGTCTTAACAACCGCGCAGTTAGTTCTGCCTTCTCCAAACTGGATAGAAAAGCAAAACGAATAGGTCTGGAGGTGAACGAGGGCAAGACGAAGTATCTCCTGTCATCAAATACACAGTCGGCACAATCACGTCAGGGATCTAACATCACTGTTGACAGTTATAACTTTTAAAAAGTAGAGGACTTCGTTTACTTAGGAACCAGCATTAACATCAATAATAATGTTAGCCTCGAAATCCAAAGGAGGATCACTTTTGCAAACAAGTACTACTTCGGACTGAGTAGGCAACTGAGCGACGGACAAAAATCACGCTCTACAAGTCTCTCATTATGCCCGTCCTAATGTATGGCGCAGAAGCATGGACGATGAAGATATCTGATGAGAAGGCTCTGGGAGTGTTCGAGAGAAAGATTATCTCAAACTTTGCGATGGCGAATACCGTAGAAGATGGAACGATGAGCTGTACGAGCTTTATAACGACATAGATATAGTGCAGCGAATAAAGATCCAGCGGGGTTTAGCGGGCAAGGTCACGTCGTTCGAATGTATGAAAGCGCTCCAGCTCTGAAACTATTCGACGCTGTACCCGTCGGTGGTAGCATAGGAAAATGGAGGCGTCCTCTGCATTGGAAAGACCAGGCGGTAAGGGACTCGAGTGCCCTTGGTATTTCCAACTTGCGCCAGTTAGCAAAAGAGAAAAATAACTGGCGTGTTATGCTAAGCTCGGCCAAAATCGCATAGGCGGTTATCGAGCCAATGAAAGAAAGAAGAAGAAGATTGATGAGGATATGTCCAACTGTAGTGCTAAAAACTTCAACCGGCGTGGGTTTGATGTGTATATTAGATAGAGAAGACTACCAATATTGGCTAGAAAATTGAGCTCAGGCAGAAAGTTTTGAAGTCGTAACTGTTATTTCAGAAGTTTAATTGAACGTCGTCCAATGTCTTCTATCTATCTTCAAGACGGTATTTAAGGTCCGATTTTAGAAAGTTAGACTAAAAATTGGGTGTACGAGCAATCTACAGATTTGCTTTATTCCTAATGGATAAAAGACGGTTGGATAGGCACTTTAACAGCCGAAACTTTCGATAGTTGTGGTGGTTTTAAGCGGTCATTGTACTCCAGGAATCCATGGGTTGATGCTTGGCGTAGCTTCTAAACTCCTCTGCGCCAGTTGTGTATATTCCCCTCCGCACTTATTCTTGTCTCAAAATATAAATTAACGGTATAAAAAATTTATTTTTGTATGTTAATAAATTCAACCTCATAAATACTTTAATTTTTTTAAAATGGCAAATGAAATATTTTATACTTACAATTTGCGCGCAGAAAAAAGTCGGTTACTTTGTCTAACTTTTTTTTACCCAATTGTTAAGAAAATCTATTATCTATATACCCATTTATGTATGTTGTAGATATCTACATACACATGTTACACTCCAAATAAATCTGATAACCTTGTTGCAGCGTTTGTATTCGTGCAATAAACATAAAATGTGATGTATTATAATGTTCATGCATAAAAAAAACATGTGTGTGTGTATGTGCAAAGTACATACATATACACACAAACACACATACATTTGTATTATGGCTTGCAACATATTGCGACTTGTTGCTTAAATATTTACACACAAACAAATTTATGGGCTTCCTCAGGCAAAAACAAATTTGTACATACGTATGTACGTAAAAGTAAAGATTTATAGGTTTAAGTTAATTGTTGTTATTGTTGTTTGTTTTCTGGCACGTCAATAATTTATGGATAATTCAATACCTTGTCATCGACAGTCAAATCAATTTCATGCTGCCACAACCTAAAATGTGTTGCCCAGTAGAATTTAGTTTCATTATTTATGTTGCCCGAGAGTACTTCATTGCGAATGCATTGCCGGCTACTCCGTATCACTATTAATATTTTTAAAGTAAGCCAATATTTTATAAAAGGATTCATTCCTTTATAGTGTTAAGAAACAACTTGAAGAAGAAAGAGAAAAATGGGATTACTGCCAAGGTTTGAACTTTTCTGCGACAATAGTTACGTTTTATTAAAAAATGCAGGCTGTTATTAAAAAAATTAGTTGCTACCAAGGCAGATCTAATAGGTAACCGCAGTAGATAAATTGCAACAATGCTAGATTTTTTGATATACTTTATTGTCAATAAGAAATATCAAATCAGTCTAATGAAATTCAAAGTTGACAATTCACAAATTGCATTCATCCAAAACAATGAAATACAAAATGCGCATTTTTATTTCGGAACTCCATGTTTGAGAATTGGGACAGAGTTGGGCATCGAGTGTACGCTTTTTGCACCAGCAACCAATTCACAATTTTTACATATAAACTCCGCCTTTTACTAGCTGTTTCTTGCTGACAATGCACTTTCCCAACTCTGTACAAGTTAGGTATGAACAACACAATGCAAATATACAAAATATTCATGCATTTCATAAACAAAATGCATAATATATTTGTTCATTACAAAGCACGAATCAGATGTAAACAAATTATTTTTGTTTCTATCGAATGAAAACAAAGTTTGACAGTTAAGATAAATGAAAAAAAAATCAAATTATTAACTCTACTAAGGCTAACTGTTAAATATGTCTTGGTTGCTACATAAAGGACTCTACCGATCGTGCTTGCTATGAGGGTGGTTTAATAAATCAGTTGAATTTCCCGCGTTGAAATTTTAAGTTCATCACTGTTGCCCTTAACTACCATCTACATATTAATAGGCCAAATTTTGAGTAAGCAGAGTCATTTAATTTATGCTGCCAGCCATTGAAAGCAGATAACCTTTTGACTTTTAACAAAAATGGGAAAAAAGTGAATTCCGTTTGCTGATCAAGCATTTTTTTTGCGTAAAAGACCATCAATTTCAATAGTTAAGAGGTTTACTGATTTACGTTGTTGTCGTATCACCAGAAATCGTCGAAAAAATCCATAGAATGATATTGAATGACCCGTGAATGAAGGTGATTGAGGTGGCTGAGACTGTAGGCATCTCAACTGAGCAGGTACATCACATTATTCACGAGTACTTGAATATGAAAAAGCTAACCGCGTGTATTGTCACCATTGCAAAAATATATGAATTGAGCTACGTACTTTCTTCCATGCGACATTTTCCTATTTTCAAATCTGAACGGATGGCTGAGTAGTAATAGTGTTTGGGTCAAAAAAAAGAGGTCATCACAGACACAAACGCCAATTTTGAGAGTCTTGAGAAAAGCTAATATTTGGAGGGAATAAAAAAATTAGAAAAACGCTGAACTAAGTGTATAGAGTTAAGAGCAAATTATGTTGAGAAATAGAATGCTTTTTTATTGAATAAAATTAAATTTAAAATTCTGCCGTAGTAGCCTAAAAGAGTTCCTACGTTGATAATTGCTTGAGAAATTGCCCTGTGAGAAATTTTATCGACTAAGTTTTTCATTCAACCAGCAGCTCGCAATATCAGTTAGTTAAGATAGTACTGTAACACCACTGAAAGTGACTGATTAGCTTTGAATGCAACTTATATGCGCCTGCCTCGACACCTCACTCCGAAAAGACACCTCTGTCTGGTTTGTGACTTCGTTCATCAAATATGCGTTTAAGGGAAAGACACACAACTTTTTCACACCTTGCTTGAAGAATCGAGGTGAGGAATGGTAGAAAGATCCGACGCGAACCAAACACAGAAGTGTAAGTGTACCTTTACATAACCAACATAGCGTTTTATTTCACCTAGCCAGAACAGCGGCCATCTCTGACCCTATAGAACCTGAGCTCTTCTTCCCGATTGGTGCAAATTCTATATAGAGGAAGCACTCAGGAAAGAGACAAATCGGCCCAGGGAGAAGCAATAGAATAAACTACAAGGCTATATTCTGATCTTTTGTTGTTGTTGCTTTCGACAGGGTGTGAATTGATTGGTTTTGGAACGAATTTTCGTCATCCCTTGTCAAGTTTGGTTTTAAGACAAACCGGTTTCGGCGTTGTGCCATCTTCAGTGTCATTTTTCGTTCTCCGAAATTCATTCTTTCGAAAACCAATCAACATACAAGGCCTTGTTCAGCCAAAGAAATTATTGGAAGGCTATAACTACACGAGATTTAAAGAACTCATAACCCTCCTAAAGGCAAAACTTAGAATTCTCACAGGTATCCTCACAGGTCACTGCAGGTTAAGAGGTCACCTGCACAAGATGGGTCAAATGACCTATGTCGCTTCTGCGATACGGCAAAGGAAACCCCCTCACACATACTACTGAAGTGCGAAGGGAAAGGTGGCTAGGTCAGATGTGGCCTAGGGAAGAATCAATACACTCCCTGAATTCGACATCCATCTTAAAATTTATAGATGCTCTCGGACTGGGGAAGGTGTTGTAAGGTACCGAGGGCACAATAGATCTACAGGTCGCAGTGCGATTCTCATATTTAAATCTATCGATTTATTGTGGTAGTGAAATTTCATAAAAATACATTTATAGGGCAAACGAACCCATTTCTGGACACTCAACATTTTCTTTACTTTGACGCTCTTTTTCCTGCTATTAACCAAACCGCGAATAATTCTGTTGTTTGTATGAGTATAAATATTTTAAATAATATAGTGTTTGCGTAATTGTCATGATGTATTTATTACCCTTAAAAAAGCACAGATTTATTCTCATTTTTTTTTTGTTTTGTTATCTCTCACTCCCTGCTCAACCAGTGTGACGTCACGAAAAGACAATTCCTCTCTGATGGACGCAATCTTGTTATCCATCATCTTGATATAACCATATATATAATACTTATATATTGACAGTATGAGCAAGTGCAGTAAGCAAACATAACAGTACAGATATATAAAATTAGAAAAGGAAAACCGAGTAAACGTAAGTTAAAAATGACACTTGAATTCAAAAGAAAATCCAGTGGCGTAGCCAAAAATTAGTTGTCAAACTCTAAATGTTTTTATCGTTTCAAAATTTTTCGTTAATTTGTTTTTATTCTAAATTATAGTTCATTTGACCAAAACCATATGCTTTTAAATTATATACTATGTGCAAAAATTAGAAATCTTCATCAAAAAAATAAACAAACAAATTCCAAATGAACGACATTGCGAATATTGTAAAAATATCACTTCCGTTTCGAGTTGAGCCAACATAATGTTTTTTCTCTCTTTAGTTGAATAGTCAATGATTAAATTTGTACTCATTGAAAATGGAAATTTATGAATATGCATATGAATTAAACATTTACATAAAAAAAATTGCTTATCAATGCAAATCAAATCGTTTTTGTTTGATTCGTTAAAAAAAGGCATAAGACCCCCACAGTGAAGCAACCCTCTTCAAATTTATTTTTTGGCGCGACTGCAGATATGTCAACTTTTATGTGTTTGTCACATGTATTCACAGATACTAATGCATATAAAACCTGCGCATGCGCACAACGTACATTTGAACTAAAACTATCTCTTGATTTGATTGCTGAATTTTTACACATTGCGCAGATAGGTTACTGCCAATATATGTATAAGTATTATATGTACATATCGCACCCTAAACCAAAAACAGTCACAACTCAAAAAATCTCAAATGTTCAGGAGAGGCAAAACAAACAGTCTCTACAATAATGATGATAATTTTATATTCATACTTTTCCAGTAAAAGAAGATAGTAACTACGAAAAAATTTCTGGAGCAGTTTGGGAAGTATTCCGTGAATTAGTTTATGTGGAAAAAGGATTTAAAATTTTTTTTTTTAATATCAAGAGAAGTAAAAAATTGTATGTAAAAATGGTTGTAATATTTTAAACGTACTTTTCCAGTAAATAAGATAGTTACGATGTAGAAATTTTCGGAGCATGTAAACTCGGTACTCGCATATTCCGTATATGTAGTTGTCAATTTGATTGTTTATATTGAGCGGAATGAAACAGTTATGAGTATACTCCTTTTCAACGTAGGAGTATCATCTTACACCTAGCAAGGCAACGTTTCGGTATGATTCACTTTTGCCGATTTATGTACAGGTTTATGTTCTTTCTTTCTCACACAGGCCATTGTTGCATTCGCAATTTTGAACTTGTTGGGATTGTTACAAAAATACGTTGCGTCTAAATATAAATATGTATATTTATTAAACATTTATTTAAAAAACTACCAATGTTCACACTTTTACATCTGAATTAAAAATGTAAATAAAAACATTTAAACGAACTAACTAACCATTTTGCATCTTCATATGATTCTACATCTCGTGCAACATACCACTGTTTGATTGTATCAAAAGTAACGAGTAACAAGCTAAGTGTTTCAGCAACGAAAACATACGGCTACCAAACTTTTCGTTACTTTTACAGCTCTAAAAGGTACAGAGTATGCTAAAATTTTGTTAAAGTCTGGCAGAGAAAAGTGAACTTGTATTTAACTAGAAATCGCCGCAGTTAAGAACCGAACTACTGGGTAAATCACAATATATATTATTAGGTATATATTTTGAAAAGCGGCGCTTAGCTTGACTAAATAACAATAGCTACAGAGATGAGATATATGTACATCATAATATATCAAATTAAAATTCATTGATGTGTAAATTTGCACAAAATTATCAAATCGAACATTATACTGTTAGTTCTTGAGACGAGAGACTTATGTAGTTTGCTTTTTTTTATAAAAAAAAATGTTATTTTATATTTTCAATTAAACTTCATCTACTGATTTAGATTTTAATTGTTCTTAAAAAAACGTAATATATTTGAGCCACGCACACCCCATTATCGGGGCTAACATACTAGTTATAAACTATTTGAGAACTATTTTGAATAAAAATTGTAGTTTGGAAATAATTATTTTTAAACATTATTGTGAACGCCAGAAGTGATTTTTAAATTACAAAAACCGTTTGTAAGTTTGAAAAGAAATTTCAAAAAGGTAATTTTTGAACAAAGAAATGTATTTTTTTAAAGTCCCCGACAAACTTTAAACTTTTGAAGGTGTTCTTTTAGTTTAAATTTTTAATTGATTTGTCAAAACAAGTTAAATAAATTTTGAAAATTTTGAATTAATGGTTTTTTTTTGAACGCTATTAAACTTGATATATGTAATTTAATTTCAAAGACGCAGATTTGAGTTCACTCGGGTGCGTAAGAATTTCTGAAATTAAATTTAGGTGGGATTTTATATTAAATTCAGTTTTACGGACTTGATTTAAATGACAAATTACTTGAAATTTTGGATTTTTATATGAATACTGAGGAGAACAAAGAGTATAAAATAAAGAGGAGAACAAAACAAGTACCGCGAAAAAGTGTTGTGATGGAGTGTAATGAATTATTGCAATTATAACGAGATTTATTTAGCAAAATTGTTTGGAAATTAACAAAGGGTTTATGGAATTTGGTTTCCGCATTACAATCACCACGAACATAGAAACAAACAATGAAGGGTAAACATTACGTCTCTCACTTTTTTTCTCTGAATCAATTACAAATGTACGCTTGCATGATTGCGTGATCTGTAGTTATTGGTTAATGGTTCGGAACGATGATTCAATTATAACAGGTTGGATAACCAAGAAGCCCTCTCCCTCACTCGTAACAGGTGGTCTATCTTATTTAACATAGGTGCATTTTCTAAGCACCTATTTAGATTTTTTGTGAATATTCTAAAATATTTTAAAAGTATAGTAAAAAGTTAAATTTTTTACAAAAAATTTAAAATTTACATCACTGATTTGTTTTGGCTGGCGTGTACCAGCCCGAGTTCAGCACACGTACACACACAAACAAGTAAGTCAAAACAAAAGAGCTTTTAAATGTGGATGTGCGTATATTAAAATGACATTTTCCGTATAGGTTTTCGATCCGTTTTCTAGCTTGACTGCAGTACCCGTACACGCACCAGAGATCAGCAAAAATGCAACAAAACTTAGCGTTGAATAAAATCAGCATCGTGATAGCGAACAAGTCTTTCGGATATTTAGTGCGATGATCAAACTTGTTTGTATCAAATCTCTCACTTGAGTGAAAGTAAGTTCGATTTGAATAAAATCAAACCATATGAATTTATTTAGTTTGTTGTGCAGAAGCAGACATTTAACTCCGTAGACAATGTCGGACGATCAAACTTTTGTGCTATTTTTTTGTGCTTATTTATGAATAAAATTGTTTTCTTTATATATTTTATTTTTCTTATCTTTTTCATGAATTATATATTACTTTTAAGTTGTATTTATGTACATATATATGTAGATATGTGTGTATGAAAATAAATATAATTTTATTATAATGAATTAATATTCCTTCTTTCTAAGCATAATTTGCATCTTGATTTTAGCATTATGGCAATGGCCAATTACTTGACAAGTACAATGACGTTTAAAAAGCTACAAGTTATTGTTTTTTCTTTGCTTAATTAATTAACTAATCACTAAAACTGATTTAACAATGTTTTTATTGAATATGTATGTATGTAGGCAAATGTGAAATACATATGTATATTAAATAAAATAATAATGTATATATCAGGCAACTTCCCTAAAGTAAAACGGATTTATTCACAAGCATACATATGTACGTATGTAAGTATAATTTCGAAAGCCGTAAGACCGGCTCGTATTTTAGGAGGTTAACTTTTGATTGATTCATTTTGCGTTCTGATATTATTTTTAAAAGCTCAAAAAACATAAAATTGACGTTAATATACACTACAGTTTTTACCGGTGTAAAACTTTTTGCATTCAATTTGGAGTAATTTTCTACCACCTTTTCGCAAATGGGGATAACATTTTGCCCCATTTCTACTGCTTCGTAAATGCAACCCTTTGTAAGATAGAACCAAATTTGGCTGCAAGAACGATAGAATACAAGATTGCGCCTTCCCGACGAAAAATGATGTGAAGCAAAATGCGTGCAACGTCACGAACATGGTTTTTCTGAGAATCAAAAGAAATTGTAAACAAAAATGTGAGGTTAGGTTCTGCTATGATTTCTAAATTTTAAAGTTTTAACAAATTTCGGCACTTTATGCAACATATTTATATTAAAATAACTTCATTTATGCACTGTGTTTGATTGGATGCTTTGAAAAAAACTGCATTGCAGCATTAGGAGACACAAGAAGCTTAACTTGCTACCAAGTGCGCCAGCTACACTTTCACATCACTTTTAGCGAGTTTTATAGCCCCGTATCATTGATAGACTCTGTTATTTAACACTTAGCACTGCGCACTTCATGTTTAATAACTTTATTTTAAATAAAATTGCTTTTAAGCATTGAATTTAAGTACAAACAATTGTATGCTTACAAACATACAAACAAAACTAACCGCGTTCTGTGACGTAGCATAAACAGCTGATTCTGTCAAATTTGTTGAGAGCGAATAGCGGTTTGCGGAAGGCGCAACCTCTGTATTTTCTAAATCGTGATTTGGCTGTCATTAAGTATGTATTTACCCAACCTTCCATAATTGAATCATGGATCGGAACGTGTAAGGTTTCCTGCGAATATAGGCATCTTAGGTTCATCAAGGTGTGAAAGAGGCAACACCGGAAAGAAAATGCAAATTAATACAAAAAAGAAATAATAAAAACAGAAATGGAAAACAAGAAAAAAAAACTAAATGAACAATAAAATACCAGTCGATAACAGAAAAAAGTATGGTAATTGAACTGGTTGGATTAATCGTTTGGTTTTGTATTAAAAAAACAAATACTGATTGGATTTGCTTGAAGTTATGTACTAATGTACATATTTTTGACCTGGAATCGAACGTAGAAAAGTTTTTATGCCAGGAAAATAGAAATTGAAACACCTTTACAAAACAATTATAAAATCTGGAATTTTGAATGGATAATACTACGAAATAAAGTTATGAAAAAGTCTAAAAACTTTCTTTTAAAAGCAAAAAGCTTTCGGCGTGGGATTGGAAATCAAAATAATAATAATAATAATAATCCCAACGGTTTTCACCCTCCTTTCCCGCCCAACCGACCCGAGGGGCGCATACACGGTTTTTTTTACGAGGATAAGGCATTGAAAGCCTGTACCTCGGCAGTGTGCGACTTGAACCAACACTGAAAGTCCTACAGTCAGGTACCGTTCCCCAACTCCCCCCCCCCTTATGTACAAACAAACGTATGTACCCTCTTCCAAGATGTCTACTAATAACGGGCTTTCATCACTTAAAACACAATTTACTGCAATCATTCATATTTATAATCAAAGTCTAACATATTTAATATGTGGAGTTTATAATTTTATGGGTTGCAGAGTATACGAATAGGTCGACCTTCATGGCGGCGCCTCACAAAAAACAAAGTATTTGGCGTACACGCAATTTAAAACTAAAATTAGATATATGACTTAGATAGGCAGCATTATATTTGACAATTGCACTTAAAAAAACCTCTAAAACAAATTTTAAATACTAAAATGCGACTTAAATGAATATACGAATGCCAAATCGAATAGTGCTATGTATGTATGTACAATATGTGTTACGCATTACTTTCACTTGTTGGGCCACGGTTGAACGTCACTATTCCAAACTGGCAAACCACGACAGACATATGGCACGGTATTGTAGTATTTCTGTTCGGTACGACGCTGATGTATGCGCGCTAGCACCGCACACAAGCTACCCATTTGATATTGTGGAGTATCGGCTATTGTAGGCAGGTCACATTTTGTTGCTGGAAATAAGTTGGCAAGATGCATTTGCATTTAAGTTTAGAAAAAATATAGTTTATATACACTTTTTTCCATTATATTCACTACAAACATACATTTCACAATACCCTCCTTCAACCAGCTCACGCGGTCGATACACTGCCAAGGTAACACATCTCGTGAGTTTGGCGCTATCCAGCGGCTAAGAATTTCCGTTGCTACACCATCCATATTGGCATCCAAGCCCGGCATCAATGTACCCACTAATGTGGGACTGCATAAAAAAACGCGAATAAGTTAAGAAAAATAAATATACATACATACATACATACATACACAGAAATAAATAATAGAAAAAAAAAATCATTAACTTTACAGGCAACTGTTGGCGTTGGTTAGAGCGAAAAACTTTTTTAATTAAATCAGCCAACAAAAATTCTCTCACCCACCATTTAGCTGCATGATAGTACAAATGCGAACCGACCAATTCGCTGTACAGACCATTTGAATGTAAACGTGATGAGTCGCAGCCAAAAAGAAAGACCACACAATTCATTTGCTGTCGGGCAATGTGTTTGCCATTGATGTATTGCAATCCGGAGCCATGGCCAGCATATCTAAAAGAAAAACAAAAATAGGGGACGATGTAATTTGCTAAATTGAATTTTAGTGCCAGTAAAAGAATTTTTCCGTTAAACAAATTTTATAAATTTCGCCAATATCAGTTTATAGTAAATTTTAGAGACCGAAAGTGAAAATATGTCTTTGTAAATAAATGTATGTAGAAAAATTACAGCAGAAAGCTATTTGTGTGCTGAACTGAAAATGAGTGTACAGGAACAACTATATTGTTTTTTTCTTTAAAAAAAAATTATTTTGTAAAATGTTTTAGAAAAACTTTAGTGGGTATGTTAAAAAAATTAATTATTGCCAAATTTACAGCCCGTACAGAAGATTATTTAAAATATTTTTGCTTAAAAAAAAATATAATTAAAAACTAACATTTAAATGTTCATTAATGGCTAAAACAAATTTAAAAAATAAATTGAATAAAACCATAATTGATTTTGTGCGATACGTTCGTCAGTAAAAATCTCTTACACATAACAACTGCGCTGGAAGAAATCCTTTAGCAGTTCATCTTGAGTTGGCTTTTGTGCGATTTTCTTCAGCCAATTCGGTAGCCAATACTCGAAAAAGCAGCGCATGCGCATTTCCGTTTTAGGTAAATTGTTATCTAAAAAATACCACCAAGTAAAGATGTAAGTAATTTAAGTTAACACCATAATTAGTGGACAGTAAAATACGCAACTTACCAGGATTTACCAAGCAACCGCCGTCGGTGATGTTGACACGCAGATATCCGTTATGTATGCGTTCACTGTACAAACAATGCAGTCGCCAGAGACATTGAAGAGAACTGACACGACAAAATTCTTGCTGAACATTTAATTCCTCCCAAAAGAAATGATCAAGACGCTGAAAGCAGAAATGCGATTGAAAATAAACTACTTAATTTCAATGGTAGTTATAATCATAAAAGATTGTCGACACACCTCATCCACAATTAAAATACACGGATAGTGATGAATAGATCCTCCTTTTGCTGCTCTGTTGCTAGTGCCGCTTTCCGCATTTCCTTCCGCTGCAGCTGCTTGAAGCATATAATTGGATAATAAAAATGAATCTGCAAATTTTTGCAAAAATGCTTACACAATGTTTGTAGTTTAAGTAATAACTTAGCAGCGCTGCTCTGTTCGCGCCCATTACTGGTGAGCAAAGCACAAATTGCATGAATTTCGAGTTCAGATAGGGAATCGACATTAATGGCGGTAAGGGAAAGCAAGACACGTTCTTGGGACTCCCATCGGTACTCATTGCAAAAGTCATCGACACTAGCGAATGCTCGTTTTTGCTTAGTCATCAATGTGGAAGCTTCAATGCTGGATTTTATGTAAGGTTGACCAGTAAAGAGAAAATTCCAAGGAAAGAAGAAATTTTTCAGCTCGTTTAATGCTTGCTGCAGATAAAAAAATAATGCCGAATGATACGTTCAGGTACTTAAAAAATTGATACTGCTTACCGATATGTGCAGATCCAATTCGCATAACATATCCCAGTACATTTTTTTGGCTTCTTTTGTGTTGTATTCTTTTGGATCTACATTAATGCACTGCTTGAATTGGTTCGCAATATTGGCATATTTCTTGAAAAGCTCTTTCTGTTCTGGACCACTAAAACGTAAGCAGATTGGTGAAGGATAATCGATGCTGCGTGAGTGCCTCAATAGTGTAAAATATATGTTTGCATCAAACTCGTGTATTTGTGGAAAAACTGAAAATGTGTTTTCTGTACGCGGTCCTTTGCAAAGCTGGATTATAGTCCATTCTGTAAAGACAAGTAAATATAATATTAATGACAAATGTATTATATGTAAATATTAACTAACCTTTTGGCATTTGTTGACAAATTTCTTCGATCTTTCGCACGCCTTCTACCGGATCAATAATATTTTGTAGAAAATTGCAAGATACATTTTGTATTTTGTCGTCAGCATCAGTGATTTTATGCGAAGTATTAATTTTTTCAAGCGCATACTGCATTAGACGGTTACTACAACATAAAACGGATTAACTTGTTAATGCAATTGCTCGAGAATGTTGCAGCCAAACCTTTTTAAGTTTTCCCTTTCCCAGTCATTTAATTGTAGTCGCAATCGATCTGCTAATGAAGGCTTCTCGCGGGACTGTTCATCGCCAGCTAGTTCCGCATCTATTTGGAAATAGCGTTCCTGTGAAGCCTGAAAAAGTGCACGTACTTGGTAGAAAATCGAACTTCGTAAATCGGCATTGTTGTATTCACTTTCGACTTGTTCCAAAAAAATTTCTAGAGAAATTAAGTATTATTTTGTTGTTTACAAATATAACGCGGAAACCACCTTTTGCATTTGGTCCGGCATTCACGCCATTATTACCGTGTAACAAATATCGTACTATATTTTTTTCCATTTAAAATAGACTAAAGAACAGTTATACGGAAATCCTCAATTTATACAAATTATATATATTATCTATTGCATATATATTATAAATTGTTTATAAGAACAACCGCGAAGAAATGCTTGAATTGTCACAATTTGATTTTGACATGATCGGCTAACAACAGAGTTCACCTGACAATTAAATTTTGTGGTAGGGTAGGGTAACTCAGATGAACAATAAACAATAAAATAAAGAAAATCGATAACATGCTGGTGTATAAGATAAGATATGCTTATACATCCATAAATTTTTTCATAATTGTTATAAAGAATGCAAAAAATAAATTTATTGAAATGGCTCAACAATTTTCATGTTCAATTTTTCTAGCAATTCTAGTGGAAGAAAAAAAAGATATATTCCAGAGGCACCGTGTACATAGCGTTGCCAACTTGAAATGATTAGATGCTCATCAGTGAAACTCTACACTGGAAGCAGCGAATTTGACAATTCTATTACAATAGAATTCTATTTATAAAACAAGTTTATTATAAACAAGATCCTTAACACGAATTCTTGGTTTTGCCATCCTTATCCCCTAAACTTTACTATATTTTGTTAATAAGATCTTCACTGACGTCACTTGATAGTGCTTACTATGATCAGAGAACGTGTATAGTGTTCACAATTTGATTTGAATAGTTTTTTTATATATGTATGTATTTCTTAAGATATATATACATACGTGCTAACTTGTTAAGAAAGCTTAGTAAATATAACACGGTGCCAATTCTCAGCAGTTGATTTTTTGAGAATCAAGCTTTGTGGGTGCAATTTTAGAGTATCTCCCACTGAATTTTTTTTAATTGTTTGATGGCGCTGAAAACCTTAATTGATCCGAGGTAAAGTCGTTATATGTACACAAAGCTAAAGTCCTCGCTAAGGTTGCCAACGGCATTTAACACGATTCCGTTCAAATTTCCGCACTGCGCACGGCGAGAAAGTTTTGTTTGTACTTACCTCAACCGCAATTGTTTTGCGTGCGTATGTAGCTCAATTTCGTTTGAAAACAATACAAGGTGGTAATTTTCAGCGTTCGTTCAATTTATTTATTTACTTTAAAAATTTAATTTTCCTTATGTTACATATTGATTTTAATTTAAATATTAACGGCCTTATCTGCCTGTTAAATTTAACTGGGGATCTCAACCACAATAAAGTAGCGAATATGTTAGATAACGCCCGCATACTATTAGGCTTGTGGTCAAGAGATTTAAACAGCAGTTAAATTTAACAGGCAGATAAAAAAACGGCCCTAAATAGAATATTAGTTTATATGCAACGTTATAGCGCAATAAGTTTTGCAATTGATTTGTTTCCTGTTTTATATCATAAAAAAAATAATCATAAGTTCCAAACATCGTAGAAATGTAAAAAAAAATTTCATTCAAAGTTTTTGATAACTTTTTTATTGTTACATTCAAGGCCAATTCATAAAAAGTGGTGTTAATGAATCAGCTAATTGGTGGTTAGTTGTCAAAATCAATTGTTCCCTTTAACTACAGGAAATTTAAAGATATAGCGGTGACCCTAAAAGTGTAAAAATTATTTCGCGAAAGTTAAATACAAAGGAGATAAAGTTACACAATAACCCACCAAAGCGTTGCATTTTTAGAATCGCTTCCACCTTACATGAATTCGCCTTGGTTACATTGAAGACAATGCGCATCAAGGCTCAGTGAGTCAAGACTTAACTTTACTTAAGAATTGGCGACGACTACTCAACATTTAAACTTAATTTTTGATGATTAACACATCTTTTTAAGTCTAGCACAAATGTACAAAATGTGCAAGAAGCAGTTACTTCGTCAGAGGAAAATCCACCCTATAACTAGAGACTTTTTGTTGTGCCAATTTATATCCAGGGCAGAATTTATCGTACAGTTCTTTATTGGAGGATACGATCAAATTTTCGTCATACATTTTTATGTTTAAATTTTCTTTTTGTCTATAATTTTATTTTCAGGTATTCGACGGTTCGCCGCCTTTCTCAAGATCTGGTAAGCCTGATTCTCTCACCGCTCTTAATTTATGTAAGGCCGAAACTTACACGGCTATCCAAATCTAAAATTAAGTTAAGTCATAACAGATTCCATTTAACAGTTAGACCAAATCTTAAATGAAGTTATGTCTTGACTAACTGAGCCTTCACCCTCATCGGTGAGACAAACGTCAAAACGAAATGTCACGCAAAATGTAAATTGGTAATTGAGTTAGCTTTTTGCGGACGGCGTTCAATTTCGGTCGCTCCCATTCAAGTTGTATGAGCATGAGAAATTTTTGATAGTAAATTTGCGCAGTGCCTTGTATTATATGGATGGTGAGTGAAAATTTATATTTGTATGTTAGAAAAGCGCACTCATACTAAGACAAAATTGTTGCAGTTGTGTTGGTAGCTCTGCCAACCATGCAAAAATGCGATTAGTCTAGGATAAGTCCGGGAATAGTCGCCAGGGAATATGCGACTAA
Source organism: Philophylla caesio (assembly GCA_963971545.1). NCBI lineage: Eukaryota > Metazoa > Arthropoda > Insecta > Diptera > Tephritidae > Philophylla > Philophylla caesio. Next base: position 94,088,603 of record OZ020608.1, on the reverse strand, counting down.
TACTACTTCTGATCTCTTTATATGGAATGAACTGTTCCCTTTTGTTCGGGCATGTCCTATGAAGAGAATAAGGACAAGTATATTCATGAAAACAAAAAAAAACATCGAGTGAGACTCGAACCGCCCGCGCGAGGGTTGCTAAGCGAACGCTCGCCTAACATGCCAACGGCGAGCATGTAATTTCGTTGGCGTAGTGCGTGCATATATCAATGCATCGTTTATTTATTATACCCGAAAGAGATGAATACAGGACTAATAATCTACAAGTTTACCTGTTTGAGATTTGTTGCGACTAATTCATGCCCAATTGTACCCGATAGGGACTAATCCCGGAATACTCTCTTTAGAGATGAGGCGGAACGTTGAACATCACTGCATTATACATTCTTATATCATATTACTAGGCGTTTTTCCTTATTCCTTGTTGCCACTCATCAGCCATCAGCTGATAAGTTAAATTAAGTTTAACCCTGCCGTAAACTTAGTTAAAATCACTTTTAAAGTTCACTGAAAAACTGCATACTGAGTTTCAACTTAGTTTAAACCACAAACAGAACTCAACTTGCACTTAAAAACTGATCCTTATCTTAAAAAATAATGTTTTATGTGCTAATTAATGTGTAGATAATTTAATTTACATACTTTTTTTCCTTAAAACAATTTGCGGGTTTCTCCAACGCCATAATTTAAATTCTAATCTTTTCATTTGTAATTAATTTAATTTTTCTTTTTCTGAACATCATCATTTTAATCTACCCAGTAGAAAGGTTCTTACAATCAAGATTTTTCAACTCGGATTAAACATGAGAGCAGAGCGCTAAAAAATGTCTTAGGATGTGAAAAAATTTATTCAAATTTAAAGCATCTAAAAATTAGTATTTGTTCTTCTATTGTTTTCTGTATTTTTTTATCACCCCATTTACATTTCGTAGATTTCTCTCGTTTTATTAAGTCTTGCTTAATGTGTTAGGTGAGAGGAAAATACCTTTTTGTAACAAGAGTTAGTTTCGAAATATCTACATTAACCAATAATGATAGAGAAGAAGATTGCGCCTTTCCAAAATGATGCGCGGCGAAACTATAGTGAGTAAGCGAAAGAGGTGTTAAAGAAGATTAAAACTGGAAGAGTGACCGCAGAGCAGCATTGCCAGTTTGGTAATATTTTACCAGTACTTGAATTTTTTTAAATTAAAACGGATTTGGTAAATTGCTTTTCAATTTGGAAATTTTTTCCGAAGTGTTTTCTTTTAGGTTTTAAATACAAAGTTACTACTAAAAAAATTTAAAGATTTTAACCATTTTACAATTGCACAAGAAATTCGCTTATTAACATATGGCTCATTAACTAAAAGACTGTCATAATTCAAAAAACCAACAACCGAGAAAAACTGCTGGGAAGTTTTGAATTCGCATATACTCCCTCAGTCAAATTTATTTGTTTTGTTAATATGGCATTTTTTGAGTTATGGCAGCCTTTTAGGACAGTGCTGCTTTAAACTAAGTTTAATTAAACTCTGTGTAAATATAAACTTAGTTTCTCGCGCTCAATTAAATTTGTTGCAACCAAAACAAAGTAGTCAGCAAACAGCTGATAGGTTAGATGGGTTTAACTTAATTCATTCCGCCCTTAGTAAAGCGACAAGTACATACATACATATGTGGTTGCACCTTAATGGAGATAAATAATGAAAAACAATAATAAACGACTTTTGGGTTTCGTAATTGTTCTTTTTTAAGTTTTGGTATTAAATTAAAATCTTTGCGGCAACGCTGTTACTGATTTAACAGTTGAGTGGCGTCAAATTTTAAGTAACGGTACCCCGGAAGGCGCAATCTTCTTCTCTATCATTCTTCTACATTAACTTTCAAACTGCAAGGGGATCCAAAATTCCATTTTTTACCGTAATTGGGAAGAAGGTTTTACATGATTTTGATTTTATAGGCCATGGCTGAGATTCGAACCTGCGTACCAGTACCATATTAGTTATGTTAACTAGTTTTGTTAGCTTTTTATGGAAATGCGTTGTTAAATTTAGTGTACTTTGTTATTACATACTGAGAGAATAGTAAGCATATAACCAGATGGCACTTAAGTACTTTTTGATTTAATAGGTTATGCTCTAAGTAATCAATTTACTTGCATGATCATCCAACAGAACATATTTTATGTACATATGTAAGTATGTAACTATTATTGTTACCACTTTGTCACCTAATTGACATTACCGTCTACTGTGATGTCGAAGTGCTACATACTTTTGAGTAGAACAAAGACAAGCAAGACAAGCTTATTAATCAAATTAATGTGATGATTTAATGCTTAACAATATTAAAGGTAATCGAGTTAAGTGGGGAAAAAAAACAAAAATTGCATTGACATGAATACTACAGCAAAGTGATTAGCAGGTATGTTTGTAGTAAGGTGCCTACTCTTACATAACAAACTTTTACTTCTGACGCTAAATATCGTTGGTATGAAAAGTACACACGCACACCTTGCTCCTACATTAAATTACTATCCACCCAAAATAATACCTATCAGCTGCTTTCGTTCTCCTGACTCGAACCGCATCGTTCACGTGTAAAGAGCACGAGCTGGCTGCTAATACACAACACGAAACCTATTTTCGCATCAATCAAGTCATTAATCAGACAAAACACTGGGGAATGTGGTTGTTCTGCTACATAGCATGTCCTTTGAATCTCTGCTATCATGCTTCTCTCTCTAATTGTCGTAATATTTTGCATATTCAAAGGGCAAATTTGTATTTTTGCTTGTGTCTATGTAAATAGCTATTTCTTCTTAACATTATTACCTATTTATGTACATACATATATGTTCCTATTAGGCATGTCAATCCCGGAATCCCGGCCTTTTTCAACTCCCGAATATTCCGGGCTCAGTCTATTAAAATCCCAGAATTGCAAATAAAACAAATAGCAGAACTAACGACGAGGTGCTTGAAGTGGATAAGGCAGAAAGTCTCAAAGATAAATTGCATTAAGTTTTAACGAGCAGCTCGCAATGTCCAATAATAGAAAGACATACAATTTATCAGAAGGTTTTGTAAAATACATTTTTGTTATGGGCGCGATAAAGGCTAATTCCTACAGAAAGCATTTAACTTTCTGTCGACAATTCAATCAACAAGTGTTAAGTCGATGCTTTTCCACTGCAGATTTTAAATGCCACAAATTCAGGTCCAGGTTGGAGCATAACACACTTAAGCTTTTATTACTTTGAGATTGCATTTTGATCAAGATAAGGAATAATTCTGCCTCGCTCAAAATGGAATGGAATTTTTATTTTTATGTAATTGTTTTTTTTTACTGAATGGTAATACATTAATATTTAATATTGATCTTTACCAGTAATTAAAAATAATTTTACTTTATGTAGGTAAAATTTCTTCTGTACCAAGAATTTATATTTGTACTTGAAGTATAAATAATTTTGTGTTTGTCAAATTTTTACGTTTATTTCTTTTTTATTCTTGAAAATACCAATAAATACATATATAAATTACAGCAAATCGCTCTTTGTTCTATTAATGTTATTTGGCATAATTCTATAATACAACGATTACAGACATGTAACATTTTTTTTAAATTAAAATTTACGAATCAAAACTTGGTGACATTCGGGATCCCGGGATTGTTCCGGAATTTTGTTTTCAGTTCTCGAAAATCCCGGGTTCAATAAAATGTCCCAAATTGACATCCCTAGTTCCTGTTTAGAACTGTATTGAAGCACATTTTTGAATTTATCGAGTATTGATTAAACGCCGAAAATCCGTTTCATGCAGCATGGTTTTAGGCGCAATAATATTGCTATGAGCCTAGCGATGAGCTTAACATAGGCGGTGGTATTCGTCGGTTAACTAAAATGTAAATAGAACAAAATTTTAAAATGTTTTTATATTTCCTTTTTGAAATTACGCCTGCCACTCATACCAGTGGAGGACAGGTCCTTTTGCACTTGTGCTTTTCATTGTGTTCGTGGGCCTAGTCTTCGTTGCCTACCTTAGGGCGCTAAGTCGAAGGATCTCACCGCGGTATCGTAATCGCAATGATGTGGGATTTGTAGAGCGAGATTTAAGTTCATCGAGATAGGGTTCAGCTTTTTAATTGCCTTCTGATCCCAAAATTGCACCTGTTGGCAAAGATCGTTATTAGCTTGATCTTCAGTCGAAGTCATAAACAATTTTTTGTATTCAATGCGAACATATGCTTTTATTTTTTGTGGACTTTAACGTAGTTTACACAAAGATTTCGTCTGGGAAAAAATTTTTAGAAAACTGTATTCCTCTAGCGACCACCCAAATCACATTTTATATAACTTCTTGTGATATAGCTAATGCTCTAAAATGTTCCTAAAATTTTACTCTTTTACTCTAGCAGCACTTAGGCAAAAAATTACAATTTTTTAAATGATCATTAAATATTTTCAGTCAGTCCATTACGAAAAATACGACTGTACTTCCCACAAAAATCTTCGCCACATAGCATATTAAATTCTTTTCGACTTTGAAGGTAAAAAGCAACGAAGGCTTTGGGTATTTTTTTGTAACTGTACATTTGTAAATGTAACTAAAGTTGTACTTACAAACATACATACATATGTATGTACAATGAAATCTTATTTAACTTAGCACACACACACTTTTGTCTATGCAAAGTTTTCCAGTAACTCTAAATGTGCAGTTCACTGAGCTGTAAGGCAAACACCGATTTATAAAAGCAATTAAAACTTAAATTAGTATCGGGTGCAACATTAGCAAGATTTACGAATGCTGGTGAGTTGATAAAAAAATTGAAATAAATACCACAAAAGTGGCGGTGGATAAAGGTCAGTAAGTTTGTTCGTAAGAAAGCAAAGGTTGAAATTACTAGCCTTTGAAGGATGTCAAGTAACTTTATGGTTTCCAAGTATGTATATGTACATACATACATAAGTACGTATAACTAAGTATGCAAGTTTATGCTTCTCATAATACTAATAATAATTTAATGTTTTTTCTTTTGCATTCTCTTTTCTCTTTTTAGGTAAACGAAAATTGGGAATATTTCGACAGGCCTGTGCCTAAAGAGTTGCAAAACTAATTCAACTAAGTCAAAAAAAAAGGTATCACAAAATTGTTTTACTTGCACTTTTTCCAACAAGACGACATTTAATAAAAGATATGACAAAACTCATTAACAGTGCTATAGGTTACGCTTAGTATTTAGTATTTTTTTAAACTTTTTCTAACTTTAAATTAATTCCATGTTGTTGGTCAATTCTTTAAACATTAAAGAGGATCTCTTTTAACAACCACAACAATAAATTAGTAAATAAAACTTTGGTTGCATACAATTTTGGTTGCGTAGCCAGAAGTGACAAACATTCACGATTTTCGTATTTGACCTTAGTCACTTAATTGTGTAATAATTGTCCGAAGGAAAATGTACTTATGTAAATATATCTATACATAAATACATACATACAGGCTGTTTCGAATTTGTGCTAAAGGAATTCCCAGCAAAAAATAGCGTCAAACGAGAAAACGCTTATGAGCAATTATTATGTAAATTGTATTTATTTGGGTCGTAGTAGAAGCGTTCTGTTTTAGTTATATTTACATACAAATTTAATCGACATACATACATATGTATGTATATTTTTTGTATTAGGTGCAGAATTGTGTGACATTCGACGTCTATAGTTTGATGATTTAATTTCTCTCATGAATGCATCCTTAGTTAGAGCTGTAGCAAAACGTATATATTCGTTACCGAGTAACTCCCAAAATAAACACGGTACTCGCATATTCCGTATATGTAGATGTCAATTTGATTCGATAAACGCATTAGAACGACACAATATGTTTATAATGTGAGGAAAGAAACAGTTATGAATATACTTATTTTCAACGCAGCGGTATCATCTTAGACTTTGTATGATTCTTTCTTTCTCACACATGACAATGTTGCATTCGCAATTTTGAACCTTTTGGAATCGTTACAAAAATACGTCTGAATACATATGTATATTTATAAAACATTTATTTAAAAAACTACCAATTTTCACACTTTTACATTTGCATTCAACATTTACATAAAAACATTAAAACGAACTAATTAACCATTTTGCATTTTTATATTTTCCTTAAGATGTTAAACGATAATATCCTTTGGAATTATCGAGGCTATAAATGTACGAAAACATCGATGAATGTACAGCTCGTGAAACATACCAGCGTTTGATTGTATCAAAAGTAACGAATAACGATACGAAAGTAACCGGTGCTGAGTGTTTTAGTAACGAATACATACTGGTTCCAAACTTTTCGTTTCTTTTACAGTTCTATCCTTCTTTAACTGACACACAACTGGCTGGGCACAAGTTTTCCAATACAAAATTGTATTACCGGTAAATTTTTGTGTGGTATGTAAAGGGAAACCAATTTCATACATTTTTTATTTGGTATTTTTTTTTTAATTTATTGGAAAGACATCGTAGTAGGGCATAATTCCGATAGAAGGATAATGTTGTTCACATAAATGTCCAATTTTTTAAAACAAATTTAGTGTCCGTTAGGTAAAGTTATTTCGAATATGTATGACATTAAGTAAAAACCATTCATTTTTCTTGCACTAAATACAACGACCCGCAAAGAAAAAATATTGTGTTGATGCGCTAGTTCGAAACACCAAGTTATTTTTAGTACTATAATAAACATGATTGCAAAATTCGACAAAATTACTTATAAAGAGAAGTTCAAATTCGAAAGCGCGATCATCGAATATTATGAATAATAATTGAAAATATGATTCGTATTGCGAAATCAGGGAATGCCATTTTCATGTCAGTTCTTGGATTATTTGCTAAATCACTTTTTGCGCTTCATACAAAAAGAAGCTTAATGAGATGACAATGTCCAAAACATGTATAATATAAATTTTAATTAAAATATCAAATGTTAAAAACATTTTTCTAAGTCGGGTCTTTTAAATATTATGAGTCAGTAACAAGGCACATTTAACAGGTAGCATCATTAAAGAAAATTCAACCCTGGGATATATTTTTTGATTTGTTGTTTTCTTCGGAACGCATCCAACCGTTTGCAGAAAGCGGCAGCCCGATGACAATACAAACATTTTTGTTAACTGTTTTTTACTGCAACATGCTTTTTTTGAAAAGAGAATTTTCATAAAAGGCGAAATCAATACAGAAATTTTTGTGAAGAAAGTGCGGAAATTAATGGCTTGGGTTTGAATATTTGGAAACAAAATATATAACCATTCAAAACTTTTTCGATAATAAACAATAAATACATTGTAAAGAAATTAGTTTTAATTCTTGTTTTTCGCCGTTTATTAATATATTATTAATATATTTTCTAAATCTTGAGTTATGAGGCCATGCTTTGAATAAGAAATAAATTGATAATATATTTTATTTAATCAGGAACAAATTAATCAATATAAGTGTGATGACTAATACAATAAAATGATGATAAATACAATAAAATAACAATTTATAATATTTTTAACAAAAAAAGCTTTTTTAAATAATATTAAAAAAAAAAAAATAAGTAGCAACAATAAGCTTATAGGGTTTCCAAAACATATTAAATGTAACTTTTTACTCAAATATCAAATGTTAAACACATTTTTCTAAGTCAGATCATTTAAATATTACACTGCGTTACAAAAACGAGCTTTAGTTCTGTCCTATGAACCAAATATACTTTTTCGGAAAGGGGAGAAAAAATAAAAATACACGTGTATCGGCAATTTTCATGTATACGTCAGAATTTTTTTTTTCAAATAAAAAATTCAGGAAAATCTAAGAATTGATAAAAATCTGACATGATACAGACATTTCCACGAGTCTGCCTGCAAAAATGCAGCTCGATTGGATCACGGAAAAAGGGTTAAAGATCGGTTAAAAGGGTAAAAAGGATTAATAATAAAAAAAATTCTGACGTGTACATGAAAATCGCCGATACACGTGTATTTTTATTATTTCTCCCCTTTCCGAAAAAGTATATTTGGTTCATAGGACAGAATGTGTGTAACGCGGTGTTATGAAGCAGTAAAATAAAATTTTTTTTTTTTGCGAATTAAATAACTGATATCGCAAAAAATTTATTGGATAGGGATTATTTTAGGAAAACACTCTAAATGGCAACTATATACTCGTATATCAAAAACTATACAGTTCGATTCAATAGAAAAGATGCAATATGTATTTAATAACGAGTACATGTCATTAGGTTACTCATACGCCATGACAAATACACATTAACTGCATTATTTTAGCAAAAGTGTTAATACTGTTGATGTAGTATTAAATAATAAAGCTGAATCTAACTCTTTCTTATATTTAGAGGATTTGCGTATTGTTGCAATTTATTTTGAAAAAGTTTGAGCGCCAAACTCTGATGCATACTGACAATACTGGCAAGCATAAAGTGAAACGCAATCGAGAAATATGGTAAAAAGTCAGCGGTAAAATATTTTTTATTTAGATAGAGAGCCGAATAGCCATAGAACGGACATATAAAAACTCAGTCGTCAGAAAACTACGAGCATAAGAAAAATAAACATTTAGCAAATGACTGCTGTCACAACATCTGCATCTGATTCTGTTATGCTGGATATAAAGATTTTGTATCGTCGTCACATACTGAGTATTTAGTACCAAGTAGTAAGGTCATAACAGCTTCAATGATATTTGCTTTTTGTAGAACAAAGTTTAAGGCGCGGTAGTAAATTCATTAGCAATATGATGATTTTTAATTCTTGCACCTTATATTTAGCATGCATTAGCACCATAACATAAACGTGCAATATGATTTGTGTGTCACCCGTTTCTATAGCAATTCCGAGAAAGAATTTTTTATAGCATTTTTATGTTAAAATAGCAGTTATAGTAACTGTAAACGTACATAAAAATTAAAAATTTCTGTGTTAAAGCTTCAAAAATGTAAAAACACGCGCTGTTAAAAAAGCTTTTTCCCTTAAACAGCTTTAAAGTTCTCCAAGTAGTGCTTAGTTTTCTAAATTTAACATTTACGTCATACTCACACTAGAATCGAGAATTTTTGTATATGCACATCCAATATGCACTTACATAAGCATCTTACACGAATATTTGCAAACCACTCCTCAAAGCTTTTTCATTCATAAATTTTAGTGCTCGCTAAAGCTTTCTTCTTTGCTATTGTCTAGTTTGTTTTGGTTTGTTTGCAGTTGTAGCTGCATCATTAATGACGCAAATCTTTGAGCTGCTACACATACATACACTTGTGTAGATACGAATATATGTATATGTAAGTATGTGTTTGTATGTAATTCCCATGTGACCAACACTTGGTATTCGAGAAGAATGAGGGTGTTGAAAGTACATTCAAACATATGTATGTATATGTGAATATCGTATAAAATGCAAAGGCGGTGTAAACTTTCGTTTGTAGATTTTGTCTTATTTTTTTTGTTGTAATAAACACCTTTCTCTTTCAGTTATTATGGTCTCTAGCTTTTCAAACACTATGTAGCACATAACATATGTAGCTTATCAATTGTAATGTTTTTCAACTTTGCAAATTAACACGCCATACATTGTAAATAAGTAGCACAAAGTTGTGTCACTTCTACTAAGTAAAAGGGATTCGTTTGAGATGTTGCTCGTTTTATCACTCGTTTTTCTGCTTCTTTATCAAATTTGTTGGTATTTTCGTATTAGCTTTCGTTTCGTCAAATGACTGTTGAAGCTCCGGCATCGAACCACACCCTCTTGATGCCCTAAAAAGAATCTGCGAGCAAAACAAATCGCAGTTACAAACATTGCGCTATAGCGGCGCTACCGCCCCTCAGCCAAAACAAATGTGCCAAACAGCTGCGGAGCTTTGGTAGGCGACCTAAAGCTTTATGGGTTGCATTGTTTTTTTGTTTTTGTCTCTATATATGTATATATAAATGTATGTATGTATGTTTTCATTATAGTTCTGTTTTAACTTAATCTGCTCTTGTTTGTCTGTTGTTGCAACTATCTTTGGCCGAGCTGGTATTTATACACTTTCAAATTCATATGTATGTATGTATGTATGGTATATATTAATGTATGTATGTATGTGTATAGTAACTTTACACGCAATGCGAGCCTTCGTGGCGTTTAATCGATGATTAACTATCCAACACTTTTTTCATTTTGATTTCATCATTATGTGCTTTGGGCCAATCTGCACAGACTATTCAGGCCTTGTTCGCTTGCTTTAAAAAGCGCAGAAAAGCTGATTGTTAACCTATTTCGCGAAAATTTTACCTTTTATTTTTTATTAACAATTTGCCAATATTGTTGTTTAGATATTATTATGCTTTTCATGTTAGTATCTGCAGCATACAACACATTTTTCTAACGCTAAAATAAAAAGGTGCTTGAAAAGTAGCTCGCTTTTAAAAAATATTGGCTTCTCGCATTTAAAAGTAATATAATTTTCTTTACGAAATTTATTCATATTCATATTAAATAAACCGTAAATCATCCAATTAAATAACTACCCTGCATTTAACTACCTTCTCTTTGGCACTTGTTTTTCGTTCGCTTTTATACTCCGCCACACAAATTTCTGGTAATAGTGAATCGGAATTGCTTTTGTATATAAAAGGAACAGGAAAATTGATGTTATAGTTCGCCTTGCTAGGTTGGTAAATGTTGGCCTTCATGAAGAGCTGCAGGTGCTGTTGTATGAAGAGAATTTGAAGCAATAAATTAAGGCTAATATAACCACATTCTGCGGCCAAAAATCAACCAACTTAACTTATGATTATTAAACAAGCTCTTGGATTGCAAATCAGCGAAATCGGTTCGAAACAACGCACATCCTCCTTATTTATCACATTTTGAACATTATATTATATGAAAACTTTTCATCTATTTGAATGAAACTTGAAAATATACAGGGTGGCCCAAATGAGACCTAGTGAGGTTTTTTTAAATGATTTATTTTTATATGTTAAATATATTTTATGGAAATTTAACGTGAATATGTGTGAAATATGATATCAGACAAATGACCACTATTTTGCTCGATACAGGCATTGGGTCTTTTAAGCGCATTTTGCATTACACGGCGTAATTGTTTCTGGTTGCAGGCGCCGTATTTCGTCTCGAATATTCTGCTTGAGCTGTCCAAGTGTCTGTGGTTTGTTAACATACACTTTGTCTTTTAAATATCCCCATAAAAAAAAATCGGGCGCAGTTAAATCTGGTGAAGGAGGAGGCCAAGGGAAATCTGAATTTCTTGAAATTATGCGTTTAGTCGTTGTTGGGGGTCTTGCGGTAGAAGCTGTTGCACAATTTGAACTTTGTATGGATACATCTTAAGATTCAACTTTAAAATTCTCTGTAATGTTCTTCTGGGTATACCCAATTGGCCGGAACGGCGACGAGTTGAGACAGATGGATCATTTGCAACACTCTGCAGCACAGCTGCCACGTTGTCTTCAGTACGAATATTTCGATGAGCACCTCTTCCTGGACAGTCGGCAACTGAACTAAGTTCCTCAAAACGGCGAACTAAACTCATAATCATTGGAGATGTGGGCGCTGATCTTACGTTAAAAAAACGGCGATAATTTCGCTGCGTCAGAACAATTGATCAATGAGAAGAATAATAAAAACCGATCATTTTAATGCGTTGTTGTAGACTGTACGTATTCATTTTAAATTTCCAAGAGTTCAGTTATAATCTGCAAAAAGAAAAAATAAATTATGTTAAAAAAAATAAAGTTATTTATGTTTCACATCAGGTGCTCTTATTTGGGCCACCCTGTAGATTAAATGAGAAGTCATAATATAATATATTTTTTTCAACGATATTGAATAATTGTTTATTTTTTAATTGTATGATTTTGGTAATAGTAATTTAAATAAACAGGAGCAAAATGGAACAGCTATTTCATGCATACAGTTTTAAGTGGACATACATACATACATAATAATTTAAAAAATATATACATACATATAGTATGTATGATATATACGAGACCAGCCAGTGAAAGTCTTACTTCACAAAACAAGCACGATATATTTGAGTTTATTAATCTTTGACAAAGTGATTTTTTTGTAGAACATAAATATTGTTTAGAACCGCAATTGCTATACCCAAAATATATATGCCATCAATATAGTCCTTCATTGCTAAAATAAACACACTTCAAACTTTTTTACGCGTATATATGTATGCAATATACATCCACGTGGCAGTGCAATTCTGTATACAAAACACTTTAGTACAAAATATTATTTTTTTTTATTTTTCAAATTTCTTGAATGGAAATGGATAAACTTGAGTAAATCAGTTCCTCTCGTTTTAACATTTCTATATACTTACATACTCGTACGTACACATATATGTCTTTAGCTTTATATACCTTTTATTGCTCTGAAAAGTTTCTATGAACAAATATTCTGAAAAAGCTGGACCCTGTAATTTAAAATTATATTGTTTGCAACTTATGTTTTTTTTTTTCATTTATTTAAAATTTTTTTTGTTTGAGCATAGTATAAAAAGAAGCATTACACATAATAAATACATACAGGGTGTCCCTGAACTCAACGTCAAGCCGAAACAGGGTGACAATATTGATTCTAACCATCATAAGAAAAATCAGGAAAAAATATATCCCATGTAGTTTGAAAATTATGGGCACTTAAGAAAAACCTAGAAATTTGGTCAAACTGTAAACATTTTTCGGTTATTGTGGTTAATTTTTATTATTTTTGTTCATTTAAACTTTGGAACCTTAACCCTAAATAACCTTTGAAGAACCTAAGTCAAAAATTATGACACAATTGCCCCAAGTTTCCTAGAATTAAGACTATTTGTTAAACTATGAATTAAAATTTTTTATAATTTGTCGACTTTGAAAGGCCCTCCTTTAAAAAACATGCCTTGGCAAGTGCCAATAAAAGTTCGTGTATTTAATCAAGATTGTAAAATGGTACAATACTTGTTAGTTTCATACTAAACAAAACGAGTAAAAAATAAAAACCTCAAGTAACCCGATTTTTGCTAACCTATTCCATCAGTTGCCATCTGATTGTTAAAACTTGATGCAATTTATCTTTCAGACTTTCTGCCTAATCCAGTTCAAACACCTCTATTAACATTGCTTCTATAGTAAGACTCATTTTCTGCTGGAGGAGGATATTCTCCATCTTATTTATAATGGCAATGGCAAAACGAGTTCTAGGGAGTTCACAAGTCGAGTTATTTGTCGTATTTGTCGTATTGGTTATCCTTGCCAGCTTGTTGTTTTTGTTACTCATGTTAAATTTTCTTATATCAATACAACTCTGAAAGGTATTTTTATTCGATCGTCTCTTTCTGTTTTAAATAATTTGAGGTTAATTTTTGTTTGAAAAAATGTAAATTAAAGTTAAATGGAATTGTGCGTATACATATTTTTAAGAAACCGAGCTCTCATTACAAACGGTTTGTTGCTGATTAATTTCCTGTATACCACATACAAAAGTAAACAAAATTGCACAGTGCATTCATACGTTCCGCTATTATTTTAATAGCAGACTATATAAAAACGACAAATAACACTGATTGCGAACTCTCTAAAGGCTTTGTTTTGCCTTCGAAAGGTAAATTTTTGACAATACAAAGTTTAAAAATTAAATAGCTATTTAATTCGCTATTTTTTGCAATTTCGGCATTTGAATAAACTTATCTCGGGATATTCGGGAGTTAAAAAAGGCCTAGTACATACATGAGTTGCACACAAGTTGAATAGCGGCCGGTGTCATCAAATGTGTAGCAGTGCGGGCTTTAACTCGCTATGCCGCCAAGTTTTGGGATCGAATTTCAACAGGTGCAGGTGAAATCGGCAGCCAACGGCAAACCTCCGACGGTATTTCTGCCATGAAGAAGAACGTCTCATAAATAAATACATCTGCCGTTCGGAGTCAACAAAAAAAATGTAGGTCTCTTCGTTTGCGGACAACATTAAGGTGAACACAACAAATGATAGGAGAAGCTCAATTAAACACGAATTAATGGTTTAGAAGTAGCGCCATTACAAATTTCATGTTTTCTTCTTAAAAGGGCGTTTAAGAAAAAACAATGCCTATCCTATTTGTTAGTATTTTATTTATTTCACATGTGTGTACAGTAAGAAATGAAGTATTTTCAGTGTATGTATTTGAAAGATGAATTACAAACATTTATTTTAAATTTTCAATTAACTATGTTTTAAAACTTAAGTTGACATTAGCTAATATATCCTTATACAATAAAAGATGCAAAGGAAAAGAGTTGAAAGAGATTTAGATAAACAAATTTGTAACTGCCATTTTGAAAAAATGTATTGTTTGCGTTATCAAACTAATCACCTTCGAGCTAACAGCAGATATAATATCTCAAGTATTCTCATATATAGATGTTACTATATGTATGCATGTATGTTTGTACTATAAAATAAATTCTATATACCAGCACAAACCCACGCTTATCAAAGAATTTATTTAATTTACTTCTAGCGGTTTTTGCTTGGCTTGTAGCCCATACATATATCAGGCTTCTTGTTAATGCAACTGCATATACTCTTATATATGTACATATGTATGCATGTTTAGGTGCTAGGATGTAAGCATGGAACAGCAAAAGATAATGTCCCTCGAGTTGCCGCCACTGTCGTTAACACGCATTGCAACCAAGCCGCCATAAACCAACTAAAGGAAAGTGTGCCGCCAAAACGCCCACACTTTGAAGGCAAACAAAAAAGAAAGCCGAACAAGATATTGTTGCAGTTGTTGGGCTTTGTTGCAAGTATGCACTAGCTGGAGGTTGAGTTTAACTGCAACTACCGCTAAGTAAAGCGTAGCTGTGCTTAAACACAGCTATAAATACAATACACATTAAGGTGTTTCAGCCCCCATTTGTACTCGAGATTTGAAGTACAAATTCAAGCAGCCAGAATGGACGATATTAAAATCAGCAAAGTTGCTGTGTTCGTGCTGGACAGCTGATATGATAGCCGAGTTTCAGAGCTAAGCAGCCTTGGAAGTTGGATTAATTTTTTTGTTGATGGCACTGAAAGGCTACTCGGAATTAGCGCAGTGATTGGAATTTGGTGCTGAATAGATGATCCAAGAAAATAAGTTTCAAGGGGATGTCGGATTTAACGAGAAAATCATTCTGACTTCCTATAATCTGTGTTTGATCATCAAAAAATCCTCTTTGACCATCTGACCAGTCACAGGTGTTGACAAATTCATTTTATCAGCTCCTTGGTATCAAGCCAAGTTGGAATAGCTCAGCGTGTAATCCGCAGTTCTCACTGATTTTTAATTTCTAAGCTGTGCTAACACTATTCGAATTTCGCACTACTCTTTTTCCTAAAATCCCAAAAATCAATTCAATATTACCATAATCCATATACCGTGATTATGGTAATATTGAAATGATTTTTGGTTTTATTACCTTCTTCAATGCGGACACAAGGTCTCCGGTATCGTTCATACAGGAATGTGTACGGGCCTTGAAATCTTCTGACAGCTGGCTCACTTGATCTTTTTTGATTACGAGGTGCTAACACAAACAAATTAGGAAATCTGCGTTTTCAACTTTTCATCAGCTCGTAAATTTTCTTTGAAGAACATCTAAGTTTCCAAAACTTTTTTTTAAGTTCTTTTCTTAAATAAAAATTTAAATTGTCAATAAAAAAATTCAAAACAAATTTATTCAAATTTCTAGCTAAAATTTGTATGAAAATTTATATTCTTTAAGTGAAGCTTTCTGGTATCGCGAATCGATTTTTTCAAGTCTTAGAAAAAAATTAAAACTTGTCGCCACGAACGATCGTGAGGGTTGTAGACGGTGCAGATCAGTGGCGTGCCAAATAATCTCGGAATAATTCGAATTGGCGATGAAAATTTTTCGCAAAGGCCTACCATTTTATTGACCCGTTCATTGAATTTTCTAGACGTAGACAATGACACTTCACTATACTGTCTATACTTTTAACACAGCATTTCTTCTCAATATAAGTATTTTCTTTTATAAAGAGATTTATCTCACGACCGACCCAAATCTCATCAGCCGTATCGAAAAATCGTAATTGTTTTTTATTTTGTATGCAATGTGAGGCACTCTAATTTATTTAGTATATTCGCGTTTACACGTAGCAAGTTAGGCTCCTGTATGTGTACGAGTATTAGTGAGTGTGCACTTTCGCTTGCTCATTTCGGACGTAACGCCCACTTGCGTTGGAGGTATTCCTTTGACTGGATTTTCGAATCATTTTCGGTGCATGTGATGCGCTTCGAGTGGGTGTGGCAAGCTGTGCACGGTGACACTTGTACTTATGATCACATCAGCGTGCGTAGATGTTCTCCAACATAAGCATTTGGTTAACATAATTTTTGTAGCTTGTATAAAGAGTAAAGAGTTAAATGTTAGATGTCAATGAGCAGCGTACATTTTCAGTATATCACCGCGAAGAGGTGCAGCTTTAATTATAAATACACCTGTGGGAGTTTCACAATAAAAATGAGTAAAATGGAAAGTCAAATTAGGGATTTGTGTATAAGACCCGATATTAGGTAGGTAATCTAAGTTTAAACTTTTGTTTCATTATTTGTATTTCATCCGATATATCTGAGTTTCAGAAGGAGTTTACCTAAATGAATGGAATGATGTGCTGAGTCGTTTTTAGCATGGTTGTCTGTTTGAAGCTAATTGAAATTTAGTGACAGGTGGATTTTGAATTACCCATTTTTTGGAACTAACTTAATCGGATAAATATTACAGCTCCATATTTACAATTTTTCAGATGTGGTAAATATTTTACGCCATAACTCTTCGATTTAACTAGCTAAGCACTGGATTAAGTGCAAATGTACCGTTAATTTTTAACACATTTTTTTTGGCCGGTCTTGCGTAATTTTATTTCATAAAAAATATGCCGAAGACCGTTAGTTAAAAATGTCCAATATCAAGAACAATTTTCAGTTAACTCAACCACGAACTTTTTAAACTAAAATTGTTTGAAATTTACAATTTAAAATATTAAAATTTCGGTAAAGTTTTTTGAATGTTTATAAATTTTTAAACTTGGGTACATATGGTATTTGTTGTAGAATGATAAATTGAAAAATACATGAAAATTTATAAATAATTATTGTCAATTTTGAATTCGTTTATAATTTTGAAATTGAGTATTCATATAGGATGTAGATGTGCGTGCCAAATCGTACACAAATTATAGCACAAACACATATTGACACATTTGAACAATTTATTTATTTTTTTATTATTAAAACTTATTTTTCAATTAAAATATCGTTAATCTAACAAACACCATTCAAACAAATTTTTTTAATATTATAAAAAATGTAGAAATAAAAAAATAGTTTTTTTGGTACAATAAAAGGCCAAGTTTCAAGTGTCTACAAGTTATCACTGATTTTTGACAATTGCTTTACTGATGCTTTTTCGCAATACCTTCCATATAAAAAATATTGGCGATTTTGCATTGTATGGACAAAACTATAGAAGTAAAAAAATTGTCAAAAATCAGTGATAACTTGAAACTTGCACTTTCTCAGACTAGAATTTGATGAGCCAAAAAACTGCATACTCACAAATTCAAAGTTATTTTTTTTTAAATGTTCGAAATTTTAATGAAATTTTTTTTAATCACTGAACATGTAAATAGTATAAAAAATGGAATTTCTTACTTGAAATATTTTTTTAATTAATTAACAAATCTGTCAATATGTGGTTGTGCTATAATTTGTTAGTGTAATTTTACAATCACAAATCCATACTTGCGCCGTTGTACGTTAATTTGTGTTTGAATACCTACCTAATTTCATTTTTTGTTCTTCTTATTTTAAGTTGAAGGTCGCGTCGTGATATTGGGTGTGCCCTTTACTTTTTCGATTTGCAGCTGCATTTACTATGTGATGACGTCTTTAATGTGTGTGCTGTCCCTTGCACTCTCCTCTCTTACTCACGTCGTTCTTCTTTCTCCCTTCATTCAACAGCAGCACAGTAGCATGCGTTCACCACCCAATTTACTGACGTAATGGCTCGACTAGTCGTTACGTTAAAACCAACGATGCACATTAAAGCGAGTTTTCGCTAACATTTCTTTACTTTAAATTTAACGATGCGTATCAAAAATGCGCCCAATAGTCGCTGAGTGTTATATGTACTCGTACATATCGTATTTGGTATAAGCCGCCTCGCATTTGAAATAAACAGTGCGTAAAATGCGTAGTGGTCACAGGTGCTACAATCATACATATGTCCACATACGTAAATCACCTAAATAAAAATTTAATGCAGTTAAAGTGAGCAGAAAGCCATAAATGGATTATGCGCAAGTAGTTCATTCGAAGCCAGTTAAAGAAAAGTAAAAACTAGGCACTCAACTATCTTTCAGCAACTAAATATTAGCTCATATTCATGCGTATAAACCTTTGTGTAACATATGTACATACATATGTATTGCAAAATTATGACACTTTGTAAAATTCGAAATAGTTAAACCATCATTGGCATCAAGACGGATTCGTGTGCAAAGTCAGACGGTCAACAATTTTTTTATGAACAGAACTATTAACAAATTTTCACGGTTTAACTTAAAATAATCCTAAAATATTTTTAAATATTCATTTCTCGTTGATTCATGCGCCAACTATCAGTTCTTATTCGGCGGAAGTAGTTAACTTCCATATATACATTCTGAATATAAATTCGATTGTTTCATAAATAGATCATCGTACAGCGGGACCTATCAGTAAATTTTGTAACCATTTCGTTGTAACCAGGTAAATTTTGTAACTTGTGAAAGAGGAGGTAACTTGATAGAAAACCAAAAAACAATAGCGAAAATATTTCTTAAATTTTAACTTATAGAAATTCTATAAGATACTGAAAATGTTCAGGAAAATGCGTGTAAAACTTTTGCAAGAAACTAACTATTTCAATAGGAAGACAAAATGTTTATTTACATTTATACATTTTCTGAAAAACTTTTTTACTTTCATTGATATATGTGCGTTTATTGTCTCTTTTTGTCATGATGTGAAATGTTGCCAATGTTTCGAAAAACTTTGTAACCACTGCTCTAGAATACCAAATTTAATTTCAGGTGTTATAAATACGTAACAAATTTCACTTTACCAGCAACAACGAGAATAGGCCTATAAGAGTTTAGACTCAAATCGTTGATTTCTGAGCTACCAATTGCAACAATAACTCCCACCGTATACGCATACAATCCGCATCTGCAACCGCTGTAGTATTCCTTTAAAAATGAAATCGCAGTCTATGAGTCTCGAGGCTTTTTATTCCAGACCTCTGCGAACGTGTGAGAATTTTTGGTAGGCGAAAAAAGTTAGATGAGCGTCATTTTCCATATTTCCGCAGCAATGACAAAGCATGAAATGTACCCTTCTTACAACGTGAAAATGAAATATAATACAATCTTCACGTGTGGGCTTTTAAACAGTGGCTTAAGATCAGGCGCGAGTTTATATGCTCGCGTTCCACTTTTCACTTTAAGATGCAGTGTTTGCAGAAGAAGAAAGTTTTTGGGAATAATGATTTTGAAAACAAGGTTTCAAAAAATTATAATTATAAAATAATAATTACATTTCTACTGGTTACTCAGACGAAATTGGCAGCAAAAGTTGCCAGCCCTTGCCTGGACATAAATCCGGGTCGGTCCGGTATCGTAGACCCGACTGTCGAGGGAACGAAGATCTTTTGATCGATGTAACCGATTAACAAAATCCCCAAAAGATCTAATGGGTTTCCTAAATGATATGAATATATACGAACGGTAAAGCTTTCTTTAGTTTCATTGGTAAAAAGAGAGTAGTTAGCTTGTCCAAATCCTGGCGACACTGGTTAGATTAGGAGGTCGAGCGTTGGCGCTTCGCCGACTATTTGGTCTACCTACGAAACGAAGCTGCGTACGATTGTGTAAAAAGAACAAAACATTGGTATAGTTGCAGCTTTCCTTTCTAAAGTAGAACTGTTTAAACATATCTCATTTAAAAATTATTGCCGCACCACATCTAGACAATTTTTCTTTTAAAATTTTTGCATTTTATTCTTTTACAAAAGTCATATAAATATACAGGCCTGTTCTGCATTTCGATTCGGAATCGGAATGAAAGACATTGCTATACATCGAAAGTAAGCATTTATTTTTGGTTTTGAAGTAATGAACAGAATAAGTTCTCATCCCCACAGACCTAAAGTAACTAACAACAGAATGAGGAGCAAGTATTTATTAATTCCGAATCCGACCAAATTTTTCGAAATCGAAATGCAGAACAGGCCTGATAGTTTTTAAATTTTTTTTTGAAAATAAAAAAAAAAAATCATTCTCATTAAAATTTTGTACATTGTTCTGAGAAACGAAATTTCAATTTAATAAAATACAAAAAATACAAAACTCCAATAGTTACAAATCATTGTTTTTTTTAATTTTTTTTTTAATAGTGATGCTGCATAATTTTTCTATATAAAAAGTCTCAAGCCTTGTACTTTTTACGAAATTTTGTTGATTTTTTATTTAAGTTGCGTACAATCTTGGTTCAATCATTGGTTCTTAAGACTTTAGTAAGAGAATGCACTTTCTTGTAGTTGAAAAATAATAAAAAATTCAATAAATGGAAAGTAAATTGAGGCGTGCGATATCAAAACGAAATAAATCCAATTTTTAGATTTTTAGCTTTTTTATTGAATAAAATTCTTGAATAAAATATATAAAATTCACATATATAATACTTATATAGTTTCAGTACAAATGCTCAAATATTCAATTTAAAAAATAAAAAAACGAAAAATATTTCGAAACGATAAAAAAAATGTTGAGTTCAACAACTAATTTTTGGCTACGCCACTAAAATGTTTTTTTGAAATCAGTTGCCATTTTTCATACGATTACGTGGTTTTTCTTCTAATTTTTTATATATCTTTCCTGTAATGTTTGCTGACTGCACTTGTCGATCCTGCCAATATATACATAAGTATTACATATGTATATGATAAAATTACTACACTAAATTCTAAAAATATGCTGAATCTCTCATTTTACCTGCTTTTGTATACAATGATTAGGACTATTTTCCATACAACTTTTCCAAAGTAATTAGATTTTCAAGAGTTTGTTATGAAGTTCCACAATTTTCATATTTGGTTATAAATAAGAGAATTAGGTACATATATTTCGGGCGAGGCGAAATACGTTTTCACATAAATATGAAGTCGATGTCTTCATTTTTGGATTCATAGTCCACTTGCTGTCAGAGACGACGCTTTAAATAATGTGAAACCATTTCGACTACAGCGGTTTCCATCGGCCAGGCAAAATTGAAAAAAGAATTTGGAAGAGTAAAGAGTAAACACCAAACAGGGAATACTTCTCTAAATGTCTTACTCTAATTCAAAAACAATGTACAAACAGTTCAGAAAATGTAAAAAAAAAAAAAATATTTACAATTGCACAAAAGTACATAGGAAAGGCGCATGTACATACATAATAAGAAACTGGCAAATGAAGCAGCCGAATCATAATTTTCTGTTGACTGCAAGGTGCTTTTACATGCATACATACATTACGTTCACTTACAAACACACACACGCACAGGCACGTAATCAACGTGCGCTTTAGGATATTTAAGTGAGTCTGTTTTAATGCAGCCCTAACCACACCTTATGTGGGTGCTGGTAAAGGTGCAGCTGCATTTGAACACTTGTGACTCGAGTAAAATCGAATGAGCTGGAAGTAGCTGGGAAGCTGGAGCAATCCCAACAAGAAAGGGTAAAAGGAAAAAACGAGAAAAGGAAACTTTGCTCCTATTTATGTTTTTCGTGTGTCTGTTGTTATTGTTATGCTGCAGCGTATGCGTGTATGTGTGCGTGCATGTGTCTATGTATGAACCTAATGTGAGGCAGGTGTGGTCGCATCAAAGTTCATTTCACTACATTGCATAGGCTTCGGGTGCAAGACTGCATGCAGAGCATGTCCTTGTAACGATAAAACGGGGTAAATGGCAAAATGGCAGCCAGTAAAGGAGAGTAGAGGAAACACGAGAACCTACGAGAGGAAATGCAAAGGAAGACGTTGGCAGCGGAAGGTTATAGGGAAGCTGAAATTAAAATATGCCACGATGTTGCGGCGCATTGTATGTAGTATGCGAAGAAAAGAAAATAAAAAATTCATACAAACATAAAAACATGCAAACATTCACATATACACACAATAGTGCCGGTAAATCGGAAACGTATATAAATATGTTGGCTCAACAGCGTCACTTTGGAAATCAACAAATTTTAATGTTATTGAAAGATTAAAACGCAGCAGGACTTTTAATTTCTTGCTAAAAACAGCAACTTCATTTGTGTCAATGCGTTACATGCACCCATCCCCTTTTCATCATCTACATACGTTTGCAGCGCAGTAGCGACGCGCCGTGAAATCTATCTGACGTTCATGAAAGCAGTAAAAGTCAACGAAGGATACTCGCGTCTGCTGAAAAAAGAGATATTTTGGAAGCTAACAAAATGATTTAAAAGTTAATTTTGACACTTGTGGCGCATGCGCTCTCATTACACCCGCTCTCACGCTCTCTCACTCTCATTGCTGTCAGGCGTATGGATGCTGAACACGAGCAACATTGCAGCATCCTTTTTGTTTGGGCATTTTTGCCAAACTACGCTGCTGCTGACTTTACATCTGCACCTGTATGCATATTCGCTTATAAGAATTCTTTATATATTCGCATACATACATACATACACACATACTCGTACATATGTATAGAGTTACAAGTGTATTATGTCAAGCCGTTAGACGCATGGCATTATTTGACATTTTCCATTTGCCTTTATTTCGCGATGTTGGTATGTTGTGACTCTCCCATAAATTTTTAAGCACATATACATATATACATATGCATATATAGTACACAGATGCGTTAATCTACGAATACATTCATCTAGCAAACTCTTTTTTCCCTTAAGCAAATATTTTATGGGAACGTGTTGATACTAGTAAATATGTACTATGTGTTTTAGGTTGGTCCTTACTGTTCTTTTGACTTATTTGATTCAGAAATTAATGCAGTTTTACTTAAACAAATAAATTCAATTACAAATTATCAACCTGTTGCATTTGTAAGTTCATCGAAAGGATGCTTCTCAACTTCAAATAAATAAGATTGTGTTTTTTCCGCTTACTCAATATACAATCATTTATTAAATCACAGGAGTATAGGTAATAGTACAAAGGCAGGCCAAATTAATAATAAATTTTATCAACTATCAATGACCTTCTCTTCGTCTGATTAGCACTCAATATAACTTCTATGAATGCTAAAGAAAAGGAATAATTACAAAAAATTTCGATATACTGTCAGTAATGCAAAGAAATTATAATCTTGGTTGAACAGAAATATGAAACGTACATAGTCTAGCCAGTGGCCGCTGTGGTCGAGTTGGTAGCGTTGCGTGCTAAAACTTGATGTCGGTGAGTTCGAGGTTCGAATCTCAGCCAGGGCTAGCAAAATCTAAATCATAGAAAAGTGTTTTCTAATAGCGGTCACCCTTCGGCAGGCAATGGCAAACCTCCGAGGATATTTCTGCCATGAAAAAGCTTCTCATTAAATACATCTGCCGTTCGGAGTCGGCACAAAACAGTAGGTCCCTCCATTTGTGGTAGAATATAAAAGACGCACACCACAAAATTACATTACATAGTCTAGCCACGTGGTAGTAAATATAAAAAAAACAAAGTACGAGTCTAATTGACAATATTTCAGTATACTCGTTACGTAAAAAGTAAAAGGCAAATGTTTCTTAGCTACCCAACTACGCAATTATTTTTAAGCAAATAAATAAATAAATAAGTTATTTATATGAGACCGAACGCCTTTGAATTCCATTTTTGCAACTTTTCGTTTAGAAAATTTCTCGAAATTAGCGTTCGTATTTGAAAATAAAAACTAACAAACCTTTTCAGTTAAATTAATTATTTTTTTCTTTTCTTATAAACAGTTTTCATACCGAGTTGAAGTAAATTATGTTATATTTCTAAAAGAGCAAATTTTTCTTGTAAAATAACAAAATATTTAAATTTTAGGAATTCATTCATTTTTTAGTTCACTTAGGGAAAATGCTAATAAATATTAGGACATTTTTTTCTTCTGATACCACGATATTTAATTGTGGACGAACCTGTTTCTCAAATGAACTGCTTTTAAAGAACAACTGCTACAAATTGTTATCACAAAAATGGCATTAGAGACTGTTTTCAATCACTCTTTGGCTGTGATAAGTTGGACTCCGAGTTCGGGTAACGCCAAATACGAATTGCAGTTTTATTTTCTTTAAAGTTTTTAAAATTTCATAGACAAATGATCAAACAAATTCATAAAATATCGTATCGATATGCAATGGTCAAAGCATCGGCTAGTCGATAATGAATTATAGTTTTTATCGATATTTAATGAATGACATTATTGCCAAAGAATATGAGAGGTTCATTATATTATTTGCTATAACTTAAGAGCGATAAGTTTCACTACATAGAAATTGAGGAAGCTCTGTTAAATATCGATCGAAATGATTTAAGCAAACATTTTTTACTAATATCATTATGGATATTGCTATCGCGATTATCATTATGGATACCGCTCTAGGTACTGTAACCAAATTTATCCACAGTTTCGATTAATGTTTCTAGGCTTTGACTCAGTTTTTTTTTTTATCGATAGTTAAGGTAGATCATTTAAGTTTGGGCGGTGAAGGTTTTGTTCAAAATTGTATAAACTCTTATACACTATTTATGGAATGCGATCAAAAATTCTTGACCTCGTGACCGTTTTCAACCAATCGTTGAATAATGCAGCTAGTAAACTTTAATGGAATCTTAAACGTTGATTTATTTGAAATATTAATATTAAAAAAAATTCTCAAATTAAGGGTGCTAAAAGCATTTCGAAAACCGAAGATTTTAAGATCCATCCTAATGTGTACATATGTACATATGTATGTATGTTTCTACACATCTTTCTTTGTGCGCAAGTATATGTGTTTGTTGTTGGTTTTCCTTACATGTAAACTGTGCTAGCATCGCAATAAATCACATGTTAAAGGATGGCCCGGCCTTGCCGTTGCTTTTTTTGTTTAATTTTTTTAAATTTTCCAAGATAGTGCTCGAGTATTAAAAACTATCTACATATATAGTAATTACATTTTTAATTTTTTTTATTGTTTTTTAGGACAACTAAATTATATATAACTTTAATCTGTTGTAGAGAATAAGTTGCCATGAACCATTTCGCACAAAGTTTCACACTTTGTCAATTTCGGTTAGAAAAACAAAAAAGAAGCTTATCTCAGATAGGCTCTAAATTCTTTGCACAGAAGCGGTTTGTGGGCTATGGTTCTATGAGGTTTCGACCTTAATGTTTGCAACCTCTATGTACAATGCGATGTATGTGTCGTATAAATAGTATAACTTCATTTCACTTTCTGTAAAAAAAAAATGCTATTTAGATATATGAAAAACTACTACTGAAAACTTTTGTAAAAGTAAACTTTTGTTCTATTAAAATCCGAGTATTGTGGAATGCTATCGCAAATTTATTGGCATCACAAGCTACTCATGTATATACTGTTCCTTAAATTACAGGAGAAGCAAAAAATATTATAAAAATAAAATCAAAAGCTAAAGATATGGCTTTTTTTTTAAACTAAGCATAACTATGTTGTTTTTTAACTAACAACTTAAATTTTTATTGTTTACATTCTTGGCATATTTCATATAAACTTTTGAGTTTTCTCAATTAAGGGGATGCAACATTTCTGTGCTGATTTTTTTTACTTTTACAATTTATAAACTTGGAAATTATGGTTGGACAATTATTTAGTAGACAATCAATTATAAATCTGTACAACTTTTTTTTTACACTTTCTCTTTAGAAATAAGCACAGATGTTGTAATATGTTTTTTACTTTGTTTGTTGCTGTCAAAAAATCTTATTAATTGCTTTCATCGTTAAATGCAAAATGCAAAATGTGCAAAGTTCATTAAAAATACATTGAAGTTTTTATAAATTATATTAACATCAGTCAAGTGCATTTAAGATTTACAAAAACAATTTAAGTGCATACAAAATGACTGCTGTCCTACTTTTGTTTCATAATGCATTACATATTCATATGTACATACTAGGGTGTTTCATTCGGTTTTTTCAAACCGGTTCTTCCCGTTTATTTCATAAATTAATGTACGGTTTTTTTGAAATCTTGATATTTTTAATATCGAATAAATCGGTTTTTTTAATCTCCAAACCCGGTTTTGTTTGTAGTTGTGAAAATATTGACTTTGCTAGAAATATGGCAACACATCGACTAACAACAAGTTCTTCTAGATCGCTCAATTTCCTCAATGTGAAATTAAGCAATTTGGTTTAATCTTAAGTTTTAAAAGTAGAGACTATTACCCGAATTCAGTAACTCAGTATCATCTCGAGTCTCAAAATGAGTTAGAGATAATTGCTTTTCCTCGCTTTCACATTTTTTGTTTGTTTTTATATTAATTTCTTGTGACCTGCCCATCACAAGGTCACAATTTTGAGACTTTATTTTGAGATTCGAGGCATTATATTGAGTCTAATGGATGCCAACTGGTCGGAAATTGTGACTTTTGTCTCTATTAGAGACTGAGACTGCTTACTGGATAAGTATTAGTGCAGATTATTACCTCTCCTCGCTATTACGTTGTAATTTTTTATATTTTGTCACAATTTTTGTGACCTGGTCATAATTAAGATACTTTATTATGAGATTAGAGGCTTTATTTTGTGACCAATAATGCCAACTGGTCTAAAATTGTGACTTTTGTCTATTAGAATCAGATACTGCCTACTTAACTTGGGCATTAAAGTACATTTGATTTTCCCAAGAATGCATTCATAGAAATATTAGCATTTAGTAACATGTATGCTTATTGATGTAGCTTTTTTTTTTTACTTAGAACAAGAACCGGTTTACTCGGTTTTTTCTTGATTTAAAAATTAAGAACCAGTTTTTTGCAACTTGCCATTTTTCGATGAATTCGAAACCCGGTTTTACAAAAAAGTTGAATAATCGAATACCCTAGCACATACAAACACTTATTCGTATGTATATAAGAGCATAAGCGAAATACAATGAATTCCAACTCGAAAGAATGAATATCCAAAAAAAGTGCAAATTAAGAATGCTAACAAAATGAGCTACTTAATATTTGTATGTGTATAAGTTTGTATGTATTTAGGTAGAAATGTGTTTAAACAAGGAACTTACATTGAAACTCCTATGCTTGTAGGTATGTATGCGCATGTGTTTTTGTCTCACTCATACTTAAAAACAATTTTTTACTTTTGCAACAAAAATTTGTCGAGAAAATAAAAATTACAAATGACAGTGCTAATAGGGAACAACTTTCACCAGTGAAATAGGTGAACAAGTGTGTAGTGTAAATGTGTGAGCAACTAACGGCAAAAGCGCTAAAACAACAATGAAACAACAATAATCCAAGTTACTCTCTCACACTCGTACAGTGAGTCAACAAGGAGGAAAACACAAATACTGACATATGTACATATCACATACATGATATGCATACAGGTGCATCTAAGCACACACACACACCTATACATATACACACAGATGTATAAATATTTTTACTGGAGCTGCTACAGGAATGCTGCTTAGCTAGTAGTTAGCTATGTTGTGGTTGCTGTTTGCTGGTTGACGTGCCACTCATGGCATCCATTCAAATGACACAATAACAAAATGAGTGCAGATCTACAATAAAAATGTAAACAAATGCTGCGCTGTCATCGTCCTGTGCATGTGTGTGTGAGTATATGTATATATAGTATCGTCGTGTATGCTGCTGCTGCTGCTCCATCCGCTACGCTCTTTGAGCGCCTCATGCAAAGGCATTCAATTCAGCAATTAGACCAAAAACTCACAACGGCCTGGGTTGGAGCTGCGGTCAAACAAATTCAAAACTTCGAAGACTTCGGTTGTGTAGCGGTGTTGTAAAATGCTTCGAAGCTGTTACAGAGATTAAAAGCAAAATATATACATAGAAGAATATAATTAAATATATCTACATGTACATATATAAAGTAGATGCTGGACAGTGAAAGGTGAAAAAATGCTAACTTTAATGTGAAAAATTATATAAATAGTGTAAAATAAGAATTGTAAAAAATCGCTAGAATTTCAGTGCTGCTCGAAAATTTTGAAGAGCGTTTCCGAAAAGGTATGCATGAAGGTCAGTGATTCATGACAAAAACGCAAAAATAATTTAAGTGAAGTGTTTATTGTGCAAAAAATGAAGTTAGCCACATTTTTGTTCAATTGCTCGATTTTTCTATTTTTAATTAAGAAAACAAATTAAGGTGTGGTGATTTATGCAACTTCTACGCCGATTCTCTCATTCCACCTAAAAGCAAACAAGGCACAAGAGGAAAGTACGAAAAGAAGGTTTGCAAAGAAGGATTGAAAGAGTTTAGAAATGAATAGTGTAAATAAATAACTTTCAATACAAAAGAAAAACAACAAATTTCACGCCCACTAAAATCCCTGGCAGTGGAAAACGCTTAAATATAAATAGTAGCTTTTTGAAAAAAAAAAAAAAAACTTTCATGCGCACGAACAATGTGAAATATATAATTCAATATTTTGAAGATGATGCTGTAAAAACCAGAAGAGAAAAAACGCGCTCTTTCCTGCTTGACATTCATTTTGGAGCGCTAAAGTTTCGTTAAGTTTTTTTTTTGACATTTGCTTAGTGAGCGTTTTGACAGCTAATAACCAATCCAAAGGCAGCGAACGAAAATTTAAGTGTGTGCGTTTGAAATATTAAAGCAAAAATTAAAAAAAAAAAAATTTTAATATGAAAGTAACAAGCAAATATACGCTCTAAATAAATAATATATATTCTAGTGCGTGCAATAACTAAGCATGCAAGCGCCTAAGTGCTTAAAAATTCGACTAGTAAAATAAAAAATTAAAGCCTTTAGTACAGCGGTATTTTGTTGTATCGATCCACAACATTGTAATCATCATTAATGCCAGCAACATTAACTAAACAACATCAAAGCAGCATCTAAGTCAGCAATAGCTATCACACCACCACCTTCTGTTCGGCCAGCGATAGAAAACGTGAAAGCTGTGAAAAGTGAACACACATAACCATATACATATGTATGTATGTATGTATGTATGCATGTAGTTTATGCGAGCTGGTGATGCTGACTGCTGTGTGCATGTATTTGTAATTGTACTTGTGGCAGTAAAAGTGGTGGCCGTATTCGCCGAATCTGCTATTTTAACGTTCGTCTCCAACGCTCAACGGGCGCATTTCTCGTTTGGCAGCATTCGTGCATGGCAGCGAAAGTTGAGAGCTTAGTGAAAATTTTCCAAAAGAATAGAAAAAATGAGAAATTATATTGCATACTTTTTAGAGTTATTGTGCAGTCAGTGAATAGGTGAAAGATTAAAGCAACTTGAAATATTAAACTATTAGTTTAAGCGTGTTTAAAGGTGACAAATAAATTACAAATGTGAATAGTTGCGTTTACTACAAAGTGAGAAGGCGGAAAGTCGATGCAAAGAAAGCAGATTTAAGTGAAAATTAAATACATAGAAGTATATATATGTATATGTATATATTGCATACTTTTGGGAGTTGTAGTGCAGAACGTGAGTAGCTGAAAAATTAGAGCAACTTGAGCTATTAAAGTGTCTTTTAAAAGTATCTAAAAATTGAAGAGATTATGAAAGCGTAAGAAAAATATCATAACCTGGTTAGAAAGTAAAAGAAGCAATTCGACGCAGGAAAAAGATTGTGTGAAATATACTAAATTATTCAAGCGCTGAAAAATATATACAACAAAATTTGTAACTGAAACAAAATATTACTTCTGTTGTGTTGTGCAGCAAAGCATAGATTTTCAGCCAACGCCTGAAAGTATACTATGAAAACAAAATAATTGCTTAGAAGCTTTTCAAAATCATGGCAAAAAATTACTAAACTAATTTATTAGCAGGTATAAAAACAGAATTGACAGCTTTCGCACAAAATTATGCTACGAAATTTGAAAGCAGGAAAATCTTAACTTCTTTTTGATAGCCTTGCACAAGTACAAGTGAACATCGTCTAAGGAAAAAACAACGCAATATTTTATTTGGCAATTTATACAAAAATGACACTTTAGTTCTACGCAGCAAAATTCGCAAATATAATACATATGCAGCAGAAAAATAATCGAAAGGCGTGCAAGAAGTGTAAAAATAAAAAAAAATAATATATATTATTCAAAGGCAGTCGTTACAAGTTTTCGCATTCGTCGTATAGTCGTGTAACAGCACAACAGTTTGCATCTACATATGTACATATGTATATGTGTGAATATATACTCGTATGTATGTATATGGTAGTAGGCAGTGAGTTTGACTTTTCTTGCTATAAAAGTTTATTCGTTGTAAGTGACAAAAGCATTCGATTGGAAAGTGGAGATCGCAAAAAACAAGCACTTCAAGCTGATGAAAAGTGAAAATATTGCTGTGAATTGGGAAATACTTACATATTACATACATATTAAAAAAGTGCACGAAATCGTTAAATTCAAACTAAAAAGCTGAGCAGCGAACGAAGATTAAATAACTAAGTAGAAGTTTTTAAAGTGTTAAAGCTCAGAGCAAAAAAAAAGTATGCAAACTAAGTTTTCAAATTAAGAAAGTCAAAAGATATGAAACAACTAATATACCATCAAAAATAGCCAGAAAGAACAAAAACAAACTTACAAAGCATTGAAAACACCCAAAAATTCAATAGTTGTCGCAGTTGTGAGGAAAACTGACGCAGGACAGTAGCAGCAGCAGCAGGAGCAGCAGTAGCAGCAAAAGCGCCAACAAATTTAACAATCATAAAAACTCAACGAAACTTTAAGAAGAAGTCCAATAAGAAACATTCTTATAAACACAAGCACACACACACACACAAACAAACACCGAGTTTTGACAAAGCAAAGAGAGTGAAAAATTAAACAGCTGAAATAAGAGTTGCGGCAAAAGAGAAAGTTAGCGCAACTCTACTCATTCGCGCTTTGAACGAACTGAACGAAACATCAAATGTTGGAGCATCAATGTGGAGCAGTCAAATCGAATGTGTAACTGCATCCTTTCATCAAAATAAACAAAACTTGACAGCTGAGTAGTACAAAGCGACACACTCACAATCATCTGTGCTTAAAGTGTTGCAAACGGCCTGGGCCAATCCTCACATTTTTGCCCATTCTTCAAAGTGTAGTAAGCGGCGACAACGATCGACAACAAAGCTTCTAGCAGCAACAAAGCTTCTAGCTGCATTGCGCTCTAACAATAACAAAGCAAACATTTTAATTAAGTAGTGACCTATTTCGAAAAAAAAAGGAAAAAACAAAATCTCTACATATCGTTTTTCCAAGGCAGAGCCAGCCAGTGTGCACTTTGAGTAAAAATACAATTTGCTTGCTAGCGAAACTGATAACTGAATAATACATATTTTCGTAAAGAGTAAAATTTAAATACATTTAGAGATGGGCGCCAAAGAGAGTGTTGAAGCTGCTGTGAAAATGAATGCGGACGGTTGGGGTCACGTTGAGGTAGGTAGCAGTGCATATGGAAAATATTTAAACATTTGTGTGCGTCAATTAAAATTTAAAAATATATTAAGTTAGTGTGTTTTGAAAAAAAAAAGCATCCCTGAAATGTTTTAGTAAAGCGAAGTGTGTAAATTTTTTATGAAGTGCTCCACCCTTTGTGAATTTGTATGTAACTTTTTGAATGAAATGTTTATCCATTGTTCGTCAGAATAGTTTTTTATTTCTCAATATAGTATGCACTATATTTATGTAAAATCAATATAATATCTTCTCCAATGCTCTGAGACACATTTGCCAGTAAACGTTTTAATTCTTCAAACTAATATATACAAGATAAAAAAATTGGCCACACTTTAATTACCAACAAAAACAAGTTGGCCCACTTACTAGACGTTCACCTGAAAAACCCTACTCTCTTATTGGTTCATTGATAAACAAATTGTGGTGTTGCCTTCTATGGTATAATGACTTAAAATTTGTCGGATTTGACGTTTTTGTGTCGTCAGTGTATTCTGTAAACAAACCATTTTTGCACCCAATTTAAAGATTAAAGTGCGTGTAAGTTTTGTTCTTTTCTTTTTCTGATTTTTATTAAACTCAAGATTTCTATTTTTCCATTCTCAGTACAACAAGTATTAGAAAAATTTGAAGCTATATCAAAACAATTCAATCGTTATTCTCCTGTTCTTTACTTGTTCGGTTTACCGTTCAACACTTCTACGCTTCGTTATCTCCAAACTACGAGTACATTCACGTCGGATTTGGAATTCGCGAAGGCGCACTCTTGTTCTCTGTCATTCTAGGTATATACGTTCGTCAACTTTTTGTCCAGTTGGAAAATCAACGAAGATTAAAAAATTCCCTTATTGCTTATTCTGAATATTTCTAACAATAATATATTAAAGAGAGATATGTCATTTACATTCCGAAGATAGTGATTATTGCACGTATTGTGATAATGATGACTATTGCAATAAAACGAAAAATTTTAATATTTGAAACTCGTTAACTTTAACTCAAACACGCCACTTTCGGTTATTATTTCATTGAGAAATACATTCTGATGCAAATGACATTTGAGGGAGTTTCTGAGCAACTAGAGTTTACATTCGAGTGCTGTTCTAGCCACAATAAGTCCGTGACTTTCTTGCCTCTCTACTGAAATGGCAAACACTGCTACTATCAACAGGCATCTTTCAGTTGACTCCTGTCAAAATTTGAACAATCTGCGGCATTAAGCATTTAGTTAGTGTTTGACAGCCATTCATAGCAGACTACCGCGTGATTTGAGGAGAAATTTGAAAAAAATGAATTTCGTGTGCTCATTAAGTATTATTTTTGCGGAAAAAGACAATCACTCAAACCAAAGCTAAGCTTGATAAATACTTTTTGGACTCTTCACCATCTATTTCAATGGTAGAAAAGTGGTTTAATGAATTTCGTTATGGCCGTACAAGCACGGACGATGTAGAACATTCTGGACGCACAATTGAGGTCTCAACACCCGAAACAGTTGGAAAAATCCATGAATTGGGATACGAATTACTCCCTCATCCGCCCTATTCTCCGGATTTAGCCCCCATTGACTATTTCTTATTTCCAAATCTGAAGAAATGCCTCGGCGGAAAGAGATTTGCCACCAACGATGAAATCATCTCACCAACAAATGCATATTTTGATGCCCTCGACAAATCTTATTTTTTTTGAAGGGTTAAAAAAATGGAGGAACGTTGGACAAAGTGAATAGAACTCAAAGTAGACTATGATGAAAAATAAAATATTTGTTTATCCAAAAACTTGTGTTTCATTCAAAAAGTATCGGACTTATTACCCGCCCTAGTATAAACAGTTTTTTCTCCTATTGTAATGTCTTACGAAAAAGGTATACAACTTTTCAGTCGAAAATTTTCTTTGAGGGACAAAATTTTCAGAAACGTGCTGAGACTGATCGATTTAACCACAATGAATAGCAATAATCACAATTGCTTGCAATATTTGCTATCTAAAAGCTTATTTTACCATTCCAGAACAAATTGAAAGTTCCAGGACTTACATCTTACTACAGGGAACGAAATTTCTTTGACCGGTTGATTCTAAACGAGCTTTAAGAAAGAGTGGTAGTTTGTCCTGTGATCATTTAACCTAAATATTATACCAAATAATGTCAGATTTTGAGTTTAATCGAACAAGTAACATATTTTGTCAAAGCATAAATCCGTTGTCATTGATATAGTCGAAAACATAATTTCCAGTTGTTTTAATTACTAAGAACGCGGACTACTCGTGGACAACGAGTGCTGAACGAAAACTAAGAAAGTCTTACTGACTTTTAGTGAAGCGAATTCGGTCGAGAGTGCTTTAGAGAAAGACGCAATTATCAGCAATGGGAAAAGTATTTATAAGACGATTTTTAATTGATAATTTTACGGGTGAAATTACTTGTATTTTTTTCACAACTGCCATGGTTGTTTGGAAGCATATGAGGGAAAATAAAGGGACACTCTTGTTGTTTTCTATTAAGTCCAGACTTTGAGTTGGAAGGAGTATGGTATGAGTTCGACTTCACTTACTCCTTAAACTTGCATAGGTTACTAACTATAAAATTACAATCGAATTCGTGTCATATCTATCCACACCTTGAAATATCGAATAACCAATATAAACGTGCATATATTTGCTTTATTTTCCATCTTCACTTTTGCAAAATATTATTTCTTACAACAAATGAAATTATTATTTCGCGCTAAAATCAAAGTTTGTACACTCCAAATGCATTTTTGCTTTTAAATGTGAAAGAATGAGCCCCCATTTGATGCATATAAATATATGTTAACTTGCAAAATGGATATATTACAATTTGCCAAGAAACAAGTCGCAAATGATAAAGGACAAAGCAGAGAAAAAGTTAACGAGAATCATTTTTAGATGAACGCTAGCAGGCAGACTAAAATATTAACCATTCCGGAATCAAAAAATAAATTAATACTTTAATAATTGAGCTCAATATTTGCAAGGCAAATGTTTTTATGACAAGTTTCAGCTTGTGTGCTTTGGAACTAGTGGAGCTATAAATTCCAGCAAAGTGGAAAAGTTTCATAAATAAATTTAAATACCGACTTATTTGATAATTTTAAACTCTCTGATTATGCATATTATTTAACTCGATTTTTTGGAATATACGAAACAATATATAAGTATAATTTTTGCATCTTAACTCTATCCCGAAAGGCTTAAATGGGTAAAGTAAAAACTAGCAACTGGCTACTAGTTTTCGTAGCTAAGCAAAACGAAAAAAAGGAGAGGATGAAGGTATGCCAACACATTTAGCTATCGACTTAAATTGTGAAAACTTCGCTAAAAGGATAGGAAGAAAATTTGTGCTAGGTGAATCCAAAATTGTGTGAGCGATAGCTACAAACATACAAATGCACTCCCAGAGGAGACAAGAGGCACGAAGCTGTGAATGTCACAACCAATAGCACTTAGGAATTTTGTGAAATGTGCCGTTGCCTGAGTTGAAAGAACTGTAAGGTCAAAAGATTTTTTACGCACGTCAGTAAAGCAATAAAAAAAAATTCAACACAAACAGGAAATTATAAAATAGTAAAGCATAGATAATACCAAGGATAAAGAAACGAAAATCGCATAACCTTTTAGTTTCTGGGCTTGTCTTTCCAATAAGGATTCATTCGCGATTTCAGCGAATGTAGAAGGAATTTGGTCGCGAAACTTGGTGAGGATGTTGGGGAAGGCCCTCTTTATCTAATTTAATCACTCTTTTTATTTTATTAATATTATTATTTAAGAAATTTGCTGTCAAAGTTTTATCAATACCACTAGCAAATGTGCAGTCAAAATAACACTTGTCACTTATAATTTATTAAAATTTTTTATTATATTTAACTTAATTAACGCGTTTATAAATGTGTGTACAATTATTACCACTTTCGGTAAGCAAACGTAAATAAGAATGGCCGACAGTATGAGCAAAAGTGTGCTGCCATACGTTTCAAAAGTACATACACCATAATTTTTATAGATCAGTATCGACATCGATATACAAGTGTCGCGCGATTTTTTATTAAAAATTTTGGCTTGCGGCGCTTTTCTCAAATAAATCAATATCTCGTTATATATTGAAAAATTTTAATTAAAAACTGTGGGTACTATTTTTAAAATTTAAAAAATAAAATCACGTAATATGCGCATAGACTTTATTATCTTCACTTTTTTCGACATATATTCGTAAGATATGGCAGCACGGTATATTCATTTCATTGCTGCACAAAGCAGAAAGTGAGGTTAAAATTGACATTTTTTGCAACTTTCACAGCAAATAACTTGAAAACTATAAATCTCCGGACTTATAAGTGGTTTTTTTTTTCAAAGCGTGGTTCCTTAATGGAAAGTCCAACCGGTTTCTGTGCTACGAGAGATTTAATGACATCGAAAGTGCTGCTACTCTTATCCAAAAGAGCCTGAATGGTCCTTAGCTTTTTCGCGCTCCGTCCAGATGATACACCACAAAGTTTCTACGAAAAACAATCCAAAAGATGCTTGACTCACGCTCGTGGCGTTCGACTTTTTAGTCTTTAATAGCAAAAATGGTGTCGTTTTCATAAAATAGGATTCACTGAGAAGAACTGCAGCCTTTTGGTGAATCGAAGAGGAAGCCCTCGAGCAATATTGGGACGCATATGCATAAAAAAAGTTGTATTTAAATAAAAGGATTATCTTAGTATACTTTAATAAAAAAAGGTTTAATTGTTAAATGAAAAATGGAGTAAGAATAAAATAATCTTTTTTGGAATTAGGAAATATTATTATCAATCATTACACTGTGCGACAGCTAATGTCACAAAAAAATTAAACAAAATACCATAAATTAATTAGTTTCTGTTTAAAATATTGATTGCGGTGTTTAAAACCACGTCATGACTGGATAATTTGAATAAAGACCCCTTATTTGAGTATTTATTTGAAAAAAAAAACTCAATGTAATTCGCCTACAGCGCCATCTAGCGCAGAGGTATTAAAAAACAAACTTCTAAAGTGAATTTCTTTTATCAACAAAACCTTATAGTTATGAACATTTTCCAATCATATATTTCAAGAGCTTAACCTAATTAAACAATGATTTTTGTGCAAGTATTTAATGAAGGATATCTTCCTTTTTTTTAGCTATATTTGAAAAAAAATCAATTGACGTGGTGTCATTGACATCTAAAACAATCCCTTACATTTGGTTTTACTCAATACAGAGCAAAAAACTTGAAATTGTCGCATAGTGTTATTAGCGATTCTAAAACAAATGATCGCTTTCATTAGTTTCCGTCCATATCAAAAACACATTTTGACAGAAAAGTGAAGTAAGTAACAACTGATTCCTGAGTATGGCGCTTTTTAACTTAAGCGGTTAAGGGTAGTTAGAATTTTATTGTAGTATGATTTTTTTGATCATTTTACCTGATTATTTCAAATCATTCGAAGTAGTAGTTTGCGAGATATTGTAAAACACGCGGCGAGCTTTTGACTATTTGCCATTCCCTTTTGTAAAGTTACGTCAGCTAGTGATAACAAATGAAGAGAGATCCTTCAATTATTCATTCATTCATTGCGTTCAAGGGCGCTCTTGTTTGCATTGCCCACACAAGGGTCCGAGTCGAAGTATATTTTCATATAACATATTTCCATAATTACTGTGTTACTAACTTTATCGAATAAATTAAATAACCCTAAAAACAATTTAAAATGCCCTCTTTTATTCTTTCAACTACCCCAAAATCCTTAAATTAATATCTTCAAAATATCCCATAGAAAATATTATAGAACGATGAATATACATCTTGCAAAAATGCGTTTTCAAATGACTTGGAAACCTGAAATAGGCATTGGGTCCAAATCCCTGAATTTGCTACTTTTTAAAACCAAAATAAAAGAAGAAATCATCAATAAGAAATATAATGATCATGAAGAAATGCGTGTGACAATAATTTCATTTGCTTATTGTTATACCAATTATAGTTTTTAAATCTTTAAATAAACTTTCGATTAAAAAGAACTCGATATCTACATATGAGTACGTTCATAGTTCAGCAAATTCAATTCAATTAAATTGTATTAGGTTTTCATTTGAATGAGGCAAACAAAAAGAACAGATACTCGAGTTGGTTGTTTTGGCGAAGCCATTTGAATTTGTGAAAGTTTTTGTAGCTTCCAAAAGTTGATGCTACAAATCTTTCTCTCATGGTTTGGCCGGTGTGGTTTGAATCCGGCCTGCCGCACTGCACTGCCAATTTTTCTGGATTTCGCGAATAAATCGTTTTGCACAAAGGCAAAAGATTTAAAATCAACGTAACTGGGTCAAAGTACACCGAACCTCTTGTAAACGTGTGTGTATGTGTAAGTACATATACGTACGAGTACTTGAAGTGTGCTTTATACTTATTCAAACTGTAGTTATATTTTCATTCCTGGTAACGGTTTATTAACTCAACTATGGAATATGTACATTAAAAAAAAATACAATAAATTCTGGTGGAATAGAAGAGAAGCGGACGTTTGTGGTAAACTGGAGTGGAGTGAATTTGTTGATTTTGTAATTGCAAACGAAACTGTACTTAACGTGACGATACGTTTATTTCTGTATGAAATTCAACTATGACTATTTCCCAAGTGCCAAATTAAAACCGTCACGTTCGGTAGTTATTTAAATATTTTCACACTTAAAATCAATATATTTTTGAGTGTTGCTCTCTTACTGGCTTCGAAAAAATACAATTTAAGACAAAGAACAAAGTGAATTTATTATAAGAGCACCAGAACATTTCGTGTTGATTAGATAATGAACAAATCTTTACAAATCATCATATGAGGAAGTAATATATGAATTTCATGTAGCTTTTAAGGCATTCAGCGTTTAATCGGCAATGTTGGTCATAAGCTGAATAAGCGCTGAAAAGCCGTAAAGCCTGGTATGGAGTTCTGGCTTAATTCTTGAGAGTCAAGCTAAGAATGCGACTCGTAATCAAACAAATGTGTTTCGCTTGTTCAATACACACGAAGTGAGAGCGAAAAAGCTTCTGATTTTTTTCAGCGGAAACTGACCTTTGTAAGCACAACACGTTCCACTGAATTTTTCTGAAAAAAAAAAAACATGGGACCCTTTATTTCAAAACGATGATCTACAATTGCTACGAGAAGCTCGTTGTAGAGCGAACTGACGAATTTAATTCACCAACACTTTTGAGGCGGAATTTTTTATTTTTTTTTTTTTTTAAATTCCCCAATAAATAGAGGATTACTTATACCAGCTTCATTGGTGCAAACCGTACAGCAGCAAGTGTCACGTTTATGGTAATCAGTATTAAAGGAATACTCTTTTTTTCTGAACAAATACTGCTCTCTTCCGTATAATACAAATTTTTGTAATACAATTTTGTGTCAAATTTCGTTCCGACTTAAGTGGCAGGACTGTGTTAATATGTGATTTCCGTAACGATTAAATAAAAAAAAACCTTCTTTGATGCTACCGAGCTCAGCAGAAAATGGCACAGCAGAACAGTCTTTACTTCATATGTGTTACCCGCCGTAGGAGTATAGCGAAGCGGTTTATAGCGGATGGAATTGCGGAGATATGACCACCCGCCTCGCACTTGCTAATTGCTTTTGAAATAATACCTCTGTACTTCCGTTTGCTATAGAGGAATATTTTTTCTCGTAAATTCTGGCGTACAGAAAAAGCACACGAAGCCGCTCCGAACAGAGAATCTGTATAAACAGCTAAAACTATGAGGTGCAGAAGATGATATTTAATTTCCTCTGTAGCAGTGCCGCACGACTTTGGAGAAAAATTTTATCAAAAAATTAATCAAAAGCTCTAAAATTTAGTAGAGTCTTAACTGATCATTACTAAGTGTAAAAATTAAATTATCGTTACGATACCATGTCACTTCAGCGCAGGCTCAAAGTTCGTACCTAGACAGTATACACAAAAACTAAGCAGTTTCACCAAGTTTCATAATTTTTTACGCGTCTCTTTATATATTTAATATTCTCCAGTTACCCATGACAGACTAATTGAAATACTGTGGTGTGAGGCCTAGGGAATGAGATAGATGCAAAGTTTTTAGGGAATGCAATTTGGGCAATTTGGTAAACATCAACACCCATACAGGGTGCTCTCTACATTCATGCGAACATTGCATTAGATCCCTCCATATGGAGGATAAGTCAGATCTTATCACAAAGCAATGGAACTTACATTTGATGTATATTGGAACGATTTTCCTTTATCCCTTGCCAAATCTGGTTTTGTGGCATTTTCAGTGTCGTTTTCGTTCTGAGTAATTAGTGTTGGTTGAGCTATATTTATTGCTGTCCATTGATTTCCAGGTATTGGATTCTGTTTCGCGAAATGTTTGCAATTTTTGTGTTTTATGCTTTTGGTACTGGAATTTTCGTCTGTATAAAATTCTGTTGAGTGAGACTTTTACCCTTCGGTTCTCTTCGGGTTTCTATTATTCAGGTAGAAGTCGGCAGTTTTAGTTTTGTGCAACATTTTGTTTTGGTTCTATGTGTTGCTGTCTGTCTATTTACCTATGTTATTGTTCTGTCCTTTGTCTGCTCGTTTATTACTCATCCATCAAAGCTTCTTTGTTTATAAGTCTCCATGTTTTCGAGTACGTTCAGGCGGCGTCCCTTCTGTTGCATATGAAGTTCTCGTAGTTTGGTTATATTTTTAATAATTGCTGATGGACGTTTATTGCTGAACATTTAGTGCAGTGGTCGGCTTTCGTACCTTTTTGTTGTAGTTCGCAATATGTTCGCAGAATTCTGAAAAAGAACTTTCATTTATTTGGGAGAGAACATTTTTATTTTGGAATAAAATAATTTATTCGTTACTCCACCTCGAATCTAAGTAGCCATTGGAACCTAGCCAAACCTAATTCAATGAATATAAATCTGCCTTTCTGACATTTTGTGGTCTCTGAAGTTTGCTCATTTTGAATTTCTAATCATTTACACACACATAATTGCACTTATTGAACTATTCTTCTCAGTTATGTATGCATCAATAAACTCCAGGTACTTTTAGTTTATCCTATAACATGATTTTTTAGTACTCACAACTTTCAGTGCTCAACTGGCCTTCTATGTAGAGCAACAAGACCTTCGCCCACGAATGAAATTATCCTCAAAAAAGCAAACAAATGGCTTTGAAGCACATCAACCCTTTCACTTACACATATTAAATATACTTTCCCTTCTTATTGGTTTTGTTATTCTACACGCCGCAAAGCTATGTACACACGTATAGCTCAAAAATTGGCACTTAAGACAAATTGCTTGCCTTTATTTCTCACGAGCTTTGAAGTAAATCTACACACATTTACACTTTTCCACGAACACACACACACATCCATGCTTACATACATACATACACACATGCATATTTGTGTGTGTGTGTGTGTGTGTAGATGTGATATTGTTCATCATCGCCTGTAGCGCATTTTGTCAGCTTTCAGGTCTCAATTCACCAGCTCATTTGACAGCAGCCCACAGCTGCGCTGGCAAAATGTGGGCATATTGCTTATCAACTTCCTTTCGCTTGATGTGTATCACACGACGGCAATATGGCAGTGAAGAGCAGGCGATGGGGGGAAGATCATAAAATGCGCACTCACCCTATGAAATTACATATTTTATTCATGACAAAATCTACTTCACTCCATTTCACAGCAGCCGCCTTGTTGGCATCATCACCGCTTACCCGTTGCAATGATGGCCGCTCTCAACTCTCGACATCCTTTGCGGAGCTCTTGGCACTTCGGCATTTAACTGCGTCACAATTTTACTAGTTCTTCTTTTCTCATACTCTCGCTCTCTAGCCTTGTTGCTGTTGTATGCTAGCGGCGCAAGGTTAATTCCCATATTCCGCGCTGCTACTTTGGCTGCCCGTACGCTGGCGATAAGTTGCCTTGGTTTGCTCCATGCGCCCCGTTCAAGTGCCTTGCTCCTCTACAAGTTGGCAGTTCGTGACATTAAACTGACATTTTACTACCGCACTTTGTCGACACCATGCATCATACTACAGCCTTCTACTCTCCTGTCCTGCTCCACACGTGCGTCGCTCGTTTAGTCGTTATGCTTTCGCCGCAGTTATGCGCTGCAGTTGTGAATACTATTTTTTTTCCACTTCTCTTCCACTTATAGTAATTGTTGCTATTGTTGTAGCGTGCAGAACGTCGGATGATTCGGCTCGTTGTCTTGTAATTAAAGATGGCTGCCAACATTACGCCGTCTTACGTAAGTCTTCTTGAGCCTCGGTTGCCCCTCCTCAAGTTTCGGCAAACCATTTTTCTCACGGTTTTGTTGACATCTGAAAGTCGACAACTGTCAAATTAAGGGCCCTGCAAAATAAGTTAAAAAGTTAAATTATTATTTTTTTCATTCGTTATGTAGAAAAACTCTCAGTTTTGGTTAAGAGCAAACTGCGGCGTTAACTCAACTAGTCGCATTTGATTTTAGAAATTAAATATGTAACTGCTTTGCTATTTTTATTTGTTTAAACCAATGATGGTGGAAACTAAATAGTTGATAGAAACACTAAATGTAGATCTGTAAATATTCGATAAAGTAAATGAAAAAAACGCCCGAAGTCATTTATACCAATAATTATACTACAAAAAAAATATTTTAATAAAATTTGTAATAATACTCGTGATATCGTTATTATATTTTATTGTTTGA
Organism: Philophylla caesio; assembly: GCA_963971545.1. NCBI lineage: Eukaryota > Metazoa > Arthropoda > Insecta > Diptera > Tephritidae > Philophylla > Philophylla caesio. The sequence goes on along the minus strand of OZ020608.1, from coordinate 94,046,116 downwards.
ATAATTTAAATTAATAAGTTTATAAAAAGAATTCGGTAAGTTTTATTCTCGTTTTATTTACAAAAACCTATTTTTTGTATTATATAAAAAGTCGAATGGCCAGGCCATTATAGTTATTTAAACGATCGCATTATTTAAACTGTGTAAAGGTAGCAAAATCATAAGTCTTTTAAATGAATGTTGGGACGAAGTATAATCTGTTTCATTTAAATTTATTATAGAATTTTATATTTTAGTTAAAAAGCTAAACATTTGTTTAAAAGACGAAAAGACCCTATAAATTCTTATACTTTTTAATAATTAAACTTTGATTGATGCATTTTGTTTTTATATTATTTAATTTATTTTTATTTATTTATGAATATATTGAAGCTATAACTAAATTATAGAACAATATGAGCTTAGAAGCTATGCCATCTATGGCCTTACTATCGATTGTAAATGGTTTAAGTAGTTAGTATTGGGGTTGATGTTGTTGTACTATATAACTATTGTTATTTGTATGTGTGTCGTATGTAGACTGTTAAATTTCGTCGTATAAATTGCAATATTTTAAATACTTGATCAGAGACGTTAAGTTTTCGGTTGAGGGATTTTTTAGTAGGCTGGAAGGGCTAGTACTCGCGTTGCAATAGGTACAGATGTTAGATATGTACATACATTTCTGTCCATTAGGTGTTTATGGGTAAGTTTAGTGTGTCCCAATCTTAATCGGGTAATTTTTGTCTGATCTTTTCTGGGTAGATATTTGAGATAATCATTAATTGTTTTTGAGTTCAGCGAAATAAGATAGTTTTTTGTCTGTGTTGGAATATTTTTGGCGGAGGTCTGTTTTTATGAAATGTTTTATGTCCGAGAGCAGAAGATTTGGTGTGACTGTGAGGGGGGCGTTTAGGGCATGCTTTTCAGAAAGGTCGGCGAATTCGTTGCCTGGTATTTGCATGTGGCCAGTTATCCATATAAGCTTTATCTTGGTGGGTTTTTTTAGCAGGTAGTTCCGAATTGATTTAGTGTAAAAGTTGTCATTGTTAATATTTTTTATTGCTTCGAGAGAGGAGAGAGAGTCGGTACATATAGCGAATTTCATATACTATATAATATTTTGTGGCGGTGTTATAAAAGTTAAATTAATTTTTTATATTATATTATCATTGATTTATGAGTTTTGATACGCTAATAATGATTATAAGATTTTGTGACTTTAGGGATAACAGCGTCAATTTTTTGGAGAGTTCATATCGATAAAAAAGTTTGCGACCTCGATGTTTGATTAAGATTTATTTTTAGGTATATCTCCTTATATATAAAGTGTGTTCGACTTTAAAATTCTTACATGATCTGAGTTAAATTTATTATTCATATTAAAATTATTATTAATTAATATTATTAATATACTATTTATTTTTATAAATCTTCTTATTGTCTCAAAAAACAAAAAAAAATGTATTTAAATCTTTTTGTTTATCTCGGCCCGAACCGACAAACGGTTGTAGCGCCATAAAAGAAGAAGAAAAGCATATGCTCTCTCATATGCATTTGCAAAAAAAATTCACATAAATTTTAAAATTATCCAGTTATTTTTCCATTTCATTGGAAACCCGTTTTCTTAATCATTGTTTGCAGGTTCTGAATTTTTACACTCGTACTGGCAGTCGCTAAATATTCGGTCATCCTGTTGATTTTATAAATATGAAAATAAAATTGAGATCCCATGTGCGCTCTTCACATTTCTGTCACTCAACCTCTGAAGATTTGTAATGTGACCTAATTTATAAAAATCTCGCCTAATACCCATTGATGAGTTGAATACCAAAAAATGATGGCATATATCAAGTGAATAGCTAGCTTTTATTTTTACTGCAAACGCAAAGTAACGCACTCATCGCCTGTACGAAAAAATTAAGCAAATATGTGGATCAGATGACTTTTTCAAAATATTTCTATTTAAAGCTAGAATTGTTAGATAAAGTAATTATCGATTATTTATTAAAAGTTTTTAAATTAAGGAAATGCGAAAAATACAACACGAAAATAAAGTAACACATCAATGCTAAAAGGCCTCTTACACGGTAAGCATTTTACACACGTAAATCTACTTCTAGTCTTTCACATGTAAAGTTACCACCTTTGAAATGTAATGTTTCGTAATTGTGCCTTTAAACGAGAAGGAAAAGTTAAAAAGAAAAACCAAACTGATATATGGTATTGTTAAATCACAATAATTATAACAATTGATGAAATCAGCTCACTCACTATTTACTTAGTTCGGCAAAAAAAAATTTGCCTTGGAACAAAATAATAAAAAATTATAAAAGAAAGAAATACAGAAATACTTTATTACATAATTTATAAGCAATTTTGGTGAGAAATTATCTGGACCTTTTGAAATATTATTTTTGCCCTAAAACTACATTTTATTTTACAATTTTCCAAAAATCCATTATAAAACTAAACCGCATTATAAATAACATCAATGACAACAATAGTTCACATTACTGTTAATCTTTGTATATTTAAAACTAGATTTGTTGTAGGGTATACAAATACTTGGAAACCAACGTAAAATGCGCGCCGAATAAATTATAAATAAAAAATAATCGTGGGCGAACTGTGAGACTGCAATGCCATGTGCAGTGTTAGGGCCTTCGTTAAGTGATATGATACCACAAATAGATGTGGAAAATGTTAAAAACAATTATGTTTTCAAATACATACAATTCTCTCGGACTTCTCATGAATTTTATCTAACAAAAAAAAACTAAAGTCGTAAGCATAAAATTGGCGCCAGAGAGATCTTGTCGCTATTAAAGATCTCAAACGATCACCAAATGCGAGCGAGCCAACCACTTGACTTGTCTACGCTGTGCAACTTAGTGCAGTCTACAGTACAAACTTGAGTAATAGAATTACAGCTCAAGTGGGCATGAGAGACAGAGCGGCGAGAGTGTAAAAGCGTTTAGCGTTGCGCACGTGTGGGCGCTACTCGCCACATTGCGATTGAGCAAAGAGGAACGAACACCTTGCATTTGTGGCAGCTAAATATTGCACGGCAATATCAATAAGAGATCACCGCCAAGCCCGTGAGTAGGCCGGCTAGGCCCATACAATGCCAACCAAATAGCTGGCAGCATCAGTTGCACGTCGCGTGTCTTTGGTGTTTTTCAACAGTTTGACGGTAAACGTTTTGCCGGCACGTCTGGCTAGCTAAAGCTTACTAGTGTACATATGCATTCGCACTATACGTAATCGTATAGTGGTGTCACACCTTGTGTGGTTTGTTGTTTTTGTCAAAGCATAATTTATGTTTATTTCGGGAAAAGTCGCGTAGTGTGGGTTTTAATTTTATATCATTGCTTTTGTGAATTGTGGCAGTAAAAAAATATGATTTGGTGCCAACAGTAATAAGAAAAGTTATGCAGGTGCTTTATGAAAAAAGTAAAAAAATAATCGATACAAAATAGAAAAGAATGCAAACAAGAAATTAGCGCCCAGGTGCAACAAGTGCTAAACTACTAATTGCTTACATCCGCCGAAACGAATGGCTTCGCAAAGCAAAAGTGACGTGTTTCTGTTTGCGGAAAATATTTATAAAATGTATTTTACTTGTTCTAAATTAGCTAGAAAGAATTTAATTCCTTTAAGTCATTAACAATAATTATACATTACAAAGTGTGCTGTTGTGCAATTCACTGATTGAGTAAATTTTGGAACTCTGATGACAGGTATGAAAATGGAAGACAAACATATTTTTGTATGTACGTATGTGTGTATGTATATTTATATGGAACCATGTAGGTATTCGGTGGCTATACTAAATAAAAATATTTCTCATAAGAAAGACATAGAGATTTTGTTTTCATATTAGATAGTACAGACATACGAGAGGACAAATAAAAGTGCGCTTAGTAGACCAGAAAAAAACTAAATTTATTTTATTTTGCATTTAATTTTAATCTCTGTCTTTTTTTATCGGCTCTACATAACCGTCATACATTTCAATGCATTTCTTAAGCCTATAAGTTCATTTCTCAAAACATTCCTTAAAATCTTGCTTTTTAAGCTTATCAAGTTCAGCAGTAACCACATTAATTATCTCCGCGTTGCTGTTAAATACCACTCCTCTCAAATTTCTTTTAATTTTTGCAGTAATCATCTGACCCTTTTCCAAGCGAATAGCAGCAACAATTTTGATCGGGTAAAGTAAACAGGCATCAATCCTTTCGTTGCTGATTTTCGTTGCTTCGCTCTTAAAGGTGGGTTTGCTCCTTTTGGGTTCCTTACCATAAACGGTTGTTTGGTTTACGGATAGTACTTATTGAAGCAAAACTCGTCAATAGTAACGAATTTTTTAAAGATGGCAGACGACTGCCCATTTTCGAATTTATTTAGGAAAAATTGAACAAAATACACTCGAGCCTCGTTTTGGGCCTAATTTAAAATTCGTTGGACCCATCGAGCAAATTTCTTTGTGTATCCTAGATGCCATGACATTAGTGCCCAATTCATCAGAAATCATTCCTTGTGTCAATCGTGGATCTTCGTCAACTTTGAACCTCACCACAGACCCAGTGTCGTCATCAGTGGATGATTTTGGTGGACCTTCTCAGGGTTCGTCCTCTACAGAAAAATGTTTCGTCTAGATCCTTTTGGAACCACTTGGAAATAGCCTGTGGTGCTGATGCAATCGTTCCATATACATTATGGCATTCAATGAGTATTTGTAGTGGCTTTAGATTAAGCCGAAAACCGAATATAATGACATAGCGTATTTCTGTTTGCGTTGGTAGTGGAACTTCTCGTATATCTACTGAATTTACTCGTATATCTACTGTTCTATTGTGAGAGAAAACGTCTTTTATAAGAGAAAAGTTTTAGTCGAAAATCAAATATTCAATAATAACTAATAAATATCCGAGGGGTTTTCTGCCATGAAAAAGCTTCTTATTAAATACATTTGCCGTTCGGGGTCGGCAAAAAACTATAAGTCCCTCCATTTGTTGTAAACGACAAATTATAATTATCTCCCATGGATGGCTATTTGTTAAATCTGTGATGACTGTTTGAAGTTTAAAATGTCGCTAATATGATTTCTGAAAGGAATTTAATTTTTATTTCCGAAAGAGTCAAAAAATGCGTGAGAAACGTTCAAAATTTTCTTTGACAAATCTATCTGGAAATTTTTTACGTATTCATGTTTACCCTTCGTATGATCTGCTCTTAAAATTTGTTAATTAACAGAATTCCATACATATTGGCTTAGCAGTGTAGCTTCATAAGAAAATTTGCCATACATTTTTCAATTTTGTGTAAGTCCAATGCAAATTTGAGAAAAATTCGATATCGGGCATTAAGTGCGATAAACCTTAGCTTGGACAGGCAAATGCAACCAACTATATATAGAATAACTATTAAAATAGTTTAGCTTATTATTCAAATATACATATTTTTAAAATTACCTTGCAGAGTCACGTTGCATTTACTTGTGTTTCGATCATCCAACACAAAACACAGATCCATACATGCATATCTATGTATGTTCATATGTATGTATGTATTTACTTAATATACAGGTATTCAGGGGACCATTGGCTGATGAGTAAATAACACATGTCACGTCAACAAAAAACTCATATAAGTATTTATGTTGGTATGTTTATTGTTGTAAGAAAGTAGCACAGAGGAAATACATTTTGGATATTTAAAAATTTTGAATATTTTAATGGAAAAATGATTTTTCCGGACGTGCAATGCTTTTCTCAAACATTATGAAATTGCCATTTTAACAGGCGAAAACTTCTTACGGTTATGGTTGCTTTTGCTTTTTTTTTCAAGAATAATGTTCTAAAAAAATTGCTTAAACTTAGCGGTTTGAAAAAATTTTCAAATCCGTATGTATACTTAGTCAAATATATTTTAATATAATCTAAAATTTTTCAAGTAGAATTGCCTGCAAGACCAATTTAATCCATTGTCATCCCATAGGTATACTGCAGATACTTTCTAATTTACAAATTTGATTGTGTATGTGTGTACTACTTACCAAATGTATATGTGTATTTGTATTTTTATCGCATTCCAACTAGGAAGAACATATTTCGATTCGTTCTTTATTCGTTCGAGTTAGCTTTTATAAATAAAATGACTTCCAATAAATCTATGTATATACATACATATGTACGAGTATGTATGTACCATCAGTTGGTCACTGGCTGCGTTTTAGGTGCTTTTCAATTATGTACGAAAATAAATCAAAGTTATAAAATAATTTCCAATTTGCGGTAAAATCATAATAGTTGTCTGGGGACGTATTTTTCTTTAAGAAATGTAGTTTGGTTTTTAATTTCAAAGAAGAAATGTGGCTTTTTCGGCCAACTGCAATGTAAATAGAAACGTAAGGCCAAGACGATAATTATTTTTAATGTAATTTGTATAAAACCAAAAGTAATTTTGGGATATTTAAAATACGCATACGAAATTTCAGATTGCTTCCTCAGGCCGAATTGATCCGGTATGAAAATTCGTATTCGCTGACCGAATTTTATGGTTTATGTTGAGTTGAGCACGGAGACTACAAAAATATTCTCTGTTTTACCAAACCATCATCGTTTTTTTTGTTTGAATAATAAGCAACTTTTGATTTGATTTGATTTAAGATTTCGGTTGAAAAAGTTCCAAAAAATATACACAATTTGAATTCTCTATCAAACCAAATTTAATTCAAATTTTGTACATTTTTTGGAACTTTTTTAACCAAAGGACCTTTAATTGTCTATTTCAGGGATGAAAATGACTGTTCTGCCTAATCGTAATCCAATATAAACAAATGCAATTACCTGAAATTTATAACAAAGGTCAATACTTATAAATCGTACAGACTAAAAAGATACTTTTTCACTTTTTGAAAACAAAACCGAACATATTTTTTGCACTTTCACGAAAATTAAGACGCCACTCGAAAATTTTTAATTAAAAATTTTCCTACCTTTGTTAATAAAAAAATCTATTTACTGAAAAATCATGTTTGCACGACTTTAAAAATTAAAAAGATATATTTGTGGTAGAACGTATATCAAAGAATAGACTGACCAATTTGGAACAAAAAAAATTTTTTTTTTGCTTTATTTTGTGTTTACATACATTTTGAGACCTCGTCTGAAACACATCCAAAATTCGAACAAAAGTAGTTTTTGACCAATTGAAATGGTGTGGAATGCCTAATAATCAAAATTAATTTTTTCTGATTCTACGAAACGTACTTATTTTTATTTTGTTAAAATGTTTAATTTATTGACCCTTTTACTATATTTTAATCTGAAAACGTAAAACAAGATCTAAGAAGCAATGGTAACTCAAGTGTATTACTTTGCAAAAAATTAAAAGAAAAAATAAAAAAAAATTAAAAAAAATTTTAATTAAAATGTTTCGATAATTTTTGAGTATGCTGTAAAATAGCCCATAAATTTTGTACAATAATGTCAATAATTAAAGTAGCTGAAAACGACTTGATTTTTGTAAATTTTTACTTATTGATTAAGAAACTGACTAAAAGTCATTCGAGAAAAGTGCAAGAAAATATCTTTATTAAGATTAGGTGCTATACTTTTTAAGTTAAATTTGCTGGTAAAGCTCTTTGAGTCTTGTTAAAGAGGAGAACGAGATTTGAAAGTTAAATTTCGATGACACAAAGTTGACATTAGTATTTTATAAACTTATTTAGAAAGTTAAGACGCAGTAAATGGTTAGTTACAAATTTATCCAAAGTATTATTCGTTTCATTTTTTTAAACTAATTTCCAAAAGAAAAACGAACAAAAGTTAATAATTAAGATTTTCATTAATTGAGTGAAGTCGTGAGTCAACAAAGTGCTTTAACAAAAAAAAAAATAAAAGCACCCTCGGCTTTATATGTCGATTAAAAAGTGTCGCCTTCAATTAAGTGTGAAATGCGCCTGCAATGAATGTTTGTATGTATAATGTACATAGATATATCTGAAAGCGATGGTAAACATCCTGGCATCTCACACTGCCACTGCATTCAACCCTCAAGCGTTTACATCAAAATGTTGTGGACATGCAAGTGAGTTTGAATTTGATTTACTTTGTATATTGAATCAGAGTTACATTCCAACCGCTTAGAGTATACCTTCAGGGTATTTGCGTGTTGCACAAAATAAATATATTTGCGAGCGTATGTACATAAGTATGTATATACATACACACACATAGGCTGTAAACTGTCATTTCTATTAATGCTTCCATAGCCGCAAATCAGCGGGGAGCCAAAATGATTGACTTGCTGATTTGCTGACTGTGGCAGTGCTTCCGGAACGTTGCTGTTGCTGGCTTTGGTTAAACTCAAAAGCACCACCAATTAGAAAATTTTCGAACTCAAAGTACAAAAGTACAAGTACATCAATATTATGTAAATGTATTTAAAAAGATTATTAAAATTTAATTTAATTGGTTTAAGGTGTGAAGTGGAATTGTAAAAAAAATGGAAAGAAAACTAATCGCTACAATATTGAAAAAAATGAAAGCGGTTTGAAATATTTAAAAATGCCTTAATTGAAATCTTGGCGTTGTGATATTCCAATCCAAATTTTTTTACGCATTTTAAAATTTATTAGTAAGCTAGAACTGAAATTTCTTTAGGAATTATGTTTTCAATTATAGCTTTAATGTGAACTTCAGTAAATACTTAAAGAAATAAAATTAAACTTCTTATTTGACGATAACAGATGTTTCTTGTATAAACATGTTTAAATAACTGTAATTATTGCTTTTGTTTTTTTTTTTTATTAAAAAATACTAAAAGAGAGCGGATGTTGTTTGTAACGAATTTCCGTAATTTCTCACTCTCAGGATATCCAAAACGCTTTGTACTTGAGCAGCATTAAAGATGAATGTAAAAATTTGATCAAAAGCAAATTTTAAACACACATTTTGACAATTTCCGGTTTATTTATTTTCTTTCTATTTACTTCCCGATTAGAATATAGTTTATTGTCTACAAAACACAATATAAGCACACATTTTTAAATTCTTACAAAATTCATTGGATTTAATCAAAATTTCAAATCTTTTGAAAGAAAACGGCAGTAAATTGAAAAATACTCCTTCTGCGCAAATATAAATTCACCATATCGGAACTCACCACAAATTAACCCGTTTTTTATGTTACGTTAATTTACGTTACGTTACGCGAACTTCGTCAGACCCATAACTTAATAGAAGTGAAATGAAACACCTTTTGAACTCGGTTGTACACGTTTTTAATGCGGATAATGAAACTGCCACCTAAATTTCGTATCCTTTTGCGTAGCTTCCTACTATTTTTTATACTTGCAGCAGATTTTCCCAGTTAAAAATGCAGCTCTTATCAATATAGAAGCAATATTTCGTCGTCCCAGTTAATATGTAAAGTTTTCTGTAATATGTTTGATTTTTCGCAGATCCATTTTTCTTCATGCAAGTAGAATACAACATTAATTTCATCAAAATCGGACTATAAATGCGAATTTTAGTTTTAACCAATTACCAGCGCCACCTATCGTGGTTTTCTCATTTTCTGTCTTTTGGGATCATTTGGGGAGCGCTCCATTTGTGTTTTTGGGGTCCTTTTGGGGCGTTCTCTTTAAGTCTTTTTATCATCGGATAACTGCACGTTTCCAAGTACACAATTACAAACGTCAACGATTACGAACAAAATACGATCACAAATCGATAAGTGAGGCGTCCCTGCCTTACCTATAAGTTTAAAAAAAAACGCCTTCGTTACGACCTTCTGCTGGAATAAACGAATAACTGTATAAATTTTCAGGTCTTTCCGTGCTGTGGTTCATAAGTTCTAAGAAGAAGATGTTATGATATTCCGTTTAATAAAATGTTTTTGTATGATGTGATAATGTTATAATATGTTATGTTTTATCAAGTAATGTTATATAATGACATATTATATATGCTATGTAATGCTATGTTCCTTATCAGCGGCAGCATATTTAGCGGCGGTCGTAAATTGAAAACATGACGAATGAAAAGGAAATCGTGGCGGCGGGAATGGTGTATAAGAAAATGGTGGAGACGGAAACAAATGCCTCTTCTTACTCCACTTTAGTGGGAGTCACTGCACCTAATCGCGCCCCCTGATCACCTAGCATCATGTTTCAGGATTAAGAAGTGTTTTTGAAGTGGCTTTTCTTCCACTGAAGAAGATGTTCTTCGGTTGAACGACCACTGTATTTTTTAAAAAGATTGAGGAACTTCTCGGGTATGCGGTTAAGTAGCCCATACAGTTTTAGTATAACTTTTAAAGCTTTTTAAAAATTCCTTTTTCCCGTTTCAGTTGTCAACGTTTACCTTAATTTTTTTTTTTTGCAATTGTTATAAAATGATTAAATCATTGCAATTTTAGTGAAAGTTTGTAAAGAAATAAGGAATTTCAAATATGCATATCTTCTTCTTTTTTTTCTTTCTTTCATTGGCTCGATAACCGCCTATGCGATTTTGGCCGAGCTTAGCATAGCACGCCAGTTATTTTTCTCTTTCGCTAACTGGCGCCAGTTGGAAATACCAAGCGTACCCAAGTCCCTTACCGCCTGGTCTTTCCAACGCTTTTCCTCTGCTACCACCAGCGGGTACTGCGTCCAATACTTTCAGAGCTGGAGCGCTTTCATCCATTCGAACGACGTGACCTAGCCCGCTAAACCCCGCTGGATCTTTATTCGCTGCACTATTACTATGTCGTTATAAAGCTCGTACAGCTTATCGTCTTCTACGGTATTCGCCGTCGCAAAGACGCAAAGGTCCATAAATCTTTCGAAGAATCTTTCTCTCGAACACTCCCAGAGCCTTCTCATCAGATATCTACATCGTCCATGCTTCTGCGCCATACAATAGGACGGGCATAATGAGAGACTTATAGAGCGTGATTTTTGTCCATCGAGAGAGGACTTTACTGTGCCTACTCAGTCCGAATTAGCACTTCTTGGCAAGAGAGATTCTGCGTTGGATTTTAAGGCTGACGCTGTTATTGGTGTTAATGCTGGTTCCTAAGTAAACGAAGTCCTCTACTTTTTCAAAGTTATAGCTGCCAACAGTGATGTTAGATCCCAGTCGTGAATGCGCCGACTGTCTATTTAATGACAGGGGATACTTAGTCTTGCCCTCGTTCACCACCAGACCCATTCGCTTTGCTTTTGTATCCAGTTTGGAGAAGGCAGAACTAACTGCGCGGTTGTTAAGGCCGATGGTGTCAATGTCATCGGCGTACGCCAGCAATTGCACACTCTTATAAAAGATGGTACCTGACCGATTTAGTTCTGCGGCTCGAATTATTTTCTCTAGCATCAGGTTAAAGAAATCGCACGACAAAGAGTCACCCTGTCTGAAACCGCGTTTGGTATCAAACGGCTCGGAGAGGTTCTTCTCAATTCTGTCCGAGCTGGTGGTGTTGCTTAACGTCATTTTATATAGCCGTATAGGTTTTGCCGGGATCCCAAATTCAGACATTGCGGCATATAGGAAACTTCTTGTCGTGCTGTCGAAGGCGGCTTTGAAGTCGACAAAAAGATGGTGCGTGTCGATTCTTCTTTCTCGGGTCTTTTCGAAGATCTGGCGCATTGTGAATATCTGGTCGATAGTAGATTTACCAAGTCTAAAGCCACACTGATAAGGTCCAATCAGTTCATTGAGGGTGGGCTTTAGTCTCCCACACAATAGTATATTAATTGGCAACGTTATATGGTCTACCTAAAGAATTATGAAATCTTAGTACTTTGTTGTCACTGTTCCGTCACTGTTTAAAGTAATTTTTTTGGATCCTATTCTCGGCAGACCGTTTTAAAAAACCATAATCCTACTATATATTTTTTTGTTGATTTTGTTATTAATGAACATCTTAGTTCGTCTATTGTGTATACGCCATAAACAAACAAAAAATTATCCACATCAGTTTGGTTTCAGCAATTGATTTTTGTTTAGCGGTTGCTCTAGTTCCTAATAGAATATATATATTTCCATTGAAATCGCTACAAAGTATCTTTATTTCTTTAACAATGATCTACTTCCAGCTGCTGTATAAAAAAAAACTTCGTCCTTATGAACAATTTTACTTTCAAAGTCACTATCTAGTTTTTAAGCTATTGGCTGATTTCTTTTCTATATTTGTCTCATACCTCTTTCTTTCCGTCCTCCTGTTTTTTCCTCTAATCCTTACTCTTTTATTTAAAGCTTTTAAAAGTACTTGATTGAAGTTGACACTTTGGTTGTGGTTTAATTGTGTGTTGTTGTTGAAGAGATTGTTTTCAAACTAATACTATTCAAGCGCTTACTACACTTTGGATAAACTTTTTAAACGCTGCAACAGCGCTGCTGCAAATGAAATCGATAATCTTCTTGATTGTATTCACTTCGCTATTCGCCCTTCTTCTCATCGGCTCTCCTTCGCTGATTATGTTATTCTAGCTGTTGGCGCCTTTGTTGCAGCTGATAAAGTAAGAATAATGTGGTTACCGCGCAGTAGAACTTTCTTTCTAGTGTTATTAATTGCCACCATAAGTTGAAGAGATTAAACAAAGAAATTAATTTATTGTTGGTACATACACATATACGTTTTTTTATAAGCATACTTATAGTATGTGCGTACATACTTGAGTAGATTGTTATCTAAATGGAATGTAATTTTATGTAGGTGTGCATTTCTCTTCGTACTTTTAAAATTTTGCGAATTAATAGGATTTTTCCTTTAACTGCCAATATTGTAAAATTTCTTTTTTAATATTGACTATATACATATGGGTAAGTCCTGGGTCCCGGACGCGACATTCGCACGTGTTTAATTCTTGTTAAAAGGCAGGAAAAAGAAGCGAACTCAATCCATATTATAATAATTGCAAAGCACTGCCGGGGTGCTTCGCTCCATATATTTTTTGGGGACTTTAAGGATTTAAGTCCTTATATATATCAATATATAATGTGGTTCAGACGCGACAGGAAACGGACGAATTTTTTTAATGCTTGCGAAAGTATGTAAAACTTAGCGAAAATTAGAAGATAATATATGTTTTTTAAATAAGTGATGTAAGGTCAAATAAGGCCCCGCGTTTGTAGATTTACGAAAGTTAAAATATCTTTATAAAAAGTTGGGTACGAGCTAAAGTATGGTTGCGGACGCGGACGCGACAAATTTTTACCAATGAATAATAGTAATAATAATACATAATAAATTGTATAAAGTATATCATTTCCGAGGAGATTTATGCCGAGTTTTTTTCTAAAATTTGCAGTCTGATACTTTTTTAAATGGCGAATCTACTATAAGCTTCATGCCGACTCCAAACGGCATCCGATAAGCCAAATGAATTTTTGTTTACCAGCTTTCAAAAATGCACTAAAAAGGGTTTGGCAAAAAACTGCCGAGTAGCGAATCCCTTCAGAAAAGTTTTCTTAGTAATTTTGATATTATTTCTCCCGTGACTTGAACCAGCACTCTACATACTATATAACATGGGGACCACCTCAATGAGTAATATACAGTAAATAGGTATCTATGCTTTAGTTTTTTAATGAAATTCTCATAAGAATAAACAAAAATTACATTTAAAGTGCAACAAAGTAATAAAGAGACTTAAAAATAATGTACATCTTTTCCCGCCACTTCTTAATTTTTTCTGTTCTTTCTTTCTTTATGGTTGTTTCCATCTATAAACAAAAATGTTAATATACACATATGTATGTATTATTGTTTAAGTGAATTTTTGTACTCACGGTTGCGGACGCGACAAATTTTAATCACCCATAAAATATTTTATTCAACAGTTCGTTAAAAAATTATTTTATTTTTTGGAAGATGTAGATATACCTACTTAACTGCAAAATTTTTTTTTTGGTTGGAGGACATGTTTGCTTATAGGAACAACTTGTGTAGTTTTTTGGTAACGGACGCGACACAAGGATAAGGGTAAGATCGAATCAGAAAATCTTCATTTTCTAAAGTTTCTTAGAGTTTTTTTCAATGTTATATAAGAGGCTACAAATATCGGAATTACAGCAATTATATGGATCCAGTTAAAACAGGCTCAATACAAAAAGAAAATATGTTATATTTTGTTTGCAAAAGGGGCAAATGAAAAAGCCGAAAAAGCCTTTTTTTGAAGTCCTATTTATCGGTCTATAATTAGAGAAAACTATAAAATATTTTATATCCATATCATATACATATTTAAGTTTTTTGTTATTTTTTTACTCCGACAAGGTTGAAAGTTGATGTATTTTGGAACGATTTTCCGTCGATCCTTGTCAAATTTGGTTTTGAAACAAACCGGTTTCGGCGTTGTGCCATCTTCAGTGTTATTTTTCGTTCTGTTTAGTTTACGTCGACGCCGAAACCGGTTTGTTTCAAAACCAAATTTGACAAGGATCGACGGAAAATCGTTCCAAAATACATCAACTTTCAACCTTGTCGGAGTAAAAAAACAACAAAAAACTGTTAATGCCAGTCAGGCTTTAAACTCAGAAACCAGCGGACTATTGACAGTATACAAACGACGCGTACTAAAAATACATACGATTAAGGCGAATATTTGGTTTAACAAACAATGTTTAACACTGAATGTTACACCAAAATTTGCACAAATCAAAATCAAGACCAACACAGAGGCAAGCCGAAAAACGATTAGAAAGGCTGAGAAGGACTTCATCAAAAATGAAGTGAGAAGCTTATACGCCAAGAAAGAACAGACAAACATAGAAATTTTAAACATCCATTTAAGACTAACATACTACATACCAACCAACCCCCTAATGGACATATTCGACCGCATAAGGAATGACATCGAACACGAAATGACACTGAAATACAGAACGTTGAACAGGAAGTTAAACAAACTTGCGGGACAGCGCGAATCAACAGACCGACACCAACAACACAATTTTCATACTAGACTGACAAATTTAACGGAAGTACCACTAAACAAAGAAGAAATACAGCTATTACAAAAAGGCCTCAAACACAACATTAAGGATAATAACAGGAAGAGACGGGCGGAGCAAGCCATTATAGATGCAGAGGTCGCAATATCACTAATGCCGAGCGAAGAGCAGGAACACGCAAGACACATGTGCAGAGAAATAATAAGCAACCAAATACAAAACGACCAAGAAACAAAGAACATCAAGGAAGAAAACGTTGCAAGGGAATTAAAAGAGAAGCTCAGGAGGAACAATGTCGTAACAACCAAGGCGGATAAAGGCAATACAACAGTACTCATCGGCAAACAAGAATACATAGACAAGACAGAAGAACTCATTGAAAAAATGGGTTGCAAGAGAGTGGGGGAGGACCCAACGGACAAGTACCAAACGCAAATAAAGAGCCATAAAAGATGCAACCGGCATCATAAGCTCGGGGTTTGCACACCAACTAACCAAAATGAACCCAGCAGCCCCACCACTAATTGCATTACCGAAGATTCACAAACCGGACATTCCAATGAGGCCCATAATCAACTACAAGTCAGCACCTGGATATAGATTATAAAAGCATCTAAAGACGATACTGAAGGACATCCTAGAACTTGAGAACGAACACACAATAACTAACACAACGGAACTGATAACGAAACTGAAGACCGTTAACATCACAAAGGACAGTAAACTAGTATCGTTTGACATTAAGGACTTATACCCCTCAATACCACTATCTGAGACAATAGACATGGTATACACAAAAATACTGGAGAAAACCAAAAACAAAATCAAGGCTGCACAGATCGCAAGAATTCTAAGAACCACACTACAACAAAACTATTTCAAATTTAATAACAAAATCTACAGACAAACGAACGGACTTGGAATGGGGAACCCAACCTCAGCCGTACTCATGGAAGTATTCATGCAGAATTTGGAAGAAAAATACATGAAAGAACTTACAACAGAGTTGGCTGTTACATTTTACGCGAGATACGTTGATGACATTATCTGCATTCTAACCAGCAACAACGAAGAACAAGTATTGGAGTATCTCAACAAACAACACGGAAACATACCGTTTACAATGGAAACAGAAAGCGAAGGAAGGATTAACTACCTAGATCTGGCAATTAGGGCAGACAAGACCACAGGAAAACTTGGCTATGAAATTTACAGAAAACCAATAGCCACAGACACGGTAATTCATAACACTTCGAACCACCCTCAGCAGCACAAAAATGCGGCGTTAAAGCAACTAGTTGACAGACTAGAACGAACACCTTTAACACCAGAAGCACACAAGAGAGAGCTAAACATTATTTACAACATAGCGGTCAATAACGGATATAAAAAAAAATGATAGACAAAATCAGAAGAAACAATCGGACCCCAAAAAGAGGCGATAAGGATAAAGACGGAAAGACAATGGACAGTATTAACTTATACAGGAAAATCGACACATTAATTAGCAAATTTTTTCAAAAAACACAACATTCACACAGCATTTAAAACAGTAAACAACTTAGGACGAATACTACGGACAAGTACAAATACAGAGGACTCAGTAAACAGCCAAGGCGTATATCAACTGACCTGCGAATGCCAATACAGCTACATAGGACGAACAGGACGTAAAGTAAGAACAAGGTACCGCGAACACATAAGGGATTACAACAAGAAGTCACGGAAACCCACCACAACACCTGAATCTAACTTTGCAAATCACATGTTCCACAGCAAATGTACACCAGCAAACATTAAGAAAACCGTAAAAGTATTGCATGTGCAGCAAAAAGGTCGGCGCCTAAACGCACTGGATAACATGGAGATATACAAACAGAAAACATTTGACGGAAGAATAATAAACGAACAGACGAACACCAACTCGGACGTAATATTTGAGCCATTGAAACTTGTTTACAAAAAACAAAGCACGAACATAGGTACTACCAAAGAAACTAACGCACAGGACCAACACAAAACATCCCACAGGACAAAAATTACTGACTTCTACCTACCCATGCATCCCACATAGGCAACCGTAAAAGAAAAAAAAACTTCACGCTAACAAATAAACCCTAAACTCAGGTAGCATACACCTACAAACATTTGTTGCCTGCTAGTTAACGATAGATACCGATACCTACGAAGGACAAAACACAATAAATAGGGATCGCCAGACGTAAACTAAACAGAACGAAAAATAACACTGAAGATGGCACAACGCCGAAACCGGTTTGTTTCAAAACCAAATTTGACAAGGATCGACGGAAAATCGTTCCAAAATACATCATACATATTTAAGTTATGCTGAAATATAATAAAAACATACTCTGACCACTTTGAATTTTCCGTTCGCGGTAGACCTTATTTGGGACTTACCCATATGTATACATATATAAAAATATATAAAGTCGCTTTTTTTACTTTTTGAAATGAACTAAACCATTTCACTTCAATGTTTCTAATATATATTTGCACCTATTTGCACGAAAGCTGCGCAAAAACCAGTTGAAAGCGTGTAAAGAAAAAGTTAATTTATACCACAATGAATGCAAAAATTTTTTTTTAATAACAATGAAAAATTACAACGACAACGGCGACAGGGCACTCAAGCTAACAAATGGTAGAACTATTACTTTCTTCCTACATCTTTAGACAAAAGACATTCAAACAAATGGGGAACTAGAAGAAATGGTCCTTTTGCTACATAAGTACATGCAATCCTCGTACAAATAATTAAAAACGGAAATCAAATGTAATGTTGAAGAATGAAGAAGCATTGTTTTGCTAGAAATGGAAAAACTCGTTGAACTTTTATGAAATTGCTGGAAAGAAACTTGAAAGGCAATGGTGAAGAATTTTTTTCCAAGAAAACAAGTGGAGTATTTGTCGACATTGTGGAAATTAGTTTGAGTGTTAATCATTTATAAGTGTAAAGTAAAAAACTTTGTTCGCTTAAGATCTAAAACTAATAATTTTGTTTAATTATATAACTGCTTTAATCGAGTTTTTAACGTTATATGTAATCGTGCTGATTACTGAAGTTCAAATTTCAGTTAAAAATTATAGCAGCAGCTCGACTAAGCATTTTAGTACAAAATCAGAATACGCATTTTTATTAAATTGGCTTTTAAATTATAAGAATTGCCGATTTTAATATATTTGGTATTTAACCATTAGTACCCTTGTCTGCAGAATCCCATACCTTGTCTTTCTCATTTGCACTAAAGCTTCTCTCATAATATGAAGTAGACTAAAAAGGAACCATCTTCGTAACCCCAATCAAAGTATTTACATCTGCACTACTGTGTAAGCTCAACAAACATAAAAAATTCGGTTTAAATGTTATCACAAAAAAAATTTTTTTTTAAATCATAGTTATGAGTAAATCGCGGAAGCTTTAAATGTGTATTTGGGTACCGGGTCGTATGAGTAACATTTCCACTCTATGAGAAATTTTACACCAAAGAAGGGTCTTTTGGCTTAAAAATAAGAAAGTTTGGAAATCATTTTTTTTTCTTATTTTATTCTTCTTATATAAAACCGTGTATCCGTGTTTTTTTTTAAATTTTACTTTGACCATTATTTCGAGTATTCACCATACAAACCATAACAAGTAGATGAAATACCAAGGATGCATTTTAACGTTAAATTTAACCGTTCCGAAATATTTTCTCTTCTTTCGGTTGAAACATTTCAAAATATTATCGTTAAAGCAATTAACAGAATTAATTTCATTACGTTTTTAACCGAAACGAAATGCTGGCGTTAACGTTAAAACGTTAAGAAAAACGCTGGAGATTCACTCGTCGCAAACAGAAGCGCTGCATACTTTTAGGCACATTAAAATTAACGAAAACGGAAATTTTATAACGTTGCAACATTAACGATTTGATTTCGTTTTGATAACATGGCGCCGAAACGCAACAAACCCATTTCGTTAAGTTAATTTTGCTCGTTAACAAAACAAAATGGTATCGTTTCGTTTGTTGAGCAGCGCTGTGAAATACATTACACTGATAAAATATAAAAGATTTTTCGAAATGTGTCAACTTTATCGATCACGCGTAAATTCATTATTACTGGAGCATTTACTTAACTTTTTTTTAGTTTTGTATTGTAATTGAAAAATGATGCAAATTAAATAAAAAAAAACTAAAAATTGTTTAAATTATTTTTTCATATTTTTATATAATGTATAATATTATATATACATACTATGATAATTTACTATTTTATAACTTTTTTCTGGTAAAGTGAAAAGAGAAATTGGTTTAACATTTAAAGCTTTATTTACTGACAAATTTCTAAAATGAAAATACATTTTCTATACTTAAGTTGGACTTAATATTAATGCATATTTTTTGTCATTTTTTCAGCGCGGTAGTCGGTATCACGCTCATCGTCACAACCAACGTTCGCAGTCTTTAAATCGCGGTCAAGCGCTTTCACAAGCAGATGTAAGCGGAATGTGGTGACATCGGGGTGCCTCTGGTAAAGGTAAATATCTCAATGGGAATTGGAAAAAATCCAGCCTTGCACTCGTTCGTTAGAAGGGCAACACTTTTTTTTTAACTAAAAATATTAGTTTTTGAAAAGAACTGTATAAATCTGAGATTAAATCTAGTAAAATTTATACTGTTGCATTGTGTATTCTCAATACTGCTTTGCCTTCATTAGTTTAATATAAAAATATTAAAAAGCATTGCCAACTTCTGTATGTAAATAAATAAATTACTAAGAAAATAAAATAAAACCGTTTTTTGGACTCATTTTTTATTAGAATCGCAAACAATGCTCGGAAAAGATTAAACAAAAAAACAAAACAATCTAAAATTTATTATGTTTGCTATAATTATTTTTTTTTTTATTTCTGGAATATTTGTGTTATGCTGAATGTTATAAAAGTCATTTTCAAAGAGAGTAGAGGTTAAAATAACAAATGTTCATACAGCGAGTGCTTATATTTCTGTGTTGGTTTAATTTAAATTTGTTACGTAATTTTAACAAACTTAACTTTGCCTTTTAGCTGTAGGCGGTCAGGGTGGTTGTGCGAGCTGCGCCATGGGTAACAAGTTGAGCTGCTCCTGTGCGCCATTGATGCGCAAAGCGTACCGCTACGAGGACTCACCATGGCAGACATCGCGTCGACGTGACGGGCATTTATTAAGGTAATTCAAATTTAATTATTTTCCTAACCTTTATTTAAATATTGAGTACAGTAGTACAAATGGTTTCTATAATTTTTATTTACCTTTTATTTTTTTCACTGTTGATATTTACAAAGAAGAAGCAGTTATATGTATATAAATTTGAAAATTCGAAATTAATTTCCGTGATTTTTTCTTTCTTTTATCTCTTTTCTTTACGTCGATTTATTTTTCCTGTGGCCTCCTCTTCTCTTTACCAACGTCCACCGCTCCATAACCAACCGACTAATCAACACCACCAATCAACCAAACAATAAACAAACCTAAACAATAATCTCAAAATACATAAATTGAAATTAAAACGGTTAAAAAATATTGTAATAACATTAATATTTAATAATTTTATTAATGACTTAAACAATAACATACGCTCCAATCGAATTCAACAAATATACGAAAAAAAAACTAACAAAAATATTGAATTCCACCTCAAAACTCTCACCAAAATTTCCGCTACCACAAAACAATTCAAAATATATAAATTCATTTAAATATCTAACAATATGCCAAATTAACAATGAAAATCAATCAATTATAAATTGAATTAAAAACAAAAAAAAAAAAAACAATACAATAAACGTACAATAACAAAAACATCCTGTCTTCCTTTCGAACTTTCGTACTTCGTTTTCGCTTTTTGCGTATATATATATACATATATGTTTATGAAATATGCAAATTGCAAACATTGATCGTTATTATATTCTACTTATGCATACAAAATAATATTGCTTAATGCTTACATAATCACACACACACACGCATATATTCAATGAATATGGCTAACCTACGCCAGTTCATTCAGGTTGTGGGCTGAGGTATTTCATGTTTCGGCTAGCGGCGCCGGTACCGTTAAATGGCAGCAAGTATCTGAAGATTTGGTTCCTGTTAACATAACCTGCATCCAGGATTCCCCGGAATGCGTATTTCATATAACGGCCTACAACAGTCAGGTCGATAAAATATTAGACGTACGACTCGTGCAGCCAGGTAAGTACTCATTAGAGTGGATGATAGCTTTATTTTGTTTGTAATATTTACAATATTAATAAAAATGTCTGCTTAATTTTAATTTTATTTTATTTTAATACTCGTAATACAAATTGTGGTGTACTTTTTGGATCTTTTCGCCCTTAATTTCATACTACATAAGTTGTTGTTCCAAGACCGTCGTGACGCACATGAACATTATTGACTTGTCCCCACTGACACCACGTTTTTTTGAGCTTAGGATAGGTTAAGTACTTCACTTCTTTAAAAAAAAAGCTTCTTCCTTGACATTGAGCTACTTTACCTGAAAGATTTACATAACAGTGGTTCTGGGTCATAATATGATAAGCCCTTATTACAGAACGAATTCGAATTCCAAATTCATGTCTTTAGCTCGAATTAGATTATAACGAATCCCGGAGGCAGGCAGAACATAATTTTAAGTTACAGAGGTTATGTAAATTATCATCAACTTAGAGAAGTTGGGTATATGGAATATCAACTGGTTGTATGCAAAACACTCAAGTTATTAATTTTAAGATTTTTTTCAAATCTTACAAGCGTCTGCTAGCATCAAATACATTCCCGATTACCAAGAAATGTTTCATCAAGAGAAATTGTCTTACAACCCATTTATTCTTTTGTTGATTATAATGCTGCAAAGTTCATATACTACATTTCTTTAGAAATGAGTTAATCTGCCCTATCGCTGAGTACGTCGTAGAAAAGTTACGGACCCAACCCTCCTACGAATACGAAAAATTTGCTA
This sequence comes from Philophylla caesio, assembly GCA_963971545.1. Lineage (NCBI taxonomy): Eukaryota > Metazoa > Arthropoda > Insecta > Diptera > Tephritidae > Philophylla > Philophylla caesio. The sequence goes on along the minus strand of OZ020608.1, from coordinate 94,024,178 downwards.
TCGCTGATACCGTCTGAACTCGAAAAAAGCGCACCCAAACTCAAATGCCATATTTGAAGTTTCGACATCAGCTGGTATTTCTATTAAATAAATGACCATTTAAAAATGTGGTTGACACTTCAAGTGGTCCAAAACCCTCGTCAATGAATGAGATCCATAAACTGGCTTCGGTGTTAAGATATTTTCGGAAGGTGGTTACCAGCACGGATTTGAAAAGGACTATGACATACTAATGGCCCAATTAACATTTTTTCATGTTGTGAAAGAAGCTTTGAATACATTGCAGTCACCTATATGAATAAAGCTGGAAATGAGTAACGCGGAAACATTAAATACGAAAATGGAGTTTTATGCAAAATCCAGGTTTCCGGGTGTGAAATTTTGTTTTCCATAAGTTGTCCACTTCCCCCTTTTGAGATTTAGTGTAACCTTCTCCAATCTCTGGCTTTTCCTGCAACAATTCTATCAACCAAATGGTAATACTCACAATTTCACTATGTTTCTGTATTATTATAAATTATTGAAATATAGTGGATATTCCTTCTGAATATTTTTTTTTTAATTTTCTCCGACAACCAAAATACGTCGTAACAAATTCATATAAAAATCTACGAAATGACGGTACGAATGAGTTCACTGATGCCACTCTACGAATTTCAAATCTACGATGTAGCCATTCGAACTCAGCAATGCCTTTTTCGTAGAATCTACGAAAATCGTACTACGATTGTTTCAGTGATAGGGAAGAATGTAATCGTAAAAGCATGTGCATATATATTTTCTGTAAACATACTTCTTTTGGTTTCTACACTTTACTATAACAAGAATACATACATTATGCAAAATATTGAGGCCCAACTTAAATTTATCAATTGTGATTTTTGATTTGCGTTTATTAAACTAAGTATTTACATGGAATTCACGTTAGCGCTAATTACTTTATTCTTATTTATAATTTGAAATTTAGTGCAAAGTATTTAAGCTCTACTAATAAATAATTTCAGGTACTCGCATTGGACAAGCATCAGAATGCTTTGTTTACTGGAAGGATCCAATGACCAATGATACATGGGGTCTCAATTTCACTTCACCAATTGATGCAAAACAATTTCGAGAATGTTGTGTAAGTATTCTCATGCGGATTAACAAGGCCGACAGCTACAACCAAAGCGAAATATATATCAAATGCATACAGGATTAGTTGAGAGTTGCTTGAATAAGCACACGCTAATACAAACTTACAAATGTGCATGCAAATGCAAATTTATATATATTTACATATATATATTTACATTTGTATGTAATTTTTGCTAATGCAGAAAAGCGGCCACGGAAATCCAAAATGCTGATGATGTTTGCTTTGTTTTTGCGTGTGTCCGACAAGGTTCAGTGCAAAATTTAATAAATGGTATTAAAAAAACAACACAACCATGCAAATTTTGAAAAATTAACGTTAAACATTAAAACGAAAACAAAAGAAATTTTGCATAAGAGCGCTTTTAAAACATGAACTTTTAATTTAATTTTTTTTTTTGAATAAACAAAAAATGAGCAAGTGAATTGGAAGATTGTACAATATTAATCAGCATAAATATATTGGAAGTTTATGAGTTCTTTTCAAAGAATCCACTTTTACAATTGATAAGCTTTAAACATATTTGAGTAATATATTTTTTCATAATATCTGATAAACTAAGTAGTAGTTATTCGTAATCTTGAGTTGTTCATTGAATCATTGTCATTTTTTTGAAGTATATGTACTATTCTACATACGCTTATATATGTATACATATGTTTATTTGCTTTAAAAATTAATTGAAATCATATGTCCCAAAGTAGGTCTAGCAATAACCTTTCATACTTACATTGAAACTCATTCATTTAGTCTTACATTCCAAAAGTTTCAAAATGCTCATGTCCAATCATTCTCTCTGTTTGCTGTTAATGTTTGTTGTTAATGTGCAACAACGCAACTCCCTCGCTTACTTTCCAAAATGAGCTCAAATTGCCATAGAAATGTCAAACAGCCAAAGCCATAGAACTCAACTTAAAAAATTCCTGTTCGAAGTATTTAGAAAAATTCTAGGCATTTAATTTGTAGCGATAATTTTCAATTAATATGCCTCGTAGGGGGGTCACCTTGCTGATAGCATATAATGAAATGAACAAGGTAACAATTCAGAAATTTAGATTCAATGGTCTTAGCCTTTAGATAAACGACACATTTAGTGTTTTACCTAGAACTATTTTTGAGCAGCCTTGCGAATACGCATTCAATATTATTAAGTTGCATTTGAAAGTATTTCGACTGTGCCATTCCTTTCTCCTAAATATTTATTTGCATGTATTATTACAAAACGCAATCATTTATGATCTGTCTAACTGTGCGCTTTTCTTACCCAAACTCAACCTAACTTAAAGCCGCCTTCTATACGCTTTTTGTCGATCTCTCTTTAGCAAATTTTTTCTTCTGTTAATGAGGCAGTTCATTCCCCACTACGGGCCAAGGCAATGGTAAAAGAACAGCGTCTCTGGCGTGCGCCTAATAACTGGCTTTCGAAGCACACGGAATTCTTTATGTACATAAATCTATAAAAAAACTACAAGTAGTTATTAAAAAACTTCAATTAATGTAGTCACCTATTCCGAAAAACCGTAGCATTCCATAGTAAGATATAATTTTATTGAAATATATATATTTTTTTACATTAATTAGACCCAGACACCCTTGACATTTGTTATTTGATTAACTAGAATTTTGTCATTAATTGAATAATCATTATATTCTCTTTTTTATTTTTGACATTTTCAGGTATCTTACATTGTAAAGAAATACGTTAGTATAACTCCATGTATCTTGTCTTTCCCTAATTACATATTATTTTCTGATTTTTGTTTGTGAATTTTTTTGTGAATTTTTCAAACATTCCTTACTGTTTCATCCGAGAAAAACTATCCCTTAACTAGCAAATATATAAAGGAACTGTGTCATTGCGGTTTTGTATTATTACCAAATCTCACTCATTCTTTGTGCTTAATTTTCTAATACCAAACATTCATCTAACTTTTGTTGTTTAAATAAATCCGGCATGTTTTGTTCACAAGTCTAACTGTTTCATACACAATTAGAGAATTCTAATAGCACTTTTCAAACTTATACTTTAAAATTCCGTCTATAAATGGACCCCTATGGGCTCTATTACCATTTACATATGTATGTCAATATTCCGAAAACGATAAGATTAACAATTTGCAATCGATATCCATAACGATATTGTAGAGATACTATGTCGAAAAATAGTTACAATGGTAATGATAATATTGCAGATAAAGATATCATTATATATTTTTTCGTGAAAATGAGAGTAGTTATTTTCGAAACATTACCATCGCTAGAAAATTGCAGTAAGGAACATCGAAATTACAGAATAAATACCTAACGATAACAAGGGCTTTTAACTTTTTAAAAGAAATGGAAACAAGCCATATATATTATTACTTATAATATCGTTAACATATTTAAAAATAGAAAATAACCATACAGAAATATATGACGATACCATTAACATATCGATAAGAATGAAAATATCGGCGAAATCGGTGTTCCAAAGGCAAAAAAAAAATAATAATAAAAAAAACCGTAACTATATGAAACTTAATGATATGCTAAGACTTAGTTTTTTTTTAATAGAAGTTACTTAGCTAAAGTCGACTTTTTTCAAGCTTAAGGAATATTTGAGATTTATAATAATAGGAATGTTTGTTAAAACGCCGATAGCGATTTTTCTAAAAATTTACATCTTCTTGAACAAAACAACACAAGAAGTAAAAAAATTAATTGTACATATAAACATTTGTACTAAATATTTCTACATGATTTGATTTATGTTTTACTTCTTTCTGACTATACATTTATGTAGTCTTTTTATTAAGTAACTAACGAGAAAATTCTTTGGCATTTCACTCAAATGTGCTCCAATGTAGTTTCGTTCCACAGCAATTACTTATAAATTAAATTTCCAAATTTCACATGTCCATTCGTTTATTATTAAAATATTTTCACTAAGTGTTATTTTGTAAAATAGTTATTTCTTCATTTTCATTTTGAGCATTAGTGAATTCGTTATTCAATTTAATTAATTATTGTGAAAAATTCTCCTCAATTATCTTTATGTTCAAACCAATTAACTACTTATAGCATATGTTCGTAAATGTATGTACATATATTAAAAGTAAATATTTATTTTGTAAATAAAAATTTTTCGAAATCGAATAAACACTAAATTATTTATATTTATTGTGTATTCTTTCATTCTTTTTCTCTTCTCCCTTCATCATAATCGTAAACACTATCGTAAAAAATAAAATAAAATGAAATTTATAAACCCTCACATTCATTCACAAATTTAACGCAAAAAATAAAATCACTCAACAAACGTAACCCCAATTCGTTTCACACATCTTCTTACTCACTCACTCAATTTTCAACTCACCTTACTCGCTCTTGTTCTATGTATTTTTTAATTAAAACTTTATATCTACATATTTTTATGAATCAAACTTTTAATTGTTCAAAAATGTATATAAATTCACAACTATCTACTTAAATATATATGTATCTCACTTATTTTAAATATAACTTAAACGCAAATCAATAATCTTTTGCATTTTACGGTAACGCGTCGGTTGAATTAATTAAATTACAATTTTTCAAACTACTTGCACTTAAATTGTGATCTGAAATCGTATACGACGTCAATGCTAAATGAAATGCAAAAGAAAAATGCAAAACGATTTAAAACAATCGCACGAATCCTGTACTATAACACCCTCTCCTATCCCATACATCCTATGCCCGATGACGAGCCCTGAAATTCGGCTGTTGCTCCAAGCCGGTCGCTCGATTCTCTGAACGTGTGCACTCTTGCACATAATTACGAGTGCCGTAATATTCCCTTTCCGCTTTTTTGAAAAAAAAACAAAAACAAAAACACCACTGGCGGTTTTGTAAATCAATAAAATATTAAATAAACAACAATTAACTAAAAAAGCAAATTAAACAGTTAACAATATAAATAAACCTAAAAACCTTAAAAAATTGTTCGTAAAAATGCTTAAATATTCAATAAAAATCATTATTTCAATGACACCAAACAATGAAGTCAACACCAACAACACAGTATTAACAAATATTGACACTTAATAACAATATTATTCTGCATACAACTTTATAAAAAAATGATGTACGATTATATAGATTAAAGACTCTAAACAATATTGCAGTTTGCAACAATCGTAATAGATTTTTGCTTGAAATTGTTTATCAAACTAATTAGTAATTAAACAGAGGAGTAGCAGGTTCTACATCATGCATGGATATAGGTTAACATTAAGGACTAAGTAAAGTTTATAAGAAGTAAAGGTGCAAGCAGACGTAGCAAGTAAAGTGATTTTAGCTATAGCCTTCATGAATATTTCTCTGCCTTGATGATATTTCTGAGCAGTGGGAATAAAAAGTAGGCCGCTTCCTGCAAAACGTTAACAAAATTACCCATCATTCCAAATTAAGATCGCGTTTTCTCTCAAAGAAAATGAAAGTTAAAAAAATAAACGAACGAACAACTTGAAAAAAACGGTAAAAGAAGACAAATCAGTTGATTGTAAGAACTAATACGAAAATTTGATAAATCACCGAAGAGACATTCAATACTCAAAAAACAAAACAAAAAAAAAATGTTGTCTTAAATTTTCTTAGCACAAAATCAGGGTCTGCCTTGCAACTTGCTCTCTCAAAAGGCTTCCTATTAGTTTGTCTTAATTAAGTGAAGTAATCAAAGTAATGTCAAGAACACATTTTATCACTCACACATTTAAGGCGTTCACATTTGTTTTTGAGCGTTTTCTTGACACTTCCATGCCGATAGATATTCACCCCTATTGAAAGTTTCGTTTTCGCCCGAAATAGTTCACTTATCACTGTTCGTTTATTAGGGCGGAAATTTTCCGCTTTCGAACATTGTTTACCCTTATCGGCAACACTAATTTCGGCCGGAAATAGTTGGCGGATTAGTTGAATTTGTTCACTATTTTCTGAGAGGCGAACAATTTTGCAGGTCAAAATGTAATTAATTTAATTTAAATATTTTTACACAAGATCGCCTACTTCAGGAACTAAACAGGAAACAAAGTTCAAAGAGAGATACTATTAGGTAGAATGCAGGAAAAGCTGGATATTGCAAGAGGATTTGTCAAAGAAAACACGGAAAATGTAGGTGAGCTATGAAAAAACTTTAGATGGCGCTAAATAGTTGGTGCATACAATGAAAAATTAGTCCAATTAGAAGGGGGTAAACAATTTACATATATTTAAATGTGCGCAGAAATAAAAATTTTTATGCAAAATAGGCTTGGACTGGTCAAAAGCGTTATGTCTTCCAGCGTAGGCCGTTTTTCCGACTGCGGGAATAATATGGACGACTCGTTAATTTTGACACTTTCTTACAGGATATTACTAAAAGACGATTGCGCCAGCCCAATTTCAAAACTATTACATACACCTTTATGGTATACACCTTCAGCGAAAAACGCAGGCACGCGCTATGCTCCCCAACTGGCGGACTAGCAAAGTGTAGTCGTGAAATATCTGGAAAATTTTTAAGTTTTGTCAAATTACTGTCATAACAATCAGCTGATATGTAAAAGGAAGAAAGAGAAAGAGATATTAAAAAGATGTTAACAATATTTTGCGAATTTTAATTTTTAAAGTAAAAACGTATAAAATAAGGCGCCAATCACGCCAACGACGCAAGTTTTGGGTGCTTGTATTTGGGACTTGTATTTGGATCGACCAAAATATGGGCTTTTTGAAGTGCTATACGTATGCGCAAGTATACAAATCCAAACAATTGAGCCACAGCGATGTTACAATCTTATTGTCATAGCGCTAGCAAATAGAAGATTAAGCTATTTAAAACTGTGCCAAACTTCAAGTGGTTAAATAAAAGCTCATTTTATACATTTAATTATTGTTCTATTTATTTTTGAGATTGTTTGGAGCCAGCAAGGGCCAGCACCTTTACTATTCAGACCTTCTTTGTGCCATTTTTTTATATGGCCACATACTCAAATAACAAATTTTTCAAATTTTACCTGCAACAAACTCGTTAAAGAATTAAGAGTCATGTGACTTTGAAACCTAAGACAGACACATACATATATATTTAGTTTGATAGCTCATGAGATTTGTTTCTAAAGTTCTACATTCATTACGAAAGTAACTCTACTTGCAATGTCTGCCGATAGCTAGAGTGTTATTAGTGTGCTATTGATCTCATTTAGATAATAATTGTGGCAATGTCTAAGAAAACAGTTACTATAACCATATGACTTAGGAATCAAGAACATATACAAGCATACATACAATTAATAAATATATAACATATTTGTATGTACTTATTTTATGGTAGTTTCAACGGTTCAAAATTTAATAAATGTACCTTAGCAAGAAAGAAGTAAAGACAGAATGGAAGTTGAAAATAAAAAATAAATAAAAAATAAAGAAGAACATACTACGAGTATAACAAACAAGTCATATAAACTATCGGAATGTTCCCAACTTTTCAGGATTGAAAGCATAGTTAACACAAATGATTTTGATGCGAATATATATTTTTGTAATAAAATTTTAGACAAACAAAGCTATGCGCATATTTTTACATTAAACACATATATACATACATACATAAAAGTAAAATAAAAAATAAACCTTAAGGTTTGTGGGGTTGAATGTATATTTTTGTAAGGAAATGGTATGCATAAAAGTTGGATATTAGAATTTCTTAAGCAGACAAAAGAAAAAAAGAAAACTACAATGTAAATATTTTGTTATATAGATAAACATACATGCATACATGCGTTAAACGTATTATTGAGAAAAGCAATTAATTTCTTGAACAAACATATTTAGGCTTAAATAAAGCAACATATACAAAAAAAATATTTTGAGGCCGGATGAATTAAATAAATTTGCCTTGGTTAGCTTTAATTCTATTATTCGCAGTCGATAAAGCTCTATCAAGTCAAAGTTGGCTTTTTTATCATCTTTTGAAATTGAAAAACCCAAATCGGTCGGTATTTTTCATTCGAAAATCAATGAGGTTCACGATGTCTTAATTTAAACAAAGAAACAAATGAGGTTATGCGAGAGATGTGCCAAGAAAAGAAAAATAAGAAGATGAAAAAGAAAAAAAATACGTCAGGTGTTAATCTCAATTTGTAAAGAAGTGAAAAAATTGTTAGCGTTTTCACATTGATTCTAATAATATTAAAAAAAGTTAGAAATTATAAAAACTGCTTAGTTTTTATCATCCGCCTATTGTAGAAAATTGATTCTTATTAACGCTTCAATGGTCTGCTAATAATAATTTGGCGACATATGTGACATAATCAAATATTTGTCTATTAATGTAATTTTACTTATTATGTAGTTGTCCTTGACAAAGTTAAATAGTAATTAATAAAACAATTAAAAACTCCTTTAAAAATATAGAATTAGTATGCAGTTAAAAAAAAATAATAAAATCATGATATAATGTTTCCCAATTTAAATATCTAAACACAAACTACTTGCTTGTTAACTATTAAACTATATGGATCGGGTTTCTTCTATATATGGTATATATACCTTAAAAACTTATGTAAATACGGGTTTCAGCTACTACATGCGTTTCTTTTCAACGATATACATTCAAAGATTTAAGATCATAGTATTCTTGAAAGCTATGAATAGTTAGTTTAAGATTTTCACTTTTTATGTACATAAATATATTCAGGCATGTTCTGAGTGTAGCATGATTTGAAATTGACAGAATTTGCTTCAATTTGAAAAAATACTTAATAAACGAGTACCCATTGTATGTGAGTACACTTAAATCAAAGTTAGTACTATGCCAAGTTGTAAGGTCTTTCATTTAATACATATTAACTAGAATGTAAACAACAAATTGAAATAGTAAATACTGCTAATGAAAATCGTTCAGCACATGCCTGTTTATTAATTTAGTTAGATTTGCAAAAATTTAGGTTAGTATATCAAACATCTCTTGTTTAGGTAGTGGTTAGCATATAAGACGTATGAAAGAAAATGCACATTTACGAATTTATTTTGGTTTAGAAACCCAATTTACCAATTTACTTCAATTAGTTCAAATACATAATACTAACATCCGAAATAACTTATCTACTTAAACCTAAGTAGGTTATCTTTGTTTCATTGTAGGCAGCAAAGAGTAGCTAAAGTGCTAGTTTTACAATTCCCAGTAAAAAGAATTAATGTTTAAATTTTTGTCTTATATACACGCACTTATTATATACAACAAAATTTCTACCATTTAACAGACACACAATGGCAAAGAAACATATACACATTATTTGCATATTTTCAGAGAAGTTAAGATATTCTACCTTAAAAAGCCTAAAGATGAACAATTAAATTGACATTCAGTGACTAATATAATTTGAAAGGTTTTATTATTTGTTTAAGTGAGTGTCACTGCTGTTAAACATATTACATTTTATATTGAAAAACTTTAAATATATTGATTAATATGTTTTGATTAAAATAGTGATCCTCTAGTGGCTACTTAAGCCACACAAATACTTATAAACTAATACTTACATAAAAACCATATTCAGCGCTTCCACTACTCAAAGAAATGACCATGAATCGCGAAAGAGTTTAACAATAAAAATAATAATTTTTATAAATGTCCTTTTTTTTAATACTGCATATTTGTAATTTCCTTATGAGCGCTTGGTACGCCACCCTAAATTACCTCACTTTTCACTTTAACTCACATTGTCTTTCTATCTCTCTGTCTCTCTTTTGACGCTCTAGTTGTTAAAATAATTGTTCTCTAACTATGTTTTTGTACTCTTTCAATTGCAACGCAAAAACTTCCCCATCGTGTGTTTCACCGTGAGACTTTGTCAATAACAATTTTTTTTTCTGCACAACACTTCATTTATTTTTGCGTTTAAAATACTGTATCCGAAGTAAGCACAAGGAATCTCTTTCAAAGTTTAATACGATTGAAAAAGTTTTAAAACAAGGAGCCTATACATTCACACCAACAAAAATAATGTATTTATTGATATTGCGCTCCAAATTATTAGACAATTTTAACATTTCAATCGAAAGATTTTAGTTTCAAAGTTAAGCACAAAAGAAAAATTGAAATTATCTACTTAGAATAAAAAAGGTTGATTTTTTCTTCAACCTTAAAATACATATAAAAATCGATATTAATTAAGTGTTGATAAAAGAAATTAACAAAATAAAAACAATTTAAAATAAAGTAAAAATTTAAATCTTAAAAAAATTATAAACAAACCGCACACACAGAACCTTGTAAATCCCAACCAACTAACCTAATGATAGTGCGACGTTTTACAGTCGCCTTCTTTCAAATTTTCACGAAAGGCCTCCTCGAGTTACTCGCTGAAATTGGATCCGCCCGGCAAGGGAAAAATCAAGGCCAAACGAAAGCCGTTGAGCACACCGGCCTCGCCGTCGCGCGTACGAAGCGAACCACAATGCACCTGCATGTCGGCCGAACAGTATGCCCGTCTTCGGACCGATCCCAGAGTACGAGGTGAGGTTCAACAACAACTAGTTCTAACTACTAACACTACAATGACGATGACGACCATTATTTACATACTACTTCAAAATGCATACATACATACATACGTATATTTTGAATGGCCAGCTAAGCGTTAAATAATTTATTTTTTTCGATTTTTTTAAATAAAAAATAAACTGCGTGCTTCTATTCAGGTTCCTTATGTTTTTTGTGTTAAATATTTTGGATTTTAATGTATGAAAATGAATGAGAAAACGAGCATAACTGCACGTGCGTAAAAGAAAACGTTATTGATAAATTTAAAATTTGCGTCAAAAGGTCGAGCAGGCTTATCGCCTAAGCTTAAACTTATATAAAAAACTTTTGAATAGAATTTCCCCAAATAAAACCAAGACAATAAAAGCTTTATAGTTTTGGTAAGATACGTTGGACGTAAAAATATGATTTTAATTAATAAGCAGAATCTTTGGTGCAGATATGTGTACCAAAAGCTTTTATATCAATATTTTACTTAAACAATTTTACGATTTTAATTATTTGTGATGTTGAACAAACCCAATAAATATGTTATTTCTTTAAAGCTAATAATTATCATTTTCCCTCGAGATAAACAGTATATCTTTCCTTTTAAAATTTAAAAGGCGCTAGTCTTCTCCCTATTTAAGTTACGTATACGCTGTGTATAAAATATAAATTATCGCGAATTGTTCGAGAAAATATTTTCCAATTTGATTTTCAGTCAGAACGTGCCTGTGGTACAAAATATTATATTGTATATTCAAGTTCAATTAAGCTGGTTGCTTACTTTGTATTAAAGATTTAGGCAACACAATTATTTTTGTTTAAAGAAAAGATATCTGTAGTGCAGTGCGTCTCTGTAACTCATGTCGAACGATATGAGGCAAGTAATTTGGATTGAATGAAGTCAGTTCTGATCGACAATTTTGTCGAATTTTCAAAAACGCTCTACTGGGCTGATATACATATTAATCTAAAGACATTGCCAGTTGATATTTTTATTCATTTACAAATTTGGATGATGATGAAAGAAAAGAATAGTTGCAATGACGGCATACGCTATTTTGACAAATAAAAATGTAAACAAACTATAAAAAAATCCTGTAAATGTGAAAATTGGAAAATTAAAAGAAAGAAATTGAAAAAGTGAAACCTTAATCTTGTAATTTTCTGTAGCATTTATATTCAAGGTGGTTCCAGTGAGGGCCTTAAATAGAATTTAAAAGCATTGAAATTATTAGGAACAAAGAAGTTTCTTCCAACAACGGTAATTACATTTTCCCACACCAGTTTGAAAAAGGTAATGTTAGCTGATTCTAAATATTATACACAAAATATTTAAAGGTAGATAAAAGAAACGTACTTACAAATAAAAAAAGCCCAATTGATATAAATTTCTAGCCACGTGGAAGGAAGTTAATAAAAAATGTTAATAGTAAGTCACTAAGTAGCGCTTATTTCGTCATACAAATCGGTCTAAATCAATTAAAGACGTTGTAATTGAGCAAAAGTTCTAATTATGATTGATTTGTATACCAGAGTTGAAAATAACAAAAGAGCTACATGTTTGAAATTTTCGGCAATAATTTTTTTTCTTGTGTAATTTTGAACCCAATTTCCAATCTTCTTTCAGAAATTTTAAATATTTTTTAAGTATGCAAATTAATAGTCTGTTGAGTTTTTAGAAATTTTGTTCGAAAAGTTGAGTATCTTCTTTCATATACCGAAAATGTCAACACTTTTAATTGGTATATTCAAATTGCTTTTAAAATGCTATTTTAAAATTTGAATAGCGCTTTAGTTCGTATGCCTTATTATTGGGCGATATATATAATTTTGTATCCTCCTGTGAGCAAGCTTTCATCAGTTTATAGATATTCTTATTTATGAGATATTTTAAAAAGGAAAAATATTTTTAAATTTAAATAGGAAAAAAAATGTGTAAATGAGTTTCTCATTTATACATTAACTAAGCCTTTATTTAAATTAAATAAACCAAAAACGTTCAAATTTAACTCATATTTGTATTGATACTTTTGACATATTGATACTGCTGACAAATGGAACTCGTTCCACACTTCCTTTTATTATTTAAACCGTATTATGTTACAACGCTTATTTTTCATTTTTGTCTCCATACTTTCAACTGAAATTGATTTTATTTTTAGCCTGATGCTCATAACAAACTTTGAGGATAAGTTTAGTTTTAATATTACTCTGATTTCGTTAACACTCATGCACATTTGTTCTTTATGGATCTATGTATGTATTTAAATTTAATTTATTGCCAATTTAAATTGAATAGCTGGCCATTCAGAACGGAAGCACTCGTTGAAGGAAATCGTGCAAGAAAATTGCAAGGACTTTAATTCGTTGTTTTTTTTTTTTAATTTTGTACCGAAACGCGTACAGCACCATCGAGGAAATTACTAAAGGACGAGCTTAAATTTACTTACACACTTAGATTTTATCAATTATTCTCGTGGCTGCGAGCACATTTACATATATTAACGTACATACATGTGTGTATGTCTATTGTTGTATACATACATTTATTCATATAAAGATTTAGAGTACTACATTGTTCTGGCCCACAAAACACTATTATCGCCTATCTTTTATTTATTTTTCTACTTTCATACCACTCTATACCACCAAACCAATATCCGTCTAAAATCCAATAAAACTCTCGGTCACTTATACAAACACACAAACACATATTTATCTACTTATCACCCACTAATCCCACTACTACTACCACGTTTAAACATATTAACCCATTCCACGGCTATCACAACCACAACCACAACCACAACAAAAAAAACAAAAAAAAAAAAAAAACACTCGTTAAACGCCTTCTCATTCCTTTTCACACACACATATGCACATACATACGAACATACTTCGCCATCGCAATCTCATCACACCTCATTCACATTTTGCAGGTTCATCTACTTTGCCACGCTCAGTAGGCTCTCGCATAACCGATGTCGATGTTGGTGGACAGCAGAAGGTGATGGCAAATGCCACCAGCAGCACTTCATTGTACGATAATGTAGCCGGCAGTGGTGTTGGAGCACAATCAATGAATGCAGTTAGCGGACAGGGTAAGTGCAGCATAACGAAAAAAACAAAAAATGTATTTCCTAAATGCATACGTGCTAGGGCATTCAATCCCGAAATCAATAGTGCATGCCCCGAAATCTCCGCGTCGGGCTCCAGAGTATTTCCGTGATTAGTTTACATAATCAGGCCGGTTCTGCAATCGGAAAAAAAAGTGAAATTGAAAACGGCAAAGGTTAAATGAAATGCAATTGATATGAAAAATGAGAAATACTGAAGAACAAAATTATGGTTCAATGCGAAGTAATTTTTCGAACTTTTTATACAATAATTGTGTAATAACGAAACAAATTTTTAGTATTTAAAAATACAAGTAAAATATTTACAGTGTTGCAGGGTTGTTTCTCTCACGCAAGTTTTATTTTTTGAAACGTTTTTAATTTTTTTTTCTTTAACACAAATAGTTTTATACTATGTTGAATAACAAATTAAAATAAAAAGTATGTTAAAACATGTGATGGTATATATAACATTAAGGGTAAAGCCGACTCATATATTTATAAAAGTCAGTGTTATTCAGGTGACATGATGCCCCAAAATTAAATTCAAAATTTGACTTTAAAATTAATTTTTTTTTTGCTTCAATTTTAATTTTTTTTTTAATTTAAATTCACAAAAATCATCAATACAACTTAAAATAAAGGTTTAAATTTCCTCAATTTTTAATAAGCGTTAAATGAGCAAATTTTCTGCGAGTTTTTACTTAGCATGTTTGTAAAACTATTTCGCAAATCGCGGGATTACAATTTCCCGCAAATGGAAATCCCATAATCGTTAAAATGCTTCGGGTTTGAAATTTTCAAATTTTCTGCGAGTTTTTACTTAGCATGTTTGTAAAACTATTTCGCAAATCGCGGGATTACAATTTCCCGCAAATGGAAATCCCATAATCGTTAAAATGCCCTAACAAGAAGAATATAGGGTAAATTCGTTTTGAACATTTTTTATAAAGATAAACTATATAATTGCAGTTAACGAATATTGTTTCATGAGATTAGCAAATATGTATATAGCTATGAATACCCGACATATTAAGAGTAAATATCCGATCCATATAGTTGAGTACTTCGCAAAATTTATCTCAAGCTTATGTTTATTTTTTACTCCAAATTGAATAAAAATAAATGTTCATCTGTTGCTTTGGGAAAAGTTTAAATAATATAGTTCTTACGAATGATCGAAATGAGTAAGCGCACACTAAAAACTTATAAAATCTAAAAAATTGTTTTGCCAAAGCTATAAAAAAGTTGAATTTTACAGTCTATACATTTTCATTAAAAATTTATTTTACGTCTTTTTCAAAAAGCTTTCCAGTAAACACTTAAAACACAGAAAAAAGCGTAAAATAGAAGGAAGAGAATGTATCAGCAAAACGTTTTTAGCGCGAGAGCAGTTAAACTGACGTACTATTTTGAAAATTAGTATTTAATTTCTCCATTAAAAATATTCTTTTTCCAAATTTTGTTGCGTCAACTCACGTTCTTATTATTTAGTTATAAACGTGCTTATAAAATTTCACATTTGTCCATTTGTTTACACGAAAAAGTTTATTTACGTTTGTGTTTGGCAATTAATATGTTTTTATCAGTCGCACGTTTCTGCTGGTAAAATTTGTTTTTGCAGTAATTTGCAGCGCTCTCCTGGTCGTACACTCTCGTATTTCATTACTCTTCCAAGTAATTTGGGTAGAAAAACATTTATCCGCCAGTAAAAACTTGAAAGCCCTATAAAACCTTGTAAGAAAACTCTTTTATATTTTTTATATTTATCAAACCTATTTAAGGTTGTGATAATATTTTAAAATCAACTCAAATTAAATGAAAATTTTAGATATTCTTCTCAACTCCAGTTTCGATGCTCGCTGGGTCAACATTTTGCAGTGTATTGAAAAAAGTACATACATACATATACAAATAGTATGTACATATACATTGCCTATACAAGTGCAAAAATATATATAAGCATGTAACTAACTTAATAAGCTTTTTAACTAAGAAATATTGCAGAGCTTTTGATAGGTATACATATATAGCTAAAGCTTAAGGTCACAACATCCTAGGCAAGAATAATGTATTTAGGTTACTACACTACTATTCTAGCTTCTATAAAGCGTTTTCATTCCGCGCATGCGCATTAATTAAGAGAATAAAGCAAAGGCAGAAAAAAGTTCTACACTTATGGTTCCAAACATAACTAAGTGTGCTAGAAAGCTTTTGGAGAATTATAGAAAATTTAACAGTAACCATAGTAATTTGAATTTATTAAAAAAAAAAACATAAAATTACAAATTTACTAATTTCCTTTAATTTTTTTTTTATTTTATATCCACAATAGACACATTGGGCCGTCAAGTGAAATCACAAGATTTGAATATCACCGCCAACAATGCAGGCGTCAATACAGGCACTCCAAGCGTTATGGTTTCTGGAGTTGCAACAGGCACAAATGATTTATGCACACAAAACCATGTTGGCTCTCAAGTCGGCCCAGACGATGGACTTATTGGCGGTCAACAAGACATGGATGTATCGAAGAATGAAGGCACTCAAGTAGGCGGGCCAATGCACCAGAATGTTGGCACTTCCACAAAATCCACAGGCACACGCACCAAAGACTACATCGACGAAATGGTAAGTAATTTTAATTAATAAAAATTTGAAAAAATATACACAACAAAATTATCACAATGTTATGCTCCAATGTGTTCAAAAGGCTGCACGTTTCTTGTAATTAAAAAAAAAAACTGCAAACTTTTCTTAGTTCTCAGTATAAGTAAACACCATTAAAAACAACTGTTTAAATTTTATAAAAAAATTCATAAAAATTTTGAAGTTTTAAAAAAAGATTTAAACTTTTTTTGTGAGGGCATATGTATTTCATTTAATTTTAGTACAACGAAGTACAATTTTCTGGTGGCTACGAAAAAAAAAAAAAATAATAAATCGCTAATAATCGCGGTTTTGCGTTGTATAGAGGAAACTGCCAATAAAAAAATTTGCATAAAATAGTGATAACTTGTAGTCACTTGAAACTTGCACTATCACAGACTAAATTTGCCTACTCAAAAAAATGTTAAAACCTTTTTTTTAAAAAGTTCGAAATTTTAATGAAATTTCGCTAAGTCATTATACATTTTGTAAATAGTTTAAACAATAAGTGTTTATGGTTTTTCTTAGAATAATACCAGTATTTTGTGTGGAAAAATAATTTTAATTAATTAGAAGAAAAATGAAGTGCCTGAATCTGTCTATATGTGGTTGTGCCATAATTTTTGATTAGAGTATATACCAAGGATGCATTTTAACGTTAAATTTAACCTTTCCGAAATGTTTTCTCTTGTTTCGGTTGAAACATTTTAAAATATTATCGTTAAAGCAATTATCATAATAAATTTCATTACGTTTTTAACCGAAACGAAATGCTGGCGTTAACGTTAAAACGTTAAGAAAAACGCTGGAAATTCACTCGTCGCAAACAGAAGCGCAAACAGAAGCGCTGCATACTTTTAGGCACATTAAAATTAACGAAAAGGGAAATTTTATAACGTTGCAACATTAACGATTTGATTTCGTTTTGATAACATGGCGCCGAAACGCAACAAACTCATTTCGTTAAGTTAATTTTGCTCGTTAACAAAACAAAATGGTATCGTTTCGTTTGTTGAGCAGCCCTGTTATTGACATTATAAAATTGTATAAAGTCACTTTTTCGTGTGTTTTTGTGTATAAATAATGGAAAAGTCAATGAGAATTGAAGTCTTCCCCTATGACTGAAAATAATAAAATTTTCTAAAATAAACGGTCGCTTTTAAGCAATCTGCAATATTATACGTCTGCATAAATTTTTTCACTATAAAACTAGGTTTCTATATAATTGAAATGGAAAAAATTTCAAGTATTTATCCGGAATCATTCGTATATTTTGAAAGAAGCTTTTTTCCTTTATCTAAATAAGTAGTATTAAACATTTTATGTACATTTTGAGAGGTTTGAATAACATCCCGAAAACGTAAAACCAGTTGTCATGGGAACAAGAGAAGTTTGAGTAAATTACTCTGAAGTAACTATTCTGTAAAAGAGAGGAACATTGGAAATGAGTATTTTATAATATAATTTCTCCAAAAGTTTCTTTGGCGAGGAATATTCAAAATTCTTAAAGAAATTTTTGTAGCCGGGACGAGTTCAGAGACGATTGGGGGTTTAGCTACCTAAGAGAAGTGTGCACTCACTCGGGATCACTTTGAGATCATTAAAAAAATGCAGCGTACAGTTTTATGTAATTAATAAAAATTACTTTCTGTCTGCCTACAACTAACATAAATATGTGAGCACAGTTAGTCGCTTAATTGTAATTATATATTTCTTTTTTTGATACCACAAATGCATATTTGTTCCGCTCCTACGAGTAAACATGCAAAATTACTACAGACTCGCTTTCGAGCAAATTATACTCTTGCCACGAAAATTACGCCATACTTTAAATAAATTGTCACAGTGAACATAAAAGTGCCGCTGGTGCATTTGTTGTTTTGCTGAGCTTGTGAGACGACAGGCTGGTCCGTAGACAAATGTTTGGCGTCACGCAAGTCGTTGCCACAAATGCAACAGATTCGGGAACGTGCGCGGAAGGGGCGGCGGAGGTGTTACACCTGTCTGAAAGTTCAAAGCCTTCGCCTACACAGGCTACGTGTTTATTTATGCAAAGCACGCATACATTTAAGTAATAAGTGCAATTTGCCTAGTATGTGTGTGTGTGTGAGTGTGCGTGCCTGCAAATAAAGCTTACACACAATCACACAGTCAAACATTAAGGTATTTGCTGATATCGGCTTCCCACTTTCACCGATTTTGCGTAATTTCGTTTATGGCGACTTCTGATACCCTCCTCTCCTTGTACATTTGATCTCCGACTCAATCATTTAATTTACAACACCACAGTAATAATACAATAACCCCCTGTTGGCCTCCACTCACATACAAATGTGCATAATTTTGTTGCTCTAATATATACAGTGGCGTGCCAAACAGTCAATAATGTGTTTAAGGAAAATTCGTGAGAAACAAGATTTACAAAATTTTTGCCAAATTTCAAACTTCCTGACTTAATAACAAATAAATTTTATATTCTATTTTATTTTGTGCAAGTCTAAAGTTGCTTATAGCTTGAATTAATTTCTGACAATTTTTTGATACATCTTTCTTTTTTGGAAATGGGCGTAAGCATATAAAACTAAATAAATCAAAAAACTCGAAATTTGCTATCAAAAATTGGCCTCAAAAATTTCGTCGATTATATCTAAGGTTTCTTTTTTAAGCGCTTCTTTTTTAAACTTTCTACTATATAAAAAAAAAAGATGATACAGCATTAAAGTTAGCAGTTAAACTAAAGGCAGGTTTGAATATCTGAAACTGTTTTCTATGAAAATTGCAGATAGAGTTTTTTGACTTAAGCCTTCGTTATCTTATATGGGGAAAAAAAATCAAATATTAAAGCCTTTTCTAGTTTTCACATTATTAATAAAATTATAACGAATTACACAAACTCTTTTCAAATGTGTGAAATATTTACTGAAACTTTATTGTTTCTTTAATACATTTTTTACAAAGTTTGTAAATTTAATTTACGCAATTTTCGCTAAACTATAAACATGCTTTTTTTTTTTACTAAATTGACGAAAAGAAAAATTATTATTTAAAATAAAAAAAATTAAATATGATAGTTTTTGCACGCCACTGTACATTAACAACTATGTACATACATACATTTGTGTCGAACTAACATGCAATCTTGTTCGTTCCACCGTTATCGTTGCAGACACGTGATGCACGCGCACATGACATGCACCAGCACCAGCACAACATAATCAACAACAACACCAGACGCAAGACCAAGAGCACCGAGGACATGAATGTCGACACGAGCACACTCAAACGCATGCTAAAGCCCATGCCCAGCACTGAGAGTCCCGTTACTTCGCCGGAGATGGGTCGGCGCCGTTATAATTACTATAATGCTAATGTGACCAATACGCTTGGGCCGCAACATATGCACCAGCATGGCGGCGGTATGGGCATGGGAATGGGCATGAGTGGTGGCGGTGGCGGCGGCGTACCTGGTGGCATGCATCATATTATGAATAACAACAATACTATGGGACGCGTGAGTGGTCAATCGTCTAGATTCTCGGCATCGAGGTAAGTGTGTGCAAGAGTGTACATAGATGAGTGTGTACGCGAGTAACAAAACTAAAAATCGCAAAACGAAACAAACGAATAAATACTGTTTAAAGGCAAAACAAAATGACTATAGCAAAACAAAGCTTTAGTTGCAGCTAAGTGTGACAAAGAGCTAGTAAACACATGCGAGTATTTGTAACACAAAAGCCACCGTACCAATGCTCAAGTCTACGTACCTGTCCACAAGCAAGCAACTGACCAACCAACACAATTGCAGCGGTTAATTTGTTGTGCTTTGCCGGTTTTAGTTAGTGCGCGTCAATAATTTTTCGCCAACATTTTTAGTGTAAATTGGTGAATTAAGTTGAAGAGTGTTGTGGCAATATGAGGCAACAAGTGCGGCGTGTTTGTTTCGCTGTGGTGCGAATTGCCGGAAATTCAAGCGCGAAATTAGCATTGTGAAAATGGTCCAGTTGATTTCTAGATGTAAATGTAGTATTTTTTTTTCTTTCTAACGCAAAGTTGTGAGTTCCGCTTATTTTTAATGAATTCGTGGTGAAAAAGTGAACAAATGCTTATTATTTGAAAATTTAAAATTACGATTTTGTACGGCATTATGCACTTATGCACATAATAGCTAAGCATGTAAATCAACAAGTGTCATAAGGATATATATACATAATATCTTATCTGCAAGTAAATAGTTTCATTCCAAGCAATTTTAGTGATATAACAAAGATTTAGTGCTATTAGGAGGTTGATTAACTGAATTTGCCATACAAGTTCAACGAAATTGCAGCTACACAAAATACAAATGCACTTGAAAACAGTATTTAAACTCTCTTGTTTCATATTATGCCGCTTTCGCAAACACGACTAAGAAATAATAATTAAAAAATGCTAGTAAACATTTTCTAAAGTTATTAAAACTCTTAATCGAATCCTAAATACTACGCTTAAGACAATGTCATCAATTAAATTCACACTAATTCTATTCACACTATTTACATGAGCGCAAGATATTATTATTTGCATTGCGTTTTTAAAGCTAACATACTGACTACTTTAAAAAAATTATCTAAACATACATATATTACACGGCTTTACAAAAAAGTTTTCGTTCTTCGTCCTAAAAGTTATATTTTATGATTTTCTGGTTAATTATGAACAAAAACGAAAAGAAAATACCTTTTTTTCCGTATAAAGTTGGCTTCTAGATGGCAAGGAGAACGTTTTCATTAGGACATTTTGAGCTTCGAACAACGTTATCAAGGCCAATACAATGAAAACATAATAAATACAAAAGCAAACTTTTTCATGCTATATATTTTTTTTTCGTCTAATTACGAACTAAAGAATCGTAATTTAATACTTTTGAGTCTACAGTGCCACATACTTATTCGTATAAACGCACTCTTAATTTTAACTTTACTACCTTCTCTCTCTTTTCTCTATGTATCACTCACAACAAATTCTAACTTAAATTATTTTTCAAAGTAGTGGAATTTTATACTGCATGCAAAAAACCGTTTTCGTTGTTGTTGTTATATTTAAATCATTGCGTCTTAAATATTTTACTAAAAATAAGTACATATTCGTTTAAACACACTAGCTTAGTTTTTAAAATAGACATATTTATTTAATTTTTTATATTTAATTGGGCCTCCATGTTAATTTATAACTTCAAAACAAATATTTCCTTTTCCTCTTGATGAAAATGCTACACACCATAACGCTGCCACCTCCAAAGTTTTTTTTTTTGACACACGTACGTCTTTGTTACGCAAATTGTGCCAATAACAACTATACGAGTCTGGGTCATCTAAGATAATTTTTATTCGTCGGAGAACACAACATTGTCCAACTCAGTTGTTCACTGCATGTGTTTTTTGGCGATGTCTAAGCGCGGTTGTTTGTGATGCGGCTTGCTCACCGGTTTCTTCCATTTTACATTATCGGAGTTACGTAAAATATGTGCAATGTGAAAAAAATTAATTCAAAAATATACACAGAATTGTTGGACGATGCTCTCATCTCGTTTTTGCATAATAAAATGGATGAAGATAGCATTTCCCAACAGGATAACGCTGCCATTCACGTTTCTAAAGAGTCCTTGTAATGGTTTGAGGAGCGCAATATCCAACTAATGAAATTGCCAACATGCAGTCCAGATTTGATTCCGGTAGAGAACCTTTGGGGAAGTGTTCCGCGAAAAATCTGCGGGCAAAAAGCCCAAGGAAGCCTTTAAAGGACTGTCCTAGAGCTCAAGTTGGCCATTAAGGAAGCTTGGGAAGATTTGGACCGCACATTGCTGCAAAATTTAGTGATATCGATGCCAAATCGTTGGTTTGAAGTTATAAATTAACATGGAGGCCCAATTATATATTAAAAATTAAATAAATATGTCTATTTTAAAAACTAAGCTAGTGCGTTTAAACGAATATGTACTTATTTTTAGTAAAATATTTAAGGCGCAATGATTTAAATATAACAACAACAACGAAAACGGTTTTTTGCATGCAGTATAAAATTCCACTACTTTGAAAAATAATTTAAGTTAGAATTTGTTGTGAGTGATACATAGAGAAAAGAGAGAGAAGGTAGTAAAGTTAAAATTAAGAGTGCGTTTATACGAATATGTGGCACTGTAGGTAAAATTTCGTGTTGACGCGTGTTATCTGGCCAATTTACTAGAAACGCCTAATTTTGATAAGTTTTGACTAATTATTTTTCCCAAAAATAATTTTCAAATTTTTTTTATAAAACTACTAACTAATTCTTGAACATTCTTGAACAAAAAACATATATGTAAGTCAGTGTTTCAAACTTTTTACACTCTTTCTAAAAAATTTTAAATTTAAAAAATGCCTATCAGGAACACAAAAATTTTGATCAGTAGTTTTAAGTTCCGTAAAATGCAACGACTTCTGATAATTTAATGAATTTTATTGACACTATTTTTTATTTATTTTTACCCGCTGATCGATAGAACGCTTACTCTATTATAGCCCCGTACTGAAACTCGAAGGAGTTTTATTTAACTTCTATAAGTAAATCAATTTTTTTTTAAATCTTGTTTATTTATTAATCGGCGCTATAACCACGATTTAGGCCGTGTTTAAGAAGAACGCTAAACCGCAAATGTTTATACAAAGGTCATTCGCAGAATCTCTCATTCATACATGTTGAATTTTATTTTGGTGCAAACTCTTACACTTCACAGCTTAGTTATCAACATTTATACTTCCATATTTTCGTCAATTATGAAATCAACCAATAGTTAATATAATAGCACACTTTGGCAATATTTCTTTGCATTTGTTATTAGTTCTTCTAAGTGGGTCTCGCTAAAAACTATTTTAAAAATAAAAGCTTGGTTTATTAAGGTTTTACTACCAAAATCTATTACAGAAATTTAATTTTCTCCTTTAAGTGTATATGGTTTGAATTAAGACTATTTTACAATAAGGTTGTAACACTTAATTTTCCTCACAATAAAGCCTTTATGTCGTTTTGCGAGAAACGCTTAAATTCCTCATGTGAGTGGTAGGGGTTAGCGAGTTCATATATTGCAGAAGGTAATAAATAAAAGGAAAGACATATCTACATTCGTTTGAACCGATTGCTGCAAGCAAAGCAGCTACATATCATTATTAAGGGCCCCGTCTGCTTACCGGCTAATAAACCAAAAATGGCGATCAAAAATCAAGAGAGTTTAGGTGTTATTTAAATATCGGTTAAAAGAAGACGAATGTGAATAAGGACAAAAGTGAAAAGCAATAGAAATGAAGATTTTAACGTGAATTCTAACAACACTGCGAAAACGAGTACGTTATTTATTATATAGAAATAAAAATACGTACATCAATAAAAAGCAAACAAAACCAATAAAATACGAATTTCAATGCGATTACCATTACGAATGCGAGTTACAAATCTATTACAATTACGAATAGAAAATTAATAAAACAAAATATAATCATACATAATAAGCCTACCTAATTCTCAAATTCTTGTGTGCTGCTTACTCTCTCATCCAAGCAGATCATCTCATGAAATCGGTCGTGGATATCCACAACGAAATCTGTATTTGGAATTGGAACGCGAACGCAGTTGCATTGAGGGCTCACCACCCTCCGACAACGTCATGTTTGACAATCAATGCTATGCCACTACGCCCAGCTCTAGCAATGGCAACTCCGACCAGGATCAATCGTATGGGCAACGCAACACCGGTGGTGGACGCCATCAACATCATCATCAAGCACCGAATGTCACTCCAACTCCCGGCAGTCCAACATCGCGTCTGCTACTCGAATATGAAATGCATTTGAGGAACACCTTAGCCAAGGGTATGGACGCTGAATCGTATAGTTTGCATACATTTGAAGCTTTGCTTTCGCAAAGCATGGAGAATTTGGGTGAGTCCATTGGTGGTGCATGTACTCGTATGTATGTATGTATGTATGTACGTGTGAGCTTGATGTTTATTTACATTTATATATCTAGTACTGTTTGTTGTTTTGTTTACTTTTTTTTTTTTTTTTGAATTTTGAATATTCTGTCTTGTTAGTGATAGCTGTACAAAAATTTAGTAGTAAAATACATTTTAAATAATTATTTTTCTGGTATTTTCATTTTTAACATGTATTTTCCATTATGCTCTGAATAGTGTAAAATCAATTGTAGCGAAAACTGAATAATCATACTACAAATATATTAACGTGTTTAAAAATATTCGTATGTACTTAGTATCCCGCTCAAACCCCCACACTTATTTAAAAGAGTAGTAAATGCTTTCGATAAAATTTCGCCTGCTTTGTTCGTGTCAGTGCCATACCCTTAAATGCTAAATATTCCATTTAAAATGTAAGACATATACAAACATACATACATATACAAATGTACTGTGAATGTGGAACTTTGACATGCGGGTAGCTTTTGATAAACTCGAATAGGAGGGTTGAATAAGTGCCAGGGTCGCTACTGTTTAATTGGATAAAAGAAGGGTTAATTAAAATCGGCAGACATTTCAGTAGCAGCGGATATGGCAAGTCAACGTGTTTGAGGAGCTTAAAATTGTTGGATTTGTGATTAGTGTTTAACTAAAAAAGTAGAATGATTTGTTAAAAATGAAATAGGGGTACGCATGGATTTCATTCAGTGTGTTTCGTATATGCATTGCATATTTACTTTTAATGCATTGAAGTTTCTGTTATTAACAAGAAGGCAAGGAGATTTGGGTAATTGTGTTTAGCACCAGCGACACACTGAGACCTTAGATGGCAGCCGTCTTGAATTATTGTGTGCCATCTCACATAATGAAGATTGAAGTGATGTTTGAGACGAGGCCTTCAGACCTCTGCTGGTCTTACACTCTGCGGCATAGTTCGTAGTTTTCGCTATTTTTTGTTATTTGATAAAATACATCAAGGTCTCGATAATTCCTATAAATTTTATATAAAGGGGTTTTCAGACCTGAATGTGAAGTTGGTTTTGTTTTTTTTTTTGACTGATCTGAACTAATCACGAAGCGGCCTAGATTTGCATATCTCAAATCATTGTTGAGTTTGCTCGTTTTAAACTAGGACTCAAAATAATCCGAAATAAATCCGAAACAAACACGAAATTATTCCGATATAACCGCGCATTGATTTCTATGGGTCCCAAGCTTGTTACACAGCTAAAATACTCTAAAATATTTGAAGATATCATACAAAATAAAAATTTGCATACCGAAATTTCGCATGTTTCTTAAATATTCTTCTATTCAAAGTTATTTTCTTTTTCGGTATATATTTATTTTCGAGTACTTTCCGTAGTTAACCAACGCTTAACTACTCAACTTCTCTTGACAAAAATTTATTTTTCCAATATGCAGACTTCTTTGTAGTTTTAACAATCGGGTGAATGGTAGCAGAAATATTTGCAAATCGAGCAGGACGAGCAGTTTTATTTTCATTTGCATTACAAATTTTAAATAAATAGTGAAAAATTGCCAACACAACATGTACTTTGGAATAAAAACTGTTGTCGCGATTTAAATCTAACAATAAAATTTAACGTAATTATCGTTAACCACAATTTTACACATTAGAAATCCGTAAAATTTTTAGAAATACTATCTTTTAAGCATTTCGATCCTATTTATAATAATTAATTACTTTAATATGTATTTTTTTAATATTTGTAATTACATTTCCTTCGTCTACAATTTAACTGAATTCGTTTTTTTTTATTATTATAATTCTAAATGTTTATATACATTTGTTATTAGCCAGTAAAGCGCTCTTATCGCATTTCTCATTATCTCATTATATTTCCACGCACCATTCCAAACAAAAAAAAAAAATCGAAAACTTAAACTACCAAAATTACCAAATTAAATAAACAAAAATATAAAATATGAAGAACTCGCCGAAAGCCTGCCTGGATCAACACAGCGCAGTCCATATACTATGCGTAGGCGTAAGTAGTTCTCATACATACACACATACACATAAAGATACATCACAAAAGTTATAATGATAAATGCCACACCTCCAGCCAAATATATTTTTATTAAATAATATGCAATTATTCATAGGCATTAAAAAACAATACCTAACGTTGGGGCACATCCATAAAATATAATTAAATTTTTAACGCTACACATAAATGCTCGTACATATATTTCGATTTTGAAATGCTTTTTAAATATTAACGAAATAATTAAACGCTTTTAGTGCTTCACAAAACAATTGAACAACCCCAAAGCTATTGTATTCAATAGATACCTTGATCGTTTTGGAATGATCCATTATTTTGAACGAATAAAATACATCTTTAATTAGAATTGCACATAATTTTTTGCTACTTCTTTAATTTAAATATTCAAGAAACATATTGAAATACGATTACTTAAACTCAAGAACTCTGTCTAAAATTTTAATAAATTACCCGATTAATTCCACAAATTTTCTATGTTCTCTTCCAATTATAGCAAGTGCCAAGTCCTCGACACTTCCCTTGCCACCGCATCGCCCCTTGTCGACGCTTCGCGACAAAGAGCGCGATCGCGAACGTGATGGTTACTATAGCGACCGCAATGAGTTGATACGCGAAAGAGAGCGCGAGAGAGAACGTGATCGCGGCTATCTCTCCGATCATAACACAAGGTATGTAACAGTCAAATAATATCAAGGCGTATACGTTTTTATAATAATAAAAAAAAAACCATATTTTACTTATTTTATTAGCTTTTCGACATCTCGTTGCGCTTCGTGCATTGGCGAATCGGCTCGCGCTCAATGGTTTCGTCACTCAGATGGTTGGCG
This sequence comes from Philophylla caesio, assembly GCA_963971545.1. Lineage (NCBI taxonomy): Eukaryota > Metazoa > Arthropoda > Insecta > Diptera > Tephritidae > Philophylla > Philophylla caesio. The sequence goes on along the minus strand of OZ020608.1, from coordinate 93,996,902 downwards.
CTCTGGCAGTTCCACTATTGGTTCTGGCTCTGGTCAAGGCTTAATGTCCCAACCATCTACAGGCTCGGGTCATAAACGTTCGCCATGGGACTCTTTACCATCATTGCGTCAAGATAGTAGTCTCAATGATTCTGGCTATAAGAGTGCACGTGCTGATTCTCTTGAACAACGGTGAGTAGAAAAATGCACAGCTGCTGTATGGGTGTATATGTAAAGAGTGCGTTTAAACGATGCAAGAACTGCAGTACGATATTTTCATACTGGCGTGAACACCCGGAAAGTAGTTTGAGAAATTGCTTTGAAGTTAATCGATATTTGCTGTCAAAAGGGAAGAAAATGAATTATAGTTTTTAAATATTTAATTCTTCCTCTTGAACTCATATCTGCATTTAGACGGAAATGCGTTTCTGATCACTAATATTATTTCTAGTGAGCGTAGAAACCATTCCCCAAGGACTTATCCGTCATAGGCGAATTTTACGCACTTATTTCCAAATTAGTTTACTTTTTATTTAAGTAATTTCACTTCGGTGACAACTAAGCCTAATAATGGTTGAAATTATAAAAAAATCTTAATATGTATATGTTTTTGTTTTAATTATTGTTAAATAATATGTTAAGTAAGTAGCAGTTGTATATTTAAAGAATGACGTTAATTAATCCCTTTAATGCTTAACTATATTTTATACAACAAATAGTTTTAGCCTTAATTTCAATATTCAAACCAGCTAAACAAAATTCCAGATAGAAGCGAATTTTTTTTTGTCAGATTATTATGAAATACATTTAAAAGTTATAGATTGTTCGTTTGAATCCAACGCAAATCTGTTCAAATGACCGCCATTGTTGACAAGCAAAAAAATGTAGAATATGTACATTGCGGAGAATGGCTTACGTCTGACAATAAAGACGGGTTTTGTTATATAAATACATACATAAGTTGCTGTGTACATAATGTATAGCGTTCTAACTTTTATTGTTTTGAGTATTGTTAAATTTTCAAAACTTTAATTCGAGAGCGCGTAAAAGAAACTCTTCGTGCTTTTTCGTTAAATTTTTTTTTTATTTAATAAAGTACGCTTTTTAATTTACAATTTAGACTTTAAGTGACAAAAAGTTTTTCTCTTTTCTTCAGCGCTGAATTCATACGTCAAGACAGTTTACGCTCAGATTATTTGAGTGATCGAGACTCTCGTTATGGCATCGTGCAACAGGCTTCTATCGACAGCACCGATTCTCGGATGTGCTATTTGACATCATCAGAGGTGAGTACCAGCAATAAAAATCAAAGATATGTACATATAACTTTTATAAGAGTAAAAAACAAGTCAATCAATAATTATTATAGTCAGATAGTACTTATATTTCGGGTTTTCTATAACTATTATTTAAATACTTATATTCTTTAAGTATTTTATTAATAATTATTAGCGAGATAAATAATTTTAAGTTTTCAAAGATTTTCATTTTGAGACTTAATTTATAAAAATCTCCTCATAATAATTATGAGTGAGAAAACGTTTTTTAAGTCTTGAAGGATGGGACTTCATTTATGTTAAGAATTTGTTATGACAAGAATTTTTGTAATATACTCGTATTTAAGTCTCAAAATAACCCTTTGAATAATTAAAAAAAAATGTATCGCGCTGATAATTATTATAAGACTTTTAAAATATGTATATACATATAAAACTTATAATAATAATCATCGATGACTTAAAAAAAATTTCTCCTTCATAATTATTATGAAAATAATTTAATAATTCCTACGAAAATGTGGATGACTTTTTTAGAAACTTTAATTATTTAGCTTCCTTTTTGAAAATGGCCCTAACGAGACTTTGTAGGTTTTACTACGCTTTCTATATGAAGTGTATATTGAAGTATGATCAAAAGTCATTCTGTACAAATAAGAAAATATTTGGTTGGAGCACAAGCGTCAGAGTGTTGAGTAAAAATCTTGAGAAAAGCAAAAACAACATAAAAAGTTATAACCAGGAACCAATCACTCTGTATGTTATAAGAAAAAACAAAAAAAAATCCTTTTATATTTTCATTTTCCTTATCCTACGTAAAATTTCAATACAAAAAACTAAGTACTTTCTTCAAATATGAATTTTCATTTCATTACGAAGAACTCTTTCATAATTATTTAAAATATTTACTTAAGCACGGAAAGTGCTTTAAGGTTTTAATATATAATCCAGACACTTTTACCCAGAATTGGAACCATGCAGTTCTTTACATTTTGTTATAGTACAAATCGAAAATTTAACAACAATTACAGACACATACAAATGTCTATGTACTCGCATGTAACTCTACAAATGAGTGTCCCACATTTGGCGCAATGCTTAGTCGCTCGCACTAATTAACGGATTTAATGAGCTAATAAATTATGAAAACTGTAAAATTATTCGTCAACAAAATTAATTACGAATGCACAAGCTTTATGCAGAATCCAGCCGCTGTGACCTCGACTCGTTGCCGGTCAAGGCATTTTTACTACCAAAGATGCACTGAGATTATTGTATGTGACAAATACGAGAAAAAAGTTTTTGTACTTATTAAAAAGCTGTCACTCAGCGCTGCTAGGGTGTAAAAGCTTTTCGTTGTCGCTGTTGTTCAAATGTTAGATACCACGACTCGAATGGAAGTCAGTTGGAAGGCACATTCTTCTGTTCGTGCTTTAAACCTTTCGTTATTTTATGCTTGCAAAAATTTCAACAGACAAATAAGTATGTATGTATGTATGTACATACTCATTCAAAGTGTTTTGTTTTGGTGAATGAATGGTTTTTTTTTGTCAAGTTTGTAGTTATTTTGATTTATTGCTTTAATTTTTGTTGTTGTCTGCGCCAAGCTGCTATTTCATGTTGCGCCAAAAAAGCTCATTTGTCGGCTTAATGGAGCATAACTTGTTAATTTGTCGTGTTTACTTGCAATTATTACGCTACACACACGCCAATGTAAAATGTCTTGTCTGAGTATTTATTTAAGTCTTAGAATAGATAAAATAACTGTTGGTTTTTATGTATGTATGTAGATGTGTGCATGTGTCTACCCGAACTAGTAGCTATGGGTATTTTTATATCTAGATTTAAGTGCAGTAAGCAATATATTTTTGGTATATATACATACATATGCACATCCAGTCTACATGCGACTTCTTTCACTTCCGCACATCCGGCCAAATTCCGAAGTGATTGATCATAAAGTTTGTTTCATTTATTGTTGTCATTTTATGATCATTTTTAATTAACACTTCATTTCTGTGAGAAAAATTTAACGGGTTTGCTTCTGTGATTTCGCAATTTAATTATATTTAGATGCCAGCGGGGTATCCACATCGGAAGGAATCACACGTAGAAAAATAAATCGCAATTGGGGACAGAAAGTTCACTGCGTATTTGATCAAAGTGCTTAAATAGTACTAAAATGTGAAAATTTAATAATTTCTAAATAAATTTTAGCGAAGATGCATTTTTAACTCCACAGCTCTTTTAATTGTTCTTTTGGAATTCTTTCAGCAGAATATGCTTTTTTTGCTCAAATTCAATTTTCAATTGTAAATGTTAGCCACTTGAAATTACATATGAGGTGTTTTCAAAGGGTAAGGTGATTAAAAATTTTTAAGAAAAATTATTTATTTATTCATCAATATTTATATTGTACCTTTCAAAGTAATCCCCCTAATATATGTACAATGAACTTGTGCCAACGCTTTTTCCAATCAAATCAAAGCACTTCTCATAAGCAATTTTTCGTATAGCCTTGAGCTCCTCCAGCGATGCAGAGCTTTTTTCGGTCTTGGCTTTCCTGGGTGCTCGGATTGTGATGATTCGGCTTTGGTTTTCGACGTCGTAACCACATACCCATGATTCATCACCAGTTGTGATGCTTTTGAGCAAATCAGGAATATCACTGACGTCATTCAAGAACTCGAGAGCAATGTTCACGCGACTGCTCTTCTGATTAAAATTCTGAAGTTTCGGAATAAACTTCGCTGGCCCACGTCTCATGCCCAAAACATACTAAGAAATTGCATGACACGAGCCGATATATCAACATCCTCAGCAACTTCTCTTATGGTTTATCGAAGAGTTTCAAAAACAATTTGGTTCACAGCTTCGGCGATATATTCTGTTGTTGATGTGCTGAGGCGTCCAGAGAGAGGTTCGTCGTCAGCATCTTCTCGGCCATCTTGAAAGAGTTTGTATCACTTGTAAACATTTTTTTTTTACTTAGAACATACTCACCGTACGCCAGTGTCACCATTTCACGTGTTTCAGAGCACTTGACTCTATTTTCCACACAAAATTCGATCCTTTTTTACAATAATAGAAATTCGCGGAGCGCAACCGTCTAACCTTTTTATTTGTCAAAAGCAAACCAAGCATACTATGTACTGGAAATTGTGAACATATGTTCGGGACATGTTTGCCAAAACAACAACAACCAAAAATCGGCAATCGAATCCAATTTTAAAAATTAGTGACGGTAACGCTAGTGATATTAAAGGACATCGTTATTGAGATACCTACGGACTTTTTTTATAAGAGTGTGAGATACAGAAAATGTAAAATAAGTGGCAGTGGCAACGCCGATTTGTCGAAATTTCATAAACACCTAATTTCTTAGTTCAAAATAGCTTAAAATACCAAATTTCACTCAATTTTCTTAAGGGATACCGAAAAAACGTCCGTTATATGGGAGATGGGCGTGGTTATTGACCGATCTTGGCCCTTTTAAATACCAACCTACCCTGTCCAAAGAGCAATCTATGTACCAAATCTCATTGAGATATCTCAGTTTTTTACTCAAGTTATTGTACCCACGGACAGACAGACGTACGGACGAACGGACGGACGGTCAGGGCTAAATCGATTCCTCTTTTCATTCTGTATATGTATATGTGTGTATCTATCGCGATTATTTGTTGCTGTTACAAACAACCGTTATGCGAACAATGTTATAATAAACCTGTGAACAAGTACGATCGTGCATCAAAAGACCGTGTGTGAAATGTATGTAGCGTTTAGACTCAAAAACTACTGAAACGATCGGGCCCAAATTCACTGGTAATGTTTAAAATGACCTCGAATGAGCACAGCATAAAAAAATTCAATAGGTGGCGCTGCAGTCGAGATATTTCCAAAATCCGTAATTAAATTTCGATTGGTTTCAAATTCAACAGTTATGTTAGGGGCATGTAGGTAAAGAATTGGTTTGAAAATTTACCCAATAGATGGCGCTGGAGTCGAGTTATTTCTAAAAACCGTATTTACAGACCGATCTAATTCAAATTCAAAATATACATATACATATTAGGCGAACCGTTATTACAGTCCGAATCGATTTGAATTCAACACATATGTTAGAAGGATATATATAAATACTTGGTACTACAATTTACCCTAGCTAGTTTTAAATAAAATATAAACTGTTAATTTTGAGTTGGCATAAAATTAAAAAAAAAAACTATAAATGATGCTGATAGAAATATTTGGTGAAGTGAAGTGACTTTTTATTTTCCATAACCTTTCAGAAAATACTATGAGACCCCAGGGATTCAGTTTTTTTTTTGTATTCTATCGCACTGTGTGATTAGAGTCCTTAACATCAAAAGTTTTTATTCGGCGCAGAGCTTGAAACCTTACAACCATATTTGTTACCGTAAGTATATGATAGCTTTTATTTCACTGACAACCTCACTCTGATATAACATATTTTTTTAATAAACTTAAATATTGAAGCATGTTTTAAAATCGATTGATAAACTTAAATATTGAAGCATAAACTAAAATTTTGATCTTGTCTGCGCCTAAAGTCGTCCCATGGCAATCAGCAAAGGCCTCACAATTTTGCTTACCATTTCCTATATGCTGAATTTGTGTTATTTTAACTAAATACACGTAAAATTGCTGATGTATGTTTTTGTTATTTTAAAAAGTTTTATTTGCAGGTTGCTTATGTTGTTATTGTATGCATATACATACATTTGTATGTAGCCATTCTAGAGTGAATTTAGCAGCAAGCGGCAAGCAGCCGACAGCAATCAGCAACCAACACTGGCTAGCATTTACCTTACTTTTCCCCTACTTTTGCTGACTGACCTAGTTGTAATTTATTAAAAGAACCAAACGATATGTGAATGTTTGTTTGCTTGCGAAAATGCCTGCATGTTTGCCTACATTTGTATCCATGTATGGATGTAAGTATGTATGTGTTTATAAAGTTGTGGATGTGTATGAGACACAAGCGACAGCTTTGGCGTTAGCACACTGCAATCACTATGAATATTTTATTGCCGCTGCTTGCTGGTTTACCTACTTATACATTGATGTTGATTGTTGTTGTTGTTGCATTTTTACATATAAAATGTATGCTGCACTATGTCTTACCTCGTTTTATACTCTTTCAGCTGTTGTCAGTTAGGATTTTATTTTCATCAAGCGTGTTTTTACAGAAAATGTATATGAATACACAAGGATTTCGTTGAATTTATATGTAGACCGCGCATAAAATAATTATTAATTGCAAAAGGAAAAAAGCCTAACTTAGAGCTACCTTTTTTTTTTTTTTTTTTTTTTTTTTGTTAAACTCCGGACAATATTTTTATTTATTAATTTCACATGTGTGTACAGTAAGACATGAAATCTTTTCAGTGTACGTATTTGAAAGTTAAATTACAAACATTCATTTTCAATTTTCAATTAACTATGTTTTTAAAACTTAAGTTGACATTAGCTTATATATAAGTAATATGCTTATACTATAGAAGAGGCAAAGGAAAAGAGTTGAAAGAGTATTACATAAACAAATTTGTAACTGCCATTTTGAAGCATCTACTTGATTTAATACATTTAATTGATAATGGTAAGGAATTCCACAGCCTGATGGCACTAACAAAAAACAATCTGGAAGCCGTTAAAGTTGTATATTTTGGAAGAACAATATTATGTGTGCGAGCGGACTGAACAAAGTTTAATTTTGAAGCAAGAATTTGGAAACTATAGCCATTTCGATTAGAAATTTATATGAAACTAGTTGGAAATCAAAGGAACTTTCACCGTGTGTTTATGTACTAAGCATCACAATCGATGTTCAAATGATTGTGGTGCAGTGCAATGCTCGCTGATAATTTGGCGATTATTTTCATACCAAATAGTGAGTTTGCTCCAAAGAAAATAGACAGATGAAAGTGATCCGTAGTTGATGCTGAACCAATAATATGTTAGTTTTACCGAAGGTTGGTTTAATTCCTGCAGAGAATGTACACATTTTTCTTACAGGCATTCCAGTATATACATATGTATGTATGTATGTATATATCAATATTTTAATATGAATTTGATGCTGTATACATACTGTCATGGATATATTTAGTTTCCATGTGATTGCTCGTCACACAGTGCTTTTCATTTTTGAACCTAAGATATACCTTTAGTTAATGAACCAGTCAGAGCAGGTAACATTAAGTTTAAATATTCAACAATTTTTTTTTTATTACGGTCAACGTCACACTTCAGAATGCATTTTTTCACTCTTTAATTTGTGGTATTACTTTATAAGTCATATCTCAAATGTAAGGCGAGTGCTTTAAAACGACTTTATATCAAACTAAGAACCAATTTTTGTGGCCGCTGTGGTCGAGTTGGTAGCGGTGCGTGCTATAACTTGATATGCCGGTGAGTTCGAGGTTCGAATCTCAGTCAGAGCAAGCAAAATCTTTATAATAGAAATAGTTTTTTCTAATAGCGGTTACCCCTCGGCAGGCAATGGCAAACCTCCGAGGGTATTTCGGCCATGAAAAAGCTTCTCATTAAATACATCGCCGTTCCGAGTCGGCACAAAACTGTAGGTCTCTCCATTTGTGATAAAATATAAAGACGCACACCACAAATGGTAGGAGAAGCTCGGCCAAACACTGAGCTACATAGTGTAAGCGCAAAAATTATTATTATAAGAACCAATCATTTCTGTGTAAATGAAATTATGCTTATTGTATTATTAAAAATTTGAGTTTTCAATCAGCAGTCCAAAGTAATTAGGGACGCCAAATAATACTCATTTTTTCAATTTAAATTGATAAAATCAAAATATGCAATTTAAAGTGTACGCACTTATTTGACTTCATATCGAAATCTACAAAAAAAGTTAACTTCTCCTATTTTACCTATATCAATTATAAATAGTATTTAAGGGTTATGGTACATTTCATTTCTTTGCTCAGAAGTCATTAATATAATTCGAATTTTATATCTTTGCTAAAGTAATAGTGATTATCGCGCGATTTGTATGTTTTTTTAACCAAAACTAAAACTTGTTCTCTAATTTTATTTGAGTAAAAAAAAAACTTAAATAATTATTATAATTGAGCGAACAAAATAAGAATCACAAGTCTCCCATAATTTTAGAATGTGTTTACTGTGTACATAGTTTTATGCGTTTAAATTTTCTTAATAGATTTTATCAATGTTTTATTAGTATTTTCCGTGTTAACAACATTGTTTGTTGATGTACATATGTGTGGCGTGAAAGTGAAACGGAATGTTTGGTAAATTGGCAATGTCCTCTGACAAGGGCAGCAATGCTATCTAGAATCAAAACACGAGAGACAGATTGCCGTAAATACAATTACAATTTCATGGGCTTTTTAACAAATTTATAAACATAGTTTTGTATGTTTTTAGATATTATACATTTATTTTGTACATTTAATAAAAGCTTGAAATGACGTCTTCATTAATTGAAGCATAAATAATATTAGTCATTCTTTATGGATCTTTCATATCAAGCAAACTGGGTATTTTGGTTGCTTAAATAAATAATTTACTTTCCTATTTGCTCACGCGTTATCTGTGTAAAGATGAGTCTTGTAATAAACTATATGTATATGTATATATTCGTTTATGATAATTATGAGGCAGGAGTTAATTGGAACATGTTGATATTAGTGGTGCTAGTAATTTTCTTAAATATTCTTTCATTTGTCACTAGAGGAGATTCATCGAGCCAATTAGCTACTGACTTGGTCAATTTGTTCGCGTTGTGTCAAAATTATTTTAGTTGGAAATCAAAGTGGAAAATGTCAACGATTTGTTCACGATATACTTAAACTTTCCTAGATAAAATTGAAGGCAATATTCTTAAAGTAAAACCTTTCCTGGTATCCAAGGAAAAGAATTGAAGGCGGGAGCAAATATATAAATTTCGTAAAATTTTCCTGTATCAGTTAATAGTAATTGCATTTTCTTCTGTTTGTCTTTCGATTCTATATGTAGCCACGTACCGTTACACATCCATACATATGCACATACATACATACATTTTCTTATGAAGCCCTTAGACTGTTGCTGCAGTAATTAACTGCAGAATATTTTGCTTTTTTGCTCTACTACTACTTTCCTTTGGTCAGCGGCAAAGCCCTCATATTCCTCGTACAAATCTTAAATATTCTCATTCACAAAAAAACACGCAAAAAGGCATTTGTGCACATACTATTTGTGTCTATTTGCATAACACTTTCTTTTTTTTTGCAGTACTTACAATTTGCCGTCATCATCTTTCCTATTTGTACAAGACAAACCAACTGCAGTGATTCTTAGTTCAGTTTTTATGTATTTGTGTGTGTATATATGTATGTAGATGGTTGCAAAATATTAAATAGAAGGTATTCGAAAGTAGGAGTTGCAGGCAGTTTTGTGCTGGTCGTTTTTGTTTCAATGTAATGAAGTAGTAAAACTTATACGCGATTTAGGAGATCACTACAATTTCGAGTGCATTTTCCTTCAGTGTACTCAATTTACAGTACTTATATCACTTTGGTATGCAATTGCCATCTCTATTGGTTTTAACCACTAAGAGTATAAAAAAAATTTAGATTTTTTAAAAACTGAAAAAAATTGTTAAGTTTGAATTTAAATAAATTAATCAAAATTTTATGAAAAGCAACTTAAGCAAAAAAACAAAAATTTTTTTCGAAGATCGTGTTGTGATTTATTTTCAACAATACATACATATATAAAGGAAATTTTCTAATTTTCTGAAAAAAAATAGTTTTTTCTGTGTATCTCGTATATGTATATCGAAAACGTGTAATTTTAAGTAAAAACCAATTAATAATGAAAGCTAGAGGATAAAGTCAAAGCAGCATTTTCAATATAGAGAAGGAGGCAAAAGAAGTTGGCCTTGCAGTGAACGAGGACAAAAAAACCCTCGCGTATTGGACCCAGTTGGCAGTTACAACTTTGAAATAGCCAAGAATTTTATATACCTTGGATCAAGCATTAACACCACCAATGATGTCAGCCTAGAAATCAAGCGAAGAATATTACTTGCCAACAGGTGCAACTTTGGGCTTGGTAGGCAATTGAAAAGCAGAGCCCTTTCTAAACGAACGAAAATCTCGCTCTACAAATCCCTCATCATGCCCGTCCTTTTATATGGAGCAGAAACATGGACGATGTTGATCAGCGATGACCAGGCTTTGGGGGTTTTCGAGAGAAATGTTCTACGCAAGATTTATGGTCCTGTTCGCGTGAGCGACGGGTACTGAAGAAGATGGAATGATGAACTGTATAATATGGACATAGTCAAACGACTGCGATGGCTTGGCCATGTCGTTCGCATGTATGATGATGCTCCGGTGAAAAAATCCTTCGAATCGGCACCCATGCTTGGACAACGAAGGCAAGGGCGCCCACGAACTCATTGAAATGACCAAGTGCAGAAGGACCTGTCTTCGCTTGGTGTGAATAATTGGCAAAATCTAGGGGGGACTGGCGAAGCTTTTTGGTCTTGGCGCAAACCGATAAATGGTTGTTTGAGCCATAAAAAAAGAAGAAGATATATAATTAAGTACCCTTTATTTTGGTTATTTATTTGTTTTGATCAATTGTTGAATTCTTCAGACATTAGAATATACATACGTATTATATGATCGACCTTTTTTTCTAAAAAACAAAAGCTGACATGCTGCGATATCACATAAACAACAAGTAGCTAATACAATATTTTTCTTTTTTTTTTTGTTATTGTTTGGCCATTTCACTATTTCGTTTTAAATATTTTTTAGCTTAAGGCTGATCGCTTTATTGGGAAAATTATTAGGATTAAACAACAATACTCAAAGCGGTTGAAGTTATAGTACTATTTTGGAATTCACCACATTTTCTCAACATACTTCTTTCTTATTGGCTTTTGCGGGAGTCGAACCCGCATCAACATGCGCAGTACTTAAGCCGGTAGCTAAACGCATTCAGATAAGCTTACGCAGTGTGAGCTGTTGTTATTTTTCCTGCTTTCCCTTCACAACTTACTCCAATCAAGTGCGGCTGTACTGCAGCTATTTCTACTTGAATGTTTCTACTTGACTGTTTCTATTTATGAAATGTGGAAGAGGTCCTATGATTTTCCTAGGTAGGAAAAGAATGGCAGCTGATCGGCACCAAAATCACTGTTGATCGGTGTTATCGGTCCATAGAGTGCCAGAGATGAAACTTCTTTTTCCAGTTGTTATGATATAGAGTAATTTTATCGAGGGATTGCTGTTGTAAGGGATGATATTTAAGAATTTAACACATGCTTTCAATCTGATATGTTGCCATAGAATAAATTGTACTATGGGATCAAGTTTTTATAGAAATTTCAATAATTTGGGGTGACACAAGATTTACAACGCATTCAAAGTAGTGTAAAGACATCGCCCGCAAAATACCATTTCTGAAAAGAACACAACTCTTCTTGTAGAAATACATACGCTATGTACCTTGCCAAAATTGCCGAAAAAAATACAAACTTTCGCTTAATAAAAACAAAAAAAAAACAAATGAAATGATGAATATACCGAAGGACGCATAAATCAAACTCCAACAACGCGCACAAAAACATGAAAACATGCGCAGAGCACAACATCGTGTGCCTTTATGGCGGCACCATTTACATTTTACATCGCCTTTTTTTATGTATATGTGTGTGTGTGTGTGTAACACATACGCTAGCTATGACACCCACACAACAGAAATGAAAAACTCAATTTACGCGTTTTATAGCATTTTTATTTTTGCTTCGTACAATTCTGTAGCAGAAAATTGTACATTTTTTTTTTATTATGAATGCAAAATCAATGAGAATGGTGGAAAGAAAACAAAACAGCGAATGCAATAAAAAATGTAAAGCATGTTATTGTACTCGGTAGTGCCAAAAGTTGAAGACAAGTTGCATTGACTTGAAAATGCTGGCGTTGATATTTTTATAAATTAATGAATGTTTTCGAAAATTATACGCACGAGACTATAGAAATTGTGGTTCTTCGGGAAGGCTAGTGAATTTTTGTAAACATTAAATATGAAATGAATATTAACGTCTAATGGTCTAAATTTGTATCCACAACCGCGTACAAGGTGGAAGAACATTAACTCTGTAGCGAAACTTTAACTTCTACACAGTGCCACATACATACATATTCCAGGCATATAGCGGTTTTATTCGTGGCTACTTGGTTAGGATGCATGCTCCTATAGTTTAACAAAAGTATAACACGGCATAGGCGGCGATGCCAAGAGAGTTCATTTAAAGATCCGCATGTTAGCCTACAAATTAAAGAACAGGGCAATTTTTCAAAGTTTTTTAAAATGCATTCTGAATAGACGTTTCAGCAGAACTGAGTTCCTTGTAATCCACAGCTGTCTGCAGTAAATAGTTCCTCTACAACTGCTTTTTCTAATTCATTTTTCTTCTCACTTTAAGTGCAGTGCTATGTGAATGTATTGCTCTTCAATGATCAAAATGTGTCTGTCTGCATTCATGCAATTTAAAATTTCGTTCACCTTCCGGGTGGCTAAGTCAGATATATTCTCAAGTTAAGATTGAAAATATTCTCCACACAACTAAAGATTAAAATATATGACATTTTTGAGCACATTTAATTTTTTTGGATTTTAGTAAGCATATTGTGGAAGTGCCCAAAACGAATAATATTGTGCAAGTCCCGGCGCATACATTTTTTCCATGGATATAAGTAAATCCCGGAATCCTTGCCTTTTTTAACTGCCGAATATCCCGTGATAAGCCTATTCAAATCCCGGAATTGTAGAAAAAAGCAAATTTAATAGTATTTTGATTTTCTTCTGATTTTCCGACAGGGTGGAAGTTTGATGTATGTTGGAACGATTTTACGTCATCCCTTGTCAAATTAAATTTGTTTTTGTGACATACCGGTTTCGGCGTTGTGCCATCTTCAGTGTCGTTTTCGTTCTCGAAAGAGAATTTAATAGCCATTAATTTTTTAAATTTTGTATCATTCTTTAAAATACCCCTTTCAAAGGCAAAACAAAGCTTTTAGAGAGTTCGCAATCGACAAATAACATAGCTTATTAAATTCCCTTAAGGCTTTGTTTTATACTTGCCATTATAAATGAGCTGGAGAATATCCCACTCGAGTAGAAAATAAGCCTCACTATGAAAGCGATGTTAATAGAACTAACAACGAGGTGCCTGCAGTGGATAACGCATAACGTCTCAAAGATAAATTGCATCAAGTTTTAACGAAAGGTATACAATTTCTCAGAAGGTTTGCTAAAATAAATTTATAGTTCTTGTATTGAGGCGATAAAAGCTATATCCTACAGAGAGCATTTAACTTACTGTCGACAATCCAACCAACAAGTGTTGAGGCGAGGCAGTGTTTCTCAACTGCAGATTTTAAATGCAACAAATTTAGGTCCAGGATGGAGGAATACACACTTAAGGCTTTTATTTCTTTGAGATTGCATTTTGATCAAAATAAGTAATAATTCTGCTTTTCCAAAATGGAATAGTTGATGGATTTAATTTTTACTTGATCTATTTCTTTTTTTACTGATTGGTTATATATTAATATTTAATTTTTGTCTCAAACAGTAATTAAAAATATTTTATTTAGTATTCATTTTACGTTTATTTCCTTTTTTTTGAAAACATGATTTGTTATATTAATGTTAATTTGTATAATTCTATAATACAACGATTACAGACGCGTTAAATTTTTTGGCAAATTAAAAATTACGAATCAAAACTTCGTAAAATAGGGGATCCTGGGCTTGTCCCGGAATTTCGTTTCCAGATCTTGAAAATCCCGGGGTCAATAAAATGCCAAAAATTGACATCCCAATCGTCAATGATTGTACAAACCTGAAACAAAATGAAGATAAAAAATTTGTTGCATATTTTTATTTTTAGTTCCCTTCAATCTAGTTTAGTTAGCCATTTATTTTCGGAGTTTTTTTTTTCTATATAAAGTGCGAACAAGTTTGCTGCGTGAAGCTTTTTTCGAATTCTGACATTATTGTGTCTTCCTAAGAGAGTCGAGAATAAGGACTATTAGATTCCTAATTCGGTTCAACCCAAAAAGTCTAGAACTGTAAAAACTTGAGCCAAGTAGGAAAAGATTAAATTTTTTATATATAAAAGAAACATGAAATCCTCAGCAGAAGCCTAGTTCGTAACAATTTAAGAACGACTTTGATACAATTTTGGAATTATTTCGGGGCAACTCAAGAGGAACACAAGACAAGGTTGACACTGCTTTAGAAATCAGCCGGGACTAGTTGAGAACTGCTTTTGCAACATTACTAAACTAGTACTAAATTTGTCTTAAAAAAGTCCTGCATTCCAAGACTTAAAATGTTTTGTTTCACTCATAATTAGTAGATATTATGAAAAGACTTATTTGTGATATATGTAAGTCTCAAAATAAAAGGTTTTGAAGACCTGAAAGAATCTATAACGCTAAAAACTTTTCGCTGAGTTTATAATTTTCTCGCAGTTGTATTATCAAAAGTCTTATTATAAACACATTAGGATGATTTTTTAAAACTTCAGCGGCTCTGATGGTACTATAAAAGTATGAGTATAAGATGAGAGCAAAATGGACTAGTTTCTAGGGCTGAATTTGAAGATGCAATACAATCACTTCTTTTTTAACCTACACACTCGTATTTTTAGAAATTCATCATAAATGTGATATCAATTTTTTCTTTCAATGCGTATGACCAGTTGAGGGTTAGTTTAAACAGCTGATATCATTTTTTATCTATACATTTTCGTGTTTCGCTTTGTGAAGTATTTTCAGCGTTGTAAGTTATTTGCTTGTTCAGGGCATTCAGCAACTTAAACTAACTATAAACTTGCATGCAGTCTACGATTGAAATGAATTTCTACAACTAGTTTGAGTGATTAAATTGAAAGCAATATTTTGAACGTGTAACCCAACGTTTGGAAAAGTTAGCAGTTTCAAGCTGGTACGCTTCCAAAGGCTTTGTACAGGCTTTACACAACAGTACAGCTGGCTGTTCTATGCCAGACATTTTCTTTCACTTTTTCTGGCTTTCCCTGCAGGGCTACTTGCGTATACGTTTGTATGTGTTTGCCAGCTGCACAAGTTCCATTGTTACACTGACATACAATTCGTTTGAGTACTTCACGTACGTATGTACTCGTGCAGGGAGAGAGAAAATTACTAACAAATTGCACAGGGAAAAACAAAAAAAAAAAAATACACAACAAAAAATGCATTGGAATGGAAGGCCTGTCCGTGAGAGCAAGAAAGCAGAGAGCGAAATTGGACCAATGTACGAAGCTGCTTACACGAATTTCACCGTTGACCCGCTAAAGCATCTACTGCGACTTGTTTGTAAAGTCTGTCGAGGACATCTTTAGCAGACAACTCTCTACAAAGGTTATGCGCAGGCGCCGTCAAAGCACTCAGTGGAAAGTTTGCGTGTAAATGTATTGAAAGTGTCATACATATGTTTCGCTATTTCGGAGTTTCTCAAGAGGCTAAAATATACACCAAATGATATTCCACAAAGTGTGGTTTTTGTTTTAAAAATATTATATGCTTTTAATTTTTTGTATTGTTCACCTGCTCTTACTGGCGTCTAACACTCACCTACGCGCACTCATTTCCACAGCACCGAGAGCTTTATTTCCCGTGCAATAAATTCTATGGGAAAAGCTCAACGATGCAGTGGCGCGAGAGCAGTCGATTTTTGGCGAGCAGCCGACTCTCTGTCAGTCACACTGTCGCGCTGATTTTATGTGGCCTAGTGTGGTATCAGCGTTCATGCGGTTATTTTGTAACTGAAAATTTACATTAACAAAATATTAAAAAATTTCGTGAAACTTAACGCATTATCGCTTTTCGTGTCTGTATTTTCATTCATTTTGGCAAATTAATTTGTTTTTCTCCGACACTCCGCTTTTTTTCAATATATTCAAACAATAAGCCTTGTAAATCATCAATTCAGTGCAGCTGATATGAAATGGTTGTGAATGTTTTCTTTTTTTCCACTTTTTTTGTTGGTGTTGTGTGCGAACATGATAAAGTTAAAAAGTGCAAACGTTCATCGGTTCTAAATAATAAATTTGCGAGAAATGCAGGAATCTAGAAAGCGCCCATTGTACGTACGTACTTACATACAGATCGACAAGTGTGTATGTACATATGTGTTGAGGACAGTGCTGCAGTAACTCCAATGGTTGTTGTTGTTGTTGTTGTTGTTGCTATTGTCATTCTTTAGCATACAAAATTGTGTCAACGGATTAGCGCTTAAGGCTATAAAGCGCGCGTATTTCGACCAACAATAACAACAATTACAACAAAAACAAAAAACTGTGGTATAAAATGATCAGAGGCAACAACCATTTACTAATCAACCAACCGTTCCATCAATGTTCTATGTAACGAAGTGACCTAAAGAAAAATCGAGCTGCCGTTAGCATTAAAGTTGTATCTTGTTGCTGCGCCTTGTATATTATGCAGCAAACAAAAAAAAATTTAAAATAAATAAAAACGTGTGCCTTTTTCCCTTTACCACAGCTGAAATGTTTATATTGTAGTGGCTGCTGTGTTATGAGTGCTGCTTATACATTCAAACACACTTACATGCACGCACACACACAAACACACTTACATATCCCGCTGAATTTACTCCTTTAGCTGCTCTTTCCTTGCTTCTACATCTACAATACAAAATGTCTGAATGTGACAGAAAGTAAGCATGAAACTAGATAGCTAAATGGTTAGATTTTTGCAGACTTTTTTTTTGCACATTTGGACTTTGCTCATTTTGGGACAGCGTAAATGCAGTTAGGATATGTTGCTTAACTCAAATAAATATAATTTTACTCAATGCTTATGCTGGCAAGCGAATATTTGAGTAGTTATATGGTAGTAAAATGCTCCCCATACAACAAAATTGGAAGTGTTTCATTACATATCAATTTTAGTACTTTTTGTCAATTTCATTTAAATCTCTGAAATAATAAAATTAAACAAGTCAAAAACAATAATTTAAAACAGTTTAGTAAATTTACAGAAGTTTGTGCATTAAAACATGAAACGTAAACGTATGCTTTAGAAAAAATTGTTACTCAATAATTTATAACCGGGTGAAGGCTGTGAAAGAATTATTGAAAATTAAATACAGATTTCTTAGTTGCGTTGCTAAAATTCGTTGGCTATAAATTTGGCTTGCTACATAAAAACTTATGATACGGGTATAAAACAAAATTTGTGTTCTACTAAGATGGTTAAGTTTTAATAATATTTATACAATATTTAGCATAACCGCAGATTCACAAAATGGGGTACTTTATTTTTCCTCTAATTAATTATAGCTATTTTTCTTTTTCAAAGCAAATCCATAAACACTATTTACAAAGTGTACAATGATTTAACAAAATTTCATCAAAATTTAGAACTTTTTAAAAACACTTTTTTAGATATATTTTAAGTATGCAGTTTTTTCGGCTCATCATATTTTAGCTTGGGAATGTTCAAGTCAAGTGTCTACAAGTTATGACTACGATTATTTTTTTATATTAAAGGAATTACGAAAAAGCGTCGGTAAAAAAATTTTCAAAAATTATTGGTAATTCATAGCCACTAGCGACTTGCAATATTTTATACTAAAATGTAATTTGCATAACTAAAAATATTAAAAAAAAGTTGGTTGAAATTTTGATTAATGTTTTATAAATTTTTTATAAAATTTAAATTGTATTTTTGATGGTGTTTGTTAGGTAATTAGCGTTTTTTTAAATTTAAATGTCAATATGTGTTTGTGCTATAATTTGTGAACAGAGTGTAGCTAACATTGAAAACAAATTTAAATATTTATTTAACATTAAATACTCATACACAATGCTGGAAAGTGTTCAATAAATAACTAATGCAGATCGAATTACTGTCAAAATAATAATAAAATAATAATTTGGCGCTTACTATATATAGCTCAGTGCTTGTACGAGCTTCTCTTACCATTTGTAGTGAGCATCTTTATATTCTACCACTCCGAATGACGGCTTTATTTTATAAGAGGCTTTTTCATGGCAGAAATACCCTCAGAGGTTTGCGATTGCCCGCCGAGAGGTGACCGCTATTAAAAAAAAACTTTTCTATAATTTTATATTTTACTTATCCTGACTGAGATTCGAATCTCAAACCCAGCACGCACCGCTAACCACTTAATCACAGCTGCCATAAATTACATTTTTCATTTCAAAACATATTTAAATTTTCATATTTTGTAATTCAGGTTTGATAAGAATGCTTCTGTACTATTCATGGCCATAAAAAAAATATTTTTAAAATTTTAGCTTCGATTCTAAAGAATTTACGCGCTGATATCGGGATATTTCGATTCAGTTAAAACTCGAGACATAGATTGAATATGGAGAGAGAAATGTTAGTTTGTATATGAAAGGCTCAATTGAAAAAGAAAACGAGCTCCTAATTTGATTAAAAATATATAAAAATTCATGGTTAGATTTTTCAACACTTCATGAGATAATCCTGTTTACAACCCAAAACTATTACACGGATTATCTATAAATGTTGTAATCGATTTTTTTTTTAGGAATATCTGAAAGCGAATAACAATACATTGCACAATCTATCTACATACATATGTACATGTGTATTGAAATGAGTCAAAAATTACCAACGGATTTGAGGCCGGCACGTATATTGCTACGTATATTTGTACTTCGACTCGCAGCTATGATTCTAATGATTAAAAAAGAAGACACTTAATGGGATGTGGTGCTGATTTTAATTAACAAAATTTATTTTTTGCTTTAAATCCTAAATCTAAACTTGAAATGAAAATAAGTGAGGGGCCTCCCTATACTTCGTTTACTTTATGAAGATTATTCTTGGTAAATTTTTGGCTGTGAAAAATGACTTTAAGTATACGACTATTGCTGTCAGGGTAATAAAAAACCGCGACTGGATTTGATGTAGTTATTGATGATTAAATTAAAATGAAATGTATCTTCATTTTTTATCAATTGTCAACCCCATCAATCTGTGATCAGCATCGCTGTAAACATTGTCATAATTGTAAGCAACATACGTATTTTTTCGATAATTTTGTTACCGCCGATTTTGTGATTGATGCTTTTATCGAGTTGATTATTTACATCTGTTTATATTGTGAAACATAATTTCAAAGTTATTTTGTTTCGGTAATGCCATCGATATTGTTCATCTACTAATTTTCTATATTGCTGATTCTATATAATATAATTGTTAATAGCGATGTATTAAATAGTCTTCTTCTTTGTACGAATAATAATAATTTTAAAGTTAGAAATGATTTATTGAAGAAACCCGATTCCAATTTCTAGCTACTACTTGAATTAAAATGTTTATTTATGTCCACAATTTAATAGCTTAAACTTTGTTATTACATTCTACGTTTTATTCATTTAAAATGTTGTATTAGTGACTTATGTAATTAAGTTTTACGTAAAGAAGATTAATGGTCGTTGGAAGCAATATTTGTGTACAAGTAAATATCCCAAAATAAATAAAGTGCAATCAAAGAGACAGATTAAAAGTAACTTGCTGAGACACTCGTTTAAAATGCTTAATTTAGTAAATTGCTCATAAGCGTTTTAAGCGCATAATATGCACACACACACACACACGAACACACAAACACACAGTTGAAGCACAGCAAGTAAGCCTCGTTGCAGATTAATCTGAATTTTCTCTATGCAACAAACTTTTAAGTGCCAACAAATTAACAAGTGCATGCTTCTACACACGTGCATTTGGCTGAAATGCACGCTCATGCGTAACTTTTGCCTTTGCTTCCTATTCTTGGTACAAGACTTCGCCAGCCACTAAATCTAACACAAAATGTAACGAACTCAAAATGTTGAAATGTCATACCAGAGTAAAGAGTAAAGCAGCATTAAAGCTGTCAAGTATGTATGTATGTGTGTATTAGTATGTATGTATGCTTGTTAGTGATGCAATGCCTTTGGGATGGCGGAAAACCGGAAGTAGATTGGCGTAAGTTTCCTCTTTGCATCACGCGCTGTGCACTTTTATGCAGTTTAATGAAACCGAATTTATTTGATGAAAATTTTAATGCTAAAAGGCATTTTATTTTTCAAAGTGAAGGATAGTATAGGCAGTTATACAAATATATCATTCCTGTAAGGTTGGTATAACTGCCTCTGTCATCTTCATACAATAATCTTGGAATGGAATTTTCAGTTGTGGCCTTTACCACTTGGCTAACTATGGAATTGAGTCTGGCCAAATCACGTTCCTCACTCGATTTCACACAATCTACTCAATCACCTATATCGAAGTTTTCTGCCACAAAAATTCCTATTTTGACTGACTTTTAACTCTTTAGGTAGAACTAATAATCGGGCTCATACGTAATCACATTATCCTACAAGGCGTATGAGCAATCGAGTAGATATATAACTTATTAAGCGCAACACGGCGTATGAGTAGCCGATGTGCTCGTGCTAAATACATATGTTTTATGTACCACATACATACCAATGTTGTGTAGAGAGATGCCTATCTATGATCGATTAATTCAGTGATCAAATTTTTCTCTATTTGTTCACGATTTTCTCGTAATTTTCCTCAAATAAGTAAAAATGTGAATCGTAATCGGGAAAGTACCAAATTACATCAAAAATATACGACATGATTATCTAACGAATATTAAAGATCTGAAGTCAAGTCGAACGCAGCTCAGGTTGGCGCTATCAAAACATATTGGTTCTTAAAATTAACTCAGATTCAGAAATAAATGTATTTTGCATACCTTTGACCATTTTATTTTTATTCTAATTAATTTAAATTATTTTTTATTTAATTGTATATTTTCTAAAATTTCATACACATTACAAATTCATTCTTGTAGTAGCTACAAATCACCGTTGATTTTTGACTATTTTCTAACTAGCGCTGTCTTGCAATTTCTTAAATAAAAAACGATGTCAGTTTTGCGTTATGAATAAGCAATTCCCATCTAAATTTCAAACATTTTTACCGACCATAGAACAATTCGTTAGAATATATTTTATCTTAAATGTGGCTTAATATTTTTTTTGTTCAGTTTCAATTATGTTATCATGAGGATACTCACCTATACTTATATGTTATATTTATGAGCAAACAAACAAATTTAATAATTTTTTTTTTTCAAATATTATTCGCAATTTTTTTTTGAGTATACCGTTTTGTAGTAGTCTATGAAATTCACGATAAAGTGTTAGCCTTAAATAGCTATTAATTACCTTTGAGTTTTTCCAATTTTTTTTTTACTCATTTTGTAATTTTTTAGCAATTTCTAGCATAAAACGAATAAAGCAAATATATTTTAACACAGAAGATGAACACGAAAATCTTGGCAAACATATTTGCCGAATATCAGACTTAATTTTCTGCTATATGCTCGTAATTTTCACTTTGTTAAACTACAATTTCAAAAAGGAAAACTTGTAAAAATGTGGATACATATAGGATTAGCAATGTAATTGTGTAAGTATACGTACATACATATGTACATCTACTTAATTAACTGACAAACAACAACAACAACCGGAAAATTCAAAGTATGTAGAAATGAAGTTGTATTTAACGTAATTTTTAGGACACGTTCCAAACATCTACCAATGCATGCGCATATACAAAATATGCAAAACACTTTTTATATGTATGGCTGCGTACATATATAAAATATGTTGTAGAAATAATAAACAAACACAAGCCCGCATTAGCAGCATTGCTTGCGCATAATATTAGTTAGTCGCAATGGTGACTGGATTGGATGGTGCTTTTAACCGGGCGCCATGCACTACACAATGCACTGCACTCACTGCACAGAAACAAACAATTCGTACAACAACGTAACAACGTTGATGTGTTTTTCGTTCTTTTGTTGTTTTGCTGTTTGTTGTACTGTCGGAGGCTGGCGCCGTGTTGCGGTTACGTTGCTTGGCCGCACAACTATGTTTACCTGAAAACGAGCTGTGGCTGCAGGTTTTCCACTATTCATACATGCATGTATGTGTGTGTGTGTGTACAAGCGCACGCGTGTGGTTGCAAGCAAGCGGCGGTGACTGTGGCTATGACGATGGTCTTTCAGTTCTTTTTTGTTATTTTTTTTTATTTGTTATATTTTTTTTTTGTGTGCTTGCTGTTCTAGTGTGCGTGTGCGCTCATTTGTTGTGCTCATAATTTATGCGAGAATCAGCAATTGCCAACAATGATGGAATAGTAGAAACATAAAAACGAATGTTGCAACTAACGAACAGTCATGCCGCATATTTTGTGTCGGTTTATAAGGTGCAAATGCATGTGCAAGTGCATATAACTACATTCATCTGCTTATTCATATTGGCGAAGTTATTAAAATTTCAGCCTAGGTTGTTAAATGGAGTAAAACAAACCGCAGGGGATCACATTCCATTTAATTTTCAATTTATGAAACTCAATTTCGGCAAATTATTTAAATTACATACATTTTTTTGTAACTTAATTGCAAAATTTTATGGCGGATTACAAAATATGTAAAGGGAAACTACTAAAAACGTAAAGCTGCTTTATACATAAATGCAAATTTCAGTAAAAAAAGAGTACAGAGCAAAAACCACTTGCAAAATAAGATAGCACAAAAGTCAAATGATATTTATTTTATTTTTCTGAAATAATATTGTCTTCTTATATTCAGCAGAAAAATCTTTTATAAAAATTCAAGTCAAAACTGAAATTTTTATAAATACATATGTATGTATGTATATCTGTGAATGATAAGCACGGGCAAAAGCTTTAGTGGAAAATAAATATAGCCTCATAGTATTCAATATTGGTATAAAAAAGTTACCTGAGAATGCCTAAAAAAAATGTTCCTTGCCTTAAAACAATGCAAATAAAATCTTTCATAAACTGACCCCGAGCACAATAAATTAAAGAATACCTTTAATATATAATTTTTTCTAATATAGTTAACAACTATCTAAAATATAATCATAATTAAATAAATTTTAAAAGAAACATAAGGACATTTTAATTGATAGAGAAATAAATTATTAGATTAAGAGCTTTTGCCGAAAGGGACTTGATAGTGGAAGAATTAGATGACATATATTTAATTGCAGATATATTTTTATTATAATTATTTTAATTAGTTCATTTTTCTGTTGGCCTAGTAAATGTTAATATTTTTATAATTTTATTGAGCTCAAGGCCAGTTTACAATGAACAAACATTGTGGACAAGGATGAGCACGCCTTAAAAATGCATATAATGTAGAGTAAAAAACCGAATTTGCAAAATAAAAACACAAACAACAACCACACAAACAAGTTAAATAGCGGCAGATCAGTTGCTTTTGTTTGTAGTTGGTTTGTTTAAGGAAGATGAAATAAACACAACAGCCAACTCGGCTAGCGTAGCACAATAGGTAGCGTATTGGCTCTGCAACTCCGAGTTCCCGGGTTCAAAGCCTGAGAGAAGTGGTTATGAAAATTAAATTAAAAATAATTTAATTTAATAATCAAAAAGAAGTCTGATGAGGAAATGTGGTGATTTCCGAAATAGTACTATAACTTCAACCATTGAAAGCTGTTGTTGTTTTTTCACAAACAAATCTTCCATAAACTGGCCTTGAGCTCAATAAAATTATAAAAATATTATTATTTTTATTATAATAATTAAGGGGAAAAAGTTTGCTATGGCTTCGTTACCTGAGACAGGAGCACTTCGGCTTAATTTTCAATTTTGTTTTTAATTTCTACTGGAGTAATAAATATGCAAGCAAATATCACTATCATTTGTAGATAAATTATAATCGACCCTCTCTTATGTCAATTATACATTTAGTGTATTTATTTAAATTTAAAAGCAGTGAACACACATACCCTGAATAACTTCAGAGTCGCTACAGAACCAAAAATCCTTATAACGATCATAGACATTGCTCTCTCACGTCGAAAGGTGGAAAAGACACAGATAATTTATTTCGCTTTTAAAGGCTTTCATGCAAACAGCTCATTTTATTTAAAAAGTGCTGTCCAAAATGATAAAGAACGCGCAAGTTTCCTAACACAGTTTTATAAGAAAACCATCATTAAATAACACTGTTACGTATTTAAATCCGTGTAATTTTGTTTTAATAAAGAAAATAATCTCTATTCAATTGTTTTTATATTGTTTTGCAAATAGAATTTGTAGGCAAAAGTTTTGAAAGTTTCCAAAATTGTTACGCATTTTCTTTTCAGATGCACATTAAATCAGGTGTTTTACAAATTTCATCCAAACTACATGTTTAGTTTTATTTTTAGTTATAACAGCAGCCAAAATCCATTGAAATAAAAATATAAATTATATATTTTCATGCCTTTGCCCTATGTGTAGTTAGTGAATTGTAAGAAGCTACTGTATATTTCATCATACTCTTTAAGGGCTTCTTAAACGATCTTAGTCACCGGCAGATATTGGCTTAGTCATTTTCTATCTATATTCACCTGATAGATTAATTTTCTTCAATAAAATAATTTTTAATATTAACTACAGCTTTTCCAACAGTATTTCAGAAAAACACAGTTGTATTTCAGAAAAACTCAAATGTATTTCAGAAAACCACAATTGTATTTCAGAATAACGCAAATGAATTTCAGAAAAACATAAATGTATTTCAGAATGAGCCAAATGCATTTCAGAAAATCACAAATGTATTTCAGAAAAACACAAATATATAACTTTCGTCTTTTCTGAAATACATTCGTGTTTTTCTGATACACAATTGTGCTTTTCTGAAATGCATTTGAGTATTTCTGAAATACATATGTGTTTTTCTGAAATACATTTGGCCTATTCTGAAATAAATTTGCTTTTTTCTGAAATACATTTGTGTTTTTCTGAAATACTGTTGGAAAAGTTGTAGTTTCATATACCATGTGATAAATAAGCATTTATATACTTTGCAATGAAATTAAAAACATTTTCATATAAAAATAAAGAAAATTCTTATTAAAGTTTGTTAGTTTTTCGCTGTTTGGCAAAATCTTTTTTTGGGAACAGCTGCAAATCCTTATTTGCTGTAAAATCTGATTTTAAGAATCAACTCGATAAACTGTTGCTTATTAAAGTCTCTTCATTTGAACAAGTGCCCAAAATATTAAAAAAAAAAATAAAAATACTTAATTGTAGCTAGAAGTTGATTACGCATTTGTGAACGAAACCTCGTATTACTAAAATAATTTCAGATGTGTTGATTTAAATTTGTTTGAGCTGATTGTATAAGCAAGTATGTACATACATATGTACGTTATAATATACTTCATATACAAAGCAATATTAGAATGTTGCTGCAATCTGGCAAAACGTTTGTAATAGCAAAACAAGCTATTCTTATAGCATAATTGCCTGCAATCAAATATGTATGACCGCAAAAATTTTGCCTAACACAATAAGCCCTAAATTATGTTTGCAAAAGTACTTAGCAAACATCTGTTGCCGAATTGTAACAATAAAATTTTTTCCTTTTCTGTACGTACATATGTATTTAAATAGGTAGATACGTTAAGTGTATACATTACAATGTATGTAGATCAGGGCGGCTGTGCGCAGAACTCTACCCACGGTGGTGGTTCTGGATTGAAATTTTATTTACGAATAAAATTTGATGTAAAAAGTGGTCGAAAATTGGGCCTCTCGGCTGAAATTTATTGGGCGGTCACTTGCCCAAAATCATTTTAAAAACATAATGGCAAACCTTTATATTTAAAATAAAGCTTAATTCTTGGACATAGCATTAAATTATATGCGTTTTGTTTCTTCTTAGAAACCACATGTCGAAAAAACACCCTTTAGATGTCTTATGGATTATATTATTTGTATATAGATAGATATTCTTTATTTGTAGAAAAACGTTATAAACTAAACTAGTTATTGCACAATTCACAGAATATGAGTTTCCTTAATTGTAAAGCATTATGATACAGTGTAGACACAATTTTCTCAACTTTATTTAATATGGTTCGTTTCGAAGGAAAACTACGAAAAACCTTCGATATGATAGTATAAATATAGGTACATGCATACATATAAGTACAAAAATACAAACATGTATACATTAATATGAGGATAATCTCAAAGATTGATGTTGACAATTAAGTACACAATTGATTTATTATTTGGCTTATTTTTTTTATTTTGTCAGCTACATATTCAATCTTTGTTTCCTCGTGGATCTTGGTAGTCGAATAGTCCCAAGGTAGGTTTAGCATCATTCTAAGTATCTTGTTCTGACAAATTTGGAGGGATTTAATATGTGTTTGGCGCAGCTTCCTTAAACTGGACAGCCGTACAAAATAATTGCCTGGAATATGACCTTCATGATTAATAATTTGTTTTCTAAACACAAAGCTGATTTCCGATTAATTAAAGGATATAACATTCGTATTGCGACATTAACCTTACTTTTTACCTGCTGAAAATGCTCGTGAAAAAACAGTTTTTATCTAAGTAAATTCCTAGATATTTGACATTATTTTCCTAGCTTACCGGATGATTTTGAATCATAAGATTTGTTGCTGGCAAAAACGTTGGCTTCTTTTCCGGGTAAAAAAAATGGCTTTTGTCTTATTAGCATTTATATTAACTCCATTGTAATTATTCCTGATGGTCTACAAAATTTAGAATGCTTAAACCTTTAAAATTTGTTTAATTTTTCTCTCTCAGAAAAATGTTAAAATTATTTACTATTTTTTTTGTGCATTTGAATGGCTAAAAAAAATGTAAACGTTACTAAAAATTTCAAATAATTTATTCTTCGCTTACTTGATTACAAAATACTATGCAGCTAGAATTTCCATCACGTAACTTTATCAATATAAGACTTTTCTCATCATGAACATAATAAGCAACGCCTCAATGAGACACACCTTGTATAAAAAAAAGTAACCGCAAACCATTAAGGCATGACACATTTTCTACATATATTTTCATTTGGTTTTTCTTATGATATTCTCATAAGTGTGAGATACTTTAAAAAGTGTGGAAAAGTTTAGGAACAATTTCTTACTGACATGAATTTATATTAAGCTTTGAGAGCCAGTGTCACTATTTTTCCTTATTCCATGTTGACCACCTCATTGAAGTATTTTAGAAGAATCTAATTGGTTTTTTAATTCCCCGGCAGTTGCGCGGCATATTTGAATAAATGTTAAAGCATTTTATAGAAAAAAATCTTAACTTACACATACAGATAAAAAAAAACATGGGAGACTTTAGGAGAGCAAAAATTGTCTGTTGAAATATGTTTGTGTGTATCTTATGTTGTTTTGGCTTTTTGATATTTCATTTTTCGTTGATTTATTTTTTTATGCACAAATGAGTGTTAAAGCTCAAAAGAATTTGCAATAATCTCTTAAAGTAATCCAATTTATACAGATTTTTTATATGTACATATCATACTCTGAGTGTGACATATGTATTAGCTATGTTGGATGTTTAACCTTGACTTGAATAGTCGTGCGCTATTGTATAAGCAAATGCTTATATGTACATACTTATATGTGCATGTGCAATAAATATGTATTTATAATGCACACAAGCCTTATTTTATTGGCTTTTAATGCAGATATCATCAAAATACTTGGCAGAGATTTGCCACTTGAGATACTTGTGCTCAAGGATGCATAAAAAATAATAATAATAGAAATAACAAAAATTACTATATTAGAATGCCACTCACTTACAATATTGTTGTGCTTAGGCCGTACTTCGACTAAACTATCTAACATACTGCAGTTTTATGTTGTCAGCGTAGGGCAACATTCGACTTCAGCAATCGCTTGCTTGAACTAGTTAATACGAGTATATAGCTTTGAAAAACAGTTTAGCACTGTACAAAAGACTAACAAATAGTTCGTTAAAATAATTGGAAAAATACACACGATACAATAATATTGTTAAAATATTTGAAAAGGAAAAAGTTTACTGCTACATAAATTTAAATAATTTCAAACAGTAAACAATTAATTATGTGATAATCACTTTGAAAAACGAAGTATTGAAACATTTCTAGTGTGCACCAAATGAAGCATTTTATGCACTCATTATTTACAGAATATTGCCATATACATTTAACAAAATATTTGTGTAGAGAATTACAGAGCCCACAAGCATCTATCGAAAAAAGTGAAAGAGTGAAAAAGTGAATGAAAAAGTGTACTGCTACAACTTTAATATACCACAATTAAAAAAATGAATTTACCTCAACAAAGTTTAACAAGTTAATGAATCGCTGGCGCGTTTATAACCTTGAATTATAATTGCAACTGCTTATACATAATACAGCATTCAAAGTTTTTTTTAAATGTTTTGCAAAATCTAGTAGGGAAATCAAAAAAAAATAAATAAATAGTGAACATATTGAATAAGAGCGAACAACAGCACAAACAACAACACTTCACAACAGCCTTAATGAGTGACGAAAATGTGAAAAGAAATCATTGCTAAAGTAGCGAGCAGTAATTGAAAGGTGAAATCATAATTATGTTGCATGCCACTTGACTATGCAAATTAGTGAAGCAAGCACAAATGTGTACAACGGTAAATGTGTTTGCGTGGCTGTGTGAGTGAATGCATGTGATATGATACATTTATGAGCATTGGTGCATTCAATTGCAAATACAATACAAATCAATTATCGCAAATTTTTTTTTTCTTGAGTATTTTGCTCTTATACAAGTGCCGCATGCGGCAAAGTTTCTGTTGGAATATTTTTAAAGCTTATGTCTCTACGGCTGTTGGTTGTTCAATGCAATTTTAAGTATCCATATTGATAATTGCGGCGATTTGCAGGTAATGGTTGCTCAGTTTATTGATAAATTATTATATAAATCTTTACAACCAGTTTTTTTTAAACACAGCTGCCAACTGTGAATACAAGCAATTTAAAAATAGTATAGCGAAAGTTTATAATAAAAAAGAGTTTAATTTTACAAATATTTTTTTGCTTTTCTTTAAGGTAACTATGATCGCTCACTTCTTAAAATAAAGTTCATTAGGAATCAGTTTTGCTAAATTTTTTTGTCAGTTAAATAAAGTTGCAGCTTGTTTATTTGAAAAAAAAATATCATAAATAAACGATAAACTAAAGCTAATGTGTTATTTATTAACCTTAAACAATAGTTAAAAATGTAATTGGCAAATTTTATTTAAATTTTCAGAACCTATCGGTTTCTAGAAATTTAATGTTGTTAAGAATACCGTTGAAAAAAAAAAAGAAAATCTAATTTTATATGGAAGAGAAAAGCATTACGCTCGTTTAAATATATAGAGGTTCAAATCGAAAAAAAATATAAATCAATGTTTTATGAATTTTATATCAACATTTAAACAATACCGTAAATTAGATGTACGAGTTAAGTAAAGGACAAAAATTCATTTCAATTCAATACTCTGCTTACAAATTATAGCACAAACTTTTATTACTGACACATTTGGACAATTTATTTATTCTCCAATTATATACAATTATTTTTCATTTAAAACATCCAATATTCTCTGAAGCCAATTTTTTAAATTTTATAAAAATCAAAAATCAAAATTTAAAAAATTTAAAAAAATTTCATGGTATGCAGATGTGCAGTTCTTTCAATTGCAAGTGTAGCTTCTAGTTGCTACGAATAATCACTGTTTTTTAACCGTTTTTTACTGTCACTATTTCCCAATTTCTTCCTCATGAAAAATTATCGCGATGACTTGCAGACACTTGAAACTTGCAGACACTTAAAACTCGCACTTTCCAAAACTAAAATTTGATGATCCAAAAAACTGCATACTCAAAAAAACTGTAAAAAGTTTTTTTTTTTTAAGTTCGAAATTTTGATGAAATTCTTAAATCATTATACATTTTGTAAATTGCTTAAAAAATGAGTGTTTGTAATTTTTCTCTGAGAATCAACCCTAATTTACTTGAAAAAGAATTTAAATTAATTAGAAGTAAAATAAAGTGCCCAATTCTGACAATATGTGGTTGTGCTATGATTTGTGAACAGAGTATATATAAGTGTTCATTTATTGTTCATAATTAAGAAATCAAAAAAAAAAAAATAATCATGTATGTTTTAATATTTTCCACTGCTAATTTGTTAATGTATAAAATGCAAAGTTAACACATATCTTTATTTTCTGCTGGCAACTAGTTCCTGTAGGGTTTTACTACTATTAGAACTAAGATATAATAAATTATTTATACATTTTGTATTAATTTATACATTACTTAAATATCAATATATAAATTTATTATTTAATTAACCAATTACTTTTTATATTTCCAGGTACGTAAATACATATTTATTTAACTCAGAATTTATTGAAACGCCCGAATCTATCAGGTATGAGAAAATATAACAATATACAAATTGCATTCAAACTCCACATTGTAATCAAATCTGAAAGATTCCAATGCGTGTAAAGAAATCACACTGACCAAAATCTAAGGATGTTACCTTACCGAATACAAATACATATTTAGTGCTTCATAAATTTACTAGAGTAATATTTTATTGTAATCAACACGTGTTACTAGCATTCCGGGAGGAATAACTTGCCAAACAATTAATCGGAATTAAACCCTGGTTTACTGTCTTTTTGCCTGCTTTGACTTGTAATTTAATATTTATTTCTCTGAGAAAAAAAAAAAATAATTTCAAACTTTTCATAACAGAAAGCACTGAAATCATTTACAGAATATAAACATATTAAGTGAAAAATTATATCACATTTATTTACTCATTTCAATTCAATGAGCGTCAGGAGGTTTCGTTTCATACAAATACACACTCCTTGTGAGTGTAAGAAATAAAAAATCTCTTCAAGTGCGGCGACAGCGCACACAAACAAAACAATAAGAGTACATTACTCTCAGATTGCGCCCAACGTTTCATAATGGCTAATAACAAAGGTGCGACCAGCACTAATTAAGTAAATTTATAAAAGCGAGTGGAATCAATTTAATAAGTTAATTAGGCAAGTAGCTGTCATAAAAAGGAAAAATAACTATTATAACTAAGATGGAATGATGGCATGATGGAACTTAAGTTGTATTTACATATTTAAAATGTTTTGCTTACTTAAAATTCTACCATGAATTAAGTGTCCTGCTATTAAGCCGTCACACGCAAACAGTTATAAATCTGTTTTTTTTTTTTTGAGTAGGGCTTTATATACATTTCTCAAGGTAGTCCTACTTGTTATAATAAATCGTCGCAAACAGTTTTTTCCGATGTCTTTAAATTACTTAAAAAACTGGCGAAAAGATTTCAATTAAGTTCTATCTGGCAACACTTACTGTTAGTAACATAAAACATATGTATATTCATATATAATATCGTATAAACTTTACACAATTTTTGCAGATTAATGAAATGAATGCCACTACAAATTTTTTTTTAACTCTACTCACCAGTGACACAATTATATGGTGAATGTTCCAAAAAGTTTTGATTTTTGTCCTAATACTAGTACTACTTAAACGCATCTGTGTGACCTCATTCCAAATTTACCATGTCAATTCTAAAACTATTTACATTTGCAAAAACTTTATAGTCGATTGCTCCAAGAATCAGAACTGTTCCCATATAAGTATTACTCATACGCCCCATCTACTGCTAGTTATACTCGAGCGTACTTGTACACAAGGGTATTATAACTTTGTTCGCATAACGGTTGTTTGTAATAGCATAAAATAATCGAGATAGATATAGACGTATATATACTAAAATGATCAGAATGAAAGAGAAATCGATTTAGCTCTGTCTGTCTGTCCGTCCGTCTGTCCGTGATTGCAATAACTTGAGTAAAAACTGAGATATCTCAATGCTCAATTGCTGTTTGGACAGGTTAGGTTGGTATTGAAAATGGTCAAGATCGGTCAATAACCACGCCCACCTCCCATATCACGGAAGTTTAAGAAAAATGCGTTTCCACGCCCACTTATAAAAAAAAGTCTGTAAGTATCTCAACAACGATGTAAGGTATCGTCAGAAAATTTGGTGAACATATTGTCCTTGATATCACTAGCATTACCGTCAATAATTTTTGAAATTTGACCATAACCACGTTCAACTTCCATATAACGGAAATTTTTAAAATGCAAAAAACTTCGTTTTTAAGTATTTATTGGAGGAAATTTTGTAAAGTTTAATACTAGCTGCTATTTGAAATAAAGAAGCGGGAATTTTATGAAATCATTGTCACCGACTTTACAAAAATATATCGCGAGTGTATATAAAAATCGGTTTCGTGCGAATTTAGCTTTTCTTACTTGTTTTAAATTGCACTTCGTCGCCAGTATTTACGTATCTATTATTTACAAACATTCTTATTGCAGCGTAATTGTCTAAATATAATCTCAATAATTGAAATTGATATGCAGTAGTTGGTCTTGAAAACTTGATTATTTAGTTTTCTTTATTTAATGCATTTTATTTGTAAAATTGTACTTCTACTTCGACACAAACCGAAATATAAGTTTGAAGCCTGTTAGGAAATAGCGACGTGTTTAAAATAAACTTGGCAAGCGGAATTTTCGGAAATTAAAATAATGCGCAAAGATGTACAAAAGCATACATTTTTTCACATCACCAGAGGGTTCTTCTACCTTTAGTGTTTCCGGTAGTTAAAGCAGATATAATTTACTGCTCATTTAAATGCTTCCACTCCAAATTCTTGCTCAGCAACATAAGTGGATAATTAGATAATTCTAAGTTGATCAGTGGAACTTACGAATCATAACAGCAGATAATATGCTTAATAAAAAATGAATTTGAGCTTAGATTAAGAGATGATGTGTACTTGAACTTAATTGTTTACTCTGAAAATAAAGTCTGCACTTAATTTCCTTTTCGTGCATGAAGACCTACAATAAAATCAGACCTGGGTAATACTGAGTAATAATTGTACTATTACGTACTTAAATACTTTATATTTTGATCTTGAAATAATTAGTCCGTACTAAGTACTTTCAGAATTTTCAAGTACAAGTACAAGTAATTGCAAAATACTTGAAGTTGTAGCAAATACTTCAAAGTATTTGAAAATAATTCAAAAATGTACTTGAATCAATTTTTTAATTCTTTACAAGTACTTTCAATTACTTACAATCTTGAAACCAATATTATAAAAAAATTACAAAAATAAATGCTATTTTTGTATTTCTTACATGCCGCTTGTAGTCCATATTATGTTTATTTAACAAGATGCAATTCATTGTTCACATTTAAAAATAAATATTGCATGAGCATTTGAAATTAAACACAAATAAATAATAAATAAATTTAATTTACAACAAAAATAAACAATAATTCAACATAAAAAAATATATAAAGTAGCAGGAATTCAACAAAAAACAAAATTATAAATTAACAAAAAACACTCAAAACCATTTGGAATTGGCTTTCATTAGAATAAACTTTTCAAAAGAAAAGTCTGTCAATGAATCTCTCCTTGGGCTATTTATTATCCCCGCAAAAGAAAAGAGACGTTCAAACGGTGCCGATGATGGCAGTGGCGTATTGAATTTAACAAATGCCTCCTTTAGCAATAGACATCGGCCCCAGCTATTATCAGGCATCGATTGGTCATTTAGATAACTGTAGTATTGGTTTGCTTCACATCGACACTTCGTGGAGCTGACGCAGTGGCATTTGTGTCTTGATCATCACCTAAAAAAAAAATATATGTGTAATTTTTTTAAAATATGGGTTTCAAGATTGTAATTGAAAGTACTTGAAAATAATTAAAAAATTTATTCAAGTACATTTTTCAATTATTTTCAAGTACTTTCAATTCTTTTCAAACACTTTGAAGTATTTGCTAAATTTTCAAGTATTTTTCAATTACTTGTACTTGGACTTGTACTTGTACTTGCAAATTTTGGGAATGCCAGTACCAGTACCAGTACAATTCCTTTAAAATGTACTTGTCATAAGTTGTACTGGTACTTGATATTACCCAGGTTTGAATAAAATAATATACAGTATAAAAATACGGATTTGTTTCATATACTTATAAACATTTAAAATTTGAAACTTTGATTTACAACATTTTTTGTTGAAACGAAAATTATATTATAATGTAAAATTAACAAAATACATTTGTCATGAAAATTTGTATTTACAAATCAAGGCAGGCAATATTGACTAAATGCAAATCACATTCAATCTTATTTAATTTTATTTAATATTATTTGAAAACCAAAAATTTCCGCTGTTATGCAAACACTAAGAAGAATATTTTTCTCAGAAATTTTGTAGCAATTTTGTACATACATAACATGCATTTGTTAGTAGAAGTAAAGCGTTATTGTATTAAGCTTACTAACTGCCAAAATGAAATTTTAAACATTTCCAAATGCAATCAACGTGCTAGAACAGCATGCTATTAAGAACACACACAAACCACCCAAAAACTGTAACTAGCACGGCAATATACTGTCTTTATATATAAATATGTACATATATGTATGTATACACAAGCCTCTGTGTATTCAATTGCATACATTTGTAAGTTCATGCAAATTTCTCCAGATGCATACGAAATCTTATCAGCCCATCCACACATACAAACAAACGATAACATACTCTTCGTACTATGAACAACACAAATTCTATCGACACTCAAGGCATGCAATTCCAATTCCATTTCCAATTCAACTATGACACTCCAGCACATGTCCCTTGTAGTTCTTCATCGTAGTAAAATGGCAATGAAAATGTCATTAATAAAGCAAATGCAATAAATCATGCGAACGCAAAAAAAGTCACTGAAATGCTGAATGAATTTCAAATGATTCCTGATGTTGCTCAAACTAAGAGGCAGAAAGGAAGTAGTGGAGAATATCACTAGCTTTTGCATTTCATTTTGTGTGCACAAACATACAAAACATATGCATTTGCAAGCGAAAGTGTGCACTAAAAAAAAACAACAACGAGTACGTTAGCTTTTAGGAAAGGTCACGAAAGCAAGAAGTTCTTGATGCATAATACTCGTATTCCCAGAGAATGTAGCTGCTTTAACGCACCAACTATTTAAGTTGTTATGGATATGTGTGCAAGTAGTGCATCAGGTGGAAAAGTTTGCATATGCAAACTCAGCTGAGTATTCGCGTTGGGTACTTAACATTATAAGCGCTTCATACATATGTACTTGCTTACATACGAGGCTTATATATGAAAGTGTACGTGATTATCTAAAGTAATTTATAATATTAGAATTTACATCTACTCTAAACAAAATATTTTGGTAAAAACACTTAAATATTTGAGACTATATACTCTGTTCGCAAATTATAGTAAAACCTCATATCTGCATATTTGGGAACTTTTTTCAAATTAATTAAAATAATAAATCATAGACAATGAGTTTTTTTTAACAATTTACAAAATATACAATGACAAAATAGCATCAAAATTTCGAACTTTTTAAAATAAAGTTTTACAATTTTTTTTGAGGTTGCAGTTTTTATCTAATTTAATTTTAGTGTGAGAAAGTTCAAGTCTTAAGAGACTTTAAGTTATCACTGATTTTTGACAATTTATTTACTGGCGGCCTCCTCCTTACAATGCAACACCGCGATCATTTGTTATATGGAAGGAATTGCGAAAGAGTTTCAGTAAAAAAATATTCAAAAATCAGTGGTAACTTGTAGCCACTAGAATATTGTCATTTCTTTTGCTAAAATTGAATATGCTATATATCTGCATACCACAAAATTAAACATTTTTTGTAAGTTCGAAATATTGATACAATTTTGATAAATGTTTTCTACATTTTTATAAAATTAAAAAAAAAAAAATTTTAATGGTGTTTTGAAAGAGAAATAACGATGTTTTAATTGAAAAATAATTAAAAATAATTGGCGGAAAAATAAATGGTCCAAATGTGTGAATGTGTGTTTTTGCTATAATTTGTGAACAGAGTGCATTATTTTTAGTTATTTTTAAATGTGAAAGATTTTTTGCAATTTTCTTAACAATGAAGCTATTAGTTAACCTTTAGCAGTTACGCAATATCTTCGGAAATATTTTTTAAGTTTAAAAGTTCAGAAAATTCTCAACTAACTGTTTCATTTTTTAAAGCAAATATATTTAAGTAATTTTTAGCTCTTAACTGAACCACATAATTTTTTTTAATTTTCTTCTCTGTAGAGAGTCGTAGTTTCAGTAGTAACCTCAATACTTCGCACAATAAACTGATTCTTCACTATTTTAAGTGCGACTTTTTAATAGATTATATTATTAAAAAAATGTGTATTTCTGATATAATGCTAATTTTGCTCAGTTATTAAAAAATCAAAAAAATCTAAAGTCCTCTCTGGTCCAAAAATTCGAAATACTCTTAAACCATTAACGAGACACTCTATGATACCATAATCGAGTCAAATATTTCTTTGTTTATAAAACAATTGATGTTGGATGTACATACACACAACTGCCTAACAATTTTAATACCCGAACACAAGTCCGTACGGGTATAGTAACATTGATCGCATAGAGGTGGTTTGCACACAAAAAATAATCGAGATAGATATATGTATATGTATATACTAAAATGATTAGATTGAAAAAAAGAATCAATTTCGCCCTTACTGTCTGTCCGTCCGTCTTTCTGTCCGTGGTTACAATAACTTGGTAACACTAGCATCACCGTGAAAAATTTTTGAAATCGGACCCATAACCACGCCCAACTTCCATATAACGGAAATTTAAAAAAATGCAAAAAAAATCGTTTTTTAGTTTGAGTAAAGTTTAATACTAGCAGCCATTTGAACCAAAAATACATCACGAGGGTATAAACACTTCGGTTTCGCACGAATTTAGCTTTCCTTATTTGTTAAATTGAAACTTCGCGTATGCAATTTATTTAGCCCTTTTAGCTTTTGCAGATATCGATTGGTTACAAATTACCGTTGAGACTTCTCATTTTATTATATGCTCTGTAACAATCTGTATTTTATTTCAAAGCACAGACTTTTTTTAATTTTTTTAAAAGCCTCTTATTTCAAACTGGAAAGTTCGAAAACAGATGCCAGTAATTAACTTTCCAACAACTATTCAAATTTTAATGTCGGGCTCATTATTGTTTATAAAAGATAAAGGAAATGTTGATGTTAAAGAAAGTTATTTGTTTCAAAGTTTTCTTTTTAAAAAAATATATTCGAGGAGTGTTCAGAAAGTAGTGTGACTTTATATATTTACTAGCCTAAACCCCGCGGCTGCGCTCGCGCGTGAAAATTGCGTTTTTGTCAAGCATTTCATTATTCACGATAATAATAAAATGGAATAGTTAAATTGGCAATCGACCTTTTTCTTATTGTCTTTGAAAATCACATGTTTCCAAGTGCACAACCACAAAATTAAACAAAATACTACGATCACGAATCGATATGAGAGGGGTCATGTAAATTCGCACCCTCCCTTACCAACAACTAAAAAAAGGGCTAGGTTAGGACCTTCTGCAGGAATAAACGGATAACTGTGAATATTTATTTATTCTTTAATTTACCAATTACTTAGAGCAGACTCACCGTTCGCCACTGTCAATATTTCAAGCCATAAAATTACTTGTTTCCATTTTTCACACAAACTTTGATGCAGATTCTTTGCTCCATTTTTATAATAATAGAAAATCGCCGAGCACAACAAAACACGTCAAACATTTTTATCTTGAAACTGTGAACATATTTAAGGGACATGTGTACCAATACAACAACAACAACAACAACAAAAAATCGATAAACGAATGTACGTCTCCCGCGAAATTTGAAAAGTCACCTTACTGTTTGAACACACCTCGTACATAACTTTTAAAAAACTTTTACTCACTTTTAAAGCTTTAATTTTTTAGAAGAAATCAACTGAAGAAATTTCCAAAACCTGTAATTTTCCAAAATCAGTAGTTTTTGAACTAATGAGAAACTTGAACTAAATAATTGAGACTATTGAAACATTTATTAATTGTTCTTAATTCTTCGAATTTTCATTGTCAAACCAGACTCAATAAAAAAAAGAAACTGAAGAAAAATGTGTACCTTTTAAAAAGCATTACTTAAATTTTTTTTAATATTTGAAAAAGCGGAAGATTGGAGGCAGATAGTGATCACTTGTCAAACTCTTTTCAATTTGAAGATGCACAATATTAAGATGGCAACTGCATTGCTTATCGGACACTATTTAATTAGCTGCTGGGATGTGGAAAAGGAGGAGAATATATCTCACTAACTTTACCAGTGTCCGGCGCGGTCTAGAAACTCTCGGTAACTTTTTCTTTAACTAGCTTAAAGGCTACGGATTGGTAAAGATTAGGGATCTAGCGGAATGATTTTGGTGAAGAGGGTTGATTACACCTTTTCGTATGGTATCACAAGGAATCGATCTCCTCGGCTACATACTGTCATCTTACCGAATCTAACTTATTCTGTATATCGATGGATAAAACTGATTAAGTAAAATCATAATTTAGTAGATCTCCTACTTTTTTTTTGGAGGAACCAATCAACGAGCTTTTTATGCGCACAGTAAAGACAGTTGGATTAAGCTCTAAATTTTAATCTTTATTTTAATACTTTAATTACTAAAAGAAGAGCCGTTCTTGCATTTAAAAAGTTAAGCTTATAGCCCTTGTACACTTATATAACTAAGGTAGCTTTCACTAGACTAGAAAGGCCTAAGGTGCTGTTTATTTCAATAACCTAAAATCACAATCCGAAAATAATTTTTACCCTTTCGCTTTTCTAATGCGATTTGCTTTGTAATATTCCTCCTTTTTACAAAATTATAAAATTTATCAAACTTTGTTCTCTTTTTAGTATCAGAAAAACGCTGAAAATTTTAGTTTTTGTTTAAATATTTGTATACTGCACTTCTAACTCATACTTTGAAGTTATGTCAACTTAATATACCTTTCGAGTATCTAGCTCTTTTTAATTATTATTATTTTAAGGCAATATAAAGTTAAAACTGAGTTAAATTAACTATTTCGTTGTTTAATATATCGCATTCCCTTACCGGAAGTCTTGCGACTTTTGGACAGAACGTATAGAAATTTTTGAAATTTCGGAGAGAACATACGCACATACTTGTGTCTACTTTCAAATAAACGTTCAAGTGAATGCAATTACATCTCTAAGCCAAATCAACAAATGCGAAAGAAAACAAAGAAAAAAGGGAAAAAATAACAAGCGTACAGGTAGTCAGAAGTTCGGAAAGCAAGCTGAAAAACTGCAAGAATGCTGGCGATTGCCTCAACTTCATTCAGCCGCAACTTTTCTTATTTTATTTCATTTTTTATTTGTGTGCACTACTTTGGTTGCATACTTTGAGGCGGCGATTCACACTTATGCTCACATCTTTGCCCTCGTTACTTGCTATCGTACTACTCATTCTTAGTCGCACTTGATGAGGTGTGCAACAATACAGACAGACAAACTTCACGTACATTTTTTTTTTGTCGTATTGCTTTTATTTTGTGCTCTCACACGTGCACTCAACTTGTGTGGTTATACATATGTACCTATGTAAGTATGTATGTATTTGTGGTTGTGTTTTTGTAATTGTGCCATTGTTTGTCGCTAGTTGTCACAACTGCCACTTTTGCTATTACTCTCTTTTGCTCTTTAGCCCATATGGTCGTTAAGTTATTCGAAGCTGGTTGGTTGGTAGCTGTGTGGCTTTGTTAGTTGCACTTGTTTTTGCACTCTGTGACATATTTTGACATTAAATAGCGCAACAATTCCCACACACATAGGCGCACGTACGTTTGTGTGTGTGTGTGTGTGTGTGTGTGTGTGTAGATGTACGGAACTTGCCTACAAGTGCGGTTATGTACTAAAGAGTTTCCGCTGACTTCCCACTTTGACACGTTTAAAAGTGTTGAGGAGTTACTTTAGCTGCACTAGTTTTTTCTATGTACAATCTCCTATTACTTTTCAGCCTCAGCCGCAGTTTCTTCGTGTTGTGCCCAATTAAATTTTAATTTTTCCTGTGTTGACTTTTGGCTGCTGCTTAGTTGTGCCATACAGTCGCAGCATGTTGGTGCTGAAAAAAAGTAGACATGTCTGAGTGATAACTTTGTTGTTTTGGCTTCTAATAAAAATAGTAAAAAAAATGTATGCAGTTTACAAGATGAGGGAACTCTTCGATGTGAGGAATTATATTTTCGACTTTAATTTTATTTTTCTTGATTGCTGTTTATCAACTTTTATGCTTAAATAATTCTGACTCTAAGCTATTTGCAGCGCAAATAAAGTCATATATCACTAAAACTACTTCAATGATATTTGTAGCTTGAGTGTTATGAAAAAACGAACATATTCAATAGCATACATATATGTATATA
Organism: Philophylla caesio; assembly: GCA_963971545.1. Classification (NCBI taxonomy): domain Eukaryota; kingdom Metazoa; phylum Arthropoda; class Insecta; order Diptera; family Tephritidae; genus Philophylla; species Philophylla caesio. The sequence continues at coordinate 93,956,182 of OZ020608.1, read as the reverse complement.
TATAATTTTGGCACTTACACTATATAGCTTAGTGTTTGGCCGAACTTCTCCTACCATTTGTGGTGTGCGTCTTTTATATTATACCACAAATGAAGGGACCTACAGTTTTGTGCCGACTACGAACGGCAGATGTATGTAATGAGAAGCTTTTTCATCGCAGAAATACCCTCGGAGGTTTGCCATTGCCTGCCGAGGGGTGACCGCTATTAGAGAAAACGTTTTCTATAATTAAGATTTTGCATGCCCTGACTAAGATTCGAGCCTCGAACTCACCGGCATATCGAGTTATTGCACGCACCGCAACCAACTCGACCACAACGGCCACCGCTGTAACCCACATTTTTTTTTAAGGTTAGAGTGAGGTAATTTGGTAGCTTTATTAAAAGGTATTTTTTTACTAACAAAATTTAAACAATTTACTAAAACTAAGAGTTCATTCAATAAAAATTATTAAAAGCAAAAGCCGGAAAAAAATATTTCCTTTAGGAAATTTTTTAATTTAAGTTGTTGCTCATTTTCTCAGTGTTTTAAAATTTTTTCATATAAACTGCAACAGCCTGCAAAACTGCGTTCCGCAAATTTTATGATAGAGAGTTGAATTTCGAGAATCCAAGTTAAATTCTTTTTTGGTCCGGTTCGCATTTCAACCCAGGCAAGTACAATTTAAAATCCAAGAAAATGATTTTTCTATTAGCGGTTGCCCCTCTGCAGGCAATTGCAAACCTGCAAGTTGTATTGTTTTTTGCCGTGAAAATATTAATTCATTCGTCTATTAAAAAAATAAAATTGGTGACAACATTGATAAGTTCCTATTAATCAAATATAATTTCACTTTTATTTGATATTTTATTTTATTCACGTTTTTGTTATTCCGTACGAATAAATGAGTAGCAGTTTTTTGAATAGTTTTTTTTTTTCGTGAGTATTTTATAAATTTTTAGTTTGTATTTTTGCTTTGCTAGTGCAACCATCAGTAAAAAGTTTAGTTATATTATAGACTTATTTAATTAAAGTTTTCTAAATAGTTGACAAACCTATTCAAAAGATGTTTAGATAAAAAGGTAGAAAAAGCAATTAAACCACTTTAATTTGGCAATTGCATTTTTATATTTCATTTCCTCTTTATTTTATTAAAAAAAAAATAACAATAATTTCTTGCATGCTTTCTAAAAATATATTTTCCAAATTAATTGATTTAAATTTTTAAAGCGAGTGGCAACCCTCTTTAATAATGTTTTTAAAATTGAGTTTGCTTTTCATCTTTCTTTTAATACAAATAAAGTAATAAAAAGTTTTATATCTCATCAATTAAATTGAATTAATTTTTTTTAAGCTTTTGACAAATTTTTTAAAAATGTTTTCTAAATTAATCATAGTTGTTGCTCATTATTTTAATACCCAAACTGCAACATTTTCTTATTCGATTTTTTATAATAATTTAGTTAATATAATTTTTTCAAACAGGTGTAAACTTTCAATTTAGTATATCTAACCCATTCAAAAGCTTAGCAAACAAATAAAAAAATAAATATTCAAGTTGATTTAGCAGTTTTTAAGTTTTTTTTTCCGTTGGACAAAGAACCATGATATTTAAAAATAAGTCGCTTCGGTCCATTAAGCCGAGTTAAGAACTTAATTTCGGTAAATTTTCATCATTTGTTAGAAGCTACGTGCCCACAGTGGGTACTATAAAAAGAAAGACTTGTTTGTGTTAATGTAATTCAAAATTTTTTACGCGTTTGAACTAAACAATTGGCTATATGAAAATAAGCAATTTATGTAGCTTAGAATGTTTTACATATTAACTGTAAATCTTAAGTCGAGACCTTTGTAGTATTAAGAAATTTAACAACCAGGCCTACACATTGAACACCGAAATATTTCTAAAATTTCTTTCAACATTTCAACCTGTGCTGTGAGTGACATATAACTTTAATATGTAGATCTCTTTATTCCTACAATTTTTTTGGTTATTTTAATTACAAATTAATTAGAAACAAAATTCAAAAGAAAGCACTCCTAACCGCTGTTAATTCTATAGAGGTTGGCAATTTTACTGAAATACTTTGTTAGCCAATCGATGGTATTTCATAAAAATCAAACCTTCTTAGTTCACATTGCAAGTTGCTCTTAGAACCTAATCGATTAGAAGTAAATAATAAAATTACTACAATATGCAAACCAATATAAATCATAGCATATCTTAACATGGACACACAGACACCTACATACACATAAATGAAGCAACCAAATTTAATTTTCAACTATCCACAAACCTTGCCACCTTCACATAATTGCCTTATCGAAACTTTGCTATACCAAACACGCACATGTACATACATATTTATATTGGTATATTCTTAGATATGCTCATGCTCCATTTGCTGGCGCACGCTATGTACGAGTATCGCTTTCGCCGCTATTCATTTGACTACACATGCACATTTTCAGTGTGTTCAATCTGGCAGCCAATTAGTGCCCACTATTAATCCGTTTATACAGTAGAGCTAAAGCTGAAAACTATACTCGGAACCTAATTTTTCGAATAAAGCATGAAGGCATGCTGGTACTGCACTAAAGCTAAAGCTAAGCAGCTTAAGAATTTGTTATTGTGAATTTTATATGGACACTTGATATCACGTCGTACTACTACTTGGCTGCCACTCAGCAAACCAAAATTGACAGGATGCTAAAATTTTTAACAAGTTTACTGCTTAAATCCACATCATAATTATATTTGTTATAATAAACAAATTTTAAATATTAGTTTAAGCAATAATAACAAATACGTTGCAAATTCTATTAAAAGTGAAAACATCAAACAAACATTTGTGTATGCAAAAACTTTGTTGCAAGCAAAACCATTTACTGGCAGCCCTTCGCCCACTTAACCTAAATTTCCATTGTCGCCGCTTTTTTATGCTTATTACTGCTGACGTACGGCACAGCTAGAAGTCTGCTCGAATTTGTTGCAATCGCTGTCAACAGCAACCTCCTACTGAGCATACATTTGCTGCAACAATGCTAGTTATGCATAAATGGGGGAATCCGCTGCCAGCATAGAGACTGCAAACTCGTAAAGAAAATTTGGAATATTTTCCAGTACATTAATAAAAGTCCAAGTAGATATGTATTTGTCATATTCCAATCGTTTGCTGCTTATTTTCTCATTGGAAGCGTGCTTCGCAGAAACAAACGCACGCGCTGCGGCCGTGGTGGCGTATACGTAACATTGCTGTGGTGAAAAGCTTGTTTTTACGTAAAAGGCTCAACAATTGTTAGTGATGCTATACTGCTACCAATTTTACTAACTTTTTTCAACGTTCAAGAGGTAAAAGCTTGTGTAGCGAGCGTGTTGAAAGCACTGAAATGCTTTTGAAAAGCTAATTGCTTAGGTGGAATTGTTGACTTTGTTTGTCCTGGTGTTATTCTTAGCTACCAAACATGTTCGTGCTATAAACTTTTATGTGTCTCCTAAAACTTTTATTGAATAATTTTCTCGCAAAGCGGTTGTGGTATTAAGCCAATAAAGAAAGCAAATTACTTTTTATGTAAATTACGAAGGAAGTTGAATTTATTGAAATTTGTTTATAATACCGATGTAATGTATGTATGACGCAATTATTCCTCAACTATGAAAATTATAGCCAAAATTTTTGATTTAACTATTTAATCATTTGGATCGATTAGCTTTCAAAAGTATAACTCATGGTCTGATTTGAAATAAAAAATATAAATAATCCTATTGATAGATAAATAGTCCGATTGGGTTCATTATCAGAACCCACATAAACATATAACTTACATACCTTGCGGGCGCTTATGTTATTTATACTGCAGAGTTTCAGTTTCCCGACTAATTCGTACACTTTCTCCTGCAAGCTATGCGCTCTGGCGTATATTGGGTTGAAAAGTGGAAGTGCTCGGGCTTTTCTAGCCTAGCCTCATCGCATCTTCTAAGTGATAAAAAATAGGCAACCCATGACATTCATCTCAGTCTTGACATTGCCACGGTAAAATGTTCTTGCCGTGATGTCTCTGCCTACGCTTAAAGTCAGATTTTCCGCGCAAGAGGTGGCCTACTAAATCTCAATGCAAAGTGTTATAAAGATACTGCTTCCGTTACTTGTCCAATTTGCACTCTGGATCTGACTGAAAACATACTTCATTTTATATGCGGTTGCCCTATTTTTGTCTATCACATTACATCGATGAAGGAGATTTAGATTTACAATACGGATTAAGCATTATTAAACAGCTTTTTTGTTTCTTTAGTATTACTAATTTTTCTATTTATACTTTCAATCCAAGCTTTATGTGCTAGTCATAGTTGCATATTTCTCATATAAAGAATTGTACATATATTTTTTTTTTATTATTTTCAAGTATAGATTTAGTAAATTGTATTATTGGAATAAATGTTCTGTTTCTAAAAGTATGCCCTGGATATAAGATACTGTGAGATTGAAATGTATCATTAGCTGATAAAAGGAAATAAATTTACTTATACTACTACTCAACACTTGACTGTATAAAAAATATTTCATATAAAATAAATTATCCGCTGAATGTCGCTTAAGGTACGATGTTTAGCGAAACCTTATAAGCTTTCAATATCTTAATATATATTTTTAATATATAATTATTAAAAAGAAGGATAATTATAATCAAAACTAAAGCCGCTAAGTGATGCTCGCCTCGAAGTAAATTAGAGAACGCTTAAGTCGTCGCTTCGTTTTCGTATATTACCATCTCTATTGAATCAAAAAAAAAATATTTTTTGCTTAAAAAATTACCACCGTTTTATTTATATACTAGCAGACCCGGACACACGTTGCAATTAGTAGATATCATAATAGGTATTGTAAAGGAGATGATTGGTAAAGAATATTGAAAAGCTCGAAGTAAACTTCAGTGCATATAAAATAATTGTTTTTTTATTAATTTAATTTTAACGTATGAGGAAGATAATTGAGATGATCCTTAAAAAAAATTGTATAATTGGTCTACCTAATTAAATTATTTTAACCGAGCGTACTTGTACACAAGGGTATTATAACTTTGTTCTAGATTTACAAGTATATAAATACACAAAAATTATCATAGTAAAAAGAGAAATCGATTTAGCCCTGAATGTCTGTCCGTCCGCCCGTCCGTCTGTACGTGGTTAGAATAACTTGAGTAAAAATTGAGATTTCTTAATGAATCTTGGTACAAAGATTGGCCTTTGGCCGGGTAGGTTGATATTGAAAATGGTCGAGATCGGTTAATAACCACGCCCACCTCCCATATAACGGAAATTTTGAAAAATGCAAAAACTTCGTATTTTTGGTATCTATTAGAGCAAATTCAGTGAAATTTGATATTTGAAAAATGGGCACGCCCACTTATGGAAAAAAGTCTGTATCTCACTAATGGTGTAAGGTGTCGTCACAAAATTTGGTGAACATATTGTACTTGATATCACTACCGTCACCGTAGAAATCGGACCATAACCACGCCCAACTTCCATATAACGGAAATTTTGGAAAATGCAAAAAACTTCGATTTTTCAGTATTTATTGGAAGAAATTGAGTAAAGTTTAATACAAGCAGCGATTTGAAACAAAGAAAAGAGGTTTTTATAAAATTTGAAGAATGGTCGTGGCAGCGCTCATGCAAAAATACATCGCGAGGGTATTTGAAATTCGGTTTTGCCCGAATTTAGCTTTCCTTACTGGTTAGTAATGAATTCTTTCAATTAATTAAGAGCTAAATAATTTAAAAATTCAATCGGAAAATTTATGGCCTCGTTGTAATCATAATTGGTGTCGATTAATTTAAAAATCATCAGATCGGCTGGCAATAAGTTTTATATTTTATATTATTTACAGTTAAGTTTGTCAACATCGGCATTTTTGCTACTAAAATTGCACGATTACTGAGACAATTATCGTACAAGTTAACAATTTTTAAGAACATCTCGAAATGCACTCTTAATCAGTGCAATCAAAGTCACAGCAACGCCAGACGATGCAATTGCCAATGACAGTTTCTTTGCAAAGATTAATGACACTACCTCGTTGAGGTGCGTCTAAGAAAAAAAAGCCACCTTGTTTTGAATTTACTGACTGTATGGAATGATTCACCAGAATTATATACTTATATCTACTTATATATTTTATTTTATTTTATATAAATTTATTTGCACAATAAATAAATATTTTACAAATACTTTTCAACTAGCAGCTCTCGCCTTCGACCAAGGCAAGTATAGCAAGACATTTTTAATAGTAGAAACATTTAAAAGTTACATTTAAAAGTTCTGTGTATTTTGTTTTGCTTTTCAAAGCTTTAGTTCCAAAACTATTTTATGAAATAACTTGAATTGTATTGACGGAATTTTTATTTAAATTTTTTTTCTTTAATTTAAAAAACTATAATTTGAGCCATTATGACAAAGGTTAAAATAATAGTAGTATAAAATGCTTTTTTTTTAAAACGGCGGTTACAGAAACGAATTTTTTCCAAAAATATTCGTTGAAATCTTCGAGGTCATCTCAAATGTTTTCAAATTTCAAATTTTTTTACTTTATTTTTATATTTTTCACAGTTCATAATTTAAAAAAAAAACGTGAGTCTTTGCATATTGTGTAAAAAAAGGCAAAGACCGTAAACAACACTTTATACGATACTACAATTCTGAAGGATTTTGGAGGATATATTGAAATAAACCTCCACTTTTAATCTTAGAGTGAGTGCTGGTACGAAACAATGGCACATTTAAAAAAGTTCTATAAACAGTTTCGGCGAAACTTTGTTAACAATTTTAACAGCCGATAACAGAAGCTATTTAAACAGAACTATAAGCTCATTATTTAACATTTAATATACTTTTATGAAACTGGCTAACATTTTTTGATTAGAATGCTTAAGAAACGCTTGAGAATGCAATTTTATGGGCTAAATAATTTAAGTAAAATACTTCTACTTTAAATACTCGTATTACAGTAGCTCCAAACTCGTTTCGGGTTTTTAGAATATGTTTGCCGTGGGCGTTTCACATATTCTCTCTAAAAATAATTATTTTGGTTTAATTAAAAAAAAAATGAATTCTTTAAATTCTTAATTCCGAACACAAATCTTAAAAATTCATAAATAATGAGGAGAACAAACGCTTTAAGAATTATGAACGCGCATGGTTCCAATATCAAAAACTTAATTTGTGGCAGTTACTTTGTCTTTATTTGTTGTAACGATTATGGATTTGCTCAGCCAACTGGCTCAAGTTAGAATACTAATTTGCTTGGTCAGCTGTCTAATCAAAGCAAACTAATCAAACTATCAACACATAGTTCATACAGGCTTCATCATCAGAGATATTTACCTTCATTAATGCGCAAATGACCACAAACCTTCCGCAGACATAATTATTATTACGTAATACTACGACGGCCATCTCCATTCATCGAAACCATCTGATTTTGTCTTTGTTCTCAAACCACTGTTGAGTTAATGAGTTAATAGGAAGCTTTGTCACTCAAAATTTGTGGTGCTCGCTGTGATGATGATGAGGAGACATAACATAATAGATTACAAAAACGAAATTCAGTCATTGAGACAATTATCACAACGAAGGTGAGAAGAAGACGATACGCCAAGGTTGTTATGCAAATTAACTACAATTGACCGCATTTTGATGTTGTTGTGGTTCACCTCATTAACATTTCGAAATGATGAAATACTTGACGAAAAATTATCATCATCATCATCATCATCATCGTTGGAGATAATCATTTTCATGTTGACGCTTGATAGTTTTGTTGAGACAAGGAATTTGTTGATTGTGTGCAATTAAGATAATGAAAAATGTGACCATGTAAACGCAACTATGTATGTATATGTATATGTGTTGCTAATAAAAATGAAAACGAAACGTAAAGTTAAAGTAAAAATAGTAAACTGGAAAACAAAGCCCAGCGAAAGCAGCAGCATGCATGTCTGTGTGTGTGGGTGTTTGTGTGGGTGTATATACCTTCGCACAAAACTGACTTTACTTTTGTCATTTTGAATAGCTTACAATACTTTGCTTTGTAAAACGAATGTCTTGTGTTGCATTTTTTTTTGTTTACACTCATTGTTGTTTGTTGTACTTGTGTGTGTATACGAAATTTGACGCACCACCTTCATTTTTAATTATAATTGCAAAGTGGTTTCACGCTCACACGTTCACAAACATAGATTTGTTCACGTGGAAAAATACACAATTTTAGTTTTTTTTTTTTCACTGCAAAATGAAACTTAAGCAGCTGCTAATTTAACAAGTCTGTAAGCAGCGGAAAAGTTTTCTATTACGCTTGTCATGCAGCAAGCCAACAATAACAATAGCACAAAACCACTGACTCATACATATGAAAAAACTTCATTGACGACATAAAAACCGCAGCGTTGTTTTTTTTTTGTTTTTTTTTCTTTTACATTCTTTCAAGGATATGTTTAATTTTGGCATTAGACTGAAAATTATACCTGTAACATATTTTTAGGCGCGCACAAGATATATTTGTTTGTTTGTATGTATGCAGCTGTGACGTTTCTTCAGTTACATAACCGCTTCCCTCTCACTCGCTCTATGCAAATGTATGCGCATACAGATTATTAGCTGCACTTTGAGTGAGCGCCACTCAAACTACATACACTCTAATTACGCTAATTTGATTGCAAGCAAGTACATCAAAGCAAACTGAATACATATTCACAATTGCGCACAGACAGACACAAATACACGCGGATGGAGATTTGCAAATGTAGAGCACAAAATTCAAAAGTGCTTAGTTGTAGTAGTGTTTAAATAAAAGTTTATATATACATACATACATATGTATGTACATACATACATACATACGAATGCACAGTTCAGTTCTGCAGTAATTGTTAATGCTTGTGTGTTTGTGGTGGCATCACCAATGCCAAACGGCAATGCCACCGCGATCATTATTATCATTCGCTACCACAATTGGTGCTAATGGCCAACAGCTGTGCTCGCGTTGTTACGCTTGGGCATTTGTATTTGTATTAGTGTATATGTTAGGTAACACACTTTTGGCTTACCGATAATATCAATCAATTTGATTTATTTATTTGAACATTAACACTCATCAGCATTACAAATAAACAGTGAATAATATCAAATTTAATGGACTATTAATAAAGATAGCGCTTCATATAAACCAATATTCGTTTACAACCAAATAATGTTGGCAAATTTCAAAAAAAAATAAACTGCGCTATTTACTACATCGCCGTGCATAAACCCCACTATAATTATTACTTTTTTTTCCAAATTAAAAAATGCAGGTACATACATAACTAAAAAAAAGCGGTGGTATAATATTACAGACTTCAAAATGTTTCAGTTTTCGTACATTCATACCTCTCTACAACTTACTTCTATATCGAAGAAAGCTTTTATTTATTTTACAAAGATTATTTAAAATAATATCAATTTTGTGAAGACATTCTGAGACCAAGGCAACATAGTTATATATAAATTATAAACACGAAAAAATATACAAAATGTAAAGAATTGGTAGAAGGAAGGCACAATAGAGTCGATGCATATTGGAATAATTTTGCATCCTTAATTGTTATTTTTTTTTGAAAATTGAAATGTGATAATTATACTATTACAACTTTTTTTTATATGATTTAGAATGCGTTTTTATGCTTTTTGCAGTGGAAGAAATTATGATCAGGTCAAGTTATGGGAAATTGTGCGTTTATATCAACTTTTAAAATATATAATTTTCTTCGAAAATTTCATAATTATGACTACAATTCGGTACTCTTCAGATTTGTTCGAAAAAATTACGATTCCTATCTGCCGAAACACAATGTTATTTTGACTTTGCACTCTTATTTACTTAGATTGGACAAAAACGCAATTTATAGCGAGAATTGCAGGCGTTTAAAATATAAACATTTTACTAGTGGCGATTATGGATAATTCATGAAAGCAACATCGATTATTCCTGTCCCTTTTAAGCTCATCTCTATTGATGACTTCAAAAGTGAGTCGTTTTCGAAAATATTATCAAATGCCAGTACTTAACTTTTTTTTCTCAATATTTCGGCAATTAACAAGGTGTCGCAAAATTGGTTATTTAGAGTTTTTTTTTTATGGAGTACACAGAAAAGCAAGTGAAACAATGCATCTTCGAATTATGGAAAATTTACGATCATACAACATAACGACGCCTTTGTGGCTTTTAAAATTTTTATACGTGAATTATTTTATTAATTCGATTAAAATAACATTCGTGGCTTTTTTAGTTTTTCGAAAATATTTTTATTATAAATTTTTGTTTTGAATTTATTTCGACTTTTTATTCAGAACTTTTTAAAATTTTCAGAAATTATTATATTGTTGCTAGTATTTTAGTATTTCAGTTAGCTTTAAGGTTAAATTAAATCCATTAGATAAGTGGCAACTAATTCCAATTTTTCCAAAATTTATTGCAAATTTAGGTTAACTTTTATATTGAATTAAATAAGCGTTATTAAGCCCTTTCGAAAAATATTTAATTTTATTTACTAATTTCAAGAAACTTGATTTTTATATACATAAGTGAAATTTCTATTTCATAAAACATTTTCAATATATATTTATGTTTGTCTAACTTTTAACTATTTATGTACTAAGTTTTAATTAAAACTGATTCCTTTCGTAAAATTCAAATTTTATTAATTTCTTTAAATTTAAGACTACAATTAGTTCTTCGATTCAAGGCAGCAAAGTGGCCTACATAATTCAAATTTTAGTCTTTTATCACTAGCAGATTTTGAGAGCAGCCACCAGAGCTTATTTAAATAAAATTCATTATTTTATTTTTAAATGAGCTAAAGGCCAATTTTTGTTGGAAAAAAAATTTAATTTGGAGGCAAATACTTTTATAAATTTTATAAAAATACAATTTTGTATGCGTAAAAAGAAACTTTAATCGAAGCCTAAAAGTGATAAAAAAAATAGGCTTGCTTTGAGAACACTTGGCAGGAAAAAAATAAAAAAAATATTTTTCAATAACTCCAACTTAAATTATTGTGATAGTTGCATCTTCCAGGAAAGAAAGTATAAAAGCACTTGGCGGTATTAAACACAGTAGATGGGGCTGTAAAATGGAGATTATATTTTCAAGTATAGAAATATAATCTGCATTTAGTACATTTTTTAATTTATTAAATAATTTTGAATGCATGAATGGTGGCTTTAATTTTTATCAGAAAAATACTAAACAAATATTTCCAATAGCTTTAAGGGTAAGAGGACTTACAGAAAAGTAAGTGGTATCATACCCATTTTCTTTTCCTTTTATAGTATATGTACTAGCATATTCTCTTAAAGAATAACTTTTAATGTTCCTATGTGTAGTCTACGCAGTGTTCCAGTCTTCTATCTCGGTTTTTCAAAATCTAACTATGCAAAGTAGTCCCTTTTCGGAACTAAATGATCTTGAAAACTATGAACCTTCCTTATCTTGTGGAGTAGTACATAGCTTACTATATACTTATTGCAATTATTCGAAAGTCATTTTGTCTTATAGTCAGTGAGGATTTATTGTTCAATTGACTGAAATAAATAAATAAATATGTATTTTTTTGCATTTTTAAAACTTAACCTACGCAACTAATTTTATCTAGGATATTTGTTGGAACGATTTTCCGAAATCAACAATTCACCCTGTCGGACAAGAAAAAGAAGAAAACAAACTCCAAGAATGTCTTATATATGTACTTTCGTTAAAATAAAATAAATATATGTATTGTATTATTATGAGTTTCGCTATCTAATTCCTACTTTCTGCTCAAAATGTAATTCACTTCTTTATTTATAATTTTCTGTAGTACATTTTTAAAAACTTAGCTTTAATAACTATTATACCTTTATTTATTTATTATTCTAAATTTACCTATGATTTGTTGTACTATAAAAGATTATAGATCTTATTGTAATAATTTTTGGCAATAAATGAAATGAAATGAATGAAATGAAATGAAATGAATGAAATGAAATGAATGAAATGAAATGAAATGAATGAAATGAAATGAATGAAATATAATTTTATCTAGTTGCGTTGGTTGTAAAGTTCTATGAGAATATTATCATGCTCAAACCCTTAGCTAAGGTCGAAGAATGTATGAACCTATGTACATAATATACTATATGACGGGCGTTTTATCATTCTTTGTTTCGTATTTATAAAATATTCTTTTTGCACAAAAGTGTCCTCGAAGTGTCCACTTAAATACAAGTCTGTATGTGGAAAATGTAAAAAAGCACTCGATTCAATATTAAAATTTACATCCTTTAAAGTGTCAACTGCAGAAGGAAATCAGCTCACTGCCTTACACTCAACTACCACACCTTTTGTCCCCTGTTTGCTGCGAATAGCTGACCTTTCGTTTAAATATTATTTTATATTAAAACGCTTTGTAGTGATATTATATTGGAGGAGAAACACAGTCAAGTGCAATTTTAATACATTTTACTGTTTATAGCCGCCAAACTATGTCGGCCTTATTTCCTCACAATAAAAATTTGTGTAATCCTTTGACACCAAAAGTGGACGCGCAGCTATCGAGCATAAATACAAAATATCTTTATTGAGTTTGTTGTTGTTGGTTGATTACTTACATACCGACAATAATATGCATACAAGGGTAAACAAATTTTATCTTATATGTTTAAAGATATTTACTTATTATGCATATTTGACTATTCATATATTGTGAAAACACATAACATATATACAAAGTACAAACCTACAAGCGTGCAAACACATATAAAAAATACACATACATACATGTATGCAAGTAGCTACATATACAATAACTTTGTGAAGGGGGTTAGTAGCAGAAGCTTGAATAATAAAATTTAAATTGTTTTCGAAAAAGCGAAAAAGCGGCATATTGCCAAGGCAGCTCTTGGCGACCATAATGGCAGTGGTAGTGTAAAAGCTTTAACGACAGTGTACGTGTCCGAAAGGTAGATGTAGCGGTAGAGTGGCTGCTATAAAATATAATTCCAAAAATAGCTAAGGCAACTTGCATAGTCGTATTTTTATTAGATTGAAGTTTGTACTGGCCGTGTTGTAAAAGAAAAAGGATGATACGAGTACTACAACAAAGTGCACTCACATTTCACAGATAAACTTGAATACATATATATTTATATGTATGTGCATGTATTTAAGCAGGATCATGAGTGAGAATTGAGGGAGGTGATTGGCAGTTGGCCGGTTGGAAGAGTAAAATCAGAGACTAGGGATACAGGTACCAAAGTAAGAGTTGAAAAGGCTTATGAACAGGTTATACATATAATGAGATCGAATGTAGATCAGAGATTAGTGTGACTGTTAGCTGTGTTGAATGAAAGTTGAGGGAGATAATGAGCAGGTGACTGAATCGAGATGATACATAATTTATGCTTTTATTGCAATTTTCATTTTTCAGTTGCAAAGTTTCTCTATTCTCGTAACATATTCACTAAGATTTTCAGAAAATGTTTTAAATCATAAAGGATCACTATGCTAAGTATTTATTTCGAAATGAAGTCTTTTATAAATATGTACTTATGTATCGTTAACCTAATATGGAAAGGTTTTATCTTACGTTTTTGTTCCTTAAAATTTATTTTGAAGATTCTGCAGTTCTACATTGCGAATTTCGTCGAAGCGCTTAATATTAAAAAATTGTATTGGGCGTTGTATAATCAAGATAAAGTCAGCATAGTATATGAGGCCGCTGTGGTCGAGTGGGTAGCGTTGCCTGCTGTTACTCGATATGTCGCTGGGTTCGTGGTTTAAGTCTCAGCTAAGGCAATGGCAAATGTCCGAGGGTATTTCTACCACGAAAAAGCTATTTATTAAATACATCTGCCGTTTGTTGTAGAATTTCAAGACGCACACTACAAATGGTAGGAGAAGCTTGGCCAAAGACTGGGCTAAATATATAGTGTTAGCATCAAATTATTATTACTATAGTATAGATTATAACTACGGGCCAATAATGTTGCTAATGCTTTAATATTTGTTTTAATTATCTATGTATTAGATTTATTTGAAGCTGTTTGTGTACAAATCAGGAAACTAAATGAAAATGAATGGGTAAGATATAAAGTTTTAAAGGATTTTTCGTTAACGTAACGACTTGCCCACACTGCCGTTTGCTAAAAAAAAAGTAATATTTTTTAATTCATGTACTTTCGAGTTTGTGTGATTTTGTCTTTACTTAAAATGCTTTGCCTAAAATTAAATTGGAAAAAAAAGTTACTATTTTAAGATGATGATTTTTTCCATCTTTCCACATAGACTGGCAAGACAAAAACACTGTTCAACCTACTACCACTTTCAGTAAGAAAACCCCAAAAAACGCCACTTGTTATCGTTGTATTGTTCTTTCGTTGAATGTAATCACGGTTGCACTTTGCCCCGAACAAATTTCCATATTTATATTGCTGCACAGTGTTTTATTTTAGTTTCCTTTAGAAGAAACACTTCAGCTTGCGTTATATAGCAGAAATCGCTGAAGAACTTCCACTAAAATATTCTAAAAAAAAACCAACGGACATTTAAAGCCACTTCAAACTTTCACATTATCATATTTAAAAAAAATGCGCACTCAAAAAAATGCAAAAATTTTGATTGTACCGTTTTTTACATTCAAATCCTTATCATTAATTATGTTTATTTTACTCGAAATAATGTTGCCCTGTTTGTTTTTTTTTTGTGCCATTTCAAAGCTTTGCGAGTGTATTTCCCATTTTATTGAACTCTGGCCAATCAAAGTTGCAACAATTTTTTACTAATATAGCCGTGTTTAGGAAGAAACGCCAAAAATTTTTAAACATTTTAAGGGAATAGCGAAATATTTAAATACAAATAAAAATTACTTAAAAAATTTAGAAGACCCAAACGAAAGAAGATAAATTTAACACCAATAAGAAATTCAAAAAACCTCGAGAACCATGGCATTATTAAGGGGTTTTTAAATTTTATTTGATAGACCACCGACAGTTAAAGTTTTATCTAAAAAAAATTCAAGATAAACATTGCCCATGAGAAAAAGTAGGTTCTCCGATTAGAAAAATGCATTGAAATACAAATATTTGCACTGAAACTGGTATTTAGATTGCGTCTTTGGATAGTTATCTGAATTAACTGAGGTTTCGAAGTGATAAATAAATAATGCACAGTAGTAATATCGTAAGTTAATACAACAAATTGTAAGTAGATTTAAGGCCAAAGTGGTTGTGGCGCAAAAATATAAAGGCTTTGGCAAAAAACACCGGGATGTTAGATATGAATTTATTTATTTATTATAATATTGACCCTCATTTTCGCTGAGTTTTAAAACTACATACATATTTGTGCCTGTTAGTTGCACAATATAAACTTTATAATTCTACAAGGAAACTCTGATTAAATATCGACAATGCACAATGCAAACATTACGAGCAAAATCAAAAGAGCTGCATTGTTGTTGACATTGCATGCGTTGTTCCAGTGTATTTACAATGCTATTTGCAGTTGTAAATTATAATAGAATACGACATACCTTAAAACTGTCACGTTTTATCAGTACGCTTGGTAAATAATGAACGCAAACTAAATCCTGACGCAAACACACACACACACACACAACGCATCTTCATACAAACATTGATGTGTTTTTGTAAAGAGCGAGAAAATCAACCCGCAATTGAATTTTAAATACATAAACATCAACATAACATATACGTATGTACATATGTATGTACGTGTACATTAGGCTTGTCAATCCCGGGATCTCGAATCCTCGGCATTCCGGGATTCCGGCCTTTTTTAACTCCCGAATATCTCGGAATTGCAGAAAACAGTGATTTTAATAGCCATTTATTTTGTATCATCACAAATTTACCTCTCAAGGGCAAAACAAAGCTTTCAGAGTGTTCACACTCAGTGTTATTTGTCGAATTTTTATTGTTTGCTATTAAAATAATAGTGGAACCTATGGAGCCACTGTGCAATTTCGTTTACTATTTTATGTGGTATTCAGGCAATTAGTCATCACTAAACCGTTTGTAATAAATATGAGAGGTCGGTTTCTTAAAAATATGTATACGCACAATTCTATTTAACTATAATTTACATTTTTTCAATTGTCCATTTACGAAAGGCATATAATTTATCAGAAGGCTTAGTAAAAGAAATTGATAGTTTTGTAATGAGACGATAAAGGCTATGTCCTATTGAGAGCATTTAACTTTTTTTCGAGAATCCAACCAACAAGTTTTGAGGCGCAGCAGTACTTCCCCACTGCATATTTTAAATACAACAAATTTAGGTTCAGGTTAGAGGATAACACACTTAAGGCTCCTATTTCATTAAGATTGAATTTTTATAAAAATAGGGAAAAATTCTGCCTCGCTCAAGGTGGAATAGAATATGCATTTAATTTTTATTGAAGTATTTCTATTTTTACTGAATATTGGTCTCAAACAGTGAATAAAAATAATTTTATTTATGAAGGTGCATTTGCCTCTGTAATGTGTACATTGGTACTTGAAGTATAAATTATTTGTACCTTTGTCACATTTTTTGTTGTATTTCTATTTAGTTATTGAAAAGATCAATAAATACATACATGAATTACAACAAATCGTTCTCTTTGTCATATTAATATTATTTTGTATACTTCTATAATACGAAGATTACAAACACGTTTAATTTTTTGATAAATTCAAAATTACAAATCAAATCTTCGTAAAATTCGGCATTCCGGAATTGCCCCGGGATTTGGTTTTCAGATCTCGAAAATCCCGGGATCAATAAAATACTCACAATTGACATCTCTAGTGCGCATATACTTCCATGCAAGTGCGTATGTTGTGTACAAATACTTGTGTAGTTTTTATTTCTGTGACAACGTATAATAAACCCATTTTGGAATGTTGTCAATAACTTTAACAAAGTTTAAAAATATTATATATTTTTCAAGGATTGCAAGTGAATCATTTTTTTCTTATGTCGCATGCTGCTATCTCACATGATTGGTTCGATGTTTTCTGGCAGTTGTACTTAGCTTTTTTTGGAAGGCATTTCCGACGTTCGTTGGTTAGTGGTTAGTGTCTTAAGACCAGGTTTGAGTTCAGTGACGAAAAATTAAGACAAACGAAATTTATAAATCATATCTCGAAAATGCTCAAAAAATCATTGCTTTCCCTTAAGAATTCCATTTTAAACCGAGACAAAATTTTTAAAATACTAGAAACCGCCTTACGATAGTTAAGTTCAATTAAAAACTATATGCAAAGCTTTCAAGCACTTTGATGGTTAAGTAGGTATTAACTAGCAGCGAAAGTGTGGCCAGAAATTTGCATTAACGGTGCATCCTTCGTTGCTCATTGTTTGAATAGAAACAATTTCACTTTTGATCTGAAACTGAGAGTAGGAAAGAATATATTTGTTTTTTCGATGAACTCTGTAAGAAATTTATTTGCTAAATTAATGCCTTATATTCTTTTACTTTAAATTTTTTATTTCGCGTTAATATGAACTTATAATGGTATAACTAGAAAATTTATTTGTTTAAAAATGCCTTTTTGCAGCACGAGGTCATATTCACACTGCTTGGATATTGTATTCCAGACGATACCGCAATAACAGTTTAAAACGACGGATAATTCGTTTGTAAATTTTTCAAAATCAGCAATTGAGAATTGACGACTTAATCAAAAATTGCGTCGCCAGATGGCAATTAAAACAGCCGGCAGTGCAATATTTAACATTTAGCGTATACTAGAAGAAACCAATATGTATTCAATCATATGTGCTAAGTAATGACGGCAAGCTTGTTAGATCAAAACAAGAACTTCAAAAATGTATTTACATTGCTTTAAACCAAAAATGTACATTGGCAAGAAAATACCCAGTAAAAAGTAGGAGCAAAAAAAAATGTATATATAAAATTACTTATTTAAACAAAGATACATATGTACATCTCTACCGTTTGCCTGAAAATATTCACTTAAATTTTGCCGACACTGAACGGCAAATGCCTTTAAAGTAGCAGAGGCTGCAAATATTTGCGCTACTTTTTAAATTAAATTAATCTGTTCTGGTGCAGAGGAAAATGTTTCGAAGGTGTTGCGTTTGGCTGCAGCCTTGTCGATTGCCAGCATAAAAGTCAGCTTCGTCGAAATGCCTTTCACATACTTTCGTCGAATCGGTTTAATATATTTGGCAAGCTTTCACACACCTCTTCAAAAGTTTTGACATAATAAGCTTTTTTTTTTTGTTTTTTTTTTTACGAGGAGGAAGCATCGAAAGCCTAACGGTCACCGGTTTGTCAGTGTGCGACTTTAACCCTAACTAAACCTCCTACTGTCTGAGTACCATTTCCCCCGGTACTACCGTCAGGTATTTCGTCGGGAGATGACTTGAGCTTACGCTCTACGTACGTGAAGTCTGTTTGTACCGCCCTCTGTACTGTTGTTTGTTACATCTTCGTGGGGGTTTAAATTGCCCCGTTTCATTTTCAAGGATTTTTTTTTTTTTTTTGTGCTTGACTGCCGGTTGGAACGAACGAGGTTCCAAGCCGCTCAACAATGGTATTTCTCCTATTATATAAACTATTGATTTTAATATAATTTACGATTTTAGATTACCTTGCCCGCCGGTCGGAACGAACTGGGTTCCGAGCCACTCTGTTACTCTCTTACCTTCTTCTCGTCTGGTTTTTCAAAATTTATGGTTTCCAACTATTCTGCAACGGTCGGAACGGACTGGATTCCGAGCCGTCTACTTACTTAATTCGATTTTTTCTGCTTTGTATGAACTATTGGAAACAACACAATATTTTATAGCTGAGGATTTAACATACATATATATATATAAATTTCTCAAAAGTAGTTTATTGAGCACTAACCTTTCTTGGTAGCCGGAACGGACGAGATTCCGGGCTACCCGGCCGTGTGTAACCGCTTTGGGCTGTTCGTTGGGAGCTGTGCTTAGAGCCAAAGAGCCAAACTGCTTACATTTTTTATTTTTATTTTTTATTAGTGCAGGCAGTCGGAACGGACTAGGTTCCGAGCCGCCGATTCGGTGTGAAGTTTGTTGCCGTCAACCGACATTAAAAGAGTATGTATTTCTGCGGAGTCGTTCCGCCTGACGTAGTTTCGATCTTACCATATTTGCCATGTTGCAGACGGCAGACCAGTTTTCGATCGATTCGAGCATTATATCGATCAAATTCTCTACTTTTGTCAGCCGTCCTACCTGTACGTTTAGGCAGTTTCGTTCATCTTCAAAATATGTGCAGGCAAAAAAGCAATGTTCAGCATCTTGGATATCGTCCTCTTCGCAGAGAGTGCAGTAAGGGTCATCATCGATTTTAAATCTATAAAAGTAAGATTTAAAACAGCCATGCCCCGTAAGCATTTGGGTTAACTGGAAGTTTACTTCTCCATGTTTCCGGCTTAACCATTTTTCTTTTGATGGTATGAGACGGTGTGTCCAGCGACCTTTATCTGTCTGGTCCCAACGGCATTGCCACTGTTGCCAGCAGATCTTGATTTCTGCTTGGCGATTCGCCTTGTTTACAGATCTTGCCAACGTCTGCGTCGCCAGGATATATATTGGACATAGGCCAGCAATAACTAACGCAGCATCTTCCGACATAATAAGCTGGCGGAATGCAGACGCTGTCAGCACTTAGCACACTTGATTTAAATACACTTTGCAAAAAAGCTAACTGAGGCCAAAGGCTGTGTCAATTGAGGAGTGAAAAATATATTTTTATTTAATTTTTTTGCTTGTCATTATTTAATGCTTTGAGCAAAATTCCTTGCTAAATTTGCTCATATCAACTCTAAAGACCTGGCTTGAAGCAAATCGTCACCATATTGAGAAGTACATTTTTAGTCTACATCAAAGCTATGTTTTTGGGGTGCATTTGTGAGACCAAATAGCTCAACAAGCTTGAAATCGTTTATTATCACAAATGTGGACAGAAATCAATGCCCTTAATTGGCAAGCTAACTAAAATCGTTCAACATTCAAATACTACCTACAAAGCGATAATGGTTGTATCCAACACGTTCTTCAACATTCAGTGTATAAGATTAAGCACTAATTCTTGGCTTTCGTAAATTAATTTTTTACAATTACGATTGATTAGCCTTTTGTCTTAGTAAAGTGTGCAAATGAGCAACATTTTTGCTCTACAATTCCTATGCCGACTAACATTAAGTTGTATAACAGAAACTTCTAGACTCAACGTAGCTGTTGGAATTGCAAATGAGATTTTTAATTAATTGCACAATTAATTATGACAAAATGTTGCTGCATTTCGCAAAAGCAATTTCAAATGGGACACAAATGCTTACATACAAGCAAACGAGTAATTGCATCAGGTAAATCCTATAGCAGCCATACGCTCTTGAGTGTGTATGTGTGTATGAGCGTGTAATGTAAATCTCTTGCAGTTGCAATGAGATTAAGATTGCATGACAAAATTCTAATATCGTTGTTGTTGTTCTTATTGTGTGACGACATTTGCTTCATTGCCATTGAGCGATTTGGATATTTGGCTGACGATAACCAATTTCACTACAAAATTCAATGCAAATTAAAGTGGAAATTTGCAACGGATGCCAAATTATTTCATTAGGAATGAAGTAGGCAATTCGTGTCACCGAACTTAAGGTAATAAGCTGAGATGCTATGCAAGCGTTTGCACACACATATGTACATACTACATTCATGCAAATGTAATCAAGTATAAATACCTGAATATGTTAACTAACTAGACAGCATGAACCAATGGGAAACGGCATATGTATGTATGTATGTGTAAGTAACTATATATTCATATGTATAGATGTATTTCTTGTCACAATGAATTCTTGTTGATAAATTTAACCCGCTTAGAATGGACGTGATGGTGAGACAAATAAATCAATTTATGCACATTTTACTTTGGAGTCAGCCACCTACGAAAACCTTTGTTTGTGCACTCACAAATTGCCTGTCGCTGGAGAGTTTCGTGCTTCTCAATTAGTTGAAACAATTTTGTTTCGAAGCAGCTGTTAGTTTAGGACTTTCAAGTTTGTTGCAGATTAAATTAAACATCATTACGCACATACATACATACATAGTAAAGTACATACATAAGCATGTGTTGTAATTAAACATAGCACGTGACATATTATACACAGTTTTATAGCACGTTTATTGTTATAAAAATGGAAATTTTCTAAAGTTAATAATTTTTGGTAAATTTAATGACAAGATCGAAGTGGCTTTAAGCTACCACACACACCGCATTTTTGTTTTCTTATTTGTATTTTTTCTTATGAATTTTGGCAGTCCTTCGATAAAATGTCCTATAGTTATTCAGATAACTTAAACCAGACAGTCGTTTCTGCACGACAAGAAATTATTCAGCGTCAAAGACATTCTTCGAATCAAAAAAGAGTTCGTTTCCATTGGGTTTTTTCGTAATCTTTACAAAAGTATGCATGTAATAAAATGAAGTGCCCTTCGGCGTCTGTGCGTTAAACTAAAACACTATCTACTTATCGAATTTTTTACGGATCTCCAAAAAAAAGTGATTAAAAAATGGTTCATGCTAGATAATATTTGAGTGAAGTTGTGCCATAACAGTTTATAGAAAAATATACTTTAAGAAATACCAAAGTTTCAAGTGGCATTGTACGTGTGAACGCACAGCCTCTCATAACTACGAGCTGCTAGTGTGGCATGTGTTTAGTTAAGTAAACGAATGTTGTGACTTAATTTTCCTCACAATATCCTCAATGTAAAAGAGAGGTAGCCTATTTTCCAATTAAGTCATTGCTCGAACAATCATGCAATGTTAGTGTTAGATACTGATAAGCGGTTTTCTAAAGCTGTAGGTTCTTCAAAGAATTTTCGCGTAGATGGTCATTTATTAAAGTTCAATTAACATTTTTTGGATCAACAGTAGTCGTTTGTTAAACTTGGCCTGGTCGTTCTGGAATCCTTGCTCACAGAGATTATAAGTGAAATATAAAAGAAAAACTTTGTTAAGCTTTTAATGGCCTTTTAAATGATTAATCAATGACAATTTTATTGAGCACGAGGCCAGTTTGTAAAAGATTTTTGTTTGGAAACACAAAAACACTTTTAGTGGTAGAGTTTTCGAAGATCCCCCCAGCTCCTCATCAGACTTCTTTAAATTAAATTTTATTTGTACTTCAACACCGCTTCCAAGGTTTGAATCAAGGAACCTTGGGTTGTAGAGCCAACACACCGCATGTTGAGCTACGTTTGCCGAGTTCTTTAAATAAACCAACTATAAACAAAAGCAGCTGCTCTGCCGCTATTTAAACTTTATTATGTGGTTGTTGTTATACAAAGATTAATGGTAAATTTAAAAAAAAAAAAATACCTCATACATATTCTCTTGATGCTCATATTAAATATCAACAAATAAAGTCTCCTTTGGATTTCTTAAAATTTGGTTTTTAAAAACTGAATTCCATAAAAGTCTTTTGTGAAGATTATGGCATGATGGCTTAACTAATAAATTAAATTTATCCCTACTTAAACTGAATTGGTAGCATATCTGTGCACCTTAATATACTTTCATACGTATTTGAAAAATGTATTGCCGATTCGAGTAGTCTTTTACTGAAATTCTGTTGACGGGTAACTAAACGCTTATGCTTTATGTTGGTTTGGTGTTGATAGGCTCAAAGAAGTCAAAAGTAGCACTTCATTACAATAATCCTCTTTCATGCAAATATTCTCACGTGCGCTATCACAAGGGATAAAAGCTTAGTTAAAACACGTACGTACATACATTTATACATTGGATACGAGTATATGTGAAATGTTATTATTAAACATACATTCTTTATATTTATATTTAAATATACGAGTATTTGTACAATATTTTATCGGTTTGTGTATTCCTATTTGCTTTATACACACAAAAGGATTTGTGTACAAGGCCAATACTAAAATTGTATATTTATTTATAAATAGAATCCGTTTGCTAATAAAAAAGGCTTTTATGTGCAACATGATGTTTATGCTACTTCGAGTAGAATAGAATTACATGCATACATGCTTGTGTTATGTGGATGTATTTATATAAGACCGTTAAGTTGTTCGGCCAAAATTTAACCCAAATTGGTATATAAATTTTGCCTCTAAGTAATTTGAAATTACTTTTCAAGTAAAATATGATTCATTCTCAAAGAAAAATCATAAACAGCCATTTTTGAAAGTATTTACAAAATGTACAATGATTTATCCAAATTTTATCAAAATTTCGAACTTTTGAAAAAACTTTTTAAAGTTGTTTTGAGTATGCAGTTTTTCGGCTCGACAAACTTTTGATTGAGAAAGTTCAAGTCACAAGTGTCTACAATTTTTCACTGATTTTTGAAAAAAATTTTATTGGCAGCATCCTCCATATAACGCAAAGCCGCGTTTATTTTTTATTTGGAAGAAATTGCGAAAGAGCGTCGGTTTAAAAATTGTCAAAAATCAGTGATAACTTGTAGGCACTTGAAACTAGCACTTTGTCATACTAAAATTGAATGAGCTACATAACCGCATACCCAGAAAAATTCTAAATGTATTTTTTTGAAAGTTCAAAATTTTGATAAATGTTTACAACATATTTATTAAGTTTAAAAATTGTTTTTAAATGGTGTTTATTAGAGAATTAACGATGTTTTAATTGAAAAAAAAATTTAAATAATTGGTGGATATATAATTTTTCCAAATATGTTAATATGTGTTTGCGCTATAATTTATGAACAGGGTATAGTTATTATTAAGATGTGTCTTTGTCACTAATTTAGGTTATTGACAATGCTTTAATTAATTTATCGATGTCTTATTCATATCAATATAGTTATTGATATTGAGGTTTTAAAATAAATACGAATTTTTTATTATCGATTTTGTCTATTTCATCATGATCGAAGAACACTTTATTTTTTTGCAACCATAGTAATATTTTCTAAAAGTATTGCTGTATTGATATAAATTAATAACCGACATCTTAAATGAACCAAAACAAAAAAAACTTGAAGTTTTTTGCTTAAACTACCGTGAAAGGAACTGCTAGTTCTTAATTTAACTTGTAAGTTATTCGATTTTGATTTTTGTACTACTTCAGCTCAAGTTCGTATAAATTGTATTTGATAATTGTGTCCTAATATCATACTCTATTCGCAAAGTTCTTTGAATTTTGGTTTTGAAAAATTAAAGTTTTAAAAATACATACACTTATGAATTATTACAGACATTCCAATAATTTTTTATCTCCGAATTTGCACTCGAAATGCTTACTACGAGTATTGATTGACTACACATCTTCAGATTACTTCAAGCTATTTTTAAACAAAAATCTTTCACTGCAGCCATTATTCCAAGTGAATGTTGAATATACCTCCGAACTCTTGAGGGATAAGGACTCCCATAACTGTTACTTGTATACGACGGAACTCTCAAAAAACACGCTTTTATGTTTTGCTTATGTTTATTTGGTTAAATTGAAATTGATAAACATCTTCAAAATTGAAGTTATAAAATACAAAATTTAGTTCCCTTTATACCACAATCGTTCATAAAACTGTTGCATATTTTTGTCATCAAACTCCGAAGTAAGCGCGTACAACACAAAGCGCTTAATAAAAAAAAAAACAATAAATAAAAATTTGCGTTTATAGAAAGTAGTAGTTGTTCATATCGATAAAGCTGATATTACAGACCTATATTTTGTGTGGGAATGAAGACAGCACATCTGCGACACACACACTCGTATGAAAGCACAAATGAAGGAAAAACGCATTGAGCGATGGAGATAATAAATATTAAATGATTTTACCAAGGCAACAGCTCCTTCCTTTTAAAACATCAATTTTCGTACGCCCTACGGCTAAGTATGTGTATGTACAGACATATGATTGTGCATATAAAAACGCAATCTGTATCACTGACAGACAGGTGTGAATGTTGTTCTGCTAGTTGGTGGATTTTCAAAAGCGAAAAAGGTAACAATGATTGTAAATTCAAAATACGGCGAATGCCATAAAAAAGTGTTGATTGTTATAGCCAAAATGTAAATGTTCAATACAAGCGTTTTGCGGCAGCACGCGTGAATAAAGTCTATACATATATACTCGTATAACTATATTCGTATTTACGAGTATGTACTAGTATATACATATACATTGAAACATAAAGGACATTCACATGTATCGACGCAATTGAGATTTTACTTAGTGGTGCTGCCTGTAAATAAATTGGGATGGCTGGTTGTAATGAAATTCAATATGCATTTAGTTATTACTCCACAAAACATAAAACTATTAGCTAATCCAAGGAAAAATATGTACACTCGTTGACAAAAAAATATGTGAGCCTCTTTTTGACCAGTCCGTAAACTCGATCTCCTTAGTTTTCAACCTAACCTAATTTTTTGTTGTTTTTTACTCCGACAAGGTTGAAAGTTGATGTATTTTGGAACGATTTTCCGTCGATCCTTGTCAAATGTGGTTTTGAAACAAACCGGTTTCGGCGTTGTGCCATCTTCAGTGTTATTCTTCGTTGCATATCTTCTTACATTTATGTAGTAAAATATTCAAAAATAATAATATACCACAACACCTTCAAAAATGTAAAGTTATGGGCGGTTCAAGCGGCTTCTTATGATATAGGTAACTATTGCCTAAAAGATTGTTCAATTTTGTTGACCTAGGAAATCACAATGGACTCAAAACACAACATCAATCTTCACATCAATGCTACGACTAACAAAGCTAAGCGTGTTTTTGCGTTTGTAAAATGATGGCCAAAAGAATTCAGTGACCCCTATATTAAGAAGCCTCTTTTCACAACGTTAGTGAGGCCAATACTGGAATGTGGCGCCATTGTTTGGAACACACGCTCTCAGATTTACTCAGACAAGATTGAGTTTATTCAAAAACAATTCCGGTTTTTTGCCCTAAGGGAGTTTTGCTAAGATTCGCAGTATAACCTGCCACCTTACATTAATCGGTTAAAACTTATTAGTCTTCCTACCCTTGCTAGTCGCAGAGAAATGCTAGGCATAAAATATTTGGTCAAATTACTGACAGACTTGACTTTTAGCCCACCTCTTCTGGCCGAAGTGAAGTGGAACGTTCTCTCTCGAGTTTCCAGGTATTGCCAGCCTTTTTTTGAAGCATTGCAAAATTAATTTTGAATTTAATGAACCACTCGGTAGTTTGTGCCAGAATATCAACTCTCACTGCCCTTCATTTGATATTTCGAGCTCTCTTTTTTACATATTTTGTACTCTCCATAAATGATTGATCACATACAATGTAAAGTAATTTTTATTTAAACCAGCTCATGAATTTTTTTTTCCTGTAGCTGAACAGTTTTACATCTTGGCACCTAACAAACTCGGCACTGCAAATGAAAAAAAAAGAAAATCCATGCGTCATGCGGATGCCGATTACACGGGATTACACGGGAATTTGAGGGTATAAACTGTTGAGATTATTATTATTTTTGTTTGTTAAAATTTTATAATTTATTTAGTAAACTATATTTCGCCTCGAGTTTTGCGTGTATACCGATTTTTTTAGTGTTAATTTTACTGGCGCTCTGCTTTCAGATAAAATAAAAAAAAAACTTTATCTTACCACAAGGCGATCAATTGCAGCTTTCTTGAGTGCAGCATACAAAATGCGCATAGGTTGCATTCAAATTAGAGCAATAAACTAAAAGACAAATCTAAGAAGATTGTCGCTAACTGTAAAGTTGACTGCTACTAACTATTATGCAGCTATATGTACGTACGTGGGGCTCTGACGCTTCATGCCTATAAATGAGCAGCAGTTGCACAGCTAAGCGGTGAAAGCTATATGCGAGTATAATGTGCATTGTAAATCAAAGAACAGAGTTTCTGACATTTCGAATGCATCGCATGACATAAATTAGATAACTTAAATTTAAATGTGTGCCATAGAATGCTTAAGGCATACTCAAAGAGATAGATAATGATTTGACGATAGCAGCAATGATGAGATTCGCATGCCGTGAAGTAAAAGACAAGTTGGAAAATATCGTACACACAAGTAAAGTTGTAAGTTTGAATAATTGTAAGGTTAACTTTTATACACAATCACACTAACGAAGATGAGTTTAAAATATATACACGCCATCTCAAAATTAGGCGAACCAACATATAAAATTTTTTGTTTTAAGTTTTGAATACTTTTAAAGTGAAGTGCAATATCAAAAAAAGGTTTCTAAAGAGTATACATATATTTTTTTTTTTAATTTTATAATTATTTGAAGTACGAAGTTTTGTAAAGTGTTCAATGATTGAAAACTGTATACTGGTTTTTAGATAATTTTTTTACTGAGGCAGTTGCGCTTTTTTTCTAATAAAAAAATTTAATGTGCTACAAAATTGCTAACCTAAAAAATGTCTAACAATCTTTTGACAAATTGTGTACCATTTAGGAGAACTTGTTAAATTTTTTAAAATTATTTGGGTATATGGGGAATGATTTTTGGAGGGCATCTAATAAACAAAAACCATTCATATTGACGCCCATAATTTTTAAATAAAAAATTTACAACAATTTTATTGTAAACGTAATGTTTTAATTTTCTTTTAACATTATACCTTAAATATGAGCCCCATCCGAATGTAATTAGAAATTTTTATTCGCTGTTAACTGTCGGCAAATACTTTTTATATATTGGACATAAAGTTGTAGTAAAATATCGGTCTTTTAAAAGCATTTAAAAAACCAAAAAGGTTCTAATTAATATGTAAAGTTAAAAGGCGCCAAGAAGATTGAATTTAGCTATCACTATTTAAAAGATATCCGCATCGCAAATTATTGTTGAATTTAGATTTTTTTGCATTGGGTTTTGTGAAAAATTAGTTATTCCAAATAATCATAATTTTTATTAATTTTTAATTTCACTTGCACAATTTTGACCATTCCAACATGTAAAAATAGTAAACCTTTAACACAGTAAATTATTTGTATGGAAAGTAATTCAAGATATTTTAAATATATTTAATTTAACCTTAATTAGTGTAGACAACTGTACAAAAAAATATAGCACAGAAGGTGAAATTAAAAAAATATATCCCAACAATATACAAAAGAAAAAAATTAACTTGTCAGTTCTACGTAGATTAAGATCGTATGAGTTAAACGTTGAGAAGTCGATGAGCTACTATATAGATATAATAAAATAGTTACTTTAAATAAATTCAGATAAAATTCCAATGTAAATTTTACATTTATACTCTCATATGTGTACATTACGAGTATCAAACCAAAAAGCAACTAGTTTAATTTTTGTTCCTCTTACCTTGCGACTTTATCAAACAATAAACGTTACAGAAATATTCCCATTTGCTTTCAATGCAAAATCAATTCATTCAATTATTTATTTCATCTCAATACATGCGACACGCATACGTAAATAAATACATATTTGGATGTAAGACAAACAAATATACAAACATACAAATTAAGATGTATGTAGAAATTATTTTCCCAGTTCTGTGCTGCACAACTCCCTTGTCGTGAAATCCAAACAAATATTAAGCTAAATATATCAATTGTAGTTTTCTGAACTTGCAACAATTACTCATGCATAGTTTGGTGGCTGTAATTCTTAATATTTTTTTTTTACACTCTTTTCAATTGGAATATGACAATACTTTTCTTCTTGGAATGTGCAGTCGTATCTATTTTAATGTACTCATGGGAAATTAATGCTTGAAATTTAAGTTCAGTTTAGTTTTGTTTTCGTTTCTCCGATGAGTAGTTTGGTGCTATCGCAAATAAATGTTTACGAATTCGATGAGCTGTAAGTAAAAAATTGGTAATTTGTGTAAGATGTGTCGAGTACTCAACGCTTGACATGGGTTCGCAATAGTTCAAATTTC
The DNA here is from genome assembly GCA_963971545.1 of Philophylla caesio. NCBI lineage: Eukaryota > Metazoa > Arthropoda > Insecta > Diptera > Tephritidae > Philophylla > Philophylla caesio. The sequence goes on along the minus strand of OZ020608.1, from coordinate 93,927,199 downwards.
TGAGCTGTGTCATTTATGTATGTATATCTTATGATATGAATAAGATGCTAAACACTTTGTTATTTTCCCTTAATTTAGATGCTGCGAAAATTGTTTCCTCAAACTATAATCTAATTTCATTTTTTTTTATCTGTCTCGTTTTAGGTAAGACCTACTGCAATTAACTTGATATCTTATAAACTATGTTTATACCCAATGATGGTAAGTATTTTAAATTTTTTAAGATTGAGCTGGATTTACAAATATTTAGTAAATGATTCTTACGGAGGCGATACAAATTTTATTTGATAAAATCTGCAAATTAATTACATTTTGAATGTATTAAGTGGATAAATTTCTGGTCTAAGCCTTAAAGTCGTGTTTTTCAGTACTCTTTCAATAGTTTTAAATTAAATTAACTGTGGGTCGGGAAAAATATTCGATTAATTTTGAAGCTCGGTGGTATTTGATGGATTATTTTTCCATTCCAAATCCGTATGTGTGCATTGACACAATCAAACACTAAAACAACGAAGTCTGAAATTTTTTTTCGGTTAGTGAAAAGAAGAAAGAAAACACTACTGCTGGATGAACCTTTCACAAGCTCTGAAATACTCGTTTATCGGCTTGAGGACTGATAATTGGTTTAAATTCGAATACGAAAAGTAATTATATAAACAAAAAAAAACTTTTTATTAAAAAAAAATTGATTCTATAATTCAAATTATTCGAAACAAATTTTCAAATTTGAAAAACTAGTCGCCAAATTAAAAATTTTTCAATTAGAATTTGAAGCCCTTTCAGTATGATCTAAAGTAAAATTTCTATAAAGCTGAATGATATGTTGTATGCTATTTTTCTTCGGAAGGGGTATCAATTTTCACTTCGAGGCTTGTCAAAACTTGAATGTCTCATAAAAAATGATTTTCAAATAAATTGTCGGCGTTAAGAATTCAGATTAAAATGCCACAATTTATTAATAATTTTATGAACAGATATGAAAAAGAATTTATTGTGCCAGTAATTTAAAAATTTCTTTTAAAATTCCTACTTTAACTAAAAACTCTATAAAAATAATTCATCACAATAAGTAAAGAGAAATTTTTTACGAAAAATGTCCAAGAAAGATTATGATTGACGTATTATTTTTTAACTTTAATTTTTAAAAACCTGGAAAGCGAACACAAATTGTCTTTGAATTAACCGTCTGACAATAACAAACGTAATTTTTTTTTTAATTATGTAGGCGTGCCAATTTATTTTATATTGTGTCTTATGAAATAAACGCGAATTTTCCAATAATTTTTTACTTTAAACTTTCACTTAAGAGCAAATTTATAGTAAATTTATTCACGCACGAATTATTATTTTACTCTAAAAAACATAAATTAAAAAAGAAGTTGGTAGCGCACTCAAAAATCTCAAAACTGACTGCAAACTAAGGAGAGACTCATGACGCTCAGACGCAATTTTTTCAGTGATGAAGTTAGCTTGAATACAATTGTTTACTCTAAAAACTTAGTCGGAACATAATGCAAGAAGATAAATATTTTAAGTTATTTGTCTCGCAGAAAAGGTACTCATCATTTGGGATAATATATTTTACTTAAAGTATTTGCATAAAAATGGCATTATTAACGTCCAATAAACATTTGCGTGAAGCTAGAAAATCGTAAATACAACAATCCCAGGCATGGTCTTCATTCCGAAACAGATATTTTCGCCAGAGGTTAACAACACTTGTATTCACAAAATTGTATTTCGGATATTTTACGAGCAGTTTGAATTTTTAAGATATACATACTTATGTATAAAAAATATGTAAAGAACATTAAAAAAATTCGCTCAATTAAAACTTTAGCAAACAACTACTAGGAAAAACTGAAAAAGGATGCTGCTTGCAATTTATAAGTGATGTTTACAACCGCTCGAATTGATGTTGTAGGAAATCCGCTTGACCAAAGGACAGCATAAAAAAGGAAAATAAATGGGCAAGAAGTTTACTTAAGTAGAAACATTGATCCTGGATGAAGAATAATGGACATACAAACATACGCGTACACACACAATGTGTGGTTGTACATTCACCTGTACGTGCATAAATCCAAGCTATTGAGATAAAACAAAAGCAGCCGATTTTATGTGAAAAAAAAAAATATATTATATACACACCATATCTGTGTATGCACAAGTCCTCCCTCCAAGCCAACGAAGGACAATGTACAGCAGAGTTAGTCGTAAAGTAAACTAGACGTAGAGCAAAGAAGTGTTAATAATAATTTAGTGTTACATTGTTTAAACGTGTGCATTGTGTCCGGCCACAGAAGCAAAAAATATGTACAAATAATAATAAAAGTAGAATGAAGGCAACCGACCAACAGACAGCATACCCATTCACGCATACTACACTCGGTTATCGACTTAAAAACAACGACATACATAAAAGGTAAAGAAGGACAGCAGTTGAATAGGAGTAAATAAAAAAAAAATAACAAAAAAAAAAATTACAATTAAAGTGAAAAGAAAATGAGTAAAAATAAAATTGAGTGTAATGTAAAGTGTAAACAAAAATTGTTACACAGGAACAAAGGCGTGAAATAACTCTTGCTAGGATACTTATAATTGCTTTGGTTGGAGGGTTGTGTAGATAATTTACATACACAAAAAAAGTAGAAAAAAAAAACAAACACAGAGAGAAGGCGCGAACTTTTGTGTGTTCAGTAATGTTTCAACAGTTTGTTTCAATTTATTAACATCTGTATTATTCTGTGGGAGGAAATGTTTAGGCAACAAACAGACTCACGGTGTGGCAAAAAAAAAATTAACTTAGTTTATTAAAAATGAAAAAAAAAATGTTTTATTAAATCGTTAACAATATCTACGTACACACATATTAATTGAAGTTTATTTTTACTCTTATTGCCTTATCTATCTACCTCAACAATAATTATTTTTTTTTCATTAGTTTTTCTTATGTTTAAATACTATTTTTAGAGAAGCGATGACAATAAATTATTTTTAAATCATCAATTAAATGAAGTAAAATACTCCTACATATTATATAAATTGTTATCAGATTATCCGTCTGCTTTTTAATCAAAATATAAAAGATACTGGGGTTTATAAAAATTGCATTAAAATAAAAATTACTAATTTATTCATAAAGCTTGTTTTTATAATGAAATATACACACTGGTTAGACATAAGAAAAATTAATTAAAAACCAAAAATTGTTTTAGTTTGTGCAGATTTTAACAAACTAAAACTTAAAAATATTTAAAAGTTTCGCATTTTAAATTTAATAAAAAATAAAGAAAACATTATCAAAATTTCATAAAGTTTTCGAAGTTTTTTTTCGGGTATGCAGATATTCATTCATTTTAGTATAACACATTTTTACTGACTCTATTTCGCCATTGCTTCCATATAAAAAATTAATCGCGGTTTTGCGTTGTATGAAAGAAACTGTCTGTGATAACTTGTAGATATTTGAAACTTGCACTTTCCCAGACTAAAATTGAATAAGCTAAATCAAAATATTTTTTTAAAAAGGTTTTAATTTTTATGAAATTTTGTCACAACTTAGTAGGCCGGGATAGGTACTTTCGAGCTTTTAGTTGGACCCTTTGCAGCAGAAAAAAAATATTGCCCCGAGCTTTAGTTTTTGACCCTAAACTGCTAGTAGTCTTTATTTTTTTCAACTGGTTCATATTTAAAGGCAATCAAAATCAAGAAAGTTTTGTCACTATGTACATATATCGCATAACTTAGTATGTTCTGAAACAAGAACGATTGACGTATCGTCTTAAGAAAACAGACTGCAAAGCGAAAGCTATTTTAAATTCGTGATTTCTGGTCTATAGTGTACATGCAAGTTATTTCAGCTGGGCTCCTTCCTGATTTATTTGAATGAATCTAAAGAGGCGAAACCTGACACAAAAGCTTAAAGAAAATATTGTTTAACTCCACATTAATCAATATTCAAAATAACTGATTTAAAAATGGTGTCTGCAAACGATTCTGTTCTCTCTTTATCTCACAGCGAAATGCTATCACTGATGTTCTACGAGCTAGACCTTTGAATTATTTTTATAATGGATCATTTACAATAAATCTCTAAGCAATAAAAATCAAATCTCTATAATATTGCTCAATGATAGTTTGGTGGAGCAACAGCTTACCCAATATTTTATTGGTTGTACATAGTTTTCATGTTGATTTCAGCTTGACCACTGTGCTGATGCATTTCCACCGACCACCGTGCTGAACAATTGTTCGATGATATCTTAAGCCTTTTAAAATATATTTTACTTTGTGTAATCATAAAATATTCTCAATAATTATTTCTACATTGGTTTTGCCATTGTTTGAAATCAATGCGCGAAAAAGAATATTTTTTGAAACGATGTCACTAGAAATAATTAAAATAGACAATGGATTGCAATATGCGAGTAATCTTTGCATATTCATTTACTTACATGTTGTATAGAGATTTAAATAAATTGCAAATGTCATTGTTTTAATAGATTTTCTTATTTGTAAAAAAAATACTCAAATACAAAGAAATAATTTTGAAAATTATAAATTTGTATATCACATTTACTCGTACACACATACATCTGTTAATGAAATTACCCCATAACTAAAGTTAACATTCAATTGATATTTGTGTTATTTTTTAATTAAAGTAAAGTAAAGTAAAGAGAATTCTCAAACAAAAGTCATAATAAGTGCATAAAACTTAAAACTTTGTTAATACATAATTCTAAGAAAATCAACAAACCTTCATAAGTACATTTTTCAAATTCTTTTGAAGTACGCAGCTTTGCAGCTAATTCAATTTCAAAATTATTTTTTTACTGCCGCTTTTTTGTATTTCCTCCGATTTAACGCATGTTTGAGATTTTTCTTAAAATCGGGTACAAAAAAGTACACTTAAAAATTAAAATAATTAAAAATTTTGCTTAAAAGCCCGATTTTATTATTTTATTTTTTTGTACGGTTAATAAATCAATGCTTTGGTAAAATATATTTTCCATAACCTATGAAAATAATTAACAAAAAATAAATTTCTCTTAGATCTTTCAATATATTTTTAAAATTAAAATTGTTAGATTTCTTTTAATTATTAATAACAAAAGATTTTGTCTCGCCGCGTCGTCAAAACGTTTATGTTTTTGAAAAAATATCTCTCGAAATAATTCGGACATATGTTTTTATTTAACCTTCCTGAATGTCAATACGTATTGTAATATTTTACTTAAATTGAGTAATTTTAAAGGCCATAAATATGTTCTGAAAAATATATCGTTTAAACCTATGTTTTTTTTCTAAATTTAACTTAGCCAAAACATTTAATTCATATTTTTCTATATATAGGTGACAGTTATATTATTAAAACTTATTTGAACTCTTATTTGTATAAATTTAACGTATAAAATCCACTGGAATTTTTCCATAGATGGATGGCAACTCTTTTTAAAATATTTCTGCTTTCTCAATGTAGTTTGATAAATAAATAACATAAAGGTAGAGTCTCTACAAATTTCCGAATCGATCCCGGAGAAAGAGAGTACATGTGAATTTATGTTGCCTTCGGCATTTTTTAATTGTTTTTATTCAATTTCGAACCTAATTTGTTGTTTTTCTTAAAAGTTGCGTGTATATGAAGGTATGTTAAGTATACAAAAACGAGTACAGCATTTCCATCAAGTTGTTCATTTAATACATTTAGGACATAGAGCAACTTGCGTATATCACAAAACACAATTATCATTTGATATGTCAACTGTCAGGCATTCCACTGATCAATGTCAATGCAAGATGCATTCGATGACAGCAATTAGTTGAACAAAAGTTCGAATGATGACTGGGCCACTAAGTTGACGTAACGCTGTGGTATGCCGCCAACGGCTTGATGAAAGACACTGAAATTTCCAACTCGAAGGATATAACCCACAAGTTGCCTTTCATTACATTTTCATCCTTTTCAGCTGTTGCGCGCTTCTTCGCCAGCTATCGTTTCGATGATTCACATAGGGAATAAGTTAGACATATGCGCAATTTCCACAAAGCTCATCACTCAATGCTGCATTTCTAAATAGTACTACGAATAGTACGAGTATCTACATATATACATACATATGTATGCAGGCGCTTGTGGCGGCGCGGCGAGTGGTTTGTGCTGAAAATGTCCGCCTGCGTTGCACATAAATGAGCGATTATGAGGTTGAGAAGCATTTGGTTGATTATGTCAAAATCAAATCATAAAAATTGGAGCGAAATCATGGAAGAGTGATATGAACTCTGAACGTTTACTGGCATATCGTTGTAAATTGATACTTTGTGCCTAATAATTATCGTTGCTTAATGAGCAACTGACTGCAGAATTTTATGGTTGCTTGTACTATGTACATACTATGTATTGTAGTAGAGAGGCTGCAGCAGTTATTTAAACATGCTTTTATTGTTGTTTCTTACTTGAAAATAGCGGTTTTTTTTTATTATTATTATTTTTTTAATTCGATTTAAATTGTAAGCAAAACGCAAAAAAAATTTCAAATAAATGTAATCACTCAATGAACATTCAATTATTTATCGAGCATGCATGTACATATTTACATCTGTAAGCACTTAACTGACACGATGTCTAGACGAAATTCAATTTGTAAACATATTCGTACAAACACGCACACAAGTTCTTGAGTTTGCACAAGCTACTACTACATACGTAACAAATTTATAAATAAATGAACATTTCGCAAACATTACATACACAATTTTTGTAAAATTTCTTTAAAAAATAAAATTGTTATTTGCCACATTAGACTAAATCAAGGTTGAAGTGCAGAAGAATTAAAAAAAAAAATATGAAATTGTGTTCGCTGAAATGGTGTGAAACCCATTGAACCGCTTCGCATGAAGTATTTGCACATGTACATATGTATATAGATAATCGTTGAGAAAAATGTATTTCGTTACCATTGCTCGATAAATAGATGGGCGGATGAAGCAAAATATAAAATATGTTATACTGCGAAATACATTTTTTTGCTTTCCTGCTGAAATTCAATATCTTTAATAAACTTTTTTTGTTATTGCTTGGCCATATAACTATTTTATTTAATTATTTTTGAGCTTACAGTCGTTCGGTTTTTCGGAAAATTATTAGAAAAAAACAACAATACTCAAAGCGATAGAAGTTATAGTACTATTTCGGAAATCACCACTATTCCTCATCGGGCTTCTTTCTAAGCTTACGCTGTGTGAGCTGTTGTTATTTTTCCTTCCTTTAAACCTTTACAACTAACTCAAGTGCGGCTATTCTGCAGCTATTTATACTTGCCTTTAATGAACGCTAGAAAAATTTTAGTGAAAGAGCTCCACAAAATTTTAAAATTCACTATCTAAGGGCAAAAGTACTCCAAAAAGTCAGGACAGCATTCCGTCTAAGTACAAAAACACAGCCGAAGTACACATATTTAAGCTTAAACTATTATGGTCGGTGAGAGTTAAGTAATTGACAATTGATGTGGGTCCAAAAAATGAAATCGTGCTGAATGTCCTCAACTCAAACCTTCACGGAAAATATTAGTTGAGCTACCATGTATTCAAACTAATCGCTCTGAAAAAATGAACAAAACTGAGTTTGGATCACTTAAAAATTTTAGACTACTATTTTGAGCCTCCACACTGTATGATACACTGACATCGCCTTTTGAAAATTGGTTTACCATAAAATAAAGTCTAGATAAGATATGATGCTACAGTATCATACGAGTATATACTTAAGAATAGTCTTACGTTCTTTAGAAAGCAGGAAGGCATATTGTTTAGATTAGTCAAATTTACTTAAAAAACCATTACATTTTGAATAATCTAAAGCCCTTTTGCTGCTTATTTAAATTGAAATAATGATTTCTTAACAAGTTGATAATTTTAACGTAAGGAAAGTTGCAGTAGCTTAAAGCTGTAGCAAAAGTAAAGAAAGTATGGCTATTCTGGCAATAACTCCCACTCAAAGTATGTTTTCAATTTCAAGTTGATTTCTAGCTCTAGCTTAGTATATGTTAAAGCTCTCAAGAAAATCGAAAAATTTATATTAAATCACATTCAAGAACTGAAAAAGAAATTGTCTGCTATAAAAATTTCTTAAACCAATCGAAGATCTCAAAGATAGGCACGATATCTGCATTAACATGAAACGCCCTCAACTAATTCAAATTGTTTGGTTCTAGTTCATGATTTTTCTCGAAGTTGTTGTGATGATAAAGAAATCGAAAGTGAGGAACATTTAATCTCTGCCAATATCCGTCTTTGGTGGAACTTACATTTGTTCTTATGTCTTGGAGATTTAAAGCGCGGCGATCTAATTTATTATTGTTTTGAAATTCTTCGAGCTTCAAGATTCTGGGCATAGCGTCTTTATACTAAACATTTTCGTGGTGAAATGTTAGCCTCGCTTCGCTTATCACAACTGTGTGCATAGAAAAAGTAGGGAAACTTTAAACATATCACCCTAGGATTATTCTATACTCTGATCAGAATTTGGACAGATAGGATATGAATTGAGTAAGTGAAAATATGATTTGCTGGGTACAAACTATTTTCCTTTTTTTTAAATTTAATTGAAATATATATCTTAAACACGCTAATTGACATCACCCTTTCTTTGCCGAAAAAAGAATAAAGAGTGCTCAATTTCGTTTTTTTTTTTGTTTTTTGAGTAATAAAATTGATTAGGAAAACTTAAAATGATTATTATATAAAACTAATTTGAGTAAAAAGTGGAGATAACGTCAACAAATTTGCTTGTGTACAAATTCATTTAAAACGAGATGAAAACATTTTGCAAACGATAAGAAAGCGCACAAAAGAAAGTTAAATGCACAGAAAAATAAAACGATATGAAGATGCAAGACACAAATGAAGCGAATACTTTAGTATTTCCAAGCCAAATATACTTATGCGCATAGGAGTTGCACAACGTTTAGTATGGAAAGAAGGCGGAGAAGCTAAGGAAAGTTGCCGAATCACTTAACAAGTCATTTAGTCAGCAAAAGATGAAAAAAAAAAGATTAAATAAATGACGGAAAACGCCAAGGAGTACCGAAGGCGTTTGGAAGTGTGCGCGGGAAGTTTGAAAAGGTTCACTCACAAAAACTGTTTGTTGAATAACGCTATACGTTTTCAACCTTTATGCTGACAAATAACAAATAACACTGTTGGAGTTTTAGTAAATAATATCTTTTCTATACACTTGATAGAAATATATGTTTCAAGTGAAAACACGCATGCAAAATAATGGAGTAACATATTGTATACTTCACCTGGCACGAGTTTGTTGCTTAGAGTTACAGAAGCGTTTGAGACATATTTTACCTAATTTTGTAGGCTTTCAGCCAAGTTCATCTCATGACATCCATTTTCTTTAGTTTTACCTGTTCAATAGTTGCTAAAACCATCCACTGAGTTCGGTGAATTTTCCTTCAATACAATTTAAAGCACAGTTTCAGGAGAGAAATTTCACAAATTTCCTATTTTCTTCTCTAAACCACAAAAGCTGAATTATTTTTTTTTTCGTCGTTTGATTAACTTCAATGCACTGATTTGTGAAATCGAAATGGATTAATGTAAGACTTCTCTGGTCGATTAGAATGTTATCATCCGCTTAAGTTGAAATTTAGCCGTCCAGCTTTCTTTGCACAAAAATAAAATTATAATGATTAAGATAAAAACAAAGGTACGTAGGGATAAAACCTTAAATACAAATTAAAATAAATTTAAAAACATAAATTAGTTCAATTATTGAAATTAAATTGAAATATCGTAAGCGAGTATATATTTACCAAGCCCTGCAATTTTACATGGGCTCTTTTACAGTCAGGAGCCTCCAAGATATATTTTCGGTTAAATAGACATTCAAACAATTACCACAACTTATTTTGTATCAAAGATGGGTTTGAGAAATTATATTTAACAGTCTGCATAAGAAAAATTAATAGTTCCAGCGTAATCTTATTAATTAAACATTAACTCATTGCGCACAGGTACGCTTAATAATAAAATTATTGGTTTCATAAAGATGGCTATACAAACATTTCATTTATTGTGTTGCACATATTTCAAAGTTATGCTTGTAACGTATTACAGATTCCAGAAGTTAAATAAAAAAATTTTCTTTAATAAAATCCTAAAAAATTGATTCAAATGAGACGGTTTTGAAAGCTTTTAGAGCAGAAGCCTTTTTGATTTGTGTTACCATCTATTTAAATTAAAAACATAATAAATACATAATAATTTCCAATAAACCAATCGGCCTTAAAGCTCAAAAATATTTAAAATAAAATAGTGAAATGGCCAAACAATAACTTATAAAATGTATAAAAAGGAAGAGCCAGCCTTATACAAACAAATTCTAACAAAATAGAAATTGTACAAAAAACAACTACACAGTCAAGTAGAAATAGCGGCAGTACAGCCGCACTTGATTGAAGTATGTTGTGAAGGGAAAGCAGGAAAAATATCAACAGCTCACACTGCGTAAGCTTAGCTGAATGCGTTTAGCTGCCGGCTTAAGTATTGCGCATGTTGTTGCGGGTTCGACTCCCGCAGAAGCCAAGAAGAAAGAAGTCTGATGAGGAAATGTGGTGATTTCCGAAATAGTACTATAACTTCTACCGCTTTGAGTATTGTTGTTTTTTTCCTAATAATTTCCAATAAACCAATCGGCCTTAAAGCTCAAAAATATTTAAAATAAAATAGTGAAATGGCCAACCAATAACTAATAAAAACAAAATTGTTAATAAAATTTGTTTTATAAATACAGATGTCAAATACAAAAATTTTTAAATATTCTAATCAAGCCAAATTTTGGCTTAAATACACAAATTTGTGGTTTTACCTTCTCATATATTAATGTCAAATCTAGAACATATAAAAATATTTAAATAGTGCAATTATTTCGCATTATTTTATCGCCTGAACCAATGAATTTAGATAATATATTAAATATTAAAAAAAAAAAATAGTTTTTATATATAAAACGGCATTAAATGTATATACTCGTATATACGCTTTATACCAAAATAATTTCGAGTAAAGTTGCCATCTGAAAAAAGAATAGCTAGCGATTTTTCTAGCCGCGTGTCGCTTCTTTTGTGAACATTTCTGCTAATAGTATTCTTAGTTCTATTATCCTTATGTTGTAATGTTTACAAATTTTATTCTTTACCAAGCTTAAACTCGTTTTGTTAAAAGCCTCAAAACATTCTCTCATAATAGATTACGCTGCGAGAGTACAAACCTGTAACTTTAACAGTCCCGATTGCAATGCTCAGTTTTAAAGCAAATTTTTTTTTACTAATTGATATATTGCATATAAAGAGAAATTTTCTTAAGATAACAATTTTCTAGTACTCTTTATAATTTTTGCTATTCACCACAAAGAGCTAAAACTAAGGGAATACGAACGTTCATTATTATATACATAAGCAAACACAATGGATGTTTGTTTTGAATGTGGATGTGTCGCTGCACAACGTATAACACTTTCACTTAAAGCGCTTACGCTTCAGCATTTTGCCCAAGAGAGAGAGATAGAGAGAGCGAAAATTGCAACTGTCATTGGGTTGGCGCTTGTGGCTACGACAAAGTGCCACACTTCGGCGGTAGCTGGGCAACGCGCCAACAGTATACTACATCATTGTGGTAGGCAACAGAAAAAGCAACAGTAAAAGCAGCAGCAGAAGCACAGTGGCAGGTGGTTGGTGGATGGTGGATGGTGGCAGGTGGCAACAAAATAGAGACCAAAAACAAGTAGTAAGAATCTATTGGAGAAAGTTTGCTTTATTGTGTATTAAATGTATGTGTGTTTGGATATACCATAAATCTAATGTAGAACGGAAATGAATAACAACTACGCAAGCAATTTTAGATGTCAAAATGCACAAAGAATGTCAGTTCATAATAGCTTTATTGGAGCAAACAGTCATTGCGAAACGTAAACAACAATTTACAAATAATGAAATTGTATAAATTTGATGACATGCCAACAGAGAAGCTTTCGACGAAACTTTGAGCTTTGGCTTCTTACGAGAATTACAGCGCAAATGTCATAAGCATTACTTTATAATAACAAGCATCAGACTGAAAAAAAAACAGCTATTAACTATTAAAGCTAGCAAAAGGCAAAATAAAGGAAAAATGCAAAGCCAGCACACATACACACACACATATGCATCCATTGCCTGTTGGCTACTTGAATAATTGGTCCAAAAATTTCGAAGGTGATCGGCTGCTGGCCTATTGGCCTACTACTACTACTTGCTATGCGAGAGTCATTGGGACCACAATGTACAATAGTAATAGCTTGTGACCTCCGTAGCGGTTGCAATGGGCCGCTGACGTGCGTGACAACCTTACTCGGTTGTTCGTGATTTGAGTTCGCAAACACAGCGATTATTCAACACAGCACGACACTGGCTCTTCCTCTGTATGCCACACACACACACACATACTTCTTTCTCACACACACTAACACACACACACACACACATTTAGATACACTTAGGTTTAAGCAATTCGTTTCTGCAATTATATGCACTCGTTGGTTGTCTCTAGCAGATAGATTGTCTCAAGGGAAATACTCGCCATAATCGGCAGCAACAACAGCTGGTTTGAGTTTTTGCTACAAATTTTCTTCGTATAATTTTGGCGCCTGCTATGCTGTTGTTGCTTTTGCCGCGCCTACAAATCACAACGAAATGGCATTAACAAGTATAAATCAACATGAAGAACGTATTGCTCTCAAATTGCAAAGAGAGAATGCAAAGGAATTTGCTGCAAAGCTTTCGTAACACATTGCCTGTCACACTGATGACGCGAATTAAAAAAAGGAAAATTTTTGAAAATATAAAAAAAATATATATATCTTAACTAATTAAATTAAATTAAAGCAACAACAAAAGGCATTTTAGTTTGATACGCAATAAAAAAAGAAAAAAAAAATTAAAATATGCTCGATCAATATATAGCAATATTACTGCTAACGTCTTTAAAAACCCCAACAAATATTTATAATTTATTCAGTATAATATTTACATTTAAGAAATTCACCTGTTTTGCTAAAAAATCTTCATTACGAAATATGACTTAGATATCTGCACTTATATCTCTCTACCCGAAGCCATGTGAAAGCTTTGACCCAGAAAATTTTGTTTTTCTCAGTTTGTTCATTCATTCATTTTTTGTTTTGAAGTTAAAACACATATTTTTGTACTTACGTGCGCACATTTGTATGAAATAATATTATGAACTTGTGCCGAAGGCTGCCACTTTGCCAATGGTAATAAGGAAATTAATTCACAGCTACAGCTTACAGATGAGAGGGTAATTTCAAAAAGATTTTGTACTCTAATTTCCTGTCACTCCGTATTTAACCCTTTGGGAACTACTGTGACAATACACTGCAAAGAAAATGTGGTATGCGTCTCCAACACTGTCGGATAATAAAACACCTTATCTGAAATCTTTTTCAAAACAAATCATAATTTCTTTTTTTTTAAATAAGAACAAAACATGCCACGGTACTTGCCAGCAAAAATGTAAAAATGCCAAATTTTGCAGCAAATTTCTCTTAGTTTAATATATAAGAAAGAGGCGTCAAAACTATTTTCAGGATTTGTTACACGTTGAAGAAAGGAAAAATTAAAAAAATTACCCATTTTTATACAGATAAAATTTGATTTATGTACAGCTACATAGATTAAACTTAATTTTCTTCAATTAAACCCAACTTTCATTTCCAAATATTTTGATATTTTTCAAATGCCAAAATAAGCAAACTTTTAATGTCGTCTCATAGCGCCAGATTTACCTGCAGAAAGGTGACATACTCTTACTGTTGCTGTGTCAAAAAGGTATGGGAAGGTCTTGGAAATACCTTTTCATTTCTCTTATTTAGTTTTATAAAAAACTTGCATTGTATTTTTTTTTTTTAATTAAAAAATAATAATAGAAACATATCATCAAACAACCGGGATATATTTGATATTTGGTGGAACGATTTTCCGTCATCCCTTGTCAAGTTTGGCTTGGAGACAAATCGGTTTCGGCGTTGTGCCATCTTCAGTGTCAATTTTCGTTCTGTTTAACATACTGAGTGTTTTTTTGTAATAATTAACTTAATCTGTTTTGTTCTTTTTATGCTGATCTTTTAATGTGATTATAATATAATCATTACATAAGGATTTTTACTTTTCAATATTTTATTTCCTTGATAAAAAAAAACATTAATAAATTTCTATAGAAAAAATAATCTTTGATTTAAACTGTTTGAACAAATTTTGCTATAAATTGCAATTAAATTGCTAACAAGAAAATTTTAGTTAAATTAAAAAGTTTTTTTAGAAATATAAATATACACGTATGAACATATGAACTCATACGTCGCCAACCTAAAGAAAGACGTATTTTTTTTAGTTTTACTATAGAGGTTATTTACTATTTAACCTAAAAAATAATAAGCACCGTTCAACATGCTTGAATTGACTCTGCTAATATTCCAGCATTGTCTTCGATTATTTTCGTGCTAGTATCTAAACTGGTCCTAAATTTTTACTTGAAATATCACTTTATGCTAAAAAAAGTACGTACTGAGTTATTTTTTTTACATTTTTTTTTCTCTTTCACTAATTTTTTCTCCAGACACAATGGCTAGTTGGAAAACCAAAAGATTGCATTAGTTTAATTATCGAATATTTAAGCCTATTATATTAATTATATTCAACAAAAGATCTAAAAATGCATGTGTTAATACATTTTGTGTGTTCAGAAATTCCTAATGGGTGTTGGCACAAATTGAATAATAATACTATTGTAAACTCGGTCGGCGTAATTAAATAAAAATTTACCTTTTGTTTTGCTGCCAAAAACATATTTAAGTGCCTACAATTAGGCGTTTGAGCATACATGCACATACTAAAGATGAGGCATATAGGTGTATATATGTACATACGTAAATACAGATAAGGCATACATACTACATACGAATATTGTTGACAAATGTAAACTTTAACTTAATTACCACGTTTGCACTCTTATTTTCTGCTCTTTAGAAGCTAAACACAACCAAAAGAGAGGGAGATATACATATGTATGTACATATATATCCTCTTCTCATTTATGGCTACTAAACGTTTGCAAAATAAATGTATGCACATATTTGTGGCTGAACGCACACATGGAGAGGAATAATTTCGACAGTTCGACAGCTTTTTGCAGCAACTCGCTGACGTCATAAGCTTATTACGCATACAGATATGATATTTTTGTTTTTTTTTTTGCTGCCGAAAGCAATGAATGTTATATGAATGTGTCTGCATACATGTGCAAATGTGTTCATATATGCATTTACATATATGAAAAATATACTCCAAACCTAAAAACGAATGTAATAGAGTAATACAACTTTGCTACACCTTTATGAATTAATTTATGCAAATGTCATATTTAAATGGTTATTTACAAATGTATATGGTATTTTAATATTATTTGAGTGTGCGCCATCATCATCTAGCTGCATACAGTTGCACACAAATACATACATACATACATCCATCCATGCATACGATTGCAAGTTCCAAACATATGCATTTAGTGGCCTTGACCGCAGGTGGTGGTGTCTGTAGCTGCGTTGCTAAACCAACAAAACTACGTATATATACATATATGTAGATGTTTGTATGTGTAGAAGTAAGTGCCTATTGAGCGGTAGCAAGGTGAAAGCTAGCAAAACTCGAACCATTCAAATCCTCATATAAATATATATGTATATACATACTTACATACATACATACATATATAGATAACTATGTACATAGAATAAAAAGCGTTGGTGAATTAGATTATTTTTCGAAATGCATTTGCACATTTGTATACATATACATACATAGATGATTGCAACTAGGTTTGGGCTTAAAAAATAATAAAACTTCACACACCATTGTTTATTAAGGGATTGGTAAAAAAAATTTGCATAAGCAATTCGATAGTCCATTCCGATTTAGTATGAGTGTACTTGATTCTCTTTGATGAAAGA
The DNA here is from genome assembly GCA_963971545.1 of Philophylla caesio. Classification (NCBI taxonomy): domain Eukaryota; kingdom Metazoa; phylum Arthropoda; class Insecta; order Diptera; family Tephritidae; genus Philophylla; species Philophylla caesio. The sequence continues at coordinate 93,911,121 of OZ020608.1, read as the reverse complement.
TTTCGAGTCTTATGGTAGTTTCGAAATTTGGTGAAAAACTAAATTCTAAAATTATTAAAACTTGGAACTTTAAAGTTAATATTAAATAACAAAAATAATTTAAATTTAATAAATTTTTGCAATATTCCAATGTCTACCGCCATTAAATGATACTTGCACTAATTTTATGTGTATGCATATAAATAAGAGTTCAAATTCCTTTTTAATGCTATAACTGATTATTAAAAAGCTTAATTAAAGGCAATTTTTACGATTTTCATTGGATTTTCGATATTCGTTATTTATCGAAAATCGAACAAATTCATATTGTGTTGAGCTGTGCAACTCTGCAACTCGTTGAGCATCGAATTTGTGCTGTCGAACCGCACTTTTTCATTCTATGCTGTAGCGTAGCGAAAATTCGTTCGATCAGCACCTTCGACCACAGTCGAATATCGAATGTAACTCATAATAAGGGCCCTAATGAAAATTTATTGAGGTTTGTTTACTTTCTTTGAAAATAATTTGAAAAAACTTGAATAGACTTCGAAATTGGATAAAGAATTGTTTTAAGAACTTTAAAAAAAGAAGCTATTTACAAAAATCATTTGTAGAAACTTGTTAATAGTTTTGCTTTTCTATTTGAGCTTGGAAAATCCATTCAGGGTGGTTGTAAATTTACTGGTAATACTCATTTCATAAAATATGCATAAATCATAATTCAAAATAAATTTCAAAATTAAGCGGGGGAACATAAATTTGCGAACTTTAAATTTAAAGGATTTTATTCAAGACGAAACATACATAATTTGTAGAGATCGCCCGAAGCTGGACCAAAACAGAATTCCACAAATTTAAAAACATTTAGAGTCGAACATAAATCAAATTATTGTTATACATTAAAGAAGACAAAAATACATACTTTAGAGCTTATTTCGATTTATTTATACGAAGAAATATCTAAAACAATAATGGACAAACTATTTTCCTTTTAATAGTATAAAATTATTTTCAAGCTCAAAAATATTTAAACTTAAAATGAACAAACATTTGTTAAAAAAAAATCTTTACATTGTCATATTTGTTACGAATTTAATTAAAATATGCGCTGTATCAATATTTAAAGTATTTGGTTTATAAAAACTTTTCAAAGAATCGTCGTACTTTGGAGGTTTGATATGCATTTTTCCTGAACTTTTTCAAATTAATGTTATTTTATATCTTTAAAAAAATATAACTTACTGTATTAATTTATTCTTGAATATTTGTATCTCCAATTAATATTTCATTCTCATCACACTCTAAGGCATATTAATAAGTAGAGTAAGCTGTACATTTTTAAAGGTAAACTAAAATAAGACCATGCAATTTAATTAGTTGATGTATTATGCAGCATGTTCTCACACAAGATTCGACAATATTAAATACATAGTTCCGCAGGTATTCCATTAAAACCAGAAATAGTCAAAAAAAGCCGTACATTGCCCATAACTTCTCCTATAAGAATAATGTCTTATAAATATTTAAATAAATAAGAAATATTTTTAAAAATTGCTAGTTATTTAATTTATTTAAAACAAGAAAAAAATTATTATTTTAATAGAATACACAAAAAGTAACACAAGCGAAATAAATAAAAAAGAGTAAAAAAATTAAATAAACTTTACGAGTTTTACATAGATATTCACAAAACTCGCTAACGAATATCGCTTGACGTTTAGGTTATCTGTTGCAAAACGAGCTAACAATATTCTTGCTGAGTGGAGTTTCAGCCCAACAATCTTTATCTAAATTGGACAGAAGCAATTTTTTTTTTAATATGCTTACTAAACTTTCCCTAGCTTGTGTTACTCGTTGTACCTTCATATTTTTTCGCGATTTTTGTGCCTCTTTCAGGTTTTGTCCTTTACACCTAAAACAAGCAGAATAGAATTCTCCCTTGACGGATTTGTGAACCGCAAAAAGTTATTAAGCCACATAAAAAAAATTGGAATTTGTCCATACGTGTTCGATGTTCATAATATTCCCAACTGCATTAATGGGCTATTATTAAATATATTCACGAAAAACCAAAATAAATGCCAGAAGTTTAAAATCTATGAACACCTTGGATTAATCAATTTTTGAAGCAGTTACTAAAATATTTGGGTCCGCACAATTAAAAAGGTTTGTGCACACTGAAAGCAAACTAAGCTGTCAGTGGCATTCGAAGCAACAGTTTTTAACCGTTACTATTATATTTACGGAAAAATTCATGTAAAACCAAGCATCGTTTCGAAAATATCTTGGTATATCACAATACCCCAACTTACTCAATTACCAATTTTTCTCTAACGATATGTTTTTATCATCTCTATTGTCGATATTTATATATATCTAGATATCGATATAATTTCGTTGGCCCATTTCGTTATCATAACTGCGATTTATTAGTCATGTCTCTATCGATAACCTTATGATTATTTTAATATAGTTTATTAACGACCTAGACATGTTCGGCATATGCATTAGTATTCTTACCGTGTTCATGTTTGTCTTCGCCTTGTATTTTTATTTTTCGTATATTTGTATGTTTTGTTTCTGTATGCAAGCGGCACGTGAACGAAACCATAATGCAATCATTAAATTTTTCATCAACTAAAATGTGTCCGATCATGTACGTATGTATGTCGTTGGCATAAAAGCAAATTGCTTTCAAGTAGTATTTGCATTCAAAACATTGTTGTACTAATTATCAGCTCATTGACTTTCAACAACTTGACTTTTAGAATCCTGCCGCAGCAAACGTAACATAAATTCATAGATTTTCAATTGCATAGGCAATTGGTACAATTCGTATTAAAGGCTAAGCCATACTTAACGATAGCGCAAACAATTGCGAAAACATGTCAGCTGTGCAGCATCTGCAACAATTCCAAAGTAACAGCACTTGAAGTTGTGGTGTCGTAATGTCGTACGGTTTCGCTGAAATGCTGCAAAACTTTGCATACACTTTCACATTATCACAATTGCTGTGTACAGATGTAAACGCACACACACACACAGGCGTACATAATAGCGCTGCGAGAAGTAAGGTGTGGCAGGCAATACATCGATTATATTGGAAGTCAGTAAGTAATCGAATTTACAAACATCAAAGAAAATGAATAAAATTTGTAATCCCATATAGTTTGTATGCATACTCGTATGTATGCAATCATTTAGGTTTGTAAGCATGTATGTTTGTATGTAGGTATGTACATATACATATGTGAATGCGTGGAAATAAACACTCAGCTGGGATTAAAGCGACATTGGTGCAACACTGTAACAGCGCGCCACACGGCCACTGTTGCGCCAAAATATACACTTTAAATCATATCCACATATGTACATACATATCCACATACTCGTACCCAAAAATGTGTAGATACATTTTGACATGCTTATATTCCACTTTTTGGCTATGTGATTAATTTTCTGACTTTGCGGTTAATTTTCAAAATTGGTATGCGGTTGCGAGATGCAAGAATATTGACGCTGATGTGGCAAGAAAACAAAAGCACGCATGCACGATCAGATTGATGCAGTAACATATGTTAATGTGCTGGTGTTCCTTTGAATTGTAGGATATCAAAAAAAAAAAAAAAAGAGTAAAACTTTTTACGCTGATTTCACTAAAACTGCTGAACCAGGAACATAAACCAACAAAGCGCTCAAAATTGCGCTTCCATTGAAAGTTATATTTATGTAGGTTAATTTGCTGAAGCATGAAAAATTGAAGATCCAGCAAAGTGTAAGGAATTTTTCAATTCTGCAGAATGTCCCTAAATACAATCTCACTGCACACTTTTAGTCTTCTTAACTAGTAAATAGGTGTCTGGCACTCATTGCACTCAATTCGAAACATGTATTTATATATCTGTGGTCATTTCACAAAACAGCATCCTTCAAAATTGCTAAGTTTTCAGGAGAGCCAAAAAGCAGTTTAAATGCTTTCTTCTACAAAACTTACTTACAATGTAGCAAAGAAGCTTATTGAAATTGGGAACATATCAGTAAGCAAGCTATTTTCAATCAATCGTTTTCATTTAGGGCTTGAACATGATTCAATCATACAAGGTTGGATAATTAGGCACTTGTCTCACTCTTGCACGCTGCCTTAAGGTCGCCTGTGTTGCTCTCTTTTAATTTAAGAAAAAAAATGTTATCAAACACGTGGAAATTAGTACTTTTCTTGTGAAATGGCCTGGCAGGCAACTCTGTTGCCTTTTTGTAGTTTTCAATTATTTCAGCATGCCCTACATTAAATAATCGAATTGACGGGATTCTCGTATGTTTCTCAGTAGCCTTGCTTATCTAGCAGCGAACAGGAATTGAAATTTTTTTCTTTGCATGTATGAAATTGATAGGTCGTTGGTTCGATTCCCGGTTAGGTCAGATCATTTTTTTTGATATTTTTTTCATTTATATTTTATGTTTTTAAATTTTTTACTGTATATATTTTATATAAAATAACATAAAATTAAAAAAAAAAAGAATTTATATACATAAATATTAACAACCATAAAATTATACAGTTAAAATATCGAATAGAAGAACATTTATTATTATTTTGACCAGTTTTGACTAACGTCTTTTCTTGATTTCTAACAGATGTATATCAATAAAAATGCCGTTAATTTTTGAGGTATTGTTTGATGTTTTCCATATACTCGTAAAACAAAAATTTTTTCGAACAACTAATGTTACATTTTTAGTGACTTGTATCTTACAATTTTATGATCTACAAAAATAGTAATAACATTTTTAAAAAAGTTTGAAATTGTAATAAAATATGTATACAATCCTAGTTACTGGGCTTTTAATAGATACCTCTTATTTTGGTTGCTAAAATTGATATTGAATTAAAGAAAAGTTTATTATCAAAATTTTTCCAAATATGTATGATAGTTCTATTTTCTGCATGTAAAAACTTCAAAAAAGTTGAAATCACATTGTTTTTGTTAACAAAAAGTGTAAAAAGTATTTGCTTCGAAATCACACTTGCGGTTTTTGTTTATATAGTTCGTTATATTAAGGTGCTATGCATATATGTATGTACATACATGTGTGGTTGAATATTCGGTTTTATTATATTAAATTGAAATATCAAATTTCTGCAAATATGTTTCATTATATGTACAAACCGCATTTCGCTACTAGTTACCTACTTTTCTACTACCTTTGCGCGAAAAGGGATAAAATATTTTCCCCTTTATCAGACCTTTCTAAATGCAACCTTACAAGGCAGTCGGAAAACTTAAACGTCAATAAGTATTCAACCTTTTATAATTGAATCATGGGGCTTGAATACAGCTCTCAGGAAAAATCACAAGAAATAATTTTCATTATTTTTTTTGGTCGAAAAAGTACTTTGCCGCTGCTGAACATTTTCTTAAGGATATAAATATACGAAAATTTTTTCAAGAGCATGACACTTTCTTATTTAGAGCGGAATTTTTCGATATTCGTGAGAGCTCTGTACTATGCTTTAAATATGATACTTTTTCAAATAAATAGAAAATAAATAAATAAGACTTTTTGTCAAATACTTTTCTTATCTTAGTCCATACAAGTTGTTTTGTCAAATTTTGTTTGAGTAAAATAATAAATAATTTTTTTATCGTTACAAGTTTATTTGATGAATGGAAATTTCAAAATATCATTTGACAAAATAACTTCAATCTAAAGGGGTTGTTATGCCATATAAGAATTGCATAAATTGCACAGACGTTAAATATAGACAAATTCTGTTAATAAAATAAATTAGATTTCAATTGGCAGAAACGCGACCTGTGTAAAAATAAGCGTGCTTATTAGCTAAGCGTCGTTTACCTCTATTTCTCGTGTCAAATAACTCATTCATATCCGGACGTAAAACCGGAGCGTACTTTTCAATTCGTTATAAACTCCACTGATATACTCCACTGATCGGCCGAAACCAAAAGAATCACTAGAACAACAATTACCTATTATTCTATCGCCATAATCTGCCCTTGCTTCTAACATTTTACCAGAAATATCGGCACAAAATATAGCTGAAGACTCTGACCTCGATAATGTTCCGTTATTTTGTCAAATGCGATTTCAAAAAAATTAAAAGAAAGAAGTTCATTATAAGACTTCTATAGATTTCATATTAAGGATCATATAAATACTCCGATAAGACATGTACAAGTTTATGGTAAAAATCTTGGAAAATTGTGTTATCGCGAAAGAAGTTGTTTTGTCAAATGTCCACAGATACGTAGTATGTCTCAATATTCTTTAGGCACAGCCGCACCCTCAGTAGAAAGATGAGATAAGTACTGGCTAAATAATAGACTCTCCTGATAATGCAATGCCTTTGCTGATGCTAAAATATCCGAAAAATTGGCTCACAAACCCACAAACAATCTTTTGACACAGAGTTTTTTGTTCTAATGCTATCTCTTCAGTGTTTTTTCTCCTATTTTAGTTGACCAGCTGAGGCCACATTTCATTAAAGGGGTTATATTTTCTCCGGCGTGTCCTTTTTTTTTTGGAATTTCGTGACACCCCAACTCAGCATAACTAGGTATCCGAAAATATTCTGCAGCAGCTACTAATTTCCATAGCACTCCTTGATCAGCTGTGATGCAATCATTTGCCTGAAATTCCGATTCAGAATAAGAAATCTGTTTAATCAAACTTATCAGCCAATAATATTGACTTGCGACTGAGAGTTTACCAGGTTAAATACTAATTAGATAAGTCCCATCTGACCAATGACGTTTTTGCTGTCGTTTTTTATTTTCTTAAAAATAACGATACTAGTTGATTAATCAAGCTTAAAAAAATATTAAAAGGTTGATTTTTTTATTGTAAATATTTCTTAGTACACTTTTGAACGAGTAATCTGTAATTAGCAACTTTTCTTTCCAGCACTTTTAAAAATTTTCTTCGGAAACTATATGCCATGAAATATTGTTAAGGAACATACCATTTATTAGTTTAGCTGCAGTTCTAACTGCTGTATTTATTGTGAGCATTCTTGTTAAGTATTTCTGTATTACCCGAGTGCTGTGTAAGGGATGAGTTAGCTCAAAGCAGACTACTTCGTCAAGCAACGAATATTTACAGTTAACAACACCACTTGTTTTTTTTTTTTTACAACATACTTACACATGTGAATATGATTTAACTGTGTTTAATTTTCGTAGCATTCTAAAACACTTGTATATGAATGTATGTATGTAGTTAGCCACGATAAAGCGTATCACTCAAACGTCACGTACCACCCATACTGTGAATAATACGTCAACATGAAATACTCAATGTGTGAATGCATTTGTGAGTAAATAGAACTATGGCATACCACAATTTGAAACCACATAAACGGATGCAAAATGTTACTTTCAATTTCAAAATTAATGAAAGTGTTTGAAAATACGATGCAAACCGCAAAGGTACCTGCTGTCGCAATTCGCTGTGTCCCTTTCGAAATCTTGTCAAATCAAAGATCATCACCGCATGCTCGCCTTGCCACATACGAGTGCATGAAACCTCAGCAGCAAATTTTCTTAGTAAATCAGCCATCGGGATGACCAACGCACACAGCATATCTGCGGGAGTGCTGTCTGAGTGCGTTTACTATTGCATGCATTAGACTATGTGTGTGTGTGTGTGTGTGTTTGTAAATGTGTCTGTGCTTGTATAATTCAAGCGGATTATGATTAAGTTGCATGCTACCAACGGCTCTGTATCGCAGTTTTAGCTATGTAGCTCTGTTGCATGCTGCTCTACTTGTTCAATGTGATTGCCACATAACAAGATTTCACTCTTTTGCCAATCAGCTGTACGACTTATTAAATTTTTTTGTTGCTCCACCGTTGCGATTCGGTTTCGAATACATTCGCAGCTGATACGTTTTTGTTTGCCGTTTGCAATCTCGCTACATTAGGTTGTGATATCGTACGCAACAATAAGTGGAAATCTGTCTGCAATGTGCCTCCAAGCATTCAAAACCGAGTTTTGAGAATTCGCCTATTGCAGCATCAAAGAATATTTTGTTCCTATTGTGTTCATGTTATGTGCTTAGTGAGTTATGAATGCTGTCAGTGTGGGTCTAGAACAAACTCTGGCACTCCCGTTAAGAATTTTGTCGGGAGGCCGCTTGAACAACTTCATCGATATTGTCGACATTGTAAGGTTTCTCATATCTCATTCTAAGTATAAATTTGCGCTCTGTCGATTAAGTAGTCTCTGTATGTAATCGTTATTCAAGTTCATTTGTTCGCTTATTGCCAACTGATCTGCATCTTTTTGGCCCTTTAAAACTGCAGGGGTTATTTACACTTATTCTCTTAAAAAAATTGGTTTTTGAAGAATTCGTATTGCAAAGACGATATTTTTTTTAATAATTAGACACTGCGTGTATGTTTACGTATGTCTGAAGATGTTTAATTTAAGTTTTTTAGTTTAAAATGTGCCCCTTTGTTGGCACTGCTACTGTTGCGCTGATACACTTTTTTTCTTACACCCTTTACTGTGAACATGATAAGTAGGTAATGGATCATCTGCAATAAAGAAATTAACAACAGTTTCCTTTAGGAAGGATTTAGCGAAATAAACATGTTTACACAAATGCTGATAATTTACTGAAAAGTTCGATTTTTGAAGGTTTAAAAATTAAATTTTTTCTTCCAAAAAAAACTTTTGAAAAACATCATTTTGAGATAATCGCGTTTAAAATTTTGTACGTACTTGGGAGCATTCGGTAGGATCGCGCTATTTACAGCTGTAACTTTGGATATACTTCAAGAAAATGCAATAAAATAATTTTATATTTTTTCGACCAACACAAGTGTTTATAACCCCTTAAATATCCCCTTTTAAATATCCCACGTCGCCGTATTTTTTCTCAAGCCATTATTCAAGCTTGTGATACGGCCCATGGACAAACATACTTCTAGTTTGAGCAGCTATTTTGAGGTCGGCCTGTTGTGTTGATGCCCGTTTGTTTATCTGTTGCTCAGTGTTGCATATCTTTTATTCGTTCGCTTTGCTCATGTGCGGCAATATTAGAAGAAAATGGAATTGCTTTAGCTACATCTTCCTTGATCGCGAGCAATACTTTGTTGCTGTGATCCACCATTATTTGTCATATTTTTTAATAAATTCATTGCTCCTTTGTTGTTGGCGTACACTAGATGTTTAATGAATTCTGAATAATGGTCAAATTAAGGTGTCAAAACATTGCAATTGAAGATTGTATTCAATCATGGTGCCGCCAACTATTTAGTTAGACAATGATTTTTTTTTTTACATTTTTAACAAGGTGGGAAGCTTGGCTTTATAAGGTTTTTGCTAGAGAATGCACCGTAGCGACACAGACGGCAGTTTTGCTCTGCATGAACTTGACAGTAAATAATTTGTTGACAATTAATCGTTTTATCAATTTGTCTGTCAAATACAATTCTTAGCATTACAAAAAGAAGCCGTTGTGATTAAGTTATTTGTTTTTTTCAATTTTGTTTAGAATTAAAAGTTCCGTCATTGAAAACATTATTCTGCCCATAATTCATCAACTAATGCCTTTTGAATATGTGCATAAAAAAATGTGTGTATTTGCTTTTCTTAAATCCATTAATCAAAAAATGACAGCAGACATTTTTTCCCCGATATCTGTCACTTAATCGTCTTGACAATGTTTGTCTACTACTCAGCGAGACGCAGCCCTTGACATCCATATTTTATATTTTATATGCATAATCTTACTAAATTTGACATTTTTCAGACAGGTGGAAATATTCTTCAACATTTTGTTACAAACCTTATATTTGCTGAGAAGTATTGTTTGACACCAATTTTTATTTTTGCCTCTTACTAATGTGTTCGTTTTTTTTTTTTCAAACAAATGGCAAGCCTTTGATTCCATGAAATGCATTTTAGTTTAGTAAAACTAAAAATAAAATAAAATTTTTATTTTTCCGGCTTTGAGCTCATTAAAAATCTATATATAATTTATATAATTATGGCCAATATAACTGAATCAACAATATAAATGTAAATTTACAAGAAAATAAATACATTAATTTCCAATAGTTTATCCTTATAGCTTCAAACCACTAAAAATCCAAAGTTTCATATTTATAACATAAATTTTAATTTGTTTTTATATATGTGAAAATTATCAATACCAAAAAGTCGGTAGCTTTTACCAATAAAAGTCGTAGTTCGAAAGATATTCGTAAAACAGCAGCACAGGAAACCAAAATGTTTTTGAAGTTACTTTCATAATACGAAGTAAGACATTTTTAATAATATTTTTTTAAATAAATAAAAACTAAAAACGGTGTTTTGTTTTGCACAAAGATGTCGAAGAAAAAATCAAATAAATTCTCAATTGCAGTGTCGCTATAAAATGTTAAATATTAAATGTTAATTCTGTATATGTTTGTTTAAAAAAAATATTACGAGGGCCAAAAAATGAACATTTACCTTGCGGAGAATTCTCAAAAAAAAAAAAACAAATCTTAAATTAAAACAAAATTGTATTTTTGAAAGTTTTGAAAATTTTACGTTATAAAGTTTTGCGTTTTTTTTTTACGTTTCAAAACAGTTTCGCTATAAAATGTTAAATATTAAATGTTAATTCTGTATATGTTTGTTTAAAAAAAAAAATATTACGAGGGCCAAAAAATGAACATTTACCTTGCGGAGAATTCTCAAAAAAAAAAAACAAATCTTAAATTAAAACAAAAATCAAAATTGTATTTTTGAAAGTTTTGAAAATTTTACGTTATAAAGTTTTGCGTTTTTTTTTTACGTTTCAAAACTAATACTATAAATCAAATTCTTCTCCTCAATATGCTCTGACTTAAAGGAGCACAACTCGTCCTCAAACTGTTAACGATAAATGCTCCAAACTGTAATTGATGCGCAGTATTGTTCAGATAAGCAAGGTTGTATTATTTGTGTCTGTCGGTAAACTAAATCAAACAAAAACAACTACAACCACAACAGAACATATTTTCACCTTTCAAATTCACTTTCACTTGACATAGTGCAACATCGTGTATTACTTGTAAACACGAACATCATAAGCTTTTACGTTCGATATGAGCGAAGATAATAAAAATGAGAAAAATGCGCAAAATCTACAAACACGCCCAAAGGCTTTCCACACTTCGAAAAGCTTTGAAAGCTGCGAGCAAGGCCAATTTAATGAAGTTGGTGATTTGCGCTTGCAGAGTAAATAAAAAATGTTGTTAACAAAATGTATAAAGCTTTAGAGATTTTCGCACGTAAATATGGAAAAAAATTGGTTGTTAAAAAAAAAAGAGCGATCAAATGTAACAATTGCGAGTAGAAATTGAGTGTAAAGCTTTGAATTATAATATAAGAAAGCTTACGCGTGCGCTTACAAGAGAGAAACTGTTATATTGTGTAAAATGTTACTCATATTGCACACGTAGGACTCTTGACTTAACTAACAAGCTGCATAAAGTTGTGCTCCAACTATTTTTGAGAGTATGTAGCTTACTTTTCTCTCAAGCAATGGAAAGCTTACTAAGTCTCAATACTCTTTAGAAGCAACAAATACTTACACAAAAGCGTGCAACATAAATGGACACAATACAACGAATTCAACCGAGCTAACATATACGAATGAATTGAAACCAACCATTGCATACACGATACAAACGATGACCAAACGACGAGTCCTCGTTCGAGCGATGCTGGATGCGACGATGCTCCAATGCAGGATGGAGAGTGTAAAGTCGGAGGCATACGATTGACTGGCATAACGGCACTTTGACTTGATTGCATGTGGTGAAAATCAGTCATAAGGAGAACGTCGTCGGGTGCTGTGTACGTTTAGAGCAGAAACTAAAAATCGGTGGAGCTGTTCGCGCGCTGTGAAAAAATCCAATTTCATACACACATACACTACAACTACATACACTCTAGCACACCAACGATAAACAACAGCAACAACATAAAATTCCTGTGAAATACAAATATGTATGTAATAATTTAAGTTGCCACGTAAAGGATGTGAAAATTTTAAAAAGTTAATGGAAAATTTCAAATGTAAAATTTGCATGCAATTGCGAATTGCTGCAAAAAAATATTGCAGCGATAATGTAAGTGTATTGGTGACGCATGCATATGAAGTGTGGAATTTGGTTGCAATAATTTCTCAAAATACAAGAAATAATATGAAAAATAAAACAGCAGAAAATATCAAAAGCAAGTAGTTGGAGGTAAAAAAAAAAAAAATTGTACAACAGCAGTAATCAAATAACACCAATGCTTAGCAGAATAAACAATAGCAATAATAAAAAAAAATACCAAGCGTAATAATAGCAACAATTTGACGCGTAGCAGGAGCCAATATTTAGTATTAACAAACAAAAAATATAAAAAATATTGACAGCCAAAAAATTGTGCAAAAAGCAGGAGGGGAAAATCAGAAAAGCGGCTAAATACATACATACATATGTTCATATGTATACACACAGCTGCCTTCAACGCGGTGGCATCAATTACGCGGCGACGCTGAAAGCTACGTCAATTGCAAAACAAATTTGCGAAATAAGAATTTGCGAATAAAATCAAAAAAAAAAAAAAAGCGAAACAGGAAAGCAAACGAAATCTCTTATCTACATGTACACACACATGCACAATTCGGTATAAATTTGATTAAAAAAGTCAAGCAGCAATATTAGGGGCGGATTGATGGATGAAAACGCCAAGTCACCAAGTCACCAAGGGTGTGGGGTAAGGGTTTGAATAGCAACAGTAATAACAATAAATGTAATACCAGCGACAACAACAACAACAACAACAACGTTAGTGTGTACGCGCGTGTGAATGGAGAATAATAATATTCACATGTCTAAAACAAAAATAAAAAAATAAAAAACAATTTTGTAAAAAATATGTAAAAAAATAGTATGCAACAGAACAGCAAGCCTAGGCGGAAGGGAGGCGCAAAAAATAACGAGAAAAATAGCAGCGAACAACTCGCTAGAAAATATTAACAATCACAACAACAGCAACAATAATAACAGCTACTAACTACAATAATATGAAAACACGAAACGAAATCAACAAAAACAAATAGTAGTTGAGAGTGCGCTTAACGCGCCGGATAGAAGCTCCTATACCAGTCGGCAGCAGCAACGTAAGCAGCGCGCGCGACTTAGTAGAACGTAATGCGAACAAGAATTAAAGAAGAACAACAAAACGAGAAAAAAAGAACGGCAACAGAAAAAATGACTGCTTGACAGCATCTGAACATAAGCACATACACGCACACACACGCATACATGCATACGAGGTATGTGCATGTGTGTGCGAGTGTGTTAATAAATATTGTGTATGTGTGTGAGTGTGAAGAAAACGCCTTGTGCGCTGCAAAAATTCAACAAAACACAAAAAAAAAACAATAACAAAAACAAAGGTGGAAGCACGATTCGGCAGGCGTTACGAGGGGTAATCGGCTTTGAAGAGGGGGGGGGGAGAGGAGGGTATGCCATGCATTTCGGCTATGCTAAAAGCCAACAACACAGGCAGGCATCAGGCAGTTGTGGCGCAAAAGAAATGGGCGAAAAATAATGAAAGCAACAAACACCAACACAACGCACTTAACATAAATAACACATGTGTTTGTATGTATGAATGTATGTATTCGCACATTCGCACACTTGAAGGAGCATATCAAGACAAATGCTGACATACATTTATACTCACATACATACTACGTACAAACATATTTACATACATAAATAACTGCCATGCGAAGCGCATTGAGCGCACACGAAATAGGCACAGCAGCAACGGCGACGATGACAGCGACAGCGGCAGCAGCAGCAACACATCAGCGGCCAACTTATAACACACTTTTATTCCATTTGCCTACATTTAGGCGCTACAACAGCACTGACACGTGAAGCCAAGCTGACTTGTGTTTTTTTTTTATGAACACGAGCGAATGTGTATGCGTGTAAATGTGCTCTTGCGTGTTGTTGTTGACGATTATGGGTATGATGTTGCCGCGGCTGTTGTGCTGTTGTTTGGTTAATGTTTTGTGTTTTTGGTGTTTGTTGCTGAATGAATTTTGCGCGTTCTATATATGTATGTATGTACATAAATACTCGTATGAGTGTGTTAAAAAAAAATATTATACACAAATATATATGTACATATATATATATTTAAATGAATCGATGTGGGGCGCAGAAAAACGAAAGTTTATAAGCATAGAATGGGCGCAAAAAACACAAATTGTTACAATATAATAAATAAATGTAAAACAAGTGTGAGTGGAAAAATGAACATGCTTAGGCAAAAAAAGTATGCGGAGAAAGTGTAACTTTACCGTGTTAACAAAACTTACAACAATTTACTGCAAAAGGCTAATATTGTAATGAAAAAAAAATAAATATGACGGGTCAAAATGTTGTAAGGGGTTTCGAACAAAATGGCATTAGAAAATGGAAAACTGATGTGCATACCTTTAAAAAAATTAAATTGTCTCATTACTGTAGCCAAAGTAGCTGCGTCTAAAAGTACGCCGATTAAATCTCGTATTTTTATGTAAAGAAGAAGCCTTAAAATATTTACAAGCAAAGTGTTATAGTTTTGATGGTAGACTTGTTGAAATTTTTTTATTCGCATCAAAGTCCAATGTATAAAAATAGAGTTCATCTCACAAGTTTCACAAAATTTTCGTATCGCCTATACGACAATTATTTCGCCAAATATTTGATTGTGAACAATTTCGAAGATACTTGTTTAACTTTTTATACATTTCGTCTTTGGTTGAAAACGTTTATTTATGCTCAGTTTCTAGTAGTTTTAGGGGGAAATCTTAAAAATGAGTCTGCCTTCAAGAAAAAGGCGATTAAACTAACTTTTTTTAATTTTACTACATTTTTTTTATTATTAAATACAAGAATAGTTTCAATCGTGTCTGCCAAATTTTTAGTTTATCAAAATAAATAAATTTATTCGAAAATTTTTAAACATGCATTTAACGTAAAACACATAGCATTGTTTAGCTGCTTATATTAATTTTTTTTTGAAAATGCAAAAATAGATTCAAGGGAGAAGAATAATCGAAATTTCAAAACCTACTAAAATCAATAGAGCGAAGTCTTTTTAATGCCATTTCAAATGTAGCAAAACAAAACTCAAATGTACTAAAATTTAGCAAATCTTCCAGCTTCTATTTTTACAATAAAATTTAAATTTTCTGCAATGGGTTTGTTCAAATTGCTATCTTTTCAGTAGCTAAAGGAATTTTAGGTTTAAGCTAAAATCGAGTCCCTTCTGTTTCAACGTGTAAGAAATCCTATTTTAAAATGAATTTGTAAAAAACTGGTAATTAAGTTTACGTGCTAGCTATGTACCCACCCATTATTTGTTTTCTAAAAACAAAAGCAATTCTAATTCAATAAGAAAGTCTTTATAACTATGCTTTTTTATGAAAAAGTAAAAACAAAATGTTTAACATACTGCCAGATGAGATTACCCCTGTGCATTTCTAGTAGCAGCAAAAAAAAAGTATCAATACATCCTAGACTGGCAGCAATAAAAAAGTTTCAAAGGTATAATTTTATATAGTTAGCAAACCGATATTTAGCATCATTAAAAAATCGCTACCAAAATAATATCAAATTTTGTTTTCGCACAAAATTGAAACGATAACTTTATGCAGCAACACTATTAACTGCAACAACTTACAACCTTCCGTTGCTCAGCTTCAACCGCAACGCACCAGCAGCGTCATCGCTCTGCAGCTACGTCATGCATACAAGGATATTATAAACGTCACAGCCTTCACTGCATAAATATTACACACAACTACTCAGGCAAACGATTGCTATCGTGTATTTGCAATGCGTTGAATTTTGGTGCATTGATGCTTAGCTTTTTTTCCATGATATCTCCAAAAGTTGTTTTTTTCAAGGTTTGAGTGAGCGTGAAGTATTTGACAAAATATACAAATTTTATTTTATGATTTTGCATTTCATGAAATGAGAGGGTGAGACACTCTTGTCAAATTAACTTAAACCATCCGAAATTAAGATAATCGCAAAAGGCAAAGCATGAGGAAGATGTAAATAAAAAAATAAAAAGGAAATATATAAAATTAAAAGCGAATTGTGTTAAAAAGACAAAGCAAAATGAAATGGAATACAAAAAATAAAACGAAGTAAAAAATAAAATAAAACCAAATATAAAAGCATCAAAAAATAACACAAAATAAAGTATTAAAAAAAGAAAAAAATTTAATTAAATTGATATAAAATGAAATAAAATAAATAAATAACATAAAATAAATTAAAATTAAATTAAATAAATTCAAATAAATCAAATACATAAAATTGAAATTAATAAAATTAAAGGAACTTGTCTTAAATAATACAAAGCTAAATAAAATGGAATAGACTTAAATAAAATAAAATAAAAATCAAGTAAAATAAAATAATGCAAAATAAAATAACATAAAAAAACGAAATAAAACCAAATTAAAATATTTAAATAGAATATATAAAAAAAATTGAATCGAACATAATAAAATAAAATAAAATAAAATTTAATTTAATTTAATAACTGCAAATACACAGAGTGTTGTAATTTTGATTCCAAATCTGGGGTTTTCCTCAAATTTTCATATAAAATAAGAACGGCAAACATTTTGGGTGGTGTAAATTGAAGAATATTATTAGTTTTTTGATTTGATAGCACAGCAATCCTGTCATTTTATTGCGTTTAGGTGAAAATAATTTGACGAGAAAATATGCAATCAAACGCATTCAAGAAAAGCGTGAAACGACTGAAGGAAAATTCGATGCAATAAAAATTACTTTCCAATGGCTTAAGTGAATTTTTCAGCAAACTTTGCCTGCTTTAAATGTTTTTTTTTATCGTATTGCCTGTATATATATTAAAGAGTTAATTTTTATAAGTTCCATATTTTATGGTAACACAAAATGAAATATATTTAAATAAAAAAAAAAATTTATAAAATATTGGCACACACACGCAACAATCGGTGTAAGCAATATGTCAGCGGCCATTTATTTGTTTGTTAGCAAACAAGGCCTGACTTCCTTTTGCAGCAATAATTTGCAACAATCCACAGCCATCGTCCGCGGCGTGTCGCGTCGTCCTCAAAACTGCGTAGCCGTTGTTCCGCATCTGCAATTCGGCAGATCTGCACAGCCAACATGCGTGTCATGTACGTGTGTGTGTGTGTGTGTGTGTGTATATATATATTCATATCTAGTGGCGGCGGCCATCAACTAGCAAGCCAACAATAACACAAACAACCGACTATATCAACTAACCATTGGTGATGTGTCCTTGCGCCAAAAACGTAAATGCAAAATAGAGAAGATTTTTGCCTTCAATTTTTAAATTTTTTTATTGCACTTTTTTCTTGTAAATTTATTTTTTATTTTTTTCCCTCTCTCTGCATTTGACACAATATATACAATGGTTCAAAATACATGTGTAACTATAGTATTTTTGCAGCTATTGCACGCATGCAGAGGATTTGGTGCGCGCAAAGCCTTGCAGCGTATGTCCTTCACCGTTTCATATCAGCAACCAAGCAAGCAAACAAACAAACAAGCAAGCAAGCAAGCAAGCGAGAATATTCGCAGGCGGGTTTTGTGAGTGGCGTAGTTGGGGGCGGTTGGGTGTGCAGAGAAACAGAAAAATGAAGAAAGCATGCGCGCAGTATATAAACTTGTCTACTAGCAAATGCACATAGTACATGTACATAGGCGTATAGGCCATTTTTGAAATTACTTTTTCATTCGAATGTGCATTCGTTTTTATACGAATACTAGTATTTGTACAATTTTACAAAAACACATATGTATGTATGTATGTGCGTGCATGCGTGCGCATTCACCATCCTTCAAATATTGTAGTTCTACTCGTATTTCGTTTTTGTTTTTTATTTTGCAAAAAAGTTGGGTATTAAGAGAATAAAAGAACAGTTTAAAAAAAATGAAAAAGCTACGCAAATGTGCATACAATTGTGCAAAGCTTTAAATTTTGAGTTTAAATGTTAGTTCAAATATATAAAAACGCGAACTTAGGACAAGATTTCAAAATCTACTTCTTTTTACTTACAAAATTTTGTTTTAAACAAACATATGCATAAGAGATATTTTTCGATTACCTAATAAAAAATTTTAAGAACGTGTAGATAAAATTTAAAATAAAATTTCAAGCGTAGAACAGCATGTATGTAGCGTGTTAGGTCTGCTAACCGAAGTTCCTTGGTTCAAACATGTTAGGCGGTGATGAAGAATAAATAAAATTAAATTTAAAGAAGTCAGATGAAGAGCTGTGGTAATCTCCGAAATAGTGACTCTTACTTACTACCACTTCAACTGTTGTTGTTTTTTCAAACAAAAATCTCTCGCAAACTGGCGTCGAGCACAATAAAATTTTCAATTACTCCAATAGAAAACTTAACAAAATTTAAATAACATTTCAAATGAAATCTTCCAAAGCAAACTGGTCTCGAGCTTATAAACAATTAAAAAGTAATTTAATTTTTTATTAACGATTTGAAGTTGTCCCTTGTGACTTTACTTTTTTACTTCATAAACAACTAATGCAACTCTGGTGAATTCTTCTGGTTGTGTTCGTAATGCAGACATTTTTTGGATCACAAGCCTAATTCAACCCAGGCAACATAAGATATAAAACGGCTATAATTGTTTGAGTCTGAAATGATGGATTTCGATCGAGAAGTAGTTCGTTAGTAGTCAATGTCCAAAATCCAAAAACAATTCGTTGGCTATGTAGTTTAATTTAATACAATTATGGCATTGTAGCACTTTGCACTGCACTGGGAATTGCGCAAAATACCTTCTCAAAACTTTCCAACCAATTTCGGCGCATTCGTGAACACTTTCACAGACTACTTATTTCATATTCAACAACCTGTAGGACAGCACTAATACGGGCGCTTTAAGAAGGATCAAAAAAAATATACGTAAATCGAATTGTTGAATTACAAAATTGTACGCTTTAATCTTATAGCCACCAAGAGACAATGTTATTTATTAGCGAAAAATCTGACGATGGCACTCAGTAAAAATGGCCCATTAATAAAACAATAAAAATTTATTGAAAAGAATTCACTAAGAGACTTCAAAACGCGCAAGAACTAAGCACAAATATTAATTTAGTTAGGCAAGCTAACTGCACTGGACAGTCAAGACGGCGATCGTTCAGCATATCAGCGGCGGTCAGTGTTATTACTCCCAACAGCTTCGATTATTCCAGTTTACTATAAAAAAGAGTTTCAAGAAAGAGTTTCGACAACTTGAGATTGCCCGGTGAAATTAGAACCCTCACGATAGATTACACCTAAATTGACAGCCCTCATCTGCTTTGATATTAAAAAAAATTCCCATTTCTTTTTCTGGGTCAATTGAATGAGTGGCTTTCCGACGTCCTCAGTTCAGAGGTATCATACCTCAATCAAAAGATATTTCCATTCTATTTGTCCATTCTATTGGTCACTGATTCTTTTTTAAAAATTGATAAATCTGCTTACTTTACAAAAGCAAAAGGTTGCTCATCTGTCGAATTTCTGTTCGTTTTTCTGCATTTGGTATGCTGTGAGTTAGTATCGGACCAAATGATGAAGACGATTAACAAATGATGCTTTAAAAATGATTTGGAATGGGTTGCAGTGAAAAAACAATATTGTTACAAATGAACTTTAACTTAGAAATGCTTGGTTGAAGGGCTGCCAGATTTATATAAATTATCAAATATGTTGCAAAGTTAAAATAATACAATGTGGATACTAAATGAAAGGGTTTAGCTCTGAAACATATATTTTCTTAATAAGTAAAATTTTTAAATTGCAAAAGTTGGTCTTTTGTGTTACTAAGAATAATTTGGGGATTTCCACCTTTGTGCAAAACCCCGATGTTGACGTCAGCGCATTTATTTGTTTTCTTCACATACGCACGCTCACACAAGTGCATATTTAATTGCTTAAATGTATGTATGTTCTTTTCTTAGCCTGCAGTGTTGCCAATGAATAATAAGAAGCTTAGAAACTAAATGAACGACGAAGAAAATTAAAAGAAGCAGAATTTCAAATGTGAATATGTTAAGAAATAAAGTTAATCAAAAATGTATGGAAACGTTAGTGCAAATTATCGATGGAAATAATATGAAATGAAATATATTAAATAAAAAATAAAAAAACACAACTACTTTATCAAAGAAGCTATAGAAGGTAGATATTTGTAGTAGTATTTATCTATCGTCGTTGTTTTCTGTTTTATCAATAGTAATTTCGGTTTAACGAAATCTAAAAATAATATAGAGAAAGTTGTGTTATTATTGGTGTCTATTACGTGTTAAAATGTTGTAGTTAACTAAATATCAAAATACATATGCCGAAATAGTGAACAAAAATAAAATTATATATTTACATACATATTAACATATTTAAGTGATAATCAAAATATAATTAAAATGTGCTTATAAATGACCAAAACACGAATTACCAAGTATAGTAATATTCCTTAAAGCTCAGTTTAGCTAACGCACATATAACAAATTAATAACCGCAATGCGAAAAAAAATTAAAATAAATGTATAGAGTGAGTTACAGTGAATACCCATTCGTATTCTATTGAAATAGACGTAAAAAAAAAACAAACTAAATGGAATAAATGTGCAATAAAATTAGAAAAACGTTAAAAAAAGTTTTAATTAAATAATTGTGCATCTATACATACATACATACATACATACATACATATATGTATATGTACACATAAGCGGTAAAAGAACAAAATAGGCTGAGCATCACAAGCAAAGCAAAGCTCCACATTTAAAATCTATGCGTTAAATCAGCGCAAATGAAGGTGCTAATGTAATAGTGTAAAAAAAGTGTAGCTAAAATTTATATTTAAAAAAAAAATACGAAAAATTTAAATTGTGATTTAGCTTTTCGAGAAATACGAAAATTTTGTTTCCCCAACATTTCTTCCTTATTTGCATTATATTACGTCGTCGTGTATGCCAATGTACACGCACACTTTTCGAGCGAGCCAATCTACGTCGTCAACATTGCATAGCTCATGATGGCTTATGGCATGCGCACATGCGTCCTCTACTTGCAACCATATCACAATACCAGCAGCGATGATACAATTTGCCAATAGCCGAATAGACATGGATGGTCGGCGACGTCGAACAACAGCTTAGCTCACGCACAGTTTTGGGTTAACACTAGTGGCATTAAGTAGTTAATGAGTATAAATGGATTAAAAGTTAATAATAAATAAATACAAAATAAAAATAAAAAAAAGCAACACAAAAAGCTTTGAATAATGCTTCAAACATATAAACAAAAGAGCGCTTCGAAGAGCATTTAGTCTAATTGATCAAAAATTTAACATGTTACTCGAAGATGTTAAATATATGTAACTATGCTTAAAAAAAACACTAGTTAAGTTATTAATAATAAATCATAAATTGGTCGTGTAAAGTGTGAAGTAAAACAAAAACAAACAAAAACATTTTCATAAATGTATGCAATTTTTTTTTAAATATTTTAAAGCTTCAAGGAAAGGGGCACATTGGCATGTTTTTTGTTGCTTTTGCGCTCAAAGAACTACCAGCTGCAAAATTAATTATCAACAAAAGCCATCTTAGACCACTTTGGCAACTAAATCAAGTGCAAAAAGCAACGCAAACTCACCCGCCCTATCGGCAACGACGCAACTACAACGCACAACCTTCACTCCAACCACAACAACAACGCCACAACACAGCCTACGTTTGCGCTACTTTAACAGCGTTAACAAAATCCATTAAATTAACACTAACTTACCGCGCGTCATTGTCGTTAATCCACGCCAACGTATCACCAACATTCGTAGTCCCGACGTTAGTAAAAACTACAAAAATCTTAACGTCTTTCATACCCACCTTCCAGGTGCTATTCATACTTAAAGCACATCTACGAAAATCATTTCGACTTACGCGCTCCGCTCTACCAACCGCTAACTTACATTGCTCCTCATCAGCACCGCTTGGTGAGAAATTGGTAAAGCTTGATCGCTTCGCATTAACTCGGTCAAAGGTACTGGTCGCTTTTTATCGCCGCTGGGCCTCGTTTGCGCGCTTGCTGCCCCTACGACGTCCCGCCGCCTGTGCGCCGCCTGTGCTTAGTAGCCGCTCATTCTGGCCGCCTCACATAACAGCGAAAGCGATAACAACAACTCTGTTAGCGGCAGTGGCAGCGATAGGAAGTCCTTCTCGTTGCATTGCTGTTGCGTGATAGTCGACATAACGCCAGTTTCACAGGCCGGACGTTTGACATCGGCAACAACGGCCTCGGGAAGGGATGTAACCGCTGGCGGTGGCGGCAGCGGTAGTGGTGGCGGCAGCGGTGGTGGTGTACTCGGCGATGGTGTCACACAGCTGGCAAGCAGCCTCTTTCGTTTCGGCAGCAGCAAGAAGCGAGGGGTTTGTATTTGCAATGCCCAGTGCCGATTGCAATCGTTGGAGGCGCAAGCACAGCTCGGTCAGCTCGATCCAGGATTGAAGACCCAGCACGGCTCGTTAGATCGACTGCTGCAGCAGCAGCAGGAGCAGCAGCAGCAACAACAACAACAGGTGCTACAAGCGCCACAACGAACACTGCCCGCTTCAGCCGTGCATTCTATTGGTGGCGTAATCGATGGTGGCGGTTCGGGCGCGCTGCTAGGATCAGCCGACTCAGATGGCGATGGTGATGATGAGAAGGAGCCCGAATTGCCACCGCGTCCACCCTCGCGCGTCAAATCGAATGTACGCCATATAAAAGAGGAGTTTGATCGTGGTGTAGAAGTTGAAAAATTCTATCATCAAATCAATGGCGATATCTTTGAGATAACGCGTCGTGTACGCGCTCGCGACGAAGATACGATCGAACAGAAAGTTATTAAGCGTAAAGGATCGGTACGTTTGCCACCAGAACCACCGCCACGTCAATCATCTGTATCGCATGTACATATTCATCACGGGCATGGTGCTGGGCATGGACAACCGCATCATGTGCATCGCCATGCCACCGATAATGGCAAGCCACAGCTTCCGCCACGTCGTCAGAAAAGTGCAGAGGAGGTGCCCGTCTCAAAGAGTACGACGCGTGCGCCAGAAGAACTTGAGTGGTTCGATCGCAAAGCGCAGCAAAGGCATTCAGCACGTTCAGCTGAAAGCGGCCCAGTCCGTGATGATACCATCGAATGGTTAGAGCGGCAACGAGGACCGGTTCGTACCTCCTCCGGCCCGAGTGAGATCACTGTGATGAAAGATGAGGTGCCCGATTGGCTCCTAGAACATCTGCCTCGCAAACGTTCCATGGCTGAAAGGCCACTGCCGCCAGAATCAAAGACGAGTACGGCATCCTACGCGAAAGCGCTTAAAGAGGAATTGGCAGAGTTACTGAAGAAACCATTGTCGCGGCAGAGTTCTGGGCCGCCAGGTGAGTTTTCCATACTCAAAACTGATATTGTGGAATGGCTGACAAAATTGCAAACGTCATCAAGGGGTTCGGCGCGTGAAGAAGCACCTCCGCCAAAAACACGTCGTTCGCACCATCGGCGTAATGGCAGCGGCGATACACAACGATCGCATTCGCAAGAGGATGCCACTGTCGCGCAACAGGCGGCGCGCAAGCGGCACTCGCTGGGGCATAGTGACCGCAGCGAGGAAGAGATGATTGATTGGATTGCTTATCCGTTGAATCGACTTCAGTCCCTTGGAAAGCCACCGCAAATACAGCAAGTGCAGACGATAGACCGACGTCAGCCATTTCTCGATTTGCATCACAAACCCACACCGCCGCCGCAGCAGCTGCAGCAGCCAATATGCGTGGATCGCGAACGAAGATCATACGAACGATCGCGCGAGCGCAAACTACGACATTCCGCCAGCGAAGTTGTGACTGCACCCACCACCTCCGCAGCAGCGCAAAGTCAGTTGGAACGATTGTATGCTAAGCCGCACAAAGAGCGTTATCAGTATGTGCCTAAAGATGCTAAGGATATGATGTTACCGCCCAAAGAGGCCGCTATGATCACTGCCACCACTGCCGCCTCAACCGGCGTTGCTTCCGTGCGCGAATCGAAGCGCGAACGTTCTCGCCGCCATCAAACGCAACGTTCAGCTACAGTCTCGGACATGTCCGGCCATCATAATGGTGGACTTAAACGAAAATCGTCATCAGCTGAACGTGCACCGCGTTCGCCGTCGCCTTGCAACGATCCCGCCTGTCGTTTGCTCCCTATCTGCACAGATCCACACTGCCGTTTCCTCGAATGCCAGATGACAAATGGACGTGGCGCCGCTATGACAGTGACCACGTCCGTTTCGACGATGAACCTCGCACGTCATCAGCAGGTGGCGAGAGCTCAAATGCACACAGTGCCTGCACACATTACGTCGGATGACACGCCAACGCCGCCACCACCACCGCCCCCAGCGTCCCATCAACAACAGGTGCACCAATTTCAGGCAGCACCACAGCGCCGCCTGGTCATATGTCATGATTGTCGCTCGTGTGCGCCATTGCTCACCTGCCAGAATCGTAAATGCTTGAATGCCGCCAAGTGCAACTCACTGCCCCGCAGCGCAGCGGATTTTAATCGGCTACGCACCACACTGGCCCAACCGCCAACAACGCTCGACGATATAGAACCAGCGCCTGAAACACCCTCACCACAATTGCGACATCCCGGCATCCAGTATCGCAGCAACTCGCAACCGAATACTCTGCAACGTGGCGACTCAGCTGCTGCGCTATGGCAACAGGAGAGTATGGTGTCGGTGGGGAGCGGCGCAATAATGTCGACAGGCTTAACGCATGCTCTCATCTCAACAAGCGCACAACCACCGCTTCCTCCCTCATCACTACACATCGTTACGGCGTCAAATGGTCGACACTACTATAACGGTCGCAATGGCAATGGCTTGCCGCATCTGAACGCTACCAATGGCAAATTAATGAAGTCCGCATCGGCGGCATCGCTCAACTCACGTCGGCGTCGTCATAAAACGGTGCATTTCGGTGAAAATTTGCTGCGCGAAGTTTGTCAAAATCGTAAACTAATCAAAACTGAACAAGTTCCGTCCGGTTCGGCGCCAATGAAGGCCAACATACAGATGCTTTATAATTTTGTTGAAGGTGTGTTGAGCGCGTGGGTGGACGATGATGAAGAACAGGTGCGTTCAGGCGCCGAATCAGAACCTGAACAGGGCACTATGGCACTGAAACCGATTTACCGTTGTAATCGGCTGCGTTATCAGTGCATTAAACGTATCGTAGAGGAAGCGGCCGAACTTCACGGCACATTGAAGTTGGGCAACTCCCGGTATCGCCATCGACACTGGCGCAGCACAGCCAAGCAATGCAACGAAATGTTTTTGCGAAAGGTAAGTGTGCAAAGTCCAAAATTCAAGATATATATAGACTCTACGTGAGGGCAGGTTAGTCAATAAGTATGTATGTGTTCCACTTTACATAAAAGCATATAAGCGGCAAAAGCTTTTGCATTAATAACGAACACAAACGAAATTTCAGTTCCAATAAAGCCGCCAAATTAGACTAACGAAAGTTAGATATACTACGTTTAAAGACGTAGCAAGTGTGCTCTTTCATAATTGATGATACTTTGGCAAAGTTAAGGCTAAGTTGACTACATACTATTTAAATATAATAGGACCATTTTGAGGTTAGTTCAAAACTTGTTCGCTAAAGTTTGGTTCCATTTCGGTCCCGAATCGGGATTAGTTCGGGATCATTTTGTGATATTTTCGGGACTAATTCGGGAATCCACAAACTATGTTGTTTTTCATAGTTTTTGACATGAATAGTCACGAACTGCTCCCGAAATGGTTCAAAATAATTTCCAAACCGGTCCCGAAACGGGGTTGAAATAGTCCCGAACACGCCCCTAAATATTCCAAAACGAGGCCCAAACTGGTCCTGAACTAGTTCTGAGTTAACTCCTAAATGATTCTGAATTATGTCCGTCCTTTAAGACTTAAGAAAAATTTTCTCACTCATAATTATTATGAGAAGACTTGCTATATTTGTATGTAAATACATATGTACGTCTCAAAATATAAGTCTTTGAATACTTGAAAATATGTATATCGGTTACAAATAATTATTATCAAACGACTTTATTCTTACGGAAATCAGAATGACTTTTTAAAAACCCCACAATTTCATGTTATTATAATGGATATCTGATTTTATGATTAAAAATATCTATTTTTACATTATGGACACTCTATTTATCGTTCGCCGGAATTGTGCTTAAGCTATAATCCATAATTTGGTTAGGTAAGAAATATTAATAATGCTGCTAGATGCCGCTGGAATACTATCGTCATAATCGTTATATCTGAAACTAAAAAGAAATCAAAATTTCACATCAATCGCCAGCTAATTTTGGTTTTTAATGAATGTTTCGAACTGTTGGCTTTAGAGGTGCGTCAAAAATCTTTTAAAAAAATCTTATGAAAATAAGACTTAATAAATGAAAAATGGTAATTAAGAAGTGTTCCAAAGTTTTTTATTATTATTTATAAACATCGACGAGTGAGCGATTAACATATCGATTATATGATAAATATCGATATAACTGTCATCGGTATGATATCGATAAGTCGATATGTTATCAGTAAAGATTTACGAAAAATATGTGTTAGAACATGTTAACCGTAGCAGGTCTTTGAGGATGGCACAGATATCACAAATAATTAAATTAGGCAGGTTAGCACTGAATATAATCTAAATCTATGTTTGCAATTAACTTCAATTAATTGATAGTTTTTCGATATGACATTGTACCCTTTGAAAGCCTATTTAATATTTATATTCACCCGGTTTATTAAATTCATTTGGAATAAAAAAAAAATCACAAAGCGAAGAAAACAAAGAAATTCTTTTCACAAGAACTTACAGTTTAATTAAATTATCGATCTAAAACGATTACAAGTGATTTTATGGAAAAAAACTGCAAAAAACATTTAATTTAATTAGAATACTGTTCACTTTTATGGGAAGAGTAGATGCTAGATATATAGTTATAACCTGAACAACTATCGCCTAAGTTCAGCTTTCGACTGCTTGGCCACTCCAACATTTATTTTAAACTGTATATATAAAATAATTTCTCAATTATATTAAGAAGAGTGATCGGAAGCAGATAAATTCTAAATGAGCTTACTACTATATACAAATGTATTATATAAGAGATAACCCAGATTCTGAGTAGTAGAAAAATCTAAAGGCTGTGGGACGCTTGTTCGATACAAACAAATATACACATCGCTTGAGACGGCTTTCTGTCATCCTCTTCTAAGCTTCTGATGCAGTTAGAAAACTTTTGTCTACATAGACTGGACAAAAGAAAATATGCGCTTTAATTAACTCACTATAATCAATCACTGTAGGTACTGCTTTTTGACAGACAATGTCTGCAAGAGAAACTGTGGCTCTTGATAATTCGCCGACTTTTTTATTCTTCTATATGCTACCATGCTTGGGAATACTAAATGCGTGAGCTAACATTCAAATCTCCAAACTTCAACTCCTTGTTTAAATATGTATGTCTTCATTCTAGGGTGATTAAGATGACGAAAGTCAGTAAAATCTTATACTTCTATTCCCTCATGTACGCAAGTATGTTTGTAGTATATCTAATACTTAAGGTTCAATTTAATCTTGAGCAAAAAAAAAAACAAAAATAACGAATTTCATCAGCATAATTCATACAATCACATGCAATCAAAACAAATCTTACAAACAATAAAAATTGTATTTGTAAAGCGCTCTACGAACATCGTCAAAATATAGGCTCGAAAGTAAACATATCTGTTCTCTTATGTACACAGCGACACAGATATAAATAATTGCGCAAAAATTATGAAATTCACTTCATGTATACATATGTATGTGTGGTTAACAAACAAAGCCTCCCCACACCACTACACACACACATATGTCAAATATGTATTTATGCAAAGCATTGAACAACAGTGATAGAACAAAAAAAAAAAAAAAAACGCGAAAGTTCCCTTTGTGCCAACGGCAATGGCATCACCATTCCCAAATGCGCCATCATAGAGGAAATACGCTAAAATATGAATAAAAGCGATACTATGTACAATAAATGTCGCATTCATTTTTCTACATTTTCGTTTCTTTTTTTTTTTTGCTTCTTGTTTTTATTATTACACGTACACTCTTTTCGCTGTCTTCCTTCTGGTAGTCGTCGTATTGTTTGTTGCCTTCACGCGTTTCCCATTTGCATTTTTTTTTTTTTGTTAAATTTTTTATGTTTTTTCTTTTATGAATTTGCTTTACTGTTCTGCGATTTTTGCTCTTGTTGTGGCCTGTCATGTCATTTTATGGATTAAGTAATTTCTGTGCGAATTATAATGGCGTTGAATGCATACTAACATACATATGCACGTTTATATATTTACATCTGTACGCTTGTAAAATGTAATGTTCGCATACACTTATAAATGTACTTGTGCATATGCATGTGTATTCATTGCAAAGCGTTTACAATGTTCAATAGTTCGCCATACAACAAAACAGCCAACACATGCCAATGAATTTCCAACGAATTTGTGGAAATTGTTGCAAATACTGTGTAATTCATGGAGTTAGCACACAAATCCCCAATGCTGCAGCACTGCAGAACTTTTAGCTTTCTAAGCAAAAAAAAAAAAAAAAAACAAAGAAATACTAATAAAATACAATAACAAGCCAGGATTTGAAATTAATGCAACTTTAAATGATTGGTGTTTATTATTGTTTTGGTTTTTTTTTGTAACATTTTTTATTTTGTTTGATCCTCCGCAACACTTATTTAGTCTTAATAATATATTCGGATTTGAGATTGTTAAATATGGCCCATTCCACTGTGAAGGCTGCAATTTTCGATTTTTGGCTTAATTCTTAAACTCTAATAGAAAATTATTTAAAACGAATATTGCATAAGAGTATAAAAAAAATCAAAAAAAAAAATATATTATATAAATTTAAGTCACTGTGACGGTTGTGAGGCGTATGCAAACCAGATTGGCTGCTACTTCCTTGTGAATGAGTTTTTCTGCTAATTATGTCTACACTAATGTGTTTGTAACAAATTTAAGGGTGACGAGTATTATAAGTTGAGCCTGAATACAAATTATAAAACAATTTAACTAATTTTATTTCTAAAAAATCAGATTTTAGAATTAAAGAAAATATGCTGCCAACGCTTACTACTTGCTCAATTTCGTAATTTTGTTTCCATGGCATTTGGTATCGATTGCATGGAATGAGTCTTAAGTTCGACTTCATTTTGTTTCAGTCAAAATTTCAACTAAATCCCGCTTGCGTTTAACGCTCAATAGCTCAATTATTCGATGTTTACAAATTGGCGAGTATTATAATATTTTAGGCTTTTTTTAAAAACTTGCATTAAAGATAAATATATGCATACATACAGTGGTTGTCATATAATTTGCAACCAAATTCATATTAACAGTTTAGAAAAAAAAAAAAATATTAAACGAATATTCATGCAAACTTTAAAATATTATCTTCGAAGTGCCAGAAATTTTCAGATAAGCAGTTTTGTAACTCTATTAGTTCTAGTATAATACAGTGCAAGTTTCAAGTACCTAAAAATATGGGTCGGTTTATACGATTTCTTTTTTTTTCGCGTATGCTTTCGTATTACGAAAAACACAAATTATTTTCAAATGAAACATAACCACAACACCATTGGAACATAATTTTAATAAATCGGCAGTACTTTTAAGTCACTTAAAGCTTGCATTTTGTTAAACTAAAAGAATAGGCTACAAAACTGAATACTTATAAAAATTATCTTTAAATTTTCAAAAAAAAATTTTTTTTTTTTTTAAATATTTTTGAGCTTTAAGGCCGATTGGTTTATTTGGAAAATTATTAGGAAAAACCAACAATACTCAAAGCGGTAGAAGTTATAGAACTATTTCGGAAATCACCACATTTCCTCATCAGACTTCGTTCTTCTTTTTACCAAATTATTTTCCAAATAAACCAATCGGCCTTAAAGCTCAAAAATATTTAAAATAAATAGTTATGTATATGGCCAAACATTAACAAAAAAATGAATGAAGATTTGTAAAATATTGTAACTTTTATACAAAGTTGGAATCAACTTCATATTTTCATTGAAAATAAAAGAATAAACATAAAATGGCAACAATACCATTTTGAATTTGGTTATAAATGGTGTGTACACTGCATTTCTACAAGAACTTAGAGACTTAAACGGAATTCAGTATGGCCCGAATTGAGCAATAACTACTTTTAATGTTTGCTAACCAGCACCAAGGATTTTTTTTTTTTAAATTGCATTTGCAACAAATTTCATGTCGCCTTAATAATAAAGAAGTTGAATCGAAATTCGATATTAGAATTGCAATTAAAAGAAATGCGAAGCTTCTGCAAATTCCTTTGCCCCCCAAAAATCTTGCCAAGAAACTTATAAAATGGATTCATAGTAATAAACAGCAAAGACAAATCTCCCACATAGCAAACTCTCGCCATACTTTTTAAAGTAAGTTGGAACACGCGCATTTAGAAAAGAGTTGCCGAAAGTTGTGCGAAACAGTCATAAACCGATGAAACCATCTGGCTGAAATGGAATTTATGGTAAGAAACGAAGGCGTACAGCGTTGAATGCGAATGAGGGCGGGCACGTAGAGGCAGCGATTCATCAAGCCTTGCCTACTTTTCGGCGCACTTGCTCACATGTGTCTCAAATCTATGCGGTTATATTATGAAATTCCAAGTTTTTCAACTTCCTTTGAATGAAAGTGCACGAATAAACAAACATACAAAAATACATATGTGTGTATTTACACATAGCCATATAAACGTACATACAAATGTGTGTGCAGCAACACCCGCAAAAATGTGTGACAGCCGCAATGTATGCTTCTACTCTAATGACTTTTGGCAACATCTCGCCAAAGCGTTCATATTTAGTGCAAACTACAATAAAAGCAAACACACTATACACACAGAAACTGATGGATAAACTCGAGTAACGTGCGCTCATGTTTCTACTCGCATGTCCGTCCGTCCGTTGGAGTATAGCAAAAGTGGTCGTGGGGTAACCAAAGAGGCCAAGTGAGGGCAATTTGGCAAGTTAAGTGCAGCCGTACCCTCCTTGAACCACGAGCTCAAAATGAAACCGCACACACCAGCGCACACAATAAAATATTGCTAGCTCCTCTTCAGCAGTTGGCGACTCAGTTCTCGCCGCTTCGACCATGCCTGACACTGCCATTATCGCCAACACCGCCATCGCCAGCGTTCACAATCGCCTCCGTCGCTGTCGCCTTCGCCGCAGCCACTAACAACAGTTAGCCTTTTGGCCCCAAAATGTGTATCGAGTGAAGTTTGGGCTAAAATTTAAAACATTTCAACTAAGATTTATGGTTTTGAGCATCTCAAGAGCAGAAGCAGCGGTATCATAATAACAACAACAAAACGTAAATCGCACAAATCGTAGTTGCGGCGGCAGCGGCGGCAACGACGACGGCAATTGTGTCATGCAGCGCGGCAAGGCAATGCAATTCTATGCTTTTCCGCTATTTTCCAAAGAAAATTGCATACTTTTGTTTTGCTCAATACACGTCGTTTGTATATACATATGTACATATGAACGTGTATATGGTGAGGATGAAATAATAGTGGATGGCGGTTGTTGAGGCCACAGGAAACCACAATAACGATTACGACGACGTTAGCGTTACCGTTGACGCTGGTGTTGCTGCTGGCTTTGGCTTTGGCTCTCTTTCAAATTGAAACTGATGGCTGGCGGCTGATGGCGGCGCGCCTCAACAAAACACAATACATTTTGAATTGTTTCTAAATGTTTGTAGAAATTTTTCATATTCGTGAAATGGATGTGTTGAAAAAAGAAATGGAATTGCATATCGAACGCCATGGAATGGAATGTGCTAATAAACGTTCGTTGACTTATTAAAGGGAGGTGCTCGCGATAGAGACTATTTTAAATTACTACGAATTACATTTATTATAGCTGATAGTTTGAGATATGTATTTAAGTATGTTCTACCATATACGCAGTGGAGAGAAAAATTACGATAAAAATGACTTTTTTTAGCAATGAATTATACAATTTTTCTGTTGAAATTGCATACAAATTTCGCTCAAAAATTATCAAAAATCACAGAATCAAAAAATTTTAAATCTTTTTTAACAATATATCACACTTTTAATTTCAAATTTAATTTTTTTTTGGGATGCGGGATAAAGTAAAAAAACCGTTGATTTTTGACAATTTTTTACCTAACGGTCTTGCATAATTTTCTTCATATTTTGCCTAAGCTTGCACAGATTGAAAAAAATCGCAAAATCGTAAAAAAACTGTCGAAAATTATCGAAAACTTTTGGCCACTTCAGACTGGTACATTATGAAATACTAATAATCAAAAAGTTTGAATTGTTGTAAAAAAGTTTATTGAATAATTTAGATAGCTGATTCATTCTGTGCTGGAAAATGTGTATGGGTTTTGTTTTCTTTCAACCAGTACTTTTCATTTTTTTATTAATTTAGGGCCATTTGCACCATCTCCGGTTAAGCGCTTAATCGAAACTAAAAGCGCCGCTTAAGCGCATCCATCTGATAAGTAAGCGCTGAATAGTAAGCTGAATTGCAGCTAACCGCCGATAATTTTAACCAGAGATGGTGCAAACGGCCCCTAAACTTCAAATTAATATATTTATATACTTGCGTTATATTTACGAATGCAAAGCTAAATTTATATGATTTTTTTTATTCTTTGGAACAACTAAAATACTCCAAATTTTTTATTCTTGCGAAATAAAGGTACTCAATTTTTTTTTTTGCAACTATGTCACTTCATAAACGAAATATGTAGTGAAATATCTTACTTAAATACAACTAAATAAGAACAAACAAATTTTTTAAACTGAACGCTTTAATAATAAATTACTTTCTTTTCTTTCCAGGTAAGTGTTACTTGCAATAAAAACAATATGTCAAAAAAGGGCGGCTTCGTGGGTAAGTTCCCTAAAGTAAAAAAAAGTTTGGCGTCGCTGGTAGAAGACATTTTCTCAGTAATTTCTCTTAACATATGGACTCCATATTATAGAGTATACATTTTGAATTTCAACTGTATCGGACCTCAATTATTGATTTTGTTAATATGTATGTCGACTTCAGCGCCACCTAACGGATATCTCATTCAACAAGAAATTGAAGGGGTCACAGCGTGCAACTAAAAATTGCAAAAGTTTTGCGAATATTGTCAGGTTTATTTTCTTAAACAAATTTAACTCGAGTCAAATTATGGGTTATTGTAACTGCATTTCTAATGAAAAGCCACTTGTTGTTGATTTTTTTTAAACTAAATTATCATGTCAAAAGATTTTTAAATAATAGAATATAAAAATATAAAAAATTTAAATATTAAAAAAAAAACAGATTGAAATATTGTATTTCAACTCGTTTAGAACTCATTTAAATATATTACCAGATACAAAATATATCATTCGATATATGCATTGTCATATTGCATATAATTTTTTATAATGTTGTAAATATGGTAACTAAGTGCTATATAAACTAAGTTTCGAGAATTTTATTTCTCCTTTCAAAATTATTTTTGTTTTGACATTTTCTTCAATATCTTTCATTTGTAAATCAAATTATAACATTTTTTGTATTATTTGCTTAGATTATTTGTTCAGTATAAATGGTGGTAATACCATTCAAAATTGTACTGCAACAAACAAGATTAAAGTAGTCAAATAATGATGTATTATAATCTTTTCAATTAAGAATGCACAAACACTGTCTTTGACTGAAATATTATATTATTACTTGAAACGTAAAAAAAACTGAGATTGTCAGTTATGCCAATATTTCGTTCAGATCTCAGAATAATTTTTTTATACAAAGTTCAACATATTTTGAATTTATACTTAAAATTTACAATTTTCTACGATGTTGGAGTTGATTATGTTACAGCGAAAATTTTAAGCGTTCCAACAAAATTGTATATATAAATGCTCTTTCGTCTTCAAATATTACGTAAATGTATATCGATTTCGCATATCCATTTTTTTAGTAGGTAGGATTTCTCACTCATACAATATAATTTTAAGATCCATAAGTTTTACATTTGTAATACTTATGTGTACATTATATTTAATGTTAAATGTCCACATTTGTAGTTTTCTAGAATGAGAGCTAAACCGAAATCGTAATTTATTGTAATCGCCACAATCGAGTCACTAAATTTAATACAATCATTCTGCCGCATTAATTTGATTATTATCGCTACTTCTCCGACTGCTTATCCCAAGGGTTAGTCTGATTTATGATGCTTTCATTATGCATTTTACATAAATATATGTAGCTGCATAATTTGTGCATACAAACACATTTACTTGTAACTTCGAACATTATTCTTATTTACTTTAAATTTATTACAAAGCTGTTGTGCCTTCGCATGCTTTCACGTTGCTGCTCTCATTCAACTTTTTCACTTCATGAATTCTTTGAGTTGACTTTTTTCTTGCTTTTGTAGCTTTACACCATTTATTGCGCATTGAGGAGAGAATAGTGACAATTTGCACGCTATAACTGCGTGTAATAGTCCTTCGGAATTAATGCAATTATGTTTAGGCGATTAATCAGAATGACTTAAATCTTGATTAGGGCAAGTGTTGCTTGTCGTCTCTCTGCTAAAACAACAACAACAAAATAGCAATAAAAAACAAAAAAAAAACAATATAATTAAGTAAATTTAAATAAAATAAATCAGGATCTGACACGAACTGAATTTAAAAGATATTATTGATGTCATCTCATTTCTACTTTGTTTAAATTACTAATTTCTTATGCAATACACTTCAGTAGCATCTCCTCCATCATAAATTGTAAAATTGTTATTAATACCTTTACTATTTGAATCGTCGGTGAAGCACAGCAGCAAGTGGTTTCATTACCTGTTCAAATATTTGCTGCACCACCATTCATTACCGATCGGCATTTAAAAAAAAATTTTTTAAGCAATCATGTGCCAGAAATAAATATAAATTACATGCGCGTTACTTAAAAATCTTTGCGCTTGAGTGCTGAAAATTAATATAGCTGATGTGCAAACCACAGCCGTTATGCAAACACCCAAAAGAATTGGGAAGCAATTCGAAATGTAAAACATAGCGAAAATGTCGATATTTTTCGGACACCAGCAATATTCAGCAGAGAAAACTTCGATCACGAGCTGAGGCTGACATTTATTACGAATACTCTTACAAGTATTGTGGCGACAGTAAATTTAAAGAAGAAGATAAATACTGGTATGTACGAGTTCCTACACTTACCATACATACGTACATTGGTAGTAAGAAGAGCGCGTACATACATATGTACCTGCAGTACGGTGCTGTAAAAATTTATCACATTTCTTTTATCTACATTAAAGTAAATGAAGGAAAGAGAAGTAATTAAAATTTATGTAGATGTGTGTGTCTTAACATGTAATAATAAATATATTTATATCCTCCAAAAAAAAAATACAAAAAACAAATACTATACTCGTATGCGATATTTTTAAGTTAACTATTATTTTCTTCTTGTTGTTATGTTTAAGGTTTTTCCTTTAAACCATTAAAAAAAAATGGTATAAAATTTGTTTAACATGCAAATAAGTATATCTATAATTAGATTATAAAGGGTGTTGTTTTAAGACATGTGGTTTTTAAGAAGAAATAATAATTTAATGCTAAGGCCAAGAATTTAGCTTCATTATAAAGAGAAGGGTTTGTCATTATATTTTAAAATTGATTTTGGGCAAGTGACCGCCGCGGCTGGTTCGGATAAATTCCTGCCGAGAGGCCCAATTTCCGACCACTTTTTACAGCAATATTCTCTTTCAAGGCGTCAATCGTCTCGCGCTTATCTGCGTAGACAAGCGGATTCACATAACCCCAGAAAAATAAGGCTGGCGGTGTTAAACCGCACGACGCGAGATAATGCGCTCACCAAAAGTTTACTTCAACGAACACATTTTTTTTCGTTGAGCACGCAGATACTTCCATATATATGCGTTAAATGAGATAATCAATATGTGCCGCAGAGTTTAACTTTATTTAAAATATCTTAATATCATAGAGAAGGAATAAGAACAAAATAAATTAAATACTTTGGTGCAGTTTAAGTTTCTTATTTGTTTCTCGAATTGTTTTGAAACTCTCACATTCGAATTGGCCCCTTAACTTCTAAACTTTTCCTTAAATTTTGTTTGAATCTACAATTTGGCTCGTAAATGGCGGAAAACTTGACAGCGTAGAACAAAGTGAATAAAGGATATGATTTTTAATCACAACTTGAGTTACCTCGGCCATAGAGAAATCGTTAAGCTCCGTCTGCAGACCGTGCACAATCACAATTTATAGAAATGAAAGCGATCATCTTCCGGTGCGATGCTTCTATTAACATATTCTTATTCGCCAATCGAGATTGCTCACAGCCCAAACAGTGTTTCCGAACGAATTTCAGTCGTGAAGAAATTTCCCGTCACGAATTCGGAAAAAGTGCTATCAGCAATTTCGACGTTTTCTTAGTTCGTGCTGCCAACTGTTAAGCTAAGTTCGAATGAATGCTACCAAATGTTTTTGTTTACTTTTTGCTGGAATTTTGAAAGGAAATTCACATATTTTCATAGGCAAAGTTTGCAATAATTATTTAAATAAAAAAAATAAAAAAATAAGTTCCATTGCAGTAGGAGTTTTACTAATATAGCAAATGCGAAGCCTAAAATAGATGTTTCCAAACCGCAAATAATTATCACTGTTTTATTTAATTATTGAATGTGTGTATTTGGTTGCTTTCCCTTCTCGTTGCTCTGGGCTCAGTTTTGTTTGGAGATAGCTTCCGTTGTACAAAGCTTTGATGGTCCAACCAAATCTGTAAAATGAAGAGAATAACAAAAACAAAATATCGTTTTACTTTTTACAATAACTCAATTAATTTGCAAACATTTTTGCCTTCTTACTTATTCGAGATCGTCACTGTTATGTTTACTTATATTTAATTAAACTTGGCAGTTTATAATTGTGTTTAATGATTCAGCTATTCCTTGATAATACTATTACAATTTTTTCTAATATTTTGTTATTCGGAAAATTCAATTGAAATGTACAGCACTTCCTTGTGCATATATCTATTCAATAGCCTGAATATGAAACTCGTATTCTTAATTGGAGGCTCAAGGCTGTTCAGCTGCACGGCATCTTCCTCACAAAAACTATGCACATTTTCTTTAGGGATTTTCGGAAAACCTTGCGGAATGTCTGCCCGCTTCTCTTCATCATATTCACCAGCCTCTCATACTAACAGCGGTTTGTGGATGGTTGAAAAATATATTTATATTTATGCTCTACAGCCATTAATAAAACCTTCTTACATTTTAATAGACATCAGTGTAAAATATACATTTAGTTTCTAGTTCACTTGTATTTTTTGTTTGTTTAAATTATTACTATCACTTCCCACGATAAAGTAAAGCGTTCGCAGATTATTTTCACGAATAAATGTCAAAATTGCATTTCACGTCGTGAGCTCCGACGGAATTCATGATATGCCTTTCAACGATTTTCGACACCTTTTAAATATTTTTGAGCTTTAAGGCTAATTGGTTTATTGGAAAATTATTAGGAAAAAACAACAATACTCAAAGAGGTAGAAGTTATAGAACTATTTCGAAAATCACCACATTTCCTCAACAGACTTCTTTCCTTTTGGCTTCTGCCACCGTTTTCAACGCGATATCAGCCGTCCTATTTATCGAGTTTTCATAATTTGGTTACGTATACGCCATGACTTCCTGTTTTGCCTAAAATGACAATTAATTCGTTTATTAGTTTTAAAACGAGTATTTTCATTAAGACACCAGCGCTTTTTTCAATACAAATGAACTTGCGATCATTCTAAATGAAATGCAATTTGTGAAAATAGCAAAATGTAAAATCAATTAACGAGAATTTATGAACTTTGCTCCGAACGCAATATCAAAAATATAAATTTTTGCAAATTCTTGACTGCTTTACACAAAAAGCAATAATGAATGCCACTGTCGACCCACACCGCCGCTTGCACCCCTCATTTGCTGACTTGGCATTTAAAGTTAATAAAAACAATTAACAAAAAAGCACACACGCATTCACTTAAATGCCGTGAGCGCTTTAAAATGTTAACCACCGAGGCACATATTCTATCTGAAAAGCGTTCATTTGGAGCTTTATCCTTCCCACTAAAAGCATATGGCTTTGCCACGTTGCGGTTGTTTTGTCTGCATGCTTCCTGCTTGCGGATAACCAAAAGTTGACGTGCTCAAATTCATCAGCTTATAATTGCCGTCTAACACCTGCGTTTGTCATTTGGAATTTATAGGCGTACACCAAGGCATATGTATGGGTGGAATGAATACACATACATACAAGCATACATTTGTTTTTTTTTTTAACAAATGGAATTTTAACTACCAAAAAAGTCAACACAAGTAAACCTACTACCGTCGGGTACTTATCCCTTGCAGTGGCATTAGTGAGACACTGCCATCATTTTTCTGTTATACTTTAAAAAAAAAACGCGATAATAAAATCTTTCAAAGTAAGGATGAGAAATTATGGACGATAGCGATAAATTTGCGCAACTTTTTTTTATTACAAATGTAAGATATATAAGTGCATATATGTTTGTACCCATAACTTTAGCAAAAATCAATAAAAAAAATTGATATATTGCTTCAAAGGCGCTTGCTATTAGTTTTGGTATTTTAACGACGCAAGCTCCAAATCGTAAACATCTAAAATTTGGCATGACATTTAACATACATACAAATATATGTATAATATATACTTACGTAGTGTTGGAGAAATTTACTTAACTTTAATGTTTTTTTGTTTTGTATTGCCATTTTGTAGTTGTTGTTTTAGCAGAGAGACGACAAGCAACACTTGCCCTAATCAAGATTTAAGTCATTCTGATTAATCGCCTAAACATAATTACATTAATTCCGAAGGACTATTACACGCAGCTAAAGCGTGCAAATTGTCTCTTTACTCTCTTCAATGCGCAATAATTGGTGAAAAATGTTCCATTTAAAAAACAAGTTGTTGACGAAAAACTGACAATTTTAAAACTTTTGAAATATCTGAATATAAATTTTTTATTACTTTTACTTAAACTTACAACATACGGCCAACACAGAGCTGATTATACTTTAGAGAGGGCATACCATCTGGCATCTTTATCTGCTGTCTTTGAGCTGTCATTTTATTCTTCTTGTTTTGTTTGAGTTTCTTTTTAAGTACGGTATTAATAGCTATTTGTATGATTTTTTGACAAAAATATAATTTAATAAAAGAAATTTAACATTTATTTAATAAATAATACTTAATTTTTGCCGAAATTGAAAATAGCGTCAAGCGTCCTCATCCAAATACTTATCGAGTATGTGAAGAGAATTGTCAAAATCAAATAAACAAACACAAGTGGCATCACAAATATTTAATGTCACTTGGACTTTACTTAGAAAATCAAGTTTCAACAGACTTCCAAGTAAAGTTATGTTGGATTACGTGTTGGCTAATCACTTTTACGCAATGTTCACTAAATAGAATCGTTATGTGACATTCCTCAAGTTAAGTCAAGTGAAGCTAAGTATGCATAATTGACCCATTAATTTTCAAGTACTTAACTCTTCGAGCAACAAAAACTTCAATAGTTTTTAAACCCCTTAAATAGCAAGGGGGAAATATTTCTTTGGTTTTTTTTATTAAACTGAACTCCGCAAATAACGTTTCTACTGTTTCATTATTCTGGCTGGTATTCATTTTAAACCTTAGCTACGCATAGAATTGAGAAGAATATTTGTGGTTTAAAAAATGTACCACCGCCTCAAATGTAATACCGCGAAAATATGTGTTTCAAATTTTAAACTAGTGCTGCCGAAAGAGATAACTAAAAGCGCTGAATTATGTTATAACAAGCATAAAAGCTATAAATTCTTCTATTAATTTCAAATATATGAAATTTAAGAAAAAAGAGC
This sequence comes from Philophylla caesio, assembly GCA_963971545.1. Taxonomy (NCBI): domain Eukaryota; kingdom Metazoa; phylum Arthropoda; class Insecta; order Diptera; family Tephritidae; genus Philophylla; species Philophylla caesio. Next base: position 93,870,924 of record OZ020608.1, on the reverse strand, counting down.
TTTGGCTGAATTGATCGAAAATCTGTTGAAATATTTTCACTTATATTGCAACTTTCAATTTTGGTAAAGTTTGAAAAGTTTAAATAACCTCCAAATCACAACAAAAGAAGTATAGCAAAAACAATTTTCAAAATTTTAAACCATACTCTCTTGTCTGTAAGTATCTCATGCAATGAAATTTCATTAAATAATAAATTTAAAATGCTTTGTACAAAATATTTTCCAAGTACTCCAGTTATAAATATATCTACTAAATGCAGACAGTACCAGTACCTACATGGCTACCAAAAGTTTACTTTAATAACAAGAACGGCATGAGCATTTTAAACTAAAAATTAACATACTATAAAGCGTACTCAAAAATATTATAAATATTCTTTGGAGAAACGCTCAAGTTATGTTTGCACACAGTTTGAATTTGAAAACTTTTTACGAAAAAATAAATGCTTTTTAATACAATTTTTTATATTTTTCTATTATCTTTCTAATTTTAAATAATATATGTTTTCTCAATAGCTAGTAAATAATTTCATTATGTTGCCGTAGCTAAAGTCTCTGTCACTTTGTAACGATATTGTGTTTAAATTGGAAATTTTATAAAAATATATTTTGTCACACTTTGCTTCTAAAAATAATAATTACTCCAATCTTAAATTTAGCAACAGCAATCAAAAATACTTTTCAATAAAAATTATTTTAACTATATTACATTTGATAGACGCATGAGAATTGTCTTATTGTATCACGTCGATTACTCGTAATTTGATTGGTAAGCAAATAATATGTTAACTACTAAGCTCACTCATTTATAAGACATCTGCCTTTGACTGAGAATCTATCATTAAATTACCATATATATCCGAGTCACCCTGAACAATCTGTTTGGTATGGTCATGCGGTTCCTATCAGACTTTTCAAAGAAATAATAAACCAAACTTTTTTAACTGTATACTTCAATAATTGTTTGACGAACGCCAAAGCAGTTTAGCACTTTTTGTTTGTATACAAACAAGTAAGTTTTTACCACGTGTCTACCACAATTTCCAAGATGATTGCGAATTATATTTCTTATGCTATGTAAACATATTGTATTTTCCGAAGAGAAAGTGGAGTGCCAATAATTGCACACACAGCACAAAATATTTTCAATCAGACAAAAAAAATAACCCTGAAAATATGCAATTTATGATTAATAACAACTTACTGAATTTACAAAGCAAAACATTAATTTTTATAGGAACAAAAGAAAATGTTATGTCGGTAATAATTCGTCTAAAAGCTGAATACACTAAAGTATTTGGTGTGGGCAATCAATAAAATTGCACGAATGAGAGGATGTGTAAAAATATAATTGAACGGCGGAATTACATAGAAAAGCGGCAGTTCTGCTTAACTGATCTGTATGACAAATCGCTTAAAAAACGCACAACATTTAGAAGTGCATTATTTTTAAACGTACACACACACATAAGTACACTAACGCAGACATCTAATGATGCACAATTTGATAGAGTAGCTGTCGTTGAAAGCGAGTCATTTGTATATAAATACGCAAATATAAAAATATGTATGTATGTATACAGAAATATCATAAAAATCTAAGCTAATTTTAAGTGAATCAAATTATACAAAACAATTTGCTTTCAATTTTGTGCAACATTTTTTTTTTAATTCTTCAATTTTAGTCATTAATTTTCGTTAGTATGAACTCTATTCGTATAAAAAACAATGTGTGAAAAAAAAATTTAATATTCTATGTATTATTGGAAACTCTTCAAAAAATGAAGTGCGTAATTTGCACTGACAATCACTCACTGTTCACATTCAAGCGAAATTTCTTAATGGTTCCTTCACACTGTAAGAGCAACAATGACTTTTGCCAATTCATCATCATCAACTTCAAATGCTTTGTTGTCTTTTAAGCCAACAGCATTAGCAAGCAATACGGATTGGTATAAAAGTAAATACACTAACACATACTTGTAGAAAAAATCATAGTTCCTTCATTGAACTAACAATTTCATTGTTGAGACCTTCACTACCAATCAATCTAATCGCGCATGTACGAATACATATTTTTATTTTACATACACATATTTGGTTGGTGAGCATAAAATACTCATAATAGGCATAGTATTGTGTTCGCGATTGACTCCTAGGCGGTGTAATCAATTAATAAGTACATAACTTCAGTGGATTTCCCAATTAATTGCCTAGACAGTGGCAAATACTGACTAAAGCAATGCAAGTATAAATGTATTTTATTTTAGTAAATATTGCTCCTGTCTTTCGCTAACTGAATCCAATTGAAAACATCAAAACTACCGGAGCCTATTTCTAAAGCAGAGCTTGACTCTCTTTGCCTCTGCCTAAAACCGCCCGCGTCGAATACTTTCAGCCCTTATGCACTTTTGCATCCAGTCAGGCTAGACGACCTAAACACCTAATCACTGCACTATGCTTATTTCCTACTGAAGCTCCATCGCCCGCGGTAGACACCACAGCAAAGACGTAAAGGTACAATACTTATATCTTTCGAATAATCTATATTTCAAAAACTAGAATTCGCATCTCAATCGTTCGTGCTTCTGAGAAGGGAGCAGATTTGTATGCTCCATTACCAATTCATTTCGGAGAAGCACTTTTTGTTCAGCATCTTTCTATTCCGTAGCCGAATGAACTCGCTAAAAGCCAATGACGTTTTCAGCGGCGGTATAAAGGAGCGAAAAAGGGATAGAAAATTAGTAATATTCAGCTCGCGCTATTTGGGTACTTAAGCGAAAAAAAAACAATTTTAATGTTATCTACGATTTTAACAGCGGTCGAGCGTACAAAAATTTCAATTTTTTCCTAGTTTAAACCCATTTTTTACGTTATTCGTATTGCAAAATCAACTTTAAACGCAAGTACAGCGTCACATTCCGCCACAACTCGAGCTCCCGCTGTCCAATGTGATTTTTTTTTTGGTTTTTGCTTACGCTGGCCCTATTGCACTGACGCTTCTGGTTGCAACTTCCTATTTAAATCCAACCAACCGCCAATCAGTTCAGCATATTGCAATATTTACTTAGAAGTTTCATTATATCGCTGGCTGCTGAATGTTTCCGTTGCCCGCCAAGTTGAGACAGCACAAATGAATAGTTAGCGTTAGTTCGTGCTGCAAGAGGAGGAGGAGGAGAAGGAGGAGGAGCAGCGGCAGCTAAAAAAAAACATTATGCAACGGCAGTTAGTATTCGAAACTTTGAATTTCACGGAAACGGAAATGAAAATATGACGTAATATCCTTACTGAATTGCGCATACGACTAGTGCAACGTATTGCAGTAGCTGCGATTAACTTCCTGCCTGATTTGGATTCTAAGTACAAAACCGCAAACAAGAAAATGAACTTGAGGTGAAAAGTTGTGCGAGAATATGTGTTTTTCAACATTTAAGAAGAACGTATAAAAATAATTTCGCTAACTCAAGCAATAAAGTAGCTCAAAGATTGTTTTATTTTTTTTCGAAATTTATTTACAGGAACCGTCTGTAATTTTTGTTAGTTAAATGGCGATAGAGGCAGGTTAGCTTTGTTGATTCCTTAACAAGTTCTTTCGCCTTCACCGCGACCCCCATCAAATGAAGTCTTCCGCGATTTTAACCCTTGAAAGCGTGCTGAGTTGTAGGTCCTTCCTGAACTTTCTTTCGTCTTTCTTTTATGGCGCTACAACCGTTTGTCGGTTTGGGCCGAGATCCAAAAGCTGCGCCAGTTCCCTCTCTCCTTCGCGAGGTTACGCCAATTACTCATTCCTGAACTGCTTCGCTGTAAATGAAGTGCCAGTTATTATCATTTTAATAATTGTCATTATATGTAAATATCGTTGGAAAATCATCGTAATCGATTACCAACATTTGCTGTAGTTTTTTGCTTGCAAATTGCTAAATTTATTTCTAATGTAATAAATCTCTTCATGTTTACCTTGTTTGTAAATTTTCAAGACAATATTTTTCGTATCAATAAAATATGAAAACAAAATGCAACATGACGCCACCTTGTTTGATATCTCCGCAACTAAATAGTTATTAGTTTTTCAATGAAGGAAATGTTTATTTTCTTTTTGGCGACACTCAGTAGCTAATTTCGTTTAAAAATTAATACAACATACACACGCACCTATGCAATTTCTATGCGTCGGCGCAATGGCACACACGAAGCCAAGCGAGTAGTTGCCAGCGCTACTAATGTATGTGCATACTACATACAAACGACAGAGTTGTTAACTTCAATAAAAGAAAAGTTTTTCGGACAGCAGCCACGAAGTTTTCTGGCAAAATAACAAATGCAGCCACCTGCTGTTGCAGCTCGCCAGCGTTGTTCATGTATAATCATGTACATATGTATAAGTATGTGTCGATGCATGCAGCCTACATCCATATAAATAAGTGCATATACATACATATATTTTGTAAGTATGTATGTACATATATACTCGTCCATCCTATATTTCCGTTTTAACTTTTTGCAACTTCAATTTGGCTGCGCACGTAGAAGCTTGCGCGAAAAGAAAAATAAAAAAAAATTCCAAAAAGTTTTTTTTCAAATTCCATTCGATTTTAGTAAACAACCATGAGCGTTGCCAATGTTGGTGACAGCTAAGCGCAAGTTTATTCATCTACATACAAAGCAGCAACAACATTGCCAAACAACTACAAAACAATTTCAACAAAAGCAGCTGACAGTCGGAAGCCCACAATCAGTCCTTGGTGAAATTTTAGTTGAAATGTTGTGTGAATCGCTGGTGCAGTCCACACGCCCCTTTGCCTTGCTTCCACTTCTGCTTCTAACATTTTTATATGCGGTGAATAGTAAATTTGTCACAATAAAAAGTAAAAAAAAAAAAACAACATAAATTGAAGTGAACATTTTTTGGCATCTTTGCCCTATGTTTATTTCACTCCTATTTCATTGCTGTTGATTGGATTGCTAGCGAAGGTGCGCTGCACTCCCACAGCGCGTTTTTCTTCTTTTTTTGTTGCCTTTTTCAAAATTCAATTGTTAGGTGAATTCCATCAATTTTGCAAAATGACAATCATCACTTCCGAGAATCTCATGTGTATAATCTGTTAACATGGGCGTTTCTATGCAATGTATGCAAAACAAAAAATCTCTGCACAAAAAGTTTGTTCACAACAATATTTTGCATTTGATTGAACTTTATATAATTGATTTTTTTGTTTTAACAAAAAAAGTGTCAACTTTAACTTGTCAGAATTGTTGGCCCCTAGGTGTCTTCAATCATGTTATTAAATGACAATATTTGCATGATGCGGCAGTGACAACCTTTTAAGGGGAAACACACAAAACGGAAATTAAAAAAACGATATTAGCTCTTTATTTCTATGTATGTATATGTGTGTAAATATATATGCATGTGTGTTAGTAGGCCTATATATTTCGTATGATATTCATTTTCAATATTTGTTCAGAATGAGAAGATGCAAACGTAAGACATCTGCTGTAATTTTCATAGAAAATGTTGTGTAATCTTGGCAAGAACCCGAAAATCTGAAGACCGCTGCTGTTAAAAAAAATTGTATATAAAAAAATAGTGACTGTAGTATATGTATGTAAGTATGCATGTACATGGATAGACATACACAAGTTTACGGAGTATGAATAGTTATGCCTATCGAAAATGATAACTTCATTTTGTTTTCCAACTAAATTTCAAAAATGCGACAATATTCTCTCTCTCTCTCTCGTTTGTCAAGGGATATTAGCTATTTGAAATATTTAAACCTTTAACTGCCTAAAGTAGATCTGCTTTTTTTAAAAGTATCTACAACTATAAAATATCGTGAGAGTATTGCATTGATAGTAAAGATGTTCTTTTAAAAAATATTTACTTTGTCATTTTCGACATAGTATTGTTAGATAGGAGCAATTTTTAAAATAATTTAAACCTTTTTCATATGTTTTGTGTTTTTTTTTTGTTTTGGTGATTTCTATAATTTTCCAAGTATTACTCAAATGTGGAGCATATAAAAGTGAGGTAAAATTTAAGACCGACGAATATCTCAAAACTACTTTCTATCTTTTGGTTATTTTTGTATATATTGAGAGTTTATTTCCTAATAAAAATATAAAAGTTAAAAAAAAATGCTTGCTCTGTTTTCTATTATTTTCTTTGTATATTTTCCATAGAATAACTCAACCATAAATTTCATAGTCTCGGAAAATTATTTTATACGTGTTTTAAGAATAATAATTCACAGTTTAATTGAGCTCGAGGACAAATTATAGAAGATTTCATTTGGAAAAGGCAACAACAGTTTTTAATTGTAGAAGTTATATTACTATTTCGGAAATCACCACATTTCCTAATCCGACTTCTTTTAATTTAATTAATTATTAATTTATAAGGCCAATGAAAATCTTCACAAAATTAAAAAGAAGTCTGATGAGGAATTGTGGTGATTTCCGAAATAGTAATATAACTTCTACTTTTTTCCAAATAAAATCTTTCACAAACTGGCTTCGAGCTCAATTAAATTGTGAATTATTATTTATTAATTTATAAGGCCAAAAACAATATCAACAAATTTACGTGTTTTAAGTTCTATAGCATCGTTCAGAAGATTCTGCAACTATGCATGTACAACATCCATTTTTAGCTTTGACATTTCAGTTGGATAGAGATCGACGTTGAATTTTTTGGTAAATACGAGTATTGAAATTTCTTAACTTCATATATTTCTCAATTGTGGGGGGAAAAAACACGTTAAAGCAATTTTGTTAGCATCGGCATTATTATAATACAGTTCAGATTTCAACTTCATCCTTAAATCGTACACATATATAGAGGAGTTGACACGTACTTCTTAAGAATTTTTCGTACGAATTTTTAAAAATATGTTTAAAATGATTTATTTATAGAAAACTGCCACAAATGAACTATTCTCTCTTGGCTTGATTTTTTATAGTACGAAAAATACAATTTATTCTTTTTAAATTTTCTGTTGCTAGCAAAAATTTAAATTATATAACCATTAATACTTTCTCAATAAATTGTGCACTCACATATATACGAGTACATACATACGTAAAGTGTGTCTGATTTCTCGAACCACTTCTCAGATGCACAACTAAAGATGCCGAAGCTGCATAGTCAGTCGTTGGTACACATATTTTATTCAAAAACTACTTCCAATGGAATATCGGTCTGCTGTTTTTGTTATAGACATTTTTTTTTTTGGTTTTCGATAGAAAATTAAAAATTTTTAAAGGGTTAAAGAAAATTTTTACATTGAGAAATATTTGTAAGTGGTGCTCTATATCAGAAAACGGTGAAAAAAATTAAACACAGACACATGTAGCAGAAGTTGTGGGTTAGGCGTCTAGTCTTTTCCTTTTTCCCTTCTCAATCCAAACACCATTTTTTTTTTGTTTTGGGCTGCCACGATTTATTAGCCACCACAAATGTGCCACTTAAGCACAGCCTTTGCATACATATTCTTGTGAGTATGTACATACTTGGGTGTGTGCGCGCACACATACATACATTTATAAATATTCGAAAATAATACATAAGAGTATGTGTGTGCTTGAAGCTTTTCGCACTTTGCCGTCGCCGGTGTTGTTGTCTTGTATACGTAGTTAGTTGTAAGTGTGCGGGCGTGTCTGATCGCTCACAAATTCTCTCGCGTTGTGGCTTTTACTCGACATTTCCATAATGCCATTGTGGAAATTTAGAGCTTTTCCCGTTCGCAAGTGCAACGTGCAACGTTATACATATTTGCATTTTTCGTTTGTTTTTTTTTTTTGTGATTTTTTTTACTGGTTCTGAACAGCGACACGTCTGCGGCAAACACATCTGCATATTGAATTTTGTACATATGAATTTTTGGTTTTGCATAACTACGTGGAATTCAAAATTTTGCTATCAAATTTTGCTACCCAATCTTAGCTATGGCAACCGAAAATGGTAAAGAGGTACGGGGCATGCGAACATTTCATAGAGAAACAATTTTGTAACGAAATAATACATGAGCAAAATTGGAAGCGCTTGTGTAAATGTGAACTCGTATGTTGGAGGTATCTTGGAGGGTGCATGTCCGTCGTTACCAGGCAGCAGATTTCACTGTTTCAGGCTAGGTAGGTAATTTTTGGGGCAAACGCACCTGTGCGCTTTAAGGGATAACCTTGTTTTTCAGTAATATGTATACGAGCAAGAAAACATTTAATCGAAATCTAATAGCAAAATAAGAAAAGTACTTATCTAAAGGTAATCAGTATCATAGTCTAGGACAGATTCCTTAAAGTTGCAAAACAATTATTTTTCATAATTGGCAATTTTTCGGAGCTCAAGGTCAGTTTATGAAAGATTTTCAATCTACTCGGCAAGCGTAGTACAGCTAGTGTGTGTGCTCCCTGCTTCAAAAACTGGGAAGCGGTTATGAAGAATAAATAAAGAAGTTTGATGAGCTGATGTTGGTGAACTCTGAATTTCCCAATTAAAACCTTTTATAAACTGGCCTTGAACTCAATTAATATAAATAAATGATTTCTTTAAAAGATCAAAAATATTTAAAAATTGATAGTTATTTTAGCTCAAAATAGCAAAACTTCAAAATCGTAAATAAACATCGCACAAATTAAATTTATGATAAAAAAAATCAGGAAAAAAATATATTTTTAAACAGAGAAAAAAAAACGATATATACTTTGACTACAATAATTACACTTATGAAATCAAAATTTCATAAATGATGTAATTTCAGATCGGATTTAAAAAAATTAAGATAAATTTTGTTGTAACACAAAGAGCTGAAAGTTAAAAGAAAAATAAACCTTGAAGCTTATATGTTATGCAATAAAAGAAAATGCTACATCTTAGCTAAAAATACGACTTTTATTTGATTTAAAATCATATGGACAAATATTATATTTTACCATAAAATGTTTTATAATTTTGTTCTTTAAAAAAGAAATGCTAAATGTTTAGCTATAACATATATGTACATGTATGTATTTAAATTTTATATTTTATTTATTTGTTGTAAATATTTAGAAAACACTCTTTACTTCAAAAATTACAAAATTCTTCTTGAATGATTTTGAACTTAAAAAATCGTGAAAATAATTTTAACTTTAATGCAATACCGTCAATTTCGGAACTTTTACAATATTGTTACTCAATAAATAGCCAGGAGTTAGTTCAAATTTCAAAGCATTTTAAATTTCACTGTGGGGTAATACAATTTGAATGTGCTGCATTCTGACATTTTCCATTTTGGCAAACGTTCCGCCCCACTCGCCAGAAATGATTGCATTTTACGTTGCCATCAAAGCGATAGCGTGTGGCATTACATTTGTACTCGTATGTATGCAAATGCGATTATTTGCCACTTTACTGTGTTAAAAACTAAAGACCATATTTTTGTCTAAACTTCAAGGAGTAAAAATAAACTGTATGTATGTGAATATAGATTGGCTCACAAAAACTAAATATGTATGTACGTGCATATGTGTGAAAAATAATTTAAGAAAATGCAGCTTAGGTGCGTGTAAAAGCAAAAGAAAATTAAATGTAAACAAATACATACATGCATACATACATATGTATGTACATACATGTTTATGTAAAGTATGCAAATGTACAAAGTATGAAATTTATGCGAATATCTTAAGTTGCTGATTAGTATTTCTTGCACGATTAAATATTCATAACACGTACCTACATACAGACAAACAAACATTTCCTCTCACACTCATGTACATACAAACATATATTTAATATATACATATAACTATATAAACAAGCAACAGATATCAAACAGCTGCAGTGAGCCATTTAAACAAATATTAATTTATGCATGTTTCTTTTGTTATCGACTTCAACATCATAAGAATATTATTATTCTTTAATCTCGTTTTGAAATTAGAAGTTAATAAGGGAAACTAAATAATGTAAATTCAAAATGACATCAAATTATTTAGCTAGTATTACTCGCCACCTACTTGCATAAACTTAAAAAAAATAAATAAATGTTTTCTGTTGAGAGATTAGTTAGTGTTAGTGTATGTATGTATTTATGTTGATCCAAGGCATTGATAATTGAAGAATGGCATAAGGCCTCATCTTTTGTAAGCGTCTTGCACAAGAACACTCGGTAACTTATCGTATAGCGTGGAAAGCAATAACAAATATAAGCGAGTTGAGTTGAAATAAGCGGGTTGAAATAAACTCACTTAAAAAATAGCCACACCTCATTGAAAGCGTTGGAAAAAGAGATAGGGGTGCTACATATTTTGAATAATCATTGGAAAGTACCAAGGGAAATTAGAAAATTTTCGCTAAACATCAAAATAAGTAAAAAATAAGTGAGAAAGGCTGTCTTCGGCTATGCCAAAAGCTTCATACCTTTCATGAATGGGCGAATTGTATGGAAGCCATACATATGTTGTAATTATTCGATATAAATATTTTGACTGATATAGTAAAGTATAAAGTCGCAATAATAATTAATATTTGTGGAAAATTTAAAGTTTTTAGCCGCTTTAATGGAGGGCTTTTCGTAATAATTGCAATATCTGAACAATCACTTGTATGGCAGCTATATGATCTATTTATACGATTTTAATGATTTTCACTGCTAAAATAGTTCTCACTATAGCTATTCTTTGTGCAAAATTTCATCACTTTATCTGCTTAAATGGAGGGGTTTTCGTACTAATTGCAATATCTGAACAGTCGGTTGTATGGCAGCTATATGTTATATTTATCCGATTTTAATGATTTTAACCACTACATTAGTTTTCACTATACCTACTCTTTGTGCAAAATTTCAAGACTTTAGCTGCTTAAATGGAGGGGGTTTCATACTAAATTGAATATCTGAACAATCAATTATATGGGAGGTATATGTTAGATATATATCTTTGATCTATTAGATTTTCACTGGTATTGTGCAAAATTTCAGACTTCTAGCATTTTAAATAAAGAAGTTATGAAGCAAAATATGATATCTGAACAATCGGTTCCTATATACGTTATAGTCGTCCGATCTAACCGGTTCTGACAAATGTCTAATCAAATGTAAAAAGACATCTGACTGCCAGGTTTCAGTAAAATAGCTCAAAAACTGAGGGACTAGTTTGCGTTCAAACAGACGGACAGATAGACTGAAAAAAAAAAAAAGATAGAGCAGACGCAAGTAAAAACGCCTCTTATAAGAATTACTCATTTTGTTTTGTTTTGCTAGCAAATTTTACAAACGATTATTAAGTTTGACAGACTAGTGATGTAAAGTGTATTCAAAATATAAGAGAGTTGATTATAAGCGATTTGGACGTTCTTTTGCTAGTCGCTTACAAAAGATGACGACTATAGAAAGCCTTCAAAAGGTATTTATAAAAGAAAATATTTTTTTTTAATCTTTCGAGTTTGGCTCCTGACACTTACGTCCTTTTTGACTGACTAAGCTTCCCAACTACGCTCGACAATAAAAAAAAGCTCTAGACATGTGTGTACTTAAAACTTTTTTAAAAAGCGACTAATAAGCTATTGATGGAAATAGTTTTCATCAACGCAAGTCTAATAACTCAACATATATTCGTATTTCTCCTCTACAACATGCACCATATTTCGTATAAAAAATGATGAAAACTCACATTGCATGCTAAAGCATTTGCTGCAAATGCGGCAAAAGTTTTCGTTTTATTTTATTTTTTCTATTCTAGTCTGAAAATATATTTATCGAGAGCATAACCCAATGCCGTTCTTTTCATCAAATAACAGCATTTAGGTCAGTTTGCCAGTGGGCGAGTCAAATAGGCGAAAGTAGGAGCATTCATAAAAACAAACACAAAAATATCAAAAACAAAAAAAAGGTGGTAAAAACAGCTAGCAGATAGCAAGTGCCGCTGGAAACAAGTCGCATAGATTTTAGAGCTGATAGCGAAATAGGGTTTCTAACGAATTTTTCGGGTTTGCTACAATGTTGATAAATCTGCCTACGACTATTTGTGTTTGCCCAATACTCGTACGTATGTAAATATGTATGTATGCATGCAACTTTCTACATCCATTTGCGTACTTACATACATACATATGTTATGTATATATAAATGTGCATGCCAGTTCTAACAAAAAACAATCGCAACAACAAACAGATGTATGTACATACATATATCAGATATTGGTTGTCCAAAGAAATTTTATCTGCTTAAAGTGACCTCCGCATGCGCACCGATTGGCGCTTTTTGAAGTGGGCTTAGAAATATTTCGGTTCACTTGAAAACCGCTTACAACGCATGTAAAGTGGAGCAAAAAGATACACGATTTGTAAAAGCAAAAAAATAAAAAATCAAAAAAAAAAAATAAAAAAATCTCGAGTATCCAACAAAAGCCACTGCCATATTATCAACAAAGGAAAGCTCAACATTGCTAACAAAGTGTGCAATCCATTGACCGGAAGCAATAAACACTGCACGAATGTGATGCAATTGCCGGCAGTCAGCTATGCGTGAATGTATGTTCGAGTATGTACATAGATATGTATGTGAATGCGTGTATGTACTCCACTCCTTTGATTGCTTCTGTTACTATCTATGCCGATATGCCGATTTTTTCTCTTCTGTTCTCTTCTAACTATCATTGCTTCTAGTTAGTGTGCTATTGCTATTGGCGAACAATTTTCCCAATCAAACTGTTATTTCACTTTTACGAATATAATGGAGAAAGCGCTTCATGGGTGGATTTCCTGCATGCCTGCTGGTTTTTCTCCTTTTTCCGCTTTTTTTTTTACGATGCTACACGCACTCTCCTTCTCTCTCTCTCTCACCCACTTGCTAGTTAGGCCATGAAGCTTAGATTTCAATTTCACTTTTTAATTAGCGTATGCTCTTGTTTATAGCGAATGCACACATTTACTAACTGGAGGGGGGGCATGCAATGAAATAATTTGGTTTCATCGTACATATAAGTCGGATAGGTATTCAATTATTAAAGGTTTGGTAACTAAGCAGCTAGCTCCCTCACTTTCTGTCAAACGGCTCCCTTAGTACTATTTGCTTCTTATGTGCGCCTAAATAGTAAGTTTAAAACCGGATTTTAATGACACCATTTCTTCTGATTACAAGATTGACCCCGTCTCGTAAATATTTCATGTAAGTCTGTATAAATGACGCGCTTTTTCATTGAATACTTTTCACGCGCATATAAAATCGATGTAACAGAGTGGAAAGTTTTGTAATTTCTAGAAGGAATAGGTTTAAAGAAATTAAAAATAATCTGACATAAAAATTATCCAAATGACAAAAACAAAAATTTGTTAGAACTAAATTCTTGAGTTATTAAGTTTGATTTATTTTTCTTTTAACCCCTTGTTGTCTGACGGTACTCTCCAGTACCACTTCGAATTTTTCTGTTTTAAACAGAATCGCTGAACTTCTTGCTGCAAGCAGACCAACGGTACTTTGAAGTACAAAATAAAGCTCACATATAACAGTACTTTTTGTAATATTCGTGAATTTTTCGCTCTCTATGATCATTTCAAGTTAGTGTTTTCCATAGTGCGGTCGTAAAAAAAAAGTGTTGTATTATTTTACTTATATATTGCAAAATTCTTAAAATTTCTAAAGGAAATAAAGAGAAACTTAAAGTTTTGTTAATTTGGCATTTATTATTGAAGACGCAAAGGAGTCTAACTTTTTTGTTTACCAGTGATATTTGATTTTCTGAAGGAGACTTGTAAGTACCGTCGGGCTCTGTTGGCCCTTGTTTTTTACACACAACACAGATTTCCTTATATACAGGTTTATACAGATAATATAATATAATGGCTGGAGTTCACGGCAGATTTTTGACAGAAAATCAAATTGTTTCCATTTTGGAAGAAATTCCAATTGATAATGCACAAGATACGGATATTGAGAGTGAGGATGAAGATGAAGATGAAGAGGTGATGACTTCACCGAACGATGAAGATCAGTTTTTGATTGAAGTTCTAAATCAAATTCAGGAAGAAGAAAATGAAGAGACAAATATTTTGCCGGAAAATTTCCGAAGCACAGTTTTTGAAGAACCGATGCGAAAATGGAAAAAAGTTGAGAAACCCACCGTGGTTTCACAATTTGACTCAGTAGAGGCACCAGTAACTGGTTTTTTTGAGGATATGGAAACGCCAACACAATTTTTCGTATCTTATATGGAAGCCATTATGGAAGGAATCATATTTCATTCAAATTTATATGCGGTACAAAAAAATAAAACTTTGAATCTACAAAAAAGTGAACTATTGGCATTTATCGGCATAAACTTTTGTATGGGCTACCATCAGCTGCCAAGTTATCGTCATTATTGGAGTATCAGTGAAGATCTGGCAGTCCCCAGATTCTCTTTCTAAAATTTCGAATTATTGTGGTTTTCTTATAACTCCATTAACTCCGTAAAGTCACTTACTATTTATCGAAATACAATTTTTTGGTCCTTTCACCGTGCAGGGGTTCATCATAATATTAAGAATAACCCTGATACCAATGGTATATAAATAAAAGGAATAAACCGAACAAAATACTTATACCATAAAATCTTTTAGTTCATGGGACAAATAGATTGAAAATTTATTAGCTAATAAAAAATTAAAAAAAAATAATACCAAAAGCTAAATAATTTTTTTAAAATTTGTAAGCATAGCTGTTGTATTTCTTAATTTAAATGAAATGTCTTCGAAATTTTTAATTAAAAAAATAACTAATATTTTACTACTTATTATTTACTTTATAAGAAAGTTAAACAAAATCTAACCCGTTTTCCATACTTCGTAAAACAACCCTTTATAGGGGAGTGTCAAAATTCGAATGTCAGTATTTACCTAACATTTTATAATTGAATCATGGGTATTGCTAAGCTTTTTATGACATTGACACAAAACATAAAAAAAAACAAAGTTTGCAGCGAATGCAAAAATGTTAAATGTTTGCTACATTGGTTCTAAGTATATTTGAATGTCCTCAGCCGAAAGCCTCTGTAGCTAGTGCTGCGTTAACTTAAGTTTTTGTAATAATAGTTATTATGTAAGCTTTTATAAAATAAAAAAAAATAAATAAAATATTTGAATGTTAAATTTTTTAAGCTAAAAATTTGGTTCAAATTACAAAAAAAAGCGCTAATTGTTTTTGCACTCGATTTGGGCTGTTATTGGAAGATTGCATTTGGAAAACAAACAAAAAATAGCTCAATAATGCATGCGGTAAAAGTTAAAGCTGCTATTTCTGCGATCCCCACATCTCATCGGACTTCTATTTGTGTCTTTCTTAACTCGACCACTGATCGAACCATGGCACCTCGGCGTCCAGAAAATTACCTGTTGACCTTCGCTTGCATTGAGTAAACTGTTGCTTCATTATATTTACCTCTTGATCATCTATGGTCTTGTAAGTCAAACAGTGAGCAGGAGAGAGCTTAAACTAAGCACGCGTTGAAAGCGTCAATTTATTTAAATTGTGCTCAAATATCGTCCTCCAAGAAAAAGATATTGCTGTGTATTCGTCTAAGCTCACAAAGGGTTTATAGTGCAACATAAGAAGAAGAATGAGTTCGATAGCCGGTCAGTTGTAGAAAAGGCTTAAAGCTTGGAAATTGGTTTATATTTTTAATCACTCTTTGATTATATTGTGGATATAAACTAAAACAAAGCACTTTCTTTTATTTAAAAATCTTTTTACCTGGACAGATATAGAAAAATAATTTCCCTTCAAAAATGTATCCTCAAATATTTCGATTTTGTGTCAATAACGCCAAGATTATGATGGTTTGCTTCTCTTAAGTAAATACAAAATTATTTAATAAAGTACAGCTATTTTTTTAGTTCTAACAAAATAAAAAGCAGAACAAAATTGAGATTTACATATGTATATACATTATCTCCGATTTTATGAGTGCGGCACCTCGTGTAGTTACAACTTGTTGAAGGTATCAACGTGGTCTTCTGTCTTTTACAAGATAGTACGCACTCAACTTTGATCTTTGTTTGGATATGAATTTCGAAGCCAGAACATATGACGATCTTGCTCTAAAGCGTTACAAACGTTAAAGACTGGCTGATCTCTCAGTCACTGGGTCAATTGAAACTTGCTCCTCTGCGGCGTTGTTGCTGATTACAATTCCGAACAAAGCAACATTTTTATTTGTGGTGACAAAATTGTACTATTGCTAGAAAACTCTGGGTCGTTAAGAAAATATTTCTGGTCAATCTGGGATATAATTAGATATTTCGTCTTATTTGATGTACATTTTTAACATTGGCCAGGGAGAGATGGAAATACTTAAAGATCGATATATTTGGGCCATCGATAAAAAGGGTAAAAGAATTCTAATAAGATTAAGTTTAATGTCATGTCATCGGTAAATAAAAACGCTAAAAACAACTGTTAAGTCAGAATGTCACATCATTATCATACACACTTTTTCTAATTGATCGCTCTTGCTATTGCAGTAGTTATTCATTTAAAAAAATCTGGCAAAAATTGGTTAGCTCTGGTCCTTTTTGGAATTGTTTTTTGTATGTTATCAATATAGAAAAAAAAATCACTCGAATCGAAGTTTTCACTGCAAACAAATTTTGAATTTAGTGACAGATGTCTGCCTTACAAGAAATATCCTTAAATTCAGGGTTTCTCTTACTCTCTCACACAACTGAAACCAATAGCACGATGTCTTAATATAAATATGCATCGTTCAATTTTTTGTGTGTTTCGCCCATCAGACATGGGCAAACTCATCTTTTGGTTTTGTCACATTCAAGTGCCTATTATGTATTCCTCAGCGTATCTCTAACATCAGCAAATATGATATGAGAAAATTACAAACATTTAATATTCAGTTGCCTTCATAAATTTGCAAGAGAGTACGAGTATTTTGATAAATTATATTTCGGGTGTTTTTTTCTGTTTTTTGTATACTTTAAGCGCTCAACATACATACATACATAAATATTTACACAAAAAGCGAAATGGCCAAAGCATAACACATAAATTTTCCAAACTTTTCTGGTTAAACAATAAACGAAAGATATGCTCGGCAAGAACGGACAAATGTGTGAAGCATGCACCAAAGTAGAAGGAACAAAGCAAATATTTTTATTTTTTTTTTTTTTTGTACAGATTGAGGTCGTAATTGTCCGCTAATGCCATGACGAAATTTCGCACGCATTTTTTGTTATATGTTTGTATTATATATTGGTGATAAATATTAAAAAAAAAATATTTATTCCCCTTGATAGGTTACTTTATGTCGGCCATTATTTTTCAATATGTGTGGCTACAGGCACCCAGCTGCTCGCTACTTCTATTATTCCAGTAATCGTTTAACCCTCTAAATTTTCACTTATTTACGCACATACGTGCATACATTTGTGAACAAGTATAGATGTACAGCCTTATTTTTATATTTGTCTATCCTTCTGAAATTATTACTTTCACTTGGGAGGCGTAAATTTGTTAAATGAGCCACATATTTATTATCAACAAAGCTTAATCACCGATTAGAATGTTATAAATTTTACGTACCTTTTGCTTTTATTCCGGCAGTAAACAGTTTTATTTATGAGAGTTACATTTGTCAAACGTAGCATTCATAGCACAAACACCAGAGTTTGGCCTAAAAGAGGATACGCTTCGACCGATACTGAAGCATCGTCCAAAGTATAAATGTGGAGGAAATTAATAAATTGGTGACTTAAGAGAATAACTACTGAAATTATATTTTAAAAATTACAGGTAGCTTAACAATCCTATTTTCATATTAGCAGGCCCCAAATAAAAAGAGGGAGTACAATTTTTTTTTTTTAATTTGTAATGTTTTTGCTATTATTGAATAAAATGTACAAGGGTTTCTTGTTTTAAGTATCAAGAATAGCTAAAAATAATTGATAACAAAATGTACTTGGAGTAAGTTTAAGATTTTAATTTTTTTGTAACTTTAACAAAGAATCATAATTTTTGTAAGAACATTAAATGATGTTTACAATGAGCTGCGGCAGGGAACATTTTTGAATAAAAAGAGTTAGCAACTTTTACCGCGTTGGCGACGGTGTGAAAAAATATATATTATCTGATTTTACACACCCTCACATAATTGTTGTGTTCCATGACGTGTAAATTGATTGAATAATTTAAAATTCCATGAAATAAAATTTTAAATTTTTTAATTTATTTACGTAAAAACGATATGGCATATTTAGTAAGTAGGCGCAGTAGAAAATTAAACAAAAAAATACAAGCTCGGTGTATTTTGTTTTTGCTTTTAAAAACTAAATTTTCAAAAATATTTTATCGACTACCTTGAATTGTACTGAAAGCATTCTTATCACAACGTAATTCAGATAAATAAAATAAAAATATAAAAAGTTTGTTGCGCCAAAGACACATTGAACCAGGTAGTTTCAGCAGAGCGTCTGATTTTATTTTTTTTTTATTTTATGAGACTCCTAAACTGCCAAACTCTGTCTACCTTGGCTTATTGATCAATAAGCCAATGATTTAATGTGCCTTGGCTTTTACTTTGTCTACATATGTATTTTCAAAACAATTTGCATAGTCTAAAAATTCAAAAGATTAAAAAAAAGAGAATATAAAACTAGTAAATAGATCAAATATTCAAAATATGATTGGTAAAGATAATTTTCAAGTAAGAAAATATATTTTATATTTACCATCATTTTTCATGCGGCTACTTTGAGCTTCGTTCAGTTTAACCCTGCCGATTAGGGGGTTCCATTACTTTCTTTAAATGTCGCCAATTCATTTTTGTTTCTGCCTCCGCTTTCAGATGGCGATGTGTTCTATGGAAATTTTTTTGCGCAATGTATCAATTGAAGTTTTTTTAGTTCAAGAAGTAAGGAGTAAATATAATTCATAGAAACCAATCAATGAAAACTTTCAATTCACTGGCAATTTCATGTGCTATAAAAACATTAGTTATAAAAATCCTTAAATTTAATCTGGAACTGAAGTTGTTATAACGTAATGGCCTGTCTGGCTTTACTTGCATACATAAATGGCGAACAATGTCTTCTTCACTGCCTTTGTGATCCTTAACAGTATCAAGAGTTGGTCGCAAAAAGTTGAAACTGAGGCCTGCCACCTTCATCTTTACAATACAATTACGCTTGTCGTGCCTCGCACTCAATTTCGTTGCCTTCTGCCGTATAGAAAAATAAGATCCCTGTGGTATTCTAGGGAACTCACTGACGCTAAGGGGCTCTTTACATTCGGGTGTGCAGGAACGAAAACCACTTTATCGCTAGCTGAAACTTATATGTTTTTAGTTACTTCCCATCGCTGGTCTACTTAGCACTCGACTTCACATTTTCTTAGTCGGCCCGTGAAATAGCGATGGGTAAGCTAATTTTCAAAATAAGCGGTTCTTTTCGAATCAAATATTAAACACCAAGTAAATGTATTTATTTATTCGATGAAATTATTATTTTCAAGTAGTTACTGTACAGTCGTACAGTAAATTTGAACCTGATCACAGCATTGAAACTCCCTTCATGTAAACTCTACTTTAGCGCAGTCTAGCGCACCCATTTTTCGCGAACTTATTTTTCGTCAAGCAAGTTCTAACACCTTTGATTTGTTAAAAAATCGATTCATAAATGGCGAACCCAGCGCCATCAAGCGAGTTTTCTAGTTTACACAGTGGAAATAAAATATTTTTCAGCGGTAATGCGAAACCTTCACTTATGTAACTATAACCCCTTGCAATCTGCCGGCAAAGCTGTGTTCAATTATATGCAGTATCTTTTGCGTCAACAAAACTTAAAAATATTAATTTTAATTCTTACTATACGTAGAACATACATAGATATGTACCCATATCAGTTCATAAATCCGCTTTTTTCAATATTTCGTCTTTAGCGCCACACAGCGGTTGTATTTTCTATCGAAATTATTAAACGTAAAGTTGATTTACCAAAGACTTTTTACAGAAGCAAGCACCAATGTTAAGTTTTAAATACAGCAAGTTAATGTAACCGCCAGCAAATTGCATAACCAACGACAGACACAGCAAACCGCAATTGAATTAATCAATTTCTAATGGAAATTTATGCGCAAGGCAGCAGCTAATTAATTAATTTATTGAAAACACCCGTTCGGTAACACAGCACGGTAAATCAACACCCTTTTGAATAAATCCAAAATGGTTATTGCACCAGTTTTAAATATCAGCAAACAATCAAAGAAGGAAATTCAAAAAAGTTTTTGATAAAAAAATAAAACTCACAAAATCAGATTTCAAATCTCTTCTTTTTCGCTCGAAGCTACGCGTTTTGCCGCACACATAAGTCCAACTCCTTTTCATCTTGCTTTGGTGTTGGGTAAACAATTTTAAAATAACACAATCTGAAGATCTCATCAAGCACTTTTACATATTTAATTGATTAACAGTGCTGCGCCAGACGAAACACCTCTACCGCCATCCCCACTTCTGCATGCCGTGAAAGGCAGCTAAGCTATTCAGTTGACCAGCTCGGTCTGGCTTGTCCCAAAGGGTAGATATGCATCCTTTTTGTTTTTGTCACACACCCACACCCAACCTTTTGACGCTGTTCACAATAAATTGCTTATTACGCCTGCGGTGCCGAAGTTACCAAGCAGTAAAAAAATTAAATTCAGCTAGAGCTAACGCTTTGATTGATTGAATTATAAGTGTGTTTGGCGCAGCAGCAACGTTTAAGCCAAAGGCGTCTCCTTTGAAGTGTTCCAGTTTCCTGACCGCTGCAAATCTTTTACTCATAGCTTGCTGTTAGCTATCGGTCGTACGTACTCGTATTTTTTTATCGTTTTTTATTTTACTTTCAGCATCTTTAGCATTTCCTTAATTCGTGTTTTCTTTTGTCGCAAAGCGCTGATTGTGTGTGTGTGTGTGTGTTTGTCCGTGCTCGCTCTTGTCTCTCCTCCCATCTCTGTACGTACATATATCAAACATCCGCATCCAATTTGCTACACTTTCATAATTGAATTGTTGGCAGATATTGCTGTTTTGTTCTACCCACCCCACCATCTCGCATCGCAACGAAAACGCCTTGCGTCCACTGACGTTTACGTTCTTTCACATTGCATTGCGTACAGTTGCGATAGTTCATTTATTCACCTCATTCTTATTCGGCTGTCACAATGGCTGTAACTATGTCATTATTCGGTCACTCATCTTGAGATACTCTCCTCTGTCATGTCTCATCCACGTACACTTACTCGATCAAATCACTCGCTCTATATGTCCAGCTGTCAGTTGAAATCGATGTCAACTTCGTGTTGCACGTCAACTCAGGTAGGATCGATAAACTGGACGTTGAGACATATTCAGATAAATATTTATGTTGGTAAGTGGAAATAGCGTAGATAGATTGGCTAGGAGTTAATTTAAGCTATCATATATTCCAGCGAATAATTTGATGAAAAAAATTTAAAGTAAGTTATGTGCAAATGAGGACCATGGAAGCGATAAATACGAGGAAACAGGTTTATGCGAAGACAAAACACTTACATTTTGTGTTATTGCAATTACATACAAAATATATCTTCACATTTCTTATAATATTAAAGTAGTGATCTTAAATAAAATAAAGCAGAGGAGTACATAAAATACCAAAACAGATAAACCCAAGGTCAAACAACAAAATCAAATAAAGTTAAAACAAATAATTTGAATACACTCGGTTTCAAAAAAAAAAAACATAATTTTGTATGTGCATATTTAATCGCCCCTAGGCTAGGTGTTTTGGGTTTAAAGGCAGATATACAGTCTATTTACTGCAGGGTTTTTTTTTTCTTCAAATATACGAATTTTAATGTTCTCATCATTTTGGCTGAATCAACATAAACGTCTATATTCGTTTTCATCTCGGTGGGATTTTATGGGTTTTGTTCTGTGATCCCTTGGAGCGATCATTTCTTCGCTTCAGATTCGGCCGAAGTCAAACTTCGCTGATACCCACCTTTCAATCAATCATTTCGTTTAATATTGTTAATATTGATAAATTTTTAGCTTTGTTGCCGCTTTTTGGAATTGTTTAAGATACACTGAAAGATTTAAAATGTTCCTGCAATGTTATCTACAGGTTTATCCGGTCTTGCGTTTTTTTTTTTTAATTTTATGAAGCTTTTGCTTTTTTGTTTTTTTTTTGTCTTTATTTATACTTCCATTCAAGTCGCAATCTCTACAAATTCTGCTTATAGAAAACCGACCGATTTAATGGTTAGGTTATTTCAGCGAGTTTAAATACTTTTTCAAAGTTTTATAAAAAAAAAGACGACATTAGCCAAGAAACCTCTGTTGTAAGGTTTCAACCTTAGGTCTTTAGGTCACTCTACTCAAAAATTCATCTATATTTAATTATTAATAAATATTTTTTAATTGATGTATTTATTTAAATATTTTGATTGGTCATATACAAATTTTGAAAAAGGTGTCAAAAAAATTCAAGTACGAGTCCGGTTAATTAAAAGTTTATGATAATATCAATATATGTATATATGTATATATTTATATATTTATATCTGCAAATAAATTCTAAACTGGCATTCATACAGATTTTGTTAAAAATGGCTCCGATTTAAAGTCTCATTGTATACCATTCATCATTATTATAGGCCCTTTCCATTTCAAAACGTCCGGTCGTTTCGGGTCATGATTTAAGATTTTAACGAAATTTTAATTATAGAGTTCACAAGTACTGTCGTAACTCGTACTTCGTCGTATCGTTTATTAGAATAAACTAGTTTAAACTTGTTGTTATTGTTTCACTTGTTAAATTTTCGAAATTCAACACAACTCTGAAACGTGTGTTTAGTGTGTTATTCGATCAGTTCTTTCTGTTTATCAAGGTTTATTTTTAATTGAAAAATGTTAAATTAAGTCAAATGCGTTCACGAGCTTCTCTGTTATTTCAATAGCCCACGAAAGAAATACGACAAATAACAGGGCTTGTGAACTCCCTAAATATGTTGTTTTTGGATCAATTTAAGGAGACACGTATTTTTTTATTTTTGCAAATACCATTTTTTGAAATGGAAAGGGCCTATATACATATGTTATATATCGCCACTTCTTTGAAAATGTTAATTAAATTTAATAAATATGATTTTAAAAAAATTGTGTCAATATTTGCCATCTTTACCGTAGATTTTATAAGAAAAACATATACACACATATTGAAAGTAATTTCTAAATTTTTGTAATGTCTTCAACTGACATAACCACATTGTTTTGTTATTGATTTAATTAAATGTAAAGTTAGAAATTCCACTAATCTATACCAGTGTATATTAATACATATATTCTTGTGAAATTATATTTATCTCGTATAAAAAATTGTGCGGTAAAATAATATTCTGTGAAATTGAAGTAATTTGCATAATAGTAATTATATTAAATCCACTACGAACCAAGGTCTGACTCAGCAAGTTAAATCGCCTTTAAATAATTTCATGTGCGCTCTTTTGATATGAACTATATACTCGTATATAAGTATGTACATACATAGGTATGTATAAATATATTTGTTACAAATGAAGGTAGCACAGCAGGTAGTAGTACAAATAAAAAAAATCACTTTTCTGAAAGACGTTATTAAAAGGATTAACAACCTTGCTCGCTTTTTCATCATTTGCACTTGAGTTCATAACTAGGCCACGACTGGATACGATGCTCATATTCAAGCCTTGTATGAGTCAATCTCTTTATTTATTCAGATGACAATGGGAGACGTCACAAAATTCAGAGCTACCTTCGAAAGTGAAAGCTTAAAGCTGAATGAAAGTGGTAGTGGAAGAGAGAGAGAGAGAGAGAGTGCGACAGTGAGAGATTGTATGAGAGATGGAAAATGAATCGGCAGTGAGTTTATGAGTAACTAAAATAATGTTGCAGTAATTAATTAATGAGTAGCAATTTTTCAATAGACTAAGTACTCAGATAGATGACAGCTGTAACATTGCCACAACTACAGCTTTCAACGACAAAAGCAAGCCATACGTCTCAAAAAGTATCATAGACAATTAATTATAAGCACAATTGTGTTTAGAAATTACCGAATATATGAAATTTGTGCATACTAATAGGTGTTAGGGGAATGCTTCGTAGTGCAGAGTTTAAGTGTGACACACAAAGCTTAAGAAAGAATTTCAATATAATCAAAACTTATTAAGTAAAAGAGTCTGATATAGAACTATCAAGAGAAAAACTAACAAGAACTATGTATCAATAATATCCGGCTAGTTTATGAGAAGACAAATTTATCTAGCTTGTTGATGTCCTTAAAATAATTCATCGCAAACTGTATTTTCTTCTATAGCAAATATGAGATGGTGTATGTTTCGGATTTTCAATTTGAACGAGACTTCGTCGCCAAGTACTTTCTTTCACTCCGTTAAACTTTCTGCTGATCCACTTCACTGTGATATGAGTAAGTAGAAAAAAAAATATCGATCCCACTTAATGGCTGTAATCCCAAAAGAATAAGTGGAGAACATTCAGCATTCTGGTAGTTGTTGTATCACTAAGCATAGCCCTGCCTAGATGGACAATATTATTAGTTCTTATCAACGTGATCATCGTACGATAGACGAAGGAAACGCGAGATATCAACGAAAGTTGGACAATAGCTACATAGGACAGGCAGTGATGATTTGTGTCCTGTGATTGATAGTGGACAAGAAAGTTGGGATTTGACCCCGAGATCCGCAGAGCGAGAGTTATTCAAAGTTTTAACCGCCTTTCGGTGTGTAACATTTATGGCTTGTAGATACAACGCCGGGTCGCGACGTATAAAAAGTTGCAGCTTAAATTCAGTTATTTTCCGTTTACACATAGAGCTAGGCTTCTAAGATGCCTTGGAGGAGAAAGAAACTGAAGAGAGTTTTCAAAATTGCATTATCGCGCTACCAAAACCACCAGTCGAAGACGACTATCCGTATGCAAAGTGCAACTTACGAATTTAACTTCTTTGATTTTAATGGGTTTTAAGTTCACAAATATGAGTCAGTTTTTCAAAAGCAATGTAGTAAGATGGGTGTTTTTTTAGATGTGTGGTTTTCAATGTGGCAATACTTTTTTCGGAGTTAGTGCTTTTTACAGCTGTTATTTGATTTATACTCAGCTTGGTTTGCCATTTCAAAATGTGGTCGAATATTGGGCCTCACGGCTGGAATTTATTCGGGCCAGTCGCGGCGGTCAATTGGCCGAAATCATTTTTAAAACATAATGGCAATCCCTAATCTTTTTAATAAAACTAAATTCTTGGGATAGCATTAAATTATTGGCGTTTTATTTCGTCTTAGAAACCACATGGCTTAAAAAAAAGCACCCCTACATTACATTGATTTCGTTTAGCTCTTGGCTTTAGCAATTGTGCCATACCCTGAAATGTCTCCCAATATATGATATATAGTGCATATAAAATCCAAGCTTGGTTTGTTATGAAAAACAAATGAATTAAGGAGAGCCCTGTTGTAGTTAATAAACAGTGGGTTTCTCTGCTCTTGCCACTATCTGAATGTGTGTAAGCGACTCATAGACTAATTTATTGATTCGGCTCTCGAGATTCCTCGCCATACGACTCTAACAAGTGAATTCATGACAATCTTTCGCATTTTCCTAAAGTACCGCCATAAGTACTGCTAAGCTATGATACAATACAATATAATATTTATAATTTACTCTTCCCGATTCCTTAAACACACCTTTGATCAACGCTTTTACATCAGAACGCTCAAATGCCAACGAAGAAGTCTCGCTTTAGCTTAGATCCACCCAAGCGGTAAGGTTAAAAATATCTTCAATGTTTTTCAGTGACAGCTCATGAGCTGGAATTGTATGAGATTTTAATTCTCTATTATTCAAATATGCACATTGATTGTCACTTCTTCTATATATCGCTGGGTAACTGTCAGGTAACATGCCAACTAATCTCTTTCGAGGGGTAAATTGAAAAGAGTTTTGTTTTATTTGGAATATAAAACCACATAACAACCGATGATACACAAATACATATATAAATACATACCCTCCTCCTATTTGCAAGATGCATAAAAGAAAACATTCAGTTACAGGTTATTTGTTAATGGATATCAATTGTGCTTGTAATTTCTTTAATTAAGATTCCACTTGCTTTGCAATAAATAAAAAGGTAGATGCTAATGAACCCAAAAAGTAAAATGTTGTGAAATGTACTAAAATAAAATATACAAAAGTGGTATTGGGAAGAGCAATGGATGCGAAGTCGCCACAAAGAGACAAAAACTAACCATAAAGATGAAGGATGCAATGTATCAACCGAAAAGCTAACGGACGACTAGCCAAGCACACAAAGGCGTCCGTCAACAGAATGTCCGACCTCCAGCCGAACTATTTTAGCTCAATTAACTTTACAGTTAACGTTGGTGTTGTTTTGGCTGTTGTTGCTGACCACAGCACGCTTTAGAGACTGACCAAAGAATGACAGCACACCATTTTTTTTTTCTTTCCGTTAATTTTATCCTGGGTGCTTTTTCAAAATCAGTGGAGAAAAACGCTTTGTTGTTTGCCTTGTGGATGGGTTATGTAAATATATATTTAATTTCTTGTATGTAGCTATGTGTGTATATCTGTATAAGTCTCTAAGTAGCTTGGACCAAAGGATTTTTGGTCATATTTTGACATTGCACGTGATTTTGATGTTGTCAAGCTAAAGCGGTAAACAAACTGTACACACAAGTATGTAGTACAAAAAGAGAAGAAGAAAATCAAAAAGAAGAAGAGTCGTAAAATGCGCCATTTAAGCAATAGCAACAACGACAAACACGTGTAACTTAGCAGTAAAGGCGATGGTCATAATATTCAGCGACTGAACACCCTTACTGCAGTTACGTAAAAGCACTGCTGTTGTTCTTGGAGTTGTTGTTGTTGCAGTTTTTTGATGTTGATGGTAATTTAGCTGAAAAGGACTATGAAAAATGAGTTGGCAACACTACATTCATCCACTGTTATCTCTCTGCAACTTGAGCCTGCTTTGCGACACACAAAGGCCACAAGGGTAACAGACGAACGAATGGAGTTCACAATGAGGATGATTCGGATGAGGACGACAATTTGTGCATCAAAAAAAAAAAAACAATAAAATACAAAAATTACAAATGAAAAAAGGAAAATGAAAAAACTTTGGCGTTACATGAAATCTGCTTTTAGGATAATTAAGTACAATTTTGGACACGTTTGCACAACAACAGCTAAAAATGGCCACAAAACAGCTCAAATGCTCTTAAGAAGCCGAAATATATATTTACATTTGTATGTATGTGAATAGATTTGTAGTGGTTATAGGGAAAAGGTAGCCGGGTGGATAATATTCTAGTAAAAAGCAGTGAAAAAAAAATACTTTGTTGTGTGTTGTCAGCGGACGAAGAAGATACGGTTTTGTTATTAAAAGTGTGTGTGACCCATAAAGATTAGTTGGCGATTTTTCGCCGCTTTCAAATGGTACAACCTTTGCAGTAGTATTATTTGGGTTAAAAGGGCAAACAAGACAAGAAAAGTTAATTAGGATTAGCAATGGCGGATTTTTGTTTTGCATTTGAATAAAAATTTTCAAAGAAAACACTAATGAATGGCTTCAATGGCGTGGATATTTCATATACATAAATAAAAGGTTAGGCAAACGCATATTTGACTTGATTGAAAGTCATTTTTCTTCTGAGCAGCTCTGCGCATATTTTTTCCGCCAGTCACAGTTGAACTATTTAGATTTTACAGACATAAATACTAGGGATGCCAATTTTGTTGCACTTTGTTTTTAGAGATCTAAAAACTTAATACCGGGAGAATCCTGGGATCACGAATTTCACGAAGTTTTGATTCGTAATTATTAATTTGCCAAAAAAGAAATACACCAAAAATTAAATTAAAAAATTAAATACAACACCAATTCTATGTTGAGCGATGCAGAATTATTCCTTATATTGATCAAAATGCAATCTTAAAGAAATAAAAGCCATAAGCATGTTATCCTCCAACCTGGACCTAAATTTGTTGCATTTAATATCTGCAGTGGACAAGCACAGCATTGCCTTTATCACCTCATTACAAAAACTATATATCTTTTAGCAAGCCTTCTGATTATTGGACAATTGCGAGCTGCTCGTTAAAACTTTATGCAATTTATCTTTGAGACTTTCTGCCTTATCCGCTTCAAGCACCTCGTCAGGCTCATTTTCTACTCGAGTGGGATATTCTCCAGCTCATTTATAATGGCAAGGACAAAACAAAGCCTTTAGGTAGTAAACAAGCCGTTTTATTTGTCGAATTATGTTATCGTAATACAACAGTTGCAAACTTGTTGCCTTTGTTTCTCATATTAAACTTTATTTTTTCAATACTCTGAATTGTATTTTTAGTGTGTTATTTGTTTTATTCGATCGGCTCTTTTTGGTTTAAATAAATTGAGGTATATTTTTGTTTCAAAAAATATAAATTTAAAATAAAAAAAAAAAACAAATGGCTATTAAATTCACTGTTTTTTGCAATTCTGGGATTCAAAAAGATTGATCCTGGGATATTCGGGAGTTGAAAACGGCCGGGATTGACGGGATTGACATGCCTAATACATACATTTGTCTGATTTTACACCGTTACAACTTTGTTCAAAAAGTATACTATTTGAAATTTATTGAAAATTTGTGAGGTTAATTATCCATGCAAGGTTCCAGAACTGTGATTTTTATCTTCGAATGTGAGATGAAGAGGAAATAGTATCACTTTATTGATTTACTCTTAATTAGCCTTCATTGGTTTAACTTAGATGCGTCAAGCAGCCAAAAAAAAAATATTGCTAAACCAAAGACTGCAATAGCAAATCAACAGCAGGCATAATATCTATCCCTTGACTTTGGTGGCTTTGAAGTCAGGGTAGCTGAAGATATTCCTCCTCAATATTTTATCGCTTGAGTAAACATTGTCCGGTGCTCGGTGCTATTTGCTCTTAATCAAAGTTTACGCTGCAGTGTGCAGCGATTAGAAAATATTCTGGGTGAGAGATTTTCATTTGTATAATTAATCACTCTACAAGGATATCTAATTTAGCTATCCTTACGAGTGGCTGTATAGATTGACGAATAGTTAGGGCGTCCTTGTCTTGCCTCCCCATCTTCTACGTTTTTAGTGTTTCAAAATAGACTTCCTGCTTTCAAAAGCATTTTTGCTCGCGCAAGGGAGAGAATGGATGAAATTGGAGAAGACGTGTAAATACTTCTCACACCCCTATGTTATGAGCAAACAGAATTGAAAGCAATACTTAACGTCTCGGAAAGTCACGTAAGACAAGGCATTGAGTATACTGAACTTTGAAGTTATAAAATTGTAGAGAATTTACTCGCTCTCTTTCTGTATATAACGAGTATAGCGCCTTACCGAAGTACCGAATCGAAACTCGGTACTCGCATATTCCGTAAATGTAGATGTCAATTTGATTCGATAAACGAATAAGAACAACGCAACATGTTTATATTTTGCGGAATAAAACAGTTATAAGTATACTCCATTTCAACGAAGCGATATCATTTTACACCTTGCTAGACAATGTTTCGGTATTATTATTTGCTTTTGCCGATTTATGTACAGGTTTACTATATGTTCTTTCTTTCTCACACACGACAATGTTGCATTCGCAATTTTGAACTTTTTGGAATCGTTCCAAAAAAAACGTTAACACTTTTATATCTGAATTAAAAATGTAAATAAAAACATTTAAACGAACTAACTAACCATTTTGTATTTTCATATTTTCATTAAGATGATAAACGATAATATCCTTTGGAATTATCAAGGCCATAAATGTACGCAAACATCGATGATTCTACAGCTTGTGAAACATACCAGTGTTTGATTTTATCAAAAGTAACGAGTAACGATACGAAAGTAACGTGTGCTGATTGTTTTAGTAACGAATACATACGAGTGCCAAACTTTTCGTTGCTTTTACAGCTCTAATATACAGCTTCTTCAACTCCGTCCGCGTTATTCCTCTTTCTATAAGTATACAAATCGAGAAAATCGACGATTGTTTTGAGGCAGAGATTTCAAAAAAAGTAAAAACAAAAAAATCCCTCGACTTACTGTTCAAAGAGTAAGATTTATCAGGATTTTACACAGTTAGGTATTTGAAACATGCACAGAGGGTTGCCATTCGCATACAAAATTACCAATTATTTAATAGGTTTAATCAATTATTAAATGGCATAACTTCCCTACAGCGCGTTGCAGAGCTGCCACCTGTTTAAAAATTAATACTACACTTCAACTAACGCAATTAGGTAAATTAATTAGTTATCATATAATGGGTGTCAGATGAAAAAATTTAAGCTATAAATATTTTGAAGAGAACTTTCAGTAGTATTTAATTTAAGCAATTTGATTAGTTTAATATTTATAGGAGGGTTGCCATTTGTTAAAACAATATGCAAAAAGGGCCTTTTTTTCTTACCTTAAACCGTTTAATGGTTTTCTCTCTCCAAAAAAAAAAAAATAAAAAATTATTTACATTAGATATTCAAAGCAAAAATTAAGCAAAAATTAAACAAAAAACATATCTTTAATCTATATAGAAATGTAATCATTCTGTCAAGCAAAGAATTTTTTGAAAGGAAACCTAATTATATTGTTAGAAGAAAATACATTTTTTTATATTAGACCCGAACCAAAACATATATTTTGAAAGCAACAAATACAACTTTAAAATATGTATTTCTTTTCAAAGCAAGAAATAATAAAAAAACCAGGGCTGCTCAACAAACGAAACGATACCATTTTGTTTTGTTAACGAGCAAAATTAAGTTAACGAAATGAGTTTGTTGCGTTTCGGCGCCATGTTATCAAAACGAAATCAAATCGTTAATGTTGCAACGTTATAAAATTTCCGTTTTCGTTAATTTTAATGTGCCTAAAAGTATGCAGCGCTTCTGTTTGCGACGAGTGAATCTCCAGCGTTTTTCTTAACGTTTTTCTTAACGTTTTAAAGTTAACGCCAGCATTTCGTTTCGGTTAAAAACGTAATGAAATTTATAATGATAATTGCTTTAACGATAATATTTTCAAATGTTTCAACCGAAACAAGAGAAAACATTTCGGAACGGTTAAGTTTAACTTTAAAATGCATCCTTGAAAAAAAACACTCAATTAACAATACCCAAAGCAGAGAGAAATTAAAAATTAATTTTAATAAAAGCAAGTTTCGAAAAACCTACGTTTTTCAAGCAAAAAAATTACATACATAACTCATTAAAGTAAAAACATTTAAAAATTACACCGTGTCCCCGGCATTATCTTATTTAGAACTCATTTTATAAGCAAATTAAAAAAAAATTAAAATAAATTTAGAAAAATTTAGAAAAATTTTAATTAGCACAAACTTTCGATTTAGAAACACTTGCGCACATACACATACTCGTGCATATGTTATGTATGTATGTATGTATGTACGAGTATTAAGGAGTAAATACGATCCAGTATTAGTAGATCATCAAATTCCAGAGTGGTCGGAGGCAAAATAAAATGCAAAACGAAAACATTGTTCTGCGATAAAAAAAAAATCCCTTCTATTATGTTCTTTATGTATGAATGTTAGTTTGTGTGCATTTCAACAAAACTTCAAAGTTCGAAGTTTTCCGCAACAACTAAATAACTCACCAACTAACTGATCAATCACTGGGCAAACGGCATTAAAGTCACCACAAACGATTGTGATAACAAGCCAGTAGAATTTGATGTAGAATGCGGCAATCAACACAAGTTTTGTTAGCTTTGTTAGTTTTGTTGGCAACATTGTTGCTCGACAACATTCTTACACACTTCAAGCGTTTCGCTTTTGTTAGCCTGATTCACTTTACAAAGTTGTGTTGCAGGCCAATCGGTCAATTTCGCTTGTAGTTGTATGACATTTGCAGCTCATACATACATAGTTTGTATATATGTACATAAATGTATAAATATATATTGCTGCGCTTGTTACACTTTCGCATAGCAATACCACCACAGCAAAAATGTGTATGAGCATGTTTGTATGTGTGTATGTATGTATGTACAATGGCATTTGTACAGCACAACGTCATTACAATCAACACCACACGTAGCAAAGTTTGTGAAAGCAACTACGCCAACCAAATAATCCCACATTGCCACAACTATCCGCCCTAAGTACTAAGTGCATATGTACTTAAGCGAGCAACAAGAATCAAATAGTATTCTAATGGTGTGTTTGTGGAGTGCGCCGATGGCAGGGGCGACGCAAGAAAATCCACAATTACTGAAATGCAGTTACTGAATTGGGTAAATCACAGCATTTCTCTGCCCTACGCATTGTGGCAGACAGTTTTCACAATATTCGACAAGAATTGATGATGGGAAAACAGTTTCGTTAGTGCCATCAATGTCCCCATGTGCGTCTCTCCTACTCCCAAATAGCCCTGAAAGCGCATCACAACTGTGGCTGACGTTACGTTTTTTTAATTTTTTTTTTTATATGTGCTGCGCTTACTTTCCATTACAGCTGTTTATTTACTTTTGCTACTCGCAACATGAAAATGCTTTTATTGCGTTTACACTTAAACATACGATTTTTTCGGTATTGATTTTGAATTGTGCTGTGCGGCTTGTTTAAAAAGTACACTGACCACTGTACTTTGCCTTCGTAAGGCGGCTCAATGCGGAAGTACCTTTATTTAATCTTAAGTAGTCATCAAAGTCAAAAGTGGCACAACTTTTCCTGTTGCTCTAAAAGAAGATTTTGGAAATCTCCCTATTAAGTGCGTTTTGGTTTATTTAAGATGTTGTTCCTTTAAAACACCAAAATACAACTAGCGAGCTTAGACTTTATGGGAAAGATTTTACATCTTCGAAATATATGCAAACTTCTTAGCCCAGCTTTAATTACGTTGAGGGACATTGACTCTTACGATTTTTCAGGCTATATAATCGGCTTATACAAACAATATGTTTTTTTTTTGCGTTTGGTTAGTTGGAGGGAAAAAGCTTCGCCATTTTTTTCGCTTACGCATTCAGTGTGACGTCGTTTGTGCAACAAAATACTCGCAATTACAGTACTTACTTAACTTATTATGAATAAACTGAAGACCAACATCTTCTTATTTTTATGATAAAATATTTCTATGATCGATATTTAGCGACGTCAATTTTAAATAGCAACAATAAATTCAGTTGCTATTAAGGTTGCATTTTTAAAGTAATTCTTTACATTTTAAGGAAACTAAGTTGAAGTTTAGTATATTCAATCTTTTTGAAACACTTAAGCTAATACATTCATAAATTCAATTTAGAAACATAATTTTAGTCTGTGCAGATCAAAATTTAAGATCCTCAAGTCGCAGGAAACTAGTGTCCTTGTTTTGGTAATTAGTTTTACAATTATTGACACCTGGCTTAAAACTATATTTATTTTACTATCAATTTATTTATAACCACCATATAGTTATCACTTCTAAATCAAGGCGCTAAGATTGGCACTATAATTAGAACTAAAACGCCTTATCGTTTCGCTGCGCCGCATATCTTTTCAATATTGGCAACAAAGTTTTCATCAGCAGCTTGTTCGAGCTTCAACTGCAAATCTTCCGCGGCTTGTATAATTTCTGTTAACAACTCACTTACTGAGTTTCCTCATTCATTGCGAATCTGCTACGATCGCCTACTCCAAAATACTCTATTTTCTAGACGTTTAAGTATTTTGAATATATAACTAGTGATTTGATGCAGTCGGTACAAACTATATAGTGAACAGCTCCTTACGAGTTAAATTTCTTTTTCGTGTCGATTAAGACTGACTGTTGATGACTACAGACCGACTTTGGGAATGAAATTCTCTAAATAGTACAGCTTCGCGTTCTTCTATGCTCGATATTTAGCGAGCAAACAAAAATGATTATATTATACTCATACATATTTACATCAGCAAGTTCAGGGTTTCCATAAGGCTAGCAGTGTTAGATTATTTGAAGTTTGAAAAGTTTCGTCTCACGTTTCCCCTTTCTTTTATTACTTTGGATACCTTCGTAATAATCTTATGTGTATAGATATTTGTGAACATCCTAAAATTAGTATTTTTTTTTAACTTTATAATTCGAACCCAATTTTCATAGGCAATATTATTTTGTAAATTACCTAACGACTTGCCTATCTTAGATTTCTTTAATATGTCAAAGTACTACAGCCTAATTTATTTAATTTTTATTTTAGTAATTTATTTTTTCATAATGTTTTCATTGGATTTTTCAAATTATTGAGCTCATTGCCAGTTTTTTCGAAACAAAATCTTCAATAAAATATGATGATTATTTATTTATTTTTTCTTAAACTCAAACACGAAAGAGCATTTTATTTCTTGGAAATGTATAATTAAAAACAGGATCCTAAGGAAAAACATAAAATTTTTAACAGTCAGAAACAAGACGCAAATTTTACGAAAAAAAATTTCTCAAGTTAATGTTTGATTTTTAAAACCCTGTTCCTTTTAATTCCGAGACACTTTTCAAAAAGAGATTTGTATAAATGTGAGTTCTATATACACAAATAGAAATCGTAATATACGATCGCATATTTCAGCGGAAATATTATCTTTAAAATCCATTTTTTAACTAACAAGATGATCATTAGAAAACAAAAACTGATCTCAAAAATGTCTCGGAAGGAAGCAAAACTCTCAGCAGCAATATTATAATAACAACTTTACATCTTCCGTGAATTTTAACAGAAATTTTAATTTAGCTCTCCTTTGCCAAATTTTATGAACGCTCCCGAACACTTCAAATACCATGAAATTCACAACAATAGCTCCTTCTGCTGTTTGGTAAATGCTGCGGCGATTGGTAAAATGTATCACCTAAGTGACAGCTAAAAATTACCTTTTTGAATGTTGCCAAAGACTAGCAAATAAATAAATAAACCATCTGGGTAAATGAAAGGAGCACCTAAACTTCTCAACACTTCCCAGCACTTCCAGGCAGTGAAAACATAAATTTGTCCAAAAATTTGCACATATCCGAAACGTGAAAACATGCCGCCGCCATACGAGTATGAACATTTGGTTATATATTTACGAGCACACGTTCACATGTACATGTACATACATAAATATGTGTAGTGGAGTGCGAGCACGTTTTCATTTTGGCAAGACAAATTGTACACTTGTACATGCAAAGGTTGATAAGCTGTAAGCTTTACATACTATACCTACATACATTGTAGCATAGCTGAGTAAAATAGCTGCAGTTAAGTTGAATAGTAGAAGACAAATTGTTTGATAAACGATGGTGGGACATGTTGCAGATAATGTATATATGTACATATGTATGAGTTAAGAGGTCTAAGTACCCCCTCACATTTATAAGCACTTATATGTAAAGGCGGTTTGTGGCATATGCACAAATAAGCATGCATATGCACATACACACTTATATGTACATATGTATCTACAAGAGAAAACAATAAGTACAAGCTTCTGCTCTGCTAAGTATTCTACCAGTCAGGGTAACATACCTGCTTAGAGCGCCATCGATTGCAAAGCTGAAAATGGTTTCAAATCTTCCTCCAATGGGTATTTATTCCGCATAATAGAAGTGCCAGGCAAATTGGTTTATTGGTGAAGACGTTTTCATGTTTTCTCATTTTAACATGTTTTATTTAAAAAAAAATATTATACTTAATTCGAAATTACGCGCTGTGTAAAACATAAATCAAAAGTGAATATTCACAAAGCAAACAAGATTATTCTCGACTCACTGCGAACATAAAAAATTGGCAAGGCTTTGTTAATAGCGTACAGTGGGTGATTTTAAGCATTTAGCAAATTTTCGTTATCTGCACCCTCATGAAGAATAAAAAAAAATATTATAAATGTTTAAAATAATAAATGCACGTTTTACTGTAAATGACTTTAAATTATAATTTCACACATAATATTTATGTACTACTCATAATATTCTAACAACAACATTGCAATTTTTTCACGTTAATTAAACCACTTTTTTTTTAATTAATAACACAGTATGACAAAATTTAAGATTAAAAAAAAATTTGCTAAAACACCAATTAATTTCATTTTGTCGCGATCAATTTTATAACTTTTTCAGAGCCACGTCTGGAATAGATCAGACCTTATTCAGGACTAATTTATAAATTCTTTCATAATATTAACCGAATTAGTCTGAAAAATTACATTGAAGTGGTACTGAAGAAGTCGGGAACTTGTCCCTAATTTATACCGAACACGTCTTGAAAGGGAACTGAAATTATAATTTATTAATCCACAAAATTATCCCGTACTAGTCTCGAAAATTTTCTGAAATTCTCCGCAACTGGTGCCGAAACGGTAACAAAATGATAAAAAATTCATCCTGAAATAGTCTTGAAATGGTCTTGAGCTATTGCCAAGATTTTCTTTAAAAGTCGATTATTAGACGCAAGTGGTTCCGAAATATTTCAATCAGATCCAGAATCATTAACTGGATCCAAACTAAATTCAAATGAACCAGAACAACTGGCAAAAGATTCCAATGACACTCGTAAACTACTCCCGAAATGTTACTGAAATACATATTCATGAACTGGTGGCGAAGTGAACCCTAACAAGTTCTGAAACTAACCTGAAATTGTTTCGAACTAGTCACGAAATGGTCTGAAACTAGTAATGACTAGTTATGAAATAGTCTTGAGATAACACAAAACTATTTCACAATTTTTCATTTTTGCACAAAAAGCGAATTACACGCGGCGAACGAAATTACAAACAAGCGATCGGTAGTAAAAATGTGCAGGAATGTTTAGGCCCAGAACTAGCAGGGACAACAGTCAAAACTGTGCGACATGAGTACCCACAATTCCCGTTTTCATGATGAAGAAAACATATCTGGAGCATGAATACTTCTCATGATCCCTAATTTATAATTAGAAAGTTTAATTAGATCTTAAAATCATTTTTCATTGTTTACTTCCAGTGACTGGCACTGCGTTTTTGAATCAACACCCACTGAAGTTTGATCATTTGCCATCCTCAAGGTTAGGTCTTTTTTTAAAAAATTCATAGCAGTTTGAAAGTGTTCCTATCGCTATGGCATTTAGTTTTTGTATTAATTTTAGATTGATTGGCGATTTTTTCCTTTCATTGCAAATACTTTGAGTACTGTCTGAATATCACTTATGATGTCAATATCTTCGTTCCTATAATTTAAAATCCTTGCTATGGGACTAAGAAGTTCAGCGCTTCAAGGCTTGCAATCTGTCCCAAATTCTAACCGCGTTCTGGATTTTTTTTTATATCAACATACAGGAAATTGATGGAAGGCTAAGAAAGATTTTATATTTTTATTAAAGTGTTTTCTCGCAGCCATTGTAATAATTTAAGAAATCGTTTTTTTTTTTGTCAAAGCAGTTTTCTAGAAGTATAAATCACCAACCAGTTAGTAGTCAAATGATCTTCTGCTCAGTTAAAGCAAACTTGAAAGATAATTTATTTAAGATAACATAAATAAAAACTTTGCTTTCATAACACGAATTTTAATTACATTATGTGATTGGTATGGGCGTCAAAGTTTAAAATGTACCCACTCACCCAGCTTTAATGTTAAATTAATATCCACATACACCACGTTTCATTTTGGAGTGTAAACAAAAAAAAAAGTTGGTTTTTGTGCAGTTCGCACTTTATTTTGTTATCTTTACAGTTTCACTGCCACTCCCAATTGTGTGATAATTTCAATTTAATTGAATGCAGCTGGCGCTGATGCCAATACAATGACCACTGTTTTAGCAGCGGTCAAAAAAAAAAGGAACGGAGACAAAAATCTGTTGTTTAGTCAACAGCGCAGGCGTTGCGATTTAAGCACCAAATTATGCCAAAAAAACGAACGAGGCATGTAGTTATGAAAAAAATCTACATTGTTTAAAATTCTAAAGTACTTTATACCTCGAAACTTCAATAAAATTATTTATTCCGACAGAAGTCTGTTCGTACTTTATGGTATATGATTTCAGCATTATCATCTAGGGCAAGGGTATGTACACGATGTTTGTTATCTTATTATCATAAACTGAATAACAACGAGACACTGGATGGTCGGACTACAGGGAAAGAACAATGCATTTAGATTCGAATTCATAAAAATTTCCAAGCAGGTTCTCATTAATTTATGCAAATGGAATGCAAATCGATTTTTGAATGTTTTTTTTTTTTGTTTTTCTTCATTCTAACAGTTAAAATTACAAAATGATGGGTATTTTTGAGCACTTGCCGCACTTACTATGTTCTGCATAAATTGTCATTATATCCAAATTGAAAAAGAAAGCGTGTGAAAATTTATATTTGGCAAGCATACTAATGCGGACAGTATTTGTCAGTAAGTATTTGCAAGTCGAAGTGATAGAACAAGTGCACGATATCGTGGAGAAGATTTTTTTAAGCGGCAACTAAACGAAATTCTTTTAACTTTTGTGATTAAATGCAATTTGAGACACACACATTATTTAAGCATCAAAAAATAGTATTGGTAGATTTTGAACAGACTAGGAACAAATAAATCTGCAATCCAAATCCTCTCTGTTAAAGATGTATAAATGAGAGAGAGAAGCATTCAAATTGCCACTTTCGTTCGATATTTCGAACTCCAGTGAGAGTGCCTGAATAAAGTGGCGACTTCCTTTCTTCAAGTCTGGCGGAAATAATTAATGAGAATATACTAAATTATAATAATGGTATATAATATGAGGATTCACAAGGTGTTGTGTTATCGTAAAGTTATAAAATTTGAAAAATTCCAAGTTGTGTTATTTTACTTGAGGTATGGAACATTTTTATGACTTTATAACATTAAGACATTGTACGACGCCTTGTGAATCTCCTTAAAATATATAACGCCCTAATTGGTCGAGCTTTATGTTGTACCATAAATAGAGGGACCTACAATTTTGCGCTGACTTCACTATGCAACATTAAAAAAATTCACCTATATCCCGAGTGATGATTCGTATTAGGTATACTTAGTAAACAATAGAAAACAAATTCATATTTAGATATCACGTAACAAAACATAAAAACGGTAATATTACTTTATTTACTTTTCGTTACACTTAGTTGAGGGTAGCTATAAAATTATATCATTGGTGTGTGTACAAAAGTCATCAAAACATTTAGATTATTCATAAATCTACAATTCTCCTAGCTTATTTTGTTACGTTTGTGGTAAATTTACTCCTAAAAGTGAAAAAAAGTAAATTTCGCCTTTGTTTGAAAAATGTTATGAAGCTTATTTTAAAATTGCCATGGGTGCCGAAAATGTCTTGTTTAAAATGTTTAAAATATTTGACGGGTTGGTACAGGTAATATTAAACAGATACATTGGCGTGAACCCAAAAATCACGTAGACTGTTACTTATGTGTGTTATTGTTTGACCATACAATCATTCATTTTAAATATTTTTGAGCTTTAAGGCCTATTGGTTTATTGGAAAATTATTAAGTTTTAGTACTATAGTACTATTTCGGAAATCACCACATTTCCTCATCAGAGTTCCAATAAACCAATCGGCCTTAAATCTCAAAAATATTAAAAAAAAAAAACAAAAAAAAAAAAAGTCTCTTACTTCTGTTTAACAACTGTGTCAGGTTTTTCAAACAAATCAAAACACTCGGTGAAGTATGCGACTGTGTCATCAGTGTCAATGCCGCTGCCAAATTCTCCAGACATTCCAGTACCGGAAAGATTTTGTATTTCGTCAAGAAGATGAAGCAGGTCCTTCTAATAGCGAAGAGGTATTTATAGATGAAAAAATACAGAACCCCATTTGTTCAGTCAATCAGAACTAAATGACCTGGTTAGAAATTTAGATTTGACCAAAGAAAAATCTGAAATATTTGGCTAGAGATTAAATCAATGGAATCTATTGCAAACTGGAGTTAAAATTACTGCTTATCAAAAACGTCGCATTACCTTAGCTACCTTTTATTCAAAAGAAGATGGATTAGTGTTCTGCAATAATATTGATGGATTAATGTCAGCATTAAAGCTGACCACTTAATGTGCTTTGTGGTTTATATGGATCTAAGAGTGTTGTTTTATTTATGAAAACTGGAAATAATGAAAGATTTGTGTGAAAACTCTGTATGAGACCATTACTGAAAATGTGGTAAACAAATGGACTTTTCAATTATCAATCTAAGCGCCCACTTGAGCAGTCTAATACCCGAAGGACTAAGGCATAAAAATAAAAAAATTAAAAACATATACTTAGAATTTAGTTAGCTTTATCAGCCTATGACTTTTAAAAATAATTTGATACATACTTACGTATTTATATAAATTTTTTCCTGAAAGATCTTACAGTAATCATTTTATGAAAATTTCATGTTTACCCTCATTCAAGAGAGATAAAATTAATGCAATATTAAAAGATACTATTACCCACAAACATTGATTCAATAGACTTTACAGTGCAAACATCTATATATAGAATATAATAATCATCTGAAAGAGAAAATTGTTTACAAAACGGTTAAGCCAAAGTAGAATAAATACATAATAATATAAAAGTAAAGTTAAAAGGCATTCAGTAAACATACATACATACATATGTAGTAGTAACTTATACTTCTAAGAGAATGTATTCAATACATATTCACCCAAATCGAGTCATGTACAACTCTCAAAGCGTAACTTTCAACAAACAACAAAATAGAATAAAAAAAAATCAGTCAAATGCTAAAAGCCAGCCAGCTAAACGCCAGACATTAGTACGCCAATTTTCCATTTCATTCCACAGTAGAAATTTCGTTTGCACAATTTAGGATACAATTTCGACGCTAATGATAATTGGCGTTCCAGCAAATTACAATTCATAGCGGATAACCGACATGAACAAAAGCGATGATGCAGTGAAGCTTAAACCCAAAAAGCTTGTTACGACTTCAGGAATGTTTTTGATGGTGTTGCAGAAGGTGTTGATATTCGTGTTCGCGTTCGCGTTCGCATTTCCGTTCGCGCTGTTGTGATGAGATTTGATGTAACGATTGATGTTGGATGTGTTGACATTTTGTGCACACAGTCGTTGTTGCTCAAATTGAATGACTGTAGTACACACACATAAATGGATATTAACTTTTGTGTACGGCGTAAATATTAGTTGGAAAAGTTCTTTTAACTTAACTAAATGCGATCGTCTTTAAATCTTTAAAGTTTGTATATAAATCTAACTAAAAATATATGTACATACATATGTCTGTACATGTGCTCAAATTTTCCACATGATTAGTTCACTTCATCAGCACTTTGCGACAGGAAATAAAAGTCTCATCAACTTAAGTAGCAAGCGATTATTGGAAGTCATCAAAAACTTCAGCAATCAGCCAGTATTGACATTTAACAAATTTAAACAAGATGTAATTCAATCAAATATAAAACAAAGGAAATGGAGCAATGAGGCAAACAAAGAGACTTTGTTTAACCAACTAATAACAGTGCGGTCTATGATGACGAATGAAATGAAAGAAAAGTGCTGGTAAATGATTTCGCATTGAAGTCAAACGTACATTTGTATATTGGTTTGGCACAAATGGTTATTGTAAAGTAAAAGCAATGAAGACGTACATAATTAAATACATACATATGTATGTAAAAATATGCGTACATGCATACATACATACATTGTTTATTAAGACGTTCATGCAGTCGAGTTTACTTGGCGCTTCTGTTTGATGTTCATCTAAAGAGGTTGGCGTTCGTATCATCGACTTTATTGAATTTAAGTGCATTCACATGCACTTAGGCAAGTTTTATATTTTCTTAGGTTTTTTTGCTATATAGCATCCAAATCTGACTTATGCGGATAGTGTGAAAAGGTTCGTAATGTATATATTAATTTTAAATTTTACTGCAATTTACGGCAAATACTTAAAGTGCGACAAAATCAAGGCGAACTAAGTAAGGTTCGTTAGTAAGCAGCAGATTGATTTTTTTTTTCGTTCAACGTGGTACAGCAAATGTCAAAATAATGTTGATTGTTTATATTTCATTATTCACATTCTTATTTCTGATCATCGCACATTTCAACTAGTAGGATTCGATTTTTGCTTCTGACTCCTGAACTACAAAACTTGTATGTATTTAATTAAAAAAGAGTCTGTAACAAATAAATAAAATAAACTAAAAAACATGAGCGTCTCTTGCTATTTGCTAAAAAATTGTGAATTTTAAATTTAGTTCCCTTTTAAATAAAGAGATATATTTTTTGACTAGAAAATCCATTATATTTTATGATGACATATTGGTTAAGAAGTTATATAATAAACTTCATATATAACGTTTAAAGTAATATTGAAAAAAAGTGATGAAAAAATTAACTCATTGATGAGCTCGGGCAGATTTAGAGGGCTGATTTCCAAAGGACGTGAATATAAAACATACAAATTGTATAAGTAAAAGGTTTATTAAAATCTTTACAGGAACTCAACTTACCACCGTCTATCGTCTGTGAGGATCGCTAAGAGAAGACCATCACCCGCTCTCTCACGAACTTCAGAAAATTCGAAGTTGTGAGCAGTGCTTTTTGACGAAAGTGGTAAGAGTTGCCAAATGGGTGAACACTCATTTTTTACATTTGTCTTCTATTCGTTTTCGTGTCTTCATTCGATCGTCAAAACGAAGCTCATTAAACATTATTATTTTTAACTTGCCATTTGTTTAT
This sequence comes from Philophylla caesio, assembly GCA_963971545.1. NCBI lineage: Eukaryota > Metazoa > Arthropoda > Insecta > Diptera > Tephritidae > Philophylla > Philophylla caesio. The sequence continues at coordinate 93,828,170 of OZ020608.1, read as the reverse complement.
TTATTTTGTAAATTTTTGATAACATCACGTTTAAAGAAGAAAACCAATAATGCAAAAAAAAAAGAATCTACGCAGAAATTCAGAAATAAATAGTGAATGAATAATGGAAATTAAAATTTGATTCTTGGACACAACACCTAGGACGGAACACTAGCCGGAAATTTTGTTAGCGGAACCTTCCTCGGACTTCTCCGAAGCAATGTATTTGTCCACAATATCATTGATCTCGGTCGCCGAATGCCCAGCACGAAGGCTTTCAATAATCGCGGCTCATCGATTGTACTACGCACTTGAACGTAGTATCTCAGCTATTTTAAGATTATGACTATTTACTAGACACCCATGGCGTTCAAGAACATCAATCGCGACCTCTGACGGACCAACGATAAGGCGGGAAATTCTAATTATATAAATATAATTATATAATTATATTTTACAAATAACTTAATGGTACTTAAACATTTATTTTAACACGTTTTCTTGATTTCTTATCAGCCGCTAAGAACTAAACTTGGTATAAAAATCTATACTGCAGAAATAAAATAGTAATTGCTGTTTTAATTATAATTTTTACATGATAATTTAAGATTTATTTTAATTGCAACGTAGAACGTAAATTCAAGAAAGTAAGTAGGTTTTTTCTCTAACATTTTTAAAATTATGTACATATATTTTTCCACAAACTACCTGTTTTTAATTTGTAATGCCATTTAAGTCAGACACTCCAACAATACGCTAAAATAAAAACACCAATACACTAACATAGCACGCACTTAACAATTAGGAAGAAGAATACTTACGTTACTATTGAGAATATGTGCGATATTTCTGATTTTCCATTACTTCGAATTACTCAGCTAATTTTGACATTCGCAGTACCAAAAGCAAAAACAAAATAATTAATACGCCTTGTGCAAAAGCGTAGACATTGAATAGAAAGTAAAAAATGTATACATTTTAATTGACAAAGCCAGTTTCTTTTCTTCAGTAAAAATCGGATACAAAATATAATATATCAGTGAGTGAACCAGGGTACTAATGATTTTTTTTTAAGTAATCGCCAATAAATAAAAACTGGTGTCGAATTCAATAATAGTCGTTGAACTGTTGTCCGTAAACAACTTATGGCGTTTTCTTTTCCTGAAATAATATTGCCCCGTTTGTTTTTCTCACCCCTTTCAAGGCGTTGCGTGTTCATTCGCCACTTTATTGGACTCTCACCAAGAAATATTATAACAATTTCTTCTGGTATAGCCATTTATCAGGAAGACAGTTAGTCTAATGCAAAAGTAACAATGTGAGGAAGCAACATTTTTTTCAAGAAAAGAAAACGTAATTTTTTAATTAACTTTATTATATACAAATTCAGTATAACTTTTTTTGGAGTTTTTATGACACCCAGAAAAACTAGTTAAATCAACCATAGCAGATTATAATCGTTATTTCTACAAACAAAATATGAAAAATTTTATACATACATATATGAAAACATTGACTTTCTCAGCTACAATTTTCTATGTTTTTGCTTCCATTTAAAGGTCTCAACCAACAGTTAATTTATATATTTTTTCTTGCTAATTTATTTACAAGAGAAAAATGGTAAATTTAATTGTCAAGTAAACCACATCCCACATACCTGAAAAATAAAATCGATCGACATTTTCTCGAATTTATTAACAAAACGTTGAAAGTTCAACGCGGTGAACGACTTTTGTTCGTTGGATTGTTAAGAGCAAATGAAAATATTACATTTTCAATGTGTGTGTGTGTGTGTGTGTGTGTGAAGTCAGCTGACCGTCAAGCGAATGGCATTAACTATGTGATTACAATTCAAATTTACTATGTACGTATGTTGTTGCAAATGTTAGTGAACGTAACTGCCCATTCAAATACTCGTACAATGGACCTACGAGTAAGCACTCTGCGCTAACAATTTCGCCATTCCGTCTGACTATCGCCATTATCTTACTGTCTGTCTAACTGTCTAAACGACTGTCAGTGCGTCCGCTGCGCTGATTCAATACAAATATACATACATACGTACATACATAATACAAAACTTATGCTGATTGCCTCCCCCTTTTCTGCTGGCACATTCACTTCACTCCGTTGCGCTGTTACGCTTGACGTATAAATGACATTTTGTTCCGCTTTGTTACTACAAATAGTAAAAAAAAAATTAAAATTGGATGCTGAATATAGATATACTCGTACTCATGTATGTATGTGTGTACATAAAAGTATATGGGGCAATGCTCTCGTCGGTGATGTAATGCCAACGTTCCAATGAATCCGCTGTTTATCGGCTGCGTTGTGCAAATTTGTATTCAATTTGAGTTTTTGTGAAGTTCTGATGGAGTTGATGGACTTTAAATAGATTGCTGATTTGTAGTGTGAATGGACAGAAAAGAAAATGTATATCAGAAGAGTAAGACATGGAAATATTGGCAAGGTTTGAATTTCTAACATTTTTCTATAAAAAAAAACATTCCTTTAAAAAAAACAATATAACCAAATATTTAAAGTTTAAAGATAAATTTAAAATAACTTATGAAAAATTAAAATATTTTTAAAAATTATTTTTACAGCGTTTTGAAGTATGCTCTTTTGCAGCCGATTTACTTAGAGTAAAAGGAAGTGCAAGTTTGAAGTGCCTATAATCAACTTCCAATTCTCTTACTTTTCTTTTTTGTTGTTGTTGAAGTTTCAAACAGGGTAGGAATGTATTGAGTTTTGGAACGATTTTCCGGCATCCCTTGTCAAGTTTGGTTTTAAGACAAACAGCTTTCGGCGTTGTGCCACCTTTAGTGTCGTTTATCGTTCGGAAAAAACCAAATTTGACAAGGGATGACGGAAAGTCGTTCCATAATCCAAAAAAAGGTTCTTACTCGCGCTCTTCTGCAATTCGTTTCATGCAAAAATGCTACAGTATTATTTAGCTACTAGAAACTTACATATTATTCTACGAAAAAACTTTATGAACTACAAAACCACATCCTCTAATAACTACTAAATTGTATTTTTTAAAAGTTCGAAATTTATTTTGGTTTCATAAATTTTGTATAAAATTACGAAAATTGGATATATATGTATGATTTTAGTAAGAGTAAGGATTGTATCTCTGTTTAAAAATGATAAATTAAATAAAAGACAAATTAAATATAAAAAATTTACCAATTTTAGGGTGTCGTATAACTCTGGAAAGTAATATATATTGTCTTCACGTAGCAGACTTGTGTTGCATTTGTTTATTTAATTGGTGTATCTGTCATTACATCGAATAATAATTTGATTTTATGTGAATGCATTTCTTCGTGGGATTGATATGTATAACAGATTTGTTTACATAAAAATCCCAAAATTTTAATATCAGATATGTACGTGAATACTTCGTGTGTTTGGACCACAAAGTCTGTATTTTGACCCAAGTCTGGCAAGCAGCTCACATATTTTTATCGTTTTTGTTGATTTACATAATTTTTGGTGGTAGCGAGACCGAGAAGAAGTTCTGGAAAACAAATTTAGTTTTCTTTGTTATAAACCTTCGCAAAGCTCAAGTGAGTTTAACATGTATGTGTAGAAATATTTAATTTAAAAAAATGTCTCGTTATTTAATTTCTTGACCAAACATTTAAGTAAATTTTTCAAATTTATGCAATGTGTGTATGCAGTGTAAAATGTTAAACAAAACTTAGAAGAAATATTTTTTTGTATTCAGTGTTATTATTGTTGCAGTAATTGAAATTATAATGAAAATGTTGGCAAAAAAATACACCAAAAGTAGTTGCACTTGCAATATCTCAACAGTTTATAGCAGAGATTTCAGCGTGTCGAAAGAAGAATAAGTAAAAGTTAAAAAAAAAATTTTAAAGCTAAAATCTAAAACCCTGCTTGCTTTAGTGAACATTACATGGGTACTGAATAGGTCATATTCGAACTTCATTTTTTTTTATATAGTATATGAATATACTCTGCTTCTTGTGCTAGAAATATTTGCTTCCCTTTTTTATTCATAACCCCATTTTACTACAATATAAAATTGTGATTGCACTTTATGTTTAAAGTTAAACACAGACTAGCAATTTAGCTTTTTCCAAATCTCTTCTAACTTTCTAATACTTAAGGCAAACCTTAAATTCAAATTACTTAAAAACTAATTTTCTTGATTCCAATGAATGGGAACATAACACATTTCGCACAATAACCAAAAAAAGATCACGCGACTTTATACCATAAAATTCTCTCATACACCTCTAGGAGCATTCTTTTAAAATTTTTGAAATTTTATTATTTAACTAAACCAAAACTTTCATGCTCTCAGCCAAATCACCAGCAAGGGTTTTAAATTTTAACCAGCGAACAATTGTGTCGTCGTAAAGACAATGGCATAATAGCAACAACGTAATGACCTTTGGGTCACTCAACCGCAAGTGTAAAAAGCTTGAGAATTTTTGGTCAAGTAATGTCACCGCAGGTGCCTCCAGTCAACTGTTGACTGCAAAAAATAAAATATAAATATGTCAAATACGCGAGAAGCAAAACAAGGAAAGAAAACGAAAAATATTGTAGCTCCCAAGGAAGTCGAACAAATTGTATCTTAGAAAATTTGGCTTGGTTGGTTAGCTGCGCAATGAAAAGCAAAGTGGCGTACAAAGTTTTCGCATTGTTTACTCGTACATGAGAAAAGTTTATACTTATACAAAAGTATAGATGTATATGAAGCTATTCAGAAGCAAAATCGTATGGTAGCACAAGGAGCGAAAAGTTGTGGCGAAAAATAGTTCAGAAAATAACCTTATTCGTTAATTGCCGAAAAGTTTATATATAAACCTATTTATGTTTGTTTATATTAGAGTGTGTTATTAAGAATTATAACAAATTATGATACTAATTAATTAAGGCTGCTGCATTTAACACGGTCGCCAATGATTTTCCCTATTCTGCATAACATTATAACATTAAAACTCGCTATTTCTATTCGTATAACTTCTGAATATAAAAACATTAAAATTTTTTGCAATCGCATTTTTAAAACCTTATTCGTTTGTATTTACTATAATATTCGTAAACCGGTCTTGATTAATTTCTGATGCGAGACATTGAAAAACACTCTAATCTTACATACAAACATTTTAGTTTTCTATAATGAAATCAATTAATGAATCATTGATTTGCAAGCGTAAGTAATATTCCTTCGATATTTTTATATTGCTATGGATATCGTTTTTTATATTGTTACCAATATTTGTGCCTGTACTTGTATGAATTTCACTTCTTCTGACGTTTTCCATCAAATTATTGCCATCGGAATCACCATCGACATCCCTACCTGTTTTCATATTGTTTTCCCTATCGATATCATTCGCCATTCAAATATTTTTTTAACTTCATATTGATTTTTATTTTATGGCGTTTTCTTTTCTCGAAAAAGATTGTTGCCTTCTCATATTGTAACTTTTGCATTAGGCTATTTATCTTCTTAAAGAAGGGCTTAACTAGTAAAAATTGTTGCAACTTTCATAGATCAGAGTCCATTAAAGTGGGAAATGAAGACGTAACGCCTTGAAAGGGCTGAGAAAAACAAACAGGGAAACAATATTTCTAGAAAAGAAAACGCCGTTACTTTTTCTTCACAGAAATATATGTAGTTGGTTTGTTTAAGGAAGATGAAATAAACACAACAGCCAACTCGGCTAGGGTAGCACAATAGGTAGCGTATTGGCTCTGCAACTCCGAGCTCCCGGGTTCAAAGCCTGAGAGAAGTGGTTATGAAAATTAAATTAAAAATAATTTAATTTAATAATCAAAAAGAAGTCTGATGAGGAAATGTGGTGATTTCCGAAATAGTACTATAACTTCAACCATTGAAAGCTGTTGTTGTTTTTTCACAAACAAATCTTCCATAAACTGGCCTTGAGCTCAATAAAATTATAAAAAAAATATTGAAATATTATTCATAAAATTATTACAGATAACGACATCGTCATTGTTTTCTGTTTAATTTCCATATATTTTTATACTTTTACATAAATTCTTTATCGTTAAGGCTTTCTCAGTCACTAATAATATTTATTTTTATATTTAACGCTTTTGAATACCATACATTTTTAAGATATATAGTCGATCTCCGATTAACGTTGAGTTTTCTACAGTCCCCCGAGGCTCTTTTTTACACGGTTTTACTTTTTTAACGCGGTTCGCAATTGATACTTATTTTTTTTTTTTTTTTAAAGCGTCTTGCAAGCGCTAGTAATGAACATTAAGCGAAATTTCGTCGAGATTTCGTCGAGATTTTAAAAATGCAATGGAGCGCTACCGGGATTTATATAAAGACAAGCAGAAAGAGAAACCTCGGCGCTTATTAACAGATTATTTTAAGAACTGAAGTATGAATTTATATGCCAAGTAATTAATTAATTAAAGTTATAGGGGATCTCGAAATGATTTTTTGTCAAAATCCTGTAAAACAGAGGGTCGAATATGTTTATATGTAATAAATTTGTTTACTTTCCCCCCAAAACATGGGTTTCCGTTGGAAACTTGGTTATTTTATAGCGAAATTATATTTTTGCGCGGGTTATTCGTAAAATAACAATGAATAAACAAATTTGAATTAAAATGTGAATATTTTTACACGAAAAAATGTCTGTCCCAGTGAACCGCATTAAAATGAGATCGACTGTAATTTTATGTTTCAAATCAACTATTAATCAATATATTAATCGCTTTATTTATGTAATATTCTTAGCTTTAATTTATAAACCAATTTTCGTCACTGATTTTGGTATATAACTTACAATTCTAGTTTGCTACCATCGCTAGCATATCAAACTTGTACATAATCGTATATATTTTATTTAGCCCTTATAACGACTAATTGACTGCTGCTACGAACGCTCTTGGCTTCTGCGTTAAGTAAAGCGTTTTTTACTTATTTATACACAAAATATTTGTGGCACCAAATAAAATTGTATATAGTACATACATAAATACCTATTTACTCGTTAACTATAAATTTTTTCGACAACTTTTGAACTCATTACGAGTTCTAAAAGCTCACAAAAGTGTGATCGCAATGCCAGGTAGTAGTAAGTAAGTAAGTGCTGCTTTTCCTTCACACAAGTTTTTCGCTTCAAACGTTCGAAACTTTTTCAAATCATAAACCCAACGCAAAAGGTTGTTGCTTGACTGTTTTTTTTTTTTTTGTTTTTTTGTTCTCCGTTACGCAACCAAGTAAGTAGCTGAGGCAGGAAGTGATCCGGCGGTAAAAGCACCAACAGCAGGGGCCACGGTTGTGTTAGCGGCATAGCTGGCACAGTAAACTGACGGAAACGGAAGTTCAAGCACATGAAAAGGATTTCTGCTCGTTACTTGAATTCACAGCAAAATCAGCAACTGGCAATCAGTTTGTGGAAAGTGTGTGTGCGCGTGTGAGGGAAGCATACAAAACCAATTGTGTTTGTGTGTCAGTTTTGGGTGCGGGTGTTTGTGCTATCGTTAACTGCCTGTCTGTTTGGCTGTTTGTTGCATTGCCGCTGCATGGGCACACCTATTTTCGTAACAATTGCAATTACACCGGTAACAATGACATTTGCGCAAAGTTGATGACTTGAAAGAAAATGGGGGAAACATTAAGAATATTTGAAAAATAAAAGAAATGAAAATGTAAACTTCACGCACAGCAAGCGTGCTGGAAACATTGCTGAAGTCAGCTTTCGACACGAAGAGCCCTCACCTGTCTGCTTGCCAGCCTGCTGGCGATCCAACCAGCTGGGAGCTTGCAGCCAGGTAGCAGCAGTAGCAGTGGCTGTAACGAAAGCGCAGCAACTTATTATGAAAAGTTAAATGCAATCAACTCGACTCAACTCAGCTCAAACTGAACTCGACTCGATGACAGTCGGCTTAACGGTAATGGGCGTAGTTACAGTGTCATTTCGCACAAATCGCTCTAAAGTTAAATTAAATTTTATTTTCGGCGAACAGCGAAAACTTTGACACTTCTTTGGTATTTAATGTTCATGTTTCAATTTGATTTTTTATGGAGAAATTCAAGTATAATAAATAATGGCATTTGTAAATGCATACTGTGTTATGTGAAAGCGACATTATTTTAAATTTAATATAACATAATAACAAGAATCGTTAAAGTGCACTACGATTTACTCACAGTCACTCACGCGTAGTTGTTATCGAAGCAGTCGTTGCGTCTGCAAAGTAACATTAGAAGCTGAAGCACCGTTCACCATTGGCTTTTCATTTAATCCAGTTAGAAGATATGTGCGCTTTTCAAAACGCTTGAGAAATATTTTGTTGCACTCTCAAATCGCTGGCATCTGCAATCATCTTCATTTTCTTGCAGTCAAAGGTTTTCACTACAGCTCGTTCTTCTAGCTGAAGTCTTTCGCTGCTGTCCCAGAGCTGCAAGACTTTGTCGTATTTTTCAATCCAATTAAGAAATATTAGCATAATAAATGAATTAGTAACCCTAAAACAAATCTTGCGTTTCGAACTCTTCGAAAAAGATTGCCTGAACAGTATCATTCGTAGTCAAAGACAGAAAAGAAGCCTGTTTTACTATTATAATTCCAGATTTGGAATCAATATTGAAAACTGCGCTACATATTTCTCAGGCTCAAAATCGAAGTATTATTAACTAATCTCGTTACTGGTTTGATTCTTATTCATAAAGCAAAAAGTGCATTTTGGGTGCTCGATAATGTCACCATAGAATGTGTACTTTTAGCTAACCGACTAATTTTTATTCTGTTTATGTTTATATTTAAGTTCTGAAAAATAAATTTATTCTATATCTCTAAACAATGTATGGCTTAACCTGCGCATAGCTTATTTCGTTAAATTGAGAGTTCATCCTCTACTTACTTACTTAGATGTTTTTTCTAGGGTTTGGGTTTTAAAGCCTTTACTGCAGCGCTCTTGAGACTCTGATTTGCGGATTGTGCTCATTTAAGTAATTTACGCTGTCAGCTTCTAAAGCAGAAAAAATGCAGCAGTAAAATATTTGAAATTACGTCATAAATTCTAGCTAGCTACAGCACCTTTTTCTTTATCGAAACCGTGAGTTAAACAGTTTTCACAGTAGCAGATAATATTGTTCTGATAATACTTATTATATTATTATATTATTGTCGTTTTATAATTCAGGTATAAAGGAGGAGATAACATCTAGAAAAGGCAAAAGTTTTCACATCTTTTAGTTTTTTTCCAAATAAACACAGTCCTGCTAAGGGCATTTTTCTATTTTTTTCAAAATTACTTAGTACTTTTATAAGTAGTTTTGTATGCTCTTTTTAGCTCGTTTTCAACTAAATTAAACTGCGTTTGAATATATTTTTAATTCTATTGATATTGCAGCATATTAAGCGAAATATTTCGAACTTTAAAAATGACAAAAAATTGTAGAAAATATAATAAAGAATGAATTTATAGTGTTTACTTACTGTTTACTAAGTATATGTAATCTACGCTAAAACTCTACATATTGCCAAAAAAGCAAGCATAAAGTCTTCTTTATTTAACAGAAAAACTGGTAGATTATTTAAGCATTTTTATTGGAGTCAAGAAAAAACTATCAACAATACACTTTAGCAGGGTTGCGAGCTTATGCTTTTTTTTACATTATTCACATAAAGCATTCAAAAGGGTGCATAGCATATGTAGTACAGTTCAAGCTTTTTTCTTATTTTCTTTTGTAGCGTTCAACATGTCGTATACGTAATCCCAAAATGATTTCCTGTGGGTGAAAAAAGGTTGCATATAAAAGCTAATGAAAATTTTAAAGTAAGGCGATGGAAAATAAATGAAAGCAAAAAGTGGGTTCTTTTTATAGCTACTTAACTCGCATTGTGTTTTTCTTTACTGCAAACTCGTACATATAAATAAATAAATTAAATTTTTCAATAAGATGTTGTGTAATTATTTCATGGTTCCGGCAAACTGTTGGCGTAACTGATTAAATCAATTTTCTTTGTTTCCTTTTTTTTTGGTGCGATATTTTAAAAACATTTCTTAAAGTTTGCCTTTATTGAAACTAAGCTAGAAAATTTTAAATTTCGGCCTCAGAAAAAGTATCTAAAAGGCGAAATTGGTGAAATTTTATTTGAAAGGAATGTGATATTTCGGAAAAAATTTGATTCTGTATAACTAATATGTAATATATTTATGTAAGTAAAAATATATCCTGAAAGGTGGTGTTGTAGTACTCTTTTTTTTAAATATATTCACTTTAATGACTTTAATTTAATACAGTTGTACCTCTTTAATGATAATTTATTTATTGATTTAATAATAAAAAGTTATATTTGGTTTTGGAACGAATTTTCGTTAATCATTTTTCGTTGTTGTAACTTGTAATGATTTAAATGCCATTATTTAAAAAAATGAAGATATATAAGCTAAATTATTGAAATAATTTTTTGGTTGTTTGCAGTTATTTTTATTTATTTTTTACATGACCAAAATAATTGGTAAATTAATTTCAATTATTTTAAATTTCATGATTTATTTTAGCTCATTTAGCGAAATAAAACATCAAAGCGCAAAATTTTATTTTACTTTAAAATTTTTATATAATATAAATCAACAATCAAAAATAAACTTAATCACTTAATAGAAATAATCAAACAATTAACAAATTAATTTGAATATTTTTTATGATTGTGTATTACGATGATCGGCCTTTGAATTTAAATTTTTAAACAATTTTTATTTTTCAAGCTCGAGGCCCCCAAATTAAATAAACTTCGATGTTTGTTTATTTGTGTATTTAACTGTCGATATTTCGACCTCAATTAGCGCCAGTCGAACAGGCACAAACAAGAGTTCCTGATGATGATCTCAAATTGAGGTCGAAATATCGACATGTAAATAAATACACAAATAAATAAACATCGAAGTTTATTTAATTTGGGGGCCTCGAGCTTGAAAAATAAAACTTATTTAAAAATATTTTTTATGATTTAATTTTTATTTGATTGGCAAATAAATACCATTATTTTTGCTTGATTTTAAAAATTTCTATATATTGCTTGGTTGTGTAAGAAAATTTAAATAAGCATTAAAATTGAAAATATAGAAGAAAAATAATGATTAATAATTGCAAGGGAAATTTAGCAGCATTGCAACAAACATTCGAATCGATAATATGTATCTATAATATATAAATGATATGTACATATGTATGTATATCTAAATCCGAAATATGTTTGCATTTGCAGATATCTGATGATGATCGAATGAGCTTAACTACAGCCGTATCTGATGAAGATGATGGCGAAAGTGTCATGGCGTCACCATATAAAGCAAAGGCAACTGGAACTGCTGCTTCCTCATTTAACTGCACTGGCGCTGTACGCAAAGCTGGGTGAGTAAGATGAGAAACCATTCGAGTTAAGAATTATTTAGTTAGCCTATGATAACGGAAGTATGAGTCGATTAGAGTGTATAAAAGCCATACAATTTCCATTTCCCTACATCTTCCCATCCGTTATAAGGAATCAAATATATACAGGATGAAATAAAAAAATTGTATTCGGTCGGTATTTGGTTCGAACAGCGAATTTAATTTATCTTTCTTACGTCAATGCTTCCTGATTGATTGAAAAATTAAAGCAAGGACTCTCTGAGAGAAAAGAGGTTATTTTATAGCAAATAATTAATTATCTTGTCTTTAAGATGCCAAAGTCAATTTTTTTAATAAAAAAACAATTACAATTTCATTCTTTCTATTTGCGGTAGAGAGAGAGATCGAAAAATTTAAAAAGCATACGTCTCGCAGACATTTGTTATCAAAGCAGTGTTAAAGGAACCAGCTTTCTCAGATATTGTTGAATAATAATTTTTACTAATACGGAAATGCTTAAAGCATTTTCCTCCTAACTCATATATGTACATTTTAGTGGTGACAGTAAAACGAATCATCTGGAGCACGAGTTCGTTCAACTTATTTATTTTAATCGAACGTTGAAGAATTATATGATGTTAGCAATCCAAGATTTTCGAATGCTAAGCTTAAACAAAATAATAAAAGAATAGACAAAGTATATTACGATCAGTACAAAGACATCTCCAAACGTCCGTTTTAAGAAAATACGTAAACAGTTAACAGATCTCCTGTATAACTTAAATCAGCAAAGTAATGTGATTGTTTTTTTATTCTAGCAGTGATTTTAATATATCTGCTCATTCATTCAATAAAGTAGAAGTAAGAACAATTTCCCAACTGTCTCTAAACATACACTCCACTAAAATGTGATATTCACAAATCCTTCAGCAAGTAATGTGATTCATAAAATACTTTATAAATTTGTACTGTATACTGAATCAAAACTGTCACAGACCTACATAGCATACATATTCAAATATATGTCTTTATATATATATCTATATATATTTTTTTTATCAAAACCCATTCCAGTTTCTTGTCGGTGAAAAAATGGCTACTCCGCAAAAAGCATCAAATCGAATTGGCACGCAAACGTGGCTGGAAAGGTTATTGGGTTTGCCTCAAAGGCACCACACTACTCTTCTATCCGTGCGACTCACGTGAGGGACGTAGCGTCGAAGCGGCACCAAAGCATTTAATTATTGTTGATGGTGCGATTATGCAACCAATACCGGAGCATCCCAAACGTGATTACATATTCTGTTTGAGTACAGCATTCGGTGATGCGTATCTATTTCAGGCGCCCTGTCAGGTGAGTGCATAAAATATTCAATATATACATATGTACATGTACACATTAATGCACCAAACTATAAACATTAAAGTAATTTTATACACGCATTCCACATTGTAGGCAACAACAAAATTATAGCCATTCCGTTAAATTAGTTGAATATTACTGAATATCTTCCTAAATTATATTTAACAAAACTATTTTGAATAGAACTATACACATTCACATACATATGCACTGGGGACACTTGTATTGAAGATATATATGTAAAAAAAAAATGTTGAATTACTCCCAAGGCATACACACATTCTCAGTTTGGTGGCAGTGGAAAACTTGATTTCCATTTATAAGCAAAGGCTTACCTGCAGTATAAAAAACATTTAATAAGCTTTTTTACAAATATCATCATTGGTGCATTAATGATAGAAAGCAAACTTTGAAACTATTAAAAACTCGCTAAGTGGTATTTTTTTCTCGAAATAATTTACTTGTGCAAATTTTCTATAAACTTCTTTAGAAAACATACAAAAATAAAAACAAAACAAAAAAAAAACATTTTGGGACTTAAGTGCAATTTAGAAAAGGCTTTCTGCCGATTGTATATAAATTAGTTTCATTCAAATTTAAATTTTATAAAGTTAAGGTTTGAACTTCGCGTTTATATGGTTTCTGATAGAAATTAAAACGCACGCATATTAATTAAGAATAATATATTAATAAGAAAAAAAAATTTTAAAAAAATTGTCAAACATGTAAATTTGATATTGTTGTATAATTGTGGTGAGCAGTTTATGTCTATTTTTTAAACTTATTTTTGGTTAACAAATTTTTAAGTTCTTTCCTAATTTATATTCTCAATCTAATGTTAATTTCTTTAAATTTCTTAATAACATTTAATTTTTTATAAACACAGATTGATTTTTGATTATGATTACATTAAATTTATTTCATTTCTATTAATTATTCTTTATAAAATATTATAACTAATTTTTAATTTCCTTTTTTGTCATATTAAATAAAAAGAATCATTCAATTTTAAAAACATCAAAATGAAAAAATAACCAAATCAATAATCAAACTATTTTCTGCAACTCATCATGACTATAATAAAAAAATTAAATAAATAGAAATATTTGAGGAATCCAAATTCGTCATTAAACGAATTGATTTTTTTATAGAAAACAAATAATTGTATTCCTCATTTCATTTTAGTGGCAAAAAATCTTGATTCTAATAAACTAATAAATTAATTAGAAATTAAAAATATCCGATTATTAACTCTTTATTTTTAACCAATCAAAGCTGTGCTTAACCTTAAAAATTTGTATTGCTATTTATTTGTAGAAAATAGTCAATTTAACAACACTTGCATTAAAAAATAGTACAAAAATCGTTATTTTTAAGCATTTGCGGATTATTAAAATTTAATTAAATGTCTCGAATAGCCTTCAGATTGTTCGTTAGCTGGTATTGTGAGCAATGCCCGCAACTATTTACACATAAAAAATGTAAAACGCAATACGACGAATTTTAAGTTCCTTTATTCTCAGGAACATATTTTTAACTGAGTTTTTACTCTACTCAGCTATTCATTGATTAAATAAATAAATAAAATAGCTTAAATATTACTCTAAACAAGACTTTCTCGAATATCTGAATATTTTAAATATCCCTTTTAAAAGGACGCAAAATAGTGATACACACACTTACTCTAAGTTAATTTCCCACCGAATAGGATTTTTGGCTTATACATCACACATATACATACATACATATGCAAATCTATGATGTAGAGTTGCTCCATTTTTGTGTTTTTAACAACATTTTATTTGCACAGTCACGAGCTGCACGTTCTCATTTTATAACTGACTTATGCGTTTCCAAATACTCTCACTTCAACACACACACACACACACATGCAACTAAGTGAATCGAAAGAAGCAATATATGCATAATATATATATATACTAACATAATAGCAATATCGTCACATGACTTGAATTAAATTTCCATTACAAAGATTTGCGCAACAAAAATTCACTCATACTCGTCGCAGTTTGAGAAAATCAAAAAATGGAATCTGCGAGATTTGAGTACTTTTCAGCAGCGTTTATACACAATTTAGTCGAATCTACTACGTGCATTTTTGATGCATGCCAATATTTCGATTTGTCCAATTACCACATGAAGCATATCTGCTTTCATTTTCACATGTGTATGCAAGTTTCTACACATACATACATATATAAATAAATGCTTAAGCAAACAAGCATTTTTATTTTGATATGCAACCTAGCACAGTTCATTTTGAGTTGAAATATATTTTTCTATATGCATATTTGTATGTTATATATTTTTTTCATAATGCGCAAGCATACGTGCATACAAACATAAATATGCTAATATATGTTATTTGCAACTTTATTTGAATAAAATAAACATTTCAATGCACTCATGAATTCTGAGAATCTATTCTGTTTTAATAACATATGTTCGACGTGCGCTTTGATATTGAAGCCGAGTGAAATTTGAACTCCTAACCAAGCTACGGAGCTTGATTTTTTGTTTTGTTTTATGATTTTTCCGACAAACACATTTAGCAACCCACTTCAGTTGAGTTTTTTTTTTTAATTTTTGTTTTTGCTTTTCAAAAGTAATTTTGCACAGGAATCAAACAAATCTAGGCTAGGAACTTCATTTGAAATACAGCTTTTTATTCTTTTTATCAATTTCTTTAAGTCAGTAGATTGACCCTCTTCAATAATACATTGCTTACAAAATCTGTTGGATGTGAAATAAATTTGAAAGTTTTAGAATCTCTTAGAAATTATTACCATTTAATACTCTTTAAAACCACACACAATTGTTATGAAATAATTAAATATTAAATAAATTATAGTTGCATAGTTAACAGAGTTGCGGATTCTAGAAGGGTGGACGGAAAGTGGAATTGAAAAAAGTGCCTTAAAATTTTAAATAAAATATATTTATTTGTTTAGGGTGTTGTGGTCTTGAAGCCTTTAATGGTCTTTTCGATTTACTATATATCGGACAATGCTTAACTTCCCTGATATGGAATAAACATACCCAATGAACTCTTGCGATAAGTCAACGATGAATGTCTCATTTAAAGAAAAGAGAGGGCGAGAAATCCTTTGAATAACTGTGGGTTGTTGCTTGATAGTGTACAGGTGGAACTTGGGTGAGCCTAATAAGCCTTAAAGAAGGTCAAACGACCTGGAATTTCATGCCATTCGCACACCTGAACAACCATTTGGATGATCAATCGATTGAGACCATGCGAAATTTATTATGAGCAAGTCGCGTTTTTCTAGTAAACTTTCTGCTCTATAAATTAAGTGAAGTAATGTTTAAAATAATAAATAGATATTTCCTTTCCCCTTCACTTTCATTAAATTTTTCGTCCAGATTCATATTTAATTAATTGCCTTTAATCCTTTAAATGTTTAAGAACATTCGTGTTTATCTATTCTGAAATATAAACTCATCCAATTGTCCTTAGGTAATTTCTAAACTGATAATACTTGCTCTTTAAGGACTATTAACCTCTAGACTTTGAAGCATTTAAATTATTGTACTGCAGCTAAATAAAGGACCAACTGTAAAGTTTTTTAGTGTTCACGCAATAAGCCAGAGTGATGGTGATATTACTTTTTGTAGGAGAAAAAGAAGAAGTTAATGCTAGTAAAATGTTTAAAATTGATAACTTCGACAGCCAGATAGTCACATACATATTGTTAAGAGGTTGGAGATATTTTCTAACAAGAGTAAGCGCAGATAAACTGAGACTGGGAATTTTGCAAATACATGAAATTGCCTAGTTAGCTCGTGAATGAATAACGATTTCTTATATTCGCCTGTTTTTCCTATTCTATCATGTTAATATTCTTATCGTTATCGATTTTTCGGCTTCCAAAATTTTCATTTTAACCCTTTGCCTACGTGCAAACCTAATCTAATACAAACTAGCGCGAATATTCAATTTTCCAAACAATTTCTGCGAGTTATGAAAACTTTCGTCAAATCTGTGTATTGAATATTCGTAAACTATAAATATAAAGCACCTACACAAACTCTATTGAGCATTAAAGGCAATGCATAGTGAGTGTTTGTACATATGAACAGATATATTCATGCTTATATACGTATGTACTTTTACCAAGGCAAGGAATAGGAAAATTGTTTGCGTTGCGTCTCCCTTCAGGCAGGCAGCAGCACAGGACAAAAAGCAGCAACAGCAACAGCAGCATCAGCAGCAGCAGCAGCAGCAGCCCCTCCATAGAAGTTCATTGCTCGCGGACATTTCGTGCTGCTATTTGAATTTTATGCGAATTTATTTGTATATTGCGCCGATCACACGTGCACACATGCACACATAAATTGTTTAAGGATATTTTAACAACGCTTGCATACTCGCACATTTGTGGGTACGTTTTGTTTGGCATTGCAAGTGTTGAATGCAGTGCATTTTCAATTGGGGCTCGAATGAGATTCGGTCGCGACTGGATACTTAATTTTGCACGCAATTGAAAACCCGACCTTCCCAAAGCATTGACTATGCGTTAGAGGCCCTAAACATGGCCTTTTTGTCATTCTCGGTTCGCTCTATGTACATACATATATAATGCCGCACTTGCCACGCCACCAGTCTCCTTCTCCCACCACCTTTCACACTTATCTAGCTGGCCTTAAGCAAATGTGACAGCATTAGTATGTATTTAGCGTGTTGCTTGTTGTCACAATTAGATGTCGGTAGCTGTATTACTTCGTGCATGTGCAAACGTACATACTCACACATACATACATACACAGGCGTTTAAGTCCTTGCGAGTGCATGCAAGCAATGAAAGGATTGTGCGCAAGTGTGATGAGGCCCGCTTTGTGGAAAGCATGTGTTGTATGTATTAATTATGAATGTGGCCATAGCCCACAGCCAACCAGCCAGCCTGCCTGCTAGCCAGCTTACAAACACTCCACCGTGCATCCATTCGTGTTCCGACCAGTGCATTGGTGCATTATTAAGTGCCTCTAAAATGTCCTTGCTGAACGCACTCCGCTCGAAATAAAAAACAAAAAACAAAAAAAAAAAACTAGCCACACTCTACGATCGCATCTGCTATGTCTAAAACAAGCTTACATTTGCTTGCATCTCCATTCCTAGACGTGCTGGCAAATATTTATGTACATATGTATGTTTGTGTGTAGTTGAAAATTCATATGCACTGCCCGGGGCGTTACCATTGTACGCTACGCTGAACGCTAAAGAGTTTGCACTAGTTTTTGTCTTGGCCTCTGCTTTTTGGGCAATTTTACGTGACTTAGTTTAAATGCCGCAAGTGATTTTCATTCACATGTTCGTATGACAAAGTTTTCTCGACAAAATGTCCCAATCTGGCCATGGTGAGAAATTTTTCAATTGCAAAACAACAACCGACACTATGCAATTAATGCTTAGCAGTATTTTTGGAAAGCGTATATTTGGGGAACGAAAATGTTTTCTTCTACCTCCATTAGCGTATACTTGCAAGCAAATCTAGTTTACTCGTTCCTTGAGTTAAACTCGGATTCCTCTTTAATTTAAAACTTAATGTAAATTTCAATAAAATCTGTTGCTACAAAATCTTTTGACTTGTTTATTCACAGTTTGTTCCATTTGTGGTGTCAATATGCAGCATGCAAAAAAGTGTTCTTGAGATTTGAAAACCAATCGCAATTTAATTACAATTTTTTAAAAACCCAAAGCCAAATTGTCATCTGGCACGTATATATTTTTAAGCACTAGGATTTCGAATGAAGCACAAAAAGGTCAATTTAAGCCATAAAAAAAATATCATGAAAAGAGCTCAAATTAAGCAGGAAAAGAAAGATTTTTAAAACACAAAATAAAAATTAAGAATGGTTAAAAGAAAAGGTCATACAACACACTTATAACGGGTGTTTTTTTTAGGGGTATAGAACTTCGAATTGAAATAAAACACAAGAAAATCGTTTTAAGGTCCATCAATTTAGCTTTATTGGAAGGATAATTTTATGCCATTAATGTTTAAATATGATTTCGGACATGTGGCCGCCGCGGCTGGCTCGAATAAAGCCAATTCTACAGGTCCAATTTTCAACCACTTTTTCGAGCATATGGGGCCGTATGTCGGCAATAACGCCACGAATGTTGGCTTCCAATTCCCCTAACGTTTCTGGTTTGTTGGTGTAGACGAGCGACTTCACATATCCCCAAAGAAAATAATCCATTGGTGTCAAATCACACGATCTTGGTGGCCAATTGACAGGTCCATTCCGCGAAATTATGCGCTCAGCGAATGTTTCCTTCAATAAATCGATTGGGACGTGCGCTGTGTGGCATGTAGCGCCGTCTTGTTGGAACCACAACTCATCCACATTCATGCCATCCAATTCGGGAACAAAATAGTCGGTTATCATGGCTCTATACCGGTCTCCATTAACGGTAACTGCCTCTCCAGCATTATTGCGGAAGAAGTATGGCCCAATGACTCCACCAGCCCATAGAGCACACCAAACAGTCAGTTTTTGTGGATGTAATGGCGTTTCAAGGGTCTCATGTGGATTCTCTTCACTCCAAATGCGGCAATTTTGCTTGTTGACGTAGCCATTCAACCAAAAATGAGCCTCATCACTGAACAAAATTTTGCGATGAAAATCAGCATCGAGATCAATCTCATTTTCGGCCCATACACCAAAATCACGACGCATTGCATGGTCTCGCGGCTTTAATTCTTGCACAAGCTGGATCTTGTAAGGTCGCAAGCCAAGATCTTTGCGTAAAATCTTCCATAAAGTTGATGGACA
This sequence comes from Philophylla caesio, assembly GCA_963971545.1. NCBI lineage: Eukaryota > Metazoa > Arthropoda > Insecta > Diptera > Tephritidae > Philophylla > Philophylla caesio. The sequence goes on along the minus strand of OZ020608.1, from coordinate 93,808,632 downwards.
AAGCTCCAATTGCTGTGCACGGTGGCGAATCGATTCATTCGGGTCCTCTTCAACACTTTGCTCTACAGCGGCAATTGTTTCTTCGGTGCGCACTGTTCGACGTCTCTGCGGATGCGTATTATCACATAGAGTAAACGTAGTGCGAAAACGATCCATGGTTAACCGAATTAATTGCTCTGATGGACGATTATGTCGACCATAAAATGGACGGAGCTCACGGTAAACTTCGCGAACTGAACCATTATTTTCGAAATAAATTTGCACGATTTGCAAGCGTTGTTCTTTTGTCAACTTGTTCATGATGAAATGGCAAACCAAACTGAACATAAATGACATTAGAGTTGCCAGATTTGACCACAAACTGCCAGTTTTATCTCTATTCGAAAAACAAACCTGTAAAAAAAACACCCTTTAGTTCTTCGCTCTCTTTATTTTTTCAATAAAAAATCAAATTAGTCAATAGAAACATTGTATTGCTTTTTGTTTTTAATTGTCGGACAAAAAGGCATTCAATTTGTGATAAAATTTCTTTATAACTAACGAGATAAAAGGGAGAATGAAAAATTATTATTTTTGTTTTTTACATCTGATTAACCTAAAAATAAATTCGACATTCCAGGTGCAATCAGGCTTTCTCATCGCAAGTGAAATGCATTGAAAGTATAAAAGCAAGACCATTTTGCAAAAATAAAAGTAAATAAATTGTTTGCTATGATTGTTTAAAAATCACTTTTATAAAACAAGCAAACGAAATCTTAGCTCACAGAAAAACCGTATTAAAATGTGAATTTTAAAGAATTTTTGATGTTCGAAATAATTTCGAAACCATTTTTTGCACGTATACTCGTAGCGTAAACAGATTGTACAACCGAGACTAAACTTGTACAAAACAGGTTAAGTTTATAAAATATGCTTCATTAAAAACAAAATTCAGTTTTATAGATAGAGAACAAAGGTCCGAGGGTGTCAAATATTACTCAAGATCGATAAAATGCAAGATATCGCGTCAGTTCTGAATCAGTAAATAATCAAAATAAAGAAGAAGAAAAAGAAGGAAATTAATGATTGAAGGAAAATAAATAAAAATTCTTAATTTTGTTTTTTTAATTTTTTTTTTCAATATGCTTGAAGAAGTTTACGGTTAGAAATATATCTCTCTTATTTTTTGGAAAAGGTTGTTATGAAAAAATAGTTAACCTAAATTCTTCAGGCATCCAGCATTCATTTGATATTTGAAATTTTAAATGTTGAGTATTTACTGAAACTTTAACGTGCTTGATACAAAAACTGAAATGCTGGTAAAAAAATTAAATCGCTGATTTACTAAAATTTAGTTTTAAGTATTTTCGCACCTTTGTCGCATGTGTGAGAAAAAAAAATTAAATTTGTTGCACCGTGTAATACGACAAATGTCTAAAATTAAAATTTAATTTCGATATGGGGTTCTTTTCTCATATTTTCAAGTTAAAAACTATGCAACATACCCTTTCAATTTACTAAAAATTTTTACTCATCTCTCAACTACATATTAAAAAAAAATCAAACATTTCATTTTATTTCAGGTTGAATTGGAAAATTGGGTGAATAGCATTCACAGCGCCTGTGCTGCAGCGTTCGCACGACACCGCGGAAAAACGGGAACTCTACATTTGTTGCAAGAAGAGATATTCCGCTTGGAAAAAGCCATAGAATCGGTAAGTGCAATGAAATATTTTTATATTCTCTATATAAATTAAGAATAACTATAAGTAAATACATAACTCAGTTTTTTAAAGTACAATTACATCCAAGCTAAGAACTTTACCTATTACAAGAGCTTAGATTATTATAGAGTTTGATTAAAGCCAAGTCTATCTTCTATGTATGAAATAGTTTAGAGGGCATATTACTTTTTCTCTACAAGGTGTATGAGATCAAATCAACGTTTGCGATATTCTTCCCCTTTGAGCAGATTTCGTATTTTGTAACACAGAACTTCTCTCGTTCTTTTCAAGTTTCTGTATTTCGCTATTTATTCTCTTGCAACGAGCTTTTAATCAATGCAACTCAAAGTAGATCCTTCGAATGCTATTTCTTTTAAGCTCTTCGCACTCACGTCTAATTTCGTCCTTTTTCTACTTTCTGCGAATAACATTTTCCCTTGTTGTCCCAATTCGCGGTTTCTCAATAAGAAAAAGATTATGTAGGTAATGTATTTTCATGCAGTAGCGCAACATTCTTTACCTAAACAGGCTTTTTTCGGCCCTAGGACGGCAGCAATTTGCCTTTCTCGGAGTGACTCTAAAAGAGCTGGAATAAGAGTCGTCTTGCGAAATTAATAGCAGCCTGTTGCGACTGTAGTTTCTGTCTTATGCCGAACTTTTATTTCCTTGTTGAATGCGCACCTTTTCCTGCGATCCAAACTGTTGTTAGGGGACGAGAAACTTGTACTTCTTTAATCGCGGCGTACTCCTTTGAACGCGGCGTAGTCAATTGGGTTGCAAATTATTTTGATTTGAAGACAACAACGCATTCCGGCGAATCTTCTTATTTTAGGAAAAGTAAGAATTTTATTTAACTCACTTTGTAAGTAAAGCTTTATTTCACTAAGCATGAATTTGATATCGCGATGGAAACACCGGTTTGAAACCATCGAGGCAAATTGAGAAGATTGTGAAAAACTTCGCCACACCTCTTTTGCTTTGGAAGTACCAAAAAACAGGGTTAAGTTCTCGCAGCTGTACAGCACGCACCAAACTCTTTTTATTACATGTTGCTGTGCAATTTTGAGCATTTAAAATTTAAAACTAACATTTTAGTCACATTTGTAAAAATTAAAAAATATGCTTGTTAAAGAAATGGTTTAAGTTGTATTTAGCCTTCGGCAGAGTACGCGCCAGCCGCCGTTTCTGCTTCTTTTTCACTAGCATTGTGTGCCATTAATAATACTCTGCTACTTAAGTCATAAGTCATTGTACTTTTCGCAGCTTTGTTCGCTTGACTGAGAACTACTGAATATGTTCGTGGCTATGTGAGTTAAATATAAGTCAGTTCTATGTACTTTGGTGTATTCTATGCTGGCTTTTGTTAAAAAGGCAACATGAACTTATATTATTACTTACTTCAATGATGCAGTAATGAAGTTTGTACTACAGTCACGCTATCATATTCAGTTGATATTTCAGCGTAGTGCAAATGGAAGCTTTCCTAAGTTCGAGCATATAAATAGCACACCAGGAGAGAAGGAGGTGATTAGGGAAAAAAAAATTCCGTTGGAAAGAGATGATGAATAATGAAAAGTGAAAAATGTTAAAAATAAAAATTAAGAATACTTACAGTTGAAACACAAGCGCACTTATGAGTAGCTGTACTTTAAGAGACATCTGCAACAAATGGTCGAAGCATTTCAAACACTCGCCGTTTGGCAGAGAATGTAGCACCACTCACAGCTCTACTTGAGTTTATGGTCACCAACCGCTCTGGACGTCGTTCCTAAACTTGTTTGAATCAACATTTGCAAAAAAAAATAATAATCTAGCATCAATTTTTAAATCACCACCGAGTTAACTTAGTATAAAATTTAATGAAAATAATTCGTTCATGTTCATGGCTCTACTGCTCTTTTTGATTGGCACACAAACCAATTGGCTATCAATTGTCAAGCCACAAATGTTGCTATAAATAACATAGGCATACGTACACACATACATGTACACTTATGTAAATAAGAATGTTGATTTGTCCGTACAAATTCTTACTCCTTACCCATTAATGTACATATTTATTTCATTATTCGTTGTGATTTGTGATTTGTGCTCCTGCTGTTGCCATTTTTCTATTTGCGCCGCAAAATATACTACAAATTATTCCCATTACAGGGTTGCATATGCACAGATTGTGTATTTTTCAATTGCAAAAGGGAATGCTATTTGCTAATGTATCTTTGTAAGCGTATTGTATGTGTTTACTCTCAGCGGATGACCAAATAGCAAAGTAAATTTTCTACCAAGAAAACAAATCACAAATTGCAATTACAAATCTACACACAAATGGGCACAAAAATAAACGTACGCATATATGTACATGGGTACATTCATTCAGATATGTGTATGTGGGCTCATGACAGTTATTTTAGTCATGACAGTAACAGTAAATATACATATACATACGTATGTATGTATGTATGAATTGCTAGCACTCCAACTCTCTGCGATTCCACTTGAATTACGCACACTTGCTTGGATTTCATAAACAGTCATGTGGTCATATGGTTTGCAATTGTCCTTCCGGCCAACAAACAAATCTGTCTATGTTTAATTTATAAGTATTGCTTTTGGTCCTCCAGTGACCCAATCAGTTGAGTTCTTCACATCACTTTGTTGTCCACATGAATATTTTCCATACAAAATTCATCTGCAATAAATACCTACATATACGAGTATGTTTGTACATATGTACATATATATATGTATGAATATGCGTGGGTATGTTTAGTAAAACATATGCATACACTGGCATTGGGGTGTGTCAAAAACCTTGCAATTTTTTATCATTTTGGATCGAAGGTATTTAACGGTCACTACCAAGTATAAATGTTCGAAGATTAGTTATCATAATGATTAAACCAAATTTGTTTTTTAATTAAAAAACCAGTAATCGGTTATAATAGGAAATATTTGAAAAAATTAAGATTATTTGCAATTAATATAAATAATTAAATAAAATCAAATATAATTAAAAAAAATAAAATTTATCTGAAAAGTAGTCGCATTAGGCTTTTTGAAAAAGTAGAAATAATGGCTATTAATCATTAAAAATTATTTTGATTTCAGTATGCGAGTTATACATGCAAATAAATACCCTTACTAACATATTTATGGTCTGATTAAGTAAAGAAATTAATTTTTAATAAGTGTAAAGAAATATTTAATTAAATATAACCTAAAAGTATTCATACATTTATAGGCCTTACCACCCAAATTTTAATGGAAAATTATAATTGACAACACAGCTGTAATATTATTATCATACAAAGTACTAAATTTTATGCGAAAATGAAATAAAATCTATTGTCACGAAACTGCATTACAAATTTCAATCAAAATATATTTTTAAAGAGATATTTTTAGATATAAAAATTATATTATTTCAATAAAATAGGTAACAAAAAGTTAATATTTTAAATATTTTTGAGCTTTAAGTCCGATTGGTTTATTTGGAAAATTATTAGGAAAAAAAACAATACTCAAAGCGGTAGAAGTTATAGCACTATTTCGGAAATCACCACATTTGCTCATCAGCGCAATACTTAAGCCGGCAGCTAAACGCATTCAGCTTAGCTTACGATGTGTGAGATGAATTTTAAAATCAAAAAAAATTTCTGAGAAAACATTCATTTGTATATGACACTCTGCTATTCTGACTATTTCACTCTTGAGCTCCTCGAAAATAATGCTGATATGCCGCTTTTATAGTTTTAGCAAAGGTATTAAATATAAAAATCAATTAATGCAATCAAATCAATGATAGTTATAAATTAAGGCTTCGTGTAAAAGTCCACAAAAAATATATTCAAGATTAATTTCTAACTGGTGATAGTTAGCGAAAAAGAGAAATAACTGGCGTTATGCTGAGCTCGGCCAAAATCGCATAGGCGGTTATCGTGCCAATGAAAAAAGGAGAAGATTAAGAGAAGCGGCCTGAAAATGGTTCACTATTCTTTTCTGTGAAATTTTTGCTGTAAATATGAAAAAAATAAATTCAAAGATTCTATAGTGTATATTAAAATGTACTATATACGAAGTAAAATTATCAAGCACTTTTTTTTTAATTGGAACACTTACACTTTTTTACACTATGCACTTCCTCACCGTGATCCGCCACTACTTCATATAATCAAATCATCGCATAATTTTTTCATTATCACAACATCATAGCATCCATATTTTAATAATTAGTGAGTAATTTTTGAAAAAGGATAGTTAATCTAATAAAAAACAGGTTTTGTAGGTAGATGGATAAGATATTGAGGATTTTAACAATATGGTCAAGTAACAGAGATTTTATCTAACAGTAGCGGCCAATTGAAGTGTCTCAATAAAAAGTAAAAACGAAGAACTATAACTAATAATTGCTTCAAGAACTCAAAGCTATGTTGCGAAAGTAAATGTAACTTACTTTTTTTTTTCTTTTGGGAACACCTTAATATGAAAAACCATACATATGTACATATATGCACCTATATAATACATAAGCTCTTACACAACACAACTCGACTTTCTGTACGTAGCGTTTCCTATTTTATGCAGCGCCCATTTCTACTTCTCGCCTATTCAATCAACACCGTTGAACCAAAATGTTTTGTTTTACATTTGCATTTGGTTTTCCCTCACTCTACAATTTCATTTGCATTTTTGTTTCGTTTTTTTCTTCGAACTTCAGCGCCATTTTCGTGTGGCCTCACATCCGTTCCTCATTTATATCAATACCATGTGAAATAGCTTGTGAATGAATCAAAAATTAAAAGTTCCTACATGGGTGAATTGATAATGTATGTTACATACTCGTTGTTGCTGCCTAGCCATAGTTTTTTTTCAATATTTTTGGGATTGACTGAATATCGCATATTCGAGTTTATATGTTTTTAATATGTAAAATTGTCGATGTTTCTTTAATATGAAATAAAGTGTCAATTAAAAAAATTAAAAATTAAAACAGTAACAGTTCTTATAGTAGTTAGAAATTACTTCTATTTATTACATTTTAACCTTTTGTCCTAAGAAGTACAATTTATTATTTTATTTGATCCAGAGATAATTTTTTTATGAATATTTCTTTGGAATAATTTGGTCCTGTAAATTTGATTTCTATGACGGTTTTCAAAAGGCTTTTGCCAAAATGTCTCCTAAATATGTAATTTTTTTAGAAAAGGTTTGTCAAAATAACTAATTTTAAAATAACAAGGAAATGCTTAAACAAATGAATCAAAAAAATTTTAAATAAATGTCTTTATAACAAAAAATACTTCTCCCAACTCAGTAAAATAAAAAATTGTGTAAACCATTTAGGTTAACTACACTTTAATAATTCTTCTTAGTCTTATGTATAATTTCTTTTTCAAAAATTTTAAAGTTAAAATAAAACTAAGAGTTTAATGCAAGTCACGAATCATTTATGTCGAGCTTTTTCTGAGACTTTTAGGGATAGACATTGTGGGCGTAAACCACCTCAGATCCCTGCTTGAAATGTGAGCTTAAAAATTATGGATTTATATTATATTAAAAATAACGCGAACTCGGTACAGTCAATAAAATGTATTCTTAGTGCGCTTGGTTGCGGTTAATGTTCATATGAATCCTTTAAAAAATTGTTTGTTGCTTAAATTGCCAAAAGAATTTCATTTCATATTAAATTTAACATAATATAATTTTAAGGATCATAAGAAGTTTTTTTTTTTGTATGTGCATTCATCTCTATTACATTGATTGTATGCAAACGAAAAATTAAGTAAAATATGTGCATACAGACATAAAAACCTCAATTAAAAAAAAAAAAACCACAAATGCATGTTTGAAAGTCCATTGCTCAGTGGGAAAATTTAACTGAAGAAAACGCAGCATACTTTGATGGTTATTTTTTTTCGCTTTAACCGCTGACAACCGCTGACTTCAACGCTTCAACGCATTCATCTAGTGTGCAAACGTGCGCACACATGTACTCGCAACTGTGTATTCCAGCTTTTCATTCCCATTCTTGCCAACCCATTTCAGTTGTTCTCATGCAAGTGTGCGTGTACGTACGAGTACGCTGAGATTCTCAATCCCTGTTGGCTCACTTGCCACAGTTGCGTTTTAATATGACACTCGACCCATATTTCGTTGTTAACAATACCCGACAACTATTAGTGCACAAACCTACGTACATATGTATGTACATTCAGATATGCACCTACATTTTTATATTTGTATGTATGTACACATGTAAGTGTATGATTACATTTTGAAGTGTGTGTATGTTTTCATATACACTTGCGCATACACGCACACATTTAAATTACATTTCTTTAATGTAAAGAAAATATGTCGCTCACAAAGTTAAGAGGTTTAGGCCCAGGATTCGCTCCAGAGAATTACATATCAGGCTCATCTATTCAACGCTGACTAATACAAATTCTGAATTGAAATATTTTTTCCCCAATAACTATTCGAATGGTCAACATAGGCTTTTTGCAGGAAATTCTAAAAAAGAAATATTTTCTTTAAATTTAAACAAATAATCCTTTACTGAAAATTATATTACTTCCATCAATGTAAGTTTTTAGTATATGCGAAAGTGTATTGAAGGACTCAACAATAGCCAATTTTATGGAATTTTATTTTATGCTAAGTAAAGATTAATTCGAAATTCTTATAAAATAAAACATTTTATTTCGGTTTTTGGAGACAAAATAAAAAATTCCTGTAGATTGTTATTTGCTAAAAAAAAAAAATTTTTTTTCGAATCCCTAAAGATGGGCAAATGCGTTTTACCTGTTCAGCTTTGTATTAAGAAAAAAAAAGTAATAATCTAATTTCCTTTTTTATTAAGATCATACTTTTTTTTACAAAAAAAAATTTCTATTTTAGGCAAAATATAAGGCACACAAATGACTTTTGCTTTATTTGATTAAGATTCAAATTCGTACATTTACTTTTTAAGAAAAATTTAGCATACAACTTTAAATATGAAGTATTAGTTTCTTAATACAAAGGTTAAGCCGCAAAAATAATTTTTGTAATTAAAACTAAAAATAAAACTCAAAACACATTAAGCTTTTTTCACAAACAATAATACTAAAAAGCTTAAATTTCTTACCACAAAAACTTTTGTTTTTAACGAAAAATTAACTAAAAATATTTCTTACTCTGCAAACAAAAACAGAAATAGAGAAAGTGGCACATTATTTTAGAAACATTAACTAGAATGCAAAATTGTTTAATGAAATATAATATTTATTTTCAAAGAATGAAACATGGAATTGATTTTAGCTATTCATAAAATGTATGTATATAAAAATTTTCAATTTTTTATTAAAATATATATCTCCCAAGAACCTTTATTTCCTAAGAAAAATAAGAAAACTTTTTTTCATTTAAAAATATATTTTTTCTGTGATTTCTGCATTAATAAAGTTTCATTTTAATTGAATTCACGGCAAATTTTCATTAACGAAATATTTTGTTTGGAAACGAACAATAGTTGAGCAGTTAAACTTGAAACAACTTTTAATTTTCGATATGAAATTAATTTGTTATACACATCCTTTCCGTAAAGAAAAATCGTGCAAATATTTTACATAAAGCAGAAACAAAAAATTTTTGAGTAAATACTTCAAACTTAAATTTAATATGCTAGAAAATTTTTACAAATTATAAACAAAAAACTTAAATATCAATTAATTACTACTTTCTGTGTGCATTTTAGGTTAAAATACTATTTAATATGAATTGTCCACTAAGTACTTGCGATTTAACTTCTAAAAATTTACCATTGAACCATCGAAGAAGTTACATTTTTAATCACAAAAACATAGCAACTAACAGCTTCATCCAACAAATGGACAAAGTTACTGTACACTTCCTGTCACTTCTCAAAATCACTCTATTCTCAGCCACTTAACAGTTTCCTCTTCCGATGAAACTTTTTTGATTACTCATCCGCCATGTGTCATGGAATCCATTTACTCACTTCGAATTGTGTGCGGCGTTTATATTTTCGCTCACGTCATTGGGCTCTCTATAATGACAATGCACACTTATACATGCATACAAACTCTATGCACATACATACATACATATATACTTGACGGTATGTTCGAGTGCGAATATCTTGCCACTGGACGCACATTCAAAATTCAATTTGTGCTTTTCATTGTGTGTACGAGTATGTATTTGTGAAAAATGAAAACACAAAAGCTGACAAAAGAGCGATCGCGTATTTTAACACATAGTACCTACTCATATCCAGTTATATAAATGCACACACATTTATATATATATATATATATGTGTATATATATGTATGTAAATGCCCATACTATGATGTCGATATGTTGGTCCATCAGAAGCACAAAAAAAAGATGAGGTAGCAGAGCGGCAACCACCGTGTATTGAGTAAGCTAAATGAACATTAAGCCGCACATTGGGCTTATATAGAAATGAAGGCAAAAATAAAATGAAAAGTGCGTATGTAATGGTTAAGGGATATTTTACTCTCATTAATTCATTACATGGGGCCGCTGTGGTCGAGTTGGTAGCGGTGCGTGCTATAACTTGACATGTCGGTGAGTTTGAGGTTCGAATCTCAGCCAGGGCAAGTAAAATCTTAATCATAGAAATCGTTTTTTCTAATAGCGGTCACCCCTCGGCAGGCAATGGCAATCCTCCGAGGGTATTTCTGCCATGAAAAAGCTTCTCATTAAATACATCTGCCGTTCGGAGTCGGCACAAAACTGTAGGTCCCTCCATTTTGTGGTATAATATAAAGACGCACACCACAAATGGTAGGACAAGCTCGGCCAAACACTGAGCTATATAGTGTACGCGCCAAAATTATATTATTATTATAATTCATTACATTTGGCTTAGGCCAGCTTGAAACTTAAATAAGCAAGTTGTCAAAAATTAGTTTTTGAATAAATGAATGTACAGAAAAACATCAATCTATTTTTGTAATATCACTAATACTTCAAAGTTATTGAATCTTTTCCGATAGTTTTATTACGCTGGTAAAGACTTATTTGGCAATTGAAATTGAATTTGATAAAAATCATATAGGAGGAATTTCACACTATGGAGTCGTAAAATATCTGTAAACACTAAAAAAACGCAACTTTCACTTCATAGCTCGCAAAATATTAGTTTTATCAAAAAAAATATTCAGAACTTTTTTATAGACAGAGAGTTAGGGATTAATACGAATTTTTTTTTTTGTTTTAATAAATTTTTGTTTGTCATTGTTAATAAAAAAAAATGTTTGTGAGAAATCATGTTTGGGCGATTTTAAGAATTTTAAATATATATACATATATGATAGAACGTATGTATGTATATCAAAGAATAAATTAAACAATTTTTTACGGAGCACTAAATTTTTAAAACCGTGCAAACATCATTTTTCAACAAATTGTTTTTTTTTTATTAAAAACGGTATGAAAAATTGTACTTTAAAAAAAAAATTATAAATTTCTGACCTTTTGTCTAGAAAACAGTAATTAATATTTTTTTTTGAAACAAAAACTAATATTTTGCGAGCTAAAAAATGTTAAAGTGTGGTTTACGCCGGGACACCTAACATTTTTAAAGTTGCATAACTTAAAAAAAAATTGGTTTTTTTTTAATTTCTTGACGTTCTGTTATGTCGTATGAGGTTTTCTACAACATACTCAATTTATACGAAAATCTAAAAAAAAAAAACGATTTTTCATTGAAGTTGCATGGAATGCCTCATAAACAGTCAAAAGCACTTAGTTCATTTCTGCTATTTTTTTATTATGAAAAATACTCTAATTAGCTTAAATCCGAAATTGAAAAATAATCAGTCAGATTCCGTGTACAATATACCGTGCGTTTAACAACTTTATTTATTAAATTATCATAATTTTTTCAAAAAATAAATACTCCTCTCTTTTTAGCATAAACTTGTAGCAAAAGATTCAACAAACTGTCATCAAAAGTTCAAATACATATTTTTATCAGAATTTTTAGAATTTTTTTTAGTATGCAGGCCTATGCCGCTTTCAACTTTAGTACTAAAAATGTTAATTTTATAATGCATATTTAATACCCCTATTATGTATGGAGACTAGCTTAAGACTAGTAGCCACTGGGCAACCATACTAAAATTTGCATTACGCAAGGCAACCAGGTGCTGGCTATCGCGTACTAAAAGTATGTAAATGTTTCTCCTTTAAAACGATCTTTATATTTTCTCACTGTTACTTAAAAATTTACTTTGTCAAAAAAGTAAAATCATAGCTGTTGTCTGCGCTTTCCGTAAACTAAGATCAAACGCTATATATAATATGAAGTGCGTATTTAATAGCCGTGTCTAGTAGACCGGCAACTATACACAAGTTTCCATACATAATAGGGGCATAAGTGTAAGAACAATATTATTTTCTGGCTGGAAATTTTGTAGGTTATTTCTGGTTATATTTTTGTTTAGTAATTTTTCTTCTTTTTTACTCGCGACAACATTGCTTTAATGATTCAGTATATATTCTAGAGCATGAAGATCTAGAAAAGCATCTTACAATTTTTCGTCAGAATTAAATGAAGTAGCTTGAATTAAATTCAGAAAGTAATTACATTTATAAGAATTGAAATTTTTTAAGTATCGCTGTACTGTGACTTGAAAAAATTATTACTTCTTGCGTAGTTTTATATGCAAAGCATAGATAAAGGCTAAGAAAAAGAGTGTATCTTAGAATGAACTATCGTCACACCTTGTAAAATTTAGTTTTGAAATAAAGTAGTAGCACCTTCACTGTAATTTGTCGCTACATAACAGCCAAGCTAGCAATTAAGCTTAAAAATGTTGTATTGTATTTGCCCATCCCTTCCAAATCTAGTTGCAACTTTTCTTTATTTTTTTATTATGTTTTTGAATTGCGGACCCTTGCAAAGGTTTCATATATGTATAATTGTGCAAATCAATTTCAGGGCACTTGCAATAAATTTGTTTGCAAAGCAATCAAAGTACAAAACGTAATAAAATAATCAAACGAATAAATTAATGATAACTGAAACAGAATAAAATTGTATACAGAAAAAAGTGAAAACGAAACATTTAAACAGAAACGGTCAAAGCGCTTCACAGAGCACACTACATTGAACTATTTTCCACTAAATGAAAATATTCTTTCAAAAGTTGTTTGAGAAAAAAGCAAACTACAAACTTCATTACGTTCAGCCGAGTTTAGCTGCCATTGCTGACATCGCCGACATATTCAATTGCAACTACTGCTATAACTTTTCGCGGACTTTTTGTTTTTATAAATTTTCTTTCTGTATTCATTGGCTTCGCGACTTCCTTTCGAGTGGTAATTAAAAATTTCGTTCATGCCATAGCTTTGGAAAAAAGTTGAAAACATAAACAAATACAAAAAACGAAAAACAAAACAAAAAAACAAAAAACAAAAATAAACGAAAAAATGGGAGCAGCAAAAGGATGAAAATAAAAACTGAAATGCGAAAGTCAGAGGCTAATTAAAGCATTTTACGCTTATTTTACTCTTCAGCTAGCTGCTGCAGCAACAAACCTCTCGCCCCCTGACAACAACAGCGGCTGCCGTAACAATAACAATAAATGCAAAAAACACTACATACACTACACACATACATATACCCGACACAACAACAACAGCAGCTGCAAAAAAATCGAGACTCCAACGCCATCGAATTTTTCATTGAGAAGAAAGCAAAAAATTAAAAACCACGAATTGTGAAAAGTTATGAAAGCAATGAGCGGCATAGTTCATGACCACACAATTTTCCGGCGGAAAAGTGCAACTATAAGCGGACACGAGCAAACTTTCGCGGCTGCAATTGTTTTTTGAAAAATTATTACGTATTACACTTATTTTTTTTTGCATTCTACTTTTGTTAATTTTTAGTTTTTTTTTTGTTACCGAAAGTTGACTCTCAAAGGTGGAACTTCTATAGTGTTTTTATAGTTCGGTGGAAATGTTAATGAAAATCGAAATAAGTAAATTGTGCGAATGAGTCTTTGATGTGATCGCTGAGCAAGAGTACAAAAACAATTACTCCTCCTTTCAAGTGTTAACAATTTGTCTGTGAATGCATCGTTAATATTCCAAATTTTTCTTTTAGTTTTTATTCAAGTTTTTGAACGTTTATTTAATTGCTATTACGTGTGTGTGCGCGAAAAAATCGTAGTGCAATATTTTGGTGAATCTTAACATTTTTTTTACAATATGTCCTTTTTATTTCTTAAAAAAAATAGCTATTTAACACAACTCTTATAAACTTAGTTTCCAAACGTTTTAAAAAACTTCAAATTTGAACTGTAGGCGATGTTGGGATTTTTTCAATATTAAAAAAATATTTCTTTCATATTTTGAGTGCAAATGCTCAACACTGCCTACACAAAAATTGCTATCATTCAAAGATGATACCGAGCCACTTAAAACTTGCATATAATAAATATAAAAATGAATTTACTAAATACAAAGCTGCGTACTCCAAAATAATACTAGAAACTCAAAAAAGGTGTTTGAAATTTTTTGTGAAAATTGGATTAATTTTTTCAATTTGTATACAATGTCTAAAATTTAAATTTGAATCGGATTACTAAAAACCTAACTGTAAAAATAATAAAAATAAAATGAAAAATAAGAAATTCTCCGAATTTTTAAATAAATAACACTTCTTTTTTTATGCACACAACTATACAAAATATATATATACTTTTTTCTCATATTTTCCTATTTCAAAATGTTATATTAATTATTGGCCAGAGGCTGGTAATAAAAGACGATAACAATTGGTTAGAAATTTGTAACTTCACAATAAGCAGCTTTGTGCAACTTTTCAAATACCTTCTACAGGCTTCACTTTTGGCAAGCCATAGTGAAAATATTTAAGTAAGTTGCCTTATCATGGTGAAAAATTCCAAATTGAATGATATTTCCCTTTTTATACTCGTATTACAATCAAAATATGTAGGGTATTATTTTCATTTAAACTCCATTATACTTTTAATGAAATGTTGCACGTTGAACAGTTTTTGGGAGAAATGTTTAATAAGTTTTTTATTTATTTCATTATTGGAAATTTGATAACACGAAGCTTTGCTATGATGCAGCTTAATTTGAAGAAAAATACGATTTTTCGTTTCCTTATTTCAGGTGGTCTTTATTGTCTAACTTTTATTCATTGCATACCTTTTTCCGCTTATCTATGTAATTAAAATAAAAACGAAGAGTTAGATAATTGGGAGTTGGTTTTGTTACAATTTAAATATAAATTATAAACCAAAGATTTTATTGTCATACCTCAATCGATTTGGTATATCCTGCATATAATGGCAATGACTATAAAAGTATTTTTCTTGAAAGTAATTAAATATATATAAATATCATCGCATATGTGGCCTTCAAATCTCAGTCAGGGCAAGCAAAATATTAATCATAGAAAAAGTTGTTTCTAATAGCGGTCACCACTCGGCAGGCAATGGCAAACCTCCTAGGCTATTTCTTCCATGAAAAAGCTTGTGCCGTTCGGAGTCGTATATTTCACATACTTGTTTTTCAACAGTCGAAAAGCAATTAATTTCAGACAAACTTATGAAAGTATTACAAATTGCAACATCTAATATATATTTCACAATGCATGCATTTGCGCGCAATGAATTTTGTTGATGACTCTCTAAATGAAATCTTACATTTTACGGAGTGAAACCAATCATAACAAAAATAAAAAAAATACCGCTACCTGTTTTTGTGGCAAAAATTTTTTTTAAAATTTTACTCGCATATATAAGATGATGAAAATTGGAATAGCAGTCGTCCTTTGTCAAATATTTAAGAGTGTGTAGATATTATAATGCATGACAAGTTTTAAATAATAATTGTTTATAATTTAATTTCAATTAATTATTGACACAATTTATAACAAAAAAAGAAATGCAAGTCTCTATTTAAAAGTTTGTGCACAATGCGTTTTATTTCCAATTCAGCTATAGTAAAAAAAACTTAAGAATTGATTTGCTAGAGCTACTTCAGAAAAACTCACCTAACAATTCAGCTAGAATAGCACTTAACTTAAGTTTCATAGGGACTTTAAATAAAACAAAAGACAGCAATTTTCAAAGTATGTTAACATTGTTTTTTACAGTCTTTCGCAACATGCTTTAGTGCAATTTCATTTGCCGTTATTTTAATATATTTTTCTCAGAAGTCCCTAGAAAACCAAAAATAAACAAAATGGTTTATTATTTTTCGAAACCTTACACACTTTATGAATCTCCTCATTATTAAATATTGCTACATTTACATAAACATGGATCGTTTCCATTTTTTTTTTGAATAGCAGTCTAAATTTTAATATTCCTTTTTGTAAAACCAAAAACTTTTCAATACTTATTCAAATCAAATGAAAAAGCTTCCACAATATGTATATTGAATCATGGATTAACCCGCTTTACTGTCAATTAATAAATAAAAAAATATGAAGAACTCGTAATTTAAATTGTACTAAATACACGGACGCCTTACGAACTATAAACGTCTCGAATTCAGCGCCCCCTAGCGGCTAAATTAAAAGCATAAATATGTCAAATTTGTTTTGATGCTTTTAGTTAATAAATTATTATTTTCGCCCTTTATTTATTTTCTATTATACAGTTGCCAGCGTCGGTTTATTGCCGATTGATTTAAATCCACTATAACTCTTAATTTTAAACTACTCTTAATTATAATTGAATTCATTTTTCATTTCGACATTCTACTATTTCTATGTTCTTTGAGGCAGACGAACAAAATTTATAGGTTACAATTATGCCAAAAAAGAGTAATCAAAACATTATTTGATTTACTTTTGCTATGACCCTTTATATCCCATACACTGTGTTAGGTCTTTTAGTATAATAACATTTTTTTCTTTTCTGCAAAAGATTTTGTAGCATTCTTTTAATTTTCAAATGAGAGTAATAATTTTTTATCTTATCTGCTGTTTTAGATTTTTTGTTACTTTCATTACTTCTATTTCATATAATTTCACTTTCGTCTTTTTACGCAAGCTGCATTTGTGCAAAAAACTTTTGCTTATGATATTTATGTAGTACAAATCATTATAGTGAGTAGCAGAAAAAAAATCAAAACACATGTTTTTTCAAGCAGGTAGGCCAACGACTGCACCGTATTAGTAAAGAGATATTTGTTAAACAAACAAATTCGGCGGGCAACTTGTACTCTGTACTCTGTACTTTGTATTTTTTTTTTGTTTTTCTTTAATGCATTCTACAATGTGAAATTGTTAGCGCTCATCTATTTTCCTTTTTATATTCCAGCCGTAACATGCTAAGACGCGCGTCCTCCTTCTCCTCCTCCTGCTCCTCGTTGCTGGCATTTTACTGTTGCAGGCAGTCAGGCAGCCTGTTTAACGCTTTTGCGGCAGTTGCTCTGGTTTTTACGCTCCAATTATTTTGATGCTTTCAATTTATGTAATTTCTTTTTTCTCGCCAACCTACACGGTAGTTCACGTGCACCAGCATAGTTAATGGAAGTGCATGTGTGAGCCTACATACTAACATGTGTGTGACATTCGTTGCAGTAAATTGGACTATTTCCAAATCAGTAAGAAGTCGGTCTACTTGGAGACAGTACTAACCCGTTTGCAGTCTTCAAGAAATAGTTGTTGGTAGAAGGCTAAGTTTATTTGGCAATTTACAGAGTGACTGAGAAAATATTTTAGACTAGTTTAATACTTATGTATTTTATGCTTATGAACGGCATCATTGCTGTACTGCAGCTCAGAAATATTTTAAACTGTTCGCTAAAGATGTTTACACGACATTATGGATCTTCCTACAGCTCTGCTCTTTGATATTCTTTGAGAATTTGTATATACATACATATCATTTAGGGGCTAATGCGGCATTAATTCTGTAAGCGTACAGAAAGTCTCGAGTCAATTTCGGGATTGATTCAGAAGTGGTTCGGGATCACTTCGGGACTACTTCGGGACTATTCCAATTTAATTTCAGGATCCATCTTGGGATCAATTTAGACTTTTTTGGAACGATTTTAGTTATTTTCAGAATCACATAGTTCGGGATCAAATATGTTCAATAAAGTAATATAGGTAATAGTAGTAAGTAGAAAGCTTTCCATAGCCTTATACAAATGCCTGCATATCAAATTTTATAAGAACCTCGTATTAACGCTATAGTTAACCGAAAACGTAAACTTGGATTCTATGTAATATCGCTGTATAATTGAGTTTTTCACATAGCGCTCAGAGCCAATGCTAATAGACACATCTCGATTTGCACCGCCCTATGAGTAAGTTTTATTAGAAAATTACCACATAAAGGCCTTGATAAATATTATCAGGTAAAATAGGTGAAAAAGAGGCTTCTTGTACCAATGGAGATGAAAGTCTTCCTGATCCTCTACTAAAATTTCAGCTCAAACTTTTTTCCTTTGAAATTAATTGCTTCAATGATAAACTTTCATTTGGTTTTCTAGTTTCACGAAATTAAATGTATGTTAAACCATAGCTAGCCAGTGTTAGATATATGATAATTTATTTTCGTCTTTCAAATCATTCGGTAAAGCAACTTCGCTAGGTGCATGCCGGCTCATTAAACAATTATCAGTAAGAATTTATATTCCAAGGCGGATCTTATATGGTACAAGAGGAGTGTCTCTATCGGAGGACGTTAAATTAAACTGTTATATTTTTGTCTAGTCGACCTATATATGTATATATAAAAATCAGGCAACAGAGGTTAGTCAGGAATTTTCTTCTTACAAAAAATGACACATTATCAGCGCAACCAGTCACACGACAGCTTCATCCTGTCAATATGAATATAACTCCATCCAAAGGACATGTTATCTTAGTTAAAAAAAAGATCTTTTCATCAACAGATTGAAACAGTTTCTCCAGATTCAAAAAGGAGTTAGAGATATTTGATGATATGAAAATTTTACATAACATACCTATTGAAAACCTTCCCATGCCATAAGCACTATTGGCAATATTAATTGCGTTCTTGGGAAAAGCTTTTTGGCGTTTTATTTAAATGGCTAGATCGATTTGGGTATGTTAATCGATATAGCGATTTAAATATTTTTGAAAGTAATATTTTCCGAGAAATATTCTTTTGAAGTAGACAGCGTTAAAACGAATATTTTATTCGAAATATATATACGATTTATGTATGTATATGTGCATACACATCAGTATCTAAACCATTGAAAGGAATTTGCAAAGAAACTTGGCAGAGCTTTTCTTGCTATTTTTTTTATTTACTTATTTATTTTATTTGGTCAGACAAATCAAAATATACACATGTATGTATGTAAGTATGTGTTATTACATACACATATGTTTGAGTATATTCAACATGCTCTTTAAAACGTTCAAAGGAAACCCAATTAGTTTACATTTGCACAGGGAAATTCGGTCTCAATCGACAAAAAAAAAATATACGCATACTTTTACGAGTATATATTGCAAGTAAACAAATTTAATTTAAATTTGAAACTAAAAATCAAACCTGCTGTTGTAACTTTTCGTAAATAATGCAAAAACCACTAAAAATATTGGTGCGTTAGGAAATTCTAATTAAAATTTCACCACTTGTAAAGTCAGCAAAGGGTCAGTCACTTCATAAAAGTATAAGAATAAAATAAGAAAAACTCTTTGATAAGAAGAAGTTGAGTTACATTGGAAAAGTTTCGAGCGCAACTAGAAGTTTAGCATTTCACATTCATGGACGACGAACTCCATCAAATCATACTTCTGGCAATTGCATTTAACCAAAGTGCAGCAAAATAAACTAAGAAATAGCGTAGAAAATATAAAAAAAAGTAAAAAATGCACTTGTGGTTATCAGGAGAGCGAATAGTAATGCATTGTGTTTGCATATACATACATACATAAATATTCATACAACTTGTACATACAACAATTAACAAGTCAGCGACAAATTTAAAGCATCCGCAAGCAACTAAGTGTCAGCAACAGCTCATGTCATTGTGACAATCAGAATATATATAAGCAAAAATCAGCAGCAGCCAGTATCAGCAAAGAAATAAGAGAAGTACATACAGTTAGCAGCTAACAGTCAACAGTCAGCTGACAACTGCCGGCCGGAAGCAAGATCTTTATCATTTCCGTGGTTGTCAGCAGCAACGCGTTGCCGTCCATTAACGTCGTCGTCAGCGTTGTAAACAACAAATGCGCCATCTGGCCACCTCATTCTGTATCAACAATTATGCACTTTATATACTTTGTCATGTATTCTCGCCACAAAATTTCAGTTTGCATTTAATTTATTTGCAAACGTACTTGTATGCATGTTGGTATATTTGCATGTCTGCATAATTAAAAATGTCACAAATTTATGTATGCATTTTTTTTTCTTATCATTCTGCGTCTGCGCGGCTTGCACAGCGTCGGCGAGCTTCTCAATGAAACATCTTTATAACTTCGTTTACTTCTGCCCTTCTTATAACTAACAATATTAATCTAATGTATCTAACTAGCTTAATGTTTGACCTCTTATTTAGGACATACCGCGTGTAGTTCCGCCATAAATTGATTGACCTACATTTTTATAACAATCATTTTTATGCGAATATTTTGTATAACATAACTGATATTACCTGTCGAAGGGCAACCGCTTTCAGAATAAGACACTATTTCTATGCATTTTTATTAAAAAAATTTTTGCATTTCAAGCAAAAAATTACGTCACAATAATTCATCGGAAGTGTGAATCACAATTTTCCTTCTTCTCTCTCCTCATAACTCTCTCTCTCTCTTAAGATGTGCAGTACGTAACGAAACCGAAAGAGAAATTTCGTAGTGACAGTACACAGTTTTTCAGTTCAAGAGAACAGTTAAATGCTCTAATCCACTTATTGTTGCGAAACTCCTTCGGTTAGGCTGTTAACCTAATATAAACGCACTCCACCAATTTTGTGTCAAAAGTTTCTCATGCTCTACAACTCGTATTTAAAGCCGAAATGGAACGCCCTGCACCAAAAGCTAACGCAACTTCCAATTTGCATTTTGTGTGACATTTCGATTTGACGTTGATCCCACCGTTATGGGTGATGCGCATTGACTTTAATATAAAAAATACGAATTTTTGTTGTTTGGATTAGCAAACAAATTATCAAAAAAAAAACTTTAAATGAAAACTTTTTGTAAATTTGTACATTGTTTGAAACTTGGAATTCTGGTCTTTATTATTATTATTGCTTCTATAATATAAAACAGAAAACAAATTAATTGTCAAACTTGTCAATAAGTCCCTGTGCGGAAGCGTTGAATATAAATGAAGATTATATTTATTTTTAAAATAAAAATTAATATGTAACATAAGGTAAAGCAAATCTTTAAACCAAATAAAAAAATTTAACCAACGCTGAAAACTTCCATATTGTATTGTTTTCAAACGAATCAAAGCAAAAGCTATCAAAGCCATGCAACTTTGTAAAGTAAACGCGCGCAAATCAATTTCGGGTTGATGTGGTTAAAAAAACTTGCGTGCGTGCGTTCAAAAATGCAAGTCGTGAATATTAGGTTAGCCGTTAGCCTGTAAGGAACGAAAGTGATTTAAGAAACGTGATGGAAAAAACTCCGTTGGAATAATAAATCGGAAATGTGGATCCCAATTTTCCTTCTTCGCTTATCCGTTCTCTCTTTTTTCTCTCTCTCGAGTTCTTAATATGTGCAATACGTAACGTATACGAAAGAGAAGAGTTTTAAATTTCGTAGTGAAATGCTGCTATCAGAAAAATCTTCTAAGCTGAGTACAGACACATTTGTGTTACATTGAAATCTGGAGAGTTGTCAGCTTATTTCAGCCCTTCACCGCACGTTTTCAATTCTTCTCAAAATGTATCGTTCAAAATTACTCTTTTCCGTACATACTCGTACACAAATGTTCATAATAGAGGTACATTTTTTAACTAAGGATGGCCTTCTATGGCTTTCATAAAAAAATAAACGACAAATTTTTATTATGCTTCCCTCTGCACCAAAACACAACCCCTTACATATTTGTTATTTTCGGCATTACATTAAAATAACAGAGTCAATTTAAACTTACAACTGCTTCTCAAAAGTGTTGACTTCTTTGAAGTCCGGAATGAATAAACGTAATAAAAAATATTAAGCTGACTGTTACTGTTATGTATGTGGAGTTCCGAAAAAATCTTTAACCTAGTAAAATAAAATACTTGTATATTGAAAACTTTAGTAAGTACTTTCTTTTAATTAAATTACATACACATACATACATATTGCTCTTCACTTAATCACAAAAAAATCTGCATTCTTTGACTTTGTCGACACTCTTGCAAACAGTAATATATTACCGACTTTGTAGTAGAATGATGCCATCAAGAGGCTATGTCCAAGGCAATAAGAATTTTTCCAGTAAACTCAAATTGTTAAAAAAAAGAAGACATTACAACGAAAAATGTGCAACGTCGAGTAAATAGAGCGCTTCCAGAAAAACAAGAATAAGTGTGTATAAACAACGAGGTACGCACAGTTATCCGCTGAAGCGCATGGAGCTCAAACGAGTACGCGGAGAAGGTGGCCAGTTTAAAGGAAAAGGCGTAAACGCAATAAACTTCAGCGAAAAATTCATTTATCAACGAAGGATGGACAGCAAAGTTCTTTTGTTTTGCTTTTGTTACTCGCAACTACGCAGCGATGCTGATGAGCGCAATGTTTGTTATCCTTTTGTCACTTATTTATCGCCGTCGTCGATGCACTCTTCGTAGCGCTTCCTCCTCAATTTGTGCAACTTCAAATATTTTGCTCGAAATTTGTAACAAAAGAATATTTATTTGCACACTTTTATTGAAATCGCCGATGTAGTGCATATTTTTATCGAGGACGTGCAATCGATTCCTTTGCACGCAATTTAAGTATTTGTATAACGAAAAATAATATTTGTATATATTAATACATTTTTGTAGACAATATAAAAATTCGCGAGTAAATAAAAATAACTTCAATAATACATATATGTCGATAAAGAATAGGATGATGAGGGCAAGCTAAATAATTACAGTAGAAAAATTTTTTTTAATCAGCCACATAAGCTGTGAAAACTTCTAGGAGAGGAGATTGGATTTTACAATAAAAACATAAAAATTGTAGAACAGACAAAAAAGTTGTGTGTTAGCAAATTTAAAATACGTTTAACATTCTTGAATGTGCTAAATTACTTTCAAAATAAAATGTATGCTTTGATGATTACTGGAGACTTTCCGGAGCTGTCAGTTTTTTTGACGAGAAATATTTGCTTTAATCAAATGTTTGGTTTAAGATTCAAATTTGCAGAGAAAGCTTTGAACTGCTTAGCAGACCTGATTGAAAGATATGCGTCGCCTAAAGATACTCACTCATCAGCCATAGATTTATATCAAAATTATCTCTACTACAGAGCCCTACACTTTTTTTCACCGCCCTGTTCTCTATGCCAGGAGTTCCGCTTAAGAATATTGCAGAATCTTTTGTATCTCTGAACTAAATTTAAAACGTTGGTGGTCGCGAGACCATTAAATCGATCTGCCTGCAATTTTAATAGTCCTAGCTAACACCCTTCGAATTAAGTGTTGCACTCCGATGAAATGTAGAGTTCAACGGACAGTAAAGAGACTATGAAAAGCTTATTAAGTATTCTTAAAAGGTATTATGGCGGCGCCTTTGCTAATACATTCAACTTTACCAGAGGCTTCTCGCATGTACAAATTTTAAAAAAAAAAAGGCTCATTCAATAAAATTGGTATTCTAGGGAAGAAAAATGTCACCTTTATAAATAATTGAGCCTTTGCGAAAACATGAACTTAAAAAAATTTGAAATTTTAAATGAAATAATGGCGAGACAATAAAGTATATTTGCAGGTTAAATTTTTAAGTTTCAAAACTGCAGGATTTCGTAAAAGGTTTAAATATATAAAAAATTGAGTCAACCAAGCAAACTTTTGCTAGTTCTCGCTCACATTTACTTCAATCGCATTCCAAGTTAGAAATAATCTTAAATTTTACAAAACTACCTAAATAAATTTTCTTGTAAGTCTGTATTTAAATCTTAAGGAAATTCGAAGTTGACCGCAAAGTTTCAAAACGGTTGTTGAAAATACATTTGCATTTCTACATGCTCGTATATGTAGAAATGTACATACATATGTTTGTACACATATACATTTATATCAGCTCAAGGTACTAAATATTAATGGAAGTTAAAGTACATACAGATAATATATGCTATTCTTATCCAACAAATCAGCAATCAGAAATCGTTACCCAACTTAAAAAGATATATGTACATACAAAAGTATGTATCACAGAAGTACTTAATTTTATACAATGACTTCCTTATGTTCATAAAACTGCTTACGCTTAAAATGTTTTATATACTTTTATCTAAGTTAAATGAATTTATTTTTGTTTCGGGTCTTAAAACTTTCTATTACTGTTCTCTGCCGTTAGTAATTTTGGTTATTTTTTTTTTGCCCTATTTTGAGGTTTCTCTAAATATGACTTCAAATACATGTGTACATACCTACATATGTTAAGAACAATTTTGCATACACACGCCACTTGCTTTGTTGTTGCTACTGATCCGTCCGACTGGCATTTATTTCCCTTTGGTGAAATTACCAAACGTTTAAATGCAAAACACAAAAGCTTAAATTATTCCCTTTACGGTTGTGATTGTTGTGTGACTAACTGCTTGGATTTGTATTTGCTTTACGTGTGTGTGTGTGTGTGCGTGTGTGCATGTGTAAACGCAGGATGATTGTTGCTGGCTTGTTTTTTTTTTCTAGTATGCGTGTTACA
Source organism: Philophylla caesio (assembly GCA_963971545.1). NCBI lineage: Eukaryota > Metazoa > Arthropoda > Insecta > Diptera > Tephritidae > Philophylla > Philophylla caesio. Next base: position 93,784,051 of record OZ020608.1, on the reverse strand, counting down.
GCCACACAAATGTCTCTTTGGTCGACAATTGCAACGCGACCTGCCACATCCGTTGCCGCCGTTACTCATTTTTACTTGGTTGTATTTTTTAATTTTTTTTTTTTTATCTCAAGTTTGCGTTTTTGTGGTATACTTTTTGAGGTTGCTTGTTTGCAATAGTTTTGCTGTGGCCCCAAACCGAAGCCAACTAAACCCTTGGCACTCAGCTAAACTATGGCACATTCATGTGTGTGTATGTTTGTATGTACGAGTATGCGAAGTTCTTTGTTACTTGCATTTTTCTGAATTGCCCTCTTGAGAGTTTGTTCAAACTGTCAAAACATACACGCACACAAACAAACTATAAAAAAAAATTAACTGACTCTATTGAGTTGTGTATTAGAAAGAGTCATGCAGAAACTTCTCTAAGCCAGTCTTCCGAAAATACTTTAAACAATGATAGGAAAACTTGATGCTGAAGAGGTAGTCAGTGGTCTTTGAAATGTGCGAATAAGGACAAATTGTAGTACAATATTACTATGTACGCTTGGTTACGAAAATTTTCCTATTAAAAAATATCTACTTTGACCAAGCTTTTGGATATTGAGTAATATCTTACCAGCGCATAACTCTTTATGTACACGAGGGTGCGACTGCAAATTATTTTTAAAATTAGGTAATGGACAGATTTGTCTCAAACGTCGTTAAGCTAAGCATGAAAGTTTTAAAAATGTAATGTTTCAGTGATATTTAGACAGGCAGATATTTCACATATTTAGCTAAAGTTTTTAATGAAAATTTTATAAAACTTTTGACTCTGCTACTTCAACAACTGCTCAGCTATTCAATAGTATGAAAACTGTGATTTTTAGAAAAAAAATTCTAATTGCTAAATTGCTTTCATATTTATATACCACTGTCAGACTAAATTTAAATGCATTTGAAAGCAGTAAGATTTTAACACATTTTGTAACTGAAAGCTTTAAACGAACAGATTTAATTTAAACTTTGTACACTTATCAAGAACCGATGACGACACAATAATTCGATAAGTTTATGTAGGTTATATTGAATTTATCTGCATAGGCAGCTGGCAGTAAATTAACTCTGGACGTATGAGTAACCTGATTGGATACGAAATGATTTAAGCGCTCATCCTAATGCATTTAGTGTTCTGCATTGTTTTATGTTAGAGCTTCACAAATTAATTAATAACATTAAATTCGTTTGCATCGAAGGCATTAAAAGAAAAAATAATAATAGATATTGTTTAAAAAATGAAATACACGCTATCATAGCACATCAAACTAAAAAGTGAAAAATAAGCTGAAAATAATATAACGAACGAAAAATATTAGTATTATTTTTAAACAAATAAAAAGAGGCGGTCTTCGGCTATGCCAAAGGCTTCATACCTTTCATAAATGAAAGAATTGTATGGGAGCCATATGTTTTATTTATTCGATATTAATGATTTTGATTGCCATAATAGTCCCAATAATAATTCATAGTATTTGTGCGAAATTTCAAGTCTTTAGCTTATTAAATGAAGTATTTATGGCCCAAAATGCAATATCTGAACTATCGGTTGTATGGCAGCTATATGTTATATTTAACCGATCTTAATGATTTTCACTGCTAAAATTGTTCTCATACTTGCTATTATTCTTACACAATTTCAAGACTTTAGCTGCTTAAATGTATGGTTTTTTTCGTGCTAAATAGAATATCTGAACAATCGGTTGTATGGGAGCTATCTGTTTCTTTGATCTATATAAAGGACTTATGGAGCAAAATATAATATCTGAACAGTTGGCTCCTATATGTGTTATAGTCGTCCGATCTGCCGGTTCCGAGCTAAAACTGAGGGACTAGTTTGCATTCAAACAGACTGACAGACAGACATGGCTAAATCGACTCAGCGCATCGGTATCATTTTTATGGGTCTAACTGTTATTATACTAGTACTTACAAACATCGGACCCAGAGCCGTAACCAGTATTGACTCATTGGGGGGTACTAAAATTAAAAAACCCTCGTAAGAAAAATTTAAAACAGTTGAATTCTTCCAGTTTTTTGCTGAAATCGCGCATATTGTCAATAGATTTATGAATTCTAATCTTTGTTTCTCGAAGACGTTGATTGGACATTGACATGCGATTGACAATATCGATACGCGCTAATGCTGAAAAAGAAACATTATTTGATTAATGTACGGCAAACAGGCGGAACGTATTCATAAATGCATTTTATATGGATCTGTTGCTCTGGGCAGTCTAGGGAGTGCTGAGCCCCCTATCGCGCCCAACTAGCTACGGTCCTGATCGGACCAAACTTAATATATCATTTCCATGAAAGCGTGGGTTGTCCGATATACGATATAAAAGCGTGTTTTTTAGTAGATAGATATAGACTTATATATACCAAAATGATCAGAATGAAAAGAGAAATCGAGTTAGCACTGACTGTCTGTCCGTCCGTCTGTCCGTGGTTACGATAATTGGAGTAAACATTGAGATTTCCTTATCAAACTTGGCACATAGAATACCCTTTGGTTAAGGTAGGTTGGTATTGAAAATGTTTGAGATCGGTAAATTACCACGCCCATTTCCTATATAAAGCAAGTATTTAAAAATGCAAGTACTTCGTTTTTTCGGTATCTATTAGAGTAAATTGAGTGAAGTTTGTTATTTGAAACGATTTTAAAGAAAGAAACTGAATATTTATGAAATTTTAAAAAATCGGCATTGCCACGCTAACTTATCAAAAAATGTATGTATGTATGTCAATAACGGTGTAAGGTGTCGTCACAAAATTTGAAACTTTTTAACATTCAAAAATCCTTCGTTTTTTCAGTATCTATTGGAACAAATTGAGTAAAATTTAATACTAGCAGCGATTTGAAACAAGGAAATGGTGTTTTTATGAAATTTCGAAGAATGACCGTTGCAGCGCCCATACAAAAATACATCGCGAGGGAATATAAAATTCGGTTTCGCCTGAATTTAGCTTTCCTTACTTGTTTTAAACTATATTTATTATTTCTCAGGGCAAATTTACTTGACAAATATTCGTGGTTACGTAAACAAGTATGTCCATAAATCAGAGTGCTCTGAATTCAATTAAACTTATATATATTCATTGCTTCACAAATAATTACAAAAAAGTATGTAGTAGAAAATTTCAATTTCAAAAGCTCTTGTTAATTGTTTTTCAAAGTTTTAACATAAATACAACACAATAGTAGAATTTAAGAGTCACCTATTTTTATTAAAAAAGGTATAGAGTTTGTTTAATTTTTTTGTCTTTCAATAAAAATTTTCAGCAAAAAATTTCTAACAAATTTCTTCACTTTTTTGGCAAAGATTTTTATAAAAAAAATATGTTTGAAAATTCTTTCATTTGATACCTAAAATTTGAATGCTTCCAGATAATGCAAAATTAACGCAAGCCTTACAAAATCGATGTAATGCCAGTTGAAGAAAACAATCAGAAGAAGCAAAAAAATATTTGCATTATTTACACAGTACAACATATGATTTGCCAACTCAATTCTGAGAACTGTATGTGAAATTAGACCCAAAAAGAATAATTTCTGCATCATTCGTTTTGTCTTCTTACCTGCCAAAATATTTTTAATATCGATTTGAAGTTAGTACTATCGTATAGGGGAATTTATCACGTTTTAGGCCCTGTTGTTTGACGAGCAAATTTTTGAAATTCATACCTTTACTCAATTGCGAATAAAAGCAAAACGCGTGCATCGATTTTCATGATATTTGTCTCATTTTGCTCATAGGTTATGTGACTTTGCGAAAAAGTAACTAGACTTGAAACTTATTTCCGTTTTGTATTTTTTATGAATTAAAAAAAAAATGTTTTCTTCATGCGCTTATTTTTAACTTCAAAACTGTTGCTTGTATAGGAAAACAATATATGGACATTAAGGGGATTAAGGGAATTGTAATTCTAAATTTTTCAAAATTTATTTCAACTAAATCGGGCTAGTGGCTGTCGAGCTATGTCAAACAACAGGGCAATCAATGAACACAGTTGTTAAATGACGACAACCTTTTAATCTAATAATAATTATTATTATTCAAAACTTCATTAAAAAATAAAAAAATATTTTTAGAATAATTTTGAATATGTTGTTACGGTAAACAAATTTTTACCATAAAAATTTCCAGGTTTCAAGTGACTTAAATTTGCCGTTGCTTTTTAAAATTTTTTTACTTGCGTTATTACGCAACTCCTTCCATGTAACACATATTTTGGGGTTGCTTCATATGGAAGACATTGTGAAAGCTGATCGGTAAAAAAATAATCAAAAAATCAGCGGTCATTTCTAGACAAATAAAATTGGATATGATGCCAAATTGAATGGGCTGCAAAACGGCATAACAAAAGGTATTATCAAAATATCTTTAATGTGTATTAAATTTTAGAAACCTTAAATATAGTTTAAAACTTGGCCTGTTGCAGATCGCTTTCATTAATTTTCTCAGGCTAGGAACACTCCAAATATTCTTGCCTCAAAAAAATTTTAATTCGCGACAATTCGGCTTAGCTTCAACTCTTATAAATGCCTTTCTTAAGACAAAGGAAAAATATTAAAAAAAGCATGCTAGTAGGTTTCCCAATAGCTATACTTCTACAACAGGGTAAAAGCGTATGCGACACATGAATACAAAAAAAAAACAAATAGCAGCTACTTATAAAGCGAAAAATGCAATGCAAAATGTTGCAAGCAGGCGTAAAAGAGCACAAACTTTGTCGGGTAGAACAATTATGCGAATAGACGCGTTCCCCTTAGCTGGAACACAAACAAAATTGTGTAAAGAATAGAAAAACTTCGGATTGAAAAATTTCACACCTGCTGAGCATGAATGACTGCGCATGAAATGAGATAGTTTCTTTTATTTTTTTTTTTTTGTTTTTTGTTGCTTTTCGTGTCAGCGGCTGGCAGTTGTTGCCAACTTTTAGCTGTTGCATACACTTTTTTTTTAATCGTTTTGTGAGTACTTCGTGTTTTACTGGCGTTTATAAATCCAAGTTTTATGAAAAAATTTGAACAATGCACCCAATCACCTAAAAATACATAAACGTATAAGCATTTTTAGATATGTATGTATGTATATAGTTTTTTTTTTCTTTTTTTTCACCACCGTTCGTATACGAGTACTACTGATTTGCAACAATTTCTTATTTTGCTCTTCCGCAGGATCACAAGCTGAAGCATATGGCTGAGCTGCAGCAATCTGTTGTTACCGACCAGGATACACGCCACCAAATACAGACACAAATCCTGCAATGGGAAGAGAATTTGGAGCGTTTGCATTGCGAGCAATTCCGTTTGCGTTGCTACATGGCGTCGTTGCAGAGCGGTGAATTGCCAAATCCAAAAGTAAGTACATTTCTACATACATACATACAATCATATACATACATATGTATATCTTTACACACTACATAGCTATTTATATAAAAACAAATATGCAATATTACCTAGGAATAACTTATGAGAATATAAACGTTAGCTTAAGTAGATGAAATTGTAAGCGAGTGTAAATGTTTGCTGGAGACAGTTTATGTATTGCCAGATTATAATTTACACAGGCCATATACTCGTGAGCAAATTATAAAGAAACGAATTTTTCTATCAGTCATCGCATCAGCACCGCGAATGTCCCAATTAATAAGAGCTTTCATGGAGACAGAACATTTGTTTGTAGTAGGCACCAGATGCCTCCCGTATCCTTTAAATATCTATCTGCACAGAAAGGGCAAAAACTGATCATCTTCGCAGTTGATTAAATATAAGAAATACATAACGTAAGAAAATTTTCTAAAGCACATATTGAAGAACATATCATGGCTTTAAACTTAAGTGCGTCATCTACACATAATCCTTCAAAAGCGAGCTTTTGATATTTAGCAAAATATGAATGTTTTCTATTCAACTCTGAAATTGTGAAATCCATGAAATACTAAAAACTAATATTTTTTTCGTTTCGACAAACCTAGCAAGCGATGGTATAGAAGAGAATATCCATTTCACCGCATCAAAAAAATTCAAAATTTAGCACGAATGTTAGTCGCAATCAAATTTATATTTTGTTGAGGTTTTTTTTTAGACATTTGGTATTTAAGACGATATAAAACACATACAATTTAATGCTGTGGCCAAGAATTTAGCTTAATTATAAAGATAAGAGTTTACCGTTATGTTTTAAAAATGATTTCGGGCAATTGACCGCCGCTTATTTACTTACTTAATTGGCGCATCAACCGCCTAAGCGATTTTGGCCGAGGTCAACAAAGCACGCCAGCTGTCCCTATCTCGTGCTAACTGGCGCCAATTGGAAATCCCAAGTATAGCCAAGTCTTTGTCCACTTGGTCTTTCCAACGCAGGGCAGGTCTTCCTTTTTTCCTGCCACCACCAGCGGATACCGCGTCAAAAACCTTCAGGGCTGGAGCTATTCGAACGACGTGACCTACCTTCTTGTACAACTCGTACATCTCATCGTTCCATCGTACGCGGTATTCGCCGCCGCAAAGACGCAAAGGTTCATAATTCGTTCGAGGAATCTTTCTCTCGAACACTCCAAGAGCCATATCATCTGATGTTGTCATCGGTTTTTGTCCGTCGAGAGAGGACTTTACTGTGCAATTGCCTACTCAGTCCGAAGTAGCACCTGTTGGCAAGAGGGATTCTTTTATTGGTGTTAATGGTGGTTCCTAAGTAAACGAACGAATAAATTCCAGCCAAGAGGCTCAACTTTCGACCACTTTTTGCAGCAATTGGGGTCGTTGTCAGCAATAACGCGCCGAATATTATCTTTCAAGACGTTTTGAAATGGCAAACCAAACTCAGTATAAATCAAGTAACAGCTGTCAAAATGACCAACTTTGAAAAAAGTATTGCCTCATTGAAAACCACCGCCAATATATACATATACATATATGTATATGGATTTGAATTTATTTTTCTGAAATATATGTATGTACATATGTACATATGTAGTTCATTCTATAACAATAATCACAGAAAGCAACGTTTCAAATGTTAGTAAAATTTTTCAACTTTCTAATCAGTTTTCTAAGTAAACTGTTTTATAATTTTTCTGAAATATAACCGAATTAAAGAGCATTTTCTGTCATATTCTTGTTATTAAAGGCAGCAGTGTACGCCTCCAATAAGAAGTTTGAACATTTGAAAGAATACTTCATACATATTCATATGTAATCAGACAAAGATGTTAGAATTAAAAAAAAAAAATTACAAAAATATATAAAACAATTTTTATACATTCATAGCTAAACATTGTTAAGGTGTGTCTGACTTCAAATAATTTTTACCTGTCAGTCACATTTTCTTGAGTATGCAGTTTCGTAGCTGATACATTTTTTTGAGCGCAAAATGTTAAACATACTTGGCTAAATTTTATTGGTAATTTTTAAAATTTTTGTTGAAGTGTCGTATATTCTTCCAAGTAATTAAAAATATATTTCAAGCACTATTTTACCCATTGTGTTGCTAGAGATACTGATACCCTTTTTCATTCTGATATTAAAGCTATTTTATATTCTATCGAAGAAGGCAATGAGCTTTATAGTGTGAGCGCCAAAGTAATAACAAATAATATTATATCGAAGAAGATCTTTTTTTTTGATTTTTCTCATCTTTCATCAGACGCGAACTTTGACTTTGATTGTGCACAGGTTTAAAGGAAAAATTTACAAATTATAAAATTTACAAATTATAAAATTTAATTTTTTTCAATTAATTTTTATTATTTTTCAATTAAAAAATGTTTAGTTTTTTTCAATTGCATCTTTTAACAAAAACAAAATGTATATAAACCCAAACACTAACCTTTTTAAACAAAGTTATTAGATAATTTTTTAGTACGCAGTTTTGCAGCTCAATCAATGTCAGTGCAAGTTTTAAGTGTTTTAAGTCACCGCTCATTTCTGACAATTTTTTTTAGCTCTGTCGTTACATAAAAGCTTTCAAGCATGCGTTTTATGGAAACTAGCTTTTAAGCTTACTAAAGTTGATTGAGTAACAAAGCAAAATACGCAAAAATGTTCTAAAAAAATTATCATTAAAGAGTTAAACATTTTGAGGAACATTTCTTGATGTACATTAACAACAACAACAATCAAAAGAAGCACTTTTTGCAGCTTTCATTCCTTTCGAGTATACCATATTTCACGTGAGCTATTTTTTTATTCAAAAAAAAAAACTACACAGCTTAAACCTTTTTACATGAATAGTTGCACTGGCGTAGCATTCTTTGTGTTGTGATAGTAAAATCTCAATAAATCTTAGTTCTTAAAGCGCCTTGACTTCACGCACTTTGTGTGTATGTTTAGACAAAAGAATGATTAATATCTTTCACAAAAGCAACAGCAATATGTTTGGCTTTTTTAAGTAGACATTTTCACACTAATGTAGTGAGATATGATTATATTCGTAATAAAATTTGAAGAGTACAAATGCACGCAGAGAATGAATAAAAGTAGTAAGGAATCCTACGCATAAGCAAAGGTGAAAGGCAATAAAGTATTCCCGCAGAAGCACGAAGATAACGCCACGTACACTCTTTTTTTTTTTTTGTAAATCCATGCCGATGTGCGTGTGTGCGCGTATGAGTATGTGACCAAATAAAAAGAAAAACACAAGCAACAACAACAACAACACATATAGCTTAACATATCAGCAAACATCAAGAGCTGCAATCTTTCATTGAAGCATTCAACCGTTGCCATTCAAGCCAACTAATACAGCTGCCATGACTCGTGGTCCCTGCTAAATATAGCTCGCACACAGCTTGCTCCACTATGCAGCAACGCGCGACCGCCTTATGCTACTTACTGATGTTTTTGAAAAAATATTTTCACACATTCATAATGTTAAAGAGGAGTCTGAAGTAAGACAGATAAATAGTTAGTCAAGAGTCAAAACTCCATGCGCTCAACTTTGCACTCAACTCTACTCAGCTCGCTATTCATGGCAAATGTAAAGGCATTTGTGGCTGGTGTGGCAACGATTGCCTTTTTATATTGCACGCTCATTTCGCATACCTCATGTAATGTGGCGGTGTGTGTGTGTGTGTGTCTGTGAGGATAACAAGTAGGATAAACGGCACAATAATAAATGAAAAACATGCGGCATCGCACTGAAAACGTTGCTTTAACAGTAACAATATGCAGCCAAATGACAGTCATGAAGGCGGCATGATTTATTATTAACAGACAAACAAACAAACACACACACACACACACATACACCCACTAAACGATTGATCAAGTAGTACATGTCGCTGAGAACTCGATTAAAGCAGCAGAAGAGTGGCTAAGAGAGAAATCGCTCACTCTAGCTGCCCACAAGACGGAAGCCGTTCTCATCAGCAGCCGCAAGAAAGTGGAAACGGTCTCAATTAGAGTAGGTGATACTATTGTAGAGTCTAAACCATCGGTGAGGTACCTTGGTGTCCTAGTGGATCACCGCCTGTGTTTTCGTGACCACTTGGAGTATGTCAATAAAAAGGCCGCGACGGCCACAGTAGCCCTCTCCAGACTAATGGCAAACATTGGAGGGCCAAGACAGCAGTCCAGGCAAATCCTAGTAGGAGTTGTCAGGTCGATACTCCTCTACGGATCGACGGTATGGCACAATGCTCTTTCGCGAACATCATATGCCCGGAACATTAACTCAACATATCGCCTCTGCGCTCTCAGAGTATGTTCTGCATACCGAACAGTTTCCCAAGACGCGGCCCTTGTTATTGCAGGACTATGCCCGCTTGACCTCGTAGCTCGTGAGATGTGCGAGATCAGCAAAACAAAACACGATCAATACAACATTGATGACAGCAGCCTCAGAAACGCGGCAAGACAGCGAAGCATATCGCTGTGGCAGTCACGATGGGTAACATCAACAAAGGGCAGATGGACGTACCGACTCATACCCGTCCTAGATAAATGGCTCAACAGGCAACATGGAGACGTGGATTTTTACCTATCACAACTCATCAGCGGCCACGGATGCTTTAAAGCTTATCTCTACCGCTTCGGGTACGAGACGAACCCCTTCTGCGAAAGATGCGGACCCCCGACAATCGAAGACGCGGAACACGTTTTCTTCCAGTGTCCAAGGTTTAGTAATCAAAGGTATGTATTCAATAACCCTCTAAGCGTATGTGCAACACCAGAAAACTTTATATCCCTGTTGTTAATGAGCAAAACGGCATGGAATAAAGCCTGTCATATGGCTGCCGTAGTCATGCAAGAGTTGAGAAAAAGCGAGCAGGCTAGACGCGCGCTCGATCGGCGTATTGCTGCAAACTCAAGCACATGAATACAAGTTGGGGGGAGAATAAGCTTAATGGCGTATATAGATAGAATCATTACTAGTACAGTGGGTGGTAACAAGTAGATGCAATTTTTTTGACGGACTGCATCAGACCAGTAACTGACGTAGAGCTTAGCGCTCAAACCGCCTCCCGACGCAATACTTAACGGTGGTACCGGGGGGATTGGTACTTGACGGTAGGAGGTTTAGTGCGGTTAAAGTCCCACACTGACGGGGTATAGGCTTTCGATGCTTCCTCCTCTGAAAAAAAAAAAAAAAAAAAAATACACCCACTAACTTGCATACAATTAGTCAAACAGACAGACGACAGACAGATACAGGCAAATAAAGTTGTGAAAGTGTAGCGCAAGCCGCTTATGCTGCTCGAAAAGAAAACTCCTCACTCCTGCTACAGCTATTGCTGCTGCTGGTGCTGGTGCTGGTGCTGGTGCATTTGCTTTTTCTTTTGCTTCTACAGCTGCTGCTGCTGCTTGCACAAAGTGCTTTTCCCGCAGGATATTTACCTTACACTTAGTTTTTAAGTCGCTGTGAGTGTGGGCATGGTTGTGTGGGTAGTGTATTATGGATTCATACGATATGTAAATTTGTAAATAAGTACGTATGTACGTATGTACATATATTTGTATGTAAGTATCTATAAAATCGGTTTGTCTCAAAGTCAAAATGGGTAAAAAGCATTCGTAAGTGAAGTCATTGTATTTATGTACATACTTGAATGCCATTGAAATGAGCATACATATATGTAGTTATATATACTTATGTTTGAATATGTGTGCATACATACATATTTCATGAAGAAAAAGTCTTTTACATGTAACCTGTAATTTTTGTAAAATTTTGCAGCATTGCGAAAAAATTATTTAAGTAATAACAACGAACTGTTCTCAAAATCGATCATACAGAAAATAATTATTTTTCGTTAAAGTTTGGTGTTTTAAATGCGATTAGGTACATATTGGTAAAAATTAAATTTTGCTACTTCACAAGTTGATATTTTCAAAAAAATTTTAAAGCTTAACATATGTATGTACCAAACGACTATTTCCTTTCACCACAATGTATATGTATATATGTAGGATTCTTTTTGCGCCGTGTTAAATAAAAAAAAGCTTTAACGATTTAGATTATAATTTATTCAAAGAAGTGTATGTAATTTAAATATAGATATGTTCCGTGTTTCCAATCTGAGTGTTCTAAGTCCGTCCGTCCAACGCCTGCTCAAGGCTCTCTTTGTACGTTCAGTGATGCCCATTTCGGTTAGTGTTCGTTTATTGTACAGAGATGCATTTACATTTAAAGTTCAATAGTTATGTCCACTTCTGGTCGTTCTTTGTTCGTCAGTCAATCCCACATATATTGTCTCCTTTTACGTCTGTATCAAAACGGTATTTCGACAAAGAGCTGGAGTTAGCAACTCTTTACCGCGACGACGACGACATGTGGAAATTTGGATTAAACTAGGTGTTCGCAATTATAAAGATTTTATATATTTCATGTCCTCGAAGCATCTATAATAGCAAAATCAAGCAAAAATTTGATTAAAAAATAAAATTCTGGTGCTATTTAACTAAACTAAAACGTATAAATAAAACCTTTAATAACTCTTGTCATAGCACCCTTTTATTTTCCAAGTTAAAATATTTTGAATAAACAAATTTTGAAGTTATAGCTCCTATGGCTTATTAAAATAATTTACTTTATTTTTATCATTAATTGTTTTTGAACTAAAGGAAGAAAAATAAGAGAATGAAATATTAATTGCCAAAATTTATCAGTAGTTTAAAAAAAATGTAGGTCAAGACTGTTTAATCTGAACTGTCTAGTCACCGTTGACAGATTAATGGGACAGTATTAACTAATTTTATGGTTCCCATTAGCCATTACTGACGGATTTAAAGGTCAGTCCCAAATATTAAGTCAGCCTTGAAGGATTTATTTGTCCCCACTTATTATTAACTTAGGTTCATAAGTCAGCGCAAATAAATAAATTAGCGCTGGCCGGTTAATTGGACAACACTGGTGGTTTAACGGATCCAATTTCTCAGCTCAGAAGGATTAATCAGTTGGCACGAATTGCATTATTAGTCAGCGCTAATGAATTTATGAGTGAGCACAAAACAATTAATCAGTTTAATATATGAGGCACACGATTTCTATTTGTCTTAACGGACATGTCAAAGCTTGACAAACCGGTATTTATAACGAAGTCAGCGGAACTTATATAATAAAGGAATAAATATTTAAAATTGATAAAAACCACAAATTTTTATATTGATTTTTAAAATAATACCAAACAATTCAAAGTTCTTTGTAAATATGAGTTGCAATAGGAAAAAAATAATTTTTTAAGCCAATTTTTTTTGTATTATAAAGTAGTATATACTAAATAGTATACTACCATGACCTGCAGAGAAATTATAAAAAATAATTATTATTATGACTGGTGGGATTTTTTCTTTCGACGGTGCCAAAGCAATAGTGTTCAATCGCTGAAAAGTGGAATTTTAAATGGTGTGACGTTTTTATATTTTACTTGGAACGTCACATATTTTATTGGCCGCAACTCGTTTTCTGACCATCTAAAAGCCACAATCAAGGCAAAAGTTGTAAAATCGAGCTGAAAAAAAAATCTTTTTTATATTATAATTTTTGTCTCTAAAATAATATTTTCACTCAATTAAGATGAGAACAGTAAAATAGGTAACACTTAATTTTTATCGATTTTTCTGATGCCAGTATTCCGGAGTTAGTACCTGACTTTCAGGATTTTTCCCGGCTTTTAATGTTAATCTATTTGCAATAGCTAAAATCTAAAAACAAATTATTTATGTTGCTTAAGGAGCTCTTTTACTATTTAAAAACCTAAATGAATTTTCAATATATTTTTTGATTTAAAGTGAAAACATCTTGCCGCTGTGGTCGAGTAAGTAACAGTGCGTGCTATACTCGATATGCCACTGGTTCGAGGTTCGAATCACAGCCAAGGCAAGCAAAATCTAAATCATAGAAAATCTGTTTTGTAAAAGCGGCCACCACTCGAAAGGCAATGTCAAACCTCCGAGGTTATTTCTGCCATTAAAAAAGCTTCTCATAAAATACATTTGCCGTTTGGAGTCGGCACAAAATTATAGTTCCCTCCATTTATGGTAGAATATAAAGACGCACACCACAAATGGTAGGAGAAGCTCGGCCAAACAAATTATTATTATTATTATTATCTTGTATTAAATTAGTAACAAACTTAAATCCAAAAAATTGTTATGTTTTTAATGACCTTTTAAATGATCAATCATTGACAATTTTATTGAGTTCGAGGCCAGTTTGGAAAAGATTACTGTAATGTGTACATAGCTAATAACTAAAGTTATCTCATAAAAGAATCTATGTAAAAAAGTTTAGAATATACAAATGTATATTTAAGTTTAAAGAAGTTTTTATAATCTCGTACAATATAAGCAAAATAAGCGAAAAAGTAGGTTTTAATACATAATCTTTGCGTTAAAAAAATGAACTAAGCCAATGCAACTTTTGACAATTGAGATTTGCATTCTAATAACATACATATGTGAATAACAAAAAAAAATCAAAAATACCCAAATTTGTTAAAAAATATATTTACATAAATATGCATAGTCTCAAGATTGTTGGCAAGTTATTCCCGAATATTCGGGACTTGAAAACTCCAGTATCCCAGGATAGATATCCCTAATCTAAACTAATATAACTTTTATGAGAGTTAAAATTCTAGCTATGAATATAATTTTTTTTTGAAACTTGCCACACCGGAATTAGAACTAAACATCTTATTTAAGTAAATACTTTTAACTAACGTCTTTATTTGAATAATCTCAAATTATATTTTTATCCTTTCAGTCCTTACTCACACACGTTTCGCGGCCAACTAAGAACACTTTGAACAAATTGGGCGTATTCACAGTATCCTCGTTTCATGCATTCATTTGTGCTCGTTCGCCATCTTTGCTGAATAACTTATTGGCCGGACGTGGCGCCACTAAACGTCGACCACCGATGCTCTCCCGTTCGAATAGCGGCTCTAGTCGACGTTCAATGCAGGTGAGTAAACATTGTTTAATTTTTTTGTTTATTCCTATAGTTACAATTGTAATCGTATTCAAAGTGTTATAAGAAAAAGTCAAATCACTTTTGTACTAATTAAGAGTAAAGTTTACAACATAACTAATCTAACTTTTCAACATAAACACTTGCGTAATTTTTGTGCATCTCCTACCTTCCGAATAATGTTGATAATTAACTTATGACAAGTCCTTGATTATTTCAGACTGGTTTGCAATTTTTTTTCCCACCGATCCCGCATTGCTACCAAATCGATCCTAAGTGACTAGTTCCGAACTAGACTTGAATCAAGTATCTCCAATTTTTTTAGATTGGACCCAAAATAACGATTTCCAAACTAGTTAAGAAGTATTTCTTAAACAATTTAAAAATTTAGTATTTACTCGCACATTTTTCATAATTGTGCAACACAAATTGAATCGCAAAATATTTGTATGGTAGAAATTGCTTCACTGATAAAAGAACTGACTTTCAAAGTATTGAAACGCAAAGATACTCGTATATATTTTTTTCACAAGAAATTACTTAATTTCTGAGCTCGAAAAGAGAAAAGGAAAAAAGAAGAACTGAAAACTTGACTTCACAGGCCTCTCAAAATTTATCTAGCATCATTCAAAGTCCTGACGAGATGCAGCATTAAGAACACCAGAGTTATGTTTAGCACGAAAAATAAAAACAAGAAACCACTGCTCTTGTAACCGAATAATATTGAAATTTTTTAAAATCAGCACTTGAAGTGATTAAATGGGTACTAAGTATTGAGTGCAACGCCAAGTTGGCATGATGTTGGAAGAAATTTGATTTTTATTGTGCAAAGGAGTATCGAAATTAAAAATAATGACTGAAAATTAAACTCTGTTCCATATGTTTTACAACGTAAGGACGCACAAAACAAGAAGTAGTAGAAGGGATAGCTTGGCCTATCAATAAGCTTACAGATTATTATTATACGTAAATTATGAGTATTCAGAACCATAAATTAAGTGGCTAGTCGACAGTAAATGGTTTGACATGTGTCAACATTATATGTATGTAAGACTCCATTATAAATGAGAGTATTTAAAAAAATAGAATATTTTTATTTGCATTTACTGGGTTAAAACGCCACGGCCGAAAGTTTAAAACAATCGAAAATCTAATATTAAATTAAATCTAAATTAAAATTAAGACAATTAAATATATTTAGTAATGAAAGGCAACAATGATTTAAGCTGCTTGGAGTTTAAAGAATATTCACAAAATAAAGCAAAACTAATACATCGTGTTTCTGTTAATGACTTACATTTAATAAATTAATTTTATTAAGTTATTTTTTATTTAGCCAATGAAATGCAAGCTAAAATTTATATGTGAATTTGTGCAATTTTTGTGCTGTTCTTCTTTCAACTGAAATTCATGATCACCTTACGTACCGAGTTTCTTGCTCTCTTCTTTTTGACCGACTTCAAACTGAAGAGATGATAGTTTATCAATTTTTCGGAATAATAATTATTGCCCCACCGAATGCATTGGTCTCATATATATTTCGCTTAGTTCCAATCATGGAAACACTGAAGCACCAGCGTGCGATGCTGCAATTAAAAGTTTTAAGTATTTCGTTTTGTAAAATTATTAGTTTGCTTATTTACTTGTAAAATTTAATTAAAACAAACTTGCCATAGTACTAAATTCACAAATATAACTTAAACCGTTCACTACCAACGGATTTCCCGTCAGGGAATTACTTCTTACTTATACATACATAAGTACATATGTAAATACTCGTATGTATGTATCTACTCATACGCTTTCTCGCAAAGACGTTTTACGATATAGAAATTTATAAGTAGCTAATGAAAGCAATACAACTTTACTGCCATGGAATATTAAAGTTACCACACATATGTAATACTTATGTAATACAGATCCAGTTCTGAAAGTTTTTGCTGTCCTCCGACATGTACATATGTACGTGTGTAAGTATATACATACATGCGTATGTATCCTTCTTAAGTTCTTTAGTCTTCAACACATGTTTCGCAAATTAAATTTAACTATTATGAAAGTCATGCGACTTGAATTACATAAAGATCAAAATGTGTAGTTACGAAGTGCAAATATATGTATACACATATGCACATACAAATATAGGCGCAACTCTATACATAAATACGAGTATGTATGTAATGACAGTAACAAAAGAGAACTTGGCTTCTTCTGCCTAATTGAATAAATGCTTAAACTTGACATTTTTAAATTCCCGCAGTATTTAAGGCTGTAATTAACAGCGTTTTGAAAGTGTAGTTTACGGTGTCCTTTTTTAAATATGTACGTAACTGCAAAAATGTTTCCATTTTTGTTGATTCACGTTGTAAAAAATTCTTAAAATATATTACATAAATATTTCACGTGCAAGCAATAGAGCGTGAACTAATGAAACAGTGACCAAGTTTTGATGAAAGCAAAAGAAAATATTTTAAATTAAAGAAACTAAAATCAAACATATTATTTTAAACTTTAAGCAGGTCCCCTGTGTGTTTCTTTTCAACATTTAATTAGATTGAATACAACGAGAATAATGTTTTTGTTAATTTTTTTGAATTACAAATATTAAAATAAACAAATATCACTTAAATAATTATAATGAACCAGGGCCGTGTGCAGGGGGTTCTGGACTGAAATTCGTATGCGAATAAAATTTGATGAATATGATTCACTTTTTTCATATACGTTAATTAGCTCAAGGAGGCGGGGTTTTAACCCCAAAACCCCACCGGCCCCCGTGCACAGGGCCCTGTAATGAAAATATTACTATTCCTAACTTTTTATTTGAAAATATCGATGACACAAATATTTCCTAAAATTTTAAATTGTATACCTGTATTTTTAATCAAAATGTAGCTTCAAACCCAATTTACCCTGCGTCAGAGTAATCAGTTATTTCGTTCGATATATTATCTTTTACCCGATCTTTCGCATGTGCGGTCAGACCAATCCTTTTTTTTCTAAATCAATTTTCGCTTCAATTCTCAATCCTGATTTTG
Organism: Philophylla caesio; assembly: GCA_963971545.1. Lineage (NCBI taxonomy): Eukaryota > Metazoa > Arthropoda > Insecta > Diptera > Tephritidae > Philophylla > Philophylla caesio. The sequence goes on along the minus strand of OZ020608.1, from coordinate 93,766,569 downwards.
ATATAGTGTATGTGTCTGTACTTCATTGTCAAGTGAAAGAAATAACAACACAGAAAATTTTGGAAATAAAACTGGCTGTCATCAATGTATTTAGCCTAACTAGTTGCTTTTCTTCAAGCTTATCAACTTTTATAAACTCTTCTTGCTAAACACTTTTCACTGAGGAAGCAATATAAAGTAATATATATTTACATATTTACAAAAGTAGTCAGTTTTAATGTTAATCAGAAATCAATTTAGAAATTCTAGTAAACTTTTTTTGCTAACAATTTTGCGTATCACGTCCAAAATTAGCATATTTTACTGCCATATACTCGTATGCCAATCACTATTCATCCGTGTAACATTACTTTTATATCACTATGTTTATACCATACTTGCATATAGAACATATGCCACTTACATATGTGCATATGTATTTACAAACAGGCATTAAACCGCCCCAAAAGATTAAAAAAAAATTGAGTTTCTGTTTTTTCTGTCAATACTGTTCTCTTCATATCAAATATTTAAGCATTTTTTTTTTAATATAATTTCCATTTTCTTTTCTTAATTAAAATACGATTGATTCTGTCATTCAAACCATAGAAACCCAAGTCTCAAAGTTACTAAACAATTTAAAGAAGTTAACATTGTTTTGAACATTGTTTTAACAGAAAGTCATTACAATTAAATTAAATTAAATTTATTTTTGATAACTTGTCAATTTTTTGGTGTCGTATGCACAGAGAATTTTATGAAATTATTAATAACATTTAAGTCGTATTCTAATCGGTTGTTCTGCACAATTTGAAATTTAATAAAAATTCAATAAATTTAATTTATTATATGTATGTATATAAAACAACAAAATGCAGATTGCGTTCAAAAGACTTGTTGAAAAAAAAAACATTTTATTATACATATTTCGTAAATTGTAAGCTGCCTGGGTTATTAGCTTGCATAAAATGTTTGTGTAGCACACCGTTTATATCTAGGTCTGTGCTTTTGAATATCATATGGCAAATATCTCAGAAAAAAAAACTTTCTTTTTAAAATATAAATATTAACCTACTTAGATCGTACCTCCTCCAATCTAAAGTATATCTAAAAGAGTGTTTAGAAAACTTAAAAACTTGTTCTGTCAACTCTATGGGTTTGTTTTTTTTTTTACATTTTTTTCATACCACCGGCATTCGTAGTTAAACCTTAAAATATCATTTATATGACCATGTTAAAAAAAAATTATGAAAAGCTGCCGTGCTGTACCGCATCAAAAAAAGTGTTGTTTTAATGAAGCGAAGAAAACGATCACATTTCAATCGCTTCAGCTTGGCTAATTTGTGGTTGCCCAATTCGCTTTCATGCGAAAGCGTGAGTCATTTTCCATTCTTTTTTTTTTTTTGAACGCGGAACCGATTATTAAGTAATTTATCATCAAGAGTGAAAAAAAACTCAGTTATGTGGTTTCTATTAAATTAATCTTCCAAATACTAATTGTGTTACGAAATTCAATAAAAAATCGGAGCTTCTTCAATATATCTCTTGGTAAATAAAATAAGTTCTGATTCCTTTCCACAGCGCAGATTATGAAAAATCATAGCAAATTTTCCTCTCAAGATCGAACTTGGCTATTTGACATACAACTAATGTTGTACACATACAACAAAAATATGTGCATGCACACACAAGTGGGACGAATATGCATAGCAAATCAAATTAGCGCTCTCAATTTACAAAAAAAAAAATGTAACATTAGTACAAGGAAAATAAATTTTCTATTTGCGTAAAATATAGTACTCGTAACTACAAACACTAATTAAGTTAGCATTTTATTAACTTCTGATATAATCGAAAATAAATTGGAAGCAGATACACATGTATGTATCTACATACACAATAAATACACATCAACAGGAATATCCATTAGAGTTTATATTCGTATTTAGCAACTACGCTATGTATTTGATTATGTTTTCACATGATGCAAATGTAATATATGTACATATATTTAAATTCTTTGTACACAATTTCAAATATAATTTTATATTTATATCAAAAACTGATAAAAAAGTGACAATTTTAATTTATAGAAATTCTACAAATACCTGTGTAAAAACTTTATGTATTTGTATGTAGATAAAAGCCACAACCCCAAACCATCTTGAACAACAATACATATATGTTGTATATAACTTTCTTGTAAAATTCGTTTCACATAAAAAAAAAAACTGTTTATTGCATCTTAATCAACAGCGGTACGATTGTATTTACAAAATTTCAAATGTAAAAGCGTGACAAATATTTAAAAGTGCAATGGACAAAATTAATAGCCAACTTGAAGCACTTTCCGCTGCACTATTCATGTTCCCCTCACGCGATGGAACTTTGTTTGTAATGTCATCCTTCGAAATAGCTTCCTGGGCATGGCTCAACGCTTCTATTCCAAGTATGAGCAGATAGAGAATGTGCACGGAATTCATTATTTTTGGAAAATAAAATATTTGTATGTTTAATGAGCTGTTGAAAACTATTTCTTTTATTATTGGTTTAAATAAATATTTTCAATGTTTGACTAATCAATATAGACAGCTTATTGAAAATTTAAAGGATTAGTGTGTCGAAAAATAGTTTTAGTCAGTAGTTCAGACTATTTGCGTACAAATCAACAATTTGGCTTTTGAAATGTACTTTTTTAAAGTGCTAACAAGAAAAGTTGTACCTCTACCACGGTCGTCCATGATCATTTTAACAGCAACAACTTAATTCTGAATATTAACTGATTTCTTAAAATTTGCTCTTTAGTGCGAGCTTTCCAGGCCTTTTTATGACTAAATTTAATGAAAATTATCTAGCTTAATTGACAAAATTTTTCAACTAAGATCACTACTATCTACTATATTAACTCATTCACAATAAATAAATTGGAAATATTGGAATACAAAAATATGTGTGTACCTACAAAATAAAATCGATGTATGTATGTACATAAGGATGCATGGTTCCTCATTTAAAAGCAATCTGTGCTTTTTTACTAATTGAATTATAAAATTTGTTATGTTTTCAAAATTACGCCAAAATGTTTCGAAAATATATAAAAACTTACGTGAGCTGAAGCAACTCCTCAAAAAATTGATGAGTTTCCTATAAACGAAAATCTATTCTTAAATATTTTTTCTCAAAACAAAGAGATGTGTTTAAGCTTAATAAATGTGAGGTGATTTTTTTGAAAAAAACATTAAAAAAAACAACATTTTTATGCGCAAAAAAAGTACGATTACATTTATATCGTTTCAGCTCACTGAAAACTTAATAGTTTTCCAAAATATTAGTGCATAAGGCATATGAGATATTTAATTTTATAATTCCGGCGGAGAGCCCACAACGAGTGCTACATATTTCTACTGATGCAACTCATTTTAACATTTGTAGTTAGCAACGCTTTTACTTACTCACTTACTTATATGGATTTGTACACATATATACTTAGATATGTGAGTAAGTAAAGGTGTATTTAACTAAAACTATACCGCCGCATTTACAGCTGAATAAACAAGAATGTCTCGCGGACATAGAAATTCTATTAAAATTATGCTTGTGTCCATGTTATAAAACTTTTGATTTGTATAAATGTAGCTTTTATAGTTATGCAAATGTGCATGTGTAACTAAGACTTGATTTTGATTAACGCTCAATCTATGTTAGTTATACAAAACAACGCTATTATTTGAATATGCGGTTATTTGGTCATTGTATAGCTCGATATTTGGATGAGATTTTCGGTTTTATCTTTGTGCTTTTGTAAGTTGTAATTTTTTAGTGGTAGAAACATACGCTTAGCTGCTTAAAACGACGACCTATTCATGGGTTTTTATTTTTTAAATTTCACAGAGTTGTTTGCGTTCCCGGAACCTTTGAACCAAATTTATTGTTTGACACAGCTTTAATGGGCTACATAACTGCAATATCAAGAATTTTGTGAAACTCATGTGAAAATATTTTTGCAATTACAAACTATGATTATTTTTAGAGAATGAGTAACAGTCTAATTGCAAAGTATTTCAAGTCAATAAAAAAGAAAATAAACAGTAAAAAAATTGTCAAAATGCATCGCTTCTATTAAAGTTCAAAGAAAATTTAATCATTTAAGTTCCAGTTTAAACTGAGTTACTACAGTACCGAGAACTAAATTTTTTTTATATTTTATTAGTTAAAATAAGATACCCAAAATTATTAACATTTAACAATTAATAAAAAAAAACTTTAATAAATAATGAGGCCTTTAAACGAGGTTTATATAGTAAGTAAAAAATAAGTAAAATTGTGTTTAAACTTCTTGTTTGTTAGTTATTTTACTAACTAATGCAGCTTATTTCTGTTTAGATTCAAGCTAGTCGCTTATATTAATTTTACCGCAGCCAAGAAAAAGTTCCAAATGAGGCCTCTAAGCGTTAGAACGCAACCTTGACAAAGTCCAGAAATTTAAAAAATCAAATATACATTTTTTAATTTTTTTTTTCTTAATAGCTGATTTCACTCGTAAACCATATGAACTCGGCTCATATATTTTTACTCTTTTCGGGACGACTTGGACTAACGCTCGTTTGTATGCATATAACGCATGTGACGATGTTAAATTCTGCGAACTCATAAACATAAAGCTCTCCTTTTTTTAAATCTGTTCTAAGTATTAATGTTTATATGACTTTTGTGACATGCATTTCATTAATTCTCCCACCAAGTCAGGCGATATTTACGCTTATCTACAAAAAAAAACAATCACCTTTTTCACAAGCGAGAGTAGAGAAAACTTTTACTTAATATGTGAGTGCATGTCATCATATAAGTCGCAAGTGTTGAAACTGAAAGAGCAACATTTAATCACCTTTACAATTATGTTTGTTGACCAAAGCGCGACCCCCTTGGCTGAACTCTTACACACATGTGCAGGACATCGCTTGTAAACGCTTAAATTCCAATGCCAGTTAAGCACACGGCAGCAGTTTTGCCATTCATTTAAGCGCACTTCTGTAAGTGCATCTGCATGCATATGTAAATTTATACTCTTGTCCACACAAAAATAATAATGGCACAAGTATTACTTATAATGTATGCATGCGAGTACGAGTACTTGTAGATGCTCCATTGATAACAAACATTGCAATTAAGCTGGGTTAAGCCGCAGCAGCAGCAGAACTGACCAGCATTGCAGTGGAGTCAGCATTCAGCGAGGTGTTACAAACATACACACATACATGCATACATATTTTAACATACTTATTTTACTCGTGCTATCTACATTTGTAACATCTCGAGCACATTATTTCATTCAGGTACTGGTATCAATTTGAAATAGTTCTAACGAACTTTTAACATTTAAATAAATCAAACAACTTTTTCCACAACTCTGTTGGCTAAACCACTTAGCTGAACCCGATGGCTAGCATTACAAGCTTACTGAACTACTATTTTATTGTTTTATTGTATTTCATTTGATTTTGTTTTAATATTCAAGTCCTTGCAAAATTGCTGTTATAGGAGTTGTGTGGTCTTGTTTTTGTTTTTCATATGCTCTCAAGCATCGATGTGAAATTATGCTCGTTTCCTCGGTATTGCTATGCATTTGATTTTGTTATTATTTTTTATTTCAATCACCTCTATAGAAGTGAAATATGCTTTAAAGTGGTTGCTATACAAATATAAGTAAAATTGTATTTAAATGTTAGACAATTTTATAAAACCATAAAAATTTAAATGGAATCAACCCTATTTTTGAGACACCATAAATTGTTCTACGTACATTGTTTAGGTATTTTGGTCATGTTGATATGATTCTCGGCGATACCTGTAGCACAGCTGAAACCCTTCTTTGCAAACCAACGTAAGATACTCAAATCAACGTGACAATTCTATACGTCCTCAATTCAGATCCCATTAATTATTTTGTTCTTATCAAAAGTGGTGTACATTTGCACTGCAAATATTTTAATGCCTCGAGTACCCCTTCGTCTCTGCAGCTCCCATAGAAGTCGTTGTGAAGAACATTCGCGTGCTCTCGGATCGCCAGTAGTATGCAGCACTTCATTTTTAGCATACTCAGCATTAGGAGACTCCGTGACCACTTCATGTTCCAAACCAGCTGCATGAGTTTCGTTTTAACACAAGAGTTATATTTATTTATTAGAGAGATCGCTATGAATGAGCATACAGGTAGCAAGCAACATTTTCAAACTCTTCCTGGACGGGAATACAAATAAATAACAACTCTAAAAATTTCTAAGTAAAGGCCTCTTACGAAAATTCATCAATTCAAAGCATCAGCTCCTTGGAAATGGTGTTTTTTTAGACGTGTGGTTTTCCTTTACAGACTTACACTGAAACTACGTTTGTGCAAAATTATTACCAAAATAATGGTTAGGTGGGCGCGATTCGGCCGACATAATCGCCCAACAGAGACGGTTATTGAAGCAACTATGGTTTCGCAAAAAGTTTACGCATCTTCAGAGACGCCATACAGTGCGCACCGAAGACGCTATTGCTGCTGTGGAGCAGAGTATCGAAGAAGATCCGAATGAGTCCATCCGCCTTCGTGCAAAGTTGTTGGAGCTGAGCTCATCCAATTTATGGATCTTGGCTTGCGGGCGTACAAAATCTTACTAGTGCAAGAATTGAAGCCGAATGATCATCAAGCGCGTCGCACGTTTGATGAATGGGCCCTAAACGAGATGGCCACCGATCCCGATTTTCACAAGAAAATTTTGTTCAGTGATAAAGCTCACTTTTGGTTGAATGGGTACGTTAATGAACAAAATTGTCGCATTTGTAGTGATGCTAATCCACAAGCCATTGTTACGACGCCTTTATATAATATAATAATATAATTTTGGCGCGTACACTATATAGCTCAGTGTTTGGCCGAGCTTCTCCTACCATTTGTGGTGTGCGTCTTTATATTCTACCACAAATTAAGGGACCTACAGTTTTGTGCCGACTCCGAACGGCAGATGTATTTAATGAGAAGCTTTTTCATGGCAGAAATACCCTCGGAGGTTTGCCATTGTCTGCCGAGGGGTGACCGCTATTAGAAAAAAACTTTTTCTATTATTAAGATTTTGCTTGCCCTGACTGAGATTCGAACCTCGAACTCACCGGCATATCGAGTTATAGCACGCACAGCTACCAACTCGACCACAGCGCCCACCACCTTTAAATCTTCAAAAAGTCACTGTTTGATGTGCTCTATGGGCAAAGGGAATCATTGGTCCATATTTCTTCAAAAATGAAGCCGGCCATAATGTTTCAGTCAATGGGGAACGCTATAAAGCCATGATTAATTACTTATTCGTGACTAAATTGGAGGATGTTGATGCGGACGACCTTTGGTTCCAACAAGACGGCGCTTCCTGCCTTACAGCCAACGAAACAATCAATTTATGGAAAGAAACTTTTGGTGAGCGCATTATTTCGCGTTGAGGACCTGTGGCGTGACCTCCAAGATCGTGCGATTTAACACCGCTGGGCAATTTTATGTGAGGTTACATGAAGTCGCTTGTCTATGGAGATAAACTCGAGGCAAATGTCGCCTTGAAAGAGAATATTCGTCGCGTTATTGCAGACATACAAGCCCACTTGCTGCAAAAAGTGGTCGAAAATTGGGTATTTCATTATTAAAACATAATGACAAACCCGTATCTTTACAATAAAGCTAAACTCTTGGTCATTGTATTAAATTGTATGCGTTTTATTTCTTTTTAAAAACGACGTGTCTAAAAAAACATCCTTCAGCAAAAGAACGTCCAAATCGCTTATAATAAACTCTCTTACGTTTTGAATACATTTAACAACACTTGTCTGTCAAAATTAATGGTCGTTTTTAAAATTTGCTAGCAAAACAATACAAAATGAGTAATTCTTACAAGAGGCGATTTTACTTACGTCTGCTCTGTCTTGGTTTTTTACTTATTTTAATGTTTAGCGAAAATTTTCCAACTTTCCTTGGAACTTACCAATGATTATTCACAATATCACCACTTTCCAGCACTTTCGATGAGATCAGCTATTTTTTTAACCCGCTTATTTCAAATCGACTATTTTTGTAGTTGCTTTCCACGCTATACGATAAGCTACCTAGGGTTCTTTTGCAAGTCGCTTACAAAAGATGAGGCCTATGGATTAATAACTTAAACATCATCAACCAATGATATAAACTTTCTACTTTGCCAAATATTTCGATAGACATTTTTTTACTTTGTCATTGAAGCAAAACCCAAGTTCATTATTTTTCGTTGGTTTATTGAATCTCATTTTGAAATTCGAATTATTTTTCAGCGAGCCATATTTTGAATTTTGTAATTATATAGACAAATTTGTTTTGGTATAAAAAATCTCATAACATTAAGATGAAATTTGCTACACTAGCACTTTTCAAATGGCGCTGTTCAAAACAAATTTAAACAAAATTTTAACACTGTCTTCCTAAAAGATTAAATTAAATTAGCTAATTTGGAATCCAATAGCAAAATTTGCTAATCACGAAAATACTCCAAATTCTTTTTTAATAACCCTAGTCATACTTTACCGAGAACGTTTTTAGTTTACTTAGAGATTGGGCTATCTTCCTGTCGAATTTTAAATTATACGATACACTGGAATTTATATAATTTGAAAATCTTATTTTATTTCAAAAATAAAGGAACTTTGAAATTATGGTGACAGATTCAGCAATAGCATTGCAAATTTTATTTAATAAAGTTGAAGAGAAATGGCGCCCATAAAAATTTACTCAGCTTTTTTGTATATAAATGTATTCATTAATTATTGGACGTCAAAAAATATGCCATTTGTTATATAGTAAAATTCACAATACATAAGCGTGCAGTTCTTTTTATTATTATTTGCAATTTATCATAAGTCAAAATCTATGTCTAAAGTAGAATGTAGGGAATATAAATTGTATTTCCTCATAAAACTTCTAATTCGTAGGTTCTTTACGCGCATTAAGGCATCCTAAATTAATAGAAAAAAGTCTATAAAATAATCAAGTCGATATATAATATATATATTCTATTTTGCAATTATTAACGAGTTGATGTTTTCAAAAACGATATTCATTAAAAATGTAAATGTCTACCAAGGTCTTCTTCATTGGGAATCGAGTGAGTGCTCAAAGCTCTTATCGCATCCTAAACTGTTTCAATAACTGCTTTACACCACATTTTGCTACAATTACATTTTTCAAACTTCAAAGCATTACTGAGCATACTAATCCCAGTTATACAACATGTGTACCTACACCTCTCTGCAACACACTCAGCCAACACCTAAACAACCCGCCCCAACACACTTCGCTGACTAAGAAAACGATAATTCGATGAAATAAAGCAAAAAGAAGATTTTCGAGTGCAAAAGCATGATAACAGCAAAGTAATGTTTGCTCCCTTGTGCAATCTGGGGGGCAGGTTAAAAGAGTGATTTCACGTCTATTTACGAGTAGGTGAAATAGCACAACGCCACTGATTAAAGCTGTTTGTTTCACATCAAAACATTTATTGCGAAACGCACATTTACGTTCGCCCGGAGGTATGTAATGTGAGCCTTGAAGTGCTTATACCTTAAACTTTGATAACGGCTGAAAACTTGTACGCAAAAAATAAATAAAATAAAAATAAACAAACAACTAAACAGAAAGGACTTCGTGCAATAGACACAAACAAACACCAGCAGCAACACCACTGTACAGGTTAAAAGAGGCAATTTAGCAGGCATCAGGCGGAGAATTGCTAAAAGCCTTTGAAATAAAGGCGAAAGAGTAAAAGTCATAAAAGCATAGGCCATAAAAAAAAGGCCGTATGCCTATTTGCAAAGTGAGACTTTTTGCAAAGCGAGACTGTTTGTGAAGCGAGCAAAAAATTTAGAAAACGCCGAAACTGCGTGCTTAAATGAGAGTGAGGGAAGAGTAAGGTAAGAGATGGAAACGACTTTTACGATTCGCTTGCAAGTGTCTGGAGTAAATGCCGATTACACCTAATACGTTGTCGAGATTCGACTACTTATCAAAGGAAAGGTAAATGCAATAAAAAAATGTGTACACTACATTAAGATGCCTACAGCTGGCATTGGAAAATCTTGAGAAATGTATATGTATATAATATTTGAAACATATTTATCGAAGTTATTGAGTGAGCTCTTTTTGATGAAAAAATAATATGGGTGGGCACAGAAGTAAGAAAAATCGCCCCAGGCAATTAAGTAAGTAATAAAAATATTTTTAAATAAATATCTGCAAAGTATTTAAACAGTCGTAAAAAAATGTATACTAATTTTTTTTTAACTTTTAAAATTTTCCAAAAACCAAAACTATCTATAAGGTGGCTAAATAATATTGAAATGTAAATACATACATAGATTGAAATAGAAGCAAACACATCTTATTTTTATTTATTGAACATTAATTTTAGGAGGTGCGCTCCCCTGGAATTGTTCGACGAATACATTTTTTGCCTAATTTAACCCATGAAATTTCATTATTTTAGGTGTTTTGTGCCAAGTTTTTTAAAAGTGTCCCAAAAATAATATATAACCTAAAAAACTCTTAACTACTTGTACAGTACAATTAAATGACGAATAATTTTAAATTTTAAAAATTCCCTTACTGAATAAAAAATTTATAGGAATTCAATTAATTTACTGTAAAATTTTTTGTCTACAATATTTACAACAAACATTAATAAAATAAAAAAAAAATAATTTAACAATTCAGAGGTTGTTAAATTATTAAGAAACTCTGCAAATAATTAAATGCAAAATCGGCGCCAATCAAAGGAAATGTTGTCTAAAAATTATTTAAATCAAATAAGAATAAATAAAAAAAATGTGTTGTTATGTTAAGTTTTTTTTGTGATTCTTTTAATTAGTTATCGCTAATTATTTCGGCTCTACTTTGTTATCGCAATCGATAACTCATTTGATTATGGATATGATATAGATTTTGAACTAGAAAAAATAAATTTATTCCTAAAGTTCAAACAATTATTTTCACTTCCCGAATACAAAATTTTTAAAGGAACAACAATTTGATGCTGCGAAATTCGTTTGAATTGTGCTCTAGAAACTTAAAACCATTACTGAAGTAAGCGCATTCAAAAAACTCATTAAAAACAGCTTCTTCAAATGTTAAGCAAAATCACGATAACACGCTTGCGATTTTTTTTTTCCAAATTTGCGACACTCTAATATACGAATTTATGTAGTACTCGTATGTTTGTATTTGCTTGCAGATCTGTGCATAAGTGTTTCGAACTGCGAAGTGCTTAATGGCTTGCAAATACGTTTGCAAAAAATGTGGTAAAATTAACAATTCAGCTCCATTTTCACTTAACACACCTCAGTGCTCACCTTTTAGCTCATGAAAAATAATAAGGTCCTACATTCATGTGTATGTATGCACCTGTGTAGGCGAAAGATAATTCAAAGTGAATCACATTAAGCTTTGCCCTTGGGAAATTGTAACCGGAAATTGGCTGTCATATTTCTGTTACCTTAACGCCTTTTTATATTATTCCAAACAAAAGCGTCGATTCTAACTTTTCAATTATTTATTCTTTTCTGCCATGCAAATTTACGCTAATAGCAATACTATGGCAAACTTTTTCAACTAAATGTTAGACAAATATTTCTTTTCCATTTGATGGCGCATTTGATAGTGAAAATATAAAAAAAAATATAAATAATAAATAGTTTTGGTGTGTGCCATAATAAAAAATAACAATTTCGTGCATTACAGCGTGTCTATCGTCATATTTGTTTGCTTTTAATATTACTTTGATTACGAATACAGTTTAACAATTTAAAATAAAATTTAATTGAAAATGCAAATACTTATTTGTATGGTAATATAAATAGAAATTGAAAAATACTAAAATTTATAACACCATTTAAATGTGGGTCAAATATAATTGGCTGCAATGCAATGAAATGGAATAACATTCAGCATTTATATTTCAATTAAAAGTGCTGGATTTGCAAAATTGAAAATTTATGCGCTCATGCGTGTGCATATTTGAACAAACCGACAAACAGCAGCCAGTTAGACTGCAAACTTCCTGGAAAAGCCAAACCAAGCCAAGCCAAGCTAACGATCGGCCTACCAAAAACAGGCTGACAGTCAGATTGAGGAGCGCAGCCATTTATAAATGTTCGAGTATGTACAGACATACATTTGTACGTACATATCTGTAAGTATATGTGTATGTTTGTGTACATTGTAGCCGAAATGCAAGCCAAAAATCAAGCACACACAAACCGAAAACAAGCGGGTAATCGATGATATTGAAGCAGCTCGTTGACTGACCAACCAACCGGCTGAGGGCTGACTTGGCGTACAGTATTACTAAATACAAGCAGATAAGGAGAAGCAATCATTTAGAATACTTTTTTTTTTTTTTTTTGTAGGCAGTGAGTGAGTGCAATAAGGACATCCGAATATCCGACTCGCGCATTTTACTCGTGCGCCGTTTATACTCTGTTTCTAAAATATGTGGTCACTACACATTGATTTGATATTTTACAATTCATTTTATTATTTCTCAAAAACAATTTTTTTTTAATTTTTTCGGAGCATACAACTTCGATTTTATTGTAATAAAATGCAATTATAAACTGGAACATTATTAAAAGACACTTCTTTCGCAATTTCTACCATATATCGCAATCTCAAATTTTTTTCATATGAAAAAAAAAACTGTGCATTACCGTCAGAAGTCAACTTTAATTTGTAATTACTTGAAACTTGCACTTTATTGGCAAATAAAATTAAATAAGCAACAAAACTCCGTAATCAAAAATTGTGATAATTTTATGAAAATATATGTATTGAACTTTTCTTTAAGCTCTATACCAAGTTTACAACTTAGTTTTATTTGGTTTTTTGTAAGAAAATTAACTATATTTTAATAGAAAAATAATTAAAATCGTATAAGTAAGATATAGAGAAATTTCCAAAGCATTTTCTTTTCACCTTATAGTTTATTAAAAGAGTATAACATTGAATGGGCAATTAATATTAGTTGTAAACCATTTAATCAACCTTATTATCGTTATCTCAAGAATAAAAAAATTCTTCTTAAATTAAAGTTTTTATAAAAAACGCTGAGGAAAAGCTAAGGAACAATTTATTCATGCAATTAATAGTTTTCTCATTTCAAATACCAGCAGCAGTTTTTCATTTCTTTTTTCCTATCAAACCAAAAAAAAAACGAAATGTTCAGCAAAAAGTATTATATTTTATAGCATGAACACAATTCTGGCGAACGTCGAGTTTTCTCGCCCAGCAGAGTGACGTTCTCAGCTATGCTCGCTATGAAATGTCGCTCGCTTAAAAACAAGTACGATGACAATGTACACAGCTTGTATGTCAGCTGATAGAGTGATGATATTGAACAGAGATATTGAACAGAACTTTTAGATCATAAAATAAATATAGTAAGGAAAAGTCAGTTTAGCAAAATCATAAAATGTTGAAAATAGCATTAACTAAAGTTAAGTTTTTTTTTTTCAATTGACACAATTTATACTTCATCTTTTACACTTTGCTGCAAACAAAAATAAATTAATATTATATAATTTCGATTTTAAGACCTAAGAATACTCAACTTACGATCACATTCGTTTGTGTTTGGACTAGCGTCAGCAATAGAAATAATTCTCTCGCCGCGAAAAGGCGTCGGGCGAATTTCATCGTAGGTGCAAAGAATTTAAACAAAACCACATAGTATGTGTTGTTTAATAAATACCAGTTCGAACAATTCTAGAAAACTACGAAAAGCCTATTTATTTGAAAATCATCTACAATCATCAATTTGTTGCATTTATTTTGTCAATAATGTAACATATTCATTGCATTATTCGTGCATACATGCGATTTATTTTCCAACTGTTTTACACTTAGGACGATTTTATCCACTAGTAATACATTTCAAAAATCAAAACTAAACTTAAAACTTCATACTTGCGACAGTTACGTAAATTGCCACTCTTGTTTTGACTTACAAAAGCCCATAAGCATGAGTCTGATTTAAATTTGTATGCCTGCGAAAAGTGTCCACCCAAAAAATTACACAAAAACATCCAGTGTCAGAGGTGGAAAAGCCTCGCCATAAATTGACAGGAGGACTCTCTGTATTGGCGCATGCAATAAATTTAATGTTTCGCGCCACCGAATAATGGCAATGTATACACACAAGTGAAATTGCTATTATATTACAGAGTAGCAGTAAAAACATTGACTGCTGCAAATGGTAAATAAATAGATTTTCGTTTATTAACGAATTTGCATAAATTCAAAAGGGACTGCGCCGCATTTCGCTTTGTTTTTGGTGCATTATTTGCGCTGCCAAATGACAGGCTATGTATGTATTTATATGGTAAATTGCCACAAATTGCCGATAAGCACGTTGAGCCATTCAATCACACATTTTCCATTGAAAAAAAAATAAAAATTAAACAAAAATTGTTGCATGTATTTATTTAGTTTTATACGGTGGCAGTGGTAAGTAAATGTACGTGACAGTGTGCTATTTCACTCGTGCCTGTGTGCACGTATGTGGTAAATGTGCAATGTCGTAAATAGGCAAACCATTTTTCAATTTATTTACACGCAAATGCGCCTATTCGCTTTTCGCATGTATTTACAAGCATTGTTAATTGTTGCATGCCACATGCGACACAAAACTTAAATTGAGCCCCAAACCCAATGTTGGTATTTACATTTACTTATTTTGAATTTATTTATGCGCTTATTTGCACATTTCTCTGCTTTGCAGCTATACAAAATACCTTTACAAAAATTCAAAATACGAGTATAGAGTGGCGCAATATTGTGTGAAATGTCAGTTTACCTCATTTACAAATGCGATTTGTGCATTTTTGAGTACTTGTCGCCAAATTGACTTTCAAGTTTAATGTTGGTTTTCTGGCAACGTGCGCACATGTTGTTGCAAGTGTTGGCAAAGTGCAACCGCATACACTTAGTACATGTGAGTATAGTATACTGCTTACCACAACTATACGACAAACACAAGTTGACAAGTTTTGATTTTGCCCAAATTCAGTATCTTCCAGTTAGTTAAAATTCAGTTGATTCTCAAACAAAAACATTATAAATCCAAATTCAAAACCACATAGAAAATGTCTAGTAATTCAACAAAGTTTTTTTTTTAACTTTCAAATTTCTTAACAAAAAAATTTCGAATTTTCGGAACTATACAGTTTTGTAACCCACTAAGTGTTAGTGAAATAATTTTTGTACTAACACATATCCGCAATTTTCCACCGATTTACGCCCGATTTTTTTTTTGCAGATATGGAGAAAGATTTTCATTAAAAAATTCAAAAATCAGCGGTAATATGTAGCTACAATGTATTAAAATGAAATAAGCTATACAAGTGCATGGTGAAAAATGTTTAACAGTTCCGAAATTTTTATGAAAATATACATATTAAACTATTAACAAAAAAAAAAAGTCAGTGAAGTTTTAAACTCGTGTTTATAAGTATTAGAGAAGAAAATGTGTTTTAATTAAAAAAAAACTTGTAAATTTATAAAAGAAAAATATTTTTTCAAAATTGTTCAATATGTTAGTGTCGTATAATTTTTTTATGCACTGTTTGTATGCGTGTTTGTACGTACGTACTTGTTTGCGAATATTTTCACATAAGCACATTCAAGTGGCAGTTTGATTGTTGTACGTTGTTTTCAACATTACAACAGCAATAATAACAAAGTAAATTTCAGTATTTACAAAGCCATTAAAATTCATCCGATAGCAAATGGCGGGCAGTTTAAAATTTATAGCCGTTAAAAAAATTGTCTACATGTTTTAAGTTAAAAAAAAAATTAAGCATTAACGCTAATGTTACCTTGGTGGTAATTTAAGTCTCAGCTTTACAACTTTAATGCGATTTCGTACAAGATAATTATTGACATATTTTATGAGAACATTTGTGCCTTTACTCTAAAAAGTCATATTTTTGGACGATTTGCCGTCATTTATCCCTGACGAAGTTTGGTTTGAAGACAACTCGGCTTGAGCGCAGCGCAGTGCCATCTTCATTTTCGTTTTGTCATTCTTCTCCTAGCAAGCAGAGTCTTTTATTTGCAGTTGTAGCGTAATCTACTATTGTGATTTTCAAAGACTTTTTGGATTAATTTGACCGCTGTCGTCGAGTGTATAACGGTGCGTGCTTTAACTCAATTTGTAGATGAGTTCGTGTTTCGAATCTCGGCCATTGCAAGTAAAATGGTAATCATAGAAAAAAAGTTCTAATAGCGGTCACCCCTCGGCGAACCTCCGAGGATATTTCTGCTATGAAGAAGAGTTTCTACCGTTCGGAGTCAGCACAAAACTGTTTGTTCCTCCATTTATAGTATAAAGAACGTCGCACACCACAAACGGTAGGAGAAGCCAAATTATTAATATTTTTATTTTGGTCCAACTCTACATATATGCATATTTATTATATTTGCATAAATATTAAAGGGAAAAATTTGAGTTCAATGTAAAAAATTTTATAGAAACTTTGAAATTTACATCTTTTTATAAGTTAACTTAGCTCTCTTTATGACACCGCAAAGAATTAATATCCAATTTAATAGAAAACCAATTTTAAATTTTGGTCATATTTTTAAGCTTAGTTAAGGCGTTTTTAAGATAAAGTTTAATGGGCGGTATGCTTTTAAGTAAAGTGATCACGTTAACCTTTTCTTCATAATTGTCTTAAATTGTTGCGTGCAAAAATTTAAAACTATAAGTCAAATCTTTCCATTTTGTCGACAACAAACAAACAAGCTTAAGACGTTTCCATTGAAATAGACTTTTTAGTTTTTCTAAGCCCCATTTGTTTGATACCCGTTTTCCAAACTTAAAAATAGTTCAGTAGTTGGTTTCTAATTTTCCTTGAATAAATTAATAATACCATAAAGAAATATGTATAAAAGTTTAAAAGCAGTAAATTTTATTTTGTTCATAAGGTTTTGTACAACCCCTTATAGATATGCACTTCTTTTATATTTGTAGTTTTCAATCGCGCCAATTTTTTTGAATCGGTCAAAGTTATTGTTTGTAACAAAAGTTTTTTACTGGATTTATGTAAGAAATAACACAATTTTAGGTTTATTTCCATTTATATACATATGTACATACTATGTATTGTATTTCCATACCAAATCAACCAATCGAGAAAGGTGTTGACCAAACGCAACAGTCGCTGATCGTTCTCCAATTGTACAAATATTATGTTCTGCATCGGCAATTATGAACTTTTGTTTGTGCCCACAGCCAGTTGCTGGAGAATGCCAATTTCACCTGAATGCCGACAAGCTGTGCATGTGAACAATATCTATGTACATATAAAATATGTATGAGTATACATATGTCTGTACATAAATAAATTGATTTGTATGTACATATCTATTCGCAGTTGTTGAACTTAAAAATTTCGTGCGCTCATGGAGCAATTATTCCGCCCGACCAATGCTCCGCACCGCACCAACAATGCAAAAGTGTAAGAAGCAGGCCGCCGGGTCGATAATTGTTCATTGGCCTGCAAGCTTTAATGTGAAAACATGCATGCACAAATTTGCATCAGCCACACCTTAACCCTTTCGGAGTTGAAAAATTGTTGCACGTTTTTGAACTCGGAAACTTGCATACGCTTACAAAATTGTTACAGAAGGGCATGAGTTAAAATGAGCGTTAAAAATACATTGAACACACGGCAGCATAAAAACAAAAAACAACTCTTTGCAACGTCACGTGTCAACAGCAACAATTTTACACACTTTCCAAATGTCGCTGTAAATTGGCATAGGTGCTGGCGCAAAGAACGGCAACGCCAATTACTCGAATGCATGCAATTTTGAGGTCACTGACCGATAACAAAAATATGTTAATATCTACGTATGTTTTTATGATAATGAGTATTACTATCTGTACAAATTGGAGCAATATATTATATATACGACTGCACATACATCTTTCTTTTATGACATATGTCACTTGAGTGTTTGCTCTCTCACTTTTTAAGAGTTACTTATAACCACATTCGTTCCATAAAAAAAAATCAGCCTTTCGGAGTCGACAAAAATTTGTAGATCCTGTCATTTGTGGTACAACATAATAAACGCGCATCAAATTTGTTAGGAAAAGTTTGGCTCTGGGCGTCCTGTAATTTATTTATTTTTAAATTGAAAATTTATTTTCAATAAACCCTGTTAAATAGACCTTTTTCAGATTCGGCCAAATTACAATAACACAATTTTCTCGTTTGCAGACCCAGTTTAACAGCAGGTTGTACTTCATATACATACATATGTTATATCAAATAACCATCACAAACTGCTGATCTAAATTGTGTTTGGTTGTAAAAATGAAACAGCAAAATCCCAGTCCAACTCAGTGCATGTCTAGCTTGATATGAAGCACGCTAGCTTTGCATTTCCGAGGTATCGGGTTCAATCCCCGGTCGTGTTTAGAGACAAGAAGTCAGATGTGCCTTAGTGTGTTAAAGTGTGAAAAAGTTTGGTTTTTTTTCAGTAGCTGAGTCTCCAATAATGTAGATATGAACAATATTAGCTATTGTGTTTAATTTGTGAAATTTATTTCGCCAACAAAATAAGCATCGTTGTCCATAGAAAAGTTGTTAGTTAATAATAGGCAAAACTGATGATTCCTTAGCCAGCCGAAGCCTATTGAAAACATTCGATTAGCCATAAAACTCATATTTGCCTGATAAAAAAAAAACAAGTATAGCTAACACGAACAAAATTTGAGTAGGAAGTTATTAGGAATATGTCAAAAAGACATGAAATAGATTTCTCAACTCACTCTTCAAGTGAACATAGCCTCTTTGATAAATTTTAAACAACCGGTTAACTGTCTATTACATCTTAAATACACTCAACAAGCGCTTGATAAAATTACATATTATAACAAGAAGTCGTTAAAAGGGTCATTAGTCTCGTTTAATCGGCGAAAATTTATATTATTGGATGCTATCGGTATCTACTGGTGATTTGTATGAATAATCTATGCGTGGCAAAAACTCATTAAAAACAACAAAAAAATGCTAGTTCGTAGCTTGTGGCATAATTGTGAAACACGTGTATAGATTGCAAAATTTCGAATAAACAACAATTCATGTTAAATTTTACAAAGAAGATATTTAGAATTTCAAAAATTTCCTAAAGCCATTGCAGTACTTTTACAGGGATTATTTCGAAAGAGTCATTAATTCAAAAAATATACCAACCTTTTATTTTATAGTATTTAATTAAATGTCTAAAATTGTCATTTGATATCTAATTAGAAAGCTGCCAAGATAATACTTATCAACACAGTTACTACAATTTACAACTTATCTGAAAGATTTCTCATTGTGAGATTAATATTTAGCAGGGCGCCAAAAAATCTGTCATTTAAAAGAATAAATACATACCTTGTTGAGAAAGAAAAATGAATTTTAGAATTTTCTTTATTATCATATTCAAAAAATATATCCGGCATCCGCAAAGTACAACAAACATTTTTATTCAGACATACTTACGTACATAGAACTTTAACGTTCACTTAATTTCAAAAAGCTTTGCTGTACGGTAAGTGCAAAATTAATCAAGCATACTGATACAGTGATTATCATAATTATATGCCACTCGCATTTTCCCAAGAAGGAAAATTGAAAATAGTGTTTATGAAGGCTTTGTTAGAAAATGAAATATATTTAATTTAAAAATAGTAAAAAATAAATTAAAGCAAAATAAATAGTTAAAACATATTAATATCTGAGTGTTGTATAATTATGTTATGCACAATGAGTATATAAATAAACTTTCTTACTAATTCTGCTATGTATGTATATAAAATATATATGTTTGTATATTTGTCTACGTTCGCAATAAATGTCATACTTAAACCATTTTATTAACAATGACTAACTAGTTACTGCGGCAATACCAATTTTATTAAGTAGCTGGCTCAGCAATAAATTCGCATACTTCATCTTACATACAAACATACATACACACATAGACGCCTATTTATGTACGTTCATAATTAAGGAGATTAATATTGACCGGTCAACCAAGCTAGGCAATGTTCTTGACAGCTTCAAAACTAAACGGCCATTAGCTGAAGGCAAACAAAGGAATATCAATTTACGGTGAAATTCATTAAAACAAATGTGTACATCGCTTTGTTCATACTCGTTTATTCCTATTTACACATGAGTGTGTATGCTTAAGGCTGCCAAAACATTTACACCATAAGTATGTGGACCTTTCAATTAATTCGACTCTTAATATTCAGAATATCTACATTGCATGTAAATAAGTACATACAAAGCATATCTACGTATATATGTATTCGTGGGCTTGTAAGAGCCTACTATATAGTGAATAGCCCGCAGTGAAAAGCTAGCACGTATGAAAAAAAATATGCAAATTAACTGCTTGTCACATCAGTTCGTCATGGACCATAAATATACCAGTTAAAACCGGAAAAATCGAATGCATACCTGACTTGAACTCACGACATTAAAGTTCAGAAATACAGAGTACAATTTCGGTAATTTGAATAACTTCATTTTTCGCGCTCATGACGACCGTAACTTCGGATAAAGACTACAACTCGCAGATCTAAAGACGTAAGTTCGAATCAGATCTGGGTCATAACTTAACAAATGTACGTTATTCAAATATATATTAAAAAAATAAAAATGTACAAATGAATGAGAAATAGAAACATAAAAAATATTTTTAAAAAAACTATAAAAAAAAATAAAAGAAAAAATTTATTTATTTTTTGCCTAAACCAAGATTTGATCCCACCATCTACCATCCACCTATCGGCAATTGCATCGAACTGGTATTTTAACTGGTATGGGGGATGTGGGAGGCCACTGTCGGCAACTCAGTTAAGCTGAAACGTCAAAAAAACAAATACTTCTATAAATATATACTTATGAGTTACGTATAATGTCCCTACGTACAGACAAATATTATTATTCTTCCTTTATGACACTACAACCGTACGTGTGTTTCTGGTCGAGCTGTCGCTCCCAAATGCGAGGCGGCGCGTGTTACTCAGACTGGTCATTCTGCACTTAGTTTAACCATTGTGTTCGTGAGTGCTCTTACGTACTTTCAATATCGATTCGTTGGAGTCCACATCATACATAAAAGTCATAATTGTTCCCTAATAAACGACAAAGCACTTCTTGGTGCACCAAAGTAGTTATCGCATATCCTTTTAAAAGTTGAGGCTGATTAATAAACTCGTGGGATCTCTCATTGAAATTTCTAACTAGAATGGTTAAAGAGCTACAAAGCAGATTTTAAACGAAAATAAATTTCTCATTACATATATTTTTAAATACTGCAAACTTGTTTCCCTCAATTTAAGTTCACTTCATTTTAATAAATCATATTTTAATAATATGAGTACACTGCACTTTTTATTCATGACAATAGTTTTAAAGCAAATCTTTGTATTTCTAATTAAGTTATAACAAATTTTCCGATAGTCAAAGGTGTCGCTGTAATTAACTTTA
Source organism: Philophylla caesio (assembly GCA_963971545.1). Lineage (NCBI taxonomy): Eukaryota > Metazoa > Arthropoda > Insecta > Diptera > Tephritidae > Philophylla > Philophylla caesio. The sequence continues at coordinate 93,744,990 of OZ020608.1, read as the reverse complement.
ATTACTCATAATTTATTGCTTTTTTATAAATCTGTGGGTAAAAATTTATGCATCAATATATTCATGAACAAAAAACATGCTGTATAATTATTCAAATGATTAATTTACAATGTTCATGCCAATCGATGAAATTGACTGTGACGAAACATTTTATTGAGATCAGCAACCAAACTGTACACAATGGTTTAACAATGTATGTGGTTACAAAAACAAAAACAAGAAAAACTTGCGTATCCATCGTAACTTGTATAAAAATTATAACTACGTTTAAAATGGTTTTGTGTTTTAATCAATAAATTATTCTACTTTTATAAATATATACTAATTTTGCTGCAAATGCTTGTTTTCCACGACCAAATTTCTATAATGTCAAAACAGATTTTTTGCATAGTTTTAAATATTATAAATAAATCTAATTCGCAATTTTATTTAAGTTAAGTCCAGTTATTATTTTTAAACCAAACACCAAATATACATATACGAGTATATGTATGTACAACAAAGAACATTACAAAAAATTAATGCGACAAAGGATCTAAAAAATATCGAGCAGCAATTTGGTTTTGGTTTGATATGTAAATGGGTTGGTATGTTTTTGTGTACCATTAATTAATATTAACAGTAATTAATATCAATAATAATGCATTAATGTGCAGCACATAATTAAACGTTTTCAATTTTTTTACAATAAATTTTGGAATAAAGAGTTTTTTATACAGAAAAAGCTTAACGAATTTAGTTCACAATATTATAGAGTTCTTAATCTGCGCCTAATGGGCGTCACTTGATTTTTTAAATGTTATAAAAAAGACATATATATATCAATGATTTAAATCTTTTATTTTTACTACTAATAATTACATAAAAACATATTTAATTATCCATTAACTATAGAATGATGGGTCGTGATTATTTCACCCATTTTGATATTCGACTGTCAATACAAACAAATTCCTTTTACTATTTTTTCTCCTGAATTACACCTTTGTGACTTTTATTAAAAATTGCATCAAATTAAATTTTAAAGTACTCAGTTTTTATTGGTGCATTAAAAGTTCAAATAATTGAATGATAATCTGTGGATAAATTGATAAACAAACTTTTAACAGAATTCTAAAAATGTTTGCAAGCATTCGGTTAGACAGCATAAGTTTCCAGTATGTTTAACTTTTGACATTATGTGCATTAAAAATAACTCTTTAATGTAAAAATGAATTTTGTTATGCGTTAAATGGAATCGAAAAAATAATGCAAAAATATGAATGAAAATCCTAAGCCACTCTAAACTTGCACACTTCAAAGCTTAGTTATTTTTAAAATAAATAAAACTATTTCTAATTTCAAATCATAAATGTCTTGCTGCTTAACAAATTTAAAAAATGCATCAAATTACCCGTATTCATGACAATCAATGCTTTGTTAAATAAAAAAAATAAAAAATTAGAGCTTTTCTCAAAGCAATTTGAAAGAACTCAAGTGATATCTTCGCTTTACTACAAAAACCAATAGCACATTTTTGTTTAATTTTTTAGCAGCGATATCGTCAAATTATTAGTCAAATTATGTTTAAATATTGCAGATGTAGTAAAAAACATTTAAGTGAATAATGTTTTCTTTCTCTGATTAACCGAATGAAAACTATTAACAATCTCTGAAATATTCATGTGTGAGTATTCAATTTTACCATCAAGTCTTCGCAACAAATATTAATTCAATAAAAAAATTTTTAAGGCATTGTTTCATTAAGAATCTACTTTGCATTAGTTTGCATTACTGACTTTTTCACATTGACCAATGTTCCACAATAGAATTATTGTACTTTAAAGGTGACTGTTTTAGAATTCCGCAGACAATCAAATTTTAAATTACTACCTAATCATCTTTGTTAATTTACAACCAGTTTATCCTCGATCTGCCACAATTTAATTTTTCGATTAGATGTTGCTAATTCTTTGACTTTTTGAACGTATTATTTGAACATGATCGACACTGTGCCACCTGTACGGTTGTCTTATTTTTTCCTTTTCCTTTTTTACTTTTGTGTATATATGTACATATGTATTAATACATTAATAAATATGCATATATGCATACTCACCATTGATTTTTTTACGCATTTGACAGCTCTGGTTTACCGCACAAACCGGCAGTCATAAAAAATATAAACTCCATTACATTGTCATAAGACCACTTGAAGCTGATTATCAGCCCAATCACTGATTACGAATGAACTTCCATCGTGACAAAATCTTCCGTCACAAATTCTGACGTTTTCGTAGTTTGCGTTGCCAACAGTTACGCTAAGTTCGAATGAGTGTTACTTTTACTCTTTATACGAAATTCAGCAGTTTTTTGTTTACTGTTTTGACAGTTTATTAAAAGAGTAAGCGTGAAGCCCGAAATACGAGTAGATGTTTCCAACCCGCAAATCCTTTTTACCGTTTCCTCTAAATTATTGAATGTGTTTAGGTAGTTGCTTTCTTTTTTCGTTGCACTGGCTTCAATTTTGTTTAGATATGGCTTCCGTTGTACATAGCTTTTATGGTCCAACCAAACCTCTAAAATAAGGAGAATAGGAAAAACAAAATTTCGTTCCACTTTTTATAATAATTCAACAAATTGGCAAACATTTATGCCTATTTACTTGTTTTCCAGGTGGTCGCTGTTGAAGTTTTATGTTATATTAGTAGTTGAATATACATTGACACTTTATACTTGTGTTAAATATGAAACATTCAATTGAAATGTGCGTATATCTATTCACTAAGACGAATAAGAAAGTGGTATCCTTAACTGCTGGCTCAAGGCTTTTCAGCTGCACGGGGTTTTTGGAAAATCTTGTGCAATGTCTCACCGCTCCTCCATCAAATTCACCAGTCTCATGCTAACTCCAGTTAGTGGATGGTCTTGACCTGTTGAAAAATAAATTCAAATTTATGCCCTACAGCCATTAAAAAATATTTCTTACATTTTTAATTACTTCAGTGGAAAATATCTACTTAGTTTTTTGTTTCTCGTATTTTTTTGTTTCCTTTAATTATTATTTTCACTTCTCCCGATAAGGAAAAGCGTTCGTAGAATATTCTCACGAAAAAATGTCAAAATTGCATTTCACTCGGAATCCATGTTGGCAATCTCCCGAATTTCGAAATTTCGTAAGAATTTCGTGATCACGTCGTGATTCCGACGGAATTCATGACAGGTCTGTATAGTTTTTTTTTTCACTCGCCATTTGCAAAACTGCTAGTTGCGTCAATAAAGTTTAAAAAAAAAAATATTAACAAAAACTGTTCGGAATTCTCGGTACAAGGTATTGAATCCTCCTATTATTAATTACATTTTTGGAAAATAAATTGAACTCGCAAAAACGATCGATATATAACCATTAAAAATAACAAAATTACTCTTCGGCTAAAATAAGAATCAATCAAGTTTAGTTGTACTTAACACCTATTTAAAGTTAACTCAATTGGCAAGTTAATTAAAAACCCACCTAAATTATTTTTATTTGAAAAAAGCGCGTTTTAATTTTTCAATTATTTAAATTGATAAAAGATTCGAAAAATGCCACCAAATCGCTGAAGTTCTAAAACAGGGCAGCTCTGCCTGTAATATGTGTCGAAAATACACACACATATACAATATCTATGAAGTATTTTTCCTGTATTCATTCAAAAAAAAAAACATCGACAATACTTTCTAAGATTTATTTAAGCTTACTAATAATGTACAAAATATAATTTTTTTTTTACAATTGCTACTCAGCTGCTCTATGTCAAGCATTGAAATTAACCAGCCATATGTTTTCCAACTAACGGGCATAAAAAAATTCGGCTAAAAACTATTTATGTATGAAATATGTACATATGTATATATCACATTCTGTAATCTGTTTCTCGTCGAAAATTCTCTGCTTGTCACATCACTTTAATATTTGTCTTATATTTCGACGTTGTTCTTTTTTTTCTTTTAGATGAATTCACGTGACGAACCGGAAAAAACCTTCAAAGTTGCCATGCCCGATAATGCTTACGCTACGGTTTATCTACGTGACGCCATGTCGGTGGAGGAATTTCTGGCAAGCGCCTGTGCTCGCCGCAATCTCAATCCAATGGAACATTTCGTACGTGTGAAGAAGCGACGTGACATGGAGGATCATAACTACTTTGTGCCACATCGAAATGATTTGATTGAAAATTACGTAAGTAGAAGTAGCAGATTAGAGTTTTATGCAAACAGATGTACTCGTATATCTGTAATTATATTATGTGCATTAAGGCGGCTGAACAGGTGTTAACTAGAACAAATGCGAAATGATTTCGAAAGATTTTTTCTATTTTTTTTAAAGTTTGTTGTTCTAAAATTTAATAATTTAAATTTGTAAAAATAAAATCGTTTTTAATTGATTCTCTTATTATTTTGTTCAATCGATAAACTGACTTTCCAATGAAAGAATCGACTACTACTTACCAAGGCCCCTTTTGTCCTAGTAGAAAATTAAATCAATCCTTGTAAGTATTGGTGCAAAACAACTTTACGACTGGCCTAATGTTTCTAATTTATAATTTATGTAACGTGTCATACATTCATTCTGGATACTCTAAAGCATAAAAACGTTAAAAAAGTAGAATATAAAAGAATTTTCGTTACTCAAAAAAGTAAATCCAAAAAAGGCTCAAACCTCTGCTTCTTAAATAGAGAAAGAATTTATAAATAATTGAAATTTTTTGCGAACAAACCTTTCCAACAAAAATTGAACTTTCAAATATTTTTAAGCGAATGACATTAAAGGAATTTATTTTCATTATACATTTCTTGTATGACAAATAACGCATTTCTGTGTCGTGGAAAATTTTAGGAGAGTATAAGTTTAGCTTCTACAATTCAGTTCAAGGATTGGCGTTGGCACGAGGATGAAGACTGACGGAGAAGAAGGCAACTTCTAAAATCTCAAAATTGATGATAACCCATATATGAAAGATGAAAAAAATTCTTTTGCAAAAATTTATTTACCCGCCGCTATTATGTATGTGTTCTTTAAAAATTATCAAATATTTACAAATATTTGAAAGTTTATAAAATGTCAATATAATTTTTCACATTTATAATTAAGCAAAGAACAAAGCTTTTTATTTTTGAATATAATATCAAAAAACTTGATAAATTTTCGAAATTGAATATTTGTTAATGTTTGATAAAGAATCAAGAGCACAGAATCGGGGAATTGAACATAAGTATTTACTTGCAGCAATAGAAATCTAAAAGAAAATTTAAAAAACGTCTAAATAATGTTCTCTATTTATAAACGGTATATAATTTTATTTACAAAAGGATTGAGAGGGAAACCTTACAAAATTCAACAGACTACTCGCTTTGAAATTTTTTTTAAAATTTTCTAAATAAAACTATTCGACAGTTTCCCATATTGTACACTGATTGAATAAAATTTAAGTTTGAAGAAAATCATGAAAATTTAACGCTGTTTTCTTACTTGCTCAGCTAATTTTTTGTTTTCTTTTTGATTCAACAAAATCAATTTTAATTGATCTGGACAGTACCAATGATTTTGAACAATTTTTGACTGTCGCTTTAACGCATGTTGTTACTATTTTTATGTGACAAAAATTGCACAAGAGTGTCGTAAAAAAAATTTGTCAAATATCAAAGGTTATTTTAAGCTAAAATCTGCATACTCAAAAAAATTAATCTAAAGTTTTAATTTAAATTTAATTCTTAGTAGTTTTGTATAAAAATTGAAAATAGAGTTAACATGAGTTTGTTAAAGAAAGAAGCGTATCTTAATTGATAAATATTATAAATTTAATATAATAAAAAAACAAATCGTCAGAACTTGTCAAAATGTCTACAAGTACCATAATTTCGAAAAATAAACCATTGGCTGAAAGCAACCATGGAATCCAAACTATCCACCGACATTATCGTCAACATTATCAAGTAAATACTTTTAATGGCAAACAATGAAGCAAACGTCTGAAGACCAAAATCAATACAAGTAAAAGGAGCAGCGAGCGGAAACAAAGTGTAGAATGAGTGCAAATATAACATATGTCTGTAATGCATGTGTGTGTGTGTGTGTGTGTTTACGTAGAATCCAAACTTTTGCGGTCAACTTTTGCTTTAAATGCAAACTTGTCTATTTTTAATGGATGAACTCAGAACAATCGGTGTGCGTTTGTGTGAGTGATACGAGCGCAATTTAAGTGACTCAACATTGTTGGTGCTGCCAATGTTGTCGCCAATATGGCCACTTTCCCTCACTTTTGCTTTATCCCCTATCTCTCTCGCTCTCGTAACCTCTTCACCCACACTGACTCTACTTCGGCTTCTAAAATTATCCCTCCTTTTCAAGCGAGGTTCAATGTGTTGAAATAATTGAGCAGCCGCCCTGTTAGCCAGACCATGGAGTACAATAACATATCAACAGCGCCCACATTGTCGTTCGTCGTCGTCGAAGTCGCCACAGTGGTTGTCACCACTAGTTGACAGTTACCAATGTGAAATGACACATGTGTACACACACACACACACATGCGTATGTACGCACATACATACATAAATACTTGTAGAGCAACTTATTTGAAAGCACTGTGAAACTCTTTCCAGCATTTGAAGTGTTCATTCACCCTTTCAACTGCTATCTACCGACGACTGGTTCATGGTTGATAGCTGCCAGCTGCCAGCTGCCAGCTGTCAGCTGCCCTCCGAGCGCAAAAGTTTGCAATTAACAATTTCATTAAAGCCTTTATGTGAATATGGAATACCACAATGTCGTCGCCATCGTCGCCAGCACTGTCGAAAGTCATTGACATTTGAGTGGCATATGAAAGCAGAGTTAAAAAAAAATATGGCAAAAAGGGGACACAGCAGGAGCAAAACAAAAATTACCCATAGAAAATTATAAGTAGTAGAAAATTTAACAAAATCTCCGTTTCGCTATGAACATACAAATAAAATTATTGCATCTATTAAATACACTTATTGAGTGAGTGAAGGCACGTGGACGCATTCGCTTAGGTGTGCATGTAAATAATACGAAGAAGTCAACGATGCTTATGAATGCTTTGTAATTACATCAATGGGTACAATTTAGTACATACAAACTAACAAATTATTGTGTGCACAAAAAATGCAAACCGCTGTGGAGTTTTATAAAAACTTAAATTTTCACTTTATGGTTGAGCGCAATTAAATTCTGGTGAACTTTCATGGAAGCACTGGTGAATAAACAACCTCATTTTTGGCGTGAAGTTGCATTTTATTGACGGAATATGAACAATTTGTATGATTCAAAATTAGCTGCCAACCCAATCAATTTTCAAAGCCATTTTCGTGAATTTCTTTTCTGTGTAAAAAAAACCTATTTCCAAATTCTGATTTGCGGGTCTAAATCCCCTCGGATAAATTCTAAATAGTTCATTGATGCTAGAATTCAATAGTTTGAGGCATGCGTTTGTCCGTCAATATTCTGCCATAAAGCTGGCGTATGCCGGCAACCATCGACTTCACCACATTTTCATTGTTTTCATCGATTTAAGGTTTTGCGCTCATCATCTTCCGTGATTATTTTCCTGCTTACCACTATTGAACAGAATACACAAATGCCGCCTTTACAAACGTACTATATTGGTTACTAGTTTTTAATGTCGTTCTTACAAAAAAAAAACCGATTTTTCTTCATCTTAATCTCTTCTTTTCTTTACTTTCCTTCCCGTTATTTTTCTCGTACAGCGCATGTTGCTCCTAATCACTGGGTGGCGTCTTTTCATTCGGTAGTCACATTAGTTGTTTTCTGAGACTCACTGATAGCCATTGATAGGTTTGCGTGGTCTTTTTGCTGCACTTAGCCTTTGCAGTGTGATTAACCATTGATCGTTTTACCTGAAACTAGAAGTATGCACTGCGCCTTGCACAGTACGATCAATTTAATTTGGCGTTTATCAGAAATAGCTAAGTAGCTCAATCGCAAGGTTTCAGCTTGTACACTTTACTTTCAAACTACAGCACCAAAAATTCCTTTCTTGCCTTCTATGGTATTCAAATAACGAAGAGAGATTAATTTATTTTGTTTTTTATCCGAATATCAAATTTCCACGTGAGTGAGCCGGTAGATATGCAAAAAATCTTTCTACCCACTTCCATGTGAATGAAGACAAAAAAAAAATATTTCCCTCTTGCGTCGAATTTTGCACAATAAATCATCTCTCTCTCTCTCTCTCTCTAAATAATAATAATAATAATTTGGCGTTTACGCTATATAGCTCAGTGATTGGCCGAATTACTCCTACCATTTGTATTGTGCGTATATCTTTTACCACAAATGGAGGGACCTACAATTTTGTGCCGACTCCGAACGGCAGATGTATTTAATAAGAAGCTTTTTCACGGCAGAAATACCCACGGCGGTTTGCCATTGCCTGCCGCGGGGTGACCGCTATTAGAAAAAACTTTTTCTATTATAAAGATTTTGCTTGCTCGGTCTGAGATTCGAACCTCGAACTCAACGGTATACCGAGTATTAGCACGCACCGCTATCCACTCCACCACAGCGGCCACTGTCTCTTACTAAAGAGTTAATCCAGCATAGATTCAATTTAAGAAATAGCACATGAATAATGTATATATTTTTTACCTGCTTGCAAACTTCAAAGATATATATTTAAAACTATTGCTCAATAACATTGCACAATTGTAAAAAGTAAGATTTTTAGTCTTGAAGTAAGCCTTTTAATCGAAAACAATTTCCTAATATACATTTGCATTTACATATAAACTTTTTTCATGTGAAACAATAAATTTCCCAATAAAAATTCACTTTCCTTGCAGTATTTTATTGTAGTTTCAGTACAACAACCATAAATGAACCAGAAGCTTGCATTGCTTTATTAAAATAGCTTCAAGGCAAATTATTATAAATTCGGGTATAAGAAAATGCTGCCGAATGTTAAACACACACTAATACGAATATAAACTAAACAAAGACTCGTAAATGCACATTTTGATTTAAATATCCACAGATATGTACGTTTACACATCTAAATAAATATTGCTCTTTTTGTTTAAATCAACAGCTCTAAGCGATATCTATCTGTTATTAGAAATATTTACTGAACTTTATTTAGGCATGCCATGTCGTATACGTAACATGCGTAAAGTTAGAATCAAAATTGTATCGGTCAGGGAAGAGAGAGGGAAATACGAATTATTACCGGGTTATCCATACATGTCTAAGTTGGTTTAATTATATTGCCAGTGGCAAATAAAGCAGTAAATATATATTTTTGAAAAAGGTTATGCTGCCGCCAATTTTTGGTACACAATGTTCTTACTTGGATTGATTGACCTTTTTGACTTGCACTCACAGATAGGTAGAGCCTTAAAGAAAAGAGTTTTCGTAAGGCTAAACTTTGAACAGCTAAAGCTCTGATTCCTATTCACTTATTGACAGCTTAATTGCACTACGCTCCACCATCATTCGTCCTTCACAACTTTTATAAAGATTTTCTGGGCCTATTTTTTTTCTCTTATTCTTTAAAGCATATGGCAATACCGATGAATATTTCGTATCAAAAGTTAAATTGATTTAATACAAATTTTTATATGTTCAAATAAAATACAGGATTTAAGATGAATTACACGAAATAATTTTCATTATTTCTGTTGCCTGAAGAAATACTTTGAGGTTGCTAAAAAATTTGCTTGAAGAAATAATAATAATAATAATTTTATTATTGGAAAATAGAAGGAACGTAACAAAAATAATCGAACAAATCAGACATGTGAATGCATATGGCTTTTATTTTTAATATCAATTTATTTTGTAATTAATTTACTTAGCAAAAGTTTTTGTAAATTATCAGAAGAAAAATTAATCAGTTAAAATCAACTTTAGTGCAGAAGATCCACTTTCTACACTAGCTTGAGTATATTTTTTTTCTTCCCAATAATTATTTATATGGTTTTCTATACCAATGGACTTGAGATTGTAGTTCAATATTTCGGCCATTCCTATTTGTAATAATTCGTCTTTCTATTACTATACAAAAGATTTTTATAAGTTTGACTTAAAAAATAAAAGTCAGTGACAGATTTAAGTTGATGACTTCTATAAATAAAAGTATCCAATAACTGTTATCATAAGGCGTATAAAATAAAAATTAAAAATAACTTTTACTGCTAGATTATTTTAATATAAATGAAAAATAATGGTTTTTTTAGGATTTATAAAATAATCCATACATAAAAGTTAAAAAAAATGTATTGTAAAATTTGATTAACGGTGAAAAAATAAATCGATTGTCATATTTCACTACGCTGTAGAACATTTCCTTCATAGTGAATTTTTAATGACAGTTTTTATAAAAAACTTTTATATTCGTTTTTAGCTCCGTATTGCCTTAAGGCATTTTAGCTTGATGGCCTACTTTGAGCAGGTGGTAAACATTAGCATTCTATTCTATCCTTAAGACGCGCTTAAAGTTATACTCATCTCATCACTCCACAGTAAGGCCCAGATAATCAGTGGAGCGCAAATATTTTCGGATATGAATCGCTCTCGCCATGTTAAATGGGCTTCTTTCATCCCAACTAACCAACAAAGAAGTTATCCCTCGCTACACTGAACTATGTTTTAGATACAGGAGCGTCTCCGTAGAACTTGGTGTCAGTTCTTCTCTGAAGCTGAGGAATAATGCTGGAGCTTTGCAGACAAAATTGCTGGACCGCTGCATGCCCTTTAAACTATTAAGACAGAAAATATTAGAGAAAAAATGGACTTTTGCACCCTAATAGAGATTCGAAAAGAGATCCAATTATACAGTGAGGTACTGCACAGAAAAAGGTCGTAAGCCATTTAAACAAGTACAGGCCATTTGCCTTTAGGTTAGCATGCTGCAATAGCTAAAACGACAGCGGACAAAATATTCAGAGTGCAAATGCTAAGGCCACGCATTGAGAAGGTATATAATACTAAAAGTTTATGGTATGCCCCTTTTATCAGACAAAACTAGAATAGGAAGCCCTGACATCTGCAAATTCATAAATAAATAGGTCAAAATAATTGGACCGACAAGCACTAAGACAGATAGCTTACGTAGCACGGTATGTGCCATAAAATGGCGCCAACGCGCACTGATTAACTCATGAGCAGTGACATGAAAAGCACTAAAACTAACCAACCTCAGCACTATTTAGAAGATAAGAAAACTTGCTTACGATCGCGAAAACATTTATTCGCAACAACTTAGCTATTTCCGCGTTATAAAATCGACGATTAAGTAATTAAAAATATATCCATAGTATAATGGAACTTAAAAACAAGCATATCATTAATTAAAAACCAAAGAAATGTAAGCTTCGCAATATTCGAAGGTCATGAACTATTATATAAGAATTTTGGAAACGCTTTAATGTTACAATAATTAAATTGTTGTTCATTTAAAACCACACCAACTGTTGCTAACTACATAGTTTGCGGCATAGTTTGACAAGGCAAGTAACAGCAGCGATTATGCGTACATACATACAAACAAAGGAACACACAAACACACGTACATACATCTTTTACATCTATTGATTAATGTGCTTGTTCTTGACACCTTGTGAGAATGTGGCGAATGAAAATAACATTAGTTCATGCAAACACCACTGCAAAACACAATCACACCTACTTGCATATACATAATTACTTGTACTTAAATCTACATACATACATGTGATTATAGAGGCGCCAGAAGTTGCATCCGTACCTGAAAGCAGTGAATCGTGTTCGCCAAGCTTAACACGCCCACCACTTGCGGTTGCACTTTACACAAAAACAATCACAAGCACACCCACACACACACACACATGCGTAGAGGGGGGAATAAAATAAATATCCTTCTCCTTAGGACATTACTCTTATGAACTAGTGCTAATCCAAAATGCTACTAGTTACCAACCTATGAAGTAGTGAAATTCTTTCGAATATTTTTTTAGTTCCTTTCGAATAATTTAAAATATTTGCTGTTTTTTGTCCTGTCGGTATAAGCATTACTTTCAATCTGGCTCAGTGCAGTGCAGACAATAATAAACACTTTCTCGATGCATAAAAAATTAAATGCATAACTCATTACAATGAAACCATTTGTCTGATAAGCTTATAAAACGAGCATTTGCTGATTGGTGCTAACTTGCATACTCGTACACACATACTTATACACGAGTACATTTCAATTAATGTATGCAACCACAATATCGCTTACACCAACGATTTTCTGTTTATATGTGTACATATGTGTTTAAAAGGTGCCAGCGGAGCAAAGCCAAGTCTACTAATTACACCAGAAAGCTTTGCTACTCCTGAAAATGCGAAAGTCAAAACTTAGTATCCAAGTATGTTGAGCAAAAGTTAACATTTTAAATTTAAAAAGAAATATTTTAACATGAATTAAAGTAGTTTGGTTACGGTGCAATAATAGAAGTTTAATTAACTTAAAAATATTTTAATTTATTTTCCATTTACAGATTTCAGCAACGAGTTCAGTCAATGTCAATTAAACATTTCTTTCATAGTCTTCGATGAACGCTAGTATATTGTTTGCCCATATATTCGTTTAATTATACATGATTTTATTGAAATTTCATATAACCCTGTTGGGAAAAAGCAGACAGTCTGAAAAAATTAACTAATTTTAAAGTAGTTGGAAATTAACTGCTTTGAAACAAATGCAGCGTGCGAGTCTTTAATTCTTCGTACTCGTATATTTATATGAGCGTAATACGAAATAATTTAAAAAAATTTGTAGTGAAGAGAAACATATGTGTATAGTATATATGTACATACACTGTACTCATAAAAACTCTCATCCGACAGCAGAAGGCTGAGGTGTCATTCACTTACAATTTCTAATAAAAACAGATTACGAATCGACAGCCCTTGTCGAAAATATTTACGAAGAAAACAAAACAATTTACGTGAGAAGCTAATATATTCATAAAATTCTAAATATACATATATCTAAAGCTTTTTCCCATATATTCCATAGTTTATTGGAATGAAGTGCCTTATGAAAGGAAAACCATCTCTTTTTCGCTATTTTGTCCAATGACGTTGTAATGAATTTCAACCTTAAACTCACGGAAAATAAAGATTAAAAGCTTTTAGTAATTAGCTAATTTCTATCCGCTTTTGAAAGGTAAGACAGTGGGCGAGCGCATAAAATGCGTGATTCTTAAAATATTTCATTTTTAAGATACATAGATGCCTTTTGTATCGAAAATGTATGCAGAAGAAACTAAATTCAATTTTATTTAAACCGTGTAAACTTACGTTAAAAATGAACTGAATTCCTTGCTTAGTTTAAACAAAAAAACATATTAATTTAATAAAAACTTAACTAAAATGCGTTTTTAAAAAGTTAGAAAAGAGTAGCAGTTTTAAAGTAGCTGGAAATAAATACATTTTATTGCAGTTGCAAAATAAGTAATTTTAATGTCCTTTCTTTCAAATATATTTGAAACTGGTTGAAATCAAATGCAGAGTCGGATAATTGTCTTGCTCCTAGGACATCGCTATGTTAAAAAAGTTAGTTGATGACAAGAAAATATAATGAATTTAAACCACAAAAAAGTACTTTTTAAATTGCTTTTAAATTACTTTGATTTCCGACAGGGAAGTTTATTGGAAGCTTTTTAAAATTTCTCGTCAAATTTTATTTTAAATCAGTAAAAGTGGGACTTACATCTGAATGCACAAAGTTTCAAATAAACTAAATCCTTTTGTGGTCAGTTTAACTACGAACCATGAATACTTAAGATTGCAATTAGACAAGTAATTTGGTTGAAGCTCTAAAAAGGGCTGTTCCTAGGTGGTATCTTAAATTTCAAATTCTTTACTTTAATCGCGACAAGTCATTCTGTTTTCTATGTACTTGGTTATATGAAATTAATAATCAATATTAATTTGTGTTATTTAATTGTAATTTGAATTAAACAGCTCTTTGCTCATCTATGTATGTAAGTAAAGTAAAGACTCCGTTATAATTTAAAGCTACATATATGGACAATGCACAACATTTTCTCGAACTTGTCATATTAAAGAAAAAAAAGTACAAATAACACTGCAAAAAAAATGTTGGTAAAACATAATATTTGTCGCTTTTGAGGTCAGAAAACTGTATACAAGTTAACTCATTCAGTTTCAATACAAAAACTGATTGAATCTATTAAATCTAGCATATAATTTCATATAGCAAATGAATGTTCTATTTTAATTTTACTCGTTTTGGAACTAAACTTACACAAAGCGTTCACCAGCCTCCAATTCACCAAATTTTAGTAGGTCCTTTGCCATTTTCGCCATTAATTTCGCATTTTTTAAATGCTTTCAAATCCCTTAAATCCATTCACTGACAGAAACAAATTTACTTCGCCACATTATTCAAGTCTAAACGATTTGTTTGCTTTAAATGTCGTTATATAGTGTTGGTGAAATTTCTCTTGTGGCACGCAAAATTGTGGTACACACCCATCCACCCGCCGTTAGGCAAACAAAAGCAGCACCCATGCAATGTTGGCGTCAATGACTTCTCGAGCAACCTCTCTTCCATTTGCACCGACTACCTGAACTACCAGACGAACTTTCACTCACTAAATTTTTGCAGAGTACTCAAACTCTTAAAGCACCACCACCACAGCCATCATCCACTGCACACTCTTATCCTGGCACTCCATTTTAAAGTGATTAAACTTCGAGCCCAATGGATAAACGTTGGTGGCGCTTCACTTAATTTTACCGCACTTAACCTCTTGATAAGCTCTTCATAGTAAAGAAAAACCATAAAAAAAGGTATGAAGAAAATATCGAACTAGGTAGACGGAAGTCGAAAGCTGCACAAATTGTTAGAAACGGTAGCAAAAACCACGAGTGTTTTACTGTCTTTAGAAAAAGGGTGAAGTAGCTTCAAGCATACAAATACAAACATACAAAATCGTACGCACATAGTTCTATAGCTCTATTGGCAGGCAAACGTGCGAAGGTAATACTTTTAGCCTACCATCAGTAGGTAAACAAAGACAAATAGTAAAGTAGACAAGTTACAGCCGATAAAAATCTGCAAGCGATAGAGAATGTAAGGAGAAGCGGCTATAATTGTAAATGTATGAGATGTTCTACTTTTTAAGGACGGTCGTTTGTGGGCCTGCACGTTTTAGCGGTGTTCTTCCGCTTATTTGGACTGCACATTTAATGCAAATGGCTTAATTTGATGTTGCATACTTACTACATTAAGCGAAATGGTGAAGTAATGTTGCCTTTCCAACGCCACTCTAATCCACACTTCACAACACTTCAGTCTAGTGCTTATCAATGTTGAGATCTGGATTCTTTAACTAGCCTCCTTTTTCAACAGAGCAAACACTAGATTTTGCATCGCAGAAATTATTTAATAGCAGTTTCAATTTTGAAGCAATTAAATAAGTAAATTTAATTTTTTTTCTTTTATTATTTATGTTTTTATGACGAATATTTTACTTTTATTTTTAATATAACTTTCAAATTTTGTAAAAGAAATTATAGGAACGCAATTTTGAGAAATAGTTTTTTGAACCGACGGAAGATTTGTCTACTGAAACCCCCCAACACCAAGCCTTATTCAGTCACAACAAAATATTGATATAAACAATAAATTGCAAAATTTTACCGCAGTTTTAAAATATTTATTTAAGCAATAAGACAGTTGATACTCACTTCTGTTATGTTGAAAAGCATAAACCATTTCAGATAAATTTCTGCGAAATTCTGCGTTATTTAATGTCTTTGGACGGATATAAAACTCGGTATTTCCGTAGACACGACTGATGCTTTTAAAAACGATAAATACCGCTTTCCTGGAAGAGCAGAGGCTTTCCACTCTATTCCTACACACTCATTCCTATGGACGAAATATCTATGCTTATAGGGCCCAAGTATTGTATGAAGAAAGCGAAGGAGTTCCTGTCCATGTCGAGGAAGAAATATTTATGTCTTTGATAAAACGAAAGTATTCAACCTCTTCCTGTGCCGCAATGACTTCTGAAATACGCTGCAATACGAAAATTAATTGACTTCAGGCTTTGCCGAAGGGGAGTATGAGTAACATATTAGCACACAAGTTTAAATTTCTAATGATCATTTACTAATTAATTAATTTATTTTGGTACCACGAGACAATAAAATTAGTTGGAACTCTCTAGCTAACTACTACATCAGCACTACCAGCCCACTGCATGTATTTGATTCTTCAAAAATTTATTTCATGCTGCGTATGTCGTTGCTACTTTGACACACTCTATCTTCTGATGGCCGAGCTTTTGTTCCGCACATTCGCTGAGCCAATCACTCTGTAATTTAGCTTTGGTTGCAACTTTGGTGAATTTGTTAGGTATAAAGACCGCTTTGCCTTCACAATTGGAATTGGAGTGGTCTAGATTTCACACAGTGTGCACCATTTTATTATTACATTTTTAAACTTCCATTTACTCGTAGTCCGACCAGGGATTTTCACGACCGTTCGCTGAAATTTGTAAGAGCACATGCGTTCTAAAAGTCTGGGTTACAGAGCCATATTTATTTCTTTGATGGCTGAAGCATTCGCCAGTTAATTGGTAATTTCGCTTGGTTGCAAACTTTTGGCAGACTGTGATGCTATCATACAGTTATCCGCCTCAACTTCTCTGCTATCTGCAACTTCTGTTGTATTTTTGTAACAGCAATACCTAATATGTATGTATGCTCTTCTCTTCTTCAAAGTGCAAGCATAGGGATATATAACATAAATCTTGATTTACGTGCCCCTTCACATGGCATGGCGGAGAAGATTCAAATCGGAGAAATTGGCTCCTTTATTATTATTTATGTGTACTCAGAGACAGAGTTTCCTGGTAGTTCACATCACCGGGGTTTCGCGACAACTTTATGGAGGGTTTAAAAATATGTATCCTTCTGCCCTTCGTGCCAATCGTGTAACCGTATGTGATTATTAATGTAGAAAAGACGAATCAAAATGGGCAAGCGTAAATTATAAATATAATAAATATAAAAAAGGAAAAAAGGAAAAAAACGCATTTCAAATATGAGAAAAAAAATATTAAGACATCTGTTTATGTTAAGTAATATGTATTTTTACATATAGAAACATATAAATTCATACGCAGTAGGAGTACTTATTTATATAAATTAAATTCATTCATATACGAGTACAAAGCACACTCAACGCAGCAAGGTATGGATATTTGTATGTTGCCATTCTTGCCGCAATAATATTCACATTTACCATTGTTATGTTTGTACTCATATGCGTCTTAACACGATCAATCATATTTAATGAGTTGCCAAGGGCAATCACTAGCGCAAATAAAAGCCAAAGCACTCGCTGTCGCACACAGGCGAATACTTACACAAGTAAATATTTATTCACACATAAATACTTACAATGCAGTATGACCGATGGCATATCAAATATAGTTGATATAAATTATATATTAAAAATAAAATGAGATATTGCAAACATAACAATTTGTTGTCATTATGCACACTTGCATTCACACTTTCCTACATAGTACTCGAAGATGCAAATGTGCAAGCAGGATTGTATCGTTGTGGCCAAAGTGAGTTCAATGACATTTTGTTGATATTTTCTAACTTCTATGATAACACATAACACTTATATATTCAAATTTATTACTCGCAATTTTTCGCAAACAACTCTTGAGTTATTGCAAACGAACAATAAAAAGGTTAAAACTTTTAAGTTGGAAATGTTTGTACTACTTAAATGGCCCCTCCTTAAGTTGAATTCATGGCTGAAATTAAATGTTGCACCAAAATATATATACAAGCGAAGAGAGAACTGCATAATTTGCATGTCTGATAATATGAATTGATATTTCGCTTAATATTCACTCTCTTGAAAATATCAAGAAAAATTGCGGATTCATTGGCTATTGGTGACCACCCTTTAACCCTTGAATACTAACCATTTGTAAATTTTATGAATATAATATTTAAATTTCCAACAGGCAACATAGTTAGCTCCCCATTTTATTGAAATATCGTTTAGCTTCATATTTCGTGGTGGTGACTAGTTGTTTCGAGGGTTTGCTTAGTGGTGAACTTCAATTCGAAATAAAGGCAATTTCTTAAATTTTACGAAAGGTTAGTCTTACTTGCTCCTTTAAACGCGACTTTATGTTATCGATATTTTTTTAGTTTTTACTTTATTTTATGTCATCATAAAATAACTGTTTTGTTTATTTCAGTTCATATACATAGCATGATGCAACAATGAAAGGTGTTGTACGTTAGCAAATTCTCGCTCTAAATCGGGCATCTTAATCGCCCTTAGAAACTGTGTTGTTCCTTTGCCGAATTTGGTTACCAGTTATGTAAAAAAAAATTTATTTTAGCAGAGAATTACGTTTTTCATGTGGAAGAAATATTTTAATTGAAATACTTTTACTTATTTGTTGATAATTAGTTTTCTGAAAGCGAGAATTTGAATAAGTTTTTGTATAAATTGTCAAGTATTTGTGTAATGAAACATTATTTGTTAAATTATTAAGTGCAATAAAACTCTGAGG
Source organism: Philophylla caesio (assembly GCA_963971545.1). NCBI lineage: Eukaryota > Metazoa > Arthropoda > Insecta > Diptera > Tephritidae > Philophylla > Philophylla caesio. The sequence goes on along the minus strand of OZ020608.1, from coordinate 93,726,375 downwards.
TTCATTGCGGAAGACAGGCTCAACAATTTTATTTGCATTTTCAATTCAATATTTTATTAGCAAAAAAAAAATCCGTATCAAAAATAGTTAATATTTCGCTATGGGCTCTGAAGATATCCTCTATATCGTTCGATAATCTGCTCAAACTTAAGTTTTTGACGCTGCTGCATAAAAACATCGCCACAAAAGAACACACATTTCTCAAAAACCGCCTGCAACCGACTTGATCACAACAGCTCTTACAAATAAATTACAACTCTATGATATATCAACGTCAATTGTTCGTTTTCTCGGTTCGCGTGGTACAAGCTGCCTGTTAAATTTTGGAGCAGGGTCACATCCCACTTCAAGAGAACATTACTTAAACTATACTGCTAGTGAATAAAAAATATATTGCCGTTTACCCTTGTCAGATGTTTTTCATATGTCAATCTTTATGCATTGTTCATTTTTATCTCCTTCCCTAATTTTTATTATTTAAATTCAAACCTCTAATTTCAAATTTTTGCATTATTTTAAGTTTTAGTGTTGTAGGATTTTAATGTAATAATAATCAGATTTATAAACTTTTTCGCTTTAAGGTTTAAATATTGTTTGATTATGTAATAATTTTAATTTTATATTCAATAAAACCTATGGACTTACATAAACCTTTATATTTATAATTTTTCTGTAATAATTTAGTATTTCTTTCCAAACCAAAAACCTCTCTTCAGTGCTTTTATGCTCATAACCATTGAGGATTACCTTCAGTTTCTTCATGAACCAATGATTGGAAGTAAACTAAATTACTGTGGGAAAACCAGTGGGGTTCTAATTTTTCGAAAAAAAATCAATCGTTGGACAAACATTGTTATGTAGTTGGTACGGTTTGAAAGCATTTGCGTCATATTTGAACATTCTACATTACTTTATAAATAATAATTATTTTAAAAGAGATGTATCTCTTTTAATTTTGGCATCCTAAAACTGTGCGCAGATTTCACCAGCAATTTAAATACAAATTATTCTTCTTTTGTGAGTTTTCATATAAAATTCGTAATATTCAAATCATTGAGGTTAAATTTTATGTAAATATCTTCGCTAATTTATACATTTTCGTTAAAACGGCTTTCTTTACTTCACTTCTAATCTTCATCAAGTACTTATAATCATAGATGTTTTTCCTTTTACGACTTTCGCGAATGAAAAATTGCGTATCTTAATAACTTATTTGAAATCAATTATGTATGTAAGAAAATCGTCTCAATCTGGATGTTACTGTTGACTTTGTACCTTGGCAAATTGCATTATTGAAAGCAGAATAATTTAGTAAATAACGCATCATGTGACTTTTTTTTCTTTGAATTTTGTCGAATTATATCCACAATCAAATACAATTTGCTGAATACTTTAAATAAAACAATGATATTATTGGTAGTAACAAATTATTTTAAATAAAATCCACTCCAAAAGGAAATCCTGCTGCCGGCTCTGTGCAGGAATATAACATTTTTTCACACCATCGGTTATTGACAGAAAACGATATTGGTCGAAAAGAATATAATTATATGAGGAGTAGGAAATAAAGTTGCAGGCAGTCGCTCACTTATCTCGCTCGCTTTCGCGACCGCTCAATGCTCATTCTTTTGCCTATACATTTGAAAGAGCACAGTTCAGGAAATAATTTTATTTTCCAGGGATGTTTAATTTTGAAAAAAAAAAAATATCAGAAAACAAATGTTATTTCACAAAAATTTCTAGTACACCAATAATGAATGGAAACAGTACTGCTAATGATAAAAATAAGGATAACAAAAACTAGCAACAAAAGCAAAAACTATAATTACCTAGTATATAAATATATATTTTATGTGGTATTTTATGTGCGAGTATGTATAGTATATACGTCAATGTCAGTGATTTACAAAAAAAAAAACTCCGCCGTTCTTTGCCTTGCATTTCGTTTTCCAATTTATTGCTGAACGTATGAAAATAGCCGTTAAATTGAAAATAAATCTAATTTACACTTATGTTCTTTCGCCTTCTTCTTCTTCTTCTTCTTCTTCTCCTTACCAGTTGCATAATCATGAATTCGTTGAGGTTTGCATGAAGATACTCTATCAAGTGGAATTACATCGAACTACGCTCGAGCAAATGTGGGGCTTCTCCGTCGAAGCGGAACTGATCGAGAATGCCGAACGGCAGGATGAACTCTGCTGTTATGTTAGCCGAGTGGAGGACAAGAGTGTGGCCATGCAAAATGGTAAGTAAAACCGAAATGTATAAAGCAAACAAAAAAAAAACAATAATTGATTGCATGCAAAACTTACAAAAGAAAAAAAAGAAAAATAACGGCAACTTACATAAATGAACATTCTTATACGAAATTGAATAAAGGAAAGAGTTCAAACAAATTAAGTATTTCATTGGAATTATTAACACTCACAATAGCTTGTAATGCATACATACATACATATTTATATATTTATGTACGAGTATATAAGAGTACTATTAAGTTGGACATATAAGCTTCATAAAAATTGCAGTTTTTTTTTTCAATTCATTAAAACTTAAATTGCATTAATGTCATGTTGTGGTACTTTGTTGTAGAAGATACATTCGAACAAGTAGTACAGCTATTTTCGCACATGATTAAAAGTAGCAGCGTTTGCGCTTTTGTTGTAAAATATGTATGTACATATATTATGTATGGGTATGTAAATATTTGATGGTGCCTCCAAAACAAAACAAAAAGCTTTTGTTTGTGCTTCCATCGAATTATCGCATTTCAAGCTGGTGTCGTAAATTATATAATATAAAAAGTGAAATTTGGTAAATATGTATGTGGCGATCGTGTATATTCTGCAATGAAGTGTATATTCTACGTTTGTGTAAAGATTTTGAATGCGTTGTTTTTATTTTTTTTCTCGACACTGAGCGACCCCTTAACTGAGCACCTTAATGCAAACGCATACATACGTACATAAATACATACTTACGTACATTTGTATATACAGCAATGTTTTCAGTTGCTCAGTTGCCTGTTTACACTGTTGTCCATCATGACGTGGCCAACATAAAAATTACGCGCGTACAACAATAATAAAACACGACAGAGCAAAATTAAAAATCGCCAAATTAATTGCACGATAACGAAGTTATATCAGCCGACACCGCTCCATGTTGTAGCGCTCCTCTGTCGACCAAATTGCTAACAAACCCGCGAGCCAACGAGCCAACGAGCCAAGCAGCCAACCAGCCAACCAGCCGGGCGCATACGTAATTTAATTGAAAATCGTACTGCCTGTCTCGTGACTATTCCAAAAAGGGGGTGCACTTAACACGTAAATACACCGAATGTAAGGTTTGTTGTACTTCACTCCGGTAGACGCTGCGACTTCACGCCTGTAATGCGCTGTTGCTGTAGGCGCTCGACATCGGTAAAGACGGGATTGGCAACAGCAACGCAACGCAACCGTAGCAGTTGTGAACTAACTGCGGACTGTGGCTGATGATGATGTTGCCGAGCGTTTTGTGCAGCATACATACTTATATGGTTAAACCGATTTTTTTTCTCAATATAAAGCGTGTGTAGGTATAGTCCAATGAAATATATGCAGCGTAGTAGTGATACACTTCAAGCGCCAGCAATACACACACACACACCTTTCGTTGTATTGTTGGTTTGTGCTTCTGTGAGCGTGTGTGTGTGTGTGTGGGTAAGGCGTTACGTTTCAGCGAAGCATTGCAACGAAATGCGAAAATGAAAATGATGCAAGGCAATAATCAGATTATCACCTGGAAAATGCTACCTCCATTCCTTTGTGTTGGCGGCTACTATGCTCAGCGAGAATTCGGTAACAACATCTTTTCGTGCCGATCTGTACCAATCAAATATGTTCAGTCCATATCGATTGCTGGCATGCGCCAGGCAACTTTGGCGCCGCTACAGTGCAGCGCTTAAATGCGCCTTAATTGTGTCGGCAACTTTGTTACCACGCGGCTGAAACGGCAGCTGCCACAAGCCCACTTACCCGACTCTACCGCTCGCACAAGCATACACATGAAAGTACCGATACAGGCTAACGGTGATACGCATATGCATGCACATACACACATGCATACATATAAACGTGTATGTATGTATGTATGTATGGGTTCAAATCGACAGCATCCATCGCACACACACACTTGTTCACACTTCGTACATGAATGCTTGCGTAATTGCGTTTAACAGCATTTGCTGGGGCCTTCAGCCACCCGACCGGCACAAAAGTATTTACTTATAATGCGATTGTTTTTCGCTTACGAAAAAATGTTTGTGTATATGCTCACACATACATACATACATAAATCTTTCATGTTCACACTTCTGCCATTTTAATTGTCGATTGATGAAAAAAACAAAAATTATGTAAAATGCGCGTAAAAATTTAAAACGTGTTGAAATTTTTAATTGAATTTTTCATCAGAGAAAATTCAATTTACACACCAAAACAGCAGCTGCAGAGTTCGTGCTTACAAAGGACATATAGCTAACATTTGGTATCGATAATATTTCGCGTAGGTTATTTGCGTAAAAACGGAAAGTAACTGGAAAATTAAAAAAAAAAACATTAAGACACATAATTTCTGTTTGTTTCATATTTTTATTAGTAGTAAAAACTATGCAAGGCCTAATAGAGCTTTTACAGCGCATATCCTTACTGTGATCTGTCCAGTAGGATAAACGATAGAGCAAAGAATACAATCCAAAAGTTCCAGAAGAGTCTCCGAACGACTTCTTAACCTTAGCAAATAAAGTCATAAGAATTTTCACCAGATACCTACCTGTCAGGTCACTGCGGGTAGAGGTGCTATCTTAACAAAACGGTAGTCTTTGAGGCAAAGGACTCCAGGTGTTATGAGCTGAAGGAGGAAACATCTGTATGAATGTACACGTATAAGTGGTCTCAGACTTATATACCTTGGGGAATTACTATTATCTCACTCCTCAATCTAAAACATGCCAACTTCCAAAGTACAGAATTATAAATAGCCTAAGGTCGGAGTGATTACCATATTTAATAAGTCAGCACAATAGATCGAGTAAAATGGCAGCGTAAGGATAAAAAGAAAAATTTTTTTATTGAAGGTTTTGAACATTTTAGAGTGTTCAATTTTAATAGTTCACACATTTTATAACGCTTAAACAATTCAAGAATTTTTCATGGATTTTCCAAAATTTTTTACAGAAGTTTAAGAAACTTTTCGAGTATGCCATATTTTTTAGTACATACAATTTAAGTGCATTAAAGTGAACGTCTCAAGTGGATGAAAAGTACCGCCGACTGTTGAAATTTTATTTTGCTAAATTTGAACTTAATCTTTTATAAGTAAAAGGCCAAACATCTTTAAAAAAAAAAATTATCTCAAAAATCGATAGTAATCTTAAGTGACATAAAATCTGTATTTCCTTAATCAAAACTTAATTGGTTACAAAATTACAAATTCGAGAATTTTCCTAAACTCGAAAAAATTTAGAATTTTCATGCAAATTTAATGCACCGTTTGGCTATAATACATAGTTTGGCTATAACATAACCGCCTGCCACCTACCGAATTACAGGTATGCAACAAAAAGCCAAAAAGAAGCAGTGAGTTCGGAAGTTTTTTACCAAGTCTTACGTTTAAGCTAGCGATAGCAACTAGCTCAAACTTTATAGATGAAATGGTCGTTATTAACTAGAATATTTTTTATTTAATACAAAAAAGATGGGAACATTGAATTTATACATAAAAGAGGTAAACAAAATTTTATTATTTTTATTATACAGAAAGGAAGTGATGAGTAACCAACTTACATTAAAAAGTGGCGCTAGTGACACAGACCTTCGGCTTTAACAAAATTTTATATAATCCCTCACGGTTAATTGTCTTGAAAACGCCCAGTTTTCTAGACCATGTCTTCTGATATAATTTATAAGAAACAACCTAATTAATAACATTCTAATAAGTGTATCTTTTTTGTTTTCGCATACTTCAGCAGTTAACCGACTTGATAGCACTGCAATGAACACAGAATAAAAAAAAATTAAAATATGAAAATTTCAAAACTTACACCTTGTAACGGTGACGACAGATAAAAAAAGTGCCTGAACAGTAATTTTAAAAATAATGGTTGTAATTGAAATTGAGTATTTTTATTTTTATACAAACTTTATTAGTCGTTGTATACTTTTATCAATTTTAATCATATAAAACAGGCCATAAAAATCAAATAAAAAAAAGTACTATTCACTTAATCCGCAATGCTCGCGTCTGTCAGGGCAGGGCTTAATTTTAATCAGTTCAGTTTCGTAATTATTTAGAATAAGCGTTGCCATCTGTATGTGCATTCAGGCTTATTAAAAAGTTGACCACCACCAGTTGACGTTTTGCAGTTGATTTTTAAATAATATTTGATGAAATATGTATGCATAGGTAAAACTGTGAAAATATTTATTAAAAAAAATTTTTAAATACTCTCTAGTATATATTTCAATAAACTTTGAATTATTAAAAACACATATTTACAGACATATAAAAAATAACCTCAAAGCTTGAAAACGTAATAAAAAATGAGTATTGTAGTTTCTTTCCTAATAATTTTCCAATAAACTAATCGGCCTTAAAGCTCAAAAATATTTAAAATAAATAGTTATATAGCCAAACCAGCACAAATAAAATTTAATTGCTTCAGTTTTAATGTCTGAGTTATAATCGCAAACTTTCCTTAGCAGATCAAAGTTGGTGCTTACCACCTAGTAGTCAATTTCATTCACTTCGAGTAACTTCCACTTGCCCATAATTTTCTCTTTGGATATTAGTGGAGACCAAAGGGAATTGCTACATTAAAACATCATATCCTCATACTCAGTCTAAAATATGGAGAATAGTGGGCTTGGTCTGCGGTTTCGATAAAACAATTTCTATTCATAACAATTCGTAAAAGTATACCAAAAACTCGGACATTTTTTTTTTAAATAGTTCTGAACAAACTTTTCTAAAAGTATTACTTAAATATCATTATTTTGAATATCAGAAAACCCCATCTACAATGTGTATATAATAATGTAACTGTGGAGCCCTTTGACTTGCCATTTTTAAACACATTAAATCATATATTAACAACTAAGCTCATATTGACTTCAAATTTCCGCACCAAAAGATTGAAAACAAAAGGCAAAAAAAAAAAATAAGTAACAAAACAACCAACCACTTCTCGTTAACGTGCCTATACATATGTTTGTGTGTACATATATTTATATATATAAGAGGATCTTTTTCTGACGTTAGAACACTTATAAGGTGAGCGATATTGCTTACGCTAAAAGTTTTCTAATTAATTTGTCATCTTTAATGATGTCTTTAGCTGACACTTCGTTGCAAGCGTCGTAACCAGCGGCGTCGCATTTCATGGTTGCAAATTCTTGCAACAGCAAAACAAAGTGTAAAATGGCTCTAGGGCAGATCAAAAACGTCAAAATATTTGCGCTGCACACAAACAAGCATTCACATAATGAGAGAGTAAAGCCAACCGGGTGTTGCAAAGCGCTGGTTAGTGTTGCTGTCGTTGTCGGCTTTTGCGCGTCCATCTCCTTCTTAATTTTACTAATCACTTGACATCAACACCGACTAACACTTTTGCCATTTGCAGAGGATTTTGCTTAGTTGGCGCTTTTCACATATTTTTTCCATTCATTGCTTCTTCGAATTTGTTTGTTGCGAAATTGTAAAACTGGTAGAATAAAATGTACTCGTAAAGTAATTTAAATTATGTTCACGTCTATAGGAGTTTCTCTTGTTTAATTAAGCCTGCTTGCGTAGCGTTAATTGAAGAAAAGTTTTACGTATGTTTAAATATTTTTGTGATTAATTGAAGGTATTTTTACATTCTGTAAACATCACTTTTGCATTCTGTAAACACAATAATTATGAATTGAGGGGCTAAATGATGTAAACTAGACTTTTTAATTAATTTAGACTTTGAATGTTTTCAAACGCTCCGAAAACTTCTAAATAACTTCTCTAAATTAAACAAAAACTTGTTATCTCTAGGAAAAACCATAATCACCTATTTTTTAAACCATTTACAAATTGTATAATGATTAAAAAAAATTTCATAAAAATTTTGACTTATTCAATTTTTTTCAGTTTTTTAACTTATTTAATTTTAGTAACTTTTAGCAAGTTTCAAGTGTGAACAAGTTTTCAATGATTTTTGACAATTTGTTTACTGCCAGTTTTCTCCATACAACGCAAAACCGCGACATTTTTTTTTTTTTGTAGAAAGAATTGCGAAAGACCATCAGCAAAAAAAATCGTTTAAAATTCAGAGGTAATTCGTAGCCTCTAGAAACTTGCACTTTATTGTACTAAAATTAAATGGAAATATATCAGCATACCACAAAAAATTCTGAATATGTTTTTTAAAAAGTTCGAAATTTTGATCAATTTTTTAAATTTTTTTTATATAATTTAAGAAATTTTACAATTTTTATTGAGCTCAAGGCCAGTTTATGGAAGATTTTTTGTGAAAAAACAAAATTTTAGTTATTATTTTTGTGGTGTTTTTTATAGAATTAGCAATATTTTAATTGAAAAATTATTTTAAATAATTGGAGGATAAATAAATTGTTCAAATGTGTTAATGTGTGTTTGTTCCAAAATATTTGACGTTATGAAGTTTGAAATCTACTTAGCATACAAAGGCAAAAAAGAACATTTATTCCTGTAATAAAAACAAAAAATCATTTAATAAGATTTACTTGCCGCAGTTCAACTATAAAATCAGATTTTGATCAAAGTGGAGGAATTCCAAACTGGAGCCCATGTCTTTGGATGACTGGAGGCTGGAAGACAAGTTTACAGTGTTTACGTCGCTTAGAAACAATCCTGGTAGCATAAATAAAACTTGGTCTTCTTCGCCGTGAGTAGAGCACGTAGATTCCAAATATATGTATGTATATATATTTTAGTGTTAAAAAGCTAGCTAGCAATTTTTTCTTTAATTTGTGATGCAAATTTAAATCACACACAATTATTTTATACGTTTTTATATCACAAAATTTATTTTATTTTTCCATACCAGCATATATTTTTCAAACTAACCGAATTGATATAAGTGCTGTGAGTCGTTTGTTGCCAATTGCAGGACGAGCTTTTAATTAAAATTTCATAAGAAGATAAACCGAAGCTTTCAAACACAGCCACGATTTATTTACAATGCTTGTTTGTGTATTAAATAAAATAATTGACCTCGCCACTTAATTGAAGCTCAGTGTTGCAACAATTAATCGTTTTTAGAGTTTGCACTTTTATATAATCGAAAGTGTCGCCTTTGGCATTTTTCTTGTTTTTGTGAACAGTCGCAGTGTAAAAATTTTATGCAGATGATACATTGATCTTACAACAGAAGAGTAAATAACAACCTACTTAACAGACACACAAACAAGCGCTTGCTTGAATTTAGTGCAGATAATGCTTGAAAATATGTACATTGATTTGCATCTGACTTGCGTCTGACCGCTGACTTTGGATGCTGCTGCTGGCGGCCTAGTTTACGTTTTGTGCAACAATGTGTAAATTTTTAAGTCATTGGATAGTAATCCCAAGATACGTGCAATTGTCGTCAAAAGCAAGCAATAATAACAACAACAAATATATCACGTCTTATTTGCATATGTATGCGTGTTGGTTCATATGTGTAAACATATATACATTACATGACACCCCAATTCAAAAACAAAACCAAACCATTAGTGACAATTTATATTTTCTTTTATTAAATTTTTATTAATAGTTAAAAATCTCAACAAATTTTCATCAAATGCATACAAAAAAATATAATTTTTCCTCTTAAAACCTAAAAAAATTTTGGAAATTTTTACTTAAAATTTTTATTTTTTTTTATGAAGCAAATTTTTATCACATAAAACTTTATTTCAAGTGACTTAAAATTGCAGTTGATTTTTGCTTAAATCTTTCGTGACGGTGTTTGTAACTATTTAGTTACTTCAAATATTAAATTTTTAATGCTAAAATTTAATTGACTACTTTTTTAAGTTTAAAATTTTCAAAATTTCTAGGTTAGTTTATAAAATATTTTTCATAGAACTTGTTGAACTTTTTTTTCAATTTTACAGCTATTAATAAAAAGAAATTTGGTTTTAAATATACATTTTTGTTGCACATTAAATTTTTTTTTTTTTTCGGATGTATCAAGGCGCTCCAGTGAGCGTCCTGAGAATTTTGGATTGAGCTCTTGGAATGATGTCTACATTAGTGGCACTTGCATTACTCCACAACTGTGAGCTGTATGTCCAGCATGGTTTTATTATACTAATGTACAAAAGTGTTTCGTACTCCAGTTATGGTGGGGAACTTATTTGAACATACATAATACAGTGAAACCTCTACCGGCGGACACCTCCAATAAGCGGACACCTCTCTTAACCGGACAAATATTCAGGAACCAAGTTTTACGTTGCGTTTTCAGAACAAACTCCACTCTAACAACCGGACACTCTAATGACCGGACGCGGACACTTTTTTTTACTATTTTTTAGTTTTATTACCTCTCGCAAACGGACGCGGACCTCTCGATAACGGCCAAGAAAAATAAATTACTAAACAAAAGTGTAAAGAAAACAGTAAAAAACTCTGATAAGCGGACGCGAAACTCTTATTTGCGGACAACGAAGATCAATAATTGAAAATAAAGAAGAATAACTTGACCGAATAGCCGAAATCTTCTATGTATATACACACAGCATATGTATGTACGCACATCAACAGCTAAAAAAAATTGAGGACGAGCATAAACATGTTAACATGTTGCGGGATCTAGTGCAACAATTTGCAGCTTTTGGCATAAAAAGAACGAAAATTGTAAATGATTTGATTTGCATTTGCAAAACGTTTACGTCGAGTTAATTACCCGAACGTGAGAACATGTCACAAAAAAAGAAAATTCTTTCTATTAAAGAAAAAATGGAATTTTAAATGTGATAGATAAAGAAAATGTATCTGTTCTTTGAAGAAGTTTAGTGCTTTATATTAGTGTAATTGTATTTGAAAAACCCAGGCTGCCACTATTCCCATATCGAAGTTATTGGCTCTTACAAAGCTTTTAAATGAAAATCAGCAAGGTCAGCATTCGAATGATTTTTTGTTAATCGACGAAATTGTTAGTACAGAAGACATTAATATCGATATTGTCATTGACGAAAATGTTACTGAGGAATTATCTGATAGGGGAACCGAAGACTTAATTGAAGTATGTATGTGTCCCGGATGCGGGTCAAATTAAATCTTATTCTGAAGCATTAGAAACAACATCGCCGTATAAAAAAATTGGTTAGTGACGAGGTTGCCGGATTCCAGTACGCCAAAACTTTGAAAAGTATTGAAAACTGTTTTATAAAACATAATCAAGGAAAGTTGCGACAGACCACGGTAAAAGAGTTTTTAAAAATAAATACGTAATTGCAAACATATGTACATACACAAACGCATTTATTGTTACTATGATATATCTCACAATAAAAATGAAATATGTAAATTAAATTACCAAGAAATCTATTTAATTAAAAAATAAGTATGTGTATAAATTTTGTTCTAATTTTGATTCGTCCACTCCCATAAGCGGACACCCCCCATAAGCGGACAAAAGTTGTGGAACCGTCTGTGTCCGGTTGTGGGAGGTTTCACTGTAGTCGTAAAGTGCAAAAAACAAATGTTTTGTGACAGTGTTTGTAACAACTTCTTACTGGTACCTTATTATTTTCAACTTTAATGGGCTTCAATAAACCAATGCACTAAACATTCGTGAAAAATTTTTATATTTGGAACTTTCATACAAATTTGTGGTTTTTTTTTTAGTTTCGTAGAAAGGTTGAATCTTGTTTGTATATGGTTTTGTTTGGTCGTGAGCTTCATTTTAGTTAAAAAATAATAAAATTTAAATTAAGAAAAAAACATTGTACGGTTATAGTTTTGAGACAGAGTATATTTACACATGCCTGCATTATTGTATTAAGGTAAGAGCGCTGTCCCTGGAACTGCAGTGCGTATACGCAATTTCGTGAAATAATCACCTGGCAAACACATACACACATACACATTCCGCACACATATGTACATATGTACTCACACAAACAAGCATTCGAGCATTCATGCACACCTAACCACATCGAGTTTACGAAGTTATGACTTGGTTGGTCCTTGTATGCCTGGTTGGTGGTTGCGTGATTTTGTTGGTTGCGTTGGTTTTGTTGTTGTTGGCGCTTTGCCAAAGGTATTTTCTGCTGCTAGCTACTGAATACTGCAATTGCATCATCTTGCATCACATCACAACGTGTCACTTAACATGCAACATACGTTGTCAACAACTCGACACGCACTCAAGCGCAAACATGCACGACCACACACACACACACATACACACGCTAACTAGCAAGTACTCGTATGTAAGTATATTCGCAATTTGTTGCTTTGCATGCTAGAGTAGCTCTTCGGTAAAGAGACAAACACGTGAAACGTGTAGCAACGCAAATACTTTGTCGCTCAGGCGAGCCAAGGTTGTGTGATGACGCTGCTGCCGCCGCCGCCGTCATAGCCATTGGAGCAGCCACTGGAGCGGCTGGAACGGTTGCCAGTTAGCGCGGCACAGCACCATTAGCAGTCAGTCGCCTTGTCTACTACGCTACTGACACCAAACACCCTTCACAGTCTCAGCGCTCGTATAGCCACTGCCGCCGCTCGTTTAGCATACGCTTCTGCTGCCATTGCTGGTGTTTTTTTTTTTATGGTTTTCTTTTTTTCTGTTTTTGTCGCAATACAAATGAAATTCCACCCGGCTCTTTGGTTTGTTTGCGTTTGCTTTTCGAGTGTTCGAGTCTTGATGCGTGCGTCGAGTTTTTATGCAACGCTGCTTTTTACATGCACCTCTGATTTTTCGTGCAAGCGTTTTTTCTTTTAATTTGCCAATAGTTCACTAACAATTGGTTTTTTCTTACTATTCCACTACTGATGGCAATTTATTGTCATTCTTGTCTGATTCGTTTCTATGCGGCACGCTATTCGCCGTTTGAGGCATTCATGTAAACAATTCTCATTTACAGGCATTTGCTTTTTATTTGTATGCAGTTTGACTTTTTCGTTGTGATCGCTAGTTTTTGCTGACTTTACTTGATTGCTATTGTCGTATGATATATGGTATTCATTTGATTTGCATACATTTGCATACACATATGTACACACATACATACATATAAAATATAGTACATATGAGCATACGAAAAGAAATTGCTGCTTTTATAAATAAAAGCTAGGTTCTGTTAAAATACACACCATCATGGGAAAATGATTCGATTTTTTTTTCTAATCACAAAAAATGGAAATAAAGCAAAAAATTGTTAAAAAAAATTGTTTCTAAACTTAGCTAATTGTCAGTATTCAACATGTACCTTAAACGACTCAGATTTTTATGTATACTTTCAAGCTCGTATAGACTAATTTTTTTTTATATAAAAAAATTAAACACCTTTGCCGAAAAAAAAAAATTGTAAAATCAGTATTAGTCTTTAAGCGCTTCAAACTTACTTTTATAAAACAAATTGAATGGACAACAAAGCTGTGTACTATAAACCTTTTTTAGACTTCTGCTAAAAACTTCAATACTTTATTCAATAAAAAGCTTTAATTAATATAATATTTGCTGCAATAAAGAATTGTACTTTTATAAAGAAATTAGCAGAGCAGACACCGTTTCACATTGATATTTTTAAATAATTTGGTATTTAGCCGAAGGTCTCCGATGCCTGTGCTGCGAGTTGAAAATTATTTGCAGAATATTTATTTATTGTGCAAATCAATTGATAAAATAAAATAAATTATATAAAAATTTGGTATTATGATTTATGTAGCATTTCTTTGCAAGAAATATTCTCCGATTTATTTCAAGGCAAGCTCTCTACGCTTTCAAAGTCAACAGTGATGTGGTTGCTACAGCGCTGTCTGTCTGTACGGTGACAGGATACTCGTATACCTTGCTTCTCTCTTAAACTTTCAAATTTTCAAATCAATTACATATGTGAGAAAATACTAATATTTCCTTATGTTTTGAATAAAATGCATTTTATTGGTACTTCTGTCAGTGCTATGTCTTTTACTCTACTATTATATAAAATTCTATAAGCTAAATTTAATTGTAAGAAAATAGATTTTAAGTGTTTCTACAAAAAAAATGTATCTAAATATGTTTATGTGCAGTATAGTTTTCTTAATAAAATCACAACAGCGCTATGCATTTTTAAACCGTTTGCTTAGCGCACAGTGTTCGGACTAAATAGAACAACTTTTATTGTGGTAGATAAGCTTGGAAAGTTTAGGTATTTTCCAAACAAAGCGAATAAATGTAATATGTCTATATTTTTTAAGTTTTTTTTTTAATATTTGTAAGGCCAACCCATTAAATCTTAAAATAGAAACGTACAATTTTGAAGTACCAAAGCACAGTGTTTTAAAATCAATAGATAATGCAAAACCACGTTTGCGATGTTAGACGAATTTAACAAAAGCGTTTATAGACTGTATGATTCCCTGATCAGTTGTTTTAAATCTATCAATCAGATTACTGACTTATTTACTTAATTGGCATATCATCCGCCTAAGTGATTATGGCCGAGGTCAACAAAGCACGCCAGCTGTCCCCCCTCTTGATAACTAGTGCCAATTGGATATCCCAAGTATAGCCAAGTATTCTTCCACTTGGTATTTCCAACGCAGAGGAGGTCTTCCTTTTCCCCTGCAACGACCAGCGGATACCGCATAGAAAACCTTCAGTGCTGGAGCTATTCGAACGACGTGACCTACCTCCTTGTACATCTCGTACAGCTCGTCGTTACATCGTACGCAGTATTCCCCGCCGCAAAGACGCAAAGGTTCATAAATCGTTCGAAGAATCTTTTTCTCGAACAGTCCAAGAGCCCTCTCATCTGATGTTGTCATCGTCCATGCTTCTGCGCCATAAAATAGGACGGGCATGATGAGAGACTTATAGAGTATGGTTTTTATCCGTCGAGAGAGGACTTTACTGTGCAATTGCCTACGCACTCCGAAGTAGCACTTGTTGGCAAGAGATATTCTGCGTAGGATTTCAAGGCTGACGCTGTTATTGGTGATAGTGCTGGTCACTGTCAACTGTGATCGTAGACCCCAGTCGTGAATGTGCCGACTGTCTATTGGCTCAAATTATATTGCAGTAAACTGTCTAATATTGATATTTTGTTGAGAATAAATAATATTTGATGGCCAGTATTTTCCATTGATCGAATTTCGTATTTGCCGAAAAGGTCAGTTACAAGTTTTGCAGAACTGCTACACGCGATTTTGCACTCTAAAAGATGAACTTCAATAAGTGGTTATTTTTAAGTGTAGAAATTTAGCGAAAAAGTGTTAGAACTACCACAAATGTTGTATAGTCGGAGCACGGTTTGTACGTGTTTGTGTTGAGAGATCATCAAAAAACTACAAATTTCTCTTTACTCTCTATAAATATTCAATTTTTCATGATCAACTAGAACAAGAGAAGTAAGACTTTGTAAGCATGTGAAAAGCAATTTTTTTTTATTTATGTAAATAAGGCTTCAAAATGCTGCTTGCCGTGATGTCGACGCATCTGCATTATTTAGTTCTAAGTGTGACATGCGACATTTGTATTATCGCCGCCACGAAAAATAAAAGCAACAAATTTATAATTTGTTTTACGTTTTATGGTTCGCTTTAAATCATCTAAATTTTGAAAAAAAAAATGTGCATAAAGTTATAGGTTATGCAATCCTAAATAAGCAACGATTTTTTATTCTGTTCTTTTTTTACAAAATGCACATACCAAACTGACAAATCTCTAAATAGGGCTCCGCATTTGACTAGTTGTGCTACTTAAATCACAGTCCTAAATACAAACTTTTACATTTGAATTTTATTGTATTTAAGCTATAAAAGGTGTTGTTAGTTAGAGCTTTTTCAAAGCAATTGTACATAGTTTAAAATCATACCCATGTAAGTGTACCTTAATTTATGTATTTCTATGTATGCACATTCATCAGCTTAAACAGACAAAACATGAGTCAGTGCTTTTGGAATATGCTGAGTGCCGTTTTCATCATTGTCTTCGCCGACATTATAGTTGTTATAGTTGCCTTCTTGCGAATGTAAATGCCACTGCTCTAACTACTAAGGCGATTATTCAAATGAAAATCTGCAGTCTTCACCTTAGGTGCCGCTACCGGTGGCAATGTGTAGAGCTTTCAGAACACATGCGCCCACTGACAATTGCGCAGATTTGCAAAGTAGGGAGCTCCAACTAAAGCTAGCGAACGCATGCATACAAAGAGAGTTCTTTAATATGTGATATATACTCGAATATAAAATACGCGTATATAAAAAAAGACTATGGAAAAAAAACAAAAAAAATTACTTACATATGCATACACTTACATATGTACATATGTACAATAAAAAAAAAAACATACAAACTTTATTATACACATTTAAGTGGCATCGTTGTCAGCCGCAGGAAGTAAGCAGAATAAAAAGTTGCCGTTCAGTTCAGTTCAGTAAAATTTTATGGGAAAACAAATTTTGAATGTCAACAATCAAAGTTAAATATCCACACATATTTAGTTTACTTTTATTTGACTGCAACGTACACTCAATTTATTTGTAAATAAAAGTGAAACGGATTTATGTGTTATTCCTACAACAAGTGATTTTTGATTTCTCTCTTAACCCTGTTCTTCGTTGAAGTATCACTGCATACTTATTAAGTTGATGGAGATTTATTTCCTTACTTTCTTAAGTATATTTGTTTAAACATAAGTGGCACATGGCAAAATGACAGCTGGGGCATAGTTGCTTGCCAAAAAGTAAAGCATGTGCGGAGTAATAGAGTACACTGTGAAGCGGAGTTTAGTTGTAAAGCGCAGATCAGCGCGCCGAGTTCATCAGTGTTGAGTGGCCTGAAAGCAGGTGTATTATTATAGTAGCACAAAAACTGTGAATACGCTCTCATAGTGCCATAGGGTGCGGAGTATAAAATGTATATGCTACCCCTTTTATACCCGAGCGTACTTGTACACAAGGGTATTATAACTTTGTTCGCATAACTGGTTGTTTGTAACAGCCAAAAATAATCGAGATAGATATAGACATATATATATACCAAAATGATCAAAATAAAAAGAGAAATCGATTTAGCCTTGACTGTCTGTCCGGCCGTCTGCCCGTGGTTACAATAACTTGTGTAAAAATTGAGATGTCTCAATGAGATTTGGTACATAGATTGCTCTTTGGCCAGGGTAGGTATTGGTATTGAAAATGGTCAAGATCGGTCAATAGCCACGCCCACCTCCCATATAACGGAAGTTTTTGAAAACTGCAAAAACTCAGTTTTTTCATTGCCACGCCCACTTATGATATAATTGTTATAACTCAATTACCGTGGCAGGTAGTGCCGCAGACTTTGGTATACTTATTGTCCATGATATTCTTTTAACATTTTAAAATAGTTTTGAAATGAGACCGTAACTACGCCCACCTCCCATATAACGGAAGATTTGAAATATGCAAGAACTCTGTTTTTCGGAATCCATTATAGCAATTTGAGTGAAATTTGGTATTTGGGGTGATTTTAAGGAAAGAAACTGTATATTTATGAAATTTAGACGTTGCCACGCCCACTTAAAAAAAACAAGTGTCTGTTTTTCAATAAGGATGTTAGGTATCGCCACAAAACTTGGTATACAAGTGATTGTAAATGACTTACTTTATTGAGTCCAATCTTAGAACTGAAACTTATAAACTACAACTGCCCTAAGCTAACCTTAAAGATAACGTCGTGGTCGCTGCAGTAGCTGCTGAGAACGCGAACTTGATCGCTGCTGGTTTTACAGCGAGCGGCATGTGATGATGCTGTGGACTTTTGCTGCAGGTGTTCACTGAAATGCCACGTCAGCATAAGCGGTATCCCACGATATTATGGGAACCGCTGAACTTACGTACATATTGTCTTTGAAAGCGGTCTTACTATGGTCAAATATTTTTAAAATCGGACCATAACCACGCCCATCTTTTATATAACGGTAGTAATTAGCATATTCATATTAAATATTGTTTTTTAAAAATGTAATATAAATTATTACTACTTATGTAGCTAAATATTTATATATTAATGCCAACACTATAAACAACAGCTTATAAAAAATTAGTGAATGAATTATAAGATTAACAGAATATTCCAGTCCAGATTAACAGAATACCCACTTATGTTTCCAATTCTAATGAAACTCTGTCAAACTCCGTTCAAGCATAGAATATAGGGCGGAGACATTATTTTAATTGGACTAAAACGACGTCTACCTCTCATAAGATTTTATATAATCTAAAAATTCAATATTTCAGTAACTCTAATACCAATTTTTTTTCAAATTGGCTTTTATACAAATTTTACTTGTTTGAGGATAAATTTGAGCACAAATATTTTTTTATCAGGTATGTTCTGCATTTCAATGAAAGACATTGAAATACATCGAAAACGAGCATTTATTTTTGGCTTTAAAGTATTGTCTCCGATTCTCATCTTCACCGACCTGAAGAAACTAACAACAGAGTGAGGAGCAAGGATTTATTAATTCTGATTCCGACCTTATTTGTCGAAATCAAAATGCCGAACAGGCCTGTATATCTTTCGTGGGAAATATAGTATGCTTTTGAATAAAATGGCATGTGCTTAAAAATTAAACTCTCTGCGTAGTCTTTATGACTCTTATTGTACGGATCGTAGTCATGATTTTTGTTCTTCCAATACATATATTATTGTTATTAAGACTGCCAAACCTCCAAGTGTTATTTTTCCAAAACAGCATCTTCCTCTTCGAAGTCGGTTAAATGTGTAGGCTCTTTCAGCATTTGTGATGCAACACAAATTGTAGTAAAAGCTTAATCAAACAGCGAGTCATTCTCGTAAGACATCTTCAGCACAAATTGATTTCTTTCAAGAGACCCATTATAAGAGTATTATTTAATAAATAAATCCACATCAGTGTCGTTTTCAATATACTGGCCTTTGTCATTATTATTTATTGTCGTTGTCTTTTTTACCATGACACAAATCTTTTTAGAGGTAGTTTCACTTTTAATTTTTGTGACAGAAACTGTGTTCGACGGCAGACGCCCAATATTGCCACTACTTTAAAATAGACATTTTAATTGTATTGTATTTTAAAAACAAATCGTGTAAATTTTGTAAATGTATGTACATACACATGTTTCATTTATTGGATGTATGCATATTTTTTCAACAACGCAATGGAACTTTATTTATGAATTTACATAAATGTACTATTTGTGGCCTATTATTTAAACCAAGCAAACGATATGCTCTAATAGAATTGAAAAATAAAATAAAAACAGTATAGTGAGGTTAAAATCAAGGCCTATACGATTTTGTATGCCTTAAAGTTGTTTTTACATGAGGAAATTTTTTGACAGGCTTTAATTGCCTGGCAAAGTTAACTTGCAGTCGCCCAGAGCAATTAATGTAGTATGTTGCATTTGAAGACTTTCAGGAAATCGCAATTGAAGTTTGAAATTCAATTACTCAAAAAGTCTTGGAGAATATGACTAGTTCACGAAAATCTTTAATTGTTTTATTTTCATTGTTTATTCTTAATTACTTTTGAATTTATGAAGGATTTTCTTTAGTAAAATTTTGTCGTATGCTACATTTGCAGGAATGTATATTACAAACGACTAAATGTGATACAAAATATACTCAATGTATCGATAACTAAATAAGATATCAAAAAAGAATAACCCATTATATATGGCGTGATAGATGAAGAATATCTTCATTATTAACTTTATTTGCAATATTTTAAAATTTTATCCAAGGTAATTGACAATATTTTTCCGAGTGTTCAAAGCACGGAATTTATATGTAGAATTTTCGTATATAAAAAATATTTGGGACTTACGACAAAATTTTACTTAATATCTCCGACTCTAAAGGAGAAATCCAAAAAAGGATAGTGCCATTTAAAAGATCTTAGTTAGTTATAACTACATTATTTCAACTCCCGCAGAAGCCAAGAAGAAAGAAGTCTGATTAGGAAATGTTGTGAATTCCGAAATAATATAACTTCTACCGCTTTGAGTATTGTTGTTTTTTCCTAATAATTTTTCCAATAAACCGATCGGCCTTAAAGCTCAAAAATATTTCAAATAAATAGTTATATGGCCAAACAATAACAAATACATTATTAACTTAGTTTGGCCCAATTTTCACATATGACATTTATTTATCCGGACGACAATGTATGTGCTTTGAGGTAACCGATTTTACAAATTTTTGGCATTTTATTCATGTAGCATGTGTATATATGTATTATAAACGTAAAATTTGAACAACACACAAAGTAAATTATTCATCAAGTTTAAGTACACGAGCACATATTTAATACAGCAGCAAATGTATATACAATAAAATTATTTTTAATTACTGCTTGAGACCAATATTAACAGCCTGAACCTGGTTCTTGATAAATCATCATTTATTTGTTAATATTCAAAATTGAAAATTTACCAAGTTTTATGTATTATAATAAAAAATACAAAAATAATTATTTATATAAAAAATGTTATTGACAAATAAATTTATTAAAAATATTTGTATAAGTATGTTTGATAATCTAAATCGGAGAGTAAATATAATATTAAAATTATTTAAAAATTAAATGCATCACCCATTATATTTTGAGCGTGGCAGAATTATTATTTCTTTTGATCAAAATGCGATCTTAAAGAAAATAAAACATTAAATGTGTTATCCTCTAGTCTGGACATAAATTTGTTGCATATAAAATCTGTATCGACCCCATTATAATATATACTGATAAATTTTATGCCATTCTATTGCTTGACACACGCTCGTTAAAACTTTATGAAAGTTCTCTTCGAGATTTACTGCCTTATCCACCTTAAAAACCTCCTCGTTAGTGTGTTGAACATCGCCTTCATAGCAAGGCTCATTTTCTACTCAGCTTCATAATAATGGAAGTAAAATTAGAAGCTTCTTGAAACGAGTTTATTAACTAAATTAATACTCAAAGTAGATTTCATAATTTTTATATCCTCAGCATAACATTTAAAGCGATACCTTATTTAAATAAGTCCATGTTGTGAGCACATTAAGCTTCAAGAGTAACTTTCATTCGCCGGAACTATTTTATCAAACAGTGATTTGAATTGACTAATCCCTGGATTTATATTCTTACTACTATTCAATTCAATAATGTAAACCTTCTTGATATCCGTTTTACTATAACCACAGTTGTCATATGTATTTGATTCTACCGAAACTCAAAAACTCTTTGTTGACTTGTTTGAAAAGTGCCTAACAATTGATCTGTTTTTAAATTTTTAAATGACCTCTGTAAGTCAGCTTTGACAACCTAGTTAAAAATCGTGACTTCCTCGGGGAGCTCTTACTATCAGAAAAGCACATCAAATCACAAAAATAAGTATTGACGTACTTTTAAATTTGAATGAAGGGGACGCATCTCAAAAGTATATATGTACGTGCATGTTGTTATGTGCAATGCACTTAAACCTCAGTATGCAACTATTACGGTGGGTTGCAGGATTTCCTTTACTCCTTCGCATGTACCTACATAAAATCGTGTGTAAATTCATCCTTAACATTTTACATATTCATCGCATTTTCATTGTTTCTGCTTGTTCTCGTTAAATGAACAGCATTTGGAATGTCAAACATTTTCCATCATCATTTTACTACGCAAAATATACACATAGTTTTTTTTTCATTTCTTGTAAAGTTTTTGCGAGCTCGTCAGAAATTTAAATATGCACCCCTAAATTTGAATTCCTTGCAACTGAAATTGCTATCAAACAGGTACGAAAGAGCGCGCAGAGCAACTGAAGTTTGTTGAAAAAGGTGATGATGGCAAGCTGATAGCTGATGGCTGCTGACGAAAGGCATTTTCACTTTCAACATTAAGTTTCAAGATTTTTATTTAACACTCATCCGTCTTTTTTTTTCTTTTATTGCGCACAAAAGAACATTGCGCACCGCAAAATTTACATACTCTTTGAGGGACTTAAGTACATATGGACATACCCTGGAACCAGTTCTACTGGAAAACTGAAAGATTTCATGAGAAATATGTAAACTCGTTTGCAAGCAACAGCTAAGCCTCTTAAAAAAATATATGAGAATAAGAAAAAAATACACAAAGCATACATATATAAGAAAGAATGAATGCATTTTTCTAGTGGAGCTCCTTGCAAACTTCATCAAGTGCCTTTTTTGTTTGTCATGCCGTGCGAGTACTTGAAGAAAAGAATTTCAAAAGGCAAACTATTCAGGTGTAAAATATATATTGTATATATATGCAATAAAAAAAACAGAGAATTTCATTGAGAAACTAGTAAAACTTGCAGATGAATTTGTATTGATGTAAGTGTATGTGAGAATATTTGCATAGATACGAGCACCTTTGGCAAGCGAAACAATGAAATAAAATGACAGCCGAATGTATATAGTTGTTAGACAAAAGCATTTCGTTTAAGGCAGTAAAATGAAGAACAAATGAAAATTTTTAACTAAAGCTTTGTTCGCTAAGAGTAATAAGAATATTGAAGCCAATAACTTGTACATACATTTTTTCTTTAACCCTATCAAGACTAATGCAACAACAGCAATAAAAAAACAGTTTGTAACATTATAATGCAAATATTTTTTTAAAAGTAATAATTTAAAAATAAAATACCGCTGAAATATATTGCATCCAATCTATTATATTTTTTTTTTAGTTCCTACAAAACTTAATATGGAAAATGCTCGTTCGTGCAAGGTGCTAGTATAATGTTAAGTAATTTGAAAAAATTTCCAGCCATGTATGATATTTATTCAAATTTAATCAATCTTCCAAAATACCCTTGCTACGTTGTGCTATTGCAAAGTATTGGGCATTTAAATATCTTAAATGATTTTATCTAATTTTTTTCAAACGTTTAAAAGTACCCTGTTGCAAACGGGTGTATCTTGAAATAGGCTTTATGAAACAATTTTACAATATACTCGTAATGCGAATACTCTCGACTAATATTTGCGATACACTTGCCTTATCCGATGAACTTAATTAAATCACACAATTGCAATTACATAAATAAAATTTTTTATTTGGATTTCTGTATTAATTAAGAAAATAATTGACTTAATTTGTGGTTGCAAAATAAAAGCTAACATTTCACAGTTTAATTTAATATAAGAAACAGGTCTTTATTTTAATGGATTGCTTCCCTTTTTTAAGTTTTATTCCAAGGGTTTTGATGATTTTACACCATATAGATAAGATATATACTATATACTAATTATGTCAATCCCGGGATCCCGAAATCCCGTCCTTTTTTAACTCCCGAATAAACCGGGAAAAATCTATTCAAATCCCGATATTGTAGAAAACAGCGAATTTAATAGCCATTTATTTTTTAAATTTTTAATTTTTTTTAAATACTCTTATAGAAAACATTTATCATAGTTTAACTAAAATTTTGAACTTAAAAAAAAATGTATAGAACTTTTTCTGGTATACAGGAAGCTAGCTCATTCAATTTTAGTGTGAAAAAGTGCAAGTTTCTGGTGGCTAAGAATTGCCACTGATTTTTGACATATTTTTTACTGACGCCCTTTCGTTATTCATTCCATATAAAAAATAATAGAGGTTTTGTGTTGTATGGAGGAAACTGCCAATAAAAAATTGTAGACACTTGAAACTTGCTTTTTCTCAAACTAAAATTTAATGAGCCAAAAAACTGCATATTAAAAAAAAATTCAAGTGTTTTGAAGGTTGATGCAATTTTGTTAAATCATTGTTCATTTTGTAAAAAAGTGTTTTTATGGGGTTTCTTAAAGAAAGAACAATATTTTACTTGAAAAATAATTTTATTAATTAGTAGAAAAAGAAAGTGCCCAAATCTTTCAATATGTACTTGTGCTGTACTCTGTGAACCGAGTGTATATAAGTTGCTATAGGCTTTAAATGTAGTCCCATCTAACCAATTTACTTTTCATAAATGGTAGATATTAAACATTTTCTGTTTACCTCGACTATTGCGTCACTTTGCGGAGGACTTTTTCGTAAAACTATTATTCTTAATATATGTAGTTTTTATACCCGAGCGTAATTGTACACAAGGGTATTATTTTATAAAATTTTAATTAAAACTGATATCAAAACTCATTTTTGAATAACCCGAATTCAGTGCTACCTAACACATCCATTACTCCCTCAAGTAGGTTTCTTCGCTCATCAATTAAATGTACATTTCATATTTCAACTAAATGGGAACATAAAAGTTATGTTTCCAGCGCCACACATTTCCAATTTTAATTAAATCAGACTTATAATAAATATGTATGTACGTACTTTCGGTGCACTCCGACTCCACCAGCGCCACCTAGCGTATCTTCTTCTCATTCGATTCTAATTTTCACTGATTTTGGCGAATATCGACGTCAAATATGAACATGGCGACCAAATATACACACTTTTAATAAAGTTCATTAATTAAATGAAAATATATTCCGATTTCTTTACAAATTATGCCTAACTCGCAAGCGTCTCTTAACAATTGTGTATGTTCCCTTTTCCAATTGTAGTTTTTATGTCTCTTTCTTTTTTTTTTTTAAATACAATAAAGATTATCAACCCGAATGAAAATATTAAAACTTATATTCACAATGGATGTATTTTTAAAATATTCGAGTAGCGCCGCAAACAACAAATAAATTTAGCAAAACTAAATTCCCTTCATTTACCTTTGTACTCCAACTTCCATGTGGTCGATTACACTAAATTGTATACAAGCGACTATTTATTTTATTTTACATCTTTTCATGCTTCTCTTCACATCAATTTGAATATACGACAAAAACAACAACAGCAGCAAGTAAACGTTTACCATAAAAGCATTTACCTTCCTTTGCTACCTTTGGCAATGTGTGAAGCTTACAAGACGTTTTGTCAGTCGGTTGGACTCTTATCGCCGACACAGCGTACTATAAGCAATTGTAACTGTTGTTCGATGCAACCGAACAAAAGCAATATGAACCACACGCATGCGCATAAGAGTACATTGTAGAGAAGAAGCATTCATATTTGTGAGCTGTTATATGTGCACTGCGTGAATACCATATAGTATTCTACAGCAACTCGTTCACATGGGGAAAACAACAGTAGCTTTAATTGTGTACGTGGTGTACGCTCTCGTTCATATGCATAGTTCCGTTACTGCATCAGAGTTTTTATTATTAGATTTGAATGCATTGCCTGTCTGCTCCTTTATTCGTCTGCTGTATTGCTGTCGTTTGCATACCGCCTGTCTGTAAGGTGTTATCGCCTTTTTTCTTGTATACGGATGCGGTCTCAACGAACAGAAATACAATAGAGTTTGTTTCTTGCTAGTATTCAACTCGTACATAAATATTACTTTTCAATACTGATTTCCTTTCTCTTATGCTTTATCTTCAATGCATATTTGTATGTGTCTTAATATGCTATGTATGTACATATGTATTCCCTTTCGTTACAGGCATTATCAAGGGAGACGAAATAATGGTGATCAATGCAGCAATTGTATCCGACTTGGATATGATGTACTTGGAAAGTGTACTACAAGAGGAGCAATCACTGTGCATGATGATGCGGTAAGTAAATGGAGATGCATGAATTTATGTTTGTTCATTGATTTACATACAAACGTAGAAAGAAAACTGTGGTAGGCCGGAAAACAAAGATCGATTTTCCAAACACTCAAGCATAGTCAATAAATATACTTGGAGTTCAAAGAATATTGAAAATTAAAGAAAAGCGGTTAACATTCGAGAATCTTTAATTATTTTGAAAAGATTGCCGAGTGGGGGAGCATGTTACTTAATTTCTATCACTGCAATGATGATGATGCCTTTGTTCGCAAATGCGTAATAATTAGTCACTAGTTAATCTCATGCGCATAAGCATTGTAGTTTTACTAGTTTTTGACTAATGAATTTAACTTTAATTATCTACAGCTCCTACATATTTTCGGGTGTACAATTTCACTTTTTTGCCTTCGACTAATCTCCTATGAGATCAAGACTAAAACTAATATATTTAATAATCATCAAAAACTACTTTACTGGTAAATTTTTTAAGCCGAAAGCGCATTAATTAGTCACCAGTTACTCACTCACCAACTTGTCTGCGACTATTTGATTTAGTTAAGATTTTCCTATGATTTCAATTCGCAATTAAAGAGTCCTCGACTATTCTCATACTAGTATTTTCTGAATGCCATCAATACTCTTCGACAAACCCCTTTACCGGTTATACGTTTTTAGACTATTAACTTAACTTGTGCATACAATTGTACATTCAAAATCCACGGCTTATCAATTTCATGTCTACAACCAAAAACTTTGAGGTATATATTTTTTTTGTTTTTTTTTTCATATATGTTGCGCCGAGTCATGAAAGGCAGAGGTTTGTTAAGTGTCGAGATCTAAAACTGTTCAGCTACAGAACAAATGCTCATCAGCTGATCGAATAGTAATATATGTATGTATGTATATGTATGTATGTATTAATTATTGAGAGGATTGAGTATCGTTTTCTTTATGTAAAAAAGTGAGTCTGAAATATCAAAAGAACCGGAGTGAGTTGTAAAATCCTGACACAAACTACGGAGTGGCTTATTTAACTCAAAATTACTTTTACATGGCTTGAGAAAGAGAGGCCGGAAATGTCTTGAAATTCTGGAGGGAACGTTTAGTTTTATTTCGCTAAGAAGAGATGGGCTAGAGATCAAGCCTGTCAGTGACTTGACCAAAAATACAATGCTTAGCATTTCTCTGCGATTAGCAAATGTAGGAAGATTAATGAGTTTTAAACGACTTATATATGGCAGCACGTTGTACTGAGAATCCCAACGAAAATTCCTTAAAGCAAAAAAGCAGAAATTGTTTTTGAATTGACTCTATTCTGTCGGAATGAACTTGATAGCGCGGGTTCCAAACAACAGATCCATATTCCAGTATTGGCCCCACTACAAATACAAAAACACCCTTGGCTTTGTTAACTGTAACATTTATGTAAAGATTAAAATTAAATTTCAAATGGTTATCAATTGCTCGAGTTAAGTTGCTCACACAATTAAGAGATGATTTGTTAGCATATGTTTGGTATTTTTGCAACTTATATGAAGTGCAATTTCGATTTGATAAGTGTTCGATTTTATTAGTCTTACGTGCTTGCTTCGTTATTAAAAGGTACTGTCAGTGCCTTTGTGGGATACACTCGCACAAAAGATTGTAGTTCATTCAATTCAACATATCTTAATATAGATAGATTTGTGTAAGTAAATAATATAAAACATTCATTTGGCGCTTACACGATATAGCTCAGTGTTTTGCCGAGCTTCTCCAGCCAATTTTAGTGTGCGTCTTTATATTCTACCACAAATGGAGGGCCTTACAAACCCTCGTAAGTTTGCCATTGCATGCCGAGGGGAAACCGCTATTCGAAAAGAACTTTTTCTATGATTTAGATTTTACTTGCACTGACTGAGATTCGAACCTCAAAACTAGCGGCACATCGAGAAATGGCACCCACTCGACCACAGCGGCCCAAGTTAAAAGAAATATCAAAAGATTACGTTTTAACCACTTAACTAAAAAATAATTTAATTTACCACTAGGCTATTGAACTACGCTTGAAGATAACATATCTGCACATATAAAAAATCGAAGCTTTGATTTATGTTTATTTAAATATGTACATGTGCATACGTACATATGTATGTGAACATATTAAGGCTAAAATAAAATCGCATATAGCCTGTTATAACAACTGATTTGTAGTCAATTTTAAATATCTGACAGCTGCACATATACGTTTATAAATGCATTGTCAGCTGGGCCAAATAAACGCTATACAAATAACGAACAAAATTGTTTTGTTGCAGCTGTGCAACCAACATTTTCCGGTGCTATTACGGTTGTTATCTCGCTTGCACACATGAGTGTGTACATAAATGTATGAAGAAGTGCAAATGTGTAAGTGTACAAATCTGCAAGAGAAATCAAATCTAAACAAGTTGTGTAAAACCAGTCAATACATCAATGCCAAGGAATAAAAGAAATTTTTATCAAAAAACAAAAAAAAAAAATAAACAAACAGAAGTAACTTTATAACTGCTTCACTAACACAAACGAATGCAGCTGGCAGCAACAACAACAGCAATCAACAAAATAATGGGCAAATATAAAAGTGAGACAAATGTCGCAATTCAATTGCAACTGCAATTTTTTCACTGTCAGCACAAAAGCATTTTCTGGCAGGAAGTCTGACGGCTCTATGTACATACATACATACAAACATACATATGTACATATTTGTATGGATGTTGGCGTGAGTGTGTATAAGAATTTTGCTGCATATGCATAGCTGTGAACGTGAAAATATTTAGCAGCGCAGCTTGAATACTTTTTTAAGTTTATATCTTCATTTTATAATAAAATATGCACGTTGCACAGTGCACCGACTCCATACAAACAGTGGACAGCAATAGAAGAAGTCGGAATTTGTAGAAATGAAAATTTATATTTTCACTAAAACAATTATATTACAAAATATGCATAAATAAGTAGTATTCGGTAAACATCGCCAATTTTCAAAAATTAAAATAATTTGTAAAAATGTGTCATATTCATTTTCATTCAGTTTCTTACTTCTAAATCAAAGCTGTCTTAAAACACTTTCTTTTAAAACCATATTTCGAAATATTTCACATAACTTGGATATAATTTTTTCAAATTTGACTTTCGAAACAGGCAGAAGTCCTCTACAAAAATATATTTGAAGTAAAACCTTATTTAACTTTTTAAGAGGGTAACATCCCTCTTATGAAACTTAGATAATAATCAAAATCTTATTCAGACATTTAAGCATACGTGTGTAATATTTCCTTTAAATCAGTATAGTAGTCTGCTCTAAGTTCTAAAAACAAAACCTTACTGCACACCTTCAGGTCAAGCTCTCTCAATTGATACCTGGTTTTTGAAAATCGAACTAATCGTGCATGTCCGATGACATTCGCAAAAAAATGCTCGCGTTTTACATACGAGTATGTTTATTTATTTAATTTCTTTATTTATTGATTGTTTACAGTCTTGCGACTTTAAAATGTACAATTTTACAAAGTTATAATATATTTTCCATTAAAGCGTAAGTACTCGTACATGTTAGATATATTTTTACAAATCAAATATAAAACTGCTTAAAAATAAGTGCGTAGTTGGGTAGTTGGGTAGCTGGAAAGGCCTTGTTTCCAGTCTACCATTATGTGCCACGGGCGGAAAGGCCTAGTTTCCGCTCCGCATTTCTGTTACTTGGTTTCTAATGGTCGGAAAGCACGAGTTTCAGATCCATATTCCACTTCCTACTTTTCATACGAACAGTTTGTCATGGTCGGAAAGGCCGTATCTCCGATCCATGGTCATATCGCCTTTATTTGGTGCTAGGACGGATGGAAAGACCAAGGCTCCATTCCGCGCCCTTACCACGCGTATGAGTGGGTGTCGTTAATGTATCGAAGATTGTCACTCAAATAATCCGGAAGTCTGCCTTCTTTTATGTTAAACACAAATTTCATAGCATGATAAAAAACTTGCTGCTTCACACTCAACAGATAAGCTCAGACAAAGTGGTCCAGGCACTTTTTCAAAATGAAATATTTTTGCGAGGCGAAAAAAGGTTGATAAAAGAGGTTAAAATTACAAAAAACTGTAAAAACATTTCAAAAGGTTTTAGGAGGATTTTTGTTTTTATCTCTAAATTTCAAAATTTTTGGATTTTATCATCTTCAATTATTGATATTTAAAAAAAGCAAATTAAGAAGTCAAATTACATGTGATTTGAGGTGATGTATAACGGCTTAAGGTTTATTTTATCACAAGATAAGTTAGAAACATTCCATAGTTGGAGCCTTAGCCTTTAAATTATACCAAAAAGTCCAAGTTTTAAGACTTTCGAATTTGGCATTTTTAGTCCACGTTCAGTGCACTGTTTGTTAGTCGTCGTTGTTGTGCAAAGTTTCGGTGCATACCCACAACGTCACCCAAAAATATTTTCCTAAGAAAGTTTTATAAAACATCTAATATTTAATTAATTTAAATTTGTTTATAAAACACTAAAGAAACGGCTTCACTCAAACATTATTTTTGATTAAAACTTAAATTTTTATTAAAACTCTCTCCATTACATTTCAATTTTACGTCGATATCTAATACTTGCAGCAATTGTCGCCATGTTTACAAAATCAAAATTTTAAATTTCCTTTCTCATGAAACACACTGTTCATTTGTGCAAAACGCAAAGAACAGATATGTAATTTTTTTTTTAAACGCGTACAGATGGAAAGCGCATCAACTTTTAGTGTAATTTTATTACAACCCATATATTCCAAAATTTTAAATATGTACATGAATAAACAATTAAAAGAAGTCATATTATAAACACTTCTCGACCTTAATTTCATAAAAATATTACTTTCAAAAAAGGCTTTGTGCGGTTTTTTTTAATACAATTTTTTGTTTAACAAATTTTTTTTATTAGCGTTATTGAGCATTTTCTTCTACATGATGTTACCTCAATATACAAAGGCCCAAATTCAAATTTCTTTTCGTTTAAATAAATTTTGAAAATTTGGCAAAATGTAATATTCTACAGTTGTGAAATTTGTCGAAATGCTGTGTCACACCGTCAAAATAATAACAAAATCAAAAATTGTACGACGTATTAAATTTATAATTTTTGACTAATTTTATGGGCTATTGAAATTATTATTCCGATATCTCGTAGTGTTGAAATTTTTATAGCAATTATTAAGATTTGTATAACTAAAATAATGGAACTTTTATGAGAATTTTTTAATTTTTTTTTAATTTGTTTAATCATGTTACCGATTTATGTTCTTGAAATGGCTATATTTTTATAAAATATCAGTATTTGAAACTCATAAAAATGTCGTGCGGCTACTTTTTTATTCGCAACTGTACATATTTACGAGCAAAGCATCACAAACAAAACTTGTTGCCACACCAACAAACAGACACTTTATCATTGCGGAAATTTCCGTTTACTTTTGTGTCACGGTAGCTTATCCATCCATACATACATATGTAGGTACATTCTACGTTGTTGCTTATTTTTCTTGTGTTTTCAATATTGCTTTGTAGTCGGTTGGAGACGGTTTTTAGTCCTTAGAAATTTACTTCGAAATCATGCAGTAAACAAGTGTTGTTGCAACAGTTACAACAAGGCAAACAAAAGTTTATTCAATGTTACAGCAATACAGCAATAGTCATAGTGTGACGATACAAATGTATACGAATGTTTTTATATGACTTAAATGAACGTACAAACACATTTACTGGTAGACCCTTTGGCGTTAAATTATTAACTACGCAAACCAACCTGAAGTTAAGCTTTTCAAACAAATAATACAAGAGAAAAGTTTGGGGAAAACATTTGCGTTAGAAAATGTTGCTAATATTATTTAATATACATCAATTTAAATGCAAACATATAACATTTAAAAAAAATACAAAATAAACTCAATTCTTATACAATTACATACACTTACGCTTGTGGGAATATTTGCAACAAATCACTGAGAACGCTGTTACCCTCGCTCCGCGCAGAGTTGTCAAGTCATTCAATTATTGGCGCTACGCATTCATGGCTCCCTTGTGACTTTTCTAACCATCTACTCAAGCATACATATTGTATGTATGTACATACATATGTATGTTTGCATCGAAGTACTTTTGTTCTTACATTCTAGTCACTTAAGTGTTAATACTCAGTTGCCATTAAGTAATAAATTGTGTGCGTGCAACTCATAAAATTCATATTAATTGTGCATAAAATTTCCTAAGCACCACTCGACCCAACACAAATTACCAAAACGTATGAATTAATAAAGATATGAATTGCAGTAATCGTATTTGGCAACGTCTGGAGTGTACTATACATAAGTATGTAAGTTTGTCTGTATGTTTGTGTGGTGTGTGTGTGTGTATAAAGTATCGTAGATATTTGAACTTCAGATTAATAAATGCTACTTGTATATCGAAATGAGTAAATAAAGAATTTGTTAGATTAATTGTTGATGGATAGAGTAAAAAGGTGCGGGTAAATTTTGTTTTACTTAGCGATGAGAATTTGTCTGCGGTATCAGGTATAAACATGATAACTTGATTTTGAACAATTTCTTTTTAAGTTGACCAATTAATGTATTAATATTGAATTGCGATTTACTTCTCTAGTGATTGTTTCAGTCAAACAATTTGGTTGCGTTTTTTTTTTTTATATAACCAAATTTTTTATTTTATCAAATTTCGAATTGATTTTTTTTAATACGTTACGTGAGCTTGCGTCTACCTTACCGCATAGATATTTTCACTGAAATAACAAAGACATAATTATGAAACAGAATAAAATTCTTGAGGATTTCGCATGTGAAGATATGAAAAGATTATTTCAAAAGTCAAAAAAAAAAACATCAATTGCCTTAGCATTTTCGATTAGCTTTTCTTGCTTTTAATTCATCACAATCGTTATCATTACGAACGTTGTCGCCAGCGTCGATTTGATAAATGCGTTTATAGTTATTACGATACTGTCTCAATACAGTCATCCTTATCAATATCAATATCCGAGACCTTTCTTCTTATAGCTATAGATATTTTTATTGAAATGTTATTGTTATTGAAAAATTGATCGGCAGAGTTATTTTAAGCGATATTGATAAACATATTTATCGATATTCCTCGGCTTATTAATACTTGTTATACTAATCGTTATCGTTGCTTATACGATCTTCGTTGTCAGTATTGTTATCATCAAAATCAACTCTGTAAAACCATACTAATATCTTTGTCGACGTATTTATCGAAACTGTTATTATGAAAGATATGTTTATCGATATTTCTATCGTTACGAATAGATTTATTGACATTGTTGTCGGTACAGTTATCAATATTGATATATCATTCATTATATATTTTGAAATCACACTTTTAAAATGTTAATACAAACAAAGATGTTTTAAAAAAATTATATTATGTTGATGATTGGCAATATTGAATAAAAATATGTTGAAAGACGTTTCCAAGAAGTTAACTGCACCAGTTCAGAGAAAGTTTTCAATATTGCTTTGAATTCGGTTGGAGACGCCTTTAGTCCTTAGAAATTTACTTCAAGTAAACAAGTGTTGTTGCAACAGTTACAACAAGGCAAACAACAACAAGCTTGTTTTGATTTTCATGCTTTTTTTTTTAAAGAAGTACTTTTAGTAAACAATATTATCAATTGCCCCAATTTAACTTTTCAATAATAGATATTTGTATGTATTCTGGTCTAAATGAAAACCCGGACGCACTTTCATGCGCAAAACTTTCACAGGAATATCCAGAGTCGATATAGGTACATAAATGGAATATTTGCACAAAAAATTACCTCCTTTATTTGCTGCTGCCATAAATGTCAATGTAATAAACATCGTTGTAATTATCATTGCCAGTCAGCGCCAATGGCAACGGTGCATAATATGAAAAACCACAATGGTAACGCTTGACAAACAAATTTCAACGCAAATACGATTGCAATCACATATTCCTCGTGTGCACGTCCACACACACATACATACGGTTTTATACGAATAAATGCAAGCAATGCGTATGTCAAAAGCACAAATACTCGCCCAATGAACAGCGTTGTGGATGGGGAAAATTAAGTGTTGAATATTGCAAACTGCGGTTAAGCATAAAGCGAACAAGCTATTATGTGGCGTTCAAATTGCTTGCTGCAATGCTAGTGTCACCACCAACAAAGCTCTAACAAAATCATTTAGAATGAGAATTTCAAATTACCACCTGTACACAAACAAAAATATGTACCCACATACACACATACAGGCAGCCATATCATGTGCCAGTGGGTGCCATTGGGAATTGCGAAGTTCGGCAAATGCGTTGACAATTTTATATTTGCTTGTTGTCGCTGCTGTTGATTTTTGGTACTTCACTTTGTCACTTCTCCCTTCACACTTCAGCACTGTTCATTATTTTCATTAGTCACATAACATCCGACACACTGACGCTGCTCGTATATAGCACTTGGCAGAATTTACGTGCAATTCAACATGTAAAGAGTAGTTGGTTAGCCGTGGCTAAGTATTGAGATTATAGTTGAACTTTAATCGCCTATCCGTTGATGGTGCTTTCGAAATTGAAATTGAATTGAAAATGGAGAAATGTTTCAAACAATGTTACATGAAAATATTGCTAGAAAGAATCAAAAACTCTAATTTTACACTTTTTTACTTTCGACAATCGTTAACTGAGTGTAAGGTAAAAGTTAGTTAGAAAATTTAATGTAAGATTATTAGTCCGCGACTAAAGCATTCTTCGAGCGAAATTAGATGAATATATATATGAACTATTGATGGATATAATTTAAAACTTAGACCCCTTTTGTGTCTGCTTAGCTAAAAGGGTTGCCTGAAATATTCTTAGACCTTAAGATGTCCGCTCAAATAACAAAGAAGTAGCTGCGTTTGTCTGCTTTATTACTTACATATATAAAATCCCTTTGCTGTCGCACTAAGTTCTACTAGAAAACAGGAGGGAGGCATTGTTGAGGCTTTGAAGTTTTGAGAAAATTTATAAAATAACTTCTCACTTTAAAGTTGTTCAGTTGTTTGCGGTTGCTTTCGCAAAACTTGAAAATTAAATTTACTTTGACTACTTTCATCAAGATTTTGAGCAAATAAATAATTAAGATACATATTTTCAAGAATGAAAAAGTCGTACAAAAAATACGCAGATTTTCTTTTAAACCAGGCTGATGATTTAGCGATCTTAGTTTGTTGATATCATTGAATGTTGGTGGGAATTTCTTAACTTTTCGAGTAGTTATTTTGTTTATTCATTTAAACCATGAACTTAAACAAATCGTACAGACTATTGAAGCAGTTTGAAATTTGCGCATATTGCCGCTAACTGACAGCTCTGTTTAACAATTTTTTTCTTTTTCTTTCTAAGCTATACTAAAATAGTTACGCACATTGTAAATATACTGTCATAAATCGTTAAAAAATCATATTTTAAAATAAAACCAGTTAGCTGTATTTATTTAGAGCTTTGTGATGTGAATGCAATGAATATTTGTCATTATTTAAAGAACGACACGCGCCGAATTTAACAAGTATTTGTATATTCATGACACGTGAGACTGTCGGTGGCATCAACAACATGCAGATGAATTCATTTGTCGATAGATTTTTATAAAATACTCGCATACAAATTTATTTCGAATTAAATTTGATGGATGCGCATATAAACTATTGAATGATGAACACTTCAAACATGAAAGCTGATTAGTTTTGCAATTGGTAGCTATATTCAAATGCATGCCTACACATATCTACGAATATATGTGCAAATATTTTAGCGTTAAAATTTCTAATAAAGCATACAAGGGTGTTAGTACCCTGCAGTGA
Source organism: Philophylla caesio (assembly GCA_963971545.1). Lineage (NCBI taxonomy): Eukaryota > Metazoa > Arthropoda > Insecta > Diptera > Tephritidae > Philophylla > Philophylla caesio. The sequence goes on along the minus strand of OZ020608.1, from coordinate 93,690,684 downwards.
AACACATAATTAGTAAAACAAAAATACTATTATGCAATTAGAATTTATTTACAGAATTATAATAAGTACGAAACTGACCACACTTGTTATAACTACAAAACTATTTATTCATGCCTTATTTTATTTTATATTTTTTTTTTTAACACATTTTATTTACAATCTGTCGGTAGACAATAAGTAAATTGTTGTATTATATATTAATGAAATTGTTCCTTAAATATAGATTAAGGTGTAACTAACATAATGAACAATTGTTAAAATTAAAAGCTATATCCTAAATGGTAGGTCTAATGTATGCAGCCTCTTTAGCCACCGCGTGTCTTCGCTGTTGTCTAATAAGTTGATGGCGAGAGTATTTGCATGATAGTTTAATCTGTTAACATATCTGGCACTATATATTTTAATTACATCCTTTACATTGGCTATTCCAAGATCTTTATGTAAATGCATGTTCTTAACGTAACATGGCGCGTTAGCTACTAATCGTAGCGTTTTCGATTGGTATCTTTGGAGGATCTCCACATTGGAATTAATTGCTGTACCCCACAATTGGATTCCATACGTCCAAATTGGTTTTAAAATTGATTTGTATAGTAGTACCTTATTTTTTATGCTAAGTTTAGATTTGGGACCAAGAAGCCAGTACATTTTACTTGTTTTCGTCTGAAGCTGTAGTCTCTTGGCTTTTATATGTTGCTGCCGAGTAAGCCTTCTATCCAAGTGCATACCGAGGTTAAGGCTGACACTGGGGCAGCCTCCCTTTTTCATGGTAAAAGTGACGTGAGCTGACTTTGTGGTATTCACCACGATATTTAACTTTTGTAGCCAAGACTCTCAATTGTTCAATTGCTCTTGAACAGTTTCCGATGCCTCAACGGGGGAGGGAGAGAATGCGAGGATGGCAGTGTCATCTGCATAGGTAGCAACTGTAAGGTTTTCATCTTCTATAACTGGCATATCAGAAGTAAATATCGTGTACAGTGTTGGTCCAAGTACACTACCTTGCGGGTCAACAGCATTTATCTCGTCGATATCGGATGTTTCGTCTTGAATTTTTACAAAAAAGTGTCTGCCATCTAGGTATGATCTTAGAAATAAGTAAAATGGCGTTGGTAGTATTTTTTTTGTTGTACATATGTCCAGAAAAACTGCAGAACAGTATTTTTTGTCTTCCAGGCTACATAAAATAGATTTTCCTACGGTGTTCCATGCATAGGTCTTAAACCAAATTGGTGGTCAGGTATGATTGAAGAGGACTCCAGTACCGGCAATAATCTCTGAAGAAATATTCTCTCGAGTATTTTTGAAAATATTGACAGCAGGCTTATTGGTCTATATGTTGTTAATTATTTTTCTCAGGCTTGCTAGGTTTGGCGATCATGATGATTTGAGCGCATTTCCACTGCGTAGGAAAGTGGCTTAATCTAAGGCTGCTATTGAATAGGGTGACTAGAAATAATAAGCATTTTTTGGAAAGTTTTTTATTGTCCAGGCATCGATGTTATCACATCCTGGAGATTTTGAGTTTTTTAAACGCTTCAGTTTCTTGGCGATAAGAGTCACTGTTAAGGAGAAATGGCTGAAAAGTGGCTTTTAAGTGATTAGCGAAAGCATCAGCTTTACTTTTGTTAGTTCTGCACCACATATTATTTAGATCTTTAACAGGAACTTGCCTTTTAGTTGGTCGCTTCACGTATCTGGTAGCATTCCAAAGGTTATATTCATCATTTTTGCTTGGGTCAACGTTTTTAAGATAGTCTCCAATCGCTTCATTTTTTAACTCCGATAGTTTGTATTTTAATTGCTTAATTGATTTGTTAAGAGCTGTTTTATTGATTGGATTTTTGCTATTTTGCCAAACTTTACGAAGACGCCTCTTATTTTGAATTAATTATTTTATTTGACTTCAATTAAGTGAGCAAAAAATAACAACATTTACTAAATTGTAAACCATTAAAAAGAGTACTCATTGAATTAGCTTGTGCATCGATATTAGAGTGACCTCAACGATGTTTTTGCCATTTTTCCTCCATATGAGTCCAAAAATAAATAAGTTTGTGTAAAATAAATGTTTCTGAAATTTCGCATTTATTTTGAGTAAGTGATTAGCTTTTAAAATATGACGATTGTATCTGAATCCGAAATGAAAACGAATATGCGCCTTTCTATATTACCTTAACGATATACACTTGAAAAAAATACAAAAGTGTAAGCGTAAAAAAAATATAAATTTGAACAAAATCAAAAGTAGTTTTATTCAAGGACGCCACAACAGCGCACCAACTGAAACGAGGCTGACATTAACTTGATTGTGATTGTTGCTCGCTTTGTACACAATTGCCTGAGTGACAGTATAAAAAAGGCCGCAGTGCCATTAACCTTAACTCGGATGGCGCTAATAGATTTCCACATGTATATTAAATTTTCACAAAAATGTTTAATTGTTGTGCGCAAAAGTTAGCTCGTCCGTTGTGTCCTTTGTCCTTTTAAAGTTTTTTGCTTTTTTTAGATGATACGTAGTATGCAACTTTACAAAGCCACAGACTACTACATTTTTTGCTTTATATTTAAACTGCAGCAACGCATATTTTTTTAATAATGACCCAGCGGTTTTTTAATTAAAATTAATTACATGCAAAGGGCAATTTTTTTGAAAAAGAAATAAAGGCAAAATATGGATTTATATTGAACAAAGTGGTTATAACTAAGTAAGTTCTTTTTATTCAACATTTGTGTAAATTGGCTGTGTAGTCCTTTGCAAATAATTACGCAATGCATTTTTGTGATTTTTTATAATAACGACCCTATTTTCAACTCTCTATTAAATTAACTTCTTTATGGAGACCAAATTCATTTTTATTCCGACCACTACATTACCATTTAATTTTGTCTACGGAGATTGCTTACACTTTCTTCAATGTAAAAATAAATTTCGAAAGTTCCCCGCCACACAAATTCTCAAAAATCAAAGTTTTAATTGAACGACATGAACCTTGCACTTTGTGGGCTAAAACACTGCATACCTAAAAACTTTCTAAACTTTTACTCCGACTAGAAATTAAAAATGTTTGAATATCACTCAAACGCCCTACCGCACATGCAGCATTAACAAATCGCACACATTAAAAAGATATTCTTTATAAAAAAATGCAAAATGTGATAACAACCCATTCCGTAAAACCCAAAAAAAAAAATAAAAGAAGCGCAGCCTATCAGACACCATTTCTTAATGCGTCAAAGTCATTTAAAAACAGGTTTTCAATTCCATAAAAATATTTACAATACAAATTTTGCGATAATATTTAATCAAATACATTTGCCGAATGAACACTTTCTTTACTCTTGAACTTCTTACCTCTTTCTACATATTCACTTTTTATATTTTCACAATTTTTCAGCTCATCACGCACTGAGCCCCCAGATCTAGTTGGCATTATGCGCGTCACTGATGACATGATTGATTCATTGGTTTGTCCACCGCCACCATCGGATCCACCCATAATGAGCGAAGAGATGATAACCGGTTTAATCGTACCGGCGCCAGGTTGGAGTAAGTACAAATATACTACATACATACATACATATTGCATGCGTGAGTACAACATATTCACATACTACATCAACAATATATTGAACAAATTTATATAAAAGTATATACACACAAATACACACTCACTCATCGGCTGGCTGGCTAGCTAGACAGCGAAGCAAAGTGGCTTATTCGCTGCTTGCATAAATAGATTAAAAATATGTCAACTGTCAAAGTGCAATGAAGTTGCAATAAAATGAAACGCGCACACACACACACACACACACACACAGACACACCAGAATGCTTTCCGCAGCAGACATCAAGTTGCGCCGCAGCAATGGTGCATTTGTATCGCTTCGCCTCCCTGCGCACCATCCTCGCGCCTTCTTGATGGCTGCATTAATTTCGCTGGACGAGGAGGGGAGCAGGGATGGAGCAGGGAAACTGTGTTGCGGCTCTTGATTGCGTTAAGTCCAGCAGTAATACGCTGAATTTGCAAAAATGTGTTCATTAAAATTTCAGTGAAGTGATGGTCAAAGTAGAATAAGGAATATACTGTTTGATGCTTGCCGTTCAAAAATCAATATTTGATTAGCGAGCGCGAGTGGAAAAAAATTCGACGAAAAGTTTTACGTACAAATTTATGGAAAGCAAATAATTTGATCGAATTTGCTATGAAACGTTTGTATTAAAGTCTTTATTGAAATGTAAAAAAATTTTACTTTGATTACTTGTTTTAGTCAAATATTGAAACAGTTTTAAATTTTAATTTTTTTTTCATTTCAAAATTTTGCGTATTTTAAATTTAGAAATATTAGGTAATTTCACGCATTTATTTCTTTTTCAGCCTTTATTTATTTGCGTCAATTTTTAATTTAATTACCAGTTCAGTTCCAGTCAGTAAGTAAGTGGCCATTACCAATTTTTAATTTAATTTTAATTTATTGATGTCGGTGATTTTTTTATTGTTGTACGAGTTCTAATCAAATACGCCAACGTTAAATATACAATTTTTCTATGTAGCTTTTCGATGTTGATATGCAGAGAACTGAAATCTGCAAAATTAAATTTAAAATTTTTTTTTTAAACAGTTGTGACTACAAAGCACTTCTTTTCTTTTTTGTAACTAGTTTTTTTTTTTAATTTTAACATATTTTTTGCGAATTTTCTTGCCTTTCAATATCACATGCACACTTGAAAAAACACTCTCTTTAGTTTTCATTTTTTTTTTATTATTAAATTTTTCACTTTCAATTTGTTTCCATGCTTGTTCCTAGAAAAAACATATTCCTCGTAATTTTACATAGATTTGTATTTTTTCCGCAACTTTAAAACTAAAAAAATTATAATAACAAATTTGATTTTGTTCGACTTTTGTAAGTACTTCTGTTTAGCAACCCATTTTTTCTTTTGCCGTCGGAGCAAATCTGGCGTGCCAAATATTGGGAAAAAATTTGTTGGAGAATTTTTGGATTTAATTTTTGAAAATAAAACCATTTTGGGCAGTTTCTTTATTTTTTTTTTTCTTTAGAAAATCTATAATTGCAAATTGAAATTTGTTTTTAATTTTTCAAAACAAAGCTTTTCTAATTTTTTTACCCTTAAATTTTTCTTTCTCTCAAAATTTAATAGTTTGTGTAAATTTCTGCAAAATAACCCAGTAAATAACGACTATACTGAATCCCCCCTCAAATTACTAAAATAATCATTTGTATACCTGACATCGCAGTTAGGTGTGTAATTATGTACATATGTTTATATGTTTGAAAATAAAAAGGATGTATGAAAATATAAATCACATTTTCTCTGCCATGAAATTTCATAAAGTTTCTGAACCTCATAAACTGGCGCAAAACTATTAGCATTACACACTCGTTTATAGAAATATTTCTGCTCATGGAGCGCAAGCTATGTATGTCTTCGTCGTTTCGTAATCAAAACAAATGCATAAATTTTCATTCACTTTTATAGCGTTTTCGCATTGTTTTCTCGGGTGATTTAAAGACTCATAAGTGGAAAATTGCGCAATTTTCATGTGCATGTTGGCAGCACGATGGAAATAATAACGTAAACTGTAAAAAAAAAACACACACAAGCGATGCAATTTAAATCAGACTTCATAGTTTTGAATTGCAAGCGCGCTTTTGTTCGTTATTCAGCGACATTTGCTTTTTTTATTTAGTGTACACCAACACATAAACAGGCGCATATACGAGTATTAATATACTCGTATGTATGCATGGGTGTAACTATCCTTCTATGTTTATACTCGTAGGTATATAGAAAGTATGAGAGTCCATTAGTTTAGGTGAATCATATAATATATATTATAAGTTTGTATAAACCCTAACAAACGATTGTATTTTTTATTAGAAATCGCGTTATCCATGGCTAATTCTGTACCAAATTCGTCCAAGATTGGGATTATTAAATAGCCCCACAAAATTTTCCACTTTATCAAACTTGACGAAATAAGAAAAAATATACTCCAAAGTATTTATCTAAGATTAAGTGCAGATATTTTGGGCCATATTTTTTATTGATCTTTCATTACAAATTCTACTAAATTCGTCAAATTCCTTTTCATCTCATAATTTGCTCACCTAATGCAAGATCAGTCGTCGTCATGTGATGCGCATTATTTGCATCGTGCACAAAATATGTAATGAAATATCTGTTGTCTTGTGATTAATGCAATATTTTTAGAATTCTGAAAATATAATACTTTATCGTCGTTGTAGAGTTCGCTGTTGATATTGGAAAACGAGATAGTTTGTTAAATATCTTTGAATTGTAAAATTGTATTAAAAGTTTACGGAGAACCGGAAAGCTGCTTTGCAAGCTTTTATTTAGTAACTTCAAATTTTTTATGTTTATAAGTTCGTTTCTCTTTAGGTCAAAACATGCAACTCCTTTTAATGCCATTTCCTGGGGAGCTTGTGGCTTTAGACTCTCAGCATTGCTCATACACTACTGGTATTTTAGTATAAAAATTTAAGATAACTTTATTCGCTAGGTGGCGCAAGGCAAGCGTCGAGTTATTAGAAAAGCTTGCAATTTATGGTTTAATTTGGTTGATATTCATTGCAAAAATTCAACCACTTGAGAAGAGAAGCTTTTACTAAACGTAAGCGTATCTGCAAAAATCATAATACCAATCTGATTTAACTAGGAAAATTTAATATTTTTGCAGCAAAAAAAGTATCAAGCAGGTGCAGTTGATTACTTGAAATGAAAAAAAGTGTTCTTAATAAAAGCAATAAATTTAAAAAATGATTATACTTTTTAATGATATAAGTAGTTATTCGAAAATTTTCTTAGGTATTTAATTTCTTATAAAAAGAGTAGCAAAAAAATATTTTTTCATAAAAATTGTTAGTTTTCCGAGTGCTAACTGAAAGTAGATATCGAGAGTTGAAAAATCGCCTATTTTTTTAAGTTTTTATTTGTGAGCAACAACGATATTATTATAAGGCACAGTCAAATACACATACATGTATGTATGTATGTATTCTAGTGGATAATATTTCCACACTTTAAAAACATTACTACGCATGTTTTCATTTTAGTTTTATAGTTTCCCTAACGCCATTTGCTTCTACTTTATATTCCTTTTTTTAATTTTTGACTTCCTCCTTCTATGTGGCAGTCCCTGCTTAAAAACAAACATACATACATCTCTACCCTATGTTTTTATGTAACTATGTATGTATGTGGTAATCATCACTTAAAAGCAGTAATTAGTTTTGGCTCATGTGCATTGCAATTGGGGCACAAACACACAAAAACGCGTACGTAAAATACACCTGAAGCCTCATAATTACTTTAGAGTGCAATTTATGTTGCATGTTGCCTGTTGCAACATCATTTGATGGCTCGTTCAAGCTAGTTCTAGTATGTAACTGTTACCCTTCTTAATGCTACTACCATTCCTTTTTTTTGTATTTCTTGTTTCTGTACTTTCTTTAAATATCTTCCGGCAAATATTTTTGCTTGCAACCACAGCTGCAGTGAAGGTATTTGGCAGTTTGCAAGAAGTAGCGCCATGCAACGCTCCTTTTTCCACACACACAAACACGTTTTCCTTTTGTGCTTCACAGTTAGTTGCATGCCAGTTGGCGCTTAATACCGCTGATAGAGTTACCAAAACTGCCACATTTCACCCCAAAGGAGCGCTCTTTAATGATGGCACAGCTCATGCTACGTTTATGCATTTATCGTCTTACAGTCCTGTGCTTATATGTTTTTTTGTAAGGATGTGTGTATGTGTGTCTACAACTCCCAAACAAACTGCTATGCACTTCGAAGCGATTCAAATATATTGCCACAAACACTCTTAAGGGCTTTTGTAAGCGCATAGACAAGTGAAAGTGTTTGTGTGTGTTGGTGGATTTGTGGCATTCTTGCATGCGAGTAAATAAATGAACCATTCAACATAGAGTTATATGGAATTTATGTTCATTGGCGTATACTTGAGTTTAAGTTTTGTTGTTATGTCCTTTTTGCGTGGGTTTTTTTTTTCTTTTGGTTTGAAATAAGTTAAACTGAGCCACAAAGGTTACACCTGTACTGTGCTGTTGTCCAAAAGGGACTTTGAGCGAAGATTACCATTCATCACTTTGATAAGAATACATGCGTAAATACTTAGAGAGATTCACTGTAGTATTTAAATGAAAGATTTAGTGTAACATTTTGTGTTGCAAGCGCTTGCAACGCTAATGTGAAGGGAATCAGCAAAAGCTGATTGCAATTGCTTTTCAATTATTGCTTTACTTGTTCTTTCCAATTGAGTATACTCGTATGACGTTCCTTATTTCGCCGCAGCCAGCAGTTATCACACCAAGTGAATCGTGATTGGTTTGGTTATCTCTTTATATGTACTTCTGTTGTATTCGACAACAACGATACACAATTTTTACTCAAAATCTTTCTCTGAAATACTAAAAAAGACATCTCATTGCGTTCACTGCTCTACACAAATTGGACTTGAATAAGCTAGTTCAACCAACCTATGTACATCTGTGACCCAAGCGCTTACTATTTCATCTCAATGATGAAGTCACAACTTCATGGTAATAATTTTCAAGCGATGAAGAAGTAAAGGACTCAGCCTCATTCTATTTTTTCGTAAAAGACAAACCATTTATTTTCGAAATTATACACAAATAAATCTAAATATCTAAAAAAAATTGATTATGGTAGCTGGTAGAACGTATATATGTATTTAGAAATAAAAATAAATTTGTATTTTTCTTTCGCACCTGTGCCATCCTAATGACACAACCAAATTTGACAAGTAATGGCGCAAATTCGATCCAAAATTCATCATTGGATCTACACATTTACCATGTTGATGACAAAATAAAATCCGATAGGAGGAGCTGTAGTCGAAATATTGTTGTATATTGCATTTACCGCCCGAAGTATTTCATATTTTGAATATTTACATATTACGAATACCTCTTTATAGTACAAGGAGTATTCATCGAAAGCCCATTCACTAGGGCTATCAAATTGACTGGCATTTCTATCTGCTAAAAACGATCAATTACCGAGATTCCGCTTACCCGACATCTCCACAGAAAATAGCTGATGTTCTAACATCTGTCATTTTGGCAGGAAAAAATGTAAAATGTTTTGTCAATCTTTGATGTCTTGACATAAACATTTGTAAGATGGCTTCAAACAATTACTAAGTTCGTTTAATAAAGCCCAGATATACTGAAAATAATACAATAAATATGTTTTCTTTGCTGCCAAATACGTAAACATAAATAAATGCAATAGAAAATAACATGTATAATTGGTGTGAAGTAAATGGTATGCCACTAAACTAAATGTAAAGTAATGTGCTTTTATCGCAAGGGCGGTTCAACCAGCTTCTTATGACTTAAGTAACTGTATAACCTTGAACAGGTATTTAACTTTGTTGATCTAGATATCACAATGGACCCAAAACTTAACTTCAATCTTCATATCAATGCTACAATCAACAAAGCTAAGGGTTTTTTTTGCGTTTGTAAAACGATGGTCAAAAGAATTCAGTGATCCCTATATTACGAAAGCTCATTTCACAACATTAGTGAGGCCAATACTAGAATATGGTTCCATCGTTCATTCTGACCGGATAGAGTCAATTCAAAAACAATTTCTGCTTTTTGCTTTAAGAAATTTTCGCCGGGATTCCCAGTATAACCTGCCACCCTATATTAATCGTTTAAAACTTATTAATCTTCCTACGGTTGCTAGTCGCAGAGAAATGTTAGGCATAATATTTTTGGTTAAGTTACTGACAGGTTTGACGTCTAGCCCACCTCTTCTGGCCGAAGTGAAGTGTAACGTTTCCTCACGAATTTCCAGGCATTTCCAGCTCTTTTTCTGAAACCATGCAAAAATAATTTCGAATTAAACGAGCCACTCCGTGGTTTATGCCAGGACTTTAACTTTCATTCCGGTTCCTTTGATATTTCCGACTCACTTTTTTACATAAAGAATACTATACTTTGTACTCTCAATAGATGATGGATTACATACACAATTACGCTTTAACCCAATTTTGACTATCTAAAATAATTTAAATTTAAAATCACATTCCTTTGTCTATATCTAAATAATTATACTTGGGGCATCTACCCTAATGGTCGCGCTAGATTTGAGTGATTTTAGTTATCTATTTGATTCATTCTCACAACAAACTTGTTTATGTTTTACTTACTGTAAAAAAAATACGTTGACCAAAAGTTAATATGATACGTTTTTAACTGAGCAAATTTATTTAATTAGCTGAAACTGTTGCTAACTACAAAGCGCAACTGACAGTTCCTGATGATAACTTCACACTCAATAAATGAATAAAATATGATTTTATTTGTTTTATTTAAATTCGACTTTGAGCACAACGAAAATTAATATATAATTTAGGTATTTAGGTAGCAACAGATATGCCATCAGCATATTAAGTTTACAAATACGGATCGAAGAAAACTCTTTAAACACCAGTGCCTATCTTCAATGAATCACAGCACGAACACAGTTTCACTTGTGGTTCGCCGTTGGCGGCTTGAGAGCGGACAAGGGCAAAACAAATACGAATATATCTCAACTTCATGCTAGGCATTTTGTGCGGCAGATTAACGTCTTGAAAAAAGTTTATTTTATTGCGTGAAGTTAAGTCACATTATTATATGCCTTCTTAATTTACATACTCACCTTCTTAATATTAATACAATCGCACATGCATACAAGTTCATGCATATTAACACACATACAATGGAGGCTCAAAGTAAAGCAATCTCTTAACACTTTTTATATTACCCAAAGGTGAACGCCGACAATTTCAGCTTTTAAAACTTTATAAATTTATATGTACATAGGTATACTCACATACATACATATGTTCACTTATAATACATAAATATACACACACTTAATGTGCATTTATTTGTAACTCACTATATTTATCACACTCACCCTATATTTTATGTTCATTTATTTGTATGTTCATTTTTTTTTTCTTTACAGATGGCACCGGTAAAGATTTATATTCACCTGAGGCCGAAAGCTCACCGGCACCATCATCCGTTGAGCCAACACCAGCACAACTGGTCGCAGTCGGCACCAAAGCGACCTCACGTACGAGCAGTTTCGAAATTGAGAATCTTCTCAAGACCGCAGAGCAGGTACGTGTAAGGGTAACGATCTTTTCATGCGCCCAAAACATTCATACTCCTACATATCGTACATACATATAAACATATAAACATACAAACAAACAGACACACATACATACATATGAGCATGTGCATGAATATGGGCCTAAATGCAAGCGTGCACAGAGCGGGGACAAAGTAAATACATAGTTAGTTGCTGAATTGTCTGTCGAACGAACTTTCAACTGTTGATGTCGACGCACATGTGCTGGAAAATTGAACGTTAAACTTAAAAGTTTAAAAACTAAGTTAAAGCAAAAAAGAAAACAAACAACACACGAGTACTTATAGTAGGAGCATAAAGTAAAATTAATCCGCAAAATGCTCCACAACTTAACAGCCATCTACGCTGCTACGCTTGTGCGCCTTGTGGCAGCTTGCAAGTGGGCAAGTGTTTTCATGTGTGCGATCATTTGGTGGGTTCTGCTACTATTTATGTGCGAAATAGTGTTTAAGTGTTTCAACATTGCATGAGAATTGCATGAATATTAAATTTGCTTCAAATGTTTCGCTTTTTTATGTTTTCCGCATTTGTTGTTATTGCCCAAATTTTTGGATCAATCATTTGCAAGGGTAAATAAAGCATATCATGAGACTTGGCCACACAGAAAGCGGTCGGGCTCGGAGAGTTGAAATTCGGCTCATCGTACCGGGGACATGGAGACCTCACAAAGAAAGCGTTTTCTTTGGGTCAGCTTAACTTATTCTTTGGTAAAAATAGAGAGAAAGAGAAACAAAGCTGAATTCATGAAAAAGAAAGATTGGAGGAACACCGTCGTCCATGTGTCGTACTGAAGTCACGCCAAGATAGGGTTTCCAGGAATTGAATTTCCTTTTTAATCGAAGCCTGCAAGGTGGTCATGCGGAAAATTTTGTACTGCCAGATCGCGGATTATAATTATAATTATCGCCTACCATTGCTGAAGAGCGTTTTCTGTATGATCGTGCCCATTGGTGTTACACCATTTCCAAAAGAGTTAACCATTTGTTATAAAAACACAATTTTTATGCTTGTTGAGTTAGCATTTGTTAACTTTACTAAAAACATATAGGAATTTTTGGCAAACTGCGACAAGAATATTATATATGTGAAAATAAAATGTAGCGAAGGTATTGCTTATCGGTCAGAACAGGAATTTTTAAAACTAAGTGCGCCATAATGGTTTTCGGTGGGACTTCATAGAAAACGTTTTTTTGTAACAGCAGTCACCCCACGGCAAGCAATGCCAAATCTCCTAAGGTATTTCTGGCATGAAAAATACACTGTAGGCCTCTCCATTTGTGGTATAAAAAAACACATACACCACAAATGTTAGGAAAAGCTCGGCCAAACACTGAGCTATGTACATATATAGTGCAAGCGCCAAATTATTACTATTTTTATTACTTCAGTGATTTTGTGAACGTTTCGCGCCCTAAACCTTTTAACACAATTTAAGACAATATCCACATTTGCTCGAAATATGAAAGTAAATCAAAATTTGCTCTTTGGCCTTTTCGTTTACTTATTGCTTTAATTAAATTTGTAAATTTCCAAACAAGGCTAAAGTAAACAAGTATGTTGTCTAAAAAGCTATTCAAAATGAATGAATAGCAGTAAGAATTTGGAACACAACAAAGTCTTTCAAACGGTCCCTGCTAAATACGCGTTCTCTCAATGCCAAAACTATGCGCTCGAAAATATTTTAACAAATGAAGTTGAACTGCCAAAATTTTCACTTTTTCGTTTTCTTCGCCATGTAGATCTCAAATAATAAACATCTTTTGCGATATTCTGAAACAAGCTATAAATCAACTAAACTCCAACATTGAGGCTTTTGAGACGTTTGCAAAGTAATCGAAAATGGAATTCAGTTGAAAGCCACATTCGGCGTACTTGCAATCTCAAGTTTGCAGCAGAAGCTTCTTTAAAATAGTTATAGAGGTTTATCCAATTTCAAAAGATTCTTAGAATCAAAGTGGTAAACATTTAAAGGCTTGAATCAATACAAATAAGTTGAACTTAAGGTTTGTTCGAGTAACAAAAGAGCGAATTTTGGATATCAGAAATTAAAGCGGTCTTTGCGGTCTTTGTTTATTGGTCAAAAGTTTTCGAATCAACGAATATCTGCGTTCGAACCGCAAGACACATGATCGATTGACTATGCTTGTCGTGATATACTAATTTTGTAGTATTGCATGCCAAAATCAAGGAATTTATTATTGAATCCAATTTCCTCTAAACTACTTTACAAATGCACTTTCTATATTTTACAACATTTATTTGTTTAAATTTAATATTTTCTTATAGTTTTTCTTGTTTTGTATAAAAATCATAAACTATTTAATAATCCAATCTCTTTTGGAGAATAAGTTTATTTTTTATATAAAACGTGTTTTCTAATACACATTTCGTGTGCACATTTTTTTGTAATCATTGCGACAGCTCACACAATTAAACACACTCTCCTAAAAAATTAAAAAATGTGCAAAGGACATGCAGGATTTTTTGCATGCACGTATGTCTGGCTATGTGCGTATATCCTTCACATATTGCACGCCAAAGGTTGTTTGTGTTTTATTTTCGAGCACTGCACGCAAACAAAATGCATCTTACTTCAAGCAGACTTTAAAAATTCTTTTCTTCAATAGCTGCGAAGAATAAAAAAAAAACAATATGAAATAGAAGAGGGAAAAAACGCACATCCATTCAAGGATAATGAAATAATAACAAGAATAGCGTTGCCATTCATGTTGTCACCATTTTTACAGGCCAGTAAGAGGAGAAAATAAATTTACAAAAGTGGCACTAAATTTGCCACAACGTCAACGAAATGTCAAAAGGCTATACAAATAGACCGACACACGCACACTTGCACATACACACACACACATGCGTTAGTAGCTGATGCAGCGCGTAGAAGCTACGCAAAGCAAGTTAAGCTTAACAAATTTTGTGTGTTTTACACTCACAAGGACCTCGCCTGCGCGCACTCGTACACCTCAAGGACCTTTTGCGCCACGTACCACTATTGCACAATTTAAATTTGGCTCACTTACTCGGCATTCATTCACTCACTCACTTACATTGTGCTCGAGCATCAATCCTTTAAAATAGAATCAAGGATAAAAGCATACAACGCAAGGCAGTTGCTGCAACAACAATATGCATACTCGGCTAGCAAAAAAGCAAACCAAAAAAAAAAACAAAAAAACAAAAAAAAAACATTGCTTTGTAAGTAGAGTGAGTGTAAAGGTGAGCGGCTGTATGACAACAAAGAAAGCCACCAAATGCCCTTTGTTATGCTGAATGGTAAAATGAAACCTTCCCAAAAGTTGCTAGCGAGTACACGACGGAATTTTTTCCCTCAAAGCTACACGAATCGAACTATGAAATAGTGATACCGAATATAATAGTTTATAAATTAGATGAAAAATGGATATCGAAACAAGTTTGGCAAGATTTTAAAATAATAATCTTAAAGTATTTTGTTCTGCTTTTTTAATGAAGGAATGTCCATATATTTCGCCTCGGTTATTGGATCCCAAATGCACTACGAAATGAACCAGTAAACTAACCCAATTTTGTGTAGAAAAATTGCATGTAAGTCTCCTTCTTTACTCTTTTTCTAATACACTAGAGGAGCGAGCAATCGACAAAGAGTATTTGAATCTAGAAACGCCAGGAAGTAAACTAAAATAAAAATTTACAAATGTAAAATTAACTCGCAGTCGGTAAGCATATTTACCTCTATTGACTAATTGAATTGAATAAATAAATACAATTTTACAAAAGTAACTCTCCCTGTGCTGCATACTAATGCCGCAGCCTTTAAAGGTTGAGTTGAATTTTCAGATAGTTTGACTAAAAATCCCTTCTTCATTCAAATCATTTTGAGCTTTGCCAAACATTATTTTTATATCGTCATAAAATTGTGATTTGGGGACATCCGTCTCGTAGATGCAAATAAGATTAATGTGGCTTGTGGTGAAAATGTTCTCAAAAGAACTGAGAACTTGTGCTTGGCGTTGAAGTCTTTGTTCCACTGCGAAACGTCAAATAATAGTCCTTTAAACATGTTTCGAGGTATTTTTAATAAAAGTTAGACTTCCCGTTCGAAAGCTTGTTACACATCATTCTGGTTTATTGCTAAAAACACTTGGCGTATTATATTCGAAACATATGAAGACTTAAAAAGATTTCGACTACAGCGCCACTTAGCGAGTATTTTTATCTGCTCTTTGCCGACAGTTCAATTATCGATAACTCTTCAACAACTGTTGCTAGTTGCTATATGTTTAACATTTTTTCAGTTCTTTGAATATTTGTTTCGAACAAATTCAAAATGATATTGTTTGATTTTACAGCATAATAAATTTTAATAAAAAAAAGGTTGCAATTTTTTGTGTAGGATTTGTTTTATTAATTGTTATTGTTTATTTGTATAGGTAAAAGAATTGCAACGCCTTCGGAAAGAAATTCTAATAAATCAGCCATTTGAAACTTGCACTATAGTATTACTAAATAGTTTGCAATTGGGATAAATATTTATATTTATTTTTAGTTTAAAACTTTTTTTAGAGCATATATTCAAAAAAAAATCTTACTTTAGAGCTCTTGAAGCGTGATTCACCCTCAAAAATATTTCGCAAGAATTACCTGTGATAATCGTGACGTTTGTGTTGTTCAAACAACTTATATATCTACAATACCTGCTGATGGAGCTTAAATCAGATCTTTTTGTTAGCAAAGACTGTCATAGGATTGTTGAAAATTTTTACAGAATCTATACAAGAAATATATATCTAAACACATAAATTTTTTCAGTGCAGAAACTGCCACCAAGGACTAGAACTGCTGACAGTCAGCGAAGAGTCCACTTCCCTTAATGACACTTTACTAAATAGGTGAACCTTACACACACACATTCACACAAATCCAAAAGTGGAATTGAAAAAAAACCCCGATAAACATGATATTGCCACGTGGCAGCACCACCATCGGTTGGGGAAATGAAATATAATCTAAACACCAAAGAAAATAAGAACCTACCTACTAAAGTGGATACTCTAATCTCAAGTTGACGTTTACAAGCAACCGCACCGAGGAGACACAGACAGACTGACTTACAAGCGTACCTGCAGCCTAGTAGTACACAATACTCGCATAAGCTCGCACATACATAGATTTTTGAGTAAATCCATTTGTGAAATTTAAACTACATCTTTGGCTGTGAAACGCTAGCAATGTTACCGCAATGAAGGATGCAGCCGCCAAACGAGCTTGTGCACTGTCAGTTGCCAGCCACCCGCACTGCTACCGCAGAGACTGAACGATGCTGAATGTTGCTGCCGCTGCTGCTTGTAGTGATAAATACCGTATACGTACATAGATACATACTCGTAGATACATATGTACATAGGAAGAAGAGAGCAGCTTATGCAAATGAATAACGCCAAGGCAGCAGCTCTAAAACAAAGCGCAAATCATTTACATAATGAAAAAGCGTAAAAGGAAAAATGCCAAGAGGCAGTAGAGTGTGCAAACAAACAGGCGACAAGCGGCAAGCGGCAAACGGCAAACGGCATGCGGCATGTGGTATGCGGTAGCATGTTGCACGAATGACTGTGTGCCGCAATGAATGCATTCTTTCGCACTCGAGCAGGAAATTGCGCGCGCTCACATAAATGTTGACTGACAAAAAGCAGGTTTGTCTTTGTTTTTTTTTTTTCTTTTCTTTTTTTTTGTTGGTATATGTCGTGTGTTCACATGCCAAAATCAGCGAAGGATATTGCGGTAAACTACGCAAAAGTCCACAAACCATACATACATATATGCCTACATACTTGCGCATAAGTAGAAGGTGGCTTGTAAAATGACAGCTCTGTAATGTGCGGCAGCAGCACCAAGCACAGACGTACGCCAACGACACAAGTAGGCAACACACGAGCAAACCCCAAACGTCAAACTGTCGCCCTGTCGACCTGTCTTGAGGCTGCGTTGTTGTCCCTAACTTCCAGCATTCTGCTGATTTCTTGGCAGCCATCAACTGTCGGTGTCAAATGCACTACTACTCTTGTTGCGTCTAGTGTTATTGTTGTTTTTGCTATTTGGTGTTTACAACGCTTCCTCTTACCGCAAAAATGCGTATTAAACACCTACTATTTACACTCGACCAACCAACCCAACCAACCAAACAAACAAACAAACAACCAACCAACCAACCATGCGATTGTCATCTACTGCATGCTTCCGGTGGTGATCTGTGACCTCGACCGCGACACCAACGGTGGATGTGGGCAATAAAACCGCAAACCGAATTGGAAATGTCATGGCAAGAAGCATTTTAATGTGTGCCACAGTTGTATTGCGCTACCAACACACAAACACACACACACAAGCAAATCCTGAGCGCTTCGCAATGAGTAAATACATGTAGGGTTCGTTTAATAATATTTGTGACAGATTTAGGCCGAGTGCCGAGGCGCCAATTTGTGTTGGGCATATCGAGTATGTTCATAAACAGAAGAAGCAGTATTATTCATTGAACACTTACAATTGAATAGAATTGCATTTTCTCTATTTGTGCAATCCTGCAATATTCACTTAGTTTCTGAGTTAGTTCGCTTGAGTGTCAAGTAGTTGGTATCCTCACGCAGATGGTCATTGGAATTCAGGCATCAATTGGTACATAGCAGTCATCTCCATTTTGAGACATGTGCTCATCTCTGATTTTATTTCATTCTCCTGCTGTGATAGTTCCTGACCGAAAAATCTCCGGGTCGTTTCAGTAACGTAAACCCATTTGCTTTAATCGTGCTGTCAGTTTGCATAAATCTGCCTCCAGTGCTTAGCATCCCAATGGAGCCCTTGAGTTATAACTCTGCTCTTCGCTATTGAAGTAAGCTGTGGTAGCGTTAACTAACATTTTGCCAAGTAGGTTTATTCTGTGAACCAACACACTCGAATTAATGTTGGAGACATCCAGCATTTTCTAAATAGGCTCATCTTCGAGCAGAGTGTATAACCCGATATCTTTCTCTCTTTATCATAGCAAGTGAACCACAAAAAAGTAGCAACATCCTGTGTTCAGATCCGTTTTTTGTACGGTTTACGTCAAAGATTAAGGTTGGTGCATTAGAAACCCACATTGCATAAAACTCTTCCAAATTCAATAATTAGCGCTTTACAAACCTCGTTAGATGAGGAAGAAATTTGAAAACACGATCGTATATCCCAGCTGCATGCCAACAGTTTTCGTAATCATCATCATATATTTAATTATCTGATAATTTTTTGTTCGTTTGTTTGTTAGTTTTTTTTACTTAATCTGGAGCCTCTGCTAGATAAGAAGAAAAGTTGTTTATACTAATTCAAACACTGCGACTTCTTATTTGTGTCAATGCACTGCCTTCGTAAAAGAGATTTTCTCACAGTCAAGTACGGTCGTTTTGCCTCCAATGGTAGTTTTCCCTTGCCTTTTTCGAAGCGTTAGAAGTGAAAAAACCGCACGATTCCTTAACAAAATTTCCATTTCGCTTAACGTCGTTGGTTCACAAACCAATTTTACTTTTTGCGGTTTTGATTCACCACGAAATGTTCACTGCCAAGACATTGTCTATCTTACAAGCATACTCGTACATACTCGTGCATGTGTCCAAACTTTTGCTGAATAAATAATTTCAAAATTATTAGGATCGTATAAATTTTACCTATCGATGGAAAAACAATTGAGCTTTTAATCTACTGCTCAATGCGCCCAAACTTTTATATACTTCTACGTATTTTATATTTCGTTCTTAAACGAGTACTTACACTAATCAGTTAATCACTGTTTATCTTTTTTTTTAATTCACAATTTATAAGCCTGGTTTATTATAAAGAGGTTAATGCATGTACACAAAAATTTTAAATAAATTTTCAATTATTTCTGCACTAATTTTCATATACTCGTATACTGAAACTAATTTATATTAAAAAAAAAAAATTATAATATTATCGCACTAAAGTTACTTAAGACAGCAGCACAGAAATCCACTAAAATATGTGCACAACCCGTTTTTTATTGTAACACTTATATACATACATACATCTTACAACTTGGCCGCACCACCCGCCCGCCACTATCCCGCAGTTGATCACTTTACATTTATAAACTTACTTTCACTTTTTATATAAATCTAATTTGCACAAATTTACACCACTCACATTTTTGCTAACTTCACAATTTTCTTTCTTCCTTCATCTACTTTTTTATATCATCTTGTATTGAATCGAATTAAATGAATTGTTTGCAAACACCACGTTTTATAATAACAAAAACATCAATTAAATAAAATGTTTAACAATTGAAAATCTACTAAAACAACTACAACACCACTACTATTACAACAACTTACATCACTACAAAAACTATTTATTACTTTAAAATCAAAATCAAAATCATAAATTTAAATTTATAAACAAACCGAACAACATAAATTGATTAACAAATGCAATGCAAAACAAAATTGAATTGAAATTAAAAAAATAATAAAAAAAAAAACAAAAACAAAAACATCAATCAACCTTCTTCCATCGTCTTCATCGTTGACTATTTTATGTCGATGGAAACGCTTGATTGAAGGTTACCGGATTTTGTCGTTCACCTCAGGAAACCCGTAAATCCAGCCCGACTGGTTCGGTCACATCGTCAGCATCGAATGCCGCACTGACACCGTCACGTCAGCTAACCGATGCCGAGAAACTGCGTAAGGTCATCTTGGAGTTGGTCGATACGGAACGTACTTATGTTAAGGTGAGTGAATTATTAAATTAATGTAAATATTAATATAATAATTGATGTACATAAATGAATATTAGGAAATAAAATTTGAAAGCATATTTTTAAATGTATCGAATGTTGACTGGAGCTTCGAGGGCTTTTCGAGAATGAGTTGATATGACCGAAATGCTTCGATTTTCAATATTCCATATCTATAAGAAAACGTGATTGCAATTTCGTAATGTAGAGTTCATCTAGATAAGATCCGCCATCTGAACTACCTTTATTCACGCTTCGAGCTAATGAACGAATAGATGAAACTGTTTCTCGGCTTTGGCACAATCAACATGACTCTCGGATATGCTAATTCTCCCAAATCGTATCAAAAGGTATCGGTTGGCTTTGAAAACTAGATAATTGCGATACTAAAGAAAACTGTAAAGCTTATTAATTAGCTATTTATGGTACCTCACTTCCTGATTCTAAAATCACTAGCGCAGCATACCATTATTATACCCGAGCGTACTTGTACACAAGGGTATTATAACTTTGTTCGCATAACGGTTGTTTGTAACAGCAAGAAATAATCGAGATAGATATAGACATATATATACTAAAATGATCAGTATGAAAAGAGGAATCGATTTAGCCCTGACTGTCTGTCCGTCCGTCTGTCCGTGGTTACAATAAATTGAGTAAAAATTGAGATATCTCCATGAAATTTGGTATATAGATTGCCCTTTGGACAGGGTAGGTTGGTATTGAAAATGGTCAAGATCGGTCAATAACCACGCCCACCTCCCATATAACGGAAGTTTTTGAAAAATGCAAAAACTCCGTTTTCTCAGTATCTATTACAGCAAATTGATTGAAATTTGGTATTTGGAGCAATTTTGAACTTAGAAATTAGGCATTTATGAAATTTTGTGTAAGGTAACGTAACAAAATTTGGTGGGCATATTTTCCTTGATATAGCTATTATTATCGTAGAAAATTTTTGAAATCGGACCATAACCTCGCCCACCTCCCATATAACGGAAATTTTGAAAAATGCAAAAATTTGTTTTTTCTTTATCTGAACATATTAATTTATTATTTAGAGAGATAGTTAATAAAGAAACTTCATTTTTATGGAATTTTGAAAAAATAGGCGTTACCACGCCCACTTATAAAAAAGCGTCTGTTAGTATCTCAACAACGATGTATTGTCACAAAATTTGGGGAACATGTTGTCCTTGATATCATTAGCATCATCGGACTATAACCACGCCCAACTTCCATATAACGGAAATTTTGAAAAATGAAAAAAAATCGTTTTCAGTATTTATTGGAAGAAATTGAGTGAAATTTAATACTAGCAGCGATTTGAAACAAAGAAAACGGCGTTTTCATGAAATTATGGGCACCGACCATACAAAAATAAATCGCGCTTCCAAATAAGATAACTTTCAATCAATAAAAAAAGACCTCTTACGTAGAGATCAGAGCAGAAGTGGCAGGTGAAATGAACTTCGCTATACGCAAGAACTCAAAGCACAATTTTCTTTCCAATCTAATTAGACAGTCCAGTCCATAAGCCTCGCTAGAGAACATATTAAAATCTGCGGGAAAGTGCAGAAACTGAGTCCATATACACCATCTTCTTAAACTGCAATGAAAACTAGTTTCTCAAAATTCAAATTTCGAGCAAAGAATTATAATTCTATTGATTAATTATTCAATGTAACTACTACTCCAAAATACACTATGTTTACAAATAATAGCACAAACACTTATTAACAATTTTTTGAGATATTCAGATATGTAGCTCATTTAATTTTAGTCTGACAAAATTCCAAGTTTCTTGTGGCTAAGAATTAACACTGGTTTCTGAAATTTTTTTTACTGACGCTCTTTCGGAATTCCTTCCATTTAAAAAATGATCGCGTTTTTTCGTTATATGAAGGAAACTGCTAATAAAAATTTTTTTTTAAATCAGTGATAACTTGTAGACACTTGTAACTTGCTTTTTCTTAGACTAAAATTTAATGAATCAAACAACTGCATACTCAAAAAAATTGTTTAAAGAGTTCGAAATGATGATAAAATTTTGTCAAAACCTTGTACATTTTATAATAATAGTTTAAAAAATGGGTACTTATTATGGGTACTTTTATTAAGAAGTGAACTATATTTTACTTGAAAAATAATGTGTGTTAATTAGAAAAAGAATAAAGTGTCCAAATCTGTCAATACATGGTTGTGCTATAATTTGTAAACAGAGAAAAAAAATTACAGTAACTTTCGACGCTGTAGTGACTTGTTGACTATCAACGAGCAAATTAGTTACTGCAACACACCCTTCCGACTGAATTTTACTACAGCGCACTTGAATAATCAAAGTTTCATTTATAAATATGTACATACGAACGTATCTATGTATATACATAACTCAAACATCAACCATACTGCAGAAATCTTATTAAGATTAATTACTTTCCTACTTAAGTGGCGTAATGAAAAAAAAAATCCGTTAAAAGCTTATTATGTTCGAATAAACGACGCTTTATATAAAGCCAAGACATTCAATAGCTGCGCGAATGAATGGAGTCAATTGAGTTTGAAGTGTTTAAGCAAAGTGATTGACGAGGAAAAAGTGAAAATTTTAAGTGAAGTAGCTGGAAGACGCGCTTGCTTTGAATTATGCTACAAAATTTTTGCGATAAGTGCTTCAGGTGCAAGAAAAGCCATCAGCTACTATAAAAGTGACATTTACATACATACATACAAGTACACCTACTACTTAAGTATGTATATAAGTACAAGCACGAAAGCAGGAGCAGCAACAGCAGTATTTTTACGGGCCTGACATGGTCGAAGAAGAAGAGAGAGAAGTAGAGAAGAAATAGAAGTAGAGAAGTAACGAATTTTACAGCACAAACTTACGACATTTTAGGGGCGAAAATTACGAAATAAATGTAAATTTTAAGGTCATAGCGAATTGTGAGTAAGCAATAATAATAAGAGGGAACAAAAGTTGGTAAATGCAGAAGCAGAAGCAGAAGCACAATGCAAGCGCTGCAATGCGAAAACACAATGCCAAATTAAGACATTGAATTGCTGATAACGATGAGGCGTGAATTTTATGTTAATTTCATTAGAATTTTTCGCAAAGGAAATGCAAACGAAATAACCACTGTAGCTGCTGTGGGTCGTAGCACCCATGTACATACATATACTATAGTATATATATATATGTACGTATGTTATGTATATATGTATGTGCAATTATACAAATGTGTATGTGTGTGTGTGTATAAATGTAACTGTTTGTAGAGGTAAGCCATAATAGTGTAGCGAATAGAGTTTAACTAAAGTGAAAGAATGGCGTGAGTGTAGTGTAAAAACTTTGCTCTGAGCTCATTATAAGCGCCAACTCAAAGCCGATAAGCAAACAATGAGATAATAATAATTAAAATTTTAATTTGCGAATTATGCAAGCAGCAAGACGAAGCGAAGAACTTTGCGATGGCATTGGTTGCTATTGTAGAATTACTTCAAGTGATATCAGCAGCCAATGTGGATAACGGGATTTTGGGATAATTTTCATGTTTACTTTTCTTAACACAAAATGCGACAAATGAGTTTAGCGAAGGTGCTATAAAATAGTAAATAAAGGCCAATGATATAGCCATAGACATAGAGATATTTCCACTCATCCATTTTATATGCTGAAAAATATTCTAGAATCGGTAAGTTCATTTCTTAGGCGCACACTTATATCACCTCCTTGAAAAATAGTGATGAACAAAGAACCAAGATTACGAAGAATGTCACGAAAGTTTCTCAGCAGTATATTTCTAGCAATGTTTCTAAAGACAAAAACGCTGGTTATTTAAGGCTGGAAAGCAAGCTTACTCAGTTGATAATTTCAGGAGCTACAAGCATTTCCAAGAGCACTTCTCTTCTTCATTATCTTTTCCTTGCTTTTTTGTATGGAGCGTTACAAACTGAAGACCTTCTACTTTCGCTACCCTTAGAACGGGCCTCAGAAGGCCTTGGCAAGCAGTCTAAAACTGCTTCTTTAATTATAAATTATCATAAAATTATTCCGTTTGGAGGTATAAAACAAATATTTTTTCAAGCAGAGTTGCATTCGAGTAAATCAAAAATAGAAAAGCCTTTCTAGAAAGCACACTTTTTAAGCCATTCTTGGAAAAGCCTTGTAGAATGGCTTCACTTAAAAAGGCCTTTCAGACTATCTTCTACCTAAGGCTTAATTATTTTGCAACTACCTATAAAAACATTAAACAAGTATTTACTTCCAAAGTAGTATATTTTTTAAAATTTTAAAACTTTCGAGAGATTAATAGATATCCACATTCGATTAAAACTGAAAACCTCAGCACTGTTTGCTTGCTCAGTTTGCTTAGATAAAAAGTCGCTGCAAAATCTCATTTTTTGCACAAATTGAAGTCCTCGCTGGAAAAAAAAAGTATTGGGAAAATTTTGTAACTTAAAATTCGTGGTGAAATGTATTTCAATCGTCTTGATTCAATAAACATCAACGATAAGCCAGCAAGCAGCGACATAACAAGGCAGTCAAGACAGTGCAGTTCCCATGGCGTGACTTGAACTTCCAAACCACATTCTGCTATTTAAAATTAAAATATATGTTAGGTGTCGTAAAATCTCTCGGCTATGGTATCCGGGCTGAGTATGCCTGTGTTAAAGTAGTTTAGTTCTGGTGTCGGAGACTGTTGAATTAATGATCATCTCTTTAATGCTGGAGTGTAATTAGATAGCGATGATTTATCTTATTATTTCGTTCAATTTCTTTGCTTAAGCTAATCAAGTATTGGCGTAAAGTCATTGTTTTCCGTAAAGACGTTATTTTCCCCAAGGAAAAACTGGACGAACGCTACTTTCCTTGAACACTTTGTAGTGTATATTTTTAAGAACTTCTCAAAAATGAATTGTGCAAAAAAATCGTTTAGACTCCAGGTTATATATAGTCTTGCTATCGACGAAGCATATGAAATAGTTGCAGACATACTCAAATTGTATTCAAGGCAACGACAGGACCGGCAAGCTAACTCGTAACAAATCGAGTATGAGTAACTTGTGAGCAACACAGCATTCGTACAAGGACGAAATGGTATCAATAGGTGCCAAATAAGAACTGCTCCGGATATGACGCCAAGAGCGAGTGCTAGTATTTTCTTGATGAAATAACATTTGTCACCTTTGGTTGTTTTTTCGCCATTCATCCAAGACAAGTATTGGCTAGCTAAAAAATTGTACGAAGAAAAATTGTCACATCTTAATTCATCATACTAGAAAAAATCTGTACTTAGTTGATTGATACTAGAAGGTCCTTTGATCCAATTAGTTTTTGGTTAGATCAAATAAACCGAAATACGAGTAATGACATGACACTTCGTTGTTATTTAAATTAATTTTACCTGTTGTGTATCACTCAAAAACGCATGCTTGCGAAGTGAAAAACGTTGACGTACGATGGCGGTCTGTTAAGTCAGGGAGTTTTTGAATTTTCCACGCAAAAACTTTACATTCATCACTGCTGCCGTTAACTGCCATCTATTGCACGTAATATACTACTCTCATATTTTGAGAAAGCTGAGTAATTTACATAGTTTATGCTTGGCATCCATTGAAAGCAGAAAACCTTTTGAATTTTAACAAACACAAGAATTTTATTTTCTAAGAATTTGTTTAATAAGTTTCGTTGTGGTCGCATCAGCAGAAGTGATGCCGAAATTGTCGATAAAATCCATCGAATAATATAGGATGACCGGGCAATGAAAGTGTGTGAGATCGCTGAGACTGTAGGCATCTGAACCTGGGTGGTAAGAGGTTTGGGTCAAATGAAGAGGTTATCACAGAAACAAACGACTATTTGAAGAGTCTCGAGAAAAGCAATTACCTGGAAGAAATAAAAAAGAATATATTTTATTCAAAGAGTCACTGACTTATCAAACCGCCCTCTTATGATGCATTTTGTAGTTATAAGTTTGTTTGTTATATCCGCCTTCATTTCACGGTCTGAGTTGCCATCGACTTGGTTTTCATAGTTTTTTCTTTCATTTGTAACCAGTTGTTGAAATGTGCAGCACACAGTAAAAAAAAATAAATAAGTAGACAAGAGAATTCGAGAGCTTACAAAGTAATAAATATCGGGATTGTCAAACCTAATAACTGCACCGATATAGAAGTATACCGATTATAGAAGACAAATCCGAGGAAACTATTGGCAAGAGATACAAGTTTTACGACTTGCTAAGTGCAAGTGAAAACTAGCGCATTCCATAGTAAAGCTAAATAAGTATTCATTAAAAATAAAAACCATAATGTGCGACATTAAGAATAAAGAGAATCATTAAAATATTCGGCGACCATTATTGTTGGTCATTAAGTCAAGTTTGCAACTCGAATAAAAGTAGCGCATAAATAATGCATAAGATAAAAAATATTATGATTACAAAAATCGAAAAATGCAGCACTCGTCTACAGTGACTCAAATATGATTTTTCGCCATATGGTAACGAATTTTATTGCACATTTTTTCAAATTTTTTTATCCAACAAAATTCGCTTGAATTACGCAAAGTTTATAAAAAAAATCACCGATATTTTAGAAGATTTTGAACTTTTAATTTAAAATCGCGGAAAATAATCGTAGTATGCAGTTTTATAGTCCAAACAATTTTTGTATGTATAATAAAGTGCACGCTAGACACTTGACTCAAACTTCGCACTGGTTTATGACAATTTTTTTAAAACTCAGTTTCGATAACTTTTTTCGTAAAACACACATTTCTTTAATAAAAATGTTTAGATTTTTTTTTTATAAATTTACGCTATGCAATTTTCGCCGAGTTATTGGCAATATTTTTTCAAAGCAATTAACGCAAAAAAAATTTGCCATTATAATCGCATAATCAATTGTTTGAACCACGGTATATACATATGTATGTATGTATAATATAAAGATAAATGTGTATATAGTGTTCGATGTATGTACCATATATACTATGCAACTAGAGATGTGTCAGCGCTTTTATCACTAACTTTAACACCACAATGCACTCACAAGCATACGCTATGAATTAATAAATGGCGCGTTTCTCAAGGTGTTCGTACCTTTCCGCCGCTACTAGCTGTGTTTTAATGAGTTTAAGGAAGTTTTGCGCAACTTGGCAGAATTTATATGCCGATGCCAAAAGTGCAAACAGCAAACGCCACTAATTGGTACAGTTGGTGGTATTAACTTTTGCCACAGCCAGAGACCACAAAGCATAGACCACAATTTCGAATAATGGCGTGTCGGCCAGCCAGTGTATTCACTAACTCAAAACTTCTATTTATTCAACTATTGTTTTAAAGTTTTGTGCATTACATTAGCATAGTCCTGTTTTTTTTTTTTTTAGCCACCACTACAAACATATGGATGTTCTTACTCATATACATACATAGATAGATATTCGGACTTTCATTGCACGTATACATACAAACAAACATCTGTGTATGCGTGTTTTCAAATGTGTAACTTTCCCCTCTCCTTCCGTCGTTCCTTTTTTTTTTTAAATAACCCTCAGGCGAGATGTCCTCTTTTTTCCATTCGATTGCCGGTTTCATTTCCTTTGCACTACCACCGTTTGTCTTATAACTTTCGTACTGTTGTTTTAGTTTTTCGTTTTTCTTTGTATTTTTCGGTAGTTTGTAATATTAATTAAAATATTTGCAAATTCATATTTTATCATTGCTAATGGCGGTTTCGCAGCAGTGAGTATTACATTTAACTACGAAGTCTCTCTCTCACCTTGAGAATATATAAGCTGGCTCTAGGTGTATGTGTACACTCATTTTATTCTAGTAAAAAATGGTTACTCATAAAGCAACTCCAAAAGGAGTCGAAAACAATTGTTTTTTTTAAATATAACCATTCTTTACCAACGAACCCGAGACCGTTGACTGATCCCTCAGCAAGCAGCAGTAAATATTTATGACCCAACAGTTTCCATATACCAAAAATATCTTGCAGCCGAATGTTTTAATTGTAAACTAGTTTCCTCACAACTTGCATTATTCGGAGACCTAACTTGGCAGATATAAAACTTTTTTCCATACAAGCAACAATCAGATTACAATCTGATTTATTGCGTTCTCAATCCAATTCCAGCCCAACCCATTTTGCAATGTGAATTTCATAGCTTGGCAAAAAAAAACTGTGTTTAGCTCACGCCGCTACTATCGACGCAATATTCAAAGTTAGATCACG
The DNA here is from genome assembly GCA_963971545.1 of Philophylla caesio. NCBI lineage: Eukaryota > Metazoa > Arthropoda > Insecta > Diptera > Tephritidae > Philophylla > Philophylla caesio. Next base: position 93,662,419 of record OZ020608.1, on the reverse strand, counting down.
AATTTACCACACATGAGGTCGGGAATTCAAGACTTGGCATTGGAGCAATTTTTTGTTAACGTTTTCTGTTTAAATTTTTTTTTCTTAACCATTTTGTGTTTTTTTATTTAAGTTATTTGTTAAGATACATTAAATCTTATTTGAGAACTAATAACGCAGCACTCGATGATATTTAAATCGTAGTATGCCACCATGGAAATATTTTAGGGCGAAGCGAACCAACGTTTTCAGAACTGCAAGCTGTATTGTTTAAGCTACGCAACGGTCATCGTGACTTAAAGCCATTAGGTTAGAATGTAAACTTACCAGACGTGACGTTATGAGTTTGAGTCTTGGCGAAGAAATATTTTGTTTTCAATTTATAAATTTTTAAAAATTGTATTTTATTATAAATTGTGATTCCCTCATATCTGGTTAAAAGCTTAAATACTTTCTCTTTTAATAATTATTTTGAGGTACGGAAATTGCTTTCCCCAAAACATGAAAAGGTTCCAAAAACAACAATTCATGGCAACTACTCTCAAGTACTCAAAATATTTTTACATTATACATTGCAATTTCGTATTCGGAAACTTAAAAATTAATTGGTGCTAATTGAATAAAGGATTTTCCTTGATTTTGAACCATTTTTTACAAACGCACTGCTGTAATTTCTTACGAATTTTAATATTGAAGAAACATTGAAACACCATCAGTTAAAAATTATCAAAATTTAACTGTAATTTGCAGTCAATAAAACCAATTACCTAAAATTAAAAAGCGTATTAAACTGTTTACTTATAAAATATATTCAAATATTAAAAAAAACGGTAAAAATTAACTGAAAAAGAAGAAATTTGAACACAATTACTTTTTTTTTACCAAACCAAATGCAAGGCACCAAAAAGAGAGAAGCAGTCGTCTATTGCAGAGAAAAATGCTCATATACAAATACTATATATCTTAGCTTATCTGATCTTATGATACAATATTTTCCAAAAAAAATATAAATTTAACTTCTTCATTTTTCCAGCACTTAAACAATCTACTGGAGCACTATTTGGAACCTATGAAACGAGAGACATTCCTATCGACTGCTGAAATAAATGCACTCTTTGGTAACATTCACGAAATTGTCACATTCCAAAGGCAATTTTTGCAAAATCTCGAAGAAGCACTCGAATTGGAGCCAGACTTTCATAAGTTCGAGCATTCCAGTCAGTTCCGGGTAAGTAACTGCAAAGACATACATTTATCGAAAATAATTTAGAAGCAAATATTTAATAACAAAAAAACTAGGTTTATTACAGAAGAGCACTTTTATAAGTCAATGAGCTTGTGAATTTTACAATGCTTAATTTTTTTTATAGTATGTACATATGCTTTTATATAATAATTACTTAATTCATATGTTGAATTAATGAAAATTTGTAATACCCCCGATGAAAAAAAAATTCTCAAAAATTAACGATAATTTTGAGCAACTTGAAACTTACACTTTGTCAAACTGGAATTGAATAAGCTACAAAACTACATTTACGAAATCTTTCTTAAAACTCTTTATAAATAATTTTAAATATTCATGGAAAGTAGAATAAAAAGTATTTATTAAGAAAGATAAAAGTAATGAAAAATTTAATATTTTTATATTCTACACATCGTCAACGAATGCAATTGCAAATACACTCAATGCAAATGTTTTTAAAATGTCCAACACATCTATAACTACATATGTATGTATGTATGTACATTAATTTAATGATGATTCTCTTTTTTCCAGTTGGCACAATTGAACATTGCAAATTTTCATCATTTCCGTTCACAATCATAAATTACATTGCAAACTTTTGTTAGCAATTTCTATGGTGATACCGCCAGCAAGTCAAAGGCATGACATAAATATGTAGATTTACATATACGATATGTTTGTACTTGTGTCATTTTCGTACGAGCATATAATTGCGACTATGTCTGTGTGAATATCCAATCATTTTATAAACTGAACTCATCTATGTTGTATATTTAAAGTAATATTTCAAAAGTAGGTGTTTGTATATGCGCACTACTTAGACCGACCAGAAAAATAGTTCACCGTACAATCACCAATCTATAGTAAATTTTCCGATATTTCGAAAAGAATAGAAATTCTCTCTTCGGGTTAAAAACATGGATGTTTCATAATTTAAGATCCGAGTATAAATGCCTAAGGTATTTTTGATGAGAAAAGATGCGTCGACCCCTGTGGTCAAATAAAATTTTTGTTTTCAAAAAGTAAAGTATGGATTGGGACTACCTTTTTTATTTTGCACTCCGGTTGCGGATCAATATAAACATTGATATGTTTATATATTTTATGTACATTTAATTACAAAAATAATGGTACTGATTTTCCATGTGAACTATCAGAGTTTGTATATTTTTAGACTCGGAAAGAAGTCTGATGATGGTAAAGTGATATTCACCAAAAAATCTAATACTTCTGTCTATGATTGCTTGACCCCAAAAACTTTAGAAATCGTTGAGAAACCCGGGGGGAATATTTTAAATCTTCAATTTTGTTGTACCTTGTTATTAATAAGTAATTATTTGTAAAATTTGTAAAACCATAGACAATTATTAACACAACGTAAAATCTTAAATATCATCTCGGTCAGTTATTTGATTGTTTAACTAATTCGAATTGACCCCAAAATGCACATCAGCAACGAAAAAAAATCATAAACGTAAAACTACAGCAATTTATAGAATCAATGATCTAGAAGCGGTTAGCTTACGATACTTGTAGACACGTTAGAAACTTCGGAGGCTTGATTGGTTGGCCCAGATGCAGGGACCACACTCTGCTTACTTAATGCCATTATTTTCACAATGTACTATCAAATTTTCCTACACGGTAGCCATGTTAATATGTAGTATGTTTGCCTCACAATCACATTCCGCTGTGTGCAAGCATTTTGAATTGGAAGGAAATTGCAAATATTGTTATGAACAGAATTCCAACTTGTTGGTTGACTGGTGTTGGATTTCGCTTTATTTGTTGTTTGGCAAAACACTTTTCAATAAAATTTTCTTTTTATGTTTTGTTCTCACAATTTCATGAGTTGTTTGGTATGCACTCCTCAACTTTCCAATACTCCTCCTTTTATTTGGCTTCGTAGAGCATGACTTCTGTACATAAAATAATATCCTACTTTTGGATGGTGTACTCGTACAAGAATATGCCGCTACGCCATCTCCCGCCTCTGTCTACTCCTCGGCTCACAAATTCTACATACATTTCCACTTTTAAGGAAGCCTTCTTTCGACATTTGCTTAGTTCGCGCTACTTCTCTATTCTCCATACTTACGTTTCATTACAAGCATTAATAAATTTATTGTATTCTCTTAACAACAACAAGGATAACAACAGAAGTAACTGAACAAAAAGAATGCAAATGTATAAAAGTGCGGAAATCGTAAAAATTTTCCAATTTAAATCCAATAACAAAACAGAAAAAAGCAATAGCAATGGCAAATAATTACAAAAAGAAAAGTTGAAACAAAATACTCATAAAATCTAGAAGAAGCAAATAAAGTAACTCGTAGTGAGAATCATCTAAATCTTACGCTGAGGATAACAAACGATAAAAAAAGGCTAAAGCGTGGAGGGGTTTGCCACTAAAAAAAAAAATACAATTGTGAAAAAGTAGTAAAACGCGCTTTCCACTGAAAATCAAAGGATATTTAAATTGTTCAAGCAACTTGTTTGCCCGCTCCTTCGGTGGCTCTGTTTTGTATGTAGTTGTGTGTGTGTTTGTGTAAAGTGTTTGTCTGTAGTATAAAACTTGAGCACTCAGACGCAATCTTTTTCCGATTTACGAGTATTGTATTTGTTACGACCACACAGAATGGTTTCACTTGATTGCGTTATTTGTTTGGCTTATAGCGCCATAATTCTTCTATTGTCTGGTCTTAGCTGTTTGTTAATAAATTACAAAGTCTAACATTTGCGGCTCTATTTGTTAAGCAAATATTGAGTTTTATTTTCTACTTCGGCAACGACAACGTCATTTTGTGTGGAAATTTATTGTGCCTCGCTGTATGCTGCGCTTAACTATTTAATAAATCAAAGGAGTTGTACAGGGTGTTTTTTTGAGACATGTGGGTTTTAAGAGGAAATAAAACGCATTTAACTTAATGCTATCGCCAAGAATTTAGCATTATTATAAAGTTAAGGGTTTGCCATTATGTTTTAAAAATGACTTCGGGCAAGTGACCGCCGCAGCTGGCTCGAATAAAAAAAAGCCGACAGGCCAAATTTTCAACAACTTTTTGCAGCAATTGGGTCCGTATGTCAGCAATAACACGCCTAATATTCTTTTTCATGGCGTATTGAAATGGCAAACCAAACTGAGTATAAATTAAATAACAGAGGTCATAAAGACCGACTCCGAAAAAACCACACATCTAAATAAACATCCTACACATGCGCGGCTGTATTTAAGACGTGCATTACGCAAAGTATTTAAACAGCTTACCCGTATGTAAATGTATTTCACTTGCAAGATTGTCTTATTAGAACAAGCGTTTAAAAAGAAAAAATGCCCAAATAAGTGCGCTATATTTTTTATTATCCTTGTCAAAATATTATCGCTCCGACAAACTGCAATATTATAAGCAAATTTTGCTGATATAAATTAATATTTATTAATAACTTTATGTTATGTTATGTTTTTAATGTTATTTTATGTCATTTTATGTTACGGCATGTATATTAATTTGCTTTGTGTTTTATTGTGTTGTATTATGATAAGATGTTACTTTACCTTATGTTATGTTATGCTATGTTATGTTACGTTATGTTACGTTATGTTACCTTACGTTATGTTATGTTTAGTTATGTTATATTATGCTTTGTAAGGTTATGCGGTGTGATGTAATATAGTGAGTGCGATGTTTGATATGGTGTAAAGTCATTTAATGTGATTTAAATTATTGTGTTTACGTTATGCGATGTGTTGTGTGATAATTACATGAAAGAAAATATCGATTACTATTTTTCATGCGATTTCAACTCACACATAACAAAAGAAAATAAAAACGAAAATCTTGTATGTTTGTTTAATTTTTTTTGCCAGTTTTTAATGAATAACTTTCATTTAATAACAAATTATTTGCATAGTTGAAGTTTTATTGCTTTAAAATTGTAGTACTACTTACTTATTTGATATGTACACGCTCAGGTGGTTTTATCTAATAACCTGAATTCAGTACATTAAACTTTGTTACGTTTTAATACGAATAGATAAAAAATATACACACATACAAGTATTTTTTTTTAGTACAAATACAAACACACATTTATGCAGTCTTTTATTCTTTCCAGCCCAATCACCCCTCTCCCTTCTTCACCGTCTACACCTCCTCTACTCCATTGCTTAGCTTCATTCATTCGTTCCTTTTTAATTTCAACTTGATGCAACTGCCGTTCCAAATCGCAACAAAGGACAATAAGACAAAAACGAGTAAATTAAATCCCTGCATACACAAAAAAAAAAAAAAAATAAAGAAATAGAAGCTTCAGAAAAATTAGACAGCACCAGAGACGATGGTGGAAGTGAAATGACGGTGAAAGCTTTATAAGCAACAAAACCATTCAACTGTCTTGATTGCAGTTTTTCAGCTTTTGCCGCCCTTCTCCCTTTCTTCTTGCATTTCTTCTTGCATTTCACCATTCTGGGCGCCAGCCATAATGATGTCATTAATGCGAATTTAATTAAACTGAAACCTTTTGTTCCATGACTATGACGAAAAAACACCTGAATAGCGTGCGGAGACACCTGGTTGATTGGTGAGCGGGGGCAGGATATTCATATGACAACACATTAACCACTGACGCTTATGGCTCTACTCATACCTAAATGCACATGTACGCGTATTTATATATGTATTTGTCTGTATGAACACGTATGGAATTTTTTCTTTTTATCAATGTGAATGCATTTTCTAATCACATTGCATGGAAGACACTGAACTAAGCTTTGTTCTAATTATTTAAACTAGTTTTTAATTTCAATTTCATTTTTTTTTTTCAACTATTTGCCGAGTTTATTGTAAATAGCTAAGGGTCTTCGTAGTTTATAAAATATTTACTGTTTAACTAAAAAGTATAAAATTTTGAGACGGGTACTCAATATCTATATATATTTGTCTGCTGGCAGCTGGCAATAACAAACCACGAGGGTATTTATGCTATGAAAAAGCTTCTCAAAAAATACATCTGCTGTTCGGAATTGGCACAAAATTGTAGGTCCTTCCAATTATGGTAGAAGATGTAGACGCACACTATAAATGGTAAGAGACTCTCGGCTCTCTTGACAAAATATTCATAAAAAATTTTCATACATTTGCAAAACCTTTTGAGAAACCACAATCTATAATCTGATCATTAATGTGAAGTCAAAATTCTAAATGTCTACGACTTGGCAAATATTTTTGAAAATAATATAAAATTCTATTATGAAAATGAAACTGTCTAATTTTATTTTAATGATTTTCTTTAAGTTTAAACTTCACAGGTAAAAAATTTCATTAAATAATTTTATTTAATTCTTGTCTGCATTTATTATTTTGGTGATTATTATTAAATTAGGGTTTACTAAATATTATAAACTGACTAAAAGGGTAATGAAAAGAATATAATATTTTGAATGATCATAGCTGCGATTCCTAACATTGTCAATCTTCAATCAGTATATAAATTTAATGTGCCCGTAGTTTTCAAATATTAAATTGTTATAAATTCTGAATTTTCTATAAAATAATCTCTTTCACTTTATTATTTCAGAACGTTCTTTTTGCCATCGGTTCGGCTTTCTTGTACTACGTCAACCACTTCAAGCTCTACTCATCATTTTGCGCTAGCCACAGTAAGGCGCAGAAAGTTTTACATCCAAGTAAGTAAATTTTTAATAATGTAAAATGATAGCTAAACATAATTGGTTGTGTCATGAAATATCTTCAATTTTTGGACCAGTCGTATTAATTTCATATGTTTTGAACGCGTTAGTGAATAAGTAATTCGATTTTTATTTGGAAAAAAAACAGTATACTATTTCAAAAAAGGAAAGTTAGTCAGTAAATTGTATTAGATCCCATCATTAATGAACATAATCAATACTTTCAGCTGCTGCGAGGGGAATTAAATGTGGGGGTAAAATATTTATGATGAAATGAAATTTACCCTTTTTTCCAATATTAAAATATATATATTTTATTCAATTTTAATTTTGTATGGGCAGTTTATGTTTTACTCAATTTTAATTTTTGTATGGGCAGTTTATGCGTCTTCGACAGATTTTGCCGTCGATCAGGTCGTTAGTGGAAGAATTTTAAAGTAATTTCTTTTAGGGTATTTTTTTTTGTAAAAGCGACACTTCTTGGCCGAACAAAAGTTAAAAGTCTATACCAAAAACTGTTCCGCTTCAAAATGAAGTTTAATAGCGAAAACGATTTAATCTCTTCGTTTTAATAAAATGGAGAATATTGAAGAGCGTGATAAACATTAGACATCCAGTAACTCTGACAAAAATAAATATATTCCGTGAAAGAGAAAACTAAAAATACACAAAAAATTCAAAATGTTATTTTAATGTATATTTTTTTTTTATTAAGTTCGCAAAACTATCTAAGTTTGATACTTCTTACTTTGATTTTTTAGAAATTATATGATTGCATAGAAAAAATTTCGCAACAGAACTTGCACTAAATTCTTAAAAAAAAATTAGAAATTTTAGTAGGAATTTTTTAGGGTGTTTATCTTTTAAGATTCCAAATATTCAATGAGCGTTTTTAATTTCGAAAATTGCGTTTAAAGTTGAATATATTTGATATTTGAAAAAAATTACTTTGGTAATTTAGTTTTATTGAAAACATCAAATTTTCCCATGAATGTATACATTTAAACGCATTTGGTTTTGCGCTTAATGCTAAAATTCCATTGCGAGTTTGCGTAAAAGAATCTGTTAAGAACAACGACAGTACTAACTTTGCAACTTTCGAACACATTTTTAAATGTACTTATACATACCCTGTCGGAAATCAAAGTACTTTAAAAACTATTTAAAAAGTACTTTTTTTCTAACCACAAGTGGTTTAAATTCATTATATTTTCTTGTCATCAACTAACTTTTTTAACATGGCGATGTCCCAGCAGCAAGTCAATTATCCGACTCTGCATTTGATTTCAACCACTTTCAAATATATTTGAAAGAAAGAACATTAAAATTACTTTTTTGCAACTGCAATAAAAATTTTTTTACAACTATTTTAAACTCGATTTGTTTTTAAACTTCTTTATTTTATACCTACTCTTTTCTAAATTTTAAAAAACGCATTTTAGTTTGGTTTTTATAAATTATATTTACATATGTATTTTTGTTTAAACTATGTAAGGAATTCAGTTCATTTTTATCGTACGTTTACACGTTTTTACTAAAATTTAATTTAGTTTCTTCTGCGTACATACTTCGTAAAAACATTGTTTTTTTCGCCTGAATGGTCTTGCGAGTAACTTCCTCTGGGTCACGGTTTTCGATACAAAAGGCATCTATGTTAATAATAATAAAGAAAAATTGAAATATTTTAAGAATCACGCATGTTATGGGCTCGCCCCTGTTTTACCTTTCAAAAGCGGATAGAAATTAGCTAAAGCTTTTAATCTTTTTTCCGTGAGTTCCATCGAGATTGCAATTCATTACAACTTCCTTGGATAAAAGACCAAAAGCATCTTTTTAGATTTTCCTTCTATTAGGGACTTCATTCCATCAAGCTAAGGAATATATGGGAAAAAGCTTTAGATATTCATATGTATATTTAGAATTTTATGAATATATTAGCTTCTCACGTAAATTGTTTTGTTTTCTTCGTAAATATTTTCGACAAGGGCTGTCAATTGTAAGTGAATGACACCACAGCCTTCTGCTGTCGGATGAGAGTTTTTATGAGTACAGTGTATGTACATATGTATATACTATACACATATATTTCTCTTCACTTCAAAAGTTTTTAAATTATTTTGTATTACACTCATATAAATATACGAGTAAGAAGAATTAATGACTCGCAAGCTGCATTTGTTTCAAAGCAGTTGATTTCCAACTACTTTAAAATTGGTTAATTTTTCAGACTGTCTGCTTTTTTCCGACAGGGTATATACAGCAAAGTACACAAATGTACCTGTGTAGCTGTGTTTATTTGGCTATATGCACAAAAGAATATAAAGCAATTGTCATTGCTTCAGGAGTACACAGAATGACAGTTTCACGCTTGTAAAGTAACATTTCAGTTGCACAGTTTAATGTTGAAAACAAATTTACATAAACACTCGAATACAAATTTAGTAGCATAGCTTGCAACTCTGCAATGAATTATTGAGTGTTGGTGCACATGTAAATGAATGGATACAATGGCTTTGTGAATTGAGTAGAGCTAGAGTAGATTTCAGCAACAGTTTCAGCAAATTCAACTTAAGTGGAATTAAAGTAAATGATTGCTTTCTTATGTCAATCGGCTTCTAAAAAAGGTTGCTAGTTAAAAGATAGTCGAAGCATTTAAACCAACTGAAATGGGTAGAAGAGTACTTTTAAAACAGCTCCTATAGAAGTTTCATTGCCGATAGGCTATGGTGTGAAAATTTAAATAAAATATTTAGGTTTAGTAGTAGTAAAAAATGTATTTAAATTTTAGAGTGAAATTAAACAAAGTGAAGATTTTGTAAAATAAAAACTAAAGATGTTTGACAATAAAAATAAATGTATTTGTATTTAAGCTATACTAGAGTGTCAATTTGTAGTCGCTAAAAATTAACACTGACTTTTGAGAACTCTTTTTTCTTGATAAGTTTACGGGGTTTCCCTAATAAAAATAAGTTGAGATCAACCGTTATATAAAAGCAAAAGCGGCAAAAAAGTATGCAAAAACCAACTACAATATTTGTCATATTGAATTTACAACAACTTTGTCTTTCACTAGTTTTTCATATAACTGCCTAACAAAACCAAGTTCGTAGTTTAAAAGTACATCCAAGTATGGAAAATCGTTAAGCTTTATCATTAAGCAGTAGCCTTTTTTGTCCCTCAACTTCTGATTCAAAATTGTGTCGCACATTCTAAATTGTGGAAATGCGAGAGACTGTTACTTTTCATACACAGCATGTTACTCATACGCCCTGGCTAACTGATATCGTACAGAACTTGTATTGTTTTTATTTGTCATTTCTATATAATATATAAAAATAATAACAATGATTATACTTTGGCTCTTACACTTAATAACTCAATGTTTGGCCGAGCTTCTGCTAGTATTTGTGGTGTGCGCCTTTTGCGTTCTACCACATATGGAATGCTAGAGGTTATAAATTTTATTTCTACATATAAATCGTTTCACTGCAGAATTATTCATGCATTCTTAGCTCGAACTCAAAAAGTAATTATTCTATATATGGAAATTATATTTATGCACACATGTGTTTTTATGACATTATAATGTCTTACATTTTTAACCAAATAAGTAAGTTTGACATTTCGTCACAAAATTTTTGTATTAACTGTAAATATATAATCGTTTATCGTTTATAAGCCACTCGAGTCCTAGAACCACTCGAAAAGATGCAATCGAAAATACATACTTATAACTAAAAGCTTCCATATATTTTATATTTTATCACACTACCTACACAAACATACTATATAGTATTGATTTGTGAACAAATGCCGAAACATGACAGTTTATGATTTCAAGTGACCTGGCAGTGTCGTTGATTGAATAAGTGTTAAATATAGGCATATCCTTCTTCACTTAAAATGAATCAATTAACATGAATAACATGAATATATACGAGTATATATACATATATATACAAGTATATATATATACATACATGTACTATTATATGTATGTGTTATTACATGCATGTGTTCGACGTAAAGCTTAATTGCAAATTATAATTTGCGTAAATACTTGACTTATATTTGAACTATAAATCCCCTTGATTGCTTTGAACTTCATGCTTAAAATGCTCTAAACCTTGTCAACCTTGCCAATAAAAGCAAACAGTTCATGCAAATGTAATATTCAATTCCCTTTTTTTCATAAAGAAAATTATAAAACTGTAAGCTTGATATGTTCATTTACATATCTATTTACATATAAGTATGTACACAAAAATAAGACTTTAAAGAAATTAATATTCTAACAAAATAGTTGACGAGGTGTAGCCCACATTGAGAATTTCAAAACTAGCTAGTTTCCGAAATTTATTAACTCACAATTAAGGAGATCCACTTTATTTCTCATTGGCTAGAAACCAAAAGTTATTTAGAGATTCCTCAAGTGCATATTGCTTGCCATTTATATAAGAATCGAATATCACTAAAACAAAATAAAATTAATGGCAAAACGGATTATTTTTTCAATTATGCATTTGAAGCGAAATAAGTATGTATATATCCAACGAAAATTTAAAGTGAAAAAAGCGCTTTTCATAATAATTTTCAAAATGCAGCCGACGAAAGATGAAATAATATTAAAATTTTTTTTTTTTTTGGAAATCTTGGAAACATTTTGTATACTTAGTTTGCATAAGGTATCCTTAAAAACAAGAAATGTTGTTGTAACATTAATTTGTTGTACATTAAGCGATACTCTCCAACTATGTTTAAAGCTTATACTATTTAGGAATGCAAATATGAGACATTCCACACTATTTCAATTGGTCAAGAGTAAAACAAATTTCTTTCAAAAGTTTTGCAACGCTAAAAATGTGAGCTGTCTCGACGTAAGCCATTGTTTATCACTTCATAGTTCGCAAAATATTAATTATACAAAAAAAAAACATATTAAGTACATTTTAATAGACAAAGAGCCAGCGATTTACAAAAAAATTTAAACAATGTCTAATAAAATCAAGTGTTTCGCTGAGCGCATGCATGTATCCAGCAAGCTTGGTCGTAGCTTGTTACAACTTATGGCTTAATACATGCATGTTTATGTGTGAAATAGTAATACAATTATGTATTATTTTGGTCATCCGCTTGATTTCATTAGACATTGCTTCACGAAAAAATGTATATCTCAGACCCTTTGTGGAAACACGGAAAATGGTCCGTTTATTCTTTGATATTTGATAATAAAAGTATGAAAAATTTTACTTTATAAAAAAGAACTAATGTTTTGCGAGATTACATTTTTAAAACACCATAACTTTTGAAAAATGTGTATATAATTTTTTGTTTAATTTTCGGTCGTTCTGTCATATCTAATGAGTTTTTCTACACTATACGCAATTTACATGAAAATCTAAATTTTTCACTGAAATAGTATGGTATGCTTCATATACGCGCATTCATACATACATATGTATGTTTGTATGACGAAAGTAATTTTTAAAATTATTATCAAATTTCATATAATAATATACACGTACCTACCTTCGAATCACATTTTTATTTGTGAAATTAAAATTGTTACATTGCCAATTTCAACGCAATTTCAACGCATTTACTGCAAGTTGAATTTAACAACATAAAAACATAAGTGCTTGGCAGCAGATGCAAGGCTTCCGCATAATAAATAAATGTGTATGGACATGTACATACATATCTATGGATGTATATCAACAGCAGTAGTTTCTGCTTGAAAGAGTATATGTACTTATTTTTAAATTACTCATACGCAGTGCAGACCACAGCATACGCATACATACATACATACATACTACATATGGTAAGTAAGAGTACATACTAAATTCACTTTTACGCTTACTGACATACGTAAATGAAACTATATGTATATATATGTATGTACTCATGGCAGAGGGCGAAGGCACATTTGTTCCATAAATTTACGACATTACTCGTACAATACGTAGTGTGTATGAACATTTTTAAGTACCACTTCGTTGTAATTGCAAGACAATTACAAAATATTTACAACATACTTTCACTTACCATTTTGTTATGAACCCACATTTGACTGTTGATAAATATATCAACTGTGTACATTTGTGCATAAATACTTACATAAATGAATAATTTTACTTAAAGCATACTTGCATACATTTGTGCGTATGCGTATTTCAATATAAACATTTTATAACATCTTCTTAACTTTACTCCTCAAACGCTTGCATTTAGTATGTATGTATGTATGTATGCCGTTTTCTTCAATTTCATGTGAAATTTATATGTGTGTCAATTGCGGATAAAACATACATATAACATAAGTACGAGTAAATTGTTTTATGCGTAGATGTACGTGTTAATCGAGTTTTCAAACTTTCAAACATTTGACTTGCAATATTCAAAGTATAAGTAAAATGATTTTTTATTTTTTGTAATTGTTTTCGAATAAGTGCTCATCTAGAAAATCAAAAAACCAATGGGTTGCATTTACTGACAAAGTAACAAAATATTTTTAAATATTGGTTTCAAAAGATTGCGTTTTAAAAGTTCATTGTTAAGCGGCAAATTGAAATTAACTAAATATTAGTTAGCTTTAACTAAACATCAAATATATTGCGATTTCTGATTGTCTCTTCAATGATTATTAGAAACTAAGTTGTTCTTTATTTTGAACACCTTTTTGTAGAGTTTTTAATTTTTTCTGCTTAACTTCAACTGCTTAAGAGTTCAAATCTGGCAGCCTTCGCAAGTAACTTACCACTTGATTTTTTTCACTTTTTAGATTTTTTCTTTCTTTGTGCTTTTTACTAGATATTTTTTATTGGTTTGATAAAAAAACGGACATATTATATACCATATAGATGAAGTAAGATATTGAATTTTAGAACGATTTTCCGTCATCCCAAGTTTGGTTTTAAGGCAAACCGGTTTCGGCGTTGTGCCGTCTTCAGTGTCGTTTTTCGTTGTGACTCGTTTTGTATTTGTTCTAAATATTTATAGTCGATATTGTTAAATCTCTTTAGTTTAGTTAGGTACGACCTTGCGCACCAAGTTTGCTTCAGTCCATCAGTTAGTTGGTCGTAGAGAACTGCAGCTGTTTGGCTGTTCTTCGGTGTTGTTTTTACGTTATTATTTTATGGGTTTTTGTGTTTAGGGTCTCTGTTTGTCTGTTTGTTGATGTTGCCAGAAGTTTGTCCTGTTTTTTGTTTTGTAGCCGGAGGGGTTCAAACATTTCATCCGATGTGGTGTTTATTTGTTCGTTTATAATTTTTCCGTCAAAAGTTCTTTGTTTGTATATTAAATATTTTGTTAACTGTTGACTTCGAACTGGCCCATTTTAAAAATAGAAAAAAATACAAAGTTTTTTGTTTAAAATAAGTTGTTGATTCCATTTTTATTTTTTCTCCTAATAACTTACCAAAAATTTTAATTGATAATTGAATAAAAACATATTGAAAATAATAACTTAAAATTAAATATGGCGTTGGTCCTCTACAAAAGGCTCGATGGTATTCGGTATGAGCTCTCTATATTTTTCTTACAATACTGCAATAAGACTCAACTATATTAGAAAAAGTAAACATTTTCACATCGACCTAATTCCATACACATGGCGTAAGTCAATGAACTGTCCGCTCACCGGATGAGTCAAAAGAATTTGTGTAGAGTTCTTCAAGGAATTATTTTTTTTTTACTTGAGTACTATCACAAGGAGCTGAAGGTACAGTCTCAGAGTAAGTTGATTCATGATAGAAAAATTTTACATTTCTGCAGACAACCAGGCATCAAAACCTTTTGTGCTAATTAAAAGCACATTAAAATACTTTTTCAAACTTTCTTTACTTATATTTCGAAACCAAGGATTAATTTAAATTGTGCAGAGAATGCACAAATTGTTCAACATTTTCTAATATATATAACTACATAAATATATGTGATATTTATCATAATACACAGAAAATTGCTCATATCAACTCACCAAATTATTTAAAAAAATGTTCAATAAAACCAATCAATACAGCACACATAAGAAGATTAATTGATGTAATTGAGTTACTATAGAAAAATAGCTCGTTGTTAATTCACACAAAATGCAATTAAATAGAGAACAGTGAAGGATAGTATAATAAACTATTAAATTTAAATTTTGTGCGTAGTAGCAATGAAAGGGGAAAATTTGTAAATGCTATCAGCTACCAAAATAAAGAAAAAACAATTGCTGCATAAATTAAATTAAGTCAATGCCAACTCAAATTAACTATAAACAATTAACCAAACATTTTAATGTATTTTAAAGAATTTTTATTAATGTAGTTAATAACAATTTCATAGCGCACATAAATATAGTATATAGTTAATATAAATGTTTGTATTAGAAGATGTAAATTCCACTATGTTTGTATTCCAATATTTAAACTACACCTTTTCCAACAGTATTTCAGAAAAACGCAAATGTATTTCAGAAAACGCAAATGTTTTTCAGAAAAACACAAATGTATTAATTTCCTCTTTTTCTGAAACACATTTGGCCTATTCTGAAATTGATTTGTGTTTTTTTGAAATACTTTTGCGTTTTTTTGAAATACATTTGCGAAAATTTTGTTTTTTTTATTTGGCTGTCGCTTGTTTTGTTCGAGCGCTTGCCAAAAATAATAATTGCCGAGCAACTCTTATTATTTGCACTTAAAAAAATACCTTAATAATCGTTTAAAAATCTCACTTTCCACAAAGCCCGATTTAAGCTTATAGATTAACCTACGCTTCAAAGTCACAAATTCATAAACGGTATTTTTAATAGTGAGATCATTTTTGCATTACCTCGACACCCTCAAGACATTTTCAGACTATTTTGCTAAGTATATCAAAATATTTAATTTCATAAGCCCCATTCATTTTGGTGAACAAATTCTTCACCGCTTCACGCAAGCGGATGAAAAGCACCGTTCGTCGGCGAACCCGCAAAAGTGATTTTCTTACTTTGTTAGTTTCGTTTGCGCTGAAAACCAAAAAATTATCGAAGTCTTTGGAGATAAATATTACAAACATTAAAGATAATACATTCGTCGGCTGCAATTTTTGTGTTTTAGTTGTTTAAACTATAAAAAAAAAACTATAAAGCTCATAAATAAAATTTATTTAAAATAAATGGAATCAGTTGCAATAACGAATTTATGATTCTTGTTATAAATTGCATTCTTTATGCTCAATATTTGTTTATAGTCCGCGCATTGTGGCAATCATATAAATCTCAGAAACCCATAATGGAACCGAAATATAAACCTCACCCTGGAAGATAAATTGTCGATAAAGTCATTAAAACAGTCGGATACGATTGACAAGCAAGCATTATTTCCGTTGCCGTTCTACTTAATTCTATTCGGAATTATTTAACGTCTGCTTACAAACACGACAAAAAAAAAAGAAAGTTATTCGCCAATGGTATACATTTAAATATTCTTTTGCTATAACAACAAAATCAAATTGCAAATGAAAGCTTTTTCCATTAAAAAAACGTCGAAAATTGCAAGTATAATATCAGAGAAAGTGCAATGAAAGTGTAATGAGTCATAATGTTTCAAAATAAGTTGGTAGTTTTGATCACATAACCATATTATGTTTACATTTATAACTTTAAAAAGCAGTATTTTAAATTATATAAAAATTTTTTTGGTAGTTACTTTACAACTAAAACAAATTTCTAGCTGGTCCTTAGGAAATTTTAATTTCGTAACACGGGGCGTATGTGCAACATGACACTTAAATTTAATTACTTTAAAAACAAACCCAAAACAAACCGCCTCTGTACCTTTTAATTATGTACAAATATATATTTGCATGTATTTATGTAGATGTAATATTGTAACTATTTACTCCACTTCCGCAAGCAGCACTAATTGCAGTGAATACTCATACGCCTATGTAGTCTTACAAAAGAGAGAAGCAAAGCACCAAATGACACTTTATCCATGCAAAAGCAAAAAACAAAAAAACACAATAATTCAGAAAGTAATTCTGGCTTACAAAGTTTTAATTTAATTCACACAAAAAGACTGACCTCATTTAAAGTCTTGTGAAATAAAAATTCTGCAAAAACATATGTGTATATATGAAACGAACATGCAACGCTGCAACCACGCTGGGAAACCCATCCAACTCTTACATATACACGCAAGAGCATATATGTATGTATGTGCGTGCCATTAACATTTGAAGTTACCGGCACACGCCAGTTAAGTTGGTTGCAAAATATGACCAGAGCTCTTTGCATACTTCACTGAATTCATGCAAAAAGTACTAAATATGACTTTGTATAGGTGAGTTGCTTAGAAATTGCTTTACTCTCGTCACAAAACAGTCAACCAGAAGTAGACAGCTCAAAACCACTAAGAAAGTAACTACTTTTACACCTTCAGAACGCGCAATGAATGAAAGGCACAATAATAGATGGAAGTTGGTAGAGTAGGCACACTAACCAACCCAATAAGGCATAGAATAGCTAAAGGAATGTGTAAATTAGTTGATTACGATTTGATAAATTAAAAATAAACCACGAGAGAAATTATTGTATTTTAATACAAGAACTTAGAAAATATTTCAGAATGTATTGAAACAATTTTCTACAACTTGTTTTTGTTATATTACTCTTCAAGCTTATCGTCCCATAATCCAAATAAATAATTCCTCGTTCCGATCTACTGAACTTAACATTCAGTATTTTGTCATTTTTAATTGGTAAAATAAAAATTTAGAATATAAATTTTCTTCATGATTTGCTTCGCTTAGCTGTGACTTGAAGTGAGAGGATATCAAGGAAGAGAGGTGTGGTGAAGTGAGGTCAAGTCAAGTTAGGTGTGGTGAGATGAAAAGAGTTTAGATCTTGGAAATTTAACTATAGCGATTTAAGTTGTGGTGTTTTCCGATGAGGCGTGTTTAGGTCATGGGAAATTAGAAGCGATGTGTGGTGAGTTTAATAGTGGTGAGTTTTCGTAAAAGTGGTTATTATTTGTTTTCCGTTTACAACATTCACCATTTTTCCCTCATTCGCAATATTAATTTTTCAATTTACTATCGGCGCTTAAGAATGTCACTTCTTTTTTTAAATGAAATTTAATTAATGGTGAGTTTAGATGTTGAGAGTTCCGATACATGCACTACTTAAGGCACATAGTTAGTGAATATGTGCTGCCCGTGCCTATCTCAAAAAAGTATGTGGGAAAGTCTGTTAGTTTCAGAAATTTAAATTAAGAGAGACTCTCTGTTTGGTTAAAAAAAATATGTCTTTCAACTATTAGCTTAAATGAATCGTATTCTTTAATTCAACTAAAAATGTTCGAACTAAAATAATTTCTTATCGTCGAGTCATGGCTCGTAAACATAAAATAATTCTAAGGGTTTCAACTTGTCTAGTCCCCCGCTAAAATGCATAACCTGTAAACAGGGAACTCACCACAGTGAACTTTTCACTGTTGAAACGAGACCAGATAAAGCAGAGAATGTTCAAATCGCATTTCTGCTATTTTTTTTATCGAGTGCCATGCCGGTTTCAGGTTTATTTGTGCATGTTTATATATATTTTTTTTAATATCTTATAATGATTAAAGCATACAGCAAATAAACGGCATTATATTTCAATGAATATGACAAGCAAATTTACTTTCTTCCACAAAATTTGATAAGTTAAATTGACATTCTCTATTACAAATTAACATTATCCTAAAACAGACGCTAAATACATAATCAACGCCATCTGACCACTATCGTTAATTTAATAGTTTAAAAATTATCAAATATTGTTGCATACACGACGAAGTGATTGTCTCAACACTCTTTGGTTCAGTCAAGAGTTTGTGAAATTCGTTTTGAAGACAAAATAAACCTTCTGCACAACAGAAAAAAAAATTTCATCTCTATGAATAAAAAATAGTTCAAGCACCAAAACTATTTCAGCAAATAAATTCAGTTTCAATAAATATTTTATGAAAATTAAATTACTCACATGCGAAGTAGAAATAGTTAAGCAGTTTAAGCTTTAAAACTGACAAAAATATTTGCCAGACAAGTATGTATTTTTTTGAAGTACATATACATAAATATGTTGGAAAAAGTTTCAAATAAGTCATTCATACATCATACTATACATACTCGTACATTTACCTAGGTTGCTCTCTTTCTATGCATACAGACTTTAATAAATTTGTAATGAGCACTCGTTGCCTTGTTGAACTTCAACTTGAACATATTAAGCAACTCAATAGTTGTAATATTTACTTTTTTGATTGCGAAATACGGACAAATATATCCTATTTATTATGCACATTTTATTCGAAAATTAAATTATATTTATAAAACTTTTTTCGCTGGTGCATGTGCACGTTGCTTTTACATGCTCTCTACTTAAGTGCACAGCTTCATTACTTTGTGTATACGCCAGTAAATATACCTCATTCCTTAATTTTTTATTTTTATTTAAGTGTTTACACGCATTTTGCATACATAGATATGTATGTACATATTTCCTCCTTTTTTTTTGTAATGTAAATTTTCACTCTCACCTTTTGTATGTCTGTCAACTTTATAATTATAAATTTTTTAGAGAGTTTGGGAAGATGAAGGAAAGTTGTTTAGCTACGCTGCTTATTATCTTGATAATTACAGGCGCATGTGCATCGTTTGAGATGTCAACATTATGTAAAATAGCAATACTCAAACCATATTAATTTAAAAAACTAACTTAAAACTAATTTACATAGCGCAAAATCAAGCTTGTAACGTTTTTCATGCGAAATATTTGTTGTTTTTGAAGATAAACAAGTAATTTTATAAAAGAAGATTCCTAATTGTATAACAATCATACAGTGTCGTGAAGCAATAAAGCAGGTTTCTGCAAATATTTGGCATTTAAAGAAAGTCAACACCTCACGACAATTTTTGTTGTTAGTAGAAGTTAATTATTAAAATTAAATAACAATTTTTTTTTTTGCTTTTACATAGATTACAATTGCGTTTGTAATATACAAACCTATCAAACATCCTGTGCGTCAAATAAAACATGTTTGTGTACAACTTTTGTATAAATTTTATTGGAGAAATCTGTTAAAAAAGTTTAAATTTTTTTTAGTGAAGATGGCAATTTTTTA
Organism: Philophylla caesio; assembly: GCA_963971545.1. Classification (NCBI taxonomy): domain Eukaryota; kingdom Metazoa; phylum Arthropoda; class Insecta; order Diptera; family Tephritidae; genus Philophylla; species Philophylla caesio. The sequence goes on along the minus strand of OZ020608.1, from coordinate 93,642,363 downwards.
TTTTAATAAAAAACGAAAGTATAATATTTTGTTTTATTTATAGTATATAAAACCTTTTGTTTTTATTCAACTGAGGTTAAACTTTTCCAATTTTTTAGAGAAACCAGAAATGGATTTTTCGAAATCGGCAAAGACCTTCTTGCACTTAATGATAAATTTTAACGTTATGAAAACGAGTTTAAATCATTTAAGTGCCAAGATAAACAAACTTCGCAACCTATAAGAGAGACCAAACGCAAACGGACACACAGTCCACCCAAGGAAAGTATTGTGGCTCCTCTTACATTACTTCAAAAGTTCCGGATGATATTTTTGCATAGTAGTAAAAACCTTCCTGTGATCAGTGGCATAAGCCTACCCATTTCCGAAGTATTAAAATATAAAGGTGTACACTGTACACCACTCAATATTAGTTTTATAAAATTGAGGTTTCCGTTGGATGCAAATTAAGTTTACTTTTTGACAATTTTTTTACTGACGCTGTTCGTCTACAAACTTTCAAGCTGTAACAAAACATCAGATATACTCGTAGTTATTAATGTCAAGTGCACAAAGAAAAAAATGGTTTTCAGATTAATGTTAAAATAATATGAATGCGGTTTTTCGAATGAAGCACATGAAGTGCATGTGATGATGACTCTTCATAAAACCTTAATGCACACCCGAAGTACTAATTTTAATCTAATATTCTTCATAAGAACTTTATGTTAATTTCTATAGTATACCTTCTTTCATTGCTCTTTCAATATCTTTACAGACGAAGGTAATCATGCGCTGCAAGAATTCCTTGCCGCACGTAATCCGAAGCAACAGCACAGCAGCACTCTGGAATCGTACTTAATCAAACCGATACAACGCATTCTCAAGTATCCTTTGCTTTTACAACAGTTGCGCAATTTAACCGATACGCGTGCCGATGAACATCTACACTTGTGCGGTAAGTACTACTTTTGTATCTATCTATATACATATGTAAATGCAAATGTACTTGTTTGTACATACATACTTTCATCCGATATGCACAAACTTTATCTTTATAATAAAGTGAGATTTGTGTATACAGTTGCGCGTGTATGTACAAGTACATATACTCGTATTCATAATTAGTACTCACCAATGGCCTCGGACGGCACTTAAGTTTTTCAACTTAATTAATATGTTAATCTTATTAAAATAAATTTTTTTGATTTCGCTTCGTACTACATGCGGACGCATGTTTTGCATTTATTTTATTTATTTTTCATTTGTATTGCAGAGGCTCTCAAGGGCATGGAAAAAGTGGCCGAGCATATCAATGAAATGCAACGAATCCATGAGGAATATGGTGCTATATTCGATCATTTGTTCCGACAACATCAGAAATCATGCAAGCAGCCCATTGATTTGAGTCCAGGTGAGAGATTAGCGGTGTGCATGAATGCATTTTAACTAATAGAAAATAAATATAGGTCAACTGTTTTTCATTTACTCAAAGCCTCTATGGCATAGTCGTTGCAACCACCGTAAAAGCATTCTTCGTAAAATTTTACCTTATAAATATTCATATACCCTACAAAAAATTAATTTTTGGCTAAAGTTTTAAGTTATGAAAGGAAGAAAAAGTTAGAATATATAAATATATTTTTAGAAATATTCTCGCCGTATTCATCGGTATCCAAAAGTTTTGCATTGCCGACGACAATATACTTTTTTTTCTAACTAAAACCATGAGAACTCTAGCTTTAAACTTTGTCCGCAATTTTTAAAAGAAGAGAGTTCGTCTGCAACGCCGGCTTATGCCAGAAAATACTCTCTCGTTTCATTGTTTAATATTTCCATTATTCTGATACATAATTCTTGGTTACGATCTACTGAGCTTAACATAAGATAAAATAAAGTATTATAGCATACAAAGTTTAATGTGGAGAGTTTAGGTGTGGTGAGATTGGTGGGTTGAGATGTACTCACTTAAAGCGAGATTCGTTTAGAGACGACAAGTTCAGGTGTGTAAAGTTCAGGTGTGTGAAGTTCATGCGTGGGGAGTTTAGGTTTGGGGAGTTCAGTAATTTCTGTAAGCACCATTTGTGTCACCTCAATTTTCGTATCAATTTACTACCGACGCTGAGGAAGCTTCACATCAGAAATTCACCATGTTTTTATAAAAAGTACAAAGTTATTCAAAGGCTTTATGTAAATTTTAAGGTAGACAGTTTTTAGCCTCTTCAATTTTAAAATAATTAAATGCATGTTTCAAGTGGCTACAAGTTACCGCTTTTTACTAGCGGTCTTTGCCAATTTCTTACATTTCCGAGCAAAAAAATATTTTAAATCAACTATACTTTGTAGTCATTTTCAATTTACCATTCTATTACTAATATTTAATGGGCTACGAGTATAAAACAGGGTATAAAAGACCTCAGCTATGGTATTATTACTTCGAGCTTTCTGTCTCTTATTTTGTGACCGAGAACCACAACATCTGATCCAGGAATCTACATAGCTGAATCAAGACGGTTCCGCGAAATACTTTTAAGCTGTGGAAGAGGATTTTCCTTTAATAAGCTTCAATAAAAGTTTAATCTCCCGACAATGGCTACTCAACTTACTGTGTGCTTCCTGGTGCAAGTTAAAAAAATGTATATAAATTGCCTCTAAACTTATACATTTATGTATTTTACTAAAAGTCTTATTCATTATGCAAATAAAATTTTTTCTCTTCTCTATCCTTCGTTTTTTATTTCCTTTCATTCTTCACTTTAGGTGACCTACTCTATTATGGCGGCGTTGAGTGGCTTAACATTTCCGATTTCCTTGGCAAAATCAAAAAGGGTTTGGAATTGCACGCTATGTGCTTTGTTTTTAAATCAGCGGTTGTGTTCCTTTGCAAAGAACGTTTGCGTCAAAAGAAGAAACTAATGGTAAGCACTTTTTTCACAAAGTTTTATCAAACTTTAATTGTATTTTTTAATCTATAAAAAAAATAGGGCGTCTCGAGTAAAAACGCTCCCAACGAAGTCGAAATTATACGCTACCAAGTGCTTATACCAGTGACCGAGGTACAGGTGCGCGCCTCATCCGCAAAAGACATGGACTCGCACTTCCTATGGGAATTGATACATTTACGTTCGCAACTACAGCGCCGTTCCGAAAAGGTTTACGTGCTCTCGAATAGCACGGCAGACTTTCGCAACGCTTTCCTCAAAACTATACGTCAAATCATACGCGAAAGTGTACGCAATATGTCAATTCCGATGAAGGGATTCGGTAGTTCTGGCTCAGTTTCGGGTATTTCATCGCAGGGTGGCGGTTCGGGTAGTTCCCAAACGCTGGAACGACCAAAGCAACAGGTCTCGGACTAAATACACAATTCAGCATGATCGCTAGCATAGATATTATTTTGTTTTACCAAGTTCTTTTGTTCATTTGAGCAACATAACATTTTTCTTTTTTTGCTTGCAGATAACAATCATTCAAGGCTCACAGACATTGGGTAAACCCAAAAAGAAATCCGGTTCACAACGTCATTCTGCCGGCAACATCGACTATGATAATCTCTCGGGCAGTCAAGAGGCCGATGATGTGCCAATGTTGCATCATCATCAGCATCAACATCAGCAACAGCTGCAGCCAACCGGTTTTCGCGGACGCAGCAAGACTGTGGGCGATGCTACAGGTATCTACATACGAGTACATACACATATACAATAAACATTGATCAAATCATGCGTATAAGATGAATTACAGTTAAAAGATTTAGAAAACTGAATTAAATTTAGTATTCGCTAAACAAAATTTATAACTTGATTTTTTCCTTCTCTACTATTTTTTTGCATTATTCGACAAAAAAAATTTTTGGATGCTATCATTTAAATTTCCTTCCGCGCTTTTCAATACTTCCACATACGTATGTACATACTGCATAGACCTAATCTCCTCCTCTATAGACCCACAGCAGCAACAACATCAAAAGCATATGCAACATCATCAACAACAAATGTTGCATCATCATCATCAGCAAATGCATCAAAGCGATATTGAACGCATGGATCCCGGTACCAAATCTGAAGGGGAAGAAGACTCACAGCAGGGCACAATCAAAGCGAAAGCCACGCTGGGTCGTACGCCTAATCATTTGACTCTAAGGTAAGTCAAGAATAGATACATTCATACATACAAATACATATACATATGTATATATGAACATGAAATGTGAGAATCATGCCATATCAAACTTCCTTATTAGCATTAACAATCATTTCTGAAAATCATTGTTTTTAGAATATTTCTTATGTTTTCGTTTACATAATTTTTTTATACAAAAATATTTTTTTTTTTCATAACTGAATTTAAGTATACTCGTATAACATAAATAAATTTAAATCGAAATTTGGTAAAATATTTGCTAGTATCAAGTATTTAAATTAGAAAACTCGTTTTTGATGATACATTTTGGGACCATAATTGTTATGCTTTCTTTTGAAAACGTTACAATAATAGTGTTTATAACTGACTGACTTTTATTCGAGTTATCACTTATAATTTTTTCGATAAAAGGAACAGTTTTTACTTTTTCAATAAAAAATAAATATTTGCGACAATTTCAATTATTTCGATGAAATATATCAATTGAAAATTAATAAGTATAATACTTAATCTAAAACAAATTTGAACATTTTGCTTTTACCTTTTCAACCACGTTTTTTTTTAACTTTGATGTGTTTTCAATGTGAAATTAAGAGTTAACATTGGGCTTTTGATGTTCACACAAAATCAAAGATCAGTTAAAATTTTACTTATTTTCAATGGAAATTGTTATTTTTTCGATCAAAATCACCAACTAACACTTTATTTACATTAGTTTTTACTTTCAAAAATAAAGGATAAAATAAAATTGAAATTCGACTTTAATTGTATTTTTTTTTTTTTTTTTTTGATAATAAATAAAAAATAAAATTTAAAAAATTACTAAAACTAGAAAACAAAAAAGCAGACTTTAATTTATTTGCCGTTCATAACACATGAAGGCTAGGGCCTGAACCGAACCAAATAATCATGAGGTACCTCTTGATTAGATATTAAAATAAAAATATTGAAAAAGAAATTATTTCCAAATAACTGAGAACTTCGTTTTTTAAAGTCGGTTCTAACATATTTATCAAAGATTTTTATCACGAAGATAAACAAAATCAAAACTTTAACATAAAAGAAATTAAACCCGCAGAATTTAGAAAAATTATTTTCGATTTTTGATTTGTTTTCAACCCACAAGATTTGTTCCCTCAGAAAGCTATTTTAAATGCAAGTACGACTTATAAATATAATATCTAATGACCTCTACATGTGTATTACTTTTTTTTTTTTTAATATTTTCCGATTAATCGATTTGGATATATTGTGAAGTTTATGGAATTAAGAATTTATTTACTTGCTTATAATCACACATTGTTTTCAATCACTTTTGCAAATGTTCTCATTTTAGTAACATACCTGTACATATTAAAAAGCTAATCGATAATATTTTGTTCTATTTCTTCCCATTTTGTTCTTTCTAATTTTGCGGCATCGCTCGCTTTTCTATGCTCTTTATAATTGCCCGCTTCCAAAACATGCCACCACCACTATCACCACAACCACCAACACTACCACTACCAATATCTCAATTCAAAACGTTTAATTCAAACTAACCACACCGTTCTCACAACCAAACCAAACACAATTCACTAAATAGCACCACATCAACCCTATCGGTCGGCAGCACTGGTAGTCAAGCGCGTTTGATACAATCATCCCATCCGCCATCGAGCTATCAGCCAGTTCTCATGAAAGATTTAGGTAAGACTAACTCAATAACAAACGAACTATCGTCTTCCCCTCAAGCAGAGTACATGGAAGCCACTGCGTCAGCGACAGTGAGCTCTTTGTCCGCAGCTATGGAGGCCACGGACCAAATGATGTTTATGATCGAAGAGATGGGCATGGTGGTCGAAGAGATGAACATGGAGGAGATGGAGGAGGAGGAGGAGGAGGAGCAGAGAGAAGAGATAGATTATATACTCGAGTCGGATTTGGAAGCTGCATCCGTAGCAGCAGCTTTTAATTTAAGTTTAAGTAGTATCGGTAGTAGAATTCTATATACAACAAATAACACCACTGGTGTCACCAGTGTCTCGACAATTAGAAGTGGTGATACAGCCACAAAAAGTAGGGGCGATAATAATAATTTACATTGTGTTTCTACTCCCAAACGTTTGTCTCCGCGACAATCGCCTAAAGCAGATATCGAAGTTATTGAAATTTTCGCCAATGAGCTAAGTCAATTGACCGCCGCTCAGCAAGTATCGGTTGTGCATCATTCAGCAAAAGAGTCTTCCAAAAAATCAAGTAGTCGTCAAGCAAGTGTCGGCAGTAGTAGCAGCGGAAGTAGTAGCAACGGTGCCACAGCTTCCGCCAGTAATGTAATGGCGCATGTTGTAGATAAGCACTTAAGTGATCTCGAACACGAACAGTTCACCGACACTACATACGATATCGCTGCATACATGGCCAACCTCAAGGAGCAGGCACTCGAATCGCAAGATCTACAAATGGACGTGCAAGAACAGCAACAAAATGACTCAAGTCTTTCGCCAGAACCGCAGACGATCGTCGAAAATACACAGCAAACGGTAGTGGCAGAGATTGAGTCGCCACCACGTCCTGCCACAGAGTCTGATAGTACTGGTACAACGACTGGTACTTCAGAAAAATCGGAGGATGAATCGGAAGGTGTAAGGTTGACGGCAGCGCATCATGTCATTATTGACAAAAAGGTCGATAAAGTCTTCAAGTCGAAATCATCAGAGAAAGCACAAAAATCGAGTTGTGGCAGCAGTAGTAGTATTGCCAGCACCGGCGCAAAACCGAAGACGACAAAGTCGCCACGTCAAAGCATATATATTTCACCCGATCGCTCCAAATCGCAAGGCAGCTCGCCAGTGCGCATAATTAAGATCAAATCACCACGTGCCAGTGTCAGTGAACAGGGCAAACGCTTAAGCGTCAGTTCCAGCCGTGATTCCTCGGCCGATCGTCTATCCAGCGGACGACGCACGCCCAGCCCGCGTCGCAGCTCGGAAGGTAGTGGTATATTGAAGCGGCCCACCAGTCCTGCCGGCGGCATACTTAAACCGCCACCAAGTCCCAGCAAATCGAAGAGTCCCGACCGCAGTTGCCTAAAAAAACTCGCACCCTCGCACGACTGCAGTGGCGAATCACTTTCACCGCATATTTCACCACGCGATAGCATCGAACACCTATCACCCGATCGTGCTGGCAGCACGCTCTGCCAGCGACACTCACCGCGCAGCAGCTTCGACAGTCGCAGCTCGGAACCCAACCTCGATATACCACGCTCATCACTCAAATCGCCACGTGGCAGTTTCGAATCACGTTCACCCGAACGTGGCAGTCGTAAGCGTAGTCAGTCGGCGCATAACACTTTCGAGACAGGACAACGCGACACAACGCTAGCCGCCTCCGAAGCTTACTACCAATACTATCCAATATACGATAATCAAACTTGTAGTGATCACTACATCACAGCAGCTGCAACGAACATGCCACAACGCGAGAACGCCGCTACCACAACGGGTACGCGCCGCTTAAGTAAATCATTGGAACGTTCGACATCGCGCGAAAGTACGACAAGCAGTTCGTATCGTTATGGCGTTTCACCCGAACGCATCTACACGATCAACACCATGCCATCTACCGGTCCATTGCGTTCGCAATCGGCTGAGAATGCATTTGCACGCTACGCCTACTACGATCCGCACACGGGTCAACATTATCAAATGCCACAGCAGGATGAAGTTACCGCCGCCGCTCCGCCAGCTGCCTTCATGTACACTCACGAGCCGCAGTGTCCACACGAACGCATAGCCGCCTATCAGCTGAGCTCGTCGGCGCCCGAGTACACGACATGCATTGACTGTCTGTATCAGAAGAAACCCTCCTAGCATAAGGCCCGCGTGCGGCAAAGTCGTACGCGGAAGAAGACACCACGCGGTGTAGTGCAGCTGCCCACGGCAACAGCGTCTGGCATGATTTGCGCGGCCAGCTTTGATCCAGAGGCGGCGGTAGCGGCCGGTGCAAGCGAGGCGAGCGGATGTGTGGATTGTCACGACTACTACGAGATACACGTCTAAAAAGGCCGAGGCAATAAAATGATAAACGCAAAGTATTGCGAGTACGACAACTCGCCGCCGTCAAATAAATCGCCAAAGGGAAAAAACTTAAGAAAGTTGTATAAACTTAAACAGTTCTTATGTAGATGCAAGTGTAAAATATATTAATGCGTGGATTTTACGAAAATCCAAAAGGAATAAACTTGTTGCCATCCAAACGTCCTCAATATATTATATTTTGTTTGTCACGGAATTTTTGAAAAACCAAATTGTAATATTTGTTCATATACTGGTAGTAGATATGTATGTAAAGATTTTTCTCGAAAATGATTCGCGTTAAATTTTCCGTTTTATTTGTTAGATGTTTTTTTTTATGTTTTGGCTAATCGAATTAAATTTAATATGAATGTGTATACTCGTAGTAGGAATACAATTATGTTGAACATTTTCTTTCTTCTATAGGGAAAGAAAATTTTAAATGCATGCTACATAGAATAAGCGAAAAGTGATTGAAACTATTTTTGAACTATTTCTTGTTGTATGTACGTACATATTTCCAAAACAATCTTAAGATTTTTTTGAGCAACATACTTACATGCAATTACATACATACATATATACGTATTTACACGTACATATAAATTACAAATATAGGATAATATTATTTTGCATCGAACAAGATGTGTATAGTTTTACTTACATGCATATATAGTTACTTGTGTACATATAAACATAAAATAAAAATGTATACATTTAAGAGACAAGTGCATGCGTGCATTGCAAAAATACAAGTACATACGTATACATATAAACATGTACACCACTGTAATTTAACATTGTACAGGGAAAACAGCGTAATTTAAGCATAAATTTAAAAATATAGTTTATAAATATTCAAGAAAAAATATACATACATGTGTACATACATACATACATATGTAAGCTAAGATAAGGCAGTCTTTTGAAGAGCAACACATTCGAGGTTTTTAATGTTTCTTCTACAAATATCGTCCTCGCGTGTCTTCCTATTTAAAAAAATTTAAACTTATAATCAAAATTAAATTTGTGAACTATGACTATAAATATTGTATTACTATTTTGAAGATAATACGTACTAAACCTGCTTCAACATTCCTTTAGAATACGTTATAGTCCATAGCGTTTAAAATTTTGAAAATTTAAAACGGTATTCAGAAAGCAGACAGTAGTCAACTAGTACTAGTGATTACTGCAGAGGCAGCATTTTTCATATTCCACGGGAACGATATTCTCCCGATCGCAATACAAAAATGCAAATTCGTGGGAATTATTTATCATTAATGTACAGATAAAACCGCTTGAACAGTTTTAATTTGATAGCTAGCGGAAATTATTAGTCACTGCTTCGTGAATACCACCATAGAGTACAGTGACTAATAAACATTGTTCTCTTTGAACAAACTTCAAGTAAAAATTCAAGCCTGCTGGTAATTCTGCTACGTTTTGATGCTCCTTTGATTTTTTGTTTAAGTGAAAAGTAGATGTACATATGTATGTAAATTGAAACCATTTTTCGTTAAACGTGCGTCAATCCTTTAAATAATAAAATAAATCAAATGGAAAATATTTTCACTTTCTTCATAGCAAATTTCAACAGCCACCATGTAAAAAAATCTCTAACTTTTTATCGGTAAGAGATCAATAAAAAATAAATATATGTAGTGGTTAAATTGTTGTAAGTTTTGCTAAAAAAAAAATTATAATACGTTGGAAATATTTAGAAATCCCAGTGAAAAAGAAAACCATTTAATGTAAATTTAAATGGAAAAACTATTCATAGTCGGACCGCTAATAGATTCGATTGTATTTTTATTGGAACTAGTGGTACTACGTCGAAAGTTTCAGCGAAAATTCGTGGAGTCGTATGGAGCAATAAAGATTTTTTTAAATTATTGCGAACTGGGGTGATGACGTTTTTAAAATAATCATCTCATTTCTTTCAAAACCAAAGGAAATATCGATTTTGTAGTATGTCGAATAGAAAGAAAAAGACATTGAAAATAAAAATAAATTGAAGCTATCAACATCACAGTACTTCGACGAAACACTTCTAGTTTGGCCACTGTCAATTGCAATTTAAAATTTTTGTTTGCCTTTCTTAGAATTTTAGACTCAAGTTTTTAGTAGAAGTAGGTACATACTTATGTAGTCAAAACGCGATAGAGAGAGCTGATATACATAGAAGGCAATCTAGACAGGGAGTTTTAATTTAACATTTATTACAAGCACGTATCAGAGATTGTTGAACTACAAATAAACAAAGCCAGGGAATGTAAATAACATTTATTAACAGGCACTTTTACCTGTGAATGTTAAACTACAAATCAACACCATGTAAACGCTCTGTAGCGCTTTGCACGTAGCATTAACACACAAAACCAACATCAAATTGTTTTCGAAGTACGGTTTAGCAACGTAAAATTCTCTTTCTTTTGCAATTCTAAGATAATTTTACAAAAAAAAAAAATCACAAATGTTGTCACACTTCCGTATGTACATATACGCATGAGTATGCTCTTTGTAGAGTACACTAATATTTTGACTTTTGTATTGAAGAAATAAACTTAGTTAGGATTTTGCAAATAAACAAAAGATCAGGTTAATATACGTATTTAATTTTACTGTATTTAATATTTTTAAATAAAATGTTCTACAATTAAGAGATATGTACGTATCTGACAAAAAAAAAATTTTAGTAAACTTAAGTGTAAGTTATACAAAGAATAATTAAAGCTATAAGTGTACATAAAAAAAAACCAAACCTCTAGGGATATTTTAACAATGAAACCCAAAACGTAACTTCGATGTTAACATACCTGTCCTTGAGTTTTTAAAAGCAAACTAGTCTACATTAAAAAATTTACTGAAATCGTAAATAAAGTGTACAACAATCAGGAATTCCCAGAGACGTATGGCAACTATGAAAAAAGAGATTGAATGTTAATGCTATCAACTATACCAAACTATACAATACAAAAAAAAAATTTGCGTAAATTTTTTTTAAATCAAAGCAAAAAACTAGTAATTAAACGGAATTCAAAATCGAAACGAAAAATCAAATTAAACACAAAACATTTAACACGCAATATGTATGTTTGAACTCGAAAAAGAAATGCCGATTCAAAGTAAACTCCAACACCTTCATAAAAACTAGGACTACAACAATCAGCTAAAATGGATTTGAAATTTGAAAAAGAAACCTCGCGCAGTAAATGGCCATGCGTACTTACAAAATGGTTGAAGCAATATTGCAAGGACAAAAAACTGTTATATATGAATGTATGTAGCTAAGAATGGGTGGGTAAGAAAGTTGTTAATGACACTTTGGCCACCACTAGTTTGAAATCTTACTAACGGCGTATTTTAGCAGTAAATTCAGTTAAGTCAATATCAACTGCTTCTGTACGCTAGTTATGAACGGAAAAATTTTCGAAGTAAGCTTTTAAACTAAGGACGATGGAGTTTATTGCCGTATACTACATTAATATAAACACAACATCAAAAATATCTAAGCCAATGCAAAGGCACTCGCGCATATAAACAACTCGACAGTAACACAATGGGCAACACTAAAAACAACAAATATTACAATAAACCAAAATACGGATATAAACAAATAAATAGTTAGTAATTAAAATAAATAAATATATAAAATTCTTAAAACAATGAGTGAAAACAGAAACAGGCAAACAAAGTTACTCATAAGATGAAAAATAATAAATACTTATTATTAAATATAATAAAAAATAAATAAGAAACTTAATTAATGTGCAAGTACTTAGTTCAATTTAGAGAAAATGTTAACAAATGTAGTTAGAGGTTATTATAAAAACGAATTCCTTAAAGAATTATTGTAATTATAATACCAAAATACAAATTCGTATGTATGCAGCTATGTGCATATATCGGGCATTCCAAACATTGGCGGATGCACCGAATACATACATATAGACGATGTTGAAACGAAATTAAAGCAGGCTTGCAACATTTTCTTGTAACAATATACTCGCATATAAGTGTATAAAATGTAAGTCGAATCAAAAGGAAACTCATACAAACAAACATACATACATATAGATATGTTTGAGATTAAAATTTTTTCGGTACTTTACTAAATCATTGTAAGACTATGTCGTTGTACTTCCAATTGAAATTGTAAACACTTAAATCAAAAAATAAAAAGCAGTAATTTATAAGAATCACAAGGAAGATTGTGAAAGATTTCCGAAATTGAACTATCAGGACACAATGGTTGGATGAGGCAAATAGCGCCTTTTTGTAGTTAGTGAAAAGCAGAAAGAAATATATATGTATGCATCTATTATCGACTACCGAAACAACAAAAATTAAGATATAAATATTTTAAGAAAAATACTCTCGGAAAATTGCAAAATCATTACATACACAATACAAGTAAATTGTTTGGTAATATAAAGTATTTAACATAAGGCGGACGTACATATGCATATATGTATGTTTGTTTGTATAAATGAAACCCAAGCTAAATATTAAAAATTTATTAATTTTAATTGTCCTAATCTTGTGTTTTGTAGTAAACAATTTTAATTTTTTAAAACTTCACACTAGCATTTGAGTAGAAAAAAGAGCTGGTCAACACCGTCGTTCGCCCGTTTCTAAATCTGTAGCCCAAAACGAATAACTACTAAAAAGCTGATTTGTCTTATTCAACGCATAAGTTCAACATAATTTTTTTCAATTAAAATACCAAATTGAAATCAGCTCTTTCAAATAATTACTTAAATGACAACTTCGTACAATCAATTAGCATATATGTATGTAATATATAAAGTTAGGCACCACACTAAATGAGAAATGAGTTCTAATCCTATGAATATACCTCAGTCTATAAATTTGTTTGCTACACATTCTTAAACGAAAATATTATTCGATTTCGAAGTACGCGATAAGGAAGCATTTGTTCGCTTAACTTCTAAAAATATAGTTTTATTCATAGGAAAATGTATTTTGCAATTTATTTACTCTAGTTTAATGAACGATAGGAAAGCCATTTTCTACATATATTGTCGTTTAATCTTAAAAGAGTTTTAGAATTGTCCAAATTTTCGTTAACCTTAAATAACATTAAAGGCAACATTGAGGATGTTTTTAAAAAAAGTTGGCTATCAAGAATATTATTAAGGCATAGCAGATTGGTTTTTAAACACGTAAATATTTAAAAACTGAATTTTTTGGCCGGCTTTATATATTTAATACTCACTGTTTTAAATATTTAATATAATTTCACAAAAACTTATGAAGATATATATTTTCAATTAAGATAAGTTTTCAAACGCTGGATATATTATAAATTCATGCATTAGGGTGTTTCCCGTATAGCGCACACACACACTTGTCAACCCTAATTTGTTAATAATTATTATTATAACCCAACGGAAACCCACTTTCCCGAGCAACCGACACGAGGGGCTCAATCCGCATAACGTACGGATGTTTTTTAAATATACAAATCTTAGGTGCCGAGTCGTGACAGAAGAAAGTTTGTTAAGCGTCGAGATCCCAAGCTGCTCAGCTACAGAATAAGAATTCATCAGCCGAATACAAAGTTAGAGAAATGCAAAGTAAGAAAATTGGATCGTTAGCTGTTATTAAGAGAGGATAGAACAGTTCTTTTAATTATAAAAAGTGAGTCCGATACATCAAAGGTGCTGGAATGATTGTTAAAGTCTCGGCATAAACCCCGAAACGGTTCATTCAACTCAAAGTTAGTTCTGTATAGTTTCAAGAGAAGTGGTTTTAAGTTTCTCGTTGCACGGGAGGGTACATTAAAATTAATTTGCTCTAGAAGAAATGGACTTGAGATCCATCCATTGACTAATTTTACCAGAAATATTATACCTAAAATTTCTCTGCTACTCGAAAGAGTAGGAAGATTAATAAGTTTTAAACGACTAGTGTAAGGGGGAAGAATAGCAATGATTCTTGTGTTGGACCTAAACAAATAAACTCATTATTGTACGAATTATGCTTTTAAATCATTTAACGAGCGAAACATTCATTTTAGAGACTTTGAGTTGTGAAAATTTAACTCACTTCGAAATTCCCAGTGTGAAGAACTTCCAGCTTCACTATTTGCAGGGGGAACCGAGACCTCTAAAGGGTGTATAATAGCACTGTTTAAGATTTTACCATGTCGGTGGCATTTTATTTAATTATAGCCGTTGCTTAGAATTATTTACTGTAATTTGTGTATGCCAACTTTTACTTCCCACTTGAAAGTAAAATTCTTGAACAAAAACTAATCACACCACTGTATTAATAAATCTATTTTTTCTAGAGTAAACACATTTTTTCAATCGTAACTTGAGAACTTTAAGAGTTGGTAAAGTAATTCTTTTATTGGAAAGATATTAATTAGATGAAGTTAAAAAGATTTTCTTTTGTTTTTGTTTTCAAGATCAATGTTGGAATAAATTAAGTTTTCAAAAGCTTTTTGATATTTCACGCAATGCAATGATGCTTAAAACTTAAGCAATATTTTATAAATTGAGTTTCAATAACACTTGTTTGATAATCGTTTTCTTGATGTTTTATATTTGTAGGTTGCACTAAAATTTCATTGAGAATGAATTTTTTTTTTATATATTTAGAGCCTCTGGGTTTTAATATATTAAAATGATTAAAACACCAGCATGTTTGTCAAGGCTGCAATAATATGGAATGCATTTTTTGTATTTAATACAATTCGTGCATGGCCAATCGTACAAGACGAATAGAACGCTTTCTGAGTCATGTTAGTTCCACTGATTTTCCAACACAAAGCCAAATTATTAGTTCGATAGTAGAGGGGCACCCTAATGTGGGCAGAACTTATGTGAATAAAATGATACCACAAATAAAAAAATATATGTTTTCTTATGTGTATTATAAAATAACAAATAACAGTTCACAGACACAAACTGCAATATACACACACACACCTACATATATACTCTTATGAAAGTAATAGTTATAAAATAGTCGACGTGGTAAATCAAAATCATCAAATGAAAACTGTAAAAAAAAACTAAGAACAAATAAAATCAAATATTCCACAGGCTTCACAGCAATAAAATCAAAATTAATATTTAGTTATATGTACATACATATGTATATGTATGTATACAACAACAAAAATCTCGCAAATAACTATAGAAAACAAGAGATCAATATTAACTGATATAGAAATATTTAAAATAAGATTACATAGTAGCTATTGAAATTAATAAATACAATGCAAACACACATACAAATACACACAAATATACATACAATTACATACATATGTATGTAATAGTCAATATTCACAACCAAATAGGAACTTAATCATAACAAGTATACGTAAATCAATAAATACTATATGTAAGCCAACAAGAACCAAAAAGTTAAATTGGCAGTCTGGCAATATGAAAATTTATGTAGTAAGTAAATTTAGAAAATTAAATGGCATTAAATATTCCATTCCATTCAATGTTGTTGGAGTTTACGAGCTCAAATCAAACCAAGTCATTTTTATATCAAAAACAAATGATATCAAAAAATTTCAAACAAATAAGTGTTTAAATAAATAAAATTTATCTATCAAAAATATGTATGTATGTGAAATTTAGATAAAGCAGCCAGTCCACAAATAAAAAAAATATAAAAACGAAATAAATGTCAAATAAATAATATAAATAAATAGTTAACTACAAAACTAAACCCAACTAAAACCAACCAACCAACTAACAAATGAAATATCAAATTGAAAGGAATGGAGTAATATCGTTATAAATGCTCGAAATGCTGCGACACAAACTTCGGCCAAGCGACAAGAAGAACTGCAATGAAAGTATTATTTCAACTGCGCACTTCGAAAAAAAAAACTTCAATATTTAGTTAAAAGAATCTTTTACTGAATTCACACAAATCCAACTTGCTTAGCGACGGTCCAAAATATGTATGAACATACATACCTACATAAATATGTAGGTATGTTTGTTATTCCTTTAATAAATAACTAAATAATAATTTTGGTGTATTCTTAAGGTAAGTAGTATTTTAATTATTTTTACAAAGGAAATTTTAATGACGGTGAATGCTAGTTTTTAATTTGTCTTTAAATACACTGGACACCGAAAACTCTATATACATTTTTTTTTTGTCAAAAATTGGCCTAGGCTTATAAATATTTATTGCAAGCAGAGAAACCCCCTTTTCGAAATAAAAAAAATATATATGTATTGTTTTTTATGTCACAAATGCATATGTAAATGTACATACGTTTTCTTGCTATTATTTGACGTGCGAATTAAAAAGGCGAAAATTAGCTAAACTAAATTTTATATGAATATGGGCCAATTCGTAATAAAAAAACAATATCAACGCTGAAATATTACAAATTTGTGGTTAAATTAAAAAAATTTAAACTATTCGTCAGAAAATTGCTCTCTTAAGATAAATTTTTCGTGATACTAAAATTTTTTATTTTTTTTTTTAAATCTTGCAAGGTTGCACTTGATGCCAATTTTTATAAACAGGAATATATGGCTTTGGAATTATTTTATTTAAAATAATATGTTATGTAAAATGTATCACAAAAGAAAAATATTCATTAATAATTTACTCTTTTTTACTTAAGCGCTCATCAAATTTGTAATATTTCTTACAATCTCAGCAATCATAATATTGAAACTTTGCCCGTATTTTATTTATAAAAGCTGTTGTATTTATTAAGCAAATAACCAATTAACCAAATTACGTAATTTTTGAAACTAACTATAGTGAAAAGGAGTTTTTTTCAGATTTTCTGAAAGCAAACATTTGTTTGAATTCTAGTTTTTTGAAACAAAAAACACAGCTAATTTTATTAGTGCATCGTTTTGTGATATTATTCAAGTGTATTTACTTCAAATGATAAACTTACTTAAATATGTACATATTTATTTTTAATAAATGTTATAATATTAAATTGAAACAACTGAAATTTTAATCGAATGTGATTAAATTTAATAATTATAAAATTTTACTTTTTAATATATTTCGTAGCTAATACTAATTAATATTTACTACTATTAATTTCAACTTAGTTGGCATCGCTTGAAATGAAACGTTTTTGAAAAAAGCAAAGTTTTTCTTACAAAAAAATATTAAAAATAAAATTTAAAAACACACACCACGAACTTAAACAAGTGTCCTCCACAAACAAGTCCAGTAATGATTTCGCTTTTAAAAATGTTAATGCTGTTAAATCCACCAAAAAAATTCTCTAATTGCACAAAATCCAAATGTTACAAGCAAAACTCGATACTCATAGTTGAAACCTTGTATTTTGAAAAGAGCAAACAAAAAATAAGAGAAAATTTATCGAGTATTGTTTGTTAAGAAATGGCATTTTTCGAGTTGACAAATCCAACGCGCAAAATAAAGCATTAAAATTCGAAAAATTGCCTTTGTTTTTTGTTTAAAACGTAACGTCCATAATTATTATGTCTTATGGTTAACACACCCCGCTCGATTCTAAATATTTACCACATAAATAAAAAAAAACTTAATAAAAATATCCAAAAATGCTAAATTCAGTTTTATTAAATTAAAGCAAAAAAATTTTAAATTTTATTGTTAGTCATCTAATGTAAATATGTTTCTTCACTCACCAAAACGTAATTAAATTGAACGCATAATAAAACCAGCAACTTTGTTGTTTAAATTTAATATTTACTTTTTTCGACTATAATTTTATGCTAACAATATTTCATTCCATCAATTGATCAGTACAGTTTAGATAAAAATTTTCATCATTTGTCGCAAAAAATAAGCGTATTTACACCATTCTTTTATACATACATACATAAGTTCTTCTCTATTACATATTCAGTACTAAAAAATTTTATTTGAAAATAAAATTTAAAGAATCACACATTTAGTTCCATTTTTTTACAAATTTTGATTATAAATTTACGAACAGCTTTGCGTATGCAATGTCGATTTCTTCTAATAAAAAGGGCCAATAGTTGCACTATTAAGTTCTGCTAATAAAACCGCTATTGCAATGTTAACTTCTGAAAATGGATGGCAGATCTGCTCATTCAATGTTGGTTTTCGCTGCTAATAATGTTACAACCAGCAATGCCTATCCAATGTTCATATTATGTAGCAACATTGTTCTGCCTATGTTATGATAACTGCTGTCTATGAAAGAGCTAGCAACACTAACTTCTTCTAATAACATTGCTATCGGTACTGTTAATCAAATTGCTGGCACTTCTACCAAAGAAAAGGCTAATGTTAATCATACAGCCGCGGAGAATGTTAATTCAAAACATTCTGTGATCTCAGTCTCAGATCTAATAAAGGCTCTATCAACTCTGTTTAGCATTCGTTACTGATTTTAAAATGGTCCACTACTTATACCCTTTCCATTTTAAGCTGTGTGCAAATGAAAAATCAAATTATAATCAAAGCTTCAGTTTACCTTATCCGATAAGATACTCATACATACAGCAACACTTTTTTATAGTTTATTTTGGTTATTTTAGCGCAAAAAAATGGAAAATGTTGGCATAAAAAATTTAACAGAATGAATTGGCTGTAAAATGTAGATAATATATATACACTTAAAACTTCTCTGTGTACCACAAATTGTTACAAGCAAATTGAAAAAAAAAATATTAACATTAATTAATGCGAAAAGCACACTGGCAAGCGATGTCAACATTTTATCCAAAAGCAAAATATGCAATCAAAAATGTAGGTTTTTTTGGATGTTCTCTCAAGCTTTTACTTTTTTTATTTTGCAAATAACTTTCACCAACTTTACTTGTGCTAGAGATAGCAATCAAAGTAAATAACAAGATCGAGTTGAATTTTAAATCAACGCAAGATTTCGTCCAATAATTATTTTAAAAGTATTGACGATTCTGAAAAGAAGAAAATACAGAGACGCAAATCAACTCGGTGATGTTAAGTTAAAATTATTAGTAATTAGACAAACAAAGTATTTTTCGTCACCCAAAAAAATAAATTAAATTCAAATTAAATACATACAGATTTAATTAAATCAAATATTATTAAGCTGCATGCTGTACAATCATACACTGAGAAAAAATCTAAATATGCTTGAATAGTAAAAACTTAAATAATCATACATATAATTTACATATGTGCATACATATACATGTATCTATGTACATATGTATGTATATAGATTGAGACAATTTTGATTTTATTTTGCAAATTTCACTACTCATAACTATATTCAATTGGCCAAATATCTACCTACCTCTCTACCACTCTCTCTCTCGCTCTCGTTTACCTCCTTGCAAAAATTAACAGTTATGCTCTGTAAGTTATATATATTTTAAATAAAAGAAAAACGAATAAACCGATTAAACGTAAACAATCGCGAAAAGCTTAAAAATTTTAAAACAATAACTTACAAGTCATTTTTTTTCATATGATTTCCATATTCTTTTCTTTTCTTTCATTTAATTGTAGGGTCCCCGGTGTGGAAACCACGAGACATGATTAATTTAGGCGAAGCACAGTCGACAACGCGCAAAGACGATGCGAACAAATAAACCAAGACAAGAACAAAATTGATCAAAATCTGATCAAATACAAATCGCAATTTAAATATACAAATATATGACTAAAAAATACAAAAAAGTACATTCATCTGTATGTACATACGAAACAAAATTCAATTCAAAACAAAATTCTGAATTTCGAATTCCGAACTCAGGCAATGTAACTTTTAAACAGGCAGCAAGCCATACTCTGCCAAGTACTGTATACTTAACATTTTTGTGTAATTGCCAATAATGTGAACGAAAATGGGGAAAGAAAATCAAAGTCGTATTATTCAATAGAAATGACTAAGCAGAAGTGTATGTGTAAACAGTAAATGGCACACATAACTTAAAATTTGAGTGATAACATGAGAAAAGTGAAATAGAAGTGAGTCAGTGCGTACCACGTACTTACCGTTATCGTAGCTGTTAGTGTTATTTTATCGACGTTGTCGCTATACATACAAATATTTTTTTTGTAACTTTATCGTTAATGTTCAGTGCAATCTATTTACCTTTGTCGATATTTTTCTCGTTATCGATATCTAATGATTATCGGAATCTATTACCTTAACTATTAACACACCCTTAGCATTACCGCTATTGTAATCGCTATTTATACTGATATCGATATTGCCTTGACCGTTAGAAATCGAGAATTACAGAGCGGTGGTTTGTTTAAATAAAAGAAGAATGAACACGGGAAAATGAAACTAATTTGAATATCTACGTAAATAACGGTTTTGATATGCAACGATAACAAAATAGTATTTCCATAACATAGGCATGTATATCGATGACTATAGCAATTAAAAATAATATTATGATCAGTAAATAGAGCTCATGTCGTTAACGATATACATAACTTATTATATTATTTTCGATAACGGTGACGAAGCGATGACGGCGAAGGATTAAGTCCCACTAAATTGTTTCGTTGATATAGCGCTCCTTCTTTATAAACCATGGAGAAATATTTTTTGCCAAAATATCAACAACAACTGGCCGTACATACATGAAAATAATTTACAAAATGCTACTTCTGACAAATACTCAGGGGATTTTCAGCATCCCGGCTTTTCGGCTACCCGAACACTTCTAATTCACTGCAATTTTCAGCTGTGTTTGTCTACTTCGTACACATACTGGACCTTCATTTACGTTTCACATGCAAAAATGACCAAAGAAGCAAATCTCTAATATGAAAATGTGAAAAGAAAAGTTAAGTACGAAAATAACAAACTTACACAGACAGATCAAATTGAAAGTAAAATTCAAAAATTAAAAAAACAAAACAAAAACTAGAAAATTTATGCAATTTCACATGTTGTGAAATTTTAGCATTTTAAGACAAACTGAAAAACTGAAATCATAACTATAAGTATATGTAACTCTTAAGGCTAAAATATGAAATTTATAAGTAAGAAAATTATACACAAACAAATTAACACACGTAAAAAATTAGAGGCAATAGCGTAATGAGAAATGCGGCCCTTCATATACAAGTATGCATATTGTATTAAATAAATAGGAAGACGAGATAAAAAGTTTAGTGAAATTTCGAAAAGGAAAACGTTTTTAATTAAATCAAATTAATTAATATGTAACTAACAAATTTAATGAATTCAAATAACAATGAATAGAATTTATTATAAAAACAAATTAAATAAAATTTAAAATAAAGCACGCGACAAAAAAATTCACGCTTACGCAATAAACAAATATTTTCGTTAATAAGTTTGAAAAAAAATTTAAATTTCAAATTTTTTATTAAATGTTTACACATGAGTACGTTTTAAAAACTTTTATTATTGCCTTAACAAACCTCTGAAATCAAACTATGACCGAAAAACAACAACTGCGAAAATACCAATATCCAAAGTAACTGTACTTTCAGCTGTTTTCCTATGGACGCATCTCGAAAATGTGCCACAATCTGGTAATACAACTGATAGAGCATTCATAACGAAAAATTAAACTAGAATAAAATAAAAATTATGTATTCAACAAAGAATAGGACACATACACATACACACAGAGCGACCCAAGAGGCAATTTAGGAAAAGTTAAACAAAAACGCTAAAGATAAAAGAGAACATAATCATACAAACAGCCAGTTAGCGATTAAAAACAAAAAAAAACAACATCAACGATAGTCGATTAACGATTAAAAGAGTGAA
This sequence comes from Philophylla caesio, assembly GCA_963971545.1. Lineage (NCBI taxonomy): Eukaryota > Metazoa > Arthropoda > Insecta > Diptera > Tephritidae > Philophylla > Philophylla caesio. Next base: position 93,620,433 of record OZ020608.1, on the reverse strand, counting down.
ACATAAAATAAAATATTGAAAAGCATAACAACCTAAAACAAAATTGGAAAATCAAAAAATTAAAATACTCACACACCTACACACAAATACGCACGCTCAAAAAACATGAAAACTGCAAACAAATCGATGCGACTAATTTAAAAAAAGTAGGCATTCATTCATGCAAAGTGCGAGTTAATAAATAAAAAAAAAGTATCTAAACTATGTAAATGAATAAAATAAAGATTTAAAATTTAATAAAAGGAAATTTTAAATCTTATTAATCGTCAACACTTGAATTTATTTGGTTTCATTTTTTACAATTCAAACGAAAACAAAGGAAATTTATCCAAAGCCGCAACTTGCATCAAAGCCTAATTACCATCCAATGTGCAAATGTGCATCTCGTATATAACATATACCAACATTTTTATTAAAACAAATAAACGAAACTAGAACAAAAATTCATGATTTTGAAACGTCCTATTGTGAAACTTATCGTGGTCGAAGGCAGGCAAAATTTTAATAAACTAAACTGTGGCAATATTTTCCAAGTGCTTGGAAGAGAGCAGAACCAAAGCAGCTTTAAATTAATTGACTGCTTATTGAAATATATGGATTTTAATCAACGGACACTGAAAATTGTATTGATCGCTTAGAGGCTGCTTAATATCGAGTAGAGACTTAGGAATGGAGGCAGTTAATAAGTTGCTTGAAATAATTCTATTTTTTCGTGCAGTCATAATAATTATTTATAAACCAATTGATTTAATTTGTTAGTGAAGTACATAGTTTTAATAAAACACAATGGCTGAATGAGAACATTTCTTATTTAAGTCAAGTTTCAACACAGCTAAAACAATTAGAAACATTCAAATTATTAACTTAAAATTCAAATATTCGGCTAATCGAAATAACTTTATTTCGATTCGATAAAAGTTGCATACATTTTATTTGACATTGATGCCATCCATGTATAGTGTGAGCAGAATCTCGATCGAAAGCTACAATGTTTTCACTCTCGAATAAATTATGCACCTTTTCTTCTGATATATTTGCTAAAAATTATTGACAACGACAACCACGCATATAATCTTGAAAATTGCAGATGTTAAGCTGTTACGGATTATTACTGCCACTGATTTATAACCGCCTCAATAAAGTCGAAACTCGCTTCAATCGAACTCGACCGCCATTTCAGAATTGGCACGTTTTAAACCGTTTCGTGCTTCAATTTAATCGATTTAAAAAAACGGCATCTATGTAAACTTCCCAAGCCTCTCTCTGAAATGGCATGATAAAATTTGTTTAACATATTTTCATTTTAATAGAACAAAATCAATGAATAAATACACAAATAAAAAAAAACAAAAATACACTCAAACAACTACAAAATCTAAGTAAGCAAAAGGCATCGAAAATATGAATGCAACTTAAAAACTTATTGCTAACAGCAGCATTTTTAAGATCAAACCCTGCATCAAATAAATGACGAACAATTCAAGATTCCTTTTGAAATAACGTTTAAGTATTTATACGCTAGGTGACAAAACTTAGAAAATATACTTACATACATATGTGTACATATATACAAACAAATTGCTGTTTATGTACATACAACAAGGTCCCAATATATCTTTCTTAATCACATTTATAACACATTCAGCGAAATATTGTTAGAACACTGCAAAGATTAGAAGCTGCATACAGCTTATTTTATTAAACTCGTCAACCACGTGTCCATTAACAAGCTAAAACTTAGCTTAAAATCAACTATATATTATTAACTATTAAGAAATTATAATTTCCTTAAACACAAAACTTAACTCAAACTAATTTTTTACTAATTTTTTTTTTGTTTCCCGTATGTTATCAATAAATATGTAAGACGAAGTTTCACGCTTGTGGATTAATCACGTTTTTTTTTCTTTGCGTTTCATTTTAATATTTTTTTTTTTTAATTTGCGTTCGATAAATTGCAACCTTGTAGTGTTAAAGTAGCAATTTGTATGTTTGTATGTACATGCATACATATATGCATATATATAAAATTTAAACAAAAAAGCGAGAGGAATGTAAAAGCAAAACCGAAAGTATTATTTATGATTGAGAAACAGAAGAGGCAATACGAAATATACATACATACATACATACATACATGATAACATATTAGAAAATAATAAAATTAAATACCTAAATATACAATATCTAATAAATCAATTGAACCGATTAAACCGAATATATTCTAGTGCAATTTCAATACGAAACAAACATACAAACCCACATACATATGCACATATGTACATATGTACATAGGTACTTACGAACGAATGAAAATCATGTTGATACCATTACAAGTAACAAGCATTAAATAATCGTAACACACAAACTAACATACTTACATACATATATGCGAACATACTACCAAATAAATACATACAACCATACAAACATACATACATACATATGTATGTATGTATATACGAAGTATCGTAAGAACATTAATAGTGAAATTGTTTTCAACTCTACGTTAGTATTAATATAAACGTGCATACAAACAGTAGCGAGCAAGAAAATTGCGCCGCACTCGATCGGCCTACGCAACACATGCAAACTTATTTATGTGAATTGAATGCCTTCAGTTATCGAAATCAAAAGCTTATCAACAAATGTATGTACATAAATGCATACATACTCGTACTAACTTATAAAAAAAGCGAATAAACCAAAGCAAAAATTACACCTACATACACCGACATACAGACATACATACATAAGTGCATACATATAAACAATATAAAATTATGTAGATATTTACTACATAACAAAAAACCAATAAATTGAGGCGTAATCAATTGAGTAGCCGAATTTCTCTTTTTAATTCACACACACTCATGCAAACATACACATACATACATACATAAATACATACATACATACATGCATACATACATACATACATAGGTAGTAAAAGAAATCGCGCCAGTAATAGTGAAATAAAAATTAAAAAATTTAAAACAAATGGCAAACCGTTATACATGTGTAAGCAAACAAACAAAAAAAAAAAAACAAGGAAAAACAAAACAAATTTGTTCAAGTTGGAGCAAGCGATTACTCGCTCAGATGGTCGATAAATGCCACACAACCATAATAATTTTTAAGTAAGCTTTAAGTGAGATGTTAATTAATTTGTACCTTTAAGTATTCATTCAATGTATTTTAAATGAATTTTTTGATTTTTAAAAGTGCAATTTGCAAGTGCATTTTGTTTATATTGAACTATTAAACTAAACAAAATGAAATTGAAAAAAGAAAACAAAACAAAAACTCACAGATAGAAAACCAGTACATGGAAAATAATTGAATTTTACGAAATAATATAAAATATACATATAATAGTTGTAAAACAATTGAAACGAAAAAACCAAAAACAAATTACCGAAAAATAAGTGTATTGAATAATTAAAACTGTTTAATTAAGTATTTGAAATGGAAAACAAAAAACACATTATTGAATTTAAAACAAAACTAAATGAAAATCACGAATTATAATAAAATTGCAGAACAAAAAGAATGTCAGAAACCTATACACAGACACATAGATGACATTGAAATGATACAGAAAAAAAAGGAAGTGGGCACACGCACTAAGTAGTATGGAATCGGAAATTTATTGCAACAAAAAAAAAAAGAAATGAAAACTTTCGAAAAATGATCAAATACACTGGAAATAAAAAGCAAAGTTAATTTGCAAATTCACTGAAGAAATGTAAAAAAAGAATTTTGTGTTTTATTTGCGGTTGCTGGTTCAATGCGATGATGGTAAGTAAATAGTAGGTATTAAAAATTTGTTCTTTTATCCAACTTATTTTATTTATGCCAAATATGCCGGTTAACATATCCAATCATACAAATATACGGCTCCTTTCAAATTTTGATTTATTTTTCACTGTTAAATTAGCCACTTTTGCGCTGGAATACTCATTTGTTGTGTACGGCTTTGAGTTGTAAATTTTTCTATTCATCTCTAACTAATGGTTCTTTGTCATAAATAAAGGACAGGGTTGCTGTCTTAGAAGTTTAAAATTTAAAAAAAATAAATCAGTTGATTTATTAAAAACTCATACTCATACGCATGCTTGATTGTCCAGTTTTGTGCTATGAGTTCTTGAAATTATTCGAATAGTTCAATTGGTCGAATTTTCGAACACTCGAATGGAAAATTTAGCTAGCGGAAAAATTTGTAATAGAGTATGTAGAGTTAAAAGTTTGTCAATGATATGTGGAGAAGTTAAGCAAGTTGCCTGCTCTATTAGTAGAAAAGTTTTGAAACCCACAATTCCTTACTTATCATTATTCCGAAGGAAGTGCACAAATACGAACAAAGTTAATGACACTAAAAAAATGTGATAAGAATTATAAAAGCTTCGAAATTTCAACGAACATCTCGAAAAATTGATTGTAACATTAAAAGCTACGACTGGTTCTCGAATTCTTATGAATGAGGAAAACACCACCATTTCGGAACAATCGGACATGTATTTGAATTAAAATGTGAATGTAGATATATTTGTTTAGGACACGAGCGATAATTTGAATACTTAGTCGATGGAAAATTTGAATAATCGAATATTTATTTATTTATGTATAACAACCATTTGAATTCATGTAGGACTCGATTAGGTAAATGTTATGTATCTACGATTTTTAAGGTAAGGATGTCATCGTGTGGAGTTGATCGTTTACATTTTTCATTAATTTGTTATAAGATCCATCGAAAAAGTTCATGTGTTGGAAAAAGCTGAGCCTAATAAATACATTCGGGTAAAATGAACGGGGAACGCCATGGTTGCGAATTTACTTTGCAAAAACAAGTGATCTTAGCTGTTCCAGATTTTGACGTTTATCGAAAAGATATATCACTTGTTATTATACACAATGCTGTAGCGTACCGAATGAGCGTCATGATCATTGGTTACTGGTCATGATACTAATGCCCCTATTATGTATGGAGACTTCTGTATAGTTGCCGGTCTACTAGCCACGGCCAAGATTGATAAATAAGAGATTGCGGCGCAATCATTGCGCCTTGCGCAGGTCCGTTACTTTTTTGCTTTACGATATTCGCATTCAGCTGCTCAAATGGTGGTCTATAATTTTAAAGGTTTAATTAAAATTTTTTGTGAAGTGCAACGCGATTTTATTATATTATTCGAATTTATAAAGCAATTATCCAATCATAATGAGAATACGTTATTGATGGTGTGACGTACGTGTGCAGATCGTAAACAATTTTTGTAAGCTGTATGCGCAATCTCTTCTACAAGGTGGCGCAAAAGTAAACTTCCGATGTTTTTTTGTCTGTAATTTAAAGAAAAAATTAAAAAGTTTGATTCTTCTTGTGGATTATTTTTATTTGGTCTTTTAATTTTTTTTACATCATGTAAATGGCCGCCGCCACAGTTGATTGTCATTTGAGCCCTTTTTATGGCATTTTCCATCACTTTGGCCAAAACTTCCGGCGATGGGTCCTCACATTCTTGACGGATATTGTATTTAAGAGCTGCAAGAGTCTGAGGCTTGTTGACATAAACCCGCGACGTCAAAAAACCCCACAAAAAGAAGTCTGGAGCGGTCAAATCAGGCGATCTTGCTGGCCAGTGCAAATCGCCAAAACGGAAGATTAGGCGCCCGGGAAATGCATCCTTCAGCATATCGGTTGTGGCACGTGCAGTGTGTGCCGTTGTACCGTCCTGTTGGAACCACATGTTTTCCAATCCCAATTCATCAAGTTGCGGCAAAAAGAACTCGTTGATCATTGCTCAGTAGCCCTCACCATTCACAGTAACTGTTTGGCCCGCGACGTCTTCGAAGAAAAAAGGTCCGATGACTCCTCCAGCGAAAACCGCACACCATACAGTGACTTTCAGCGGGTGTAATGGCTCTTCGTGGGTTACACGCGGATTTTCAGTGCCCCAGAAGCGTAAATTTTGCTTATTTACGTACCCGCTAAGATGGAAATGGGCCTCATCAGTCATGATTATTTTTGATGAAAAATCATCTTCCTCTTGGTGGTGATTAAGGATGGCTTGAACGTATGTTAGACGCGATTGGCGGTCAGCAGCTAACAGCTGAAGCACCGTCTGGACTTTGTACGGAAACATCTTCAAATCTTGTACCAAAATTCGCTGTAAAGACCGTCGACTGATACCCATTTGCGTGGCACGTCGTCTGGTCGATGTCGACGGCGCTTCCATGACATCCTCGGCTACAGCAGCAATATTCTCTGCAGAACGGCTACTCCGGGGTCTGCCACGCCTGGCAGCATCTCGTGTTGTGCCAGTCGTGTTGTGCCAGTCGAAGTGTTTCACCAGTAGGCGTTGGACGGCCAGGAAATCTGCGACGAAATTTACGTTGTGCCAAAGTCACCGACCGATTATTGGTCAAATAAATAGTCAGCAATATTCCGCGTTCTGGAGCAGTATAGCGTAACATTGTTTATTAACGTGTATTTCGCATGTGTTTACTACACAAATGTGAAAACAGAACTGACATTAGGGACCAATTGCAAAATTTATAGCATTTTCTGATAAGAGGATTACTTTTGCGCCACCTTGTATATCAATTTTGGCCACGACTACGATTTAGAAAATTTAGAAATGTATTCTATCGTTCTTGGGCCACGACTACGAAAACCGTTCTACGTATTATAAATGGCGATTGATCTCAGTATGTATACATAAAAGCTCAGACAACAACCTTGATTTTAATTTTTTGACAAGTACAAATAGAAGAAATAGTGAAAAAATATAAAGATCTTTTTAAAAGGGAAACATTTATGTACATACTTTCAGTAGCCGATAGCCAGTAGCGTGTTGACTTGCATAATAAAAAATTCTAGTATAGTTGCCTACCGGCTATTAGCCTCCCACTAGTCTTCATACATAATAGGGGTATAAATGAAAACTCGTTCGATCACATTCGAGATTCGAATTCAACTCATAATTAGGGCCACCGATTATCGTTTAAGAAAGCTTTTTACATTTTCCCGCAAGCTGTCTTACATCCAATGAAAATGAATGAGGTTCTCACGTGGTTTCCACTTAGGCCCAACTCACCTGCACATTTTACAAAACTTTATATAATTATATTTCAAGCTCAAATAATGTTTCTAATACCAATTTTTAGCAATCTTCATCCAGTAATTTAAAATGTAAATATTGCGGTTTTTTAATTTTTCGAAAATACCATTAAATGTAATGTACATACATACATACATACATAGATTTTAAGGAATCATTTTTTAAATTTTCACTATTTTTTTATTCCAAAAATCTTTGATATTTTAGAAAATTTTTAAATTTAATTTGTACATACATATGTATGTCTTTAGTAATGGAATGAACTTAATTTGCTTGTTATTATTAAAATAAATAAGGTTTTTCTGACTAGAAATATCGGTAATGTCGCTATTTTTTTATTTGCTCGTGATGAGTGACAGATTGTCAAACTTTCGCTCCTCAAACGTGCAATGAAGGCAGAACAAGCGTTCTTTTATAAAAAAAAAAACAAAACCAAAACAGTCGCCATATTTGCAGCTCGAATATACCCTGTAAGCAAGTAAGCAAACATTTATTGTTAATAAATACATTTTCATTTATTTGCAGTAGTTTATGGAAATTTGTCTTTTATTATAAATAAAATAATATTACTAACTTAAGACAAATATGGTATTATTCTCCTGCCTCCATATATGTACATATGTATATGTATGTATGGATGTTATCCATATCCAACTTCGTAGGTAAGTTGATCAAAAGCACAAAAGTAAAACACTATTAGCTATATTTTCAATTGCAGCACTTTAGCATGAATTAGTTTGAAACTTCGACAGAAATTGCGTTCTTCGCATACAACAATCACTTTATTATACAATAACCTTGAAGACCTACGGCAAGTGGCTGAATTACCCATATTAGAATTTTTTAAATTTAGGTAAAAATTAAATATATTCAGAAAAGTTCAAATATTTTATAAACTGTATTCAAATTTTGTAATGTATACAATAAAAATTATCCAAGTTTGAAATTTTAATAAAGTTTTATTTTTTTCATCAGTCTCCAGGAATAATCGAGTTAATATCCATGTCCAAATCAGCATGCAAGTTTCATGTATGCATGTCTGTCAGTAGTACATTTGTCATACTCCCACAAGTATATTTTATTTTATATCTAAGCCGGCAACTTTTAAAAATATGTAAAACGGAAGTGCAACGCTCGTGAAATTCAACCTTCAGATATACATACATACATACACCGACTTACACAATCTTTTAATTATCAGACAAATTTGACATTTCTGTGCTTTACAGTGTTTTGCCTTTGTGTTTAAACTAATCTTATAACTATGCATTTATAATAATTTACAAATATTTCTAACTCAATTTCATATCATAACGCTCTTTCAAAAAGGTAAAATATTTATACATTGTGTTATTAATTTTAATTAAGCTACATAGTACTTCTAACAATGAAAATACTAGTTTTTCTTTCATTAAAATTATTTCAAACTTCAACGCACTCCTTATTTCTCCCTCACACCCGCCCAACATAACATTTCACTAAAGGACAACAAATGACCCCGACGGTACTCCAACTTCCTAATTTGGTAATACATCGGACAGCAGGTCTTTTGTTACAGACGGCAGAGTATCGGGGAATTTGATATCGAACGCCACGAGTAGATCACCCCGTCTCGTTGGTTCTTTAGGGAAGGGCAGCCCTCTGCCTGATATTCGTTTAACTGTATTGGGTTTGATGATTTCCCCCTGTGAAGTAACTGCGATCCTCTCGCCTTGTAACGTCGGCACCTGTACAACGGTCCCGCAGAGAGCCTGTTTCAAACTAATTTGTGCATTATATTTGATGTCGCTACCCTCACGTTTGAATAATGTATGTGGCTTGTCACGTATGATGAAAATGATGTCTGCTGGAACTTTTCCAGGTGTTTGGTCGCCTTCTTTTTGGAAAGTGATCTTTGTACCTGCCTTCCAACCTGGTTTCACTGTTATATTTAGCACTTTTTCTTCCTTGCGTGGCTGTCCGGTCATCATCGACATCTTTGAGATCTTCATTTTCTTAACACATCCTCTATCGACCTCCTCCAACGAAACGTATAAATCGTGTTCAATAGGAGGATCTTGTATCTGTCTTTTGCGATTTGGTGGCGAGTTGAATGATTGTGAACGGAAAGCTCCGGCGGGTCCTTGTGTGTAAATATCATCGTCGTTGCCCGCAGACATAAATATATTCTGTGAATCACCAAACATTCTGCTAGGATCACTTGAACTGAAGAAAATTCCAAAGGGATCTGATGAACCAAAGAACTGTGCGAAAGTGGCGCGCGGATCACCGTGGAATTGGTATGAGAAGTTGTTACCACCTTGCTCGTCCGGACCGCCAGGCACACCATTCTTTAGAACTTCTTCACCGTACCGGTCGTAGATATCACGCTTCTTCTTGTCCGACAGCACTTCATACGCTTCTGCAATCTCCTTGAATCTTTCTTCTGCCTGTGGTGTTTTGTTTTTGTCTGGATGGTATTTCAGCGCCAATTTACGATAAGCCTTCTTTATTTCATCGTCGTTGGCACTTTTGTTGATACCAAGAATTTTATAGAAATCTTTGCCCATTTCGATGGATATTTTTAGTATTTACAGTTGTATTGGATACTACAAAGGAAAAGTAGATATTTAGTAAAACAATAAACATAAATGTATGTACGTAAATCCATACACAGTATATACCATAAACCAAATAGTAGCAATTGGTTCGTGGTATAACTTTGCAGTAAAATACAAATTGTGCTTATAAAGATCATTGCAAACTCAACATATACAATCCAATTACAATTGACGTGTATATGTTGGCACGAACCTTAATTTACTCAAGTTTTTAAAAGGGTTTCTATGTTTTATAACGCAGCAGAATTTTCTAGAAATTAGTTATCGTTACCAGTTGTCACAAGAAAACAGACGGCTGATTGCACAAGTTGGTATGAATGAAATGAAATTTTGCCAACTGTTCCACCAGTTTCTAGCACTATTGGATTATCTTTGCTATTGGCATGCATTTTGTAGCAAAATATTTAACACAGGCTATCTCGCTCCCACCAGCGTGTATGCAGGTTTTGTCCAACTAAAAAGGTAATAATGTGGGCACGAGACGCGTTGGCGAGGAGCACTACCAAATTTGTCGTAATGATTTCATCGATAATTCAAGAAATTTTTCACAAACAAAATTTAACATTTAAACCCTTTCAAATTTATTAATCATATTTTTATTTTTTCAATATGATGTTTATATGGTTATTGACCCACCAAAACAGTTTATTATCCACTAAGCACACATTCTGTATCCCACATAAAAATGGAAAATTCCTTTTGAATATATACTTATGTATGTACCTTCTGTTTACTATTTATGTTGCTAATTCCTTTTGTTTTTCTGCTTCTTTTATGCACTAAAAATTTTATACAATTTCGAAATTTATAAACAATAAATCAAATGTTAACTGGATTTGTAACAATGTACTTTTGTATAGCTTTTAACTAAAATCAGTCGACTTCTTCACTTTACGAACGATTATGTGTTTTGTTTAATAATGTTCTTTAATCAATGCATTCGCTCGCTGGACGAGACTCCTATTTATAGAAAGACTGTTTCACGTATTCTAGAATGTTCCAGATCAACTTGACGTTTCTCCGAATTCCTTTTTGTTCCTGTGACAATTCCTTATTGGTTGTTATCGCTAATGCTATGTTCTCACGTTAAAGATGCGAACAACTTTACAGATGGAACGCACGAAAATCTTTCGCAGTCGCCTTAGTAGTGATGTGTAACGCAACGAAGCGCCGCGTTATTGCGTTGGCACTCAATGTGAGTTATGTACGCTGATACACCAACTTGTGAACTCAGTAGCGCAATAAAGCGTTGACAACACATTAATGCAGATTTAACAGGTAACCTCAGTAGAGTTTATAATTTAATTTCGATGCCCAACTATGTCCCAAGGTTGAAACATTAAGTTCTGAAATAAAAATGTACATTTTGTATGTATTTATTTTGGGTAAATTGAATTTGTAAATTGTTAACTTTTATTTTCATACGACTGATTTGATAGTTCTTATTGACAAGAAAGATATATCAAAAAATCTAGCAGGGTTGCAATTTCTCTACTGCGGTTACCTGTTAGATCTGCCTTGATTTAATGAGTGCGATACAATGTGTTGATAATGCGTTGAGAGTTCAACAATCACTTCTAGTGTCACAGCGGAATAATTGAGGGTTTGGAATGCCATCACAAAAAAAAAATTTTTCGGGGTTTTCTTAAAAATATGTGTTGCCAGTAAAAAAGTACTGAAGACGATTACGTGGAATAACCTTTGAATACGAATACATATTAAACAACAAACATTCTCGGGACAGAGATAAAACTCTCCCAATTTGAGTAAATAACCACCAAAGTTTGTAGCGCATGAGTACACAATACGCTGTGTATTACAATTTCTTTACTAGATACATAGTATGTACCGTGGCGCAATCGAGCTAACTCAGCTTATATCCTTTCTTTTAGCTGAGTGAGAAGGAAAGTCGAGAACAAAAGATGAGGATAAAATAATATTCCAGTATCAAATTGAAAATGTTAATAAAATATACATTTAGACGCTTTTACGCGCAAGGCGAAGATAGAACAAGCAATGATGGGTATACACCACCTTCAATGTATTCGTCTTGATTATTAATGCTTCAATCGTTTTCGCAAGTGTGCGAAGCCTGATGTTAATTTTTTTGTTTTTGATTTCAAACCCTTAAAGAAACATTACACATTTACATCTCATAGAAATTTCGGTTTAAAAATTAAATTTCAAATTTCGATAGAACACTGAGTAAAAGTACTCGATTAAAAAAAATTTTTTCAAAAATATCGGGTACAAAGTATCGGTATCGAATAGGAGAAGTATCGATTTGGTATTGTATCGTATCGAAAGTCATGTCCCTAAATGAAATCGGTCGAAAATATTAGACAAGTCGGGAAAATTTGTTAGATGTGAATAATTTCGATGGTATCAACAAAGAAATGCTTTAAAAATGTTAAAAGTATCACAGAAGCTTGAAAACAACTATAACAAAAAATCATTTTTGCTATGTTAATTGGAGAGAAAAATAGAAAGTGGCTGAAGTGAAAAAAGTACGAGTATCGCAAATTATTATTACATATATATGTACATATTTAGCAGCTCACGACGAAGTTTCCAGGCATTGTTTATAAAAGCTTTAATTTGAGAATAAATATAAAAAGGCAGTGTATTTAATTACAACGAAAAATTTGTAAAACATATGTAGGTCGTTGCGGCTATATACATACATACATAAGTGGAGTTTTAACTCCAACAAAATATTTTTCATTTGGAAATATACATAAGTGCCAGCCAAATATCAGATAAAATGGGTGAGTAGTTGTTATTTACAGATATGCAAAAAATTATCCTCCAAATTTTTTTTAAGTGGTTACCGCTGTAAACTAATTTGTTTTAAAGTATTTATAATATAAAACCACTAGTCGATTTTATTCTATTAGCTGCAACAAAAACTATGATGCGAATATTATAAGGTGAATCCCTTCTCTAAATTCGTAGTGGCCTCATTAATTTTTTTAAGCTTTTTAACTACATACATATACTTACATATCTCATTTATAATATAATATAATAAATGAAATTTTGAGAGCAACACAAACGAAAGTAAAATGAAAATATTTAAATTGGTATTTGTTCGAATGCTGGCACCTTTATAAATGTTCTGTGCTATTTTAGTTTTACTAAAACTACTTGAAAGGAGATCGTTCCTATAACGCTTAGGTCTACATTACCAAAGTGATCCGGAATTACATATATCCGGTCAAGGACTTATTAGAGCAGCATTCCTCATAAAAATTTATGGGAAGATGTTTATGCTGTAACAACAACTTCGTAGAAGATCGATGTGCAAAAAGAAAACGAAAAATTCAAAATTTACCAAAAAACTATCTTTAAATTTTTGGACTTATTTATTTATTTATTATTACGGCTTTCTAAGACTAAAACTTACAACTATAAATCCACTTAATTCATTTCATTTGACTTTGTATACCATAATACAACAAACTGTAAACAAGATCCATTATACATACATACATACATATGTAATTACAGTTAAAAAAATAATAAAATTCATTATAAGTAATAATAGTCTTAAAATATAGCTATGCTTTGGTTTTCGAATTCCTTATTACTGCTCTTTAGGCGGCTACTGTTCGTGGCCTTTTGAGACTGACGAGGTCTCAATACAGAGAAAATGGTTATCAGCAAACATCGCGTTATTAGGTTCCGCTCATTACAATGAAATAAATATCTGCAGAGACAGCCAAGGCCTTCTTGCAGTTTTAAGTTTTCATTCTTAAATCCGCCTGCCGACTCTATTACGGTTTTTTGTTTGCGGTTTATGAGAAGACTTAAATCACCGCTATTCCGTATCCCTGTCACCAATATTATATAGTTTGGCTAGTTACGAGTATTAAATTAAATAGAGTTATGGGTTTAAAAGACACTGATTTCCAAAATTTGTAATATTGCGAAAACATTTTTAAAACATCACGAAAAATAATAATAACAGGACAATAGTGGTGGAAAGAAAAATTTCTTTCAAGTATTAAAAATCTTTAAAAATTATTTTTTAAAATTTTGCTAACTTATTCAAACCTTGCAGTACTTTTTGAGTACTGTGTGTCTGCTTTTCAAAACCGAGTTAAAGACCATGCTGGGTATACAGACTTCTAAAAATCATTAGACAATTTTAGTCACGAAATTTTAATCGCCATACTGAGGACACTAGGATTTCTTCCACTGTTTTAAAATGGATTAAATCGTATACATATGTATGTCCTGTCGGAAATGTGTTGTAAATATTTATGGGGTTTATCTATCTCTTTAATTGCGTCCTCCGACGTTCCCCAAGGAAGTATACTGAGTCCACTACTCTTTATACTTTTCTATAACGACGTTTCTAGTTGTTGTAATTACTATAATTACTCTACTGTACTGCTGATGATTTAAAAATATATTCAGCAGGTAATTCTGACTCTGCAAAAGATCTTTCTGATCTAGATAATGTTTCTGCTTGGAAAAAGTTTTTTTCTAATAGTGGTCACCCCTCGGTAGACAATGGCAAACCTCCGTGGGTATTTCTGCCTTGAAAAAGCTTCTCATTAAATACATCTGCCGTTCGGAGGCGGCACATACATAATTGTAGGTCCCTCCATTTGCGGTAGAATATAAAGACGCACACCACAAATGGTAGGAGAAGCTCGGCCAAACACTGAGCTATATAGTGTAAGCGCCAAATTATTATATTATTATATTGCAAAGTCATATGCCGTAATTACGTGTTTTCGTCGTTTCAACTCTGACCACTGATCCATGTACTCTAAAGGTGTTAAGTATATACTTCCCTTATTATGCATGTCATAATAAGTATATCCGTTAGTCTATCCGATTCTTAGAACTGAGAGAATTTAATTTACTATCAACTCCTAATAGTCTTGACTTTTCTTCAAAAATATGCTACTTCAAAACGTAACTAATTTTTAAGATCTCTCTATTTTCTTTCTTTGTTTTCTGTATGAAATGTTACATTTTCTAGATTAAATTAATTAATAAAAGAATAATTCTAAAAACCGTTTTATTGAAAAAGCTCTCATAGATTTAGTAAAAAACTTATAAGGCCCAGATAGTTTTGAACAAAAGTGTATATGTATCGCACATAAAAGTATGCATATGTACATATATACATACATACATACATGCTATTACATTGATTGCACACATTCATGTACAAATGCATAGCATCGAACAGGTCAAAAACCTTCAATACTATGCGTATTTTTATAAACCTAGAGCGGATAGAGCCACGTCGATCTTGCTGGTATTGCACTGTTTCGATTATTCATTAAAAAAAAAAAACGCTCGCATTGTCATTTCCGGAGTGCATCCCCAACTGAGACAGGAGTCGCGAGAGCATGTTGTTGTTCATAATGTACTTATTGTACATACATACATAGTATATGCGCATACATATGAGAGTTTTTTTGTTCACACATATTGCTTGAAGAGATTCTATGTACATATGTATGTAGGTATTTATGTACATACGGTACATACATATAGTTCATATAAGGTAAGTGCACGATTTTTTGTTTAAACAAGAAAGTAATTAATTTTAAGTTTAAAACATAAGTTATTCCCTTTTAATAGCGTAAAATCCGTAGAAATACGTATATCCCTGAATTAGGTACATTAAAGAATTTTTGCCACGGAATTAGGGACGACACCTTCAATTAATTATATTAATATAAATTATAATACGACTTATTTTCGCTATAAGTTATTGGACTCTAATCTAAATTGATTGATTTCAGGGGGATATTTTAATTTTTGAATTTGCAACCGATTATTTCAACGTCACACAATTTAGAAGTCAGAAAAATCCCAGTACCACGGAATTAGGTGCACTTACCTTATTAAAAAACTTAAGGAAACTAAAAATTTTAAAGTGTTTTTGAATATAGTGCGATGTGAGTATTAAGAGGCATATGTACATATGTAGATAATGAAGAAATTTTTGCGGACTTCAATCAAGCAACACCATAAAGGAATGGCGAAGTGATGACTTTTTTACGACAAACCTTTAAATATGAATATGAAAATTCATTTGGAAGTGGGGCAGCTATTAAAAACTTGAATTAAATAAATTAAAATTTTCAGAGAAATATAATACATATTTAAAAAAAACATAAGAATCACGTATAACATACCTAATAGCACTACCAGACATTTTACAGCCAACGATTTCAAGGAATAAATGCTCAACACAAGTACTGGATTAATGTTTCGGGTGATCGTGTTATACAAACAAATTCGAAGGGATATCGTGAATCACGTATATAAATGTATCTATTTTTAATAGTTTTCAATTAAAATACAATTAATTCCCTAAAAATTTTGAAATCATTCCAAGATTAAAACTTTGTAGAAAACTTAAGAACTTTAACAAAGTTTCATCTAAATTTTAGGTTATCAATCCTTAAAATGTAGCCTATTATATTTCTGTATAATAATGTACCATGTACAATTTTTAGTTGCGGTTTCTTACATTTAAGAATACATTTTCTTTCATATGAGAAATAATTGTGTTTAAGACGTTATACTTATGGCAGCAAATGTGGCACAAACATCTCAACAAAATTATGTGCCAAATGAACAAAATATATTTGGACGTTAAATAAAATCGTTTCTTGATCTCGTTTTGATTTAACGACGGGGGGCATGTGGATGTAGATACTTTTGTATGACACAGTCTTTCGTCATCACGTGTTCAGTTTCATTGGTGTGCCATCTTCAGTGTATTTGGTTAGGTTAAAGCCAATGAAATTTTTCATTCAACTCAACCAATGGCTTGTAAAATAAGGTTGTTTAATTTTTTTTTGTTCTGGCTGCTTGTATACACTGGCCACCAAACGTAGTTTAATATTTTATTTTCGTATTTTCACAAAGATACCTTTATGAAAAAAGTGAATTAAAAAAAAATTAGACATTAAAAACGTTTAGTTTGAATATATTGGAAAATTAGGGTTATACACACATACATATGTATATGTACTTAAATTAAATTGGTTACTGCTATTAGCTGATTTCAATTAATTTTAAATTAAATCTCTTAATTAAGTACTGCCTAGCCTCAGCTTTAAAAAAAATTTGAAGATGTTTCGCAGAAAGTGGAACTTACATATGCACATATCGCACCCTAAACCAAAAACCGTCACAACTCAAAATTTTTTAAAATCGCTTTTATCTCATAAACCTATTCCAAGAATACTTCCCTAACATGCTCCGAAAATTTCTTCATCGTAACTATCTTATTTACTGGAAAAGTACGTTAAAAATATTACAACCATTTTTACATAAAATTTTTTACTTCTCTTAGATATTAAAAAAAAAAAATTTTTAAATCCTTTTTCCACATAAACTAATTCACGGAATACTTCCCCTGCTCAAGAAATTTTATCGTAGTTACTATCTTCTTTTACTGGAAAAGTATGATTATAAAATTATCATCATTATTGTAGAGACTGTTTGTTTTGCCTCTCCTGAACATTTGAGATTTTTTGAGTTGTGACTGTTTTTGGTTTAGGGTGCAATATGTACATCTATAACAGTTATTTGAAAAAAAAAAAAAAAAACAGATGGAGGTTTCCGCACTACTCTTGAATTTTCTTTACATAACATGATAAAAGCAATATAGAAACGGTTGACATTGGAATAACACACACTTACATATGACATTTGTACATACATACATATGTATGTACCTTATATACCATAAAATATTATGACTTTTATCGTCAGCAGGTGGAGCTTTGACCTGTAGAAAATTTTCGCAAAGAAAGAAAAATACAGAAATGCGACATGCTGTCAAATCAAAACAACCATAAACAATCGGCCCAAAGCCAGCATTTAAAATATTTGCAAGTAGAATTTTAAAATTTATTCGCACAGAATGTGTATATAAGATATTTCTTTATTATGGCGTTATATACACACCAGGATACATACATACATATGTATATGTATGTGTATATGTATGTATATAAATAAAAAGGGTGAATGCAACCGTACATGTATGTATGTATATATTTATATATTTTCTTTGCAGCAAGAAAGTATTTATAATATGGCACTTTTTTGTTGATTTTTTATATTTTGAAATATATAACGAAAAATGACACTGAAGATGGCATAATGCCGAAACCGGTTTGTCTGCAAACCAAACTTGACTAGGGATGACGAAAATCGTTCCAAAATACATCATTAGGCGATTTACAAGGTGTCATAAAGTGTTGCATTGTCGTTCAATTACAAAATTTGAAAAATTCCAATTTGTGTTATTTTACATCCTTTTTTTGTGCAATGCATCAAAAACAAATAAAATAAATTTTGAACTACCAAAAAGTTTTATGATCTTACAAGTTTACGACATTTTACGACACCTTGTGAATCGCCTTCATATATTTTATTCGTTCTAAGCCTTAATGATATTAATGGGGTGTCTTATCCCAGCCGGATTTCCACGAGGAACTTTTTCCTCACGTCAAATTCCGTGACACCTGACATTCCTAGGACATCGCAGCGTCGCAATGGACCAGCAGGCAAACATCAACCCACTTACCCAGACGAAAAAAGTTCTTGCATTAATTTTTTCTTAAACG
Organism: Philophylla caesio; assembly: GCA_963971545.1. Classification (NCBI taxonomy): domain Eukaryota; kingdom Metazoa; phylum Arthropoda; class Insecta; order Diptera; family Tephritidae; genus Philophylla; species Philophylla caesio. The sequence continues at coordinate 93,602,094 of OZ020608.1, read as the reverse complement.
AAACGTTTGGGTAAAATAAAAAGGATATCATAGAAACAAACGCCTATTTTGATGGTCTTGAGAAAAGCTATATTTTGGAAGAAATAAAAATATTGGAAAACAAAGGACTAAGTGTTATTATTATTATTAATAAGTGTATAGAGTTAAAAAGAGATACTGTTCCCGAAATTCCGGGGTCCCGGCCTTTTTCAACTCCCGATAACCCGGGATCATTATATTTAAATCCCGGAATTGCAGAAAACAGTTAATTTAATAGCCATTTAATTTTAATTTACATTTTTTCAAACAAAAATAAACCTTAAATGATTTAAACCAAAAAAAAAAAAAAGAGCCGATCGAATAAAACAAATAACTCGGCTTATTAACTCCCTACAGGCTTTGTTTTGGCCTTGCCATTATAAATTAGTTGGAGAATATCCTCCGCGAGTAGAAAATGAGCCTTACTATGAATGAGATGTTTATACATATTATTAACGACGAGGTGCTTGAAGTGGTTAAGGCAGAAAGTCTCAGAGCATCAAGCTTTAACGAGCAGGTTTGGTAAAAAAAATGTTTGTAATGGGGGCGATCAAGGCAAATTCCAACAGAGAGCATTTAACTTTTTGTCGATAATCCAACCAACAAGTGTTGACTTGATACTTTTCCACTGCAGATTTTAAATAAAACAAAATTATTTTATTTTATTTCTTCAAGACTGCATTTTAATCAAAATAAGGAATAATTCTGCCTCACTCAAAATGTAATGGGTTATGTATTTAATTTTTACTGAATGGCAATACATTAATATTTAATATTGGTCTCAAATAGAAATTAAAATTAATTTTACTTAACATACATATGTATGTATGTAGGTACAATTGGCTCTGTACCAAATATTTATATTTGTACTTAAAGTATAAAATATTTTGTGTGTGCCATATTTTAGGTAAATTTTATTTTTTATTTTTGAAAAGACCAATAAATTATTTTTCATAATTTTATAATACAACGATTGTCCCGGGCTTTTGTTTTCAAATCTCGAAAATCCCGGGATCAATAATATGCCCAAAATTGACATCCCTAATATGCATGTACACACATATGCATTTACACTCAATGGCATATACAAATATATGCACAAAGATTTCTGTGGGAATGACCGCTTGTTTTCAATTGTGAATGTTTGTTGACAGTCACAGTTTTCAAATGCAAAATAAAAAAATTGAAGTTTTGTCATATTTTTACGCATAGGTAGGTAGGTAGGTATGTATGTATGTATGTATATGTGGCTGTCACTGTTGCTTCAGCGACCCACTTAGGCCATGATTGGTGGCCCGTTGTGATACCACTAGCTAAGCGTTGATTCCCCTTTGCTGAACCATTTTGAGCTCTTGACGAATCTCGTCAAGCATCTTGGGTCTATAAAACCTAATTCTTCGAGGTCTCCAAAAAGTGGTACCCCTAGAAAGCGTAGCCTGCTTCTCGCTAGCGCTGGCAGTTGCATAGAAGATGGAAAACAGTTTCATCCTCTTCATAATTTTTGCAGCTTCCATAGCATCTGTGAAAGGGTACCCCGAGACGCCCCGCGTGGTTGCCTATGAGGCAGTGCCCCGTAAGAGCTCCAATGACCTTAGATATATCATCCCGTTTTAAGGTGTACAGACCACGCGAACGATCCCATCTGGGCCAAGTCTGCCTAGATATTATACAAGTCGTGGTCTGTGCCCACCTCTCATTTACACGAGCATAAGCATATTCTTTTAAGAGCAGCCTGCAAGAACCAAAGGGCATACCAATGCATTCTTCACCAAAAAGAATCTGCTTGGTTGTCCCTTCCCTCGCAAGTTCATCCGCTATACAGTTATCCTCGATGTCCCTGTAGCCTGGAACCCAGATGAGGTTTAGTCTGTTCTGCTTAGCCATCTCCTGAAGAGATCGGCGGCAATCCAGTACAATCTTTGCAGTTATCGCAGCTGAGCTCGCTGCTCTAATTAACGCTTAGCTGTCGCTAAATATAAACACGTTATTGCCTTTTAAGACGGTTTGCAATCTGTCCATAGCCTCCTTAATGGCTGAAACCTCAGCTTGAAAAACGCTACATTGATCCGGCAGCCTAAAAGAACAGCTCAGAGATAAGTCCCGCGAGAAGACCCCTCCTCCCACTCTGCCATTCAGCTTCGAACCATCTGTGAAAACCGTAATACGTCCAGGTGGAGTATAGAAATTTTTAGACCACTCCTCCCTATCTAGAATCAACATCGCGAAGTTTCTGTCTGGGACCATGGTATCGACGCAGCGATCAGTGCAGTCCGAAAGGAAGCTATACTTACTCAGTATGCTTGAGTGCCCACATTGGCTAGACTCCCATTGATATGTCTCTCTTAGTCGAAGCGCGCCAAGAGCCGCCATCTGTTGACCCACTAAGTCGAGGGGTGGAAGGTCCAAAAGGCCATTCAAGGCGTCGTTTGGTGTTGTTCGCAAAGCTCCGCTAATGCAGATTATACTGGCTCTTTGCACTTTACGCATATATTGACCATTTATTTCGCATTATCCTAATTAATTTTTATTTAAAATACAAATACTTCTCTGACAAAAACCATTTATACTAAAGTTTTAATCATTGTAGAAAACTTAAAGAAACATTGAACAACAATTTATTAAAAGTAATTTTTTTTTTAGAATTCTATGGATAATGCAAATTTCAAGCAGAATATGTACATATTTACTGACTTTTTGACATTTTTTTACTGAATGGCTTGCAATCTTTTTTCTACACAACGTATCCTCGAGATTTTTTAATGGAAGAATTTGCGAAAGAACCACGGTAATGTACATATGAATATACATATGTATGTATGTTTGTAGGTATATAACGTGAATTCTTACAATATTGTAAACTGCCTCTAGCGTTGCATACCATATGTACATAGATATATACATATGTACATAAATAAAATATATTTTGAAACCTTCGGAAACCCTTACCTATATAAAACCATTAACATACACATGTATACATATTTTCCAATACCGCCAAAAAAAACCATAATCCAGCACACCTGTATATTAATTCAATTTCATTCAAAGAGTGAACATCAGATAAATTAAAATTTCATTTTGCATTAAATCTTTTAATAAATTATAGGAGACGATAATTCTAATTTGGTTGTGATTACTCATTACTCACAAAATGATTATAATTACAATGAACATTGTTAATAAACAATTTTTAAATATTCTCTCAAAGAGCGCACAGTGAGCCAAAAATAAGATATTTATATATTAAATTCAAAAAACGAAGTATACGATTTTTAACGGTAGTCCTCTATACCGTCATACTGAAATCTAAGTAGATTGTATCAGGCTTTACTAAAATTTAATGTACTACGGAACTGCATACTCGAAATTTTTCTAAAACTGCTGAGAACAAAATTTTAAATGGTGATTTTGAATATCTGAGTTGTAAGATAATAAGTAGTGTTTTAAATGAAAAAAGGTTGAAACAAATAAAAGAAAATTAATTTCCGAAATTTATCAAAATGATCTCAGGCATGTATGTATGTATTTACATAATATGTGTATTTAAGTATATGTGTTTGTTTATTTGACTATGCAAAAAAAACGTAAATTTTTCTTCTTCCCAGGTAAAAAATCATTGTTTTAGTCACAAACAATTAATTGTGGCAAAAATACAACCGGCTATCTGCAATTTTCAGTTGGCGCTCACGAACATAAGAAATTTCAATGATAAAATATATTTACCGGTCCATTATAAAAAGTTAATTAATTAATTTTTTGGCAAGCAGTTTAAAAGCCCATTCAATTTAGTATAACAATTTGCAACTTCGATCTAGCTGAGGATGGTCATTAATTTCTAAAAAAAAATTTTGCTAGCACTCTTTCGCGTTTTCTTCTACACAACGTACTCCGACGCCGCACACTGGTCGAAAATTCGAAAAAGCGGGCCTAAAGTGCAAATTTTAAAAACACCGGGTCAGAATAGTTCTTAGATAAGTCTCAGAGTGGCATTGGTGAGTCAATTTCTAGAATTTATAATGCAGTCACCCACATGTGTTTTTTGCTACAGCTGTTTGAAGTTGACACTGCTAGGCTAGTCGTTGCCCTGCGTATTACTACTGCTACAAAACCCGTTTTTGATGTTAAATTATAAATTTATTGAGTTTTTTTTTGTTGTTTTGCAAAATGGAGTGTGATTTTGAAGGCATTAGAACCAAGATTTCGATTAAACATGTTTGTGTTTGTCATTTACTTGTATTGAATGTTGCGATACACCTTTACTTGCGTGATTCATTACTTGTACATACAATTATAACAAAAAGTGGGAAAAAGTTGTGATGCCAGTAGATCCTGCCAAAATAATAAGGGGATTGTAAGAAGTGTTTTGTTTTATATTATTCAAGAAAATGTTTCGGAATCCTTCAGATTTGTGCTATAGATTGTTTTTTTCAGCTCAATTTTTTGACGTTATTTTTCGATTGAGCAATCTCAAAACCCCCTTACACTCAATTTTAGCTCTTAAATCTACTTTTTTCCGAAAAACTATCCTCCATTCTGTGCCATGCATTTTGAATTTTTACATTACAAGTATACGTCATTTTTGAAATCAGCAACCTCAAAATACCCCTTACACTTAATTTCAGCTTTTAAAGCAACTTTTCCCGAAGAACTGTCCGTCATTTTGTGTCAGCCATCTTGAATTTTGTTTTTGACATTATTTTTGAAATCAGCGACCTCAAATCTCCAACCCATTTTTTCCGAAAATCCGTCCGCCATTTTGTGTCAGCCATTTTGAATTTTTACATCCTGACGTCATTTTTGAAATCAGCCAACCAAAAACCTTTAAGACATCTGATCTTAACGGAAAATAATGTTGTTGCTTCGTTTCGCTCACAATTTTCCGATTTCAGACCACTGTGCGCCGTCAGTAAAATAAATTTAAAAAAATTTAACAAGAAATCAAATTTAAAGGCACTTCGAACTTACACCTTATTTTCCTAAAATTTAATAAGCAACAAATCTGCATACTTAAAAATATTTAATTTAACTGTTTATAAAGAAGGGAAGGTAAACATATTTTTCATTGAAAACTCTAATTTTAGAACATTATTTTGTATGTATTTCATAATTATATGGATTTTTATAGCTTAATGAATTTTAGTAAAATAATGTGCAAGTCTGAAGTGACTAAAATCTCCCGTTGATATTTGACAATTTTTTTTTTTACCGGCTCGCTATTTTTCCCCTATTTTGATGCCTAAGTCGGTATTTTGCAAAGTGTTGTAGCAAATAATTTTTTTAATATATTTTTTTTTAATAAAATGAACGAGAAGAACACTGTGCCTCTCTTAAGAGCTGTTGCCACACCATGATTGAAATAATTTTAAGTTTGAAAAATTCAAAAATTCGGCACATTTCGGTTTAAGAGTTCGGTCCGTGCGAATGGCTTTTCCGCAGCTAATCGTTGCTATTTTTAATGTGTGAAATTGTGCGTGTGTGTATTTTTCCTTTCGCACAACAACAACGCGTCGCGGCGCTCCGGATAAAAGCGTAACCGTATGGTCGTTATTGCAAGGGCCTAAACAAAAAAAAGGATTTATACAAATTTATTTTAAAAAAATATTAGTGATTTTACATAAAAATTTATCGGCGTTAGCCGGTTAAAATAAAAAAAAATATAGGAAAATGTGAGTTGATAGATTTAAAATATCTGCAAATCAGACAAACACGTCTCTTTCGTAATCACTGAAAATTTGTGTGGCAGACGAATTTATAGACTATGAAATTTTTGCAGTTCGCTTACTGACGAAAACTACTGTGGAAAATTCTGTGAATTATAGTATTTATGTATATTCAACATGTAAATGTTTGAAAGCATGTATGTTTATACAATTGTATGTATTTTTATAAATTTGCAACATTTAAAGTGAGCAAAAATTACACTTAACGAAAGTATTTAATTTTTTTTACATACATATATGTACATACATATGTATGTACTCAAAAAATATTCATAAAATACATACATAACTTTTTTTAAAAATAGCCTGAAAATGTGTGCTCCCGTTGGTGAAATGGTGTCGCTATAGCGAACAGCGCGTTGAACAGTGTCGCGGAATGGTCATAAAATAATGAATAATAATAAAGTATTTGGGTTAAAAAAAAAAACACTGTATGAATGTTTATGCATGCAATGTTCGTATTTTATTAGTTTGCGAATATTCGAAAACTTAAAGTTGTTAATGTGCATCTTTTAAGTGGATAAGAATTATGGGTGGAAAATTCGAATTCAAACTAAGTAATACCGGCCGCGAATATGTACAAACATACATACACACTACATATGTATATACATACATACGTATGTGTATAAACAAACTCGACCAACCCATTCGCACATTTTAAGATTGTATTTGTATTTAAAAGTATTAAGTAATATTTAATAAACCTCTATGACTGACCTTATTCGAGCGTTTGCAAATTGTAAGGGACTCGTTTTACCGCAACCACCATTTGACTAGCGCAATATAGTATGTACTATACATACTATGTGTCGTACAATCACTACCAAAAAAATATTTTATAAATATAAAGATAAACTAAAATAAAAATAAAAGAAAAAAAAAACACGTTGTTGAATGAAAATTTCTGAAGCGCCAGAAACATTAGAAATGAAACATGCTGTACAAAGTCGCTGCCGTTTTATTTTTAGCTAAAACATTTAAATATTTTTTTTCTTTGTCAAATTTGCATTGATCGCTGCATGTTTTGCTCTGGCGTGAGTATAAAAATAGCTTAGTTGGGCGTCATTATTTTGAGTATATATTTTTAATTCTTTCGCCGCAAAGGGACACATACATACATAGTATAGTGTCTCGAAGAGATAAAATATTCGAAGGCAAGGAAATTGTCTCAAACATTGGATATTTGGCATGTGTCGCTACGTACATACAGCTGTGAGCACTGAAATAGTAGTGTGCACTTATGATAAACATTTTTTTAAATTACAAGAAAACTAGCTCAATGTGCATATGTATGCAAATTTAGTATTGTTAGAAAAATTTACAACAAATTTCAAACCCAAATGTTTCGACATTAATATTAATTAAATTTTTTTTTGTGGTTTTATAACTGTCATCAATCATCAGTAGTTATTATTAAATTTGGGTTTCAAACATTTCTGAATAAAAAGTTTAAAATGTTGAAAAGATTTTTTGAAATTTGCTTAATATTTATATTTTTATTTGTATACATTTTTTTTTTTTTTTTGATAGAACTAAACGTTCTGTTCTTAATTTTTGTTTGTTATAATTTCGCACATTTTCTACTAATTAAAACATATTAGTTATACGAAAAAAAAATACCAAAAACCATTGTTGAAGTGTGAGCTTATAAAAAACTTGTACCTAATTATTATGCTAGTGCCAAAAACTGCATGCTCAAAATTTTCTAAGAGCTCTAACTCAAACCTTCGAAATTTTGTTATTAGAAAATTCGATAAATCATACTTGATGTGGTACTTGTTAAATCTCAAAATTTAGATTTCTGCTGTAATTTCTATTTTAAATACTACAATACTTTAAAACTTACTTACTTACTTTTTACAATTTTATTTTGATACCCCTAAAATCAAGGCGAATTCATAAAGGTGACAGTAAATGTTTAAGAATAAAAAAAGTACATGTATTTGGTTGTTGCTTTCGGTACAACGAATGTCAAAACCAAACAAAAAAGCCGAAATAATTTTCCTACTTCAGCTTCTTTTGAAATGAAAATAGGAATTTTAATTTGCTACCAGATCACACATTACGAATTGTGGAAAAAAATAATTTTCTGCCAGTGACGTAGCGCTTTTGACACCATGTTTGTTTACTGTCAAATGAAGCGAAATTTTAATAAAGAGGAGAACCAAACAAAAATACTGAAAAAGTACTGTGAATGAGTGCAATGAATAATTGTAATTATTGCAAGATTTATTAAGTGATGGAAATTAGCACAAAGTGTTTATCGAATCGAAACGCTGAATAATATCCCTTTGTAGATGTTCTACAACTCGAGTCTAGACGCGATGCGTAGTATAGTGCAACTTAAGGTACTTTTCACTTGATATTTGCCCGATCGTGTAAAATTTCTAGTGTGATTTTTTTGTTTTACCACAATGGCAGGACTACCCTAAAAGGTAGACGTACTTTATAGACGATTTTCAGCGGGGGGAGACCGTGGTCGCCAATTATAAAATATATTTATATATATCTCAATATTCCTGCTCCTTACCTCCACATGTATGTACATAGCCATTGAAACTGGCTAATCATCTACTTGGGGCTCTTCTCTCTCAGGTGTACACATTAAGTTGTCCGTTCTATTCACACTCGAAATAATCTCTTCGCTGAAATTTAACCACGTATAATCCTAGCGTCTAACCGTCAATAATCCATAAAACGAACGTCTCTTAAATAATAATTTTGGATACTTTCTCATTTGATGATTCAATTGCGGGACCAAACTATTCATATCTTTCATCAACCGTATATTTATAAACAGCATATAAGTGCGTACATACATATGTACATATGTATGCACTCGTATGTATGTATGTTCGCATGTTTGTATGTACATATGTACAGTAAGGGGTCTCGTCAAAGCTATTGATGTATTTTATCGATGAAATTTGATTATGTTTTTGTAGCCGAGCACTTTTTAAACTCTATAAGTTCGAATTTTTAGGACTCGCGTGAAAATTAATTTTTTTTTGTATATTTAAGATGTTACATCTTTTCTTGCTTATTCATTTAAAAAAGAATTTCTCTTCTATAAATATCATGAATGTAAATATATTTGTATGTATGTATGTATGTATGTGCACCCTTGTTCACAAAAATAATAATAAATTTCAAAAGTGATTTTTCTTGAAATTATATTTATTTATTTTTGATAATTTTCATTCAATAAAATTCAGTAAGATCTGTAACGGAATCCATTGTGTATATACGTTTCAAAATTTATATGAAATTCACAAAAACTTATCAAATTTCTAAAAATTTTCTTCAAAATTTTAAAATCTTTATTCAAGATTTTTAGAAAAACAAAGTACAAGTTTCATTTGGCTAAAAACTACCGTTGATTTATTACAATTTTTTTGTCAAAGGTATTGAGCATTTTCTTCAATATAACTTAACATCAACATTCTTATTTTATATGGAAGAAAATGCTCAACACCCATTCAAGGTTTTCCCGTCCTCTTATGACATTTGTCTAAATATATAAAATCATATAAAATACATTTGCTGCGTTTTTTTCTGCAAATTATTTAAATTTCGAATAAGTCTTAGCTAATTGATAAGCACTTTCTGGTTGCTGGTTAAATAAAAATATAACGGATATAAAATTAGTCATTGTGCGGCCATATTTCTATCAAAAACCATATCTTCACAACTACAAAAAACCGGTTTTGGAGATTAAAAAACCCGATTTATTCGATATTCGAAAAATTAAGATTTCAAAAAAATCGTACAGTAATGTATGAAAAAAACCGGAGAAAACCGGTTTAAAAAAACCGAGTCAGTTACCCTAGTATACATTTATGATTAGGGCATTTTGTTTTTATTCGTCATCCATTTAGCTAAGTAATAATTACATATTGGAAAGTAATTTAAATATGTACATATGTACATAAGTTTTTTTACATAAACTTTTGGCCAATGACATCTTGCCACAGAAAATTTACAAGCTTTGAAAATTTCTTTAACTTTTTTAAATTGAAATTACTATTTTTTGCATAAATATTGGCGACCTTATCAAACTTTGTTCAAAACTAAAAAAAAATCTTTTTACAAACAATTTTTAAATGTACATACATTTGTAGTTTTGCTATCCATTCAATTTTATGCAAAGCTTCAAGACTGTTAGTATTTTCACTCATCTAAAAATAGTTTGTGTTTATACGTTATATGGAAAAAAATGCAGCCTTGTCAAACAATAATTCTCAAAAACAACAGTAATTTGTAGCTATTGGAAAATTGCGAACGCACGAAGAGGCGTTCACTTTGCAATGAACTTAACTTGTTTGAAGTATATTTTTCAAGAGTGTTTTTTTTGGTTCAAAAAACTATTAACTAAAAAGAGTATGAGTTTCTTAAGGTACGTCCGCTTAGTTTTCACGTTTAAATTAACTATTTTTTTTTTACTTAACTAAAACAGAATTCCCTTAGATGTTTGCATATACATATATGTACATAAAATATCTCTAACAAAATTCACTTATAATATGCTCTACCTAAATTCAAGGATACTTTGAACTCGGAACATTTTACATAACGACTTTATTTCTACCTTTTACTCTCTCGCGCCCTATCTCCTCCCTTTCTCTCTGTTTATTTCTCTGTCTTTCCTTTCGCTTGTATTTCTGAATTTAGTATATTTGTCGCATTTAAGATTTGGTGCTGCATAGTTTATTGGCGCCAAAAGCCACCTACCATGACCACCGTCACCCTACATATTATTGCCATACTTACGTAAATGGACAAGTTTCTATAGAATGCCTAACGTCCTGACGGCTGTGCCCCCAGCGACATTGATTAGCTTGCAAACGGTGGCGGAACATGTCACTTAACACGTCGGCTGCACACTCAATTTTATTGCTTCTCTTGCTATTCAATCGCCAAGTGGTGTACATTTGTACATGTGTACATATGTATGTATGTATGTAGCCCACTTATGCCACACCAGCTACAATAGCACATCGTCACTTTTCTACATTTTTTTACTACATTTTCTTTTATGAATGCTCGTATGTACATACATACATAAATACAAGTATGTAAGGCTTGTATGTATCATCATATGTATGTATGTTTGTATGTAGGAGCACATTGTTGCTATGCACTTGTGAAACAAAAAAATACGTGTCCTTCACAAATTAGTCTCCTCTCCTACCCATTAAATCGACATGCAGTGCTTCTCTTTTAATTTATCCTGGTTATGTGTTATTTTCAAGCAGATAATAAATTCATTCAAAATGTGAGAGTAAATATTTATCTAATTAGCTTTTTGGTGTACGATGCATACATGTATATGTGTATATATGTATGTATGTCATACCCACCCATGACCTTTCAAAAGGAATTATACATTATGATGATTAGATTTTGTTGCCAATATTACGAGTTGGTTAGAATTTCTTTATCGGCCGTGGATTGTGATCAAACTCTTACAATGAAGTATGTACGTTATGGTGTTTTACCGTCTCTCTGTTAAACGTCGGTTGAGGCGTGTCCAGAAGGTAAACTAATGATTTTGATACGATTGAAACATTTTTGCCTTGGAACTCATTACTCCCCCATACTGAATCACAAGTTGTAAAAAAAAAATATAATTTTAGGTTCGTTTTTATTACCTTAAAAATCAACAAGCAACGATTTTCAAACGAATCTCATTTTTTATTTTTTAATGAAACTCATCGGTTCCGTCATATGGAATTCATTTAGTCTGCTATCAGTAACAAGTTCCCAGCGAATTTGATCATTAAAAAAGAAATGTATTACCATGAATTTAATTTTAAGAGTAACCTTGAAACTTAACTATTTCAATTAAAATATGGTTCTTAAATGATTGGTTTTGGAACGAATTTTCGTCATCCCTTGTCAAGTTTGGTTTTAAGACAAAACGGTCTCGGCGTTGTGCCATCTTCAGTGTAATTTTTCGTTCTTAAATATTTTTGAGCTTAAGGCCGATTGGTTTTTTAGAAAAATTAACATTATGAGTATTACATAGTCAAGTAGAAATAGCGGCAGTACAGCCGTACAGTACAGCACTTGACTGGAGTACGTTGTGAAGGGAAAGCAGGAAAATTAACAACGGCTCACATAGCGTAAGCTTAGCTGAATGCGTTTAGTTGCCTACTTAAGTATTGCACATGATGTTACGGGTTAGACTTCCGCAGAAACCAAGAAGAAAGAAGTCTGTTGAGGAAATGTGGTGATTTCTGAAATAGTACTATAACTTCTACCGCTATGAGTATTGTTGTTTTTTTTTGTTCATAATAATTTTCACGATAAACCGATCGGCCTTCCGGAACACTACAAAACATTTAAAAAATTTTCTTCAAGATTTCAAAAATTCTCGAAAATACTTGATCGGTTCGAAGAAATAAAAATGACATACAATTTCCAACTGGATTTGGTTACTCGTACTAAAAGAAAAGAAACCGGAGGCGAATTCATCGTTTTAGTTCAGAACTTCAATTTGATTGTTGTATTTCTCTCACGAATCGGTAGGAGAACTGGGAAAAAATCTGAACTTTTATATTCATGTGGATTGAATTTAACTGTGTTGGAATAACTGAGAAAGTTTTAAGATTTCTGCCATTTTTAAGAACTCGGTACTTTAATTTTTAAACAATAATGTGAACTTCGATTGAGCCATGTCTGTCTGTCTGTCCGTCTGTCCGTCTGTTTGAACGCAAACTAGTCGCTCAGTTTTTGAGCTTTTTGAATGAAACTTGGCAGTCAGGTGCCTTTTTATATTCTATTCGACATTGCTCGGAATCGGACAGATCGGAAAACTATAACATATAGCTGCCATACAACCGATAGTTTAAAAATTGTGTTTTGGGGCAAAACTCCTTCATTAAATCAGCTAAAGACTTGACATTTTTCACAAATATCAATTATTATTGGAACTATTATAGCAGTCAAAATCATTACTATTGAATTAATATTACATATTGCTCTCATACATTTCTTCCATTCATGAAAGGTATGAAGCCTTCCGCATAGCCGAAGACAGTTTTTTGACTTTTTTTTTTAAATTTATCACAGGCTAATTTTCAATAACACTAATGTAGCATAAACAAAGAAAAAACGCTGACGCCAATGGCATACTTACATACGTTATTGATGGACTTCACAATAAATATTTATATAAATGCATTTGTAATATGGTAGTACACATACACACACTTATGTATGTAACTTTAAAAATAATAACATCAAGATGAAAATATTTTAAAGCGAATACCAAAACAAATAAGTACAAAACAATAAAATTTTGCCATGTCGCTTTCGGTTAGTAATAATTCGAAAGAAGCCAACAAATTACCATATGAAAATACCAAAATATATTATTCATCTAGTTGGGCGAGTGGAAGTGCAAACGCGCTCATGAGGGGCTAAGGAAAAGAGAAACGAAAATATTAAAATATTAGTATGTATATACATTAGTACATACATACATACATATATAAATGGATATGTAATAAGTATGCTATAATTTATAGGATTCGCGGCAGCGTGCACCCGGCACTTGAGTTGACCAAGATATGCACATGTGTGCCACGGATGTTTATGCAAGTGAATGAGTATAGCGTCGGTGCAGACAACGGAAACAAACGACAAGAAAATATAATATGAAGGAAATCTTTACTTTGTATTTAACAATACACGCCAAATTTTTAAATACGCCACCAAAACGAGGTTTGCCTCTTTGTAAATGAATACATACTCACCATCCCAACATGGAGTAAACAAGAGTGTGTTATTCATATGTTTAGTGCGATCCCCCCCGTTCATGACGCCACACATGAATTTGCCGCTCGCACTATGGTAGTTTTTACTCGCACGTTTGCTCCATTTGCTTCATGATGATTCGCTACCAAAATTTTCCTCTGCTGGCGATCGGCCAAGAGTTTTACCTCGACCTACAGTTGGTGCAGTGCGATTCGATATCGCGATTTTATTTCCTGCTTTCCTCTGATTTCTGTTTTTCCCACACTAGTTTTGCAGCCAGTTTTTACTGTTCACTGTCTGTTTGCACGCAGTTTAAAAATTTTATTTGTTTTATTGTTGTCATATTTACTTCTCATTCGATTATTTTGTTCTTCTTTTCGATAAATTCTTCAAAATCATGCCGATGGTATTTGGGCTTTCTCGCTGGTATTTTAGCAACTGTTGCTGCCACATTATTTGTACAATTTGCATACATGCGAGTATGTGTGTACATACTTATATATGTAGATACATATCTTTCCACCCACATTCGAACTCGCAGCGTTCTACAAAGTTTGCAGGCGTACGCTTGTTTATGCGTCTCTGTGCAATCGGAGAAAAGCGGATTCGAATAATAGATTTGGAATATTATTGTGAACGTTTTAGTATATATTGAAAAAAATTTCTTTTAATAAAGTATTTCGCACTACCTTAATTGTAATTTCTAATTTATTTTTCAACAAATATTAAAAGTGCAATAAAAGAGTATTCAATCTAAATGGGTAAAATTTTTGAACAATACTCGATTAATTTGGCAACGCTCTCAGGTTTCGTCCATGAGCAATACATCAACTTCTACTTCTTTAACGATGTTTAGTTCAGTAAATCTTCCACATTTACTCAAACACTTTGTATGATAATTTGTTAGATGTAAGTGTGCGTTCTTTTGAATCTTACAGTAGGAAAGTTTTGATAAGAAACTTGGTACATTGTCGTTGTGGTTCTTCGGCAGAGAACTGCGCTGCTCTATTGCCTACCCAGCTCAAGGTAGCGCCCGCTAGCTATAGATCTCTCGTAGCATTTCAGCATTTGGCTACGTAAAGGTGTAATCAAGCACGAAACAACGCGTGCAGAAAACAGCACTCCGACTACATGCCGTCCATTGTACTGTTTTCATGTTCCTTTTAATCTGTTTTAAATCTGCAGGATTTACGAATAAATCTTAGCAGATTTTGGGGTGTCAAACAGCTCAGGTGTTCGTCTCTCCACACGTCGCGACCAAATGCCTCATATCTAGTTATTGCAAAGGCGGGGCAGAAGCACAGAAAGTGTTCCGCCGTTTCTTCATCTTCATAACAGGATGGGCATATGGAGTTGTCATGTACGCCTATCATTCTCAGGTGTCTATGCCACGTGAAGTGACTGGTCAACAGTCCAACAATTTGCCTGCAGTCTCGCCTGTTAAGCGAGAGCAAGTGTTTTGATAGTCCTTCTGAGATTGAAGGTAACATGAGTTTTGCCCATCTGCAACCTCTCGATGCCTCCCAGTCATTGCTGAGCGAAGTATTCACCCAGTTTCTGATGGTGGCATCGATGGCCGAAGGTGGGAGTGCTATAGCTGGCTGCGGGCCAAGGAACACCTGATCCGAGCCAATTCTGGCCAAATGGTCAGATGTCTCATAACCAGGTACTCCCGAGTGACCAGACACTCAGAGTAAAGCAAGTTCATTATGTTTACCAACATAGTTCAGTCGGGACTTGCCAATGCCTTGAGTGCAGCTTGGCTGTCACTGCAGACCCGTATACTCCTTCCCCTCCACCTATTTTCCACCACGTAGTCCATGGCCTTGAGAATTGCAAATACTTCGGTCTGGAAGACAGAGGCATATTCCCCAAGAGAAAAGTGAAGCTTATCCTCATTTCCTTCTATAAAAACTCCAGATCCTGACCCTGAGTCGGTGTGTAAGACCGGGCTCAGTGTTGACATTAAACCAGCATTCAGCCTCAGGGAACTCAACGTTATAGAGTCTCATCAGCAAAGGAAACGGTGGCGTACTATCCTGTGGCATTGAAAAGACGCAAGTGTCCATATCTTTGCCGCCAGCAATTTCCGCCTCGCCCCTCTCCGTTTTATACCAATATCCGTTTAGCAAGCAGGTCCCGCCCGCTATTAGTTGAGAGTCTGCTCCACCATACCACTGAAGCATAGCTGATTATGGGTCTGATCAAAGAAGTATATATCCAGAGCATACCCTTTGGTGATAGATCCCACGTTTTGCCGAAGACCCGTTTACACTGCCAGAAGGCTGACAATGCTTGAAAGGTCTTGTGCTCATCGTGAGATTTCCACGACAGTTTTGCATCCTGAATTACTCCTAGATACTTCACTTCGGGAGAAGTCTGAATTGTGACTCCCTTAAGTGTGAGAGGAATGAGGCCATCCAACCTTCTCCGCCTAGCAAACAGCCGACAGAGATGGGCCCGTGACTAGACAGGCCACATCGTCCGCATAAGCCTGAGCGTAGATATTCGAGTCATCAAGAGTGACAAGAAGAGAGTCAATTACCAAGCACCAGATCAAAGGGGAAAGCACACCGCCCTGAGGACAACCCTTATTTACTCCGCACTTTAGGTATTGATCCCCTTCTGCCTGAATCCTGATAATCAGCTGCGCCAGCATTGAACGAATCCAGTTTACCAGCGAAGGACCGAGGTCAATCTGGATCTAAATATTCACCCGATGTGTAGAGTCATCTTTTATAACGTCATATTTTTAGCGCACATAACCGTAGTCGTTAATAAAGTACAGAACTGCAACAAAATGCTTAAGTCGCTTGTCGGAAACACTGGGGATAAAATACATATAAATGTTGACATGTGCTTGTGGTTAAGCTGTTTCTGAGGAACATCAAAGAGCATGTTCACCAACCGTCGGATGAGATCTAGACGTATATTAAAATAAAACCCTGAATTCGACAGTGCCATTAATGACATTCACCACGAGACGCTGCACTGCGATTATCCATTATATTCCAATTATCTGTTGGATATATGTATAAGCATACACGGTACTCATCCAGAATCAACCACTTTATCATCAATGGGCTCTCAAACCGACTTATTTAACACCCCAATCGCTATCATCAGACCATATATCAGTTGGTAAAACCAAACGACAACGATTGAAGGACAAACCGGCCCGGCGGAGGTGGCTAGCTGCAACAACAAAAACTACTGCTACTTTTTTCGGTTGCAGTACACTGTGAACGAGAATTGTGATGCCATTGAAGTTAAATTTTCTGACTTTCGAACCAAAGATCCCTTCTTTGCTTACTCTAACTTTAAAGGTGCTAAGTATTCGTATTATTTTGATCGCGTCGTTCCAAATTTGCACGGAATGTCGAAGAATCTATCTTTGTTGTGTTTTTGCT
The DNA here is from genome assembly GCA_963971545.1 of Philophylla caesio. Taxonomy (NCBI): domain Eukaryota; kingdom Metazoa; phylum Arthropoda; class Insecta; order Diptera; family Tephritidae; genus Philophylla; species Philophylla caesio. Next base: position 93,585,182 of record OZ020608.1, on the reverse strand, counting down.
TTATTAAATGGGCCATTTTGTATTTTTTGGTTATTGCAGTTTTCGATGAAATAAAAAGTCTGGAAAATCTGGTCGATGCAAAGAATATAATAATTAATATTTAAGAATTGTGTCACGTATACATATCGAACTGACAAATAAGTATGTATCTTACTTTTTTACAGAAAATAACGATTGCAGCGAAATGGTTCAGTTGGATCAGGAGAAAGGTACACAGTGCGTAGTGCATGATCTTACGCCCGGTTCAGAGCAGAAGAAAATAAATATAATTGTACGATCACAATATACTATCGAAAAAGTATTTCGCAATATCAGTATACAGTATCCCTACGAATCGTATGATTTAGTTCTGCAGCCAAATGAGACGGAAAGTTCGCTGGTAAGAGATCTCAGTAATTAAGCCAATTTTAATTTGGCACACGAGTAATTTTCGATATCATTTTCAGATACATTTGAATGCACGTCAGTCGGAGCTGCTATTCAGCATACCCGGCTTTGCTTCACAGGAAAAAAATGTACTTGTTCTGCTGCCTACCGGTGTTTGGGATGGAAATGTAAAGAAACGATTTGATTTTGCCAAACCATTGACCAAAAAAAAATGCATTTCAAAAACGTCCAAAGCGTCTAAAACAATACCGCCAACAGCAACAACTAAATCTGCGCCCAAAACTGCTTCAACTGGCCTTAAAGTAAGTAAGGCACCAACAGCAACAATTACAAATGGTGTTGAATCCACCACCACAACCATCACCAATAACAAGAGCGCAATAAACGGTGACAGCGAACCACTAGCACATAGCGCAGATTTAAAAGCCGTTAGCAATCACAACGGCAGCATATCCACAAATAACACAATCGAAAGAGATTTAGGCAGTGGTGGTGACGCTTCATCCACAATTGAAGAGCAATCATCATCACCTGGACATACTGCGTCTGCCATAGTCAACAGTAGGACTACAAACACCGCCTCGATGGTACACTCATTGAAATTGAGTCCTCTCTCCGATCCAGAGCCTTTGTCGGATGACGACTTAGCGCTTGGCGCTTCTGCCAGTCCTACCGAGACGGAACCATTTGGTGGTGGTGATGGCTTGCTCAAACTTCGCAACTTCGAACCGCGTAGTCCCAAATATGGTCCACTTACAGAAGGTGAAATGTATCAACAAAATACCCTAGAACGTGATTTCACACGATTTGGTAAAAAGTTGCAACCTGCCCCAACTACTGCATCAACCACAACAACTTCTGCCTTGACCACAATGTCCACAATGAGTACTGGTGGCGCAAACGGATATGTGGGTTTGGTGAATCAGGCCATGACTTGCTACTTGAACAGTTTACTGCAGGCTCTTTTCATGACACCAGAATTCCGCAATGCGCTCTATCGTTGGGAGTTCGACAATGACAACGAAGCAAAAAATATACCTTATCAACTGCAAAAGCTCTTTCTTAACTTGCAAACTTCAAAGAAGTCGGCAGTGGAGACAACAGATTTGACGCGTAGCTTTGGTTGGGACTCAACTGAAGCATGGCAGCAACATGACATACAAGAATTATGTCGAGTTATGTTTGATGCGTTGGAGCATAAGTTCAAGAATACCAAGCAAATGAATCTGATCGCAAGCTTGTATGAAGGAAAAATGATCGATTATGTCAAGTGTTTAGAGTGTAATACGGAGAAAACACGCGCTGACACCTTCCTCGATATACCACTACCAGTACGCCCGTTTGGCAGTACCGTCGCCTATGGCAGTATCGAAGAAGCATTGCGTGCTTTCGTACAGCCAGAAACACTCGATGGTAATAATCAATATTTTTGTGAGAAGTGTAATAAGAAATGTGACGCTCATAAAGGTTTGAAGTTCAAAAACTTCCCTTACATTTTGACTCTACATCTGAAACGCTTCGATTTCGATTACCAAACTATGCACCGCATCAAATTGAACGATAAGTATGCACAAAACTATAATTAATTTAATTGCAATCATAAATTAACTGTGTATACGTACTTTATTTATAGAGTCACTTTCCCGCAAAAGCTCAATTTGAATAGCTTTATCAATCCTGCCGATCAAGATAGCCAAGCAGCCAGCAGCTCTCTAGCCACCACTGTTAGTGCCTCTGGCGGCATTGCTACGCCCATTGGCTTTTTGCCTAATAGCGCACTTGCTGCCAATGATGATTGCAGCACTACAGATAGCGGTTCTGCCATGGAGGAAGATTTGTGTTGTAGTGGCACGGCTACTGCTAGCTCCAGCCAGCATGAAAACGATATGAATGATGATGATGAAGGCATTGACATGAGCACCAGTACTGATCACCGTGTGACCAGTAGCAATGCGAGCATTGAACAACGTATAAAGCATATGAACGGGCCATATTTATATGAGTTGTTCGCTATAATGATACATTCGGGTAGTGCATCGGGCGGCCACTATTACGCCTATATAAAGGAATTCGACAATAATGAATGGTATTGCTTCAATGATCAAACTGTATCGCCGGTGAGTATAGATCACAGAAATGGTTATTTTATATACTTAAGTATCGCTTATTTATAACCTTCAGCAGTGATTAAAAAATCTCGATACTTAGTTTAGAAACTCTTTTCAAAGAGAATGACAACATTTTCTGCTTTCTATGTTGCGAACTCAGTGCTTTAAACGGGAAGAGACAAGTGGTGGTTAGACCATTGAGGGGTTTAATTATTCAGCTGCTTAAGTTTCATTCGCTTTCTGATTTGAAACCCATAACTGTTATCACAAATATGTATTGCTGGATAACAGTGACTTCAAGTGGAGTTCCCAAAGTAATGAAATTGTCAGCGATTTTGCAGTGTATCGGTGCAAATCTCATCTAAGTATTGGACACAACTTTCATTTTGGTCTGTCTCAGTCAACTGTATTCACTCCTGCCCGATGCGCTTAACTAATAGATAGATGCCTTATACTATGTTTACACCATTGGTAATTGACACCCTAATCCGAATCAACATCATTCACAATACAAAATTGTGTGAGCGAATTATCTTATTTGTAGTTGATTCAATCTGGACCACCATCCCTACCAGACACGACTAACCGAAATTGCAATTTCCTCAGTTGTTTTGGGTATTTATACCTGTCAGTTCAATACACACTGAATCGATAAGATTGTTGGCTACAACTAGAGTGAATGAAGACGTAATAGTATGTGTGATTCGCCATTCGTAATTCAAATAACGAATTAGGTGATTCAGTTGTCGTGGAAACACCGTTTTAGCCAATACCAATTTTTTATCAATAGTTATCGATAACGACTACACTACGGCTTAACGCTTTCTTGTCTGGATGAAGGATTAGCTACAAGTGTAATCGAAATGTTAATTGTACTCCAAATGTATATTATGGAAATCGGCTGAACAGATGAACGATTGACTGTTAGTTCAGTGGTGTCCACTCATCAGGCTATCGAAAAGAATATTAATTTGTAGTAATGCATTGTAGTAATTCGGTTATTATGTATTGTGTGAGTGGTGAATGGTGATTGGTATATTCGCAAGTGGATTTAATCCCAATCTCGGCACATATTTTGGATAGACCACGCACCCTACCAAGGTAGTGTGTACTCCGCTGTGCTTTTGAGCACAATGGGGTCTAGATGAATTCGACAGGGACGCACATAACATACATATGTCTGTCGAGTGCCGTGCGTCAGTATACGTCGTATAAAAACTGTGTCAAATGTGCTTTAAACATTCACTGCTGAAATTTTAACAACCTTAACTAATCACTAATAATTATATATTTTTATTATTAATAGATTACCGAGGAAGACATTGAGAAGTCATTTGGTGGTGGATCTAGTCGCGCGTATTACTCCAGCGTTTATAGTTCAAGTACTAATGCGTATATGCTAATGTACCGGCAAATAGATGCGCAACGTAACGAGCTTGTGACCAAAGCAGTCGATTTTCCCGAACATATCAACCACTTATTACCAAAGCTGAACCAGGAAGAAGAAACACGAGTTACGCGCAGCTCTGGTCGTCATGGTGTAGTCGTCTCAGATTTGTTCGTACAAGAATTGGTGAAACCGCGAATCAATTTTTATAACCCTGAATTGAAAAAGATGAAATCAACACGAGCTTATGTGAGTAATTTCAATGTGAATTCGCTGTTGGAATCGGCCTATCAATTGCTAAATGTAGAGAAATTTGCGCCAATTTCGCGTTGCCGACTCGTTGTTTACGACGATATGGGTGAACAGATTTGTCAGTCTTTGGAACACATAAGTGATCCAACGCTAACCGAATTACGCCGGCAAACGGATGGTCCTTTGGAATTTCTGCTAGAAACCAGAGACGAAGGACAGGAGTTTGAGATTTATAAACCCGGTGGGGTCACTTGGAATGTATATAAAGTGAACGTGTGGAAAATGCAGCTAGATGGTCCACATCTAGTGTATGCACCTACTAAAGAAGCCAACTCGGCGCTTTTGCATTCGATTGCGGTGCGTCTTAATTTAAATGAGAACCAATTGCTATTAGCCACAGTGAAGACTGACGCTTTTGTTGCGCTGGACTCTGCGCCACCAAATGCTGACACGGCAGATGGTATGCAGCAACAAATTATAACACAGGAAGACTTACAAGAAATCGCACAAGAACAGTTTAGAGGTTTAACTTATATTTACCTAAATGTGCCCAACACAGATTCAAGCGCGCTAGAAATCTTGGGTATACCAGCGTTAGAGACACCCACAATAGAGGTAAGTTGATATACACACAATTGAGCTTACATATTTTTGCGTTAGTGTGCTTAGAAAATTTATTTTAGAACTCAGTTTAAAAAAAAAACGCAAACCATTTTTAATTTCCCTTAAAGGTCAGCGCTGATGTTGTTGATGCAGTGCAAATGAATTCAAGTGTACTGCATATTAACAATCCCTCCATTAGCGACAACACGTCCAACCTTTCGCAAAAGAACTGCCCATCAGCTGGCAGTGCCCGCGAATCACCACTCCCTCCCGCCACTTCCGCGTTAGCCGGTCAGGAGTCAAACTCTGAGGACAGTAGTTTAAGTGACGGTGATCGCACGCTTGTCGAATCGATGAGTAATCGCTTTGGTGGCGACAGTCAAATTTCATCTACCAGTCATTCGCCTTATCTATCAAGCCCCGAGGATGACGCCTACAATAAGGCGAATTCGCTGAAGCGCATTCATGACCTCTTCCAAATGGCGCCAGATCACACAATGGATAGTGCTACGCAGTGCCGCAGCAATAGTACGCCACAATTTTTCTATGCAGAAAAAGTGAATGCACTCGATCCCAGCACCATCTCATCAAGCATCCACAGTGGTAGTACCAATGACCCAAACGAGGAGTTAGCGCGCAGGCCGACACATTCGTATAAAATCATAGTGGATCCACATATGAATATGTCCACGTTCACGCGGCATGTGGAGTCGCTGATCGGTGTACCAACGAATTACTTTAAGCTGCAACACAAATACGAAGTCATCGACCTAATGTCGACCGTGCTTTTCGTTAGTATGGGCGAAACGTTGAGCATTGAACTGGGCAAAGTGCTGCAACCGGACGAACACAAGGCGAAGATCTCATTTATGCGCCTGTCGGAGCTAGACAATGACACAGGCAAGTTGCCTTGTACATGTGAATGGGTCTACAAGGGCAGCATGACGGTAGGCGAAGCAAAGAACGAACTTATAGCGAAACTGCATCGCATCGATGCAAAATACAAAACATTAGCATTGAACAATTGCCGTCTGTGGTTGAAGGGTGGACGCAATCCCATTAAAATTATGAGCGATGATGAAACATTGGGAACTGATCTACGCTCATCGGTAACGACAGAGGTAAGTGAGATTATAGAGAAGGTTTAGAGTGTTTAAACTCACTTTGCTGTTACTGTTCAATGAAATTTTCTATAACAGTTTCTTGTGCAAGAGTGCGAAGATGGTGCGAATCCACAGGTTGGCGAAGATAGTCTTACAATTTTTGTGAGGCGTTGGTATGCGGATAAATTGCAATTGGATAAATTCCAGGAAATTACATTAGAGAGTAAGTGTGACGAAATGCTTGAAATGCACAAAAATAAAAAATAAAAATATTTCCAAATTTTACAGAAAACAGTGAAATAAGAGAAGAGTTGGCAAAACTTACAGACATCCAACAAGAGCATATAGCCTACAGTAAGGTATGTTACATCATCAACTACACAAATCTTAGTGGGGTATTCACACAAACCTCGTTACTTTGTTAATTGGCAGTTGATATTTTTATTTTGTAAATCCAATAACAGCACTAAGGTGAAAAATTTTAAAAGCAATCAGCCATTGAATTGCCGCAGATACAAAACCACCAAAGTAATGAAAATGTTGTGAATATCCCTCTGGTGTTCCTTAAAGCTCTAGCTATCCTTCTATGTAATATATTAAATTATTTTTTTTTTTTAAGATAAACGGTTCTTTTCCGTGCACAAATATTTCTTTATTGAGTATCAACAGCACGCTTAGCTGGTTCTCGATACCGGCCACATTGGATAAATATCCACTAACAACAACCGTCAATGGCAATGTGTACTTTTACAAGTACGTTTCATTATCAATTTCCATTAGTTTCGTTCCTACAAATTAACTTTCAAAATTTTTTAACTCACTAATTGTAGAGATGTTACCAAAGCACCGAAAGAGCCAACAACCGAAGAGCGACGCGAGTTAAGCGCCCGTGAGAAGTTACGCCTTGATCGTTTGGGTTGCATGACAACATCACTTTATTCGCCACGACGTGAACGTGCTCTTAAAATCTATCTTGATTCACCACAATCCAATAACAATAGTAGTACAACGATGTCATCATCTTCTCAACAAACAGTGCCGGCAGTAGTTGGAGTGTCCAAAAAATTGGCGGAAGATTAACCGATATACGCTAGGAAACACAAATAATAATAATAATGACAACAAAAACTGCTTGGCATGCACACTTTTTGGTCTGGCAATTTATGGCTGTAGTTGGAAAGTTTGGTTGGCGTCTGTATTCCGTGGGGTGGGGGTTTTTTTTGACACGCGCGCGACGTAGATTCTGGCAGTTGACTCTCTATCAAGCGGGGTATGCGTATTATTATTGAGAGTAATGTGAGGACTGATGCAAACAACTGCCGACAAATGAATGATCATCAACATTGTTGGCGTTTATGAAAAAAAGTGATAACGCAATTTTGTTTCGAGTCTTATTCTGCAGTTAAAAATGTTTATTCATTATTTTCATCAGCAAATAAGGGAAAAATAAAAAAAAACAGAAATTATATAATAAAAAGTCTTAAAAACAAGCTTCATGCACTATTAAATAATCTGTGTTTTCATTTACATTCTTATTTGCCGGGTATAGTATTACGTATTTGGATTTGCCGATTCTAGCCTCTACTTGCTCTACATACATTTAATATTATCGCCCACAGCTTTTTATAAGTTTAGACTATTAGGGGTAATATATGTACACATTTTCTTCACACAGTTTTATGAGATATAAAAAGTTTATTTTTTAAAATTTTATAACTAGAATAAAAACCTTGTAATACGATTTAACTGCTATAAAATTTCGCAGTAGGTTCGCTAATAAAGATAATATAAATATATTATTATAGGTTTTATAGATATCGATACGCAATGTAGAAACACATACAAACATACATACGTACGCTTATTTAACATTATATCAACTGCAATATAAACATAAATGTATTTATGAGAACTAATTTTATTAAAATCTTATCACTTTTTAGATATGTTAAGTAAAACGGATGAGCATTGAAAAGTTTTTTGTCTTGGCTAGATCATAGATAGATCGTAGAAGGAATGCACTGCGAACAATGAGACTATTGTGCTCTCGAAAGCTCCTCACAATACTACAGCCAGCCCCAGGATCTTCAAAAAAAAAACCAGAATGGTTGCCGGGGTTAGAGAGTTTATGTGTTACTCTTATGGCAATAGATGTCCCAAGGTCCTCACCCGGCCGTGCGACCCAAAAATATGAGTATGACGCTCAGTTGTTTTTCATTTTAAGAAAATAATTATTAAAATCGGTTCAGTACAAACATTCCCCATATAATACGTTTTATATAATAAAAATGTAGGTAGTAGGTATACTTAGATATTTAATTTATTACAAAAATGTCAAAGCACTGCAATTGAATTCTTCGCCATGCGTTTATGTATGTATGTACATAAGTAAGTAATTACTTACATTTTTGAAAATTCCTTCGATAGTTTCACAACACAAAGCTACTGATATACAATTTGACATAAAAAAAGTCCGAAATGTTTCGAGCAGGAAGAATACATCTACGATCCTACTATATGTTCCAATCCTCACTCTCTTTTACTCATTATTTGCGTACGGGTTCGAGGGCTTTGTTGATGTCCTGCGGGCTCTTGAACTAAAGTTATGGAATATAAAGGTGAAAAAGGTTTCGTAAATTTTTAAATTCATAAAATTTTGGAGAAAAAATCATGAAATATTGAACAATCAAATTGAAATATGGCATCTTTGATTTTTTGAAAATTCGTGTCTTCATGGCATTACGACGCGGTACGACATCTTGTGAAAACGCCAAATATTTCGATTTGATTGATCGTGAATTGTATATATATTTTTTTGGTTTTTTTTTTAACCAGCTCTGTCGTTTTGTAAATGTGTGCCCGTTCATTAAAGAAGCTTAACTAAGGCCATTTTTTCTTTGGAGCTATATTTTATTTGGCACCAACCCAAACCATACTTACATATGTACATATGTACATATGTTATTAATTGTACTATTTTTTTTATGGGAAACTGTGAATTTTTTCATTTAAAGTTAAACATGAAAACGGCACTAAGGCTGCTTTTAAGAAAAGTTTGTTGAATTTGAAAAGTGTATATGCATATTTTTCATATTATTTCATTATTTAATGCCCACTTCCCCGGTACATTATCTTATGCAGCTATTCTTTTTCTAATTGCCACCTCCATTGTTTTCCGGCAATACCCAAAATTTTTGCAGTCTAAAGATATACATAAGTATGTATGTACATTCGCTTTCCATCTTGTCAGAAAATAAAAAGGGCACCGAGAATTCTTCTAAATTTCTTAGAACGAATTAACCAAAAATTTAACTAACTCAGAAACGGTCACGAACTGGTTCCGAGTTAGTCCCGAATAGATCCCGCACTATATACGCAAAAGTACATATGTATGTACATCACCGAACAGTGTTGCTAGAATAGTTGATTGGAATTGTTTTCATTTGTCTGTACCACGACCGTCTTCGGGAATGCATCAAGCCAAAGCATCAGCTTCTTTTATACATATGTACATATGTACATACATATGTAAATAGTATAGTGAAATCTGAGTTACACTGCAAAATACACACATTAGATATAACAATCTCAATCATAGTTTAGAAATAGGAGATACTGATGCTTTGGCTTGATGCATTTCCGAACACGACGCAATCCTTGCATAACGCCTGCGGTTTTAATCAACTTTTTTTTTTTACACGCCGATTGATTTCAGTATACATATGGAATTTTAAATTAAAACTAGGATTAGCAAAACAATAAAGTAAATTAAATAAAAAATAAGAAATATAAATAACATATGCACATACATACTACATATGTACATGTCCGTGTGCAAATACGCATATGCTTCTTCTACTTATTGCTAAGTTCTTAGGTGTGCCACAAATTGTTTGCGCAAAATAAATTTCGTCGAGTGTTTCTAAACTTTATGACCTATTCACGCGCCCAATTTTGTGAGCATATTTACTTTCCATGCCGTAAAAATTTTAACAATCTCTTAACGGGATTATCTATATGCCATCAATTAATTAACTGTCTCCAAACTGCTGAAAAAAGGAAGTAGAATGAATCGGTTGTTTTAAGACAAGCCAATGAGTTTGTCTAAAAATAGTGATGGATATTAAACATAATAAAACGATGCTTTTATTTCCACATGCCAAAAGCCATTCTTAATGGAATGACAGTTATAACGTTTAGAGAAAATCTGTATACAATTACTTAGGTATAAGTATATTCAACAGCAATTTTCGAATGCCGATAATCCCTCTTCCTTTTACCTTAGAACAGTTTTTTTTGACAGAAATTGTCCTTTATATAAAACTTACTCATTATTTCGTAATTAATACGATCCAAGACAAAATTTATTTGAAATTTCTAATAATTGTATTGATCGTCACCTTGCACACATCGTGGCTGCTGCTGTTGGGTACCGTTTTGAAATTAACACGTGATAAATAATGGATTATCGTATTTTTGGGTAATTATACAACACAACACAGATATAACAATAAATTTTATGTATATGCTTCTAAATGGGCTCGGTCTTGCTTGGCCTTGTTTTTGCAAATTAATGAAAGGTGAGAGCACATTTATTTTAATAAATTACTTTGAATATAAAATTTTTGTAATCTCAATATTTTACCAATGCTTTGTTAACAATTGCTTTACAACATTTATACAAGCTGAAAAAAGATTTGAAAAAATACAACACAATATGATTTAATAAGACCAGTTGAAGTTTGAGTTAAATTTTTTCGTTATCGAAAAAATGTTTTCATAATATAATTAAAAAAAATTACTTAAAATCAATCTTAAGCCTGAACAATTTATACGCTTTAATACACTAAAATGAAAGGGTTCCAAAACTGTGTACTCAAACAATTTCTGAAATCTTTAATTAAGAAATCTGTAAGCATAGTCACCGACAGAAGTAAAATTAAATCATATGACAATATATACAGGAAAAATAAAAATTAATTCCCAAAAATTATTTATTACAATATTTGAATCATATAAATTCGTTGCATGTAAATGGCTTGTTGACGTCACGCAACAACTGATACAGTAAATTTCGGCACATCCACAGTAATGGTATCCTGGTCATCGTCATCGTAATTTCGCTGCTTCGTGGTCAATATGTACAGGAAGGAGGACAGCACGGAATGCAAGTCGTTAACTTTGCGAACGTTAAGAGTTCAAGCACAACGTCACATTATATAAAGCACTTCATATAGTATCACATCATATCAACATATCACATCTCATCAAGATAACAACACATCACATCACATGAACACATGACATCATGGCAAACATTGCAGCACATCAAAACAACACGTCACATCTGCACAATACGTCAAATAACATCACTTCATTTAACAATACAACAAAACATGAAATAATATAGCTTAACTAAGAGGTATAAATGCGATTTTTTATAGCAAAAAAATAATCGAGCCGTTTTTTCGTTTTTTTTTATTTACTCGGCATTACACCCAACGAGCGTATAAAAAGCTTCACTTTAAAAGTTTGATAAATTTTATATTCTCAACTTAGTATGTGCTAAGTATGAAACTGAAATTTGTATTGTATAATAAATTATATTTTTAAATAAAAATAAAAAACTGAAAAACGTATGTATCATAAATAATTTTTCGCTTTGCTAAATAAACATGTGAATATTACTTTGAACCTCTGTATTAGCAAGTCAACATGCAGCACGCTAAGCACGGCTGCTTTCGTCACTCGCTGATGTGCGCACTCGTATATTTTTGTACCTATGTATGTATGTAAATAGCAAAAATTGCGCCGGTAAAAAACATATTCTTTATTATTCTGCATATTGCAATTGTTGTTGGCTGACTTCATACGCATGCATGCATACATATGCAAATATCAGGTAATAAAGATCAATATTTGTTTAGAATGATCAAACATGAATAACGAAAATTAATTATAGTTCACACAGTCTATGAAAAATTACAAAGAAGTTATAATATTTTGGTGTCTGCAAAGAAACTGACATTCAGCACTTTTATGTGTGAGACCAACCTCTAAGGGCCAGTTTTTCAGTGCAAGTTGAACTCTGTTTGTCGTTTAAACTAAGTTTAAACTCAGTATGCAGTTTTTCAGTCAACTTTAAACGGAGTTTAAACTGAGTTTAAACGGCCGATTGCGCACAGTTAAACTTAGTTTAACTTATCAGCTGCGTGCTGACTATTTCGTTTTGGTTGCAACAAATTTAATTGAGCGCAAGAAAAGTAAGTTTAAATTTAAACTGAGTTTAACTAAACTTAGTTTAAACTGAGTTTAAACCAGCACTGAAAAACTGGCCCTAAGTAAGGGTTGGTTACTATACAGGGACACACGTAGTTCAAACGTTATATATTCAGGACTCTCATTCTGTATAAATGCACCTTTAGTCGTATTGACACCTCGCGTGTCCCATAGTCGATTTTGTTTGCATTACGATACTACTACAGACGTGTATATATGGAAATTTGTATGTATTTGCAGGCGCGCTATTTGCACACATTTTACGTTTGCATTTAAGTCAATAAGGCTGTGCCGTTAGCATCCGGTGGGTCTTCACTAGCTTTCTAGCGTTTAGGTAAATACATAGGTATGTATGTACATACTCGCGAATGTTTATTTGTAGTCTAAATTTAGATTCACCTTTTGCTGTTTTATACTCGCAACTACATAACATACTTTTGTATATACATACATTTGTGGTTGTAGTAGCAAATAAGTTAAGTATACAAAAAAGGATTAGTGAATGTACGTCAGGGATATTGCTAAGAAAATTTCATATGATAACTTCTTATAATTAAATGTCTTATCGTTTGAAAATTAGAAAATAAGCACATTTTGCAGGCGAACTCACTCGCATGACTGTATCGAAAAATTTAACTTTTTTTTTTGGCAAACAACTGTGACAATTTTTAGAAATTGTGTTCTTTTTTTTGTTGCAGTAGCCACTTAAATGTCAAATATTAAAAGAAGCTTTTGTATATAAATTTTTGAGCTTAATTACTAGCTGTTAGGAAACTGAGCCTTAGGGAAAAATTACGCAGTGTTATTAAAGGGCTTGTGTGACCCTGTAATCGTGCAAGAGGGCCGTTGCTAAGCAATGAGGTTTGAAGGGTATAAATCCAGCAGTAGTTAATACAACTCCAAGTTACACCCCAAAATTCTTTTTGGAAATCGGGATTTTACCAACCGTTACAACTCTGGTCTATTACTCAATATGGCGCTGGTTTCGAGGTCCGAAACTCAGCCAGGGCAAGTAAAATCTAAATCTTAGGAAACGTTTTTTCTAATAGGGGTGACCGCCTCGGCAGGCAATGGCAAACTTCCGAGGGTATTTCTGCCATGAAAAAGCTTCTCATAAATATGTACATCTGCCGTTCAGAGTCGCCACAAAACTGTAGGTCCCTCTATTTATGGTAAAATATAATGACGCACACTACAAAAATTACACACTACTCGTAGCATAAGCGACATATTATTATTATTATTATTACAACTCTGGTCTCGTGTATAATTTTCTTCATGGAAACCCAAATCAGGAAGAAGAACAATAGAATTGTAAAATTTGTGTACTCCATCTGATAGGATTATGGAAGAGGGATATTCACATTGAACCTTAAATTGAGCTGATTATATCTGTAGGGTCTCTAAGGCTGAGTTCTTGATAATTATGGTGGCTGTATAGAAACTTTGCACTGATTTTTAAGCAAATTAGTTCTAGTTAAAGAGCAAATAAAGTTTTACTGGAATATCGCCGATCTTTGCAGAAGATGTTTGAGCATAAGAGTTTCAATTTCTCAGTCATATGGGCATAAAGGCTGCTGCAAAACGACTGCTGCATGACTTTTAAATTGCAGGATGATTTTAAAGATTTTGTCTAACTCGAGCAACTGAGATATCGAGGTAAACTTGGTCTTCATGTCAGCCATTTATGTCAGCGTTTATTTCTTGGCATCTATTGTAAGAAATAAGCTGTCACTTTGTTACTTTAACAGCTAATTTTTCATTTGGCTGTAAATTTCGTGGGGTCAACATCAAAGATATTTTCATTCAGAAGCAAAAACGTATTTTGGAGGAAAGGAAACATATTTCTTGTATTATTTTTAGCATATTTGCGCTTTATTAAACGAACTTACTTGTTTGACACCATCTTACAAATGTTTATGTCAAGACATAAAACTGCCCACACATAAAAATTGGCAAAACCTTTTTAATTTTTTCTTTCCAAAATGAAAAATGTTAGAACATCCGCTATTTTCTGTAGAGATGTCGGGTTAGGTGCCTGTTGAGTATAGTCAAGAACGAAAAATTACACTGAAGAGGGTCCTACGCCAAAATTAGATTGTCCCCAAACTTACTCTGAGAAGAGATTACGGAAAATCGTTGCAATAAACTTATGTACATATATCAATCGTCGAGGACTCTGAATGTTAAAGCAAGGGAGAAGTGAGCAATTTGTATAATCATCGATTTACATGGCACAATCGTATTAGCAGTGGCAAAAGGCAATATACATAAGTAAATATCACAAATAACTACAATTACTCCGGTTAACCGGTTAAGTGATATCACGGCAACATGTATAACATCAAATAAAAACATTTGAGTGAATAATAATGTTACCTAAATGACATATGCACTTACCATATTATTAGATGAATGCAAATTCAACATTTAATATATTAAAATATACAAAATCTTTAATGGACTCCTCACAATTTCGTGGACAGCCAATTAGTATCTACATCTGAACATATGATTGCTTATAAAAACATAATAAAATAAATATATATTTTTTTAAATAAATTATTCAGATGACGTGCGCATTTAGTTTATCAATTGTCTTCCATGATAACAATATGTGTTAATATTTACTATTCGTGTCATAGTCGTGCGTGAGTGGTAATCTTTTTGTCTAAACTGAATTCAAACACTATTTATTTGTTTGGTTAAAATTTGATTTTAAGTTTTAATTCCTTCAAATCAGACGAATACTTAACTTTTCTTATTGACTTTCTCTTTATTGTGTGCGCAAAACTAAGAACGTTATGTATGAGGCATATGCTAAGGGGATAAACATATACATATGTACATACATAACTATGTTTATAAATGATTATCTGAATAGAAGTTGTTTATGTAAAAAGAATTCAGGTGCGCGCAGAAAATTGTTTAATTTGGCAAGCGCGTTAGCTTCAGTACCACAAATTGAGTTCGGTTCTTATTATATGATATTTTTCCGGAAATACTTTAATAATTTATAAATTAATATAAAAATTACTCAACAACTTCAGCCACGATTCGATTACTAAGTTTAACAAGAAGCATATTTAATAGTCGCAATGACAGCGACAACACTCACTTAAAAAAAAAACAAAAAAAAAAACAATATAAACACTTAGGTACATAGTTACATTGTGAGGGAATATCGAACACTGGATGATAATAGCTTGTATACATATATTTGATGATCTTGTTTATACCACTCTAAGTAAAATGTCAACACTTGTAAGGCACTTGAGGGCACGATGCATGTCGATATGTATACGTATGTATGCACATAATCGTGTATATACTATTTCGCCAATTTACAGGCAAACAGTTTCCTATGAGGTACTCAGAACGTATAAACACAAGCACTTCAAATTAAAGAAATTAAATACAAATAGGTTTAAGACATTCATTACGTCTGGCGCGATGTTGACAATGCCAAAAATATCTGGCAATATGAAATGTATGTTGCTTAAGCGACTAAAAAAAATTACAAAACAAAAATTATTTATTTTACTAAGCTAAGCTTATGCTGTGTGAGCTGTTGTTATTTTTTCCTGCTTTCCCTTCATAACTTACTCCAATCAAGTGCGGCTGTTCTGCCGCTATTTCTACTTGACTGTGTAGTTGTTGTTTGTACAATTTCTATTTGTTAGAATTTGTTTGTATAAGGCTGGCTCATACATTTATACATTTTATTTGTTATAACTAGTTTAAGGAAATAAATATCAAAAACCAGTAGACCTGAAATCCTCTGTTTTGTAAGTTGCCAGCTCTTTTGCTGTGAATTTTCATGTGTAAAAAGAAATATTCAATCGGCTTGTGAACCGGAAAATAGGATACGAATGTAAATTATTGTAATATTTTGCGAAGATTTTATATATTGCCGTGCCTGATCAGGTTGTTAAATTTTCAAATCAACACTTCCCATCGCATAACCAAATCACCGCAAATAACATTACCAATATAACATTACAACAGATCACACATACACATCATATCATATCACATAACATAACATAACATAGCTTAACTTAGCTCAATCATGCCGTTTTTTCGTTTCATTTTCACTAAACGAGCGAATAGAAGTTTCACTTTAAAAAGCACGAATCCCTAGTGGTGTCGATGTAAGTTTTGATCCAACATATAAAACTGAATCGCTCCTGCTGAACTTAAGATCTGGATTTCTTTGCAAACTAGACAACGTTTACATATTGAAATTCCAACACTACAATTTTAAAAGCGCATCTATTTCGTAATAAAGTTTAATTACTAATATTACTTATTACAATAAATTTTAAATATTTATTTGAAACTTTATTTTAGGACATACATACACAAATTCCTAAATATAAGTTTAAGCATTTAAGTCGCAATGGATAGACATTGGATTGCTTTCCTCAACTTTCGAACATATGTATGTATGTATGTACAACATACACATTATCAACCTACAGTATGTTCATAAATACATACATATTTGTACATCAAAACAAATCTGTCAAGCAGCCTTATTACCAACAAATCATCACATACATATTTACGTATACATAGTTTGTAAAAATATTGACTAACCAAATACCGCAAAACTTGTTAAAGCACAATAAATATTCAAAGTTTAGAAAATGATAAGAAAAATTTAGTTATCTTAATACATAAATGCAATTTAACAGTTTACAGAGTAAATTATGAAGAAAACGTTTAAGTTTATTACAGTTGAAACGTGATATATCTGGAGACTTAGAAGCTGTCAGGTTAGATAATATTAGTTATGTGACTCATGTGCTGGGAAGAAAAAAAAATATCTCGTACAAACAAAAGTCCGTACATGCTGCAGTATAATTGAGACTGAGGAAGAGATGAAAATTAAACACTTTACCGAATAATGCGAAAAACGATGTTAAAATAAAGAAAGATAGAAATGTAAGAGCGAAAGTGGGGGTGATTTTTTTTGTTTTTATTTTAATCCAGTATAATATAGTAGATATATTATACTCACGTGTACATATGTTTGTATGTATGTATGTACATACATATATGAGCAGCCACACATATCGAGCCATACATACATAAGCGACATATACACTTTTTCTAATCAGAATGTGCTTTTTATCTCATTTTCTCCGCAATTGCGCTGCTCATTTGAAAGCAGCTTTGTATATAAGCTTTGCTCTGTTTTCCTTACAAACGCGACTATATTTAATTATTGAAATGCGCCTTGCTACAGCCGAGAAATTTAAGAGAATCAACATTCTTGCCTAAAATGGTTCATGTTTCGCTTACGTTATTTTGGCGATATGTTTATACTTATAGTATAAGAATGTATTCATATAAAAGGTGTCTCAATGTTAATTAGTCATATAAATGAAAAATAAAAAATTCCGAAACAGAACATTCAAGCTTCCCGGGCTGCTCATTACCAGGCCACAAGAGAGTTTATTTTGAAACTAATGAATTCCAACTGGTCTAAAATTGTGACTTTTGTCTCTATTAGGGACTGAGACTGCTTACTGAATTTGGGCATTAGTTTGTTTTTGACATAAAAAAATATTAGACGTTTTTTGTTTTATAATAAAAATAAAGATTTGTTGGTGAAAAACAACACGACAATCATGCCACAGCCACCATATTCACTGGGTCCCCTGCGACTTTTTTCTCTTCCCAAAACTTAAAAGACCCATCAATGATTTGCATAAAATTTTGTGTGAAAAATGGAATCAAGCGCTTTAAGAGCTTGAAATGTTGTCAGTGGCATACGGCGAGTTTGCTCTATGTAATTGGTAAGCTGATGAATTAATACATAAATATTTTTTCAAAAAAATATAAAGTTACTTTACTTGTTGAACACACCTCTTATGACATGGTTATATATATGTAGTATGGGTATCATATGAAATAAAAATGGCAGGAGAATTTAAAAATGAAATTTTTTTATGGCTGTACTAGCCAAATATTTTTGAAATTTTTGTCTATCAATATGCTTAAAGATGCTAGTATTATAAATTTTATTTATTCGTTATATGGAAGAAAGTCGCAACACGCTTGACAAAAAAAATTCAAAGAAATTCATGAAACTTCTAATTATTCTACTAAAACTTAATGGGCTATATAACTACATACAAAAATGTTCAAAATATATATAAAAATTTGTTGATTTTTTTAGTTTTCTACAAAGTTTTAAACTTGGATTTATATGGTTTATGTCAGAGAATGAACTGTATTTTAATTAAAAACTTTCAGAAATAAATAAATGAATATAAGAGGCAAATTTTTAATTTGGAATTTTGTTGCCATTGATATGCATAACACTGTATATACATATGTACATACATACCAAATTTAGTGAAGGAATGTAATACCTTTTACTGAAATACTTGAGTTGCCGAATTTTTCAAAGGTACAATATATGGGAAGTGGGCGTGGAACGATAAGCTTAATAGTATCAAGAAAAATATGAGCATGAAATTTAGGGACTATAACTTACAGAGCAGGCAAAATGGGATCTCAATCGTTTTAACCTACATATATACATACATTCCTTGGTCGTTACTTGCTATGTTCCAAGTTTCATTATGCTGCTCAATTTGTGACTATCTAAGTCACCACTTACCGATTTATTTCTTCATTCTGGTTATACTGTTTTTTTTTTTTAATAAACAAATAATTGAAGTTTTTGCGGACAAAAATACTGTGAGGATATTTCGATCAGTGGTTCATATTTTGAAATGCTACAGATAAAACAAATCACCAAATTAGATTACAAACGTTGGCAGCCAGAGTCAAAAAGTTTTTCGCATCTTAAGCGTATTATACAACTCTTCATACACATTTCTATATATACGTACACACGTATGAATCAAAAGTAAACTAGGCAAAAGTAAATGAAGAGATTATGACGAATGTTTATCAAATTAGCGTGTGTTGCTAGCACGAACGCAACCCCCGATCGGAAGTAGCGCTAAAACAATTACGATCATTAGCGTCGGCTATAAAGTGGTCAACAGGTAGTAGAACGTTTATCTCTTATTGCCGATGTGTGTCTGATAAACGCCGACGTCTCAAGAACACGCTGCAAGAGAGAGAGAGAGAGAGCAACGATTCGCGAGTGGATTAATAAACAGAAGCCGTGTCCCTTTTATTAGATAAGTGTACTTAGTAAAGACTTTGTATAAATATTCATGTATACATATGTAGGTGGCCGCTGTGGTCGAGTTGGTAGTGGTGCGCGCTATAACTCGGTATGCCGGTGAGTTCGAGGTTCGAATCTCAGTCAGGGCAAACAAAATCTTAATCATAAAAATAGTTTTTTCTAATAGCGGTCTCCCCTCGGCAGGCAATGACAAACCTCCGAGGGTATTTCTGCCATGAAAAAGCTTCTCATTAAATACATCTGCCATTCGGAGTCGGCACAAAACTGTAGGTCCCTCCATTTGTGATATGATATAAAGACGCACACCACAAATGGTAGAAGAAGCTCGGCCAAACACTGATCTGTATAGTGCAAGCGCCAAAATTATATTATATTATACGCATTTCTGCTTTAGTAAATACATTTTATCTTTTCAAACTCAATTTCCTTTAACAAACTTTTCATTAAGTAACAGTTCGAATTTAAGTTACCTATTAACTTTTAAATAAGAGTTATACGTTTATTAAATTATAATTCGATTCCAAGTTCTTCTGCCAATTGTGTAGATGAGTTCAAGCAACTTTGATAAAAGCAGTAATTTAAATTTAAAATATCCATTTGCATATACGTACACAATTATGTATGTATGTATATAAGTTAATTGTTGTTGTTGCCATTGTTATTTTCAAGCGCTCACACTTAAGAACAATAAACTGCTATTGACAATTGCATTTGACTTTTGCCGATAATATCTTAAGGTCTGATATGAAATTTGTTTTCATCATTCTACAATTCGCCATTAATGTTAAGTTAATTAAACGCTCGACCACTAACCGGCACTGGAATTGTTGTTGTTTGCCTAATTTGGTATGGATATGGGCTGGTAAAAAACGTTCGGTAAACGTGTCGCGTGAAATTAAAATGAATAGGTATGCACTCTTTAGGAATGTCAATCCCGGGATCCCGAAATAATCATAAATAAATATCTATTTGATAAAACTGCTCCGACTAGTCAAAGTTACTCTTGAAGCTTAATGTGCTTACAGCATGGACTTATTTAAATAAGGCATCGCTTTAAATTTTATTCTGAGGAAATATCAATTAAGAAATCTACTTTGAGTATTAAATTTTTAAAACTCGTTTCAAGAATCTAGCAACCGAGAACAATTCTGTCAGATGTGTACACTTTTTAATGAATCTAAATAATATACATACATACATATATGATCTTAAATATAATTTTTCTAAAGCTTATAATTTTACTGCCATAATGTATAAAATGAGCCTTAGTATGAAAGCAATGTTAAACACTAACGAGGGGGTGGTTGCGGTGGATAAAGCAGTAAATCTTAAAGATAAATTTCATCAAATTTTAACGAGCGAGTGTCAAGCAATAGAATGGCATAAAATTTATCAGTTATGGTAAAATAAATTATTATAATGGGGGCGATACAGATTTTATATGCAACAAATTTAAGTCCAGATTGTAGGTGACACACTTAATGCTTTAATTTCTTTAATATCGCATTTTGATCAAAAGATGTAATAATTCTGCCTCGTTCAAAATTGAATGGGTTATGCATTTAATTTTTATTTGATTTTTATATTATATTTACTGTCCGATTTAGATTACCAAACATATACATATAAATATTTAAAAGTTTTTAAAATGTCAATAACTTTTTTTATATAAATAATTAAGCAGACTAAAACCCGTTTTATTTTTTATTAGGATACATAAGACTTGGTAAATTTTCAATTTTGCAATGAAATGATGATTAATGTTGGTCTCAGACAAATTAAAAATTACGAATCAAAACTTCCTGAAATTCAGGATCCCGGTGTTGTCCAGGGATTTTGTTTTCAAATCTCGAAAATCCCAATCAATAAATTCCAAAAATTGACATCCCTAGTACTCATGCACGCATACAAATCAACATGTAAGGTATTTACTGGTGTGCTTTGGCGTATACGTAATTTATATTTAGTATATAATGGTCCTATTGAGATGAAATAAGTTTCGCGTACTCGAAAAGAAAATACTTGACTGATAAATGCATCTTCTAGGTGGCGCTGAAATCATATTATTCAGAAAATCTATGTTCCATAAATACATAATTGTCTAAAAATAAAATAAAAATAAAAAATACGTATACTGTACTTACAAAATATCTTATCTCGTTATGTGGCACTACAGTTTTAATTTAACTATATCTATCTTATCTAGATATTTTTAATTTTAAAATATTGTACGAGAGCTATCCGATCATACTGTGAGAGTATTTTTGGTATAGGGCCTTAAAATAAATTCGTGTAAAATATATAAAAATACGAGGAACTTTTTGGGGTAAAATCAAACTCAAAGCAGGCGTAAAAATCATTCTAAAAATAATTTATTGGGAATTTTGAATAAATGCGAGGCTTAGATTGAAAAACATAAAGAAATACATACTCTTATGTATGTATGTATGTACATAAATATATAAATACTTACTTATTTACTTAATGCAGAATTAAAATAGAAACTGATTAAACCATATCTGTTTCTCCGTTTCTATGTTCGTGCACATTTGAGTAAAGATTGAGATTTCTTAAACTTGACGTTTACATAAGCCGTTCTTATATTTTGACTAATACACCCATGCATCTCTCATTTAGTTTGTTCAAGAAGTGATAATTTTTGATAATTTTCACAAACTATCTGGGTTTGGCGTTTGCGTATGCGAAACCCCCAATAACCTAGCATAGTGGGAGAATCGAGAGCGGAAATTGAAATTTGATTTGGAGGGGAAGTTACTGACCACAAACAACTTATTGCAGTGTAGACAAATGAGAAATTTGTGTTTGTGGATTTTTGAGGCGAAATAAAAAAAAATTCCATTACCAAACATGCAAGAGAGAAGTAAATATTCGTTTGATAAAATTTCCTTAGTAGAATTTGCTAGGTAAACTCTTGTGCAATGTTTACCATTTTACACTTTTGGGAGGGAAGAAAAATTAAATCAGCTGCACGTGAAACGTACAAGTTTAGCATAGTTTGCGTTCGCATTCGGCTTTTTTTTTTTGATATTTTTCTATTTGAGGGAGAATTGCGCGCTCCTCTCCTGCAAGTCGATTCTGAATATTTTCCACCAGAGACCGTAACTGTTATGGATCTCTTTTCCAAAAAATTACCTCCAGATTGTTATTTTCTTACTTTGAACCATAAAGTCGAAAGCAATAAATTATTTTTTGACTCTTACAATTAAATTCAACTTAAATATTTAATCCGATCAGTTCTTTCTCAACTTAATTTATTATTTTATGACTTTTATTTTTTTAACCTGAAATAAATGTGTTTTTGTGACAGATATTTTTTTCTGATTTCCGAAACAGTTATTCTTGGACTTTTGTTTTTCTGCCCTTAAGTAGAAGTCCATATGTACATATATGGATATAAGTAGGAAATGGTGTGTTTATTTTTAAGAACATAATTTTTTCCAAACTGTCCGCCGATAAATTTGTTCTCAATTCAATTAAAACTAACTTTAAGGTTCAAAACGCTCTTTCAATGCTAACTTGTGTAGCAGGTACAAATTGTATTATTTTCGTTAAAAAAAATTAAGTTAGGATATAAAACATTTTTTACTCTCCCAATACTGCATAATATTTTTATCAGCAGGAAATTGTTTTGGGGAATAATTATCTATTTAAAAAAACGCTCATCCTGTACGTCTTCATCACTGCTGTCTTCTTCCAATACGTTTAATGGGCCTTAGTATTGTCCAAGAAGTGAACTCTCCTCAAACACAGGGGGTGAAAATGAAACACATTTGCATTTGTGCTTTGCAAACATTTGTCTGGAAAAGTAAGGTCGTCAATCTGAGAAGGTAAAAAAATATTGTTTACATAACATAACTCACATTGGCTAAAATTATAGAAAGCATTTTCTTACATATATAAAAGTGTACTGTTGATGGTACGTTATATGGAAGAAATTTCAAGAAAATGGCTCAACACCCTTTGCAAAAAAAATGCCAATAAATCAACGGTACATTTTAGCCATCTGAAACTTGCACTTTGTTTGCAATGGGCACCAAAACTGCTTACTCAGAATTTTGCTAAAGGTCCTAAATGAAAAGTTTGAAAATTTGATGACAGTTTTTAAAAATTTGTTTTTTTTTTTCGAATTTCAAATAAGCGCTGAAAATTTTATTTACATATATGGCTTCGGTTTAAGATTCCACTTAATTTTAAATGCAAATTGTCAAGAATAAATAAATAAACATAAGTTTTAAGAAATATCTTTTTGAAATTCTCTATTATTTTTGTGAACACAACTGCATAATAGTTGGCGAGCTAGTAGAATGCCTTGTAAACTTTGTTAGTCCTCGTATTATTGTGTGCAAATAAAAACAAATTTTTAATTTGGACAAAGTTACAATAAGAAAAGGTTAAAGAGAAAGTATATTTTATTGACTTTAGTCTAAAAGTGATGACACTTCTCAATTCACTTAGAGTTTCTATTTGTTTAAATATAAAATAATTGGAATTATTTGCTTTAGTTTGTATTAATAATAATTTGAAAATGTTAATTTCTTCGAAATGTTTTGCCAGCCAATCGACTCGTAAGTATAACTATTTCAAAAACCAGAAAAAATATCTGTCATAAAAAGACTTGTATTTCTGGTTTAAAAATAAAAGTCATTAAATAACACATTAAGTTGAATTTAATTGTATGGGTTAAAAAATAACTATCACTTCTTGCATTTTTTGTCGAAATTTACAATCAAAATTTGAATTTGAAAAGAGCTAAAAAAACAAAATCATTTTGGTATAAGGAAGTGTGTGTGACGACTTTTTGCTTTAAAATTTTTTAAATAACAGTTTTTTTTGGTCTCTGTTTTCCACTGAAGATCTGTTCGAATAAACTATTGTCTTCGTAACTACGTGTGATTTTTCGAACACAGTAAATGCGAACAATGAATTGACTTACATATTGTTATAATTTGCGAAAAAAAAATAACAACAAATTGGAAAAAATTAAAATTTTTCGGATATCGAAATTAAAGTTTGAAATTAACCCTACGCCACATTTCGATTTTTAACCCCGAAATTTATAAAATTTATAATATTTTTGTTAAGGAACTAATTTTTGAAACTTTCAAATTTATCATTGAAAGTGGCTTTTATTTTAATAAACTCGTTAAAAATGGTGAAAATCGCTAATTTTAGTATTTGGATCTGAAATTAAAATATTGCTATTATAAGTGAAAAAAATTTTAAACTCTTACTAAACTAACTTTGCTTTATTTGTTATACGGCTTTGTTTTAATTCCAAATATCTATTAGTTTTTTACTTTTCTAAATCGAAAGGGTTAAGTTTGTACATTCTTTCAACTGAGCATGCAATCCGGCATGCATGTTATTGCAGAGCAGCTACATACTACATATATCGGCGTTGCCATCATTTGTCAATTTCAATTGGTACATCCGACTATCAGTCTGCTACTGATCGAAAAATCAAATCGATCCCATGTTGGTAGACGAAAGGAATGCTTTTAATCAATCAGCTGATTGGTGGTTGGTTGGTATTTCGCGAAAGTTAAATACAAAGGAGATACAGTTTGACAATAACCCACCAAATGGTTGCATTTTTAGAATAGCTACCACCTTACATCAATGCGCCTTGCTTTCAATGTTTTAATCATGATACTTTATTGAAAAAAAAAATTCAATAAGTATTTTGCAAATGAAACTTTTTATGCAAATTTAAAATATCTGAAATCAAAATAACTGGAACGAAAATCATTTACGTAGTTAACAATATTGCAAACATAAAATATTCGATTCAGGTCAATGTGTATTCAAATATGTGTGCTAAATAATGACGGGTTGCTTATTATGTCAAAACGGCAACTTTCAAAAATTATTTACAATTAGGAGTTAACAAATTTCATGAGGTTTGACATAATAACGCTCCGGAATTCAAGCACTGTTAGAACTTAGCACACTTTGTTAAATACAATTTGATTCAGTTTTTTTTTTTTAAAAACTGATTTAGAAATATACGTGGTATTTATAAATGTGTTGCAACCATTTGGCAAGACATGAGCAAATAGTGAGCAGATCCTTAATTTCGAGCTCACACGACCGGATTTTAAAGACCGGCTTAGCACTAATTTGGCCACAAGAGTCAGTTAGGGTCATGCGTCTAGTAAGTAAGGCTGAATATTAAATTGGATATAGCAAAATGCCGATAAATTTTAACCAGTTGTTAAAAAAACCGGCCCTTAGATGGACAATGAACAAAGTTGTTTCCTAGCCAAGTTCAAACGCCCATTCAATCTTTCTTTCGAGCAGCCAAGTGTTTGTTTGTATTGGTTTACTCCATTATATAGGCTTCACAGGTGTCAGCGTTAATCCATAATAACGAGCTTAACTCGGGAGTTAAGTGTTCTTTACCCGAAACAAGTTTGTGGTTTTTTCTAAAATTTAAAAAGATAAAAAAGGAAATTTCAATGATAACACAAAGTAGGATGAAATAAAAATTAGCTAAAAAAAATTTCAACTATTTCAAAAATCTCAACCTTTTAACGAAGCCAAATGAAATTAGGTGTTCTTTCACAATGACGGGTGATAGTTCAAATCCCACACGCGCCTGAAAAACTATTGCTTAACAAGTTGTTTAATTGATAGTCTCTTTTTTATATATTCCTTACATATTTTTTTAATAATGTCGGTACACACTTCCATTTCGGAGCTTATTACTGATTCGCTACACTTTCTTTCGTTCAATGCTATCATTTGGTCATAGAAGTTTGCACAGCATCCTAACGATTTGCAACAAATTGACATAAATTTCATTGACAATAGGTTCGCATGCCTATTTGTCATTAATTACTAAATATCTGATTTGGACCATTGCCATTTTGCAAATTTTCCCAAACTGCGTACATATATGTATACATAAATCTAATAGGCAAGTTAACCGTGGAATACGAGCCGTCTTGGTATGATAGCATTTGCCTATTTGACGAGAAGGCTTCTAATAAATATCAAATTCCCTTCGATATGTGATTTTGATGTTTTCGTTGAGGCACAATATTGAACAGAGAATAGGGGAAAAATTGTACTACTGAAGAATTGCATCATGATCCTATAAGTGTGGTGTAATATGCTTCGAAAGAGGGCAAAGACTATCCTAATTGCAATCCGAGGACATTTTTAAATATCTCGAAAACAATTTTTTAAATTGAGAGTCCAAGAAAATTTGCATTAAAAAAGTTTTAAAAAGACATACGTCTTTTTCGGTATCCAAGCAGCCATCAAGCACCTAGGTAAACTAACAAAATCACGCGGCTAATGATTGATTATTTCCCACTAGCAACTGAATACTTTGCCATTTGTCTATGTAAGTCCCGTACTAAAAAGCTATCGAAGGAAACTGTATGGCAGATGAATAGCTAAGGCAAAGCATTCTTGCAAGATTGCTTTACATACATATATAGAGAGAAACTGATGGTATCTCTGGGTATCAAAGCTCTGCTCTTTTAAGTATGGATTAAATGTCGCATTCTGTATGATAAAGCTTAGGATAGTTAAAAGTATACGGCTGCTGTTGTCTTAGAGGGTGTTAAGAAGAAATTATTTGAATATGTTATCATTTAATTTTGGAAATAACTATCTTGCATGTTCAATTATATTGATGACTATAGAAATCCACTTGAATAAAAATATTTATTTAGATTAAAAAAAAAATAATGCAAGAAATTTTATCGATAACGATTAAGAACCGTAATGAAAACAACGGTATATATAATCAACGATAAGCATATCGATAACGAGTATGAATACCAGCAGGAAAGCGGCGTTGAATACATTTTTTATATTATATTGGCGAAATGTTGCATGCCAAAGCCGTAGTCAGTAGTTTTCATTCTAACTAGTTGACATTACCCCCACTGATCTTAACGATTAAATGAAAAACCTTATAGTTACTTTTCAGTAAAAGCTTCGTGGTAAATAAATTACATCGGCAGTGATACAACTGAAATTCTTGTGTTGTAAAGGGTATACAGTCAATAGCATCTTTGAAGAAATACGATTGAGAACATACGCAGAGTCGCACCTAACCCTACACACATACATACATATACACATACAGTTATGTATGTATCTACCATCTACCGAGCTTATCAGTAAGTGAGAGTATATTGAAACAATAAAAAAATGTCAAATACAACAATAAAAAATCTTACATGTCTGGGTAATGTATGTAGAGTGCGATACAGTCGTCACTCCTATTTGCCTTTTGTTATATATATTTTTTTTTTTTTATATCTTTTCATGCTACCATTTTGCTACTCGCTAGATCAGTATATCAACAACTACCAACCAACCAAGCCAGTTCAAATATAAACCGGATACGGTAGCGAAAAGACGTTTGAAAAATAGCGGACTCATCTCGTGTGTTTCAAAAACAGAAGAACGCGCTTCATATTGATCGTATCGGCAGTGAGTTACGTTGTTAAAGTAAAACGTGTGAGTTGTAGGCGCTGCTGACGTGCGCAGACCGTCAGACGCACCACTGTTGGTGGTTGTGCAGTTCGATTGTGTATATCAGACGGTCATACCAGTAAATATATGTATAAGCAAAAGCGGCTAAGAGAACATACACTTTGGATTTGTATTATATTTTTCACCTGTTCAAAGCTTAAGTGATATTGAACTTGAAATATGTTATAAAGGAGAAAAAAAAGGCTTACACAGTGCGACAAGTCTGTTTGCAATGCGACAAGTCTGTTTGCCAATTTTTGAAAATAAATTGTAAATTTTCTGTAAATAAATTTGTATTAAAAACCACAACAATAAAAGCACATACAAAATGAGAAATATAAATTTTCATATCGTGACGAAAGTCTTGCTACTCAACTTCATATTCACAACAACACAGTTAATTTCAACGTAAGTTCAGTTGCAAATTGATCGAATCGATCGAATCGATTGAATGTTTGTATAAATATATGTATGTATGTATATCATTCGCTATGATAGATAGTAGCGTGTTTATGTTTTTGTCTACACAGTGTTTTAATGAAATTTCTTAGAGTTTGCCTAAAATGTTTAATTAAAAACTGATATACCTGCTGAGTGCAAAAAATTTTCCACACATTTTTGTTTGTGTTAGCTTTTATAAGCAAATACGGCAAAAAAAATTCTCAAAACTCAGCAATAACTATTTGGCGACTTGAAACTTGAACGTTATTGCACTGAAATCGAATGGACAATAAAAAAATGTGCACTCAAAATGTTTTTAAAACTATTAAAAAGAAGCTTGAAACTGTGATGTAAATTAAAACTAAGCTTTGCAGATGAAAAAAAAACGCCTAGCAAATAAAAGGGAAATAAATTTCAAAAAATTGTCAAAATGCGCCACTTCTACTAAATTGTCACCGGCACGGCACCGCTTCAAACCACAATTTGTGGCAGGTTTTTTTTCAACAGTCGAAAATACGCAAAAAAATGTATTTGCTAAAACGGCTGGCGTGAACTAATGCAACCAGATTTGAATAGATAACTAACTAGCTAGCAGCAGCAGCAACAACAGAAACCGGTAATTGTATGTTGTTGCTTGTTGTTAGTGGCGCATTGTCACTCATACGCACTGGTGTGTACCAACATGCTCCAAACGATAGTCGATGATGGTTGAAGGTTGAGTTAACCTCAAGTTGATATTAATCACGTGCTTAAAAAATGAAAGTGCAAAAACGTATTGTTTGTTGACGCGTTGTTTGTTTTTTTCGTAAACATTTAATTGCAGCCAATTTTGGAACTCTCACATTAAAAAATGTTAAAAGAAAAATTCAAATTCATATTTAATTTAGCGTATTCTTTCACTGAGTTCCTGCAAAAATAGGTTTAGCCGTTGCAATAAAAGGTTTAAGTCGATGACTTTTTCTTTACTTTAGCACAAAACTTTTTATAAAGTAAAAGTGAAAATTTATATATGCAACTTTTAAATGTACATTTTTTGCTTTAATTTTACTCAAATTAAATACACAAATACACAAATTTCGTGCACAAAATAAAAAACTTATATTTTATAATGAATGAATGTTAATTTGTTAAATTTTCAAAATTTGTGTAAGGGCGAAAATTTTTTTGAAAAATGAAAAAATCATTTCTAACGAAATCATGAGTCAGTTATATTTCACTCGGGCGTGGGAGATACTTAATTTTTGATTATTACTTTTTCTTGATTTTGAAAAATTTTTGAAACATTTGATGCATTAATTTTATTCAGTAAATACTTTCAACGATAGCGTAAAAGAAAATTATTGTGAAGAATAAAATTATAAGTTAAATGTATTCAACGCAAAGTAAATAAATTTTTGAAAGTGAAAATGCGATAAACCTTTTTTAACCAATATATTGCAGTAATAACTTTTGTGAAGATAGCTTTTGATTGTTACATTTCTCTGCGAAAATATTAAAAACTATTACTGGAGACGTTTTTTTTTTTTTTTTTAAGTTACGGTAATTTTATTTTGAATGTGCCAGACTTGCGGTTGTTTTCGTACGTTAGCATTCTGTAGGAGGCTAAAATAAAATATTTTTTTAATAAAATTATACAATGTGTCGAATGTTAAATATTTTGAGTTTATCAAAAAATGCTGAAATAATAAACGAAGTTAAAAACCATGTCACAGCTCTCTTCAAAAAATAATAGATGGGTAAAAATAGAAAAACCAATTTAGAATTCGTTAATAATACAATATCGGGCCCTGGAAAACGTAAAACGCTACGTGCCTCAGAACACAGAAAATCATAGAACTCCAATATTTTGAATTTTGAAATAGAAAAATTTAAGTAATTGAATGTATAAATTTGTATAAAACGAATTAATAAAATACAAGTACATGCATTCGAAAACTGGAACAATGCGTTAACTCAAACAAGTCTGGTTTTCATTAGCTCGAGTTTGCGCGAATGCACTGTATTTGCAGTGTTTTGTTTTGTTCTCAGCGCTGTTTGACAATTCATTTTATTTTAATAGCTGCAAGTTACTGCTAGTAAAATGTTTTCTTACCAAAATCAATCGCTCTCCTGTCCTGTTTCGCTCTCGTTTTCGATCTCACTTGCCTTTTTTTTTAATTTTATTGAAAATTTTTCTAGTAAAAACTTGCTAGTACCGATAATAACTCGTAACAACTTTAAGATATTATGCAAATATTTTAATAATTAACAATTTTATTGAGCTCGAGGCCAGCTTATGAGAGGTTTATTTGGAAAAAACAACAACAGGCTTAGTGGTTGAAGTTATAGCAGCTATTTCGGAGATCACCACATCTTCTCATCCGACTTCTTTAAATTAAACAAAATTAATTATTCTTCATCACCGCTCTCCGGCTTTGAAACAAGGATGTCGGGGTTGCGAAGCCAACACGCTACATGCTGTGCTACGCTTGCCCAGTGGACTGTTGTGTTTATTCTGCAACCCCGAGGTACTTGGTTCAATTAAATAATTTAATTTCATTTAAAGAAGTGCGATGAGGAGATGCGGTGATCTCCGAAAAAGCTGCTATAACTTCATCCACTAAAACTGTTGTTATTTTTTTTCAAATAAATCTTTCATAAACTGCCCTCGAGCTCAATAAAATTATGAATTATTAAAACATTTTTAAAATAATGTTTATAGAAAAATAACAAAAGTTCAATTATTTTGCAAAGAATGAAAATTTAGTAATAAAAAATTTAAATGCCCATTGTATTTATCTGGCACATATGTATGTATGTATGTACATATGTATCTTTGAAATTTTAAAAAAATAATACGATGACAAAACATGTATTTAGGTGCCTACTGCCAAAATAGTAAAATATTCCAGAAATTTTACTTAAAGCTTAATTCATTTTATTTCTTGACAAATCAACGATTTATAATTTTTTTTTTAATCTGCGCCATAGAGATCATGATCATTATAAATGACAACTTAAATGGTCAAGCGGATGGGCTTAACTGACTCGCCTAATTAAACTGAATATGTATACTTTCATATACATATTATAGTCTCTGTGTTCGTATCAAAAAATATTTAATTAAGTTGAGCGTTGGGTATAACAACAATTGGCATATGTTCATTAATGTACACTAATTCCGATATTGAGCTCTGTGGTAGTACATGCACTCTATGTAAATATGAAAATCAGCTTTCCATGAAAACAAAATTACTCTGTTGCACTTCGCAAGGGTATTAACAACTAAGTAATGAGATAAATGCACTTATGCTTGGTATATCAGCAATTGAAATATAAGTAAGAGATTCGACACTTATGAAGCGTTCATACTGAAATTTCAATGCTCGCTTTTACTTTATTTTACGAAGAGTGTACAAATAAAGCATGCGGCCGATCGGTGCGTGGGAGCACACAAACATTATAGCAATACAACAATTTATACAAATTTCGTACGAAATCAGATTTTTTGAAGAAAAAATTTTTTTAAATTATTTTTAAAAAATGTTGCAGTTAGTATGTAGTTGTAGATTTTCTTTCTGATTCTTTAATTTAATTTTTAGTTATTTTTCGACTTTTAGATTTTCCCAGTATTTATTGAGGAACTATTCCTTTAATGACTTTGGTAAACACTATTATCATATAATACCTGCCAATAAATTTTATTCCCGGCAATCATTAATTTACCTTTAACAGCAATTCTGGCGCAAACGAAGTTTATGTCGAATGCTGCATATCCTGTGGCCCACTGATACCACTTATTCATGAAATCTACTACTATTGACATGAAATCTACTAAATCAAACTTAAGTTGTATACTTATGACTTTTTATTACAATTTGAACATTTTACTATTAGAAGACATGAGTTAAACAGAATAATGACTGCATTTAGGAGGAATTTGTGAAAAAATAAGAAAGTTGGTTTAAAGATAAATTTAAGCAGGCAGTCGAATATATTTAAAAATGATTTTAACCGTAAGGAAATTAGCATTATTTTTTCGACCTTACCAAGGTTGTACCATTTTTCAGAGTTTCTGTGACCGGATATGGCCGCTGGGGTCGAGTGGGTCGAGCGGTGCCTGCTATAACTTGATATGCCGCTGAATTCGAGGTTCGAACCTCAGCCAGGGCAAGCCAAATCGTAATCATAAAAAAGTTTTTTTCTAATAGCGGCCACCCCTCGGCAGGCAATGGCAAACCTCCGAGGGTATTTCTGCCATGAAAAAGCTTCTCATAAAAAACATCTGTCGTTCGGAGTCGGCACAAAACTGTAGGTGCCTCCATTTGTGGTAGAATATAAAGACGCACACTGTAAATCACACGAGAAGCTTGGCCAAACACTGAGCTATAATATAGTGTGAGCGCCAAATTATTATTATTATTATTATTATTATTATATGGAAGTTTTTTAACCGGTGCAGAATATGTCCGTTAATGAAAAATAATTATTGTTTTTTGATTTTCGTTTACACAAAATATGCTCCATTCATTTTTTATACAAATGGTATGGCTTTTAGATGTTAAAAATCTACCGGCCATTGGATCTATCATATTGAATTTTTTAAAACCAGAAATTTTCGAAATAAGATCAGCATTCCTCCTCCTATTCCTAATTTTGAAACATGAGCTCATCTCTGAACAGCTCTTGGTAACCCAATTTGCTTTAGTTGTAATCCATGCGAAAGTGGTAATCTTCGAATTCTGCCTCTAGCTGACCCACAATATCGGTCTGGTCTGGGCTAATCTTGATTTTTTCCCAAAGCAAGTATGTATGGTTTTGAAGGAAACTTATGCTCATGGTTCTTAAATATAAGTAAGTACATTTCAAATATTTGTTTACGAGTACAATGTTTTTTTCACACTTGCACCTACTGCAATATACACACATACATACATATACTCGAGTATATACAAATGTCTGTATATATGTATGTTTGTATGTATGCAGTGGAAATCTTTTTCAAGCGCCCCAACAGCTGCCTGAAACTATTTCCGTAAAGAAAATTAATTACATTTGGTGTTTTTAAATGTGTTGCACAATTTTTTAATTAAGTAACACTTTTTTTTCGTACATACATACATACATAAATATATTTACATATATGTATTCGTATTTGCTTTTGTAAACGCCGGCAATTAATAAACAAAAGCACACATCGGCAAGTAAGTGTGCCTTTGAATTGAAAAGCGTTTAAAAGGCGATAAAAATATTTTCAAAGAAAGCAATAATGCTAATGAGCACAGAAAAGCTATTAGTAAATAACAATAAAGGGATGCTGTAAATCCAAGTTAATGAAAATTGTACATACAAATGAAGTGTTATAGTATTGCATGTTAAGTAAACAACGAAAGAGATAACACGACATTTATTGTTATATAAATACATATATATATATACATATCTACGAAAATATATAGAAATATGTGTACATAGAAGGACGAAGAAAAAATTTTAATTGAGTTTTGTCATAAAAGATATTTCATTGAATTGTCCTTAGTGGAAGGTTAATGAAATATAATTAAGTTTCTTAACTGATAAAAACAACTTACCCTGGTTAATAACTTATACTTACCGCATGTATGCATACATTAGGCTGCATCAACATCCATTAAAAAAAAAACAAAGAAAATAATCGGCACCACTTCCGAAGAGTTTGCCCAATTTTGTAATAGCCCGTAAAAATTGTGTCTGAAAGTTGCTACAAAATTGAAACAAAATCACATTTTAAATTGTTTAAAAAAAATAATTTACGCAAATATCAATATTTTGACCCGAAGCGTTCCGTAAGTGAGAAACTAGTAAGTATATATTTTTTTTTGTCTCGTGTGGAGCGAGAATTAATATACAAATGTATGCATTTTTCACACTTTTTAGCGAAGCAAGCAGTAACAAATCTTTCTATTTTCGCTGTAAATATTTCAAAATATGGCACATTCAATGTGTTGCACTCGTTATTCATTTAACTTGATGATAGTCGACTTCGCACAACTGTTAATATGGTCTAAAGCAGATATTCGTTGTCAAGTTATCATTTGAAAAGGATATTGATTTCAATTCATATTTTTACGGAACTAAAGTTGCTAAACACAATTTTTCACAAATTAGAGATATCTGAATAGATTAAATTGTTCAAAATCTAAACGAAAAACGAAATATATAATAAAGTCTTGAGAACGTAAATATATTTAGATAAAGCTATGTTATGTTAATTGAATAAAAATATATTTGAAATTTTACAAAAAAAAAATGTAAAAACTACTTTTATTTATATATAAACGTACATGATGAGAATAATGCTTTATCATGTTATGGCACTTATTGAAATAAAAACATAAATTTGTAGAAAAATAATTTAGTAAAATGAATTAAAGAGCAAAAAATGTTGTGATTTAATATTTTGAAGATCTATTTAAACAAGCTCGAGGCCTAGTTCTAAAAAAGATCTCAAATTGTAGTCAAAATATTAACAATTAAAAATCATTAAAACAAGTTGTTGACCTCGTTTTCAGTACTGAGCATCGAGCTTGTCCAAGCAAATTTTTATAAATAAAATATCTTAAATTAATTTTTTTAATGTAGCCCTTGTTAGGAAGCTCATGGGAAAAAACAAATTTTTTTGTGAGCGGCACTTTAATAAATATTATTTGTGTTTGTACATTTATACATATTTTTTTTTTTTGGAAAGCCTAAGCACCTACGCAAATCGGATTAAGTTTGCTTCTACAACAGCTTGAATAAATATGTAATCTTGCTTATTTTTTTGATACAAACATATGTACATCCATACATATACATATATGTACATATGTATATTTCCTCAGCGCACTTAATTTCTATTATGACGCTTTCTGATCTTTTTTTTTAATTTCCAGAAATATCTTTCATATTCAGACAATAAATTAAATAAAAAACATTTTGTGTATACTATGTCAGTGTGTACATACGAGTATTATTATTTGTTTTATTTCAATAAATATTTGCTATTTGCACAGCACGTTTGTCAACTGAATTACCATAACTGTAACTTCGTCACGGTTAAAATTATTGTATGTCAGCGAAATTG
This sequence comes from Philophylla caesio, assembly GCA_963971545.1. Lineage (NCBI taxonomy): Eukaryota > Metazoa > Arthropoda > Insecta > Diptera > Tephritidae > Philophylla > Philophylla caesio. Next base: position 93,549,844 of record OZ020608.1, on the reverse strand, counting down.
ACAGTTTTTATTAACGCTCCATTTATTTTGCTTATTAAAAGAGTTTTATATTCCAGCTTAAAAATTTGCGTATGCGTACATTATAAGTATGTATTTGCAAAAGTTTTCATGCGAGCTAATAAATACATACATATACACGTGCCTTAAAGAAGTAGAACAAACCAACAATTAAATATAAGAGCAAAGCTCCAGTAAAGTTATCAAGGTTGTTTAAAAATTAAATGGTAATTGATTTTAAAATGCTTACCATGATCCTTGAAGGTATGTACGTGTATGCACATATGCATATGTACTTATGTATGTGGATGGTTCTAGTGGAATTCACCTGAGCATTTTGTGATATGTACCGCATAATCGCTTTTCTTCCTACTTTTGTTCTCGACTAAAAATCACTTTGGACTCCGAAGAAACTTCGTCAGTTGGCTCGATACACGCCCATTAAACAGTGCGACCGATACTAGGTGGGAATCTGAACAATTGTTGTATACTGAGTAGAGTACTAAATCCGATACATTTACAGAGTAGTAGGCTTCCAGTGTCCTGTTAAACTTGTGTTTGTACAATATTTCTTTTTTGGTGTACTAAGAGGTAATCCATATCCGATAACAAAGCGGAGCGAATCTGGTGTACAGGTGTACAGCAAACGGCTAAGTCGGCACGTTGCGAGATCTGCAACAATCAGCTACAGTCTTTATTTTACTTTGAATCAGGTTTGAACTGAAAACATACATAAATAATTGCATGAATCGTAGAAAGATTTGAAAGTACAGTTCCCGCGCAAATATTTCGTTCGGAAGAAGTAAGATGGTTTTCGTGTACAGAAAAGTTTCGAACCAGACTCGCCGAGGTGGGAATAATTCCTTCACTATTATCATTCCATTCAACCCATAAGCGGCGTTCAACCACTATCCATCGTAGAAGATAAGCTCCAGCTAGATCCTTAGATTGACATTACAATGGCGCAAGTGTCTTCTGGATATGTAAAAGGTCAAACAGTTACCAATACCCTAGTTATACCAACCAATTTCACATGTGCTCCTAAAATAAATTTACCTAAAACCTCTTTCGCTTGGTGCAATAAAAAAACAAACCGTTCTTTTTCTCAGTAGTCGGCGACTACAACAACAATAGCAAAAGGGTTAACAATACATATTACTATCACACAAATGTAGTATGTACATACAAACTACGTTTTTATAATATTAACTTCTTTATTCCAGGGCGTCACTTGCAGCTGACGTGGAAGAGGACTGCCCACCAATCTCAAATGCCACAAATTTGCAACAAACGCAACTCATACAACGATTAACACACGTCTGTCGTTACGATCGTTTAGAGCGACCCATCGAATATGGAACAAATGGCGAACGTCTACCCGTTACTGTAATGGCACGAATTTACATATACTTCCTGCAGAATCTTAATTCGGATCTATTGCAATTCAAAATGCACGCACTACTACAACTAAGCTTTAATGACAGCCGTCTGTCATACAAGGATTTAAAGCGGAATGACAATATCATCGGACAGAAGCATTTGAGCGAGCGACTTTGGCTACCGCATATATTCTTCGCCAACGAACGCGACTCCAGCATCTTGGGTACGGATGAGAAGGATGTGTTGACATCGATATCACCCGAAGGACGAGTTGTGATATCGCAACGCCTGCAGGCCACACTCTATTGTTATATGAATTTTAAAAAGTTTCCATTCGACGAACAATTCTGTTCAACAATATTAGAAAGTTGTAAGTAGAAAGCGAGGAAATTCAAGCTGGAATATACATATACATACATACATATGTAGATATATACAATGTATGCGTGTACTAATTTATTATTCTCATTTGCAAGGGATGTACAACCAAACGGAAATGGTGTTAAAATGGGAATCTTATTCACCGATCTCATTCGATCCGGAAATGCATCTTACCGAATATACAATGCAGCGTTTTTGGTATAACGAAACGATCGTAAACTCAAATGGTATAAATTTGAGGCATGGTTCCTTTGGTGAGTTAACGGCTAGAAGTTTTTAGACTATATTTTAAGAAAATTGAAATCTGTCTAAATTTCATTGAAAACTCACTATTTAAATCATATTGCTCTTGTTAAAAAAATTTTTAAATTTGTGAGTAATCTTTTTTCTTGAAAAACTCGACTTTTAGATGGTTTTCCATAAATAAATCATCACTCGCGTTTAAAGCGTAATATAATTTTCGAAGATTTTTGATTTAAAAAATATGAATTTTTTATAGCTTACTCTTTCATAAAAATACATAAATACACATACTTAGTTTTTCTTAGTAGATAATTCAAAATTTTTTTCTTTTTATTTCTAAAGTGGGCAATTACAGTTCGCTAAGTTTTACTATTCACCTAAATCGGGAGATCGGTTTCTATCTATTAGACTATTTTCTGCCCTCAATGATGATTGTTGCCATTTCATGGGTCTCATTCTGGCTGCAGGCCGATCAATCGCCACCTCGAATTATGTTGGGTAAGTACATACATATTAAGAATACAAGAATTTAGTTAAAAGACTAAAAGGTTAAAATCTGTCTAACAACATCGTGGTTATATTAAGTACTCCATACAAGGAGAGGTTCTTCAAAATATTTCGACTATCGACTCGAGAGCGCACTTGTAGCTTCAGCCTCAGGCTCAATTCTCACTAAAACTACTTAATTGTATGCTACACTGAACAAAGCTCAACGTTAAAATCAGTTTTTCACATAACCAAATTAAACAAGGAAAGATGGAAACTCTTCCCAAAATTATCAAATATTGTGTCGGTCCAGCCCCCCACATGATAGCGTCGACCTACTAAAACTTAAATATTATTCTTCCCTAACGTTGGTTGTCACAGCTCTGATGCGCAGTGGGACTATTTAAATTATCCACTACCAACGACAAAGTTTCCCAAGCGATTAACATTAAACCGAAGAATTACTCTAGACTACTTTAGAAGTTATATACATATAATATACATATATTGTGGTGTGCGTCTTTATATTATACCACAAATGAAGGGACCTACAGTTTTGTGCCGACTCTGAACGGCAGATGTATTTAATGAGAAGCTTTTTCATGGCTGAAATACCTTCGAAGGTTTGCCATTGCCTGCCGAGTGGTGGCCGCTATTAGAAAAAACTATTTCTATGATTAAGATTTTGTTTGCCCTGGCTGAGGTTCGAACCTTGAACTCAGCGGCATATCAAGTTATAGCAGGCACCGCTACCAACTCGACCACAACGGCTAACTTTAGAAGTTAGTTCTAGGTTATTTTTCCCTGAACTCGCCAACGCTGGTCAGTCTAGAATGATAAGCTAAATAATAAGTAATAACAACAGCCCTTGTTACAACAACGTTAGTTGCGATATTTTCCGTCGCTTTCTAAAGCGTGGTATTCAGTGCTAGAGTGGGAGTTATCCGAAATTCCCCACTGAATCGAATGAGGGCGACTCATTATATCCATTCTAATTTTTCTGCTTACGTAGTCATCTCTACCGTGTTCTATCACTTCAATACTCCTTAGAGCATTACAGGCTTTTCATACATTACCAACTTAGATTAAGTTTGTTAGCCTTCTTCACTATTTCATCAATATTAGAGTTCCACAGTAGTTTTTTATACTAAATCAAACCCAACGTCTGCAGTTTGGGATTCAAAGAGAGTCCATTTTCCGCAGACCACTGCTCACCAAGATCAGGTTATCTTGGATTAGTGTATCCAAAACTCTACTCCTCATCGCAAGTGCCACGATGCCAGCGTAATAAGGAGGACAGAATACTTTTTTGAAGGTTACCCAACTCTCCTTACTCTGGATGGAGGCACTGTCTCATTATACCGCAGAATATTCGGTAGATAAATCCCTTCAGGTCGATTTCGACTCCAAACTCAATTATAGTAGCGTTAAAAATGGATTTGACTAGAAAAAGCACCTTGCTAACGTAACACCTTCACTTCACGAGTTTCTGTTTGGTTAGGAGCCACAATTGAATATGTGCGTGGAAAGTATCCCAACCTTTTGGCCGCTGGATATCGCAACTTGCGAAATGGCGTTCGGAGTCGCGCTTACTGGGACTAATTTATAATAATTGCATAATGTATTTAAGCCTATTGGTATCTGATCAACATTCGAGCATATTTTATTTAATTCCACACTAATAGTATTTGTTAACTCGTCATTTCAGGTACCAGCACCATGTTGTCATTCATTACACTGTCTTCCTCGCAAACTAAAACACTACCGAAAGTGAGTTATATAAAAGTATCGGAAATTTGGTTCTTAGGCTGCACATTTTTCATCTTCGGTAGTTTGGTGGAATTTGCATTTGTCAATACAATTTGGCGGCGTAAGGAGAATGTGGAATTAAAGAAAGTGAATAGTAAATACATTGTTAAGGCATCGTTGACACCACGTCCAACACGGCGTGATATCAATAAAAATAATCTGGCACGAACGCGCTCCTGTTCGAGTCTCGATAATATTACATCCAGCACGGAAAGTGTACTAAAGGGTCATTCCAATCCAGGATACAACAATTACTTAACTGTACATGTAAGTAAACTACTAAAAACCCCGAACTTAAGTAATATAATATACAAGTTATATTTTGGGTTTCTCTTGAAATTTTTGCTTAGAATTTACCTATAATTACCACCGAATGTGCGGACACAGCTTCCGTGACGAGTGAGCGCAATAGCAATTGCACAGTTGTCAATATGGACAAAGATGTTAGCTATGAAATGAATGGTGATAACAAGGAGCAGGAAGCGTCAATTGATCATACCACATTTACAACAATGACGCCACAAGAGATTGCCATGTGGATCGACAGACGTTCACGCTTTCTATTTCCAGTCATGTTTTTGGCTTTCAATGCGCTCTACTGGACATTTGTCTATTGCTTTTGATGCAGTCTATGGAGTCTAATGAAATTTAAGTTGATAAGAACATTTAAGTATTATTATTTATGAATTATTGAAACGCGCACATTTTCCACTACACGATTATCGCATATACACGCCAAAAAATAATTGTAAGCTCGAGTTTTCTAGCAAATATTTTGTATGTTTGTACATACAATTAACAAAATAGACATATTTAAAGTAAGAAATTTCATATAACATTGCACAAATTAAGTTTAACGATTTTTAAAACTAGTCACTAAGTAAATTGCAGACATACCTATGCATACACACATACATATGTATGCACATATTCATAAGTGTCATATACTATTAGTATAGAAGCTTTCTGCGAATTCTTCTACCATTGTTTGTACACATGTATTCATATATATACACACACACATACATATGTATAAGCCAAAAGTTGTTATGTCGACAGGTCCAACGAAAGATTTTACAATTTTACACAAGTCTTTTTATCTGAAGAAAATGCCAATAAACTTAAATTTTTTTTATGAAACTGTTGTATATATGTATGTCATAATGTAAACTAGCGAACTGTCTTTTTTTATTTCTAAACGCCGTGGGGGTATAAAAAAAAGGTGTGTTCTTTTAATGTGCTGATATTACATACTCGTCCTCTTATCACTTAAGTTGTTTTGCTATTTTTAAACTTACGATGATGCAAAAATTACTCATCAATTTATTGGAAAAATATAAAGAGGTCATTCCATTTTCTTAGAATACACACTTATTTATAAAAGTTCAAAAAGAACTTTTATTGAGAGCCATTATTATACGAATATAGATAACGATTGAAATTGTTTTCCCATCAAATTCTACAGAACGGATGCAATAAGGTTGCTTCATTACAATTGTCTACAAACAAATGACTTCGTAAGTAGACGAAAGCAGATATCGAAAAATTAATTAAATTAACAAATAAAAGCTGTCTTTGAACCCATATCAAACTGGAGTTGCGTAGACGAAACAAACCCATTTTGTTCAATGTAGAGTACTATAATATACATATTCATGCGTTATGGAATATGGAAGAAAATTGTCTCATTGTGTACATTAACTCTTTGCAGACACAATACTACAAAATACCTTATTTATTCACGCATTAAAATATTATTTAAGTTTGTATTTATATATAAAAATATGTAACTCAACATTTCCATATAGTTCGGATTTTTTTGCAATATTGATTCGTCCGCGTATTTGATAATAGTTAGTGCTACCCACATACATACATATATTCGATACTAACGATACTCATTAAAATTTATAAGCCAATAAAAATATTCATCAAACTTCAAATTTTCAATTAGTTGCATTGTTAAAGTTTTATGCCAGTTAAATGTACGGTTGATTTTTGAATATAATATTTTTATTATTAGTTTTTTTGATTGAGTGTTTTCTTCTTCAAAGCACACGCATTTACTACCTTAAAATCAAATAACGTCCTTAATAAAAAATAATTTAAAAAAAAATCAATATTCTTTATTTAAAAGGCTAAAACTTAAAGTTATTTAATTTTGTTAATGGAATAAAAAAAATTAACAGCATGGATCATGTATGCAATTTGTAATCCCTGATTTTAACTGGGTCAAATTTGACGTCAAGTGTCTGATGCGTGAAAACGGGTTGTTATGTTGGCAATTTTTTTTTTTTTTTGGTGTAACAGACACAGTAATATCGACAATAGTACCGCAATATTGATGCCGTCGTTATGTTTAAAAATCAAAGGGCCGAAATTATTGAAATTTGCCTCGACTGACGTCGATAGTGCAGCTCCCGGAGTCGATGTATGATATTAAAAAATGTAATTTTAATAATGGTGTTTCGACAATTAAAAGTGTTCTAACACGATATGTATTTGCATGTGTACACGTCATTTTTTACATATGTAGGTAAATGCAAACATATCGTTTAAACACAAACTATAGCTGAAACACAATGCCGACGTGCCGCTTACTAAAACATAATTACGGCTACAACGAAATCAGCTGATTATGCCAAGCCCAGTGGCCATGTTGAGCAGATAAAATTTTAGAACATAGAATGAATACAGCGGGAAAAAAGCTACTTAACAAGAACAGAAAATGCTTAAAAAAGCGTATACTAAAGTTAAATTTTTACAAGTAACAGAATTAATACTTTTTAACAAAAAACTAAACTATTTCGATTTTAAGAACTTAGAACATTGAGAACACTCGCGACGAAAAGATCGTCGTACGTCGGCATTGTGTTTCAGCCTTTAGATTTGCTTCTGTATTTAGCAGATACATGTACCTACGAATTAGAACAGTTTATATTTTCGTCTGACACACAGCAATAATTAACTGTCAAATTGTGTTTTCAAATATTAAATTGCATTTATTTACTATATCATTAAAAATAAAATAATGTGAATTTGACAGACATAAAGAATTACATATGTATCGAAAAAGTGGCAGCTACAGACGCAAATACATATCGTGTAAGCACACTTAAAACAAAAACACTTGTTTGTTTTTTGTCCTTTTCATCTGTCCTACTTGCTTCTCTAGAAAAGCGACTGGACATTTGAAAGCATACAAAAACGCTAGCGCATGTATTTAAAAATTTTATGTAAAAATTTATATTGAGCTTTTAATATTTCTTCAATTTCAGATGTTTTATGTCTATTTACTATTTTTATTATATTTAAACTGCTAAGGACGATGTAAGAAAATTAACTTAATATCGACTTAAACGACTTAAGAAAAATATTTATTTTGTATTATATTCATACATTTTATAACTTAACTAATATTAAAATTTATTTCTCTTGGCAATGCTTAAAAATGCTGAACCATGGTGTATTCAATAAGGTGGTGGTAACCGCATATAAGCCAAAAACCAACATGTATTTTGTTTTTGCTTTTTGGTGAGCATTATGTCAAATACCATTAGACATTTATATTGGCAGCCAATCGGAACGAAGCAGTTTGACATAATGCTCACCGAAGCGAAAAAAACCTGCTGGCGCCTCAACTCCACCCTATTTAATGCGCCTTGTGCTGAACGAAACTGTTAACAGCTGTCAATGAAACAATGTTGCCTTTTCCAACTAAATTTTTACTATATCTTACGGACAACTAAAAATTTTAGTTTTTACATCTAAAGTAATTACTCATTTTTATACGGCTTTGATTAATCTGATGATGTTAAGATCAGCTCTATATGTTTTTACATTTGAAAGATTTTCTCAAATGTGTTTATAACGAATTAAGCATGTTTAAACACAAAAGGGAAAATTTCGTGATTTGGCGACACTTTCAAACCTCAGAGTGTTTCGTTCATATGTGTGGTTGTTCATCGTGTTGTAGATTTGCGAGGATATAATTTTTGTGTTTTTATTTGATCGAGGTAATAAAACATTTTCTGTGCGAATTTTCCAAAAATAATATGCAAACATATTATATTGTGAAATGCTATAAATATGCATTTTTTTTGGCAAGGCCACACAAAAGTGTATAAGCGCCCGTTGCAATTGGAGTGTGCAGAAAATCTAAAACAAAGTTACATAACCCATATTGGGCAGAAAATCGGAAAAAACCCAAAGCAAAATGTTCATAATAACAATTTGCATATTTATACAAATAATTGTGCACCTCTTAGCTTGCTGACACCATGTAACCCCATTACTTTACTACTGTTCGTTTGTAATTTCAGTGTAGAAAATACATAGAAGCCAAACAAAATGCGCATCACTTCGTCCCTGCTTGGAGCCCACTTCGGCAACTTAGCCAAGGTGCACGGTATTGTCACCTACAAATTGTCGCCTTTCGAACAGCGCGCATTCGCTGGAGCGATTAGCAAAGGCCTGCCCAACATTTTCAACCGTATCCGTTCTAATATTTTCTTTGTAGCTCCACGTAAGTTATGACACCTTCACGTTTGATTTTACATTCTCTAACACTGAATTTGCATTTCTAACTCCTTTTTGCAGCCTTCATTGTTGGATACTTAATCTATGATTTGACGGAACGTGAACACCACCGCTTATCTCGCAAAAATCCTAAGGATTTTGAGAATGAGGAATAGATGTGTGTAAATTATAAGTAGGTTTTTTGCCACAAAACAACATGAAATTAAAAATATAGTTGAATTTGGACTAAACTTTGTGTGTTTTTATATACACTACATTATTTTTGAAATGTGGTTTTTGCAGCTTTTCCTATTTGTAGGGCCAGTTTTTCAGTGCAAGTTGAACTCTGTTTGCCGTTTAAACTCAGTATGCAGTTTCTCAGTCAACTTTTAACGGAGTTTACACTAAGTTTAATAGGCTATTCGCGCACGGTTAAACTTAGTTTAACTTATCAGCTCTTTCCTGATTACTTCGTTTTGGTTGCAACAAATTTAATTGAGCGCAAGGAAACTAAGTTTAAACCAGCACTGAAAAACTGGCGTTCAGTTTGGAAAACAATGTCGGGTACAATTTACTTCCGAGGATTGGAGGGCTTATTTGCTATTGATACAAAGACGTACGAACTTTTATTGTATCCTTATTTCTTTAGAGAATGTGCATGTATTCAAATTGCTAGATTTATTGTTCTCGTCATCTGTTTAATCAAGGCACATTCAATAGGTAGCAGCAGTAGAAAAATTGAAAAAAAATAATTTGAGCTCTGTATATTTTGTTTTTGCTTTTAAAAGCTAAACTTTCAAAAATATTTTATCCACTACCTTGAATTGTACTGAAAGCATTCTATTGGATGTGCCTTGTGTTTAATAAAAAAAGGTGCATTTGAGTGAATTAACGTCAGATCGGAAAACGTATAAAAAATATATATTATACCAGAGAACTTGTTTTCTTACAAGTTTTCTGAATATACATATGTACGTTCTCTGGTCACCTGTGAGAATTAAGGAAAACAGTTAATAGAGATGGGTTAACTGTTGAGAATGGGAGAATGTTATGGGACAGAGATTTAGCAGAAGAATTTCGTTAAATTTCTGTAAACTGGCATTCTTCTGCTCAAATTAAATGTGAGAAATGTTGCAGGTACATATAGTGCACAAATATGTTTTACAAAAATTTGTGGTTTTGCCGACGGCATTACGCATTCGTGTACGGTATGAAAATATGGAGACCATTTTTAATTAAAGACAATTGTTATTTTATAAAATTTTTTTGAGTTATGAACCTCATTGGTACTTTCAAGGTACTGAAAAAAATTACCAAGAGATTGACTTGATTAAGTTTGTACCTATTGGGTTAGTCATAATGCAAATTCATAAATTCATAATTTTAAGAGTTATGAACCTCATTGGTACTTTCAAGGTACTGAAAAAAATTACCAAGAGATTGAATTAATTAAATATGTATGTATTCGGTTAGTCACAATGCAAATTCATAAATTTGTGTTCATGTTCGTTTTCCTATTTTACTTTTAAATATCGATTATGTAATAGTTTAATCTAAAATTACGGTTCTTGCACACACTTGTTACACGAAAATTGTTATACGTTCCCTCGTAATTCCACATTTTTATTTTTTGCATGTGGTACACCCTGCAGTAAACGTAACGTTAAAACGCTTAACGCAAGACGTAATTACACCAGCTGTTACAACAAGTCAATAAATTTTGCAGCTGCACGTCTATCGTTTATCAAATTTCTTTGTTTTTAACTGATAGAGTCATTTTTGTATTATATTCTTGGCGAATTTCGTTATAAGCTACAAAAGGGACAATATCTTTTAAAGTGTTAACGAAATTTGAAAATAAAATTTAATATAATATTTCAAAGTGTAAAATCTTTAGAACCATATCGGATGCAGTTGGAAAACAGGACACAATGGAAGATTGTTGCAGTAACGAATTGCGTGGTCAAACGTTTCATAATTTGTTAAGAACGGTGCTGGATTCGAAGGTTGTCAACATACAAGTTTTCACAGTGGCTGTAGGCATCCTATTTCTTGTGATTATGCTTAAGAATCGTTTTCGCAGTTTATGTGGCACTTAATAATACAGCATCAAGGAGGGGAAGGAAGTGGGTTTTGGCGTGAAATGTTGGACATGTAGTATTTTAATAAATTAAGATTTATTCAAAATTTTGTAGATGCTCAATTTTTTCTTTGTCATTACAGTTGATTTATTACAGAGATTCATTTTTGTTTATACATATATAGTATATGCATGAAATGAAGTGATTTTTGTTGCAGTGGGTAGCTATATATGTACATTTGTATATAATGTTATGTTTGGGTTATATCGCCAATCAAAATATCTTAGGCCGAGTAAAAGCCGGATGATTGCGGGTTATCCTTGCATAAACATTTCGCATGATACCAAACGTCTTCGTTTGCCCCCTAAAAACACAGAGTACGAGTAACTGGTTCTACAACAACAGCAATGTATACCCTGTTAATTCGAAACCTATTAATCCCTTTGTTTTGACCGGATTTAATGAGATGGCTTAAGAGGGGGCATGTAAAAATGTAATAAGCATATTTTGTGAAATGGTCAAGTGGGGGTTAATTCTACGATCTCAAATTTGATCACAGTATTGGTTTAAACGGAGCGATTGTTTGTGAAGTTATGTCAGTGAGCTGTAATCATGAGTGTGGGTTGTTGATATATTGTAAAGTTTAAATCGATATTCGGTTATAAATCCGGGACGCGTCTGCAACAAGGAACCAACTTTCAAGGGAGCGAATGCCCATTAGTTAAAAAAAAACGATTGGTAGGCAGATCAAACTCAAGTAGATGTTGGCGACACGACGGGGAGAGCGATTCCTATCGGTCAGTCTCCCAATTTTTAAAAGCGGTAAGGTGCCTTGAAGACTACCCTCCATAACTGCCCTCGTACGAGAATGGTTTGGTAGCAACGGAATTTTTTTTTTAGTTGTGACGTCAAATGGGTTAATAGGCTTTTCACTATGTAGAATAATTTTCTAGTTATTGTTTAAAGTGTCTGGGTGTTTTACTTAACCTTACAGTAAATATTATGTTACAACTTAAAAGAGTTTAATTTATTTGCTAATATTGAGGTTATTCTTATTTCAATAAAAACAATTATCCCGCTCACCTACTAAGCAGCATCAATTTGATTTACTTTCATACTCATTGCAAACCGCCATTTTGCAAAGCTGCACAGGACAAACGCAATTTAATTTTTTAATCAACACAGTGCGGACAACACAAAATTAACGGTACCTATTAAAATTGCTAGTTTAATACATTAGAAAAATTTCATTAACAAATAAATAAAATTGAAATCACAAAATTAAAATTTTACAATAAACTTAGGGCCAGTTTTTCAGTGATGGTTTAACGTCAGTTTAAACTAATAGCCGAATTCAGTAACTCAGTCTCAAAATCAGCTAGAGATAATTGCTTTTCCTCGCTTTCACTTTTTTTCTTTTGTTTTTATATTAATTTCTTGTGACCTGCTCATCACCAGGTCACAATTTTGAGACTTTATTTTGAGATTCTTGCCAACTGGTCTAAAATTGTAACTTTTGTCTCTTAGAGACTAAGACTGCTTACTGAATTCGGGGGTCAGTTTAATTAAACTCAGTTTTAACTTTAAGTAAATTTCCTTGCGCTCAATTAAATTTGTTGTAACCAAAACAAAGTAGTCAGCAAACAGCTGATAAGTTAAACTAATTTTAAACGGCCGATTTCGGATTGTCTTATCCATTTAAAGTTTTTTAAACTTTGTTTAAACGGCAAACAGAGTTCAACTTGCACTGAAAAACTGGACCTTAGTTATAAAAAAATGCACACCGAACCACATCGGCAAATTGAACGCGACTGAGGATATGGAACTGATGATGCCACAAACACAGGGTGTTTTAAAAAAGTTTTAATACAGAGCTTTTAAGTGCTTCGCTTTTACATTAAAATGGTTCATGACACGGCAAATAGTTCCGTACCCCCATATTTTAATAGTAACTTTTTTATGTTGCGCATCCGGCGTCTGTGAAAATGTATGAAATGTATGCTTAAAAATAAATTAATAAGTGCTTTTATATGTTTCATAGTGTTTTAATGAAATAGAATGAACCTTTTGCAAAACGATATCGTTGTGGTGCTGAAGTATAAATATACACAAGGGAGGATACTGAAATCAAACGATATCTGCATGCACTTACTGACGTATGTTGCTACTTGGCGGTTAGCCTATATACATATATATATAGTCCCGATTAAACGCTTAACCGGACATTGCACTACTGGCCCTAAGAAGCCTACATCAAAATAGATTTGGGAAACAATCTTTTTCATTTGGTACTTCATTCTCCTGTATTTTTCACGAAACACGTCTCCAGATAGACACATTTTTAAGTTTGTAGTACAGCTGGAAACATTTTAGATTGAAGTCCCTGAATTTTGATTTAAAATTTTTTTATAGACATGAAATAAAATGCATGTTTCTAGTTGCTACAATGCATGAACAAATTTATTTTTACGTGAAAGAAAGTAGCAAACACAAATTTTTTATAATTTAAAATTTGTACATACATACATTGTTTTCGTTAAGTAATAGTTTTTTATAAAAAAATATATATATTGTATACCCAAAAAATAACGCGTACCTTTTATTTTTTCGATACTGCATAGACAGAATATTTCAAAACTATAGCACACCAACCTATATACGATTTTTGCCAATTTATATTTCTTTTAATTTTAATTGTTTATGAGCTTAAGGGCGGATTGGTTTTTGAGAAAAATTGTAGGGAAAAAAACCATACTTAAAGCGATGGAAGTACTATTTTGGAGACCATCACATCTCCTCATCAGACTACTTCCTTCTTGGCTTCCACGGGAAGCAGCGGCCGTCAAACTAGATATCTATCAATATACATACATATGTTAATATTTATATACAAAATGTATAATAATTTAACAAGAATTTTGTTGATTAGTAGCTTTGTATCTCATTGAACCTTAAGCATAGTACTAAATTCACAGCCTAGCATTTGTATTGCCGTGAAACTTTGAAAGCAGGATTTAAAACAAAATGAAAAATGCTTCAAGCTTGAAATTGATAAAAAGTGCCGGTGATATTTTGCGATTTTTTTTTGTCGAATATATTTTTATATGGAGAAAAAAAGTAACAACCCGCAAAAAAATTCTTAAAACTCAATCGTAATTTTTAGTGTCTTCAAACTTGCACTTTATTTACCAGGGCTTCAAAATTGCATACTCATAAAAATTCTAAAAATTAGTTTGAAAAGAGTTTGTATATTTAATGAAAATTTGTTAAATAATTTTAAATCTTGAAGAGAGTTTTAAACATGATACAAATATTTTTAGAGGTAGTTTCACTTTTAATTTTTTGACAGAAACAGTGTTTGCCGGCATACGCCCAATATTGAAACTACTTTAAAATAGACATTGGGCATTTTAATTTAAATTTTATTGTATTTTAATAACAAATCGTGTAAATTTTGTATATGGATGTACATATATGTATATATTTTTTTACCAATGCAATGGAATTGTATTTATGTATGTATGTACAATCTTTTAAACCGAGCAAGCGATAAGCTCTAATAGAATAGACAGATAAATTAATGTAGTATGTTGCATTTGAAGACTTTCAGGAAATCGCAATTGAAGTTTGGAATTCAATTTCTCAAAAAGTCTTGGAGAATATGACTAGTTCACGAAAATCTTAAATTGTTTTATTTTTATTGTTAATTCTTATTTACTTTTGAATTTATAAAGGATTTTCTTCAGTAAAATTTTGTCGTATGTTACATTTGCAGGAATGTGTATGACAAACGACAAAATGTGATATAAATTGTACTCAATATACATATCAAAACTAAATAAGACATCAAAAAACGAATAACCCAATAAATATGGCTTGATAGATGAAGAATAACCGCATTATTAACTTTATTTGCAATATTTAATTATCCGTGCGACAAAACGAAAAAAATTAAAAAAATTTACGTAAAAATTTTAGAGAATTAAAAAAGTTGTCCAAGAGAGAGATTTTAAAATCTTGTCCAAGGTAGTTTGACCATATTTTTCCGAGTGTTCAAAGGCAAAAAACTATGTAGAATTTTCGTATATAAAAATTGTTTAAGACTTACTACAAAATTTTACTCAATATCTCCGACTCTAAAAAACAAATCCTAAAACGGATAGCGCCATTTAATTAGTTAAGTATAACTACATTATTAACTATATTAGGCCCAATTTTCACATATGACATTTATTTATCAGGACGACGATGTACATATATCCTTTAAAGTAACCGATTTTTCTAATCAATATAAATGCAGCATTGCACATATTAAAATTGTGTTTCTGTGCGAAGAAATATAGGATTTTTTTAATAAGGAATTGGTAGCACGAAAATCTGGAACACTGTTTCTGTCAAATGGTTAATATGGCGTCTGAAATGCGAGAGTGAAACTACCTTTAAAAATGATTGTATCATGGTTTTAAACTTATGTATGTATGTTCACGTGCTTTTTGTTCGTATTTAATTAAAAAATAATTAAATAAAAATACATATATTGCCCAAATATGTCAATATCAGGGAGTGTTAAAAAAGCAATTGGAAATTTTTTTTTTACAGGTTTTACTACATTTAGCAACATTTAGGGAGTTTTGCAAACTTCCAGCACGACCACAATCATGGATTAATAGGATTTTCGTCCCTTTTATTCAAAAAAGAAGGAAATGGTAGACTGGAATTTTAAAATTAATATTTTTAATAAACTCGCTTTTTTCAATGTTCAGTTCATGATTAAATTATAAAAGGTTGGATACTTATTGACGTTTAAGTTTTCCGACTGCCTTGTAAGGTTGCATTTAGGAAGGTTTTACAAAGGGGAAAATATTTGATCCCTTTTCGCGCAAAGGTAGTAGAAAAGTAGGTAGTAGCGAAATGCGGTTTGTACATAGAATGAAACATATTTGCCGAAATTTGATATTTTAATTTAATACAATATAACCCAATATTCAACCACACATGTACATACATATATCTATATGTATGTAGATAGCACCTTAATACAACAAACTATATAAACAAAAAACGCAAGTGTGATTTAGAAGCAAATATTTTTTACACATTTTGTTAACAAAAACAATGTGATTTCAACCTTTTTTAAATTTTTACATGCAGAAAATAGAACTATCACATTTTGAAAAATTTTGATAATAAAGTTTTCTTTAATCCAATATCAATTTTAGCAACCAAAATAAGAGGTATCTTTTATAAGCCCAGTAACCAGGATTATATACATATTTCAATACAATTTCAAAATTTTTTAAAAACATAATTACCATTTTTATAGATCATAAAATTGTAAGATTCAAGTCACTAAAAATGTAACATTAGTTGTTTGAAAAATTTTTTGTTTTATATAAAAAACACCACACAATACCTCCGTCAAAAAATTAACGGAATTTGTATTGATATACATCTGTTAGAAATTAAGAAAAGACTTTAGTCAAAACTGGTCAAAATAATAATAAATGAAATGAAAAATAATATCAAATAAAATGATCTGACCTGGCCGGGAATCGAACTAATGGCCAATCAATTTTATACATGTAAAGAAAAAAAATTGAATTCCTGTTCGCTGCTAGATAAGCAAGGCTGCTGGAAAACATACGAGAATGCCGTCAATTCGATTATTTAATGTAAGCCATGCTGAAATAATTTAAAAACTACAAAAAGGCAACAGTGTTGCCTGCCAGGCCATTTGACAAGAAAAGTACTAATTTCCACGTGTTTGATAACATTTTTTTTCTTAAATTAAAAGAGAGCAACACTGGATACATTAAGGCAGCGTGCAAGAGTGAGACAACTGCCTAATTATCCAACCTTGTATGATTGAATCATGTGTTCAGTTTATTTGAAAGGGCTTCTCAATTTCAACGAATGTCACATTTCAGTTTAATTTAAATGATATTAGCATTTTAAGTAGGGAAAAAATGTTGTTGGCATTATGTTTACGATAATAAACGGGCGCTCAAGTCTTGCGCAAAAATACTAAACTCCAAATTGCGTTTGAAAAACAATAAGCCAAAATAAATGAATGGATTTCAAGCAGATTCGAAAAGTATTTTGCTTTGATCCATGGCAAGGACAAAGGCTATTTATTTAAAACCTCTAGGTGGCGTCGAAGTCAAAATATTCGAATATCTCTTTAAATATGGTTCGATTGAGTTGAAGTTGGAATCGTTTGCTTAATTTGTAAACGCAATTTTGAAAAATACGTATTAAAGAAAAAATTGTTTTTGACCATAGATTATATTAATGTTATAAATGTACATATGTATATAGTATTCACCAGTATCTAATCAAGGCATATTTTCATTTCATATTATATGTATTAGGCAAGTTTTTTTTCAATTTGACCTAATTTTTTTGACCCAATTTTTCTCATTATTTCTAGTGACTGAACGCGAATGCATATTTACGTGTATATTTATAAATGCATATGAATGTAACTTCAAGGGAGTTCATACAATATATCAAGTAAATTAATAATCAATTATGCAACTTACAGATGCATAACTGCAGAGTTATGTATATGTAAATATGTACATATGTATGTACATATTAAGGTAGTTCACCATGTATTGTTCAAAGTGCATCTTAAAATTAAAGTTGGTATATTTAATGGCTTTTTTCGCTTGCACTATTATTGTTTTCCAATAAACATTTCCAACAAACGCAATTACCATTGTTGATATAGAAAAATGTTTCGAATATATGTATTCTAAAAATTGTTGTTTTTTATGAAAAGGAAAATTTCAATAGAAAAATGATCTTAATTGACAGAAAAATGTTAACTTAAAAAAAATACTATAAATAGTTTAAAAATAATGAAATTGCTGGATGTCTTTTAAATAAATTTTTTAATGCAGTTTCCATGGAATAATAAAAAATCCACCATAAATTAATCGACTTTTTATTTCCAAAGCATAATTTAAGTATGAATTTTCAACGAATTTAATTAGAGATGTAAGATTTTACGATAAGAATTCGAGAAGCAAAATGATTCGTAAAAACATTTATTGCATGAACGAAAGTAAAATTTTCATGGATGCTCTCACCACATATTGGCAAATTTTGGCAATTTACTTTTATTATTTTCTATTAAACGTTATATAAAATGTACACTAATTTAACAAAATATCATAAAAATTTCGAACTTAAAAAAATGAAAACTATTCAAACAATTTCTAAAACAATTTTATAGTCGAAAATTTTGATAAAATTTTTGGGAAATTATTGTACATTTTTTTTAAATTTAAAATATGGGGTTTTAAAATTTCCGTTAGAGAATGAAGTGTAATTCAATTGAAAAATAGTTTAATTTGATAGGAAGAAAATTCAATTGTCATAATGTGTTAATATGTGGTTGAGCTATAATTGTTAAACGCAGTGTAGTTAGAATTTGCTGGTCATCTTAAAAAAAAATAATAATAATTTAGCGCTTACAATATATACATAGCTCAGTGTTTGAACGAACTTCTTCAACCATTTGTTTTATCCGTCTTTATGTTGTAGCACAAATGAAGTGAACTACAGTTTTATGCCGACTCCGAACGGCCGGTGTATTTTGTGGGAAGCTTCCTCATGGTGGACATGCGCTCAGAGATTTGCCATTGCCTGCCGAGAGCAGCAGAAATTAAAAAACTCTTAATATGAAATATATCCGATTTTTTGCAACAGGGCTTTGAGACACCATAATGTGTTAGAAATTTATTAAAAAAAATAACCCAAAACAAATATAATTGTTCGTTCTACATAAAATCATCAGTCACATGTACTTACATATGAACGAGCACAAAAAAGTATTTCGATATAAGCGCTCATTTTAATAGGAAACTGATCCAAGGGACTGTGTGTTGGCACACAATTAAATTGACCCTTTCTTTCTTGCCCAGTACCACAAATCATTTTATGTTTGCCAGTTTGTACCACGATGTGCATTGATTGTGGCGACCCAATCAATCGGTCTGCCCGTTGCGTACCAATGGACAAAATTAGATAGCTACACGCGTCGCATTTCCGGGTGCGTATGCGCAAATGGTTTCCATGTCGGCTAAAGGTTTTATTTTAAAAGACATGTACAAAAATACATACGAACATACTTACAAATATTAACAACATATCAATTGCGATTAGAATGCTAGTGGCAATCGCCAATAGCTGGTATCGGTCCGTCGTGCAACGAAGCAAACTGTGCGGTGCCGGCAACGTTTTTCGGTCATTCTAAGAAATTCAGGCAAATGCAAATCATTGCACTTGGAACGTGACTTAAACGCATACAAGTTTCAAAGCAAGAAACATACATACAAACATAAACCAATCAATATGCAATAGAGCGTATTGGGGCGCAAGCGTTTTATTAATTTTCTTATTGATTTTTTTAATTTTTTTTTTCGTTAGAAATACCATTTTCGTCCGCAACCACAGGCGGATTGAAAACTCGTCGTAATAATATTTTTAATTTTTGATGTGATTAGAAATCTTTATAAATTATATAATATTTAGTATTAAATTTTTACAATTGAAATGGTACCATAAATTCTTCAAATCGATTACTGTCGTTCGCCGGGCGACGTGCCTAAATGCTATTTGGTGCAATAGGTGTGCCGATGATTTATGGCGCATATTGTGTTTATGAAAAATAATAAAAACTCATGCATATCTTTAACAATAAGTAAATTTAATTTGAATTAAAATTGGAAAACATTGCGCCAGTGCATACGAGCGACTGTCAATAAGTACGTCAAAATCACCCTTTGATCTTGACAAATATTTTTATACAAATGTATATTTATACAAAGTTTTTTGTTGCTACAATCCAGCGTCATTTAGAGGGATTATTGTAAAAATTCATTAAAAATCGCCCATCACTCTATCGTAGTCTTATTCCACATGATAATCTAGCGGCGGGGGCGTATGAATAACATAATGTGACAAAAAAAAACAGACATAAAAGTTTATATGCTCATAAGCAGTTAAGACTGCCGTTAGTTTGCTCATGACCCACAAATTGAAACTGACTGAAAATCGGGAAAAAATTATTGAAATCGGTTAACGGTTATGAGATTACAACAAACAAATAAAAAGAAAAAAATCCGACGAATTGATAACATCTTCCTTGTTTTGAGTCTGTTAATAATTGAATGACGAAAAATAAAAATTGTATTTAAATTCGTTATTCAAAATTATTTGAATGATTAATCAAAATATATGCGCCACTCGTGACTCAATTACCATATAAAAGGTTTGGTAAATAATGGCAGCCAAATTTGGTTCTATCTTACAAAAGGTTGCATTTACGATGGAAGTAGAAATGGGGCGAAACGTAATCGACTTTGGCGAAAAGGTGGTAGAAAAGTACACCAAGTTGGTCATTGGTGATAGAATGTAAACTACATAGGGCCATAGTTATAGTCAAGTTAAAGTCGACTCTAAAGTTAGTAGCAGCTTTTTGACGTACTTTTCGATGAGATATCTGTCTGATACTAACTTTAGAGTCGACTTTAACTTAATGAACTTTTTATATTTTTTGTTTAGAGCTAAAAAAATTAAAAATATTTTTATAAAAACTAATTATTTATTCAAATAAAATTACGTGAATCAAAATTTTTAAACTTGGTTTTTTTTTATTGATGATTTTTTAGGCTTGTCTGATCTATTGCTTGTTGATGCAAATAAAATACTTTTTATTTCATCTATGCCCGACGTTTCGCTAAATATTTTAGCATCTTCAGGGGCGGTTCTATTTATTTCACCAAAGAAAAATTTAAAAATTTATTACATGAAGTTGTTAGCACATAGAACTTAAACAGAAATAAACACACATACATATGTTTTTTACTATAAACGAACATGAACTTACAATATTGGTTTGTTTAAAATAAACTTAAGAGCTACATTTATCTGTACCACTTCCTGTGGTATTTTTGTCAATATTAATCGTTAGCGTATGCATAATATGTAAGCGGCTGCTATGTTGTCCGTATCTTCTTTTTTGTTGATTGTTTTCTCTCGTTTTTGTAAAATTCGTAGGCTCTCCAAAGTGTATCTTTTAATTTCTCTTTTTTCTTTGTCAATTATTTTGGTGTTGGCGAAATCAGCTGTGTGTCCGCTATTTAATATATGCTGGCTGAGGGCTGTGCTGCTCTTTTGTTTTTTTATGTCAGCTTTGTGTTCGGCTATGCGAACACCCAAAGCACGCTTAGTTGTGCCAATGTACACTTTGTTACAGCTTTCGTTGTTCTTGCCTTTGCACTCTATTTCATAAACTACGTTGCTTTGTTCTTGTAGGCTTAGTGGGTTTTTTGTTGTTGTGTATATTGTGGACAACGAGTGATTAGTTTTATAGGCGAGAGTAATGTCTTCTTCTTTTGCTATTTCGCGATCAAATTTTCCACTTAGCCTGGGAATGAAGGTGACGCTGCAGTACTTTTTTGTTGTATTTGTCGTTTCTGTGGTTTGTGTTTTGTTTTGATTTTTGCATTTCCCCGCTACTTGCTGGATTAGTTCACGTATTAAACTGTCGGGGTAATTGTTGCTTCGTAATATTTTGTGTATTCTTTCTATATTAGCGTCGTGGAATTGTTGGTGGCTTTGGTTTTTTTTTTTTGAATATTTTTATAAAAAAAATAATAAACGTACTGCACTCAGTGCAACACTCGGGCAGGAATATGGATCCAAAACCTGAAAGGAAAAGGTTCTTTTTAATATTTTCACATTAAAATTTAAGCACCGTTTTGTTAAATAAGCTAGAAGATTTGTAAAGAGTGAGGGAGAAAGTTGCTTAGTTATCCAACCTTTAATAACTGAATCATGTGCGCCACTTAAAGTTGTTTGAGTGATGAGTGAAAATTTATGCATTCGTCAAAAATATATGAGTAATGAATTAAAATGTATTCTTCATAAAAAATAAAATGTGAATCAAACGCACATCCCTAATTATCACAACATACTAGGATATGCACGACCACAGGCTTATCTTTGATAAGTATTACGAAAAACTTTGCTCGCATCTCTTTCACGTTACATTCTCAGTCCGAGCAGCCATATTAAACTGAATCTTGGAGCGATTTTCCGTCATCCCTTGTCACGTTTGGTTTTAAGGCAAACCGGTTTCGGCGTTGGACCATTCTCAATGTCGGTAACTTCAAAAACAACAAGAAAGAAAGCCATATAAAACTTCAAAAACCAAAATGTCTGCAGGCAACTACATATCACTTCTGAACTCAATACTGAGAACTTAAAATATACATTGAGTTTTCTAATTATGTTACTTTATAATAATAATAATTTTGGCGCTTACACTATATAGCTCAGTGTTCGGCCGAGCTTCTCCTACCATTTGTGGTGTGCGTCTTTATATTATACCACAAATGGAGGGACCTACAGTTTTTGTGCCGACTCCGAACGGCAGATGTATTTAATGAGAAGCTTTTTTAAGGTAGGAATACTCTCGGAGGTTTGCCATTGCCTGCCGAGGGGTGACCGCTATTAGAAACAACTTTTTCTATGATTAAGATTTTGCTTGCCCTGACTGAGATTCGAACCTCGAACTCACCGGCATATCGAGTTATAGCACGCACCGCTACCAACTCGACCACAGCGGCCATACTTTACATTCATTTAAGAATCGAATACTTGCCACTTACAAGTAGTAAAAAAAGTGAAGAAATGTCAATTCTTTAATAGGTGTTGACAATTTTTGATTTATCAATCACGTGCTATTTTTTATTTTGCCAATCACACGTGAGAGACAAACGAGAACCTGTCTTAATTTATATGTGTACATACATACATCTGAACATATATTTATTTATAACTTACTACATTAAGTTCTTCAATGAATTGCAATCAGTCAAGTTCAATGGTAATTCTGAAATATAATATTTATGCAATGAAGCTCATTAAGTAATAATCAGCATTTACATATGTATGTACATATGTACATATGTTTGCACTTTTAAATTTTTGCATACAACGCATAAATGCAAATAATAACACCAGACGATGACAACCCCAACATCTTACATAACCAAACATGTGCTTGTGCCAATCTTTAAGCAATTTCACTGACTCAGTGCTAGCTACATTTCACTTTGCATACATACATACATACATACTCTTTCATACAAATCAATTAATGTATTTACTCGCACATTTATAAAAAAAAAAAATGAAATGAAAAATTAAAGTTTAAAGGTTAGTTCACACTTAGTTCGTTGAGCTCATTGAAGTAGCTGTTTTGAGTCTTGGCGCGCTTACCTTATTGTACTAAAGGTCATCTTATTGAATTACTTAGATCAGTAGTTCGATGTAACTCATGGAACAACAAAAAATGCACAACTTTTAATAAAATGAATAAATTTTTAAACTAAAATCCCGTTTTTCTTCTGTATTCAATCAAGTTGGACGACAATGTGTCAAATTGATATTGATAATATTGATAATATTTGACATACGCAAATTTAAAAATATTTCTAAGAGTAACCCTCTTAGACTGTTTGAAGAATTGGAGAGATCTTGCTACAGATATTTTAGGAAATAAAATTTAAAAAACAAAATTAAAAATAAGGAGAAATTATTTTCATTATAGTTTCATAAAAAAATACACTTAGCTGTAGGTTTTTAGATATTAAAATTAAAAATTGTGTGCAAATTCGTCGATTTAAATAAATAATTTTTATGGTATTTTTCTAAGCAAGTTTATAACGACATTTTTAAACGTCGATGGAATCGAAATCTTTAGAACTCTTTGAATTTACATACCTTTACTTATGGTATATGTACACTGCTTCAGATAACTCAAGCACTACTATTTTTCGACAACTTGGACGGTTTAAATATATTTTTTTAACTGGAATAATTTTTATACCCGAGCGTACTTGTACACAAGGGTATTATAACTTTGTTCACATAACGGTTGTTTGTAACAGCAAAAAATAATCGAGATAGATATAGACATATATATACCAAAATGCTCAGAATGAAAAGAGAAGTCGATTTAGTTCTGACTGTCTGTCCGTCCGTCTGTCCGTGGTTACAATAACTTGAGTAAAAATTGAGATATCTCAAGGAAATTTGGTACATAGATTGCCCTTTGCACAAGGTAGGTTGGTATTGAAAATGGCTAAGATCGGTAAATAACCACGCCCACCTCCCATATAACGGAAGTTTTTGAAAAATGCAGAACCTCCGTTTTTTCGGTATCCATTAAAGCAAATTGAGTGAAATTTGGTATTTGGAGAGATTTTGAACTAAGATATTAGGTATTTATGAAATTTTGAAAAATGCGCGTTGCCACTCCCACTTATAAAAAATTTTCTGTATCTCAATAACGGTGTAGTTACAAACTTTGGTGAACAAATTTTCCTCAATATCGCTGTTATCATCGTTAAACATTTTTAAAATCGTACCATAACCTTGCCCACCTCTCATTTAACGGAAATTTTGAAATTTCGTTTTTTCTTTATCTATTGGAACATATTAATTAAATTTTAATATTTAAAGAGATAGTTAATTAAGAAACTTGCTTTTTATGAAATTTTGAAAAATGTTCGTTACCACGCCCACTTATAAAAAATTGTCTGTAGGTATCTCAATAACGATGTAAGGGATCGTCACAAAATTTGGTGAAAATATTGTCCTTGATATCACTAGCATTGTGACCGCTGTGGTCGAGTTGCTAGCGGTGCGTGCTCTAACTAGATATGCCGGTGAGTTCGAGGTTCGAATCTCAGTCAGGGCAAGCAAAATCTTAATAGAAAAAGTTTTTTCGAATAGCGGTCACCCCTCGGCAGGCAATGGCAAACCTCCGAGGGTATTTCTGCCATGAAAAAGCTTCTCATTAAATACATCAGCCGTTCGGAGTCGGCTCAATACTGTAGGTCCCTCCATTTGTGGCATAATATAAAGACGCACACCACAAATGGTAGGAAAAGTTCGGCCAAACACTGAGCTATATAGTGTACGCGCAAAATTATATTATATATATCACTAGCATTACCGTCAATAATTTTTGAAATCGGATCATAACCACGCCCACCTCCCATATAAAGGAATACATCGCGAGGGTATATCAAAATCGTTTTCTCACGAATTCAGCTTTTCTTACTTGTTAAATATTACTTTAAATTCCGCTTGGAGCAGGCACAAAAAACCACTTAATCACACATACAATTGATTTAAAGTTCTTGGCTTATATAAGGAAAATGTTTGCCTTCATACTTGGTAAAGCTTGTCGTCTCATTTGGTTATTAAAATATTTTTGTGGACGTGAAAGAGCCAAATTTGTGTCATAGCAGCAGCCAATTGGTTGAAATTGCCAAACTACATATATAATCACAAATAACACTTATTTGGTAGCATTTACTGAGAAAGGCCGTCATTTAACGTCATATAATAAACAAAATATCTGTGCATATATTTAACACAGCTAAATATAGTAATTTTGACTAATTTATAGAAATTGCTTGCATGCGTTTGCAACAAAAGGGGTAGGTCTTTTTAATTTTAAAAAAAGAAAAAAAAATTTAAGGTATCACCACAATATTTGCGAGCATGAAAATCATTTCGATTGCCCTATTCCAGCGAGTTGTGCATACGATCCATGAGATGAAAAATACATCTTAATCGAAGCAAGATAAAATAAAAGCGCCGTTACACGAATTTCATACCCCTAATAAATATGTAGATATGTACATATTGTATGTAAAAGAATGTGCGCGAATGCATTAACGTATGCAATTTATGCAGATTTGTCTGTAGAGCATAAAACCTGCTCCAAAATTCGGAACGTATCAATTACGAACAACGTTAACTCGGCAGCATGAATTTCGTAATTTGAATTCAATATAAAATATTCGAGCTGATGAATATTAAATAAATAAAATGCGAAGCTAAAATATATTCATACAGTGGCCCATAGCGCCAAAAAATGGTGGATTCAAGGCAAGAAAATAAGTTTTGCGCAAATAAAGCAAAGAAAACTATTAAAATAGAAGCAAAAAAAAAAACAATATTTAGCACGTGAATAGAACGAGTAAAGTTAGAGTTAGAGAGGCAACTGGCGAAAGAAGTATGGTCTCGGCATAAACCAACAAGCGGTTGTAGTACCTTGAAATAAGAACCAGTAAGAAAAGCTAAATTCGGGAGAAAACGATTTTTATATACCCTCGCGATGTATTTTGTATAATTTTATAAACACCCCGTTTCTTTGTTTTAAATTGCTGCTAGTATTAAACTTTACTCAATTTCTCCCAATAAATACTGAAAAACGAAGTTTTTGCATTTTTCAAAATTTCCGTTATATGGAAGTTCGGCGTGCTTATGGTCCGATTTCAAAAATTATTGACAGTAATGCTAGTGATATCAAGGACAATATGTTCACCAAATTTTGTGACGAGGTTATGGTCCGATTTCAAAAATTTGTTTAACTATGATAACAGCGATATTGAGGAAAATTAGTTCACCAAATTTTATGACGATATCTTACACCGTTATTGAGATACAGACATTTTTTCCTAAGTGGGCGTGGCAACGCCCATTTTTCAAAATTTCATAAATACCTAATATCTTAGTTCAAAGTCGCTCCAAATACCAAATTTCACTCAATTTGCTTTAATGGATACCGAAAAAACGGAGTTTCTGCATGTTTCAAAAACTTCCGTTATATGGGAGGTGGGCGTGGTTGTTGACAGATCTTGACCATTTTCGATACCAACCTACCCTGCCCAAAGAGAAATATACTGAGATATCTCAATTTTTACTCAAGTTATTGTAACCACGGACAGACGGACGGACAGACAGTCAGAACTAATTCGATTCCCCTTTTCATTCTGATCATTTTAGTATACATATGCCTATGTCTATGTCGATTATTTTTTGCTGTTACAAACAACCGTTATGCGAACAAAGTTATAATACGCTTGTGTACAAGTACGCTCGGGTATAAAAAGAATGCTTAGTTAACCGACGGTGGACATCGGAAGCAAGGTCGATGTAGCGCTGGTGCGGTGCTTATTTGACTTAAGGTCTCAGCATTCAAGTATTCTTGACCTACCGGTTAGTCTTTATTCACTACAATCATACCTAGAGATGTGTGGCGGAAGGTAAGTAGTGATTGGAGTGAAGGCTCAATGAAATTCTACACGAATTGAACTGTCCGTCCACCGGTAATGCCGATAACAAAGTAAAACATAAATTTGATTAGAAAATTGGTATTAAGGGCCTTGGTATCATTTGGATTATCTTGCTATAAAACTGGCGAGTTGACTAGGAAGGCTACCTTTGAGAATATCTAGCCTAGGAATTTGTTTGCATAGGATAAATTGGGGTCAGTCGAGAGAGGTCCCTAGGTTCTTAAAATTGCAACTACCGGTGTGTGTGTGGATGTTTCGATACGATGATTTCTACCGTAATAGCTGTTTCCTGTATTTGCAATGCCCTCACATCTTGACTAAATATTCCGAAGAAGCTTGCGCAATTTTATGAACTACATAACTATTACACGTTTTGGTTTTCAGAATATCTCAAAAGTAACAAGCAAAGTGTATTGTATGTACCACTGTGCGTGAACGCATCAGCTCCCTCTGGATGCATTTCGTATTGGACATACGCAATTGAAAGTATGCATTTTTATTATCACAAATTTGTATATTCTCAATACATTAACAACAACAAGCATAAGTGCCTTGTGATACAGTTGCAACCAACATAATAATTTGTAATACTCGTATTAACACGCGTGCGCGCCTACCTTTAACCCATTTCAGGCATACTTACAACATGCAACCGGTTCCCCTCCGTTCCCGCTTAACGTATTTATCTTCTTTAAGGCACACTGTCCTCTCGGCACATTTGTTATCAAAACGATGATGGAAGTGCCGGTGTAGGTGCCAGTCCCGTTGTAGCAAGCGACAACACAGACTCATTACAACCATTTCGGCATTATTGATGCCTTTGCACATGTTATTAAATTTAAATTCTTATTACACCCATCGTTTAATTTTGTACTGCCTCTTTGAGTTTTGTTCGATTTTGTATACAATAATTTTAACTCGACCCCTTTTGTATGTATGGAAATGTACGCATTTATATGTATGTTTGCATTCAATAATGTACTTATTGTTACATACATAAATACTCATAATTTGTTTCGTCGTTTAAGGTACCTAAAAAGCTCATTGGAAATTTCTTTGTTTACCCATAAAATATGACTAAGTCCTTATTTGTAAAAGTAAATTATTATACCCGGTTGGTAGGGATATCGAAAGTTGAAAACCGAATTGAGTCGTATTTTCTTCGTAAAGAAGAGTGATAATAAGGAATAAGTGAGTGAAAAAAGGTGAGGCACTAGCCAAAAGAAATATGAGTCGACTTATTGCCATATCGAATTCCTGTAATGTAATGACGACCTGGGGATTTACTTCCATATTCCACTTAAGGCTTAAGACTTTGGGCATGGTCTCTGCTAAATTATGGCAGTATAAAATATATCGGCCTGAAATACTTTTTATTTATTTAGCTATTAAGATCAACTTCGTTGTGACCACCAAATGGAGTCTTTCGAAGAGAAATATTTGTAGGCTGATATAAATTCGATAATGTTGATAACACATTGTGAATTCGCACAGCTCAGTTGGAAACTATAAAATATTGCTGAGAAAGGACGAAGCTTTGTAAAACCATATCTGCAAAACAATACGCAGATACATACATACGTACATGTGTTTTTTTTTGAACGAAGAGGAAGCATCGAAAGCCTATATCCCGTCAGTGTGGGGCTTGAACCTGCACTAAACCTCCTACTGTCATGTACCGATCCCGCCGGTACTCCCGTCAAGTATTGCGTCGGGAGGTGGCTGGATCTCTAAGCTCGGTCGTACGTTTTAAGTATATTGTAATCAGTCGTGGGCCGTAGCCTCGTCCCCATTATACCACTTTTTATAGAAAGACATCAATGTACTTACATACATATGCATATGACAAATATTTCCATATCAATACACATATTATCAAAGGGAAAACTAGACCAGTTTTGCATCTGGAGCTCTTGACGGTTGGAACGGCCTAGGATGCATATAAGTATGTCTGAAAAATATTAATCTTTTATATTATGTCTTCTCGTTGCGTGTTTTTGCGGTTGGAACGTCCTAGGTTCCCATCCGTGTAGACGCCGATCTACCTCTTACTACGTCTCATTAGGTACTGGCGCTTCTGCGTCTTCGTCTTTCATCTCTTCTTAGAATCATCATAGTTGATGAAATAATGCCATTGGCTAGGTTCCATTTATGTAATTTACGATTGTTTCCGGAGAAATGTTTTCGCGAATTGCTGTTTGCAGTGGGGTCGTTAAAGCGTGGGCACATCAAGAAAACATTTTTCGCATTGTCTACTACTCGGATACCATAGAAAGGGTCGACCTCGTGCTTGAATCTGTGGAGATACGACTTGAAGCATCCATGGCCGCTTAAAAATTGGGTCGTGTAAAAATCTACTACGCCGTGACTTCTTTCCGGAATACATCGCTGTGTCCACCGTCCGTTTTTGGCGCGGTTCCATTTATTTTGCCCCTCCAATAGGCTTATTTCTTTAGCTGCCTTGCGTCCGGCTTCATTTGTTACCTCCGTCCTTGTGAAGATATAAGCAGACTCCTTAGCTGGTATGTCCAGTGGGAACATTCCAGCAATTAGCAGAGCTGCTTCATCGGACACAGTTTTGAATGGACTGCATTCCCTCGGTGCACACAGGCGATACGTTCACTTTATGCCCCGAAAATACGATGAGTGACATACCGCATCGAACCATACCGGAGCTTCATAAATGATTTTACTTCTAACTACGCCTGTCAGCAACTTTTTGGCCTTGTTGCCTTGGTCCTCTCGCGTTAAACATTATTCTGGATAAAGAAGTCATTGTTGTTGCCGCCGTGTCTCTAATTATGATACCCAGATCGCAGGCTTCGTGGACACAGGGTAGCCGTTAACTCTGAAAGTTATATCCTCCAGCTTTTTTCTCCTTGAGATATACATACATACATATGTATGTACATATGTATGTACAAACATACGTGTGTGCTTAAGAATTATGTAGGTAATAAAACCTACCACATCAATGTAGCCGATGATGGATACTCCAAGTTGCAACACTCGCGTGCAACGCTTCCGATTACAGTCAAACACTCATGGGATCATGCGCACGCCGGCAAGCGGGTGGACGGACACCACGAAAGGTGAACGGACAGACAGACAGACAGACATACATACACGTATGCAAGCATGCGCATTGCAGCAGTGGTGTGGCGTCCCTGATGCAACGATTATGATGCGAATGGACGTCAATGTCCTCTGGCCCTTTTAATATGTTCCACTGCGGGATATAAACAAAAAAAATAAAAAAAATAAAAAACACAAAACAAAAACGTATATCCGCCTGCACCGCCTACAGCAGTTGGAAGAGCAGCCGAATGCGTGCACATGTATGTGTGTGTGTGTGCGTGCGAATTTCATGGTGTTTGTTGTCAAGCCATAATTCTTTGATGTGCTTCTGTCACACCTCCGTCGCGCTGCAATTCATTTCACATCACCAGCAGCGCTTCCACCACCACCACCACCACCACCACATCCACCATCCACGCCCTACAGCGCATACACCGCGCGCTTGTTCTTATTCTTATTGTGGGCCTCACCCTTGCCGTTCGTCGCGCACAAGTTGTGCCAACACACTAACGGTTTAAGGGTCAATAACACTTTTTAGTGGCAAAACATTTGTTAACGAGCAAACAAACGTACGCACGCGTACACGCATTTGTGGTGTGTGGTGTTCGAGTATATCAAATGCGCGGCAACAACAAAATTTCTCACATTTTATGCAGCGCAAGTTGCAGTTGAGCGAGTTGAGGGCCAACTGAAGCGTGGGTGCGGGTCGATTGGATTGTTTTCGGTGTTTTTTTTTCTTCTGTTTTTATTGTTTCCCGCAGTTTGCAAACGGTTGTAGTATTTGTTTTTTTTTCTGTTTTGCTTTTATTGCTTGCTTCGTTTTGTACCCTGGTTTTTGGGTATATTCATTAGCTGGCTGGACCTTAACTTTTTGCGTGCTTTATAGTAATGCATTTCAGTGCTTGCAGATTTTTGATCTCTTTGTTAATATTTCGTATTCTCTCGCGCATTGTTTTTTGTTTTCAATGTTATATTCCATTTCGATATTTTCTGCATTTTTTGCGAACACACATTCTTAATGAAGATACTGTATCGCTGGCATAACGCTTAATGATGTACGAATTACTGGCGTTTTCAAAGCTTCGTCACTCGTCCCTCGCTCTCCTTTTATTTTTTTAAAATTATTATTTTTATTTCTACTCCGATAAAGCGTCTTCGTTTGAAATTCGTGAGTTATGACGCATTTTGAATGTGCTCAGGCTCTTGGGCATTTTAGCTCCTTCTGTCCACCATTAGTGTTCGGCGTTTCTTTTTTATTTTAAATATTTTTTCGTATATTTCATTGCAAACGATAAAATAAAGTTTCGCGAACGTTTTTTTTTTTGTTTGTTAATTTTGCTTTTACTGCACATTTACAAAACGTATACACATATGTATGTACGTACATAAGACAAAGCAGCAATTTATCAGCAGCCGGGAGTGTGCCCATTTAGATTTTAAACGCATTTTTGCAATGCAGGTGGGGGGAGTGCAAAAAAAAATTCGAAAGCAATTCTCTTCCTCTACAATGCCGCGTGACGCGCTGCATTTTATAAAACTGCTGCCGAAAATTGGGACAGATCTGAAATTAAAAATGAATTATGTATATTTCGCTGACAACAAGAGACGAGATTTCGAAATACATAATACTTTTAAAATTGATTGGGCGCACAAACAGAAAGTACTTATGTTACTTTAAATTAACGAGCAATAAATTGCTGATTTATTGGCTTATTAGCATTCATGATCACATAATTTAGGCTTATGCGACTTTATTGAAAACATTACGGAAAATAATAGGCATTTTAATTTTTTAACCGACTACCTTTTTTTTTTTGGAAATCTAACTGATTTTGCTTTATTGGAAAGCTGGATCCTAAAGGATGATTTAAGTCCAATCATAGGATCTTGCGAAAACTTACGGTAATCGCATATACATAAATATTGAAGTTAGATTGTTTAGAAAATTGGCTTAATTTTGCGATTTACCGGATAACTTTTTATTGAAATTTTTTTGGCAATTTCTTTTCAAATATGTACAAACTCGATTAATTCAAAACTTAAAAAAAATTATAAAAAAATTTGGATAAGTATGTACATATGTACATACATACATATATAGTAATTTAAAACATTTTTAAGTTGGACATATTTAACACCTTTTTTGTAATATTAAATAATATGTAATAATAATATGAAAATTTCTTTATCATTGTTTTTAGGTTGAAATTAGGGCACATTGAACAGGTGGCAGCAGTGGAAAAATAAAAAAAAAGTAAGTGCTTTGTTTATTTGGTTTCTGCTTTATTAGCCAAATTTGCAAATATATCTTATCAACTAACTTCAATTGCATTGAAGTCATTCTTACACATACATATATGTTAACCAAATACAAAATTTGACAATTGACATTGACATAATAAAAATCTAAACCATTTTTAACAAGGAATGACGGAAAATCGTGCCGTTTCTTAAAGATTATTTTTCGTCGACAAATAACACGACTGACTTCATCTCTTATCAGCTGGGGATTACGTCAGTCCAGTCCAGTGCAGTCCAGTCGAGTACTTCCACTCAAGCTCTTTTCAATTTTTCCCTCCCTACGATTGTTATTCTAAAAAATTGTTGAGGTCTTTCTCTTTTTTCTCGATGAATTTCGTTTAAGGCTTGTCTGTACGCTGTCGGGCTCAGAACTGGACTGGATGGCTTACTTCAATTGGTAGAGTCCCTTCTGAGGAAGCATCTTAGAAGGAATTGCTTGCATTGAACAAAATGTAATAATCGTTTCCTTGAGCATGCCAGCCTCAGGTTGTGGATAATGCTCGCGACTTCAGAAAATATCCCGGAGTGCGGTGTTTTGACGAGCCTATAGTTTTGTTTAGTAGGTCATAGGTCTTACTTGCTCCCTCTAGCAAATTGACAACGCTTCTTCGCGAGTCACTTGAGGACTCCCTTTAGTCTTTTAAATTTTTTAATTAAAGTTACAAATTTATTAATATAAGTTTATATCCTTCTCAAATTTATGTTCATTACCATTCTCTTTTTTTACTGTGCAACGCACCACTGCGATTGACCGACACCCTGGCGATTCACCGTTCACTTCGCTCTCCGTTGCCCAATCAAGAAGCCATTCGAATTGACAATGCACTCCATCACTATGGACAATCCGCACTATGGACTACTTACGATAGTCAGTTCTTATCACCGAAAACAACCGGCGAAGAACTCTGCTTAGAAAAACGAATTCTACTAAAATCAATTCTGAAAACTACTTCGTAGTCTTAATACCAAAATTTCTATCGGAGCACTACTCTCTCAAATCGATGAAATTTTTCCTTTACGGTTTTCAAAAGATATTTAATTACAGTCCTAGAAAATTCAGAATTTTATCACTTGTGTACGTGATTTTAAGCCATAAATAAATGAAATAGTTTGAGAACGAAATTTTCACTGGCGCTTAAGTAATGCATAATCGAATGATCAAAGTACATATGAATAATTACAGAGAAATATAAACATACGAGTACATATCTACATATTTAGTTTCAAGCTGCGGTTGAATATTTGCTTATGTAATCTAATTAAAAATTTTGTGGTAAATTGCAAATATTACCTGTATATTAAGAGCATGTATGTATGTATGCCATTCTAAATAAGCAGTCGCCACAATTTTGCAATGAAATTAACCGCACCCGAAATCAAAAGTTTGTTGTACCAGTCACCGCTACATACTTACAAATGTATGTATGTACATATGTATGTTTGTAAGCCTAAATTGCAATATAACAGTTATTTACGAGTTGGTTGCATTGTACGAGACTAAATTTATAAATATTTTCGCTTTTCAGAGTGGCTTAACACTTCAACTTCTATGCAAAATTCTAATGTGCATTGGCTTGAGTCACTGCAGCTTGTATTGAAATT
Organism: Philophylla caesio; assembly: GCA_963971545.1. NCBI lineage: Eukaryota > Metazoa > Arthropoda > Insecta > Diptera > Tephritidae > Philophylla > Philophylla caesio. The sequence goes on along the minus strand of OZ020608.1, from coordinate 93,515,796 downwards.
CGATCACGCAAATAAAGCCAGCGCACAGTGGGTATACTCGCGCAGTGGATATACTCGTACTCGTTAGAGAATGTGTTACAAACAAGCATGTATGTATATACATATATACTAGTATATGTATGTATATACTATATGTATAACGGTAAATTTTTTTTATAAGTTTTTATGAAAGAAAAATTTATATATTGTTATAAGAGAAAAAAAAATCAATCGTATTATTCCGAAAAGTAAAATAAAAAATTGAACTCGAACTGATTGAGACAACCTTTATTTTATTTAAAAAAAAAAAAATTTATATCACTATGTTATAAGAGAAAAAAAAATCAAACGTATTATTCCGAAAAGTAAAATAAAAACTTGTATTTATTGAAAGAGAAAACTGTTTTACAAAAAATTATAATTCAATAAATCATTTTGCTACTTATGCAAAAACTTAAATGGAAAAAAAATTATGTTTATTTTCAAGCAAAAAAATAAAATAAAAATTTTTAAGCAAACATCCAACTCAAAAGGTAACTTTTTTCTATCTAAAAATTCATTTATTTACCAAGCAATAACAAAAATACCCAACAAATATGTTCAAGAGTTATGTTTTCTTCAAAAAAAAAAAAACTTAAAAGAAGTATGCAATAATAATAATAATAATAATAATAAATAAATTAAAGTTTGTGTGTAAAAACCAAAGTTCAGGAATTCATTTTCATCTACTCAAAAATTACTTGTATTTACTAAACGAAAAATAAAGAATTAAAAATTAGCTAAAATATTTTTTTCTCCTTCAAATTTAAAACAAAAAAGAATTAATTGGTTTTTAAAACTTAGTACATACGTTTAATTCAAGCGTTAAAGGAAGAATCGTTTATTCAAAGTTTGCTCCCTCGATTTTCACACATTTTTCCCATCTTTCAGGCAATTTGTGAATTCCAAGTCAATAGAAGTCTTTGGGTTTTTTCGGCAGACAAATTATCAAGCCAAATTTAAATATTTTCGTAAGAATCGAAGCGCTGCCCAGTTGCCACTTGTTCACCAAAGGCTTCAACAAGCATTCGGTGCGATTCTGCGGCTGTTTTCTTCAAATGAAAACACATAATTAACATTGTCCGTGATTGCTCTTTATTCGGCACGAAACTTGACATGTTGACTGTGCTGAGAGTAACCGATAATAGCGCGAAACTTTGGTTGTATGACAGTTAAGGTTGACACTTCACACTGTCAACATTTAATGACATTCGATAAATATTCAGGCTTGAGCGACATCTAAATGTTCGAACCGACATTACTTATTTATACACCGGATATTGTATTTCAAAATAAAATTTTTCTATTAATCTACAAGAGGTTTTTTTCTTTCATATTTTATATTTACATATACATATTCCAAACAAAAATTATTTTTTTACACAAAATTACGATTGAAAAACTACTTTATTTTTTAGATAAAATAATACTCAGCAGATATATCTTTATACATATTTCTCCTAGACAAAGTAATGGTAAATTTATTTTTATTTCCAAGGAAAAGTTATTAAGCTGAGAAGAACTTTTTCGTTTAAATAAAACTAAAAATAAAACTTATTGTTTCTAAGCAAAAATAATATAAAATTTAGAAATTTAAAGGTTATATTTAATTTTTAAGGAATAAGTTTAATTAAAGTTACAAACATAATAAGATAAGTTTATATCCCTCTCAAATTTATGTTTTTCTAGTGTGCAACGCACCACTGCGATTGACCGACACCCTGGCGATCTACCGTTCACTCCGCTCTACGTTGCCCAATCAAGAAGCCATTCGAATTGACAATGCACTCCATCACTATGGACAATCCGCATGTCCAAATGCTTTGATTAAATTAAAAACAGTATGATAAATAAAAGAAAATGCGAAAAAAACCAACTTTTTCAAAGCAGAAAATATATATGTACATATACTAACTAGTTATGTACATATGTATGTGTATAACAAAAAAATTAAAAAAAAAAACTCTGAATTACATGCATATTATATATACATATGTACATAGGTATATTGGTATGTACATATATAAGCGTGGTTTTCAAATTGGTTTCAAAGTTTGTCGACCGTATTTGGCCTTAGAGTCGTAAACGTGCAACGCACATCGCCAGTTACTTCGGGCGCCGACACAAGTTGACAAAGTTGATTTAGTTTCTTTGAAAGTCGTTTCGACTGCAAACGTTTTGGCATTCTGATACTATTGCTGCCACTATCCGCGGAAAGCCCACAAACATACAACGCAACAAGCTACACATTTCGTAAATGAAACTGGCAGTGTCCTAGATATGAAATACTATTTTAAGTAATCTATGTTATTCGGCTTAAAAATTCTAAATTCTAAAGATAATATAGTAATTATGGAAAGGTCGCTAAGCTCACCTCCGATTTTCTTAATGTTTATTTCTTTCAGTAGCTAGATGCTTCGGAAATCTAGTGCTCTGCTCCGAGTTTATTTCATTCACATAAGTCATAGGTATTTGTTGATTTTTCTAACATTTAAAGTTGAAAAAAATATTTCTTACTTGATCGAATTTTACCTGACGAGCTTGCACCTCCTATTTCTATAACACAGCAAATCGACCGTCACTTTTGTTAATCTATTTCTCATCCGTCGTGTTAAAAAATAATTTTTCTTTGATTTTTCAGACAAAAGTACTCTTCTTCATTAATGATTCGTGAGTTTTATTTGCAGGCATTTGGTATACCTAGGATTATCTTTTTGGTGGCTTTGGCACTTTTCGGTACATTTGGTTGTATCCTTTTCTTCCTAGAAATATCTGCCAACTATTGAGGATTTTATACTCTCTTTTCTAGACACTTTTAAAAACCTTTCCTTAAAACCGAATTGGCCGAAACATGGAATAGAGCTAAGGTCAGGTCGGATTTTGATTTATTGGTGCTTCAATAAACAGTCTTTGGCGCCATCTCTGCCTCTGCTAACCGAATAAAGAGTCTATTCGGTTTCTATAAGATAATGAACTGCATGTTAAGTGAAAAGTATTGGAAAGAAAAATAAATTGGCAAAATGAGCCAAGATGTGTGCTGCGATGGCCGAAAGTGTATCACATAGCTTTTGAAACACACAAAAGTAAGTGCATAAATATTTTTTAATTGAATAAAATGCATAACAAGGAGCAATTAATATTTTTAATTTAATTTATCACTTTTGCATAAAATGTCTGCGCATCGAATTAAGAAATCAACCTTTAACATCATTTACGTGAGTGTTTTTTTTTTTGTTATATGCAAAATTGTTAGTAATAGCATAAACACTCGACAGTAAAATATATTAAACTAATTTTGCAACCGTTTGAGTACACACAACAAACAAATGTCAGAGGTCCAGCCCGGTGAGAACCAAACATTGTAGCAAATAACACAATCTACACATGTACATATGTATGTACATATATAAATTTATGTACGTACAAATTTTGATATTTGTTTATTTAACACGCAACCGATTTAGCAAAATGTGTTAGGCACCACGCGATTAACGCCAAAAATGGTGCAAATATAATAAATTAACTGCAAGTGTGAGGCAGCCTTAGTCGAACGAAGAGGAATTGGAAAGGTTTAGAATATCATAAAAAGGTAATCATTTAAGTCAAATTTAACCAAATAAACCCATAAACTCATAACTTGGTAGGTGGTAATGGACCATTATAATCACATGATCATCAGTTAAAATGCAACAAAAAAAAAATCGAAAAAATAACACAAAAACTAAAAAATACATCGTCAATGACTTCGTCGATCGGGTGCAAATTTTCAAAGGAATATATTTTATTATATGAAGAAGTGGCTACTGGTTTTCTGCTAACATACTCACAGTTGAATATTTGCAAATATGCAAAAAAACTCAAATGTGTAGAAAAGGCTTAGAAGCCTGCAAATATCCAAGTTAATAAAAAAGGCGCAAAAAAAATGAACCAAAGACCGAAACAGTTTCATTATATTGCCATAAAGCGCCGCTCGAGATAATTTGTTACTCTTTTTTCAATTATTTTTTCAAACTGGACGCACAGTTTTTACTCTTTTCTTTTTTCGTATCGCTGTCAAAGCTTCCTTCAGGCTTCTCATAACAGCTTTCCATGCATACTTACATATATACATACATATCTACATATTTGCATCTGTAGGCACACAGCCAAAAATATTTTGTCTGACATACATACATACATACAATACGGAGTAGCAAAGATTGGCGCTTCTCTTACTGTCCTCCTATAATTCACTTTTTTCTAATATCCTCGTTCGCCTCATTGAGAATATGATTTTTTTTATTTTTATTTTTAATTTTTTTGTGCTTTTGATTGGCGAGTGTCTGCGCGTGTTCGGATTCAATGCTTGCCATACACCTTTATTTGTTTGGCAGACAAGTTTTGCCGGCACAACAACAAGTTGTTCCCAGCCCCCCCACAAACCGAAATACTAGGTTGAAAAAAGGTTGCATGGGCAACAAGTAAGCGAAAGCAATCAAAATAATACAAGAACCACAATATTGTCTACACAACTGTCTACGAGCTTCTAAGCGCAGACACACATACATCCATACTAACATACATATTCACCACGTAAGACTACCGTCTGACACGGCAGCTCGTGTAGCCTCTGCTCTTCCCTTAGCGCGATATACTCGAGTACGTACATTTGGATGCTCCCTCCTTTCCTTCCTTCCACGACAGCCATCCAGCCGTTTCTGTGAATACAACAACATACTGCGCTCGTGTTAGATAATATTTGTGTCTATATTTTCAATAAAAAAAGGAATTATAATACATAATAGCAATGAAATCAAATAAGAAATCAAGGGCATTCGTAGAAAAAAAGACAACTTGTGGAGGCCTTGAAACATATTTATTCTGTCACCTTGTTTGTTGTGTTTTTGCTTGATTTTTACCAAAACGCCGCTAGTTGTCTGGGCGGGATTCGGTTACTTCGGAGAAAATCATTCGCAGAGCAATGATGTTTGGTACATACATACATACATATGTACATACGAATATATAATACATACATATATACTTATGATGATGAATACAATCGTGTTAATTTCAATAGCAGCGTAAATTACGTAATGAATAAAGTAATCAGTTTTGAAAATAAAAAAATTTGTGGGTGCGTTGTGATATTGTGTCACAATCGGTGGTAGGTATCACTGTAAATTGTCGAAGACTTCAATGAAGTCATTAGTAGTACTTCGAATTACGTTCAAAGAAGTTCAATACAATCCGACCAAATATTCCTCAAGTTTACAGATCCTGATGTTAGTTGCCGCCCTTGCCTAAATGATCACAAAAACAAAACACCTGAATGGCGAGTCTTACAATCAGAGGTCCGTCAAGTTAACCATCCTTGCTATCTAGGTCAATATACTGATCTCTAATAAAATATCACTAATATGCTTTAGAAGTCTTAACCTTTTTTCAGTGTACAAAAACGTCCCTCATATACATTGAGGTAAGTCTTCTGGAGGGACCTACAGTTTTATGTCAACCCCAAATGGCAGATGTTTTTTTTTATGAGAGCTTTTTCTTATCAAAAATGCCCTTGGAGGTTTGCCATTGCCTGCCGACGGGTGACCGCTATTAGAAAAAACTGGCTGAGATTCAAACCGGTAACTCAGCGGATTATTGAGTTATAGCACCCACCGGCACCCACTCTACCACAGCGGCGGAAGGTTATATTTTGTCGAAAAATTAATTCGTTTTCGCTTTAAAGACCAAGTACACATTTCACTTAAATAGTACATACGAGAACATTCATCATGTCCAAGGAGAGACTTGAAAAAGTAAGATTCGGTTTAGGTATATGTTTGTATATTTTATAAAATTTCTTTGCCCCTTGTGTTTACCGATGATGGATTTTCCACACAACTGCACGCCCTCGATGTGTATTCGAAGTTCTTTGGATATCGACTCATGACGTTCGCCACAAGTTTGACCTCAGTCGCTAATCTATTCGCTTTCTATCAATATAGCATATATTTTTTATCAAAGTGTTCATATGTCTTGACTTCATCTTACTTGTTTCTTCTCCGCTCTGACCCAAAAACAGATTGGTGATTTTTAAACTTTTTAAAAGTAAATTAGCCTTTTTAAAATATTATTTCGTTGTATTGTCAACAATACGTAAATAAGTATTTTTGTACGGTTATATACAATAAATATATAAAATTGATTTAGTTCCCAAATTAAGTTCGTTTTCAGTGCATAGCATCAGCAAGTCCACCTATATGTACATACATATATACATTTATACAAAAATGGTTGGGGACATACATGCATACATCTGTATGTATATAAATTTATTTATTCTGGCTTTCTACGCTTTTTTATAATGGAAGCTTTGATTAACCTTGAATGAAATGAAATTTAAATATGCAAATATATTTATTCACATTCTAACATCGAAAAATAAGTATGTAAGCTTATAAGTATTTGTGTATATTAGGGTTAGTCAAATTTGTACTTATATTTTCGAATGAAATGTCATGTTTAAAAATATAAATTTGATTTTAATTAATAATAATAAAATTGCTACAATTAGTTTAATAATATGTGTGTTAAGTTAACCACGTGAAATGAAATATCTTTTTAAAAAAAATGTCCCAGTCGATATATGTTGAAATATGTATACATGAACCGATCTGGTTCAAGTACAATATGTATGATAATTACATAAAATAAATATGTGGCCCTTCAAAAATGTATTCTATTGATGACGCAGACGTGGAAATATTCGAAAATCCCGTATTTATTTTTCGGAATAAATTCAATGAATGAAAGTTTGTGGACTTAAATTTGAGAGTAACCCTAACACAAGCAAGAAAAGCGAAAAACTCGTTTTTGATTTGAACAAAAAAAAATCCAAAATGAATTATTTGCATCCAAAAACTCTGGGATAAAAAAAAATTAAAGAAGCAATATAGAGGTTTAATAACTAAAATTAAAAATAAGAGTGTTCCAAATCCTAATCCTTTCCTATGCAATTTTTTAAACATAATTACCAGTAAAATACCTCGTCTCTGAAGCAAAGCCTATTCATTTTCTCAAAAAAAAAAACTATAGAATCCTTAATATAGTATCTACTACTTATACAAAAAATAATTATGGAAAATCAAGTCGACATGCACATGCATATGTACATTAACATGTGTATGAAATAAAAAATAATAAAAGTAATAAGTTTAATAATAATAAAAACTTCTTTGGTGTGAGTGTTTTAAATTCATTCCAAACTGAGATATTTTATTTTGTTTTATATGAAGAAATACTTCCGCCACTGGTCACCTTCACAAAAGAGCCAGCTGAAGCAATTTTTATCTTTTTATCTACATAGTACGTACTCGTACACAACACAACTGGCAAATTATTAAAAAATTAGTATGGGAAATAAAAAAGGGATTTTGCCCTTAACTTCTCACAAATCTTTGTACTGAGCTTTCACTCAAAAACGGTGAATCCTTCAAAATAAAATGAAACAAAAATTAAAAAACAGCATTTATATTTCAAAGTTAAAAAGAAACTTAAGAAATTAATTGACATATTCGTTTGAAATTAAATTGCATCATATGTGTTGATGTATGTTAATCAAAAAATCCCATTTACTGATAAGGAAAACTCAGCGTAATAAAAAGGCACACCATCAAATGGTGAATCCCAAAATTTTGTTTTTTTCAAAGCCTTACTGATAATTTTGTTTATTTCGCGAAGAATATAAATAAGCCTGCTAATTTAAAATTCAGAATCAAAAATTAAAAACCTCCGCAACAAACAGTGTCTGAAGTGAACCGAAAAGTTTACTTAGTTAATAAAAATTTAATAAAATATCTACAAATAAGTAATTAAAATGATCACTAAGTTCGTAGTGTTTTTTGGATTAAGCTACCTCATCGCTACCAGCATTGCCATTCCTCTCTACACGGATGAGGATCCTTTGAATATTGTCTACATTCCCCAAGAATATCAACTAGCCGAGCCAGAAGCAAATGTGTTAGTGCGTCATGTGCGTTCCCCGGAAGGAGGACATGGCCGTGTGAAAATAGAGTATGAGGACACACCACGACGCGGCCGACAAGGTTCCGTGGAATACGATCATAATATATATACTGGTGGCAATGGACGTTATACAGTGGATGCATATGCTCGGGGTACCAGAAATTTTGATGCGAACCGCAATGACGCTAGTGCTGGCATACAAGGATCTTTTCGATTTTAAGTAATTGACTTAGAATTTTCAGCTAGTTTTTAGTTATAAGCTGTTAAAATCTTACTTATTAACTTTAATAAATTAACAATTTATTTATTATAAATAACTTAAAATGGCGCACTAAAATTTATTTCTATGTCATGATCTAACCATGGCTCGCAATTTTTTGCTTTGATATCTATTTATTACTTGTATGACTTGCGAAGATCTTACAGTTCATTGTTTAAATGTCTACGAGTATCGTTATTGCGAAACGCAAAGGGGCATACATCTCTCTCTCGAAGACTTCAACGGTCACCTCATCCAATTTTATCATCGCCATATTTTCTCTCCATCCAACCACGTTAATGTTCTTTTCTATTTATTTTTAACCCCATCTTGCTATATGAATTTCATTACAGTTGATTCTGATATCATTGATCGAAAAAAGGGGGGTTTTATCAACGGCTTTTTTAAATATTTTGGATATCAGCCACTTCCCATTACCATATTTTAACTTACTGAAATTGAATCAATTTCAAAAGTTTGCTCGTATTCTCAAAATTTATTTTAGAATTTTTTAATGTTTGCATTCACAAATTTTGGCATCAGACCAACTAGAGTCAATACAAAAACAATTCTTACTTTTTGCTTTGAGAAATCTTCGATGGGATTCGCCATACAATCTGCCCCCTTACACTAGTCGTTTGAAACTTATTAATCTTCCTACTCTTTCGAGTCGCAGAGAAATGTTAGGTATAATATTTATGGTAAAATTAGTCAATGGATGGATCTCAAGTCCATTTCTTCTAAAGCAAATAAATTTTAATGTACCCTCCCGTGCAACGAGAAACTTTAAACCACTTTTCTTGAAACTATGCAGAACTAACTTTGAGTTGAATGAACCGTTTCGGGGTTTATGCCGAGACTTTAACAATCATTCCAGCACCTTTGATGTATCGGACTCACTTTTTAATAATTAAAAGAACTGTTCTATCCTCTCTTAATAACAGCTAATGATCCAATTTTCTTACTTTATATTTCTCTAACTTTGTATTCGGCTGATGAATTCTTATTCTGTAGCTGAGCAGCTTGGGATCTCGACGGTGAACAAACTTTCTTCTGTCACGACTCGGCACCAAAGATTTGTATATATAAAAAACATCCGTACGTTATGTGGATTGAGTCCCTCTTGTCGGTTGGGCGGGAAATTGGGTTTCTGTTGGGTTATAATATAATAATAATTGTCCTTATTGTCCACTTGAATGAGTTAGCATCAAGGTCAATTAAAGTCTGCAGCGACAGCCAAGCTGCCTTAAAGGCATTGGAGACAACTCGTTATCTTCTTCGACTGATATTCATTTTGGAATAGAATAAGCTTGAATTTATGAATTTATGTGGATACCGCGTAACGGTGTTGCTTAGAGCACCAAACTAGCAGATAAATTGGCGAAACGTGGATTCCTCCAATATAACGGTTTCAAATTATAGTGCATCTACCTGTTATACGAGGACAGTAAAGAGCATTTTCTCTGAAGCTGTCCGGAGTTATCCCCTTAATCCCTTGCTATCCCTATATGCCTTGACTACATTGGTCAGAAGCTCCTGAGTGCCGGAAAAATCTAAAGTTTTTCGGTTTACCTCAAATAAAATTCAACCCAATTGATACAAACTGGCAGAATACGGACTTCAGTGGATGCTTAAACGGAATATGTCAAAAAATCTGAATGACTCGATTTTCTTTTAGCTGGAGATACAAACTTTGTACGGTTAAAATATCAGAACACGAAGACAAAAAGTCCAAGATACATAAGTGCTGCTCGCACAACTGAAACTACGAACTCAGACGCACCAACATACTTTCTTGATACCAATCTGGCCGAGTGTAGCCATAGGGTGGGTGCTATAACTCAGTATGCCGCTAAGATCCCTGATTCAAAACTCAGTCGAAGCATCTTAAATCATGGAAACTTTATTTCTATTAACGATCGGTAGGCAATGGTAAGCCTCCGAGTATATTTCTGCTTTTCACAATTCTATTTTAATCTCAAAAAATACATCTTCCATAAAACTTGAGGTCCCTCCACTTGTGTTACAACTCGACCAAACACTGTGCTGTATAGCGTAGGCGACAAATCATTATAAACCAACGGAATTGCGTTGCGAAACGTACAGCGTAGAGGACCTCGCGACAATGACACAATTGTTAACGTTTGATGGTGCGTTATCAGCAACTTAGGGGAGATAGGGAGTGGCGTGTTTGAGCAAAACTATTATGTAGAGAGCTTAGCATAATTGTATTTTTTCTAATAAACTATTCAGCGGAGATAAAGTTTAAGAAATACGCTCGTATGAGTGGCAAGTGGAAAATGAGTGAGAGAGAGGAAAATATTTGGAGAGATTCATAAAGCGCAGAGAGCGGATAAGAATTGAATACATACATACATATATGCATATGTACATATGTATGTGCCTCTGTGTTCTGCGTATATTTGTAATCATTATTAAATTATTTTTTATTTCAATTTTTTTTTAATTGCATGTGCATTTAAAGAACTGAAAAGCACTACTTAAAAACCATTTTTCTAAAAGATGTATTGGTAACCAGTATACTGTTATATCCATTTACGTACGCAGACTTCTTGTTCAATGAACTGTCACAATGCGATACAAATTGTATCTGCCCGCATCCACAGTATATTTGTAGATGCATACCAACGCACTTACATATGTACATGCAAACATACATATGTACATGCATACATACATATGTATGTAAAAACATACTGGCTATGTATGTAAGTAGGTGTAAACGAAATTAAATTATTTACTTTTTAGGTTACTTTTGTTTGATTTCTTTTTGGCTTTTTTTTATATTTTGTTTTAATTATAATTTTTTTTTGTTTTCACTCCATTCACTGCTACCTGCGTCCTCCACAGCAATTTATTTATTTTAATTTTTAAACAAAACAAAATGTATTCACTCGTCTCTCATTGCACTCAGTTGCGCTCGCGCCTGATGGTGAGCGAGTGGAATGGGCGCTCGCCGAGCTAATTCTCATAAGGCCGATTGGAAAAATGCACTCTCTGCAATACTCACTTCACCTCACGCATTTCCGTTTACACACACATACATACATCCATACATATATTTATGTATATAAAAACAAACAAACATATATGTAACTTTGGGCCATTGCTAGCACAGATGAGTATATGAATTTTTTTCGTGCATTTGAAGTTATTTTAAAAATTTCGATTTCAGTTTCGTTTTGACTTCGAACGCGTTTGGCCGCGTTCATCATACCGTTGTTACCGACTTTCGAGAGCGATTGATTGAGCCGGGTGACAACCACGACAAGTAGGCTCCAACATAAAATACGCCAAGGCCGAGAACGAGGACGACGATGTGAACGTGAGCCATTACAACGCAGACAGAAAAAAAAAACAACAAAAACAACCTGATAACTCACTAAAATAGTCGTTTGTTAGTTTAATTAGACGAACTGTCGGTGTGCGTACGCGTGGCGCCGTTTTCAAACGCGAGTGTTCGATTATTCAATTATTCAATTGTAGTGTCAATCTATATCTAGCATACGACGAATAAATTGTTAGTTAAAGCGAGTTGATCAAAAAAAATAAATAAAAATATAAACATACACTTAACAAACATACATATGTATGTACATATGTATGTATGTACATGCAAACATAAATACATATGTACATATGTTTTGTGCGCAGGAAAAAGTTGAATAAAAAGCGACAAATTACTAGCGTGAAGCATTGAAATTTGTGGAGCCTACAGTGAGTGGCTTTAGTAATTGGTTATGTACTGTAGAAAAAATGTTGCCTTGGCATGTTTATACGCTTACATCCACACATACATAAATATGTGCGAATTTATATACATATGTTTAATATATAAATGTTCCATTATGTAGTTCAATGCAAATGGAGAATCCCTTAAAATAGTTAATCGAAATTTCAAATTTCATCGCAGAATTTTGCAAACAAATTTTTATTCAAATAACTTATGTACAATTAAAATTTCAGATGCATACGTATTGTAAATATGTTTGTATGTATGTAAATATCGCACACTAGATACGAAACAGTCGCAACTCAACATTTTTTTTAGATCGCTTTTGCAAAGTTTCTTTAATCATGATTATCTTCTTAAACTGAAAAAAAACTAACGAACCAATTTTTGTAATAATTGCGTTAATTTTGTTTTGTATTCTCAACAAGCATTTATGTATATTTCTGCTTTTGATTCCTGAGTTGTGACTCTTTTGTATTTAGTGTGCGATAAGTATGTATTGAGCAGGCATATGTACATACATACATCTGTGATAAGAAATAAAAACGAAAAGAAAATAAAAGTACACATTTTTGAGTTTAACGAATGAGGCAAATTTATTAAAGCAAATTTTAAGTTTTTCTCAACCATTTTAAGGAATTTTGTTAATAAAATCTATTAAAAATCGACTGCCTACTCAAAGATACACCTGCTTTTGTACATCTACATATGTGTTCACATACATACATACATATGTACATACTATTCGTCGGCTTGCTATGATAGTAGGAATGTATTAGTGATAGAGGGAAAGAATGTGCTACAAAACTAATTTGCTTTCGTTTTGCCATAAAAGCAGATAAAATTCAAAAAAAAAAAAAAAAAAAAAATAAAATAAAAACAATTTAAGATACAAAAAACTTACATACTCGTATGAACATAAATACAAATTCGTTTGTACATTCAAGCGAACAAACATTCATGTGTACATATTTATCAGTCATCTCTGACTTTTTGAAAGGCAGACAACCTTTAGTACACACACTGCTGCAAACAAAAAAAAAACTCTTATATGCACACATACATATATACATCTATACATACATACATATCTACATATGTATACACGCGCGCACAAATGAAGGCTCTCTCTCTTTATAAGAAAGTAAAGTTGAAATAAAGCACTATGCTCCCTATTTTCATTTTCGTTTTGAGATATGCATGTAACATTGTAAACGCCTAACTTTACACTAATACAATTGTCATTACATATCAGTAAGTTTGTTCTATTATGTAGACACATATTCATGTACATTCGTGTGTACATATGTGTGTATATGTACATATTCGAATGCCTTTAAAACGCAAAATTCGCTCTTATTCGTGATTTCCGCTCACACCATTTCTTTTATAGCGCATACGCGCTCTTTCGACTAAAGAAAACTCTCAAACAACGATTAAATGTTGCACGCACTGCCTCAACTAGAACCTTGCACTATCTCCACCCCTGCATGCTAAACTAGGTCTACACTGTTGATTTATTTTAGCAACAAAATTTGTAGTAGGGAAAGAAAGATTTTAATTAAAACTTCGCAAAAAAATTAAATAAAAATACCTGTAATGATCAATAAAAATATTAGTATCAGTACGCAGTGTTTCAGTCAATTTTAAAAGGAGTTTAAACCAAGTTTAAACGGCCGATTGTGCACGGTAAAACTTAGTTTAACTTATCAGATGTGTGCTGACTTCCTCGTTTTGGTTGCAACACATTTAATTGAGCTCAAGGAAACTAAGTTTAAATTTAAACTGTGTTTAACTAAACTTACTTTAAACTGAGTTTAATCCGACACTGAAAAACTGGACCTAAATAGTGTATTTTGTATTAGAACGAGACGTCTACATACAAGTGAAGCTGAGATGGCATGGCTCAACTCAGATAAGTATATTCGAAATTCACCGTTTAAACATCTATCACGGAAAATTTACGATTGTATCACAATCATAACAAATGATCAAATAGGAATATAAGATTACTGTGAGGTATCAACTACTATGACGTATCGTGTACCGAAGGTTTTGTTTCGTAAAAAGTGTTAAGGCTTCCGGTCAAGATGACTCAAGAATTTGGAGGCATACTCATCGTATGTATCTGTATTTAAAGAAACAAGCGAAACAAATATTACACTGAAAACTTCGTATTACCTTAAACGTTATAACTCGGTGTTTGGTCGGGCTTCTGGTGCCTATTTTAGGATGTCTTTATGTTGTACCACATAAGGAGAATCCTACAATTTTTACCCCGATTCCGTACGACAGCTGTATGCCATGAGAAGCTACCGCTATAAGAAAAAGATTTTCATTTATTTAATATTTTAACTTACAAAAAAAATGTGTATTGATTCAATTAATACGAATTCTACAGAGAACTCAGGATAGGTGATGTTTTCATCAAACACCTTCTTTAGACCCAAATTGCTTATAGGTGAGCCGTGCCTTGGCTTGTTGCACTCCTTCATTTCATTTTACGGATATATTAAATATGAAATAAATCTGTTCCGCTACGTCCTACACCAGCATAGGCTTTACGTGACTCCCATTTCGGTTGCATGCTCACCAATTGTCCAACGCCAAAATAAGGTTGCTGTTAACCTGGCTATGTTCATAGTTGTAAGTAGCACATTTTCCTTTCGCTAATAATCATTCAGACGCAACAGGCTGAAATTTTTATCAAATGATTCTCGCGAGCGCTGGTACTCTTAGCTGAATGCTCGCCTTCTAAAAGCACGTATTAGCCGCTTCTCAAATTAAAAATTGAGAGTGACCATTGGAGGCGCTACGACGGCCTTATTGATGGTTCTGCTTGTGAACGCTGCCATCAAGAGTAACTGATGCAATATACTTCTCACAAAATCTTATTCCTAACTAATGCTCTTTCGCTTGATTCTCGTTATTGAAGAGCTAAGAGTGACATTACACGTAACGACAAAAAGTAAAACAAAACAAAGCACCGGCAAGTGTTGGGCAGGTTATAAGATTTAAAAGACATTTTTGAAAAATTTACAAAAGTACATACAGGAAGACATACATATGTATGTGTGTATGTACATAGATAGGTAAATGTCCTTACCAATGTTTGTATGCCAGTATAATCAGGATATTGCAACACACCTTCCCGGACGTCGGTTAGTTATTATTATAAAGTATAAGTGTTAAATTAAATAAAAACATTACAACTGTTGTTGCCTCTATTCTCCAAACGTTGCTACCGCGTCTTTCAATACAAGCAGCGGCTCTGTTGCCGACTAGTTACTACATAAATCTCTACTTTTGTCGGAAGCCAAACTCAAATACCTACACCAGAAACTCTTGCGTTTAAATCTTATTTTCGTACTCGTATTCGCATTTGGTCGTCGTCGTTGTCGTTATTTTGCTGCCTCCACCATCGTGCCTCTGTGGGGCCTGTTTTGTCTGCCGTTTTTGTACGCCAACCAGCCAGTCACTAGTCACGGTTGGTGCTCGGCGCACTGCTCCACTCTTCGTTGCTCCGCTCCGCTCTGCTCAGCTCTGCTCTGCGCGTTTTTCGCATTTCGCATATTTAATATTGGTCGCAAATACAATTCGCAATTATTCAATCGCGAACAGCATTGTAGTGCGGATCCCCGAAATTCAGTTAAAGAAATCCTGTTCCGAACATTCTGCGTTTTTGGCCTTCCCACATTTGTTGGCTGGCCGCTTTGAGTTTGTGTGTTTTTTTTTGTTGTTGTTAATTTTTAATGCAAAACAGCCGAAATAGTGCACAGTGCTTAAAAATGCCAAGTGGTATTGCAGAATGCGTTGGCGTGTTTGATTGAAAATACAGTATGTTTTGTTATTTCATATAAATTTAATGACGCTTAAATTTCTGTGTAGATTATCAAATCGTGCAAAAGAAGTAATGTATGTTAAAAATTTATAAAATCTCTTCTGATAAAAAAAAACGCATCAAACAAGTCACCATCGATATTCAAACGGATTGATTTTATTTATTTCAGAACGGTGTTGATTTTAAGCAAGCCAGAAAAAAAGTTTTGAAACATATGTTTAGCAAAGCAGTTATGATAACTGGAATACATTTTTTTCTTTACCTACTTTTATGTACATACGTATGTATGTATATGCCTTTTTTAATGCTCACCCATTTTCTCGAACTTGAAAATATAATAAAATATTGCTTCCAATATATTTCGAATGTTGCGTATTTTTGGAGCACTTAAGTAGTATATATTTATGCCCATATGTACATATGTATGTATGTATGTTGGTATGATCAATATTGTGTATTGCCTTTTGTATTCACTGCGCGCCTCCAAAAGTATGAAACATACAATTGTTTGAATTGTAGCCAAAAATGTACGAAACTCAGAAATTTCTCAACACTCGCGCATTTAATTTTTCGCATTCGAGTTCTTTAAGTTTGTATGTATGCGAACATACATATTTTTGTTTTTGGCCTTCTACATGTCTCCATTATTTTTTGTCTTGTTTCGCAAGTATTTATTCTTATGTGTTTTTTATCTCTATTTTTAAATATCTTACGTTGTGCGACAAGTTGTTTGGAAAAAATTGGCGCAAAGTAATAAAGTAAAGTAAAATTAAGAGATATGCACAATGAAGTAAACAAAACGAGAATAAAAATAAAATATAAACACCAAATGGTTGCGGTTGTACGAGTATGTATGTATTTTCAGCCTCGAAATGTGAAAGAGTAATACAAAAAACCAATATTGAATTAACCTGAAACTTTGGAAAATGGAGTGAATATAAAACGCACTAAATGGAGTCGTAAATTGTGCAACCTAACAGGAAGATAAAAAATAAATAAAAGTATTTTTTTTTTAATAAATGAACTATTGAGTTTCAACTTTGAAAAGAACAGTAAAAATTTTTTTTTTACTTTCAAGTAATTTAATTAAAATTTTATTAGTACGAGTATGAAAAATTTATGAAATTTGATTTGCGTATTTAATTTTGCGATTTTAGTAAGTCGCTTGAATTGGATACAATTTTTGAGAGTGTTAAAATGTTCTATGTAATTGATATTAACAGCTTTTTAAATTTAAAACTTTTTTTAAATACTTTCTAATGACAAAATATTACATATAATCGAAAAAATAAAATAATTAAACAACAAACATCAAATGTGAAAAATTTGTTTAAATTTTTACCAGAAACTTATTCTCGAATAACAATTTGCTGCATTTACTAAAAAATCTGTGTAAGTAAATAAAAACAATTTTTTTAAATACAATTTATAATATATTTATGCTCTTCAGTAAAAATAGTTTTAGAAATAGTAAAATTTCTGGGGTTTGAAAAGTAAGATTTGAAGTAGCAAAACATTCTTATTT
The DNA here is from genome assembly GCA_963971545.1 of Philophylla caesio. NCBI lineage: Eukaryota > Metazoa > Arthropoda > Insecta > Diptera > Tephritidae > Philophylla > Philophylla caesio. The sequence continues at coordinate 93,498,401 of OZ020608.1, read as the reverse complement.
GAAATAACAAATAATTTTCTATTTTTGATGTCAAAGTGTGCCTATATGTAGGAGTAAATAGGACGCTAGAATAATGCAATCAATATGCGTATGTGTATGAGATTTCTCACATTTTAATCATAAATAAATGTATTGGTATAATTTAATCACCCAACTCACCATCATGAGAAATCCTACCTTATGGAATTATTAATCTATCAGCCCTCCAACAGGGCCGACGGAAGCCTATAGTAGTATAGGTAGTACTACCCACTCGGAAAACTTCAGACAATTTCAGAGAGGAGGAAAACAAAGACTCCTTTTTCTCACTACCTACTCGGGCTGAAAGTGTTCCGTCGGCCCTGCCCTTCTGTGATTTTATATTATACCTGTTAGGTAAGTTAATCGATCAGCCCCATCAATGTAGGTAGTGCTACCCATTGATCTATTCTAAATATACGAGATTGTACTATAAGAAGAACTTGAAAGTTTTACAATTCATTTGCCACAATTTTCATAGCGATCAACATACATACATACATATGTTAAGTACATATACAAAATTAACAAATTAATATTAATTAAAATATTACAATCGAACAATTCTAATATTGAGAATGGAAGTACCAGAAATGTGTGAGTAAAAAGAAGAAAAAGGCCGAACTATTTGCGTTCACAGGGCTTAGATGATCCAGTGCTTACCCTAAATAAGGACGAGAACTTATTTACGCTGCTTAATGGTAGTAGCAGTGACTACTTCGGCGAAGATGATGAACTAAAAATTGCAAAGAATGATGCAAAAATCATTCTTGTGCTACTTTGGACTGAGTAGAAAATTTAACAGTAAAGTGCTTTATTGGCCAATCATTTTGCCCGTCCTCTTTTTAAGGCACTGTGGCATTTGCGATAACAACATCAGATAGAGGGCAATAAAATTGTTCGAGAAAAAGATTCTTCGAAAGATATACGAGCCATTATGACTGCGACGGAGAAAAGACTTATAAATCTTAAATATTTCGTTCTCACGAAATGTGACACTGAAGTAAGGACATACCAAACCTTAACTTCCACGATCTAGGTATAAGTTAACAGCCTCTGATTTAAATAAGTCTTGGGAAATTTCGAAGTGAGTTCAATACGAGTATGAATCGGGTATTTCTCTCCGACTCTGTTGAAGTGGCTATACTGAGAAAATGAATGTGATTTTGTTTTTATTTATTTATTTATTATTTAGACACAAGTAAGACATAGTCTTTTAACGTGTAATAATCACAAAAATTACTTAAGTATAAAAGTGTAGGACTTAATGTAGTGTACATATGGTAGCAGAAATTTGAAAGGAAGAAAAGCGATTAGAAATATATAGAAATATTAAGACTTAGAGTAAGAATATAGAATAAATTGCCAATTTGAACTGCCTTAGATTTGATTCCAGTTTTAATTAATTGGGTAAAGAGTTCCATAACCGAACAGCTCTAACGAAAAACATTCTGGAGGTACCTGAATACCTATATTGTGGGACTATAAGGTTGCATGTACGAGTTGACTGCGCAAAGGTTAATTTAAAGAAGAGATAACTCGGACAACGTGTGTAGATTATCTTGTGTATAAATAACAATAAGCGACGGTCTAAAAATGCAGATAAGCTACAGCCAAGGATTTGTATAGATAACTCAAAAATGTGGTCAAATTTTTGTTTCATATATATATATATATCTAGCAGCATTATTAATTAGTAATTGTAGCTTTTTCATGGAGGCCTTGTTCAGGCAACCAAATACACACTCTTGGTAAGATATTATAGGCACCAATAGCGTTTTGACTAGCTTAAGTTTTATGTCCGAAAGTATATAGGCTGCTGTCTTCCAAAGATGTCTGAGTACATAATACGACTTGCTGATTGACGCATTTACATGGTCGACACATCATCTATGCTACACGAGCGATTAGATTAGACTATTGCTTGTGTTTTGGCTGGGTTGAGATTCAGCCTATTAAGTTCTGACCACATATAAATATATTCTAGATCTTCATTTATTCTAAAAACTAAGTCCTCCGTAAGGCCTAGAGGTGCAGAGAGGTATATCTGCGCATCATCAGCGTATAAGTGAATAGACACATTTCTACAGCACTTTCCAATGTCATTAATATACAAAAGAAATAAAACGGGACCCAGAAAATTAAGGCTGAGCTGCTACTCTTTGATACTACCCTTTGTTGTCTATTTGTAAGGTAACTTATTATTAAGCTAACTGCATCATGGCTGAATCCGAAGTACGAAACAAGTTTTTGGCAAAGAATTTTATGACAAACAGTTTCAAATGCATTGGAGAAGTCCAATAGTGTTAGAACTGTCAGGTCCCCTTTATCAAAGAATGGCCGTATTTCTTCCATCACTTTAAGCACAGCAGTTGAGCAACTATGCCCCCGACGATAACCGGATTGATGTTCGGAGATGAGACCATTTTCCGAAAGGTACCCCATCATTTGATTCAATATCAATCTTTCGAAAACCTTCGACAATGATGGCAAAATACTTTATAGTTTTAAAGGCATTGAAATAAAATGTCTGCAGTGTACCAGTACTGATTTTAAAGAATAAAAAAAACGTGCTGTACTTGTTTCTCAATAATAAAAAAACACCCTGGAAATCCTGTAATAGCTTTACAGTGACATAAATATTACGATCAAGCAGCTCCGATGGCTGAAGGTATTACTCGCGTTACCAGCTTGTGGTGACAGAGGAAGACCGCCTCTGATTTGAGAATTTTGGACTAAAAGGCGACACGTCTACCTAGCAGCAAAGGCATAAATAAATAAGTTACTATGTAAGTATGTAAAGCAATTATTTTGACTGCCAAGCAAAACCATAGCAGCAACTGCACTTGTACGTGTATTCATAATGTCATTTCATTTTCAAGTGGGGCGTGTAAACTTTTTGTAAATTTGTAAAAACAAAAAGGAAAAATTTAACAAAAAAACCCTTCATTGACCTAATTTTATGCACAAATAAATGCGAAAGTACATTTAAAGTACTAAGTACAAATTGTACACATCTACATAAGTATAGTATGTATACAATAATTTATGTAGGTACTCTTTCAACATCAACAACTTTATCACGTGCATACGAGTACAGTTAAGTTACATGTGCCCCAAAAAAGTGACACTTTCCAAAAATTGAAGTAAAAAACCACATCTTGTTGGTTGATCGAAGCTGCAGCCTGCTGATTTGTTAACAGATTTACATCGGAAAGAGCACAAACGAGCAAGCCTGTGACAACCATCACCAACAAACCAACCAACCAACCAACCACCTTCACGGCGAGGCTCGCTTATTTTGGGTGAAAGTGAAACAAAAAATAAAAAATAAATAAGTAAGAAGCTTTGAACTTAAAACTACATACATAAGTACTGCTGGTCGGCGCGTGTATAAATGTGCATATGTACATACATACATACATAGGTACATATTTAAGAACTATAAAGAAGGTACAATTTTGATTTAATTGGGAGAAATTTAAATTTTGCATGGGCATTTTGCATGCCCTCAAGCAAACAATATGTACGGGGGTAAACCCACGGCTAAATACTCCTACATACATATGTATGTGTACATAAAAACATTGAATATCCATTAAAAATTCACGAAATGTAATGAAATTGTGTATATGTATGTATGCCTGTACTTCAACTTAAAAGAAAGTGTAAAATGAAACGGAAATCTTTTGTCAAATCAAATAGTGAAGCATGTACGAATACAAATGATCTAAACTCAAAGTACGAATGAAAGTATAACGAGGTTGAAAAGTATTAATCGAAAGCAGGAATCTAAATGACAAGTTCTCAAAATTTGCCTGCGGGCAGATTTAAAATATTTAATGAATGTAATGGATTTATTGTAATTATTCTTTAAAATTGATGTTTATCCAGCTTTAATTTAAAATTCTGCTGCCAAAGTCAGTTGCTAGTGGTTGTGCTGAGTGCTGTCAGAAATATAGTGCAAGACGTTCTCTTGCAAAAAAAAAAAAGTCTTCCGCTTGAACTGATGTCTCAGAAATAAAAATGTTGTCAACCTTTTTTCAATATTTATGTCAATAACCTGCGAGTATAAAAATAATAACATTTTGGTGCTTAAACTATGCAGGGCAGTGTTTGGCCGAGCCACAAACGCCGGCAAATGTATTCATAAGAAGCTTATTCACAGCAAAAATACCCGCGGTGGTTTGCCATTGTCTGCCACGGGGTGCTTGCTATTAGATAAAAACTTTTTTTTATACCCGAGTGTACTTGTACACAAGGGTATTATAACTTTGTTCGCATAACGGTTGTTTGTAACAGCATAAAATAATCGAGATAGATATATACAAAATGATCAGAATGAAAAGAGAAGTCGATTTTGCGATGTCTGTCTGTCCGTCCGTCCGCCCGTGCAGACGATAACTTGAGTAAAAATTGAGATATCTCAATGAAGTTTTGTACATAGATTGCTCTTTGGGCAGGGTAGGTTGGTATTGAAAATGGTCAAGAGCGGCCCACCTCCCATATAACGGAAGTTTTTAAAAAATGCAGAAACTCCGTTTTTTCGGTATCCATTAAAGCAAATTGAGTGAAATTTGGTATTTGGAGCGATCTAAGAAATTAGATACTTATGAAATTTTAAAAATGGGCGTTACCACGCCCACTTTAGAATAAATGTCTGTATCTCAATAACGGTGTAAGGTATCGTCACAAAATTTGGTGAACATATTTTCCTTGATATCGCTGTTATCATAAAAATGTGTGTTAAAAATGTTTGAAATCGGACCATAACCACGCCCAACTTCCATATAAAGGAAATTAAAAAAAAGGCAAAAACTTGGTTTTCAGAATTTATTGGAAGAAATTTTTGCCCATGCAAAAATACATCGCGTGGGTATATAAAAATCGGTTTCGCTTGAATTTAGCATTTCTTACTTGTTATTATTAAGATTTTATTTGCGCTGGCCGATTTTCGAACCTCGAACTAAGCGGCTTATCAGGTTTTAGCGCGCACCGCTACTCACTCGACCACAGCGGCCACTATTACTATTTGTTTTTTTTTTCTAACTTTCAATTTTTTTCGATATTTTGTGATTTTAATTTGAAATTATTTTCATATTTTGATCGTTAATCTGAATATAAAAGCACGCATCGTAAAGTGATATTTTCGAATGTTTTACTAAACAAAGTTAATACGTCATACTATAGGAAAATTCTACGTCGATATATGAATTAAACATTCAAACCATATATTTGTATATGCAATTAAATAAATTTGTAATAAAATATTCGAAAATGTGTACAAAGTTTCGGATTTGCAGCTTTATAGCCTTTTAAAATATTCTGTGATAAAAAGAGAGTTTCCGGTATACTGCTTATCATATTTATACGACACCCATAAATTGAATCTTCAAAATTTTTTCAATTAGAATGCATCCAATACTTTGATTAATAAACCACATATGTACGCCAAAAGTTCGAACTTTGTGGAATATTTAAAAAAAATGTCGAAAAATTTTTAGGAATACAGTGCATTCTATTATATAATAAGGCACAAGTTTCATTTGCTTTTTTACATATACGAGAAAAATTGTCAAAAATTAACAAGTATTAACTTGCCACTTTAAAACTTGGAATTTATTATACTAAAATTAAATGAGCTACAAAACTGCACACTAAAAAAAATGTATAGTTGAAATTTTGATGAATATCTTTGAATATAATTTTTGTTTCGTTTTTTAATAATTTAAAAAAGTTATATACAAAACGTTTTCAATGTACTCGTTCAATCATATATGGAAAATAGAAATCGTTGAAACATCGCTTTTGCTCATAGTTTGATAAATTTTTACTTAAATTTTTGTGAGCTTAATTAATATAATTTGTTTATTTAAATTTCATTATACAGTTCAGTGTTTGGTTGAGCTTCATCTGCCATTTGTAAATTTTTTACGTAAAATTTATATTCTCATTTCACTACTTCTTTTCATGTGTGTATGTACATACACATTAATACGTACACTGAACTGAAATTATGCCGATGGCAAGATGCAAATAAATAAAAAAAAAACAATATTATTTTTTATACAGCAGAACTTTATAAAACCACAAAAAAGTAGATTAGATCTTAAGTCGGGAGAAAAAATCGTCGCCAAATGTCTATTAATTTCTCCAAATGTGCAAGCAAAGCTGGTTTGGCAAGCTCGTTTGGTTAAAATCGTTTATAATAGGATTATTGTGCTAACCAAAAGTATGTAAGTGAGACATATTGAAGTAAGCATTCGCACATGCGCATAAAATAATTAATGTTTAACGAAAATAGAGCACAACCCAAGTCCAAAAATAAAAGTGAAGCAATTGCCAATTTACGTGATCTGGTAGCGAAGGGTTTTAATAATACAAATGAGTTTGTAGCAGTTTCACTTTTTTTTATTGCAAAGAAAGTATGTATGAATATATTTGTAAAAGAAAAAAAATAGCGATAATCGCTACGTGAACAGTTTGACAAATTAATTTATGTATTAAAGCAAATTTAAAGTTTGTTTTGGCTCAATTTTATGTGCATGCGTGCGATTACTTTTTTTTTTGTAATTTGGCGCTGAAGATTTCAAAAGTAAGACCAAGTCTATCCCCATTTGTTCTCTTTAACGCAGAGGTGGCGTTCCTTTTCCTTTGATATAGAAAAAAGGGTGCATAGATTATCGAATTTTAATTTTTTGTTATTTTATTAAGAAACTTTTTTGTTGATTACAAACAGTTTGAACATATGGCTTGATCTGTATGCATGTAAATGTCTTTTTTATACAACTTATTGTAAAACAAAAAAAAAAGACGCCAACTTTTGCATAATAACCTTAAATATTTTTGATTAGAATAGGTTTATTCTCAAATATTGGACTAGTTGGTGAAAAAGTATTGTAGAGTTTAGTTTCTGGAATACTATCCTCATTAGGAGTGGTATTTGTTCTGTCAAAATAGGTGAAATAGCTTGGAGTATGAAAGGCCTCGGCGGCTTTCTATGCTACCAACAGAATGTTAGGCAATAAATGGGAGCTAAAACCAAAATTTGTACAAGCGATTAAGACAAAGATTGGAAAACTTCCGCGCGTACTTTATTAAGGAATCGGCATGGCAGATGTTATCCTAGCTTAACAAATACCCAATCTATGCCAGTTTTGTATATTTTTTCATTCTTAAGCAAAAGTACTATATGAACAATACTTGAGAAAATTCGAACCACGTTTACAAGATTTTGCCGTAGCTTATATAAATATGAGCCACTGTGTGGTAGTCTTACAGGTAAATCGAATATTTTGCGATAATAAGTCAATTTAAATTTTGTAACTTAACGGTCAATATCATCGTTTAACAGTCACTTAATAAACAAAGAGCAATTGAACGAGGAATGCCTGTAGTTAGCGAAATAGTTTACGGCAATGTCATTGCATTTTTTGCTGATTTAGTTAAAAAAAATTCGAAAATGAAAGTCTTGCTTTGCATGATTACATGTACATACATACATGCGTACATACTTGTTTATAAACATAAGGTCAAGGCTTAACGTAATGTCGAGACGATGCAGTTATCAAAAAAAAAGTGGCAAAAAAGCGTGAGAAGACAACAAGTGGCCATTGGTGAAAAAAAACAAAGAGTTATAAAATAAATTGCCATCTACATATGTATGAACATGTACATTTACCCTTAAGTATACATACAAACATACATACTTTCGAGTATGTTTAGTTGAGTAAGTAGTTAGCTATTTATGGCTCGTTATTAACTATTTATGTGGGTGTTAATAAATGCATATATACGTTTGTGTTTTTGTTTATATTTAAACTTTTCACCTGTTCGTACTTTTGTATTGCAACCAGTTAGCTGACTTGCATTTTCATTTGGTTTAAGAAAAGAAAAAAATCCCATGTACAAAAGTTTAAAACCACTTTGCATTTGTACGTATTTATGTATGTATGTATTTATGTATGTATGTATTTATGTATGTATGTATGTATGTATGTCAGTTAATGACGATATTTTAATGGATGACTATATTAAATGCTGTAAGGGAATGATATATTTGTTGTAACTTTCTTCACATATGTATTTACACACAAACATGTATTTTGAATATTCACACGTATGTATGTATGTATGTAATAACGGGTGTTTTTTTAGACATGTGATTTTCAATGAGGCAATACTTTTTTTGGGGTTGGTCTTTTTGACAGCTGTTACTTGAGTTCTACTCAGTTTGGTTTGCTATTTCAAGAATTAAAGCCGAACGACCATTAAACGCTTCGCACGTTCGGTGAATGGGCCCAAAACGAGATGGCCACCGATCCCGATTTTCCCAAACAAACAAAGCTCACTTTTGGGTACGTTAATAAACAAAATTTTCGCATTTGGAGTGATGATAATCCACAAGCCATTGTTGAGACCCCGTTACATCGTCAAAAAAAAGTCACTTTTTGGTGTGCACTATGGGCAAAGGGAATCATTGGTCAATATTCCTTAAAAAATAAGGCCGGCCATAATATTACAGTCAAGGGAAAACGCTATAGATCCATGTTTATTGACTTTTTCGTACCCTAATTGGAGGACGTTGATGTGGACGACCTTTGGTTCCAACAAGACTGAAATTTTTGGTGAGCGCTTTATCATGCGATTTAACACCGCAGGACTATTTTTGGTGGGGTTGAGTGAAGTTGCTTGTCTACGCAGATAAGCCCGAGACGATTGACGCCTTGGAAGTGAATATTCAGACCCAATCGCTGCAAAAAGTGGTCGAAAATTAGGCCTCTCGGCGGGAATTTATTCATGCTAGCCCCGGCGGTCGCTTGCCCGAAACCATTTTTAAAACATAATGACAAACCCTTATCTTTATAATAAAGCTTAATTCTTGGCCATATCATTAAATTATATGCGTTTGTTTCTTCTTAAAAACCACATGGCTTAAAAAAAACACCTTAGTTTCTCAAATAGCTCGAAAAGGCTTTTAGTCATATGAATTAAAAATGTTTGTTTTTCTAATCACCTTCTAATCTACCTTTCGATCGGCCATGAAGTGTCGACGTTCAAAACCAGATGGAATAAGAGTTTCGCTTTAACGGTAGTTTTTTGTAGGATCTTTTAATAGCTTCTATCTGCGGGTTTTACCTCAAGTTTTAAGGAAATTAATTTAAAGAATGAACTGCGTTTGAAATCAGAAATAATGAAAATTTAATAAAAGAAAGATAAATTATCAAAATTCATCTGGATGTAGCGCTCTGTTTTGTACGTATTATTTGCCTCGCTCTTGAAAAAAAACCTTACATTTTTGAAATCAAACTTCTTCTTGGTGTATGATTCGGAAATGGTGTACACTGAAATTCTTAGACACTGTAAGCAGTGCTCCTCAACACACCTAAACTCACCACACCTAGTATACAAACTCACCATATTCAAACTCGCTATACCTAAACTCACCACAGCTATACTCACTACAGCTAAGGTTAGCAACCCTAAACTCACCACACCCAAACTCACCATACCTAAACTCACCACACCTGTACTTTCCACACCACAACTATTTTCACATCTGTGCACGTCACTTCAACCCCCTCTCCAAAATTCACTTTACTTTATCTTATCTTGCCACAACTTCCCTCAATTAAAGTCACCTCATCGTAGAAAGTGAAGAAAAACAAACAAAACTGATTTCAGAAACTGTGAATTGATCAATTTAAAACTACGCATTCCAGTGTTAAATTATGCCCTTTCTTTAATTTTTTTCTTATATTAAGTTCAATTAATCGTATCATAGAATTATGTTTTAGTATTATGTACATACATACATATATGCACATAACTTAATTCGACTTAACTAGTTAATTCCGTTCTTCAAACTATTTCGAAAATCATTCTTTATACGAGTCCATTTGTATGTATGTATGTAGGTACATAGTATAAATACCTGCATATACTTAGTTAAATTTATCTACATACATACATACATACATGTATGTATGTATACGTATTTAGAGATTAATACTCGTATAAGTGAATGTTCATACTGGTGAGTAAAAACATTTATATCTGTATGGATCGCGCTTTGTTGGAATTATTTGTTGTTTACTCTTATCCCCACCCACCTCTAGCCATGATTCAACTTGTTTGCTTGGTTTTCGCCGACACGCAGCCAAAATATATTTTTGGAAGCTTCTCTTTTAATCATTAAATGATTAAACAGCAGTTTATGGAAAGGCAAAGAGAAGCGGAATGCAACACAAGACGCTCTAATACCTTACCTTATGGCCAGCGTTTGCCGTTTGGTGTTCCAACGCTTCTGCGCCGTCGCAGTCATTGTCATTTACTTGTGTCTATTTCGTTGGTTGCTTGTCAAAAATGTGGTCGACTACGAAGTGCACGATTAAAATGTGTACAAATGTGTTCAATATATGTATGTATGTATACTCGTATCTACATATATGTACAATACAATATATACTTTTATTCATGTTAGCTTTTCACACAAACGCTCAAAGCTAATTCACAATTAATTTTGGTATGTGTGTATGTGTAGATTAGGTTACACGTGTGTTTGTTTATTTTCATAAGTGTGTTTGAATGGCGTATATTTTTTAGTTAACTGTGTTTTTAGGCCAACTTTCAGTTTTAAGTAACTTTATTTGATGGCCACGAATAACAAACTGAAAACAAGAACGTGTATAATTGCTCAGTAACGCTCTCCTCTTATTTCTAGTTTATCAGTGCTGCGCCATAAGGGCTTTTGATTTTCATTTTCATTTTTATTTTATACATAGACAAGTCGTTCTAGTAGCGAGAAGTGAAAATAAATACGAAAATAGAATCAGAAACTTTATACCTTTAATGAAAATTATTTATATACACCTGTTTACTATGTATCTGTCTACCTTACTGTCAGCTTAATACGAGTATGTAGGCTCTTTTAAAGCTAAATTAAGACATCAACTTTAAAGGGTTACAAGTATAAAAAGTATATCGTGGGTTTAGAGTGCAAATGTCTAGTTTTTCAAATATTACAGTAGATAAAAAATACTAATCTATTTTTTTCTTCTTTTTTCGTTCAGCATCAAAATCTAATATTTTTTTAAATGTGGACTTAGCATTTTTTCACTCCAAGTCCGCGATATTCTTACATACATATATGTATGTATACTTTCTAATAATTTTTTTTTAATCTCCTGTAAAAAACCGCGAACAATCAAATTAAAACAAAAGTAAAAAAGCAGACACAATTAAAAACAAAACAAGTTCAAAATTAATAATACATAAAAAGCACTTTTTAAACCTCTTTTTTGGTTTCTTAGAAAAATTTTAAATATTTTATACTGCGATATTTACAGTTGTATTTTGGCTATTGGAACGAATCGCCAAGTGCGAGTATAAAATCAGAAATTGTATCAACTCAAAATTCAGGGTTTTTTATTTAAGTATATTCTAATATGCTATGTACGCACTATTTGGATTTATTTTATGAAAGATATAATATTTTTACTTTCTTTAAGCTAAAGCTTAGAACCCGATTGGTGCTCACAAACCACTTAAATTCGATTAGGAAAGTCTTGCAAGTGTGAAAAGAAAAATATGATATGAAAAATTTCAAGACACTGGTCACCCTGATAAACATATTTACATTGTTTTAAATATACAATAGTAATCGTTTGCCATATATACATACATACACACGTGCACACATACTGTAAATAAACAAAAAAAAAAGTTGGTATTCACTGTTCATTTATGTTTATTTACTAATGCTTTGTTTTGGTTTTTGCTTTCATTTTGTTCAAATACTGGGTTTTTTTCCAAAATAGCTCTGCTAAGAATTTAAATGACTTGTGTGAGAAGAAGATGATTTTGTTTGACTGAAGTTATTATGGATTCTAAAGTCGTTCGACTTTTTTCTTGCTAGTTTTAGTCTCTCGGCTTCTTTCTCTTTTCGTTTAATTTCGACATTTATGGTCAACGAAGGTGAGCTCAACTCGCAATAGACGAATTTTATTTTCTCTATTTAAAGCGCATATTATTGTTAGTACGTTTTGTTACTTGGCAAGTTATAAAAACTCTTATTTTCTGCACCCTAATATTTTCTCAACTATCTTTAATCTTCAGAAAAAGTTGGGTCTTAGAGCTAATTGTTTTTTTTCAGGCGATTAAAAATTCTGATTCTAAAATTGAATTTCATTACAACAAATTTGGAAGTTGTGATTTTTGTATTAGTTAAGGCATACATACATATACAGATGTCAGTATTGTAATATATATGTAAAGTATATTCAAACGCAACAAAATATAAAACTAATTACAAAATTTCAATACCGTAATATTTATTTATTTGTTATTTACGTTCTTTTTTTTTGCTATTGGCAATAGCTTTTTAAATTTTTGTCTACTCAATCGCAATTCATTCTAAATTCGTTTAAGAAAGCAACAACGAAAAAATCTCAATCATGTAAAGCGCTTATATTGTCGAAATTAAGCTTTCGAAAAGTTTGTTCACGAATATTAACAAAAAAAAAATTGATTATTGCCGGTTTATAATGCTGGTGAATTTTCGTTTGAATTAAGTTTTTGCTTTTGTATTCGTAAAGAGGCAAATTTTGTTCTATAGTTTATTGGCAACAACTAGATCGACAAAGCCAGCCATTAGCAAGTTCTTTTCGTAGTAAAAGCGGCAACACTTTCTCTTCATATACTCACGATTATCTTTTTGACAGATCGCCTGTTCATCATTTAGTCGTTTAACTTACAAATGCCCCTAAATTCTAAGTTAAGTTGCGTGACTGACAAAATTTGAACTTGACGCAATGGCTCGTTTCCATCTAAGTTAAAATGTGTGTAAAGTATTTTGTTTGTGTAAGTAAAATCGGCGCACATATTTTAATAAATATATACTGCTTGTATAGATGTGTTAGTTTAAATACGAATTTGTATAACTGCTTGTGTGTTATTCTTGCTCAAAGTTTTGCTTTCAATTCTATTCTTCTATTCTTGTTCGCAAATGTTCTTTTTACTTTTATGTTAACGACTTCCTTTCGTTTTCTTAAAAAAAAGACGTAGAACGAGTTTGGGCAATTGCTTTTATTTTCTTCTTATTTTTGTTTTTTCCATCAACCACTTAAAGTTCTTTGCTGAATGAATAATTAGTGCGCATCGCTTGTTCAGTTGAAAGCATACCATGGCGTATGAGTAAAAAAAGCAAACAGATTTATGTACATACATATGTATGTAGTTCATACATATAAACATCAATTAAAAAATGTACGGTAGCTTGCGACGGACATACATGCGTACTTATCTATTTATGTTTTTAATTTAGTGACCTCTACCAAAATATTTTGACACAGCTTGTGATTTATGTATATCTTAGTACTGTTACACGCTTGCACGGTGCACGAATATATATTAGAAATCGGAGTTTGTTTTATTTAAAAAAATTGCATTAAAATCGTTTTCATTAACGGCGTTTAGTTTACATATTTCTGTTCGATAAATGATCACTTTAAATAATAAAAGTTATTTTTAATTACTAAAATTTATTAAAATGCACTGAATAAAATAATTTTTGACTGAAAAAACATTTTTTCTGAATATTGCAAGCACTCAATTTTATTTCAAGTGGCAGCTTTTATCACTGGTTGTATACATATAAGCTGCAGCTTGGCTTCTTTAAAATTAGGAGTAGAAACTATCAAAAACATTTGCTACAAAATTTGTTCCCATTTCTATTGCATTGCTTTCTTCTTGTGTTGTTAACTTTCATCAATAGGTAGATTAGATAGATAAATTTAATGTGCCTAGCAGCCCTCTTTTGCTTTAACGCATTTTGCACTGGACTAGAAGGATTTGCTTAGGCCAAACACCCAGCAACAAATTTAATGAATAAGAAGCTGAGAGGAAGTCAATAGCTTGAACGACAAATTCGTTCTAGAAATCGTAAAATACTGATTTACTGCCTAAATGTATGAAAAATCATATGTATCTGCTTTACAAAACATCTTTACGGAAAACGAAATCATACTTGATATGATTACCTATTTCGTTACATTATCGCCGCGTTATCAAATAAAACATTTTTCTATTGTTAAAAAAAAAACTGATTTTGCATTTGTATTTGTGATTGCTGTACTTTTACATTTTGCTCTCGCAACTGCACTAATGTGACGTCACTCAAAACTTATGCTCAAAAAGCGTCTCTCTGATGGACGAAATCTTGTATTCTATAATTCTTGACTGTTATTATTAACGAATTTATTGTTTTCTACTCACATACACTATTACCGTCCAACGTCCACCGTACATCGCTTTCCGCCTCGAGCACGTTTTTTTTTTCTCTGCAGCTTTGGCTTACACTTCGATTTGTCTTGGTTTTCAATTTTTGCTGCGTATTTAACTTAATTGACAGTCCTTGAACTTGACTTAAAGTGCGCGTGTACACGCATACACCCAGCCACACTCTCGCATCAACGGGTAAGTACTTGTGTACATGTCTATGTACACTTGTACATACATATGTGTACAATGAAAACAATCTACAACAATTGTATGCGCATACGTGTATACATAAGTATTTAGGCATTCCAATTTAGCAGCAATCTTCAAATTTACAAAAACATTTAATAGAATATTTATGAAGTCAGTCAGTCAGTCAGTCAGTCAGTGAGTCAATCGCGCAATCACTTAATAAAATAAATGCATAGCTTTAGCAGCTGATATACATATGTATGTATGTACCTAAGTTCTTATATATTAATGTACATTTGTATGAATGGTGATGTAAAGAGCAAAGCTGCCGTACTTCAGCCACGATATTGTCAAACAATATTTAATATATTAAATATTTAATCCGATCAGTTCTTTTTAATTAGTATTTAGTGTGATTTAGTTCGGCTCGTCTGATCTGAGTCTTGAGGTGCGAATAAAACTAAGTTATTCCACTTATATAAAATCGCAAAAATGCTTCGCTACAAATTATCATCACTATAAATAATCACCGTATAGCGGCGGTTCAGCTGCTCTTGATTGAAGTGTGTTTTAAAAAAAAAACAAAAGGAGAATTGGCAGCACTTAGTTTTAGCTCAACATGGAGCTTGTTGGCATTGCACGCCGGGGAGTTTTGGTTCGATATTTTGTAAAGTTTTTAAAGAAAACCACTTAAAGTATTTTTGTTTTCCACACAAAATCTTCTTATGAGCAAAAAACTCTGTGGAATGTTAATATTTGTTGGAACGATTTTCCGTCATCCCTTGTCAAGTTTGGTTTGAAGAAAACCCGGTTTTGGCGTTGTGCCATCTTCAGTGTCAATTTTCGTTTAAAAAATTCATCACTTTTGAATACAGCATCGAGTCAAAGAATAAAACGTATCAACATTTTTTACTTTACTTTAGAAAGTTGGCTCAATCACAATTTGGTCTTACCTAGGTTGTTTCAATTGAAGAAAAAAATTTATATTAATTAATTCCTTTATTTTTTTTTTTGGCAATTTTCTGAGCGAGTCGTTAAGGCGTAAATTGATTGCAAATTAGAAAGCATCAAATGATAATGGCGAACCGGCCGGCATGAATTTAAAATTATTCGTCATTTGCGTGCGTGTACATACATATATATGTATGTACATAGATGCTCGCTATTTTATTTCTCATTTGTCTTCTTTTAGTTGCTGTTTTTGTTGGTGTTGTACCTGCGGCTCTTTGAGCTATTCGATATTGAAGCTTTGGCTATGCATGCAAACGAGTTCAAGTGATCTACACATCAATTGCTTACATACTTATGCCCTATAACGCACTTTATGTTACTTCGTACTAGTGATGTGCTGATGTGAATACGTTTCACTAATGATCGATACCCGGTACCGATTTCGATATTCGGTAGGTTAGTGGTTGGGTAACTTATAACAGTATAACTAAAAAATTGGTATTAGAGTAGACTCACGCTACAAAAATTGCGTATAAGAACTGCTGATGGAAACCTGATTGAAATCAAGTAAAAAGTCAAATTATAGATTTCATGAGCGTAGTGGACATTTCAAAAGAAAATGTTTTTTTGTAATAAACACTTCAAAATCTACGAAACTTTTGTTTCGAAACAATTTCATCGTCAATCGAGTGGCAAATGAACTTAGGTTTTGTTTGTAGGATTTCAAGGCGGGAGACAAAAGCTGAAACAGATCCGCTGGGGTTTACAGGAAACGATCTGATGACGAATAAAAATTTTTGTTGTTGAAATGCAAATATTTTTCTTCAAAGTGCTGGCTATGCGTCGAAATCTTAAACTGCCCACATAGTCATTTGTCATTGACTGAGATAAAAAAGTATTATTGTTATTATTATTATTTTTTTTGAAGAAAGATATTTCAAGTTTATAGGATACGATGGAGGTGAATCTGGACAACAGTTACTTAAACTATGCCTAAACTCAATGTTCCCTTTATTCAGGGTTGGGCATAGTGCACTAAAAAATAAGTGCAATAAGATTTCACTAGCACTACTTATTCAGTGGTAGTTAAACAGCAAAATCCACTATCACTGAAAATTTAGTGATAGTGAAAAAAAATGCACTATCACTAAACCTTTAGTGATAGTGAAAAACAAATTGTACTACCACTAAACCTTTAGTGATAGTGAAAAACAAATTGCACTACCACTAAATATTTAGTGATAGTGAAAACCTTTAGTGATAATAAACATTTTTCAGTAACATAACACTGTTTCTTGAAGAATAAAAATAAGATTATGTATGTATATGTATAAGCTGAAGCAGTATGAGGCAATGTATTCAAAATAAACCATATATTTGAGTAGAGACTTCTAATTATGCCGAACCAAAATTAGGAAAACATAATTCATTTTTTATTTGCTTTTTTTAATACCAACATTTCAAAATTACGGTCGGTGAGATTTTGCCTTGTCGATCGATTGACAATTCCAGCAAAGGAAAAAAGTCTTTCCACTGGCGCAAAGGAAGGAAGAGGTGTGTTGTATTTTAAAAACATTTTTTTTATAATAGGAAAGCGGTGCAAAGCATCAATGCTTCTATCAGCGTCATTCAAGTACAAAATTACTTCGGTTGCTACAGCTCCGAAAAAGGAAGTTATTTACAAAAATTTCGCAGGTTGGTTTCTTTAAATCGAATACCTGTGGACTCGTCATCGAATTCGAGAAATGATGTACTAGCACTTATGGATGGCTGTAAATTATTTCCTTCCTCTACCGGTTGTCTTTTAAACTCCAGCGCATATGATTTAACTTTTTCTCGAACATCATCTAGAGTGTATGACTCAGCACTTTCCAACAAGACTTTACAAAATTTTAATTTGATATCGGGAATGATGATTGCTGCAACAACTGCATCCCAGGAGTCAGAGTGCAGACGAAAATATTTTTCAAACCTTTCCAGTAACTTTGATTGCGTTTCAATATTAATTTCGGTAAGAAAATTTAAGTTTTCAGAAGCTAAACGTCGCATTTTTATTTTGATAGACACTAAAGTGGGAATGAAATACCCAAAGAACATATTTTGTTCTCTTTGCAGGAAGTCGATAGCTTCTGCGATAGGTTGCATTAATCTTGCATTTTCTTCCAAATACTCTATTTCTTCCTCATTTAAAGTAGAAATTTCCAGCTTGTAGCATAGTTCACTTAATCTGCTTTTGATTGCTATTAGCTTCTGAACCGAATCGTACAGCGAGTTCCATCTTGTAACGCAAGGCGTAACCAGATACGAAGATACAACTGTTTTTATTATTTCCGCAGATTTTGGCCTATTACATTTATTCCACAGTGTTATGTTACTGAAAAATGTTTATTATCACTAAAGGTTTTCACTATCACTAAATATTTAGTGGTAGTGCAATTTGTTTTTCACTATCACTAAAGGTTTAGTGGTAGTGCAATTTGTTTTTCACTATCACTAAAGGTTTAGTGGTAGTGCAATTTGTTTTTCACTATCACTAACTTTCAGTGATAGTGGATTTTGCTGTTTAACTACCACTGAATAGACAGTGGTAGTGCAATTTAGTGGTAGTGCAAAAATGCCCAACCCTGCCTTTATTGACTATTAAAATATTTATTTACAACAATCAATTATAAGAACGAAGAGGATGTTTTTGTGTTGAAATATTGCTTTCAGTATTTATTAAAGGCGGTACAGTCATCCAACATATGTTTAACGGTTAGGATTGGACCGCATCCTGGGTATGGTGCTTTGTTCTTGCCAGTTAACAGATGCTGGTGTGATATTTTCGTATTAACTATTAAAATATATATTAGAGAGGTCGGGCAAAAATTTCGTAAGCCAAAAACTAAGAATGCGTTCTTCGAATTCATAAAAAAATAACATAAGTACCGACAAATCAGCACATCACTAATAGACCAATATGTATGTGCATATGGTGTGTACATACATACATACATACACACGGGTTTACCCATCAAGCAATTGGCAAGCTCACTTTTGTTATTCGACACTTTCTATTTTTGCAGTGTCCATTACTGCAATGTTATTATGTACATACATACATACTAATCTTACAAAATTCATAAAAAATATACATAAATACGTATATATATAAATACGTATGTATGTCGTATGTTCGTACCTTACGTATGATATCAATGCTAACAAGTGAAAAGGAATAAGTGTTTCTTCACGTTTTGCATGATTGTGAACATATTACTTATGATTGAAGTAGTTTCTTATAAATGTACTTGTATGTATTGTGATACGCATTTTAAACCAAATTTAGGAAAGTAAGCCTTTGAAGTAGCTACTCTGATGGCGATATAGATCCTAATGGTAAACTCTAGAGTCTAGTCGGTGGTAACCATAAGAATGCAATCGGGAAAGTTCAAAGACACCCCTACTTCGACACATGGGAGCGGTAAATTTCAAGTCTCATGTACCCCTTGATATGAGATTTTATTTGCAACCACTATACAGTTATTTTTGTCATGAGTCGGTCGCAGGTCTGGTGAACTCAATACTTAAATCATAAAGGGACGGTTTAATAAAATCTTAGATTACGTAGAAACCCACATTGTCTCGAAAAAAAATTTAACTTAAATAAACATATACAAATTATTTTAATTGGAGTATAAAAATGGAACTCTTTAACATAAATATTTAGTAATTTCGAGGTTATTATTATCAAAACCCAAGGTCAAATATAGAAGTTACAAAAATTTGCTAATAGTAAGATATTAAGTCATACTTATTATTGATTTGTATTTATATTAAGGTTTTTTTTAATTTGAATTAACATAATGCGTTTTGTCTTTTCAGATCACATAAATGCTAAACAAAATTTATATAAACTTATTAAACGGCGTAAAAAAGTAAGTAGTAAAATAGTTAAAAAAAAAATAAATGATCTTTCAACTAAAATAGCTTTGAGTAGGCGCGAATGATCAGTAGTTGCAAAATATTTATTTAAGAATGTGTTTCAAATCAAGGTTTATAGTTTTATCAGATATTTCTTTAAAACATACATCCTCTTCCTTCATAAACAAAACACTTTGCTGACTAAGCTACATTTTCTTGCAGGGTAGCTGCTAAGTGCGTGGGAGTTTCGTCAGGCATGGAATAATCTTACGTATTCATGTATTTAACTTATTGCCTTGTCCGCACTGTAGTTATCTGTGACGTCATTCCTTAAATGTGCACATTCGAAAAATTATTAAAAAAAAAAAACAATAAATAGTGCGTAGGCATAAATAGTGGCGCACGCATTGGAATAAAACAAAAATACAATAAAAAAAAGCTTAAAAAAGTATTTTGGTTATTATACAAATTTTAGTATTGAATTTTGTGGTTCAATGAACTTATTTGAACCACTTTTTTCACTTATTTGTTTTTTTTTTCGTTTTCTTTGCAACAGATACTATTTTTTTATTTGCAATAACATATGAACGATAACGAGTAAGCTTTCAGGAATATTGTAATCTCTTTAATAACACAAATATGGAGCAGATATTTATGTGTTTATACCTACATATATATTGTGTATACGAGCATATATTCATATACGCGTATGTATCTATGAATACACGAAATTAATGTAGAAAAATTTCACTTCGACTTTGGTCATTTACTATTTAGTAGCTAAACTATTTCTAAGTTTACCACTCTGCTCGAAATAGTTCGGGATATACATAAGTATTTAGTTTCGAAATCACCTTATTACACCCACATTTTAGTAACTATTTTGATTTGTTGTTAAACAATTTTCAAAGTAGTAGTCTCTAATATATTTGTATTGAAAATAATTTTAAGTGATTTGTCTCTAATTCAAATAATTTGCTTCAGCCTTTTTAATTTTTAGAGAAAATAAACATAAGATTTATTTTATTTCAAAATACCATACAATAATTGTAGATTCCGTTTTTAGTTTAGAAAATTAAAGAAATTTAAATTATTTTAAAACTGAAATCAGTATTTTGAAATAAATGAATGTTTGGAATTCTATTTTTGCACGAAAAACAAAAGGTTTTTTTTTTAAATTTATTGTTTTCTCTAAAATTTCTAAATTTTTTAGTTAAAATTTTTGCTTTAAAATAAAACGTTTTATTATTTATTTAAGAAATAAAAGCTTTTTTATAATAATATAGTGTTATTTTTTAGTTTTTTATTTTGTTGGAAAAGTTATATTTAATTGACAAAGTAAGTTTTCAGTGATATATATTTTTTTTTTATTAAAACAAATTATTTACATACATATATATGTATGTATACCTATATTTTTTTGAATCTTTTGCCACTATTACGTTTTTATGATTAGCCGCGAAATTTTCATTTGAAGCCGAAGAAACAATTGTCCACCTGCTATTTTTTATGCATTCGTTTAAATTTTATAAAAATATATGTATGTAGTCTCAATTCAACAAAAATAATATGGTCAATGTTTCGAAATTCACTCAAATCTTTTAAAATATTAAGGAATTTTCGTAAAATTTTAACATTTTTTTAACAGCCTAAGATTAAAATATGAATTAGAAGTTTTATAGTCTTATATACAATAAAATGCCCACTCCTTATTTCCTTAAAACATGGTTATAGTGAAAAAAAGCTAAATCATCTGTATACACAATTAACTTTCAACATGAACACTTTAAACACTTAAGGACCTGTGTTTAAATGATCGCGTTATGGAAATACAAGTTTAAAATGAAAACTTGTCCATTTTTTAATAAATTATGTGTGAAGTCTGAATTTTTGATATAAGCAATTTGAATTATGAATTATATTTGTATAAAAATTAACTCGAAAGAATTGCTATGAAAAATAATTACGCTATGGTCACTTCCTTGAGTCACTGTATATTTATGTACATGCATGCATACATACATATGTATGTATGTATGTTTACACCTTATCTTCTTATATACACAGACTTCATTCAAAATCAAAACATTTAATATATAAACAAAAAGTAAATAAAATAAAATTCCCATATACGCAATAAAGTCAGGATTTCCCCTATCCGCATGAAGTCAAACTACGTAAGTGATTCCCCTTTTGAAAACGATTTCCTTCACAAATTTCTCACTATAAAAGGCCAATAATTAACCATCAAATATACAGTTTACAATTTTACACTGCGCAAGTTGTCGGTAAATTCAATGAAAACATGGCTTTAAAAACATGTTTTCTTCTATTCACATATTGTACTGCTGTAGCTTTGACTGCGAAGCCCACTGTGGATCGTGAATTGAAAAGACATCGCCCGGTCGCTGTACCTCCACAATGGTACAGACCGCGTAAGACACGTTCACTTGAAGACGGCTTAGCGGGCAGTGAATACATACAGAATATGCATGGCAAATTTTCAGCGTATAAAAATATCTATACCAGTGATGTTGGAGAATGGAGAATTGATGCGAATGCAAAGGCATTTGATGGACATGAACAGCATCAAAATGCGTAATTTTAATCATTTGTTTAAAGGCAATAAATAAGAAGTGAAAATAAATTTTTGGTATTTTAAAAACAAAATATTTCAAGTCACGTTATTTCTTTTAAAAGTTAAAAAAAAATGCTTGCATACACCTGTACGTTAAATTGTATGCCCAAAGTTTAGATTTATTGTCCATTTCAACTGTATTTAATTTTATATTTTCAAATATGAATAAACTTGAACATGCATATGTATATATGTAATTGATTTTTGGCACTACAAAGTGAAAATGAGTTTGGTTTTATGGTGCATATAACACACATTTCACCATAGCATTAGGGTATGCTAAGCGGAATATCTATTTTTGTGAAAAATTTAAGCGAAAAGTGTTAATACATACATTTGTATATATGTATGTATGTATATTATGGTTGCATTTGAAATGCATTGAGCTCACTTCACAGTAATACATAAATACATTAAAAATAAGTAGAAGGGCATTGAACTTATATTTAAAAAAAATTGTTTAGCATTTGGGGTTGTAAGACGGTGTAAATATTAAAAAAAATGTATATGTGTGTTAGAACGTACTTTACCGCATATAAAATACAGGTAAGTTAACTACACCAAGCACGAAAAGGAATTCTTAATTCTCAAGTTTTATGAATAAGGAATAAAAAAGTAACACTGGCTTTAAGTTTCAAAAAACTGCTTAATTGTTTGGTTAAGATTATTCATGTATATATATGGAAAAAAATTCCCGAATTTTTAAAACAACGGGCGGCAAAATAAGAGAACTCGGATAATTTGACAAATTTAGACTTTATATGTATTTCTTTAATTTTATTTATAATACTTTACTATTAAAATTCAGTTGATTTTGTTACGTAATTCATGTAAACCCCAATACTAAATTATATACAAACTTTTTAATAATTCAACACAAAATTTCATTGAACGCAACACCCGCTACAATAAACTCTCAAAATTCAGCGGCCAATTTTAGCGATTTTAAACTTTAACTTTACTTTATGTTTTACCAAACCATATTTTCGAAAAACAGAGCATAACATAAAAAGTAAGTTGAAAAAACTGTCGACTTTTAATTATTTATGATTAGTATGCTGACTACCGAGCAAAAGTGAACACTCGACTAAGTTTTTCATGGTTAATCTTAAATCAATACAGAAATATAAACATTGTTAAATCTTTGAATAGCTTTATGCGCGGTAGTAAATTCTATGTATAGTCACGGGACGAGTTTTGTTATAACCGGGGAAATTGCGTTGTAAACGTATTATTCTACACCAAATGTTCCTCATACGTAGTGGTGGACATTATGCAATAAAAGTTTATATTTGACATTTAAACAAATTTTGTTCACAATAATAACCGTCTGGAAAACGTTCATAAATTTAATATTTTGATATCATTATTTATCATCAATGTTTAACTCATTTTGTAGAGCAACCTTATTGATGGTTAACAACGTACGTGAAATCCATTAAAAAAAATCATTCCAATTCCTCTCGAGTGACATGCAGATTGATTTGCTTTAAAAGAAAGTGGAAGGATTTAAATAAACAAATTTAAAATGAAGAAATAACCAATTTTTTGTTGAACTTAATTTATAATTATTATGAAATATTCAGTTCACGTTCATACAAAAACCATACAAGCCCAAATCCCAAACTTAACACCAAAGTTTTCGTGCATGTTTCAATGTATTTTTCATAATTATTTTCCTAACATGCGCCTTAACGGAAAAATTGCGGAAGAGCGTCAATAAACAAAATTTTCAAAAATCAAATGTATTCGGTATCACTTGAAATTTGCAATATAATATAATAAAAGTAAATGGGCTTCAAAAATATAATTTAAAAAAACACAAATAATTTATTATATTATTAATAATATTTTTTAAAGTTTTAAGCTTGGGTTGGTACGGTTTTATTTGGAGAATGTACTATATTTAATGGAAAAATAGTAGAAATTAAATAAAAGAAAAATAAATACCTCAAACTTGGCAATAAATGGATGGCTTTAACTTCTGATATGTACTATTATTTACTTAAAACTTAAGAATAGTTTGAGGCACAAATATCTGATGCTCTATATATTTTTTTCATAAGAGCTAAGTAAAATTATATTGCAACCTATAAAAATCGTGTAGTTCATTAGTTATTATAAGATTAGACATTTGTTTGCACGCTGAACCACTGTGAAATGGTGGCTTACATTCGCTAAAAGTATTTTACTCATTTTTTTGGTTTACCCGCGTTGGCATCCAAAAAAAAGCTAATGAACAAAAATGCACCAACAACTTTTTAATAAATTTAACAACTAAAAAATATCCAAAAGTGTAGTTGCCTTCTTAACTCTACTTGACCAGTCCAAGGCAGTCGACTTAGTTGACCACAAGTTATTATGCTGCAAGTTGGAGAACTTATTTAATTTTCCCAGCCATGCTTCTGCTTTGATAAGATCCTTTCTTAGCGACAGAACTCAGGCAGTTAGTATCGGTTACAGAAAGTCTGATTTCCTTCCCGTAGTCAGAGGAGTCCCACAAGGCTTTATTATTCGTCCTTTGTTATTTGTTTTGTATGTAAATGACTTACCTAATGTTTTGAAGTATTGTAATGTCCATGTTTATGCTTATGATGTCCAATTTTATGTTAAAAACTTGAATTCTGACTTGACTCGAGTATTTAGAGTGGGCCTCTATAAATGCTTAATCCAGCCAAATCCAATTGCGTCGTACTTCATAGAAAGTCCTTTATAACGAGTAAGCCCGGGCCCCGCGTTTATAGGGACCCCGCGCGAATTCAAAATATACTGTTATTTCCTGGTACTAAAGCTTTATTACTTTGGTACAAACAAATATAATTTAAGCCATTTGGTTAGCTCCGTTTAACGTTTGAGGCTTTTGGGTATAAAACAGAAGTTGTGTGAAAAAAAATATTCGGCAATCAGCTATTATTTAAACTTTCACAGGTTATGTTAAAAATAAGGCATACAAACGTTGTTATTCGTATAATCACGAAACTTTTTAAGAACTTAACCCAACGTTCTAGGGTACTTTATTTTTGAAAATGCCAAAGACTTCATTGTGACATGTTGCCTATTTATTGGAGCCCTGAATAACGATTTTTTTGCACGTAAATGTTTGATTAATTAAAATATTTATTAAAACCATAGTAAGGAATTTTTAATATTTTCAATTGTACTTTTTCTGTTCTTTGCATGAAGAATGTTATTGTAAAATAAATTAATAAATTAATTATTTCTGCACTATAAAAGTTTGCAAATTTTGTTTCGAATCTTTTGTTTTTTGTTCGACAAGTGAATACGAAAATGCAGTCGAGTTTTTAAATCTCCAAGGGTTGTCAGATGTAAGTCGATTCATTGGACACTCTCAATTCAGTGTACTACCAACTAATGGTTATACGAGTACTTTTGATATCAAATCGTTTGTAGCGAGTGTTATGTCCAAAAAAGGTTAATTTTGAGCTTAGATAGGAGCTTTAAAACACGAAAACTATTTTTAAAACTGTACGCAATAAAAAACGAAGTATGTAATATAATAAACAATACCATTTTCGTAAATAATTAAAATTTTGTAGTTTTCATTAAAGAATAATCATCGTTTTCCATTTGTTATTGCTAAAATAGCTCGAGTAAACCGTTTTTATGGAGATATATAAAAATTCATAACTTCTAAAATTTTTGAGCTACCCAGCTAATTAAATATTCAAAATTTGCGCAATTGTCAGGGCTTCTATTATGTTTTTTTTACCAAAATTTTATAAAGTAGAGTTTTTCAAAATATTAATTTGAAAAAAAAAATGTTTTTGGTTACAAATTTTGATCAAAAGTTTTTGAAAAATTACCATGCCATAAACTTTTGAATTTTATGTACATATGTATAAGGATTCACAATCTCTCAAAATTGAAGGCCGTCGTAGTTTTTTGCCCCGGGCCCAAGAATTCTTCTGTACGCCCCTGGTTGTCTAAACCAACATTGCATGAATACGTGTTTGGTTTGAAAAGACTTGATCACGTAACATCATATTCGGAAAAGTAGCTTAGCATCTCTTTCGAAAGCCTGTTGAAAGTTTGAAGACTACTGACCTTACATAAAATTATACATATATACAAAGGAGCCACAGTGTCTTTATCAAAGGCTTTAATTTATTCATTCTTCGAGGTCCGTACTTCTAGTACACACTAAATATCGTTTTGTCATATCTGAACGACAATTCTTCATAAACTCGATTAGTGTTGGACACTCTCGCCCCATTCAACTAAGGCTATTAAATAATGCACTGCACTTCAAAAATGAATTAACCAGTTTTAATAATAACGTATAAACATTAATTAATGTAGAACTTTAAACCTAACCATTACTTACTTCAAATGTTTCAGTTTTTCTAAACTTATCTGAAACACATTTTAAAAATGTCACCGCTTCCTTTGCATTAAGATTCAATTCTTCTTCTATGTATGTAAATTTCAACTTCAATTTAAAACTAATTTTGTTCTTGATTTTTTTTTGTAACTTATGTATCGTGACTAGCACTATAATATAATTTGTTTAATTGTTGTGCTAGGATAAATATCAAAATAAATACAAAATACAGGCAAACATACAGATATATGTAAGTGTGTATAGGTGGCCATACGAATTGGCATTACAAATAAACACTGAATAGCAACAAAATGAAAACCACATCATAATGAAAGTGAAATGCCCGGCGCGGTAAGTCAGATGGCGCGAAATTTGGTATTCCCCAGCATGGATGGTGTTAAGCACTGCGACGGCACAGCAGTTAGTCAGTGAGGCAGCTATGAATGCAACAGCACCCATGTACGTATGTGTGTATATATGTATGTATGTACGTATGTATGTGAAGCTATTAGCACTAGCACATGCATTTGTACAACTTTTGAATACACTTATGAATGGATGTATGTGTGTATGTATGTACTATGTATATACATATGTTAGATCGTTGTGCGGCAATATTTTTCCAGTCGCAAATCGCTTGGAAACATAAAGCAAGCCACAGAAAGTGGTTACATGAGAAGGGAATGCAAGTGGAAGCGCCACGCGTTGCACATTACAATTACAATTATTTTTTTTGTTTCATTCACACATATATATGTATGTATGTATGTATGTATATGTACTCGTACATACGAGCCCATATGTACATATGTATGTGTGTCTGCTAGAAGCGGTAACACCTCCAACATTATTATAGCCACCAAATGTGGTAGGCCATCTAAGATGACGTTGCTAAAAAACAAAACAAAATGTAAAATGAGTGGTTTGCAATGCAATGCAATGCATTCTGCACGGGGATAAATGTTTCAATGCATGGCACATTGTTGTTGTGCAATATCACATGCTTAGCGTCGTTCGCTGTTGTATACAACTTTGTTCAACAAATTCAGCAACTTAACTGTGACGGTTGTCTGAATAGTTTCGTTATTAATGCAATTTTTTTATTTTGTTTTTTGTTTTGACTTTTGTTTTCATTTTCGTTTTCGTTTTAGCTCTTGTTGCTGTAGAAATTTTTCAGCTCACACACAGCGTTTTCATGTTTTGCTATTGTCAATGATTGCTGCCATTGAAAGTGAGTTTATGCTTGTGTTTAAATTTATTGGTAAATAAAATAAATGAATGAAATTTTCAAATTTTGCATACCTCAGTTAACGTTGCATACACATTTTGAACATGTGACTTTTTTTAAGTTTTATTAATTCACATGGAAAATGGGGCAGCTGACCACAGCGATGCCGATTCATCTTTTAGCTGCGCATTGCAGTTTCGTCGAAGATTCAAGAGGCTATTAAGGTGCGCTGATTTTCTCTGATTGCCTTAAAACTGATGATGGTATGCATTTACAGGCCGAATTCTTACTATTGGGCTGGTCCATCGGATTTGGGTTCTTTGAGCTCTGAGATACGCTTATATTTGGGGAAATGTGAAATGGAAAGTGTGAACACATTAAACGAAATCGGTGACTATAAGATTGTTGATGAGATATACTTATTTTGTAGTTTCAGATATATTTTTGATAGAAACTTTACACAAGTACACACTTTTTCATGGGGAAAAGCACTAAATTCAGCGACTGCCATAATAATTGCATTGACCTATTAAAGCAAATTTAGACAAATTATGAATAATGAATCATTCAATTTTGATTTATTAAGTAACATTTTTTATTACGTAACAAAAAAATTAATTTAAGAAAATGTTTAACAGAGCTTTTAGTCTTACAAAGCGAAATTTATTTAGGTGAAATATCCCACTGATTTTAGAGAATTCTTTCGGCGAACTAGTCGAAATAGTGAGGAAGTCTAGTCGCGAGTGGGTTTTGAAATAGCTCCGAAAGATTCTAGTACTGACCGCTAAATGTTTAGTCTTTTCTGTAATCCTGTAATCCTTGATTCTAACAACATATGTAGCTGATTATTTAATAAATTCAACAGACGATTTCTCTCTCTCATCCGGAGTCGGCATAAAACTTGAGGCAGGAGTAGCTCTACCAAACACTCGACTATATTAATTTTGAAGATGTTCGTTTCTGATTTGTTATGAAATTATTGCGACTTTAAGTCTCTGATTGAAATCAAAGCAAGGGGTGGTGATTTAGTAATTTCGTACTTAAGTAAAACTTAAAATCTGAACGTATGTATGGAAATAGGAATTAAGGATCGCTTGCACCTGGAATAATAGTTTGGAATGACTTACTTTCCATCATAGTACATAGTTGCGTTAGTCAATTATAGTTAAAATAGGTGTACATATGCATGTTTGAATTCATATAACAATAAATTTTGGAGCCATTTTTTTAAATTTTATTTTATTTTGTTTTTATTTTATGTTTATGGTCGTAAATTAAGCTCTGCATTGTTGACATTGAATTGAACTTGACTTTGAGCGAGTTTTTATTACTGTGATTTGCTTAACGCTTTACGCTAACAATTATTTTCGAAAACACTTTACTCATTTGCAAACTAACACGCTAAACACATACAAATACATACATACATATACATAGCATTTTTTTTTACTTCTACAAGTATGAATGTATGTATGCATATGTGTATGTATGTACATATGGATATGTGTAAAATAATTATTTTTTGGTCGTTTTGTGGAAAGTTGTGTGATGTGTTTGAAGTTTTGGTTTACTTGTAATTTGCGCAGTAAAATGCCAATGGCAAATAAATACCAACATGAGGGGCTTTCGTTTTGCATGGCAAGATATAAAATGGAAAATATTTAAAGTTTTTGCCTTCGTCCAGAGTCTCAGTGATGTAATAGATACATGTACATATGCAAATGCCACATAGTAGGTACATATGGGGAAGAACAGGAGAAGAAATAAGAAGAGTTTGTAAACGAAGGCAAAAATATGAGTTTTTAATTTTAATTGTTTTTACTGAGAAAATTGAGCTTTACAAATGTACAATACAACTAAACCTGTATTGAAGGCATACATATACATACATATAACTTATATAAAGTACTTAAATTATGTTATATTAATCGACTATGAATGATAAGATTGATTCCTTTGATTGTTTGGTGATCTTCTGCTATCCTCAGAAAGCACCGCTTTTATTTGCAAGGTTCGTCCGAACTAATTTTCGATTCTGATTACGCCTGCTTTCGATTAAGTAATTTGGCAAGTAAATATATCAAAGGTTTTATCACTAGCCACATCCTCAAATACTACATCTGTCATCTTCTGGCCAGTACCCTCAATGGGTACAGGTACTCCGAAATCAAAATCTTTACGCTGAATTAGTTAGAACTGAAACAAGCATGAAACTTGCACAAAGGCTTCATATATACGTTCTCTATATACAGGTACATACATCCATACATAGGCTCGAGTTTAAACTTATATGTACATGTGTAGGTATGTATATATTCGTATACACTTTTTCTTTTAATAAATTTGGTGCATTAGGCATTATTTTTGTGAACATTTTTACCTGCCATACATAATAAAAATCTCACATTTTAATCAAATAATGTCTTTGTAGCAATTTGTCAAAAAAATTCTCTTGCAGGCAGCCCTTTAAGGATATCAGAATTTTACGACATCCATAAATTGGCAAGTTTTGACTATACAGCTTTTATGTTATCTAAATTCTAATACTTTCCACTTAAAATACGAGCTATTTATTAAAAGTAATCATATATATAATTCTAAGTTACAAAATTCATAAAAAATTTATAATAATTGACAATTTTATATGCTGCGTGGCACGGCCGAGTGGACTGTTGTGTTTATTTCATTTCCTTAAACAAATTCCTTAATCTTCCACTAACTGGCCTCGAGCTTAATAACATTGTGAATTATAATTCATTTTATGGCCAATAAATAAATCTTAACATGTTTATAAAACATTGATAATAATTTAAAAAAATGTCGATCCTTAAAACAAAAGACATTCGGTTTGGTATAAAAATATGCAAATTTGAAGTGGCTGAATATTACCTTAGACTTTTGACAATTTCTTTTACTGACGCTATCTGTATTTTCCTTCGGCCGCTACCTTGGTATTGTCAAGGGTGTTTGACTTGGTTTTTTTTAAAACGGTTTTCTCCGGTTTCTTCATAAATTATTGTACGGTTTTTTTTGAAATCTTGATTTTTCGAATTTCGAATAAATCGGTTTTTTTAAATCTGAAGCTATAGCCTTTGATTGAAATATGGCAACACATCGACTAATTTTATATCAGATATATTTTTATTAAACCAGCAACCACAAAGTGCTAGTTTATTAGCTAAGAATTATTCTAAATTCAAATAATTATAATTTGTAGAAAGAACGCAGCAAATGTATTTTAGAAGATTTTATATATTTATACAAATGTCATCAGAGGGCGGGAAAACCTTGAAAAATTATACAACGCCTTCTTGATAACAAGTCCGTCTAGCTCGCTCAATTTGCTCAATGTGAAATTAAGCAATTTGGTATAACCTCAAGTTTTAAAATTTGAGACTATTAATGAGTTGCTGATTATTGCCTCTCCTCACTTTTACGTTTTTATTTTTTATGTTCTGTCTTAATTTTTGTGAGACTTTATTATGAGACTTATTATGAGAGACTTTATTATGAGACTTTATATTGAGACTTTATATTGAGACCAATTAATGCCAACTGGTCTAAAATTGTGACTTTTGGCTATTAGTGACTGATACTGCTTACTTAACTCGAACATTAAACGACATTTAATTTTTCAAAGATTTCATTCATAGGAATAATAGCATTTGGTAACATGTATGCATATTGATATAGCTTTTTTCACTTGGAACAAGAACCGGTTTTCTCGGTTTTTTCTTGATTAAAAAATTAAGAACCGTTTTTTTTCAAATTGCCATTTTTCGAATAATTCGGAAACCGGTTTTACAAAAAAGTCGAATAATCGAACACCCTAGTCTTGTCGTTTCATATAGTATCGGAATTGTAAAAAACAGTGAATTTAATAGCTATTTATTTTTTTAATTTTTAATTTTAATTTTTTGAAACAAAGATAAACCTCAAATGATTTAAAACAAAGAGAGTCGATCGAATAAAACAAATAACACACTAAACGTACCTTTCAGAGTTGTATTGAAATAAGAAAATTTAACATGAAAAATAAAAGCAACAAGTTTACAACTGTTGCATTACGACAACACAATACGACAAATAAAACGGCTTGTTTACTACCTAAAGGCTATGTTTTACTTTTACCCTTGCCATTATAAATGAGCTGGGGAATATCACACTTGAGTAGAAAATAAGCCTGACGAGGTGCTTGAAGTGGATAAGGCAGAAAGTCTCAAAGATAAATTGCATCAAGTTTTAACGAGCAGCTCGCAATTGTTACATAATCGAAAGGCATACAATTTATCAAAAGGCTTGGTAAAAGATAGATAGTTTTTGTAATTATAGTTTTTGTAAAGAGGCGATAAAGGCTATGCCCTACAGAGGGCAGTTAACAGTGCTTCTCCACTGCAGATATTAAATGCAACAAATTTAGGTCCAGGTTGGAGGATAACACACTTAAGGCTTTTATTTTTTTTTAATTGCATTTTGATCAATATAAGGTCTAATTCTGCATCGCTCAACATAGAATTGGTGTTGAATTTAATTTTTACTTGATGTATTTATTTTTTTATTAAATATTAATATTTTATAATTTTATTGAGCTCAAGGCCAGTTTATGGAAGATTTGTTTGTTTTTATTAAATATATAAATATATAATATTGGTCTCAAACATTGATTAAAAATAATTTTACATTATATAGGTGCATTTGCTTCTATACCAAATACATATGTATATTTGTACTTGAAGTATAAATTATTTTTTATGTGTGTAAAATTTTACGTTTATCGCCTTTTTTTTTTGAAAATACCAATGAAGACATACATGATTTACAACAAATTGTTCTTCTTTATTATATTAATGTTATTTTGCACACTTCTATAATACAACTATTACAGATGTGTAACATTTTTTGGCAAATTAAAAATTACGAATCAAAATTCGGGATCCCGGGACAATACCGTTTTCAGAACTCGAAATTCCGGGATCAACAAAATGAGCAAAATTGACATCCCTAGTGAATACACGCACATGCATTTAAAAAAAAATTTTTAAAGCGATTGTGTGGCATTACTTTTATTTACAAGTTTGGAATTAATCCTCACCGCTGGTGCACTTGTCTGTTTACTTATTTACATATTTATCTGTTAATATGTATATACGTATGTATGTATGTACATATATTCATGCATTTCTGTGGCTCCAACTTGTCCACTCAAATATCTTGCACAGTCTGTCAATTCAATCTGACAACAGCCCTGCCAGCCAACCAACTCTGCATGCTCCAACTGATCCATTAACGCAAATTGAAAGAAGATATTTCAATGTCAATGAAAGATGCACAGCGTAGGGTAGAGAAGGAAAGTTGTTGTTGGGGTGGAGGGGAGTAGCAAACGGACGCCTCCACCAATGTCACCGAGCTTTATACACTTACATGTACATACATACAGACATATTTAGTTGATCAGCGTTACAAATCCCTGGCTGGCTGGCAGACTGGCTAGCTAACCGACTGAGTGTCTGACTGAGTGTCTGACTGAGTGGCTGACTGAGTGACTGACTGAGTGACTGACTGACTGTTATTGTTGGGGCTCGTGTCGTTGATGGCACATACATACATACATATATACACACACATACATTCGAGTATGTATTGATGTTGCTAGTGTAGTGGTTATCGCTCGCTGCTTCATAGCTTTATTATATTTAATATCATTGTTTATTTGTGCAAGCATTGTGCTTGTTATACAAACTTATATACTGCGTGTGTCCTTCGTTTATTGCACCACTGTTACAACAGCAATAACAACACCAAATGCAGAAGCGCAACGGCAGCAGCTACACCATGACCACAGTTACCATGTCTCACTATAACAACAGCGAGATGTCGTACATTACCGCACCAACAACCCTGCGAACTAAGAAAAATTGGTTCAATAACACGTCGACGCCTTTGACATTGAGACTGCAAGGAAATATGTATTCACGTATGTACATACATACATACATATGTATGTTTTTATGTATGTATGTTGGAGTTTACGTACTAGGGTGTATCTTATTTTTCAAAAAGTAACTGCTTATTTTCGCCATATGCTTCTCTAACTTTAAGAACGAACGCTTGTAAAAGTTTGAAAAAAAGTAACACTAATATCCTTTTCTTCAGATAACAGTGTGCGAGACAAAAAATTAAATTTCAATTCAATTAAATTAAAGTTTGAAGGAAATGTTATAAGCAACTCACCATACCCAAACTCACCACACCTTAACTCACCACACCTAAACTCACCACACCAAAAGTCACCCCACTTAAACCTCTCACATATTAACTTACCACATCTAAACTTACCATTCCTAAACTCATTTTATGCAGTGATTCATAAAAGAAAATATTTTCTAAATTTTCATTTGATCAACTTTAAAATATTTATTTATTTATAATTAATTTAAAATTTATGAATGGTATCACTCGATTAACATGATTAAAGTACTTAAACGATTTTTTTGTTAACTTCCTTTTGTGTTTTCTATCATACCTTTGCAGTCCATTGCTATTAGAAAAATTCAATGAAGGATTTATTTAAAAAAGAGTTATCATGTATTTCAACTTTTAGCATCATACAAATTTTCTCAATATGTATTGGTTTAACCGTGAGAAAAATACAAAATCTGGTACTATTTCTGCAAAGGTGTTAAGTTCTTAATTGCAGCAGAGAAATTAAATATTTTCATAATTATTTTACAAAACATATCAGGAAAAGAAATTTGAAATGTCTCATTGCAGAAATTGTTAACGCAATTTGCAAGTATCATTATTTACTTAATATTTATATTATATTTTTACTTCATATCCTTTTAGAAAGGATGGATCGACAATTGGCGCAAATTTTCATAATGATTGGAAAATTTTAAATTAAAGATATTTCCACTAATCTAGTTGTCTTGCGCCTAGCTTTATTTTTCTAACATTGCATGTACTCTTAAACTGCATACTGAAAAGAATTTTAATTTTTTTTTAATAAAAATCCTGATATAAATTTTTGTTATTTCTGTTGGCCTTATAAATGTTTAATAATTGACAATTTTTTTGAGCTCCAGGCTTTCTTTTTATTAAATTAATTATATTTATTCTTTATAACCACTTCTCCCAGGCCTTGAACACAGGAGCTCGAAGTTGCAGTTGTCAATTATTAAAAATCCTGAAAATAATACCTTTTGCCAGTTTTTAATTTGCCGGCAGCGTCTCCTAAATAATACTATTAAAATGTGGAAAAAGTTGTTTATGGCTTAGAATCGAATAAAATAATGACGTTGGTCAAATAAGAACTATCCTAATATTTGGTATATTTACTAAACGTATTCATTGATTTGTACTAAACATTTCGACTTTCCCCACTCTTTTTGCCATTATCCTCCAACATATTTTTACTCCTTCTTAAGCTCAACAGTATTAATTTCAATTGTTGTTTTTGTTGGTAACCAATGCAGATTTTCTGCTGTATTTCTTTCTATATTTTGCTGGAAATTGCATGCTGTTGCATCCATGGCAGTTCCTCTTTGTTGCCGACGATAAATCTTATTTTGCCAAGCAGTAATTCCGCCAACCCTGCCCCGTCATTTTCATCACAGTTCTGTTAACATGTTCCTTCGGCGGAATACAATAAAAAACAAAAACACTAGCACAATCTGCCGCTGCAGTGATTATTCCTTAAGCTCTTGTCGCAAATGAGAAAGCATTAAAACGCATGGGTTGGTCTTAAAAATTATTTACAACAATAATAAAAGTTCAGTGAAGCAAATGCGAAAAGTTGCTTACAATGTACAACATATAAGAATAATGACTGTTTGGAAATTACGGTAATCCCCCAGAAAAGTGCAGGATGACTCCCAGCAAGCCCTGGAAAGAAATTCTGTTTCATCTTGGGAACAGGTTGAGCAACATTAGAAATGTAATGTAAGCACTGCGATCAATTTCGAAAATGTATTTATTTTGCTTCAAAGGCAACTTTATAGAAACAGAGTGACTGAGTACCATTTTATTCCGCTTACGCTAGAGAAACAGTTGAAACTTCAATATTTCTCAATTTGCACATAAAGGAAAATTCCATATTAAAAAGTGTCTCTTAGATTGAGAACGCTATCAACGGTTATTTGAGATGCTTTTGAGAAATATCGTTAGAAGTTTGAAAAAGTCAAAGGCATCGCTAATTGATTTAAAAAAAAAATTATTGTAAATTAACAAAATTCGATAATAGTAAAGTTTACGCATGTAGAAATGATTTTGAGACTTTTTTTTTACTGTGTTAATAAATAAAAAAATTGTGTGAGAATTATTTTAACTTAAAAAATTAATGTTTCTCAAACAACATCTAAGAATAAAATTTTCATGTAAAAAACTCACTATTCAGGAATTTTAGCGCAAAAACCTGACTCAAAATAAAATCAGAGAGCAAGTTAAGAAATTATCATGCTTTTTGTTCGTAGATACCCATTCGTACCTCGAACTGCGCTTGCCATCTTAAGCGCCACGCAAGCATTATAGTACATACATACATACATATTATGATAACAAACTTTTCTAAAATAATTTTACAATTACCCTTAACTTTATACTGTGTAACGAAAGATGATAGATAACATACCTTATCATATGTATTATAAATACTCACATACATATACATACATAAATACATACATACATACATATACGCATGCTACACTTGCGCACACCCCGATCGGCCAAAAGAAAGTAATCAACCAAACGTTGCAGCCAATCTAGAATTATGTGGAAGAACTCGTAAATTGGCTTAGTAATACCATTATTACAGGTTTACCAAGAATTATTGTAGAAATATTCCATTAAATGGCAATAAAAGGAGAAAGAATGAAATCGTGCAGCCATGTAAACTTGAATAGATAGAATCACATGGGCGATAGAAAGTGAATGTTGCATGCACCTTGATCACAGTTGGTGGTGATGGCCAACATGAAAAGTGGCAGCAAGATGGTTGTGGTAGTGGTGGTGGTGGCTTGATGCAGCTGCAGCGACCAACATTTATCCACATCCACGCCAAGCCAGACCAAGCCAGACCAAACTAAGCGCAGCTACTTACTATGAACTCATGTAACACAAGCTGGAATGTATTGAGCAGGCACTGACTTACTGAATGCACAACAACAACAAACAAAAAATAAAAAATAACAAAACAACCAACAATAGGCTGCAACTGATGCTGACTGTGCAACACGATGCGGCAGTGCAACCATTTCAACTTGAACTTGAAAGGCACAATTTATGTCTCTAGAAAATTGCCCATTGCAAAAGCAAAGGCAACGCAGCAACAACTTATAGCAACAGCATATTGCCACACAGTGTGCGATTGCGTTTCTTGACTTTACATTTTTTTATTTTTACATTTTATTTAGTTTGGATGCTGTAAGAAGAATGCAAAATATGCACAAACAGGAATTTCCAGTTTGTGGTGCATTGGTAGCATTTGTGTGTATTTATGTATGGGCGAGTATGTATGCATGTACATACATATGTACATATGTAATTTCTCCTACAAACTCATGGAAAAGAAAACACGTTTGCCATTTGGCAATGCATTGGTTCAAGCTGATGGTATCATGCCGTTGCAGATGATGCACAGAATAAATACGTATGTATGTACATATCTTAATATACATAGTATACATATATGTATGTATGTATGTACATAGTATGCACATATGTATGTATGTATGTATGTGCGTTGCAAGCGCATAAACTCGAGAGGCAAAATGTCTGTTTACAAAAAAGCTTTAGAGTGCATTCACTAGTGAAATAACATGTACTATGTACACATGTACATGTGTGTATGCATATATGTAGGTAGATAAAACGAAAATCTACATACATACTATGTACATATGTAGCTTTATGCTATTTTTAAAACAGAAATTACTTTTACTCATTTTACACATTAAAAATATGCTCATTATTAAATACATATACAATTAACATACATATGTACATGGGGTTTCAAATGCTTTTGCGCATAATATTTTAACCCATGTTCATACAACTGACAATATTAAACGAGCAATTTGACCTAATGTAACTGGGGCGTTCGATCAAACAAAAAAAAAAACACAATAATTTTTTCTTTTAAGTCAAGTATATATCGCCGGGGAATACGCTGATGGGCTTTTATAAGGTAAAATGTGTTAAATAATATTAGTTGAATAAAAACAGGTTGACACGTTTATGAGGACAACATTTGAAAATACTTGCCTTGTTCCCTATTTTTTAAAAGTTTGTCTTGCATTGCTTTATCAATCAATCCAAAGTCGACGTCGGTTGCGTCAGTTTTTTATGTCAGTTATTTTTGTTTAATAATCGGTTAATGTAAAAAATCAGATTTCAATTTTATTTAATTTTAAAAAGTAAGCCGGTACATTAGTGTAAGATTTTTGTTACTCTAACATTAGAAGCAGGCTCTCAGTGAAAAAATCGACTCTAACTCGACTATGAAAGAGATAAATCATACTTTTAATTAAAGTAGGCTCTTACTTAATTAAAGACGGTTTTAACTTGACGATGCACACTGGTCGAAAATTCGAAAAAGCTGGCCGAAAGTACAAAATTTAAAAATACTAAGTCAAAATAGTTCTTAGATATGTCACAGAGAGGGCGTTGGTGGGTAAATTTTTTAGAATTTATGAATTGTGATTTTGAAAGCATGAAAACCAAGATTTCGATTACACACATTTGTGTTTGTCATTAACTTGTGTTGAATATTGCGATGCACAAGTTGTGATACATGTAGGTCCTGCCAAAATAATCGAATAAGGGGATTTTTAGAAGTGTATTGTTTTATATTATTCAAGAAAAAGTTTCGGA
The DNA here is from genome assembly GCA_963971545.1 of Philophylla caesio. Taxonomy (NCBI): domain Eukaryota; kingdom Metazoa; phylum Arthropoda; class Insecta; order Diptera; family Tephritidae; genus Philophylla; species Philophylla caesio. The sequence goes on along the minus strand of OZ020608.1, from coordinate 93,459,980 downwards.
ATCCTTCAGATTCGTGCTACAGATTGTTTTTTTCGTCTCAGTTTTTTGACGTTATTTTTCGATTGAGCAACCTCAAAAACCCTCTTACACTCAATTTTAGATCCATTCTATGTAAGCCATTTTACATTCTGACGTAATTTTTGAAATCAGCAACCTCAAAAAGCTCCTCACACTTAATTTCAGCTCTTAAAACAATTTGTTCTGAAAATCCGTCCGCCATTTTTTGTCAGCCATTTTGAATTTTGTTTCTGACATTATTTTTGAAATCAGCAATCTCTAAAACACCCTCTAACACTCAACATCAGCTCTTAAAACAATTTGTTTTGAAAATCCGTCCGCCATTTTTTGTCAGCCATTTTGAATTTTTACATTCTGACATCATTTTTGAAATCAGCGAACAAAAAACCTTGAAAATATCTGATCTTTACGGAAAATATTGTTGTTGCTTCGTTTCGCCCAGAATTTTCCGATTTCAGACCACTGTGCGATCGTAGGATGAAACTCTAATTTTGCAAAAATTTTGCATGCAATCGCTATGATCCAATACAACAACAAAGTTTAGTGCAATTTAGCCATTATTGTTATTTCATTATTTGATACGTTTCACTGAGTTTGAAAGTGAATGTTCGTCATGGATGAAATCACAGTGTATGTATGTATATATGTTTATACATGTGAATATATATACATTACTGCAACTAAATACCAAGAGATTATAATTGTAAAGTCTGTTAGCCCGAGGCTTCGGATTTTATCACAATTCTGTTAACAAACTGTTAAATATCCTCTAACTATTTATAATAGTTATTTACCCCTTTGAGCCTTTACACTTTTAACGTTTTATTTTAACACATTCAGTTTCGATCCGGATTGGTACCTTTGCATATTTACGATTGAACTTTTCAGTACACGAATGTTTAAATATTGAGTCGAGATCTTTTTTTTAATCAAAACTGGCGGCCAATTCGGATTTATTTAGTCATCAAGTCGAAAACTCTTTATCCCTGCATTTCAGCGAGATTTTTTAGAGTGCTTAGCCGAAACTTTTGATTAAGAAATACTTCATTTGTTTTAAATTTTTGTTTGCACATTTTCACAGATGTTCGTGACCTACCGCATTGTTGGAGGTCGCATACGTACAATCGTTTAAACACAAACAACAAATGCATTGCATGTTGCTACATTTCGCCACATGCCACATTATTAGATACATATGTACATATATGCACCCATACGTTTGTATATACATACATACATACATCCAAGCACATTAATGGCTGCAGACACGATTGATGTTATTGTTTCTGATATATTTCACATACTCTTAGATATCTATGTACATACATATGTACCTATCGGCAACTGTTGCAATTGTTTTGAAATATTAAAATAGAAAGTGAAGCGTGCCGCCAAGAGGTTTCCAAGCAGCGTTGTTGCAAGGAAGGGTAGTCAAATAAAAGGCAATAAATTTGTCGGCAAAACGCTGTCGCGTCAATGAAAACAAAAGCGATTGTCAGCAAAAAGAAACAAAAAAAAAAAAAAACAAACAGAAAAATCGAATAGCAACTTACAATCGCAAAAATCAATAGCAAAGCAACTATTCATTCATTTCTTGTCTACTAACAACAACAACAGCAATGGCAAAGGAGAAAAAAACGCGCCGCGTTGCCGGTGATTGGTACGCGCCTTGCTTTGTTGTGGGTGAAACTCTTGTCTGGCATTCAACTATTTACAATAACAAGAATATAAGAAGAAGAAGAAAAAAAACAAACGATTACAATCGTTGCACCATTGGCCACACAACAAATGCATGCAAGTATATTAATTTGTGCATACATATTCGTATTTACATACATATGAATGTACATATGTACGTATAGCAATCGCATGTAAATGAAGCGTGACGCATTGCACTAGCACCAATGTTCGTTGCCACAACGATTCCGTGTACTCTTTCTTTTAATACTTTCCGATGCTGAGTAAGTACATCCTGTGCAAGATATATATGTGTTACATATGTATATATGCATGTAAACAAGATCTGTTTAGCGCGAAGAGCGGATAAACTCGAACCAAAAAATGCCACATGAGACATTCGATTATTTTGTGTTCCACAGCAATCCAAGCTGAATTTGCGAATTAAGGGCCGTACACATAAGACTTTCGCTTTGCTTTGCTTCAGAGTTTCGCTTTGACAGATAAGTTGAAGACCTGTTGTTATATGAGTGCTGCTAAATACAAGGCGAGAAAAGTAAAGCAAAGCAAAACGAAGCAAAATCATGGCGAACTCTCAACTTTTGTACACTTTGACAACCAACTGTTTACATTTCCATTTTATTTCTGCGTGCATATACACACGATTTAGAGAATTCACTTGTATTTCATAATTTTTGCATATATAATTACTTTTAAAAAGAGAAAAGAAGAGAAATATGAACAAATAGCAAATGAAACACTTCTTTGCTAACCACCCTCATCGTTTTCCTAAAATCCCCTGGATCGGTTTTTAATTATTTTGTCGAAAGATGCTGCAAGAAGACTTGTTACAGTCTCAGTCTTAATAAAGTTTATTACACTCGCGAATTTCAAACATACATAAGTAGATGTAAAACACATTTCTTATTCTTTTATTAATGAAAATACTCGGAATAAGCACATATCGCAATTCAAAACAAACAGTTATCGCAGAAACTGTCAAAGCGTTCTATGTAGCAAACCTTCTACACCTCATGCTTTGTTGTTAAAGTTCGAATTGTCAAGTAAGGCGAGGAAAGTTGTATGTGTACGGCCCTTTAGAAAGAGAAGAAATCGTCAAAACGTACAGTAACAATATCAACAAATCTTCTGAAATACTTGTTATTTTTTTTGTGAACTTTCCGGAAAACAATCAAAACTTTGTTTTTACAAAAAAAAAACAATTTTTATATTTTTATTATTTTTTTTTATTTTTCCAAAAAGTGCCATCTTAGGTAGATACCCCCGGATTTATTTTAAGTATGTTACATCCTTTCGAAAATTACCGATAAAAGGAAGGTGGACGTGATAATTTTATCATTTCATTATTATTTAAGATATTGTTTAAGGGTTTTTTTCTAGACGTTGCACAAAGCAATGATAGCCGAAGTGTGGGACTAGCCTTCTGTTTTTCTATCTGAAAGCACTACACAACCGGATAGCGCAAAGTCGATACAGTGATCTGACCTCACATGGGTACGAGACTCTTTCAAGAGCAGCCGACCAAATTGGTACACCGTGCAGAAGTACAGTTACAAATAGTTGCCTAATTGGTTGCTTAGGTCCTCCTCTATTCACCATAAGCCTCGATAGCGCCGCTGCAACTTTCTCTGCTTTCTGAACTGCAAATTCAAAATGGGTCTTTAGTACCAGCCTAATGTCGAACAAAATGGCTAAATATTAGAGGGTAGTTTTGGAGACAATTTTATTTGCATCAAAGTTCGTGGAGATTGGTAAAATGGATAAAAAAAAATAAGTGCATATATTTTTCTTAATATTTTACAATTATTATTTTATTTTTATTATTTGATTTCAATTAACCTACATATAAAGCTTTAAATAATTTTATAATTAAAATCGTATACAAAAAAAAACCGAAAAGCTTTAAACTTTGCAAAAATCATAAAAATTCATCAAAGTTGAATAAAATTTCGAACTACGAGTATTTATTCAATTTTTTTTTTTTAACTTTGAAGTACACAGTTTGATGGAATTGGAGATTGTTATGACCAGTCAGATAACCAGTAAGCATCCTTACAATACCGCTCCGCAGTACTTACTGCGCTCAACGTTTAACCACTCAGCTGTCGTATTGCATGAATTTAGTTTTTACACTTTCCTTTCGATTGCGTCAAATATGGATGCTACTCTGAAAACATTCAATTATGTATTTTACATAGACTCTCTTTACTATAATATTCAATCTGTAAAAAGTGCGTCAGCTTCGCGCGGATCAACATTTTGCTATTTTTAAATATTTTTGGCCTAGTTTTCTCCACCACACTCAGTTTAATGTTGCCCCATACAGCCATCCAGCAGTGCTGCAGTTTTGCATTCTTGTGAAAGTTTTAAAAATAAATGCCCCATTTTTTCTCAATCCAAAAAGAGTTTAAGGAATTTTAATCTTTTAAAGAAAAATATTAATCCATGCATACACTTACACATGTGTTTGTATATAAATAAATATGCACACGAATACATAAATATTTCGAATTTTATTCGAATAGCGCAAATTTTGGTTTTAAAATATTGTGAAGAATATTCCAACAATTAGGTTGCATTTTGCCAAATCATTTTTCCATATAATTACCAATCTAGGGAATATGTTATGAAAGTCAATCTCATCCAGACCGAAATCGGATGCTACTAGAAAATTGAAGCAGACTTCTTTTCAATTACCCTCCCTCAAAGGATTGAGGATCTAACTACATAATTATATAACGATAAACATAAGTTTATTTATGTATAATTAACAAATTAAATGATGATTACTGAAAAAAAATATACGAAAATAAAAGCTTTCATTATAATCAAGGACGAATATATTCATTATGGAATACCCAAGAATTATATTCAATAATTTTACCGTGAATTATGTTTTTTTATTATATTATATTGAAAAATGGTCGTTTTCCGAGAAATTTTCCTGGGCAGGTTTACATTTTTTCAGGGGAGGCTCTGCCTGCTTTAGCCTTATTGACGCTACGGGCCTGCCAAGTTTTGACAAAAAGTCGACTACGAATTCTTAATAAATCTTTCCTTTTTTGCCTGACGGATTTAAACTCAGTAGACATTAGAGATTTCAAAGGATCCTTGAAGAAAACGAAATGGTATTATGAAATGAGAAATAGCAAAAATGAAAATAAACACACTTTGTGGAATAAATGCGCCAAAATGTCCTATGTGTGTCGCTATGTAATCTATGATTAAATCTATGATTAAATAAAAAAAAAGCAACCAATGGAACTATTTATATTCCGAAGATATTGGTTTTATTTAAGTTTATAACATAAAAAATGTAACATAGAAATGCTGTGAACTTGAACACAAAATCGATCATTTAAATTTCATGTTCTTATTAGAAGGTCTACTGTAGTGTAGTGTATAGGGAAGATTAAATGTAATATATCAGATTTCTTTCAACTAATTAACTTTCGTGCAGAGTTTTGCCGATATCCACCTATTTTGGAAATAATTTTTAAATAAAGTACAGGTGGATTTTTTTTTTATTTTTCTATATTATTCCTTAACAAAAAGGCCCATACATTTTATTTTTATATAAATATATGGTATTTACTTCGACTTTAATATATGTTTGCGTAAATCTAACTATTACACAATTTCAATTTAAAATAATCAGTGCTTTCATTTATCATATTTCAGCTAAATTAACAACAATTGTGCCACAAAATTACAACAATAAAAAAGCTACAATGATGAAGTGTTTTTATGTAAATAAGGTAATTACCCACACATATACACACATTTTTATACATGTTCACTCGTAAACATTAGAGTGGCACCCTCAAATGGGTCATCGGTGAATTAGTTTGTGTCAACCAAGTCTTATCACATGATTTCTTCAAACAAAATTATGTGTAAAATTTCAGCTCTCTAGCTCAAGTACAAGCCTATAAATACCAGTAAGAGTGTACTAAAATTTCTATAGGCCCACAATTTATTTTTCTGAGCAAACGGATTGGCATACAAAATTTTAATATTGAAATATATAAAGTTTATAAAATTAGCATAATTGCAGTTTATTTTCAACCTTCTCATTGCAGAGTCATAGCGAAAGATTTAAAGGATCATCTCTTCAATTCAATCACCTAACATATTCCGGCTTATGTCACATTTTTAAAATCGATCACTTGTATAGAAATAAAAAGAAATAAAATAATTGTAGGCCTATCATAGTTCCAGTACATTTTATGTGAAAAAATTAGGTTATTCACGGGCTCAGTTTGCTCTTGAGATATAGAGCTAAAACTTTACATAGATTTTTTATTTTATTTTTTTAAGTTTTTGGGACACATCTGGGGAGTGAAAGCCAAAAAAAGTCGCCATTGACTTTGTTAAGTAGTATGGGCTGCCTAATGTACTCTCATACCTATGTACATACATACGATACACATTTGTATTTCAAATATTGGTTCACACATATGTTTGTATGTATGTTTGTACTTTTACTTACTGTCCATCATTCATTGACTCACTTATTTATTAATTTATTATATTCTTTCATTTATTCTAATTTCAATTTTCTTCACTTTTCATTCTCAATTTCATTTTCATTGCATATTTATATGGCTAATGCTCGTACGTACATACATACATACATATATGTATGTATATATATGTAGTTTTTAAGTACATACAAACATACATGCAAATCACCACATGTGCCTATAATTTCTCACTCAATCACTCACTCAATTGGCGGCTGTCATTCTCACATTCATTACAATCAATTCGGTCGTCCATCACTTGTGAGGAATTGTTAGCCAGCCTGCCACGTTTCAATTTATTTATATAAGTACACGTTTGTGCCACAACACAAACAGCAACAGCCAACGGCATAATATTTACATAAATATCTATGTATGTATATATGTGTGTACGGATATGTGGTGCTTGCAACACCAACGCAATCGTTGCAAATGCCACCACAAGTATGGAAAATGTTGCAAGTGCGTCACTAGTGCCACTGCCATCGGAACAACACACACACGCACATACACACTTGCGCATGGAACCCACACACAATTGACATATGTAGGCACATACATACATACAAGCACACACATACATAGATACATATGTATACTTCGGTAAGTTCTGCTAAAAGTGTAGGGCAACAAAAGTAATTCTACTAAACTAGATTTCCCGCACTGGAGTCGCATGCAATTGTCAACAATTTGCCACCAATTGTTGACGATATGTCAAATGAAAAATTGCATTATATGTGGCGTTTGTTTTGAAAGTGGGGCATGTCTATTTTATGTTATTGCGCGCAATTAAATGGTTTACAGTTCAATTAATTAAAAATTTTTTTACTATTTGAAATATTTTTATGTAAATCTATCAGATTGTTAAAAGTTAAAAAGCCAAATTTCCAGTGTTATCTCAAATTTCAACATTGTAATAAATTTAAAATTGATTGATACAACTGGATATTAGTTTAGATAGTTTTTAAGTCAAATCTTCGAATGTATGCATATTAAAAAAGAAAAAAAAGTTTCACATATACATTTAAAAGACGCCAAAATATTGTTTGGCACTTGCTTGGAAATTAAGTTGACACCTAAATAAGAGTTAAGTCGAAATAGTCTTTCAGAGATATAGGTATATCATTATTTCTGGTTATTCTAATCGATTCACATAGAAGTTGAAATTCTTTTAATGCTAGGAACCTTTGTTTAACATGCAAATGCTTTTGATTTGTATTTTAATTAACAATGTAACAAAAATTAATATCAGTTGAAATGAAAATAATTTTAAAAAAATATATAGGCAACACAATTTTTTCGAAGTTATTCATTTTTTTCTGACAGAAGTCATAAACACTAGGAGAGAACGACACTGAAGATGGCACAACGCCGAAACAGGTTTGTCTTTAAACCAAACTTCACAAGGGATGACGGAAACATCAACAACAACAAAAAAGAAAAAGAAATTTAGGATGGCTTAGGTTAGGTTGGAATGGCTGGGAAGATAAACCCTCCCTTGCACTTAGACATAGTGTGGCCCATTGTACCGCCATATACGAATTCCTCAATTCCTCTCCGATTCGAACTCATTTTGTTGACTCGATAAACTTTGACAGCGCTTTTGGGTAAATTAGCGCCAAGCGTGCGAAATCTTTTTCTGCTTAAAACTGGACAGTGGCATAGTTGGTGTTACACGTTCTCTTCTTCTTTGCTACAACTGCGACAATGCTTCGGAGCATTTACTCCTAATCTTTTCGCATGTATACCTATCAGGCAGTGACCAGTAAGGGTTCTTGTTATATTGGAGGCTTCATTTTTTTTTGTCCCAGGAGGGTTGATGTGCGCCTTTTGTCGTAAGATGGCCAAGTAAGCTTAGAGATTTCGCAATTTTGGAGAGTCCTACAGCGTTCATTTGCAACCTTTAAGGTGTTGTTCTTGACTTGTAGTTTAAAAGTGGCGATTGGTATACCTATCCTGTCCCACCTCGGAAGGATCGGGTTGGTCGTAGTTTCCCTTCCAGTTCATCCGCTTTTATGTTGCCCTCAATATTACGGTGTCCATAAGCATTGAATTCGATAATGCTGAGACATCTCGTTTACAAATCTGCGGCATTAAGTGAGCGACTTTGTATTGTCTTTACATGAGTCTAGCGCTTTCAAGGCAGCTTGGCTGTGAGAGAAGATAAAGACCTGTTTGCAGTGTACTTACAACTTGCTCTAATAAATATACATTTTATTACAGTGGGAAACTAGGGATGTCATTTTGTTTTTTGTTTTTACGATAAGTTTGCAACAACTTTACTCACAAATTGTACGATTATTGATTAAGAAACCTATCATTTAAAAATAAAAAATAAATAAAATGTATATAATTTTCAATTAAAACGTAAATTTTATAAGCATTTAGTAACACTTGAGCGTGGATATATGTATCTACATACGTACGTAGATATCTGTTGAGATAAAAGTGAAAATTCACTGACTTTTTTACAATATTAATTTTTTGTATTTTATGGTGAAATATGTCAGAGCGGAATGGTTTTAAATAAAGACGCGACCGTCAGCTTCGCTTGCATAAAGCGAATGAATATCCTTTATTGTGTAATTACAACCAGTCTTAAATGCTAGTTACACAGGACGTACATGAGAGGTTACTGAAAGCTAGTTAAGTACACACCCCTGTACTCTACTACCTCTTACAGTGGTAAATCTTTACTTACATTTTTTTTATAAATATTTTCTTTTTATCACAACTGGTGCTAGTTTCAATTGGCTAAAAAACATATGTAGTTGATTTTTAATGACATTTATTGCGAAGGTTGGGTGCTGCACATTTTTTTCACTATGACACATGAACAAAATTTATTTTTGCATGTTAAAGAATTGTACAACAGCTTACCGGGATATGCGGGACTTAAAAAATATCGCGACTCCGGGATTGACAGCCCTGCTATGTATTTATGGATGTGCATAACAAAAGTGTCATCGCATCTGAATGCAACCTACAAAAACACTGCATGTCAGAACATTCTACAAAACATTATATATCTACACACACGCATACATACATATATGTAACTACAAAGATGATGCAGTTAAAACTACCAAGATGATCGATGTTAAAAACATCGCGAGATGTACAAATGTACAAAATAACAAAAACACAAATTGCAAAAAAAAACTCGCTGGAAAAATGTGAATACTAGTAATAAAGTTGCGACATGTTGAGCAGCATTTGTAAACAAGTTTATAATTCAACTGATAACACAATTGTAAAATAAATAGCGCAAAGATCCCTACATTCATACTACCCATACAAACATATGTACATACATACATGTGAACATACGTGTTATAATTGCAAACGTATAAATGTTCATATTTGCGTATAAATGTTTGTATATAAGTAGATATGTATGTAAAATTTACAACCCAGTAAATATAGTCCCAGACACAAAATTAAGAAAAATAAAAATAATTATTTTTTTTAATAACGCGCAACAAACCCGTTCGCAGCTTATAATAACAACAACAGCAATGACAATTAACAGCTGCAGTAGTATAAATAACAACTCATTGCAAATAGGTTTGCATACATCTGAATACATACGAGTACGAGAGTACATATGTACTCAGATACATATGTATGTTTGTATGCAAACGAAACCGAAGATAGGACGACATTTAACACGATAACTTAACATTTGTACATACAGACAAGTATTAATGTACATACATATATACTCGTACATACTTTATGAAATGTTTCTATTAAATTCACAAAGCGATTATGCACATTTAGCTTTGCTGCTTAGCAAATTGCTTTCGATGAGATGTTCATATGTACCATACATATACACATACATACATACATATCTGTTATGTATAAAAGAGTTGCTGGAGCATTTATGATGTCAAAGAGTGGAAAAAGTCACACCAAATTGGCGATATGTTATTACTAAAACCAAAGCATCAAAAAGCCAAAATAAATATGTGCATAACTATATGTGTGTACAGATATGTGCATTTGTAAGTACATACATATATGTACATATATACATATGTAAATATGTTTTTTTACAAGGAGAAAGGGTCAAATGCCGGTACCTCGTCTGCATGGAAATCTAACCACAACTTAACATCTTACAGTCCGTGTGTCAAAACGCCCAGTTCTACCGTCAAGTATTTCCACGAGAGGCGGTTTAAACACGAACTCGCACATCCATTTCAGATAAATACAACAGTGGTGGTCAGGAATTTAGCACTTTATTCAATAGCAATATCATTTATAATTTTTTCTCCACTCGAAATGATTTTTTTAACCAATGTTTCCGTTGGAGGAGAATAAGTAATGCATAATTTCACACTGCTGTCTTTCGCTCTGCCTTTCATTATTCATTTAAGTATGTGCAGGTGTTACCAATGTCAAAAAAAGTTATTCCTATACAAGTTATAATCTAGATTTCTTACTGTTTACTGCTTTTTGTAACTCCAATGGATTTTCTTTTCGTTCAAACACCTTCTTATCTCTTTAAACAACTCGTAGATGGCACCCATTGATGATACCTCGCTCTTATGATCGGAGAATGCGACCCACCAAATCAACTCCTTCTCCTGCTTTAAACATTTTTTTTATTGAACTACCAAATGTGTTTAAAAACTTTGTCGATATTGTTTCAGAAACATTTTACTAGCTGCACTATTTACAAAAAAGTTTCGAAAAAAAAATCGATGTCGTAAAGAAACTCTCGCTGACATTTAAGCACACTAAACCTTTTATCGCACAGTTTTAGGTTTTAATATAAAAGAGTAGACTGCACTAATATTGTAACGTAAAAAAAAAATATCAACTAAAAAACTCGTGAATTAATGGCGGTGAATGATCTTATTTGTGCTTAATTCGTGTCGAGCTCATATTACTAGAGTATGCATATAAACGGGTTTTGAGAGGGAGATAGAAAAATATTACTAAATAAATGCAAGAAAAATTTTTCAAGGCGTCGAGTGTTATAATCGCGGCCATCATTGTACTCGTATGTATGCATGTATGTATGTATGTCACAAAGCACATTTCTTTTTTTTTTGTCCACGTTTTATTTAAAATATAGCACTTTATTTAGTTAACTAGTTAGTTTTTGTTATTTAGTACGCGAGCTAAATCGGCTTACTTCTCTACACGTCTAGAGTGTGAAACATTGATTTTATATTCACACACTTCAAATTGATTGAGAAATCTATTGGAATACCCGTATAATTAATGCGAGGTAGGAAACATCATCTCCTCTATATTTTCCCTTTTATAATTGTAGCTCTGTTTATATTATTCCAACTATTTGTTACTGAGAATCGATTACTTACTTACTTCATTGGCTCGATAACCGCCTATGCGATTTTGGCCGAGCTTAGCATAGCATACCAGTTATTTCTTTCTTTCGCTAACTGGCAACAGTGGGAAATACTTAGAGTACCGAAGTGCTTTACCGCTTGGGTCTTTCCAACGCCACCAGCGGGTACCGCGTCGAATATTTTCAGAGCTGGAACGCTTTCATTCATTCGAACGACATGACCTAGCCAGCGGAGCCGCTGGATCTTAATTTACTTAAATGACAGGAGATAATTCGTCTTCTTCAGGTCAAAAAAGTCGCACGACAAGGAGTCACCCTGTCTGAAACCTCGTTCGGTATCAAACGGCAGGTAGAAAACAAGAGGTAGAAAAACTATCAACTTCAGAGAATTTAGGAACTGAACTGGGTAATTCGATTATTCCCATCTTTCATGACATTGTCAGCGGATTTATAAAATACTCAATTATTTTGAACCATTTTTGGTCTCTGAAATTAATTTTAATTCATTTACATATTTTTACATATGTACATATTTATATACATAGAGATGAGTTACACCGTTAAGGCTTGAATACAGCTCTCAAGAAAAATCACAAGAAATTTTCTTATTATTTCTGTTGTTTGAAAAAGTACTTTGCCGTTGTTGAAAATTTTCTAGAAGAAATAAATATACGAGCATTTTCTTCTTGAGAGCTTCAGACTGATTTAAGAAATTTGTATAGAAGAAAATTTCTTTTTCAGTTCTTGAGTGTCATTTTATATGAATTTTTCGCTTTTCTTGAGAGCTGTATACTAAGCTTTAGAGTGTAAAATGTTAACCCGGTATTATAAACCATTGCTTTTGACCTCATTACTTATTTCAATGAAAAGCAGCCGTACCAATACAACTACGATAGTAACAACAAATTTGCTCCCACGCAAAAATTTGCAACACCTAACACCTAACATAGCAACTGCTGAAGCCTTCCATGCATATTAGGCTGGGTCGGTAATTGTTTTTTAAGTATCAAGATTTTAACATCACCTCTAGCCTCAAGTAGCCAACAGTAGAAGCAATTACTTCTTTTAAGTAAAAGTTAGAATTCGTAAATCAGCATTTAAAACGAACGATTTTTGGAACTATTACGGGTATAAAGAAACTGAATCTTCAAATTATCATTTATCATTTTTTTTCATATTAAAGCCTTGTGAGTATATTACAAGTTTCTCACGTTTTTTGTTTTCGATCTCATACACTGTTTTTTAAAGACTTCTGCGAAAGATTTAAATTCAAAAGTCATAACAGCTACATATGTATGTATGTATGTCCAAAAAAGCTTCATTTGCGTAAATATTTGAATTTCTTTTGTTAGTAGTTTATTTTAAATCAACATTGGGGTACCGTTTTCACAGCTTGAATAATTCAATGCGCGATATTACCCTAAAAGGCGCCGAAACTGAGAAAATTCAGAAAATCGGCAAATATATTTTTAAAAGATTTTTATTCTGCATATGCGTGAGATTCTCTAAAATATCCATCTCCACCTCCACGTTTCTCTGTTCAAGCTAAATTATTTTGTTATAACAACTGTTACCGTAACTTTTTTCAGCATTTGAGTTTTTTTATTCTTCAGCAAAATTCAAACATACAAAAATGCTCTCTCACCCTAATGCATATGTATGTCAATGTACCTGGCGGCATTGTTATTGTTGTTGCCCGTGCCATGTATCCATTTATGTTACGTTGCAACGGTATAAGCGCTCCCGTGTGCATTTGTTTGTTTGTTTATCTATTCGTTTGGCTACATGAATGCATGCATACACCTGCATAGAGTATATGTATGTACTCATGTAAGCCTATTTGTATATTTTGCAATCATTATTTTCAGTTTCGTTTTCATTTGGAATTTCATTTCCATTTCATTTGGCATTTTTGATCAAACACATTTGCAACAACTACGTACACATGTACATACGTACACAAATAAGCAGCAAAAAAAACCGTTGCAACAACAGAAATTACAATTGCATCTTTATTTGTTTATATATATGTATGTATGTACATATGTATGTATGTATTGTATGTTTGTATGAAAAAACGTATAAGCATACAAATATGCATTTAGGTCGCTGTGTATGAATTGATTTGGCTGCTTCTGCTGCTGATGTTGTTATTGCTATTGTTATTGTGGTTCTTATTGTTGTTTTTGTTGTTGCTGCTACTGTCGATGGCATTGATCTGCAATGTTGCATTTCAAGTAGTCGTTACATTGGCAACAATAAAAATAACAAATTATCCAACAACTGTGCAACAAATCAACTGTCGCGTTGCATCCATTGATGATTGTGAATGCCGTCGAATGGAAAAAACAGTATTCCATCGATATATTGGCTCTTCATTTGATCTCAGTAGCTCAGTAGTTAAGTAGCGAATTGAATATAGCAATCGAAAATGTTTTATTTACAATTGCAAAGTAAGATCAAAAGTTTTCATAGTTCAGATAATAGCTTTATATACTTATTCCTTTGCTTTGATAGAAAACTTCCATTCACGCGGAAGTCATGAAGAAGTCATAAAGAAAATGATATGCGAAATAGAAGCTATAACTTCTACCTCGTTGAGTATTGTTTTTGTCTCAAAAAAATTATTTTTTAAGCGTCTCATTCACATTAAACAGATAATGGAAAATTAGTTAGTTTTCGTAGAGTGTTCACTGTTGAAGGCTACACACCAAATCACAGAAAATAATCGTAGTACACTGCGCGAAACAGTGTAGCAATTCCATTTATTTTAAAATTTTGACAATTTATTTTCTTGTATTTAATATTGAGTAAATTTCTTTGTCCGTACAAAATTAAAATAAAAAAAAAACGTTTCTATACAATTAAGACAAAACGAAAATACGGGCCCCTTCGAAAACTCAGGGCCTGGGGGGAATCACCACCGATCCACCCCCTCTCGTAGGGCCTGCATATTATTTATTTAAACTGAAATTATGTTTAGGTTAATTTTAATGAATTTTGAAAAATTAAGTTATTACTTTTTAAAACAGAGCACCTCAAATTATTTTCTAACAAACACCTAAATAAAAAATTTGAAATATTGGCATACAGATTTTTCTTTAACTTTCTAAAATTGTGCTAAATTATTTTGCAATATTTTTTTAAATTGTTGCTAGAAAATCATTAGTTTCGTAAGAACTTGCCATTTTTATAAAATTGTACAAAAAGTATCATACAAATATAAATTTTTAAACAGTATTTATATATAATTCAGAAAACATACTAGAAACATCACGAATTTTTTTCGTTAAACTTGTGATATTTTTTATGAGCGGCTTTTCTGTTAATTCTAAAAAAAATTTAAAACATGCGCTCCTAATTAAACGAAAAAAATTCTTTAAAACTTTATTCAAGCTAAGCACAACTTTAATTGCAACTGCTTTCAACACTTTTTGCAAAACTCATCATTTCGCTGACATTAATTTACATAAGTATGAGCCATAATACTACAAAGTTTAAGAAAAATCTGTGATCGATCATTTCCTTTCCTATGGAACAGCGCTAACCCAAGTGCAAGTTCCTAATGACTAAGGAATATTGCTGAATTTTATTTTTTTGTGGAAAAATGAAGCCACTCGCTATATTTTTACTGAAAATAATAAAAATAAAAAATTCATCAATTTGTAGAAGTGCAATATTTGTTTCGCTGAGTGCAAGTATATAGAAAAAGCACTGCCATAGCAACCTTATAAGACTTGTGTTTGAACATGTCTAATGCTGTTGATGAGCTATTTGGTATTGGCGTAGCGACGATCCACCGTTGGCACAGCCAACGAAATACTAGTTGTGTTGTTGTTTTTGATGTCGTCGCATTCAATAAATTTCACTTTCACTAATTATGTCACACGTCGATGACGAAGCAGACCTGCTTGCATACATTTGTATGCATATGTATGGGAGTGTGTGTGCATATGTATGTACATTTGTGCATACAAAGGTGCTTGTAACTATGTATATTCAGTTTAAATGTGGATATTTTTGTGGCTTAAAATATTTTTAATTACCGAATTTCAATACACATACATACATACATACACACATATTCAAAATTATAAACTCATCCCATATTGACAAGCCTTAATTTATTTATTTTAATTTTATAAAATTTTCATAATATTTCAATTAAAATACGGTTCATTCTAAAATAAAAAACATAAGTTTCAAAACGTGTAAAAAATTTATAATAAATCAAAAAAAATTTCATCAACATTTTTAACTTTTTATAGAAAGCTTTTAGCATACTTTTCAGTATGCAGTTATGTTGCGCATTAAATTTTGGAAAATAAAGTGCAATTTTAAAGAGACTTCAAACCGTTGATTTTTGACATTCAAATAATATAAAAAATTTCGAGCATGTATTATATTGAAAAAACTCTTAAAATATTTTTTTAAATGTTTTACCAAATTTTAAGCTTAAGTTTTTTAAAAAATTATAAAAACACAAGTTTCAAACTGCGTGCAAAACTTAAAATAATTAGTAAATTTTCCAAAAAAATGTTTAGTTTTTTTGTTAGTTTTTTTTTAGTCTGTCTACAGTCTTTGTTTCCAGCGCCTAGATTAATAAGTGAGGAATAAATTTTCATTTATATTCATCAATCAAAATATTTTTAAATTCCTAATAAATTTTCATTCAAAATTTTGAATACGAATACAACTGCATACTTATTTTTCCGCCATTCAACAATTCGGGTTTCCCATAACGGCAGGATATGTAAATTTTTATTTATATTCATAAGCTTTTTAGTTTTGACTAACAAATTGATCTTTTATTCGCCTTTAAAATATTTTAAATAACCAATGAAATTTTATTCTTATTATTTATAATTCAATTATATTCTAATAACGTTCATCCTTGCATATATGTATGTACAGTGATGGCGATTTGATTTGCAGCCGAATTTGAATAAGTATTGTGTGCCTCCTTTGTGAAATTATTTATTTTTAAGAGTTGTCAATTTAAAGAAAACTACCATATTCATTATATAATAAAAAACAAACTTTGTGCAAGACTTATAAAAATTCAAACCCTTTTTTCTCAAGTGTTAGAATTTTCTAAGCCTCCTGAGTTATATTTCATTCAATATTCGTACAAGAATGTATAAGTTTTAAATTGCCAAAAATTTCCGGTGATTTTTGAGAAGATTTTTTTTGTCACATTTGCCTTCATTTTACGAATAACATTATTTCCTTCGTATGAAAAAACACCGCAACACCGTCGACTAAAAACTTTTTTTAAATCAAAAAGTCATACTTGAAAATTGGTAAGAAAAAAGTTTAAAATCGGTATGAAAATTTGTTGAATTGGATTTAGCTTTCCAAAATGTCTGAGGCCTGGCATAAAGAAATATTTTTACAGTAAAACAGTTTACCATTTAACAGGATAAGATTCGTAGATAAGCCTTTCGCTGTGATTTGGCAAACGCAACATCCTCACCAAAATGTATGTACATATGTATGTATATACTCATTTCTGTACTTTGTATATGTGTGTATGATTTACACATCGAATGAACGAGAGCATAACTTTTACTTCGAATGCGAATTTGCAACGAGAATACGAGTAAAAGGCTGTCACCACACATCCATACTACATATTTAAGGTTTCGTATTACGATATAAAATGGGGTATTATAAAAAATGTTAGCCTAGTCACAAGCCCAGCATACATACATATATTTATTACCACCAAAATTGCACAAGTATGCATCGCTTTTCATCCCTTATCCACCGTTTAAATTTATTTACTGATGTTCGTACATATGTATGTATAAATACATGCACATATGCATACACAGCCATACATAACTGGGTGTATAAATATTGATTTTATTTTCGCAAGCGTTTTTAAAACATTGATAATAACTTATTGACTTGTCATCTTCAGAACCAATTTCAAGTAAATAAAAGACCGCCCATATATGTACGAGTATACAAAATAAAAAAATTAATTTTACTCGTATTAATTTTGCTTGAAAATGAAAAAAAAATAAGCTTCCTGTCCCTGACAAGCAAGCGTTTTTACTAAAATACATAATTTTTACTATCCGGTTAATAAAAAAATTATTTTTGCTTTATTTTGCATAAAAGTATGCATAAACTAAGAAAATTGGTTAGCAAAAATAATATACAGCCTTGGCCAAAAGTATTAGGCACCCCACTAATTACTGAATTTTTTGTTTTAACAAGTGAAATAATGAAGTTTTATTAGTAAAACAGTTAAAATACAATGAATTAGTGATAATAACATTAATATTTAGTAGGTCCACCCTTCGATTTAATAACGGCAGCAATTCTCTTAGGCATGCTGCGTACAAGCTTTGCACATTCGTCCGCACTTATAGCGTACCACTCGTTAATTAAGGCATTCTTTAAGGTAGTTTTTGATGTTACACTGTGTTCCTTAATCTTGCGTTTTAAAATAGCCCACATGTGCTCAATGGGATTAAGATCTGGAGACTGTGCAGGCCAGTCTAACAAAACAATGTTGTTATCTTCAAACCAACGCATCGTAGTCGCTGATTTGTGACAAGGCGCATTGTCTTGCTGAAATTGAACCCCGTCTAAATTAGTATCGCCGAAAATGCGCGTTAACGAAGGCAGTAAAACAGCTTCTAATACATTTATGTACTTTTGACTGTCCATGCGACACTCGCAAACGAACATTTCGCCGACACCATCAGCAGCCATGCAGTCCCAGATCATAATACTGCCTCCTCCATGCTTAACAGTGGGTACCACGCAATCTGGATGATATTCTTCCCCAACCCGTCGCCTCACGAACGTCGCACCAGGTGTTCCAAATATCTATAGAAAAGAAAAAATAATGTTTTCATAAGATTTGTATTATGTCTTCAAAATTGCTCTAGGGTAAGAAGCTATGGCTGTTAATTCTTTAAGACGATCTAAACTAAGCTTACCTCGAAGTTTGATTCATCAGACCACAGAACATTCGACCAATCTACTTCCGTGAAATGTTGGTATCGGCGAGCCCATTCCAAACGATTTTTCCTATTCTTTTCTGAGAGCCACGGCTTCTTTCGGGCTTTACATCCTTTTAAACCTGCTTCCAGAAGTCTTCTTCTAGCTGTTCGAGCACTAACTGGTTTACTAAATTCATCCGAAAGGACAGCTGCAAGGGCAGAAGAAGATTTTTTGCGATCCTTGAGAGACTCGCGTATAAGTATTCGGTCTTCTCGTTTACTGGTTAGACGCTTTTTTCCATTTTTTGATTTATTATTGTGGGATTTCGTCTCCACTAATCGTCTGATAGCACATTGGACCGCGCACGGCGAACATCCCACCAAATTGGCAATCTTAACCTGAGACTTACCTTCTTCACTTAGAACTTGAATTCTAACTCTATCATCGTAACTAATTTCACTTTTTTTAGGCATTTCGGTAAATATGAACTGTTTTTGTAAGATTGGTAACTTTTCACTAAATGTAATTTACACTTTCACTTTCAAATTTTAAATGCGAAAATATTTTATGAATTTCTTAAAAATGACAATTTTAAGTTTTAGCTTACCCAGAGTGCTATGACTTTTAATATTACACAATTTATTCGTTTAATAAACAGTTAAACACCCATGTAAGACATTTACAAAAAGAAGTGGTAACTTTGATAGCCACATTTGAGAATACTTGTATTTTAATGGGGTGCCTTATACTTTTGGCCAAGGCTGTATACATATGTACATATAAGTTTCAGTTGAAAAATTTGCAGTTTTAATAAAAACTTGTTGATTTATTATAAGGTTTTTATTAGTTTTGGTTGCGTTGCTGTCATAGAATATATTCACACATGTATAATCGAAAATTTATAAGTGACTTGAATATGGCATACAAAGAATTTTCGAAACTTCTCGCAGTTGTAGCTTTTTAATGAATCAAAATTAATATATGTACATATGTATATGTACATACATGCATGTTTTTTATATTTTTTTATTGTGGCAATATTATTGCAATTCTAGTCGAGCTTGCCGAATACTTGAAATGGAATTATCTCGAAAATGTACTCATATTTACAATAACTAATCGATCTCTAACTGAGAAGGTATTTTATCGATTTTGCTAAAATTTCGAAAGACTCTTTGCCGTATAATTGTTATTTTATTTATTTATTAATTTTGGAAAATTTTCTACAGAGTAAATCTTACATGCTAATTGTAAAAATAAAGCAATAGCATCGAGGCCTTACGCTTAAATAATAATCAGAACAACTAATATTATATTTTAATTAAAAGCACCAAATTACTGGCTTATGTTTCTGTTACAATATACAGTAAACATTTGCGCTAAGTTTTCGAATAAACTGCTCTATTTGCACGATGAGCAGGATTATAAATCGACAAACTTCTCTCTACCTCAACTAAGGTAATTGGTGCATATTTGATGGCAAGAATTTCTTATATTCAATTGGCTCAGTTTCATTTGAGTTTTGATCAGAAATTTGACATTTAATTTTTTTAAGATATTGAAACTTTGATTCATTTCTTTAAATATTGTTAAATTTTTCTTTTACAGACACACAGTCACAGAAGTACATGTTTCTAGTTTCTAAAGTTTGCTTTTGTCTGATTTACATTGCTTTACATTACATTTACACTTACATATATTGATTTACTTTTATTTAAATTGCTCTAGTTTCAACAAAAGCAAACTTATTTTTGGCTTAGTATAGAAGAGACTATAAAATGTTAAAAATCTGACACAAAAATCGTGTTGACTGTCAAAAAAAGTATGCGGGTGTTTTGTAATAAGTATCAATATTGCAGCTCAAAGCGGACAATGATAGAATTTTCGAGAAACATCAAATGAAGTGTTTGTTTTTTTTCATTTTAACTTGAGCCCTGTCATACGCTCTATATTAGTTGACGTTATGTAAGTATACAATGTTTAATGTAGATGTAGCATGCAATCTTGATGATTTGTGAGACGGATAGAAAAACATCTATAAATTTTGAAATATGGATACCGGCTCGCAATATTAAATATTGCTCGTATAGCATTTCCAAAACAGGATCCATACATTTCGTCAGTACGTCTACAACTTTGATAATGCGAACATCGCAAACGTACATACATATGTATGCGTTAGGATTGCTCTCAACAGGTGTACAAATTAATGGCAATATACATTATTACTTTGCTTGGAATTTAAGATTCAAATATACGCGTTTATCACGAAATATTCGAAAATTTGCAATTATTGTAAAATATGCAAAAATAAGTGTTAACAAATGCAGCTTAAACTCTTTCTTTTTATGAGTATCGCATTAGTATTTAATCTATTTCACTTTATCATGTTTCATAAAAAACATGCATTTGCATAGTTTTGGTTGCCGTGGTTATTACTATTACTATTACTATCAATTTACTTCATTTTTTATTATCAATTTTTATGATTTTAATTTGAAATTATTTTCATATTTTGATTGTTTATTTGAATATAAAAGTAACGATGGTGTGCAATAAATATATTTCTTAAAATATAAATAATCCAATATTGATTAATAAAATAAAAACTATAAAGTTAATTATAAAAATGACTGAAAAAGTCACATTTTGAGAGTAAGTTGTGAGTTATATTAATATCTAGAGAGGCGAAAGGAAATTCGAGCTGAAGAACCACTTATGTATATTTTTGTATTTTCTTTATTTTCTTCACTCTTTTTTAATATTTCTCTTAAGTTAATTTCCCCGATACCGAAATCCAAAAAAACAAATACTTAAACTGTTAATTTTATTCGCAATTCGGCTATTTGCCACTATTAAATTTAAATCGGTTCTATTGCATAGTTAATCGGGATTGAGGCTGGCATCTGTCAACGCATTTCGGGCCTGTCTAGCGTTACACATGCAAGTACATTTTTTAATCTTTCCTATGTATAATTTTTTTTTTAAATATCTATGAACTACAAATTTATATTGTAATGAGTGTAACTGGTTAGCTACATTGTTGTGCTCATAAATTTTATTTCAATGCCAAACTATTTTTTTTCAATTATTTTCTAATTACTGAATCAAAATAAAAAAAAAACAACAAAGTAAATTTTTGCCACATATTGCAAGTAATTTAAAATAATAACTTAACAACAAAGTAAATTTTTGCCACATATTGCAAGTAATTTAAAATAATAACTTACTAACATTATCAATGTCTATGTATGTACATATGTATGGTATATTGATAATGCAATTATTACTTAATGATTACAAAGTACAAATGCCTGTCACTTTGCACATTGCTTATCTGCATTTTGTAAGTACTATGTACATATAAATGTTTGTATGTATGTGTAGAAAAACAGCTATTCAAATGTGAGAGACTGAAGGCATTGAGAGCTCTCTACTCAGTAAGCTCTTATCGCATAACTGAATATGGTTGCATCTCTCGGCAATACTCAGAGGTGCATAAATTCCTAAAAAAATAGCAAAATAGCAGACTCTGAGTAGCAATTTTATGTGCTCTAATGTAGCATGATGTATGCATAGGTGAGTGGTGTATGGTATGTGTGTGTGGTGCAGCGAGGCCGGATAGTATGTGCTCGTACTCTTAAAATGCAGTTTTACTAGAAATGGTGTTGTAAACCAGATGCAATTGAGAGTGAAATGAAAATGAAATTGATGTTGTTGTTGCTGTTGTTTTGGCTTTTGTTGTCGCATTGTTACTGTAACGAAGAGGCGCGTCTAGCGTTCACGTCATGTGGGGAGGGGGCCAGGTGGAGGACCACTTTTGCTTTTGGTTTGGTGAGTTCGTCAAAAGTTTTGTTCACCCTATTTTGTTCACCAAAGTGAATTAATTTAGATTGACGGTGTATGCCAAATAATCACTCCCCTATATAATACATACATATGTATGTTTTTTGTTGTAAGTTTAAATGTGTAAGTGCTATTCACAAGGCTTAGGGACATTACTTTGTGGTTTTTTTTAAACGTCGAACTATTCATAAATTAAAAATTTATTTAATATACTTCTTTATAGTATTAATGAAAATAATAGTTGAAATATTGAATATTTACAAAGCCATATAAAGCATTGTTTTTGGAGCAGATTTGGACTGATTCCACCGAAAAAATGCGTATCGTTTTTTTTAATAGCTTTTTATACGGAGAGAAAGCGAGAAACTATATAATTGTTATAGCAAATATATTTTTTTTATTGTTTACAATCGCGTTAAGTTATTTAAATAAATCTTTTTACTTAAGAATCATTAGTTAATTAATTTTTTCTTACTCATTTTCATTTATAACTTAAGAGTATATCGAAATTCAAATTTTAAAGATATTTACCTCGGTGTTTCTTTTATATATCCCTTTTGTAGTTCTTTAGTAAACCTTTACTGAATAATATTCAGGTAAAAGATATACCAAAAACTCACGTCAATTTAATTATAGGTTTCTGAAAAGATATTTTGAAATGGATTTTTACGTGTATGTATATTTGTATATTATTGGTAATAAATTCAGGACATTTTTGATTAAAACTTTTAAGCTTTAACTCACTGTATTAAAAATGTGTTTGCGATGAAAAAATTGTCGTGAAAATCGCTGTTTATGTGGAATCACCCATATCTCTTAGACTGCGCATGCGAATTTTCGATTTTCAGTATTTTTTTATTCACTGTTGAACAAATTTCTGGCAATATTTCATAAACTCTCATCTCTTTGTGTCTACATAGGGTAATATGAGTACCTCTGTATGTATGTATGTAAAAAAAACTTTGCAATATTTGTAAGAGACTTCTATTTATACTCACCTGAGCTGTCGTCTACATTTTGACCGTCATTCTAAGCGCTGCAACATAGCAATTGCAACGTCTCTAGTCCAAGTCCTGCACTCTCCATCCATTGCTCTCTAACCCTCTCGTTATCTCTCTCTCTCTCTCATCCCTGCTCCTGTTTGCCATTATTATATACATTCGCATTTTTACACAGCTATGCACTTACAATATATGTACATATTTATATACATATGTATGTTGTTGCATGTGTGTATATTGCATATGACGTATGTACATAACATACATATGTATGTATGTAAATATGTGCGACGCGTCGTGTGAGTGACCTATCTCAATGCAATTGCATGTGTCGTTTACCATTTTCAAGTTGTTCTCATTTATCTTCACTTAAATTGACGCAACGTGCGTTGGTAGTGTTGCAGTTGTTATTGCTTTTGATTGCTTTTCAGTGTGCTTATTACTACTCTGCTCGTTGTTGTTATAATTGTTATTGTTGCTGATGGTGCTGCTATTGCATGTGAAGTGGTTTTATCGTCACACAACTATTTGGTTGATTTATAAATAATTTATTATACAACCCTCTAGTGTGGCATATACAACAGTGCGTAGTATGTTATATAAACATACATATGTACATATTGCATATGGATGCCTTATATGCATGTGTGATTGCAATTCTTTTACGTGTGTTTGTCTTTATTGTGTCGTATTTGAAGTGAATCATGTCGTTGCTGCCGCACTTTTTTTAAGCTCACATGTAGAGCAAGAAATACTTTATTTTAATATTGTAAGGCTTGTAAATACATAAGTACACACCCCATACGTATGTACATACATATGTACGTAAATAAATGTCGTTAAATGATCTACATTTTCATACTTCACTACTATTCAGCTTGTTTTGTTGTTGACCCAACATGAAGTGATCTTAGCATTTAAAATTCTTGCTCTTAATTTCTTAATAAAATCCCCAATAAAAAAAATTCCGAAGCTTTATTGAGTTAAGTGCGCACTTTAAAGTTTTGTTCGCTCGCATGAAACGAAAACTTGACATCGATAACTTTATTGCATCGAACACTATTTACGGTGCTATAGTAAAAATTCTCGATATCAATTGTAGTACCCGCGCCATTATATTACAAAGTGCAGCGCGGTTAGTTGTCACTGGTTACGATTTATATTGGCATCAATAACATTGATGATAGCAAACCAATCTGTATCGGTAACAGTGTTGGTATCGATACTGCATTTGATATCTAATCGATAACACTAAAGAATGCAACGGTTGTAATAGCACGAATTTCGAAATAAAACCAATAACGGCGAAATAAAGATATAGATAACCATGACGTGACCAAAATCCCCTGAATAAGAAAAATACTAAATTTCACTTGCATTTATCTACAATTATATATATGTACATATATTCTTAGCTAATGCTAATTACACACACTTTTATTTTTATTTTTTTGCAACAACGGTAATTTTTTGCATCACAAATTTTCTCGTTTATTTATTAAAAAACAGTTAATAATTCTACAAAAACCGCGATAATCAAAATTTCAAACTTTTTGCAAATTTCTTTTCAAAAAATCGACAAGAGTCCATAAAAATTTTAAACTATTTTACGCGTATTGTAAATATAAAATTTATCTTAGCAATTCAAAAGTCTATTTAATTTTACTTTAATAAAATAAAAATCTGCTGCTTAATTGCCTTTCATTTTCTTTTTTTTTAATATCTTTCTGTCTGAAAAAATGTATGTATCTTATTTTAAACCTAACTTTTAAACTGCGTTTCATACAAAAAATGCTTGGTTATAATTTTACTATCCTAATAAACAAAAAATCATTATAGAACTTTTCACCGACATCATTTAGAAGAAAACATTTCGTTTAATAGTAGCTCGAATAAAATCTGCTAGACAACCTGCAGAAATATTTATTATTCTAAATTTTTGTGGGCAATAAATTTGTTAAACAAACATTTGTTTAGAGTATTAAAAGTTCTAGGGGCAATTTATTGCATTTTATTTAAATTTGTAAAAAATGTACAAAAAATATTAATTTCTTTATGAAATTACTTTTTAAAAAACTTTTATATTTATAAAGGATGCTATCCTTTATATATTATATTTTTATGAATTTGACTGTTGGTATGAGAAGGCAAGTATGTATACCATAAAAAAAATTTAAAATTTTTACAACTTAAAGAAAAAATCAGGAAACCTCTATTTTTATAATCAGGTTTTCGTTTATTTATTTAAACGTAATGGGAAGGAAATAAAAGTTGCATGGTTGCCAAACTAAGTTACTTATGGATCTCTCTATTTTTATAAAAAATTCTAAAACTGAGATATACTTGCACTACCATTTAAATATTTTTCTGTTTTCTATTTTCTGAAACTCGAAACATAATTTTTTAAAAACTATTTTTATGTATATTTGTATGTACATACATATATTCAAAGCTGTGTATGTAATTCATATTTATTTGCCTGAAATTTTTGTGCATTTTTTTTTCGTTGCACTCGCGCATGCAAGTCATGCACTCCTTTTTGGCTCAAGGCCTTTGATAATTTTGTTTCACAATTGCGCAAAAGCACACCTATACACATTTACATGGCGGCCCGGGCAGATACAATGACCGACTTGCAGTTACAGATACTTATAGATATACTACGTCTATATGTAGGCATATATGTATACATACATACACATACATACGATTTTATGTATGTTCAATCGATAGTCAACTTTTGGAAACTTGAAAAGCCGGGGTAGAGAGTGGCAAGCGACGTTTCATATCGGCAGTCAAGCATTTATGTAGGCCTGACAATAAAAATAATTCCAGCGATTGGAAATGCATTCAGCGTGCCACCAGATTGTATGCACGTATGTATGTATGTATATACATAGACTGTTGCATATAATAAGCAAAATTAAATGTCTACTGAGAAGAAGTACATGTTAAAATCAATACATATATGTACATACGTATGTATGTACATACCCTATCGGAAATGAAAGTAAATTAAAAGTAATTTAAATAGTACTTTTCTTTCAATTACAAGTGGTTTAATTTCTTCCTATTTACTTGTAATCAACTAACTTTTTTAGCATGGCGATGTCCTAGGAGCAAGTCAATTCTCCGACTCTGCATTTGGTTTCAACCACTTTCAAATATATTTGACTGGAAAAACATCAAAATTACTTGTTTTCTAACTGAAATAAAATGTTTTTATTAAGGCGGATTTAAAAAATTAAGAAATAAATATGCGCACGCTGCATTTATTTCAAAGTAGTTGATATCCAACTATTACTTTAAAATTGGTTAATTTTTCAGACTGTCTACTTTTTTCCGACAGGGTACACACTCGTACTTGCATTCATTATCTATGGATATAGCAACAGAAGCTGTAAGCAAAAAATGTCGCTGTAATTAAATGTCATGAGTAGTGGTATAGCACAGCTGAATGCCTCTACATTATCTTTAGATAATAAAACACTAAATATCCATACACATGTATGTACATACATATGTATGTGTACTTGAACACACGCATACGTTTTTAAAAATTTTTTAAATTATTATAATTTCTCATTCACATAGTGTACATATAAAAGTTGAAAAAAAGTAATATCTTAGAACTCTCAATAATTACAAGGTCGCGATGTGCTAAATTCATTTATAAATTCCTTTAAAATTTATCAATATTCTTAGTTAGTTATACTGTTATGGTGAAATTTATAAAAAATACAATCTACTTAAAATGCCTCAGAAAAGGGCTGTTTCAAACCGGGTTTTCACACTACAGAAGATTTGTTGCAAAAGATATGACTTCAAACTAGTTGGCGGTTCAAATACCGCAAGTGCCTTGAAAAAAATAATTAAAAAAAAGTAGTTTTCAATTGATATTGTTTTTACTTTATTGTAACATATATACATACGAGTACATACTTTTTATTTATATTATTATGCTTTTTTTCCTTATAATCAAATGAAACTGAAATCAAATAAGAAAATTTACTCTGCACTTAATCCGCTCTACAACTGACTGTCGGGGTTCTATTTTAATCGGATCAATTGTGTAGGACATCTGCCAATGCTTTAACTCGAATCAATTAAAATAGGCTCAAAATGGATTTAAATGAAGTTTGGCATGAAGAAAGCTAAAAAGCCTGGGTTGAATAAGCGGATAAATTTTGTCGCAAAGGGAACGAGGGGTTATTGAAAAATGAGGCTAATTATAAATGGCACATACATATATCTAAAAGTAATTTCGATAGATTACTTGAATGCATATGTATATAGAAACTAGAAGAAAATGCAATAAGTAGGCGGGCCATCTCTCATAATATGTAGATGCTACATTATTCCTACCACATACCGCTAATAGAAATTCATTTGACTACTCCATCATGCATCATTGGGTAAAGCACAAAAATATGTATTTACATATTTCTGCAAAAAAAAAAATTTAAATCGTTAATAAATTTTGCTGTCATTCAATTCGCAAATATCGATCGTTCATTAAGGGTGTTAATTTTGCTAAACATTTTTCTGAAATCAGTTAAGCTGGCTTGCCATTTCGCACGAATATGCATATGTAAAAACAAGTATATGTATGTACATACATATGTATACATTCTTATCTATGGATTTAAGTTCCCATACGCATAGACCCGAAGACTTACAAAAAGTACGACACAAAGAATGAAGGCAGAACATGACCCAGTTTTGTCAGAATGTAGCTGTTGCTACTGCTTTATAATCGCATTATTTCTTAATTGTTGAACGCACTCGTAACCCAACAACCCAACAGAGCAACGACAACTGGAAAACAACTCGTCAACAGCGTGAATTGAAATGCAAATGTAGCCAAAGAAAGAGAATGCATAAACAAATTTATATGTACATATGTATTTATGTAAATATCTACATATGTATGTTAGTATGTATATACTAAATGTACGAGTATATACATACAAATATATACATAGTATATATGTAGTGCAAATATATGTCTGCATAATAGCTTACTTATTCACAAATACTTTCATCAACATCAAAATACTCACTCACATTACATAGTTTGTATTCACAATACACACATACACAATGTATGTATGTACATCTGTATGTAAATTAAAGGATCATTGCCATTTCTATTTTACAGAAACGCATAGCTCGCAATTAATCGTGAGCTGCATACAATCACAATAAATTGCAACAAATTGCAAAACTACAAAAACGACTTCGTACTACTACTTTATGACGTCTGCTGCATTTAAATAGTTAAACTCTGTGAAATATAAAATTACACAACAAGGAAACAGGAAGATATACCCACGAAAACGAAACACAGGAAAAAGGTGAGTGAGTCATTATTTACCATATGTAAATTTAATACAATAGGTCTATGCATGGGAATTATTGGTTGTTTTCTGAATGAACTGCATGCATACTTTAGAATCTCATCTACTTATGTTATTTCGAATCGTGTATCGCAGGGTATATTAACTTTGTTCGCGTAACGGTTGTTTGTAATATATATATATTTGATATAGATATAGACATATATATACCAAAATGACCGCCTGTCCGTGATTACGATAACTTGAGTAAATGGAGATTTGTTGATGAAACCTGGTACATAGATTGCTCTTTGGTCAGGGTGCAGGGCCGTGTGCAGGACTCAGCCCACGGTGGGGTGGGAGTTCTGGATTGAAATTTCATTTACGAATAAAATTTGATTAATAGGATTCACTTCTTTTCATATACGTTAATTTGCCCAAGGTGGGAGGGTCCTATTTTGAAAAATAGGCATTGCCACGCCCACTTATGAAACAATTTCCGTACCTCAATAACGGTGTTAGGTTTCGTCACTAAATTTGGTGAACATATTTTCCTCCATATCGTTGTTATCACAATATAATAATAGTTTTCAAATACACCTTTTTTATATATTTTGCGAGAATGCTGCAAAGTTCTCGAATGGTATAACAAAAATGATGCTGAATGTTCGGACATCCAAACGCAATAATTATTGTAGGAGTACTAAAATGAGAGAGTTCTAAGTGTAACGGAAAGTTTTGAATAGAATCTATGGACGAAGCTCTTGTGACACAAAAATAGTCTCAGCACATTTGTTAGCAAAAAAATACTAATTTTTTCGCCCACAAAAAGCGCCAAAACTGGGCACTCGTGCACGAACGTTTTGAATCCGTCAGTGTAGAGGGCTTTAGTGATTTGAACCTTCCTATTATTTATTTTAAGAATCGAGTTATGGCTACTGTTAGTATCTATACTATCCAATACATGCGCATATATATTTGATGTACATATGTACATTTATGTACATACATATATAAATATCAATTTTAATATTGATTTCTGATATATTGGAAACTATGTACGTATGTACATACATACATACATATGTAGCTGCATGCAAATCATTTCAATTCAATGCACATAAAATTACTGTTATTACCAAATAGTACACAGAAAGTTGACTAACAAAAAGTTGAAAACAAAAACGTATTCAATATTCATTAATTAGTATTCATACTTATAATTGTATCCAATTTGATTATTTTTTTTTTTTTGTTTTTTGGAAACTCACACATACTTACACATGTTTTGGCGTAAATGCATACAACAGTTGGTGCGTGTTAAGCGCAGTCCATTCACACAAGCTTAAATACTTACCGACAGTACAGACCAAATTCGTGGAAGCTTATTAAAAGTCACGCAACTCCATTCAAC
Source organism: Philophylla caesio (assembly GCA_963971545.1). Classification (NCBI taxonomy): domain Eukaryota; kingdom Metazoa; phylum Arthropoda; class Insecta; order Diptera; family Tephritidae; genus Philophylla; species Philophylla caesio. Next base: position 93,429,849 of record OZ020608.1, on the reverse strand, counting down.
TATGAGCGTAACGCATTGCATTCGAAATTTTTGTGAAGCTTAAATTTTTTATGAAGTTGAAGACGAAAAATGCAATTTACATGTATGTATGTATATATGTATGTGCACACATAAAAGCACGAGACACACAAATTGCATATGTATGTACATTCTTTAAGGGTAAGCGGTATTCAATATACAAAAAACGCGTTTTAAATATGACTAGACACACACTTTTGTACTTACATATGTATGTACATATGTAGTTACGGTCATCGGCATAATTATCTTGACAAATATGTAATTGCGTATATAAATTTAATAACTTTAATTTAAAACACAATTCGATCTAAATTAGAAACCATATAAGTATGTACATATGTATGTATGTACTTAAATCAAATTGTATAGCTTCAAAGTTTTTTAAAATTCAACCGAATGTGAAGAAATTGTTATTAAAATAATAAAAAGAAAATTCTTGACTTTTTCTACTTAATAATTTAGAAAAAGTATGTTTTGCATATAGTATTTTTGTTCAATGGATTGTGTTCCAATTTTGCTTTTAAATACAAAACAAAATTGACCCTAAGGCAAAACTTCATTGCGCATGTTTGCGGTCTACTTGACTTCTGAAGTGTTTATCATATTTTCAAATGATTGCGAAAATATTGTTTTGTCGAAGAATCACATGCCATAATTAAATTTGGTGTTGCACAGTAAAAAATACCTTTTGAAATTTTACTTAAAAATTAATACTTAATATAATAATATTGGCCTAAATAGTATTGGCAGTTTAATCATTTTTTTTACTCTTAACGAATTTCTATGAACACAAACATTTTTATTGAGTATCTGTTCAATAGTTCATGATATCTTTTTCTTATAACCAATGAAAATGAAACTCCTTCCGGATGGGCGGAATCCTCGAGCGATTTTTTTTGGGCGTTGGTTAATCTTACTCAATGTTTAACTTCAGGAACTTTTTTCCCGACATCCAATTCAAATGACCTTAATGAGCATTACTGGCAACGTTCTTTAGAAGATGGATATATTACTTATCTTTATTTTTGAATATATCGTAAGCGACAAAAATTTTACACTCTTAACTCGAATTCCAGTAGACTTTTTCATCCACATAAATATATACATATGTACATACATATGCATATGAGTAATTCGGTATTAAATTTTTTTAAATATTCATACTCGTAGACTTGTATATACAAATGTATATCACTATATTTGGGTTCAATGCTTTCATCTCAGTATACTCCTTACATTCCCAGTGTAAAATTATCGAAAAATGTAGATACATATGAATGTACATATACATATTTACACTCTTAAGAATGGAAAGACATTATCGACTTCTTTTTTTTTTAAACGCTTTGTCAATATCGATAATTTAAGTATCGCTAAAATTATTAGACATTGTAAATGGGCCAGTCATTGAAAAGGTTTCGTGCAAATAGATAAATAAGCAAATATTTACTTACAAATATTAACACATAATGGCGTTTGTTTGCGTAAAAAGTAAACTCATGTACAAAAATATAGAAACCTTAAAGAGAAATTAGAAATATTTGGCAAAAAAAACAAACAGAATTTTGCTAAGCGACGAATAATGCGAAATTTTGGCAGAACTGAGAATAATATCTACATATATCTATACATACATACATATGTATGTGTGTGAAAAAATAAACTTAAACAATAAATGTTTTGTAAATTTAAAAAAACAATAAGTATATAACACATTTGTATGGGTTAATTTCATAAAGGATTTCTCGTCATATTGAATTAGTGGGTATGCGCGTACAGTCCATACTATTTGTGAAATATTTTTCCTGAAATTCGCTGTCTGTCGGGAAGAAGAAGACAATTTTATCTGCCATTTTGTTATGAGCTAAATATAGTCTGTTATATTAGGTTCGGGTGGGCGCACGACTTCTCGATTGCACTAAGCCTACTCCAGATTTTGTTTGTTGTTAACTGGTATTATTTAAAATCACCAAGTGGACCGTTCTAATAGGTTTTCCCTAAGTTGAGAAGGTTATCTTCTTGCTATGATATCTCCAGTAGAAATCTCATGGAATACTTTCACAACTTGCGCTAATCTCTCTCTTTTAGAAAAATCGTTAGCGAGCAGATGTGCGATGAAGCTCTTCCATATCGAACTTTCCGATTCTATGTTACATTGCCGTCTAAGGCGCTGAAAGCATGCCTTCCCTCTTCCACAGGGTGGTCGATTAAATGCCATGTTTTACTATCGAAGTCCGCCATGTGGCTGATCAAATGTTCTTATAAGAGAACATGGTGCTACGGGCTAACACTTGTTTCCTGCAACTTCAAAGTCGATCAGTCTTAGTTCTTTTAGCGAGATATGAGCGAAAATTATGAAGATGTAGAATAAACTTGCTTAAATGCTAATTGTCGTTAGGACATCTAGAAACGGAACAGAGGGCATTTGCAATTTGTATAACCAGACTGGTTGTTGCTTAGCTTTTTTACTAGAATCATAGAGCTGCAAGCTTCTCTTCTTCTGTCTTCTGCAGGGTGTCTAAATTTCTTAAAAATAAATTTAAACATTTGTTTAATTTAGTGCTTTTATTTTAAATTGACGTGTGCGCATCCGTTTCATGAATTGCGTCAATAGCTGGTTGCCCTATTAAACTGAATTTTCTGACGGCTTCCTGTATACAAATTAATTGTATTTATTTAATAAAAAAAAGCTTCAAGTTTAATGTAAATTATTTCGAAAAGGTATGTAAATGAATCGGTGTGTGTATGTATGCACATAAGGGTGGACAAAAAAAAAAAAAAGATGGAATTTCAATACTCTCACTATAGAGATTCATTTATTTCGAAAAAATGTATATCCTTTTTTTATTTTGAAACCAAAAAATTTGTAAAAAGGTTGATCGTAATGCCCAAATGTTCCCATGTAATCAGAATCAATTTTTCGTAGAAATCGTCTAAAAATTTTTGAAAGTTCATTTTTTCAAACAAAAAACAATTTTTTTTTAGAAGACTTAAAAAAATAATAACAAATTGTTTACTGTAATTTTTTTTAATATGAGTTATTTTCTTTTGGTCCCAAATTTAACATAAAATTAATAATAGTAAATAAGATAAAATAGTTAATAATAATTCAATATTAATAAAATGTTAAATATCCAATTAATTTTTGGTTTTGAAATTTACTGTAGGTAAATAAGGATTCCGTTAAAAAAACTAGACCTTGCCACTTTTTTTTCAATAAAAGTTAGCTACTCTTCAATTTCTTCTATTTTAGCAAGGTAATTTCGAAAAACTGTACTCTAAATATTATTTTCCGAAATAGCCTTATAAATATACTTTAGATTGGAGGAGGTATGGCAAACTTTTTTTTTCTCCTGGTCTAATGTACGCATTTTGCATATGTTCATACATTTTCAGAAATTTGCCCTCAGGTATGCCTTAAAGGCGTGTAGAAATCAATGAGTTTATATTTATGCGTACCTCTTTATATACTTGTACATATGTATGTTTTTACCCTGCAGCAAATGTGTTGAGGAAAAAGCAGTTGAAGATTTATTCCTGTTTGCACAACACTACTTTTAAATGGAAGAGTCATTGTGGTAGCCCATCGGCCTGTTTGCCGATATTGCACTAATTTAAGCCACAGCAACCACGTAGAATATTGTACGCCTACAGAGGTAATCGACTTTACATTTTTATACTTCGTCTGTCGGAATTTTTTAAGTATCCACCACAAACCAGTTCAATTCATGTACTGATACTCGGTTTATCGGGACTAGTAAATTTACTTCATGGGTATATACTATATGTAGAAATGGATGTTGTTCAAACATACAAGCATATAGATATGTAAATATTGACTCAAATTCGATTCGTCATCGATTCAAAGTTGTGAAAATGTGTGTACTGTTTAAATTGTGTTAAGTACATGCGAAAGTCAGTCACTCTTTTGTCTCCTTGTTTCCATCACCATCGAATTTAATTCACATTCGTTGGACTACGTACTACATTGATGGAATCTTTTGCTTTTTGCGCTTCCTTATTTATTCTTGTGGATATGTATATAATTTTTTTTTTTTAACCGCTTATTCGTGTTTTTATACATTTACTTCGTTTCAGAATTTCTTTAAATTTGCAATGAATTTTGTCGCGAATTGACATGAAATTATTGTATTTACTTAACATAAATTCGCAATGTTCGAATTGAAGGGAAAAATTAAAACGATAAACTGTAAATAAAAAGTAAAATAAAGCAAGCGTATATTGGTCCACATAACGGTTTAGCATGTTTTTAAAACTTTAGTGATAATTTGCATTTTATCTTCACATACATATGCAATGTATGTACATACATATGTGAGAATGTAAAGACGTGAACGTGTATGATGGCACCAAGCAAGAACTTCCGAATTAGTCGAATATTTCTTATTTCAGCTACGCAATTACTTGCTTTACGATATTGACCCAGCTTTTATGCTAACATACATTGAGTTATCAGGGATTGAGGAGCTTGATCGTTGTAGATTCTTTGATTAGATTGGAATATAATCGGCAATAATTTGAAGATAATTGATACACCACTTAAGAGGTATTCTGGTATAGAGGTATGAATTTCAGGTAATTTTTGAAGTGTCGTAAAAAACGGGAATCACTATTTTTACTATATATTTTTTTATTAGTTTTTTATTAGTTTTTTATTAATATTACAAGAATACAGAGAAATATCAAAAATAAAAAAGTTTAAAATTCCAAAAAATTAGCAGTTGATGAAGTGGGGGTCTCAAAAAATTGGCACGTGACCATAACCACGATTTCAACCCTCCCAGCAATCTGAAAAAAAGAAAAAATATAAAGATTATTATTCTAGAATAATGTCGCAATATCTGGAACTACGGAAAAGTTGGAAAACCAATTTTTAACGAAACGGCGACTGCCATATTTAACACTTTTTTTGACATTTTCTATAGAAAAATAGTAAAAATTTAAATTTGGGGATGGGGATAGTTCCAGACGAAGAAAAGTTTATAAACAAGACTCTCTAAAAATTTTAGGTAAACCGGTCCAGTAGAACCTGATAAATCGTTGGTATCGTTTTGAAAAAGACAGTTTCGAGAAAAATGCGTTTAAAGTTTCACGTTCAGTTTTTCGCAGTTATTTTAATTTCTAGACCAGAATACCTCCTTAAACTAACGAAACCTCAAAAAACCTGTGACAAAGGTAGATTTTTATTATACATGGATATTTAATATAACTTTTTGTTTATAATTTTTCAAAGACAAAAAGAAATAAGGCAAATAACACATTATAAAAGCAAGTAAAGCGTCGAAAGAGCAATGATTCGCTCAAAACAAAATAAAATTATAAACATAATCAATTCGCTGAGTGAATTTCGTTGGATGAAAGTTCGCAGTCAAAATTCAAACTCACAGCAGTAAATGAGATTGCTCACAACCAAAGCGACAACGAAGTTCTTCTGACGAATCTCGGTGAGAATAGATTTGTTTTAAATTTATTGCCTCTACCGCCGATCGAAAAAATCAGAATTCAATTAAATAAGTGAACGAAAGTAATGCCGAAAAAATGTGATTTTGGTGTAAATGAAAATGATAATAGAAGAAATAAAGAAGCATCGATGCGCATTTAGTTTCGGTTCTGATTTAGTGCGCGAGATGTTACGAATAACACCCGACGGCTTGTATTTGCCCGACCAGAAGCGTTCAGCGATTTGGTTCCGTTTATACTTTAAACCCTCGGCAATCAAGCAATCAAGCAATCGAGCATTGCATCAGAAGATTAATATTGTGTTTTTTTTTGCAAAGCGAAGATTTGCTTTTATATAGAAAAGTCGTTGTTAAGTATTTTATTTTGGATGCAATCCTATGAAAAGCTGGAAAGAGTTTAGAAAATGTGAACATATTTTTAATCATCAATGCTAGTTTTTGTCTTTATATGCATAGATTTTGAAATCTTCAAACACTTCAGAAGAATGCAAGAGATAAAACATAGACACTTTATTCTTCACTTTGATGAGGGATTTATAAAGCGATTTTTATGTTCAACAAAGGCTGCGTCTTTTTGAGGTGGAAAATCGGAAGTATAGAACCGTGAAAGCACTTCTGCAGTGACCAAGAAATTACTTAAGGAATTGTAGTAGCTTACATGCATACTAGAACTTTGAACTGTGCTTGTTATAACAGAAAAACAACAGCTCACGAAAAAAATCAACCGGTTTCCATTTGTTCATTTATTCTGAAGTTCATTCAAATATAACTTTCATGCACTTTTTCCAACAAACGGCTTTCATCGCCAACCAACAAAACGAAAGTTATACAATGCAGATTTCTGAGAAGGAAAAAACTACATACCATATACATATATTTCCCAATAGCACATTTCATTGTTTATACTCGTATGCATTCACACAGCCTTACTACCGCTGTATGTACCTGCTATATGATGGCAATAGATGACCGATGTCTGTCTGTTCGCTGTTTGCTGGCGGCAAGCCATTTTCCGTGTGTTGTTGTTATTGTTCCTGCCATTGCATGCCACTGCTGTTGTTATTTTTTGTATTACCATTGCCTTTTTCTGTTTTTATGTCGCTCTTACTTTAAGCCATCCAGCCAGCAAGGCAGCTAAGTAGCAGCATTGTATATTGCGCAAGCGCAACTATTGCGAAATTGCAGTTGCATTCATTTCCTTATTGTTGCTGTTATTATTGTTTCCTCTTTTATTACTACTCTTCACTACCTCTTCATCACACTTTTCACACCTGAACGTCCCTGCTTCCGTTGTATTCACCATATCTACAAATAACAACAAAAAAAACATGCAATTCAACTTCACTGTTGATTGGACCATCGGACTTGGCCCGGTCTGGTCTGCTCTAGTCCGGTCTAGATTTGCTGCAACAACACCACTAACAAAGCCAACTAAATGAATTCACATAAATTACATACATACATATATAACATTGAAAGCAAAATTGTCAAGCTCGACTGCCGTGAACCATCAATTATGTTGTTGTCATTGGCCGTTCAGCGTATGAACCACCACTATTACAATGGCATAGCTTCTTCTAGCCGTAATGGCTGGCTTTTAATCACTTTGGGATCGTTTGAATGTTTTTCAAGTGCACTATGCGACGTCAGTATGCTACATTTCACTTTTCTGCTGCTTATCTGGAAAATTATTAGGAGACCACTTATACGGATATCTGCCAACAAAAGTACTCGTATCTATGCAGTCTTTACCTTTCGGAATCAAACTCTACCCTTTATGAAGGACAACAAAAATAATAGTAAGCCAGTGAAAAGGAAATGATATAAGAAAATATTTGGCACGTACTAGGTTTAGCTGGTTGATATTACTAGGGACAACCATATTTCTTGCTCGGTCTAAAAAAAAATGTTAAATTCATCAAGCTTTGCTTGTACTAAACTCTACTGGTACTGTTTATTATGTCGGAATGTTAAAAATATGTCTTGATATTTTTAAGGCTAGCGCATGCCACAACAAAAAATATGAGTTGCGGGAATACCGAATATTTTCGTAGGGTGCGCTCAAAAAAATGCGCATCTGTTATTCAGTAAAATTTGTCAACGACTTTGCAGAACTTCAAAACAATTTTACCTTGAGCGATAAGTTGAGTATTTTTTAAATTAATACACACCGCGATCTTCTCAAAACAAGACTAAAGGTAGTAAACGTAGTTCCAGCACATTTTCATGATAGTTGAAGACTTTTGGGCATTGAAAGGCGGGTTGGTTCAGTGAAACCAGCATGTGCCTTGATGAAGTTCGGAAGTTTAAAAACATCTACAGCCTGCGAGATGTACAAGGCGTAGCCATCCCATTTATGCCGTTTAATTACGGCAATAAAAACGGCAAATTACTGTGAAAGAAAAAATTCCCTAACTGATCTCTTTCACATTTTGTGGCACGCTAACTTCACCTGGAGTTAGCAGTGCATGCGACAGTTCTTGGAATATGACCGCAAATTATCCAATAGATAATTTTTCCTTAAGTAAAAGTCGGCTTGCCCACTTCAGAGAGGTGGTCGCATAATATATCTCTACTGCGAACATTATTTATTTATTTGAAACCTAGTTTTTATTAGTTTATTTTACTTTCTGAATTTGTTTTATTTTCACTCTCGAAATACTATACTTTTATACATGCATATATACCCATACATATACATAAATAAATACATACATGCACGTGTATATAAGTAAGTAAAGGCGTATATATAGATGTACATACATATGTATGTATAAACATAAATGGGTGAATAATTCCATTTGAATGTTTATTTTAGATTTAATTTCAGTCGCTTGGTCACCGCCGCTGACTTTGACCTTCACATTGAATTTCAGAATTGTAGCACAAATTAAGTCAGCGCATACACTGCAAAAATTTTGTGTATTTTTGGTGTTTTTTTAGACATGTGGGTTTTAAGAAGAAATAAAACGCATAAAATGTAATGCTTTGGCCAAGAATTTAGCTTTGTTATAAAAATAAGGGTTTGCCATTTTGTTTTAAAAATGATTTCGGGCAAGTGACCGCCACGGCTGGCTCGACTAAATTCCAGCCGAGTGGCCTAATTATCGACCACTTTTTGCAGCTATTTTCTTTCAAGGCGTCTTGAAATGGCAAACCAAACTGAGTATAAATCAAGTAACAGCTGTCAAAAAGACCAACTCAGAAAAAAGTATTGCCTCATTGAAAAACACACGTCTAAAAAAAACACCCTTTATATGTACATACATATGTACATATTTTCCTGGTTAGAATTTGTTTTTTTTTAATTTAATAAGTGATGTTTAAATAATTTATTGGCACTCATATTTCCTTTTTTTTTGCATGGCACGATAATTTGCGACGATTGGAAACATCAAGTGTTCCTATTTGACGTGTTCGGACTTAAAATTCGCCGTCTAAGATCCGCTAATGACTATGTCAATGGCCTTGTAAAGTTTGTACAGGGCATATTTAGTTCCATGCCGCGCAATTTTTGGCATAACAAAATTTATTGTACATTGATTTTTCGAATGATCTTTTACCCATAGTGTTCAAGGGTAACCTCATTTGATATTGCTGGTGCTCATGCTTCTGCATCTTATAATAAGACCGTTATGAGGATAGGCCTTTCTCGTTGCTGATAAAGCAAATGGTGCTACCGAATGTCATTTTATATAGCTGTTTCAGTTTTGCAGAGATATTAAATTCAAACATTGAGGCAACTTATCTTTTTGTTAATTAAGGCGACATAAAATGATGGTGGATGTTGAATCTTGATGCCTTAGAATTCTGCGGTAGTAAGCAGTAACAGTAAATTTGATAACATCCTATGGAAAGAGTGTACTTAAATTCCAAATAACAGTCATGCGTTCGTCAGACCAAGTTCTAAAAATTAGCTGAGGCATTAATTTACATATCCAGCTGTTCTCCGCCGTACAAAAATAGATCATTTAGCAATTTTTTAACCCTTTTTACCTTGCTCCTGTTGTCCAGATATTTGCCCTTCATAAACTATAATCTTAGTCCGCTAAACGAAGTTTTCAAAAAAGAAATCCTCCCAAAAACAGTCTAAGCTAATCATATAGTTTTTATACAAAAAAATAATTAAACTGCATCAAGACGCAACTCGAAAACATATAACCAAAATACAAAACCGCACTGGCTACTTGCATATGTATGTATTTACACACATACATACATGGCTAAATACGAGTACAAACAGTCAGCAAAATTTATATTCATACACTCTCTTTTAAATAAAATAATAATGTTTTCTACTAAATTATCAAAAATAAAAATCTGAATTTAAGCAGCAATTGTCAGTATGCGTTGAAATTACCGTTAGAGCAAATATTTCAATTTCCCAAAATTAATATTGCGTTCTTTTGTTATAAATTATGCATAATTTTAAATTTGGTCGTCACGAGTAAATGTTTAGTGTGACAGTAACAGCGCAAACCGTCGCAAGACTTTACGAAAACAAAAAAGAAGCAGAACCGCTGCAAGAAAACCTTATATAAGCACAACGAACAGAATGAAAATTTGCCTGAATGTACAAAAACAAAGATTTTCGATTCTGAGAACGTGTAATATTCACAGTTGAATATAAATTTAATATTAAACACAGTGATGGAGCAGTAAAAATATAGCGCGAGAAAAATAAATTACTTCATTGCATTAACCTTTTGCCCACATTTAAGCACGGTGGAGGTACCGTCATGTTCTGGGGATGTATTGCTGCAGCGGCAGTGGGAAAACTTGTCTCCATAACCGAAATTTTTAATGCTTAGAAATATGTACATTGATATTTTAAGAGCAAATTTGAATCCAAGTGCAGATATGCTTGGATTGGGGGGTCGTTATCTGTTTCAATGACCCGAAACATACTGCGCTGGATACCCGTGTTTGGATATTGTACAACTGTCCATTTTACCTAAAAACACCAGCGCAAAGACCAGATATAAACCCCATTGAAAATTTATGGACTATCGTTATAGAACAAGAAACAACTAAAAGAAGGAATGGAAAATTTGGTGAAATATATGTAACGGAGATTGCAAGCAGTTATTAAACAAAATGGATACCCACTAAATACTAATTTAAATTCATGTTATTGTTGTATGTTTCATTTAAGGGTATGTGAATACGAATATTGCGTTTGTTAATATGATACTTTAAGTTTTTCTTGAAATATAATTTACCTTTATATAAAAATTAGTAAATTTGGCTAATTTTTCATCCAAATCCAACTTTGAATCCAAGACTTGGATTGAAAAATACTCTTTTCATAGAAAAAATAGGGTGTTTGAATACGAATTTTGCTGACTGTATGTACATACAGAAGTACTTAGCCATTGGCGAAAGAATCAAAGCGCAGGCGATCTAACGAAACGTCAAACCAAGAGAAACCCAATAGCAAAACAACACAAATACTGCAAACCACTGGGCGAGTTCAATGTGCTTTACCTGCAGCAAGAGAACAACAACAAAAATACACGTACAATAAAAAGAAAACCGAAAGCAAAACTCAACAAACACTCACTGCAACGGAAGAGGCGAAGCGATCAATTGAAAGTGGATGCAGCAAAATTTGCCAGCAAAACCAAACTCACATCCATGTAGTTATGTATGTATGTATATGTGTAAGTACAGTAAGTACGCGATAATCGCAATCATGTTACCACATTTTTATAGCTAAATACATAGATATGTTTATTCCACCGCTAGGGCAAACCTTCAAGGCTATTTCAGCCATGAAAAAGCTTTTCTTAAAATACATATGCCGTTCGGAATCGGCACAAGATTAAAGAAGCTCGACCGAACAAAGACCTACATATGTATATAGTGTAAGCTCCAAATTGATAAAAAAAAAAAACAAGTAAAAAAAGCTGTCTTCGGTTATGCCGAAGGCTTTATACCTTTCGTGATTGGAAGAATTGTATGAGAGCCATATGTAATATTAATTCAATATTAATGTTTTTGACTGCTATAAAAAAGTTTTGGCCAAAAATGCAATATCCGATTTTAATAATTTCACTGCTGAATGATAGCTTTTAAGTAAACGAGTATGTGCAAAATTTCAAAACTTTAGCTGAATAAATGGAGGGGTTTTCGTGCTAAATGAAAAATCTGAACAATCTGTTGCAAGGGCGCTATATGTTACATCTCTTTGATCTTTGTGATTTTCACTTTACACATATATGTATCTAATAATGATTGATATCTGTACTACCTGATTAAATGAAGGATTTATGGCCAAAAATACAATATCTGAACTATCGGTTGTATGACAGTTATATGTTATACTTCTCCGATCTTGATGATTTTTTCTGCTAACATAGTTCTCAAAATAGCTATTCCTTGTAGAAAATTTAAAGACTTAAGCTGCTTAAATGCAGGTGTTTTCCTGCTAAATAAAATATCAGAACAATCAGTTGTATGGGAGCTATATGTTATATAGCGGACCATGTTGCAAAATTTAAAGCTTCTGGCTGCTTAAAAGAAGGAGTTATGAAGCAAAATTTGATATCTGAACAATCGGCTCCTATATACATAATAGTCGTCTTATCAGCCCGGTTCCGACAAATGTCTAATAAAATATCTGACTGGCAAGTTTCATTCAAATAGCTCAAAAACTGAGGGACTATTTTGCGTTCAAACAGACGGACAGACGGACATAGCTAAATCGACTCAGCTCATCACCCTGATCATATCCAGGGGCGGATCCAGAACGTTTTTGAGGGGGGAGAAGGAAAATTGCTAAAGACGCTTTTCGCGAGACAAATCAATTTTGTTGTGGCAGCTACCTTTTCTTATAAACATACGAAAATTTTCGTATTTTTTTAATTTCGTTCAACTGTAATTGATTTCATAAAAATGTATGTATATTTGACACGTATAGCTGATATAGCTTTTCCTTGCAGCTGCTTGGACTTTGAAATCGAGGTTATGGTTTCTACAGCAAGATGTTTCCAAGGTTAACTGCTAAGCACACTGAGAGAAGGGTTTACTTGCGAAACTAAGGAAAAACATGAAATTGAAAAGGTCCTACGAGTTCTGTGACATGCCGGAGACGTCTTATGTTAATTTATCCAATTTGGCGGCTTTGAACTCACTTTAAATTCGTTCAATAATGTACTACTTATTTATGCTTCGGATGGAACAAAAGTTTACACTATTCATAATATACTTAAAATCATTTGAATTCTATTGTTTTCGAAAAATTCAAAATATGTTAAAAAAAAATTTAGAGTTTCCTCTGTATGTATTCGCCCCTGATCATATCGGTATACTTGATGGGTCTAACCCTTATCATTCTGGTAATTACAACATCGGACCAAACTTAATATACCATTTCCATGAAAGGTATAAAAATATGTATGTATATCCGAACACTATGATGTAGTGAAATCATTTTGTAATATCACGATCAAAACGATACTTTCCGAAACATTTTCGACAACGGGCAACGAAATGCTTACGATTTTTTTTTTCATAAACACTATTACAATATCATCGGTTTTCATCCACATTCTGTTCCCTCTAGAAGCGAAAATATGATTAAGGGAAAAAAACCCCTTGGAATGGCTTACCCTTCGTCACCTACTTCGATATATTTCGCTTGTTTCAAACCTCATTTCCAGTACCCTAAAGCTGAGTAGCTGACAGATAGGCTCCAGCAATGATGTATTTAATTTTTAGAAACTCTTGTCCTCAGTTAAAGACCTTGGACGTATGTTATTAAAAACGCTTCTAAGTGCTAGGGGACAGTAGTCCTTAACGCTGAGGAAATTAACGAAAAATATCATTAAACAATAGATAGAAAACTGCAAGCAATTCTTACACAATTCTTACAAAAAATAATTTTTTAGGCCTTCTCGGTCTTGTCAGTGGTATGTGATTAATATAACAAACTTAATATATAAACTATTCATTAGTCGCGGCTAACGAGGTAGTACTATGTACATATCTTTATACATATGTATGTACTTATCGTGTGTCTCTAAGCTTGATTGTACTTATACATATATGCTTACACAAACATACTCGTACATATGTACATACTTATGTATATATAAATAAGTTTACCTTTGTACGCACTCATTCTGTTGCAATAAAAAAACCCATCGTTTGCTTTGTATGCATCCTTACTGTTCGAACTATCGGCTACATTCAATGGTTTCTTCTTGCCAAATAACTGCTATGTATGTATGTATGTATGTATGTACATATCTACTTTAACCATGCGAAACTGTATAGAACAAAAGTCTATACAATCGCTTCAAAGTGAATGATCTCTGTGCAAACAAATAAAAAGAAAAGAAACAAAAAATAAAAGCCACATCATCATTACCACAACATCTTTGGTTAGCATCAAACGTACAGGTTGAAGAACACGGAATACTATTCTTGCTGGACGCAGCCATGAACAGAACGGTAGCAGTTTAGATTTGCAGGTATTACTGGGCTTATTGCCAATGCTGCAGAACTGACTGCAGTCTTTATTGCTTTACGTTTTTGCGAACTTGTTGAACATATGAATCTTAAAGGGACTACAAATAAGCCTTAAACAAGGGAGATTCATACCAAAAAAAATAGTAAACAAAATATGATAAGTTCCCTCACTATATGTCACTATAAAACCAGGAACAGGTTTCGTTCGTTCGTTCAAACCTGCTTGTCAACACAATTAAAAGAATTAAATATGTATACCTCTATTGTTAGTTTATAGATGAATATTGTATGTGTTTATAAGTATTTACAAATTAAAAATTAGTTATTAATACCGATAACCTGCGACTCATGCCACAGCTCAGCTTTTCTAAATTCAGTAAAATATCAAAAACCTGTGTGAAGGGTCAATTTTTTGCAAATATATTTTTCCCATTAATAACATGCGGGATTATTTTTCAAATCAGCCACTTGCTTTCCCATTTCTCTTATGGGAGTTTGTGATGACGTGTAATATAAATATCTGTCTTAAGACTAGCGTGTCTCCAAAAGTGCTATTTTTCTTCAAAAATTGTCGAAAAATGTATAAGTTTTCAAATAAATTTGGCCAAATTACTATTTTGGTGGTTTCAAGTTAGGGGTCGCTGGGCAAAAACCCGATGTAAGTTGAAAAAATAATTCCCCATATAAATGCATTTCGGGCATTAATCATATCTGACAACAAATATGATTTTTAGAAATAAATTGGCTTCAGGGCCACCTGGTGGGGTTAAAATTTTCCAGAAGAGCCTAATGTCCTATAACTTTATTATACATAATACAAAACGAATGCAATATTTTTTTTTTTAAATTGTTTAGACATTTGTTTGAGATGTAATGATCTCTTTTAAGAACATTTCTATATTACTTAGTACTACAACGGGCCAACAATCGTCAAGTATTGTCTAAAAAGAGAACGAAGAAATTGCGACACAACTTCGTATTTGATAACGAAAATTAAATTATCAGTTAAACGTTCACAGCCCTGGCCTTCATTCAGTCAAATAAATTATCATGGCACACATATGTGCGTATGCATATACATATGTATGTCCTTTTTCTGTATACCTATACATACGTACAATCATATTCTTATTTGCTAGCGATTGCGCTGAATATATCTTTTTAAATCTTTAAAAAATATACATATACATATGTACATAAATACTGTACACATCAGTTTATATTTCACTGCCCCGACGTTTTTTGCATACACTAGTGGCCATATTATTTACACCAAGATTTAAAATGATATTTATATTTAGATTTATTAGAGATTGTGTACTGTGAAACGCTATGTCTTTTAATGTACCAAACATCAATATTTAATTACAAAAATGTGTACTTAACTTAATACTAACAATGTTTAAGAATAAAACAAAAAAAACAAAAAGTTGAGATTTACAAATAATACATTTTTATCGACGAAAATAAATAAATACAAAGAAAACTCGATGAGAATAAGGTGTTGTGGGTACTAAGCAAAAAAGTTTATAACTGACCTTTCGAAGCATCTTGCCGTTTTACGAGTAATACGAGTACTTTTGACTGAAATTGGTAAAGAATTCCATATTCTATGTAATAGCAATCTGGAGGCCATAAGTGTTGCATATCTAAGAACAATAATATTGTGTGTTCGTGATGATTGAACAAAGTTTAACTTTTGAAAAAGGTAGCCAGGCTGACGAGTTTTAATTAATTTAAATAAAAATATTTATTGACGAACATTAATGTAATTTTCCAGCTGGTCAAACTTTTTTTTACTGTAAACAAATCTAGCTGCATTATTTAGGGCCAGATTTAATTTGCTCGTTGATTCGCAATCCATGTTACCATATATCAACTCAAAATACGAAATTTGTGGAACACTGAGGGTTTTAATAAATTTAGTTTTATATTGAGTGATGTGTAGGCAAGTGCACGTATGCCACAGGTTTCTCAAAATATAATACATTTTCGAAATGCTATAATTAGTATGGTTTGAACACTTTAAACGAAAATTCATCTTAAATCCAAGATTTGTCACAACTGATTTCATTACAATCTCCCTCAAATCAAGTATGATCGGAGATGGACTGCATAGATCGAAAGGTTCGTGAGATATAGAAAGCAACTGAGTTTTTGCGGCATTTAAACAGATACCATTTGATTTGGCCCAGAGCGATATTCTTTTTAGGTCATCAATCAAACTAAACACTAAATCTTCACTGAGGCCAATAGGACGTGAATAATGAATTTGCGTATCATCTGCGTACTAATTTATGCGTGCATTTTGGCAACAATGAACAATGTCATTTAAAAATAAACTAAAAAGGATGGAGCCTAGAATTTAGCCTTGGGGCACTCTAGTAGTAATTTCACTAAGGCTAGACATTGTACATCCGCTCTGAACTAGTTGATACCTGTTCGACCGATAGCTTTTTATAAGCTTAATGGAAGTCAAGCTATAACCGAAGTACTGTTGTAATTTGACAAAAAGAATTTCATGGTTGACTGTAACAAAAGCTTTAGAAAAATCGAGGAGCACTAAGAAAGTAAGAAATTTACTATCGAAAGCAAGACGAATCTCTTCCAAATTATTTGCAAAGAATTTAACTTTTCAAAGACTTTCGCCAACGCTGGTAAAATACTAATCGGCCTAACGCCTTTGCGAGCATCACAAATATTGTTTTTGTTATTGTGTGCCACTTACATATTTACAAGTATGTTTATTTATTTATTTGTTATCAAAAATTATCAATTAAAATAAGGTATATTCTCTCACAAACATCGCATAAACTTAAGTTTAAAACTTTCTAGAAACCCGAAAAAAACATTCAACAAAAATGCATCCAACCTTTCTCTAAAGCGCTAGAACCTTTTCTTTTTGAGTTTTCACTGCTTACATTATTTTATTTGATATAGATTAACACATGTCTTTGACATTTATTTATTCGAAGACATTATATTATTAATTTTGTATTCAATGTAATTTAAGTAGTAGTATTTTCTAGTTGACTTCTTTTCTGTGGCTTCCCGGCATAACCGAAAAAGTCACATTTTTTGCAAAATCGAGTTAATTCAAAATTTGACATCTGTGGGTGTTAATCATTCGAAAGAATGTAAATAAGTACTTTTATATTCAATATTGTGGCTGATTTCTCGACATTTCCAAACCGAAAAACTGCATTTTTTAAACAACTTCAAACTTACAGCTGTGAGTGACTTTTTCGGTTATGCCGGGAAGCCACAGATTTATTAAAGCTTATACTCGTAAAAATATGATATTTTTTTGAAAGTGCAATTTTAAAATGCTCTTATTCAATTCTTCACGCTCAACCCCTTATTTTGTATTTATCTTAAAATTACTTGCGCTTATGCAGCTCCTTTAAGTAAAGTCTTCTTGTAATCACTTTTATTACTTTAACTCTTACTCGGGATTGCTTTTATGTTATTTAATTCTCGCCAGTTTTTATTATTTTTTTTTATCCAATTTTTTCCATATAATCTGGTTATTATTTGTTATGAGTAACATGTGAAACATGTAAAAAGTTGTGTAAATAAAAAAAAGAATTAATTATATAATTCGCAAGCACCTACTACTTTACTTAATTGTATTAAAACCATCAAAAAATAATTGTTTTTCCCGCAGCTACTCATTAAATATTCACGGCGTTATCAAAATATTTTGGACAATTTGGCCAATGTGACTACAAGTCATCAGTTGCGGCACCTTTTTGCCCTGACATTGAATTCACTGCTGAAACTCATACATATATGTTTTCTGGTATACATTGTGTTAATGTAAGTATTTGTATGATATTTTGTGATATCAATATACGAGTACATGCCATTGTTATATACAAACACCGCTTCCTCTTTTTACGCGGTTACCGGCGTCTTTACATATTAACCTATTTAAGTAATCCAGTTTTTTTTTTTCAAAATATATGGGCTGAGAGACCAAAGCCTATTTCTTAAAGTTTTATGTTACTAACTATATAAAATTCCTCTGACATGTGTGTTTCACTGAACTCTTTCTAAACAGCTGAACAACATTTCATGGCTTTTTATACCTTTCATGGAAATAATACCAGAATGATAAGAGTTAGACCCAGCAAAAAGTATACCGATATGATCAGGGTGATAAGCTGATGTCATGCCCGTCTGTCCGTCTGTCACTAAATCTTTGAGCTATTTGAATGAAACTTGGCATTCAGGCGCAAATTTTGATGCAAATATTTTGCTCCACCCCACTAAACTTTTTATCTTTTTTAAAAAACAAACTAAGTATGCTATGTATTTTAAACTGTGGACATATGTATATTCGGGACATGTGTACCAACAGCAAAAAAATCTTTATTTCGAATGCTCACAGCTCACTTAGCATCAAAACCGTGTTGCTTCTTAAAAATAAAAATAGTGGTAACCTCAAAACTTTTTAATACCAAATACTAACAGGCAACACTTTTTGTTCCTTTTGTCCGCGTAAACGGTAAACAAGATTGACCCCGTCTCGTAAATATTTCATGCAAGTGTGTTTAAATGACACGCTTTTTCATTAAATGCTTTTCACGCGCATATAAATTCGATGTGACAGAGTCGAAAGTTTAGTCATTTCTAGAAGGAATGGGTTTAAATACATAAATTAAACATAATGTGACATAATAATCATCCAAATGTCAAAAACAAGAATTAGTAAGAACTAAATTCTTGAGTTATGAAGTTTGATTTATTTTTCATTTAATATATAAAGATTATCTTTCTAAAATTTCGAATTATTGTGGTTTTCATACAACTCTATTAACTCCATAAGTCACTTACTATTTATCGGAATAAAATGTTTGGTCCTTTCACCGTCCAGCGATTCATCATAATATTAAGAATAACCCTGATACCAATGGTTTATAAATAAAAGGAATAAACCGAATAAATAACTTATATTTTCCTTATACCATAAAATCGTTAAGTTCATGGATAGATTGATAATTTATTCGCTAGGAAAGAAGTGCATAATTATTTAAATTTTGTTAGCGTAGCTATTGTATTTCTTAATTTAAATAAAAAGTCTTCGAAATTTTTAATTAAAAAAATCACTAACATTTTACTACTTATTATTTACTTTTTAAGAAAGGGTAACAAAATCTTACCCGTTTTCCACACTTATTTACCTAACCTTTTATAATTGAATCATGTTTCGAATGTACGTCGCCCGTAAAATTTGAAAGGCAACTTACTTTTTAAACACACGTACATACATATATACATATGTATATCTCAATTTCACACAAATTAAAATTCAAATAAGTCATAAAATTGAAAATCAGACTAAAATTGCGTAGAATGGTTCTATTAAAAATGCAGTATAATTTGATTAAGGATAAAGAGTAGCCAAATTTTTAATATCTGCAATTAGATTTAAAAAAAAATTACACACCAAAAGATGTCTCTTATAAAATACAATTGGACGAAAACTAGAAACGCCGCGTGACCCAAAAAAAGGCACGCGTTAAAGGAGAACCAAATGTACATTGTACTTTAAAAAAAAATATTACTAAAATTCATCTTTACGTTCGTGACTGTCGCGAATCTTGGTTTTGCTTTTTTTTTTGCAGGTTGTATAAATATTGACTTTTTATTTGGCTGTGTTTGTGGTACAAGACGACTGCATTTTACTGATAAAAAATTTGAGTAGGTATGTGTATACGTACATGCGATTATATATATCTATGTATGTATGTATGTATGTCATTATTTTCGCCACTATGTGAATATTGTGTTGTGTTATTTTTTCTTCTTCTTCTCTTCATTTAGCTACGGCTGCGATTTCGGTGTTGCGTTTTTTTAAAACATTTCACAAAATTTAGTCAAAACTTAGCTTTCGGTGCCACTAGACGTGTGATGCAATAAACACAATGCAAAATTGTTAAAATCTAATGTGAGTCTAAGAAGACATTGTGAAAATTTTTATCAAAAACAGAAATCGACTGATAACAATTCAAGTCACCTAATTACCTACATTCATGGACGTTCAATTGGCACACAAATCTTTACATTTTTATTTTTATATTTATATGTTTATATGTACACATGTACACACATATGTCAGTTTATATACATACATAGTACATATGTACGTATGTATGTATAATCTCAACTATCGCGCACAAATCGCTTATAAATAGATTTAGTTGAAATTCAAGGTCGCATTGGTATTGAAAGTGAAATCGCTGTGATAAGATATAACCAAAGTCAGTAATACAGTGGGATAAAAAAAGTCAAGTGCAATCAAATTAGTGCAAGCAAAACTTTAAAATTTGTGTAGTGCAAGTAAAGAAAGCGAAAGTGCAATGCAACCGTATGGACTTGAATAAGTCCCTACCGTAAAAATGTACCCTGTTATATGAAAATTTGTCCAACTAATGTGGCACGCAACTGACTATCACTAGCTGCAAATACATATGTACATACATATATGCAATTTAATAAAAGAAATACAAACAAATGAGATAAAAAAGTGAAATTAAGCAAAAATGAATAAGAGGCATTCCACGCTATTTCAATTGGTAAAAATTACTTTTGAATGAATTTTTGATATGTTGCAGAAGAAAAGAAGAATAAAGCAAAAAAAAAGGTTCTCTAAAGTTATGCAACTTCAAAAATGTAAGGTGTCTCGGCCATTGTTTATCACTTCATAGCTCGCAAAATATAAGTTTTATAATTATTGGGCACTTTTTTATAGACAAATATCAGAGGTTTATAAACAAATTTTTTTTTTTTATGAATTTTTTTACATATTTGTTAATAAAAAAAAAATTTGCTGAAAAATCATAGTTTTAAAAATTTTTTAAATATGTGTGATAGAACTTATATCAAAGAATAAACTGATAAATTTTTAAAGGGTGTCTCCTTATAGAACCTGAGATATTAATTTTTTCGTGCAGCAATGTCTAATAAAATCAAGCGTTTCCCTGAGCATATGCATGTACATATTAAGCTAACTTGCTCGTTGCTTGCTACGACTCTATATTAAAAAGACTTTCTATAAAAAAGTATTTAATAATTTTTTTTGATTATTTTAATATTTTACGAGCTTTGAAGTGATAAATAGTGGCCGAGACACCTTAAATTTAACCAAAAAAAATTTTTTTTTAATTTCCGGTGGTTCTCTGTCTTGTATTATGCGATTTTCTACAACATACACAATTTAAATAAAAATCTAAAAAAAACTATTTTTTTTTTTTAAATAGTATGGAATGCCCCATATGTAAGTGTTTAATACGTAGGCAGATAAAAAAAAAATATAAAGAAACTGCTGGCTGTTGTTCTAGTTCGAAACAAGTTGAATGGTAGTGCACAATGTGGCAATTGCCATGGCCTTGGACATTGAAATTTGTCAAAAATAAGTGCACTTTATTAAAAAGGGATCGAGCAGCAACCAGTGCGGGTGCACAGAGAACTAGTTTCAAACAATATTGAACTAGGTGATTTTAATGCAGGGATATAAGGCTTGCAAATACTTACGTATGCATGTTTGCAAATTTGTAGTGTGATCGATCCATACATAAATATACGTACATACGATTTTAAGTTAATAATATTTGTTATCTAAATAATATTTAACCTTCGCTAAGGTTCAGCTGCCTCACCTTCTTTGCTTATTGCTATCTCTGCGTGCATACAAATGTATGTATGTGTGTATGCGCATATATTCAGATATATATATACTCGTATATTTTAGAGTTGCCAATATTCGCGGAAAATTTAGATCCCGCGATTTAGATATAATTTTAAATTAATCCCGAATACCTGTACTCATTCGGGATTCACCTTGGAAAAAAAACTAAAGTTTTTAATATGAGCAGAACCTGCAAGCATTTAAGCAAACCACAAGAAAAAATCAAATTACGATTTTTTAAATCACATTACAATTGCAAATTCCATATTTTTGTGTACTGTTTCAAACAAAAAATTAAGCTACTAAATATATCAATTGTACTCTATGTAACAATAATAAGCAAATAATTATAAATGCGGCCATATACATATTTATGATCATAAAAAGGATAGGTTAATGGTTATTATTGCATTAAAAATATTTACTTTAGAACAGCAAAGTAGTTATAATGTAAAATTGAGTCTGACCATGAACATCGGCTAAACGGTCAAAACGCAGTCTAAGCCATTTAATGATAATAAGCCCTATCTCCAATTTAACAAAATATTTAAATTTCATTTATCAATCGATAAGTTATAAGTTTTGCCATTAAAGAAGTTTGTGTTTCGTTTACATTTGTGGGTGCATTCTTCGTTTAAATCTGCTGCACAAAAATACTTAGCTTCTAATATTAAGGGTATAACTTCAATCCCTCTACTATTTCTTGTCAAATATGGTACCAAATTTTGTAAATAGTTTTTACTACTTTCAATTCGGTATTAAAAAAATTTCGGAATCCCGAAAGTTTTATTATATTCCCGTGACCTGAAAAAAAAAACCACTGATCGACATCGCTGGTAGTGCAGAGCGATTAAACGAACATAAATTATTTATGCTTAAAATGTTTATCAGTGCTATTGCAAGTACAAAAACAATGAAGTATATTTCTTTCCAGCGAATTATAAAATGTAAATAGCTATTGGTTGACTTCCACAAAAATATTTTGCTTGGTTGTAGTGAATTAGAGAAGTTTGAAAATAATATAGTAATGATCATAGATGGGCACTTAGCATTACCAGTAAAAATGCAGTAATCCGTAAATTTAAGTAAGCAGTACATTTTTACTGATTATTGAAATTTACTTTGCATTACCAGTACACTTTTACTGATTACTGAAAAAAATATAAGTAAGCAGTATATTTTTACTGATTACTGAAAAATATCAGTAAGTAGTAAATTTTTATTGGTTAATGAAATAGCATGTCGTTTATTTCTTTTATATATTATGCACATTAGTAACTATGTATATATTTACATACTATAAGCTATTAGCTTTTCTTAAAACAAGAAATTCAAAATTTACATCCCTGAGTTTTTGTCTTCTAGAACGATTAACAATCCCCGCGAATGGGAACAACCTTTCTACAGGCGCAGATGAGGGTAAGGGTGTATTCTATTTAAGAAAAACGTTTCCAATCGCTGGATGTTTTTTTTTAACAATTCGTCATTGTGTCTCGTTCCACTAAGTATAAAATTGTTTCCGGAAGATAATTTCCCGAGTCTGTGGAAATGCACTGTATGCTAACATCTATTTAAGTGGAAAGTTGAAATATAAAATTGTGAAAAAGTTATAACGACAACACCCGAAAAACTATGAATCACTATTACAATTTATGAGATTATGCGCATGAAACTTAGGTATCATAATACCAGCGTAATATCGCTCATTTACTAAAAGATTGTTGAAACTTAAAAATAAGACTTTAGAGGTAAGGATGCCGAAATGCTGCTGATATATATATGTACGTATAATGCCTAACATTCTGTAAAAATCATGCTAAAATAATTTGTAGTTTCCACTCCAATTTCATACGTTTTAGAACAAATTGAAATCTTTAAGGCGTTTCATGAAAAGACTTCAAAATATGTAATATTCTAAATATGCCCTTCTTAAAATATTATATTTTTAGGAAAAATGTGATACATTTTTTAATTCAATTTCTTTGTTTTATGCTAAAAGAGCACATCTCCGTCCATATTTTTCACCGGCTTTGAGCAATGACATGGAAAACTGATATTTATCAGTAATCAGTAAAAATTTACTGCTTACTTAAAATTTTTTCAGTAATCAGTAAAAGTGTACTGGTAATGCAAAGTAAATTTTAGTAATCAGTAAAAATGTACTGTTTACTGCTGTCCGTAATGCATTTAATATATACCGCAGTATGCCCATGTATGGTAATGATAGTCACAATCCGGATAGTAATGCATTACCTCAAGAAGTAATGAATTTACCTGTATAGGTACAATTTACTTTTTTCAACTTCTAACTGACGGCTGGAGCTATTATAATGAAATCGTATTTACAAAAAATCTTATTTATGGTGCGATTTGGGTAAATTATATAATTAAATTTGAACAATTATATAATTACAAAAAAAAATTACCTGTGAGATGGTAATGAAGTGAGGGTATTACTAAACTTCCACTAGCTAAAAAAAATATATTTTGAACCTTTGCAGCCCATATATGTTAAGAATTTAACTCGCGTATTAATTTATTCCTAAAAATAATACACATTGAACTATACATAAATGGAATATAAGGCTTAACTTAAAATATTGTTTTTATTTAAATTTACAGACACTGCCATATTACAAACAAAAGCTGCATAATTTACAACTTTAAACTTTTCAACTACCTCGCTTAAGATACAAATATGAAAACAACTATTTTATCAATTACAAAGAAAAGCTGCCAGTGTCACCACAAAGAAATCCACAACCAACAAGCGTAACAAACAGAATACAAAATTGTCAACACTAAATAATTGGGGTTTTACGGAAGGTATCATAGTGCCATTACACTAAACTTCAAACGAGTTTATTAAAATTGCGAGTGCATAACATAAAAAAAGAAATGGATGAGTATATTGTGGAAATATCATAGAATATCTCAAATATATAAACATATATGCAAGCGCCGATTTAAGTACGAATCCTAATAATACTAAGCAACCACGCCCCTCTTTACTCGAATTTCTTGCTGCCTTCCTTCCAATTTGAACAACTATAAATATCATCAGCATTTAATATGAATCCCTCATCCTACGTTGACGATGTCGAAACTACGACCAATTCACAAGCGAACAAATACCAAACTCCACAGCGTCAGATAAAAGCAATTACAACAACAACTAATAGCCCAGTGATAACGCCCAGTGCGACGACACTATCAAATGGACATTCAGAAAATGGTTACAAACGTCATGGCGCCAATGGTGATGCCAGTTTGAATGGTACACCTTTGCATAATGGGCATGCTGTAAATGGAGGTTATCAAAATGGTACACGTCGTGACTCAACACAAGCATGGACGCCGCTACTGGCAAGTGTCAATGTCACTGATGTTGCCGCATTAGCTAATTGTAATGGTACTACTGCAGCTGATTGCAACATAGTTGGTACAGAGAATGTTAATATAAATGATGGTGGCAATGTGGTTAGCCAGAAGGCGAATGAAGTACTAGCTGATCCCACCACAGTGTTATATGCCACATCGACAAGCAACAACAACGAATGGAAGGATGCCGAACAAATCAATAATCTCAAGAATGGTATGTTGCACTATCCGCCAGTTAATCATCAGAGCAACAACAATGGTTCGCTATTGAATGGCAAAAATGGTATTGGCCTGGGCGTGACAGATAAATATGATGAACAGGATCCACTCACCGGTCTATACACACAAAAGCATACACGGCCACGTGAGCCCGATGAGTCGGACACAGATTCGGAGCTCAGTAGCGCTGATCGAACGGCGCCGGGTTGTGGCCTTTTCGGCTGTCGGCCGAAATGGGCACGCAACTTTGCATCGACCAATGTGTTTATGGTCGTCTTTTTGCTTGCCTACATCCTGCAGGGCATGTATATGACATATTTTGTGTCGGTGATCACTACCATAGAGAAACTGTTTCAGATTAAGTCGAAAACAACGGGTTTTCTGCTAAGCGCCAGCGAAATGGGTCAAATTAGCACTGCTATGCTCTTGACGTATTTTGCCGGACGTGGCCACCGGCCACGCTGGATCGCTTGTGGCATGGTCTTGTTCTCCATTGCAGCGTTTTCTTGCTCATTGCCACATTTTATATTTGGGAAACAATTGATGCAATCTCTCGACACTTTGAGTAATGGTGGTGGAAATGCGGCATTACGTTCCTTACATGGGCAAATGTTACAGGCCAGTTATGGATTGCATGGTAGCAATGATACAGCAACAGGTGCAATTGAATTGGAGGGACGTTTGAGTGCGTTGCTACAAAATCCACATGATATGAATTTGTGTATACCGGGAAAGAATGCATCAAGTTCCAATTCAGGTAGGTGGAATATATTTTAATTTTTATTTAAAATATTAGTATTTTTTAACTAAAACATCCAAAAATGTATATCGAATTCAAAGTAAGGCAACTACTGTTCCTCCTTGGAATTTTACAAACATACCTTGAATGCTACGTTGATCTCAGAAAATGCAAAACAAATATTTACCTACTGTGCATACAGCCGAGCTCATGCACTCGTCGTTCATAAGAAATCTTCATAATATTCTTGGACCTCTGACAAAGTTTTGTGGGCTAGAGTATAGAGAATGGAAATCCACTTTGCAGAGCAACAAATGTCGTATAATTACAAGTATACTATGTACCGTAAGATCGTGAATTTCACCTTTCAGAAAAGTTTAGATTAATTGAATGCAATTGTAGATTTTTAATAAGATCTTCATCTTTGTAAATTGCTTGCAAATTTATGGTGCAGTTACGTGTCCCACCTGGCACACAAACCAGAAGAAAATCCTCAACTTGATTGATTTTTCAATAGAATTGAATTTAAAAAACAAATTTAAACCACCTATGTACATTAACTTATTGCCTTCTTATTATCCATTTTACTAACTTGAACTTTTTTTTAAACAGAATGCGACGAAGATCAAAAATTGGAACAGGCGTCACACTCAAAGATCACCGTTATTGTGTTGTGCATATTTTTTGCTAGTCTCCTGAGCTCTGGTATTGGCCAGACGGCCGTGGCCACACTCGGCATACCGTATATCGATGATAATGTAGCAAGCAAACAGTCACCAATGTATATGGCCATAACAATTGGTGTACGTATTTTGGGACCTGCCTCTGGTTTTATAGTTGGTTCGTTTTGCACACGATGGTACGTGAACTTCTCAAACCCCGGCTTCGATGCAAGCGATCCACGTTGGATTGGTGCTTGGTGGATGGGGCCAGTTGGCATTGGTAGTTTAATGATGCTATCATCCATCGCAATGTTCTCATTCCCAAAGCAGTTACGCGGCAAACGAAATTCCAACACAACAGGCGACAGCAAAGTGGATGGCGCTGAAGAGGCTGCAGCGACTGTAGAGGTGGACGAGAAGCCAAAGTTGAGAGGTTAGCAACACTCTTTCTTATAATAATGATAAATATTAACGTTTCTGACTCATTTTCATTGATAGATTTCCCAAAAACTGTACGCCGCCAGCTAAGCAATGACATTTTGATGTTCCGCACCGCTTCGTGCGTCTGTCATTTACTACCAATTGCAGGGCTTTATACTTTTCTACCGAAATACCTCGAAACACAGTTCCGTTTGACTTCTTACGATGCCAACATGATTGCTGCCTTTTGCGGCATACTCGTTATGGGCGTTGGCATTGTTATATCCGGCTTAGTCATATTAAAATTAAAGCCGTCGGCACGTTCCGTTGCCGCTTGGATTGCATTTACAGCGCTCTTTTACGCAGCGGGCATGATCATACTGATGTTCGTAGGATGTAGCATGGACGATTTTGCCGGTTATAAGACTGGCACGAGCGATACGTGAGTACACCAAGTAGTGGACTAGGTGTTTAGAAATTGTTGGCTTTTGTCCTTAATCCTCAATTAATTTACAGCCCTGCCATAATCGAGGCGGCGTGTGACCTCAACTGTTCCTGTGATAAGGAGAATTTCGCCCCCATTTGTGGTGTGGACGGACGTATATATATTTCAACCTGCCATGCTGGTTGTGGAACATCTTCTATGCATGACAATCGTACAGTATTTAGTAACTGTACATGCATTCCAAATTGTAAGTTTGCAGCGTTTTTTAGTCACATATCTTTAACATTCAATTCATATAAGGTGTACACTGCGTATACGTAATGCAGCTCATCGACATCATACATAGCTCATAAATATTATGATACAAACACTATAAGGTAAAACTCATGGCGAATTCATTGAAGGTGGTAGTGATCCTACACACGGAACGCTTTAGTGTGCTTCGCACCTTAACTCATTAGTTTTTCACTTGTGCGAATTAATTTTGAAATTATTTTTTTGAATCTGCAGTGGTGTCGTCAAGAAATTTTTAGTTCAGATCAACAACAAAATTTTTAAACAACATCATTCTGTAACCGCTAAAATGTACAAATCTGTACCCAATTTACAAATCGTGGGACATCACTTTTATAATTAAATTTCTATTGATCCTCATTTCACATTTCTTGTCTCATTTGCCTCGAGTTTTACCTTATACATTTTTGTATTATCTCAGCCAGCGTTTACTATCGCGAAATTCATCGCTAAAAATGAGCTGCGCTGCTGACGAATGAAAATTGGCGTTTCATTTCTTACAGCTCTCTTTGATTCTAAATGCGACTAAGTTTTTACTTACTTGTGATAGACGAGCAAAAGCTCTTGTAAATGCTGGCCGGAATTGTTCAGAAATACATACAAAAAGGCACAAATTAAATAGAAAAGTCATCGACTTTCTTACCGAGCATCAGTTCACAAAGCACATTCACCACTATTGAAAACATTTTATTTTTTTCTAATACCTTTTTGCCATTCAAAGATTATTATGAAACATACCCCGCCGAATTTTCACGAAAGATCTTTTGTTTTTTTAACTGAAAGAAAATAAAGTTAAATTAAATTTGTTAAATCTGTTTTGAGGTAAAATCATATGTAAGAATTTCTCTTCTTTTTATCATTTAGATTTGCTAAAAATATATTACAACTATAATTGTGATTTGGCGAAATGACATTAGCTGTTGTCACAGCCGCTTCATTAGGCGAAATTTCTGTAAATTGCCGTATTCCATGACAAAAGTTTTTGAGAAAACAAAATTATTGTGTGTCATAAATATATGTATGTATGTACATATATAGCTAATTTTGATGATTATTTATTTCTTGTCGTATAGGCGGCGTTTTTCCGAAAATTATTTTTAATAATTATTTTTATATCAGTTTTATAATAATATAGAAATAGAAAAAACTTTTAAACTTTTTTATCAAAATGTTGCTTGCATTCATTTTATTACTGTTTTATACTCACATAAACTACATTTTTGTTGATTAAGAGCATTCATATATTAAAGTGGCAATACTACTTTCATATTTACATACTACATATTTAAATTTGGTATCAAGAAATATTATCATTTTTTATATACATACATATTTACGTTGCATTTCATGTATTTCATTAACTTTGCATTTTATTTATTTATTTTTTACATAAAAAAAAAATTGTTTACCCATTTCCTCGAGTCACTGTCACATAACCTACCCCATTTTTCTTCTCTTCTCTTCTCTCTACCCACCCCAACCTTCTGTTGCGTGCGCGTGTTTATCTATTATTGCAGCTTTAAAGAACCCTGCACCGTACCAAGCGGTCAACGGATACTGTGATAGTAATTGCAAGAATTTCGTATTCTTCATTTTAATATTTGCCGTTTGTGTATTTATGCATTCGACGTCGGAAGTGGGCAGCATGTTGCTGGTAATGCGATGCACCCATCCAAAAGGTATGTGAAAATACGATTTTCTTTTGTGACAATCAAAATAAATATTTCATTAATTTTACTATAAGCATGTTGTTCAAATTTTTTTCTTAAATTATTGTGATGCTATTGCTAGAATTGTAAGTTAGTTAAAATGTACCCAACGGCCTGACGAGTTTTTAACGCAGAAAAAGGGGAAAGTTTAAAAAGTTTTGAATAACAGATAATCCCAAATGCTTTTTATTAATACCTACCTGGTGACTTACGTGTGTAGAGTTACTTTTTCAGTAGGGATTTTATGACAGATCCCACTTGCGTCTGTCGAGCGACCAGCGTAACTTTGCGGGAAAGATTTAACCCGGCACCGTTTCAATATAAAAGGCTAATAGAAGATTCTCGGTTTTCGATTAAAGTACATATTGTTCAGGTATGAGGATGGTTTTATGGACTAGTTATTAAAAAAAAAATAAAGCACGCTGAAGATCATATGTGTAATCTGTAAATCTGTTATCCCACCATTTTAAGAGATTATTGGCTGCATGAAATTGAAACTCGATATCACGATGTTGCTTGCCCGACAGCTGGAGTTTTATTGCAAGAACAACTCAGTGAAATGTTCTCCTGGAGTCTGTGACATCATACTTCGATTGCAGATTTGGAAGAAAGCACTTATATTATTGACTAAATATCAATCAATGTTCTTCAACCAGATAGTTTTTCGGGCAAACAATTAATGGATAGTAAAATTAAAAGTCAAAAAAAATAAAATAGGTTTGAAATGACATTTTATAAATCATTTCAACTCCCTTTTATTTTTTATGAATTTGGCTGATAAACTTTTTTTGTGTGATAATTCCTCGATAACTTTTTTTTTTTAGTTTCAAAATGTACTTAATAATGGATCGAACCAAAATGTAATCGTAGTAGTAAAAATATACATATCGTCGTTCGAAGTACAAAATCTCAAATTCATAACAACTGATCACGAAATAGTAATACAGTTTTTAGCCGCTTTTGTAAAACTGTGGCGACCTTCACATTATCTTGAATCGCGGTTTCATACTATAAACGACGATATATATTTGCCGATATTTGAAAGTAAAAATGGTATTTCCCCCTTAATTCTTATTCGGCGATTTAGTAAATTTTGCAACTTCGCATATGATTTGAATTTATATTTTGCTTATCTCTTAAAGGAAGAAAAAAATCACTGTTGTTTTCCCTAAAAAAAATTCTTCCGATAGAAAGTGGTATTGAGCTCAATAAGAAATGTTTCTCCAAAAGAATATATGTACATATATGTAAGTGCATACATACGTATGTACATATGTGCATATGTATGTATGTTTCTTTCTTGTATTTTTAGATGTCGCCCATTAAAATGTTATAATAGCACAGTGGCGTACATAGATAGGTGGCGGTGAAATCAAGAGGATTGAATTCCGTTTTTATAATTTATTTACATACATATGTACATACATACAATTAAACGTAGAATTATAACACGATTTACTTCATTTCATAATGCAGATAAAGCCATGGCTATGGGCATCATACAATCAGCTATTGGTCTATTCGGTAATGTTCCTTGCCCGATCATTTATGGCGCCGTTGTCGATTCGGCATGTCTCATTTGGAAGACGGTGTGTGGCAAACATGGAGCCTGTTCACTTTATGATGCTGGCACATTTAGGCATTACTTTTTGGGTAAGAACAAATTTTGACTTTCGGACAGAAATAAGCCAATGTCTTAATTTTATGAGAACAGAAACGGACAGTTAAATGATTTCACGTTTTTAAAGATATTGCATTTTTTAAGAAATAAATGATAGTTTTGCTCATATTTTTTTTTTAAATTAAAATCCATTTTTTTGATCGAAACAAAACTATTGAGATACATAATGATAATATAAATATAACGAATTAATATTGACAATAATATTAAAATCAGATGACTTGGACTTACATACATACATATATGTATGTATAAAAAAATTATTGCCCCTGTAGTCATTGTTTTTTTTTTTCCTTTAATTCTATTTATTTATTTTTTATTTTATTTTATTTTTAGGTATCACCGCTGGCATAATGTTTTTAGCATTTATTATGGATTTGGTCGTGTGGAGTAAAGCACATCGCATAGATATCGCGCCAGAGGACAGCAATGAGCCTAACGGCAAACACTTGACCGCTGAAACCGAGTGTAAAAAGTCAATGGTGACGCCAGATACCAGCGTTTGAACGGAACTATTCCACAAGTAGGATCGACATTTTGTAGCTAAAAAGAATAAAATCCAAAATGAGCACACAAAGAGTGCGAATATTTTCATGAGTGGTTCGAAAAGTCACAAGTTGGCCATGTTTGTTGGTTATTCTTTATTTTTTGCTTTTTGTTCTCCTTTAACCACGTGTTACAACAGTAAGGTAATTAAATGGCAACGCACAGCAAAAGTTGAGATTGAGGATGAATGCATGTTTTATGTAAATTGAAGAAAAACAAACGTAAACTCAATTGATATGAAAGAATTTGCGAAGGAATGCGATCGTGCATTTATTGTTGTTAGTTGATTTATTTATTAGTTTAGTTAAAGTTTAGTTAATTAAAGCATAGTTTTAGGATGCAACATTATGCGCGATAATAGAATACTAACAAATTGCACAAAGATTTCATAGAGACCAGCATTGTGCAGCATAAATAAAATATAGAAATTGTGAAAATACCATATATACATACATACATTCAGAGATGTGTATGTGTGTATGTAGATTATTTAAAAAATAGGAATACGTTATTAAGTACATACATGCTAACTTTTGAAATTATATATATATGTACATTCATATGTACATACATATACATATGTACATATATGAATATATGTATGTATGTATGTACTACATATATGTATGTATGTAATTAGTACATACTGAGCATAACACATTTAACGCCGGTTTCTTAAGAACCAATTAATCGTTAATCGAGCTATAGGAGCTGGTCAAGGCCACATGTCAAATAAGTAAGCTCTGAATATTCAGTATGCTCAGTGTAGTTAACCGCCTTTAATTTTAACCAGTCTTAAAGAAACCGGCACAAAAATGTCCGAAAATTGTAAATACATACATGTACATAGATTTCTTGGCTTAAATTAATTCACAAAAAACATCACCAACTAAGACACCATTTTTGTTTTTTCTTCCTGATTGTCTTTTTCGACCAAAAAGCTAACGTTAAGCCAGTATTTGTTATAATTGAGATAATTGTATTATCTATAAGCATTTAAATTTCTTTGAGTTTTGATTCTTTTGTATTTAGTTTGTGATGTCTAGCATAAACATATGTACACATACATACATACATATGTATGTATGTATATACTCTAACATAGAAAATATGTACATATGCAAATACATAAATAAGAACATTAGCATGCTAATACATGCATATATGTATGTGTGCGTGCATACATACTTACATACATAAATACATACATAATATAGAAGACACCAAGGCGAATTCATTCGAGGTGGCGTCTTCCCTATATTTTGTATATTTTGTATTTGCTTTTTTGTTGCGATTGTCATTATCAGCTGACTGTTTTCAAAGTAAATAGACAAAAAAAGTAAACAAAGACGACAATTTTGGCAATCGCGACAATAGTTGACTCCACCTTGAATGAATTCGCCTTGGAAGACACAAAACGTTCTGCGAAGTTTTGACATTTCTTTCTATCAGAGTATAAATGGCGAATTTCTTAAAGTTTTACTATTAAAATCTGTATTTCGTTTTTCTCTGAGCTCGTCTCAAGGCGAATTTAACAAGGTGGTGTTGAGGAGCCAGTTTTTTTTCGTTTTGGTGAGAAGTATGTCAAACTGCTTCGTTTTGATTGGCTGTCAATATAAATGTCTAAAGTTATTTGACATAATGCTCACCAAAAAGCAAAAACCAAATGGATGTTGATTTTTTACTTATATGCGGTTACCGCCACCTTATTAAATCCACTTTGGCTCGTCTTATTTACATACAACATAATCTCTGAATAGTTTAGATTCACAATAGGACCCACCATGTGACCCAGCGGATCGAGTTACATACATGTTTCTTAGAAACAAATGTTCTATTCGATATGCCTCATATTTGTATTAAGAAGATAAATAGTTTTTTTTAACCTACAGATGACGAGGTAGGTAAGTTTTTTATCATTTAAATCATATTTCTGTTCCGATTCGGTTCGAATCGGGAAAATGTGTTGATAATGTTGTGAAATAATAAATTACTTTTAATTCAATGCCATTTCGTTCGAATTTCAAATGTAAACCGAGAATGGAAACAGCAACATTTTTGCTAGAATGCATACTTAATTGACCTACTGGTTAAATTAAAACGGAAATCTTTGAATTTAAATGCTTCTTATTTTAAAATTAACTACGTAACCTTTTAAGAAAATGTAAAGATCAGAGTGTCAAAACTTTTAAGCGTATTTGTCTATTTTTTGTGATCATAAGTGTGTGTTAGATATTGTATGTATGTACATACAAACATTTAGATATACACATACATATGTATGTATGTATACAGGAGTGTTTGTGAGTACATTTAACTTTAAATATCTGTACCTTCGTATTGTGTAATGTGTATTTTTATATTTAATCTTAAATTTATGCTTTTTGGGAATTTTGAATTTTTCAATAACGTTAAATATATGTATGTATGTATGCATACATAGTACCCTGCAAAAAGTCGTTAATACTTTCAAGCAGCTAGAACTTTTTAACCTGTCTACAAGTGAACGAAACCCTCCCGTTAACCAGATTTCTAGCTGGTAGCTGGCTTGCAGGGGTATGTATGTATGTATGTATGTAGTATGTACATATATATTTGAAAGTGAATGCACATTTTCAAACTACTTGTATTGTGTGTGTCAGTGTTGCTACACACGTTCTGCATATGTATGATGTTAAGTTTTATAATAAAAGATATGTATGTATGTATTTATATGTATGTATGTATGTACGATACATATTCTAATATACACTTATTAACAATGTCAATATTTTCACAAAAAAAATCTCAGTTATAGACTAAAAATATTGTAGATTAAAAATACGTTAAAACAAAAGAAAAAAATATTACTTTTTGTGCGACTCACGTTGTGCAGCGAAATAAAAATAAAAGCAAACAAAAAATCCATATACATATGTACATACATATGTATATGGCGGGTACTATAGGATATTATATATTCATACGTACATGCATATGTACACAGTAAATACTTACATACATACATTGATATTTATGTATTCGCTACCTTGATATAGAAAGACCCTGTCACACATTTTTATCGTTAAAACTTTGTTTAAAAATTTAGCAATAAATTTAAGTTCTACATTTGCGCATTTTGTCGAATATACTTTTTTTTTATTAAACATAATATTTTATCCGTGGCATATCTAACAGTTAACTTCAGTAGAGAAATTGCAACCCTGCCAGATTTTGTGATTTACATTTATTGTCAATAAGAACTATCAAATTAGTCTAGTAAAAACAAAAGTTGACAATTCACAAATTCAATTCTACCAAAATAATTAAATACATGTACATTTTTATTTCAGAACTTAATGTTTGAGTATTCGAACAGAGTTGGGCATCAAGTGTTTCGGTTTTGCGCCAAAAACCAAATCACAGCTCTTTAAATGGTCTATGGACACTACATACATTGTTTCCGTGAACGTGATGCCACAGCTAACAATATTTCGGTGTGGCTATTGTGGCAGTTTTTTTCACCAGCCGTTCTTTGCAGATAACGCACTTTCCCCAACTATGTTGGGCACAAAATACGCAACACAAATTTACAAAATATTCATTCATTTGATGAGCAAAATGCCAAATATATTTTTTTTACTAGAAAGCAGAAATCAGATGTAAACAAACTTTTTTTGTTTTTATCATTTGAAAACAAAGTTTGACAATTAAGATAAATGAAAAAAAAAAATTGTTAACTCTACTGTTACGGTTACCTGTTAAATCTGCCTTGATTCTACCGAAGGCTATAAAATTTTGTTTTAAATTTTTGTTAAAAACATCGGGAACTTTTTTGACAGATTTTGTTTAAATCTGGATTCAAAGTAAAAATGAGTTTGGGTCTTTATATATGTACATATATGCAATAACAGTATGTAAGCACATATACTATTGTGAACATTTTATTGTTTTTTTTTTACTTAAATTCCTAAAGAAAATATTTCGAGAAACATTGCCTCGAATAACATTGCAGAATGTGTAATGTTTGTTAATAATTTTTTTTTTTTTTAATGTAGATTTTACATTTACATAAATGCAATGAATATTGTCGAAAAAGCACGAAATGCAAATGCGTTGTCTTAACAAATATAAGGACTGTTACCACAAGATCGTGAACTGTCTTATACAAACAGACATGCACATACATACATACATAGTGTGTACATATGTTATGCCGCTTGCAGTGTTAGGCGAGATGATGTTTAATTAGAAGAATAGTTTTTTTTTTTTTAATAATACACGCGATTACTCTCACATACCTTTTACTTATACTCGTAATACAACATACATTATACTTCACACTTATTTTTTTTTTTTGTTCATTAATTTCTATTAATACCTATTTAATGTATAGAAATTTAATGTAATTGCAACCTATCTGTGGTAGTTAAATTTTAGTTAAAATATAATATATGTTTATATACATGCATATATAATTATAAATTTAATTTAAGAAATAAAACAAAGAAAAAAATAGAAAAGTTATTTTATTTATTTATATTTTTTTTTGCTTTAATGTGGTAAGTAAACAAAATCTTGAAAACTATGGTTTCGCTTTCTAACGTCGCCCTTCATTTGTAATTGTTGCGGTTGCAGTCAGCTTCCTCTTAATCCGAAATAGTTCACTTTTCACCGTTCGCTTACTATAAATTTCGGGCGGAAATTTTCCGCTTTCGAACATTGTTCGCCTTATCGGCAACACTTAGTTAGGGCGGAAATAATTGGCGGATTATTTGAATGTGTTCAATATTTTTTAAGAGGCGAAAAATTTCACGGATCCAAAATGTAAGTAATTTAATTTAAAATTTTACATAAGATCGCCTATTCAAGGAACAAAACAGTAAACAAAGTTCAAAGAGGGATAATATTAGGTAGAATGCAGGAAAAGCCGGTTATTGTAAATTTTGTCAAATTACTATTGAATTTAAATTATTTAATAATTTAACACTTCCAGGATTCACATTTTAGAGTTGTAATTTCCATCTTCGAATTTTCGAAGCGAAATTTATTCCGGGTGAAACTCACGATAGGCAGATTCAATCCGGGCAAATGAAAAAATTTCGAGTAAATATATTTCGGGCGGAACTCGCGATAAGGGATAAGGATAAATTTTAGCAGACACTTATTTTTTCTTTTGGCTAAAAAAAATGTTCCTCCATTTTTCGAAATTATCGTTTTTACTGAAAAAATCAATTTTTCTCGTTCGTTTCACGAACTTTTTTTTCAAACATTGCTTAAAGTAGCTGTTATGTTTGAATTTATGATTTTTTATACAAAAATCTTTTTTTTTTTTTTTTCAAAAAAACGGAATTAAAGAAAATATGCAAACAAATCCTAAAATTATTCTGACTCAAAAAGTACTAAAAATGTAGCGTTCCCAGTCGACAATTGATATTATTCAACCTGTTTTGCAGAGTTTACATCTTACAAAAAAAAAGATTTTTGTATAAAAAATCAAAACTTCAAAAAAAAAAAACTTCGGCTGCAGATCTGCATTAATGGCCGGAAATAGAATCCTAAAAGTATGCTATCTACTGAATACTGAAAACATATACATAAATTTGATAGAAAATATTATATGCTACATATATGCATGTATATAGTATCTATCAACCGCCAATTATACTGCGGCTTTGAGTAAAATTTGTATGTAGATGTCTTATGATCATTGTGTAAGGGGATGATCGGTTTGGCCACTCCGATTAAAATTTATATCCGGAAATTTCGGCTACAGCATAGGAATCATTGCAGCGTTGTTTGTACCCGGTAAACCATTTCTAGAAGAAAAATTATATAACTTCATTACAGTAGTAGAAAAGAGTGCCAATAAAATACGTTTTACATTCTCATTAATGAACAACAAATCACTTTTATTTTCTAATAGTTATTTCCTTTCTAATGCAAATTATTTGGATATTTTTTCCACGTTCGTACAATTCATCTTTTTTCAACCAAAGATTATCCCAATACATTTTAAAATAAACAATTGTTTTTATTATTTTAACAAAATCTTTAATAAATATTTCGTTGGTCTCTTATTACAGTAAGATAGACGAAAATTAAATATTAAAACGTCTAACATGTTAACATTGGCTTTTTCAACAGTACAAAAATAAAGTTTATACATACATACATATACATATATCGCTTTATTGTGATTGTTAAAGATTACTAATAAATGAAAACCAATAAGCAAACGGCATCCGTATAAGCTTGAAATATGCTATACATTAGCATCAGCTTTCGGACGACCAAAGCTTAAAGGTGCGATCAAATGAAGCCGTTACAATGTGTTGCGAGTCCGGCGAAATGTCCACAGCCATTATTTTTCCATCATGGCCTAGTAAAGTTTTTAATGGCTGCCATGTTTTGTTTGACCAAATTTTTGTCGTACAATCGTAGGAGGAAGTGACAAGAAAACAGCCACCATCACGTTGATATTTAACATCTGATATTAAGTTTGTATGAGCGGGTATCGTATAAACCGGCTGGCGGCGACGTAAATCCCAAATCTTACAAGTATTATCTTGCGAACCAGTAGCTATGTGAAAGCCATTTGGTGAGAAATCTACACCGAAAATCGACCCCAAGTGGCCTTCTAAAAACATCACGCAACGACCTGAAAAGATTAATATACTACAATTTTTACGGATATCGGAAAATATTTTAAATGATTTTTACCTGTTCTAAGATCCCACACACGTCCGAATGCATCGAGACCACCTGTTACAATAACACTACCATCTATTTGGAAACTTAGACTATGAACAGCTTTAGCATGTCCTTCTTGATGTAAAACTTCGGTTTTTTGTTCCAAATCCCAAAGGCGCCAGGAAGAATCGTAACATGCCGTAGCGAGAAATCTACCAGATGGATGGAATGCTAACTTAGAAACGCGGTGTGGCATATGACCTGTTATATCAGCTAGTGATTCCTCAGAACCGAAACCCCACAATTTGACAGCACCATCATGACCACCAGAAGCCATAGCTACAATATTGCCATCTTCTTGTGACACCCCTGGTCGAAATGCAACGCCCCCAACGTAACTGGCATGGCCACGCAGTGTCAACAATGGCTTACAATCCGGTACTACCCATACTTTACATAATCCCGACCATGACGACGTCAGCAGCAATTTCGAATCTTCGCTAAAAGCTACCCCGCTAACTGGACGAGTGTCGCCTACTTGACTGCAAAGTGGAGCCAGTGAATTCAAACGCTTTTGAAGTTCAACCATACGTCCAGCACGCGTCGCACTAGGTATATCCAGTAGAGAGCGCGCATGTTCTAGTCGGCCTTTTACGCGTGGCAAAGAGTAATCAGCAATCCAAATTCTTGCAATACGCAAAGCTTCCGGGCCCTCATGATACCACGTCGTCTCCTGTTCTTTTTGTAGTTGTTTTCTCTCTTCTTCTTCAGTTTGCTTTTGCTTTATTGCATTTTCACCCAAACTTGCCAACAACTCTTTCAAGCGGCGTCGTCGTTCAGCAGGCCCTTCGCCAAAATAACATATTGGTTCATTAAGCTGCCGCAAATTAGCTTTGATCTCAGCATCGTCTGTGGAAACGTTTATTTGCCGAGCACGTTTTTTACGCTCAAATTCTTTGAGCAGAGCTTCCTTGTCCTTTGCTACTTCAGTTTCTAAATCAAAATAATCGTCATCGATCTTATTTGCTAAAGCACCCGAAGTAGGAGGCAACGAAGGCACGGAGGGCTTCTTCAGCTCCTCATAATCTTCATCCGAATCGATGTCCTCAAGTTGATTAGTTACCCCGGCAGCATTTGTAATAGATGCGATTGCTGTGGAACTTCCGCCTGCTCCAGCAGCTACAGCCTGACGTTTTCTCTCAGCTTCCTCAAGGGAACCATAATGCAGTGTTCGTTGCCTTTTTACATATTGAATGTCCTCATCGTCGGACATTTTTTGTGAAATCTCAAAAATATATATATTAATAAAACTATATATTCTTAAATTAATTTATACGGAAAGTCAACTTAAATCACAAAAAGAAAACAACGAATTTTCATCTCAGATATTTTCCCGGCTTTAAGGATAGTTTTGTTTAAAAATCATCGACTATCGATGTGTTTCAATCGAATAATTACATTATTAAAAGGAACGGTACATTTACAGTTTGCGAAATTTGTGATATCTATTTTGGTTTCGCTTTAACTGGATGAGACGTTGTCGCCGAGTAGAATAAAGAGTCGAAAGGGATAAGGAAACGAAAAAGTCACCTTCGCGTGCAAAGAAATCTAACATATAATATATTGACGTTCAGTTTTTGCAAAATTGACAAAAAATTTTAAATTCTCATCAATATGAGAACCGGTTGTCAATGTGTGCTCGTAGTTATCGTAAAAATCACATCTCTAATCAATTGTCAGTGCGGCCCAGTGTTTTAAACAGTGTTACCGGTCTCGGGAATTACTGAAAAGCGGTGGATATATAACTTGCGGTCTTCACCTGCTTTTAACGCTCGCTGACTTCTGAAAGCAAGCGACATGTCGCACGTGAAGACCGCAAAAAGTTGAAAGTATGCTTCGTCTAGCAAACCGATCGGTAAGCGAGCGCTCGCTTGCTTCCAACTGTCATTTTTGTAGTTTGACAGCCATTTTCGCATTTCGTAGCATCTTTCATTGTGGCAACATCGTTTATCATAGGCTCTTCGAGCACAAAAAAGCCTTTTAATAAGATATATTGATAAAATCGAGTGTCGCGTTACTGATATTTGTAAATTAATTAATTTATACCGACAATATGAGTGGGTTTGGAGTTTGAATAGCACACAGGGCACGAACCTTCTTGCTCTACGACATGTTGCAAATGAAAAAGTATGCTTTCAAAATGCCCAGTGAACAAATCTCTCTCTCGCTTGCGACGACAAGAAGCAGAAAGCAACCTAGCATTGAAAGCAGGTGAAGACCGCCCGTAACTATCACAATACTTAGGGCCAGTTTTTCAGTGCAAGTTGAACTCTGTTTGTCGTTTAAACTAAGTTTAAACTCAGAGTGCAGTTTTTCAGTCAACTTTAAACGGAGTTTAAACTAAGTTTAAACGGCCGATTGTGCTCGGTTAAACTTAGTTTAACTTATCAGCTGTGTGCTGACTACTTCGTTTTGGTTACAACAAAATTATTTGGGCCCAAGGAAACTAAGTTTAAATTTAAACTGAGTTTAAACCAGCACTGAAAAACTGGCCCTTAAACTTCGTGTAGATTATGGCCTGTGACAAGATTTAATGCAAAATATGTACACAAAGTAAATTGCATACCCCGGTGATACATTTTAACTGTCAGACTGACTGCTAATGAAATTTGTCGGAGACGTG
Organism: Philophylla caesio; assembly: GCA_963971545.1. NCBI lineage: Eukaryota > Metazoa > Arthropoda > Insecta > Diptera > Tephritidae > Philophylla > Philophylla caesio. Next base: position 93,388,729 of record OZ020608.1, on the reverse strand, counting down.
AACTATACAAGAGTTGAGAAAACGAATGTTGGTGCACTTTTCAAATAAAAATAACAAAATGCAAGGTAATTGGAGTTAAAATTTTAGTTAATTTTAAATTTTTATTCTATGCGTAGATAAAAATGTATGTACATACGTTACATGTATAATACTAGTGAAAGCGGATGTGGATTATTATTATTATTATTAGTTCTCTAACATAAACTATGTATATAAATTCAAGTTTAAAACTTTGTAGAAAACAAAAGAAGCGTTATAATTATTTTTTAGTATGCAATTTTATAGCCTAATTTTAGTTGAACAATCAAGGCACATTAAACAGGTAGCAGCATTAAAGAAAATGAAATCCTGGTGTATATTTTGTGATTTGTTGTGGTCCATCACCCGTAAAAATAGATATACATATATAGATATATGTATGTATGTATATTTTAATGCAAACAGTACAAGACGCATCCTACTTGAATCCGACCATTCCCCGTCTTTTATAAAACAATGACCCTTTTCTGGGTATGTGCATACATACGTATGTAGGTTTGCCAAATCACGTTAACGCAAAATTTGTTTAAATTAGAAATTAGAAATATACAAAATGTTAACAAAGATTGTTTTGTAAAAAAAGTTTTTTTGTTTGTTTTGAAAACAAAAGTTTGTTTTGTAAACAAGGACTTAGGCGATTATCGCTTGTAACCACAGATATATGAAAAAACTCCAGTCAGCTGGAATGTTTTTAAATGTTTTTTATAATGTTCTATAATGATCTGAAACTCCAAACTTTATAATTCAAAAGGAAGTGATTAAGGCGAAAAGCATACACATTATGTATTTACAAACATACATATGTACGTATGTATGTATATGTAAATGCACATCGGGAAAGAGAACATATGTACATATGTATGTATGTATGTTACAATTGAAACGAGTGCTCAGCTTACAGACGTCTCAAAAACACGTATGCATGAGATAATGCAATGTATTGTAAAATATGTATGTATGTACATATGTATGTATGTATTTTCGACTAGCAAACAAACGTTAATAATATGGACGAATAATTGTTTTATAATAAGAATTAACAGCAATTAACTAAACTTTGGTATATGTGTGCTAGTATTTTATTAGTCAAGATATAAATTTTTTATTGATGTAAGACGATAGTATTATTTAGTGGAAATATACAAAGCTATTTTCCATAATGATTTAGTGGGAATATCCAATACCACATGAACGTAAACAGTTTTCAAACTAAAAAAACTTCACTTCAAATTTATACTAAGTGGAAATAAGCAGTATCTTTCCAAAACTGTATAAATTTTAATCCGAATGTATCAAAACGGTAACACTGCTTACAGTCATTAATAGTTCTCAACAACACATTTTTTAACGCAAGCATCGGAAACTCCATAGGGGTGAAGTCGTTCGTGTGCAGCGACAGTTTATTTAGTAATAGTTGGGGCTCTCTTGTGCTTGGTGTCACAAGAATATTGAAAGCATTTCGGTGCCCGTGTCGCCTTTATTGTGTTAATGCGTATTTATATTTTCTTAATATAAGCATTAATTTTGAAAGTAATGTTAACGAGTTAAAGGCGTTAAACATGTGTTCATACATACATATATATACGTACGTGTATATACTGTATCATATTTATATAATACACCAAGTATAAAAGTGATAAGCGCGGAGAATAAAATACATATGGCTATGGACTTATACATATATACATATAAGTACATACAAATATACATTCGTACCTACAAATATACAGACATGTGTATGAATGTGCATTCATAACAGAACTCAAAGCAAGCGATCTTCGCACTCTCAGCTCGAGCATAGATACGAGTATGGGCCAGAGTAGTTGATAGTGCTTTGTGCTCTTATCGATTAAGAATATAAACAAAAAAAGAAAATAAAGCTAATATAAAAATTAATAATGTGCTATCAGTTAACAATCGGTTAAAAATGGTACACATAGCAACTATAGACGTGGGCACGACCACGGTACGTTGCTTCATCTTTAATGCTAGCTGTCAGGTTTTAGGCTCCTCTACTGAAAGGGTAGGTTAATATTTATCATTACAATTAAAAATTACGAAGCATGCCTTCATATACAATATAGATTTATAAATACAATTGTAAATAAACGATTTAAATATGTACATATGTATGTATGTATTCACAGGTTGATCTGCTTAACCCTCAACCAGGGTACTTTGAAATTGAACCAGGAACGCTTTGGCGTCAAATCGTCAAAGTTATAAACAATGCAGTTAGAGGTGAGTGTTGCAAAAACCGGACTTTTGGGAAATCGCATTTAAAGATTGAAGTGGATAGACCATGTTTAAAGGGCCCAGGTAGTAAAAGTTCGGACATTTCCGTTAAGTATCAACCAAAAATTAAAAAAAAAATTGTTTAAGTGAGCGACAATGCGTATTCAATAAGGTGGTTTTGAAGCGCCAGCTGGTTTTTTTGCTTTGGTGAGCATTATGTCAAACTGGCTCTCGCTCTCTAATGCTTATTCCACGGCGACTCTATTTACTTTTTATACGAAGGAAGTCGCACTGAATCTTGACATCCACATCGAGGGTACCACCATTCCGACGGGTAATCTCCTTCTCAGCGCATACAGCCGCAGTCCATAAAGTACAGAGCCGCAACAAGGTCCTCAAGTCGCTCGCCGCCAGCACTTGGGGCAAAGACAAAGAAACGTTGCTGGCAACATACCATACAAGGCGATTGGCCAGTTGGTTCTAAATTAGGCTGCGCCAATATTGTCGCTGGGAACTAGCAGGACCCAGTGGACAAGATTGCAGACTTATCAGAACGCCGCACTCCGGACAGAAACGGGATGTCCCCTGATGACTCCTGTGGAACACCTCCATCATAAGGGTAACGTACTTCCAGTCCGGGAGCACAATTTGATGATCTCAAAGCAGTTGATGCTTGGGTCCTACCGTCCGGAGCAACTTAATAGAAACTTGCAGGCACTGGAGCCGACACCCAGGCACATCAGGGGACATCTCGCGCAACTGACGGCGAGGTTCAGACTTACGTACAACAACCACTGGACCATACGACATACACAGGGAGTCGGTCTGGGAGTCCAACCTACACCCGTAACAGCTGAAGAGCTCCAGCTGCCTCGTGAGTCCCGCGTTACTCTGACACAATTTGATCTGGATATTGTAGCAGCTTAAACTCCTCGCACGACACCAACCATCTATTTACATGCCCGGCCAGACCCACTCAACTTACACCCCTCTCCCTATGGTCCGACCCTGTTGAAACTGATCGTTTCCTTGACCTTTCGTTAGTTGAGCTTGACGATTATGATTGAGGATTTCCGTCAGCCTAGTGCGGCACAACAACAACAACAAATTCACACTGAAAGGCGATGGTAACAGTTCGATCATTAGAATGATAAGAAAGTCTAACTCTGTACTTAGTTTCTAAACTTAGTTTCAACTCAGAATGCAGTCAACTTTAAAAGTGGTTTAAACTAAATTTAAACCGGCAATCTGACAGAGTTAAACTTAGTTTAAACTATCAGCTATTTACTGACTACTTTGTTTTGGTTGCAACAAATATAAAAGAGCGGAAGATCTTCTAATTTAATTTTTACTTAAGAAAATGTATTTTTCTTTTGGCGAAATGACGTCAAATTGTAAACAAATATTAACTGTTGTCGTACCTAGATAAAGAAAACAAAATCTTAACTAAACCAACACCAAAAATTTGGCCTTAAAAGTAATTAAAATTTTTTTTAATTGTTCTTGTTTGAGCTTAGAATACATGTCTCATGATAATTAACAAGAAACATTTTTTATTATTTCTATTGCTTGGAAAAGTACTTTACCGTTGCTGTAAATTTCCTTTAAGAAATAAATATACGAGCATTTTTTTCTTGAGAGCTTCAGACTATTTTAAGAAAATTTCTTTTTCATTTCTTGAGTTTCATTTTATATGACTGTTTCAATTTTCTTGAGTGCAGTATAGCTTTGTTTATAAAGTAAATTTTATTAACCTACAATTTTCATTACTAAGATAGGTTTTTGAAATATGACAATCACTGCTTCTGAATTACTGTAATTACTAGGCGTTAACTGTTAAAAACTCATATCTGAAGCATTGCTTGAGCATGAAATAAGATTATAATAAAATTTTGGAAAAAATGTGTCAGGAAACGGTGATTTCCAAAAATGCAAAGAATTCGATATGTTCATCCATTTTTGTAACCAAATATCGACCTTTATACAATAGGTGAATTCTTTTTGTATAATTTTCAACTTTATTAATGTAATTCAAATTTTTTTTTTCCATTTCGAAGATGCCCGATTAAAGCCCCGAGATATCACATCGTTGGGCTTATCAACACAACGCGCTACATTCCTAACATGGAATCACGAAACCGGAGAGTACTACCATAACTTTATAACATGGAAAGATTTACGTGCGAATACATTAGTGGACCAATGGAACGCTGGATTATCTATAAAAGCGTTGAACATAATTTCATATGTTTTGTATTTGGTGACGCGAAGTAAGCGATTTCTAGCAGCGAGCGTATTAAAAATGATGAATGCTCAGGTAATTTTTATATTAAAAATAATTAAAATAATTAGCCATTTCGATATGGTTAAATGTTTATCTAGAATTTGTTTTTGCTTCTGCGCAGTTCCAAAAAAATGACAGAGAAAAAAACCATGCCATTTAAAAACCTTCGCATTTTATGTTTGTGAAAAAGCTACATACTTACTGTTGCCGTTGTGGTAATTTAAAAATGGCCAAATACAAATTTTTTAGCTTTGCTTTATTGACAGTTTATTTTACATTTACTTGTATGCTGCGTTACGCTTCGCTTTAAAAATATTTTGTATGGTTGTTGCCCGATTACTTCAAGTCGCAGAAGAGCCCAGAACATTACTCTGACAGCCCTTTTTATAGTAGTACATGAGGTGATTTATATACATATTTAACTGTAACTATTTATGAGCGTGTACTTTTGAGTAGTTATGTTATTCCAATTTGAGTTATACATATACAATTGAATTTACGTAAATACATGTACAAGTATGCATATATGGGAAGTAGTATAAACTAAGATATACAGCGGTAACATTCCCCCCCTAGCAAACGAATTACCCTTGATTAGGTTTGCTTAAGTATTGCCGCTGACATCCAAAACTGCCACCTTTGTCGCGGGTCGTTGCAACACACCTCTTTGAGTTTTTATCATCACTCGTCGAACCTGATTATCCTTTGCCTTAACGACATCAACAATAATGCCCTTTGGCCAATAATTTCGCTGCAAGGTTTCGTCGACGACAACAACAACGTCACCAATTGCGATTGGTGCACGTTTGCAGAACCATTTTGCTCTACGTTGGAAGATTGGAGTATATTCCCGCAGCCATCGCTGCCAGAACTTGTTAGCGAACTCTTGCGTTTTGTGCCACTGTTGTCTTAAATTAAAGTTATCGTTGAAAACTGGTTTGTGTCCGTCGGTGGATCCTAAGAGCAGGTGGTTCGGAGTCAGTGCATCGTCATCTTCGTTGTCAAGGGATACGAACGTAAGTGGTCGAGAATTGATTATAAGTTCAATTTCACAAAAGGCGTTTTTAAGCGTTTCGTCTGTAAATTTAAACGAGGGGCAGATAGCATTCAGCACAGATTTAACGGAGCGGATAAGTCTTTCCCAAGCTCCGCCCATATGTGGGGCCCCTGGCGGGTTGAATCGCCAAACGACGTCTTCAAAACTTGTCCTTCGTTTTTCATGGTTTTCTGAGTTTACGCGTAGAGCCTTTTCTGCTGCCTTGAAATTTGTACCGTTGTCTGTATAGATTTCGCGTGGTTTACCACGCCTTGCTACAAAATTTTGAATGCACATAATGCATGAGCTGACATCTAAACTATATGCGACTTCAAGGTGCACCGCACGAACAGTCAAGCAGGTAAAAATTACACCCCACCTTTTTTCTCGGCGTCTTCCAATTGAAATGTTTATCGGCCCAAACAAATCTATACCAACGTATGTAAAGGGGCGCTCAAAGCTTGCCAAACGTGCCGCTGGTAGTGGGGCCATTTGCTGAACATTCGGCTTAGCGCGCTCGTTCTTGCAGCGTTGGCATAATCGTCGTACTTTACGATAAAGTACACGGAGGCGAGAAATATAGTAGTGTTCACGAATGGAATTTAAGGCTGCTTCATGAAATTGGTGGTGATTCCGTTCATGATAGTGCCGAACTATTAGAAAGGTGATTGGATGACTTCTTGGCAAAATTATGGAGTCGCCCGATCGCAAACTTTCGGCTCTTCCCCGTGCTTTGAGTATCCCTTCGTCGCTTACATAGACATTTAAAGACAATAATTTACTGTCATTTTCAATGTTCTTACCGGATCTGAGAGTAAGGATTTCTGGCTTAAATTCACTCTGCTGTGCTTCTTTAATTAGAATGCTTTTGGCTTTATCAATCATATCATTTGAAACACCGGGTGATATTTCGCTGTTTTTGTTGACCGGTTTTAGCTTTTCTACAAAAAGAAGTACCATCGTCATCGTCAGATATAGTCGACGCCAGGTTGAAAATTTCTCAGCATTGAGTAGAGGTTGTATAGGCTCGCCCTTGCTTATATGTAGGTTACAATGTCGCAGCTCGGTGTGCTCTACTGGTCCGAGGTCATCACATTTTGGCCACTCTGTTTGGTCGAATGATAAGAATTTCGGCCCGTTCAACCAGACTTCGGCGCTTTGTTGTCTACTAAATTTCGTTGCCAAGTCAGCGGGATTTAATTTGGAGGGTACCCAGTGGCAATCAGCGGGGTTGGTCGCTTCCAGCACTTCACCTACGCGGTGCATAACGTACAGCTTAAAGTTCCTAGGGTCCATGCGAAGCCACTTCAGCACGGTTTTTGAATCCGACCACCAGAACCGTTCATGAATTGGGAATCGCAGCGCACTTATTACGGTGTTTGCCAATCTCACGCCGATGACCGCAGCCTGCAGCTCAAGCCTCGGTATCGACACGGGTTTTATAGGGGCCACTTTCGATTTAGCGGCCACATCGATGGTATCGACTTTATTGTTGAACATCACTCGTAAGTAGCAAATGGCAGCATAGGCGTATTCGCCAGTATCCACGAATGTGTGTAGTTGGTTACATTCCGATTCTCGGAGTAGTGGGGAATAACATCGTGGAATCGTAGTAGAGGTTATTGCTGGCAGCAACGTCTTCCACTTACACCACTGATCGTAAAGCGGATTTGGGAGCGGGTCGTCCCAGCTGATACCCGAGCGCCATACCTCCTGAAGTAGGATTTTCAACCCTATTGTATAGTGGGCCAAAAACCCTAGAGGGTCAAATATGGACATCAACACCTGTAGCGTCTCCCTTTTCGTCGGTATCAAACTACATTGCAAGATGTCTCGCCTCATTTTGGAGAATCTGCAAATAAACTTAAAGATGTCATTATTTGGATCCCAAAACAAACCTAATATCTTTTCAGAATGCGCCATGTCCTTGGGAGATTGATTTTCGCCAGGATCTCCTTGAAGTTCCTTGAGAACAGTTGATGAGTTAGATGCCCAGTTACGAATGTTAAAGCCGGCTTTGGCGTGAATGCTCTTGACTTGTACAGCGAGTTTCAACGCCTCGTCTTCAGTATCGATGCTGTCGATGAAGTCGTCGACGTAGTGGTACTTTTGGATTGCTTCTACTGCTCTCGGAAATTTGTGTTTGTACTTTTCAGCATTTAAGTCGCGAACAAAGTGTGCAATACATGGTGCACAGCTGATGCCGAACGTAAGCGCTCGCATGACGTAGATGTTCGGGTTGTGTAGCTCCTTGCAGTTGTCGTGCCACAAAAACCGCTGAGCGTGCATATCTCCTTTAATTACGTTTATCTGGTGGAACATTTCCGCGATGTCTCCACAAATAGCTACCTGTCCGGTTCTAAATGCCATTAACACATCGACGAGAGAATTCAGTAGATCTGGGCCACTTAAAAGAAAATCATTGAGAGCGACTCCATTTGACTTGGCAGCCGCATCCCACACTAGCCGTACTTTTCCGGGTTTATTGGGATTTAGCGCGATGAATATCGGAAGGTACCACTCGTGATCCGGTGAACCATTAATTTCAGCTGTAGTTAACTTTCTTGCGTAGCCTTTGTTGATGAGGTTGTTTATCTGTTCTTGCATATTACGTTGTAAATTCGCGTCTTTAGCTAACTTTCTCTGCATGCAGGTGAATCGTTTAAGAGCGTTGTCGTAACTAGCAGGTAACTTTGCGCCTTCTTGCTTCCACAATAAACCAACTTCATACCGTCCGTCAATTTGATGACACTTGGAATTTAAAATCTGCATCGCCTTCTGGTCATCAGAGGACATCAACTTACTTGCTTGTGGCGCCTCAAGGTTAAAATACTCTTTAATTTCTTCGTGAAGGTTTTCGTATTTCTTTTCGCAGTTACATACATGAATATTTAGCTGGTGCGATTCAAAGTGGTTAGCATTGCCTCCTTGCAAAGTCCAACCCAAGCGGCACTTGGTGGCAATTGGCTCGAACCAGTTTCCTTCACGAGTCTTGATTGGCACAGCTAGCTTCCAGCAATTGGCTCCTATTAGGATAGTTGGTTCAGCGTTTTCATACGACTCGATTGGCAATCCGCGCAAGTATGGGTATTTATGCGTAATTTTCTCCATATTAAGAGACTGACTAGGCAAGCCCAATCGCGAAACAGTGTGCACTTCATTTACATGATACTTCACACCATCACGAGTGTTCGAAATCTGTATCGACGTTCTCACTGAGTCGCTTTCGATGCGAGTATTCTCGCCAGTCCAGCGAAGACACAAGGATTCATGCTCGCCTTCTAAGCCCAGCGAATTGTATATATGTTTTTCCATCAATGTGACGGATGAGCCCTCATCTAAAAAGGCGAATGTATTTATTGACGCACCTTTTGAATATATGCGTACTGGTATTATGCGGAAACAGGGTGTCTCTTCGTCAACATCTATGTGCGTATTTACCAGTTGATTGTTAACTATGGCTAATGCCGTATTTTGATTCGGTTGGACAGCTGGAAATGCGTTAACAGGTGGTGATGTACTTTTGTGAAGGAGCCTGTGGTGTTTCGATTTGCAGCCATCGGTGCCGCATTCTTTACTAGAGAAACACTTTCGGCGATGAATGTTAAGGCATTGACGACACAACTCGTTTGCCTTCACTACATCCCACTTGCGCTCCAAACTGAGCTTGCTGAATTCTACGCAGATTTGTATTTTGTGATCGTTGTGCCCGCATGCAACACACCCTACCTTTTTATGATTTTCGTTGTCAAATGATTGTGTATGCGCGTTAATTACCGCGCCTTTTTTTCGACAATACGCGCGGAGTGACCACCTTGCTCGCAGCTTCCGCTATTCGTAAAATCCAATCACTAAACGCTTTAATAATCGGTACTCGCTCGTCGCGCTGCAACATTGCCCAATTTAATTTATGTTGATTTGGAAGCTTGTCGACAAACTCTTTCACCAACATCGGGTTATTTAAATGCGCTTCCATATGGCAAGCTTCCATAGTGGAACAGATATTTTGCACACACAACGCGAAGTCAATGAGACACTCTAATTTCTCCTTTAGCGGTGGAAATCCCCTGGCTTTCTCCACTAATGATTCTAATATATGTTCTGGCCGCCCAAAACACATTTTAAGTGTCTGAATTATTTCACAAACCATAGCAGGTAAAAGTAATTTGCATCGTACCATCTCAAAGGCCTTACCTTTGAGGCACTTTTGCAATCGCATGAGATTTTCTGCGTCGGTGTACCCAGCGACTTGTGTACTGTTTTCGTAATTACTTAAGAACAGCGGCCAGTCGTCTGGGTTCCCACTGAAAACAGGCAGGTCTTTTGGAATCGCTTGTCTAGCTGCAAGCTGTGATGAAGTTGGAGTTACTGTCGAACGGTTAATTCCAGTGACCGAGCCACCTTGACTCAGTATTTCGTATTTCTTTTGCAAATATTTCTGCTCTATTTTTCTTTCTTCTTCCAACAGTTGCAGCTGTAGTATATGCAGTTGAGCAAGACTCTGATTACTTTTTGGAGAGATGGTATTAGCTGTCAATGCTAGAGGTATAGAATGTTGCGGGGCTTGCTGATCTAAGCCTGTAAACATTGTTGCTGGCGCAGCCATTTGCTTAGCAGGGGGAAACATTATCCCTGAATGCAATGTTGCGGAGCTCTCGTGGACCGCGGTGGATATGATGGGCACTGAAGTCACTATCGGTGTCATCGTTACCGGATTGCTTACCGTCGTGTCCTTATATATAGGTTGTTGACTACCTTTATTTTGGGTTGTCGCGGGATAGATGTCGTCTACACCAATAGTAGGCGACGATGACGCTTGTGGCTGTTCTGAGGCATCGGCGGACATTTCCACACTTGCTGTAGGGGGAGCGGAGGTGCTTCGTTCAGTATATGCTGGCTGCGCGGATCCGCAAGAGCTACAATTCCAGCTTATATTAGCTACGTTGCTATTTACCCCGACACATTCGTAGTGGAACCACCGATCACACGAATCGCACTGCACCATTCGTTCGGTGTCTTTCTGTCCGCAATTATTACAATTGTACTGGCTCGGCATATTTATTTAACGATTGAATTATATGGGAAAAAATATTTTTAAAGATTTGTTGCCGTTGTGGCAATTTAAAAATGACCAAATACAAATTTTTTAGCTTTGCTTTATTGACAGTTTATTTTACATTTACTTGTATGCTGCGTTACGCTTCGCTTTAAAAATATTTTGTATGGTTGTTGCCCGATTACTTCAAGTCGCAGAAGAGCCCAGAACATTACTCTGACAGCCCTTTTTATAGTAGTACATGAGGTGATTTATATACATATTTAACTGTAACTATTTATCAGCGTGTACTTTTGAGTAGTTATGTTATTCCAATTTGAGTTATACATATACAATTGAATTTACGTAAATACATGTACAAGTATGCATATATGGGAAGTAGTATAAACTAAGATATACAGCGGTAACACTTACATAAATGTCTACTTTAATATCTCTAAAGAAAACGGTGCTTCCGGTCTTTAAAAATAAAAAAAATAAAATTAATCATACACCAGAAAGAATATAATGCTCATTTGAGCTGCTTGTGTATTTACATATATTCTTGAAAACTAAAGGAAGTTTTTTTAGACATGTGGTTTTTAAGAAGAAAAAAACCTATATATTTTAATGCCATGCCAAGAATTTATGTTTTAAATATGATTTCGGGCAAGTGACCACCGCCTGCTCGAATAAATTCCAGCCGAGAGGCCCAATTTTCGACCACTTTTTGTAGCAATTGGGCCGAATATTATCTTCCAAGGCGTCTTGAAATGGGAAACCAAACTGAGTATAAATCAAGTAACTGCTGTTAGAAACACCAACTCCGAAAAAAGCATTGCCTCATTGAAAACTACACGTCTAAAAAAAAACACCCTATATAATCATCATGACGATTCTAATATTATTTATAACGAATAATGCAACTATTTAGATTTTAAAGTTTCAAAATTTCTACAGAATTTACTTTTATTTTTTTAAAAACACCCTTTTCAGCAAGCCCATCCCCTCTTAAATTTCTTCTAATATAAAATTAAATATCAAAACACAAAAATTAAGAAATAAGTAGGCCTCGAATCTAAATTTCGAATCAATATAAACTTATTGAATCGACTTAACGCACGAGTATACGAATAGTTATAGAAGGTTTATAACAATTTATTTACCCTTAGTTCGAAAATAGTTTTTAGATTCATGATAATCTCTGGCTAGTTAACAAAATCCTAAAAATGATAAGAAAAATCATAAAGTGATTTTCGCTTACTTGAAAAAGAGTATTTTTGACACTTGTCGGTTTTACAGTTTTTTATCCAAAGTTATATGGAACAGAACTAACTCTGGTTAACAAATAAAAATATTTCATAAGCGATATCCTCGATGAACAAGCTGACGACAAAAGGCCGATATTTATATTTAAAGTTATTTGTTTATTGTAAATCAGTAAAAGTTTGCATACATACATATGCATATATGTATTATGTATGTATGTGTGTATATACAAGTAAATATCTATTTTTGGTTCTTTGTATAGGTCACTCTACGACTTTTACATGAGCTGCAGAACAACACACGTCTGCGTGAAGCGTTAAAAAGAAAAAAAGCACGAGTTGAATTATTAGATTCCTGGGTACTCTACAAATTACGGTGAGTTGAAGTTTATCTACTTAGTTAATAAAGTAGATTTTGCGTCGATACTTACGCCAATAATTATAGGTATGTTTGTATTTGTTATGTATAACTCTGTGTCCCTCAATCAAAGTACATAGCTTAACTTGCCGTTGTGGTGCGTGCTGTAACTTGATATGCCGCTGATTTCGAGGATCGAACCTCAGCCAGAGCAAGTAAAATCTAAATCAGAGAAAAGTTTGTAGCTAATAGCTGTCACTCATCAGCAGGCAATGTCAAACCTCTGAGGGTATTTCTGCCATGAAAAGCCTTCTCGGAGTCGGCACAAAATTGTAGGTCCCTCCATTTGCGGTAGAATATAAAAGACGCACACCACAATTGGTAGGAGAAGCTCGTCCAAACACTCCTCCACAAATATAGTGTAAGCGCCAAATTAATTATTATTATTAACTGGAGCTGGGCCATTGTCTCTTGAAGATAAAGCAAAAGCTAAAAAAAAAGGATTTTCAGCCTTTTTAATTAAAGGGCACAGAATTTAACGCTTGCTGGGACTAAAACTTTTTTAAAAATATGTATCTCATTTAAAATTCAGTTATTCTCAACTGCAGTTGTTTTATGCTGGTACGTCTCTATCACATAAGAATTCAATTTGAAAATGGTGTTTTCATTAATTTTCTTATTACATGGTATTGTTTGCCGTTAAATATTTTATTATACCTAGTTGTATTGAAGTTTTTCATATGTATTGAAGTTTTTCAACCGCATTTGTCTCCTTATTAACCTAATTGAGAAAGTCTTAACACGCAAATTTCTCATGGAATTAAAATGCAGAGCATGCCCGATTGTACCACTTACTTTCTTCTTTCACAGATCGGGTAATACGAGTAGTGGCCGCTCAAATATTGATCATATCAGCGATATAACTTCTGCTACTGCTACTGGTCTTTTTGATCCGTTTACACTAAGCTGGTCACCTATAATTCAGATGCTTTTTGGCATCGATGTAAGTTTTTATTAAAACTAATGTTCTTTTTAAATTTAATTCAATTCAATTCAAATGTACATATGTATATATATGTATGTATGTATGCATGTTTGTATATACATACATACACATACATACATATGTATGCAAATCTGCACGCATTTGTAGTCTTCTCTACTTCCTAAAGTTGTGGACAATGGCTACAAAGATTTCGGTCACATACATCCCAGTTCCTTAGGGCCAAATTGGTCCAATTCTCTTGTACGTATAAACGCTTCCGCAAGTGATCAATCCGCGGCAATTTGGGGTTCGCAATGCTTTGAGCGAGGTGATGTAAAAATCACAATGGGGACTGGCGCTTTCCTCAACCTAATTACTGGCAGCGATTGTCATGCCTCTGTAATGGGAATGTATCCCCTGGTGGCTTGGCAATTCAGAGACATGCAGGAACATCCCCGCACAATTTACTGTATTGAAGGTGCATCGAATGACATGGGTACGGTAATCGAATGGGCGCTAAAATGCGGTCTCTTTAACAATCCCATGGAAACAGCTGCGATAGCGGAATCAGTTCCAGATACGAATGGAGTTTATTTCATTCCAGCCTTTAGCGGTCTAGGCGTGAGTGTTACAAGATGTGTATGTATGTATGTACATACACGTTGATACATACTTACATACATATACATATATTCAATTATACTTATTTGTATGCAGATATTTTGTGCATATTCTTTATGTAATGCATGTTAACTTATTTATTTATTCAGCCTCCAATAAATGATCAAAAAGCTGCATCTGGTTTTATTGGGATAACTCCGTCAACGACACGCGCACATTTAGTTCGCGCCATATTGGAGAGCATAGTATTTCGAGTCATTCAATTGTGTGACACCGCGGAAAAAGAAAGCGAATACAACTTAAAACTACTAAGGTAAGCAAATAAAACAAGACATATTCCCGAAGTCTAAACTTTGTAAATACAAGCATACAATACATACATATGTATGTACATATATACATATGTATGTTAAAACATTTAATTTTTCAGAGTTGATGGCGGAGTATCGCATAACGATTTTGTTTGCCAACTTTTAGCAGATGCAACTGGAATATTTGTTGAGCGCGCCATCTCTGTAGAATCCAGTGTAATGGGTGCCACATACATGGCAGGATATAATATTGGTATTTGGAATAGTTTTCATGATTTACGCAAGCTTCGAAAAATTGATCGTACATTTGAGCCACGTATAGAGTATTATTCCAGCATCAAAGAACGTTATATTATATGGATAAAGGCAACTGAACGGTTTGGTAATTGGTATTAGAAGCCGACTTACAAGTGTACATATGTACATATCATATATACATATATGTATATACATATATACATATATATATGTATATACATTTTAAATTAAGCAAAACAATTACTTAAATTGAAATGAAAGAGATTATAAAATATGGCAAGACAATTACAATTTTTCTTACTTTATTTTAGATGGGTCAACAGAATTAAGATGAGTTGCTGATAATATTTTTTTCTTTGCTTTTTTTTAATTTTGATTCTAGTAGCAGAAGGATTGTGTTCCATTGTTGAAAAATAGTTTGGTAGAGTTTTAACAGCTAAAAAGTACAGTTTAATAACAAGGGTGTTAAGACTTAGGATATACTAATTTTTCATGTTAGTTAAGCTTAGTAATTTTTTAAATTTTTTCATTTCATTTCATTTATTGCCAAAAATTAGTACAATAAGATCTATGATCTTTTATAGTACAACAAATCATAGGTAAATTTAGAATAATAAATAAATAAAGGTATAATAGTTATTAAAGCTAAGTTTTTAAAAATATACTACAGTAAATTATAAATAAAGAAGTGAATTACATTTTGAGCAGAAAGTAGGAATTAGATAGCGAAACTCATAATAATACAATACATATATTTATTTTATTTTAACGAAAGTACATATATAAGACATTCTTGAAGTTGCTTTTATTCAGACTACTGCGAATGTGCATTGGAATAGAGTTCCACGTACGAATGGCATTGACAAAGAATAGCCGTGCGGATGATAGATAATTATAACTCGGTACTATCAAGTCATTAATTCGAGCTGACTTAGAAAAAATAAGCTTGTCGTAAAGATAGCTCGGTTCCTTATACATAATAAGTCGCCAGAGAAAAATACAGTTTCTGGCTTTCAAATAATCGGTAATTTCACAGCCTAATAAACGCGATCTCCAGCCGGATATGTGATCAAATTTTGCTAACCCGAACACATAGCGTGTTACATGATTGAATTAAGTTAATTTGACAAAACCCATATATGTATGTATGTACATACTTTTAAATTATTTACTTTGTACAAAAATTGGAAATATTCATCAAAAAAAATTAACAAACAATTTTGAAATAAACGACATTGCGAATATTGTAAAAATATCACTTCAGTTTTGAGTTGAGCCAACATACTATTTTTTATCTTTAGTTTAATAGTCAATGATTAACTTTTTACTCACTGAAATGGAAATTTATGAATATGCATATAAAAAATTGCTTTTACAAATCAAATCGTTTTTGTTTGATTTCCAAGAAGCAATAAAATAAAATTGTAATACTTTATCGGCACACTTACGTTTGTATAAGAAAACATCGTCAAAAAGGGTATAAGCCCCCCAGAGTAAAAGAATCCTCTTCAAGATTATTTCTAGGTGCACATACATATGTCAAACTTAATTGTATCTGTTTGTCATAAATATTAAGAAAAACGAATACATGTAAAACCTCCGCATGCGCCCAACGTAAATTTGTACTGAAACTATCTCTTGGAGAGGAGCAGGTCACAAAAACTTCAAATAAAAACAAGAGAAAAAAACGTAAAGCGAGGAAAAGCAATAATCTGGGCAATAGTGTGCTAAGTACTGACAGCTGCTGAATTCCGGAGCGTTATTATGTCAAACCTTATGGAATTTGTTAACCCCTAAATGTGTTAAAAAATAAAAAGAAAAGTAAACAAATAGTTTTGTGAAAATATACACAAAGCTTGAAAAAAATTTCAGCAAATAATTTGAAATATAACGAAGAAATGACATCGTGCGCAATTTGTAAAGGCAAAAAACGGCAATCAATTTCCTTTTTATGCAGTGCCAAGAAGAGGTGCACATAGAAAGAGGTGGGTCGAAGCTTGTCAAATAAATGTTTCCGATTTGGCGAGAGGATTGAACGATCATCTGTCTCCTGTGCAGTTCAAGTATAGACTACGAAAATATTTATTTGTTAAAACTATATTTTGTATATCAAAAAACTGAATTTAAACAATACAAGAAATACAGAACTTCTTTATAACACGTTCAATATCAAAACTGATGACACCATTTGGCTATCTGTAGAGAGGAACTTAGACACACTATCAGAAAATAATTTAGTGGAGGAGGCAGAGGAGTGGGTCTACTTACAACTAAATCAAACTTCAAATTCGCTACATGAAGATGGTTTGGAGTATTTGGCTGGTTTTTTAATCAATAAATTAAATTTGCGTGAAGAAATTTCTAACGAAATTTGGATTGCGGTATTTTTCCTGCAATGTGTATTTATGGCTTAAAGCAATGTAAATAAGTTTTGAAAGTTGCCGTTGAGACATAATAAGCATCCCGTCATTACTTAAAGTGTTCTTACACGACATATATGTAATTGCATGTGTACATGTCATTTTTTACATTTGTAAAAGCAAACATATCGTGTAAACATAAATTAGATTTGCTTCTGTATTAAGCAGATACATACATACATGTACATACGGTCAATTTCAAATTGTGTTTTCAAAAAATAAATTACATTTATTTTTTTCATTAAAAATAATTAAGTTTTACATATACTTATGCAGGAGCACCTAGAAGCAATTTTGAAAATATTTTACTCTGGAGGGCTTATACCCTTTTTGGCGATGTTTACTTATACAAACTAAAGTGATGAGGTATTAAAATTTTATTCCATAGCTCCTTGGAAATCAAACAAAAACGATTTGATTTGTTTTGATAAGCAATTTTTTATATGTGAATGTTTAATTCATATGCATATTCATAAATTCAGTGAGTAAAAATTTAATTTAAAAACATTATGTTTGCTCAACTCAAAACGGAAGTGATATTTTTCCAATATTCGCAATGTCGTTCATTTGGAAATTGTTTGTTAATTTTCTTGATGAATATTTCTAATTTTTGCACATAGAATAATTTAAAAGTATACGGGTTTTGTCAAATGAACTTCAATTTAAAAAATAAGAAATAAACGAAAAATATTTTGAAACGATAAAAAAAATTTATGTTCGACAACCAACTTTTTGCTACGCCACTGGATTTTTTTTTTTTGAATACAGGTGACATTTTTAAATACCATTACTTGGTTTTTGTATTAGTTTTAAAAATATAACATTTACACAAATGTAAATGCAATATATTGCAGAGGACCTGTAATGGACCCTTGGATAGCACCATACACAACAGCTTACTTTTATTTTCTCAAGCGCGGAAGCTTTGCAACTTCAAAACATACGCCAATTAAGTAAGTACTGAATATTTAGCTAAATGTATGGATTGAGGGGATTTCGAAATAAAGTAAAGAAGAAATTATATGGGAACAAAATATACCAAAGTTTCTGCCTCTGGTTTACTTATTACATAACAATTTCGTTTAATTATGCATAACAAATAAAATCTTTAAAATAACTTTAGTTAGAATTTTTTTATTTTGAATTTTTTAAAATACAGTTAAGCCTCAGTTGTCTGTGACAAGCTTAACAGCGATGCTCAATGATTGATTTTAAACCTTTATAACCACATTAACAACTGTTATCCATGAAAAAAAAAATGGTTATCTTATAGACCTACAAATGTAAGTATGTTTTAGCCGTTTACTTTTATTTAAAAAATAAAGATACATTTTTATTTTTATTTGGATTGGAAAAAGAAACAAAAATTTTAACATTTATATCTGATCGAAAAAATAAGTTAAATTTCAACTGTTATAGACTTGAAAAAATCATCCGTTTACGTCCCTGGTAATCATAATAACAGTAACGTAAAAATGAAATGAAATAATTAATTAATTTTGTAAACTAAGCATTATCCACCATCTCATACGTCCGTAACACTTACAGTGATAGGTATGTTTTTTAACATGATTGAATATTCCTAAGATATGTACATATGTAGGTATATCTGTGGTTTTTCCAAAATGTGTACATATGTATGTACATACATACATACATCCATATACATATAGTATGTATGTATATTTTTTTTTGATATTTCAAGGATAAACCTTTTTTCGTAAATGCATACTGCCGTATTGCGGAAAAAGGTCTCGCTAACCTAAACGGAAGCAGAATTGCATGAGTCTGTTGCCTCGTAGTAAAGCAGTAATAACGCCTTTACAAGTCTAAATTAAATATTTAAAGTTCATTTTTACACTTACATACATATGTACATATGTACATACATATGTACATATACAAATGTGTGTAAATAATCAGTTTAATCACAAAAAAATAAATGGATAGTATCGAATGTGTTTTTAAACAAAAGTTTTTATCATATGTACATACATATGTAGTTTTATACATTTCGTATGTTATAATAAACTAAGGCATTGTTATATATTGCAAAACTCAGCTTAGTTTGTGTTTATGTGCCCATAGTGCTAGTATTTATGTGTGGAAGTTCTCCTAACTCTGACTTTTGCTTTGTATTCGCTTCTAGTTCTAATATCGGATCAATTTGAATGAATTCTTGTTTTTCTTTTAACATTAATTTTAATGACATATCAGTTCCTTGCTGCTGCACCAGTTCTTTATCATCAGGCACTTGTATTTCCATATCATTAAGCTGTTCTCGTGCCAGCTCAGCGATAGCCGCACGCGCTTCTTGCTTTTTTCGTTTTGTTTCCATTTTTTCACGCTCCTGTAACTCAAGCTCCTCACGTGCTGCATACACACTTGGTGGTATAATTGGCGGTGGTTTATTCATATGTGTCTTCATGTGACGCTTTAAAGCAACATATTGGATAAAACGTTTTCCGCAATTACTGCACTCATGTGGTTTTTCGCCAGTATGGGTCATCTCATGATGTTTTAGCGTTTGTGCTTTGGCGAACCTTTTGTGACAAAAGCGACAAGCAAAGTCTTTCACACCTTCATGTACAATGCGATGATGCCGTTTCAGATTTCCTTGACCGTTGAAGCCCTGACCGCAATCGGGACATATGAATGGACCTTCTTTCATCATAAAATTTATCTGTGGCGACCACGACGGTACGGATACGGATGGTATAGGATTAACCGCTGTCCCGGCAAGTTCAGAAATATCAACGCGCTCAACGCGTCGAGTGTTTCTTGGTATTGAGGCTGTTGACTCTGCACAAACTTTAAGTATCTCTTCAGCCACCTTTTGATGGGCTTCTTTTGTATGTGACTCCGTTGTTGACAACTCATGAATGGGCACATCAGGTGCATCTTCTGACATGAAACCATTTTCAATCTGGCGTTTACGATACACCTCAATGGCGCGCAGTACACGCTTTTCATGAGTTTTGAGATGCTTTGTCAAGGCTTTAGCGTATAGAAAACGCTTTCCACACACCTTGCACTCACATCGTTTCTCACCTGTATGCGTCATTTCATGCATTTTGCAAGCATTGGATTTTCCAAACGTTTTTCCACAGTACTGGCATGCATAGTCCTTAATTTTTTCATGCACAATTTTTACATGCATTCGTAGATTTTGTTTATTGTGTGAGGCATATACACATTGTGGACAATTAAATTTTTTCTCTTGTGTGTGGGTATTTATGTGGGTGTTCCATTCTTGTCGAGTTGTTTTACCAACACCACAATAAGGACAAACGTAGTTTTTGATGCCTGCATGCCTCATAAGATGATCTTTGAGAGCGCTATTTATGACAAAGCGTTTGCCACATATGTTGCAAGGGAATGGTAGCTCTTTGCCATCATGTTTGTACATATGTTTTTTAAGCGCCATAGGACATCGAAACACTTTTTCGCATTGGGTGCAGGTATAGCATTTCGGTTCTCTGAGTTCTTTTGCAATTTTATGGACCTTACGTAAATGCCAATTGAGAAGGCGGGTTCGAGGAAATGTGCGTCCGCATCCTTCTTCAGGACACGGATAGCTATCACATGTCTCGGCATGACAATGTTCCATATGTAATCTGAGTCCATTAGCTGTAGTAAACCCTTTGAGACATGCTTCTACCGCACATTGATGCGGCAATTTATCGTTGTGGTGTCGCATGTGCTCCTCATAACGTTCCGCTTTTCTAAAGCGCTTATGGCAAATGTGGCACTCTATGACGTTGACTGCAGTATCCTCGCCGTCTAGTCGAGGATGTTTTTTCCGTTTTTTATTTTTGCTTTTGATTTCCTTATCATATTCATCAGCATCAAGTCCATCGTCAATTATATCATCCTTTCTAAGCGCTCTTTTTGAACGACGTGAATTTCGCAAACGCGCCGCTAATGGTTTTTCATCGTCACTTTCTTCGCTGCTTCTGTTCGATGCGTCCTCGCTGACGAAAGTTTCAAAATCAGATGCGTCGTTATGATGATAATTTGAATCATCTCTCGGCATGTATGTTTTTTCTGATATTTTCATATCATAACACTCGATGCTGCTAGGTTTTACATCAACAATATTTTCTGTAACTTCCTTGTCTACACTTTCCAGCATCTTGAACACATCGTCTGCATTTTCAATCAACTCAAGCTTATTGTTTAAAAGGGGATCAAATGCAATAGGTTCATCCTCATCTATAACTGCATTTTCCGTGTCCACATCGCCTGTTTCAAGTACTGCCAGGGCGCTCGCTTTATCTATTATCAAATTGTTAGCCACCAACTCTTGGAACTTCTGCACCGATGCAATACACATTTTCTGAAACTCTTGCAAATCATTGATACGTGTATAACAAAATCCACAAATGTTCTGTGGAAATCCGTCGTTAGACTCTATAGAAAGTGTAGTCACTACACAAAATTTTTTTTCTAGACCGGGTATAGCATATAAATTGTAGGCACTTTCATTTTTTAACTCCATTAAACAAATTCGGCAAATCGAATAGATATCATACGTTTCTTCGTCGCTCATTTCGATTTGTTATGATTTAACAATAGTTCTTTGCATTTATTTACAATCTTTGAGAATCATTCACCTGTCGCAACTATTGAAGTGTCATTACATTTTCTTAGCAACTGTAGAACGTAGTTGCCACAATGAGAAATTAATGACATAATGGTCAAGTACTATGGTGAATAATTTTTTCTTTTCTGCTGTGACAATTCGTAAGATAAAGCCCAAAGATTCGATTTGTTTAAATGCAGGAGTTGTATAGATAATATTGGCCTTCGCATTCTTCAATTCTTCTAAATTCTAAATCATGAAAAACATGCATTTAAAAGAAATCCTACCAATAATATGAGAACAAAGAAAATTGTACTATGAGCTAACTGTACATAAACTTCTTTTGTTAAACATTTAATTCTTTTTTTATATCTATTTTGATCTTCCTTTTACTTGTGTTTAAATTTTTAACTCGCCCTTTACTTACCAGAGTACTTTGCTTTCGATTGGCACAGGCCCTATATACAGTTTTCGAAATGAAATTGAGCCGGTATCGAGTGCCGTAACAATAATTTTCGTCGCACAATTCTATATATTTTATCTCAATTGATGGTAGTGCAAATGCAAACATGAAAATTAATAAGTCAATATATTTGGGTTTTACATTTGTTTACTTGTTATTTTAATGGTATTATGATTATTATGATGATGATGATGATAGATATTGGTACTCGTGATATCAACGGTTAAGTATCTAGTACAAAATAAATTTAGTTAATAGTATACATATGTATGTATGTATGCATGATTATTTAAAATTTAAATTAGGTTTACAGTGCTAAAAATATATACAGACTGAACTCATAACCTGTAATGAATGAAATAGAATTTATGCCCATATGTAGCCAAAAAAAAATTAATAAAATAAGAATTTAAATTTAAATAAACTTTTCATATTTTAGAGAAAAAAATGCAATAATACGCATACAAAAAACTAATCTTGCTTAAAAAGAAAATCATTGGCTTTTTAGGTGCCCCATTCTCAGCTTGTTTCATTTTCGCGGCGAAGACTTATGGTGCCTCAGGCGTCTTCAAATTATATTTGGATTTTATATTATTAAGCTCTTCTTGCTTCTTGTCTACGTCCAGACGCTTAAATGCTTTATTTGATTGGTAGTACAACACAACAAGATATCGATTGCAAACGTTGAAGCCAGACAAATGATCACAAGCATTCTTAGCGTCAAATATATCCTCATAGACAACAAAGGCAGTTCCACGCGTCTCAGGAGTATTACCACTGCAAATAATTATTATTTGTTACTTATTATTAAAAAATTCATGTTCGTTTTAAACTTGAACGCATATCTACACTTACACACGTATCTGTCTTATAGCACCAAACTTTCCGAATATATCGTACATCTCATCCGAGGTAATTTTATATGGCAAATTTCGTACGTAAAGCAGACGATTTACCTCAGGTGGTAAGCGAATCTGCAAATATCGAAGCGAGTTTGTATTATTTTAAGGAATATATAGAGAAGGCAATAAACTTACATTATTACGTTTATTCATTGTTGAAGCTGGAATTTATTCAAGCTACACTCGTGTGGGTTTATAAACCACTGCTCGTTTCAAAATGAATGTCCTGTGATTAGTCGTTTAAGTCGTGAAACCAAATCTTTGTGTTCTCTTTTGGGCAAACAAAGCAAAGAGGGTGACAAAATAATTGTTTTGGCACTCGTGCTTAGGAATGGCAAAGAATAATCATTTCAGTACATTAATCGATTACTGTAAATTATAAAATGGTGTTTCCAAGACAGGTGTATCGCGTTTGAATTACGAATGGCCAATCAACCCGTTTATACGACTCATTCGCGTCTTCATTCACTCTAGGTTTGCCCCACAACCTCTTTTACATTATTATTTTCTTCACAAACTCAACGTTTGAAAACATTTAAGCATTTAATTGTTTTTGTGATGTTTTGATATTTATAAATAGCTGATGTCATAAAATATATTGTCAATGGAGACCGCTTATTTCTTCATTTAAGTTATAATGATAAAATCGAGTGTCGCGTTACTGATATTTTTAAATCGATTAATTTATACCGACAATATGAATACGTTTAGAACACAGTATATACAGTAGGCAACCTTTTCGATAATTTATCGGAAAAATTCACCTCCCAAAAGGACTTGGGTTTCGTGTTACTATTTTAACGAAAAAAATCTTTTAACCGGGTTTTGTGCAGCAAGGAACTACAGAAGTTTTATTTTATTCATTAATAAATAAATAAAAATCGCGTATAGAACAAAGTCACAGCTTGTACTACTTCATTAACCTCCGCAAGCACCCCGCTGCACATTTGTGAAATTTATATTTTTCTCATTTTCGCTGTGGTATGTACCCTCGAGCCAAGAACGATAGAATATACTGTATTTTCTAGATCGTGCCCTCGAGCTATGATGGAAATAGTCTTTGCAGCCGCTGTGGCTGCAAGTTTTTGTGGTGTGTACGCCCGACTTGTGGTGGCTGCGAGTCTGCTCGTGGTGTGTACCTCCGAGCTGAGGTATGTTCCCCCGAGTAGAATCGCAAATTTTATTCACAATAAAATTCGAAGTCATTTTGCTCCTTCTCATTTCTTATAAGTTCTCTGCTTTTAGTATCCACCTTCAGCGAAAAATCAAAGGCACGCTTCCCAACTGGTGGTATTGAAGAGGTTAGCACAGATGTAATAAATTTTCTTTATTGACTGTTATATTTCAAAGAACTGGAAAATTTATAAATTTTGTCAAATTACAATTGAATTTGAATTATTTGATAATTTAACGCTTCAAGTATACACATTTCGGAGTTGTAATTTCCATGTTCAAATTTTCGAGGCGAAATTTATTCCGGGTGAAACTCACAATAGGCGGATTCAATCCGGGTGAATTTTTTTTCGGGCGAAACTCACGATAAATAAGTTTCAAAACACATGTTTATACCCGAGCGTACTTGTACACATAGGTATTATAACTTTGTTCGCATAACGGTAAAAAATAATTGAGATAGATATAGACATACATACATATATTATACCGAAATGATCAGAATAAAAAGAGAAATCGGTTTAGCCCAGACTGTCGGTCCGTCCGTCTGTCCGTGGTTAAAATAACTTGAGTAAAACTTGAGATACCTCAATGATATTTGATATATGTATACATACATTGCTCTTTGTCCAGGGTAAGTTGGTATTGAAAATGGTGCAGATCGGTCAATAACCACGCCCACCTCCCATATAACGGAAGTTTTTGAAAAATTATATAATTTTTGTACCTTAATAAGGGTGATATGTACATATTGTCCTTGATATTACTCTTGTCATAGTTAAATATTTTTAAATTAAGCCCATAACCACGCCCACCTCCCATATAACGGAAGATTTGAAAATTTGCAAAAACACCGTTTTTTCGGTATCCATTAAAGCAAATTGAGTGAAATTTGGTATTTGGGGTAATTTTAAGTAAATAAACTGTATATTTATGAAATTTTGAAAAATAGGCGTCGCCCACTTATGAAAAAATGTCTGTATCTCAATAAGGGTGTTGCGTATCACCACAAAACTTGGTATACATATTGTCCTTGATAGCGCTCTTACTATGGTCAGATATTTTTTAAATCGGACCATATCCACGCCCACCTTCCATATAACGGAAGTAATTAGCATATTCATATTAGATATTGTTTTTAATGTAAGTTATTACTACCTATGTAGCTAAATATGTATATATTTCTAAATTAATTCAAACACTACAAGCCTACAAAAAACGTGTGTTTAAATCGTTTTTCTTTTTATGACTTATATCAAAACTTTTTACACTTTAAACTTGTTATGCTATGAATTATGAGAATAACAGAATATTCCAGCCAGAATACCCATTTTTGTTTCCTATTGTAATAAAACTCTATCAAACTCCGTTCATGCAATGAGTATAGTGCGTAGACATTATTTTAATGTGAGACCGTAGTGCGACGAAAGAAAGGGTGGTTAGGACAGATGTGGCCGCGATCTATTTTAAGGTTCGTAGAGACTCTCGGGCTATAGGTCTTATAAAGCACTGAGGACACAACGACTAATTGCTCGCAGTGCGATCCTCGGCTAATCTCTCTATCGCACAACTCTCTCTGAAATGAGAAAATATCTAACAAAAAGGTACACAAGCGCAAAGTTTGCGTGTCGAATTTTTCTTCCAATATGCCGATTTATGTAATAAATTCAATATTAAAAAGCATAGAATACTGCGGACGTATTTTTAAAACGCCATTGTCTTGTCCAGTGTTGGTAGTGCTATAAGCATAGTGATAACACGAGCAAGGTTATCAATATTTTTGACCTTTTAATATCTGCATCCTCCATTTATGTGTTAATTTATGTATGTATATACTTAAGCCAGCATAATTTCATATTTATACAATGCAGAAATGATAATTCATTTAATATTGTATTTCATTTCTTAACTAAGAACTAGCACAACAATAAAGAATAATAAAAGCATACATACATATGTATTTGTGATCAATTTACACAAACAATCATTAATATTAACGTGATTAATACATTAATTACATTTTACTTTACATTAAACATGGAATATGTTTTTCCCTAACGCTGATGAGTCGTAAGATGGAAGATTTCCTTACCAAATGTAGCTATTTTTAGTTAGCGTCAACCAATTGAGTAACACCATCTTTAGTTATAAGCTGTAGCAAAGCTCCAGAATTTGGACGCTCCTGACCTTTAGCCCACTTGTAAAAGAGGCTACAAAAATAAAGAACACCTGGTATAACATGGCTTTTTTTTTAAACATATGTATGTATGTGTACATACCCCGCTACTTCCGTAAGAGGAGTCCATGTGCTAATGTCTGCGTTTGGCATCCATTTACGGTTCATCGGAGTATCCAAAGTAGCAGGCAGTATTGCAACAACAATGGAATCGATTGGTAACCCAGAGTTTTTGCCAGCCAATGAACGTGTTAGCTGATGCACAGCTGCCTTAGCCATACCGTAACCAATCATACCAGATGTGCCTTGCAATGCCGGTTGCGCGCCTGTCAATGTTAGTAAGCCTCCATCTTTTAGGTACTTGGAGGCAATTGTTGCTGATATACTAGATGTCCATACACTCTGCCGCCACATTAAATCTGCATTTTTTGCCAAATCTATGTATATAGAGTATATAAAAAGAACATTTCCAAACAAAAATAAATCCAAATGTAATTTTAGATGACTTACCCTTAGCGGCATTACCACCCGCCCAGCCACCGGCTACGCAAATTACAGCATCCAATTTCTGTCCGCCTAATGAGTCACCAACTTTCATTAGCACTTCAGTTTCCTGTTCTTCCCAACTCAAATCGCGAGGTATCACAATGCTAGCGTCCGCTTCTTCGTTTACACTAAGATCAATACTGCCCACCCACTATAAACAAATACTTTTTTTACGTTCATTCTATAGAAAGTAAGAATATATTTACACTTACGTAGTTGTTTGATTTAAACTGTGATACACAAGCAGCACCCAAAGCGCCTTTGCCTCCGTAGACCAGCACACGACCAATCATATTGATACAGTCTTTTACTGAATTAGCCACCGTGTCCGTACACCGAAAGACTGCTGGTACAACTAAAAATTACGAATAAACGATTGAGCGTATATTAAAAATTCCACCTAAATTATAATGAAGTGGGAAGGGGGAAAAAATAAACATGAATCAACAACACTTGCTGGATTTGTAACTCAATACAAGTTTTTCTACTTTTTGCAATATACTGCCAATGATGATATACGGCTGCAATTGCTGATTGTAGTGGTATGTGAGTAACTTTTTATTCAGAAGTCATAGGCCCTGTAAAAAATGAAAGTTGTTATAGAGATTTGTGTATTTTACGTTGTGAACATACATATGTATGTATGTACATACCATGATGCAAATATATATCGGTATGAAGGTATAAGACCTTGTTTAAAAAACTAAAAGTAATTTGTTTGACATTGATCTTATTATTGGCATGTGTAAAATTCTCTACAAGACTCCACAAATGAGTTTATAATGAAGCTGTACGGACTAAAATTTTTTATTTGTTTGTTATGATTTTTTACTCATTTATTTACACGTATTTACTTCACTAAATACGTTTGAAATTTCTACAACTGCGAATTAACTAAATTTTAATTGAATTAAATTTAAATATGTCAAAATTAATCACTATTTCTAAATTAAATACAAATCTTTATTTGAGCAAGCACTTAATCAAATTTAAAATATACTTAACAATTACTTATAGGGCTACATATTTATCATTTAATTTTAAATATACCAAATTGACCTTTCATACTGCAAATATATTGAGAACTTTGTAATTTTAATAGATCTAAAAGCGAGTTATTGCTTTTATACTTGATACAGCCGAAATAACAATCACTTTTCGCATGAATAACGTCAAAATTCAAAAATATACACACGTTGTGTAAAATTCATAACTAAACGGACTATTATTAGCTCACAATGTAGAACAAAATAAATGGTTAATATTCGGTATAGCGCCGCATAAAAAGGGGGTGGTGGGCGGTGAAGGAGGGGGCGTGGCACCCTCCCCAGCACACCGTTAGAAAGGGGAAAGAATAAACTTTTCCATGAGCCCCCTCTGGTTCCTCTAGACCCTCGGTGAGGCCCTAGGGAAGCCTTTGAAAATGGGCAAAAATCCAACTTTTTCCATACAAAAGGGAGACAAAGTTACCCAGTAAACATTTTTTATTAAACTCCACACAAAATGTGAGTTCATTACACATGTTAAAATGCGCGATTTTGAATAACAAATTTTTAATATATTACGAAATATATATTTATTAGTAAATAGCGCCGCAGGCGAAAATTTGTAATAAAAAATCGCGCGATTTTTAATTATAAATTTTGAATATTTAGCGAAATATATATTTATTAGTGAAAAGCGCCGCAGGCGAAAATTTGTAATGAAAAATCGCGCGATTTTTAATTACAAATTTTGAATATATAGCGAAATATATATTTATTAGTGAAAAGCGCCGCAGGCGAAAATTTGTAATAAAAAATCGCGCGATTTTTTATTACAAATTTTCGATATATAGCGAAATATATATTTAAAAATCGCGCGATTTACATCACGAAATATTTATTTTTGAAAAATCCCACAGACCTTAATTGTGGTGTATATACTTTTGAACCGTATTTCACAACTACTTTCCGCGTACTTTTAGCTTACTGGGTTATATTAACTTCCATTTTGTTTCTCCTTCGCTCGTTGTTTTCAGTAGTTTGACAGAAGCATTTGGCAAGAATTTTAGTCTTTTGTGCGGGGCTTAAAAATGCAACTATTTATTTAAGAAATGTAAAGTATTTAAATAGTTTTAGTTTCTAAAAACAGTAAAAGCTGATAGCACAATGTGTTAGTAATATGTGTGTGCCAAAATGAATGCATTAGTGGCTCGATATTAACTGCAGTGAATGAAATTCCAACACCATATATGTGAAAAATGCAAAAAAAGGGCATTTTTAAAGTTAAATTCTGTTAAAATTTGTGGACGGATTTTTGCAAAAAGATAGTTAAACAAAAGTTTATTTTGTTGTTCATCTGTGTGCATTGGAATTTTTCAATTTGGTTTACGCGTTTAGCCACAGTAAACCAAACTTATGCGGCGCTATATCGAATCCCACCCAAATAATGTTTTTGTTGAGTTGTGACGTTATTCTTCTAAAGGAGGTATAAGTTTATACATACATACATATGTATATAGGTAGCTTAAGCGAAATGTATGTATGTATGTGTTATAGCAATCCATTAAATGAATTTTCTCAATATAAACAAGTTGTTAACGAAATTACATGAAACTTAAATGTTTTGTCTTAAACTAACTTTTACCTCTTGTTAATTTCATTCAATTCTTTAAATATGTACCATTAAAAACACCGCGATACAATAAATTCACACGATTTTTTTACAGCTGATTTGTTTGCAACTTTTGCAATGACAGACCAAGAATGATAGAATACATTCTGTATTCAGTATTCTCTAAATTGTGATGCCAGATATTGAAAATATGCAAGAACGACATACATTTTCTAAATCGTGGAAAATATGTATATGTGTGTAGGGTTTAAACGATTCTATCGATACCAAGGCAAACCCAACAACCCTACAAGAACATGCTGACAGAATTACCAATACACTCTCATTCATAAAATCAGCACTGTTGTTGTTGTTGTTGTTGTGCTACACCCCACTGGGTTGGCGGACTCCCACAATCGTTATCGTCAAGCTCAACTAACGAAAGGTCCAGGAACCGAGCCGTTTCAACAGGGTCGGACCATAGGGAGAGGGGTGTTAGTTGAGTAGGTTTGGCCGGGCATGTGAATAGGTTATTGGTATCGTGCGGAGACTCTTCACATGGCGGGCACGTGTTGGGGGTGTCGGGGTTGATCCTGGATCGGTAGGAGTTTAACCTGCTACAATATCCAGATCTGAGCTGGGCCAGAGTAACGCGGGTCTCACGAGGCAGCTGGAGCTCCTCAGCTGCAATGGGTGGTGGTTGGACTCCCAGGACTGCACTCACAGCGGTCGGTGTACGTATGTCTGGACCTCGTCCGTCAGTTGTGAGAGATGTCCCCTGATGTGCCTGGATGCCGGCTCCAGCGCAAGCAGGTCTCTATTGGGGTGCCCCGGGCGGTGGCATCCCAGTAGAAACTGTTTTGTGAGCATAATGTTGTGCTCCTGCACTGGGAGCACGTTAGCCTCATGGTAGAGGTGATCCACAGGCGTCATCAGGAGACATCCCGTCACTGTCCTGAGTGCGGCGTTCTGACAGGTCTCTAGTCTTGACCACTGAGTCCTGCTAGTTCCAGGCGACCAAATTGGCGCGGCATAATTTAGAACCGGCCGGCCAATCGCCTTGTATGTTGCCAACAACGTTTCTTTGTCTTTGCCCCAAGTGCTGGCGGCGAGCGACTTGAGGACTTTGTTGCGGCTCTGTACCTTGTTGACGATTGCGGTTGTATGCGCTGAGAAGGAGGCCAGGCTGTCGAGGGTGACTCCCAGGATCTTCGGGTGGTTAACCGTCGGAATGGGGGTCCCCTCGATGTGGATGTCGAAGGTGAGCCCGACCTCCTTCGTCCAAGATGTGAAAAGGGTCGCCGTGGACTTAGCAGGAGACAGCGTCAAATTCCGTCCTGTAAAGTAGTGAGCAAGGTCTGGGAGGAAGGTGTTCATTTTGGAGCACAAGCCATCAATTCCATTGCCGGTAGCCATTATCGTGCAGTCGTCGGCATACGAGACCAGTGTGACTCCCTCTGGCGGGGAAGGGAGTCGCGAGATATAGAAGTTGAATAATAGGGGGGATAGGACGCCACCCTGTGGTACCCCCTGCTTAATTCTTCTCGCTTTTGACACTGAGTCACGGTAGCACACCGACGCTTGACGACCACACAGGTAGTTCGCGGTAGTTCAGCACTGTCTGTCAGCTTGCCGGTAAAATGACTGCCAAAAAGAGACACTCGGGACTCGCTACGCTACGAAAGAAACATACGATAAATTGATAGGATGTTTGCAAATGGCGCGCACTATTCGGAAAACTCTGAAGTGTATAGTTGCGAAAACTTTTAAATCGTCGTGTTTTTATAAAGTATAAGCGTAAAAAAAAAGCTTTTCTAAATGCTAATTATAAAGAAAAGAGGATTTATAAGGGCCGTGTGCACCATCTCCGATTAAGCGCTTAACCAGAACTAAAAGCTTCGGTTAAGACCATCCGTCAGATAAGTAAGCGCTGAATTGTAGCTAACAGCCAGTAATTGTAATCAGAGATGGTGCAAACGGCCCTTAATCTAATATAAAACATGAAAGAGCTCTGCGCAAAAATACTGATGGAGTAGCCGTAGTTTGTCTAGTAAAGGACATTTTTTTCCGGACGGACGAAGGAGGCTTACGCAGAAAGCAGTTCTGCGCAAAAAATTGTTCATCAAAAATATATTTCATTTGTTTAACATGATTAAAGTTATTAGCTTGTAGTAAATCAATTAACTTAACTTGAAAAAATAAAAAAACTTGTTTATTTAATCAAACAAAAAAGGAAATATCATTTGATGTATGTAGGTATAAAGGAATATTTTCAGTACTGATGATTTTATAGGGAGCATTGACCCAGTAAAAAGAACGAGAGTTAGCAGTATAACTATATGTATGTCTATGCGGTAATATTAATGTGTTAGAGTGAAAGGCAATATCACACGTACACATTTGTTGACATCAGTTTTTACATAGTGGCCCTAAGAAACTGATAGCTACTTTGTTCTAAGTGCTGACAAAATTTTTTCAGCCACTGACCATCAGATGTACGGTTAGTTGGCCGGCACTGTTCTGGTATGTCAAATGGCTTCATTTTGATAAGCTGTTGCATTAAATATCCAATGGAGTTTGGCAAGAACTCCACCAAAAAGTAAAAACGAAATACATGGGTTGTTTTAACAAATGGAGCCAATCGGAAAATATAACAGAATGACATAACGAAACAAATATGTTGCCAGTTTCAAAGGGTTTTTGCATACTGAAGCTCTACGAAACTATTACAGAGATAAAGTAAAAATATAGATCATCGTGAAACTAAAAAAAAAATATTTCAATGTTTGTCACAAATATTCACAAATACTAATACATGTAAAACCTACGCATGCGCACAACGTACATTTCTACTTCTGTTTTTGATTGCTGAATTTTTACTCATTACGCAGATGGGTTACTGCCAATATATAAGAATATTATATATGAAATCACCATACGAATCAAGTTAAAAAATAAATGCTGATTTTGATTTTAATCGGAAATTTATCGAAAATAACTGCGAACGAGCCGTATTCATAGTCAAGATAAAATCGTGGAAATTATTGTAATTTCTTTTTATTATGATAATATGGGATTGTTCAATTATGTATGGAACAAAATATCGGCCAAATGTCCGCCGCGACCTCGGCGGCACACCTCCATCCGATGGTCCAAATTTTCGATGACGCTGAGGCATAATTGAGGTTCTATGCCTATGCCTCATCACTGAAAATGATTTTCTTCGAAAATTGATCATCCACTGTTGCCATGTCTTACCAACATTCTGACAATTGACGACATTTGGAATGGTTAAGAGGCTTTAGTTTTTGAGTTAATTGCACCTTGTAAGCTTGTAAATGCAAGTCTTTATGCATAATGTTCATCAAGGACGAGCGTGAGAGGTGCAATCATTGTGTATAATAACAAGTAAGATATCTTATTTGACAATTGGATTTGACAGTATACCTAAGATGGCGTTAGACAGGGTACCTAAGCTGGCCGCCAATATGTCGACAATTATAGCGCACGAACGTGTACGTAGCATAGCGTAGACGGCGGTAAAATCTCATTTTTGCAAAAACTCATTACCGTAGCCTTAGCGTAGAAATCAGCTGTTCTCTCATTGCGTACAACTCGCTTCTCTTTGTTTAGTTCGCTCACTTTTATACAATGTTGCCATTGATTTATATATACATACATATGTTTTTGCATAAAACTACAATTTCAGTTAACATTTTTATAATGTAAATGATCAAATCGAAGTGCTGACCTATATAAATAATATATTATGCTATAATCTGCTATATTCGGTAGTATTTTTCTAATAATTTAAAAATATTTCAAGTATTTGGAAACTAACATTTTAATGATTTCAAAAAGTAGGCGGTGGCAACCTTGTATGAGAATGATGAGAGAGAGAACAATCAGCTGATACGTTTCTACGGAAAAAATCAAATTCGTTTGGATTTCCTACGTAAGTTCTCCGTCAACACGAAAATTCTACGGTGGTGAGTTTTCATTAGCAAGGCGCTCTCATAAGATAGGTCATGTCAGCTGACACCTACGGCCGTTCTACGTCGGTGGGTAACTGCGCTATTACGAATGGCCTGAAGTTGGAAAAAGATTCCCCCGATTTTTTGGGGGGAATCCAGACATCCAGAACCCCTCTCCTGTATCCGTCCCTGCATTCGGGTAAAATATACGGGGAACGCCAGGGTTGCGAATTTACATTGCAAAAACAGGTGATCTCAGCTGTTCCAAATTTTGACGTTTATCGAAAAGATATCTCACTTGTTATTATACACAATGGGTGCCATTGTTGGGCACGACGACGAGTTGAGGTGGGCGGCTCTTCAGCCACACTAACGCGAACAGCAGCAATATTTTCTGCAGTACGAGCATGCTCTGGTGTTTTCACATCTTCTACATACCCGGTTTGCTGAAATTTATGCACGATTTTCCCGATTGTACGCACATTTGGACGATTAAATTGACCGAAAGCATCACGAAGTGCACAATATGCATTTTGATTTGAACGCCCATTTTTATAATAACCATGAATAACTTTAACACGTTGCTCGATTGTGTATCTTTCCAAGTTCAAATTGAGTTAAAGGCCTGCCAGATAGAATACGTTGAGCCCGCTCCAACGAGGCATTCAACTGACAAGGCGTAAGAAACGCAAAGGTACGCCACATTAAAAGCGTTGTCGCATGTAAACAAATTAGTTGTTTTGTATTGGCGGTTAATTTTTTTTTTTTGTATGCAAATCAAAAATATCTTAAAGTTGTGCTGATATTTACTTTTGTGTAAAGATTATAAAAAAAAATGGAAATAATTGAAAAAACCAATCAGCTAACACTAGCGACGGATTTGAATGCGTCAAAAGTAGAGAGTTGGACTACTGTTGTACGTTGCGGCATCGCATGCGTTGCGAATGTGGCATTCTGCATTCAACTACATATAATATACTTAGCTGTCAGTCGAATGCTTCGCCGGAACGCACGTAACGTGCTCTATCTGGCAGTCCTTTTAGGCTGAAATTGAGAAATGTCAAATGAAATGCAGAAAAAAACTTGACGTTTAGGTGTGGTTCACATTCAATGTCGGCCCTTTAAATTTAACCACCCTTTATGTATGTAATTTTACAACAGCAACAGAAATACCAAGCTAAACACGTGAAATGTAGAGCTGAGTAGTTCGGCTTAACCCACGATCCAATTAAAATTATTATTAACGATATTTTAACCATGGACTTAACCCTAACCCTAACTGGATTTGATGTTATTTATCTGCAGATCGACAGCTAATTGAAGAGTGCTAGCAACTTTTATTCAAAGGCAACGCCGTTTTTTAGTTGAAAGCTACAAGTCAATTTATTTAATTATTATATTACTGTTTTTATAAGGAAACTAAAATAAACATTAATGCTATCACTAAATATATGTATATTAAAATATGGATATTCATCTAAACGCGCAAATGCCTCATAACTGCGTAAACCTCGTAAATAAACCGGGTTTTTATACTAATAAAAACGTTTACGAGGTTTATGCGGTTGCGAGGCATTTGCGCTATTTTATCTTCTATTTCATTCATTATAACGATAGACTATTTCTTAAACACGCTGGCAGCTTAAAGTTTAATTGGATATACATATAATGGCGCAACCATCTCATTTTATCCATTCATTCGTGTTCGTCGTTTTGTTGTGCGTATTTGGAAAATTTAATTAAAATGGAAAATTCGTGGTGTGCTAATTGCGCGGTTTGAAGATGTTTCACTTGAATTAAATTATTTATTTTTAAGTACTTGTATTAAATTTGTTTGTTTACAATTGTCAGCTTATTGACAGTACATAAATCCGTTCACGTACCACGATTAGGTTGCGCCTTCCGCAAACCGCTATTCGCTCTCTGCAAATTTGACAGAATCAGCTGTGTATGCTACGTCACAAAACGCGGTTGGTTCTGTTTGTATATACGTAAGCATACAATTGCTTATGCTTAAATTCAATGCTTAAAGTGATTTTATTTAAAATAAAGTTATTAAACATGAGGTGCGCAGTGTTAAGTATTAAATCGCAAATTCTATCCTTGATACGGGGCTATAAAACTCGCTAGAAATGATGTGAAGGTGTAGCTGTGCGAACTTGGTAGCAAGTTAAGCTTCTTGTGTCTCCTAATGCTGCACTGCAGTTTTTTTCAAGGCATCCAATCAAGCACAGAGCATAAATGAAGTTATTTGAATATAAATATGTTGCATAAAGTGCCGAAATTGGTAAAAACTTTAAAATTTACAAATCAAAGGAGAACCTAACCTCACAGTTTTCTTGCAATTTCTTCCAATTTGCAAGTAAGAAAAACAGCTGAATACAATTATTCGCTGTAAATGTATTCTTAAAGATACCAAATATTTTGATTAAAATAAAAATTAAAAATAAAATTAAAAAATAGGGCTTGGATTTAGTTTAGCATCCCCGGAATTGGAATACAAGGGGGTGATGGGGGGTAGAGGGGGACCTCCTGATCACAAATATATAGTTTTTTGCTGCCGTTGACTTATAGTTTTCGAGATGTTAATACTTAAAGTTGCAAAAATGCACACTTTTATATTGGTTATTCCACTGAATATAACACTATATACACTTAACTACAGTTTCTAAAACGCAAATAATTAACATTTCCGAGCCCGCACAATTAAGAAAATTAATATTTAATCGTTTTATTAATAAATATTAAATAAATAAAAATAACCTAATTGCACTGACGCAAAATGGTCGGCACAAACATTAGATGAGTGTGTTGCCATATTTGTGATGTGCATAAAATACGAAAAATATGTCTTCTAAATATGTTGTTTTATACTGACTTTTTGTGAAAATTTTTAATAAAAAATTTATGCATTCGAATGTCATCTCACTCGCTTTATCAAGTAAGCGAGATTTTGAAGCAGGTGAAGACCGCCCGTAAGGTCTTTGCAATCTATAAACAAAAAAGCAATTGTCAATCACTAAAGCCAACCTAGCATCATCACTTCATTTCAATACTTCATTAAAAATATAAAAACCCGTGTTCGTGTCAATTTTTAAGTTTTTGCAAATTATTTCAATTACTTTTTTTAAACAGCATTATATTCAGTGTTTATTTTATAAAAGTATTCGTTTATAGATTACATTCCAGTAATAATGATTGATTACAGTCAAATGGGATATGAACCTAAAATGCGATTGTCAAGTCGAAATCTAGCATAATCATCGAGCTGGATGGAATTGTTTGCGTATGGCTCTGAACAGTCTATACAGTTCAAAATACAGGATCAACAGTGAAAAATACGGTTTACGGACTTTACCAGCTCCAAACACTTTGCTGTTTGCGTAGTTAGTAATTTGTCCTAATTTAAGTAAAGTTTGTGGCACAAGTGCAATGTTTACTGAAGTACTGCAGTGTACCTGCAACCTACATTCAGCAGAAAAGAGTAATAAAAGTCATGGAACGTCGTGTTAAACTTAAAACCATTAATCCGCACATAACGTGCAAAATTTGCGGGGGATATTTCATTGACGCTACAACTGTAACTGAGTGTCTACATACATGTAAGTCTCAAATTGCATTCTAGATTATAAATTCTTAAACGATTCGTCTGGCCATAGTTTGTAAAAGTTGTTTGGTAAAGCACTTGGAAGAAAAGAAAACCTGCCCTACGTGTGACAATGTTATCCATCAGTCGCATCCTCTTCAGTACATCAGCTTTGACCGAACCATGCAGGATATCGTTTATAAGCTAGTGCCAAATCTTCAAGAAGGTTAGTGCTCGATATAATGCATAGGTGCTCAAGTGCCCCCCAAATAAGTAAAAATATCACTTTCGTAATTTGTTTTTTTTTTTTTATTCAGATGAAATGAAGCGAGAACGTGAATTTTACAAAAGCCGAAATATTCCCTGCCCAAAGGATATGCCACAGAATCATGAGGACGATGAGAAAATGTTAGAAGCACATGCAGAATCAGATTTTCATCGGCTCGACGAGCAGGTCAACGTCAGCCTTGAATGCATGAGCAATAATTTTAAAAATTTACAGCGACGTTTTATTCGCTGTAGTTCACAAGCGACCATAACACACTTGAAAAAGTTGGTTGCTAAAAAAATTTTGAACGGTATTGACAAGTATCGAGAGGTATGTATTTTCCGTGGTAGTTTTACGCCGTTGCAATAAAAACTGCTTATTTCAGTAAATTTACATTTTAAAACAGACGGAAAGGGGAAAGTATTTCTATATAGTGGTGAAAGCAAGTATTTTTTTAAGAGCTTGTAAACTTTATTACTTTTTGTAAAGACAATAAATAAAATATTCGAAGGTTTGCAAAAGAGTACATTCAAATTAAAAGATAGTTGATAGTTATTACTTAAAACTTGTTTTGCTATACTGTAACATTTTACTACAAGTGGTAGCGAAAGGGTCCATAATTAGATACAAAGAAAAATATTTTGACAAATTAAAGCTTGTAAACCATTGCCTGTATTGTACGTAAGTAATCGACAATTTGATACTGCTGCTGTTGTAGTTGTTACATGACACGCTGAAACGAAATATTATGATTTCTGGCTACAAAAGCCGGTAATCTTGTAGTAAGAATCTTGGCTTGGAACAATGCAACAGTCGCTTTAAAAAGTTTTAACGCCCCAGTTAATATTAAATTAACAAGCGAATAGCAAAGTTATACGATTTTTTTAATAGTGCTGATAATCAATGCGTTTATTGAATCTGCGGAAAAGTTAATATCCTTTATAATTTTGTAAAAAGTTGTAAATTATCACGATTTTATAATACAATTTTGTTGTGAACAAAATATTTTAATTAATTTATTATAATATAAATACATGCATATTCTTTTTAAATAATCTGTTTTATTTTTAGATCGACATATTGTGCAATGAGGAATTGTTGGGAAAAGATCATACACTGAAATTTGTGTATGTGACACGCTGGCGTTTTAGGGATCCACCTCTGCGTTTACAATTCCGACCGCGAGTTGATTTGGTGTAAAGGTTTTTAATTTAAGCACATCTGGAAGCAGGGTGGCAAACGAAAAACAAATGAAGTGAAATCAAAAGTGAATACCAACGTAAAAGGGTTAAATTTAAATGAAAGGAAAAATTAAAAGGCTAATCCTAAGAAAAAACAGAAAATCTTAGTTTTGTAGAATGTATAAAATTCGAAGTGAAATTTTGGATAAGATAGAAAAATCGAAAAACAGTAATATAATTTATTTACAAATGAAGGTTAGTAAGAGGATAACGTAGGTACATACATATGTATATGTACTTGTATGTATATGTATGCAAAAAATTACAAACTGTAATATGAAATGATTTTCCAAATGAGTAAAAAATTACAAAATGTTTGTTAAACATTATAGCAATGGTTAAAGCAACATTATTTTGATATAACGATGTATGCCTCTACATACATACATACATATGTAGTATATGTATATGTTAAATTGTAGTTATCTAAAGGATATACATAATTGAAATTGATTTCAAAATACATCATTTCTTATCTAAACTAATAAGAGAATTTAACATGAAGGTAACCCTGCAAATTACCAGAAGCGACTTCCTATTTCCTATGTTCTCATTTTAAACTTTTAACTTGTAATAAGTATTAGTAGTCAGCGGTTTATGTAACTTCTTTTTTTATCAGTTCAAATATGTAAGTAGTCTCCTTTTCAACCAAAAGATCAAAATATAATTTTTTATTCATAATATATGTATGTACATACATATATGTACATATGTATATATCGTATATTTTTTTTTTTTTGATAAAAATATAATTTTTTGATCTTCTATTTAACTTTTT
Organism: Philophylla caesio; assembly: GCA_963971545.1. Lineage (NCBI taxonomy): Eukaryota > Metazoa > Arthropoda > Insecta > Diptera > Tephritidae > Philophylla > Philophylla caesio. The sequence continues at coordinate 93,349,592 of OZ020608.1, read as the reverse complement.
TTAGCTTTAATGCATGTTTGCACTTCTACCATACTGTAACCGTGTTTTTATCAAAAATCGAAAGTAATATCAAAGAAAAAATGTTCTAACTACATACACAAACATACATACATATATATTTTTGTAAATAAAAGACCACTAAATATTAAAATCGCAATTTCAATAGATATTTCAAGTGCAGTCATACGCAAGTAATAATAAATGGAAAGGTTTCTCTCACTGTAAACGAAATGTTCTGAAAATATTCAACTAGTCCTTGGTTTTCAATTTAATTCAACTGAAATAATTTGACGTCAAATTGGACCTGATCCGAGCACGATGCACGGCATTCGAATCGAAAAATAGCATTTTAAATGCAAAATTTGAAACGATTTCGGTACTTAATTTGCTTAATGATGTGAACGAATCAAGCGCATACAAATGGTGAGCAGTGGGCAGGGCTCATTTTCAGTCTGCTCTTTTGCTCACCCGCGGGTGACCGAAAATACCCGCTTTGTGTGTCTTGCCAGTTTTCTGGCAGGTGAGTCCGACTTTGAAAGAGTAATTTGTGTTTTTTTACTAACCAAGGACTTTTTCGGGCGAGTTTGTGAAAACTGTCAAATTGAGCTATCAAGAAGAAGAGTAATTCATGAATACCTAAAAGCCAAAAAACTACTAAAACAATGAAAAACATGCGAATAGGTACGTGGTCTGCATCTCAACTTTATCGCCAGCCAATCAGAATTAAACAATTTGACATTCAGCCCACCGAAAGGAAAGAGGTTTGCTTTCATCTTAATTTGATTGTAGTTTCCATTAACCATTTATTTTATAACAAACAATATTGTTAACGAGGAAAATTAACTTAACGAAATGAGTTTGTTGCGTTTCGGCGCCATGTTATCAAAACGAAATCAAATGTTGCAACGTTATAAAATTTCCGTTTTCGTTAATTTTAATGTGCCTAAAAGTATGCAGCGCTTCTGTTTGCGACGAGTGAATCTCCAGCGTTTTTCTTAACCAAAGAACGTAAATCTATCAATCGCACCAAAAAGGAGGATCACTCCTTATTTTTTGGCCCAGACCGGCATTAATGAAGTTGTGAAGACATTTACTTAAAATATATCAGACATGCTACCCCCGGCAAGATTTTTAATTTCTAAAATCATATCTAATATGAATATTCATATGTATCTATTGTTAAACACAGTTTTGTTAAATTTTATGAAAATAAATATTAAAATTTGATACGATTTCCCAAAAAGGGCGTTAATTAAATCACGGCCTGTCCTCACCTCCATGCGCACTGCGTTCATATGTATGCGCACATATATATATGTAAATATGTCGCCGAATTTTGTCACATTTGCACACCAGTGTTTATCATCACTGCTATTGCACTAAATTCACTGCGCTTTGCCGCCGTTGTTGGAATTCTACTACTTAAAAAACGTAGTCACAAAAGTTAATACAAATTTTAATTCGCAGTGTACTATACCAACGTATTAACCTCTTACCTAGCTTAGTGTTTAATTAAAACATTAATTTATAGTGATTTTTTCGCAGATCTATATCTCAAAGCTCTTTTTAGTACCTTTTTATACTCCTGCTATTTTTCATCAAATATGCTACCAAATTAAAATAGTTTTCTCTGAACCCGATGGTATGGCGAGGACTTTTTGAGCTCGGCACGATTGAAAACGCGCAGAAGTAGACGTATTGAAATATTTATGCAAAAGTTAGCATATTTATTCATTTGCTAAATTTTTAGAAAACATTTATGTGCATACATATACATACATACACTTAGATAGTAGGCTTTGAATCATTAACACTCTTTTAATAAGGCTCCTCCATATTTCGATTTGATTATACTGATGACAACAAAACATATATACAGAAATAAATAAATGCATAGGTTTCAAAACAACTGAATGCAATTTATATATTAAATGTACACTAGTTTTGTTAATTACACTTGTTACACTTACACTTATTAGGCACCGACTTTCATGAACTCTGCATAACAAATTTATCACTAACCCACTACTCATGCCACATCATTTTAACACTAAATCACTCCAGAATATTCAAAATATGTTAAGATATTATTAAAACACTTTTAGAACTATGCGAGCAAACCATAATTTCATAGTTTAATATTATTTTAGCAACATTTTCCACAATTTTTCATGAATTAAAATATTGGTAGACACTTGGATTTCGGCCACACACATTCTCTGGCGTTTTACGCTTTAAACCGCACTATTTTCACTCACAACCGCTTTATATTAACACCACAGTTAATATAATACATTTATTATGCACATTTTTAACAATATTTTCGATTTTTATTGAATTTTTGATAAAAATAAGCCGCACTTGAAAGTCCATACTTATTTACATTTGTTTTGATCGCATACTAGCCGGCGAAAATATTTTCTTCTGCTTCTTTCGTGCGGACAGCGTATCAAAGCATGTGGTGAACTCCTGGAGATGGACGGCACCATACGGTCTGAGAAATCTCTGAAATTTTTCATTTCAGCGTGTTGTCGCTTCTTATAGATTTACGTTCTTTGTCTTAACGTTTTACCGTTAACGCCAGCATTTCGTTTTGGCAAAGAACGTAAATCTATAAGAAGCGACAACACGCTGAAATTTGGCGAGTGAATCCGTGCCGTCCATCTCCAGGAGTTTACCACACGTCTTCACATCTTCTTTCTTCAAAATTCACCAGGCCGGTCCAGAATTCGCTGTGTATTTGCTTTTCGCCGCACCAAATTAAGAAGGAAGAAAGAAGATGAACTGAATGAAATTCATGGCCATTTTGAGATTTTTCTTTGGAATGAGCAAAAACTTCATATTTTATTAATTTTCCATTACACTTGCCTTAGAAGTTAAATATATTTGTACAATCGCAAATATTACAGATCCGTATGAATATATTGATGTATGCACATACATATGTATGTGCGTTGACATTTTCCAAAAAGTGCGTATCGGTTTTGCCGACGGCATTTCGCATGGGCATTAATATGAAAAAAGGTTTTTGTTAAATATGCTTTAAAATGAATTCATATCTTTTGCTTACTTTACATTTGGGTAAAAATTTTAATTTGAGGGCATAAATATGTATGCATAAATGTCACATATGGAATAATATGTACATATGTAAATAATATTAGAAAATGCAAGATACATACATACATATACATATGTATGTATACACGTCGACGCCAAAAACTCTAAAATACTACAACCATTCATAAATGCGGTTGTCTTTCCATTCATAAATGCAAACCCAACTCCTATCCCTTCGCACACAGTCGCCATCCACATGCTAATTTCAGACTTTCGCGACCAAGAATTTTAACAAATTTATGAAATTTGAGTCTTCCGTGCTCGCACCAAAAAGGAGGATCACTCCTTATTTTTTGGCCCAGACCGGCATTAATGAAGTTGTGAAGACATTTACTTAAAATATATCAGACATGCTACCCCCGGCAAGATTTTTAATTTCTAAAATCATATCTAATATGAATATTCATATGTATCTATTGTTAAACACAGTTTTGTTAAATTTTATGAAAATAAATATTAAAATTTGATACGATTTCCCAAAAAGGGCGTTAATTAAATCACGGCCTGTCCTCACCTCCATGCGCACTGCGTTCATATGTATGCGCACATATATATATGTAAATATGTCGCCGAATTTTGTCACATTTGCACACCAGTGTTTATCATCACTGCTATTGCACTAAATTCACTGCGCTTTGCCGCCGTTGTTGGAATTCTACTACTTAAAAAACGTAGTCACAAAAGTTAATACAAATTTTAATTCGCAGTGTACTATACCAACGTATTAACCTCTTACCTAGCTTAGTGTTTAATTAAAACATTAATTTATAGTGATTTTTTCGCAGATCTATATCTCAAAGCTCTTTTTAGTACCTTTTTATACTCCTGCTATTTTTCATCAAATATGCTACCAAATTAAAATAGTTTTCTCTGAACCCGATGGTATGGCGAGGACTTTTTGAGCTCGGCACGATTGAAAACGCGCAGAAGTAGACGTATTGAAATATTTATGCAAAAGTTAGCATATTTATTCATTTGCTAAATTTTTAGAAAACATTTATGTGCATACATATACATACATACACTTAGATAGTAGGCTTTGAATCATTAACACTCTTTTAATAAGGCTCCTCCATATTTCGATTTGATTATACTGATGACAACAAAACATATATACAGAAATAAATAAATGCATAGGTTTCAAAACAACTGAATGCAATTTATATATTAAATGTACACTAGTTTTGTTAATTACACTTGTTACACTTACACTTATTAGGCACCGACTTTCATGAACTCTGCATAACAAATTTATCACTAACCCACTACTCATGCCACATCATTTTAACACTAAATCACTCCAGAATATTCAAAATATGTTAAGATATTATTAAAACACTTTTAGAACTATGCGAGCAAACCATAATTTCATAGTTTAATATTATTTTAGCAACATTTTCCACAATTTTTCATGAATTAAAATATTGGTAGACACTTGGATTTCGGCCACACACATTCTCTGGCGTTTTACGCTTTAAACCGCACTATTTTCACTCACAACCGCTTTATATTAACACCACAGTTAATATAATACATTTATTATGCACATTTTTAACAATATTTTCGATTTTTATTGAATTTTTGATAAAAATAAGCCGCACTTGAAAGTCCATACTTATTTACATTTGTTTTGATCGCATACTAGCCGGCGAAAATATTTTCTTCTGCTTCTTTCGTGCGGACAGCGTATCAAAGCATGTGGTGAACTCCTGGAGATGGACGGCACCATACGGTCTGAGAAATCTCTGAAATTTTTCATTTCAGCGTGTTGTCGCTTCTTATAGATTTACGTTCTTTGTCTTAACGTTTTACCGTTAACGCCAGCATTTCGTTTTGGCAAAGAACGTAAATCTATAAGAAGCGACAACACGCTGAAATTTGGCGAGTGAATCCGTGCCGTCCATCTCCAGGAGTTTACCACACGTCTTCACATCTTCTTTCTTCAAAATTCACCAGGCCGGTCCAGAATTCGCTGTGTATTTGCTTTTCGCCGCACCAAATTAAGAAGGAAGAAAGAAGATGAACTGAATGAAATTCATGGCCATTTTGAGATTTTTCTTTGGAATGAGCAAAAACTTCATATTTTATTAATTTTCCATTACACTTGCCTTAGAAGTTAAATATATTTGTACAATCGCAAATATTACAGATCCGTATGAATATATTGATGTATGCACATACATATGTATGTGCGTTGACATTTTCCAAAAAGTGCGTATCGGTTTTGCCGACGGCATTTCGCATGGGCATTAATATGAAAAAAGGTTTTTGTTAAATATGCTTTAAAATGAATTCATATCTTTTGCTTACTTTACATTTGGGTAAAAATTTTAATTTGAGGGCATAAATATGTATGCATAAATGTCACATATGGAATAATATGTACATATGTAAATAATATTAGAAAATGCAAGATACATACATACATATACATATGTATGTATACACGTCGACGCCAAAAACTCTAAAATACTACAACCATTCATAAATGCGGTTGTCTTTCCATTCATAAATGCAAACCCAACTCCTATCCCTTCGCACACAGTCGCCATCCACATGCTAATTTCAGACTTTCGCGACCAAGAATTTTAACAAATTTATGAAATTTGAGTCTTCCGTGCTCGCACCAAAAAGGAGGATCACTCCTTATTTTTTGGCCCAGACCGGCATTAATGAAGTTGTGAAGACATTTACTTAAAATATATCAGACATGCTACCCCCGGCAAGATTTTTAATTTCTAAAATCATATCTAATATGAATATTCATATGTATCTATTGTTAAACACAGTTTTGTTAAATTTTATGAAAATAAATATTAAAATTTGATACGATTTCCCAAAAAGGGCGTTAATTAAATCACGGCCTGTCCTCACCTCCATGCGCACTGCGTTCATATGTATGCGCACATATATATATGTAAATATGTCGCCGAATTTTGTCACATTTGCACACCAGTGTTTATCATCACTGCTATTGCACTAAATTCACTGCGCTTTGCCGCCGTTGTTGGAATTCTACTACTTAAAAAACGTAGTCACAAAAGTTAATACAAATTTTAATTCGCAGTGTACTATACCAACGTATTAACCTCTTACCTAGCTTAGTGTTTAATTAAAACATTAATTTATAGTGATTTTTTCGCAGATCTATATCTCAAAGCTCTTTTTAGTACCTTTTTATACTCCTGCTATTTTTCATCAAATATGCTACCAAATTAAAATAGTTTTCTCTGAACCCGATGGTATGGCGAGGACTTTTTGAGCTCGGCACGATTGAAAACGCGCAGAAGTAGACGTATTCACAGGGACGATACGGCAACGCCAAGGACGCGCAACTCAAAATTTTCACGCTAACTGCTAAAATAAAAATAATTTAATAAAAAAGGCAATAGTGATAATTTAATATTGTTCTTGACCATCACCAACTGTGCACAAACATTTTTATATACTAAGTTAGACATTATTTAACTTAAGATAAGAAAAAGAATCTTTTTAACAATGGATAACGAAGGCGGGGGGCAAGCACGCCCCTTTGCCAAAGCAAAAAACAGAAGCAGAAGCAGCAGTAGATCGGGTACTGTACCAAAGAAAGGAAAAATGGACAACAAACAACCAAACTACAATTCTGCGGAGGTAAAAAAATCGAATGAACAAGCAAGTAAGTGGAGCTATGAATATAATACTAACCACAAAGGGCCTTATACCGTCTACATTGATAAAATCAATAAGACTGAGGAGCGTAACCCCATAAATGCGATTACAATCTCTAAACTCATAAACCTACATAAAATAGAAGATGTAGATACGATAACTAAAATTGGATATGGAAGATGCAAAATAAATTTTAAGAACGGAGAAGCAGCAAACAAATTCTGTAAAAACCAAAATCTGAAAAGTCAAGACTACGAAACAAAAATTTTTGCACACTTTGTATCAAAAATGGGTATAATCTTCGACATCCCGACGGATATCTCAGAAGAGGAACTAATTAACGAAATTGAAACACCAATACCGATATTAAAAATCACAAGAGTGATGAGAAACGAAAACGGCGAAAAATTTGCAACTAAAAGAGTTAAACTAATATTCGACGGATTAGATATCCCATCAGAAATTGCATACTTTTACACCAAAATTAAAGTCAAACACTATATTTCTTTCGCACAATGTTATAGATGTTTTAAATTTAATCATTTCGCACAACATTGCAAAAAAACAACAGCAATATGTTCAACATGCAGTGAGGCACATGAAACAAATGCAAATTGCACCAAAAAACAATGTGTCAATTGCAACGGTGATCACGCAGCAACGTTCAAAAATTGCCCAGCACGCGTTAAAGCACATACAATTAAATCAATAATGACAATTGAAAATTTACACATTAATGAAGCAAGAACGAAATATTCTAGCCTTTTCGGAAATCGTTTCCAAATTCTAAATGAAAATAACTCGGACTTTCCGAAGCTTCCAAACGTGGAACCTAATAAAACCATCAACAACGCCAAAGAAGCAGCAAACATTTTACATAAACAAATATCTTATGCTAAAATCGCAAAAACAAACAGCAACAGACAAAGAGAACAAGAAAAAGCAGAAAATACAATGAACGAATGGCAAAAAATAAACAAAGAAAATAGATATGAACCACAACACAAGGAATTAGCATACCCGAAAGAAATATATGAACACATAAAAAAACAAGACGAAATAGCTACTAAAATGAATCAAACAATTTCCAACTTCATAACAGAAACACAAATGGGAAAAATAAATAAGGAACAATATGAATTGTTAATAAACATACAAGATAAATTGAAACAGATAACGATAAATACAGATCTGTTAAAAATAAACACACAATTAAACATATGAAAATACTACAATTCAACATCCAAAGCCTAAAAAAACCTAATAACAAAGAACTCCTAGAAATTACATTAATCGAAAAACAAATTGATATCGCAATAATAAGTGAAACATGGTTAACAAATAATAAAAACACTTCACTAAAAAACTACAATTTTATTGGAAAATACCGAAATGATGGATATGGAGGTGTCGGAATATACATCAACAAAAAGATAAAATTTTCTATAATTAAATTACTAACAAACGCAGACATAATTGCTATAACAACACTCAATCTTAAAAATAATTTAAATATATTCAGCATTTATTGCCCACCAAATATGACAATTACAGATTTTAAAGAAGAAATGGAAAAAACCTTTTCATCCGCAAAAAATATGAAATATAAATCTTTTATAGCTGGAGATTTCAACAGCAAATCAACACTATGGGGCAGCACTTACACAGACAACAAAGGAGATATATTAGAAAACATTGCAGCAGACTATGAATTCGATTGCCTCAATGATGGAAACCCCACATATAACATAAACAATACAACTTCGCATCTCGATTTGACTTTCTGTAACAAAGGTATTTCAAACATCGACTGGAAAATTTTAAAAATAAGTATTACAAATAGTAACCATAGACCAATTACAATAGAAATCAATTCTAATTACAACACTAAAAACAATAATTCGACAAAAATACTTAACAATAAGATAATTAAAAACATGCAAAATATAAAAATAGGAAATAATCTACAAGAATTGAACATACAAATACAAAAAGTAATAAAAGACAATACAATAACAATAAAAAATAATAACAAATACGAACCTAAAAAATGGTGGAACAAAGAAATAGAAAGACTATATAAACTAAGAAATAACGCAAGAGCCAGATATGAAAAATATAGAACAATAACCAACCTAAATAAATTAACAGAATCCCAAACCAATCTCCAAAATCAAATAACTATACATAAAAAGGAAAATTTTAACAACTTACTAGAGGAAATCTCAATAACAACAGACAGTAAACAAATGTGGAAAAAAATAAATTGTCTAAAAAAATATAACTGCAATAAAAAGATCAACAACTCTTGGACTAAAGAACAAAATAAAGAATTTTTAAAACTAATAAATATCGCAAACAATACCACAACCAATCAACAAACAGCAAATAATGCAAGTACACATACACACATTACAAATGAGGAACTAGATTTTACATTCGAAAATTTCACAGAATTCCTAAAAAAAAGAAAACCAGACTCGGCTAAAGGTATTGATGGGATATCATACCGGATGATCAATAATATTACAATAGAAGAAAAAAGAGCACTCTTTCAAATATTGAAAAATATTTGGAATGAGGGGCGAATACCAGAAGAATGGAGACACATCAAAATCATACCAATCTTAAAACCTAACAAAGACCCAGCAATTATACAAAGTTATAGACCAATATCACTAATATCAACGTTATGCAAAATCATGGAAGGTATGATCAAAACTCAACTGGACAATAAAATTGAACAATATGACCTTTTACCACGCAGAACATACGCATTCCGGAAACATAGATCAACTGCAAATTGTATCAATGACGTCATCAATGCGGTGATTCACTATAAGAACAGCGGAAACCAAGTAGTAGGAGCATGTATCGATCTAACGAAAGCATATGACAATGTAAATATATTAAAATTAAAAAGAATTTTACTCGAATTCGAAATACCAGAAAGAACAACTAAATGGATTCAGGACTTCCTTAACAAGAGAATTCTACATCTTGGATCAGAACAGATAGAAATCAAGACAGGACTATTACAAGGTAGTGGAATCAGCCCAATTTTATTCAACATATATACTTCAAAATTACACACAGTCACGGACAACAACAATATACTTTTTCAATTCGCCGACGACTTCTTTATAATATCTGCCAACAACAATTTTAGCTCAGCAAAAATACAACTTAAACAAAAATTAGAACAATTCTATCAAATGTGCAATCAATTGGATCTACACATAAACTTTGAAAAAACTAATATCATTCATTTCAATAATAAAAAACAGACAATAGACATACAAATCAACAATACAACACTAAATCAAGTTAATTCAATAAAATATTTAGGACGGTACATAAATAAAAACAACTCTGCAAACCTTCACATAAACGAAATAATAGATAAAACTAATCAGAGGTGCTCATTTTTAAAAATACTTAATGGATGTACTTTTGGAATAGCACCACAAAAAGCACTACAGATATATAAATCATTTGCAAGAGCAAAAACAGAATACGCTGCATCATCCTTTGCCAATATATCACAAAACGCCATACAAAAATTAAAAAATTCAAACAATAAATACATCAGGAAATGCTTAGGACTTATTAAATCAACGCCGACCCATGTAGTATATCACATGGCGGCAGAATTACCACTACAATACAGACTTAAATTAGTAACAGCAAAAGAATTAATTAAAAATTTTTCATATAATCTACCAGCAAAAGAAACAATACTAAATCAACTAGATGAAACATCCACCAGCTATACGAAAATATTCCACGAATTTAAAAACATTATTAAAAATGTAGCTACAATAGATAACAAAAATATTAACTCAAATAACTTAACAATATATACAGAATTTTTTAAGAACACAGTCAAAAATAAATCAGAAGCTAACGAAGAACTAATATACCAACTATTTAAAGAAAAAATTAATCAAATACATAATAAAAACATGGAAATAATATATACAGATGGATCTATTAAAGATAATATAACAAAATCAGCATTCTATCATGAAAAATCTAACACTACAAAAGCGTTTTACACAAATAAAAAATTTTCATCAATGAGCGCCGAACTATGGGCAATAATGAAAGCAATACAATTTGCAATATTAAATAACTATATAAAAATTGCTATTCTAACGGATAGCAAGTCGGGCGCACTAGCATTAGAAAAAGCAGATAACAACAATAGCCTAATACATCAAATTATAAAAACAATTAATAACAGCGATATACTAAAAGTGGAAATCCATTACATACCAGGTCACAAAAATATCAAACAAAATACAATAGTAGACACAGCGGTAAAAAACGCAGAAAGAATTGGCGACTATGAAGTTATGGAATGGACAATACCGGATGCAGTTAAAGAAATTGAGAGATTGCTCTTAATAAAATGGCAACAAGAGTATTCCGAGACTAGCAGAGAGAAAGGAAAAACATATTTTTCAATGTTTCCAACCATCAATAAAAAACCATGGTTCTATAAGGAGCCAAATAAATTTAAACCAATACAAACCAAAAGAATGTGTAGAATATTAAGTGGACACACATTTGGAAAATGTACCATGACAAGACTCAAAGTTATAGAAGACGATAAATGCGATAACTGCAATTGTCCAGAAGACACATCACACATCATTCATTTTTGCCCTAAATGGGACTCAATTAGAAGTAAATATCCAATGCTATGTAAATATAACTCAACAGAACAAATAATCAAAAAACATAACTTCGAAGGACTTAAAAACATTAACAATTTCATATCAGAAATCAAAATCAAAATATAAGCGCAGATTTTTTTTTTTTTTTTTTTTTTTTTTTTATACGATATCATGATCGATAAAAATTACAAAGAAGATAACACAAACACACTCATCACTCATCAATCGAAAACAAAATACTTTCATTTACTACACATGTAAAAGCACATCATTTAAAATAAGATAAATACAATAAGATATTATAAAAACTTCATCCAAGCACAAACTACAATAGAGAATTAACATATCAATACATAAAATGAACTTACACACATACATCAGCACAAAAGTGCTTAATTGGTGATGGCGCTATAACTTTAAGTTGGGCCAAATAAATCTTCCTTTCTGCTTAGGCGGCGGGAGTAACTTAAATCGACAAAAAAAAAAAAAAAAGTAGACGTATTGAAATATTTATGCAAAAGTTAGCATATTTATTCATTTGCTAAATTTTTAGAAAACATTTATGTGCATACATATACATACATACACTTAGATAGTAGGCTTTGAATCATTAACACTCTTTTAATAAGGCTCCTCCATATTTCGATTTGATTATACTGATGACAACAAAACATATATACAGAAATAAATAAATGCATAGGTTTCAAAACAACTGAATGCAATTTATATATTAAATGTACACTAGTTTTGTTAATTACACTTGTTACACTTACACTTATTAGGCACCGACTTTCATGAACTCTGCATAACAAATTTATCACTAACCCACTACTCATGCCACATCATTTTAACACTAAATCACTCCAGAATATTCAAAATATGTTAAGATATTATTAAAACACTTTTAGAACTATGCGAGCAAACCATAATTTCATAGTTTAATATTATTTTAGCAACATTTTCCACAATTTTTCATGAATTAAAATATTGGTAGACACTTGGATTTCGGCCACACACATTCTCTGGCGTTTTACGCTTTAAACCGCACTATTTTCACTCACAACCGCTTTATATTAACACCACAGTTAATATAATACATTTATTATGCACATTTTTAACAATATTTTCGATTTTTATTGAATTTTTGATAAAAATAAGCCGCACTTGAAAGTCCATACTTATTTACATTTGATTTTCTTCTGCTTCTTTCGTGCGGACAGCGTATCAAAGCATGTGGTGAACTCCTGGAGATGGACGGCACCATACGGTCTGAGAAATCTCTGAAATTTTTCATTTCAGCGTGTTGTCGCTTCTTATAGATTTACGTTCTTTGGTTTTGGTTAAAAACTTAATGAAATTTATTATGATAATTGCTTTAACGATCATATTTTGAAATGTTTCAACCGAAACAAGAGAAACATTTCAGAACGGTTAAATTCAACGTTAAAATGCATCCTTGGTATCAATCACCGGCCAAAAGAATCTGACTTAAAATCAGCCCGTAAATGCCGTCTAAAAGACTGTAAGACACGTACGCGCACGCGATGCACCAAGTGCGATGTATTTTTATGCTTAAATAAGAAAAAGAATTGTTTCACTATTTATCACACGAAAAAATAAAAAAAAGTTCAAACAGTTAGCATGTGTGGGTTTGTTTATTTTAAACGAAATCAGACCGAGATGCATCAAATGTGCGGGTCCTCGAAACCCTAGAAGGAAATTGAAACACAAAAATTTAGATGCCGAATATGTTTTTATATCACATAAAGACTGTATGTTCTAAAAATGGGGGGAAAAAATTCAGTAGTTTAGGGTCAGGTCTGAAAATAAATATAAGTAATGATAATTTGAATGAGTGGATCGAAGAAAACGACGAAAGTCATATTGCAGACGATATTCTAAAGTTGTCAGAGACGGTGAACCGGAAGAAAATGTTGAAAAAGACGAGCAAATATCAAATGCTGAAGCAGTTGAAAATTTAAAAAGGATTATTTTATGGGCACAGCAAAAAGATATTGAGCAAGAGAAAATATTATTTTTAACTGATTTGCGAGATAAAGCGCCTGGACCTTTGCACAAAAAATGGTAAGTAAACAAATATAAAAGATTTCTTTAAATCGTAAAAAAACTTTATTTTTTGTAACTTCTTTAAGTAAATATGCATATAATTAAAGTTAAATGTTTTATTATTAACTAGAAGACCTGGCGAACTTCGTCCCGCCCAAAATTTATTACACGTATTTAATGTTGAGAATGAAACGGGCACCTAAATTTCGCATTCGTTTTCGTAGCTTCCTACTTTTCTTTATAGTTGTAACAGATTTTCCAAGTTAAATATTTCGTCGTCCCAGTTAAGACGTATATTTTTCTGTATATGTCGACTCCAGCGCTACGAAGCAAATAATTGGAAAAAATGAAATCCTAATTTTATCATGCAAATAGAATACAACATGAATTCCATCAAAATCGGTTCAGAACCACGACTTTTATAAATAACTCGACTCCAGCGTCGCCTATTTGATAAATTTTTCGCAGAGACATTTTTCTTCCTCTTACTAATACCTATATAGAATATTTTGTAAATAAACCGAAAACTCGGATTTTTGAATGCAACATTTCGAAAGTTTTAAAATTTTGATATGTATTGGATCTTTATTAACATAGTTTTTTTGTAAATATCTTCGGAACTACATAACCGATTTAAGAGTTTGATAACTCGTTTTGAAAAACATGACAACGGCTTTCAAAAAAAATAAAATAAAAAAAAGCAAAAAAAATAAAAATATTATATGTCATTGGTGGTGCAATATGAAAATTGGATTTTGCCACGTCCCTCCGCCAGCAGACCGAAAATCAAAAATCAGACCGCGTGCATATTCTGAAGATTCCCTGAAAATTGCATCAAAATCGGTCCAGCCGTTTTGGAGTCCATACGTTACATACATATACACATCCTGTTTTATATAAAAAATAATCCGAATAATTCAGTAATTCGAATCGGGTCTGCAATCAATTATTCGGATTATCGAATTTCTACTGTAGTTAAAAATTAGTTGGTTGTGCTTGCAAGGCCTTCTAACATTTATATAACTGTTAAAAACTTTACCGACATGAGATAATGCGGGACTTGCGACAGCTTATTATAAGTAGTAACTAATATTTTTTAGAAACATTAGTGTTTAACGAGCGAAACATTGTGCATATTCTGAACGACTTGATGCATTAGTGTAAACTCAACGTGTTGTGACAAGTGCGCAAAGCAAGTAAAAGGATATACATTTTAAAGAGAAGTTACTTTTTTTAATCCGAAGTATATTCGCTAATAATTTCTGGAAAATTTGCAAACCTTCAAAACAATTTGTAAACAGAAGAAAAACACTGTACTTAGGGTTTCACTCCCGCGCCAATTGAGTAAATTTTTCTCTTGCACAATCGAGTTGAGTAAAAACAAGGGGAAAAAATCTGTCTTCGGCTATGCCGAAGGCTTCATACCTTTCATGAATGGAAGAATTGTATGGGAGTCATATGTAATATTTATTGATATTTGTGGAAAACTCAAGTCTTTAACTGATTAAGTGAAAAAGTTTTGGCCCAAAATGAAATATCTGAACTATCGGCTATATCGCAGCTATGCATATCGAGCCCTAACCGCGAAAATAACGTAAGCGACATTTTTTCCAAAATTAACTTTTTGATGCAGAACTGTTCTAAAACTGATAATACGTCATCTGGCTAAATATTGTTTCGCTAATCGTTATAGTTATGGAGATGTACGACTTTACATTTTTTCGTAAGCGACATTCACTCTTAAAAAAAAAAAAATATTAAAAAGAAACCTTCTCCTGTAAAATTTGGTTTTTGTCGCTTACACTAAAATGGCGGTAAAGGCTCGATATGTTCTATTTATTCAATTTTAATTATTTTCACTACTTAAATAGCTATTATTTGTGCAAGATTTCAAGACATTAGCTGCTTAAATGGAGGGGGTTTCGTGCTTAGTGCAATATCTGAACCATCGGTTGTATGACAGCTATATGTTATATATCATTGATCTATATGGCCGGTTCCGACAAATGTCTAATAAATTATAAAAGGCACCTGACTGCAAAGTTTCATGCAAATAAATCATAAACTGAGGAACTAGTTTACGTTCGAACATACGGACATGGCTAAATCAACTCAGCTCATCACCCTGATCATATCGCTATACTTTTTGATGGGTCTAACACTTATCGTTACTTTCAAACATCGAACCAAAGTCAATATAGCATTTCCATGAAAGGAATGAAAATATATGTATGTAGGTACTTAAGTAACGGGTGATTTTTTAGCAACTTACTTTTTGGCAAAATTATTTTTGACAATACACGCGGGTTTCGCGCCTTGTGTCACTGTCAAACATATTCAGTCGCTCGAAATGACGACACATCGGCAAAGTTTCTTTAAAATTCCAACACGAGTGAAGTGAATATTTGGTGTTCTATAATTTTAAAGGTTTGATTAAGGTTTTATATTAATCGAACTTAAAAAGCAATTCTCCAATCAAAATGAGAATACGTTATTGCAGGTGTGACGTACATGCGCAGATCGTAAATTATTTTTGTTAGCTGTCGGCGCAATCTCTTCTATATCAATCTTGAATTTAACCATGAATCGACTTACAAATGAACAACGCTTGCAAATTATTGAATTTTATTATCAAAATTCATGCTCATTGTGTCAAGCGTTCATTGTGTTCAGCGACGAAGCACATTTTTGGTTGAATGGATACGTGAACAAGCAAAATTGCCGTATTTGGAGTGAAGTTACTGTGAATGGCGAGCGCTACCGTGCGATGATTACAAACTTTTTTTAGCTGAAAATGGAAGAACTGGACTTGGCTGACATGTGGTTTCAACAAGACGGTGCCACATGCCACACAGCACGCGAAACAATGGCCCAATTGAGAGGCGAGTTCGGTGAGCAGTTCCTTTCACGCTTGGGGCCCGTCACCTGGCCGCCTAGATCGTGTGATCTAACACCTGTAGACTTTTTTTTTTGTGGGGCTATGTTAAAGCTTATGTCTAAAGAGACATTGACGCACGGGAAGACAATACTGAAGAATTTATTCGTGAGATACCAGGCGATATGTTCGAGAGTACACCAAAATTGGACCCGACGTATTGGCCATTTAAAACGCAGCCGCGGCTAACATTTACATGAAATAATCTTTAAACATTAAATTATATCGTTCATTCTATCGACTCAAATAAATATTTCATAAATTTTTCTGAATTTTATGTGTCTTTTGAAAATCAAATCCAAAAGCTCTAAAAAAAATCACCCCTTATTGTCAACCTCGCAACTTTTGGCACTGCTGTACATACAGCTTAAATCATTCAATTACAGCTGTTCACTGCCAGAATTAAAAAAGTCAATTCTTAATTTTAACAACTTTTGTTTACCTTTTTTCAGATTTTGCACGGCTTTAAAACACAGGTCGGCGAAGAAAATAGGCGTCGCTTCGTTGATCAATTCTCACAAAATCTTTCGGAGTGCTTAGTTGCAATGTACAACATTTAAAGCACCCATTATATGCAGTGTGGCTATTGAAGCAATCGCGTAGAAATTAAAGCTACTACATAATTAATAGTAGAACCTAAACAAAAGCCACTATTGAAGGGGGGATAAAAGACAAATGCCAAGTAAAACGGCGAAAGGGGAATACACTAAAGTTGTGTGTCAAATCGGACAAAAATCTTGGAATTAACAGCATCAATATTGTCGCGCTGTATTTTACTAAAAGGCATTATTCAAGTTATTTGCAAAGCGTTTGCTTGCTATACAGCAACAATAAATCGATTATAATGTCGTAAGTCATATTTCTCTATGTATGAATATGTGGATGTTGTGATGTTGTGGCCGCAAATCCTTTACTATAACTGTTGTAAAATCGAATAGCCATAACCCAAAAAAAACATTATTTTAACAATAAATAAGTTTGAAATCAAAAAGTTTAAAGAAGATGAAAATAGCATAAAATATATGAAGGATATAATAATTAATTTTCTTCTTAAACAGTAATACACAAAAATCTCACGATAATCACAATTAATTTTATAAGGCATAGAAATTTATTGAACAACAAAACATATTGTAAGCATAACCAATTTCATATGAATACTACCATTAACTGTAAGGATATTATTACCCTTACGAACACACAAAATTCTAACCATAAACTATAAACACATATATTGAGTGCGAAAAAAAAACAATGACATTTACTTTCATCGAAGCATTGGATCGTACTTAAGAGTACTAAGTTGTCATGTACTTGCTTCATATAAAAAACTTAAAAATAAGCACAAAAAACGATACCCACGATATCTTAGCATCTACTGGACCGATTTACATGAAATTTTTAGAGTCTTCTTTATGGACTTTTCTACATCCGGAACTATCCCCATCCACATTATTATTTTGAAAAAATTGGAAAGTCAAAAACATTGGTAAAAATTTTTTTTTTTTTTTCATTCCTGAAATTCATACCTCTACACCATAATACCCCCTTAAAGGTTCAATTAGAGGTGCCATAACCATAACCATAGAAAACAGCTGATCCAACCAACATTATGGGTTACACTGTAATCGATTAGTGGTGCCATACCATAACGCCATAACCATAACCATAACCATAGCGACCAACTGAATTTTGGTTTTTGCCGTAACCATAAACAAATGATTTCTGATTCGCCTTGTTTATTGTGATATTTTTGTTCTTCGTGTGCAGTTTATTTTGTTTTGATGAGTTTTAATTTATATTTTGCGTCCGAGTTTTACATACTTTACTAAATTTTTATTTACTTTCAGTTTATTGCAAATATCAGTTGTTTATGGTTATGGCACCACTAATCGATTGCTTAAATATGGTTATGGTTATGACTACGATTATGGTTATGGCGTTATGGTATGGTACCTCTAATTGAACCTTAAGTGGGTACAGCCTGCTCTCATTTATTTGCTGTTTTAAAACACTGTGTCATTTCGATATTAATGACATTAACGTTTCCATATGAGCCGCGTCATTCAAGTTTGAGCGAAAGTTAGATGTTAGTAGTACATACATATCAGGGGGTTCTGGGGGGGGGAAGTTTTTAGTTTAGGGACAATAGGCGAAACTCGAATCTATTGTTTGCCGTGGACTTTGCGGGGGGAAGAGAGCTTTCGTCCGGCGAAGAAACGAACAATACCCAGTAGATAGTTGTACAAATTCTGGCACAAACCGTTGTTGTTGTTGTTATAGCAGCACAAACCGTCGATTCTATTAGTGGTAGCTAGAATCGTGCGATCTGCGGTATATAAATTAAAGAATCTTTCTCTAGCGGTGGTGGGAGCTTCGAGATGAACTATATATGTTTAACAGTAATGGGAAAAGGACGTCACTCTCGGGGACTCTATGTTAATTCTTCTCGGCTGGGCTGTTTCGTCTCTGAAACATTGTTACAACTGACGTCCCCTCAGGTAATACATGGTCCACTGCTTTAACCCGAGTAAGCGATATACGGCCTCCACATCATTGGGTAGTGCCGATTGGCAGATTCCCAAAGGCTTTAGACATGTACAGCGCCACCAGGAGAGTTACCGCAGTTTCGGTCACGGGCGGTTGTGGACTTTGCACTTTTAGAAAGCATTGTTGCCGTAGTTATGCTTATGGTTGAAATGCAGTAGCAAAAGGCTTTCAAGAGTATCTGCTTAACCCATCGTTGGCAATGACCTTGGAGGCATTCGCGTTCGCAGGAGAGACGCAGATGATTCAGCGTAAATTGACAGCATATACACAAAGCTCTCGCATGGTTTTTTAACGAATTACGAAATTCGAATGAACTTTCTGATCGGTCGTAAGCCCTCGTCGGATTAGACATTAATCTTACGATCAACCATAATCTGCCGGCTCAAGTCCCAAGATTGCAAGACCTAAAGTATACCTCCCACTTATTTCGCCTTTGTTTGTCTATCAGGCGAGGAATATCTGCAAGCGAATGTGATCGCCATTGTCTGGTCTGTTCATCTAAATGATTTTTGGTTGGCAAAATTGACAAACGAGTAGTTTACCAAGTTTTGATAATTTTCAGACCTGGACTAGCTTTAGTGAGTTCAGTCAGGTAAACAGAGAAAAAGGTCAAGCTGTCGTGAGTTGGAAAATATGTTTACTTATACAACAAAGAAAGGAACTTATAAAAAGACATAATTTTTTTTAATTTATTAAAAAATAATTTGTTTGCCACGGCCTTGCATACTTACAGACACGACCATGGACGTATTCGTAAGGGGCTATACAGATAGGTTCTCATCTACGGTTAATTATAAATAATTACAACTAAACAAGATAATAAAAAAAGAATTCATAAAATATTCGTATTTATTTGGTTTATTCAGTTAAAGTTGTATTTGAGGTCAGAAACGTCAATGACATACATATATATTATATTTAATTTAATTACAGTTTTTTATGAATATTAAAATTCCATATATAGAATTTAAAATATTTTAACAAATCTTGCGGCCTCTATATTTCATATTTTGCCTAGTGTTTCTTAAACACAACATTGAGCTTAAGAGGCGTAAAAAGATCTCACTACTTTTCTAAATTTTGTTATTTCATCATGATCGCGCTTCTCACAACTGAGCTCTTAAATGCAGTTTTGTTTGAATTTTTTTTTATTCGACTAAAACTATGCGTCTTTTATTTTATGCGTATGTTAAAGGAACAAGAAAATGATTTTTCTGTAAGAAAATTTTATCACTCAATTTAAAATTCTGTGGTCAAAAGTAATAACGAATTAAGTCGACAAAACTGAATCCGCGGAAAATGTTTGGATTGTAATGCTAGTTCAAGGGGTAACCAAAATATTTTCTCTTGAAACTATTTAAATAAAATAGCTAGTGAGACGAACTCAATAGTACAATAGTGCGAAAGCGTACATAACTCGATTTTTTACAAAAAAGAAAACTTTAGCGTTTATAGCTTTTGACAACAAAATTATTGTCTTACCATGTTCGCATCGACATCGAAATAACGTTTGCTCGTTACTAAAATTGTGTTTTCGTTCATATAAAATTAATTAACTTAAAATCAGTATTGGCTGAAAACTTCTTGAAAACTTGAAAGTTAGGTAAACAAAGTTGTTTAAAATTAGAGAGCCAGTTTCTTAAAGGCCGGTTTAGAGCTTATCGGACTATAAAAGCCAGATGTCAAATAAGTATGAAATTGAAGATAAATTTAACCAGCATTTAAGAAACAAAACAAGATTTCGTTGTCAATTCAAACATAGTGCCTATTTAGTGTTAACTATGTATATAAAGTATGTATGCACATATCGCTTCTTTGCATTAATGACGTTCTAATCGAAAAATATACAAAATCGGGTAAAGTAAGCAGAACTTCAAATCAGTTTTCTCAAAGTTTTTAATTTTTTGGCTGAAACGTTATTCATGCAAAGGAACGATTTGTTATTTATTTAAATAATTATGGCGACCGAAAATTTTAGCACAACTATTGTTGGAATGTGCACAAATTTCGTTAGTTCCGTTTTGTTTTGACAGAGTTACTAAACTTTAAACTTTACAAATAATGTGATATTTATTTAATTAAAGTTAAGTCCGTCCCGGTGGAAGGTTATTTAATTTAACTTAAATTCCAATACGATAAGCAATAAACATATTTTTTTAAGTATTTTTTGCCCGAAAATTTGGCCGCCATGGTCGTGATGCTCCATATTGCATAGGGAACCTAAAACCACGACCACCATAACGTAATAGCGGTGGAGGTAAGCCATATGGCGGTAATGGCGGTCGCAATGCAGGCATAAAAGTTGTCGGCAAAACGGTTGGCATGTGATATGCTGCGGGCGTGCCATATCGTGACGGCTGTGCTAAAGGTGGCGTCCATTGCGTTGATGTTGACCATGTGTGCTTTAGGAGAAATATTTTATTTTAAAAAATAAATACATGTACTTATGTTTTTGTAATTTAATAATATTCACGTGTGTATATGTATATCGATTACAATATTGCAAGTAAATCATTAAACAATAAAATACCTAGATTACCCATAAAAAAATTGTTTCGTATAGACTCTTAAGCAATGTAAACTAAAATCTATGTATATATGTAGTGCTTCTTCATCTTTCATGGGCTCGATGCGGTTTTGGCCGATCTTAGCATAGAACGCCAGTTATTTCTCACTTTCGCTAACTGGCGCTAGTTGGAAATACCAAGGGTACCCAAGTCCCTTACCGCCTGGCCTTTCCAACGCAGAGGCCTCTCTTTTCCTCTGCTACCACCGGCGGGAACCGTGTCGAATACTTTCAGAGCTGGAGCGCTTTCATCCATTCGAACGACATGACCTACTATGTCGTTATAAAGTTCGTATAGCTCATCGTTCCATCTTCTACGGTATTCGCAATCGCAAATGCGTAAAGGCCCATAAATCTTTCGGATAATCTTTCTCTTAAATACTAGAGCCTATTCATCAGATATCTGCATTGTCCATGCTTCCACGCCATAAAATAGGACGGGCATAATAAGAGAGTTATAGAGCATGGTTTTTGTCCGTCGAGAAATGACTTTACTGCTCAGTTGTCTACTCAGTCCGAAGTAGCACTTGTTGACAAGAGTGATCCTCCTTTGGATTTCGAGGCTGACATTATTATTAATGTTAATGCTGGTTCCTAAATAAACGAAGTCCTGTACTTTTTTAAAGTTATAACTGTCAACAGTGATGTTTGATCCCAGTCGTGAATGGGCCGACTGTCTATTTGATGACAGGAGATACTACATCTTGCCCTCGTTCACCTGTCTGAAACCTCGTGTGGTATCAAACGGATCGGAGAGGTCTTTCCTAATCCTGACGGAGCTGGTGGTGTTACTCAACGTTCGTTTTACATATGTATGTAGCTGTATAAGTTTTGCGGGGATACAAACTTCAAACATTGCGGCATAAAGACAACTTTTTTTTTGTGCTGTCGAAAGCGACTTTGAAGTCGAGGGTCTTTTCCTGGCGCACTGTGAATATCTGGTCGATAGTAAATTTACCATGTCTAAAAACCACGCTGATAAGGTCCAATCAGTTCATTGACGGTGAGCTTTAGTCTCTAACACAATACGCTCAAAAGAACCTTATACGCGATGTTAAAAAGGCTGATAGGCCGAGATAGTTGGCGCGAATTGCAGTATCACCTTTCTTGTGGATTGGGCAAAGTACACTTAGATTGGAATCAGAAGATATCATTCGTCCGACCATACTCTGCAGATAAGCTTAGCATGCGCTTAGCCAACTCTTCTCTTTAGCCGTACTATTGCTATACGGATTTCGTCGTAGTCGGGTAACGGAACATGAATTCCGTCGTCATTGATTGGAGTTTCGGGATAATCATCTGCTCCAAGGTGGTCTCTGCCACTACCACTAAATAGTGTGGAGAAGTGCTCCCTACATAAACTAAGTATATTCTGAACGTCAGTCACCAGGTAGTCGTTGTCGTTCTTACAGGAATTTGCCCCGGTCTGGAAATCTTCTGTTAGCCGTCGTACTTCCTGATAGAATTTTAGGGCTCTTTTCTAGTCGGCTGGCATTTCAAGCTCTTCGCACTCACGCATTTCGGCCTTTATCTTCTTCTCTCGAAAAATGCGTTATCAGACATTTCGTCGTGGAGACTGAATTTTCCGACTGTGGAATGAAAGATGCCCTCCTTGCCCACCTTGGCATTAAAATCGCCTAGCACGATTTTTATATCGTGTTGGGGGCAGCGTTCGAACGTGCGCTCCAGGAGTTCGTAGAAGCGATCTTTGGTCCCATCGACCTTCTCTTCAAATTCAAATAACTAGCAAGCTTTACTAAATTCGAATTGCTTTAATGATACTGTTGTGGATGCAAAATTGAATACCAAGAAAATTGTGTATAAATCGCATAGTAGCCAATCTTGAAGAAAGAGCATAAGAATTCGAAGACACATCTTCAAGGCGCTATACACAAAATTTTAACAGACACAAATTTTGAAATAAGTAATCTGTGAAAAACTATAAAATAACACTGTCCAACAAATGAAGACTTTTTGAATGGAACAGAATAGCGACCCCATAATTCTGAAAGGGTATGTTGAGTAGATCATTTATGTAGAACAAACTTATGGTCCAGCACGTCTGAGTTTTTTTTTTCAGTGGGTCAAAGTTTTCATTTTTTGGTCGAATGGAGCATTATACTATATGAAAAAAATTTTGTAAGTTAATGTCTGAGAGAATTCTTATGGTCAGAGTTGTATTGTGGAATTGGATGAGGATTATTTTTGTGGAAGATCTTAACCCTCTAATTGGTCTCTTTATGGGTCAATTTGACCCTTTTGTCGAGAAAATCAAAAAATATCCAAACATTGAGTTCTCGCGTCTAGTCAGCTGTGACTTACAAATCGGGTGTGATAAAATTAAGCATAATTGAGCTACTAAGCAGTACATATCGGGAGTGATTTTTACTAAAATTAATATAAAAAAAAGAACAATTAAATCTTAAATAAGCATGGCGGATTCTGTTTGCAAATTAAGGGATTGGTTTTGTTTTATTTGTGGACATTTTACGCACCATCAAAGCAGAAGAAAGATATTCCCTACAATTGAAGAACCATATTTTCTTTTCTTTGGAATACGATTTTTATGTGAAGCTTGGATACCAAAAACTGTATGTACTACTTGCGAAAGTGGTCTTTTGACCTGGTACAAAGGCGGTACTAAGGCGCTGCCATTTTCTGCGCCTATTATATGGATTGAACTTATTTTGTGCGTAAATTACAAATTTGGTAGAAGCCAAAGGCATTACGCGATAATGACATACGAAGCAACAAATAATGTCATTTTACCAGAAGTGCGCTGTGAAGGTGTTCCGGTGCCTCAACCGCCTACACATACATTTTCGGCCAATATGACATACGCCAATACAGAAATAACAGCGGCGGTTGAAAACATATCAGATATAAGTTACTTCCCTCCTGATGGTTTAAACATATGTCCTAATTTGTTAGACCAAGCTTATTTTCAAGATCTTGTAAGAGATTTAGGACTAACAAAAGAGAAAGCTGAAATATTATGTTCCAGATTGAAAAACAGGAATTTGATAAAAGCCGATGTAAAAGTTACATCGCCAAGAAAAAGACACGCCGATCTGAAAAGATATTTTAAAAAATCAGAAGAACTTGTATACTGTTGCAGTATTGAAGAGGTTCTAAAATATCTAAAGCAAAAGACAGCATTTGACTTTATGCAGCTGGTTATATCAGAATTCCTTTCAAACTCAAAAGCACAAAACTATGCAGAAAATATTGAAAGCATAATCGGTTTTAACAATATTGGCGTTAAGATGTCACTAAAGCTGCATTTTCTGCACTCTCATCTCAATTTTTTTAAAGAAAACCTTGGAGCGGTTTCAGATGAACACGGTGAAAGGTTTCATCAGGATATAAAGATATTGGAAGAAAGTATGGGGCTTGTACAGAAACCTTGACACATCGGAACATTCACTTCAAGCTAAACACAGGAAAGCATATTAAGTTTAATCTTTAATCCATTGTCATACTACTGCTGAAGCAAAAAAATAAATATGTTCATACTATAATAAACCACTATTAAAACAAAATTATAATTTTTTTATAGTAGTTGGCGTGTAATTTTGCCAATTAATCATAAAGAGCTTTATTTACAACAGTGGTGTCTTTGGTGATCCCTACTGAAGTTTTCCGCCAAACATTTTCGTAGAATATTTTAATCCTTAAATGTCGTTTTTTTAAAGGATATTTTTTGATTTTCTCGACAAAAGGGTCAAATTGACCCATAAAGAGACCAGTTAGAGGGTTAAGATCTTCCACAAAAATAATCCTCATACAATTCCACAATACAACTCTGACCATAAGAATTCTCTCAGACATTAACTTACAACATTTTTTTCATATAGTATAATGCTCGACCAAAAAATTAAAACTTTGACCCACTGTAAAAAAAAACTCAGACGTGCTGGACCACAAGTTTGTTCTACAAAAATGATCTACTCAACATACCTTTTCAGAATTATAGGGTCGCTATTCTGTTCCAAAAATGCTGTTGGACAGTGTAATTAAATCAAACGTAACTATTAAAAATAAATAATGTCTTATTAAAAAAAAACAGCTGAAATAATGTTAACAATGATAAAATAAATCGTGTATGTATTTGAGGACAATTGGATAATCATATTTGAGTTTAAGTTGAGAACCAATTTTTTCTCAATTGAGAAACAGTCCTATTTTCAAACACAGCAAAATACCCTTTTTGTTGAGAACGCTATGTATGAAGCACATTTAAAAGATAGGCGCATTAGGATAATTGAAAAAAAAACTGAAATAAAAGTTATGAGCTGTGTATTTCGTTTTTGCTTTTAAAAGCATACAATTCAAAAATAATTTATCAACAGCTTTGGTTATGATTATGCACCTGAGCTAATACATATTTAATAGATAGGCGCAGTAAGAAAATTTAAACAAAAAATAAGACCTTTTGTTTTTGTTTTTAAAAGCTGAAGTTCAGATCACGCAATCAAGCAATCGAGTATTTGTAATTTATTTTGAGAAAAAAGTGAGTGACGTAGTGCTTTTGAAGTTTTTTGTTTTGTTTACACTTCATTCTTTGCTGCCATAACGTGGTGATATTTTTTTTTTTCAATTGGGCGCGTGTAAAACACTTTTTAATGCGAAAACCATATTCTATAAACCCTTTAAGTTAAATATCAACCAATTTGACTTAATAAATCTTTATAAATAAAAATTCATCGCCGCAATGAGTAAGTGAAATTGCAGTATTTAAGAGCAATTGGACTTAAATTCACAATATTGTGCCTACGTGTTATAGTATTGCTTCATCAGTCTTAGAATCTCTCAATGAAATCAAGGATCTTGTCGTAATTTTTTCTTCTAATTTTACTTTTAACAGTCACATTTCTCATATTGTTGCAAAGTCTTATGCGATGTTAGGTTTTGTGAGGCGTAATACCACGAAATATTCTGATCCTTACACGCTTACGTCTTTTGTACGCTCTAACTTAGAATATGCAACGGAGACCATACCATGCCAATTTAATAAACAGAATTGAACGTGTCCAAAAAGTATCCCTTAAGTTTGTTTTACGCTCTTTAAATTTTTCGGAACCAGTACCTTCGTATAGTTCACGCCTACTTTTAATAAATTTTAAATCGTTGGATTTTAGAAGATCCATACTCTCGTTGTCTTTTATTTTTAATTTGGTTAACGGTGCTATTGATTGCCCCATTCTATTAGTAAAACTTAAATTTAACATTCCTCAGCGAAGTTTACGAATTTTTTGCCGTTTTATGGTGTTAATTACAAAACTGAATATGCTCGTAGTGCCCCTATTGCCCGTGCCCTTGGTGAATTCAATATGATATCGAACAAGGTATTATTAGATTTTTCTTATTCAAAAAATGTTTTTAAAAATCTTTTGGATTCAACTTTTAAGATTTTGAAATTTTCTTTTCTTAGTTATTAAGCATAATATTGTTAATAGTCTGTAAGGAAACTTTTATATGTATGTTCAATAGACTCAATAAATAAATAAATAAATAAACTTCAACTTTCACTTAACTTAATCAAACTCGATCTGTCGTCTTGAGCATAGTATAACGAGTATTTTATTCAGAAGGTTTTGAAGATTTAAAACAATCGAAGCTGATGCAAAAATTTCCCGCTTAAATAGATATATTAAGGATTGCTGATATTATATCGATATTCGTACTCGTACATACAAACATACCAAGACGAATTCATTCTACATACTTATATTTTGACGATATTGTTATACATAAGTAAATTAAAAAAATCTATTCTTTCTTTATTTAACTATTATAAGGATAAGGATTTTGAAATAATTTTTTTTGTGAAATATCGATATTTCAAAATGACGAGTTTTTTTAAGTTCTCCAGTTCGATACTTTGGGAAAATATCAACTATCCTATTCTAATCTAAATAGATTAACTGTTCAACTTTAAGAATTTAACCAGGAGCTACTTACATAGGGATAATTTATAAATTCTGCTGGCACTGGAACTGGAATGGTTATAATCTGCGGCTGTGGTAAATTTCTTTCCGTCAACCCGTCCGCTGAAGCTTCGTCTTGTTCGCCATGGTTATGCGTACGTCGATCATTTGGACTACTTTGTTTACGCCGACGTGTTGAACGTTCTCGAGACCGACCTCGAGGTATTGAAGGCGAACGCCTACGACTACTTATATTTCGGTCAGCCGATCCACGCCGATAATGCGCGAAGGTATTTGACCTTATTTTATCCGAACGCTGATTTTCTCGTTTTTGCCTATTATTGTAGCTCGAATAATGATCTCTTGAATTGGAGCGGCGATGAGGTCGTCGGATTTGTGTATGATGTTTGGCAGTTTCCCTTATGGAAACAGGAGAAATTGTACGACTACGCCTACGGCGCGATCTGGATGAGCTTGGGGAAACTGAAGATTTTTCGCGTATTGGTCCGTATTTCCGGCGAATTCGATCGCGTTCCCTTACTTCGTCTATGAAGTATGGAAGTTTTTCCGGGGATTTTCGTCGATAACTTGATGATGGTGGAGAGCTATGGCGAACAGCGCGTTTTCCTGTTGAGCCGTTTCTGTCATTACTTGACTTGGTGCGCTTCGGCGCGCTGTTATTGCTACTCGTTGCCGATTCATTGCGAATGTCTTCATACTTTTTATACCTCTCGGAGCAGCTAGAGTCCTTTTTACCAAAATAAAGAAAATTAATCTTAATATCGAATGATTTAAACGGCGTGGTCGAATTATTGCTATTTGAAGAAAACATATTTTGTTTTTTTCGTCTATAACTGGTAGTTTAGAAAACGATTCTTAAACTTTAAAATATTTACAAGCACTCAATTTATAATTCTTGCTCTTTTATTCACTATAATACGTACCGTTGAGTTGCACCGTTCTTTTTGCCATTGATTAGAAAGTTTCTCTGGATTAGTGTTACTTTCATCAGCAGGTTGCTTTTGTGTATAAGTATCCGCAGCATTATTAATGCTATTAGGATTCACAACTATATCATCACGTTGAAACAAAGGCTTGGAACCTTCACCTGTGAAAGCGATGAATGCTTATATTAATGATATTTAATTAATTCCGTTTGATTCGTATATCAACATTTTTCCATTTTAATTTTCACCAAGTAGTTGCATATTTTCTAAATTTACATTTTTTCATTGCAAAATTTATAAAAATATTTAAGCACAAAGTATAAAAATATAGAAGAGTGCTATTTGTGAACGCTTTATTGCATATTTTTTCCAACGAACGAGGGAAATTAGGTTTTAATTGTTTATTTCCGAATAATTACATATGCACATATCTATTTCATTATGCATTAAACTAAATATAATTATATTGTATGTATGTATGTGCATGCAGCAAGAAGTTAAGATTAAATAACTTTATGTATTAATTTGGTATATCAATTTCTTTTACTTTTTTAAGTTTATTTTTAATTTATGTATTTATTTACTTTGTTTTAAGAGTTTGAGTTGATTGTTGTTCTCCACAGATGCCAAAAGTTTCTCATTTCCTTATGGTTAAGTACAATGAATGTTGATTGTAGAATACATTTTTTGTTGCTGACGGTGTTTCCTCTTTTAGTGGTTAGTTGATTGAAGTTTTAAATTGATGTAGTTTATATTGGCGATACTTCAACAAAAAATAATATAAGCCCAGAATAAGATGTTGATACGTCTGCTGTTTTCGCCCAATTAAATATATTCGTATGTGTGTACACATTGTTTCTTTTATTTATATGTATATAGAGTATATAACTCATTTCAATTTCATATTCAGATTTATACAAAAGGAACAAGTGCAGAATACCTACAATTCTCAAACTCAGATAAAAGTATGGGAATCGATAGATGTCCGAGATGTGCATATCCATACTTTTTTATAGCAGACTTAAAAGGTTCCAGTTAAATATAAATATTTTTTTATTAAAAATATCTAAAAATCCATGCATGGGTTTTAAATTTCGGTGTCATACGAGAAAATTGTGCATATGTCCTTCAATTCGGGATATATAAACACATATGTACTTGCCTAATAGCCTTTTAAAGATTTTACGTAATTAGAATTTATCCATAAAATATTTTTTTTAAAACATCTTTTAGAGTATTTATGTTTGCTATAACTAAATAGAATATTAATAAATCTTTTAATGGATTTTGGTATTTTGAAAGTACATATTAAAAATGAATTTCCTTGGTTGACCGAACTCTGGGTAAGCCGGCGCCAATTCATTTGAAACGAGTGCCGAACAGGAACTGTTCATACTTGTTTCAAGTTTATAAAACATCTCTAGTGCAAGATTACATTTTATTCATTTCAAGTTTATAGTATTTAATATAAAAAAAACGTATTCGACCAAACTAAACAAAGTTAATGTTACCAGGAAAAATTAAAATAATAAATAATATGATAGTATAAAAAATTTATACACCGAATTCGTTTAAGATTTAAATGACCGTACATTGAAAGAAAATTTACCGTTTTAATTTTTGAGTTCGGTTTTATTAAATCCAGGAAGGTAGATGTCTTCTAAATTGGAAAGATACGTATTCAAGCTGTATGCAACGGAAGAAGGTAAGAAACCCGAAGAGGCGGAAGGTAATTCGAAAAAGATGGTCGCTAAACACGGTCGATATGAAGTGAAAGGCAATTATAGTTTGGATTCCATATAACTGAAGCATAATATATGTAACTTTGAATGAATAATAACGTTACATTAAGTTTTTTTCTTGTATAGGGATTCTTGAAGTCTTTCGCATGTTTTCGAAGAAAATCAATGGGGTTACGCTAATATTTATAGAAAATAAGAATGATAAATTAAATCGTAGCGGAGCCCACCTTCTACTAGTTGAGAAAAATATGTATAGTTCATACCTAACATGTATGTTTTTCATTCTGGGGTATGATAGTTTATCGGCAAGATGTAGATTGATCTCTCTAACATAATTAATCTTTTTTATCCCCTTTATGGATAAACTAAGTAGGAAACTGTAGATATCTTTAACTATAAGTACTTACTTTTTTATCGTATAATTTTAACATCAATATTTCGCAGGAATGGTTGATTGCTAGAATGATGGATTTCGCAGCACTTGGGTTGATTGTTGTTTTAAACCTTGCCAGTTTCTGCTGTCAGCTATTTGTCATTTAATCCCAAGTACATGTATATACTGTGTATGTTTACGTTGATCTCCGACTGTATTAAATAAATTCTATAAAAATATATCATGCTTGTTGCAATTACCAAATCTACGTTTAATAACCACTTCGTTTGGATCAATACTGCGCTCTATCGCATAAGGTCCTTTTCTTATAGAACCTTTCGGAACATTTTGTTCAATTTGTATTTTCTTGGTTGCCGCTGACGCTTTGGATATGTTGAAGCTCATGTTGATGTTGACTGATTCATGAGCTTGATAGTTTTTCAGTCAGCATGAGTTAATCGTGGCTTGTTGAAAAATTTTGATTGTGCTTACTACAATTATATAAAAGAATAGCTTAATTTTTTGTAAATTTTCGTATGCTTTTCTACAAACTAACGAAATCTTTCGGCTACTATAGATAATTTTGCAAATAAGCTTGGGTAAAAAGTATCGATATTTTTTTAGAAAATAATAAATAAATATATCGATATATATTTATTATTGAAATAATGATATTCGATTTTATTTATTATTGAAATAATGATATTCGATTTTATTTCGATTATCAAATTTGTATAAAAATCGATATATTTCTAAGGTCCTTAAAAGTTAAATTTGATTTGATTTGAACAAAATCAAACCCAATAAAGTTTTCGTCGAAGTTTTCTGAAATTGCTTTTGACATTCAGTCCAGCAAAGCGAAAAAACCAGCTGGCTCCTCAACACCACCTTGTTAAATTCGCCTTGATTCAATCTGAATCACCATGCCGAGACGAATTAAGGAAGGTGGTGTTAAGAAGCCAGCTGGTTATTTCGCTTTGCTGGACTGAACGTCAAAGACCGTCGTTCTGATTGGCTGGCGATGTAAATCACCTACAGAAATTTGACATTCAATCCAGCAAAACAAAAACAGAATACATATATACGCTTACTTATACTTATATACGTTTACTCCCTTACCCTTGTTAAATTCGCCATGCACCTTGCGAATGACGAAAATATCTATGCCGTCTCTAATTTTAATCGGAAATTTATCGAAAATAGCTGCCAAAGTACATATAAATATCAAACCAACACAAAAATTAAACAAACAAGAAGAAAATTATCATGTGAAGTAGGTGGTTGTGCAAACCTATAGTGAATGAAGACGCAAAAGTATGAATGTAAGAATTACGACAGCAACAGATATGCCAAATGAATCAATAATGCGTCGTGTGAAAGTAATGATTCGCCATTCGTAATTCAAATAGTAAAACACGTGATTCACTTGGCATGCAAACACCGTTTAAAGAATACAGCCCAACTTATAGGATAGGTGTTAGGGAGGGGTAAAGGGGCGAAATTCAATGTTTTTAGAAGCTAGTATTTCACAAAGTATTGATCCGATTTCCACATGGCATGGTTAGAAAGGTAATTAAAAGACGAAAGTACCACACCAGATGGTATCAATGTTTTAGTTTTTTAAGTATATACAAAAAAATGTTTAATGTTTTTAATGTATAATGTTTTTAATGTTCAACGTGTTTTATTAATTCTATTTGATTTTATTTAATTTTCAATTTTTGCTGTGTTCAACTATTTAAGATCTGTGTCAAATGTCCCAAACTACATTTGAATAAAGAAATCACCCCTGAAGATGCTAAGGTAGTTAGCGAAACGTCGGGTAAAAAGTGGAGAAATTGTTTTTTCTTGCACATAAGAAATTAGATCGAATAGCCTAAATTAACAATAACAACAAATACATTAAAGAACTCGATCAATAAGCTCAAAAATCAAAAAGACCTTTTATTTAATATGCATATTTATATGCATATAGTTGGCAACCAGATACTTTTTTTTGAATTACGCTGGGGATCTATATAAACCCACGATTTAGAAAATACAGAGGTTGCGCCTTCCACAAACCGCTATGCGCTCTCAGCAAATTTTACAGAATCAGCTGTTTATTCTACGTCACAAAACCCGGTTGGTTTTGTTTGTATGTTTGTAAGCATACAATTTTTTGTTCTTAAATTTAAAGTGATTTTATTAAAAATAAAGTTATTAAACATGAAGTGCGCAGTGTTAAGTCGCAAAGTTTCTCAATGATACGGGGCTATAAAACTTGCTTAAAATGAAGTGAAGGTGTGGCTACGCACTTGGTTGCAAGTTAAGCTTCTTGTGTCTCCTAATGCTGCACTGAAGTTTTTTTTTCAGGCATCCAAAGTAAGAGCATAAATGAAGTTATTTGAATATAAATATGTTGTATAAAGTGCCGAATATGGTAAAAACTTTAAAATTTACAGGAGAACCTAACCTCACATTTTTCTTTCAATTTTTTCCGATTCTCAGTCAATTCATGTTCATGACGTTGCACGCATTTTACTTAACATCATTTTAGTCGTGAAGGCGCAATCTTGTATTCTATAGTTCTTGATATAAACCCCTATCCCCTTGAGCCTGAAGAAGATAAAGAAGGTAATGAGGAAGATGAATATGAAATTGAATGAAAAAACAGAGAGTTAGGCAACTTTTACATAGATCGGGCCATTTAAAGGTTCATCGTTTCATCACGATATTTCTCTATGTTTGCTCAATATTTGTGAACATAAGAAAACAAAACATAAGCCTTGACCTAAAATAGAGTGCAACCATGCATGTGCAAACAAAAACCATACAAATAAATTAACAAATATTATCATTTACAATTTAAAGTACTTGAACCATCTAAAACACATGCAAGGCAATTACTTGTTTACAATCTGAACTGACTTCGCATCTGCCAAGTTCGCCAAAATCAAAGTAACGGTATCTCGGAATGCGTCATCTTTAGTTTGCTGCATCGTTCTTGAGCCCAGGACTTTTTTTGAGCGAGTTTGCGAAAACTGTCAAATTGAGCTATCAAGAAGAAGAAGAAGAGAATAGGTACAAAAGCAACATCCACCGTTAGTAAATCAGATTGGTTATGTCAAAAACGGCTATGTATGCATACAAATGTATGTACACATTCCGGTAAACACGAAAGCAAACACGAGCTGATTATTTGACATAAGCACTATGAAATGAAAAGGAAATCAAAAAAAAGAAGCATGTCTTTTATCGATACCACCTTACCATGACTGAATAATGTAAGGTTGTGTTGATCAGGCAACAAAAACATATCCCGTTTGCCGACTGTTTTCCGACATGTCAGAGACAGCTGCTTTGATTTGTTTATTTACATATTTTCGTAAAACAAGGAAATGAAATCGAGGGAAACATATTGAAAAGTTAAAGACTTTAAATATTTAAATACAAATTGCTAATTTAATGCTTTATTTATATTTTTTGTGTAAGTGGTAACACTCTTAGCAGTGCAGAAGCATTGCGAAAAGCATTCAGTGATGTGCACGAAAAAGTATGAGAGAATATTATACGTGAATTTGTTAAACAAATATAAAAGGTATAAGTGTAAACATTACACAATAAAATACTTAATTCATTTAAAATTTGCAATGCCTGCGGATTCACTCCACGCAACTCTGCGTCGCATATCACCCGGAACACGAAAAAATTATCCTCCTCTCCTTTTCGGCTTTCCGAAAATGTCGCACATATTTTAAATTTGTAAAAAATAACGCGTAGTCACAAAACACAATACTTTTCGCAAAAGAAAGATGTAAACAATAAAACGTAAACAAAGCCAACACACCTGATAGTTTGACATACGCTTTTTCGACAAAAAGAATAAAGGGCCGTGCACATACAACTTTCCTCGCTTTACTTGACAATTCAAACTTTAACAACAAAGCATGGGGTGTAGAAGGTTTGCTACATAGAACGCTTTGACAGTTTCTGCGATAATTGTTTGTTTTGCATTGCGATATGTGCTTAGTCCGAGTATTTTGTTTAATAAAAGAATAATAAATGTGTTTTACAGCTACTTATGTATGTTTGAAATTCGCGAGTGTAATAAACTTTATTAAGACTGAGAAGTAACAAGTCTTCTTCCAGCATCTTTCGACAAAATAAATAAAAACCGATCAAGGGGAGTTTAGGAAAACGATGAGGGTGGTTAACAAAGAGGTGTTTAATTTGCTATTTGTTCATATTTTACTTATTTTCTCTTTTTAAAAGTATTTATACATGCAAAAATTATGATATACTAGTGAATTTTCTATATCGTGTGTATATGCACGCAGAAATAAAATGGAAATGTAAACAGTTGGTTGTCAAAGTGTACAAAAGTTGAGAGTTCGCAATGATTTTGCTTCGTTTTGCTTTGCTTTACTTTTTTCGCCTTGTAACTGACTGACTGTAAATGACATTAGAGTTGCCAGATTTGACCACAAAATGCCAGTTTTATCTCTATTCGAAAAACAAACCTGTAAAAAAACACCCTTTATTTAGCAGCACTCGTATAAAATCAGGTCTTCAACTTATCTGTCAAAGCGAAACTCTGAAGCAAAGCCAAGCGAAAGTCTTATGTGTACGGCCCTTAAGAAGAAGCACGTCTTAAATCGATGTCACCTATACATTTTGCCACCTTACTAGATACATCTTGATAACACAGCTAATTTTCGCGAGTTGACTTAATGAGTCTCATTGAGGTAGCATAACTGAGTTACGACTCATTTCATAATTGTGTCGCTCTTTGCAACTACGGCAGCACTGTTATTGTGGAGAGTTGCACGTTGGACAATTAAAGTGACAGCACAAGTAATAACGCGCCAAAGGGAAACATTTTCGCGCTAGTTCTTATTTTCCGTCATTCTTTTTCTCACCATAGATAATATGATATGCAACTTCCCTCTTCTTACATTTTTATTAGTTATTTACATATTTATGAATTATTCTTATTTTTATTGCGAAGGGCAAAAGTGATCCGCACATATACTGTCCTTCAACTTGAAAAAATTTGAAAAAAGAACCATTTCCCCCTTCCAATCTTTTTACACATAACACACATTTGCCCATCTTTTTTGAATCCTTTACATTTTTTCCACTTCGGAATACCGAACAACAATATACAATTAATTATTTTCCCAGCTTATAATACACAATTAATTTGTAGGTCATCGCGAACGCGATTTGAGAAAAATCGTGATATGTAGTAACAATTCGTAATAATTATCAGCACAGCGAACACCCTTATTGTTTTGACAACAGTTTACCAAACCAATTAAGTCAATCAGAAAACAGATCGATTTGGTATTTATGTACCGTGGCGAAAAAGAGAACGAATCAGCTGTTCTAAAAGTGTCACCTGTATAATTCCGCCATGAGCTCAGCTTTGATTCTCAGTGCGATTAACTTATCGACTCGCCGCTCAGTAAGATGCATTGTGTATAACAACAAGTGAGATATCTTATTTGTCAGTTGCTTTTGACAGGATACCTAAGATGGCGTTTGACAGGGTACCTAAGCTGGCCGCCAATATGTCGACAATTACGAATGGCCCAAAGTTGGAAAAAGCTGATCTGAAAATATTTTGGGGGGGGTTTCAATTTTTTAGGATATTTTACATATTTTGAGATATTCGATTCATATCCATTATAAACATAGATATAATAATATTGGGTAAAATGTTGAATGCATTTTTATAAAGCCATCGATAGGCTATGATATAATTTGAATCAGATGAATCATAAAACGTCAGGGGTTTGAAGTGCTTCATCGATTCTCCTCTTTTTCTTTGCCAAAATATCTAGGTCACTAGTAACCTCAATATCTCGAGATACGTCTTCAATCTCCGTAAAATAGAAAAAGACCGTTCACTCGGAGCCACCGTGACTGGCAACGTAACACTGATTTGAAAAATTCGGTAAATGTGTTTGTAAAATTGCATATTACGAATGCTGTTTGATAAGTCATAAACTTTTAGAATAAAATATACCTTTCGGCAAAAAATCATTTCTTTGTATTCCAGTTACTGGGTAATAATTTTTAATTTTTTTGTTTGGAGTGAGTTTTTGTGTGTGCTACGAATTTGAAAACACGGTTGAAATTTTCTGAGACTACCGATTTTTTGGGGGGAATCCAGACACCCAGAACTCCTCCCCTGTATCCGTCCCTGCATTCGAGGAACGCCAGGGTTGCGAATTTATTTTGCAAAAACAGGTGATCTCAGCTGTTCCAAATTTTGACGTTTATCGAAAAGATATCTCACTTGTTATTATACACAATGGTAAGATGGCTGAAATTTATAACTGAGCGACTGAGTTAAAATTTTTTTGGAAAGTGAGTCTGCTCAGTAAGACTGCGTTCAGACAGGGAAACTTTTGTCGCGGCAACTCGTTACTTGTGGAAGAGGGAGTGACGAGGAAAGGGGAAGGGCACCGAGTTGCTCGTGCTCGGGCGACACGCTTTGTGTTCTTATTCGTCTCAGTCGGCTGCCATGAAATTTGACATTCCTTTTCATTTATAAATTCTTTCAGTGGTTGCAGTTTTGTTGAGTTTTAAATGAATACATGCGGTAAGTTGAAAAATTAAATTTGGTTCTTATTTTTTTGTAAGTAAATATACACATATGTATGCATATACATACATATTAACCATAAACGAATTACATATTAACATGAATATTTCAGAATATGGAATTTTGTCAGAAGTTGTAAATGCAGCGTAAGCGAAGCGTACAGAAATTTGCGAAAATAATATAAAACAAAATGTCAGAAAATTGCCTGAACAGAGTTGCTCTGTATGAACGCGACGAGCAACACCAAAAGGG
This sequence comes from Philophylla caesio, assembly GCA_963971545.1. Classification (NCBI taxonomy): domain Eukaryota; kingdom Metazoa; phylum Arthropoda; class Insecta; order Diptera; family Tephritidae; genus Philophylla; species Philophylla caesio. The sequence goes on along the minus strand of OZ020608.1, from coordinate 93,312,182 downwards.
AAATCGCCGATAATAAGTAACAAAAGTTTCCCTGTTTGAACGCGGTCTAACGCAACTCAGTGCTGAGTTACCCACCTCTAGTTTGCAGGTGACAAGTTTAGAACAACTAATTCGTTGCCATATATGCCAAATTGATATGAATTCTGATTGGCTTAATTTGTTTGGAAACCTGTATTAAAAACAATGTGTTGATGACATTTTTATATTTGTTTACAATTTTCCTACAAATTAATTGTGTATTGTAAGCTGGGAAAATAATAAACTTTATATCGTTTTGCGATATTCCGAAGTGGAAAAAATTAAGAGGTTTCAAAAAAAAATTGCAAGTCTATGTTATGTGCAAAATTATTGGAAGGGGGCAAAAGGTCCCTTTTTTCAAGTGCCGAAATAGGAGGAAAAGAGAACACAGTGGGCTAAAGTGTGTGGTATAGAGCTTGGGTAGAAGGATACGATATGTGGCGATCACTTTTGTCTTTCCGATATACAAAATTTAGGAAGAAAAAGGAATTTGTTGACTGGCACTGTTCCAAATCTTTCATCTCCACAAAGTAAAAGCTACGATTTAATGACGGTTGTGGAAGAAAATTCAGCAAACAGTGTTAGTAATCAGGAGGTTCTAAACTTTTAAGGAGTTTAAATATAAATTAATTCCTATACATTGGTCGAATTTCGAGATTTCAAATGCCGAAGCAAAAAATATCGACGATTCCGGGATGTTTTTACAAACGAAGTTAGTCGGGAGATTGGTATTTAAACTTAAATTGTGAGTTTTATTTTGATGTAGCTCAAGTCTCCAGCGTATTTTTTGTACTTACACCCTCGAAGATGTCGTTGAGGAGCTGGTTTTAGATTTCTCTGTTAAGTATGTAGATTTAATTACAATGTCAATTACAATACGCCTGAGCTTATTTTAACAAAAGCTAATTCATTCAGTTCGCCTTGATTTTGACAAATATGTACCAAAACAAAAACAAAATATACGTCGTTTTTGGTGTTATCGTGGCGATACCACCTTATAGATTCGACTTGGCAATTACTTTGTGATTGCAGCCCTAATGAATTCGCAGACTCTCACGCTGACTTCTTCACACACTTGCTTTTCTATATGCGTGTTAGAAAGAGAACACTTCTCAGGTCATGGAAATTGAAACTTCATTTTAAGTTTTTTTGTTCCCTGAAAAAATTATACTATACAAGAGGAGAAAAGGAGAAAAGTTAGTGAAATAATAATTTTAATTACGGGAAAATAAACATTTCAGATTAAAAAGTCGCTAAATTAAGACAATTAAGTGTAATCTATTTTTAGTGCATATATAAAAGGTAAGTGTGTTTCCAAGAATTTGTCAAAAGCCAAAACTATTTGCCAGACGTAGAAAAGCGTGCGAATTTGTCGAAAAAAATTGGGAACGTTACGATGAAAATATCGTTCTATTGTGAAATAAACGGGAAAACAGTAAATAGAGAAAAATATTGCTGAATAAATCCTTTTTTCTTCAAAACGTGCATACAACAGAAAAGTATAAGTACGAAGTCCCACCCGTGTCTGCATTTTCTTTATGCGCGCATGACAAGCGCCAGCACGCACCCTTTTGAAGGCCTTCAATTTATGCACCCATCTTCAAATATTGAATAGTAGTGTGGAATTTTCGCAGGTACATCGCCCTCTATTAATCAAGTAAAACAAAGCCAAGATGACGTGGGAACCGCAAGCCGAAGGTTTACAGCAAATAATTACAATCCTAAAGCAGTCTCAGTCGCCCGACACGGCGACTCAAATGGCAGTGCAACTGGTAAGTGGTATAGCAAACCAGAACCGTAACTTTGATTACGCACATATATGGAATATAAATAGAATTAAATAAATAAATCTATTATTTATAATTCATTCCACAGAAACTTGAAGAATTGAATCAATATCCCGATTTCAACAATTACTTAATTTATGTACTGACGAAACTTAAAACCGAAGATGAGCCAACACGTTCTCTTAGCGGATTAATTTTGAAAAATAACATACGGATTCATGGAAATAATTTACAACCAGAGATTGTTGAATACATAAAGCATGAGTGCTTACAAGCTATCGGAGATCCGTCTCCATTGATAAGAGCTACTGTCGGTATACTTATTACGACTATTGCCAGTAATGGCGGTTTACAAAATTGGCAACAATTACTTCCTTCTTTGTGTGATATGTTGGACTCGCAGGATTATAATGCTTGCGAGGGTGCGTTCAGTGCTTTACAGAAGATATGCGAAGATTCAGCTGATATACTTGATTCGGGCGTACTCAATCGACCATTAAACGTGATGATTCCGAAATTTCTTCAATTCTTTAGCCACAATAGCCCAAAAATACGTTCCCATGCCATTGCTTGTATTAACCAGTTCATTGTAAATCGATCACAGGCATTAATGCTACATATCGACACGTTTATTGAAAGTTTATTTAACTTATCGTCTGATGAAGATCATGAAGTAAGGAAAAATGTATGCCACGGATTGGTGATGTTGTTAGAAGTTCGTATGGATCGTTTGCTACCGCACATGTCACAAATTATTGAGGTAAGATATTGAATTTTAACTTTTGATTAACTATGCTAGTTTTAATTTTTATGACATTTGCAATATAAATATATATTTAAACCAAAATCAATTTGATTTTTAGTATATGCTAATACGTACTCAAGATCCAGATGAAGGTGTTGCTTTAGAAGCATCTGAATTTTGGCTATCTCTGGCTGAACAGAGTATTTGCAAGGAAGTGTTGGCTCCTTATTTAAGTCAATTGGCTCCAGTATTAGTCCGTGGCATGAGATACTCCGAAATTGATATTATATTACTCAAAGGCAATGTTGAAGAAGACGATATGGTGCCAGATCGCGAAGAGGATATTCGTCCGCGATTCCATAAATCTCGCACACACACAATAAAATCTGGAGAAACGGGCGTTGATGATGAAGATGACGATTTTGATGACGTACTGGACGATGACAATTCACTATCAGAATGGAATTTACGCAAATGTAGCGCAGCTGCTCTTGACGTATTAGCAAACGTGTTCCGGGAAGAATGCCTACCTATTGTCTTGCCCATACTCAAAGATACTCTGTTTCATCAGGAATGGGTTATCAAAGAGAGCGGCGTATTGGCTTTGGGTGCTATCGCCGAGGGTTGCATGCAAGGCATGATTCCGCATCTGCCAGAATTGATACCATATTTGATTAGTTGTTTGTCGGACAAGAAAGCATTAGTGCGCTCTATCACTTGCTGGACTTTGTCACGTTATGCTAATTGGGTGGTCAACCAGCCACATGATCAATATTTGAAGCCGTTAATGGAAGAATTGCTGAAACGCATACTAGACTCTAATAAACGGGTACAGGAGGCAGCTTGTTCTGCATTCGCAACTCTCGAAGAAGAAGCTTGCACGGAGTTGGTGCCCTATTTGGAATACATACTAAAAACACTTGTATTCGCTTTCTCCAAATATCAACATAAAAATTTGCTTATTTTATATGACGCAGTCGGCACTTTAGCTGACTCTGTAGGTCACCATCTTAATAAACCACAATATATTGATATATTAATGCCACCACTGATAGAGAAGTGGAACTTACTGAAAGATGACGATAAGGACCTATTTCCGCTCTTGGAATGCTTGTCTAGTATTGCAACAGCTTTGCAGTCTGGATTTTTACCATATTGCGATCCAGTTTACCAACGTTGCATATCACTAATTGAACAGACACTGAATCAAGACATGGTAATTTATTAGTTTATGCTTATGTACAAAGTGTGAAAGTATAACCTAGTTATATATATTTAAAGGCATGTAAAACTAATCCAGGGTTTGAACACCCCGATAAAGAGCGGATGATTGTTGCATTAGATTTGTTGTCAGGATTGGCAGAAGGCTTGGATGGACACATTGAATCATTGGTCGCCAACAGCAATATTATGCAGTTACTCTATCAATGTATGCAAGATGTGCTACCTGAAGTAAGTGCTACTTAGAGTTTATTTGTAAGAAGTATTTCTAAATTAAAAAATTGTATTTTCGCCTTTACGCAGGTGCGTCAATCGTCTTTTGCGTTATTGGGCGATTTGACAAAGGCCTGTTTTCAGCATGTACATCCATTTATGTCTGAATTCTTTCCAATTTTGGGGCAAAATCTAAATCCTGATTACATTTCTGTATGCAATAATGCTACATGGGCCATCGGCGAGATTTGCATGAAGCTGGGTAAGTATTTAAAAAAAAAATAATAATTTCGATATTAAGTTTGAATGCTATTTTAGGTGAAGAAACTCGACAGTACATTCATCTTGTACTCAATGAACTCTTTGTTATTATAAATAGACCGAATACCCCTAAAACACTTCTGGAAAATACAGGTATGCAACTCATATTTATGCAAATAATTTTAACCGATGTCTCACATTTGTATGTAATATTGGTTCAACTGTAACTATCTGCTCTCATTCTATTTAAGAGTGCATGCCTGTTTATGTTCGCATTCAATATTGAAAAGCACTGCGCTTTTAAATCATTAATTTGAAACAGTTGCACTTTAAGAATCATCATTGTACGATTATGCATTTTGAATTTACAAATACAGTGAAAATTCTCTTCTTCCCCCCCAAAAGTTTTTTCGAAAGCTATGCGCAGTTCCTAAAATTACATCTTTTCGAATAGCTATTCGAAAAAAACTTTTGGAAAAATGGTTAAGTATTTAATTTGGTCCTTAATACAGTGAAAATTCCCTACAAATTCAAATCGATTTCCCATTATTCCAATTTTATGACGAACTACGCCGTTTTTGCTCTCAAAACTTGTCGAATAATTTGAATAACCCGTGACGACATTCTTGAAGTTTCTGTTTTTACAGCTTCAATTAGTACCGAGGCGAAACTAAATCAATGAAACACAGGTTATATAAAACTCATAATTCTACTAACTCGAAAAATGCCGCTAACTCGTAAAATCTTGGCAGTCTTTTGGAGTACGAGTTAGCACAATTTCACTAAACAAATGTACATTTAGAAGTTGAGATATGTAAAAAGAAATGTCATGTGTAACTTCTGTTTTTAAAGTGAAAGTTCACAACACACAAATTTTTACTAGGACTCTAGTCGTTCATTCTTAACTCTTTTTTTAGTTAAGTGTATTGGTTATAATTTCATACGAATGACATTTATTCTTTCGTAATAGGTGGCAATAACTTTTTTTTAAATATGTTATTTAAAATATCCCATCCTTGCAACACTTTCAAGCTATTGGTAATTTGTTTCTATTGTTACCCCTTGTCTTTATCTTTTTAATGTTCGGTAATCCAAATAACCAGACAAACGGAGAATAATATTTTCTTTAGTTAAATATCGAATCGTTCGGATTAGTGCGCGGTTAAAGTGAATGCGCATTCACCCGCGTATAAATAGGCACGCATCGTACGCATTCAATCTAACCGCACGCATGCCAATCGGTATCGCAGTGGCAGCATATGCTGCTGGCGTACGCGGATGATATTGACAGAGGAAGAAGCAAAAGAGGTTGGTCTAGCAAAGATCGAGGACAAAACAAAGTAATATGTTGTATTAGAACTCACGTCACAGTTGGCAGTTACAATTTTGAAGAATTCAAGGATTTTATATACCTTGAATCCAAAATAAACACCACCAATATTATCAGTCTTGAAACCAAGCGAAGGATAACACTTGCCAACAGGTGTTACTTTGGACTCGGTAGGCAATTGAAAATTTAAGCCCTTTCTCTACGAAAAAAATCTCGCTCTACAAATCCCTCATGCTTGTCCTTTTGCATATATGGCGGAGAAGAATGGACGATGTTGATCAGCGATGAGAAGGTTTTGGGAAGCGACTGCGATGGCTTGGACATGCCGTTCGTACGAGCACACTGGATGGACCAAGTGCAGAAGGACATGTCTTCACTTAATGTGAGTCACTGGCGAAGTTTTTCGGGCCCGTCCCAAACAGACAATCAGTTGTAGTGCGATAATAGAAAAAAATCATTATTTTTTTATTAACTTTGGGCTTAAAACGGATTTTAGAGACGTGAATGGCGTTCCTTCAGATGTTGGGTGGTGAACAATTTTCAGGTGTTAGCGAAGAAATTAAGTTACTGTGAATATGGCTTCTCTCGGTTAAGTTGACGATCTCTTTGTCGGAAGGTTTGATTTGTAGTGATAAAATAGAAGAATTACCCGTGGAGTTTTGTTTGTTTGCATTTTCGGAGCAGAATTATTGGTAGATGTGAAATTTTTTGTGAGATTTGCGTAGAGTTTAGACGTTGGGGAAAGAGGTAAACTTGTATACCATATTTGTGGCGCGCTAAGCTCTACCGCATTTGTTTGAGGTTTTTATCTTGGTTATTTCTCTGGCTTGTACAAACTTTGTACAGAGGCTGTTCTGGTGCATTTAATGGTACAATAACAGGTAGTATAATGTTAGCAGACGCACACAACTGTTTGCAGAAAGCGTCATGCCGAAGCTATATTTTGGATATTAAAAACAAGATCCGACCTTTCCCCGTATTTTACATAACACAAAGTCCCATTTCTGCGTATGTACTTACAACATGTACATACATACGTATGTATGTTTTCAAATCACTTCAACGCAAAATTTTTATAAATTGGAAATTATAATTATACAAAATGTAAACAAAGATTGTTTTGAATACAAAGTTTTTTTTTGTTCAATTATTAAAGGTTTGGTAACTAAGCAGCTAGCTTCCTCACTTTCTGTCAAACGGCTCCCTTAGCCTCAAAACCGTGTTGCTTCTTAAAAATAATAATAGTAGTTACCTCAAAACTTTTCAATACCAAAAACTAACAAGCAACACTTTTTGTTTCTTCTGTGCGCGTAAACAGTAAGTTTAAGTCCAGATTTTAATGGCAGCATTTATTCTGATTACAAGATTGACCCCGTCTCGTAAATATTTCATGTAAATGTGTATAAATGACCTGGCTTTTTCATTGAACGCTTTTCACGCGCATATAAAATCGATGTGACAGAGTGGAAACTTTTGTTATTTCTAGAAGGAATGGGTTTAAATAAATTGAAAATAATCATCCAATTGCCAAAAACAAGAATTTGTAAGAACGAAATTATTGAGTAATGAAGTTTGATTTATTTTTCTTTTAATATATAAAGATTATCTTTCTAAAATCTCGAATTATTGTGGTTTTCCTACAACTCCATTAACTTCATAAAGTCACTTACTATTTATCGGAATAAAATTTTTGGTCCTTTCACCGTCCAGTGGTTCATCACAATATTAAGATTAACCCTGATACCAATGGTATATAAATAAAAGGAATAAACTATATAAATAACTTATATTTTCCTTATAACATAAAATCGTTTAGTTCTTTGGACGAATATATTGAAAATTTAAATTAAATTAAAATTTAATTAAAAATTAAAAAAAAAATATCTACCAAGAAGTGCATAATTATTTAAATTTTGTAAGCGTAGCTATTGTATTTCTTAATTTAAATGAAATATCTTCGAAATTTTTAATTTAAAAAATCACTAACATTTTACTACTTATTGTTAACTTGTTAAGAAAGGGTAACAAAATCTTACCCGTTTTCCATACTTCGTAAAATATAAGGGAGTGTCAAAATTCGAATGTCATTATTTACCTAACCTTTTATAATTGAATCATGGTTATGGACCACACATAAGAAAAAAACTCCAATCAGCTGCTAACAATATTTTTCGAGCTAAATATATAAATAAATGCGTACGTTTTGTTTACATTTAGAATTATCAAACTCGTCAAATTTGATATATTTATTTTGACGGCTGATGGACCACAACAAATTACAAAATATACCCAGGGTTGCATTTTTTGTAATGCTGCTACTTGTTGGGGGGCATTTGTTAGTATTGGAAGCTGATATGTTTCAGTTGTTACATGATTGGTTACTGTTGCACCATTTTTGCGTGTGCAATTAATTTTGGGCAGTTCATGCCACGCATTGGGTTGGGAATATACATAAGCTTGAACCTTGACTTTGTACTATGCAACTTCGACGAAGCCAGGAAGTCGGGAAAAGGTTAGCAACATTTTTTCAAAGAAAACTGTTTTGCCTTCAATTTGGCGGGTAAATTTGTATACACTCGTGATTTTCGTTTCAAGGATTATTGCATCTTCCTCATGTGAGCGTAGCACGTTAAAACAATTAGTTACCGTCACGTTGTTGAAATATTGAGTATATTTCCTTCGAAATGTCTTCAATCGATTTTTTTATGGCAAATGGCCGCTGTATTCGAGTTGGCAGCGGTGCGTGCTATAACTCGATATGCCGGTGAATTTTAGGTTCGAATCTCAGTCAGGGTAAGCAAAATCTTAATCATAGAAAAAGTTTTTTCTAATAGCGGTCACCCCTCGGCAGGCAATGGCAAATCTCCAAGGGTATTTCTGCCATGAAAAAGCTTCTCATTAAAAACATCTGCCGTTCGGAGGCGGCACTAAACTTTAGTTCCCTCCATTTGTGGTATAATATAAAGACGCACACCACAAGTGGTAGGAGAAGCTCGGCCAAACACTGAGCTATGTAGTGTAAGCGTCAAAATTATATATATTATGAATGGCTCAACTGAGAAAGGAGTTTGGTATAATCTGCAGAGGAAATCAATATGAATTTTGGGTTAATGTTGTAGAGCACTTTTGAGGGAGTTCCGGAAAAATGTCTTGCTTTGAGTAAAGTTTATTTTTTTTCATGAAGGGTTATCTAGTCAATCTGTTAAAGCTGAAAAGCGATCCGGTGACCAATCCGGAGGTCCCGCCAAACGCTAGTAACAACCTATTCACTTATAAAGACGACGTCTGAACACACTGAATTATATTCGGAAGTTTTTTGATACAAGAATAAAGAAAATAAAAAAATATCATTTACCGTTTTCCTGTCTACAATGTTGGAACCCTTATAAGCTAAGACGATAAATACATACATTCGTCATATGTATAACAAATCTTGGCCGAAAACAAATACTGCCATAGGAACGTTAACGATTTGTCGACTATGATGTGATAAACAATCATGTTTAAGATAAAATAATAAAAAATATACGCTCTCGCCTACTTAATACTATTTATTATAGAATTTGCTGGGAATTTTCTCTGTAAAGTGGTTCACTGTTTCTAGTATTTAAAATAAATCTAAAACATATGAAAGGTGTTTTGCTTTGTATAATTATTTTTTATTTGTTTAACTAATTGGTTTTTGGCTGTATATCAATTGCACCTACATATGTAATTGCATAATAGCAAAGAAAAAACACCTCAAATAGAGCCACGTAATATAATTCCCTTCATTTTAATTTCTTTGGCTTAATACATACTTCTATAATGCATTTGTCTTCTAAAATGTTTGTATGTATGTACATACATATGTATGGCTGTATGTATGTAAGGTTGCATTCATTGCATTCATTGCATAAATTAAGAATTGATGGTTTCAGTTGAATAGCAATTTTCATAGCCAAAAATGTAATTAACGATTGAATTGATTAAACAAAATAAAAAAGTATTATGCAACTTATTATTGTATTATTGTAAAACGCATATGTACTATAATTTTTGATTTTCATTTATTTCTGTTTTTCTGTTTTTTAGCAATAACAATCGGTCGTCTAGGTTATGTGTGCCCAGTTGAAGTGGCTCCTTGTTTGCCAGAATTTGTACGACAGTGGTGTGTAACACTTTATATATGATTTCTATATGTTATTAACTATTTTCAACCAAAACAAGCCCTCCATTCTTATCTCACTAAAACTAGAAGCTTTCCTCTCCCCTTAATATAATCCAAATACAAATATACTTTCTAAAAATAAACTAACTCACACCTCACATTTATAGTGACTCAAACTTGAAACTATAAATTATTTTTGGAAAAACGAACGTTTTTCATTTATTTAAGAAAATAAATATATGTATTATATTTGCATTCAACATTTTTACACTGATACATAAAAATAAACAAAACTCGGGAAATTTATGTCAAAACGAAAGGATAACGTTATATTTCAAGCATGGTAAAAAATTTTTATAAAACCATCAGTTTTAAGTTTGTTATATGTTTATAAAATATAAGCAAAGTTTTTGCACAATGTCACCGTTATGAAATTGCATGAAGAGCGCATTACTTTTGGAGAAATTGGCAATTTAATATACAGAAGGCATTATACGGCGCGGTACATACATAATTAAAATATATAAAACTGACTCTTTGATTGCAAATAAAAGCCGCCTGGGCTAAGGAAAAAAATTAAACGCTCACGAAGAACGGATGATTTTAACATTTATGTATGTACAAAGTACCTCTTTTCCCCCTAATCGACAAAGTACAATTGTACCACAATGTATTAGGTATGTGATTATACTGCTAAGCAATTAAAATATCAGGATTTTCATATTAGGATCGTACCGTGTTTTTTATAATCCAGTTTGTGTGAATGTATTTCCACATGCTGTCGTACGCTTAGAACGCTATTTGAGAGAAGTTCAATCTGATCCTTATGATTAGTCTCACGTACACGAGATTAAACCATTTCATCGCTGTCAAGAATCAGATTACCTACCTTCATCCGCTCCATACGCCTATAGACGACGCTGCTGATGATCACCAAAACTCCATTCGTTTATTCAAGAAAATCGTACAACCACTTTGTGTTTAAGGACTATGGATATTCAAACCCTAAAGATTAACCCAGCAGTATAATCAAACCCTTTATTATTTAATATTTTGTATTAAACATGGTATTTAAAAATTTTCGCACAAGGCTATCATGAAATTTCATGGTCCTAAGTGTTTTGGTTTTCGAGATATTTAGGTTTCTTTTGCAAGCTGGTACTTTCGTACCACCTCTTAGTATATTAGGGTTAAACGAAGTAAAAAATAACCTTTCTGGGACAGCTGAAGAACTTAATAAAATGTTAAAAGAAAACACAAATAAAGAAGTTTGCGACGAAACGGTCAGAAATATATTTAAAAAAAACCTGATTACCATGGGCGAATTGCGCCCATAGAAATATATCTTTTATAGAAGGAAGTACGGATAAATTTCAATACCTCAACATTCTTAAAGCTAATGTTGAACAAAGCGCCGAACGGTTGTTTTTAATAAATAATTTCGCTTTTTATCAGGATAACGGCCTGAATGCGAAGATGTGGCTTATCTAACACTACTTCAAACGCCATCGTAATCGCCCGATCGCAATATAATCGAGCATGTTTGGGAGGAATTATCCAGAAAATTAAAAAATTAAATTTTTTGGAACGAAATTAGGGAAGTTTTGAAAATAGACTGGTACAATATTTCAACAGACATATGTATGTATGCAAAGATTGGGTAGAATCTACGTCTAGGCGTTAAAATACTGTAATAATGGTCATCTAAATACTAAAAATGGCTTCCAAATGTGTACGATTATTTGTTTTGACGTGAATTTCCTGAATTTTATTAATTTTTATGTCTATGTGTAAAAATGTGAAATGCAAATATAATATACATATTTATATTCTTAAATGATGTACACTCTAAATAAATGAAAAACATGCGTTTTTCAAAATTAAAATAATTTATCATTTTAAAATTCTATTTAGAACTTACGGTTGAGTGTATACGATTAGCCGTTTGAGTCACTGTACATTCATAAACATACATATGTATGTATGTATAAGTTTCCATGTAACATTACACATTTAATTGCATACTGTTTATAATTTGCCAATACAAGAGTAAGTGTTTTTCGTTTGTATAAAATTATTCATTATGGCTGTGCCGCTGGTAGATAAAAATCATAATTTAATTAATTTTTGAAAACACTTAGTAATTTCACATTTGTATATTCAATATTGTTAAACCTGCAGGTGTACATCTCTTCGTCATATAAGAGATAATGACGAGAAGGATTCGGCTTTCCGTGGAATGTGTCATATGATCACCGTTAATCCAGGTGGCGTCGTACCAGACTTTATATTCTTCTGCGATGCAGTAGCTTCCTGGGTAAATCCACCTCAAGATTTGCATCAAATGATACAGAAGGTAAGAATTAGTGATGTCGATATATTGCGATTATGTTTCGGATTTCAATTGGTATTAAAGTTTTTCGAGTCAAACAGTTTCAACGACTGCGTTTGAAATTTATTAAATTGGTGTTATATGTATGTACATATATGTATCTATGTATCAGCGAGGATACAGGCGGGGGCGGTTTTGGCGTTCCGGACTGCCCCCCAAAAATGTAAAAATCATTAGAGGTTTTCACAAGTTACCGTCTAGGTTATATTATGAATTTTCACATAGTTGCAAATTAGTTGGTTGTGGTTGCAAGGCCTCCTATAACCGTTAAAAACCTTACCGACATAAGATAATGCGGGACTTGCGACGCCTTATTACACAGTACGACAAAATCATAATTCAAAACATCAGTTAAAATACGTTCAACCATTTTTTTTGGCTACCACGTACAGAACATTCACCTGATGCTTTTTATTTTGAACATAAAATAATAGTTAAAATTTCATATTCATTTTTGTATTTTTATAATTTTTTTTTGTATTTATAATGAATTTCGTACTTTTTTAGTTATTTTTAAACTTTACCTGAAAATTAAAGCGCCATCTACAAATTTAATTACTTTGTCAAAATTGGCTCAAGCATTAAAATTGGTTCACCCATTCTGTTTTTATAAAACTTTTTATAATAGTATTACATTGGAAGTGAACCTCCACGGTCCTTTGAAGCTTAAAAATCGATTTTCTCGATTGCTACAGCAAAACGCCGAGACAAGTATTTCTTTATTTTAAGCCTATTGTCATATTCTGTTAACATTTCTCATGTGTACCAACCACTGTCGTACTGTGTTATAATTAGTAATCATTATTTTTTGGAAAAATTTGTGTTTAATGAGCGAAACATTGTGCGTATTCTGAACGACTTAACGCATTAGTGTAAACTCGACGTGTTGTGGCAAGTGCGCAAAACAAGTAAAAGGGAATACATTTTAAAGAGAATATACTATTTTTAATCCGAAGTATATTCGCTAGTAATTTCTAGAAAATTGGCAAACCTTCAAAATAATTTGTAAATAGAAGAAAAACACGAGTTGAGTAAAAACAAGGAAAAAAATCTATCTTCGGCTATGCCAAAGGCTTCAGACCTTTCATGAATGGAAGAGTTGTATGAGAGTCATATGTAATATTTATTTGATATTAATGATTTTGACCGCTAAAATAGTCCCAATAATAATTGATATTTGTGGAAAACTCCAGTCTTTAACTGATTAAGTGAAGAAGTTTTGGCCCTGTATCCTATTATTTGTGCAAGATTTCAAGACATTAGCTGCTTAAATGGAGGGGGTTTCGTGCTTAGTGCAATATCTGAACCATCGGTTGTATGACAACTATATGTTATATATCATTGATCTATATGGCCGATTCCGACAAATGTCTAATAAATTATAAATGGCACCTGAGGGACAAGTTTGCATTCAAACATACGGACATGGCTAAATCGACTCAGCTCTTCACCCTGATCGTTACTTTCAAACATCGGACTAAAGTTAATGTAGCATTTCCATGAAAGGAATAAAAATATAGGTACTTACAACCTCGCAAATTTTTGGCACTGCTGTACATACAGATCATTAATTTACAGCTGTTCACTGCCATCATTTAAAAAGTCAACTCTTAACTTTAACAATTTTTGTTTACCTTTTTTCAGATTTTGCACGGCTTTAAAACACAGGTCGGCGAAGAAAATTGGCGTCGCTTCGTTGATCAATTCCCACAAAATCTTTCGGAGCGCTTAGTTGCAATGTACAACATTTAAAGCACCCATTATATGCAGTGTGGCTATTGAAACAATTGCGTAAAAATTAAAGCTACTACATACTTAATAGTAGAACCTTATCAAAAGCCACTATTGAAGGGGGGACAAAAGACAAATGCCAAGTAAAACGGCGAAAGGGGAATACACTAAAGTTGTGTGTCAAATCGGACAAAAAATCTTGGAATTAACAGCATCAATATCGTCGCGCTGTATTTTACTAAAAAGCATTATTCAAGAAGTTATTTGCAAAGCGTTTGTTTGCTATACAGCAACAATAAATCGATTATAATGTCGTAAGTCATATTTCTCTATGTATGAATATGTGGATGTTGCGATGTTGTGTCCGCAAATCCTTACTATAACTGTTGTAAAAACTAATAGCCATAACCCAAAAAAAAAATTATTTTAACAATAAATAAGTTTGAAATCAAAAAGTTTAAAGAAGATGAAAATAGCATATAATATATGAAGGCTATAATAATTAATTTTCTTCTTAAACAGTAATACACAAAAATCTCACGATAATCACAATTAATTTTATAAGGCATAGAAATTTATTGAACAACAAAACATATTGTAAGCATAACCAATTTCATATGAATACTACCATTAACTGTAAGGATATTATTACCCTTGCGAACACACAAAATTCTAACCATAAAACTATAAACACATATATTGAGTGCGAAAAAAAACAATGACATTTACTTTCATCGAAGCATTGGATCGTACTTAAGAGTACTAAGTTATCATGAACATTCAATGTGAAAAGTTTTATGCTTATGATATATTTTAAGGTATGTACTTGCTTCATATAAAAAAAAACTTATAAATAAGCACAAAAAATCGTGAGAATAACCGTTAAAATTAAAAATTTCATAATTTCTGTAAATTTTTTTTAGGAATTTATGGTATAGTTTTTCTGAGCATTGTAGCAGAACTTAAATATAAGTATTTTTATTACTTCGGTCCGTTGTTTGATCGACTTATACATATAAATATATATATCATCCGTTCGCTTGTTCGGGTCATCGTGTCGTCGCGTTAACTTAATACTCTCGCGATATACTTAATTATTATATAATTACTACAAAATCACCATATGGAAGAATTAAAGCATTTGTGAAAATAATATACGGCGGTAAACAAATAAATAGCCCAAAACAAACATTGAATAGAAGACTGAAAATAAATAAGTTCTTATAAAAACACGCTTGGTATGTTTTAAAACTTTCGTCATAATAGTTATTGCTGCTATTTCTTGTACTTTGAAGCTTATTATTATTATTATTATTACCGTTGATTATTGCAGCCATCCATGCTAAACTGCTTTTAGGGACATTTGTCGCGATTGCTCTAAGTAAACATTAACAAAACAATTTAATACAACAGATCTCATTTTTCCTGTCGAGTTTAAATGATTACCTTAAAAGACACGACACGACTGGTATCGCTGACAGGACTACCATGAGGATGCGCGATATTCATAAATCTGCAATGCGATGAGAAAGAGAAATGCGATTCAATAAACAGTCGTCACTATGCATTACCGAGTGTATTACGAGAGTGTTTTTGCTGGGTAGTTATTCGTACAGTGTTGCAAATTTCGTGTTACATACTTTTATTTAAAAATTGTAAAATTACATATATAACGTTAGGTTTATTTAGCACGTAGCTGTTATTAAAAATGTAATTTTTTTAAATAAAAATTTGATTAGAACTTTTTTTTTTTTTTTTTTTCAAATAAGTAGTTTTGTCAACAGGGTACAATTATTTTTTCATCATAACTATTTCGTATTATTATTATTTCCGCAGTCAAAAATAGCAACGCATTTTTTTTTCATTTTTTATTTTACACCCTAACCTAATACTAAGGTACTGCGTATAATCTCGGTTGGGGCAAACTGCCGGCGTGCCAAGAGTATTATAATAAGCTTTTAAGATCTTTTACAAAGTAGGGGTATTCACAAAGGTGTTTTAACGTGTCGATAGGTCAAGAGATCATAAAATTTCAATAATTTAAGTTGTGTCATTTCAATTAATATATATACATACATATGTATTCAATCCAACAAAAACAAGAAATATAATTTTTAGGCTACATAGTATGTAGAAATTTTATGATTTTAAAATTTAACGAGACGTTACAACAGCTTTCACATTCCCTAAGTGTGTCAGTGAAAATCAAACAGTGGATGGGTTGCAATGTTTTTCATAAGATAAGTTATATATGCAAATATTTATAGTTCATAAACAAACGAAGTCCATGAAAAACGAACTTTAAAACTTAGACAAATTCAATACGTTTCAGCCACATTTTCAATTTTTTTAAATCAGAATTCTTAGAAAATTGTGTGTGTGCAATTGTGTATCACATGCAATTTAAATGCAAATTGCTGAAAATTCTCTTGACTTTGAATTTTTAGTTATTTAAAAAAAAAAAATATAAATAAAAAATATTCTGTTGAAGATTTTCACTGATCCTGTACAACGAAGGCGCGAACTTCCTTATCTCAACAAGTTGAGAACCATTGATTCGTCGTATCCTAAGCACGGTGCAATGAATTATATATCCTTGTACTTACTCAGCACTTTCAGACAAATTGTTTCAACTCAGTCGAATTATTTTATTTATCTTACATCTTAGGGTTGTTGCAAGAGTTAGAGTACTTAGTTTGAATGACAGTGCTGATGTAAGGTGAAATATTCGTGTTTGGCTGAGTAAGTACAAAGTTAATATGGCTCAGCGAATTCAATAAATTTAATTGATAGCACTCAACCAGTCGAGAATAAAGTAACTCTGGGCTACCCATTTTATTAATATATTTAGCTTCTGAAAGTATAAAAGTTAATAAAATCTCATATTATTGTGAAAAAACAATATATACTACACATTTTGCAACGCAAATCGAATATAAAAAAAAAATATGAATTAAAACAGGATGCAAAAACTTTTATATTATTATTTAAAATTGTTTAAGATTCGTTCATATTATTTTCACAAATGTCTTTTTATATTCTTCCAAAAAAAAAACTTGTTCGCGCGCGTTTCGGGTTTTATCGGTTTCGTGTTTCGCGTAATACTCGTCGTTCGTTCGTTCGGTTTTTAAATCTTCCTGCATGTGGCATGCACGTGCATGCTTTAACTCGTCGTTCGGTCGCGTATCGGTTTAGCACTAAATAAAATTCGGTTCTATAAGACTTTACTAACGGTGCGCATTAAATGAAATGCATATAATAAACAATAAAAAAGTATAAATAAATTGTATTATATGTATATATATACATACTGCATATACATATGTATGTATAATGGCAATAGTATTAAAAATATTTTATTTTATTTAGTGAATTTATTGATACTGAAATGAAATATTAATCCGCAGCCAGTTATATTTACGTTTTGTATTAATTTAAAATTTTTTACTACTCAATTTAAAACTTTTGCTTAATAATAATAATAATAATATTGCGCATACATTATATATCACAGTGCTTGGCCGAGCTTCTTCTACCATTTGCTTGCTGCGGGGTGACCGCTATTAGAAAACACTTTTTCTGTAATTAAGATTTTGCTTGCCCTGGCTGAGATTCGAACCTCGACCTCATCGGCATATCGAGTTATTTCACGGACCGCAGCGGCCAACACTCTTGCTTATTGTTAACAAATTCGTTTAACTACTATTTAATTCATATTTTTAATTTTGTATTTTCTCTCAACTTAAATTAAAAACAAAATACCCAACCTACTTGCAAAATGTACATTACAAAATGAACCTTCAAGACTTTTTAGTAACTAGATTTTTATGAATATATTAACTTAAAGCTCAAATGCAAACAATCTGATATATTAATAAATGAGTTGCAGATGTCAAGTTAACACAAGAACTGCGCTATTTATAAACGTCATTGTTACAGCATTGGCTTTGATAACAAAAGAACGTAAAATATAAAATCGAAAATAATAATATAAAAATTAACAAATAGTATCGTTAAAATGGGGGATAAAAAATCAAACAATACGTCTCGTGATAATTACTATTCGTTCGTGCGTTACGGTAGTCGGTCGGTTTATTCATTCGTTCGTGGTCGCTTTCGTGTCGCGTTAAAAATTTCTTCGGTTATATTTAAGAATCTCCGCCCCCGGATTCCAATTAAAGCACATACACTTATTACTATAATAAAAAAAAAATATTAAATGAACTGAATAAAAGATCGTTCTCCCTCGTCTCGTCGAAAAATGTAAATTAATTAGATTTTTAAAATCGGCAACTTAAAAAAAAAACAAATTAGAAAAATCATTATAGTCAAGAAAAATGTTTTTTTTTGTCCGAAATTCAACTTGTCACAAAATAAAACGAAGTTGTGCCAAAATATTATAAAACTTATATATAATCAAATAAAAATTAACTAAACAATATTTTTCTCTCGTCATTATTACATTGTGTGAAGTATTCTTATAAAAACAAAAAAAAAATTTGTTAAAAAAATTGTCTACTTTCTGTTTAAAACAGTCCGAATTTTCTGGGTGGCAATAAGTTTGTTCAGTAACTTTTCTAATAAATTTTTGCAGTGACAGCGTAAAAGAAAAGTAAAAAAGCTAAATTTAGTTGAATAGAAAATTATCAGAAAAATTAGTTTACTTTTGAAAGAAACAAGTTTAGATAAAGTTTAACATGGAAGAATTTACTGTTATATTTGGTTTTTATCGAGCACGCTCTCGTTTTAGCTCTCTTGCATATGTTTTAGGTAATTGAACGTCTTTCCAGTATAAACCTGCAAACAATTCGTTCATGATCAGTTTCTATACCAATATGTAATTAATAATATGAAATTCATATGTACATATGTATATATGTACCTAGTAACAAAGTCCAATTATCTATTTTCCTTTTCCTTTAATGCTTAGTCAGAGTTATAAAAGCAATTGACAATACTAACACGTTTAAGTTTGGGAGAATTCCCCATTATTCTATTATTCTGCCAGTTCGGACTGATCTGCAGCATACTTTGAACGGTATAAAACAATCGCTTTATCTTAATAGGACACAGTTCTAGGTAGAACTCTGCACGTTTCACTTACAATGTCACTTAGACGAGCTTAAATTGTTTATAAAATCACGTACTACGTTTCAACTGATATTGTAGCAAGTAAATTGTAAAAAATCTAATTACCATTCATCTTTATATTTTCTTCGACGGAGAACGATCTCTACAAGACAAAATGAAATTTTTGGGCATTTAATTTTGATGACAATAGAAACTATGTTACTTGCACTGAATCACCAAATACCACTGTTTCGAAATATTAAAATTGCAAATCAGATCAGGCATCAAAGGATATACATAAATTACATCAGCATTGCCAAAAAAGAATTGTCTCAAGCAAAAGTTAGCTATGATTAAAATAAAAAACATCTGCAGAAGTATTAAAAATTAAATGTACCAAAAATATTTATCAATGAAAAAAACAGAAAAAACTAATTCTACTCTTATAAAATAAACAAACTAAATGTAACGGAAATAATCGTGATTTCGTATGTACCTAAGCCAAATTCATCGCGGAATTTGGTCGCGTTCGCGTATATATCTCGGGTGATTTTAACTTACGTATAAGTAAAATAAAAATAAATACATAATATTAATTAAAGTGATAGGAATGTTTGAAAACAAGAACCTTAAAAGGGAATTGTAAAAAAAAAACCAAAATAGAACTTGAAATAAAACTTCAACAAAATTCAAGCGATTAGGGAAATTTTCAGTTTTAAGTATTCATACATACATACATACATATATTAAAGGTATTTATTTTATGTGTTATGTGTTATCAATAAAAAATATTGAGGAAACTTAGTATATACATATGTGTGTATATATGTATGTATATGTACATATGTATATGCGAACATTCATACAAATATATAGATAAATAAGTACATATGTATATATTTTTAGATTTGTAAAACATGTTTTTTTATTTTTTATGCTCAATAATTAACTATGTATCAATAAAATATTACACATCAAGGATGAAAACGAAGCCTGTACATACATAGTACATACATACATATACCCGAAACTTACACATACCTGCTTAAAAAAAAAAGAATCGCAATTATGAACGTGCATAATTTACACACAAGCTGAAGACACAATAATTAAATTTGGAAATTCAATAAATATTAATTTAACTACATGCATGCATGTACACATAAGCACTTTTGGAACACTTGCACAATTTTTCACGCGAATTCGAGAATATAGAATACTTTTTCGTACTGACATTTAAAGAAAATTACTGCTATTGTTCCTAAGTGTTTACTTATGTATACATACAATCACTAAATAAATAAATACATACATACATATGTATGTACATATGTACTTCGCGTTTTACGAAATTTATACGTAAAAGCATAATAGCGAAATCATATGTGAGGTTAATATTTTATGATTCATACTTGTTAATATCTACACAAACAATTAAGAATTACAAATGATGTTAATTAGGTTGCAATTGCTGTTTTGGTTGTTATCAAAAGTGCTTATTTTTTATTACCAATATATGTAAATGAAATAGATGTTGGAAAAATCAGGTCGAAATTATCTATTTTCCTTTTCCTTTTAAAATTTAACTTGATGCATTTTTATAATCAAATCGACGGCCATTTTACATTACATATTTGGATAAAGTAAATTTTTGTTTCGAATTTAGTTTATTTTGGCAAGCAACTAAAATGAAATATTAACACTTCTTCAAAACATTGAAATATAAACATTTTATACATACATATGAATTTATGCAAGCACTATATCCATAAGTATAAATTTAAATAATACTTTAGCTATAGTTGTAATATGTGTATGCTATAAAGTATTTAAAAAATATAAATCTTATAGCGTAAAAATGAATTGCGTTTTAATTTTTTAAGGGTCGAGCAGTTTCAGTTATATTTTGGTCGTTATGTGTTCTGTTCGATTATTGTTGCTGTACTTACACAGTACAACACATGATTTGCCAACTCAATTCTGAGAACTGTATGTGAAATTAGACCCAAAAAAAAATAATTTCTGTATCATTCGTTTTGTTTTCTTACCTGCCAAACTATTTTTAATATCGATTTGAAGTTACTACTATCGTATAGGGGAATTTATCACGTTTTAGGCCCTGTTGTTTGACATAGCTCGACAGCCACTAGCCCGATTTAGTTGAAATAAATTTTAAAAAATTTAGAATTACAATTCCCTTAATCTGTTCATATATTGTTTTCCTATACAAGCAACAGTATCCAAGTTAAAAATAAGCGCATGAACGGAAAAATGTTGTACTGTGTTATTCACTGAACTAGATAAGGTTAGGTCGAGCAACAGTTGTTAGCGGGACTGACTTAGGGTCACAGCACTTTGTGATATCGCATGCAAGTCAATGTGTTACATATGCTTCCTTAAAAATCGCTTCATACGCCGAAAAAAACTAAATCATTCACCCTTATCGTGAGTTTCGCCTGAAAAAATTATATTGTGAGTTTCACCCGGAATAAATTTTGCTTTGAAAATTCGAAAATGGAAATTACAACTCTGAAATGTGTATACTTGAACTGTGAAATTATTAAAAAATTCAAATTAAATATTAATTCGACAAAATTTATAAATTTTCCAGATCTTTGAACTATAACAGTCCATGAAGAAGTATTTATTAGATCTGTGCTAACCTCATCAATACCACCAACATGACTACAATTTACTATTCCACCAGTTGGGAAGCTTGCCTGCGATTTTTCGCTGAAGATGGATACTAAAAAGGTGTACTTAACATTTTTGAAATTGTGCTGGCGCAATCGTCTTTTAGTCATCCTGTAAGAAATTTGTTAAAATTAACGAGTCCATATCATTCCCACAAAGAGTAAAACGCTGGAAGACATACCGCTTTTGGCCAGTCCAAGTCTATTTTTCATTAAAAAAAATGTTGTTAACTCAGCTACATTTTCCTTATTTTCTTTGACAACTCCTCATGCAATATCCGGCTTTTCCTGCATTCTACCTTAAATTATCTTCTTTGAACTTTGCTTACTGTTTTGTTTCAGGAATAGTTAATCATATGTAAAAAAAATTTAATTGAGCTGCTTACATTTTGAGTCCGCGAAATTTTTCGCCTCTCAAAAAATAGTGAACAAATTCTACTAATCCGCCAACTATTTCCGCCCAAAATAAGTGTTACCGATAAGGGGAAACAATGGTCGAAAGCGGAAAATTTCCGCCCGAAATTTATAATAAGCGAACAGTGAAAAGTGAACTATTTCGGGCGAAAATTAAACTCACAATAAGGGTGATTATATCTTAGACCTGAAATCGACCGCTTTGGCTCTTAGGCTTCGCAAACATTTTGTTTGTTGATCACTCCCTTAGTGAATTCAGCCTGCTCCGATTCATTTGCGGTTTTAACACATTGCGTGTCGTGTTATTTAAATATGAATGACATTAACGTTTTTATATGAGCCGCGCCATTCAAATTCGAGCGAAAGTTAGATGTTAGTTGTACATATTCAGTCTCAAAATGACACCTGAATTCGAAGATTAATTTTAAAATCTTTCTTGGACTTTTATGACACTATACAAATCATAGTAGTTGAAGCAGTAAGCCGTTCAGACACGTAATTATTGTATGACGTGCTCGGGCATGAAAACTCTTATACATTTTTAAAGTGTAGACCACGTACTTGATCGCATGATATATTTAAGATTTATTGAGCACACATAAAAAAAGAATATAAAGAAAAGTATTACTGTCAGAAAAAAATATGTGGTATTTAGCTCCAGCGCAGTCTACAAACCAAATTATTATTTTTTTTTTTTAATAATTTTGAATATTTATTGTTTCTTAAAGTTAAGTAAAGACATTTATCATGCCGGCAATGTGTTTTGGAACGATTTTCCGTCATCCCTTGTCAAATTTGGTTTTGTGACATACCGGATTCGGCGATGTGCCATCTTCATTGTCGATTTTGTCCTCGTTTTCAAAAAAGGCGTCGAAACTGGAATGTCACAAAAATAAAATTGACAAGGGATGACTGAAAATCGTTACAATATACATCAAACTTCCACGCTGTCTGGAAACCAGAATAAATTCGCGATCTTTTAAATTGTACAAAATATCTGGTTTGCACACTAACTATTTGTGCAAAATTGTAAGGAATTTAATAAAAACCCCTAAATCATTTCATGATTTCGTTAACTCAAAACGCAGAGTGACTAGTTTTCCGTCTGCTATGAAATATCAAAATACCGTGTCATGTGAC
The DNA here is from genome assembly GCA_963971545.1 of Philophylla caesio. Classification (NCBI taxonomy): domain Eukaryota; kingdom Metazoa; phylum Arthropoda; class Insecta; order Diptera; family Tephritidae; genus Philophylla; species Philophylla caesio. The sequence continues at coordinate 93,289,017 of OZ020608.1, read as the reverse complement.
TCCCAATCAATTTCCAACATTTTGGTTGTTTTTGACCTGTTTAATTTCATTATTTTATTTTTAAATGAGCTAAAGGCCAATTTTTTTGTTGGAAAAATTAGAGAAAAAACAACAACACCAAAGCGGTAGAAGTTATAGTACTATTTCGGAAATCACCACATTTCCTCATCAGACTTCTTTCTTTACGGCTTCTGCGGGAGTCGAACCCGCGCCACCACGCAACAGTTAAACCAGCATCTCAACAGGCTAAGCTAAGCTTACGCTGTGTGAACTGTTGTTCTTTTCCCCTTTTTTCCTTTACAACTCACTACAACGAAGTGCTACTGTTCCGCCGCTTTGTTTGCCCAATTCTTCAGGTCAAATTACTCCATTAACTCGCCTCTGAGTAAACCTTATCCATATAAACTTTGTCCCTTCACGTCTGTAATTATTCCGGAAATATCTTCCGAGGAGTTATTTTATTATTTGAGTAACTTAAAATAATCTTTTAAGGCTGGTCCCGATTTAATCCCGACTTGGTTCATCAAAAACTGTGCTAAAAATATTTATGAGCCTTTAACTAATTTTTTTAATTTTTTTCTTAAGCTTGGGGTTTTGCTCAGCTTGGAAAGAATCATTCATTAGATCCCTTCATAAGACCGGGATTAGGTCCTCTATAGAAAATTATCGCGGTACAGCTAAGTTTTCTGCTATTCCTAAACTATTTGAAGCTATTGTTGTTGACCATGTAACGTATTCCATATCTTCTACAATTTCTAGTACAAAACACGGGTTCTCTAAAGCTAAATCTACCGTTACAAACATGTTCGAGTTCACAATTCATGTTTCAAATGGATTCAGAGAATTTATGCACACTGATGATATAAACACCGATTTTAGTAAAGCCTTTGACAGAGTAATGCACTGCTTACTGATCCATTAACTCGATCTCCTTGGTTTTCAACCTAATCTCCTTCGTTGGATGTCTTCTTACCTCATTGACAGAACACAAAGAGTTCTTTTTAAAAATAGTACCTCAAACATTATTCATATTTCTTCAGTGGTCCCGCAAGGAAGTCACCTAGGTCCAATTCTTTTTTAACTTTTTACAAATGACATACCTTCTGTAATAAATTATTCAAACATTTTATTGTATTCTGATGATGTAAAACTTTTTAGATCGTATCATCCTGTTGAGGAAAGGTCTTTACTACAAGCGGATTTAAATAGCATGGCTAACTGGTGTGAAGTAAATAACATGCCACTAAACCATAAAAAATTTTTAGTAATGTGCTTTTCTCGCATGGCAGTTCAGCCAGCTTCTTATGACATATGTAACCATAACCTCGAACAAGTATTTTACTTTGTTGATCTTGGAATTACAATTGACCCGAAATTAAATTTTAATCTTCACATTAATGTTACAGTTAACAAAGCCAAAGGTGTTTTTGCATTTGTAAAACGATGTTCAAAAGAATTCAACGACCCATACATTGCGAAGGCTCTGTTCCCAACGTTAGTTAGGCCAATACCGGAATGTGGAGTCGAATAACGATCTCTTGAACTGGAGCAGCGATGAGATCGTCGGATTTGTGTATGATGTTTGGCAGTTCCCCTTATGGAAAGAGGAGAATTTGAACGACTACGCATACGGCTCGATCTGAATGAGCTTGGGGAAACTGAATTTTTTTTCGCGTATTGATCCGTATTTTCAGCGAATTCGATCGCGTTCACATACTTCGTTTATGAAATATGAATGTTTTCCCGGGAATTTTCATCGATATTTTGATGGTGGTGGCGAGCTATGTCCATTTCAATCATTACTTGACTTGGTGCACTTTGGCGCGCTATTATTGCTACTATTTGCCGATTTATTGCGAATGTCTTCATATTCGGAGCAGCTAAAATCCTTTTTACCAAAACTATTCTTAATATCGGTCTAGTCAAAAAATTACAATTTGAAATAAACATAATTAAGGAGTTCAAAACCCGAGTTATTGGTCGAATTTCTTTAGCGCGCTATTGAAATAACAGAGGAACTTGTGAACGCACTGTTATATTTCTTTTAATATTGTATCTGGTATTTAAGCACTAAGGGCCAGTTTTTAGAGGCAAGTTGAACTCTGTTTGTCATTTAAAATAAGTTTAAACTCAGTATGCAGTTTTACAGTCAACTTTAAACGGAGTTTAAACAGCCGATGGCGCATGGTTAAACTTAGTTTAACTTATCAGCTGTTTGCTGACTACTTAGTTTTGGTTGCAACAAATTTAATTGACCGCAAGGAAACTTAGTTTAAATTTAAACGTAGTTTAACTAAACTTAGTTTAAACTGATTTTAAACCAGTATTGAAAAACTGGCCCTTAGTCAGCAATAATAATAAACTTGAGTGGTCGGTTTCTTTAAAATGTGTATAGGCTTTGCCGATTTTGCAACTCATATCGCGCCGTCAAAATTCCGATTTTCTACGACATGTCTCTAAAATGAATTAGGAGGCTCTGGAATCTGATTTTTATGGGATCAGGTTGAGTTTTAGAAAAACATGAATGTAAAAAAATTGGCAAAAAATAATCTGGCCATTATACATATCAATTTCAGTTAAATTTTTATGCTGATTCCAAATATAAAATTAGAATGAAAAATCGATGAATAATTTTCGAAATATAACCGAATTTCGGTTTTAGAAATCTGAAAAAAGGTCCAATCATTCAAGTGCAAACTAAGTTAATATCAATATGGTAACAATATCTTAAAACCAGATTTCATCAACTTGAGATGAAAAACAGTTGCACTTTAAAATTGATTTATCTGAACGATCGATTGTATGGGAGCAATATGTTAAAGTCATCCGTTATTGATGAATTTCATTTTATATGTGATAAATGTACTAAATACAAAATTTCAGCTGCATAAATGGAAGAGTTTTTATTCAAAATAACTTGAATAAAATACAGCTTTGCACTACTTAAATCGAATAAAATTTTCGTTTTTAGTAGATGCTGTATTTTATTCAAGTAATTTTATATTTAGTACATATAAAATGTTGTCAGTTAAATTCGTCACATCGCCCATGTTTAACGTACATACCCATGATTCAATTATTAAAGGTTTGGCGTGTTACCTGTCCGTGTAAACGGTTAGTTCAAATCCTGTTTTTGAAGACAGCCTTTTTTCTAATTACAAGACTGACCCCGTATCGTAAATATTTCATTGAATGGTTTTCGCAGGCATATAAATTCGATCTGACGGAGTGGAAAGTATTGTCATTTCTAGAAGAAATAGGTTTAATTAAATTTAAAATAATGTAACATAATGTGATAATCATCCAAAAACATGAATTGGTAAGAACTAAATTTTTGAGTTATGAAGTTTGATTCATTTTTCTTGTAATATATGTATAAAGATTCTCTTTCTTAAATTTCGAATTATTATGGTTTTCGCCGTCCTGGTTTTCGTCATAATATTAAGAATAATCCAAATTTCAATAGTATATGTATATGTAAATAAAATGAATATAGCTGTACGTGCTATAACTCGATATGCCGGTGAGTTCGAGGTTCGAATCTCAGTCAGGGCAAGCAAAATCTTTATAATAGAAAAAGTTGTTTCTAATAGCGGTCACCCCACGGCAGGCAATGGCAAACCTCCGAAGGTATTTCTGCCATGAAAGAGCTGTAGAGAACTGTAATTCCCTCCATTTGTGGTATCAGAGAACGAAATTATACCGAATTCATGGATATATTTTCAATCGTTTTTTACAAAAGAACAGTTTGTAATGGTTAAATATTGATAAATTAGATATAAATTTGGTAAAGTAGTCTCGTATTAGGTGAAGAATGCCTAATATACATATTTTTATTTATTTTTAAACTACATATTTGCCGAACTGGGCCATAAATAGCGAACGACCCTATACTTGTAAATCTGAAGACGAAAATGTTAAAATTTATAAATTTTTGCAAGATCGCGAAAAATGTGCTTCGCTGGCAGATTTTAAGTTGTGCTGCAATTTATGAATGAAATGAGTTTTACGCACGCGCAATTTATGAATGAAATGGTTTAGGATTTATGGCGCCGGTGTAACAGTTGATGTAGCAGTTGCTGCGGGAAGTGAGGACAGAAGTGTGCGCACGTTGATGTGTAATAGACGTCTGCATGAATGTACTCATTGGCCGTTTTAACACATTCACACGTAAGCGCAACATTCTACGCATTCTGCTCACAGCAAGCGAGATGACTGAATGAGTGTGCAGATAGCTGAGAATACTGCGCTCAGTCGCATTCAGAAAGAGAGGCATTCGTTGTACAAAGAGTGGCAAATATGTTGTACAACTAGTCATGCGCATTCGGACGTATGAGACCTCATCCGGGTGTATGAGACCACATTCGACTGAAAAATTTTATGACGGCGCCAATTTTTGCAAATGATAGCGGCTACGTTATGAAAGCAATTAAATAGAAAAAATTCAATAATTGCATGTCTCTTCATATTTACGTACATAAATGCATAATCTACATTAGGGCTGCGACATCGACCTCAAAACATCGATGTTTTTCAACATCGATGTTTCAAATGAGAAACATCGATGTCGATAAAACATCGGTTAAAAACATCGATATTTCCAAACATCGATGTATCTGCGCACGTATTCTTTTCCCTCTGACATTGACTAAAAAAAAAAAAAGGTCGTCAAGTGAGAAACATCGATGTTGATCCAACATCGGTTACAAATGTTTCTGCGTGTTTTGTTTTCCCTGAAGTGCAGTTTTATATATGTCATGTCGATGATATTAAGCAAAAACATACAAAAGTTGATTAGTACTGCTTTTTTATTTTTATTGCTAAAAAACTTTAATAATAAACATCGATGTTTCTCATTTCATTTCTGCAAAATTAAGACACCCCCAAAAACATCGATGTTTTTGAATATTTTAAGCATAAAATAACTCCAGTATACATAAAATAACTCCAGTATAAATAAAGTTTTGTATATCGTTTTGTAAACATCGATGTCGGTAAAAACTTCTACGCAGATCGTTTGTTACTTCAGCCGCGCCATTGAATCGATGTAACATCGGTCAAAAACATCGATGTTTTCGCTCACGCCGCCGATGAGTTTGTGACTAAAAAAATAAAAAAACAACAATTTAATTTTGCCTCGGCTCACAACCAGTCCGAAAGCAAAAACATCGATGCAAACATCGATACAAAACATCGATGTTGGAAAAACATCGGCACTAAGACATCGATGTTAAAAGTACTCGATGTTTTAGAAAAACATCGATGTTTTTAAAACATCGATGTCGATGTCGCAGCCCTAATCTATATTGAATTTTACTGAAATTAATAAGTAACTATTAAATAAATGCATACACTTATAATAAAGTCAATGCACATTTGTATGAAAATATGTTCATATGTAGGCGCAAATGTAAATGGAAAGAAAACATATTTAGAAAAAATTTTCACAATGTTTTTATATACAGAATTTCTTAAGACTCTCATTAAAATGTTAGAAATTTTCAATTTCTCATTAAAACATTAGAAATTTTGGATGGAAAACTTTGCACTCTGTACAAGTTTTGAAACTTTAATTGATATGGTTCTAGTTAAAGAATACGATATTATTTAATAAAGAATTAACGGAAAGGATATGTGTTAAAAAACATTGTAAGTATTGCATAAAACTGTAATCTGCTTTTGACGCTTAGGTGCATACATATATATATACGTATTTATATACGTACATATGTCTATTTATGTGTGGGTATAATGTTTGGTAGTAAAACCCTTTTATAAATATTCGCTAGCTTCTTCACATCCGTAAATATGCATGTATGTGCATGTATGTATATGCAGCCTACTTACTGAGCGCCAGGCCATTTGCTCAACTTGGTGATTATCCCTTTTGTATTTATGTATGTACATACATACATACATATATACATATGTACATACATGGGTATTGTGCGTATGCATAGTGTGCGTCTGCGCTTGTGAACACATATGTATGTATGTATGTATGTACCAGAGAACTGCAACGAGTGCAGAAATTGTGTGTATACTCGCGCATGTAGCCGTATTTTGCATGCTTTATTGTTTTCGTGTACAAACCGTCGCTTGTCTGTTTGCTCATAGATCAATACGATCATGACGATGCATACATGCTCGCTACATTATCCGTCGGACAAATTTGCGTCAGCATACAAAGTTGCATGTATGTAACACACTCGCCGGCGACAAACGCTCGCGACACTCAAGGGTTGTTTGCGAGCCACTCGGGTTACCCGTAACAATATTTTTCTTTGCAAGCAGTAGTTGATTAGCGATCTTAAGTGTGTTTTCTATCATATTTTTTGTATTGTTTTTTTTTACGTGAGATGGCAGATACTGCAGATATTGTTTCTGAACAAATCCTTAGTGTGAATTACACTTTGTCCAAAAAACTTTAATTTTCTATCTAGCAGATTAAGAACTTTGAAATTAAATTAAGTCTTATGAAATGTTTATTTTCATTTTAAATTTAACTCCTACTATTTAAAAAATTTTTAAATACTAACCCTACATGTTGGATCTCAATGTTTTTGTTAAATAAATTTATACAATACATATTAATTAAAATTAACTAAGTCGTTTCTTTTATCTGTAAATAATAGGATAAATACTTATGGCGTTTTCTTTTCTACAGAAAATGTTGCCTTAACATTGCCCTCTGCGCACGTACACACAAGAGCGGGGCAATGAAGTGCAACATTTTTTGTAGAAAAGAAATCGCCATTAGTAGATGCCCGAGTGCACTCAAGTGTGTATATGCGCAAGTTTGCGCCTTCACATGCACGGCCAATCATGTGAACTACCACACTCGAAAATGTAATGATATATCCCGCACATGTCAGCCTTATGTTTATGAGTGAGCATGAATGAGCGCACAGCAGCAGACGGCTGTGCTTGCTGTATCAAATTTTAGGGATGATGAATATGCACACTCGAGCGCACTCAATGCCGTTCTCTGGTATGTACATACATGCATACATATATTCCCTTCCTGTGTGTGATCGTATATCATATTCTGTATACCTTTGGAAAAAAAAATTATAAAGTTTCTGGTTCTGATTTTTGAAAATGGAAGTGCACTATAATTTCAATGGTATTATAAAACATATTCATACATAAGACATTACGAATTTATTCCAAAAAAACCATTATAATTAATTAATACCTACATACATATGTACATTGAATTGTGGAAAAGTAATAATATCAAAAAAAACAACTCAGAAAATATTTAAATATTCAAATTATCTTTGAGGATTATTTGGATAATTTAATGAATTCAAATTTCCACTAATATTTTATTCACATCAATATTATTTAAGTCTTAAATAATAATAGTATTGTATAAATAACATGAGTTAAAAGAATTTTCTAATCCGCTTTAATAAAAAAGTAGTAAGCATAAGCGAAAACAACGCATATGCTAAGCGTTGTTACGTACACACATAATAACAGCCATCGCTAGCTGCGTCTTGCATATGTATGTATGTGCCTTTGGTGGCGTCTCTTTGCGCAACGTCCGCCACATTCGTCACATTCGTGCGAAATCCGGACAGGCCGTGAATGCATGAATGATCGATGACTATAAATGAGCGTAGCGAAGAGAAAAAATTGTACATCCCTTAAATCATAAGCAGAGAGTACCCATATTGGTCTCTTTTTTCTCTGTAAGTACACATATTTATGATCGCATGAGTGCCTGAGTTGAATGAGTATCGCATTCACATTCGTGTAATCCGGCTAACAGAAGAAATGAATGTGCTCATGCAGCCCTCTAATGTGTAAATATGTATAAATATAAGTATGTGCGTACATTTGTCTGTGCAAAGACGTCATTTGTCCTTGAATTTATATTTTGGCATGTGATGTAGGTCAAGGTTGATTTATATGATCTTGTAAGTACGAGTACATTTGATTTTATATATTTATCTAAAGTATTTACATATACATATAAATAGGTATGTATATACACAAGATTTGTAGTAATTTTAAAAAAATTTGCTAATAACTTATGTAGATAAAAGCGTAAAAATTATGTGTCAACAAATGCAAATCGCCGACGGCATTTTAGCATTTGCGTTTGCGCACCACCATTATAGCAAATCTTATCATATCATATGTATGTAAGTACGTACACACAAATGACACAAAAGAGGACTCTTCATTAATTAATAAAACCAATTTTATTATTATTTGACTTTATTTTTCCAATATCCAACGAAATTCATAAAAATTCGGCAAAAACAACAATTTCACAAATGCACATATGTACATAAGTATGAATATACATTTTATCAATCGTATTATAATTATTCTGATTTTTATTAAATTGTCAAAATCAAACCAAAATAGGTCTATTTTTCTTACATTTATGAGAATATATAAGCTGTTAAATATCTTTCGACATCACTCAGCTCTGTTAACTTGCCACTCTCGCTATTTCCCCTGTTAGCACTGGCGCGGTGAAATAAGACAATACACTTACTTGGATTTTGACAATTCACACCGATATTCGCGTGAAAATCTTCGCTGTCAAATATAAGTTCTCTGGTTATCATCTAGCAAAAAAATGAAAAAAGTTTCGCGGGGTATACTGGAAGTAAGTATTCAAAGTTCAAAGGTCAAGGAGTAAATATGATATGAAGTATAATTGAACGTAGGTGAAATATCAGTAGCTAAATTAAATCAAAGCCGAAAGCGATTATCACGTAGTGGCATTGACTGCGGAGAGATAAAAAATATGAAACGATTGGCCGGTAAGGTTGCAGTGGTTACTGCTTCTACAGAGGGGTAAGCAGAATTTTAATTAGCTTATTTAAAACTTGGCATTTATCCTTTTGTAATATTTTTGTAAAGCATTGGATTTGCAATTGCCAAACGTCTTGCCGAAGACGGTGCCTCTGTGGTAATAAGCAGCCGCAAAGAGCTGAACGTTGACCGTGCCGTTGATCGTTTACGCAAGTTGAATCTAAATGTTATTGGACTTAAGTGTCATGTTGGAGAATCCGAAGATCGCAAACGACTTTTCGAGGGAACAATAGAAAAATATGGAAAGCTAAATATATTAGTATCCAATGCTGCAACCAACCCAGCAGTAGGCGGTGTGTTGGAGTGTGATGAGGGAGTTTGGGATAAAATATTTGATGTAAATGTTAAATCGTCATACTTGCTAGCTAAAGAGGCTTTGCCCTACTTGCGAAAAGAGAAGGGATCAAGTATAGTATTCGTATCATCCATCGCTGGCTATGATGCTTTTGAGGCAAACTGAATTTAGCTGTATTTATTTTCTTTTGCAATAACTATTTGTATTGCAGTTGCTAGGAGCATATTCTGTTAGTAAGACTGCTTTGATCGGACTAACCAAAGCTGCTGCTAAAGATTTGGCACCCGAAGGAATACGTGTGAACTGTTTAGCGCCAGGGATTATTAAAACAAAATTCTCAAAAGCGGTAATGTTTATTAAATATGCGTTAGTATACAGTTTTTAATATATTTTATAGCTTTACGAAAGTGATTCGGCAAACGAAGTCGCACTCTCAAGAATACCTATGAAGCGTTTGGGGATGCCAGAGGAAATGGCTGGTATCGTGTCCTTTTTAACCTCTGATGATGCGGCTTATATAACTGGCGAAACAATTGTTGCTTCTGGTGGTATGTCAGGTCGACTTTAAATTTAGATGGACTGTGTTAAAATATCAAGCGTGAAATTAACTTTGGAAATACAAACATATGTATGTACATGTACTGCATGATATATTCTGACCAAAGGGTTTTCAGAAATTGGTACATATTTTGTACATGTTTGGCGTATATTTTAATTTAACTATAGTATAAATCTTTAGAACCCTCTATTTGTGGTTTAATATGCGTAAGTTTCGCCACATTTTCGGTTTTAGGAAATTTAAAGCAGGAAGTAGTAAAATATCCTTATATTCAAGTAAAGTTCCCTATTTACATTATTATCCATACTACTACCCTATAATCGTCCCATCTCATTTGCGCGTTTACGCCAGTTACTTAAACCAAGTGAATGCAAGTCCTCTTTCGGTCAACATCGTCCACACAAATAAGATCATAAATCGTGCAAAAAACATTTTTCTCGAAAGTCTTCCAATCGCTTAACAACATTGTCTAAGCCGAAAATGAAATTTACGTTAAAAATATCTTTTTATTTGTATATGATTGTAAAGGACCACTCTACTATGCTAACATTTAATTTAAATAAGTGTATTCTATTTATACTTTTATAATATATGCCACTCAAGAAGAACGCAGTTTTGCCAACTGTGCCTCAATATCCTTTTCAGAGCGTGTACTTTTTTCCAGGTCTCCTGAACCGGTAGAGGGAATATTGGCCATTTTACCCGAGATTTCTATGCCAATTTCGTCCAAAACTTTATTTACAATGGCATCACTTTCTTCCTCATCGCCCGATTCAGTCAACATGTCATCCAGTGTATCGTTTATCATTTCGTCAGTCATTTCCATATGCATATTAGCTTTCTGAAACTCTCGAACATTTGCTGCGATACTTTCAGGGCGCATCACCTTGTTCATGTCGCCCATAGTTTTTGCCGTAGTACCCATAGCATCTGCAAGTACTACATTTGCTCCAATATTTTTATTCTGATAGCCAATTGATGTAATTTTGCCAGTTGCAGCAAATGTTCTAGACTTTTGTTTTCGGATTTCCACAAGTTGTTTTGCCAGTATACGGCAGACATCATTATTACCCTGTGCTGCGGCTCGTTTAATTTCTTGTTGCAACTTGCGTTCTTCTTCCTCCAATTTTCGTCTCTCACGTTCAATATCTCGAGTTGCTTTTCGTAAGTTTCTGTCATTTTCCCTTTGTTGTTCCTTTACGGTCGGTTTTTTACCAAATAAATTATTTAACATGTTTCGCTAAATTGGCTTTTCGTTAAAAATATTTAATAAATTTGTGAGTCACCACCAAATAAAACACAAGAGGGACTCTTAATATTTAAAACGAAACGAGAATAAAACCAAACAAAAAACAGATGATAATCACATGGTTGATATTGATTATTACGAGCGCTCTACACGTGCTTCTAATTGTCGCTTGCTTTGAGCGAGAGAGATTGGTCATGGGGGGCGGGGGTAAAAGGAGACCTCCTGATTAAAAATATATAGTTTTGGGATGCCGCCACCTTATAGTTTTCGAGATATTATAAGTTAAAGTTTATACCATTCACACTATTTTACTGGTTATTTCACTGAAAATTACACTATAAACACTTAATTACCATTTGTAAAATGCAAATAATTAACGTTTCCGAGCCCGCACAATTAAGAAAATTGATCAATTATTATCAAAAAGCATTTTCTGTGCTAGATAAACGATGTTGCCACAAAAAAAGCGTTTTGATAAGATATATTGATAAAATCGAGTGTCGGGTTACTGATCTTTTAAAATTAGTTTATTTATACCGACAATATGAGTGGGTTTGAAGTTTGAATAGCACGCAGGACACGAACCTTCTTGCTCAACGACATGTTGCAAATGAAAAAGTATGCTTATAAAATGCCCAGTGAACAAATCTCTCTCTCACATGCGACGGCAAGAAGCAGAAAGCAAGCGATAATTGGAAGCAGGTGAAACCCGCAGGTAAGATACGCGCTGTGCAACCTCCTAACCTTGCCAGAGTAGCGCAACAGAATGGGCGTTTATTGATTATACATTTATTTGTCGAAAAAACCTTGAAAATAATAAATTTGATCGTTGTTAATTACAAAATTCGTGCGCAAAAGCGAAATTAAGTGATATATGTGCAATAGAAGAGATATGAAACCAGCAAAGCTTTTCGCTTCGGTATTCATCTTAGTTGTTAAAGCGCAGTTGTCTGTCAAAGCCAAAAAAGATTTTTAACTGCAAAAAATATCGTCGATTAATTCGGCTTAGAAATTTTCAGAAAAAATTTAAACTTGTCGCACTGTCACCTTTATAAAATTACCCTAGGTTTGGAGGCTTAAAGCAGCTGTCACATATTTTAAAAATATCTGGTCACTCTAGTATGATTATCGAATGTAAAATATCATAAATTGTAAAACTACAAACACAAGTACTACTATTTAAAAAACAATGAAAAATTTGATTGTATAAAAAATAATGGAAAATTTTTAATTAAAAACCATATATTATAAAAGTGAATAAGAACACACATATAAAAAAAAAAAAAATTACCAAAACATTCAATTCAAGTTCCTGTAAACATAGTTTTAAGCTTATTATTTAAAAAACAGAAATAACTTATGTTCTAAATAACAGAATTTTAGTTTTTTTTTAATAAATGAATATAATAATTATCAAAAGAACAAGAAAAAGCAGTACAAAAATAAAACATTTTTGTAAATTATCTCTCATGAAAAGAAGGAACAATTTAAATCAATTTGTGGAAATGTAACTTAGTTGTAAGTTCTTGATTATGTATGCTTATCAAATCACACTACTTGTAATAAAACATTTAACTTAGTTTATTAAGTAAATTTGAAGGTGAAACCTACTCTATGGATGGCAAAACACTGAAGTTCGCTAAAATATCGACTGGATCTGGCCACACACGTATATATATTAAATACATGAAAACTTGGCAGTATAAAAGTAGTTTAAAAACTCTTGGCCAAGACTGAATCACTCTGTGGTTCTCCGATAGTTAAAAAAAAAAAAAAAAATTGTAAAACGAAATAGACTGATATATTACACAAAATAGAAGCGAAATTTAAATAAAATGGCTATTCGTTTGTTTCGAGCTGGAACATTGCGTCAATTTTGGCCTATAATTAATCAGATTTCCCAAGTGATAATTTACCAACAGCCGGTTTCGTTACAAACTAGTATTAATACATCAAAAACACACTGCTACAACTTACGATCTGTGCACGTGAAAACTTACGATAAAGATGCCGGTTTGGAGGAACTCCGGCAAGTTAATAAAGAAAGAGATTCACAAAATCACAGACATATAAACGATGGCAAATTTTCCTATCGAGAACCCTTTAAAAGTCCATCGGATACATCTGAGAAATTTAAGGATGCTGATCTTTTTGGCAGCATTGCCCCTTCATCTGAGATCAATGAAGACCCAGGTGACTTGGCTGAAGAGGAATACATAACAAATCCGCAGACGAAATCTCTGAGGACCATTGATTACGTTCGTGTTATAAAATCCCATCTCTATGAAAAGAGACTAAAGGACGCTATTGCAGTGCTGGAGGTGCAAATGCTTAAACGAGATCGGGCAAAACCAGACGCGTACATATACAACTTACTGATAAGCGGTTGCGCAAAAGCTGGCTACACAAACAAAGCCTTTAATTTGTTTACAAAAATGCGCCAACGGGGATTCAAAGCGAAAGGCGGTACTTACACTTCACTTTTTAATGCATGTGCTAATGCGCCTTCGACGGTGTACGGCCTTGAGCAGGCCAATCGATTGCGTGAAATAATGATAGAAAAAGGTTATGAGCCGAATGTAAAAAACTACAATGCTATGATCAAAGCCTATGGTCGATGTGGAGACGTAAAGACCGCGTACTTGTTAGCGGATGAACTGATTGAAAAACGATTGCCATTAAATGTCGACACGTTCAACTTCCTCCTACAAGCATGCGCAAGTGACATAGAATTTGGATTTCGGTATTGATTTGAATAAGTTCCATCTTTCAATTTAATTTCATAAGATTTATTTCATTTTAGTCATTCTCTGCTTACTTGGCACAAAATGTTGCAGCATTTCTTAAAACCTGATTATTACACTTTCAAAACTATTTTACGGTGTGTAAGAGATTGTGGATTTGGCGATTTGAGCACTATGGAAAAAGTATTACAGCAAATACTTGTAGAACGTAACGATTTGGTAAACAGTGACGATAATGTAGGGAAACAAATCACTTTATTAAATGAAAGTCAGCGACATAACCTTCGCGATGACAAACAAATATCAGAGGTAATAGAGATTAAAAACGAGACAGCATATTTGGAAATGCCAAATTTGTTGGCAAAACAGCCACATTTAGGTAGCCTTGTTTCACTTGCCGAAATTACCAGTCCACATGAGCGTTTATTGTTACTTGGTGGCCTTACTGGTTTTATGAATCTTATGAAAGAAAACCAAGTTACACCCGATATAGAAATGTTCACAACGCTTTTAGAAGTCATACCACCAACTTATGCAGCCGAAAAGCAGCTTTTATCTTTTGTACGAAAAATAGGCCTAAAAGCTGACATTGATTTTTTCAATATTCTTATCAAAAAACGCTCCATGCGTTTCGATTATGAAGGTGCTAAAGAAGTGATTTCAATGATAAGCACAGCGGGACTGCATGCTGATATTGTTACTTATGGTGTGTTAGCGTTGGGCTGCCAAACTGAGGGGGAAGCTAGGGAATTACTACAAAAAATGCGGGAGAATGGGATACGGTAAGATACAAGTTTCATGTGTATATACTAATTCTGATACTAATACTTATCAAATTGTAGAATTAATATTCAAATTTTGGGAGCCATGCTGCGCCAGGGCACCGAGCATAGAAATTTTCCGTACATCATTGAAATATTACAAATTAGCTTGGACGAAAATATCAAGCCAAATGAGATACTTCTTACACATTTGCACAAATTTTATGATCGTTGTGCTCGTTCAATAGATTCAAGAGTGAGTAGAAAAAAGTACATACATATGTAGGTACATAGGCATGCATAATCTTTGTTGTTCTCTTAGCATCCTTCTACAAAATCAAAGTCATTTAAAAACGGGCATGCAAAATTCTGTGATAAATTACGCCTCTACTACGAGGAACAAGGAATCGCTGGACTGAAGCTAAACGATGCAATCAAAAAAATTCGGCAACACCCCTACCGACAATACAAGGAAGAAGATATTGAGGCCATAGAACCTTTAAAAAACGAAAAAATATCCAAGAAACAAAAACTCCGAAAATATATTAAAAAGATTAAAATAGAAAACTTACGTAGTGATCCTGAAGACATGGTTAACAGAGGAGAAGAAATACAGAATAGAATAGAGTAATTGTAAGTGATTTATCATATTTGTAAGTTCGGTTAAATTAGTTATATTTATTTGTTTATTAAGCAATTAAAAAGTTTATCCAATCATAGTACGTTTTCGTCCGCGCGCACGCACTTCTTCAAATTTCGCAACAACGGTGACCTCGTCTTTGCCACATTCCTTACGATATGCTTCTAGAATATATTCAAATATATATGGCTGCTCGCTGTGTGTGCTGAGGAGCGCTCGTTCAAGCACATACAAATCTACTCCTTTATCTTCTGCACCTTGGTTGTAGTGACTTAGTCCAAAATCAATTAACACCACAACGTACTGATTAAAATCATTTACATTGCTCATGGGATTGATGAGGATGTTAGAGGTGGTAAGATCTCCATGTATTATATTATTTACATGTAGCTTTCCAATGATGGTACCAATGTGAGAAGAGAGCTTTTTTAACAATGCCTCAGCTGACTCTGCCTCATGTTTGTTAACAATACGTTGAACGTAATCTTTAGCGGTGATGGCGTTTCCAAAATATTCCATATAAATTTTACGCTCATTTAGATCTGTATGATATATTCGTGGGGCCAATATTCCTGCATTTTGGCATCGATTTACAGCTTTCGTTTCTGCCTTCATTCGTTGGCGGGTAATTTGTGTGTCCAAGTCAGGATGACGGTAACGTTTAACGAAACGTTCTTTTACTAAACATATTTCGCCTTTAAACTCACTAACATAAAGTCGCCCTTCCGCACCTTGTCTCAAAATTTCCAAAGCCATTTTCAATCTATATTATATATAATTGAAATGAAAATTCAAATATATCTAATTAAATCACACAGATATGTCGTCTTTCTTAAAACAAATACATCAGCTGATAGAGCTGTAGCAAACCGTATGAATTCGTTACCGATTAAAGAGTGCATCGCCTGACTCCAAGTACCGAACCGTTACTCACAAAATGAATTCGATACTTGCATATTCCTTATATGTATGTTGATGTGATAAAATAATCGGAAGGAAGCAACATATTTATATTGTGCGAATGAAAAAGTTATGAGTACAAATGAACTCTTACTCTTTTTCAATGCAATTTTCAATATGAATCAAAGGTTTCTATCTTAATTAAGTACCTGCATATTTGTTATCAACTTTTTTATGTTACAATTCTTTTACGTATGAATTTTATCAAATATTTATTTAAAAATTACTATTGTTCACACTTTTACAGCACTACCATTAAGCACTGTCACAAGGTCAATATTTAAAAACGATACCTGGATTGCGATTCATTATCGCGTCAGTATTTATGTACTTTGCAAGCTGTGTTTCGAAATATATATAAAAAATCAAATAAGAAAATACAAACGTGTGTTAGCTATATTACTGGCATTTTGGCAGTGTGAGAGAGAGAGCGAGCGAGAGAGCAAAGAACGAACCAACTAAGGAAACGACTGGTGCGCAGTAAACGAATACGCGTTCAGAATTTTAATAAACCTGATTTGTGGATGAGTTCATAGAAGTGAGTGTCGTGAGTTAACATCGATGGTACGATATATTTCGTATAGCAACATCGATGTTATTGCTTTCAACATCGATGTTCATCAAGCATCCCTAGTCTTCACTCACATTTGACGTTTTCTATCCTCCTTGACAACATTTTCGTTGGCTGGATATTGACCTACTTTTTATTTTAATGTGATTTTAGCAAATTAAATAAGTATGAGCTCCTCTGTAGATCCACGTCGCAAGGAAAAGGTGAACCGCTATAAGCCACCACAGAACCAGGGACAGGCTGGTGGTTCCAGTGAGGACCTCATGCCGGATTATATGAACATTTTGGGTAATTAGTTTGCAGTATAATATTGGCTTAATAATTATACAAATTTAAACGATTAAAAATCTACTACATGTTTATCTTATTTAAGGAATGATTTTCTCAATGTGTGGATTGATGATGAAGCTGAAATGGTGTGCATGGTTCGCGCTATATTGTTCCTGTATAAGTTTTGCAAGTTCTCGAGTCAGTGATGACGCCAAACAGGTAAAACATTTTATAGCAATATGGAATAAAGCCATTCACTTTTTTCAAACACAGGTATTGTCATCATTTATGTTATCGGTGAGTGCAGTGGTTATGTCGTATTTGCAAAATCCTGCGCCGATGACGCCTCCATGGATCGCATCAGCATAATGCATTTCCTGTTTGATCAAACATACGCATTTAAAAAAATAATAATTGTAAAAATATATAACGATATTCGTCAATTCACGAAAAATAATTTCTGTAAATTCAAAGATATATGTATGCATGTACATATATGTATGTTTGGAATGAAAAGAGTGAGTACCTACATTATTTTTGATTTAAACTTTTTGTTAAAACTTCTTTAGAAAATTTTAAATTCCGGTATTGAACTGTCTATTATAGTTTTTGTAAGGTTAGCTAAGCTACTATAGAACATTTTTTTATATTAAGTTTAAGACATTATCAGCAAATTTAAATTTGGTCAACAAATTACATTAAATTTTGATAAGGAATTTCGTTTATAAATGAAAAGAAATGCGATGAAGTGTATATTTCTAAGTCAGCTTGGATGAAAATGTGACAGTGTTAAGAAAATAATTTGTATTAAGCTTTGTATTTGCTTAGTATCTACTCCATGACAGGTTGAATGGTTCCAGGTTTCGCAAGACTTAAGAAGTGAGTACATAGTATGCAAATACGAAGAAAGCAAAGAAATAGAGTGAACTGAAAATAACCGCGTATTAAATTTCACCAAAGTTAGTATGTCCAGTTGATTTGGCATGTTGTTGGGCTTGTACTTGGCCGACTAACATAACGTCACACTGTAGACATTTTAGCGAGAATTTATCGACATTGGTAAATTGTCTAGATGATTTGGCTTCATTAGCCAACTGTTCCGCTTGACGATATACATCTAGCTCCTCAATTGGGAAAATAGTAGCTGGTGCACCGCCCTAGAATTAAAATTGAACTCTTGATAAAGGTTGATTTCGATATTTAGGTATTAATTTACAACTTACGCCTACTGTTTCCATATATAATGGATCATAGTGTATGCCATCAAATAGCAGGAAGACACGTAGACCATAGTTTTTGTCTTCGCCGAAACGGTTTATAATCGCATTTTGTATATCCACAACATCAATCTCGACGCCGTAGTAACTAGAAAGTATTGAAACTTCAATGGCACCACCCCATGAATCTGGTTTCTGAATCCAGGCGCAATATTCAGCATTTGATTTCCCTAAAACAGCATCGTTGTATTCTTGAGGGTCTGCGGCCACCTCTTGAGCTATAATGTGACGCATCATTTCACTACCTTCATTGTCGACTTTGCCATTCAGCACAAACCGTATGCTTGTGAAAAGACATGAGTTATCTGCCGGTACAACCTTTTTGAGTAAAATGCCATTAAAATTTCCGCTGGAACCACTTGGCAACTCAATCGGTACTTGGGGACCATTCGCGCCTTCTGTAACAGAAGTTTCTGCAACAACTTGGCGCAGTTGCTCCTCTTCTTCCTCGGCTTGTAATCGTCGTGCAAGCGCTTCGTCATCCTCTAAAGAGTAGGCAGCGCCTGCAGTAGTTGGCCTTTCTTCTACAATCAAGGTTTCGCCGCTACTAATACCTACCATTGATATAAAGCAGGCATTTTGCGATAGATCTAATGGACGTGGCGGGTAACCAGCAAGTATGTTCAGCTGCGGCTCTTTCACCTCAGTTAGTGTC
Source organism: Philophylla caesio (assembly GCA_963971545.1). Taxonomy (NCBI): domain Eukaryota; kingdom Metazoa; phylum Arthropoda; class Insecta; order Diptera; family Tephritidae; genus Philophylla; species Philophylla caesio. The sequence goes on along the minus strand of OZ020608.1, from coordinate 93,270,195 downwards.
GAGACTTTTAATTTTAGTTCTCCAATTGTTGTTTTAGCTGTCAAATCCTTGACAATGAACTGGCCTTTTTTAGATTTTATCTTGACGCTGAACGTGCCTGTCATTTTTAATTGAATATTAAGAATTTAAAAACGTTTCTGCTCTTAAGTATAATATTTAGCAATGAGGTAATTTTGTTGTGGTTGGGAAAATAAAGAAAATATTCTGAATTCTGCTGATTTTCCTCTTTTACTTTTGGACATTCGTCCATTTCTACGAGTGCTGCCAACCATATTAATAAAAAAATGGAAAAATATCAACGATTGAAAGCTATTCCACTATTGCCAACTATCTATTTCTTTCTGTAGAAATATACAGGGGAAGCATAGTTTTCTATTATACCAGCACGTCAAATTTAAATTAAAACACAGTTTATAGTTTGTGTTTATCTAAACGTTTTGTGACCTGCATATCATCTAGTCACAATTAAGGGCTGCGATTTAGTTTAGCACCCCCCGAATTTAAAATCAAGGGGGTGATTGCGGGGTAGAGGGGGACCTCCTGATTACAAATATATAGTTTTTAGCTGCCGGAGCCTTGTAGTTTACGAGATATTAACACTTAAAGTTTATAAAATGCACACTATTATATGGTTATTTCACTGAAAATTACACTATAAACACTTATCTACCCCCATCACCCCCTTGATTTTCAATTCGGGGGGTGCTAAACTAAAATTCTCCCCAATTAAGAGACTTTATTTTGAGACTAGAGACCTTATTTTGAAACTAATGAAAGTTTTACTCAGTTTATCGTTTAAACTGAGTTGAAATTCGGTATGCAGTTATCCAGTCAACTTTAAAATTGGTTTAAACTAAGATTAAAATTAAATTAACATCCGCCCGAACAAAAAATCTCTTTTGATATTAAATAATTCTTACGAACAATGGGAGTACCCTTGGAATTACGAAAGTTCCCACTTCAAGCGGATCGACTTGACAGTAAGGATTTTTCCTTCTTACTTGGAAAGGTTTTCTTATTTCCTTAAACTTTGAATAGCGCGCTGGGCACGAACCGTTTTACTTGACGGCATGTTGCAAATTAAAATGTATACTTTCAAAAGGCCTATAGAACAAAACTCTGTCTCGCTTGCGAGAACAAGAAGCAGATAGGCAGCGAGAATTGGAAGTTGATGAAAACCGCCCGTAAGTCTGCGTTCAGACAGGGAAACTTTTGTCGCGGCAACTCGTTACTTGTTGAAGAGGGAGTGACGAGGAAAGGGGAAGGGCACCGTGTTGCTCGTGCTCGGGCGACACGCTTTGTGTTCTTATTCGTCTCAGTCGGCGGCCATGAAATTTGACATTCCTTTTCATTTATAAATTTATTCAGTGGGTGCAGTTTTGTTGAGTTTTAAATGAATACATGCGGTAAGTTGAGAAATGAAATTTGGTTCTTATTTTTTTGTAATTAAATATACACATATGTATGCATATACATATTAACCATGAACGAATTACATATTAACATGAATATTTCAGAATATGGAGTATCAAGATAAAATGGAAATGCAGCGTAAGCAAAGCGTACAGAAATTTGCGAAAATAATATAAAATAATATGTCAGAAAATTGCCTGAACAGAGTTGCTCTGTGTGAACGCGACGAGCAACACCAAAAGGGAAATCGCCGATAATAAGCAACAAAAGTTTCCCTGTCTGAACGCGGTCTAAGAGGGTTGTTACTTTTGGCTTTCGGGCAATTGAGCGTAAGAACGAAATTGTCTCTCTACTGAGAATAAACAGCCCAAAAGCAAGAACTACAGATTGCAAGATTGTGACAATCAAGTAAAAATGAGTGACGCAATAACAATAATGATAAATTAAAAGATTGCGACACTTTCGTCCCGTTATCTATTTTGTTTGGGCTTTCTTAAATCCAGAAAAGTCAAATTCTGTGGAAATACCTGATCTTGTCATCTACCGGTTTAACCTATCAGCGCAATGAAGCTAAGTTTAAATTTAATCTGTGTAACTTAACTTTGTTTTAACTGATTTTAAGCCAGCTCTGAAAAACTGGCCTTTAAAGATGCATGGTAATTCCGGTCCGAAATTCACTTGCATTCTTTACAGACCTAAATAACATGAGGTTTGGACACGTGTCATCATTTTGTTCCAAATAAATAATTAGATTTTTTTGAAATTTAATTTTGAATTGTCAAATTTTGCATTTCGTTAAGATAATAATGCTTTAATACGGTTTGAGGTAGTTGGTAAAAAAAAATTTAAACTTTTAGAGGGAGAGCCTTTAAATTTTTATTTTCTAATTTCACTACTGCTGCTGCCTACTAAATATGCCTTGGGTACAACTTAAACGAGTAAATCAAGCTTATGTTTTCCTCAAATGTACAATCAACTTCAATATAATTTTATCTAGTCTTTAAGAAACTGGCTATTTGTTTAACATTACATAATAGGGATTTAAAACTTTTGTCATATTCTCAGAACATTTATAACAGTTGAGAGGCAGTAGCAACTAAAGCTCACGGCGATCTGACAACGCATCCCTCATGTATTTGTGCCAAAAATTATTTAGTATGTATGTTATGTATGTATGCAGCTGGTACGAATATACATACATACATATGGCATATAACCCGGGTGAGTTCCGGTTTGCGAGGAAGAAGCAGAAAAAGTAAACCGATAGAGCGTCTGCAGGCAGCATGCGCAAGTAGTCTAGGTATAAATAGTAGTACTAAATTTTAAATCTATATCAGTTAACGTCTGCCATTGGGTCTACGAAGTTTCGTGTGCGGGAATAACAAATATAAAACAAATTCAAGATGAAAATCCTGCTATTGGTGCGTGCAATATTATACATACATACATACATAAAACTAAACATACATACATATGTACATATGTATCTGTGGCTTGTTACAAAAAAAAAGTATTTGATTTCCAGTCAATAAATTCTGATTGATCATAGAAAGTGTATATACATATGTATATACATGTATATATGTATTTCATAAATTTGTTTTCTCAATTAACTTTAATTTATTAATATACAAACATATGCACAAGTGTATTTACATACATACATTAATGAAACTACGATTAAATATTCGTTGAAATTTGTCTAATACATATGTACATATGTATCTGTAAAAACAGCAACAACAACATATTGTGTATTAAAAAAAATCAAATTTGTAAATATGTATGTACTTTATTTTCACATCTCGCAGACCCTTTTAGTTTGCTGCGCCCTTTTCGTAGCCGTCAGCGCTGTACCGGTGGAGGAGGCCATTCCAGAGGGCATTGAAGGTGCTCACGACACTGTCGAACCAACCGATGACAAGAATATTTTGCTGAAACTAAAACTGTTGAAAAAATTTTTGCTATTCGGCTAAATCCTTTAAATATGTATATAGAACAATGACAAACATTACAGTTGTTTTATAATAACCTGTACGCTAAGAGAAAAAAAAAACAGCCATATCACAAACATATGTAATACGCGTCGTATTTTCACGGCGTCTTATCATTTAACGAGCTATTTTAACAATTAAATACTCGTATAGTAATTTCAAGGCTTCCCATCAATAACTTTTAATAATTACAAAAAAAAAAAAATAAGAAGAAAATCAAAATACATTTTAATAATTATGTTATTTATAAGTTCAATAACAAAAACTAAAATAAATATTTAAGTACAGTATGTATACACTTTCTTTCGAAAAATATAAAAAAGTAAAAAAATTTAACATAATTTGCATATTTTTTTATTGATAAGGCATTATGGGTTGCTTGAATGATGCATTTTGTATCAATGTCACTAGAGAGAGATTAAGAATTATCAGAGGTATCTTTGACGAGTCACTGTAGCCTGAGAGGACACTTGCAAAAGATGTGGATCGGTCGCTTCTACGACACAACATCTGCGCTTGAAGTGTACGAAGACGGAAGAGATGTTTGAGGCAACCATGGTCAGGTGAACAGATGATGCATTGCCTACCTAAGAGTTATGGAGGCTATGGGGGTTTGCTGAGGTCTTGTGTGAAAAGACATAAATTTTTAAATGCAAACCTCTATAAAATCTATCTATCTACATACATATATACATACATACACACATATCAAGTTGCTTATTGGTACACTTGTATAAATTCTAAAAATATATGCAAAAGCTATTAATTTTAAATCGTCGAAAGTTTCCAAATTCCCCATTTGCCTTTATCTAAGAGAAAGCTAATAGCTGCAAATAAATATATTAAAATTATGCGCAGAACAGCCTTATTAACCAGTTCCTAAAATTGAATATTCTTAAATCTGAACATGTTTCTAAAACTGCTTAATCAACATCTACAGAAATACATATGTACATATGTATGTATGTAAATATGAATGTATGTATGTATGTATATAAGTACATAAAAAGGTTACAATCCTTAATTAGTAAGCAAATATGTAGATGCAAATAAGTTCTCAAAAGACTTCTGCTATTTTACAAATGTGGCAAATTCTGTAAAAAATACCTTTTACCAATGAATCATCATTATCTACTATTGCTAGCACTCTGTTTATAGCAAATATTCACTTCGCAGTTTAAATGTATGTGGACATACATACATATGTATGTGTGTGCATGTATTTGCGTTGATTTTAACACATTTACAATTTTTAAAAATTGTTCGGTACTTATTTACAAACAATTTATGCATACACGACTATTTAATGGAGTGCTATTTACAGAAATAATTTCCTTATTTATTGTAGATGGTTGTTCTTAAATCAAAACAATAACAATTTGCTTTATAAGCCATGAAAAATAGTTTTGGACAAACAATAAAGAGTATGCATTTTAAACACAAGTGAGGTGGCGCGTGTAAAAATTAAATCAAAATTCAGACTTCAGAATTTTTAGTTTAGCCCAAAAGCAACTTCTTGATTTTCTTCAGCTTGAAAAAATTTTGTCGGCCTTGTTCGTCCTGGTCGTAAAGACCGCCTGGTAGTGACTCCTCGGCGGGAACAGCTGAGGCGAGAGCAATCATCAGCAAGCACATAATCAATGTCTGCAATTGATAAAATACGAGTATGTTAAAAAATTTGCAAAAACAAAAAATGAAGAAAGCAAAAGTAACAAATTAACAAAAATACATAGTATAGATATGCATGCATATGTGTATGTACATACATATGTACATATACTGTTTATCATAAATGTATGTATGAATACTAGACATCAACATGTGGACCAGTTACAAACATTGCTTGAACTAAATTTTTATAATTTTTCAATTGAAATACAGATAATTTCCTTACAAAACCCGTAAAAAAAAGTTTAAAACTAAGTATAAATAAAAAAGAAAAATACAAATTTTTTATTGCAATAAAGTGTATATTGCAAGTGGCTGCACTTTTTCGTTGGCTCGCGATTTTGTTCTATATATGTACATATGTACATACGCGAAAGAGCTTCAGTAAAAAAAAAATTTAGAAATGAAGGTGTTCATTTTTTAAAAATTTTTACAAAGTTTTAAACTTTGATTTGAAAATATATGTATTAAGATTTTACTTGCCCAGGCTGAGATTCGAACATCGAATTCAGCGACATATCAAGTTTTAGCGCGTACCGCTACCTAGTTGCCAACAGCGGCGTTAATATAATAATGCAATATATACTGCGTTTCCAGTTAAAAAAAGATGAATCAGATTTTACAATATATGTATGTATGTACGAGCATGTATTTCTGTGGCGTTAGCGTCTATATTTTTTTTTGTTTGGCTAATAGTTATAACTCTCGCATTGTTCATAGTACACTTGTATGTTTGTATCAAAATTTAGGTTTGAATATTGAATTGAATTTTTTATCTGATACCATAACGAATAGAAGGTTTTCAACCCTAATTGGCAATTAATTTTCGGACATTTTTGTATTGTTACTCAAATAGTTTTTAAGATGTTTCGCGCATTGATTTCAATACGTCATGTATAAAATACATTATTTTTATATGAAAAATAATGTAACGCGAGAAAAAAGTTTCGAATTTTAATGAATATTTTTTAAAGGATTATAAATTTTGAAACTTCGGTTCATATGGTTTTTATTTAAAGTAAATAAAAGACAGATATTCACAATACGCCAGATGTTGGAAAATACCCGAGAAAGAGGAATCGACACACACCATCTTTTTGTCGACTTCAAAGTCGCCTTCGACAGCACGACAAGAAGTTTCCTTTATGCCGCAATGTCTGAATTTGGTATTCCGGCAAAACTTATATGGCTATGTAAAATGACGTTGATCAACACCACCAGCTCCGTCAGAATTGGGAAGAACCTCTCCGAGCCGTTTGATACAAAACGAGGTTTCAGACAGGGCGACTCTTTGTCGTGCGATCTCTTTAACCTGATGCTGGATAAAATAATTTGAGCCGCAGAACTAAATCGGTCAGACACCATCTTTTATAAGAGTGTGCAATTGCTGGCGTACGCCGATGACATTGACATCATCGGTCTTAACAACCGCGCAGTTAGTTCTGCCTTCTCCAAACTGGATAGAGAAGCGAAACGAATGGGTTTGGAGGTGAACGAGGGCAAGACGGAGTATCTTCTGTCATCAAATAGACAGTCGGCCCCTTCACGACTGGGATCAAACATCACTGTTGACTGTTATAACTTTAAAAAAGTAGAGGACTTCGTTTACTTAGGAACCAGCATTAATATCAATAATAATGTCAGCCTCGACATCCAAAGGAGGATCACTCTTGCCAACAAGTGCTAATTCGGACTGAGTAGGCAATTGCACAGTAAAGTCCTCTCTCGACGGTCAAAAACCACACTTTATAAGTCTCTCATCATGCCTGTCCTATTGTATTGTGCAGAAGCATGGACGATGACAACATCAGATGAGAGGGCTCATGGAGTGTTCGAGAGAAAGATTCTTCGAAAAATTTATGGACCTTTCCGTCTTTGCGATGAGCTGTACGAGCTGTACAAGGACGTAGACATAGCGCAACATATTAAGAACCAGCGGCTCCGCTGGCTAGGTCACGTCGTACGAATGAATGAAATAGCAGCAGCCCTGAAGGTTTTTGACGCGGTACCCGCGGGTGGTGGAAGCAGAGAAAAAGGGAGACCTCCTCAGCGTTGGAAAGCCCAAGTGGAAAAAGACTTGACTATACTTGGGATTTCCAATTGGCGCCAGTTAGCAAAAGATAGGGACAGCTGGCGTGCTTTGTTGACCTCGGCCAAAATCGCTTAGTAGGCTTAACACTTTGGGCGCCGATGTACTTCGATCGTCAACGGTTTAGGTAAATTTCTGACCATTACTCGTTTATCTTGCTGGCTGCAGTTTTCCAAACCAAGTGCGATGCTCACATATTAAGTAGGGTTGGTTTGATGTGTTTTAATTTCAGACTCTAGTAATGAGCACTAAATCAATAACGCCTAATTCGACATTGTATTTTGAAAGGCTTTTAGGGCACCATATTTAGTACATACTCGTATATACATACAAACATACGTAAATTCTAAACATTTTGCAAAACCAATATTCCTTAATCGTTACTCTCGTAAACAAGTAGTAGTAAAAATAAGTGCCTTTATAATTTTAACACAATTTTACAAAAAAACCACATACCAAAGCTAAGAATTTCATCGTATTCACCAAAATTTTGTTATCACTTTTTTAAACTCAAAACCTTCCAATTGCAAACGTGGCCTCAGTGGCTCAAATCCAAAACTGACTGTGTCGACTGCAGCAGCTATCAGGGCTTTTATATGCGTTGTAATTACAGAAAGGAAATCGTTAATGACCGCCAACTATTTGGTATATCCAAATGGCGCATCATATAAATACGTATGTATTTATATTAGTATGTATGTACATACATATACATATGTACACATGAAGTCGTATGTTGCATCGTCGAACGCGTCGAAAATTTCGACACACGATATCGATCGATGGTTGTTACATTGGAGGTGCTTTGCAAAAAGTTTAAAAAAGACATTTTTGTAAACTTTTTTTATTAATACCCGAAAAGACATACGAAAAGCAAAAGTGATAAAAGCCAGTCGTTTAGTATCAATCTGTTCATAATGTATGTATAAACTAAAAAAATTACACCTCACTTAGGTGTAAAAGCACGTTGTCCAATATAAATATATGTATGTATATATGTATGTATTCATAGGTATGTACGTATTGTACATAAAATCACTGGACATTACAAATCAATATAAACAGTTCATACGTTTAACTGTTAAAGAAGCGACACAAACAAAAGCAGCAGTGTTAATATAAAATGCAAAACCAGACCCACCGCAACATTGTTACCAAGGCAAGAAATATGTACATACATATATGCAAGTTGCCTTTTTTCTGATAAAGTGGTTTTGATTTAAATCTAGCATGATTTAGCTCCAAATATTTTTTTTATATTGCGTTTTTAAATGATTTTATTCCCTCTCTAAAAAAGTATAATCAATGTTATTTTAGAACCGAGTTGGTCGCGTATTAAATATTTTGGATATTATTCAAAAGGAATTCACAGCTGCGTTGGGACCTTCTTTCAAGCTGATGTTGTTAGAAATAAAATTCATTTTTTCAGCCAGAGAAGTCCAGTTGAAGTTTTAGTTGTCAAAGTGTTCTTAAAGTAAGGCTTTTGAGTTAAAAACTCGACTGAAATGTAAGTAACAATAAAAATAAAAAAAACTAGTTCTTACATTAAAAGGCAATAATTAAAAAATCCCTTTAAATGTTACTTTTACATTTTTTTTTGCCTTTATCCTCTTTTTTAGTTGTTTTTTTTACGATTTTTGGTGACTTTGCTTTACTTTTCGCAATTTTATTTTTTACTGGGTTTTAAAATTTCTTAAAATCCGTTCCTTAGTTTAAATAAGTGCACATATGTATTTACATATATTTGTAATGGTAACTTCAGCAGTTATTTATGTACAAAAATACGCTCATATTTACTGTCTGAGAGGATATACAAATTTGCTTAAATAGCGGCTTAATTGCGGGCAAGTACACGTTTTAAACTAGCCATTAGTATGTGTGGCAGACATTGTTGCAACTCGTTAAAGAGCTGTAATGAATTTTGGTCAATCGGTCACCAAAAATAAACGCATACGCTAAGATTCGCCGCGCCCTTCATATCGAGTTTTCATAACCACTTCACACTACTATATTTTTAATGTGAGTTAACTCACCCAGTTATGGTATACCAGACTTTTTGTGCTCGTCCGAAATGTGCATACTCGTCCAAAGAGTGCGTCTAGGCAGTGCTAAGGTGCAGTGAAATAAGGTCTGGTTAAATGTGTTAAAGTGAGGGGAAGTGATGTGAGGTGATTTAATATGAAGAGTAGACATGTGGTGAGTTGAGGTCTTACGTATTTAGATAAAGATACATTAGGTGTGGAGTGCTTAAGAGAGAGGTGTATTAATAAGTGGTGAATTCATATATATTAAGTTTAGGTATGATGAGTTTACTTGTGGTAAGTTTAGGTCCAGGGAACACAATTGTATTGAGGTATGTTGCATTTGTTAAGGTGGAAGAGTTAAGCTTGGATTAGAAAAGGTGCGGTGAATAAGAGAATGGCTGCTTTAGGTACGGTGTATTTTTGTGTGCAGAGTTTATGTATGGTTAGTTTAGATGTGGGCAATTTAAGTATGATAAGTTCAGGTATGGTAAGATGAAGAAGCACTTCTTTTCGACCCCAACCTCTTACGACGGGAATGGTCGTCCACTCCATTTCCATCTCGTTCGCCTTGTTGATTTCCCAATTTAATACCGCCGCTTTAGAAGCCACAACATCACATCCCAATATAACAAAAATTAAGATAATTTAACCTAAATTAACGTACTTAAACACGACCTAAATAACTTAACTAAAGATGAAAAGTGGTGAGTTTAGTCCAAGTGAGGTGAATGAACCAAAGTAGCAGTGAACACTGAGTAATATTTTCGTGTGCATCATCCATGTCGAAAAAAATTTTTGGAAGATTTTTTGGAATTTTTTTTTTTTCAATTTAAATTTCGATAAAAAGCTTTTTTACTACTTCGGATTTGAATAGTTATACGGTAATATGTACATATGTATGTATGTATGTATATGCCTATAATATAAGCAAACGGCTGGGCATACCATAACGAAGAGCAACGGATTTTGGAATGAACATAAGTTACGAATGAATAAGGCGAGTGGTAAACAATGCATACACACATGCATTATTATTTTTTTTTAATTTTTACAATTCGGAAATTTCGAGTTCTAGTTATAAGAATGCGTGTATCCCGAGATTAGTCCCGTGATATAATTTTAATAAATGGGCTAGAAATAAATTTTTCCTTAACTGTTCATTTTACAAAAAAAACGAAGAAAATGGGAAACTAGCTTCATTATTTAAAAATTGTGTACATCGATTAAGACTTTAATTTCTGCCTACTTCTTTCCACTTACATTGTACGAGAGTAAAGAATATATACATACATACATATATATATTAATAAACACTAAATAAAGTGGCGGTTAAGATAAAGCTCTAATTCATATTTACAATTTTTACAATTTCTTATTCTTTTTTAATTTTGATTATTTTTAAATTAAAATAAAGAAATCCATTAAAATCCAATATACAAAAAATTTTAAATTTATAAAAATCAAAATCATCAAAACTTCCAACTTTATAATCAGCATATTATAAAATTTTTCGAGTATGCAGTTTTGTAACCTATTTGATTTTAGTACAAAAAATTACAAGTCCGTGGGTATTGTCCATTTTATCCATATACATTTTTAAATAAAAATAGAGATTCGCGGCTAATTTAAACTTGGGCACTAAATTTTTTTCAACCAAAAGACTTGGAGATCTTACTTGGAAATTCACTTCATTTAAGATTAATAAACGAAAACTGAATATACATACATATGAATGTATATACGAGTACATTAATAATAATAATGACAATTTGGCGCTTACACTATATAGCTTAGTGTTTGGCCGAGCTTCCCTACCATTTGTGGTATGCGTCTTTATACTATACCAAAAATGGAGGAACCTACAGTTTTGTGCCAACTCCGAACGGCAGATTTTTTATGAGAAGTTTTTTCATGCCAGAAATACTCCGTAGGTTTACCATTGTCTGCCGATGGATGACCGCTATTCGAAAAACACTTTTTCTATGATTATGATTTTACTAGCCCTAGCTGCGATTCGAACCTCGACCTCAGTGGCATATCGAGTTATAGCACGCACCGTTACACACTCGAGCACAGCTGCCACAACAGTAAACAGTCACGATCCCGTACTACAAAATCAAATCTTCATTAGTCATAGAGTGCATTGAGAAGCTAAATGCTCTGACTTAGAGGAACTATATCCAAATACTGGGCTTATGGGCTTAACCAGCCGCCTAGGACCCTATTGGAAGGCACAATATACCTAAAGATCGCTGTGTATGCCCTTTAAGATCTCATCTAGTAAACTACTCAAAGAAGTTTGACTATCCCTAATACACAAATACTTATGAAGTAGCTGTTGATATGTGTTCCATCAAAATATCTAAAGCTGTTAAATTGATTAAGAGTACGAAGAATCGCTTAAAAATACCAAAAATTGAATGTTTGTTTATTTTCTTGATAGTTGATGTTGACCAAGTGCAGCCATGCGATTTCCATCTAAAAACAAGCTAATTGCCTTGCAAGGCAATTTCGTTAAGACGACGCACCTTCTACATATGCAAATATTATTTGCACCTTATTGTTTAACTTTGTCAATGTATACATAACTGTATATATATTTGAAAAAATAATCGATGTTAATAAGTTTGAAGAGTTGGTTAAATCATTTTCAAACATACATGATATCACTTGGTGATAAACTTATGTACATACGTGAAATTAATGTGCTTTACATGAATGCATATGTCCATACAATAAATACGAGTAAGTTGCTTCATTATACTACATATTTACTTACGTAACTCAGTTGATATACATAGAGAGCACATATTCGTTTTACAGATGGATGTTAAGTACATACATCGATCTAGTAAATAACTTGGGATCATTTCGGAAGTTACCGCTGGTAGTACCAAAATATGGTTATGAAAAAGTAAATTAATGAAAAGGGACAAAAAATGGTCCGATGGTTGTAGTAAATTATTTATTACGTTCCTTTTACTTACATAAGTATGCTAATCGAGATTTAAAAAATATAAGAACAAAAAATAATTTTGTTCACGACGAGGTTGGTTAGTAATGCGTTTATTTGCTTTATTTTTTATTAATTTCCATCAGGTGGAAAATTTATGTAAATAATTAGTTATTCGACACTTCGTTCAACAAGCATGCGATTTATCAGAACTTAATAATATTATTTTTGCCTAAATAACAATCATTTGAAATGCTTCATTTAACATTAATATGGGAAAATAATGAAACCATACTCATAATAGGCAATTCAAAGTTAGTAGAATGAAATCGCAAAATTAATGTCCTTTGGTTTTTTGATTTTGGGGCAAAAACCCTTAATAAATTTTATCAAGTAACCCAGAAAATAATTTTGTAGAATGCCTTCTTAATATAAGCCATTACAACAGTCAAACCTAAGAAAAACAGAAAAAAGTTTTGGACTTCATGCCTTTAGAAACGTTTTTATATTAATAATTTACGCAAATGCAACCCTGCATGAGCTTAATATGTTTTTATGGCAATGAGATTTAAATGCCAGGGCAAATAAAATGCTTCAAATGACCTTCTTAAGTACTAACATCCATAAAGGATCTCCCGGAAGCCATTTACGGGTAGCGACAGAAGACAACCTCAATTTACGCCCCTCCGTACAAAAGAAAAAAAGGAAAGGAAATATGGAAGGGAAGACCTCTCGACGGGGAATTCAATCTCAGGAACACTGATATTTTTCCATATCTCAGTATTCCATCATGGAATTCACATGATTACAACTGCGGGATTTTACGGTTTTATTTAGATAAAAAGGTACATATAAATATATTTAGCTACTAGAATCCGGACGATAGTGAAATTGAAAATAATATGAAAGACGAGTATACAGAAAACGAAACATTTGTGCGAGACCTGTGTAAACGAGTATGTAAATGGAAAATTTTGTAGAACTTGAAAACGTAAGAAAATCTTTAATAGTTTGTCACAGGTTTTCTCCATTTACCCTGTTAGTGTGGTTTTGTTAAAATATTTATATTTTTTTCAAATCCCAAAATCCAAGGATTGTTAAAAAGTTTCGGAATTGAAAGCCTTACTTTCGACTCTCAGTAAGACGTTTTGGACTGGCTATTAGCTTTTAAAATTATCTATTGGGAAAAATATCAAACTGGTTGAAATAAAGTTACCTGGCAGCTGCAAAATGTAAATTATTCGAAATTGATGTAACAATGGATTTGCAGATTAATAAACGCCTAAAGAACATTTGGAATATTTTGATAACTTGTATTTTACAAAATTTTGGGAATTCCAATTCCGTTTTCCACACCTTAATATTTGCTTCGGTCAGTTAAAGTAGCGAAAGTGTCTTTTTCAGGTTTGTATTTGGATTATTAAAAAATTATCAGTTTCTTATAAAAAAATGCGTAGTTTTATTAAGCTGATATTAAAAAGTAATCTAAAATTACCCTACAGATAATTTTCTGTGGAAATATTGCTTGCAAATCCAACTATATTGTATTAAAGAAAAAATTGCCTTATTTGAGATAAGCTATTTTTTCAAAATGTCGCGAATATATTCTCGATGGTATTTTTATTTGAAAATTATTTGCAACATTCAAGATTTTACATATTTACGTAAATATGTATTTACTACATACTTAGATATAAATGTACATAATTACATTGTGTTGTTAAGATAACATCTCAATAATTATTTCGTAGTTTGAAACAAACAATAATATACAGTAGGCACCAGTTTATATGAACATCAAAGGCTTCGAAGTCAGTTCGCTCTGGATTCTATTTTAGTATTTTGAATTTGTAAATATTAAATAAACCAGAATTATCAACTTTTGTAAATTAAAATATTAACATTTCATAGCACGCCACCCGGAAATGAACTTGAGTGCTCAATCAGAACACTTATTGTGGAGTTCAAACAGAAAACAAGTTCTTCTTTCTCTTGTCCGATAGGGTGGAACGATTTTCAAGTTTGGTTCCGTTCTCAGAACGAAAAATTGAAAAATGATACGGAAGATGGCACAACGCCGAAACCGGTTTGTCTCCAAACCAAACTTGACAAGTTCTTTAATTTCGGTACAATTTTAAGTTCCAAAGAGGGTTCTCTCTAAACCAAACTTAACAAAGGATCCTAAATACATATATCACATTTTTACACTCTCGGAAACTTTCACAATTAAACGGTTCTCATCGTATCAATAGGTCAAATTTCAATAATTTTTCTGTTGATTCGAGCTACAGAACAAAGGCACAGTTCAAATATACGGGCGAGTATTGTTTACATTATAGCCGCTGTGGTCGAGTGGGTAGTGGTGCGTGCTTTTACTCGATATGCCACTGGGTTCTAGGTTCGAATCTCAGCCAGGGCAAATAAAATCTTAATCATAGAAAAGTTCTTTACTATTAGCGGTCACCCCTCGGCATGCAATGGCAAAACTTCCCAGGGTATTTCTGCAATGAAAAAGTTTCTCATAAAATATATCTGTCGTTCGGACTCGGCACAAAATTGTAGGTCCCCCTATTTGCGGAAGAAAATAAAGACGCACACTACAAATGGTAGGAGAAGCTCGGCCAAACACTCAGCTTTATAGTGTAAGCCCCAAATTATTATTATTATTAGTATTTAAAATAGAAAATTGAACATACGCAAATTTAATTGACCACAAATAATAAACCGTATTTCACTGTTATAAGGTAATGCAAAAACCGTCATCAAAATTTTTGTAAATGGCGGCGAACGCCAATTTGGCTTCGACATTTCAGAACTGAACAGATACAAAATACACGTCAATAAGACATGAATTCCTATACTGCCCAATAATTGCAAAGCTGGTGGAGTTAAAATTATGACGGCAAAAATTAAGACATGAAATAATACATATAAAGCAAAACTAAAATTTTAATAAACAAAGGAAAAACTGCCAAAGAACATCGGGTAAGCAAATGATAATATACGAGTTGATTCTTCAACACTCTTTCATATATGAATAAGTAGTAGTTACTAAGTGCGCGGGCAGTATTCTACAGATATGATTGGAGTAATCATTAAGACAAATTATTTAATGCGTCTTACATTGATGGCACTCATTACTATGGACTCATGGACTATCAACTTATTCTTAAACAAAACAATTAATTACCATAGCCTCGGTGTAGAAAGCGTGAGTATGTTTCTTTACATTGAAATGCTTCTTTAAAGACTCCATAGGCTTATGCGATCTAACGTTATACTATGTTTGTGGTATTTTAGACTTTCTTACACTTTGAAGACTTCTATTCGCAGTCCTTTATACCAAACGCTTTGCTCGTTTCATATCGCATCGAAAATGGTATTGGAATCTATTATAACATCTCAGCGTTGCAGTCCTTTCCGGGAAATATACTTTTTAACGTATTTATACGCAAAGTTCCCACCAAGTCCGGTGAGAAATCGGTTAACATAATGAAACATAAAAATTTAGACTTTTGTAAAATAGTCGAGATGCTTCACAACTTTACTAAGGAGGAGTTTCAAAACGAAACGTTTCTTCAAAGCACTTTTATCAATTCCTGCCCGTTCACACGTGGTATTTACTATGTGACAAATGGCACGGTGAAAATGGAGATGATACCATTACATTTTGATCCTGGTTTATATTGGGTGCAAGTTGAATTGATGCAAGTATTTGGAGAAGTCACAAAATTATTAAATGCGAAAGCGAAGTGTCGTTATGATCCATTTGAAAGCAGTAAATAATACCAAGTTTACGAAAGACTGACGACGAGAAGAAGCAGCAATTACAGCAAAGCGTGAAGAGAAACGATTTAACTATTATTTTTGCATAGATAATAGAAAAATTAGAAACTCTCAAAATTTTGTAGAAATAAGTATGCACATACATATTTACCTGCATATACGAGTATGTGTAAAAATCTGAGAACACTTTTAAAAAAGGTTGATAAAATGCTTATTACGAGTAGTAGAAGTGAATAAAGATGACGTTTTGCGCTAAACTAATTGAACTTTATTATGTTTTTTTTTCTGTTTAAAGTTTGCGATAGGCAGAATAAGGTTTGAACACAAACTCAAATTAGATGATATACATATAAATCTTTAAAGCTACTTTTTATATTAGCTTTGAAGATTAAGAACAAAACGTAGAGGAGGCATTCCACACTATTTCAATTGATCAAAAACTACGTTTGCGCGAATTTTGGATATGTTGCAGAAGATGGCCTAAAATGTCTGTAAATGAAATATTGAGCAAACAATTTTTTTTTTCAAAAGTTATTTAACATTAAAAAGGTAAGGTGTCTCACTTCATAGCTCGCAAAATATTTGTTCTATAAAAAAAAATTATTAAGTACTTTTTTATAAACAAAGAGTGGGAGTTTGCTAGTTGTTTGTTACAGTTTATTGCTTAATACATGCATGTTATCAGCGAAACACTTGATTTTATTAGACATTGCATCACAAAAAAATTAATACCTCAGGCCCTATAAAGATACACCCTCTAAAAATTGGTCAGTTTATTTTTTGATATTTGTTCCATCACATATTTAAAAAAAATATTTTAAAAGCTCTGCTCTTTGGTAAATTATTCCCAGACTTTATAAGTGAAACAAAAACTAATTGACAGAATTTACTTTCTACATTGACATGCAATTAATGAGAATATGTATTTGTATACATAGAATTCGTGGTAAGTCTTTATATCTGGATTTAATAATTGGTATGCGAATTGTAGGGAAGACTTTAATCATATTTTTGTTAGATGTTTCGGCCAAAAAACCCTTTTTTTTTTTTTAAATGCATCCTCAAGTCAACATTCTCACACAATTGAAAGTCTCTTTTGGAGGTTATTGCTCGTGACGACGGCTATAATTTGGGATTCACAGGGAAGAAGAAGTTGGATAATTCGAGTTGGGTTACTTTAATAACACTCAAATACTTTTAATAATTTTTTAATTGAAGTGGTGAAAAGAATTTAGATATTCACCATAGTTTTAGCAATTCAACTCCAAATGAAGCACCTAACATAAATTAACGAGAAATCTTACGTATGAAATTAAATATTCGAGGGTATACAGTTAATACTACGAGTTTGACAGTTTAAAAAGAAATTAACATAGGAAACCTCTTCTTAAACACTGCTTGGTTTATTTACTCCAACGAAAGATTCTTCGTTAAAAATAACCTCTATATAAGCGACTAGTTATGGTTCAAAAAATGTGAGCCGGAAACTGAACAGCAATCAACAACATTGAAACAAATGACCACCTCTTGTCTTTTCGAAAAAGCTGGTGGCAACAATAGAACAACAACGCGAGACATGGTGACATGCGAGTTTCGGATAGTGGAACAGATGGAATTATTGTTTCCAAACATCAATAATATTTAAATTTTGTAGAAAACGATTGCGATCGTAACAAATTCCCTCGTTTTCTTTATTATCTAGTTAAAGAATTTAAAGATAATCCCTCGTACTTGCGTAGTTAATTCTATTATCTGTGATTGTTTTTATTCCGTAAACACGCATTTTTTAAAGTTCTTATTTGCATAATATTAAAACCTGATTTCAATAGTATAGAAGTTCAATACTCTTGTCAACTTATCATTTATGCGAATACTTTCATTCATAACGTATTACGTCTACATATATTTGATCACCACGTGAACTGTAAATACGAGTACATATGTACATACATTAAGGTGAATGCTGATCATTTGCAATAGTGCTAAAAATGACATAATTCGAGTAAATACACTGAGCTGAGTAGAAAAATTTTGAAACCAATTAGCAAACAAGTGATAATGAAGAATCAATTAACACTGAATTTGGTATTCCTGTTGTGATGAAACGATATTTTTGAAAGCAAAAATTTCAATATTCTGCTTATAGAAATAAATATTTCTGGCTCCATACTAGCAAACAGCCAAAGTTGGAAAATCCGTGCGAAAAATATGAAGTGTCTAGATGAAATTTGAACTTGATTTTTAGTGAACTGCCATCGTTTGAATTAAAACAGTAACTTGGTAGTGAATTATAAAGTTATGGAAGCAATAAGTACTGATTTATTTTAGTCACTTTAGTCATGTATGTGGCTAATGGAATTTGTCTTACAGTTTCGTATATTTAAAAAACATTGAAAATGTGTGTTTAGTTTTCGAATTAAAACGCTTGTTTAAAAGTTATATTCTAATTGGCAAAAGAAATATATCAACGCAAAAAAAATGATACCAAAGATGCCACAATGCCTACATAAGTGGATTTTCCATTTCCTCCGCACCCTCCAAAATGATCCAAAAACAATTGCAAAAAATATTACATTTCAACGACTTGAAAAGGATTGGTCCACAAGTTGAAAAATTTAAGATTGGTAAATTTCACTTGACTATAACACATTTCTTTTAATGTGATAATTCTAAGGGCTCGAAAAATTTAAAACTTGTTTTGCACTAATGGGACTAAACCGGTTGGTTATTCGAGAACTTCAGCAGGAGTTGTGCGCAAGAAGTCGAACTTGTGAGTAGTTTTACCATTTCGGCTTGGTCTATATGGACCACTGGAAGGTAAATGTTTAACTTATTTAATCATATCAAACGCGAGATAGTAAGCTACATTTTTATTTAGATAGCATTACGAATAATCGTGATAATTTTTTTTTTTAAATAAATATATGTACATAACATGCAAGTTAAAAAAAGTATTTAATATGTCACTAAACGGCAGGAAAAAAAGCTATTCATCCCTTCAGAAATTAAAAAAAAAAATTTTATCAAAAAAAAAAAAGACAAACATTGAATTTGAATTGATAATGATTTTAATTTAAAACTAAAATATATTTAAATTTATTAAGCATGAGACTAAATAATTTGAAGAGCAAACTTAGGCGTGTCTGTGAAATAGTTTACGAGAACTGGCTGCCTCAAGGCAAATATTTTTTTTAAGTTCAGTTAAACAACCGTAATACTCGCACGTGCTTTGTTGCACAACTTTTTATCATCGGCCCCATTTTGAAAGAAAATTCATTTAAAATTCGAAACGCACATAACCACTGTGAATTACGAGTGAAGTGCTTAGTGAAGTACAATACAAAGTATGTCGTCATTTGTAAACAAAACATTATTACTTCAAAACATTAAGCCGCACAGACATGTACTAAATAGTCGTACATACATACTATGAAGTTCGTTATTGAATACGGCTACACTTTGTATACTCTAAATAAAATTAAGTAAATAATTAAAATCTCTTTTTTTACTAAATAATATTCGTACCACTTCCTGATGACGAGTAGAGCGCATATACTCTCATATACTTCTTAGATTTTTGGTAATAAAGATTCTAGAGCGAGGAAAATTTCAGATTGTGAAGTATTACCTAGAAAATAATATTAATATGCTGTTTTTAAATGAAGAGTCGATTTCTTTTTGCCATAACTACGTCATTTTTAAAATAAAAATGAGTGATATCCCAATACGTTAGGCATTGTCTTTCAAAATAAAACAAATAAAATAATATGAAAATAAAAAAAAACTGCTAACAAGTTTTAAAGAATTTTAACTAAAATGAATGAATTAATTATTAATGTATTTATGCATATTTTTCAATTCAAAATAATCTTTATATAGCCTAGGCTTAAGATTTGTGTAGCAAAATCTAAGCCGAAAGGTCTTTGAAATTAAAACGTTTCATATAATTTTGAAAATGTGAAATTTCTTATTGTAAAAAAATTTGAAAATATCTATTACTGAATGATCAATAATCATAATAAGCACTTACATGAAATCAGAGCGAAAACGTCGAATTTTTTAACCTAATGATTATTTTTTGAAATTTTTGGAAACTGCAAACAGAGCACAGAGTAAAAATGAAAGTTTTTTAAGCTTCTGCCATATAAATTCGTGGTATTTTTTGAGAACAATACATTGAAGTTTTCTGACAATAAGAACCTGTTATAGAAAACTGTACGAGAACTTTATAAATCATTTTCATTCAACGGATTCTACATTTAGTTGTTATTTTTTAATTTTAGCGGCTTTACGCACTTACATACCATACATATGAGAAATCAACCCATTTAAGATCCCCTTAACGAGAGCACTAAAAATGTTTAAAGAGTAGCACCAGAAACCTAAAATTTCGTAAAGTGTCGTATTGTCGAAAAGTACAAAAAATTTAAAAATTCCAAGATGTGTTATTTTACTTGATTTTTCTGTGCAATGCAAGAAAATCAAAAAAAAAGTAATTTTGAGCTATCGAAAATGTTTATTACTTTACAACTTGACGAAATTGTACGACACTTTGTGAATACCCTAAATGTATATACATACATATATATGTAGGTATATTTTCTAGACTTAAATGTGGGGTATATTTACGTTTTCGGTATAGCTGTAGATATGCCAGTCCCATGCTTATCTTTTGGGATGGGCCATCATAGTTTTACTTTGTCAATTCTTTTAACTCTCAAATATTAATGGCAAACGTGCTTCACTAAAGCTTTTCATTTACTTGTCATCTGTCGGTAATTTTCAGTGCACTTGACAATTAATCACAATGACTTGTGTCTGATCGCAAAAACGTGTGTTCACGCATAAGATCATAAGATGAAAGAGAAAAAATATTGCAGTCTAACGCAGTATGACTGATACGGGAATTCAAAACGGATGCTGTCGCCGCAGTTCGTTATATCGGTGAACATTAACAAAACAATGTAAATATGTAGATAAAGATATTGTTAACATGCTTTTGTGTGCATACATATGTATATTCATTTTTCTATATTCATTCATTTATCTCAACAATTTGGTGTTGACAATGGAATTGGCCGCAGTTACAACGAATAACTGAAATGATCGTCTTGCTGACAGCAAACGTCGGCGCCTTCATGTCTGACAATAGAAAATAATATAGTATTTACTTAAGCCTGACCGTGAAATAGAGTAGTTGAAAAGTGAGAATTGCATTGGTGTGCTTTTGTAAGCGATTTTCGAAGTTGAAAATGTACATAGATGACCGCCAAAGACGCATTCATTCATTTAAGAAAAAAAAATGTCAATGTGTAATACCTTAAACATCATTGTTTGCACACCCCAGTAAAAAAGCTGAATTTCACACGATCGATTTTTATTTATGTATTTGAACACATACAGTGATGTGTTTTGAATTTACTCGAAATGCTTCGATTTTATGATTTATGCAAGCAATTTGAATGGTTGCGCCTATGCGACAGAAGTCCGCGGCATGTTTTGAATTAATTACGTTGTGCTCTCTTGTTAAATGAATTTATTTGATTTGTTTGTTTTGTTTACTGTTTTTCCGCTGTACCATTGAAGTTAACATAAAAAATTAGTATCCAAAACATTGTTTTCAATGAAAAAAAATTAACTACATATATAAATTGGACAAAGGTGGAGCATTGTCTAAAGTTTGTCTAACTTTAATTTATTCCGGGCTTCACACGTTTAGAAAATAGTTAGAGGCCAGTTTTTTTTTGGGATGTAAGGTGGGTCGCCTCCTCGCGGTGCATCCTGGGTAACGCTAAATGACCTGCGGCCTACACGGCCACACCTGAACGGTAACGACCCCTGGCTTTTCCTCTGGACTTTCTTAATTTATATGTTTTGGATCTGTTGATCTCGGCGCTGGTGGTTGCGGCATTCTGCCACCTGAGTATGTAGAGGTGACACTCTGCAGAAATGGCTGGTGGGCTAATGTCGCAACTGCCCCCGTCCCGTTAAAACCCTGGCAGGCCTCAGAGTACGTTCCGCTCCCCGTCACCGTTAGGTTGGTGGTGTAGGTGTTGGTTGAGCTTCGCTCCCGCTTTGCGCCGGTCGGCTCTGAACGCGTGACCCCATAAGGGCACGCGTCAACCCTCGCCTTGGCCCCCTCGGGGACAACCTTGGGACCTTCATAGGCGACTACACATCGGGGTGCGGATAGCGGCTCTGAGTGGGGACCCATATAAAATGAACAAAAACTCCAACAAACTTAACATTAAAATTTTTTCATCGAGCGGTAGAGGTGATCCGAAATCGAGCACCAACGCTGGCTCATCCGGGCAGGTAGCAGAATCTACTGCCGGCGAGGCGAAATCGTCTAAGGCTGCAGGCTTCATCTCCAGTGAGATCAGCATGCCCGGCAGTAGGTCTCCTGATGCGGGGGTTGGAGGGTCGAGACCGAACCTCCCCATTGACTCTAGGCAGAAACTGGGGGACAGGGCTGCTGCGCCGAAATCGGCCGCAGCTACAACAAACCGAAGGACAGGGGGTGGGGCGTCAAGAACGAAACCGTCCACGGCTCAATCCAATGAGGCACAGGCTGAAGCAGCTAGCACTAGCAAAGGGGTGTCCAAGCCCAGCATAGAGAAGGCTGTATCGATTCGGTCTGATAGGCGAAAGGCGCACTCCGACCGACGACTAGCGGCTAAAATCGTCAGTCGCTACGGAGGGCAGGACGCAAAGCAGCTTTCCGAAAAGCATGCTCAGACGCTCGAGTGGGCTCGCAGCATGCTACGCGAAGACAAGGCGGAGGGTAAACTAGCGGAAGTCAAGGCTGCGGGCGCTCCTTCTTCCAACCAGCCACCAAAGAGACAAAGGTCTCTAGAAGGGGAAAACCCTGCGGGGAAAAGGCCCAAGACGGGTGGTCCCCCCTTTTCTTTCAGCGAAATCGCTAAACGGGCGGGGTCGATAACTCTTGGAGTAATCGACAAAAGTAAGGAGGATGGAGCCATTCCCAAGGAAAACTGGAGGCGGGTGGCCGCGGCCATCACCACGGTCTTCATGAAAGTGGTCAGAGAAAACCCTGGGCCTCCTCCAAAATGTGAAGATGCCGGGTGGCACCATGGCATACACAAACGAATAGTTTGTGCCGACGAGCGGTCGGCGAATGTATATAAGGCTGCAGTGGCTCTGGTGGGGGAGGTCTGGGGGGGCGCCAAGCTGGAGGCCGTGAACGAGAGGGATCTACCCTCACGTCCGCGCGCGCGGGTCTGGCTACCAGCAGGGCCTTCTACACCAGATGAAATGGAGGAACTTCTCCGATATTGTAACCCGCACCTCCCGGCGCACAACTGGAAGGTGGTCAAGGTGGAGCGGTCCGAGGACCTGAACAGGCAGGCAGTGTTACTGCTGAATGCGGAGTCGCTCGTGCCCCTCTCCGAGTGCCAGGGCGTTGTCAACTACGGTTTCGAAAAGGTGGTCCTAAAGGTCTACCATTCCGATGCCGGGAGGGACGTACCCGGACTTTCAGTGGTGCGTGGGGCGGAAGAGCCTTCGAAAGCGGACTCCATGAGTATGGAGGTGGAATCTGAGATGTCAGAGGCGGAAAGCGCTGGTGATGTTCCCTCTACGGCGGGTTCGGAAATTAGCATCGGACGCCTTTTTGACAGAGCAGAGGAGGACAGGTTACTGTCCGCGGTTGACGAGGGTGCCGAGTTGGCGTGGTTGGAGGAATTACTGGATGAAGATCCTACAAATAAACCTCCAGCACTCTAAAGCGGCCTCCGCAAACCTTATAATCCACCTGGAGCAGGGTGGAGCTGATATAGTCCTGATTCAAGAGCCGTGGCTGAGTAGTAGCGGAATCTCTGGTATCAGGACGCCAAACTATAACCTGATTATGCAGAAGCAAGTATGTAAACCTAGATCTTGCATGCTCGTAAGAAAGGAACTAAAAGCATTTATTTTGCCCAATTTCAGCAACAATGATATTGTCACAGTAAGCCTGGAGGGCGGCGCTGGTAAACTCTGGCTTATTTCGGCATACATGGCGCACGATGACGTGGTGGAACCACCACCAACCCTACTTCGGGAGGTCACTGCCGAGGCGAAACGGCGAGATGTCGCTATCATCATTGGATCTGATGCAAACTCATGGCACTCGTGCTGGGGAAGCTCGGACATAAACAAAAGAGGTGAGTCACTTTTTGATTTTATTGTTGGCGAGAATTTAGCTATCTGTAACAGAGGCCTTGAGCCTACTTTTATAACTGCGGTCAGGCGTGAGGTACTAGACATCACCCTGGCCTCTCCTTCCTTAATACCACTTATATCTGATTGGAGAGTTCTAGAGACTCATTCCTATTCAGACCATAGGTATATTGAATTCACCTTGAACGAGGACTGTCCCAAAAACAAACCCTTTAGGAATCTAAAGAGAACTAAGTGGGATATATACTGCAAGAAACTGCAGGAAAAGCTGACTGACCCCCCGGTTGGGAGCTCGGATCTTTCGGTACGTTCCATCGACGATTTGGTAGAGAAATTTACCTCAGCATGCAATGATGCAATTAAAAGCTCGTGCCCCTTGAGCAGAGGTTCACGAAGGGTAAAACCGAGCTGGTGGACAGCGGAGCTGTCTGAACTTCGGACGGCGAGTAGACGTCTCTTCAATAAGGCTAAAAAGAGTAACCTCCAGCAGCACTGGGAACTCTACAAAGCTAGCCTCTCAATTTATAAATACGAAATTAGGAAGTCTAAACGCACATCATGGAAAAACTTCTGCGAGACCGTGGAAGGTTGCCATGAGGCTTCGCGTTTTAGACGCATCATATCTAGCAATCCTGTCCCAATGGGATACCTGAGAGCTGAATCGGGAGAATGGGCGACTAGTAGTGAGGAATCTCTCAGGCTGCTTCTGGGAGTCCACTTTCCTGAGAACCCCGCTCCGAATATAGCAACCGACATGGATTTCGGTGGCATCTCGGTCCCCTCTAGTGAACTACTGGGGGGAAGCCGCCTGCTCTGGGCCCTGGACTCTTTTAAACCCTTCAAGTCGCCGGGACCGGATGGTATTATACCCGCGCAACTACAGAGGGCGAAAGATGTCTCATGTCAGTGGCTTGCCCCCATCTATGCGAACTGCGTAGATAGGGGGTATGTCCCGAGGGCTTGGAGGCGGGTGAGGGTGACTTTTATTCCCAAGGCGGGGAAGAGCTCTCACGTGTCCCCCAAGGACTTCAGGCCAATCAGCCTCTCGTCTTTCCTCCTGAAGACCCTAGAGAGACTGATAGACCTATACATCAGAAATAGAATTCCACGCGAGAAATTAAGTCTCTCTCAACATGCCTATATGAAAGGTAGATCTGTGGAGTCTGCTTTGCACTCCACAGTTAAAATAATCGAAGAGTCCTTCGAGCACAAGGAGTATGCAGTGGGAGCGTTTATTGACATTGAAGGAGCTTTTAACAATGTTCTCCCGAACGCGGTTATGCTGGCCCTAGGTCGGCTCGGGGTCGAGTCCAATTTAATTAGGTTTATCTCCAACATGCTTTGCGACAGAACTGTCGTGGCGGAATGGGGGAGTGCGTCGACTCATCAAAAGGTGAGCAGGGGCACTCCACAAGGAGGGGTTCTCTCTCCCTTTCTCTGGATAGTCGTTATTAACGAGGTCCTGGAAAAGTTGGAGGGGAGAGGATGTCAGGTTGTTGCCTACGCTGATGACGTGGCGCTTATAGTGAGAGGAAAGTTCCTAACCACGCTGTATGACCTCATGCAAGGTTACCTTAATCTGGTGACTAAATGGTCCACAAGCTGTGGGTTATCTATAAATTCCAACAAGACGGAGCTGGTCTTGTTCACAAGGAAGCATAGGGTCCCGGATGCACAATTACCCTCCATCGATGGCACTCCTCTTGTGCTTTCTGACAGAGTCAGGTACTTGGGGGTTATTCTGGACAGAAAGCTGAACTGGAGGCCGTACATAGAGGATAGGGTCAAGAAGGCGTCGGTCGCGTTATACTGCTGTAGGGGAGCCATCGGAAAGAGATGGGGTCTCTCTCCAAAAGTGGTCCTCTGGCTGTATGAAACTGTCATTAAACCAATTATGTTATATGGAGTTTTCATCTGGTGGAACGCACTAGACAGATCTACTCTAGCTAAAATCTTAGAACGGGTGCAGAGAAGCGCCTTGATTGGCATTAGTGGGGCACTACGCACCACCCCAACACTGGCTCTAAACGTGATGCTTGGCATCATCCCCGTGGACTTGGCGGGTAAAGTTGCCGCCGCTTGCTCTGCCATCAGGCTGCGGAGTGCCGGGTTTTCTCTAACCCCGATGAATGGGCACTCAGCGATCCTAAGACAATTCGAGTTCATCCCGGAGGAGGTAGACCTGTGCGCGCCGAAGATTGCCCCTAGAGGATCCTTCACCACACACATCCCATCAAGGGAGGAGTGGAAGGGAGATGACCTCTGGTGTAAAGGTGCAGTGAACCTGTTTTCGGATGGATCGAAACTGGTGGGCAGAGTTGGAGGGGGTGTTTTCTGCGAGGAACTATCGCTCAGTATTAAGTTCAGGTTACCAAATTTTTGCAGTGTTTTTCAAGCAGAAGTAGCTGCAATCAAGGAAGCGGTGGACCGCCTGGCTGGTATAACCACACCTCGGGGGGCGGTGAACATCTACTCCGACAGCCAGGCCGCCATTAGAGCCCTGGGATCGCTGACGGTGAGGTCAAAATTGGTCGGCGAATGCTTGACCTCCCTTTCGGCCGCGTCAGAGGATTTCCACATCCGGCTAATCTGGGTCCCAGGACACAGTGACATAGCCGGAAATTGCCGTGCGGATGAGCTGGCCCGAAAGGGTACAACAGAGGATATCGCTCCGTTGAGGAAGGGCATTGGGATTCCCCTTTCCACTTGCGGTCTGCTCCTGGAAAAATGGGCCTTCGGTCGGCTTGGCAAACGCTGGGCGGTAACACCGACTTGCAAAGTTGCAAGGTCCTTTTGGCCGGTGCTGGACCGCGGGCGGTCTGCGGAGTTACTGAGCACAACCAGGCCACTGCTCTCGGCTTTGATCGGGGTACTGACCGGGCACTGCGCAATGGGAATTCACGCCGTAAGGCTGGGCATTATCTCGAACCCGAGGTGCGGCAGCTGCATGGAGGATGATGAGGTGGAATCTTCTCAACACTACCTTCTCAGCTGCCCAGCCTTCGCAAGGCTCAGATTTAAGCACCTGGGATCGTACTTCTTCGATGCTCCAGAGAGGCTCTGTGGGGTAAACATAAGTAGGTTGCGCACCTTCATTGCGAGCTCGCGGCGCTTCTTGTAATATATATATGCATCTTACGGTGGGTATCGTCTATGTTCAGGTTAAAATAAAATAGGGTATAATTATACCAGTGGTACCACAATGGACTTTAAATCTAGTCTAAGTGAGCCCAATTCTTGGGGCTACCACCTGACCTAACCTAACCTAGAGGCCAGTTTTAGTTTCGGAAATAATATATTCTATTAATTACTTGATTTATACGCCAAGCATTTACAGTACTCTCCAAACTGTTGACATTTCTCAAACTGCAACTTGAGCTTTATCTTTAAGGACTTGGTGGTGAGTTTGTCGAGATTTTTTTTGGAATAAATGCAATTGTGTTTATGTTCGTTCCGAAATTTTAATATATACATACATAAACAGAAATAATTTATATAGAGGTGCAAACTATCCGCTCTTCGAAGCCCAACATAGGTTTATCGACCCATTTGTTTACTTAGTTTCGAAAAATATTTATCCATATATAAATATATGCTTATTTGGAGATTTCCTCATCTCCTCAGTAGGCTTCTTTATATTTTTCTTTCAACACTTTTTCCAAGAATCTATCATTTTTGGAATAAATACCTATACCCGAATTCTTGAACATATTTTATTTGAAGCTTATATAATTATTTAACAAAATATTACATTTTATATATTTTTGGTTACTCGAGAAATGATATATTGTCCATTTTTATAAATTGTATTTCACCGTGAAGCTATTATAGTTTACTTTTTTGGTTTAATTTTTCAGACTAAATATTTCATTAGAACCATAAACTCTGTGCACATATCTTTGTTTATAAATAAGTTTGAATAAAATAACTTCTGTTTACTTAGCACTGCTACTTTCATAGCATTTATTTTTAATGAATTGCAAACGTCAGTTTTAAAAATGTATAAAAAGATTTGTATGGAATTGATTTAACAGCTTAATTTTGAACTAACAATATTCGCGATCAGGTTAGTGCCCGTTTTACCTTATAAAATCCGGTATATCAATTAAGGAGAAAATTATGATGAACTTTCTTATAGGGTTTATTTGTGAGGTTATTTATAGCAACCCCTCACCAGAAAACAAATTATAAATTTTTTAGATATATGTATGTATATTGATAGGAAGAATTTGTTTCAGTTGCTTAAATATAAATGTAGATATTCTATACAAGTATTTTTGAATTGATTAAAAATATTTGAGTGACAATTATGAAGTTCAAAAGCATAGGTCTTCAATTTAAAACACACATAAGTATATGTTTGCTGAGTATGTACGTATATACATACATATATAAATACGTATATACAATCTAACCAATCTTGTTCAACAACTATTATTGTTGCCCTTACAATCTAGGAGATTCCCATGCAACGAGAAATTGGTAGTCAAAATATCAAGTTTCAGAGACTGAAAATTTTATTACTTTAAATGAATTAAAATGCAAAGTTGCGATTAAAACATTGGCCTTGGTTGTCAATGACGCATGTCTCTGTTGCATCCAAAGGTCTTCCTTGTCTGCTGAAATCTTTGATCGCAAACGCTTTAAGTGCTACGAGTAGTTGTGGCTAAGTTTGTGTGCACCATTTAGGGCACGTTGTATGTATGTAGTACATACAAATGTACTGTCCGACGTTGATCGACATGTAGTGACCGATTATTTACGTTGGCGTGTGAACGAAATACGAAATCTTTTGGCTTCTTTATTGCACCGAAAGTGGTTTGGTGGCAGTTTGCTGCCAGTCAACGTTTTTTTTTTTCGATGGTAAGTGACTTTTATGCGGTTGAAGGGCAAACAAGTTTTTGTGACGCAAATTTTCAAAGGTAACTTTTACAATTACAACTATTTATGTGTATGAGTTAAATATGTTTTCATGTAAACTTATGTATTACCAGTTTAGCTGCTATTACTTCGCAATTTTCTTCCTTAGTGTTCAATTATCATGAGTTTTGTTTACAAGAACGATAGCCATTTCAGGTTATTGGCAATACTATCATTAAGCTTTATTTTAACATTACTATTCAGGAAGTTTTCAAATTGAAAATGGATTACATAGTTTCCAATTTACTGAAAATCCATTAATAAATATTAAAATATTTCAGCGCGGCATTTGATTTTATTTAATTTTTTTCTAAATAGTCACGACGGTACATATAGATAGAGGGGTGGATAATCGAAAAATTTCTCGATGAATCTGAGTTTACAGAGCGTCTGAAACGAGAGAAGCTTTCAAGGTTATTAACACATATCCCGAAAATTGTGTTATATACTTATATACGGGTATTCTAACTTGTAGCCTTAACCGTCTGACGAAATCGAATACCCTCGAATAATTGATGTCAAAATTTTTGACTTTCAGCATATTTCTGAACTTTAGAGAAAATACGCTTTTCTCTTATTTCCTGTTCTCACTAAATTTCATTTCGCCTATCGTCGCATTGTAGCTTTCTCATTTATGCTAACAATTGAAATGTCACCTGTTTTCAGATAAATGTGTAAGTCTGCAGACATTTGTGCATTTCTTTTCGCTGGCTATGTGAAGAGATATTTTTTGTGCTGGCAAAGAATGTTGCCACAGACGTTACTGTCATATACAAATTTCAATGTAGCCATGCAGTTATTGCCGCACTTGCTACTATTTTTATATTTTTTACACTGTTGGCAGCATTGCGAGTTGTCATTGCAATTTTTTGATTCTATTACGAGTATATTGCTTTCAGAATGTTAACTTAAAAATCTACTTATTTATATACAATTATGACAAATTCTTTTTGTTGAATACTTGTTGACGATTTTGATAGAGTTTAAAAAAGCGTGCCAGTCAATTGATTTATCACGAGCAAACTAGCATCAAATATAAACTCCTTATACACTCTTCTTCCTCCACTACCACCGAATTGACTAAGCCAGTGGAGCCTCTGTGTCTTATTCCGATGAAAAGTTTATTGATTGATCAATGGTCTGCGGTATTTGCCCCGCAATGACGTTAAGGTTCATTAATCATGTGACAAATTTTTCTCTCACTAGATTAATGATGCCCGATTATATATACATACGTCCTACATAATACACAAAATCACTCGGCACCTCAGAACTGGTGGTTTTGAAGGAAGCCTCCTAGTCACCACGGTATTTCGTGAATGCTATGGCTAGTTGAAGACCAAGGAATTTCTAGCCAAGTGGTCAGTGTCCCATTCCTAGTATGCCTGTCTGACCTGAAATAGTACAAAAAAAAGTAGAACAACTTACATTACTTACAAAGTACTATTATGTAGGGCAGGCAATAATCTTATGT
Organism: Philophylla caesio; assembly: GCA_963971545.1. Taxonomy (NCBI): domain Eukaryota; kingdom Metazoa; phylum Arthropoda; class Insecta; order Diptera; family Tephritidae; genus Philophylla; species Philophylla caesio. The sequence goes on along the minus strand of OZ020608.1, from coordinate 93,239,693 downwards.
CTAAATGTCTTTCTCAAGTGATTTAGGACTTTCCCCACTCATTTGTTTTTCACAAAATTGTAAAGAACCTTTACGAATTATTTGCGCATTAATACGCGAAATGGCGGTAAGTTTATCAATACTTACTTGAATGTCAGAAGATATATTCACCTCTTGGATATATTTGTCGATAATCTAACCTCTTTTCGAAGTGGTGAATACATCTTCGGAGTTCCTCATTAAAAGATTACTTCAAAATTTTTTACCATCCAATTAGTTGGAGAAGACTACATTCGGTTACACTTTTCTCATATTTTCTATAAATTTATTTTCATGCATTTACCAGTAGACATAAAACACTGTGCAGTCGCAAGAGAAGAGACATGACAAGAAGCTGCTTTGTGGCTTGTAACTTTTATGCGCTTTTGTTTCAAAACAAACCGTCACATTTATCTTTGCCATTAGCAGCTCAGTAACCGGGTGCAATGTGCCATTGCCGTCGTGGTCACTTTTTAAATAAGCAAGTAATATAAAAAAGGGCTACAGACGGCATGAAAACTATCTCTAGAGTCGCAGTTAAAACTTGTGCAAATAGAAGAATCCGCAACATGAAGGGAGAAGACTGGGAAAATTATTAAGCACATCGCGTAAACATATATAGATACATTCATGCATATGAACATAGCATTATTATTCATCTCACTTTAGCCCTTTGCGGTATTATATTCTAACTAAAAGAAATGATGAAAAATTTATGTACTTTAAATTACGAAGAGACAATATCTGGAATTTTTAATAAAATATGAGTTAATCATATTTTAGTTTATCATTATGCACCTTTTTACATACATTTTTAAGGGTTTTGAGTGGATATTGTGAATATAAAAATTCTCTCGTTAGTGAGTTAGTGGGCTAAGTATGTATGTACGTCATATAGGGCGACAATATCTTTAAACATATCACACTTTGAGCTCGAGTAAAAAATGTCGTTTCGACTGTTTTAGAACTCACCACAAATTTTACTTAAATAATTTCAAACTTTTTCGCGATCCAGTCTTATTAAAATAAAAAATAGTTGAATAATTTTAAAAGATATTCTCAATAAACAGTTTTTAAACCAAATTTGTAATACTTTTTCGGCATTTCTTTCTCACAAAAAAAATTTGTATTTACACAAAATCTTTATTGAATCCAATACTATTAATTGCTAATATTCGCTTATAAAAATTTTGTATAAAAAGACCGCAAGGAAACCGATATTTTGTAAAGAGGCTAATGTGTTGAAATATTAACAACTTTTTTTTAGTGCTTTATCCTCTGACGCGTACATTAAACATATTAATAATTATATGGAAACTTATATGCAACGACATACATACATACATACATACATCCATAATTAATTTTGTTATGCAGTTTCACTTCCTCACCTATCTTTGCATTAAGTATGTATGTATGTATATTTAGCATAAGTTATACCCATGCATAGCAATATCTTAAAAATTGTTGTAAACTGCTGAGTAAGCAAAGCAAAAATTCATAACTCTAAGCACTCTGAAAGAAAATTACCCTAGTTTTACATATAATTAGATGAGTTACATTTAATTTCCTGCTCAAAGAGTGGTGCTAAAGCCACAATGCATATTTTGTATAAAGTAAGCAACGCATCCACACATACAAACATACTACACAACCCTAAGGATAGTGGTAGGACAGCAAACGCTTATAATGTAAAAAATTTCAATCACTTCATTCCATATATCATTCCACTTAACTTTGCTGTATATGTACGAGTATATTCATAAATACATACATAAATACATACATACATATGTTATGTGCTGACAATGCTTTATCTGAACTGTCTACATATCCACGCTATGCCATGAACTTTGTACAAAGTAAACTTATTATGGAAAAGAGCAAAACATCGATGGAAGCAAAGATCTCAGTAGTCATCAAGGGTAACTAAAAAGTGCAACAGCGACAGGAAACGTTGTATGGAACATTCATAACTACACATATGCGCAAGTCACATCAGCGAGTAACAGTATCCCTGCAGTGGTAGATTTGGGTGCAGAATGTTTCTAATCGCTTGGAACTAGTAGCTTAATACCAGTTTGTTTTAAAGCAATTTGTTCTTTTTTATATACCTAGATTTATATTATTAGCTAAGGGCGATTGTCAACTAGTGGAACAGTATCACACCGGTTAATGAACTAGTTTGTGTTTTGCGGTTAATTGCAAGTACTTACCTGTCTTTTGTACTACAATTTTCCACACCTGAAAAAAGAGTTTCTCTATAAAAAACTGGGGAACAAATTTTGTATACTTCTTGTATTTCGGAAACAAATTTCACCGTTGATTTTCGTTACCATTATATACGGTGGTAACATCGTAACAAAATATAAGTTCTAAAATAAATTTTAGCTTCCACGTAAATCATAACGATAGTTAAAAGTATTCAGCTTTGCAACTCAAATCTTTTGAATAGCTATTTTTATATTAACTACACTGCAGTGGTAATAAGACTGTATAAGCCATGCGAACTTCATTATCATTCTCGCCGGAATAGCGATGATAACATTTTCTGGTTACCAAAGTACAGGATACATTTAAAGTTCCGTACATCGGAATTAAAAAGGATCTAAATTGCATATATTTAGTATAACTTCTGCTCAGAAGAAGCAGAGCACAAATTCTTTGAATGTTTGCGCTGAAAATAACCTATGCATCATACTAGAGAGTAAAGTGGGCCCATTAACTGCCGACAACATTACAGAAAGGCAAACTGAAACATAATTAGCAACTTCTTACAAATGGGAAGGGCGGCGGCGGCTCTTAAACGGTAGAGTGTTTTAGTGTCCGTGCATACCACTGCTGTAGCGACAACTTTAAATTAGGAATTTTAAACAATCCGCCCGGAGAGAAAAAAAAATTATTACATCCATTTCTTCGTTTTCAGCTTTTACGCAGCTACAAACTTGAAACAATTGTGAACTCTTCCCTTTTCTTCTCAGCCTCTCTCTTCTATGTGCGAGCAATACTTGAACAGTGTAAACTTGCAACTATAATACCAAGTGGCTTGATTTGCAGGGATTTCGCACGACACTGAAAGATGGCACAACGCCAAAACCGGTTTGTCTTAAAACCAAACTTGTCAAAGGATGACGGAAAATCGTTCCAAAATTCAATAGATTATTACCCTGTCGGAAACTTCAACAACAACAAAAAAGAAAATTTCGCACGACTTAATTTACCCTTAAGCCACTAAACCAGAGATGCATCGTATTTAATGATCACTAATTAGAACCGCTGTGGTCGAGTTGGTAGCGGTGCGTGCTATAACTTGATATGCTGGGGGTTCGAGGTTCGAATCTCAGCCAGGTCAAGCAAAATCTAAATCATAGAAAAGTTTTTTCCTAATAGCGGTCACCTCTCGGCAGGCAATGGCAAACCTCCGAGGGTATTTCTGCGATGAAAAAGCTTCTCATTAAAAACATCTGCCGTTCGGGGGCGGCACTAAACTGTAGATCCCTCCATTTGTGGTATAATATAAAGACGCACACCACAAATAGTAAGAAAAGCTCGGCCAAACACTGAGCTATACTATAGTGTGAGCGCCAAATTCTTATTATTATATAATTAGAAAATTTTCAATGAAGAACTCCACGTTTTACTAAAAATCAAAGTTTCTATAAGATATGTACAATCGCCATTATGAAATTACATTTTTTTTTAAATTTACAAGGCCGGTTTTATACAATAATAGAGTTGTTCAAACGCTGTTCAAACGCTCGAATCGTTTTGATTGCTACATTTGATGTCACATCACACTGTTGCTACTCATTTCTTGAGTGTTGTACTTAAATTTTTTTTTAAATGCAACTTTATCATTTTGATTTAAATGTTTGCCGTTTTGCTTTTCAAATTATATAAGTGCAAGCGTATGTTATATGTCCATACATATGTATATTATGTAAATGGATGAAAGTCAGCTAGGGAAGCTATGTCTCTGTATTTATATGTTTATGTATGTACATGTACATATATTCCAGCTCAAAATTATAACCGCACCAAATATTATCAATGATTATATCTGATCGCGCTTTGTAACAAAATAAAATTGTAGATTTAAACGTCTGTATGCCAAAATATTCAGAATTTAGTTACACCATAACTTGAGTACACATTGAGATATCTCCATGAAATTCTGTACATAAAAATATGTTTGCTCAAAGTGAGTTGGTATTGCAAATGGGCGGAAGCGGACAATAATTACGTCCACCTCCCGTATAACGACTTTTTTGAAAAATTTTGTAGCTTCGAGCAAAAGGTGTCAAAATTGATTTTGAGCATAAAAATTGCGGTTTGGCTTAATTTAAAACTTGTTATTTTATTAATGATAGTTCGTTCTCTTTCAAAACCCGTAATAACTCAAGTTTGAAACTTAGTACAAAATTATCTAAAAATATCAACAAATCGGCATGCAATGGCAAACCTCCGAGGGTATTTCTGCCATTAAAAAGCTTCTCATAAATACATCTACCATTTGGAGTCGGCACAAAACTGTAGATTCCTCCATTTGTGGTATAAGAAGCTATATAGTATAGGCGCCAAATTATTATTTATTATGTTTTAGTAAAATAAAGTGCAAGTTTCAAGTGATTAAAAAATGCGATTGAATTTCGACATTTTTATACCCGAGCGTACTTCTCCACAAGAGGAATCGATTTCGCCCTGACTATCTGACCGTCCGTCCGTCTGTCCGTGGTTAAAATAACTTAAGTAAAAATTAAGATATCTCAATTTGGTACATAGATTGCTCTTTGGACGGGGTAGGTTGGTATTGAAAATGGTCAAGATCGGTCAAGATCGGTCCCATATAACGGAAGTTTTTTTTATAACCACGCTCACCTCCCATATAACGAAAATTGAAAAATGCAAAAATTTAATAATCAGAGAGATAGAAAATTAAGAAACTTGATTTTTATGAAATTTTGAAAAATGGGCGTTACCACGACCACTTATAAAAAATCGTCTGTAGGTATCGCAATACCGATGTAAGGTATCGTCACAAAATTTAGTGAACATATTGTCCTTGATATCACTAGCATCACAGTCAATAATTTTTGAAATTGGAACATATGAACACGTATGCTTATATTTTGTGTGGTTATAATTTTGAGGCGGGATGTACAAATGAGATTATCCTTGTGAATGTCAGCGCGATTGCAGCGATTTTAGAGTTTTGAAGTTCACACGAGATTGCTGTGCATAAAGAATGAATACTTCAAAATTTAGAGTGCCTGTGTTGAATGTTGCATGCGAGGATGAATGTTGAGAATTGGGGCTGTGGGCGTAGTCTGCTGCATCTACTTGCTCAAATGCTACTCCTCACTTCATCAGGCTATTTATTTCACTGTTACTGTTTTTCTTTCTTCTTTTTTTTAGTTGACCGCAGAACCGTTTTGTCTAAATCACTTTCCCGCGTAAATGTATTTATGTATGTATGCATGTCCTTATATTATGTGCATATGCATACTCGTATATACTTGTTACGCGTCACTGCTGGTGTTGGTTTTCATGATATTGTTTGAGGTTTTCATTTTAAAAAATTGCAACTATAAAAAAAAAAATGAAAAACCACTACAAATATTTGTTAAAAAAATTCTAGAAATGTTTTTATGATAATATGCGCACAAGCGCTTTTGTGTAAAACACGCACACAAAATAAAATTATAAATATACATACATATGTATGTATGTGTGTACAATAATGCCACTTTTTGACTAATAATGTACATACATACACATGTTCTTATGTATATTTGCGCCATGCGATGGATACCAAGAATAGCGTTATTTTCTAAAATCACTCGCCAGAGACAGAGAGATGAAAAAGTTTGAAATACCCAAAAATAGTTGATATTTTGTAAATTTCATGATAAAGTTATACCCCTCTTGCAGTTTGTCATGATCACAAAGAAAACATGTTTAGATCAGGTTCGCGAAAAAATTTTGACACACTTCAAAACTTGTAGAATTTCTTGTTATAAAAATGCGAAAAATCACGAACGAAAACACTTGCGAATAGAAAAATTTACGAAACGCATACGTCTCGCAAACGTTGGTTATATCAAAGCTACATCAAAGCTTAAACTAATTTCTATACCATTTTAAGAAAGTAATTTACTGCCCGATTCTTCGTTCTTGATAAATAATCAAACATTTTCAAATATTCAATATTAAAACTTAATCAAGTTTTTTGTATTCTAATCAAAAATAAAAAGCGTAATCATAAATATGCAAAATGTTAGTGACAAATTATAAACTTTAGAATATTTGTAAATGTTTCATAATTTATCAAGAACTCAGAATTTGGCAGTTAGTCTGCAAATTGTTATTTTAAAGGAGACGCGTGCCAGAAAACACGATTATTTTAGAAATCAATGTGGAATCGAATCAGCGCCTCTCTTCTCGCTTTTAAAAGGCCAAACTTTGTGCCGACATTCTCGAAAAATAATTTCCTGCGTAATTTGAAAATAACTTATTAATTGTCTTTCGCTTCTTCAACACGACTATATTCAGTACGACCATTCAATTTTTAAGTCGCTGATATTTCTTTATATTTTGTACAAAGTTTCAAATATGCACTTTGGATTTTGTTACAAAGTAGTACTAATTTTTTCATAAAATATCAACTAATATTATATTAAATATTTGTTATGTACTTTACTCGTGCAAGTTCACCAACTTACAAATAAATGCGTAACGAAATATGCTTGTATGTACATATGTATGTACGTATACGCATAGGTTCGTAGAATTAAATTTATGCTCAGAAGAAATGCGCTTTCATCTCTCCCTTGGTTTCTATTTTATTTTTATGAGTGCACTTGTGTGTACAAATACACCTTTGTATGTATGTATGTATATTTGTGAAGCATTTGCTATAAATCCCACATTGTTGACAAACAATTCAAATATGAACGTCATAAATAAAAGTCAATTTTATGTTACATAGAACTTTCGCCAACACAATTACAATTACAAAACATTTGTAGCCGGTAGCCAAATTCTTTCTTGTTGTTTCTGCTGTCAGCAAGACTATTATGATTTTTGCTATACTTGTTTTGTTGTTACAAACTGTCGTTGTCCTTAAAGTAACTTACACTCCTTGCTTCTCGACTGCTGACATTGCAATTAACTAATTCAATATGTCGTTGACATTTTGATTTTGTTGCTGTTTTTTTAGATATTCATTCTTCTTGTTGTTGCATATATGTACATACATTCTTGCTGTAGTATCGAAAGTAATGCTTTTATAACAATTACATTGTGGAAACAAAGAAACAACTTTCGTGTAACAATAAAATTTATGTTGCCAAGGGTCATGGTTCATATTCGTAGGTATTTAGGTAAGTTCGTAAGTAGGTACACTACAAAAATGACGATAATAAATATGCAAGATAACGGCTTGTGCTTCCTAATATAATTTTAGAGTGCCAAAGTGTAAGAGAGGATGCTCAATGAAGTTTATAAATGTGTATAGATATGTATGGAAGAATGTAAATATACTACATACATACGAGTACGTACATGCATATTTAGATATAAGTACAATGTATTATCTCTAATAAAGAGCGCTGATCCAAGAGCCAAGGATGATACTGTCTTTGAAATAATGTGGCAAGTGGAACGGACCTTTATTAATATATGTACATATGTACATACATATGTACATTTCATATGAAAAATTTAAATTAGAGAGATTTTTAGGTAAATGTGGGAAGTCTATGCTCTTTTATGCAAAGTTGAATATGATAACCAGCAGAACTGCACAAGGTGTTTACTCTCTGTACTTAAATACATACATATTGTATGTTTGTGGTTTTATTTAATCGGTTGAATGTAATTTCACGCTTTTATACATACACACATGAGGGAAATTTATTATTATTATTTTTTTTTCTGGAGAGAAAATTCTAAGGCTTCGTGTATTGCTGCTGTTACTGCTTTATAATATATCATTTCTATAGAAAGCTTCTATGTATTAATGAAGAATTTCATATTTAATTTATTTCTTATTAGTTTTACTTTAAACTTATAATATATACATATATAATAAGCGATTTGTAATCGAAATATTTTGTTCGTTTAAAGCGCTTCAACAGAAGATAAAAACATAAATAAGAACAAAAATAACTCCAAAAAACCGTAAAGAATAATATTGAAAGATAATAAGTGCATACATTAAATAGACTTATTTATAAAAATTAACTGCATCTATAAAGCGCGTATAGTGTGCTAAGAAATAATTATGACATCATATAGTTGAAAATTTTAACAATTTTTTTGTTTAAACTTTAATTTTTTTATTTCTTTATTTCAAAAGTCAAATAACCTACAAGTTCTTACTGACTAAAACGATAACTTATATTATACTACAGTGGTTCTTATGACTAAAACTTAGAATTAAAGTGCAAAAAGCACTAAAACAAAATAGAATTCAATAATTTAGAAAACACACTCTTTGGCAAAGAAAAATCAAGCAGGGTAGAATTCGAAATCTCGTTGAGTTCTCGAAGTGAACTCGGCATAATTTGTGCCAAGGCTCTTGAGGTAAAATGGAAAGTTAAAACGAAGTGTTCTTGCAGTAATAAGAAATTTAATGGAGAGCAGTAATGGGTGGCAATCGATTTCGCCACTTATCAATCCATGCACGAAAGTCACAGAAAGATTAGTCCTTCTGCATTCTAGGGTCTTAAGATCAATCAAGGGGATTCGGGAATTGTAGGAAGGGACGGGAGTGGAAAAATTAAGGGAGATAAATCTTTTGAATACGTTCAATTCTATTAATAGCAAATCTATTATGAGATCTCCAAAATGAATGCAGCATATTCAAGTTTTGGACGAACAAAAGACGTGTAGAGTAATTTCAGAGTGTATGGATCAGTAAAGTTAGAACTATTTTGACGTACAAACCCCATCGCAGCATATGATTTTGATATGATTGCGCAATAAAATGCAATGGGATACTTTGTCGAAGGCTTTGGAGAAGTCGGTGTATATACAATCAACTTGGAGCCCAGAAGAAAATGTGTCAATGCAGTATCCACTAAAAACCGCTAGGTTAGTTAACGTAGACCGTCCGGCGACGAAACCATGCTGGTGAGGGGAAATTAAACTCTTAACAGCAAAATAAATTTTTTCTTTAACTATACGCTCGAAAAGTTTTGAAATTGTAAACAGCTTGGATATTGGTCTATAGTTTTAGACGTCATTCTTTTTACCGCTCTTAAAAGTTGGAGTAATTGATGTTAGCTTCCAATTATCCAAAAATACTCCTGTATGTAGCGACAAATTGAAGATAAATTTCAGCGGGAATATTAGCGCTGGGCATTTTTTTAGAAGGGCGGAACATACATATACCATCAACGTCGGTCTGGGTAGTGACTTTTAATGAGTTAATTCCCTTAATTATATCATCAGAGGGAAGACTTAGTGAACCAAAACTTAGTGCTGAAGGCAGGTTATAATGACACACAGGGAATGAATCTTCAATGTCATCATTAGAAAAATTTGAACTGAAAAATTCAGCAAATAAATTGGCGACTTCTAAAGGTGAACTAGCAAATTCTTCTCCAAGACAAACTGATTTAATATAGTGCCAAACATTTTTGGATTCGATTTAATGTTTGTACAAATCAGTACAAAATAAAATGTGTTCCTTCATTTTACTCAAAATATCAAATTTTTAACCTGAGTAAGAGTATTATAGAAAAGTTCTTTAGACACATTTTAATTTCAGAATAAATTCCACATATGTATGTATGTATGTAATACAAGAAGCAAAAATATTTATACTTGCATATGTAACTGGGTTATTTTATATACAAGCATCTGATAACACAATTAAAACAAAAATATTTAACAATACCTAAAAAAAATGTCAATTTAATGATAGATACTACAAGGTACCAAATATTAATAAAAAAATTATTTAATTAACTTAAACATGGAAGATATCAAGGCAAACGGAAAAATAACCTATAGTAAATGTGCCTTTTCCGCAAACAAATTCGTAAATAATTTGTCATAGTAAATAAAACAAATCAATGTTATTTTCACATGCAGAGCATCTATTCAAATTCAATAAATTTTGATTTTAAACTCGTTTAATTCGTGTACATTCAGTAGTCATGGAAATTTGATTCGTTTAAATTTCGTTAATTTATACACTAAGCTTAGTATGCACACTTATATAGCAAACATTTTCTTTTAAAACTAGAAAAAAGCACATCGCACAAGCAAATAAAATAATTTTGTTTCGAAGTCACCATTTTTATTTTCCAAGCACAATTAAAGTCATTTCCTGTAAATGAAATTAAATCGTTTAGGCGCCATCTATCGTCCGTAAGGCAAACTATAAAACCAGTTTCGCGTACAAATCGCAACGTTTATAAATACGGCTAGTCACCGCTTATGAAATTTTAGTGCTGCGAGCTGTATAAGCCCTGTTGTTAACAACACAGGGTGCATGCGACAAAAAAATTTGTTTAAATGTTATTTGGTCGAATGTTACGAACTTTACCGTGAAGTTCTAATAAGTTTTCGATGTTAGATAAATAAAAATATTATTAAATTAACACGCCGTATTTTTTGAGAGTGGATATTCAAAGGATAGGCAGCAGGAATTGCACAAATTTTACCCAATTAGAACAAAAAGTAACTTTTAAATTTTCTACTCTTGTATATAATTATTGTATGGTGCAAAAACATGGACGATGAGACATCTGATGAGAGGGCTCTTGGAGTTTTCGAGACAAAGATTCTCCGAAAAATGTATGGACCTTTACGCTTTTACGATGGCGAATACCGCAGAAGATGGAACGATGAGCTGTACGAGCCTTATAACGGCATAAATATAGTGCAGCATGTCGTACAAATAGATGATAGCGCGCCAGCCCTGAAAGTATTCGACGCGGTACCCGCTGGCGGTAGCAGAGGTAAAGGGAGGTCTTTTCTGCGTTGGAACGACAAACTTAGAAGAATCGATTACATTGATATGCATAGAACGATTTCCGGATAATATTTTCATATACATACATACATAATTGTTGCATCGATTTGTTGCGAATTTTAGAAAAAATCACCAATTTTGATCGAAAAAATTCATATTTACCAAAAATAAAGCTCAATCTTTTTTCCCATTCTCCAGATTAAGTCCCACTTTGGCTACCTCGTGCAGGAAGATAAACATACTAAATGTGTTAAATGTGGCGATTTAGCAAATTGTTAAATTTTCTTGGAAATTATAGCTTTAAACCTCAATGAATGCGTATACTACGAAAGATTCTTGTGTGCGTGCGTTCAGTTTTGCCTGGCACTGTCCTAAGGTCAAGTTAGTCATAAATACCGGTATAAAAAATATGTTTAATTATTTTTTATTTAGTTGAATGTTTAAGAAATATGTAGAATGCAGTTGGAAATTGATGTAACAACAAGGCAATGAAAAGTGACATCTTAAAAAAAATTAAGACAAAGATCGAAGCTGTTGAACTGTCGGAACAGGGTCAACTGACAAACGGCACGGGGCCTCGTGTTGCAAGTAAGAAGTTTGTATGTATTCGCATATTGTATCTGTATCTGCGTCCATACATCGTTATGTGTTCTATGCAATGCAGCGCGCCTGCCAGGTGCTGAAGTGCCCGCCAATGCAACACTTTGTAAATAACTACAACTGCATTCCTTGCAAGTGTCGCTGCAAAATCTTTATACACACAAGTACTCGTTGTTTAGCAATAACGCGTGAACGTCAATTCGGCTGACCAGTGGCAGTGAGTGGCATGTGCGCCAACATCCAACTCAATTGCATCAAATTGTCAAGTGCAATTTGCACACACAAACTCGTATATACGAACATACTCGTACATACATACATACAAGTCGTCGAAACAAACTTGCCACAAAAAACCGAAGCAACTAACAAAACTGTTGACAATATCGGTTTATTAACGTGCTCTGATTTTGCGAAGCGGTTTCTTTACATGTTTTACACCTGATGTCTTTAAATGGTGTGTGGTCACATGCTGATCTTGCTGCGGTTTTGGTTCAATCTAATCGCATTTGAATGCCAGCAGTTGCATCTGTGAGGGCTACGGAGTGGGATTAAATTGTATGAATTGAGTTTTGGATTTCGAATTTGTTATAATATTTTAAGTAAATACATACTCATATATACATATATATATGTATGTATAAAAAAAACTTATCCGTGTTTGCTTCTACAAGAAGCAACTTAAACCAAAGCAACTACAAGCATCTTCTTTATAACTATTTCTCTTCCTCTAATTCTTAAACTGGCCACCTCACTACTTATAAAGCTAGAACTATTCTAAGTTAATTTTAAGCATACATTTAATCTTAGTTTAATATTTCTTAAATTTTTATCCTTAAACTTATTATATTTTGTCTTTATTTTTTACTTTTATTCTTGTACTCTACCTTAATCATCCGTTATTATAATTCCCTTAATTGTTTGTTGTGCTATAAAAGGTGTAAAACCTTATTGTACTAATCGCTAGCTTAATAAATGAAATGAAAATAAATTTGTTAATATTTCTGATAACCAAAATTGTTCTTAATTCATATTATTTGAATGACTCTTTTTTATATGAAGTGCAAATGAAAATAATTCAATTGACGATTATCTGGTTATGGTTATTTTCAATGCAAGGGATTTATGGTCCAAAACCTCGTTTTCGGTAGATCGAAGCAAATACTTGCTTGTAACTTTATTTGTACTTACCTGATGAAAAGTTGAGAGAAGAAATTTTGCTGCTAATTTTGTATAAACTGAAAATATATGTAGGTACATATCTTTTGAGATGTCGGAGGTAGAGTGAAAAATATAAACTATTTATCACTTTTCCATATTAATAACGTTTAAATCGACAATTTTTTTTTAACCATGTATCCAAAAAGGTGCTTATGAAGGAACTGCAGTACAAACGGACGGACGGACAAACTTAGGTCAATTGATTTCGAAATATTTAGTGGATTAAATACTAAGAGGCGGACGCTGTTGCCGAGTGCGTAGCGTTGCGTTCTATAACTCGGTATGCCGTAGAGATCCCAGGTTCGAAACTCAGCCCGGTTCCGTTGAAAAATTAAAAATCATGAACTTTTTTTTGTTGGTCTCTTAATATATGTTTGTCTCACCAATATCAAATTTCCGAGTGTTTTTGTTTTTTTAATTACTGCTAATTTCGACGATAATGCGTTTTTCATTCAATATTAAAGCAAAAAGCAAAAATCTACAGATCATTGAAATTGATGTTTGAAGTTGGTTAGATTGTGATTCTAAAATGGCTGTTCTTCTGTAATGCTAATTCGTTCCTCAGTACAATTATTTATATTTTTAATATTATTCATATCGTTGTTTTGTTTGTATTTTTATTGTACTTTAGTAATTAACAGCCGCTGTGCCTCAAAAAAGCCATATTGTTATTAATGATGAAAATTTATGCCTGTAAATATCTATACAAATATACATAAAATTTTACTCAATTCAACTAAATTAAAAACCAAAATTTAATCAAATTCATATGTTTACTAATGAAATTATAAAAAAATGTATATTAGGCAATAATAAAGAAAATTATTTTTAGAATATCATTTAGACAACAACTGGCGTGCATTTGTTGTCGGTATGCAAAATGTATAATCATAAACAGAGCGCAACGCCAGTTTGACACCGAGGGATATTGTGCAAACTTGACAAATACTTTTCAATGTGATTTTATTAAAGTACTTTAGCACATTGCTATTGTGCTTGATGCTAATTATGCATTTTCGGCGTTAAATATACGTAAAGTAATTAATCTCGCTTAAGCGAAGTACGTACATACATACTCGTATGTATGCGTTTACTAGTATGCGAATTAATATTTCCTTATACTTATTAGGGACGACCCAAAAATAATAGAATGACAGGTTGCATTAATCGAGCTGAGGGCAAGAAAACTATGACGTATTGGTAGACAAAAAATGGAAGAACAAAGAAAAAATTCTAAAAAAAGAAAAGGAAGAAGCTAAAAATATGTGATGCATAATTTATTTCGGTTCGTTTAGTCACAAGTTTTTATCTTACTCCAGTTGGAAAATCAAACATTTTTGAAAAATTTTTAGCATTAAATCCAAATAGTAAAATAAAATTATAAGAAATTGAACGGAGTTTTGCACAGTTAATATTTGATTTTCCCAACATACATACAGTATCGGACATATTATTTGCAAAAAAATTTCAAATGACTTAGCTTGTCACATATGTATATTCATTTATTTATTTTTGATAATTTTCATTAAATATTCTGTAGAATCTTTAAACGAAGCCACATCAAGTTCATTAAAAAAAAGTATAAGTTTCAGTTGGTTAAGAACTACCATTGAAGAAAATGCCCAACACCATTGACAAAAAACATTGGAATAAATCAACGGTAGTATTTAACCAACTGAAACTTGCACAGTGTTTTATTGAAATTGATATGGCTTCGGTTAAAGGTTCTACAGAATTTTAAATGAGAATTATCAAAAAATAAATAAATGAATATATGTATTTTTGAATTAAGTTGCAAATGATATGTCCGATACTGTATACTCGTATTTAGTACCTCCAGTAAAGTATGGGGAATTTTTATTCGTTAGAAAATTGCACTGACATTCAAGTTGAGAAAAAGTTAGTTCTCAACTTGAGCTCCAATGTAATTCTCCAAATGGTCTTAAAAACTACGTCCTCTTGTTAATGGCCCTTTCCATTTCAAAACGTCCGGTCGTTTCGGGTCATGATTAATTTAGATTTTAACAAAACTTTAATATGTTCTTTTTGAGCCAATTTAAGGAGAAACGTATTTTTTTGCCCAAAAAACTTTTTTTTTGTGATTTTTTCGCAATTTCATTTTTTTTTGTAAAAATCGAATCAAAATTTTATATCTCAAAATGCTTTTTTTTTTCAAACATTTTCGAATGAAAATAGACAGTTTAAATTTTAATATGGCAAACTGCCAAGTAACCGAAATTTGTTTTTTTGGTGTTATGATTTTTAATAAAAAACACTTTTTTTTGCAAATAGACGGTGTGTGCCTCGATCAATCTTGCTAAAAAGATCATTTAATTTGATTATAGGTTTTATTTAAACTTTAAATTGTTTATAATAGTGTTTTTCATTTAATATTTAAAAATTCATTTCTTTTTAATTTGTTTGATATACGCCTCGAATATATTATTTCGAAAGAATGTACTTTTCTAACGCTGCGACTTGAATGCAAAGTTGTGTGGCCATATTGGCGAAAACTGTTGTTCTCAAGTCAAAATCCAAGGTTGGATATAAATTGGGAAATGTTGCTGAATAAAAATATGAGAAATGAAATATTCACCAAAGTTCGAAAAAGAAAAAATTAACTTGGGGAAAGAACGGACGGCTTAATGTACAGACATAACGTTGACTTATTAAAAAATGCTACTTCTAAAAAAACGTTGAGTTAATTAAAGAATAGCTAATCACCACAACAAGTGCAACGGCGACAGCAAAAAATTTTGCTGAAGCCCAGCAGCCCGCGAAATGAAGTTAAGCGAGTGCAAAGCTCATTGCGTTAGTGACCGCAAAAATCTGCAATAAAATTTACTATAGAATCACAGTACGATGATTCTCCCACTTGAAGTACTAGTGAACTGTTAATGCATAATGGTGACTTAGCTTCTGGCAACAATAACCATCTACTATTCATTAAAAACATACTTGTATAATATAAATATGCATGTATGTATGAATGTACATTTGTTTAAATGAATGCAAATTGTTTTTCATAAGAGAGCATGCCAAAGTGGTAGTTTCTATGTCACTAATACGTATGTAGCAGCCAACTAAATAATTTATCACTGATCAGCAATCGGAATATGCTAAGCAGCAGTAACAACACGAAATAAAACAAGCTTCCTTAAAGGTAAGAAAAGTTTTAGCAACGTAGTACTTACATAGTACATACACAGAACAGAAGTGTTTTCATTACCAACATATTATTGTGTGGCAGTAGTGGGGCAGACATCCGAAGTTGATTATGTGTTAACTTGCTGTTCTTACATCTCAATGTGGCAAGTCAGATTGTTTGTTTATTTGCTATGGTCTTGCACTGGGGACAAATGCGGCACCACATAACACATTTTGATCGTACAAACATACATATCTATATATACATATCTATAAATATGTATGTATGTATATATGAATGCATAATCTCAAATGTACGCGCATATCCGCCACTTGTCGCCGTCACTGCTCGTCACCTTGCGCAATCGAAATGCAAGCGCTATGCCATGCTACGTTGCTTGGAAGGCGGCGCATCCGTTCTTTGCTTGGCTGGCCATACAAAAGGGAAAACCTTAAATATTCATACATACGTACATACATACGTACGAGTATAAAGTATATGCATAAATAAATAAGAATTAAATTGAAGATAGGCTAGTGGTAGCATATCAAAATGGTACAAATTGTATTCTGCATCAAAGTTGCGTCCGCACTGCATTGCAACACCTCTTTGACGAGCAGTAAACAACTGAACACTACATACATACATAGATATTAGGCTTGTCCAAAATCTCGGGATCAGTCTATTTAAATCCCGGATTTGCAGAAAACAGTGAATTTAATAGCCATTTATTTTTTAAATTGATAATTTACATTTTTTCAAAGAAAAATAAACCTCAAATTATTTAAAACAGAAAGGGCAGATCGAATAAACAGTATTGAAGTATTGAAATAAGAAAATTTAACATGAGAAACAAAAACAACAAGTTTACAACTATTGTATTACGATAACACAATACGATAAATAACACGGCTTGTTAACTTCCTAAAGGCTTTGTTTTGCTCTTGCCATTATAAATTAGCTGGAGTATATCCGATTCGAGTATAAAACGAGCCTTACTATGAAAGCCATGTTAATAGAACTAACGACGAGGTGCTTGAAGTGGATAAGGTAGAAAGTCTCAAAGATAAATTGCATCAAGTTTTTAGGAGCAGCTCGCAATGTCCAATAATAGAAAGGCATACAATTTATCAGAAGGTTTGGTCAAAGAAATTTTTGTAATGAGGCGATTAAGGCTATGCCATACAGAGAGCATTTAACTTATTTTCGACAATCCAACCAAGTGTTGAGACGCAACAGTGCTTCTCCACTGCAGATTTTAAATGCAACAAACTTAGGTCTAGGTTGGAGGATACCACACTTAAGCATTTATTTCTGGAAGATTGCAGTTTAATCCAAATAAGAAATTATTATTCGTCGCTCCAAATGGTATGGGTGATGTATTTTTATTTTACTTGATGTATTTCTTTTTTTACTGAACGGTAATACATTAATATTTAATACTGGCCTCAAAAAGTGTTTAAAAATAGTTTTACTTTATGTAGTTGCATTAGCTTCTGTAACAAACATCTTACGCAGTGGTCAAAAAACACGAAAATGGATTCTCCGCCGAACAACAAAGCCTCCTCCCACTGCACTCCGGAATATTCCATGCCGAGCTAAGTACCATTCAATGGGCAATTCAATATGCAGCAAAATTGAAAAAGAAAACGTTAATATGTTCACATAGCTTAGGTGCCATCAAAACCCTTGCCAGCAAGAGCTACAGCAGTCTAAACTCGGTCTTGAGCCAACTAAGGAAGCAAACAAAGATCCTCTGGGTGCCAGGGCATACGGGCATACCAGGAAATAAAGCTGCCGACGTGGCAGCAAAAGACGCGCAAATCCAGCTACTCGTGTATGAACGCCCATCCTTCCATACATTAATAACGTGCTACGCAGCATTAACCGCAGAAATTAAAATTAAGACCTGGAAGAACTCAACCTGTTTTCTTAAAAAGCACAACAAAATACAAATCAGACCAAACTACGACAACCAGATTTCCCGGCAGGACTGTATTACATTCCTCAGGGTTAGTATTTCTATTTTATTCTTGAAAAGACCAAAGACATGAATTACAACAAATCGTTCTTTGTTCTATTAATGTCATTTTGCATAATTCTAAAATACAACGATTACATTTTTTGACAAATTAAAATTTACGAATCAAAATTTCGGGATTGTCTTGGGAGTTTGTTTTCAGATCTCGAAAATCCCGGGATCAATAAAATGCTCAAAATTGACAACCCTAATAGATATGCACGCTGACGGCAAAAATAGTGGAAATACCATGCTAAACTTTAAAATAAAAAAAAAATTAAAATTCTATGAATTTTTTAAAAGCCAAATAAACCAAAATATATGTAGATGTTTTTGCGTATGCTGTTTCGTATCTCATACATTTTTTTATGGAGACTGTTAAGTTTATTTTCCATTTATTAATAAATTTGGTTCAAAGATTAGATGGAAACAAATACGACAAGAAAAAAATCTCAAAAATCAGCATTGTCAAAATAATTCATTTGTTTCTTTGTCACTTCGATATTTCAAAGTTTATTGAATTATTATAAATTTTGTAAAATCTTAAACTTTGGGCTTATATGGACCTCGTTAGAGAATGAACTAAATTTTTTATAAAATAAAAGTAAAATACTTTAATAGTCAAAACTTGTCAAAATGTCAGATTATTTTTGACGCCAACATTTTGGACAACATTTGTTTCAACTGTTTGGTAGGAATACATATTTTTTCATTTCCATTTTCACCTTCAATTCTTGCTGTTGTTGTTTTAAATAATTTCACTCCCAATGATTTTGTGATAAACGCCTAAAATGTTGAGTAAATATTTGCGCATGCCAATTGTAAAAATACTCGTATATATGTATATGTATATATGTATATTGTATAAAAGTATCAAAATGTATCCGATTCAAAACTACTTGAACTGAAGGCAATATGTTGCTTAGATACATACGTCGTACGTACATATGTAAGTAAGTTAAAGCGTTATGTTGTTTTAATCTTAAATTGGAACGTTCATAAGAAACTAAATGCCGTAGCCACCTCTGGTAGCTGAAGGAAGAAAAAAATTATTATTTGCGTTACAAAGACGAAGCGGGAAAGAAAAAGAATTGCTGCCGGTTGTCACGAGAAAGATAAAACGATCATCGGGCTTTAAATATTTCACCAAAAAAGCGCAACCAACCAGGCGAGAATTATTTGTGATTTAGAGTTCGTCAAGTTACATTTTTAAAAGTTTTGAGGCATAAACAAAAATAGGGCTCTGAGGGAACTTCATCGTAAATAAGATTACGCTCAAAGAAAGCGACAATGAAATTGAGTAAGAATACGAGAATGTTTTCTTTTAACTTTTTTGATGCCGCTGATCGGCAAACTAAATTATATTTATAAGCAAACAAAAGTAAAATGTAGCTATCGAATTACTACCAAAAAATTGTGATTATGAATAAAATGGAAATGATAATAGAAAAAATAAGAAAAAAAAGCTTCGGCGAATATCACTCGATATTATCGCTCAGTTCGACGAAGTTCGCTTAGCGCTCAACTCGCTTCTTTTTTACAATTTTACTTTCCTTAAAATGCGCAAATAACGTACTGTACATCGTGGAATTTATAGAATAGAAATCGTGGAATTTATATATAAAAAAAAAACTATTTTCAATTATATACGATTTACAATAAAACTTTATTAGGGAAGATGGGTGGGGCTGATTTTCCAACAGAATTTGCAATGCTTATGCCAGTAACTTCTCAAGAGTTATTAGAGTAAGAAACTTAAGTACAGGCTAATAAGATATGAATTAAAACTAACACGATTCTTGTGACTTCCCAAATGTTAACAATTTCACACAATAATTGCTCTTATTACCTTCAACTTCAGAGTGTAATTGGCGCTGAAGTTTCGTATACAATTTTTAATAATAAAACATACAATACAATGATATCACTCGGTCGTTGAAAAGTATTTTGATGTAGGAATTAAATCACTGAGTGATTAACTTCTCCCTTCTTGTTGGTAATAATCAAAAATAAACTAGCAACGACAAAAATAAAAATTATTGTTAGCCACCTTCAAGTAAAGCATCTTTATTCATAATGATACCACTTTTGACGAACTTTTGGTCAATGATAACACAGAACGCATACTGCGTGCTACTCACAAAAAAAAAATATATAAAAAAAATGTATTTATTTGTAAAAAAGCAATGAACCTAACCAAAGCTTAAGCAATTAAATAAATTCACAATTGAGATTCTCACGGTAACGCTTCGCCGTTAAACAAATATCGAATTATTTATGCTTGTGTGCGTGTGTGTTAGCGTTGAATAGTTGGTGGTAGTAGATATTGAGTGAGGGTGTACAAGTGTGACTTTATAATGATGGTATGAATGACCAGACCGAAGATTTGAGTGATGAGTATTTTAAAATTGCCAGTATAATAATATCCATAGCTCTACAGCAACAAAAAATTAAAGTTTTGACAACACGACCTTGACGGACAAAAGCATATACCATAGACAATTTCACAGCTCAGCGCTACCGACAAGTTGCGTCCAGTTCGAATGAGTTGATGAATATTAACTTACACAGCATAGCAAGCGTAAAGTTGTGGAGAGTTTGTATTGAACTTGCTATTGACCATGAAATAAAGCGCAACATAATTGCTGTAATATCAACAAAATTGGGTTTTAGACAACGAAATCATATTCAGCGCCACTTTTTTTTTTATCTGCGGTTAGACTTTTATATTAAAAAATTGATAATTTTTTGCTCTTCCTGCACAAAACAAGGTAACAACTAATTGGAATGGGAAAATGTTTGCATAACAGCCGATTGCAGTGGTGCAGATAGCTTTCTGTAATGTGGGGTAACACAAGTCAGTTTCAATTTTGTTATAAATATTATTGAATATTATGGTCAAGATCCTACTCTGTAGTTTTAACTATACCTTGGTAACACTAGACTGTAGCTAAACTATTTCGATGGAGACATGTTTAAATATTATGACTTTGGTATTAAATTTGAAACTTGGGCTTATACGGTTAGAGCATAAAATGTATTTTTACTAAAAACCATTAAAAATTGAATAAATTGTAAGGTTCATTTTCTACTCGAATGGTGTCTTCTCCAGCTGGCAAGTACAAAACAAAGCCTTAAAGGAGTTAACAAGCTGTGTTATTTGTCGATTGTGAACTCTAAAGGCTTTGTTTGCCCTTGAAAGGGGAATTTTTAAGAATAATATTAAATTAAAAAAATAAATGGCTATTAAAATTACTGTTTTTTTTACAATTCCGGGAGTTGAATAGACTTATCCCGGGATATTCGGGAGTTAAAAAAGACCGGGTTCCCGGAGTCCCGGGGTTTCGGGATCCCTGTATTGACATGCCTAGTACATATATTAACAATATGAAGAGAAATACTTTTGCTGAAAGTTTACCCGGCAAGTCGCGCCAGATGTGGCTCATATTTAAAAATTATATCAAAAGAGAAAAAAATTTTCATAGCGAATGTCATGACTTGTTGAATTGAGTTATTCACAGAGGTTGCTGACATTTATTATATGTATACTAGTGAATAATGTATTGTTTTTTTTTTTAGTTTTAGTTTGAATAAAATAAATTGATTAATTAATCAAAAATTTGCCAAAAATAATATAGTGCACAAACAATTTTTTAATGAAAATAAACTAGCTAATGAAAATGATTAATATCACTGAACTCGGCATACTCAAAATGGCATTATCAGTTACATTGTTAAAAATGTTCAAACCACAACGTTATAAGTAATAAGTTCGGTGCTATCTTCATTATTTAAACAAATTCAAAATTATTGTTGTTAAACTTTAACAATTTGCTCCCTTATAACAAATTTACTCTATTGAAAGTGAGTATCAAGAGCGCAAAAGAAACAGTCACCTGAAACTCGTAAAAAAATGTTTCCTGTAAAGTTTAAACGTCGCAATATTTGTCTAACATTACACGGATATACAAGAACAAGCTGGCATAAACGCTGTGACATATATTTATATTACCGCAAATTTTCAAAGGTAGAAATGCCGTCGAGTATTTTTGGTCAAGTTACTGACAGCCCATCTCTTCTTGGCGAAATAAAACTAAATGTTCACTCCCGAATTTAAAGACATTTCTGGACTCTTTTTCTGAAGCCAGTAATTTTAAGTTTGTGTCACAATTTTAACACTCAATCACCTTAAGGTTGGGTGTTCTATAGTTTCAAAAGACCGTAATTCCTGTAGTATTTTTCACAGTAGTTCTTTTCCTATACTCTTATAAAATAGTATGGAAACATCAATATTTTTTTTTAGAATTAGCCGCCACATTCATAAAAGAAATAAACGGATTTCAAATATTTTTAAAATTAAAATTTGCTACTCTACTCATAAATAGTTTCGTATCTATTTTAATTTATATTAATGTCGCTACAAGAGAAACAAGTTCATACAAGCCTACTGCGAAAAATGCTATTTACCACTTCTAAAAGTGGTATTGCTTACAATTGTTATAATTTTTTTTTTTAATAATTTGGAGCTCACACTATTTAGCTCAGTGTATGGCCAAACTTCTTCTATCATTTGTGGTTTGCGTTTTTTTTATGTAAAACCGCAAATGGAGGGACAGTTTTATGCCGACTCCAAGTGCAGATATATTTTATAAGAAGCTTTTCCATGGCAGAAATACCATCGATATTTTAATTTGTCAGCCTGTCAATATTTTAATTTGGAAACAATTTAATTCAAATAAATATTTGGGATAGTTTAAAATGTAACAAAGAAGATGTTTTATTTTATCTTAGCTTTATTCTCTTTTTCATATGCACAGCTTAGTTTCAAAGATTGGTTTTAACGTTTTAGAATATTTTTCAAACTAAGTTACAAACTGAAACTGTATTGTTTGTTCATATTTGACACTTAACCCGCATCAATATCGATCTTTTCAGAGAATGAACAAATATTATTGTATATGAATATTAAATTATTTTAGAGAAAAACTTTAAGATATTTTCTTCATACCATAAGCATTCAAACATTTATTATACATATTTTTTTTAATATTACCGATCCATCTGTCACTTAAGTTATTCTTACATAACTACGTTTTTTATTTATTTTTCCCATATGTGCAACAATACTCGTGTAGTGTACTACAATAAAATTATTGATAATAAAGGAGAATAGAGGAAATAGGTCTCTGGCTACAATCACAATTGATTTTTAAGAATTTCCTCTGTCACATTTGCATAAACACAATTTAAAATTATTTTTAAAAAATACTGAAAATTCAATTCGCAAACATTGTGCTTAAAAAATGTCGTTTTTGAACGCATGTTCTCTGGGTATTATTTTCCAAAAAATTATGGAGATCCAAAAATCTAGGAAAACTTTAAAATTCCGCTGACAAAGATTTTCAAAAATGTGTTTCCTTATTGACTGTAATTTTTGCAGCCTACTTTTTATATAACTGAAATAGCTTGAACAATGAAATTTCCATACACAACAAAAATGTTTTTTTAACGAAAAACTCAGTTACTCAAACCCGGTCTTTAATAAGAGACACATTTGTTTTCAAGGCATAATAAAGCATTCAAGCATTTATAATTTATATTGCTATCGCGTCCCTATTTAAGAAAAGCTTGAGACTTTTCTTCTGTTTAACGTTTGAAACCATTTGCGATGAAAAAATGTAGGGATCCTTCTTAAAAAATATAATAGATATGTGAAAATCTTCTCTTCTCTTATACCGTTGTTTCAAATCTTTAATTATTTGAAAATATACCCTTTACATTACTTCTGACACCAACTAAGAAACACAAATGTTAAGAGTATATGCTGATAATTTGTATATGTAGCAAGATCGCTAAAAAAAATCCACTACTGCTGACTTCTACTAGCACCACAGTCTCTACAATCTATTCATACTGCGTTCATTCAGCAAATTTGTGTGTGCTAATATCTAACGGTTAGTAATAGTAAGCAGTTCTTGTTTTTATTGTTTGGTTTTTTTTTTAGTTGATTTCGTTTAGTTGGCGAGTTTTATGAACACTTTTTTATGCGTTTACTTTTCAAAATTGTAAACAACACCAGCGTGTCTAAGCAGCTGCGATTTTGTTGTTGCACGCTTAGCGATAGACCATTGCAATGAATCTTGCATTTGCCAGCATTTGTGTAGAAATTAATTCGATTTCTGTGCAAACTCTAAATATAGGGATTTTCTCACAGCAACTACTCGCACTAGTTATGTGCAGATGCCGACAATGTAGCCGTGATTCTCAACATAACTGAATACGAATGGAAAGAAAAGTCTTAGAAGGTAAACTAGAATTGAGTGCGATTGCGTGATCCGGTGCAACTCTACACTTTTGCTGCTGGGATGGTATTTCCAAAGTGTTGCAATTTCTCTTGTGCACTCTTGGTATTAGAATAAATTATCATAGAAACTCTAAGAAATTCTATAACATTAAATTATCAGATTCATTATCCTTGGATTTGTTCTCTCAGCTTAACATGGAAGTCAACTCAAAATTACTATAAGAAGAGGGAAGTTAAGTGGACATCATTTCGACGACTTTTGGAAAGAAGTTTTACATTAGCATTTTGAGGGTTAATTAAAAAATTTCATAATTTTGGAGTTTTCAGATGATCATATGAAGTCTGAAAAGTTTAAGAGATTTTGTCATAAAGTTGCTGATCAGTAAATTATTTTTCAAGTGACACTCGCGCGAGTTTGAACAGTTCAGCTCTTGTCAATCATTTCATAAAACCAACGGTTAATTACATTTTTCCTTCCAAAAAACGTATATTTAGACGAAATCTTTCAATTCTTAACTTCATCCTTCCGATAAGGAAATAAAGAGAGGTCTCACAAAATGTTAGCTACACCAGTCGAGTAATAGCACAATTAGTTTTATATAATCGTGTTCAAAGTAAAGATATCCGAACTAACTTCTCAAAAACTTGGAAATATACTTTAAATAGAAAGCAAGTCTATTCCTAAATTAAGAGCAACTTTTATGACAGGTATACTGAAGCTGCTGGAAAAATTTAAGAGATCCTTTGAACTATCAAGTTCGCGACTAAAGTCTTTAGTTTAGTGATTGAATTATTTAAAGGAAGTTTTATAAAAACTTACTATAAAATTGTTTGCCAAATATGAAGAGCTGTTACATTTAAAATCATTAAAGAGCATTTATTTATTTTTGTTTTTCAAATGGAATCGCCAATTTGAAATAAGGTCATTTCGGCTCTTCAACAACTATTTAATTCAATGCATTCACTTAATGCCACTGTTTCGAATGCTACTCAACAAGAGAAGAGCGTTGGCGAATTCTGAGCCAATTTTAGATGTGCTATGAAGCTTGGATTTTTTGGTTTTATTTTTGTATTTATTTTTAATTTTTTATTTTGAATAGTGTTGTTTGAGTTGCTGCTGTTGGCAACTACATATTAAAGCGTCAAAGCGCCAAAGCGGATTTCAGGCTTTTCTTTTCTGCATTTGATTATTTTGAGTTTGAATTGGATTTTGTTTTTGCGGCTTCTGCTTTTCCAACTCTTGTTAGTTGCGCTTCAGCTGGTGCTGTGACTTTGTGAATTTTGGTGGTGATGATGATGCTTGTTGGGATTTTGCGCACTCATCGCTCAAAAGCGCATCGTTCGGTGTTGTACGTTTGGCGGCTATGTTGAAAAATGTTGGAGGTATAAAATAAAATTGTTTGCACGATTTTTTTAACTTTCGCATCTCGACTAGCGGCAGAGTCGCACGTGCAATCGCGCATTCGTTCTTTTTCTATCCATTTGACACAGTCGCGATTATTACTAGTGTAGGCGTGTTAATTGGAAAGTGTGTATGATAAAATTGTTTATATTTTACATAAATTAAATAACTAAAAATGCATAAATAATGTTATCAAGTGAAAAAATTAACTGTGTATTATGAACTATATGAAGAAATAACTGCCACTGCATTTTCTAAGTGAACCAAAAATTTAATGTTATCTAAGTGCAATAAAAAATTAATGATTATAAAAGGAACAAATTACAGCTAAGCTGTTACTTCCCCCTTTTTTGCTTTGACAACAAAGTGGATATTAAAACTTAAAAAAATGGTTTACAGCTAAATCAACGAGTACTTATGAATATTATAAAAATTGATATCATACAATTTGGTTAGGTTATTAAAAAAATATTCAGTAAACCTAAGTTTTGCTTAAATTTTTTGTGTAATCTGAACTAATAGCAATTGTGCTGCGTTAGGGAAGAGGAAATTTACGACAAATTCTGCTATGAAAAAATAAATAAAATATCGTTCTTTCGATATATATATGTACATACATACATACCATATACATATAAACATAATTCAAAATAAACAGAAAAATTTTATTCATCTTTGAATGCTAATAGATTTAAACTAAAAGCGAATTTTTATATCAAATACATATTTTCAGTTAAATTAAAAATAATAAAAAAACAAAAATTAAAATCATATAAAAATATTAAGATTTAAAATTGAATAAGACAGCAAAACGTTAAGATTAGATGACATAAAAGAAAATATTATTAAAAACTTATATTTTAAAAACAAAATAAAATCATTCAGAAAAATATATCAAGATACAAAAAAGTAATTAAAATACTCATAATTATATTAATTATAATAAAGTAAAATGCAATCAATAAAAAATAAAAATAAAAAATATAAACAAAATAAAATAAAACTAAAAATTAAACAAACAAAGTATTAAAAAATATATCATGCAATTTAGAAAAAAAGCCTAATTAAAAATCGTTAAATATAAAATTAGACCTAAAGTACTATAAAATGAACTTAATTACCATTTTCTCAACTGCTAATTAAAACTTGAACAATGGTAGCCAAGCATCAAATAAATGCTAAAAATATTGACTGGACAGTTTTATTTAAACTTAACTCGGTTTATTTTACTTAACGCGCCGAAAATCGAGCCACATTTCGAATAAATGTATAACAAAAACCTAGCATGAACCCCAAAAATAATTATTAACATAAAAGTTTTTCAAATTCTATAATTAAAAAAATTTTTAATTTCATTTTTAGTGAATATAGCGCCGTCACAATGACAAATTTTAAAAACAAGAATTTCTTTTATTTAATTTCCCATCGTTCATTCTCTAAGAAAATCCGTATAATTCAAAGATTTAAACTTTGTGCGAAAGAAAAAAAATCAACAATTGTTTCTATCAGAACTTTTAGTTGCTTTTTAGTATGCAATTTTATAATCCATTCTGTTTTTGTATAAAAAAGTGGTCGTTTCTGCGGGTTGAAAAATTACGGTAGAGAAAAAAATAAATTCTAAAATAATTATACTAATATTGAATGAACTAAAAGGCAGCGCACTCAAGAAGAATTTAGAATATTATAGAAGGTTTTTATTAGAAAATAAACTGTTTTTGAATTGAAAAATAATGGAAATTAATAATAAAATATAATTTATTGGGCCCTATTGTAGTGATGCCTTAGAAATCGAAGGACCAAAAATTTAATGCTGCCTTCGAACACCGCGTAGATAAAAAATAAAATTTTCCTTGGCAAAAATGTACTAGGCGTTTCGGAGTTTTAGAACAAATAAATGTTTTATATTTTCTGAGTCGATGTTGAACATACTTGAGCGCAATACATATTGCATGAAATCTCATAGTAATGGAAATCATAAATAAAGTTGCAAAGTGGCGAATTTTATTTATGAAAGAGTTTGCTATTTAAAGCACAACCGCTTCAGTATTCATTACAATTTACAACTATACGTATAATGCTGGCCTTATTAATTTCATACTTCATGGATTGTTTTCGACTTTTCGCGTTTCTATAAAACTCAATTAAACTTCCAGCAATTTATTGCAGTCTTTCGACAATTTGTATGCATATACAATACATACAAAGTGTTGAGTTGTGTTGTGTTATTTTTTTTTTTTGTTTTTTTGTTATCTTCAACTCATTTTTCTTGTTCTGTTTGCCGTAGATAAGTGAATCGCATTCAAGCTAAATTACGTATACGCTGCATGGTACATTTCGTCTACTAGCATATTCACATACATACATACTTAATATGTACACTATGGCTATGAAAATAAAACCAACGGCGGCAGCAACAATGAAGATGACTCAAAACTACCACCGAAAACAGCTAAAACAACAGCAGCAACAACAGCAACAAGAGTTGCAGCAGAAACAACAAAACTCAAATTATTCACATCGGCAGCATCTTCATTTCGATTCATCACTGCTGCAGCTACAAACCGTTGCAATCTCGATGTTTGTTATTATTTTTGGATTACTTTGTGCCGCGATTTGTGTCAGTGGGGTAAGTGTATATTCACATATATATATATATATATATATATATATATATATATATATATATATATATATACATTCACACACACACACACATACATTTATATACTCACACATGAACGTTTCTACTGATTATTGCATGTGCAAGTTGGATGTGCCCTCACCGCCCTAAGCTCTTGTAGATTCTATACTTTGTATGCCTCTTTGGGGGCTTCGGCGTGCATTCATGTGAAAGTGAGGGCGCGCATCCAAAAGCCAAGATACTAGTTCAACAGATCAGCGCATCACAATCATCTACTTACTCGTACCTATCACATCCACTTTTTGCAATCATCTGCTCAACGCCTATAAGTCCCTTTGCGGTGTTCAAACCTACACACATACATACATACCTACATGCTTGCATCTACATACATATTTCTTCGTGTGTTCGTGTGTATAGATCTATGAACCCTGTCTGTCCGTTTGTTGCGTTGTACGCCCGCTTCTATTTGCCAATCACCTCTTCAAGTTGAATTGCAAAGATTTTACTTTTATATTTCTCCGTGCAACTCCTATTTAGCACAATTGATCGAATGAGCGACCAACGTTCACGATTTCAATTTAATTCCATTGTATTTCAAGCATTTCACCCGCTACGAGAATAATAAGCAATATTCGTATATGAAACGATGAGCACTTGTAGAGTGGCTTCATGCAATTCGATTGCTTTGTGATGTCTGCGGTTTGATGAAGGCCACTTAATGAATTATCTAACAATTTTATTTACCTTTAATGGTAACTTTGTTTTTGTTTTTGTACTGGGTGTCGATATGTAATTTATCATTCAAAATAAAAAACGTATTTTAGGTTATTGAATATTTCACAAAAAGTGTTTCTAGTTGGTTTTATAGAGGAAGTTGGAATAAACACAACAGTCCAATCGGCAAGCGTAGTACAGCGTTTAGCGTGTTGGCTCTGCAATCCGAGGTTCCTTGGTTCAAACCTGGGAAGCGGTATTGAAGAATATAAAATAAAATAAAAAAGTAGTCTGATGAGGAAATTTGGTGATCTCCCAAATGGCGGCTATAACTTCTACCACTAGAACTGCTGTTGTATATTCTTAATTCAATTTTTTCATAAACTGGCCTAGAGCTCAAAAAAATTACCAATTATATATTTAATTATATATTTATTAAAATAAGATATTTCTCCAAAAGTGTTTTTCAATGAGACATTTCACAATGCATTGAAGCTTATTTATAGTGTTGGTCGAACATCTGTTGTTGTGTTTTTTGTAATCGACAAAGTCATTTAAGAAGTTAAATGCGATCAGGAACTTGAAAGGAAGTTTTCCTAATAATTTTCTTTTATAATATTTAGCTTTATTTTATAAAACTGTTACAATGAGCTTATTATGTACTACCAGCCAAAGTCATACAAAATTAAATAAATTAAAGACAAAAATATAAATCCATATATAATTAAATTTTTTGTATGTTGATACATTTTAACAATTTATACATTTTTATTATAATTCTATTTAATTTTTTTAAACTAAAAACGGTTTACTTCTTATCTGAATCGAATTTTATATTGTAACCCATTCAATTTTTATATAAAAGAGTGCAAGTTTGAAGTGGCTAAAAATTACTCTTGAATTTTTAAATAATGTTTAACTGATCCTCTTACACAATTTCTTCTATTTTACGCATGCTTCGCATTTTTTATGTAGAAAAAATCCATGATTTAATTATAAAAGGTTGGATACTTATTGACGTTAAGTTTTCCGACTGCCTTGTAATGTTGCATTTAGGAAGGTCTGATGAAGGAGAAAATATTTTATCCCTTTTCGTGCAAAGGTAGTAGAAAAGTAGGTAACTAGTAGCGAAATGCGGTTTGTACATAGAATGAAACATATTTGCAGAAATTTGATATTTCAATTTAATACAATATAACCGAATATTTAACCACACATGTATGTATATACATAGCACATTAATACAACAAACTATATAAATAAAAAAAGCAAGCGTGATTTAGAAGCAACTATTTTTTACACATTTTGTTAACAAAAACAATGTGATTTCAACCTTTTTTAAGTTTTTATATGCAGAAAAATAGAACTATCACATTTAGAAACATTTTGATAATAAATTTTTCTTTAACTCAATATCAATTTTAACAACCAAATAAGAAGTGTATATTAAAAGCCCAGTAACCAGGATTGTATACATATTTCATTACAATTTCAAACTTTTTTAAAAATTTAATTACCATTTTTATAGATCATAAACTTGTAAGATTCAAGTCACTAAAAATGTAACATTAGTTGTTCGAAAAAAAAATTTTTTTTATATGGAAACACCACACAATACCTTCGTCAAAAAATTAACGGAATTTTTATTGATATATGTACATCTGTTGAAAATCAAGTAAAGACGTTAGTCAAAACCGGTGAAATTACTAATAAATGTTCTTCTATTCGACATTTTAACTGTATAATTTTATGGTTGTTAATATTTATATAAATTCTTTTTTTTTTTTCAATGTTATGTTATTTTATATAAAATATATACAGTAAAAAATTTAAAATCATAAAATGCTTTCTTTGAAAAATAATATCAAATAATATGATCTGACCTGGCCGGGAATCGAACCAACAACCAATCAATTTCATACATGCAAATATAAGCAAGGCTACTGGAAAACAAACGAGAATACCGACAATTCGATTATTTAATGTAAGCCATGCTGAAATAATTTAAAAACTACAAAAAGACAACAGTGTTGCCTGACTGGCCATTTCACAAGAAAAGTACTAATTTACACATGTTTGATAACATTTTTTTTTCTTAAATTAAAAGAGAGCAACAAGGCAGCGTGCAAGAGTGAGATAACTGCCTAATTATCCAACCTTGTATGATTGAATCATGGAAAAAAACTACACAGCACCGTCAGTAAAAATATTGTCTAAAGTCAACGGTAATTTGTAATCGTTTCAAAACTCCTTTTGACAAAATTCAAAAAACTTGTTGAGAAAATTTAAATCTTTATGAAAATTTGTTGAATATTTGCATTTGGAAATTGCTTTTAAGGAATGCTTATTAGAATCCTGTATAATTATTTGCCGGACATCTAAAACTTCTCAAGTTCCCAACTCTATTAATTACAAAATTTTTGTTCTTCTCAAAGAAAAATTATATATGCATATATATGTATAATGTGGCAAGGAAGGATCTTACAATGTTGTCAAGCTGGAAGCCACCCCGAAACTATATTTATCCAATTTATACGCTAATTTGTCAATTTACATGTAGGTTGCAAGAAATCATGAATTAATCTAAAAATATATGACTGTAGTTACATATATGTTTTTCAAATACTTTTTATAATTTTGAAAAAATAAACAAAGCAATAAAAAACAGAAACATGCAAAGTAGGAAGAAGTTGAAACTTAGATAAAAAATTGCTAACATACATACCCACATACATACCCATTAAAACCCACATTTCTTAGGGAGTTATTTGAAGATTTAAAGTCTGTAGACATTTTTGTAGATAAATCTAAAATAGCTGATTTTTATAAATATTTTAAGCCAATAGGGAACTACATTAATTTCAGTTTTTACTAACCTGAACTAAAATTCTACTCTCTCGACATGCCTATCTACCAAGTATAATTGTCAAAAGCTTTTTGGGGAAGTGGTTTCTATATATTATCGGTACAGTTGCTTTGAAAGATGCATCATTCAGAACAACACAGCTTAGACGAAACAAGCCTTGAAAGCTTCTTGAGTACACCGATCAACTCGCTCATCTGGTCACAAGCATTCCTTGTTTTTCACGTACATAAAAACTAATGCTATTAACATGTGTGCAATATATTAAAAATTTTCAAATTTTCAATTTATTAAATCATATCCCATACACTAATTTCAACACTTAGCTGACATCAATTATAAAGATATGTCTGCATTTTTAAGTTTTTACAATGATTTCATTAAAAAAATGCAATGTGCAATTGCATTCCCTTTTAACTAAGCTCCACGCTCCACCTATATTTGTCGCATGTGCTTTGAATTAGTCCATACATACACATGCACGTATGTAGTTGGTCTGTATGTTTTTCGCATGGGAAAATTCAAAAATACAATAATTACGCCAAAACAGTCAACTTTGATAACTTAATACGGCAAACAAAGCCAAGT
Source organism: Philophylla caesio (assembly GCA_963971545.1). Lineage (NCBI taxonomy): Eukaryota > Metazoa > Arthropoda > Insecta > Diptera > Tephritidae > Philophylla > Philophylla caesio. The sequence goes on along the minus strand of OZ020608.1, from coordinate 93,207,187 downwards.
TAATCGAAATGTTTGTGTTTGTAAACAAGTACTACACTGACGTAACACCACATATAAGACATACAATCACTGATAGGAGAAACAGTGGTTCTTGAAGTGTATACAATTTGACCAACACTGGTCTCACGATATATCGGTATTATTAGAGATTTTTTGAAAGGCTTGAAAATGTTGTATCATTCTGTTCTACATGGTTTTCTCTGGAGTTACCATCCAAGCAGTAAATTTATATTTAAGTGCGAGTAGAATAATCAAGTAATATTCGATTTTTTTGGACGGGAAAATTTGGTTTAATATACGATTAATAAGTGAATTCTTTTAAACCAAGTAATGCCACTAGCGCATTGAACAAACTAATTCCAATTTTTTTAATAAGCACAAACTTAGTCTACATTAGTATTTGTATGTAAATATAGTAAATATGTTTGCACACACTTGTATGTGTACACATGTCTAAGTGATTGCACAAATTTGTCTCTTGTTCGAGTGATAATCATCGCCCGCCTGAACTCCCACGCAAAGTTGCAGTCATCACCACCACCACTGCATCACTAATAGCTTTAGTAGTGAGTAGTTGAAAAGTAACCGCAACAACACGACGACGACGACACTGCAATCACTCTAAGCTGCAGTTGAATAAATTTGTAGCATCAACAACAACTCACACACTAAAGCAAAGGCAACAATTGCAAAAACAAATAAGGTACAACGGTGCAACCGTACTTAAGAGAAGATGCAAGTGATTTTGAAATGTTGCAAGGTATTTGCCAATACAATGGCAAGTGGTTACAACTTTGTTGTCTTCTTTCTGCTTTTCTTCCCTGTGTCAGTGTTGGCGTGTTTTTCTCTGCGATCACTTTGTCGCTTCACTTGCCTTACTGAATGCTTCGTGCTGTCGAAATGGGCGTTAGTTTGTTGTTGGTCGAGTGGTTTACAACTTTTCAATTCATTACTCAATTGGCCTTGATGCAATTTTGTAGACTGCAATTGGGCCGCCAGACTTTACGTCTAGTGCGATAATTGCGAATAATTAACTGCGATTCGTTTCATTTACAGCTCAATAAAAATGCAGATCCTTAAGTAACTAACACAAAGGAGGTGGAAAAAACCGCATCAAAGTGATTAATGATTGCTTGGGTTTTTTTAATGTTCTGAAATAAAACTGTTATTAAAGTGCTTTATGCCGCAAGCAACTTAAAAAATCCTAAACTATTTGTCTAATCATAAATAGGAACATACAAAAACATGCTTATAACAAATTTTTTATGTCCTAAAAATTACAAAAATATTTCAGAAAGCAGTTTCTGATCTCTAATACAAAGGTCAATTTTCTTTGACTTATTGGTATTATTATTTATAATATTAAGTATTTTGTAATCTTCTATAATCCCAAAAAAAAAAAAAAAATTTACAAATACTGCCGTGATTCTTTATTTTGGTACAACCCGAAGTCTAAAAATTTTTAATTTTTGTATGGTGATCTTCTGACAAAAATTAATAGATTTTATTTAGAGACAACCAGCTTATTTTTCGATATACTAGTTAAGAAAAATACAAGTGGATGTTATTTCAACATACACGTTATTTATATAAAGTCGAAATTCATTGTACAGTCCGCGGTTTTGCAAATAAAACTTTTTTTTCAAAAAATCGTAACAAAAAAAAATTTTTTTTGCTAACAGCCATTAAGTGAAATTCAAAACTAAGGTATATTGATGATGCAAAACAGTTTCGAAGGAAAATAAACCTTTTTCGAGATATCAAATTTTAAACAAATTTTCACTTTTTGTTTATTGCTAAATAAAGAATTATTAACGATCACAATTAAATTGTTTTTCAGGGTAATGAACTGATCGGTCAGGATTTGGACAAGTTATGGATAATTGAAAAAAAAGTTCGCGCGATTAGCTCAAAAAATCGATATTTACCCAAGGCACATCCAATAGGTAGCCGCAGCAAACTTTTTTTTTTGAACTTTTTTCATATTTTATTTTAATTTGAATTGTCAAATTTTGAATTTTCTTGTGATAAGAATGTTTTCAGTACAATTCAAGGTAGTGGATAAAATATTTTTGAAATTTTAGCTTTAAAAAAAAAAGAGTATACAGAGCTGAAATTTTTTTTTCAATTTTTCTACTGCTGCTAACTATTGAATGTGCCTTGATTTTTACCTGAAAAAACGAAATTGGTGATAGATGTCAGAATTTTTTTTTTGGCACAATCCAAGGTGAATTCATAAAAGGTGGTGTTAATCAATCAGCTGTTTGGTGGTTGGTTGTCAAGATCAATTGTTTAGTTGCAAATTATCAATTATTCCCTTTAACTACAGGAAATTTCAACATATGGTTCACTATAACTTTTTGCGGTGACCCTAATAGTTTCAAAATTATTTCGCGAAAGTTAAACACAAAGGTGATAAAGTTTGACAATAACCCACCAAGGGGTTGCATTTTTAGAATCGCTACCACCTTACATAAATTCGCCTTGGGACAATCCAAAAAATACGTGTCTTATAATTTTGATCACAGAACAACATATGTACATATATTAGTTTTGTTGAAAAATTAAATCATGTCCGTAAAGCATTGCTATGGTAAACTCCAAAAACGTAAGCATACTTTTAATATAAAACAAAATCAAATAATAATTGTTTATAAGGAAATATATAGATATTTTTTAATTAAAAAAAGGTTTATAAAAAATATTGCAAGCGTTATAAACTATGTTTCAATAATTGTACTTCAGCAAAATTCATCTAGTTTGAAAGAAAGTAAAACTTCTACCCCTTTGAATATTGTTGTTTTTTTCTCAATAATTTTCCCACTAAACTGGCCTTCAGCTCACAAATAATAAATAATATAAAAATTTTTGGTTACTGCTTTTTTATTCCTTCTGTTTGCTTTAAAAAGGTTTCGGTATTGTTTATTTAATGCGATTGAGACTTAACTAAAATAATTTTTGATACTAATTTTTGTGGTTCAAGGTTTAAGTTTAATTTAGTTTTTATTGGAGCTTTTCGGCCGGTTATTTTGTTTTAAACAAACGTTTATTCTTTTACTCCTTAGCGGTTCGACACATATTCGCGTCTTCCTCAGGGAGTATTAATTTGAACAATTACATATCATAACATAAATACAGTTTTAAACTCCAATAAAAACTAAATTAATTTTTTTTTTTAATATAACTTAAATAATAAGATAATCAATGAAAAAACTTTAAATTTAGCGGTTGCACAATAAAATTAATTTCATAGGTGAGAAGAATCCGTATAAATGCTCACTCAACGTCTCGGTCAAAACAACTTTTTGATATTACGGAGAAGCGGAATAATATTTCTAAATAGTGGTTTAATATTTTCACAGTACTTAGAATCGCTTAAATTTATTGAAAATAAATTCTGCTAACTCCAAAATTTTTAATTTTTTAACTCGTTTTTCATTTAACAGAAATCTTATTTTTTTTTTAATGAATATGAAACAATATTATTAAAGATTATGTGCTGGTAAAAATAATAGCAACTTAACGTGGTTAACAATTTTTTTTTAATATTGATTAATTTTTAATATAAGTCTATGCGCTTCATTTTATACCAGAATCGATCATTTGCCAAACCATTTGATTGTTTTTTTTTAATTGTGATATTTGAAAAATAGTAAGCTCCTGTAAAAACCTGGCCAATACTTAACGTTTGAATACAAAGGGTAACAAATAGGAGTATTTAAATCTTGAAGATATTTCCAAGTTATAACTTAAAAGATGTGTTTACGCTCTCCTGACAATTTTTACTTAAAGCAGTTAGTGGCATTTACTGCGATGGCGGCAATATATGTATGTATGTACATAAGTGGCTTTCCTTCGGTTGTTTTGGTATACCAATTGCTCATTACAATCAATCGGTCTTTGATTGCGTTTCCCATATAGCTAAAATTTTGATACACATCTCCTTCTTTTGTAGAAGTTCATTGTATGCAGTAAATTTTAGCAATTTTACAGAATTCTTGCATACTTAATCAACGTTATATTTTCAAGTTGTCTTAATGAAAATGATCATGCAATTATCCATATTTCGAAAAATTACACTGAAGATGGCACAACGCCGAAACCGGTTTGTCTCCAAACCAAACTTGACAAGGGATGACGGAAATTCGTTCCAAAATACAGCGTTTCAAATCTCGACTTTTCTCAAGCGGCGGAATGTATAGTAAAGTATTTATTTGAGCGTAACGCAAAACTTGTAATCGGTGCAGCTTAAACAATTGCAACAAAAAAAAACCGGCAAAATGCCGCTTGTAACAAACGAAATTGATGCGGTAATAAACCAAAGCTCTGAAAAGCAGTACAATAGCGGTATTAGCAAAAATTCACTGCATCCACCAACGCCACTAGTACATACATATATACCTACATACATACATACAGTCTTACTAGCTCATCATCGTAAATTCGCAATAAGATGTTCGTATGCTTGTTTGCATGTGCGTTCTGCTTTTTTTTTGGTATTTTCAATCGAACAGCTATAGCACTGATCATCGCGTTACTCTTTGTGAGCACTATTATTACAACACAATCAACAATTGCTATGATGATACATATGTATGTAAATACATTTTGTAAGAAAGTTTGTGTCTTTTTTTGCATTTTTCCCTTTTCATACTACTTCTAGATAAACTATATTTTCTTATTGTTCATTATATGCTATTCATCCAATTGTTGGTTTTTTGTTGTCACTTCTAATTGTTTGCTTTTCATGGTTTCATACGCACGTGATTGACAACCTTAGTTGCACTGTGTACAATTGCTTTTCGTAGAAATAATGAATGAAATACATACATACATAGTAAGTAGGCACATGTACGCATATGTTTGTGGATGTACATATAACTGCAGAATGTTTTTCATAGTAACTATCAGAAAATCTTTGGCAATACCAAAAAAGTACCGGTCTACTACTCCAATTTACAACTTTACTACAGCTCGGTATTTGTATGTATACATAGCGATTTCTATTACACAAACTCTGTAAAAAAACGATTCTCTGAATTCGAAATTTTCAAATTTATAAAATTGAAATTTTGAGAGCAACGCAAATGGCAAATACAAGTTAAACAGAAAATAGGCAAATAAAAATATTCAAAATTGTTTATTTTTGAAACTGAAAGTGGGCATATACAGTGAAACTTCTATTAGTGGGCACCTCTTCTGGGCGGGCACCTCTATTGAGCGGGCAATTTTGTTGGTCCCATTTTTTTTTTAAGAAATTCAATACAAATTGAACTCTCATAGCAGGGCACCTCTACTGTGCGGACGTGGGCACTAATTTCAATTTTTTTTTTCAATTTACCTCTGTTGAGAGGTCGCGAACTTTTCTTGTCAGGGCAGTATACTGCCTGAACTATAGTTCATTTTTTTATGTATGTATGTACATGCGCGCAATCATAAAATTCAACCTAAAAATTCTAGTGAAAAAAATAAAAATGAACTCGACACAATATTACTATGGAAATAACGAAATCTTATTTTTTGCAATGTAAAATTTTCACAGAGAAGCATTGAACGTAGAAGAATATTTCATTCAAAGTAAAGTGGTACGCAAAGCAGTTGCTCAAAATGACAAGTAAACGAAATTTTTTAACAATTACAGAAAAAGTGGAAATAATAAATTATGTTGAGAAAAATGCTTTGTCTACTAGAGCAGCAGCACTTAAGTTTAACATTAGCAAATCACAATCAGCAGCAATTATTAAAAATAAAGATACTCTCAAATCTACATATGTGGTGTTCCAATAAAAACGTGAATGTTAAAAAAAGAGTGATTGCAAAACAAAGCGGCTAGACAAATGGAAAACCCGAAATAATATAAGCTACAAATGTTTGTCAGGTGAGAAAACTTTAGCAATTCCAATCCGTTTAAAACGAATAAATATTTTAACTTATTTTTTTTTTAAAGGAGAGGCCGCGGATGTTAATCCAAATGATGTTCGCCTATTTAAAGAAAAACTTCCATCATTACTTTTGGGCTATCAACCAGAAAACGTTTATAATGCCGATGAAACTGGTTTGTTTTTCCGTGCTTTACCCCAAAAATCATTTGCTTTCAAAGCACATAAATGCATTGGTGGTAAACTGGCAAAAGATCGTATCACAATATTACTTTGTGGGAACATGGCAGGCACTATTGAGCAACCTTTGGTCATAGGCAAGTCAGCTAAACCAAGGGCTTTCAAAAACGTCAATGCAAAGGACTTACCAGTTGTATGGAAGTTTAATAAAAAGGCATGGATGACAACAGATATTATGACGGTATGGCTTCAACAATTTGATAGAAAGATGAAGAGAGAGCACCGTAAAATTCTGCTGTTTTTGGACAATGCAACATCGCACCCAAAAAATCTTCGTTGGATAACATCAAAGTTATTTATTTACCTCCTAACTGCACATCAATTTGCCAACCGTTGGATCAGGGTATCATTAAAAGTTTTAAATTTCATTATCGTTCACTTATTTTAAAACATATTTTATCAAAAATTGATGGAACTGAGAGTGTATCCAACGCATCAGAATTGGCTAAATCCATAAATATTTTGGAAGCCCTTTATTTCGTCAAAACTGCTTGGAAAAACATAACCAAATGTAGACGAAAGCGACGATGACTTGCCCTTGTCAACCTTTGTGAGTTTTGATTTTGAAACAGTATTAGAAGCGCTTAAAGCTTTGCAGCCTCTCAAAGAATTTGCAACAGATGATTATTATGTTTACGAACATTTAAAATATATTGAAACTTACTACAGTAACAAAATAATTATACAAAAGAATCAAAACTTACGTCATATTACAATGAACACCTATTTTAAAAATGTTTGAAAAAGATGTGTCAATGCATATAAATATAAATAAATGTATGTGATTATAAGCAGTGTGTTTTCGTTCTAATTTATAAATTTTATTTCAAAAAAACCTCCTTTGAGAGGGCACCTCTTATAGAAGGGCAGAAAATTCGGTCCCAGTGTTGCCCGCTCAAGGGAAGTTTCACTGTACCATGATTAAATTATTATTTATAATTTACATATATTTGAATCATGGTATATGCTCACTTTCAGTTTGAAAAATAAACAATTTTGAATATTTTGAATTATTTATAATTGAATCATGGGCATATGCCCGCCGAAAATTGAAACTAATGTTATAGTAACTTTAAATTGCATTCAAAAACGCTAGTGCTGATTATTTTCTGCATATTTTCATATAAGCAAACTAACTACTTTTGCATGGCGATGGCCAAAAAAAAGTCAGTTTTTCCTACCACTGCATGAGGTACCAAGTAGCAATTATCTTACTACTTTTGGCCACAATTTGTGAGTATGAAAACATTTTTTAAATCTGGTAAACTTCAAAAACGTGCTCTGCGATTTTACCTTATTAATATTTGTATCATATCGATTTCTGCCCATATAAATTAAAATAAGATTTAAACATTTGGTTTCACAAAGCACGTGCAGCTATGGCTTTACTACGAGCCAGTGTGGGAAACAATTCATTTTATGCTTCGGACCCAAAGATCATGTGACATTGTTTCTCTACATTCTGGTGCTAAGTTAAGTTCAAATTTTATATATGAAGATAAGCCGGTCAGCGGTTGCATGTGGTCTGTTTATTTCCAAAAAAAAAATCATTTTTTTTATTGCTTCCGGATCTTAAAAAAGTGGTAAAGGGAACAGGCTCTATCAAAATAGTAAAACAAAAGATTCTAAAATGTAAAAAAACTCAATTTCTTTTCAGATCTTTTCGGAGATTTTTAAATTGATATTTGTGTAACATAAATTTAATAAAACATGTAAGAAAAGCAAAGTTCGTACCCTCGCAACGTATTTTTGTATGCGTGTTACCACGTCCATATCCAATTACTTTGCAGGAGTTTTATAGAAAATATCCGATTTTAAAGTTTTGTAACGATTATCTTTGTTATACTAGGGGCAATATAATTTAGTCAAGTCATCTAATACAATAATTCAGATACAGGCTTTTCATTATAAGTAGGCGTGACTCTGCCTATTTCTAAAAACTTTATAAAATTTTAATTTCTTGCTACATGAACAGTAGTTACTAAAATAGTATGAATATTTTAAAAGTATCGTTTTATGAGAGGTGAGTATCAATGTATAAAATTTACTGAAGAAAATTAACGCAGCTACTGAGATGGAGAACTTTTCGAAAAGGGGCGTGACACAACCCATTTTTCAAAACTTTTTGCAATGGAAAAAATAAAAATCCCAAAATAATAATTTTACATGTGCGAAAATATCACAATATAATCATTATTCTTGAGTAAAAAGATCCAAATCGAAATATAATAATTACTTTTGATCAAAAATATTGAAAAAGTAAAAATAATACATACACTTTTTCTATTTTAGTTCAATTTAAAATGTGTTAGAATGCCTAAGAATGTTACGTAACCTATGCTTAACGTAACCTGTGCTTTTAATTGTTGCATTTTATCTGTTTTTCCTTGCAGCAAATTTACAAAATAATTTAAAATTCTGCTAGGCAGACCTATATATTTCGGTGTATATAGTATTGTATATATATACATACATATGAACATATGCGTATTGGTAAGTTTTTCCTTTGGTATTGCAATTTGCAGCTTCAACTAACCATTGTTTTTGCGCCAAACTTTTTTCATGCTAACTAAATATTTGCTACAACAAATCTATCACGCTGGCAGGGTTATACTATGCTTGAGCAATGTTGTGAGTATATTTTCAGATGTACATTAAGGTGGCTCACGATCATAAAATACCAAAAAAAAAATATGAAAAATAAAAATTTAAAAATCTACACCGAATTAATTTGACTCAAAAATAAAAATGCATTTTAAAACAAGGGCTTTTTTGTCATTTTTTATAAAAACATGTAAACATAATTCTAATTCTTTTTTCTTCAATAAAAACCCTTAAATACCTTTAAGTAAAGAGATTCTTGAGAAAAATCGAAACCAATTTTAAATGTGATTTTGACTCTTTGACTTTTTCTGTTCTTAAATAGATATGATATTTTTAAATTAACCAAAAAATATCTTTTCAATGGCATGTCTTAAAACCTAAACAATAATAATCAAAAAATCTTTACCCTAATGTATGTACAGATATGTATATGTACATACAAGTACATGCTTACATATATAAATTGTATCATTTTTTTGTTTAAATTTTCACCCATACACCACTGATTGTAGGTACGAGTATGTAGTACTGTGAAATTTCAATTGCGAAGGTCATTTTTAATGATGTTGTGTAATTCTACATTATTTGTCAAGCATGCACGCAAACATATTTCTTTAAAATGCATAAATAATATGCTAACTATTCAATTCATATGACTATGTGTAGTTATATTTTAAAATCTAAAATTCATGTCTTAATTGAAATTTTATTTTTTTTGCACAGCAAGTTGATGGTTATTTAGCTGGCGTGGATTATCCTGCCTACGAATCGGTGCCAAAAGGACTTTCATTCAACTGCCGAAACCGATTGCCTGGCTACTATGCTGATACGGAAACACGTTGTCAGGTAAATTAAAAACTCAATAATTATTCTAATAATTTTTATGTTCACTAATATTCACTGGTTTAACAAATTTGTCCGAGTATACTGAAATGATTGAGTGGTTTTGATTGCATCCCTTCCTCAAATTTCTGTAACAAATGCAGTCCATAGCGGTTGCTATTTAAACTTCGCCCTCTTTCATATTTAAAGCAATTTAAATCATCACTTACACCGTCTCCATTGAACAATTATCTGTAAAATAGTTAAATTGTGGTTTATTGTCCTATATTGTCAGCTTTTTCATCAATTGAAATAAGAAAATTTCATTTAGTTGGTAGGATTTATGTAGCTCACTTGTGTTAAGCAAGTAATATGCGTAATTAATTTTAATATAATTTTTAAATAAATGCTTGGTGTTGTTAATATTACAAACGGATATTTTTTTAATAATCATTAACGTTGCTAAATAAAAAATACAATCATTTGACAGGCATCATCTGTTAATGAACAGTCGAAATAAAAAAATATGGCTATTACTTGGAATCAGGGTAGTTAAAACATATGGACACAGCAGAGCTGATAAGGAAGGCAGTGACTTGATTGAAGTCACCATGGATTGTTATATTTTTTGTAAGGCTTGATTAGGGTTAAACAAATTTTTCTTTGTTCTCCTTTTTGATTTATGCTTCATAGAATTTCTTGTAAATAAATAAGATAGGATAGTATTTTTATAAAAAATTAACATACAAGTTTAAAAGTACTCGACATAATATTTTAACTTCGGTCGTTATTCCTAGGGCAGTTGTATAATAGAGTTCAGGTTATTCAAGTCAGAGAAAAAAATCAAAAGGTTCCAAATATCGAAAAAATAGTTTTTAATATTTATATTTTCTTAAGCCCTGTAATAAATTGTTACGATTTAAAAAATTTTAATCAAAACATATAAAAATTATATTTCCATTTTTTTAATAGCTCAGAATAAAAATTATCATACTCGTATATCAAGTTGTACATGTATTTTTGATAAAAGTTTTTAAAAGTAAATCAAACACTTTTTGAACTCTGTTGTCCTATAACTTAAAAAAGGCCTCCGTTAGGACCTTCTGCAGTAATAAACGAATAACTGTGCAAATTGGAACGTCTTTCCATGCTGTGGTTCGCACGCTCTGCGCGAACATTACGAAATATCACTTAATTTTTATATATTTTAAATATAATAGGAATTCATATACCAAGCTTGTTAAATTTTAAAATTTGATCATATAAGTCATACAATTTTTAAAATTTCATGTTGTAGTACTTTACATTCTTTTTCTGTGCAATACAATAGAACAATCACCCTGTTTGTGTAATCTGAAAAATATAACTGAGAAAAGGAACAATAAATGTCTTTGTAACGGTTTTTTGCTTTCAACGTCCGATTTCTTTTAATTCATTCCCAACTACATATATGCATATAGAAAGGTGAGAATTATTATTTGTAAAAAATAAGTATATATTTAGAGTATCTGCATACAACATATTTATTATTGGTGTGAACACTGTGTGACACAAGTACAAACCTTATACTTAAATATTATCTTCTTGAGCGTAAATGCAAGATTTATGTACTACTAAAAGTACTAATCTCTATAAGAATGTTGTAAAATATTATCTGCAGTTCTTTGTTTTTGCTGAAATCTTTTTTATCTTTAATTTTTTTAAAGGTCTGGCACTGGTGTCTGCATTCCGGTCATCAGTACTCGTTTATTTGTCCCAACGGTACCGTATTCAATCAAGCGGTGCGTGTTTGTGATTGGTGGACGAATGTCAATTGTCCAGTGGCTGAACAATTATACAATAACAACGATGAACTATACCGAACTACCGAACCAAATCCGGAGCAGAACCTCTGATATAAGGCCATTCATTTAAATCAATCCAGTTTATTGCGCCAGCAAAACCAAAACTATCAAAAACAGCAACAGCAACAATATAAACAAAGACAAAGACAACAACAACAGCAGCATACAACACAAGAAATACAGAGACAAAGAAACCCAAAAGAATTCCAAATGACAGATGCCTATTATGATGCGCGCAAAATTAATGATTTGAGTGAGTTAACCATATCAGAATTTGCGCAAACACAAATGCGACGTAATAAGCAATCACAATCACAGCAACAGCAACAACAACAACTACAGCATAATTCATTGCTGACCACTCATAATTTACCAAAAAGTAGTTTTAGAGGTAGCGTCAAATACTCACAATCTAATGGAAATAGTAACAATGACAGCTATAATAACAACAGCTATAGCAACAACAACAACAACAACTATAAGCATAATAGCAATAGCAATAGTAATAATAAGAATAAGAATAAGAATAATCTTGGCTATAGTATATCAAACCAAATTGGTGCATCAAATGGTCGCAACATGAATAATCGAAATAATAGTAATCATAGCAATAGCAATAGCAACAACAACAACAACAACAACAACAAACATAGCAAAAATAAGAGTGCATCAACTAATGCCAATAATCTGGATAACGATGAACTTAAAGACTACAAGAGTAAAATCAAAAACAAATACAACATCGACTATGACCATTCACTGGATGAGGAATATGAAATAATCGAGGCCATCGAATAATATTCGTAAATGCAGCTAATCGTTAACTCCAGCGAATGATGAACTTGATGATCTTGCTGACGATGGATGGCGTTGGTGCTAGCGATGATGAAAGCGATCGCTTCGATTTGAGGCGATTAAGTGTCGCTGATATTGAGACTCTTGCCCTAATGTCCCATAATCAGCAATTTACTTGCTTGTAATGGTAGTACATATGTACATACATATAAACATATTTTTTTTTACCATAGCAAAACTGATGAGCTATATTTTGTTTTAGGGCATTTGTCCCACGACATTATTTCAATTTTTGTGTTATTTATATGTATGTATGTATGTATGTATGTATGATTATAGCGTTCGATGATAAACTTGATTTATTAGCAATAAGTTAAAATTTTTTACAATTGTTTTTTATGACATATTTAATTACTTCAAAATATAGTTTATACAATATTATAGAAAAAGTAAATTATTTGCTGTTAAAACTTTTAAAGCGTTTTTGTTTAAACCAAAAATTTACTTCATTACTTGTTATTGTTTTTAAGTGATTTAAAGAACTGGATTCATGAAGTAAATAAAGTTCGATAATTAAACTTGCTTGAGGCCAACAAAAAACTCGAACACGAGAGTCTTCGAAGATAGGAAAATAAATAAGAATGAGAAGTTTGTGACACCAGTTATCATTTTATCTCTTGCTAGACCTCTTATACTACCATCAACTTACATCATTCACACTTTGCTTGACTGTCCAAGGTTGTAATTCAAAAACTAAATAAACATACAACATAAAAGGGTGATTCAAGCTTTTGTTTGCAATAAATCAATGTACGAGGTGCTTTCAAAGGGTATGGTGACTTTTCATTTGAATCAAAAACTTTTTATTTATTCATCAATATTAGTAAAGTATTTCGCTCATTGTATAAAACACTTATGCCAGCGACTTCTTAAAATTTTCAAAGTACTTCTGATAAAGACTTTTTGGTGTAGCTTTGAACTCTTTCAGCAATGCAATTTTTGCCTCTTCATTGGTAGAAAATCGCCGTCTTTTTATGGGACTGTTTTTTTGGAGAAAGGAAAATACCGCAGGAAGTATTTAGCCAAAAACTGCCCACAGGCATTTTAGTAAACAGGTATATTATCGTGATGCAAAATTATCAATTAATTTGGGAAAATGAGGATCATCATTAATGATTCTTCGGCTCGAAATTGTGCAGAAAGTCATCGTTTGTTGCTTCTTACAAACAAACGAAGAATGCTATATACATAGTTCAAAATGTAAACATATGATAGTGCCGAGTATTCCAATGCAACGAAAAGGTTTAAATTTGAATATACATAGCCCGTGAAATTTGAAGTCACCTTACCTTTTGAACATACGTCGAATATTAAGACACAATGTTCCATGGAATTGTTCTCTTATTTTACTATAACTACAACCTTATACGTGAGCTTTCGTATTGTTGAATATCATGAGGTTCATTATATTTTTAGTGACATTATTTGGAGTGAAAATAAAAGGAGGGTGTACAGAAAATTCAACAAAAATGTAGAGTACAAGTGTTCACAATACATCGTCTTGGGTTTATCCGGTATCTACAATTAAGTAATGATTTAGTAACCGAGAGAAATTGTAACGTCAAGTCAAATTTTAAGTACATTAAGTTTAAAAACAATTCCGTACATAGGAGTAATCAGTTTTCTTTTTAGAATTTATTTTAAATTCTCTACCATATCTCAAGATATCTACATATTTCGGCTTTCGGCGCAAACGAGGTATTGTACTACCAGCGGCATTCTTTATCTATTCGGAGAAAATTAATAATAATTTGGCGCTTTCACCATATGGCTCGGTGTTTGCCTGAGCTTCTCCTACCATTTGAGGTCCGCGTCTTTATCTTAGCTTTTCATGGCAGAACTACCCTCAGGTGTTTGCCATTGCCTATCGGGGGGTGAGCACTTTTATAAAAGAACTTTCTCTATGAATTCGATTTTACTTGCCCTGGCTTAGATTAGAACGTCGAATTCGGCGGCAATCGAGTTATAGCAAACACTGCTACCCACTTGACCACAGCGGCCACAGAGAAAATTATTTCATATAAAAAGCAGAAAAGTTTCTTGAAAACTCCTATACCGAAAAATTGGAAATTTAAATAAAATTACTTATATGCAGCCTTCCATTTCTGAAAAAAATTTTCCGCTTATAATATTTTTATGGCTATGATTGATTGTTCGCAAAAAAAAAATTTTTTTAGCCAAAAATTATCATAACATAAAATGAAAATTTTAAAACCGTCAAATTACCGTTAAATTTCAAAAAGCTGCAAAGCACAGTTTTAGGCGCAATGCTAGTAAAAAAGCTTCTTTGTATTGCTTTTAAAAGCTTTGAACAAGTGATCGTGCCGTGTTGATGAAAGAGCGACTTCATCATTTACTCTCATTCACAAATAAATTTATAATACAAACACTTATGCATGTGTGTACGTATGTACATATGTACATATATATAAGCAGTAATATGAGAAGTAAGTAAATATTATTCTTCGTATGCTCTTTAATACTGTGCTCTGGCAGCTTTTTATTTAACTAAAATGCTCGCAATCCCATTCTCAGTATTCAGCAACAAGCGTGCTCAGTTGAGGTTCCATGAAGTTTGTTAAAAAATTTCCAATTGTCAAAATATGAAAAGTTAAACATCAGTAGCTATAGCAGCGCTTTTCGTAAACTGTGAAGAAAATAAGAAATATTTATCATCTGTGTTTGGTTATTCAAGAATTTCCTGATGTTTAAGGAAAACTGTGGAAATATATGTATGTATGTACATACATACATATGTATGTATATATTTATAAAAATAAAATATAAAATTGTTCATACTTGTTGAACTGTTTTGGTTGCACAACCATTAGCGCTGTTGTTTGGAAATTATTGAAGCTTAGTTATTTTTAAACACTAGTTAATATGGTACTCTAAATGAAGGTCTGATTTTATATATGTATGTACATATTTACATGTACGTATCAACATATGTATATATATACATATATATTACACAGACTCTTTATAGTACATATGCATACAAAGTTATGTACATACATATGTATGTATGTATGTACTATATATGACCGGGCTGGCAAGTGAGCAAAATCGAGTGGTTATTTTGTTGCGAATGCATACTTTAAATTGCAATATACATATGTATGTTGTTGTTTTAGTGTATATATGCACACAGGTTATGAATGTAGATATATAAACACACTCACAGGTAAATATTAGCTCATTGTGTGCGTTCACATTTACGTGAACAACAAAATAAAAAACTAAAAAATAAAAACATTTCTATCAGCTAATGAACTTATTAAGTTGCGTATAATTAGCTTAGCATATACTTGATGTCTATTGAACTCTTTCTACACCTCCGCTTAACTTAAAAGCGACATAAATTTGAACTATGTACGTGCTCGTTGACTTATGGGACACTAAGTGAATGTGTTTACGTTTACCGCACAGCTGTTGCGCATGTGTACCATACATATTAATTCAAATGAGAAAGACTAATGTGTCAAAACCACGGTACCTAACAAACTATTGAGCACAGATAATGGACGAACTAATTTTTCAAATTACATACTTACCTGCGTATATAAACAATGTATGAAATGCTTAAAAAAAACATACATAAATACATATGTATGTATGTGCACAGCGAAGGCAGCGTACATACCGTGTTCGTCAGAAAAATAGTACCAACATACATATATGTATATTTATTTCTCTTTTTTTAATGATTTTTTTTTAACATACATATGTACATGTGTATAATTGACTCTTTATCAGAGAACACATAAATAACAGTCACACAGTTTTCCAATTTCTTAAAAATTAAATAACTAAGGGGGTTTTTTGCTGGCTCGAGGTCAAGTTTTTATAACAATAAAACTCGAAATTTCATTCTTTATGTCGATATATTTCGATTGCACTCCGGCAATCGTCTTCAGGGCAAAACTATTTAACAACATAAATTAAAATACGTACATACATTTTAAAATAAAAAATAACAATACTTATACAAACATTATTTAACACGTCCGCTCCTTTTGACGTCGATTAAATAAGTTAAAAAAATTAAATAAGTTAAAAAAATTAAATAAGTTAAAAAAATGGCAGCCCAAGTATCCAAATTTATAAAAACTCTCTGGGCATTGTTTTAGGTTACTCATTAAATTTATTGAAAAAATGTAAATGTGAAGTGGTTAAAAAATATTTTCATTAAAATAAAATTTTTAAACACTTGAAACTTCCAATTTATTGGTTGATTCTCAAAATCAATTGTTTTGTTACAATTAAATAATTCTACAGTTTAACTACAAAAAATGTAAAAATATGGTACAATTAAACTTTTTACTGTGATTCGTATAATGAAAAAACTACTTTGCGCAAGGTAAATACAAAGCAGATAAAGTTTGACAACAGCCCAGCAAAGTGTTGTATTTGTAGATTAACTATCACCTTATATGAATTCGCCTTGCTGCTCTGTTTCTCAACTGTAATATCGCTACAAATTTCATGAATTTATATTTCGTTTTATTATTTTTCAATTCAAATACAGTGCAATATCTAACTACAGCTATGTACATACATACATATATGAACCCAAGCCTTAAACTTAGTACAGAATTTAGAAAAATTCAACAAACTTTCATAAAAGGTATACATTTCTTCAAAGTTTTTTGAAGATTTTTTTGGGGTATGCAATGTTTTAGCTTTTTAAATTTTCTTAGAATCAAGTTCAATTTTTAAAACAATACAAATTAGCGGATATTTTTTTTAAGATTCTCTATCGCAATTTTCGCCACATAAAGCATTCGCGATTTATTTCGTACATTTAAAATTCGTACGGATTTAAAAAAAAATCATGTTTTAAATTATTTTTTGCAGTTATTCCAAAATTAAGTAATTATCTGAAAAATCCTTGGTGTCTCTTATATTTCAAAACATATTAATTAACAAAATGAAAATTAATAAAAATTAACACATGTTAATAGCAAACAACATCACTTTGAATTTTAGTGCTATTTTTGTGACCAGCGCAGTACGTGGACGTATTTAATGGGTGCTTTTTTTAGACGTGTGGTTTTCAATCAGGCAATCAATTTTTCTGAGTTGGTCTTTTTGACAGCTGTTACTTGATTTATACTCAGTTTGGTTTGCCATTTCAAGACGCCTTGGAAGAGAATATTCGGCGCGTTATTGCTGACATTCGGCTCCAATTGCTGCAAAAAGTGGTCGAAAATTGGACCAGCCGCGGCAGTCAATTGCCCGAAATCATTTTTAAAATAAATAAATCGCAAACCCTTATCTTTATAATAAAGCTAAATTCGTGGCCATATCATTCAATTATATGCCTTTTATTTATTCCACATGTCCAAAAAAAACACCCTTAATATGTACTATATATGCTTGTATACAAAATGTATGGTTCACCCACATTTTTTTGGGTTAACCACAGCTCAAAGCGCAGATAGAGAAGGCAATGGTGGCAAAAACAAACTCGAAAAGCTCTGCAAATCAAGCAAAATAAAGTACCTATGTACACACATACCTGCTCATGCATAGATAAAATTGTGCATGAATATGTGAAGTTTAAGCCCGTTGTCGGTTTATTATGTAACCATCTGTAGACAAAACCTAAACAAACGCAACACAAATGTATCTATTGGTTAGGATTCGACCGATTGCAAATAAACCAAAATAGGGCGCTCTCAATAAATATTGTCTATGAAGCTTTGGCATGTAATAAGTTGTGTTGTCTTTAATCAACTAATATGGTATTTTTGAAATAATATATAAATAATAAAAATTTTAAATAAAATGTCAGAAAGGCAAGTGTAAGAACGAATGCAAAAAGAGATTATGTTTTAATAGTGATTAAATTTGAAATTAAAGTAAAAATTAACAAGGTCATGGCAAAATGAGAATTTAAATAATAGAGAATATAACAGGTTGATTTCGATATCACAAAAATTAAGCAAAGCTAATCCGAATGTACTAAGCAATTGTTCCGATTAAAATTGAGAACCCGGACCGTTCGCGTCTTAACGGACTAAGTGGATGGAATATTTGTTTATTTTATCAGTTTTTGTGATTTGAATGTATAACAATACAAACCTATACATAAATCATAAATAAAAGAGAAGAGTATTAAATAAAAAATAACTTAATGAAAGCAAAAAATAACTTAGGCTTTTCCTTTTGACAAATGATCTGTACAAATATTTATGAAATATTAGCAAAATTTACAGAGCTTCGGCAATTTTTTTTTGTCAAATTTGCTGCGCTTGGATTATTGTATTATAATAACCCTGATAGAGACGATACATAAGTGGGAAAACAGCAAGAACTTCTGCAAAGACAAAATTTTTGCACCAGCAGCCGAAAAAGTAAGAAATATTTTTTTTTTTTAAAAACGGAACGCTGCCGCTTTTCATTAGCGTTTCATAAACAATTATTTAAGAGGCCATGCTTTTTAATATTGAGATTTCTTTGTTGCGCAATTTTTTTTTTTTTTTTAAATTTTGTACAAAATACATGGTTTTAATCAGATAATATATTGTATTTTAATTGTAAAATATAGAAAACAAAATATTTTTTTCCAAACATGTCAATATAAGGTCGGGCTATATTTGTCGAGCGCTCTGTATATGGCGCAGGCTCTTTGAAAACCGAAAAATAAAATTTAATTTTTTCTGTTATTTATATGTTAAAATAAATTGTATCTTTTCAGGGCAAATATAAGTTCAATATTCCTCACACAAAGCAACTCTCTTAATTGTTAATAATCGTAATATTATGGAAAATGGTAGTATTTATATATGTATATGATAACAGCAGTAAAGGTAATTTTAAGGCAAATATTTCTTATTCTTAATTTACTTCCACATTGTACAGCTATCATATTTTATTTATTTATTTAATCAACAAACAACCAGCCTTGAAATTAATTCTCGTTAACTTTATTATTTTAATATTTTTGGTATACATACATATAGGGGCACACATTAATTTTAATATCTGATAGCAACCAAGCGAAGTTCATAAACATGCATACGAACATATGTATGTAAATAAATAGGTTTAAGTTTTAAGATTTTAATAGCTTGTCGCTTTACATTACTTCGATTTTGCGTTATACATACATATATCTTTCATTTCGATTTTACGATCCATTTCGAAGTATAAGTTGGTAGGAGCAAAGGTACAAAACAGCTACCAGCAAGGCGCTCGAACAAGCTTTGGCGGTGTCAGGCTGAAGGTAATCGACTTGTACGATTTGCGATCTGCAAGTATTTCTGCTCACTTCCGACCGGTTTCGAGACTTTTATTTTCATTGCGTTTTTTTTTTTTGTACAACAAGTTATTCTTTCGAAACATTCAGTTTGTCAACGCAATGTAAGAAACTAATATGTTTGCTGTTGTTGTTGCACTTCATGTGTATACCTTTATGTAAATATGTACATGTACATATATGTATGTAAATATCCAAATATCTTTGTTTGTTCATATATGTATGTAAATGAAATGACTTCAAGTATTGCAAATTCACTAGAATCATTTTTGAATTTGTGTAACCTTTTAGATATGAAATCATATGAAGAAATATTTTAAATAATGTTTTCTCGAAAAATATCACAATAATTCTTAATCACGCGTATTTTGTTTTTAGTTGAAAAATTGTACTTTGCTTTTAAGAACCGCATGAAAGAATTTCGCAATTAGTACGCATATGCGCTGTATTTTGGCAATTAATGAATTTTATCGTTTAAGGTCTCAAATAAAGTCAAATAAATTTACGAAAATTCAATTTCTCGACTTATTATTTAGCACTTAATTGAATTAAAAACGGGTAAAATACTCCAAGTAACGTTGTTAGGTACAAATATATGTTTGATTTTGTTTTTGTAGTATAATAAGTAGTCAAATAGCAATGTAATGTTGAATTTGAGTATGAATATGAATATACGAATATGAATATGAATTCGAATATGAATATGAATATAAATGTAAATATTTTGTTTATTTGTTTATTTGTATATAAAGTCTTTGAAATAACAAAATTCTTACAGACTATAAGTAAAAAAAAAAATAATAATGACATAAAATTAAAGAAAATATCGTAGAACTATAAGTAAAAAGATAAGATACAGATACAGATACACTTGTTATTACAGACAGAAGAATGACTTAAGACTGTTAATTAAAATGCTATACGGCGACGTAAAGTCAACATCCAAAGTATTAAAGAACAAATTTAATTCTGAAAAAGTCCTCGAAAAAGGGGCATTTGCGCCATATAACGTTCTAGAAAATTCAATGTGAATGGCTTCAAACTGCCTGAAGTTCTTACAGGGGACGTTAAACTGAACCCTCCTAAGGAGCGCAGGACAATCAACAGTCCCATTGATGACGCCAACAACGAACGAGCACGACAGTATAGATCTTCTGTTTTCAAGCGTATTTAAGTCAATCAATAGACAACGAGATCGGTAAGATGGCAAAGGGTCTGAAAATTTTAATGATCGAAGAGCAAATCGTAGAAAGACTTTCTGGACCCTCTCAAGTCGATTGGAGAGGCCTAATTGGTAGGGCCTCCAAATAAAGGCGGCGTACTCAAGCCTCGATCTAACAAATGCACAATACAATGTTTTGAGAGTATACGGATCTCTGAAGGCAGAGCAATTACGACGAACGAAAGCCAGCATCGAGTAAGACCGGGTTATGACATAATTGATGTGACTGGCGAAATTCAGCTTTGAGTCAAAAATAACTCCTAAGTCCTTAGTCTCATTGACGGATTTTAAGGCAGAGCCTGCAATATTATAGAAAGTATTCAAAGAAATTTTTGATCTAACATATGCTACATGGAAACATTTAGCTGTGTTCAGCGACAGACGATTTAGACAACACCAATTATATACCTTATCAAGATCGTGTTGTAGCTTTTCAGAATCCCTAGAGCAGTTTACAACCGCGAAAATTTTAAGGTCATCAGCATACAACAGATAATCAGCAAATGAAAAGCAAGAACCAATATCATTGATGAAAAGAATAAAAAATAGGGGTCCAAGAATGCTACCCTGCGGAACACCAGAAGACGCAGTAAATGGATGAGATGTGGCATTATCCACAGTTACAACACTGAGTCTATTATTGAGATAAGACTTTATCCACAGGAGAAACATAGAATGAAAACCCATTGCAGCAAGTTTGCGCAGAAGTAGACGGTGAGATACTTTGTCGAATGCCTTAGAAAAATCCGTATAAATAGTATCCACTTGGCATTTGTTTTGAAAGGCATTAATGCAATAATCATTGAAAATAGACAAATTTGTGACTGTGGAGCGATTCGCAACAAACCCATGCTGTTTAACGGAAATAAAACCTTTGACCGCAAAAGATATTTTTTCATTCACAATGAACTCAAAAAGTTTAGAGACCGATGTGAGCTTCGAAATAGGCCTATAACTACGAACGTCGTTTTTGTTCCCGCTCTTAAATACAGGGGTGATGGATGTCAATTTCCAGTCATCTACAAAGATGCCTGAGGCCAACGACTTGTTAAAAATTATTGTTAGAGGCTCTGCTAGACATAGACAGTTTTTCAGCAGGATAACCGAGAGGTCATCTGAGTCAGTTTTAGATGAGGGCTTGAGTTTAATTATGCCATTGACAACATCAGCAACAGTTACACGCAAAGAACCAAAATTTAGCGAGGAGTCACTTTGAAAAGGAGCAATAGATTCTTGGTCCAAATCGGTTTCAAAATTAGCGCAGAAAAAGTCAGCAAATAGGTTTGCCGATTCACTGGCGGAATTTGAGTTTTTTCCATTGTAGAAAACATTAACAGGGACTGCTGAACAAGACTTTTTTGCTTTGATAAAACCCCAGAACATTTTAAAGTTCGAGATAATCTTGTTTTCATAACTTAAAATATAATTTCTGTATAAGAACTTGTTCAAACAGTTAAATTCCTTTAAGAAGTTCTGAAACTTAATATGGTGCATTGGATTGTTGAATATTAATATGAATGTGAATATGAAAATCAATATAAAAATTTACATAAATATGAGTATAAATACGAATAGCAATATGAGTATAAATATGACCATGAATATGAATAAACATTTGAAAATGGATATGAATACGCGTATAAATTTTAATATAAATATGATTATGAATAAGAAAATTTATAGGAATACGATACGAATATAAATAGATATTTGATAAAATAGGAATAGGAATAAATATATATATATGTATATGCATATAATTATGAATTTGAGTATTAATTTTAAAAGGAATACGAAATAATATGTGAATTTGAACATAAATATAAATATTAATTTCAGTAGAATATCAATATCATAATGAGTACGCATCTAAATATAAATGCATTTCGTTAACTTAGATGAGAACTATAAAATTGACGAAAATTATGTCGATAACGATAATAATTACATTTAAACCAATATCTATTACTACTTTCAAAAAGCACATATAAATTACTTATTTACCTTTAACTTTTCATGTGGTCTAGTTTTTTGACGAAATATTAACACAGTCTTGAGTTAGGCTAAAATTTTAAGTTAAAATTAAAAAAAATTCACTCATACGAGTATAATATGTATATTAATGTATTAATTTTTTTAAATTCTTTTGCAGATAAACAATTTGCAAGCAATTTATAGACGTGCAGCAAAAGTGCTTGCGAGATGAGTAAAATATGAATTTATAGATACAATAATAAAATGCAACCAATCAACATAACAAATCCTATTCTAAAAAAGATCGTCATTGCAATAATTTAAACAAATTGAAAAAGATTCCAATCATTTAAACCAGTCATCCAAATAATCCAAAAAAAAAACAATTGCATAATTCCTTTGAGTGGCGAAAAACCAGACTTTGGCCAACAGGCACTTCAAACAAATAGAGCGCTAAACGAATTTCACAAGTGTCGCATTTTTAAATATTTTTGCACGCCGGATAGCTGCATTGCGGCATTGAAGAGCAAGCAACAATTTTTGTGCGAAAACAAAACCTAAAATTGCCACTTCTTCTCTTCTTTGCATACTTATTAAAATTAAAAAAAAAAAAAAACACACACACACATACATACGCACTCAATCGAAATACAATTCACGTATGCACGAGTATGCGTTAAATGGCTGCGATTGCACACACAACGTATGCGGAGACGCGATATTAATCAATCGACAGCCCAACGCCGAAAAGACGGACAAGGTACATATACATACATATACGTTTGCGCAGTTTTATATAGCCAGTTCAGTGAGCGTAGACATTTTGCGACGAATCGCAGAAGTTTCGAGGCGCAAGCAATTGACACTTTGTAATTGCTTTGGTGTTGGTGGCGATGGTGCTTGGCCGTGTTTTCGCTAGCGTCATGGAAGGTTTACAAATTCTTTGCGGCCATTTATTTGAAATATTTACTTTATACCTCACGTTCGGTATCATCACATTGGTTTTATACTTTGCGGCCGAATGGTATATACTGCGTTATGCAGATTTCGATATATTGATGGAACCAATGCCGGTGATGAAGACAGTTAATAACAGTACCGCAAGCAAGATTTTTCACTTTATTTGGGATTTTTTCATAGGCTAGACAAGTTTTTGTAATTTAATTATAAAAATGATTGCAATATACACATATTATGTGTATGTATGTATGTACTTATTTGTAAATTCTAAGATGGTGTTATTATTTGAAAGCTAACATTAAAGAGATGTAAGTATATTGCTGCATATTTATTTCAAGAATCGTACAAATTTCATGGATCTATTAATGAAGGTTGTTGTTAAAGCTTGACGAGTTAATTTACACATTATTGATATAATAGCTAATATTTATTTCAATAGAATGTGTGCAACATGGAGAAAACCTTAATACTACGCTGTTCCTTACTGAACAATAAAAGTCTGTTCAAATCGTACTAGAAGAGATGGAATTCTTCGTAGAGACTCTTTACCGAGTAAAGGCATTCTAAGCAAGAGGCACAGTTTCCTCGAACAAGTCAGTAACTCAACTGAAGACGACCCACGATCAGAACGATCAATCAAGGTTAAAAATTTGGACATTATTCAAAAAGTTGAAAATTATATTGAAAGTTGCTAATAACAAATCGTAGAATTTACTGGAGTATCCCTTAGAATCTCTTTTAAAACTCTTCGCGATCATCGTGGCATGACTGACATCAGTACATGATAGGTGCTGGTGTTAATCTCCATGATGAGTTCCGATTTTAGCCAATCTTGTAGAGTTTTCTGTCTTAAATTACACCAACGTACTTGACATCGGTTGAGTGAGTAAGTTCTCTCCGTTCAAAGAAGCTCATTTCAAAGTAAGAATTTTATACGTTCTTATGAAGATTACTATTGATTACTAGGATTGACTCTGAGTCCATTAAATATAATTTAAAAATTCAACGCATCAAAATTTTTAAGTAATAAATAAAAATAAAAATTTGATTTTAATAATGTTTTATACAAAATTTCGTGTATTGATTCCAAAAAAAAATTGTTTATTGATTTGTTTCGTTAAATTTTTCAAAATAATAAAAAAAAAATTTTTTTTAAATTTAAATTAATTTTTTATAAATATTTTTAATAATGTAAATTTTTTTAATATTTTAATTAGATTGAATACATTTCTAATTTTTAAGCATTCGGTTTTAAAAATGAATTAAAGAAAATGTTTAATTGCAATGAGTATGAAAATTAATTTTTTTACAATAATTTTGAAATGTTATTGTATTAATAAATTAATGCATTTTTTACAACTATTTTTGTTTAGTTTGTTATTGTTTGGCCATATAACTATTTCATTTTTAATTGTTTATGCGCTTTAAAGCCGATTAGTTTTTGGGAAAAGTTATAAGGCAAATACAACAATACTCAAAGCGGTAGAAGTTATAGTACTATTTCGGAAATCACCACATTTCCTCATCAGACTTCTTTCTTTTTGGCATCCGCGGGAGTCGAACTCACGACCGCATGCGTAATACCTAAGCCGGCAGGCAGTGGCGTTGCTAGGGGAGAGCAAATGCTATAAAGAGCAGTGAAAGGTTCATTATCTTATTTACACATAGATAATAGTGCAAACAAAAACAAAAACGATCGCGCCAAAATGTTCTTTGCTCCGGGCGCTCATTATCTTAGCTACGCCTTTGCCGGCAGCTAAACGCGCTGTGCTAACCTTACGCAGTGTGAGCTGTTCCTATCTTTCCTTCTTTTTGCCGCTATTTCTACTTGACTGTGTAGTTGTTGTTTGTACAATTTTTATTTGTTAGACTTTTTTTGTATAAGCCTGGCTAATCTTTTATATATTTTTTTTTTGTTATTGTTTGGCCATATATCTATTTAATTTTTAATTGTTTAAGGCCGATTAGTTTTAAGTACTAGAATACCATAAATTATTAAAATTTGATAAACAATAAATTTTGTGAGTTTATCAGGTGTGCAGAATTGGGCTGTAAATTTAAACGGGAATACAAAAAAAATGTTAAGGTCAGAAATTATTTCATTCCAAAAATATCTTTAAAAAATCCACAATTTTAGCATCCTCTTTTCGAAATTCTGGACTAAACAATTCGAGCAGATGCAAGATTCCT
Organism: Philophylla caesio; assembly: GCA_963971545.1. Classification (NCBI taxonomy): domain Eukaryota; kingdom Metazoa; phylum Arthropoda; class Insecta; order Diptera; family Tephritidae; genus Philophylla; species Philophylla caesio. The sequence goes on along the minus strand of OZ020608.1, from coordinate 93,181,330 downwards.
TTGCCAATTATTTATCATATAATATGCATTTTTCAATGCTCGTTTTGTCCAATGTTGATTATCAAAAAAAATAATCAACTTAAATTAAAATTTCATAATTGTACTTAAGTTGTGCAACACTTTTAAAAGGTCAAACAACTACTTATCTATACGAATCTTATTTAGATCTCTTGTAGTAAGAAACATAAGCGCATACAAAAAATAAACAAATTAAATTTCAGCCTCATACAAATATCAACTACGATTAGATGTACTTTGTTATTGGATTACATAATGCTTGTGCACATAAAATTGCACACTTGCCAAGGCCTTAAGTGATTGTGTGATCATAATCAATCACAACGACTACATCCACAAAGTACACAATACATCTATTACTTGCGAATATAAAGCAAATAACAAAAATTAAACAAAAATTAAACAAAAAAGCGAAACTGATTTAAAGCCCAAGCAACAACCGGCACATCAACGGCATCTCAGCATTGACTTGAAAATCATAAAAGCGCCACGCGAGGGTAATGCCAAAGAACCTAACGAGTCGGTCCACGTTCAAGCAATCAACCAGAATTGTAACAAAAACAAACGCCAAGGCAAAACCGACACACGCTTAAATACGTTGGCGTGTGTTAAACAGCAGTTAATTGTGGATAAAGACAGTCGAAACAAGTTTGACAAGATTTCAAGTAGCAAACTGCGAATTTTGTTCTCGGAATTAAATTAGAATGTGTCATTGTGATGGCAGAGCGGTACGCAAGCAAGTCACTTACGCCAACAACACCACTCCAACATTAACCGGCGTTAAGCGTTGGTGATATTTTTTTTCGACTCAAACTGACTAATCACAATTTAATCAGACGAAATTACTCGTATCGTAACAGAGGGCGGAATATAAAGTTGCAATAGGTTACGCTATTCGATTATGTGTAAAATAAATTAAGTTTACTGTAAAACGGTTTGCTTTGACGTATGTATATTTATAACTCTTACTCTTTCTATTATCCGAGTATTAACATAGTTTTCAAATACGTAAATATATATTAAAAAAGGAAAAATAAAAATAATAACAGCAGTTACCCGCGGTATGTACATTACCTGTTATGCATTGCTCTATATACGAAAATAGCGCAAACTACCTTCACCACTTGGAAACCGGTAAAGTAAGTTAAATACTCGTAAAGCCCCTCTTGCTTAGTACAATCGAATCCAATTTGCTTACTTACACGCCAAGCTTTTGCTCACGTTTAACCATAGCTTTGTTGTGAAAAAAATCACCTCTTATGTAAACACTTGCAGACGTACTTACACACTTACATACTTGTATATACATATGTACATACATACATACATATGTATATTCATTACGCCGCTGGTAAATCGATGGTTTTGAATCCGAGCCCTTTTTGTCGAGTTAAAGCTGTAAGTTATACCTTACATTCCAAATTTTTTCTACACAATAATATTCCATAATGTTCCTTAATAATAAAAAAAAAACTATTAAATCAAATAATAACAGTTATCAGACAAAGAGAGAAAAAAAATGTTTTTTTCTATCAATTAAGAAACTTAAATCTTGTAAGGGCATCCTCGATACCAAAGTCGACACAATTGCATAGTAAGGTTAATATATATATAACATATATTCGTATGCATAAACATGTACTTCCCTTTGCAAAAAATAATACATTTTGTAACTTACTAGTTTTCTGCTCCTGCTTCACTTCAATTAGCACCAGTGACTTGTTAAAAACCATAGAAAAATGCAGAAAAAAACTGAAAAAAGACAACAAGATAGTAGCAAAAATTGAGTATTCTTTCAATCCAGCTCGTCAAGTTGTAGTCGCTGCAAATAATTTATGCCAGTCGAGTCACCGAAGACTTGCGGACCCAGAAATCTCATTCTTGTTCAAACCCTTACACAGAAGTGAGTTTTAGCTGAAACAACCCTAGCCTTGCTGTATGACTGTCTGGAATCCTGAGCTCTGTGAGAACGACAGTAAGCCTAGAGAAAGATAAGTCCTTTTTGTCATGTTTAATGGTGATTGGTGTCCGTTATGTGCTATATGTGGGTCAGAAGCTGCTACAGACCCTTTATAGATCAGATCAGAGATAGCTCGTCATTGCCTGGAGTACTGCTGGGCCTCAGCATTTAGACCAATGTAACAACATGTCCGCAAGCAAAATTTACTTTCAGCCTAGAAAAAAATGGTTTAGTGAGGCAGTTCAAACTATTTTTCGTAAATGTAGTTTGATTGAATAGTTCGCCTTTAAAGCTTTCCATCAAACCAGCGAACCTTACGTAAACAAGTCCTGGTCACCGCAGCCACGTTAAAAGATTTATAAGAAAACCCGACTTCTTACACAGCATTTTTTTCGTCGTAATATCGTAAATTGTACTTTTTTTCAGTGTCCAAATCTACCTTCATTCCAATCTTCCTATCTATATGCATACATATATGCGCGTTGACCACAACAATACCATTTAATAATATAAATTAAATTTTTTTGAAATCGGGAAACTCGAAAATATTTTATTATTCATTTTATAAACTGAAAGTTTTGAAATAGGAGCAAGCGGAACTTTAACCTGTTATTAATACCACACTTGCATGATTTGTCGATCAGTTGGGAAAACTTTAATTAATCGTGCGGTTATATGTAAGCAAATAGTAATAGTAAGACAGCGCAATCGTTCATGTTTCGATTAACAATTTCGACTTTTAAAAGGTGACTAATGATATTTTGCACACCGGACTACTTGTACAAACAGCAAGTGGTTGCCATCACTATCATCGTACTACTGGCCCATTAAATCGCAATGCATTACATACAGCACCAAGTTATATCATTGTTTTGGCGGGCTAAAGGGCTGTTGCTATTGCCAAATTAACTGCAAGTATTTAACAGCTAAATGTGAAGTGCATATTCATAAATTATTGAAGCCCAGTAGCCAGTTAGTGTTGATGCAACAAGTAGCACGTGAGGAAAAGGCATTTGCACATGGGTGGCTATGTTTTCTCTCACCTTAATTCCGGATATCGGTAAATGAAGTTTAAATTACAACAGCTGCTACAAACCGTAGAAATCGAATGTGGCTATCTACACAATAAAATTAAAACTAAATATTATGTCAAGTGCGAAATAATATTATGTTTGAATTAAGAAAACATGTTTTTGTAAACATGAATATGTTAGCAGTAAATAAATAAGTAACAAGAAAGCTTATTAAGTATAATAATCAGCCAACACCGACGACGGTAGTTATCCGACCAAATCAAAATTGAATCAAAATTTCGAACTTAAAATATAAAATTTTGTCATACTGTTGTGTGCAGATATGTAGCTCTGTTAATTTTAGTACAACGAAGTGTAAGTTTCTAGTGACTACGCTATACCACTGATTTTTGACAATCTTTTTACTGACGCTCTTGCGCAACTCCTTCCATACAAAAAATAATCGGGGTTTTGCATTGTATGGAGGTAACTTCCAGTAATCAAAAAACGGTGGTAATTCGTAACCACTAGAAAGTTCCACTTTATCAGACTAAAATTGAATGAGTCAAAAAATGTTGATGAAATATTGTTAAATAATTGTAAATTTTGAAAATAGTTTAAAAATAGGTGTTTATGGTTTGTCTTAGAAAATGAATCATATTTTACTTGATAATTAATTAAAATTAATTAGAAGGAAAATAAGTGCCCAAATCTGTCAATATGTGGTTGTGGAACATTCATTTGTATAGATTGGCCTGCAAAGTCGTACCCATCTAAAACGCTTACTATAAGCAATAAGCCCAGACTCGAGTGTATTAATTGTTGATTTTCCAACAGCTAGGTGGCAATATAGTGACCGCTGTGGTCAGGTTGGTAGCGGTGTGTTCGAGGTTCGAATCTCAGTCAGGGCAAGCAAAATCTTAATCATAGAAAAAGTGTTTTCTAATAGCGGTCACCCCTTGGCTGGCAATGGCAAACCTCCGAGGGTATTTTTGCTTCGAAAAAGCTTCTCATTAAATACATCTGCCGTTCGGAGTTGGCACAAAATTGTAGGTCCCTCCATTTGTGGTATATAATAAAGACGCACACCACAAATGGTAGAAGAACCTCGGCCAAACACCGAGCTATATAGTGTATGCGCCAAAATTAAATTAAATTAGGTGGCAATATAGGCACTTGGCTTTTGTGAAACAGAACAGTGAACTGAAAGTTTATAACGAACCTAGCTCCGAATTTAAAGAGCTCATCTTTAATATTTCCCAGATGCTTACATCGAACATAATTATTTGCTGCACGCCTTTAACCGATTGGTTAACAATTACCCACGTTTATTAATAATTTTGTTATTTTTAAACAATAAGTTTTTTGCATTTTTCATTCTTTAGAATAATATACGATCGCCAATGCGGTAACATCTATTAACTTCTTTTAGTTACATTTTACAGTAGAAGGAAAAAAAGTTAGAAATATCATATATCATATCACATCAACACTTCATGTTGCATCATATCTTCTTATCATCACATCAGATCAACACATCATATCACGTGACATAATTAAAGAGACCCTTTGGAATTGCATCATTTTACGTTTATTTTTCACGGAATTCTACACAACTATGGTTAAATATTTTCACAAACATACTTATCAAAAAATGTGGTATTAATAATATTTTACAAGGTAATTTTCCAAACCACTTAAGTTCTATTAAATTTTTTAAAGTATACACATGTGTGTAAACTATTCAATTTGTGTCTGGTTGTAATAATCAATAATGTATGTTAATTCTTGTGATTAATTATATGATTACTCAGCATTTAGTCACGAAAAGAAGTCAACAGAGACTCCGAAGAATGATGATCCAAAATTCTATCATCCAAATTCTGACATTGGTTTCTATAAATTGATATTTTTATCAGTGATTTTTTTGTGGTTTCACATTAGCATTCGCTTGAGAAATTGCAGAAATTTCAATATACAAGTACACTACAGCATATATGCACGTACGAGTATATGAGATATCAAATAGAAGGAAAAAACAAATTAAATTAAATCTTTAAAAACAATCGAAATCAATTGCAGAGCCGCTGCACAACTTGTAGTAGAGAGAAAGACAACTTTGAGAGTTGGCAAGAGCTTAGAGTAAAAGCTGAGACAAAATGCAAGCACGGCTAACTACAACACAACGCGTATTTATGGCTGAATTGTATTTTGACAGCAGCGCATGCGTAGCTAAATTCAGCGCAACAGTGTGAGCTCAGCTCAGCGCTATATAATACCAAAACAATTTGCATGGGAGTTCGTATAAAATTTTGCTCAACTGGTAGATAGCAGCAGCAACTTCCAATGACGGTTGTACTTGCAGCGGCAGCAGTAGTAAATTAATACCTTTCTGAAGCCAAATGGCAGTTGGCCAATCGTTGGCCAATTTAGTCTGCGTTTGAGCAGCACTGCGAACGTTACAAACTATTTTAGACGCGTTAAAGGGTATAGTGGATTACAAAATAAGGAAAAGTAAATGCAAGTAAATTTTTTTTGTATCTTATTTTGCAAAGTTGTGTTTATGTTAAAAGAGTTGGTGTGAAAAAGAAGAAGTAGGAAATTCGTGAGCTGATGCCAAAGCATTAAACTGAGTTGCTATTTTTGTTTAATAAATTTTTTGTTTTGAAATATAAATATCTTCGTAATTCGAGCCTAACAATTTGCAGTGCTTTGAAATGGTGATGTGTTTTTTTTTTAATTGTTGCGCATGCGCAGTGTTCGTAGATTAAGTGAATTGTTGAAATTTAGTGTTAATAGTATGAATAAATTTGAAAATAAAAGAACATAGTTAATGTTAATGTCAAAACTGCAAAAATATATATCTAAAACAAATGTTCGTTAAAATTAAGAAAACAAAAAGCAACAATAAAAACAAAGTGCTGCAATGATTATGCTTTTCTAATAGTATGTGTATGCGTTTTTTAATACATACACATAATACTGTTGTTTTGTTTTGCTTATTTGTATTTAATGGCTGCAGTGCAACATGCAACGAGAAAAGTGTCTAGTTATGAACACACGCAGACACTCGCAGACATAATTACACCAAATGTTAAGCCGCTAAATATGCTTACACACACACACACACACACACACACACATTCAAATACATGCAAAAACTAAAGCTGGTGGCTTTGCGGATCGGAACAAAGGCGTGCTGTGTGAAGTTGTTGAAGTTTCTTATTCAAGTGTTGCTGCCACTGCCGCTTGCATGCGAAACTTTATCCGTTCATGCGCATACTTTTTGTATTTGTATGCATAAGCGCCTTTTGTTGTGGTTTTTCTTATTTGCTTTCCAATGCTTTTTCTGCACTGCATACTCATTTCTGCCACGAAGTTTGCTGGGTGTGCATGTACATATTTATTTGTGTGCGTGTGTGTTTGCAGTAAACCATATTTCCACACAAATATGTACAAGTGGCTGAATGTGTGTGTTTTAAATTTATATGAATGGCTAAATTGTGTTTTTTTGCAAATTAATACTTTATGTTGAATTTTTTTTCTTCTAATTTTTATTTTTCTTTTCGCAAATATTTTCATGATAATAAAAGTTAATAGAATCATTAATAACCAAAAGCCAAACATTTTCTGTTAACAGCGCGGAAAATTGTTATATTAGAAAACTCGCAAAAACAAATACCTGCAAAAAAAAAAACAAAAGTGCAATAACAAGTCAAGTGAAACGAAAAGCTGGTAAAAAGTAACAACAGGAAGAGATTGACAAGAAAGGCGAGCGAAACTAGCGGTAGTAACGAAAGACTTAAGCAACGAACTTGAATTTGTGATACTCTTCAGTGCTGCTATTTGAGCAAAATTTCAAGTAAGTTGAAAGACAAAATTTTCAATTTACAAAAACATATCTACTATACACAGCAGAAGCTCTTTAACATTGCGAAACATACAAAATGACACAATAGGCGCATTTGCATTCCTTTCGCTTACCCCCTTGCCAATCGACGAGGCCTTCAAAGTATATTTTATTTTGAGAAAATGCAAATTATTCACAAGCCATATGTTCGTATAAGTAAGCGGCGAATAGTTGGCTGCAATGTCTTGCACAATATATGTACGATAGCAAAAGAATCACACGCAGGCACTTTAAAATGTGCACGTACATAAGTGAGCAAATACGAGGGTTGCGGCTAATGTATGTACATACGAATGTGTCGAGATATGTAAACAACTAAGAAAAATATGTATATGCATACTGGCTAATATTCGCTTGCTTCGCGGTGTAGTATTTTGTGTTAACTAAAAGCGATTCTTAAAAGCAAATGAACAAAGTTTTTCCGTAAACAGAACAAAGGAATAAATTTGTATTTTGACATGACTAAATTAAATTAATAGGTTTTTTTTTTTTTGAAAACGTGGAACTTATATTTTGTCTACTTCAATATGAAATTTATTGCCCTATAATTTTAGTAATTTCAAAAGACTTCACGACTAAATAAAGTGTAACATACGCAAAGTAGTTATAGTAATTGTGCAAATATTTAAATCGCACCGTCCGGTACCCAAGAAAATCACATAGTTTGTTCGACTTATTTATTAAATTTTATTCAAAACAATTTAAATAATTTGGCAAAATTTTTTGAAAATATGTTCGTAATATAACATTTCTAAATCCCATTCGTCTTATATCCAAAGCGTAATATTTGATTCAATTTATTGAAATTTTTTTTAAAAATATTTTAAACAGTTGGCAACTCTATTTGAAAGCTTTCATAAACATATTTTTATTGTTATAACAACACTATATTGTATTAAACTGTATAATTTAACTTAATTTAATATTTTGTACAGATGGCAGCCCTTTTGAAAATTTCTTTGCAATGAAACCTTCTAAAATCGATCGTATTAACACATTGATCTGATATCCAAATATTAATAGTTAATTTAACTCTTTTATAATGTGAATTAAAGCTTTCGCAAATCCATTTCCATTGATAAATTTTAATTTAACTTTTAGATTAGCTGGTAACTGCTTTGAAAGTATGTTTGTTTGAAACTTTGAAAAGTCTTTTTCTAAAAGCGGTCACTCCTCGGCAGGCAATGACAAACCTCCGAGGGTTTTTCTGCCATGGAAAAGCTTCTCATAAAATACATCGGCCGTTCGGAGTCGGCACGAAACTGTAGGTCCCTCCATTTGTGGTAAAATACAAAGACGCACGCCGCAAATTGTAGGAGAAGCTTGGCCAAACACTGAGCTATATAGTGTAAGCGCCGAAATATTACTACTATTATTATTATTATGAAATTTTGTTTCGTCGTTTTCGTCTGTCAGCTTTATTGAAATATTTAATTTAAATCAAATTTTATGTTTTTGGCAGATAGCAACACGCTTTGAATATGCTCCTATTCTCCAAATGAAGTTTTTATAATTTTATTTTCGTTTGACATCCAGATTGAAATTTTTGGGTTTAACCAAATTAATTTGAAATACAAAAGGGTGGCAATTCCCTTAAAAATACTTTTAGAATAAAGCTTTCTTTTGGCACCTGCATATGTATTTTGTAACACTTGCTTGAACCTATTTTTTTTAATTTAAAGAAACTCGGCCAAACACTGAGCTATTTAGTGTAAGAGCCAAATTATATGTATATATAAGTTTTTAAAATAGGTTGTTAATCAATTTGAAAAATACCCCATATCTTATTCCAGTATTTAAATATCCCAACTCATATCGTTTTACATTTAAAATATGCATATCTAGGTGCAAAATATATAGTCCGATTGAGATTACTTCAAAACATACGATTAGTTTGCATCAACCTTCTCTCCAGGCATCAAAAAAAGTTGATTGTACGCCAGAAAGTCTTTTCAGACGTAAAAGCTGGTTTCGAGCATGTGTAAATTCCCGATCTACGGCTCAAGCAAACATATTGTAATAAAATATAAGAGAGCTTTCTACATCAGGCCGAGTAATAACGAATTTTTCTTTATCTGAAATTATTAAACTTCTCTTCCCTTTCCATATCGCCCATAAAAAATTTACTGCAATAAAAAAAAAATTATAGTCTACAACCTCTTCAGTTTGGTCAGAGTATACATATACATTTTTTCTTTAAAAAAATATTACCTCTATCAGCACTGAGTTCAGAATTTGGGATTATTGTAGTGTCTTTCAAACAGAAGTGGCACCCATCAAAGAAGCGGTGAGCTTACTCTTCACTACGCACACAATATGTCAGAGTCCTTCTAATAAGCTGGCCAGCTTTTGCAATACTAAGGGTCAGTTTTTCAGTGCAAGTTAAACATTGTTTGTCGTTTAAACTAAGTTCAAACTCAGTATGCTGTTTTTAGTCAACTTTAAACGGAGTTTTAACTAAGTTTAAACGGCCGTTCCTGCACGGCTAAACTTAGTTTAACTAACCAGCTCTTTGTTGACTACTTCGTTGCATACAAATTTTATTTGCGGTAAATTTGTATACTTTATAATTGAATATAGAATATATATAATGTGACTCGAACTAATGCCCACACATGAATTGGACTCACGTATGAATTTATAATAATAATAATAATTTGGCGCTTACACAATGTAGCTCAGTGTGTGGCCGAACTTCTCCTACCATTAGTGGTGTGCGTCTTTCTTTGTACCACAATTGAGGGACCTACAATTTTGTGCAGACTCCGAACGGCAGATGCATTTTATGAGAAGCTTTTTCATGGCAGAAAAACCCTCGGAGGTTTGTTATTGCCTGCCGAGGAGTGACCGCTATTAGAAAAAGCATTTGCTATAATTAATATTGTACTTACCTTGGCTAAGGTTCGAGCCTCGAACTCACTCGACCACAGCCGACTTCTTATAAGTGTTGTAATATTTGAACACATAAGTAGTAACCCTCGTATATACGTATATAATGCAAATACTTATACACATCTGAACATAGCTTAAAACAACATTCACACACATACATGCTCACGCTTAAAGATTTCAAAATATTTCAGCTATTTGTAATTATGCCCCATTGTGTGGCATAAACAGCCCTTCACGGCCGATTCAAACGTAATTCTATTTTTTTTTTGCAATATTTCGCCGTTGAAACTTGACTTCGAATAATCATAATTTTTTCTTCTTTAAAATCATACGATTTTAAAATAAAATGCAATACAACAGCTGTAATACTTTATAAAAATCAAAAACAACAAACATATAACTTAATAATATATACTTATGTTGAATGTGCTGAAGATTGTGGCTGTTAGTCAATTGTGCACTGCCACAATACGAGCAACTCGAGCGAGCAACGCATCATCATCATAGTTATCAAAACTGAACTGCAAACGCCGGGAGCAACAGCAACAGCAACAGCGACAGCAGAAGCGGCAGCAACACAAACCACTTTCGGCTCCGCCTTCTTTGATGCGCAACAAGAAATTGTAACAAATTTTCGCCAATTTTACTTTCGATTGCATCGCGCTTTCCTTCTCACTTTCATTCGGTGTTTTTCTTCTATTTATTTTGTGTTAGACGAGCGTGCAGATTCATATTGGGTGGTGTTGCTTCTTTTACTCATTTTTCCAGAGCAAATTTATTTTTTTGCACATTTTGTTAACCTTTTGCATTGCAGTTTCCAATTTAAGTACCTTTTTAATTAATTCACATTGTAAAATGTTTGCTTTTTGTGGCTTGTTTTTTTAATTTGATGCACGATTGCGTAAAGCTGTGCATGCTTTTGTTACAATTTATGTGCTTAGTAATACTTACATACACACATATATTGTAGCGATTTTCAATAGCATAATATTGAGTTGTTAAATAATTTCGTTGCTAGCTACCTTTAAGATGATTTTACCATAAAGTGTGTTTGTAATCACTAAAGTCTAAGTCTATTTTAAAAGTAAAGCACTTTTGAGGGCACAGAATTTTCGACAAACTCAGTAGTCGCTCTCCAACTAGTATCCGTTTGTGATTCATTTCATTTTAAAAATAATAATAATAACAATTTAGCGCTTACAATATGTAGCTTCAAATCCGCGTGGTAACAAAATGGGCCTAAAGGCCTAGGTGTGCTGGCCCGATAGCTAGCAGCCACTTTAACCTAACTTAACCTACATATGTAGCTCGAGGTTTAGCCGAGCGTCTCCTGTCATTTGTGGTGTGCATCTTTATGTTATACCACAAATGGAGGGATCTACATTTTTTTGTCGGCTCTAAAGGGTAGATATATTTTATGAGAAGCTTTTTTATGGCAGAAATACCCTCGGAGGTTTGCCATTGCCTGCCGAGGGGTGACCGCTATTAGAAAAAAACTTGTCTTTGATTTAGATTTTACTTACCTTGGCTGAGCCTGATCTCATCGGCATAGCGAGTTATAGCGTGCACCGTTACCCATTCGACCACAGCAGCCACTTTCGGGTACGTTTACAAATATTAGGAGCAAGATTTTATGACTTATGCGCAAGTTGATTGAGGATCACGAAACGATCCTACTGCTGTTTTACTCTATACAGACAAATAATTTCCAACCTCGGCAGATAGATCGTCGAATACCTGAAAGGTCTTAGACTCGTGGAAATTAGGGACCTTATAGAATTTTTCAATGCTCAACTTATGTATGTTCGGAAGTTGCTGACCGTTTAAGCTGATTAAACACTAGTTACTCACGATTTGATTGAGTTTTGCTTAAAAATGATAATTATTAACTAAATATTATTAAAAGTATCCATCGTGCGTTACTAAATGCAATAAGTTTTTATAAAAATTTAAAAAAATTTAAAAAATAAGCGAGCATACATAAGTCATGTAAGATAGAGATTTCAAAAGAGTTTCAGAAAAAAAATCGTCAAAAATCAACGTTATTTTGTAGCTAATTAAAACTTACACATTGTTATGCTAAAACTGAAAGCCAATAGGTTTTTTTAGAAAAATTTGTTAAATTTTTTTTAGTTTTGTTGATACTAGAAAAAATGAAAATGAATTGTATTTTGAAACTTGAATATATGTAGCTCTCCAGAAAAATCACAAGAAAAAAAATTTAAGAAATTTGTATAGAAGAAAATTGAGAACTCTTGAATGTCATTTTATATGAATTTTTCAAATTTTCTTGAGAGCTGTGCATACTAAACTTTAATAGCAAACCGACCAAATTTGTCGAAATCGAAATGCAGAACAAGTTTGAGAGATTAGTTAATATTTTTTATTTGGTCGATATTATTTGTAAAGGAAAGATAAACATAAAACCTAAAATAGTGGTTTTTATACATACATACAAGCATACATATATACATACATACATATATAGTATTGTGTTAATTTTATAAACATATATCCGCGCCCACATCAACCAAAGACTTCTCGCCAAATAAAGGCCATAAAGCAGTTTCAAAAGGTCATTCGCTTAGTATGTAGACATTTAAAAGCCAAGAAAAACATACAAACATATGTACATATTTAATTTTATATTTTAACGATTTTTTTTATTTATATTTTTAATGGCACGTTTACTGCTAACGTTTATTCGCTCATTTACACAACACTCTCAATTTCATTTCGAATTTCAATGTGACAGATGCTCACAAATCGAATGCAAATATATTCAATAAAAGCAGTTACTATGATTCTCCTATTAAATTAAAAATTATAAAAAAGATATCATATAAATAAGTTCACGTATCTTAATAGAGTAGAGTTTGATGTCAGACTCATTTTTAATGGTAATCTGATTTAGAAAGAAAGAAAAAAGATAAGTTAAAAAATTAACCAATCGAACTAGTCGCAAGTCGCATGCTGCAAAAGCAAAACTTGAATAATGCTGAGCAATCATTTGCAAAACATTGGTTATGGATCTTTCGTTATAACAAAAGTATCGCTGCTGGTATCGCAAAAGCCCATACCGACTTTATACTTTGCTCTCGGCGCTTCCTCTTCCCGTACCACAACAGTTGCTGTTGGAGCTAAGGCGTTTCAAGTTTAACGTGTCATAGCTAATTAGCATCTTTTACGATTTTTATTACCATATTAGATGGGCGGCAAACATGTTTTCAATGAGCAACATTTGTTTTTTTCTTTTTCTCTTCATCTATCGGTCGACATTTAGTACCACTTCTCCGTTGCGAATATCAGATTTCAAGGTCGTCAGTATCGTCAGATGGCACTACTTTATGACTCTAAATAAGTACCTTATTTGATTTTCGACCAAGCTGCAAGCGGCTACGATTACTAGCTATGAGCGCGTGGTATGAATTTTCTGCATGCAGATCATTTTTTTTCAACACACTTTTGTTAAACAAGTTTTATTTTCTTTAAAAATTTATAGTCTTAAAGAATAGAACTGGTATAAACCGTTTGAAGTATTTGCAATTTTGTGATTCAATAGTCGGCCTGGAAAAGCAATATTGCAAACCCAAATGACAGTACATAGTATACGAATTTAGTTGTTATGACAACTCTGTAATAGTTTTTCCTTAATCTCTCCCAGCGATAGTTTCATTTATAATTTGATTTTGCTTTCAATTGGCATGTAATAATATAAATCTCTTACAATGCCTCAATGACTTCGCAAATAAGTAGCTATGAGTCAGAAAGCATAAACTAATTTAAGTGATCGTGATTACCTTTGGCTACCCATAACCACCACCGCTTGCTATTCCTCGCTTGCAGTAAACAAGTTTATCAATTTTCGATTGCTTCGATCATGATCTTTGACAATAAAATGGTCTTGAATTTGAACTCTATTTTACTGTAAAATGCATAAATCTGAAAATTTGCATTAACTCAGTCAAATGTGGCATTTACAATTATCAAGCATATTACATACAAACGTACAGTTGGATGTTTTACTCTTTGTTGAGTTCCATTTTAGTGTTGGTGTTAAATATTTTTTATTTAAAATCGAAAAGTACTCTGTTTATGTGCACAGCTTGCATTAATAGTGCAACTAATGTCAACCTTCAGTTCAATACGCCACATTGGTTAACATTACAATAATAAGCAATCGTCAGAGTACATAGATTGTTAAGCGTAGGGTCATAGATTAGCATAATTAAATGAGAGCTTCAGCTCACTTTTTCCACTTGAAAGCAAAATTTATTACAACTGTGATGTTACCCTTAGGGCACCGGTATATTTACGCACGTTGCTGTAATTTTTTTTATTGGGGAGCGCTGTTTTAGCTATGTAGGAACAAAAATCATAGACAGATGGTAATGGTAATCCCAATTAACTACACAATTGATGCGATTAGACGGCAGCATTGCAGGCTAAGTGATCAGTACATTTCTTACAATTTTTTTTTATTAATTATTGGTATTAATTAAACACAACTTTTCTTTAAATCATATTTCAAAAGCATGCGATATTTGAACAGCAACCCTCTGAGTTGAAAAAAACTGTGCTATTAACGTTACCTAGGGTTAATAGGTGAACTTTATAAAATGATCTAATTTTTTTAGTTCATCTGGACCTCTACTTTTTCATTGATATGGCGGCCAAAAGATATGTAGAAACCTTGACAGGGCTGCAACGTATTCGCTTCACTTTTGTACACAGTTTGGGATGAGAGGAGCGGGCAGCACAGTTCTTCGTTCAGGTGATATCAATATCGGATCGATTTATTTACGCAGCTCAAATTATCTTCTCTAACACCGGTCTAAAAATTGACGACAAAGTTGTGGACCATTTTACACAACCGCATTAGTTTTGCGGAAATACCAAATTCAGAAATTGCGACATAGGCAACAAAATCATTGCATTTCATTATTTCATTATTTCTTGATGATCCCAAATGTAAATGAATCCTTCTAGTGCAACAACAGCATTCGTCATGTAACAAAACATTATTGCATAAGTAAACAATCATTACAATTACTTTTGTCCCTGCAAACCGCTATATACATTCGTACATAAACAAACCGATACCATTATACGGCAGTAATTTGATAAATGAAATTAATTTACTTTAAGCGCCAAGCAACAATGCACACCGATTGCATAAGAATTAAAGTTATATGAATTCGGTTGGAAAGGGCTTTTGATGAAGCATCTTTTTTTTCTCCACCGCTTTCAACACTGCTGGTTGGCGGCTAGTTATGAAAAACAATCAGCATGAGTTCGCAGCGACATGTTAACTGATATGCCACAACAAAAACATAGCCACAAACCTCCTACTATACTTTCATTTCGGAAAACTTTAATGAATTTTTAATCTGTATAAATTACCGGTAAGCAATTAGCTGAAAAATGAATCCAAGCAGGTATGCTGCACTGTAGTCACTCACTAGCTTCTTCTATTTCTTCTACTATGTATCAACATATACTTTCACAATGCATTGGGAAATATATAGGCCGTATTTTGTCTTGTGTGTTAAGCATCTTGATGTCACCACAACTATCGCCCACTGCCTTCTCGTTGTGAAATATATAAATAATTAATCGCCAAGTTATTTGCTTTTTTTATTTTTTTGGTTTCGCTTGATTTGGCCGGTGGTTTGGTGTGAAATATTATTCAAATGGCAACACTTCAGTGCCTCTGTAAAATTTACTACTTTGTTATATGATGCTAAAAAAAGTTGCTTTCATGTTTTGATAATATTTATTTTATGCACATTAAATTACCTATGTTTTGTTTTTCAAATTAGAGGAAACAACTGGCCACAAGCTGAATAAATATTGGTGATAGTTAATAAATTCTTTACAGGCTCAAAAAGTGTGTGCGAAACTTAAAACTTAATTTTCTCAGAATTTCGCGACATACCACTTTCATTCATTTGTGGTTTCAAATACATATATACTTAAACAATGTAGTTATATAAGTTAAAAAAGTTACGAAACAATTAAAAATTACCTTCAACCAAAATACTTATTTTGCACCAGTTCTACTTAAAAAAGTTATAGGCGAGTACAGTTGACATTATGGGTGTGCTTTTGTTTGATCTTTGCTGAACAGACTATAGAGGATCGTCTACTTAAGCGTTATGGTCGCTTTTAGTTTCACTTCAGGCGCGGGTCTTAATGCTTTGTTGGACTTGTTACTCCTGAAGCTGTTCGGAGGCTAGCCATTGTTTTTGGTCTCAAATGACAAAATGTTTGCGAGGGTTAGTTTTGGAAGAAAGTGCGCTGATAACTTTCCAACTTTCCCACTAGAGAGTTATGGAAGGATTTAAACACCCTTTTAGGAATTTGGTCAAAACTTGTTATATGGACGACTGCAAAACTTATGTTGGTTTCGGATCACTCTGGTTTCCACGGTATTGAACTGGTTGATGATTTGGCGAAAAGGGGTAAAATTTTACGAGGAATAAATATACTCGCCTAGCTCTCGCTTCAGGTCATAAGTACAATGAGCAAACATGCTTGAGTGCTTGGAAAATTTTGAGGTTTGCAGCCTACCAGACCTTAAGAAATGTGCACAATTACATGTAAGCAGTTTTGTTGACCTGGCTGTTGGTATGGATTGTAAACTCAATTTTAATTTTCATATTAGTTCCACAGTTAATAAAGCAAGGGGTGTACTGGCTTTTGTAAAGCGTTGGTCAAAGGAATTCCGCGACCCGTATATAACTAAAACACTTTTTACTTCATTAGTAAGACCAATACTGGAGTATGGTTCCATAGTTTGGAATCCTCGTTATCAGGTCCACTCAGACCAACTAGAGTCAATACAAAAACAATTCTTACTTTTTGCTTTGAGAAATCTTCGATGGGATTCGCCATACAATCTTCCCCCTTACACTAGTCGTTTAAAACTTATTAATCTTCCTACTCTTTCGAGTCGCAGAGAAATGTTAGGTATAATATTTCTGGTAAAATTAGTCAATGGATGGATCTCAAGTCCATTTCTTCTAGAGCAAATTAATTTTAATGTACCCTCCCGTACAACGAGAAACTTTAAACTACTTTTCTTGAAACTATGCAGAACTAACTTTGAGTTGAATGAACCGTTTCGGGGTTTATGCCAAGACTTTAACAATCATTCCAGCACCTTTGATGTATCGGACTCACTTTTTATAATTAAAAGAACTATTCTATCCTCTCTTAATAACAGCTAACGAAACAATTTTCTTACTTTGCATATCTCTAACTTTGTATTCGGCTGATGAATTCTTATTCTGTAGCTGAGCAGCTTGGGATCTCGACGCTTAACAAACTTTCTTCTGTCACGACTCGGCACCTAAGATTTGTATATATAAAAAACATCCGTACGTTATGTGGATTGAGTCCCTCGTGCCGGTTGGGCGGGAAAGTGGGTTTCCGTTGGGTTATAATAATAAACAAAATTATTTAAATTTTTTTTGTTTGAGTAATTCGTTTTTTCTTTTATCAATAACGCAGTGTGTGATTAGCCAGACAAATTTTAAAATATTTAAAAAAATTAAAACGATTGCGACGTGGGAGACAGTATGTAGTAACAGGTGAGAGGAGCGAAATGGTTTGCTATGCGATGTGGTACCAGAAGGACAGTATTCTTATGTCAACCGTCCCTTTCTACCAAAAGAAAAACGCCCAACCCTAATTCTAGCCTGTGAATATGAATTCAAAGAGTTAACTTTTTTCAATTAAGATTACCACTTAATGTCTGCTTTAAACAAGGCATATTTAACAGATAACCGCAGTAGAGAAATTGCAACCCTGCTATATTTTTTGATATATCTTTATTGTCAATAAGAACTATCAAATCAGTCTAATGAAAACAAAAGTTGACAATTCACAAATTCAATTTAGCCAAAATTAATAAATACAAAATGTACGTTTTTATTTCAGAGCTTAATGTTTTACGCCAGCCACAGCTTGCGAAATAATCTATGGACACCACATTGTTTCCAACTCCGCCTTTTTCTAGCTGTTTCTTGCTGAGGTAGCACTTTCCCAACTCTGTACAAGTTGGGCACAAACAACAAAAGGCAAATATACAAAATATTCATGCCTTTCTTGAACGAAATGTACAATATATTTTTTCACTACAAAGCTCGAATCAGATGAACACAATTTTTGTTTTTGTTTTTATCGAATTAAAACAAAGTCTGACAAAAAATCAAATTAATAACTCTACTAAGGTTACCTGTTAGATCTGCATTGGATTTAAATAATTTTTGTGAGATTAAATAAAATAACTAGTTCAGAGCATCAAAAAGCGATTAAATCAGTATGGTATTTGAAAGAGAAAAAAACTAAAAATCAAAATTTATTCATAGACTAGAAGCACTTAACGCCGAATACCACATACATAAATATTGAGCTCAACTTTTTCATTTAAAACTTAAAGAAATAAACATACATCGTATGTATGAAATCTATTGTAGCTTTTTCGCAATGTTTATTGTAACAAAATATTATTCACCAAACAAATTTAGTTTGAATTAGAGCGTTCATAATCCACGCACTAAACGTTAACTAATTTCCTTTCTAATTTCAATTATGAAATTAATGTTTTTATGCAAAAATACCAACACATACACAAATTTAATCTGAGAGCAGAAAATTGGATATTAGCTTGTTAGCAGTTATGCACACTTCGCTGATTTTTCCTTGAGGGCATTTCAAGCGAAAAAAATCTATGAATTTCCGGTAGTTGAGCTGTCGGTGATTTTACACTCTCAACAACTTGCGATGGGCTAATGAGCAAGTGCAAACGGCAGCAAATACCTTCGAGATGCCGGTAGCTGGTCATAAACTAGGGAAGACAATGAAAATTCACATTTAATATGTAAATAAATAGACACTTGTGTTAACACTTACATACATACATATGTATGTACTTATAGGTACATTAAAATATATGTTTAACGAGCTATTCGTATGTAATAACATAGCTGGCTGACTGACTGGCCGACAGGCTGACGGCGAACATCACTCAACAATTTAAACTCATAAATTTTCTGACGTTTTAACATTTTCGAATGTTGGTTTACAATTGGAAGAAGTTTCCAGTGTGTACATTTATACTAACATATATACATATGTATGTGTATATGTACCTGCAATTATATGTATGTACATATGTACGAGGACGGTTTGATAAGTCAGTGACTGCCGCACATAAGCTTAAAATTCATCACTGCGACTGTTAAGCTTAGTAAACAGCTCTCAAGAAAATCCAAAATATAATTTCAAATGACACTCAAGAAATGAAAAAGAAATTTTCTTCGATAAAAATGTCTCAAATCAGTCTAAAGCTTTTAGGAAAAAATGCTGGTATATTTATTTCTTCAAGAAAATTTTCAGAAATAGCAAAGTACATTTTTAAAGAGCTGTATTTAAGTGTTTTACTGTCATCTATTATTATACTGCTGAATTTTGAGCAAGCCAAATTATTTGGTTATGCTTGGCAGCCATTGAAAGCAGATAACCTCTTGACTTTTCGTTAGCTGAACCCATCATCAAGGAATGCTTGATAAAAACCATGGAGACACAGCACCATCAATTTCAATGGATAAGAAGTGATTAACTGAGCTCCGTTGTAGTCGGACCAGCACAAGAGACGTTGAAAGTTCAGGTAACCCAAAAGAGCTGGTTAAACGACAAATCGTCGATAAAATCCATGGAGCGATTTCAGATTATGATACTGATGTCCGAAGAATGAAAGTGCGTAAAGTTGCTGTGGCTGTAGGCAACTCAGGAATATTACGATATGAAAAAGTGATGTGCGATGGGTGCCACGATTGCTCACACTCCATCAAAAGTGCAACCGTGTGATCACTTTAAAATCAATGAAAAATTTATTAATTGGGCTACGAACTGCTACCCCATTGAATGTATTCTCCAGATTTAGTACCATGCGACTAATTCCTATCTCTAAACCTGAAGAAATGGCTGGTTGGTAAGAGGTTAGGGTCAAATGAAGAGGTCATCACAGAGTCTTAAAAAAGCTATTATTTGAAAGAAATACAAAAATTGGAAAAACGCTGAACTTATTGTGTAGATTAAAAAAAATATTATGTTGAGAAATAGAACGCTTTTTTGCCGAAAATAAAATAAATTATTTTCAAAAAGTCACTGACTTATCAAACCGCCCTAGTATTCATACACTCATACGAAATCTGCGTACGTGCATTTATAAAACTCAAGTTTTCTGATATTCAATAACTCGTAAAGTTGAATGTCTGCAAACAGTCCGAAAACAATTCACACACACAAACTTCAAACGCAACGCTTGTACCCGTTGCTGAGCATGCACACCCACTTGTCGTTTCAGGCGCTCCCTGGCGAATGGTGACTTTATGGCCAACATGTGCCTCGAATCGCAATGAGTCTAATAAGAACTATAGAAAAGACAACGCGCGCAACAAAAGAATCATCGTCGTAACGACCAATTGATGGCCCGTGCACACAAATATTGACAATGAGGAAGAAGGGTTCGTAGAAGAATTGCGAAAATGTGACAACGTTAATGTTTTGCGACCCCGTTACTTGTTAGTAACTTCAATTGCTTTTAGCGATCATTGCACAACATTGTCACACAATATTATTAATAAGAAATAATTTTAATAAAACAAATCGAATTCCTTTGTAGAATTAATAAACGCGAATTTACAGTTTGTTCTTTGTTAATGAAATGGAATTTTACCTGAAACTTTAAATGGTGGATTTTTAATTTTTAATTGGCTTTTTTATCGAACTGCCACAAATTCACTCACGCACGAAAGGCAATAACCTGATTATACAAATATTGTGTCCATAACATTTTATATAATAAACAGTGTGCAACTTATCGATCAATAAGTCTTTTTCTGAAAAATTCAACAAATTTACCCCAAAATTAAATATAGTGTAAGAAAGGTTATAAGGGTAACAGGGCAACGGGGTATGCTCTTTATACATATGAATAAGAGAATATCTTAATAAAATAAATATTTCAGTACATGGACGAAGAAGTAAAGGCACCTACATGAATAAGTACTTTCATAATTTCAACCGTCCGTCAAGCTGATATTTCTTTTTTAAATATATTCAATTTTAATTGTGGTATCCAGTTAATCTTTATTATATAACCCTCAGTACATATCATATTTTATATAATTAAGGGCTTACAAATTATTTTTAATTTTTTTCAGCCCTTAAATTACAGACATGAAAAAAACCAGGCGATGGCAGCTATTAACGGCGTGTAAGTAATCAAATATGATCATTATTACTTTCTACTTAAATGTAAAAATTTGCGAATAGTGCTTAAAATGCTTCATAAAAAATTTAGTGCTAAGAAAGAGTAATCGTTTGTTTGTTCCATAAAACAACTCCTTAGAATGGTTCTTTAGTAAAAAAAACTACTTAAAAAAATGAATATTAAGAGTGAACTGGTTTTATCTTCGAAGATTCTAATTATATACTTGTATGTCTAAATGATACCCGATCTCTCCAGCGCTTTAGTTTTTCTCTAAATCTTTCACGGGGTTTGCGTCTGGTTAGAAAAACCAGAAGAACTCGAACTCATAAACTGTCGTAAATTGCTTTTTCTTATACCTGTGGTTAATATTCAAAACTTGCAAAAACAAACAATAAATGGAAACTAACTCGCCTTATCATTAAATATAGATTTATAATAATTTGATTGCACAGAAGTCCTTTTTTATTTTAATGACATTCAAGTGCTTAAGCTTGTGTCTCAATCTATAAAAATCTTTAATATAATTGAAATTTTAATAAACTTGCATATATTTGCAGCTCTGTTAATGCTGGTGACAAACACAGCGGCAGTGGCGCCGTTCAAAAAAGTTTCACTTGCTACCACATCTGCGACGTCAACAACAACAACAACCACTAGCACAACAACAGAAGCGCCTAGCAGTGAGGCGAGTGTACGTATATACCTCAATTTTACATAAAAGAAAAAAAAGTGTCTACATATGGTATTAGATTTGAAAAAAAAGAGAACTCTTCTCTTATGTAATTTTTTTAAAAGAAATTTTAATTTGGCCACTAATACACCCACACATTAACCATATATTTTTCTCTTACTGAATCTATATTATTCTTCAATTAAAATACAGATATTGCACTGATAAAACTCTTATAAACCCAAGTTCAAACCTTTTACAATATTTATGTATGACATTTTTTCAAAAAAAAATTTTTTTTAATAAATTTTTAATTTGTTGCTGTAGTGCAAGTTTGAAAAGGCAGTAAATCGCCATTGACATTTGAGAGTTTTTCGTGTAATGCTTTTTTTTTTGTAAAATATTGCAGAAAGTTCAAGTAAAAAAACATTTTTAAATGAGAGGAAATTTCAAATTTTATGGACAATTATAATTTCGTTAAAAGTTCGATATTTAGATGCAACTTGTTTACTATAAACTTTGTATAAAGTTTGAAACTTGAGTTAATATTGGTTTTGTTAAATGTTGAACTGTATTTTAATTGAACATTTTTCGAAATTAAATAAAAGAATATGCAGTTAAAAGTTGTCAATAGCTGAGTGTGTTATAAATATGATAAGCAGTGTATAATACTTGCTAACAATATTGGTAAACACTTCTCCACTGTCCTATCATATATGCACATACGTAAATATATATAAAGGGTTTTCCAATAAGGATGATATGATTTCTAAGTGTCGTTTCGGCCATTTTTAATATGTCAATTTTTTTTTCATTGCATTCAGTAATGTTTACAATTTCATTATAAAAAAAATTTACGCTAGAACAACGTTTACAAAGTATAAAATTTTTGTCATTTTATGGTCGTAATAATCGTCCACCTGTGCTCGCTATTCGTCGAATTGTTGAAAATTCCGAGCGCACGTTTTCTTTACTTAATGTTCAAGTGTCAATAAGACAAAGAACCCAAGGATGCATTTTAACGTTAAATATAACCGTTCCGAAAAGTTTTCTCTTGTTTCGGTTGAAACATTTCAAAATATTATCGTTAAAGCAATTATCATAATAAATTTTATTACGTTTTTAACCGAAACGAAATGCTGGCGTTAACGTTAAAACGTTAAGAAAAACGTTAAAAAAAACGCTGGAGATTCACTCGTCGCAAACAGAAGTGCTGCATACTTTTAGGAACATTAAAATTAACGAAAACGGAAATTGTATAACGTTGCAACATTAACGATTTGATTTCGTTTTGATAACATGGCGCCGAAACGCAACAAACTCATTTCGTTAAGTTAATTTTGCTCGTTAACAAAACAAAATGGTATCGTTTCGTTTGTTGAGCAGCCCCGAAAGAACCGCTCGAAGTAATGAAAATATTGGTGCCGTTCAGGCAAGTGTTGCTGAAGACCGCAATTTGTCGATTCCAAGACATTCTCAAGAATTGGGACTGTCTCAAGCCGCAACCTGGCGGATTTTGAGAAAGGATTTGGGCTTGCATCCGTATAAAATTGTTCTCACTCACGAACTGCAGCCATTGGACGACCGTAAACGTCTGTTGATTTTGCCTTGGAACAACTTGAAAACGATAACGATTTTTTTAGGAAAATCATCTTCTTCGATGAGGCTCACTTTTATCTGAGTGGTGCGGTAAATAAACAAAACTGTCGATTCTGGTGCGAAGAAAATCGACAAATTATTCATGAACAACCATTACATTCATCTAAATTGACAGTTTGGTGTGGTTTTTGGTCTGGTGGAATCATACGTCCGCACTTCTTTCGAAATGAAGCTGGTGACACCGTTACTGTCAAGGGATATTGAACGATGATAACCAACTTTTTATGGCCGCAATTGGAAGAAGTTGGTCTTGGCAACATCTGGCTCCAACAAGACGGGGCTACGTGCCACACAGCACGTGCAACAACCGAATTATTGCGAGAAAAGTTTGAAGATTCGATTATTTCAAGAAATTGTGACATTGAATGGCCTCAAAGAAGTTGTGATTTAACACCATTAGACTACTTCTTGTGGGGTTATTTGAAGTAATTTGTCTTTAGCAATAAAACAGACTCTCTTCAAGCTTTAGAAGTCAATATTGAACGTGCAATTCATGACATACGACTTGATTTAGAGGAAAAAGTACTCGAAGATTGGGTTAATCGAATTCGTTCCTGCAAAAGAAGTCGTGGAGGCCATTTGAATGTTGTTATATTCAGAACTTCAGAACTCTATTGCACTTGACATTAAATAAAAAACATTAGAATTTCCCTAACAATTAGTGTGTTTTTTTTTAAAGAAATCAAATCACTTCTATTGGAAAACCCTTTGTTTATAGACATACTTAAATTTGCCTAATTTGTTTATATTGAAATGTATGTATGTAATTAAGTGTACGAATGGAATTTTGTTTTAGTATTTCTATTTAAAAGCGCTGCATTTTATCAAAGACGGTTTTAATGCAGCCGGGCACTTGTATCGCTTTCATATTCTCTCATTCTACTTGTTTTTCTTCAATTTTCGTACAGTGTTCCGATTTCTACATTTCCCTTTTTAGACCGTCACCAATTATGGCACTCATTGCCCACTTCTTAATTGAAGCGGCGAAAGTTTTTATTATTTCACTTTTAAATATTTTCTTTCGGTTTACAAAAACAAATAAATTCTTAGATATTTAGACATTTGTTCATTTATTATAGGCACTTAATAGGTGGGGCTGCAAACCTGTTCTGATCCCATCGAACCGAACCACCAACCGATCTGTTTTAATTTTAATGTTTTAAAACCGAAAAAAATTTTTGTGAAGTGTACTATACTACTAGAAACGGCAACTATTGTATTATTTATTTTTGTTTTTTAAAGCAGGGACCATAATATTTATCAGTTCAATACAAAAATATATATTTAATCACCATTTAATATTTTCAAATTTGCGATAAACAATAAAAATAAATATCTATAAAATGAGCTTGTCTTAAATATATAAAATTGTAAATAAGTAAAAAACGGCCAATTTTTGTCACGAAGTAACATAGTTTAAGCTTGAAATGAGAATTTAATATTTTTTTGTTTGTTTAATTTGACTATAAAAGAGTGGTTTTGTATAAAACCAAAACAAGTTTTTATCTCGTACGCTAATATTCATTTTACATTAAAAATTGTATGCCAAATAAAACCACATATCCGACTTTGCAATTATACACTTCTATACATAATTATGTATACATTAATGCGAGTAAGCGGGCGTATATTTACTAACACATACATATATGTTATGTATGTATGTATCTATATAATTGAAAGCAGTAAAATATTACAAGTTTGTGCCTTAAGTCTTTTGTTGACAACAAACAGATACATATGTATGTATGTGTGCCTACAATTAATTACGCCTAAAGACAAATTAAGACTTAAGAAAGGAAAACAAGATTATGTTCGACTATTTGTTTCGTCATTTATTTCCCATATGAAAAACTCCACTTAACATACTTAAATAAATTCGAGATTTGCTAACGTACTTTGTTGCCTAAAATGCGTTGAACTGTTCGCCAAATCGAAGCAAACTCTTAATTTTTTTTTTGTTTTTCCCAATAGGCAATACATTTTTTGTTTTGCTAATAACTATAAAAATGTGCACATACATACATATATACATATCATATATTATTTGTGTGTTCTTGTTTTTCTTTTTGAAATCAATTTTAGCCGGACTCTTCGGGCACTACGAAAAATTCTAAACTAACTGGTATTCCACAAATCGACTATATATGGGATCCAAATTTACCACGTGAGTTGGGAGGGTAAGTTTCTGTTTAAATTGATATTGGAAAAAGAGAAATACCAATCATATACCTACATATGTTCTTGCAGTTACAATCTCTCGAGTTACCCTTTCTTTTCAAATGTGCCACCTGATGATGACATTCATTTCAAATGTGATGGACTGCATGATGGTTTCTATGCTTCTATTGAGCACAAATGTCAGGTAAATACAGCTGCGTAGTACTACTTTTTGTGAAAAAAGGGGTTTTCCAGTTATTTTTATTTTAAAAACTTACATATATGTTTATATATTTATTTAAAAAGATTTCTGCGGTATAATTTTTAAGGAATTATTTTAAAGTTTTCCCACAACATTCCCACGTATCCAATTTCAGAGAAAATAATTTTTAACTGAGATATGCGCTAAAAATTGATTGTCAAATTTAAAACTTATTGTTTTTTTTTAATTTCCTTTATACACATTTCTGTTCAAATAAAACTCATTCTGCAGAAGGCACACCAAACAGGTAGCCGTAAACAAAATTTTTTTTTACTAATTTTATTTTAATTGCCAAATTTTGTACTTTGTTTAAATAATAATGCTTTCGATACAATTCAAGGAAGTTGATAAAATAGTTTTGAAACTTTTGCTTATAATGAAAATTATCATTTCCACCAAAAAAGGGGTATTTTTTCATATTAAATAACCAAACTGAATTGTTACTGGTTTTTTATAATAAATATCAAAAATATTTGTTATTTTAAAATGTTATATTAAAACTCGATAAATAATTCCTAATTTATTCGACTTTAAAGTATCATTTATATAATTTAAAAATTCCCAAATTAATTTAAATGTATAAGACTGTAAGTTTGTAGTTGGCCAAGATAATCGAATGACCTTGAACTAATAATGCGTGAAACACATTACTTCTGTATAGCATATGTGAACGCCACGAATATAAGGATTGCAAGTAGCAGCTAAACAATTTAATGCAATTTAATGCGATAATGAGCAAATCCACTTAACTTGAATTTAATCAAAGCAAAAAACTTGATTTCTTTGTAAAATGGTTGAATCTAAAGTTAAGCAAATTTCTTTTCCTAGTAGTTTTTAAATTAAACCATTATTTTTGCCCAGTGGGTATAAAATTTGAAAGGAACTTATTTCCTAGCAACCAAACAAAACATATTTGATTAGACTATTTGTAAACTTTTTTGTTTCTTTGTACATATGTATGTATGTAGTCGATGTACACATGAGTTGCATTTGTACACACTTGGCAACCGTCTATTTTTTATGCGAAAAAAATGCTACTAAGTTGATCTTGACCTCAAAAATTGTGTATCTACTTTTGCTTTTCGCTGTCTTTCATATTTTAGTGTTGCTTTCAACGAAATGTTTTGCTAATTTCAGAAAAATTGTATAAATATATTCAGAATAAAGGGTTTGAAATGAAAAATTGCTCAATTAAAATATATAGTGTCGGAATATGTATGTATATAAATAGAGTTTTATAAACACAATACCTGATATCGTTAGCTCAATAGACAAGCTGTATGGATTTCATAATTTTTGTCGGCGATTATTCAAATTCTATAGTTACGAATTTCGACAAAGTGCTGATTTTTATACAACATAATATTTTATCTGAGCTACTCAGATCGTAAAGCTTTTGGAAAATTGTAGCCTCTTGTATTTTCTGAAACTACTAAGTCCGTCCGCCCAATATTTTTTGAATAACTAAGGCTCAGCGGCTCAGCGTAGCTTAACGCCATTTCTGCACCTTATAAAGGTGTTTTTTTTTTAGACTTGTGGTTATTAAGAAGAAATTAAACGCATATAATTTAATGCTATGGCCAAATATAAGATTTGCTATTATGTTTTAAAAATGATTTTGGGCAAGTGACCGCCGCGGCTGGCTCGAATAAATTCAAGTAACAGCTGTCAAAAAAACCAACTCCGACAAAAGTATTGACTCATTGAAAACCACACGTCTAAAAAAAACACCCATATATACATAGCTATGGGCCGGTATCCAGCCCAGATATAATACTGGCGATTGACTATCATAGAAAATTACAAGATTAGTCTTTGGTCAGTTTGAGACTCGATCAGAATATTATATCAAAATATGGTAGCATTTTAGAGCCAATTAATATCTTGTTTAATCTTTTAAAGACGCTGAACTGTAATAGCAAAATGAGTAAGACTCTCTACGTAGCCTTAAAACTATGGTTATATTATTTTGAAAATAGATACTTGCACCCAATATATTTTTTTTGAATTTTTATAATAAAAATAAAGTAGAAAATTTGTTTTTTTACTTAAACTTTTAATGCAGGTTTACCACCACTGTGTCTATGGTATCAGACACGACTTTCTCTGCGCCAATTTCACTGCTTTTGATCAGCGAACTTTTATTTGTCACTTTGTTTCCGATGTCGATTGTGAGGGTTCAAAAAACTATTGGAACAGGTAATAAAAAAATCTAAATCAATATTACAAAACCTAGTAAGATGCGATCGATTTTTCAGAAATGATGATCTCTATATGGCGACGACAACATCAACAACATCAACAACCACCACTGAACCACCGCCAACGCAACGCAGACGATTGGTACGACCGTTGCGACCATTAAGGCGACCAATGAATCGTCGGCCAATCGATGATTACTATTATGAGGATGAGCGGGAACAGGTGGCAGATTATGAAGATGATTATTATGAAGAACGTTTAAATCGACGCCGGAAACCACGACCACGGCCACGCCAGCGCAAGCCAGTTCCGGAGTATGAAGAAGACTACATCGAGGATAAGCCAAGGTAAATGGGGTGAACAAAATTGTCTTACTGAATTGGGCAAAATTTACGAAAATACAATATTGTGTTCATTATAAAATTCTATTTCAACATAGGCGGCATAACGCGCACGATCGTGTTCGTGATGCTGAAGAATTGGAAGATGATTACGTTTCTGATCGACGCAAATACGATCGACCAAATACACGAAACAAACCAGTTGATCGGCGAAAGAGTGGAGGGCGTAAAACCATACCGGTTGCAGTTCGTTTAGGTGACGATGAGCATCGAAGCTTCAACGATGGTCACGTCGCGCAATCGGGACGGAAGGACAAGGCACGCATTACACCGGCAACCGATGCCGATGATCTAGTAGATCCGCCGCCCCGCCGTCTGTCTGGAAGACGTCGAATAAATGAAAAACGTACATCGCCTTCGAGCATTGACGACTTAGACGATTACGAAAAGCCACAAGGACCTGCTGCAGATCAGGATGAGGCTGCCGAAGAAGAAGCGCCACCCAAAGTTAAGACTACACCCAAGCCATTGGAAGAATTCATCACACCCAAAGCAGGAAGTGGTTCGGTTTATGCACGTCCCCGTGCACCCCCACGTATCGCACGACCGGTGCCTCTTAACGAAAAAAAGAAGTTCCAATACCCCGTGCAAAAAACAGGTACTACGCAAAGTCCTGAAGTTACGCATGCAACTGAAAATGATTACTATGAAGATGAGGCATACGATGATGTGCGTGCACAGCGTGTCCCTCCACGTAGACGTGTTATTGAAAGTAAGTTTGAAGACGAAGTGGAAGCACCAGTCTCGAGGAGGCGAAATCACAACGATACGCCTTTGATAAAGAAACCTTCTCGAACTACCATCCGTCGTCCGACAACTGAGAAAAAACATGTACCAATTACCGACGAAGAAGATTACGATAATGTCGGCGGTGGATCTAACGAACCTGCCGACCATACTAGCAGCCGCCGACGGCCTTTCACTACTCGCCATCGCACCTCGTTTGGTCCATCCGTCGGCCGCGGTGCTGATGATGTCGACTTTGTCGATGATGACTACGAAGAACGCCCCCTGCGGCCAATTCACCGGTTAAGGCCAAAGGCAGCAGCACGTAAGAGTACTAAGAAGCCACGTCGTCCAATAGAAGAAGAGGAAAGTGAGGTTTACGAACAGGAAGAGGAATCGGAACCGCAGACACGCATTCGTGCCAATTCAAATCGGCCCAGAATAGGATCCAGCCCACGTTTGCGGCCTACTACAACAACAACTACATCTACAACACCAGCGACAATCGAAGACGTTGCATCTGACGCGGAGCTGGAGGATGAAGATGACGAGCGATCGGCACTCTCATCGTTAAGCAGAGTATCGGCGCATACGCCTTCCGGACGCACAGCAACGGTACGTGTTGTTAAGCGACCTTTCTTGCCTTCGCGCGGTGGCAGTCCTTACTTGCCACGTGGCTTACAGCCGGTAGGTGTGGCTCTAAAGCCACTCAGCACCCACACAACCGACAGCACGCCCATAGACATGGGATCCACAATATCTGGTGTACGCCTACTCGAACATGGCGCACCGATATTAAGAGATTCTGGCAGCGGCTCAGTGCCCGCGTTCGTAGTACATTCACAGAAACATGACCCTAGTGGCTTTGAAAGTGAACGAGAACGGGAACGGGAAAGTGAATTGCAAACAGCACAAATTCATCGGACAACATTGCCGCCGCGTAGCGCACTGCCATTAACTCAGTCGCGACCAGAGCCCCAGCCTAAAATCACATTAGACGAGCTCTACGAAAACGACTATGACGTTACTTTGAACGACGCACTCAATCCGACGCTTAAACCGCTTACGCCGCATCACAGCAATCATCCAAATCACAATAGTGCTTTCGAGAATGTGTATGCTTCCGAGCCGGGCGTCAGTACATTTGTCAATAACAATAAAACGCCTACACTTTATCATAATAATAACAATCAATATCAACAACAACAACAGCAACTCCATCAACATAAACAACAACAGAATTCTTATCAAACTAAAACTCAAACCTCGCTTAGTCAATCACAACCTCATTTTGAATCTCATGAAACTTCAAAATCATTAAAACCTCAGCTACATCAACAACCCGAACAACCCGAACATTTGCTTGCACAACAACAACAAACAAGACAACAACAACAGCAAATTGCTTATAAAGACTACAATAGTGATGATTCGTATTTCTCACCAACAGATATCCGAAGGCGCGCGATCGTTGCTGCGCCGCAACCGTATTCCAGTCGTACGGACTACAGAGGTGTCGGCATGAGAATAGCCCAACATTTCTATGATGATTCGGAATACTAAAGGTTAGAATAAAGGGCAATAATCATTTATCGTAGCAATACTCGTATGTTGCCAACTTCATACATTATTTTGTATATTTCTATGCACGTCTCCTCTTGATTCAAAGGAGTTGCAAACCCTTTTGAATGACATCAAAAATTATTCACTACTAATTTGGTGTTGTTAAATTTCACAATTTCACCTAAGTTCATTAGATATTCAGCTTATCATTGATGCTACCGTATATGCTATTTGCATAAACTCGACAAAAGTGGTTTCACTGAATTCGAGTAGGTCCGAAAATAATTCTGTATTTGTAAAGTGTCATTGTTGAATTGAATTCACTCGTAATATCAAATCCTAGAGCTTCCTACAGGTTTTCGGCAAGAATTTTGTGCTGTCGGAAAAATGTCCAAAAATATGGCTAATAAACTTTATCAACTCATTAAAAAAAAAGATCATTATGCATAGTTATGGACATATGTACATATGTATGCATGTAATTTTAACCGAGTACCAACGACGAATTAACCTTAACCGATAAGTTTGTCAAGTACTTTAATGTGAAATTAGTATAAAATATACTCCAGGAGCAATTCCTGGTCAAATTAAAAACCGTTTTATAAATCTGTAGTAGACAAAAACTACAGGTCTATAAGTATATTTTATCGATTCACTTGGATCAGATCTTTCAAAATTTGTTTACCATTTACTATACATACATACATATATATGTACATACATAGCATGTATTTTCATTATCGAAATCATACAACAATATTACGGTACTATCAACTTGACTGATTACTGCCGCCAATATTTTCGCCTTCACTTTCATCCAGCGACACTAGTGTATGTTTTCTAAGTGGATTTGGTGATTAGATTGATAATCATAATTTCCAGCGCTCTCTCCAAGCAATGATAAATTGATAATTAAATAAATTCTTCAAAAACTGGTCATTTCATATCGGCTTTAGATAACATTTTTCGCATTACTGCTAGTTTTTTATTTCATTCATTTGCTCATCAATGCAAACTGGAATTATCGATGCTCTTCTCTTGCAATATTGTCATTCTCATCGCTAACGTGCATCTCGAAGTTCAGTCACGTTTTCGCAAAATATAAAAAAATAAATATATAAAGTCTTCGAATTCGATTGACATTCGAGATACACGATCTGACTTTTAGAATTTAATTTAATACAGGAGAATGCAATAAATGAAATTTGTTAATCATTCCTCTTTAAGGTCTCTGTTAAATATATGTATGTACTAAAAACAGCCACACTTCCTAGCGACACGCACACAAACATACGCACACGCAAATCGATATGATTATAATGTCCATGGATGCACATAAATACGAGTTCGAAAACACCAATGGATAATCCAAAAAAAAAATATACCAAGAGCGTTAAAATGGAAAAGTTGAGAAGAAATAGTAGACAACCTCTAATAATAAGGACGAACAGAATATGGAAGGAAAGCTGAGTTTGCAAGAGAGTAAAAGGGGTGCAGTATAATTGTATGTGTGCAATCTTAAGTTTAAGTTTAAACTATGAGCAAATTAAGCTAAAATTTTATAATTATGAAATACTCAATTTTCGTGATAACAAAAGACAGAATCTATAAATTTTGTCATAATTAAAATGTGTTTTTTTTTTATTGATATCTTTTCTTTTTTTTTTTTTATTAACTGGGGCTATACAATTTAACCGGCCAAGCCAAGGCAAGTTAATTAGCTAGCTAACCGGTAGGCTTGGCTAATTTAACCGGTTCACCACTTAATTTACCATTAACTGATTTTTTAAGTGAAAAAAAAAAAATATTAATATATTATTTTTTAAACTTTTTTGTCAATAAAAAATCAGTGAATAGCTGAAAGAAAAAATAGCCGTTTAGCCGGTTCACTGTTGGCTAATTAGCTGAGCTAATAAAGTTAACCGGTTAAATAAGCCAAGTCTACTGGTTAGCTAGCTAATTAACTTAGCTACCTCTTTTAGCCGGCTTGGCCGGTTAAATTTTACAGCCCTAATTTTAACTAAATATGTATTAAGTTTTTATACACAGTAATTCGCAATGAAACTTGTATGATTTCTTAGTGATTTCGACTAGTTGTGCTTACCAAATTCGCTAAACGTCTTAATATATACATACATACCTACACATTGTAAACTATTTTGTACAATTAAAATAAATTGAAAAATATTGTTATGTATGCACATAGTATATATTCGTATGTGTATTACAAAATGGGCTTAAAATTAAATTAATCTTTGTTTCGAAAATTGTGAAAATTATTAATTATATTTTTTATTACTTTAAAATAAATTTTCTATATTGTATATTGAAAAAGTATGATTTCAAAACTGTATTTTTGTAACAATTAGGAATTAATATTTACATACCGTTTAACCATTGCGTCGTTGAGGAGGCGAAATGGAATTATGAAAACAAATTTCAAAACAAATAAAAATAATGTTACCTATAAGACTTATAATTATAAACGTTTTCGAATATGGAAATTGGTTTCTAGAGCTAAAGTGTGACTTCCGAGTTTTATCTAGGTTCATGATATCGTCTAAAACGTTCGGTGAAATGCTTTAAAGCAGAAAGCTTTCTATAAATATTTTTTATTTAGTTATTGCAGACAAATTTTCAGTGCTTCTGCCTCCTCTTCCAGGTAGTCCAGTTTCTTCATTAAAATTATCTGTAAAACCAGAAGAGCAAATGTAATATGTATGGTTGTAGCGAAACGTAGAACGGTCATTATTAAAAAGGAAAATTATATTTTAAGCTTCTATAACTATCACTTAAACAAATAATTCTCGAAGCATAGAATATGTGCGTTTTATCCCATTTCCTTAATTTTCAAAAAAGGTAACCCGCATTTGACCAAATCATGACACTTAAAGATAAATTACCTTTGCTGCCGAAATAATTTCTTTTGCTATTTTCATTGGCATATGTTCCACCGATGTTACTAATTGAATGGGTTTACATTTTGCTATGTCTTCGATTGTCTTAAATCCCGCATTATATAGTTGTTTGGCGCGATTCTGAAAGGAAAGTTTTCAATTGAAATAATCTCCACCATGTCAACATATATCCACATTGTACATACTAATTTTACAGCTGGTAAATCAAGTAACGGCTCTAACTCCATAGTACCACATCGATCCATTTTTGCGCATATCCGCTCGAAAAGTGCTTTAAAACACCAAAAGTCTTCCAACTGCTCACAGAGCCTTACTATTGCACTGGCCGCTGCAGTTGACTGATTGACAAGTGTCTGCAACATTCCACGCTCTACTTTATACCGCGACGCCACTGTAGGCAGAGGCCTTAAATTTAAAATATCAATTAAAACCAACACCTTGTAAAGACGATTCAGTTGAACTTCTAGTGGCCCTTGAACGGAAAGGGTTTTTGCCATTCTGACAGCAATCGCTTCAGTGAAGCCAAGAAGTTTGAAGAGTGCTTGTGTAGTCTCGTCCAATGACATATATAAACGATAAAGAATACCAGCGTCGGCTGGAAATAATTCATCACCTTTTAAATTTGAATTGAAGCTCACTACAAGATATAGCACGTGTGCGTAGTTCGTTAATATAAGTTGTTTTTGAGCAAATTTCAGCTCAGCATGTATTGCATAGGTACGTTTATAATCAATGCCTGCCTTAAAAGCCGCACGACCAATATCTGTAAGCTGGAAACGTGTTGATTTGCTAACGAATAGTCGACGGCGCTCCTGCGATGAGCGGGTGTTGTTATTTTTAACGTCTTGTGTGGTTAGTATGCTCGAATTATTACGTTTGGCTGAAGCAGTGCACAATTCCAGTATTTTTTGCTTAAACATTTCACGAATAAGTTTCAGTACCATTTGGTCGGTTGAAAGCCCAAGTTGCGCCGCTTGCACAGAAAGTAAAGTACTACCAACTAGGCGGTATAAGTCTGCACGACAGGTTGCAATTTCCAAACCGATTGCACTTAAAACCAAACTCTGTCAGAAGATTTTTTTTTTTTAGATTTTTTAGTGTTTATATAATTTTAAATATTTTAGTGAAGCAAGTTTAGTTATATAGCTCTCGCTCAATAGGTATATATATAAATATCTGAAAATGAAAATACCCTAACTAATTTCCACTTCAAAGTCAAAATAACACAAAATAAGTCGAACAGCTCTTAATACACAATCTACCAGAAATTGAAAAATAATATTACAGCAATAAAAGTCAACACTTCGACAAAGTTCGCAACTGTAGTACAACTTATCTTTTTGATAATTTTTTAACCTACGTTTGTTAACATAAATTTAAAATAGCGTCTTTATATACATAATTTTCATGCATACCTGTAAACCAATACAGTCTTCATAATCTAGAGAAGTCATAGCTTTATCCATGGGCGAAAAAATCATTTCTCCAACACGTATATTATCCCGGCTGCTTGT
The DNA here is from genome assembly GCA_963971545.1 of Philophylla caesio. Taxonomy (NCBI): domain Eukaryota; kingdom Metazoa; phylum Arthropoda; class Insecta; order Diptera; family Tephritidae; genus Philophylla; species Philophylla caesio. The sequence goes on along the minus strand of OZ020608.1, from coordinate 93,146,178 downwards.
TATAAGATAACTTTCTCCTGCCTCACCCATGCCTGCACGACCAGCACGTCCTACCATTTGTTTGTAACGGCAAAGTGTCATAAATTCCGAGCCCACATATGGGGCGCGTATGATAACGCGCTTTGCGGGAAGATTAACACCCGCAGCTAATGTAGAGGTGCAACAAATTACGCTTAATACCCCAAAACGATATGCAATCTCAATAAACTTGCGTTCATCAATCGTCAGGCCAGAATGATGGTAAGCTATGCCGGAAGGTATAGTCTTAGCCAACACATCTCCAAGCACGCCACATACCTTATCCAATGCATCCATTAGATCTTCCTTCTCACGCTTTCGATGGTTTACAAATTTTCTGTACGGATTATAAGAAGATATGTAACTATTATATTCACAGCATATTGTCATATACATGAATACTTTGGTAAAATCCGGCTTAACAACAAAGCAACATTCTCACAATTTTTACGCGAAGGACAAAACACAAGGACACAATGTTCGGGGGCGCATTCAGCCACTAATCCAGCAAGGTGATCTGGGTCAGAACGTAATAAGGATTCGTTGTACTAAGATAAAAAAAATATATATAAAAAATCAGCTAAATAACCTTATTTTATTAACGCACTTTAAAATCCACATTGCGATTATAAACAAAAACTTCTTCCAGCGTTTTGCCTGCCGTGTTTATTTCCAATATATCATTACCACATTTTATATATTCTCTTAGTTCAACAGGTCGAAAGCTGCGTGTATATACATCGGCTTTTAAAAAGGTGGAAATTTCTGTAAGGTTTCCGATAGTTGCACTCATGCCCACAATTTGAATGTTAACTAAAAAAATAACAATCACATATCGATCAAAACAATTAAAATCATACAGCTGACCGGAGTGTTAGATACCCCTTAATTCTATAATAGATGTATATTTTCAAATTGAATTTTTTTTTTTTTAATTTAAGTATTAGTGCTAGAATATAATAAATTTTCCCTATCAAACGGAGCACATAGCAAGGAAAAATAATTCGGTTACGCTGAATCTTTTGGTAACTATATTCATAAGCTCTCTTCGCGTGATGCTTTGGATTTACATTTTTTAGATTTTAAAAAATTTGTATAACATTTTTTTATTTTAAACCATTTGAAATAAATTTTTGCACGAAACGGCCAATTTTTTGATATCATATAAACCAGGAACGCTACATTTTTTGTATTGTTTGAGGCGCAATAATTTCTGGATTAGTTTGGTTACAGAGAATAAAGTTGAAGTTCAATTTTTCATTCGAAAAAAAAATATGTGTCTCCTTAAATTGACTCAAAAAAAAACGTATTAAAGTTTCATTAAAATCTAAAATCATGACCCGAAACGACCGGGCATTTTGATATGGAAAGGGCCAGCTGTCAAAAATACCAACTACGAAAAAATATTGCCTCATTTAAAAACCACACGTCTAAAAAAACAGCCTATTTGTACATATAGTATATGCTGAGTTAAAATGGAATACAGTAAAAATAAATATGTATAGCATATTACCGTTTATAAACATTATCTTTGTAAGTAATGTCTCCAAAGTGGCCCCTCGTCCTCTTTCGCCAATCAGATGCAATTCGTCCACCACAACTAAACCTATTTCATCAGCTCGCTGAGCCTCGATTAAGCTATCTAATAATACAGCGCCCTTTTCTATCGAGGCTATAAATATACTTTTACGTTTTTTCCGTTTAATTGGCGGACATTTTCCTTTCCCAGCAGTGTATTCATCCACAATGAAATTCATTGCTATTGCAAATGGAGACAAAGCGCTCACCTAAAAAAATGTAATTAACGAAATTAGTATTATTATTTATTTGAATTTTATATTTTTATAAATGGTTTTTTGTTTTAAGGAATATTTCACAATGTATGTTTATCCAATTTACCTTTTCTTGAACTATCGAGACGTAAGGCAATATGAAAAGTACATCTTTTTCACGGCACAATACCTCGCGGAGCATTAATATTTCCGCTACAAGCGTTTTGCCACCACTCGTCGGCAGCGCATATATTAAGTTTCTGCGCATATGAATCGCTGGTAAATTTAAACATTCCTCTTGCCATTCTTAAAAAATAATCTTTTATTTTATTATATTTTTTAACTATGTAAATTTTTAGTGCTTACCGTATAAATTTTGAATACCCTTATGCTCGAAAATCATTTTCTTTACTCTATCCGGCAGTCCAAAGAAGTCACCCTTGCTTGGAAAGTCATTACCTAACTGATCGGAAAAAAGCTGCGAGTCCCAGTTCAATCGTGAGAGATTCGATAGTATCGTCGTATTTGGCAAATCACTGTGCACCACATACTGCGACGCGGAAACAATAGAGTCAATCTTCTTATCCATGCTTCTTTTTTTATTTATGGTGGGTACTTGTGGCACCTTAAATATTGCAACATCATCTAGAAATCTTTGAGAGTTCTGCAGTCCTTCATCATCTAGTTTCACTTCTGCAAATAGATCTATTTCTTCATGTTTGGTTAAGTCTTCCATATTTCTGCTTTTAATTGGTGCTAGTGTCTGTGACATTTCTAATCCTGTAGCATCATGTACAAATTTTTGAGAGTTCTGAACTCCCATATCTTTTGCGTTATCTGTTTCAAAGATAACTTTTTCTTCATATTTAGTCAAATTTATAAATTTTTGTGAGTTCTCTACCCCAGCATCGTTTATATTACCCGCCGCGAAGAGTCCTTTTTCTTCGTCTTTAGTCAAATCTTCCATATTAATGTTCGCAAATAATGTGTCGTCGATCTTAAGCTGCCTCTGACTTTCATCATTTGGTTCACTATGTAAGTTAATAGTGTTAAACATTCTGATATCCGCCGCATTATTTAGTTCGTTGCTTTTTACATCATTCAATAGAACCGTATCATTTTGATGACTTATTTCTTTATTATCATTTTTATTTGGGCTTGTAAAAAGTTCTATGGGGGTGTCACTAAGTAAATTTTCCACAGCCGAAACAGTTAAAAAACTCTTATTGTCGACAGTATTAGTGAATAGTTCATTTGTAGCATTCCCCATTTTAATAGCTTCCGTACATCCACGCATTACATCATCTAATACTGACTTTGAGAAAAAAGTATCCTCCTTAAAGTTGCTTAGTTGCAAACTGTTACTTTGTGTTCCAAAGGGTATAGGCTCATGATTGACGCCCATGGTTATTTGGGAAGAAAACAAGCTTTCGTTCTTTTTGTCACTAAGAATATTCGAATCTATTTTATCATTTATTACAGAGTTCAATTTCGACACTGTGAAAAAGCTATCCTCTTCTTCTTCTGGCCAAAATAAGTTTTGTGTTTGATGCACATCTTTTATTGGATTTTTATTTAAGCATTTTCGCTTTGTAACCATTACTGGAGAACTCCATTCGACTTTGCGTACCTTCTTCGACATTTTACGCTTATAACTAACTGTACTCAATCTTTATCTCGTTTTTTATAAAAGTCTGTACGTATATTTATTAAAAATATTAATGCCCGCCAATAGTTTGAAATTTGACGTGAATTAAGAAAAATGTAAATAAAAACATATGATTATGACACATAGGTTGTAGCAGTGCTGCCAATGTGTCACGTAACCCAAAAAGTGCTTCTAAGCATCCACAATATTTATTTTGATATTTCCTGTTATATTTCAATGGAATTATTTAATAGATTTTTGAATATAAGTAAAATTAGAGAATCTGAAATACTTTCTGAATTTGAAATGGCTCCGCGGGAAAGCATTTTCACAAACTCATCTCCTTCTTTAGCAGACTTGAAAGATGCGGTGGAGAAAGTTGAGGTATTAATTGCAACAAAAAGACTGGTATGATTTATTTATCGTAAAATATTGTAAAACAACATATACATACATATATTTACAAATTTATAATTTTCCTTTAAGGAAAAGAAACTGTTTTACGATATGCTGTTAGGTTTTCGGTTATTGGAACAATCATTGCATAGACGGCAGTCGGAAGCTTATAAAATGATTTTAATATGGCTGAGTTTATATTTGGTAAGGTCATATATCATTGTTTTGCATGATATGTTTAAATTTCTCATTTTATATTACACTAGAAAATTCAGTTTGTTATTAATGGTGCGGATGAAGAAATTCGTGATAAATTCGAAAAATTGGTGCCATCAGCTGTAACATATATGATTGGCTGCCTACAACACAAAACTAAAGATATAAACTCTTTTCATTACCAAATATTGGAAATGATGTATGAGTTATTGAGTAATGTACATCCAGGGGTTCTCGAAAAATTAGCTAATTTCGAAAGTGGAATTATGTGAGTAGCTCTAAATATTATATAAATACATATCAAGCATATTTATGAACCTGATTTAATATGCATTTTTAGCTCTTGCATTTGGTTTCCCATTGACTTTGTTGGTGATTTCAACACGCAAATGATGGCACTACGCTTATTAGTAATGTTACTGAAGTGTGTGGACTTATCGCGTCTTCAAAATGAGCTTAAAAATATATGTAGCGCAGACAAATCCGTAATGAGGGAGAAACTGACTGCGACAATTGCTGTAGCTAATTTTCACGCATCGAAATTTGAAAATGTATATGCATCGAATTTTAAAATGTAATTATTGTTTAAATATTGTGTTTTTCATTATTACAGAACGCTCGAGACTTGCTCAACACGTATAACATGCATTTGGCAAAAACTATTCTAGTTTACTCCTTTCGTTGTAAAGAATTTAAATTTGGAGACAATATCGAGTTTTTTAAACCCTTGGTAAATAGTCAAGTAATCTGTAGATTATCAATAGTAAAGATTTTTCATCAATAGAATGCTGACCATTTTTGGATAGACTTTAACTACTGTCCTCGTACGCTCTCATTCAATGGCCGTTGCCAAGCAAATAATCAAAAAGAATATACAAATTGCTCCGTGAACCTACAAATAATTAAGTTATCACTGTAAGATACATAACTGAAAATTATTGTAGAATTTTAAGAAACTCAATTTGATCTTTACCAAATAGCAATGGTCAAAGCCTCTCCTTGCAATTTCAAGGGCCAATCCAACTTATTAATGCCTCTGAAGATATTCCAGACCTATGCAGTACAACAAAGGCGGAAATTCTTCTACCAAGAGAGGAAGCTATGCGTTTGCTGGAAAACAAATTTATTTTAACATACTACAACAAAGTCGATCGACATTGGAAAGCGTCGGTTGTTAAATTACATAAAACTTCTAAAGATGTCGAAAAAATTACTTTAGAATCAACCGCTACAGTTGTTAATAATTTGATCCCAAAAAACAAAAATGCCATAAATTTTGAAAATAAAGAGAATGTACCACCGGAGGAACAAAGTACTAAAGGGATCTATACGCAACGACCAACCACTCAAGGTAACGCTGGTTTGAATGTAACGTGAAAGAATAAACTTCAAATTTATTCTAGGCTCTATACGTACTACAACGAATATGGAAGAAGTTTCTAAACAATTTCAGAAAAGTTTTGATTTTTTGATAGGTCTTTCTAATAAGGACAATAAGCAGGTTAATTCAAAGCATCAAACCCAAAACTCCGCTGAGGTTCAAAACTCTTTAAAGGCAATGAGAAAGAAAAACTTATTCAGATTACCTCAAGTATCAAACGGAGAAAAACAACCTAATCATGAAAATAAAGAAAAAAGTCACCAAATATCAAAGTCTTTAAAGATAGTTGAATACTCTACATCCACTTCAGAATCGCGTCCTCAGTCATCAGCCTCTACAAAAGAAAGTGTTAAGAAACCTCACAGACGTTTCTTTAAAACTACGACGTCCAATTCTGAAAGTGACTATATTCCAATGAAAACAAAAAATGTGCCTCGCAAACGAAATATAAGGTTTGTTTTATATAAAAAAAAAAAACTATTGAGCGCAGTTTAAAACAAATTTTTTGTTGCTTAAATCTACTAAAATAATTTAAAATATTACCCTAACAGAACAAAAAGGCAACCAATTTCAACTGTTTCATCTAAGAAGTCTAAGCAGGTCAACGAAGTCAAGCCCATGTTGCATTCAAATGAAGCGTTAACTCCAAAAGAAGTTAACAACAATCAAAATCGATCCATTCACGAAATAAGTGCAATATCAAATGTCGATGAGCATAATGTCAATACAATAAACCATTCACCACTCATACACGCGGCTGACGTATATGAAAATTGTCTTGTAAGTGATGCCGAACCAGGACTATCTTATCGTAATTTTAAAATTCGACGAAATCTTAACGACTATGAAAAAGAAACTATCAGAACAAAGCGATCACGAACAAGTTTACCTCGTGCTGTAAAGAAAGAAGTGCCGAAGGCGTTTCTACACTCAACCCACACTCAAGTATCACGAAGGATCAAAGGAAGAAAACGAGCCCTAGATATCGTAAGAACATAATATATACAAGTAATTTTTAGCAAACCAAAACCGTCTTCAATGTTTTTATGCTTATATGCATTTTGAATTACCGTTGGTCCGGTGATTGGAACTGAACAATACATATATATATATATATATGTATATACATATGTATATTTGACTATTATCGAATACATATTTGTCTACATTCTTCATTAGGATCCATTTGATGATTTGAAGGAACGATCGAACGTACCAAACAAAATCGGAAAACCTGAAAAAGCAGCGTCGTTCAGTAACGAAAATCAAAATATTTACTCGAGGGATATCGAAAACATAGCAGAACTGGTACTTCGTAGATGTACGTCATATAAGCAAAAGCAAACGTTGGGAAACTCTTGCCTACGAAATTGTATCGTAAATTCAAAACCGAACGAAATATTAAATAATTCGTTAAACTTAAACGAGGTTCCAAAAGCTTCTATGCAATCATTTCAAGAAAATATAATTGCTAATCAAGTTGAAGATAATGACATTCGCCAAATTTTATCAGTTTCAGTAAATGCCGCTGAAGTAGGTGTAGACCAGCTTAATGAAATACAAGAATGTCGCCGAGATGTTGACCGCAATGAAGCTTGTACTGTACATGATTACGATGAATTTAGTGATTGTCCCACATTTCCTCATTTGATGAATATCTCAGACATGCTACCTTCATCTGAAAGTGAGTCAACTAAAAATGAAAAAATTGACATAAAACGGCTGACTGGCGTATCAAAATCACTGCCTGAAACAAAATTATCTGTTATTCCTAACCAAATCTATGAATCTAATAAGTTAATGCCTCATAATAGTGTTATATATTATTCACGCTCTGAAAATGACAATAATAGCGATAGTGATTGTGACAAATCAATTGTTTCACAAAAAAATGCTTTAGAACTTATTGTGCAACCACTGGAACCACCCCAACAAGCGGTTGTAACACCTCAATTGTCGTCGAAAAACTTTCAAAAAACTACAAGCGTAACTAAATGTCATGTCACCACTACAGCAACATCTATAATCACCCATCAAGATCACGTTATACGCCATGAGGAGTTTGTAGCCAATCTATCAGACTTACCGAATGCGCCATTAAACCTCTCGAAGAGCTGCTCTCGAGCCCATACAACAACTACAACCAAGACAGTTGTAAAAGAAAATACAGAAATTAATGCGAATAGTTTCATCCAGCGGTCTATGCCTATGAATATTACGACGCTAGCACCTAAAGTTATGGAACAAGGTAATTTTAGAACATAATATATAGCAAGTATTTAACCGAAGGATAGTATTTTTATTAAGATAAACTACATACATTGATTTCTCTTATTGCCAGAGTCATCAAATATGATCAGCGCACATAAGGCGAATTTAAATTTGCAATTAGATCATTTGGAAACAGATGTTAATAAAAATTCTACCAATATGTATATAACAAAAATTTGTGATGTGGGCGAACGTATCTTAAACGAAATAGAACGCGAGCGTAAATCATTGTCAGAGCTCGAATCAAACGCTCAACGGCTCGCACGTCAATTAGATTGGCAATATGAGGCTTATCATTGTAAAACCCAACAATTTGAATGGTACTCGAATTAAAATTTTATTAAATAAATGCAGATAATATTCATTTAATTTTTTTTTCAGTTTTAAGCGAAATATTGAGACTCTTTTACGCGTGTTAGGCAATGTTAATTTATGTGAAGAAATAGAAAATGATTCAGAGAATAAAATCAAGCAGCTTCAACAGAAATCTAATTCCATGACTACACAAAAATGGCGTGCTTTCATCAACGAAACCACTGAAAATTTACTTAAAGATATATCATCATTATCAGATTTGTAATATTCGTATTATTTATTTATTGATTTGTTTTCCTATTAAATTGTTGAATAAACATTATAATTTTTCTTTTTCAATAGCGTGTTTTTTCTTGTGGTAATTAGTTTTGGCTCGCCAAGGAGTCAACCAAGACTCAACATATCATAAGGCTTTTTAGTTACATAAATAAAAGTGTTAGGTTAGAAATTTAAAATAAGTGGCACTTTTAAAATTAATCAGCTTTTTAAACACAAATTATAAAAGCTACTTTTTCATTTTGTTGACATCAGTTTAAGTTTTTAAGCTCAGGGCTATTTGTGTACCTTTTCTCGACTAGTTTTAAACACAAATTATAAAAGCTACTTTTTCATTTTGTTGACATCAGTTTAAGTTTTTAAGCTCAGGGCTATTTGTGTACCTTTTCTCGACTAGTTTCGTACTAGTTAAATTGAATTAAATTTTTAAAGTACAAAATTCACAAGAGGCAGATAAACCACCTTTATGGTTTGGCGTGTATTTAGCCTTTTGTCAATTCATTGCCAGTTTTAGACGAGAATCCGAAACTCAGTTCTCTTCTTGTAGTGGTGGACATAAAGCTTGTATTTTTATTACAAAAAAAAACATTTTTATATTTATTTTGTTCTTAAATTTAGCAACTTTAATACCTCTTCTTTATACTTTAATAAATTGTATTCATTTTCCCCTTCGTTTATCAAATTCTCAACGCTTTCTGCAAAACTTTTATTAACCTTTAGTTTCCCAACTTCTTGCGAAGGTTTGGCCCAATTCATTATCGCTTCTGCAGATTGTTTAGATTTATTTCTTTCGAAACTATAATATTCCATGTCAGCTTCTGCCTTGCTAGACTCCCAAGGCTCAGTAACAAATGATTCATGATAACACGCGGTTAACAAATACATAGCATAATCATAGTTTTGCTTCCTTAAAGGGCAACGATCAGAGACAATAGTTAATATACCCGTATCTGCATTGTATCGATCCTTCACCAGACGTAAAAATTTATCATTTGCATGTTCGTCAAATTTCAGGTCAGTCAACTTAATATTCAAAGTAATTCGCCTTGCCTCTGGATGTCGGACGGTGGGCAACGCATGGCAGTAATCAGTGCTTTTAATTTCAATAGGAAATATTTCTTTACATTTTACTTCCGTATCTAAACCTTTAGGCCAAGGGGTACAAAACCTTTTCAAAGCTTCACATTGCCGTCGAATTGCTGGAGGAGTAAGGTGGAGAAAATTGGGAATTTTCATCAGCTCAGCATTAGCAAATTTTGATGGCGGAGGGGCACCCTTTTCAGTGTAACCCTGACGTAATGGTAAAGGGACAGAAGCTGGTTGAAATGTTCGTGGACCTGGCCAAGCAGCATTCCAATCCTGATCTGTTGCCATTTTGAGATGACGGGGCGGCATTACTGGCTCTTTTTTGAAGATTCGCCTCTTCTTTTGGCTTTTTTGAGTTTTCGTACGTAAGTTCAGCACGCGAAATTCTTGAAATGAAAAATTATATTTTAATTTATTTTTCAAAATACTTTATGAATTCTAACCTTCATCTTCAAATTCATTTTTAATGCCAGCCGGTTCTTGGGCCTGACTGCTGTATAGTAATCGAGCACCAGCGTTGGTATTACGTAAATTTTTCTCCAGCAGACGTGCTAAAGATGTCATTATGGAATCCAACAAAAACCTCAGAAAAGGGAATGCTTTAATTTAAATGTTTCTTGTAAAATTTTTTATTTTGTTATTTAATTACACCTATTAATCAAACCGCAGTTAATTATTTGCGCCGAGCAGAAAAATGAAAATACAGTAACCAAAGATAATACAGTAACTAAAAAAAAGGAATCTGTCAGATATTTGCCAGGGTTGTTGTAGTAACCGCTTTTCAGGCGTACCAAGGCGAATTCAATAAGGTGGCGTTTAGATCGCGTTCAGACAGGGAAACTTTTGTTGCTTATTATCGGCGATTTCCCTTTTGGTGTTGCTCGTCGCGTACACACAGAGCAACTCTGTTCAGGCAATTTTCTGACATTTTATTTTATATTATTTTCGCAAATTTCTGTACGCTTTGCTTACGCTGCATTTACAACTTCTGACAAAATTCCATATTCTGAAATATTCATGTTAATATGTAATTCGTTCATGGTTAATATGTATATGCATACATATGTGTATATTTAATTACAAAAAAATAAGAACCAAATTTAATTTCTCAACTTACCGTATGTATTAATTTAAAACTCAACAAAACTGCAACCACTGAAAGAATTTATAAATGAAAAGGAAAGTCAAATTTCTTGGCCGCCGTCTGAGACGAAGAAGAACACAAAGCGTGTAGCCCGAGCACGAGCAACTCGGTGCCCTTCCCTTTCCTCGTCACTCTCTCTTCCACAAGTAACGTGTTGCCGCGACAAAAGTTTCCCTGTCTGAACGCGGTCTTAAGCGCCAGCTGGTTTTTTCGCATTATGTCAAACTGCTTCGTTCTGATTGGCTGCCAATATAAATGTCTAATGGCATTTGACATAATGCTCACCAAACAACAAAAACAAAATACATGTTGGTTTTTTACTTTACTTTTACTTATTGAATCCACCTTGAGGCGTACTACTCGTACAACCGATACATTAACTGCCTGAGAGAATTCCTACAACCAAAATTGTATTTATTTTAGTTACGTTAGGTTTTCCCAAAAGATATTGTTTCTTGACTAAGCACTTTAAAGCAATACTTTTTTATTTGCCAAAATCACAGTTGAACCAAGCGAAAGGTAGCAAATATATATTTTTTTATTGCATAACTTTTCATTTCGAAAGTTATCGTACGCACCACTTTTTGCTTTCTCTTGCTACAAACAACTAAAGGTGGATTTAATTTGAATTCGTTTTGAAACGATGAGTTCTGAGATTTATTGCATAAGGTCAGCGATGAGCGGTCTCCGGTGTCAAAATAACTTAAGAGATTATTTGCACGTCGAGACACGGGGTTATGGCTATCTCGCTTTGACTGGATCCTTTGCAAAATATCGTACACCAAATACCAAAGTTACAACTCAAGACTGATGTCCGAAAATTTTGAATACTTGTGAATAAAGTAATAATCCCATTATTACAAAATCGGGGAAGGCGAGAGTAAATTAAAGCTAAGCATTAAGAAAAAAATGTCTTGGGAATTAATTTATACCCAGAATCCACAAACAAATTTTTAGAGTTGATTTTTTTGTAGTAGATAAGCGATATGAGCAAACTTCTTTCCTTGGGGACAAGATGTAGATGTATCTATTGGGGATGATAACAAATGTTCTTATCTATTAATTCAGGGAAAAGAACAAAGAGGTGCCTAGAACTTGTATTTGTAGCAGCAAGATTTTGTACGCAATAATACTAGTAAATATGCTTTAACAGATAAATTTGTGTCTTAGCAATAATTTATGTGTGAAAAGTGAAATTGCAAAAAAAAAATTAAGTATACTCAGTTATCACATTAAACAGTGATTCTGGTGCAAGGCTTTTTGTCTAAAAGAAATTGATAAGAGTGAAGCAGTGATTACAATAATCTAGATTTATAGTTTGATTGCTCTGCTAATGTACCTCAAGCGTTGGTTTAATAATTTGCTTTCCGCATTCGACTTTTAACAAGTTGGTAGTTCAGCAGCGGTTCAGCAGCGTATGAATATTTACCCTTTTATTCTGAGCAAACGAAACGCAGTCTAAAATAATTTTTTTTTAAATTAAATTCGAAATGAGTGATCCTAGTTTAAATAGACGCGTTCTTTCCATACAAAGTCACGTGGTATATGGGTATGTGGGAAACAAAAGTGCAGCATTTCCATTACAGGTACAACTAAACACCTCTCGCACAATATGTACTTTTGTATATCTTTTTTCAATTATAGGTACTAGGCTTTGAAGTTGATGCAATAAACTCAGTCCAATTGTCCAACCACACTGGCTATAAGTCAATTAAAGGCCAGGTGTTACAAGAAAAAGAACTTGGTATGATATATTTCGTAATTACCATTTCATATATAATTAAAACTCTTAGATTCCAGCTGAACTATTTGAAGGTCTGGAAGGCAACAATTTTCTTCAATGTTACTCCCATTTGTTAACAGGTTACACTGGCAATGCGTCCTTCTTACGAAGAATATCATATATCGTGACAAAATTGAGACAAATTAATCCAAACTTAATTTACGGTAACACATCTTTCTACATTGCCAATAACAGCAACCCACAAATATTTACGTTTTAACAAATACAATCTCCCTCTTATCACATAGTTTGTGATCCAGTAATGGGAGACAACGGTAAAATGTATGTTCCAGATGATTTACTACCAATTTATCGTGACGAAATTATACCACTTGCTGATATTATAACCCCAAACCAGTATGAAGTAGAATTGCTCACTGAAAAAAAGATTTCCACGGCTGATGATGTTTGGTCTGCTGTTCAGTGGTTTCACGACCGTGGTATTGATACAGTTGTTATTTCTAGCAGTGAGCTAGGCGATGAAAATGAATTACGTGCATTCCTTAGTAAAAAAAATGGATCTCGTTATATAATTAATATTCCCCGACAAGGAAATGGCATATCATTTACAGGTAAATATAAACATGCTTATCAATTCAAGATTGTTTAAGTTACACAATGATAGTATGGCCGATTTTACATTCAAAATTCGTTCTTATCGCACAATTGCAATTGCAGGTACTGGTGATCTCTTCGCTTCCCTCTTCTTGGCACACAGCTACGCATCTACCGACTTTGGCAGCGCCTTCGAAAAGACAATTGCTTCACTTCAATCAGTTATAAAGCGCACAATCGAATCGATGCCAGACGACGTTTTATCCGGTAAACGTCAAGTAACCTCGCAGGAGTGTGAACTTAAGTTGATACAAAGTAAAAATATTATTGAAAATCCACACGTTGTGTTAAAAGCAGAACAAATTAAATAAATCATTAAACAGCCAACGAAACGCACAAATAATTCAACTTAACTCATATATGCATATGTTAAAAACTTATATTTTTTGATAATTTTTGTAGTACATTTATATAGTATAATGTTGATGTTGATTGTTGATTATACTGTATATTGTTCTATTATTAGTTTGTGAGGACAATAAATGTAAAATATCTATATGTACATATATTCCATGTAAACAAATATTTTCTTTTCAAAAGCATTCAACCTAAACACGCACGCACTGCATTTTAGCTGTCATTTAAAACACATAGTGCTTAAGCCACAATATAGGCCTGTCTTAAATTACAAGACTATAAAAGGTATATTTCCACGTAAAAAAATTGCCATTGTAAAGAGTAGCTAGCGACAAATATGTATTCTTTAACTAAAATCACGCTTATGTTGTGGGTATTGCATCAAACAATTTTAGCTCACATAGTGGAAACCGAAAATTCGTCCCAAGCCGCGGCATCCGTTTTGCCTTATTCATTAAAAACATCTCCAGTTAATGATAACAGTGATCGATTTACATTGTTTGCAATTAATCCCTCGAATAGCCAAGAAGACGTACAACCATTTGGAAAGCCAAACAACAATAATGTAATGCAGAATCGAGGTGGCGCTGACGAAGCCTTAGACCGCATATCTGAACATTATAAAAATCAACTTACCCAAGTGCATTCACCAAGAGACGAATTCGGATACTTAAATCCGCATATTGCTGTAGCTCAAACTCTTCCAGCTGATGTTAACCATTTTGCAATCAGTACAGTAGTTGCGCCTTTACCGTTGGCTTTGATGCTTATGCTGAATTTGGGCATGCTTTTATATTTATTCATTGGTGTTATGTCAACGATATCTTCCACAATAGGGGGATTCAATATGAGGCTACCACAACAAATGTACCTCAGGAGAGATGAATACAGCAATAAATATAATTAGTTCTAAATTTATTTTCAAGTGTACAAAAATTGTCGTGTACACTTTACCGAAATAAAACGAGAGTTTATCCAGCCAACTTGAGTCCCTTCCTTGAGTTACATCCCACAAAAATTTATGTTTTAGGATCTTATAACAAAAGGAATAAGTGTTACATTGAATATTGCATTTGAAATATTATTTTATTTAAAATTTCTTTCTGCTATTGTATTTCCAACTAGAACGAATTTAGCTTGAGATAAATGTATGTACAAACATACATATGGGGGTTCACAAGATGGCTTAAAGTGTCGTATTGTCGTTGTCATAAAATTTTAAAAATTCCAAGTTGTGTTAGTTTACATCCTTTTTGTGTACGATGCAACAAAAACAAAAAAAAATATATTCAGCTACTGAAAGTTTTTATGGCTTTACAACCACGACATTTTACGCCACCTTGTGAATCCCCTAATAGCTTGTAAAATACAAATGTATGTATTTTAATTATATATATATGTATATGCTTGAATGTATGTATGTATATATGTACGCATATGATTGTGCACTATAAAAAAGAATAAACTATAATACATTAAAATACAAATAGAATTTTGACTAAATATTAAACGGTGTCGAAGCGAACTATTTTTTAACTCGAAATGATGCAGCTCGGTTTATTCGCACGATCGGATCATTGCTGTTGGTATTAACCGTGCGCACTGCTTGTCGCTTCACTAAGTTGGCCGTCGCCGCGAGTGCTAAGAAAACGGTAAAAAAAAATGTATGCTTCGTTTTCAGTTTCAAGACTATTTCACAAAACAACTGTACTTACATTTAACCATAATACTTCTTGGACTTTTACGCACACGTACTGGACTGAATTTTTTGTTTTCCTTTTGTATGCCAACGGCTACAGTCTTCAATAGACCATGATGATTGAATGTCTTTGATTTCAGTAAGGCTGTAACGATAATGTTTATATGTATGTTAATGTAATGCAATTAAATATTGCAGCCAGCAAAATATTACCGGTCTTCATTCGATCCTTGTTGCTTGGCACCCTTGCAATTTGATCTGACAGTATATTGGTGACAAAATGCTTTTTTCGCATTAATTGACAATTTTCTTTATTTTCAATTCTAGATTTTGTAGCGCTTACATCTGTATTCGTGCTATACTCATCATCTGTGCCACATGACAACACATGTGTTTCATCCATATTAGAACATATAATTGATGGCTTTTTGAAAATACTAATGGCATCATCTGAATCAGTATCCTCCATAATATTTAACCCCAAATCGAAGTTATTTTCCAATACAGGACTTTTCCTACGGTGCCTCTTAACAGTGCTCGTAGACGCAAGCATATCGAGTGCATCGGTTTTATATGGTCGTTTACCATTACTTTGATGTGTTGGAATTTCCAAATCTTCGTCACTGTCCTTCTTGTAATCTTCTTGACCAAAATATGCGTGAGCTTTTACAAAATGCTGCAGCTGTTCGTATTTATCTCGCATCTCGTTATTCAGATCTACATACGATTTTTTCAGCAATTCACATGCCATGCCAAAGGCTTTTCGTAACTTATCTGAATCCCGCAAGAATTCTGCATTTATGCCGGAAATATGATTAATATTTATATCTTGTTTCGAATTTCGGACTTCCAAATCTTTTCCTTGTTGATATATTTTTAAAATCTCCACATATTTAGATTCTTTAATTTCCTTCTTAAGCTTTTCTAAATCTTTGTTTGCGTCATGTAGCTTTTTGCGCCAGCGCGTAGATTCGTCCTCAAGCTTGCCAATTTGTTTGTGGTAGCCAGAGGTGGATGCAGGAAGCACCTTTATGTAGGTACATATGTATGTATATTGGTATATTTTATGATTTATAAAAATAAAATTATTATTATTAAATACATATGTATGTATGCATATTATTTTCACAAGTTAACACATATTAATCAAAAATATTCAAAATTAAAATAAGGAAACGTATTATATATGTATGTATATCATATCACTGTACGATTGATGGCGTGGTTGTACCGGACAGACCTAAATAACAACAACAATATTCACATAATGTCTTTGTCTCTTGCCTCTTTATTGGCTTTTTGCTAGTTTACACCCGCTGCGCATGACTTTGTACAAAGTTCGAAAATTTGATTTTTATATTGCAAATAATATAGCGACCGCTAAATTTATATACATACATACATATGTACATATTTATGCATGTATGTTTTCCTGCGACGGTGTTGTGTAATTCTTTCCTACAGTCTCGGCAACAAATTTCTCAAACAGCAACGACATACTTGAATTGAATGGTCTACAGAAGCGTGTACTAAGAAGTTTTCTTACAAAATTCTGATAAAATATTAGAAATTTTAATGATACTTTTTTAAAATTTGTTAAATTTATTTGAATTAAAAAAAAATATTTGCGGATGGTGGCTGTACGTATGAACCAGTAGATACATTTGTGCATTTAAATACATACATATGTAAGCATACGTATATCTGCCTAGAAAAATGCATATTTTGTATCATCTACACTTTTCTCTAGCACCCATATTGCGCATATTTTATTTTATATTTCTTTTTTTAATTTTAGTTCCCTTTTGTGACATGATAATTTGGCTATAAACAAGAGGTAAAGCAAATGCTTAAAAAACAGCACTAACAGCTGATCGCTTAATGTCAATGTGCTCAGATGTCAAAACTCTGTTTGTTATTGAACGCCGGATAACACAATTTACCATCATCTATTAAATATCAATTGCAATGTACACAAGAAAACTGTTACCGATATTACGTGGTGTATTTGCGCGTGATTTTTATTCGGGACATTTGAAAGTGTTGACTACTCCTACATTTAACGTGTTACAAATTACTTCCATTGCTAGGGAACCATCACGTTTTATAGCCATCTCACAAATACGTGGTTATGCAAAAAGTAAAGACAGAAAAAAAGAAAAAGGCAAAAAAGTGGGTAAAATTGAAATTAATGAAACTTTACTTCGCGAGGTTATCAACTTTGACACGGTCCAAGGACTAATGCAAAAGGCAGTGCAGCAAATGAAGGATGATTTTATTAAGCATTTATCACTACGTTCTACCTCTGGTGCTATCGAAACCCTTCGAGTACAAGTTGATGGAGCTGAACATGAATTACAAGAACTCGCCCAAATTTCAAGAAAAAACCCCAAAACTATTGTTGTTAATATGATTGCGTTTCCTCAAACAATACCTGATGTACTAAAAGCGATTGAAAACAGTGGGATGAATCTAAATGCACAACAAGATGGGACAACGCTTTTCATTCCTATACCTAAGGTAACAAAGGAACATCGCGAAAATCTGTCGAAGAATGCAAAGGCTCTATTCATCAAGTATCGTGACACTATACGTGATGTACAAAATAATACCATAAAAAAGCTTAAGAAACAAAGTGATATTTCTAAGGATGATATTTTTTCTATCCAGTCACAAGTAAGCGCTATTGCCGATAATTATATATCAGAAGCCGATAAATTACTAGCTGCGAAACAAAAGGAACTGCTTGGCGAATCTTGAAGGGTAAAATTGAACAATTTTTTATGTCAAGACTGAAAAACGAATTATTTTAAATAAAATGCGTGTATTTAAAGAAATTCTTTTTGTCAGTTCTTGCTGTCGAAGTATGTAAAAATGTTTGATAGACTAATATTTGCAAAACATTTTACAGTGAATGACCATTGTGTTTAGTTTATGTAATGTCGCAATGTTCAAATATATGTAAACGAACTTACCTCCTGTGTATTAGTAGAATTCCGTTCAAGAAGCTTATTGTAAGCTATATTTTCTTTCCTTAATTTTTCACGGAAATTTAGACTCTTTATTTTGCTTTGATTTCCAATAACGTACTCCTGTGTCTTAATAACGGACGAATATACCGCATTAATTTTACTATACCAAGCTTTTAATTCGCTTTCATTGTAAGACCGAGTCGCTTCTGAAGCCTTTTCAAGTTGAGATACTTTAGTTTTAAGTCTCTCATTTTCAGCCATTAGTTCTGTAACCTTTTTTATATAAAAATCTTTTGGCATATTTGACTTCAGCACATTTTGTTTAAGTGTAGTACGAATCTTCTTTGCACGGCTGGCGTACTAAAAAGACAAAACATATGTGTAGTATAGTATTTGTAAAAGAAAGCACGTATCATTAAAAATATCTTACTTTTAACGTATTATATGTATCCTCATAAGTTAACGAACTCATAGAGACGTTGGCAACCATTAAAGTTTGACAATTTCCTCCAAGAGAATCTTTCAGTATTCGTGTCAAATTGGAATCACGATAAGGAATATGTTTCATTCCATCTGCTAGTTTATTGATACAGTTCCCCAATGCCAATAAACTTTTATTTATACTTGCACCTTCCTTAAAGCGCACACCTATTCCCTTCGTACTGGCCGCACGTTCGCTTCCGGCTAAATCAATCATTGATAATTTAACAGTTCGCTTTGTTCCAGTTTTACGGTCTGTCATCCGAATGTGTACTTGGAATATAGCATGCGAACGGGAGCTCTCGGCATTGGCATCAGTCGGATGTTGTGTGCGGTTCGAATTACCCTGTGCCAACAGTTGTAACAGCTCATCAGCGCTATATATTGGTTTCAAAACGAGTCCACTAACAACCACGCCATTCGAGTCCTCTCGAAGTTTTAATGGCCCGGTTTTAGTTAAGAGGTTCATTACTAGTTCATTGTACACTTCTAAATAGCTTACACCTACATCGAATTTGTGTGTGTCACTTTGTGCCTGTATTTTTTCAAATAATTCACGCATTGTAAGAAACGTTAGACCTGGGTAAGTGTCATTTCCAAGCATCGTAAATGTTTTTCCTGCCCCAGTTGCGCCATACACAAACACTGAACAATTATACCTAGATAACAAAAATATATAGTAAGTAGTAAGTACAGAACGTACACGTAGAGCGCTTTACAAAAGTGAATGTGTTTGCTTACCCGTTCAGAACCGAGGCGACTAAAGGAGAAGTACATTCATCAAAAATTTGTAGGTTTGTTGATTCAGGATCAAATATCCGATCAAAGTCCATACTAATTTTCTTATTCACTCGTTTTGTCATATCGCGGTAATTCTGCTTTGCTCCTTGGAAGAAAAACTCATCATCTTCTTCATCGGGATCAAAAAGCAAGGTGCTGTTGTCCATTACTTTGACAATTTGACGCTGATTTTGTTCCAGCTCCCTTCGATTGTACGGCCGAACTCGCACAATCACTTTTATATTTGTTTGCTCTGCTGACATTTGATATTATTTCCGTCAGTTAATAAAAATGACGCTATAAATAATACACAAAATAAATCGTTCATATAGCGCCCTGTTTTCAAGTACACAGAATTGTTTGTTTTTTTTTGCTGTAAGTTTGAAAATCCAACTGAAGCAATTTTAGGTTGGTAGTATTGCTTCTCTAATGAAAAGTAATGCTGCCAGAATATTAAAATTAAACTAACATTACTTATGGTCTTCACTTGCTTTCAATTCTCGCTTAATTCTGGAAGCAAGCGACATGTCGCACGTGAAGCCCGCAATAAGTTGAAAGCAAACCTGTCGGTAAGCGAGCGCTCGCTTGCTTTCAGCTGTAATTTTTACCGATATTTATAAGCCGTATCATTACAAACTTTTGGGTGTTGGCGCTTTGTTTGCTGCATTCAAGCATACAGAGTGTAATGTACGTTCTCTGGTTACAGCAAATAAAATATACTCACACATTTTCACAACTTCCTTTCTCTAATGTCGAGCAGTGTAACCACACAGGGCTTTAGCATCCTGCTAAGAATTACATAAGTGCCAATGTATTGCATATTTTGATTTTATTACGCAATTTTAAGATAATAATTTTAAGTTTTTTTTTAATTCGTAATGATTTTTTGCCATTTAATTAGCAAATCTTATTTTCCTTACTTTCCATTTTCAGCTCCATTTCGTTTGTCAAATCAGCTGATGTCGAAATGCAAATAAGTGCCGTCTGTCAGGCCTAAAATATTATGTAGATATATGAGCTCGTTTATTTGCATAAGTGCCCATGTCTGTCAGCCCTTTAATGCATTCATTTAGTAATAATTTGTTTACTTATATTAACAACAAAAAAACTTTAGTAACATTTCTGTTTCAACTAGTTCAACAAATTCTATACATTTTCTTTTAAATGAATATTAAAATATTTTATTCTTTGATGACGTTTTGCCATCTGAGAAGCAAGTGAATCCGCTCTTTAAAGAATTTTATGGAACGCATGCAACCCTGCATGCTTGAATGTTCATCCATCAACTGTACGCCATTTTTATTACATTGTGAATCGTTTTGACAAAAATTGGCGATTTGCGTCCTTTTGCGAGATAGAAATTGTATAGGAAAAATTGGTGAAAACTAAAGCGGAGTGTTTAACTATCAATATTAAAAAGGGTAGTTTGAGCTGAAAGCGGAAAGGTTGCGTTAAATTATGAGTTCTGTGCTGTTTGCTTGCTCGAAATGTTTTTCAAGACATCCATTCGAGGAATTGTCTGCGGGACAACAGCTATGCAAGGTGAAGAGCCAAATTTTTAAAACTGGTGACAGTACAAAGATACAATTAATATGACGTAGTAAATTTAGACTAATTTAAATCGAATTTAAAATAAATCAGTTTTCACATGGCTACATATCTGAAAACGCAGTTCTGCGAAATTCATATAGTGAAAGTAGCGGCACTGCATTGCCATAGATGCCAATAATACATAGTTACTAATAGCTGACTAATTTTTTTTTACAGAACTGTCGAGGAAGTAGTTCAGTTGTCAAATGCATTTATTGTCGCACTGAATTCCAACCAGCAACGTAAGTATCTAATTGAAAGGATTTATTATTTTTGAACATTTCTCGAACAAAAAAAAAACAATTTTTTTTTTTTCAAGTAAGTCGCAGAGTGCCTGCAAGAAATGCGAGCACTGTCTCGGCAAGTATGGCAAGCCCAGCGCGTGCGAATGTTGCAAAATCGTTGCGGCGTTTGGAAACTCTAAATGTATAAGGTTTGTATTTCTGTATGTACATATATTCATATTAATATAAAGTTACGATAATTTATCATAATCTTATAACATTTTAATTAAAAATGGATGCACAATATATTTTAAGGGTTTGGGTTGGTTTGAATTTAAAATAATTATCACTTAATATGTAATTGCAACGTTTATCGCAATAGATTAAACTAAAATTAATTTTTTGACTTTTCTCATATACCTTTCTTATATTGTGCCTTCGTCTACATATTTCTTAATGATTATTAACGTTTGAATGTTAAACTAGTCAAATATTGTAGACTTGTGTATAAAATAAAAATAAAAATAAAAATCCTTTAACAATTGCAACGTTTATGAACGCAAACATTTCTTCTTCTTTTTTCTCCTGCAACATTTCCATAAATTATCCTGTACCTTGCCTGTATAATGCAATGAATAATAGATGTGCAACCTACGAAGCAAAATATGGCCCACCGATACAATGTGATGAATGCAAACAACGATGTGCTTTCGACAAGCGCGATGAGAATAAAAAGGTTAGAACAGGAAAAATGCTTATTAGTGAATGCAATTATAATGCTGTTTATGGTTATATCCTTTTAAAAATTTATGGAATCTTACTCGGTCCTGCTTGTAAATTGTGTAGAAGAGATTTACGAAATGTATGCGTTCATAAACTGATATTGAAATATATTATTCTAATTATGTGCTATGAAATGCTTATATTCAAAGCACTGTTAAAAAAATATGTTCTTCCCGCAGATTAATGGAAAATTGCTTTGTTGGCTGTGTACCAATTCGTTTAAACGCGCTCTTTTAAAAGCTCAGCAGGATGGAAGAATAGCAGCGAAAAAGAGGCCGCATGAAAAAATGCACAGAGATAGTTCAACGAATGCGGCTAAAAAGTCCTCACGACCATCCGCCGATATAAAAAATAACAGCGGTGGCGCTGGTGGCGGGAATAGCACCAATGCAGCTTCAAGCGGAGAACTGCCCGACAAAATAAATCGCACTGGATCCGGCGGAAGTGGTGGAAGTGGTAGTGGTAATGGCTCTGGCATGGGGTTAAGCTCCATAGCAGCCCCCGCGGTTATAACAATCGATCCAAATTCAGCAGATCACGTTGTGGCGATGACAAACTTAAAAGAACGTATTGCCAGCTTGGAAAAGCGTCTACAACAGAAGGATAAAGAGTTGCTAGAAAAGGATAAACAGGTATGATCATTACAAGAAACATCAAACGGTAAACGTTTCTGTTTATGAAATTGTTTTATTTGTAGTTAACCGAACTGAAAGGTAAGAACTTCGAAAAAGAAAACGAAATGCGCAACAAGTTAAAGGAAGTCGATAGAATACATGTTATGAAAGTGGAGAATCTTAATCGCAAAGTCAGTAGTCTGTTGAAAGAATTAGCGTCGGTGAAGAAGAGCTCAAAGAAGAATGGCACAAGTGGAGGTTCGACCGCCAAGGAACGCCAAATCGAACGCGAAAAACGGGAAAATATATCTCCCAAAGTGGAACTTGTTGAAGAAGATGTGCAGCAAGATAAAAAAATAAAGGATGAGAACATTGAAAAAGAAGAAAGCAAAAGTGACGACGAACAGGAAAGCGAGGAAAAAAGAAGTGTTGGATCAGCTTCGAATAGTCCATCAACAAATTGATGCTTGTTTAATAAACGGATGCGTTAGTTAAATTGTACCAGATTTTAAAAGTATATATGTACATGTAAGCTTTCTCATCTATTATTCCACTCGCTGGCGTGTATGAAATTTTTTACAAATTGTTTACTTCGCGAATCATGATGCCAAAACACATTTTGAGAACGTGATTTTCAAATGATTTGTTGTAACGTATTTCATTCAAATAATGAAAATATCAAAAAAAAAAAATGTAAGAAAATAACAAAAAAAATATATAAAACTTATCGCTTGCAAGAGTGCTTTAGAGAACCATGTTTATTTTTAAAATTTTACGAAACAAAACATTTTTAAGATTTTCTCTTTAGATACTTAAAATGCAGTTTAATTTAAGAGTGTCTGTATTTCGAGTAAGAAAGATGTTAATGAAAGCTTTAGGATATCCTTTAGTTGTATGAGCTCATAAACCAATTTATTCAGTTATTTCACTCAATTTTCATTCTTGGTTAACATTTTTAAAGTTAATAAGATTTCTTATTATTTTTTCTTTGTAATTTCTGTTATTTGCGAAATCCTTAAATATATAATTTATTTAAGTGAGGTGGAAATACTTTCCAATTAAATAAAGAATATAAATAATAATAAAACGTCTGGTTAAGAATATTTATGGATATTTACACTACATGTTTATTTATACTGCTTTCGGATGTGAACAAACGTAAACAATTACATTACGTAAACTTGCGTGAAAGATAAAATTTGATTTTACACAGTCAACATCACAAGGGTGAGCAATGTTTTGGTTGAATACATTTATTAATCTGGAAATTAATGTGGTTTTGGTTTATGGCCGTCAACATAGAAATTTCTGGTTGCGTTTGGTAGTTGCAACTCGATGCCATCCAGTTCTTTCGTTAAAACTATTTGACAGCCGAGGCGTGAGTTTTCTCTTAAGAACGGCGCCATATCTAATAAATCGTCCTCTTTCTCCTCCGCTTCAGGTAACTGATCATAATATTTTCCGATTACATAGACGTGACAAGTTGTACATGCCAATGATGCCTCACAAGCTCCTTTAAAGTTTTTGCTTTTATTGCGTTATACCATTTTTTCAAAGTAATTACAAACCTTCCATTTCAATGCCATAACGATGCGCCAGGTATAGTACATTATCGCCAATCTTACCTTTCACTTCTGTTCGCTTCCCATCTTTATCAACATAAGTAACGCGGACTCTGTGAATTCCAAAGATACAAGTTTAATAATGGATATGTGTTTATGTATATTTTGCGCAGGTTTTCGTACATTTCATCTTCAGATTTCGCATCCTGCCATTCGTACTCACCATGGAGCAGTTCTGAAGAGTAAACGATATCAGTTTATATATTAAATGCTCTAATAACTTGCAACTTACTATTTGTTGTATGCATCCATTTTTTTAGAGGTATGTGCCTATTTGATTGCAGATAATCATGTGAATTGTTTCCAAACTGCCGCAATAGCAAGCGGAGCATTTTAGTTAATTTTGAGGTTATTGTAAAACAGCTGTTCTTTGTTATTCCGCCATATACCAGAGATCGTAGATTATAAATAATATACGTTCTCGACTGATAGCAGAAAATATACGTTCTCCGGCAAGTATTAAGCATCAAGAATAGTTCCCGAGTAAAACAATTGCCATTGGGATTCCAAATTGGATGCTGGCCAAGTTAAATTTTCAGTAAGGACTCACGAACGACTAGACTCTTTTGATTCATGCCTCTAAATATGAATCCACAATCGGATTGCGCTGGGGGCACAATACCAAGTGGTGAGGTGTTTTTAAATAAAGTTGTTCCAATATTAATAAACTCTTTTAAAGAAATTAAAAGACAAAATACCGGAAATCTATTGTTGTCTGCAGCACAAATAATAACAAACAAAAATGAGGATGACAAGGAAGTTTCAGAAATTATAAATTCTTTAAAATGTACAAAATGCAAACAATGTGCACATTGCCACGACAGTATTGCAGCTATAACAGAAACTATTCGTGATACCATGATTGAGATTAGTGAAATAAGGGAGCGTAATCGTGAACGTCATCATCGAGAGCTTTTGGAGTTATTTCAAAGTTATCTAAGCCAAACTAATGATCTCGAAATTACAACAAATACAAATACAGCAAATAAGGTATCATCTGGTAATCAGTTAAGTGAAAAAAGTATGGATGAAATTCTATCTCCCCAGCTCTGTGTCAAGACGGAATCTTCAGATGAGCAAAAACCGCAGCAAGTATTGGTATCCACTCGAAAACGACGAATCAGCAAATCTATGATTACAGAAACGACTACTGAAACACCAGTTGAAACACTGAGCAGTTTAAATATAGAAAAGCTATCTTATGAATCTGATACAGAAACTGTAAAAGCCAGTCAGAAAGCTGAGCTTATTGCTATGCGTGCAAAAATGCTTGCTATGCAGCGGCGAAAAATGGAAGATCGAGAGCGCAAGAAACGCCAAATTTCTAAAATGGGATGTGAATAAATAAGAATTTAAATTAGAAACGGAAGTACAGTTATTTTTTAATGTAATACAGAAACTTGATATATACTAAATGCCAAAAAAAATGTGTAAGTAGATACAAATTTACCTCGTATATATGCATGATTCAATTATAAAAGGTTAGGTAAATAATGACATTCGAATTTTGACACTCCCTTACGAAGTATGGAAAACGGGTAAGATTTTGTTACCCTTTCTTAACAAGTAAATAATAAGTAGTAAAATGTTAGTGATTTTTTAAATTAAAAATTTCGAAGATATTTCATTTAAATTAAGAAATACAATAGCTACGCTTACAAAATTTAAATAATTATGCACTTCTTGGTAGATATTTTTTTTTTTAATTTTTACCTAGCCAATAAATTTTCAATATTTTCGTCCAAAGAACTAAACGATTTTATGTTATAAGGAGAATATAAGTTATTTATATAGTCTATTCCTTTTATTTATATACCATTGGTATCAGGGTTAATCTTAATATTGTGATGAACCACTGGACGGTGAAAGGACCAAAAATTTTATTCCGATAAATAGTAAGTGACTTTATGAAGTTAATGGAGTTGTAGGCAAACCACAATAATTCGAGATTTTAGAAAGAAATCTTTATATATTAAAAGAAAAATAAATCAAACTTCATTACTCAATAATTTCATTCTTAAAAATTCTTGTTTTTGGCAATTGGATGATTATTTTCAATTTATCTAAACCCATTCTTTCTAGAAATTATAAAACTTTCCACGCTGTCACATCGATTTTATATGCGCATGAAAAGCGTTCAATGAAAAAGCCAGGTCATTTATACACATTTACATGAAATATTTACGAGACGGGGTCAATCTTGTAATCAGAATAAATGCTGCCATTAAAATTCGGACTTAAACTTACCGTTTACGCGCACAGAAGAAACAAAAAGTGTTGCTTGTTAGTTTTTGGTATTGAAAAGTTTTGAGGTAACTACTATTATTATTTTTAAGAAGCAACACAGTTTTGAGGCTAAGGGAGCCGTTTGACAGAAAGTGAGGGAGCTAGCTGCTTAGTTACCAAACCTTTAATAATTGAATCATGATATATATGTACATATGTATACTAAAATTCCTTTTAAACCCCTCTCCCATTTTCTTTTATAGCTTGCCCGTTTTACCATGACGGTGAATATAGTAATTATAATTGATTCGTATCCACTTTTCGATATGATTGCTTGAGCTTCTAATCAAGTTTGTGGTTTTTGATGAAGTTCACCGACTCGATTTATTCAACCCACGTATGATTTTTATAAGGAGTCTCTTTGAAGACAAGAATTCATACGTATAGAAAAACTAATCATACAGCTAAATTATGTAATTTATTTTAGTTTTAAAGCTGCATTTTAAATTAATTAAAGAATACTATTTTTTTTAAATTTTATTTAAATATATTCTTTAGAATAACTTTTGCTGGCGTCTGCGCGGATAAATAAAAAAATTGTTGGCCTAGAGAGCTAGGCGATATAAATGAAAACTGCTGATAAGGAAGCGTGCAAATTGAAGCAGAAAACACAAATCTCATCTCAACTACTTGAGCCATATAATTTGAATGATCGGTGCCATCTTTAATTCGCTGCATCGTGGCCGAAATGTCATAAACGTTGCGTTGAGTATCGTCACATCACATCGCATCATACAACATCACATCATACCATCACATTACATCAAGGCATCATTTCACATCGTCACATCATATCACGTCACATCAATGTATCACATCAACATACCACAGATTATTCGTCTTACTTGCGTTCATTAATGGAAAAATTTACATACATTTTATGCTAGGAAGCGACTTTTTAAAAAAATAATTTGAACATCAACCGAATATTCTATCATTCGTATGCGTGACGAAAATGGGACGGGTATACAACAAGCAGGTTAAATGTCGGAATTGACATCTCATCTATCAGCTGTTTAACTTGCATACATATGTACATATGTATGTATGTATGCTTATTTACATTTGGTTGTTCGCGATTGTTTATCATTCCTAGTGAAACATTCTTTTTTAGCTAATAAAGCAACATGAGCGACTAATTATCTACAAATATTTAATAAAGGACTTATCGAGTCGTACATATGTACATTAAAATTATAGCATGTGTATGTAATAATCGCAGCGTTTGAAAGGTTTTGTTGCATATTTGCAGATTTGGGTAAGATTTAAAACATTTATTTTACTGTGATCGAAATGAATTAAGTAGCTTATATTCTTAGAAAATTAATTAAATGAGACAAGATTGAGTTCTACAAAATGTGTACAAGTGTATACAATCAAAGAAGACGAATATTTTCTATAACAGCTATACATGCAAAGATAAAAAAGGCACAGCTTCACAAAAGTGTCCACGCCAGAAGTTATCAAACCGGAAAATAAATGCTACAGTACATAAGAAGTGCATATAAATTTTGATGTGAAATTGACAACATTTAATGGATCACACGCAATTGCATTACTGTGTACATAGTTACGTATGTACATATGAATGTACTTAAGATCTTCACGTTCGAGCGTTACCCACAATTAAGCACATCAAAAATGGCACCATACCAATTGCCAGTGTTGCCAGATTAGTTAGATAAAGTTTTTTTGTGCTCTAGCCGTACATAGTTTTTCATATTTTTCACGCAAAATTATTTTATGCAATATCCAATATACTTTCACTAACACAAAACTTTTTCTGCTCAAAAATCACTGGACGTTACTTACGTATTTAAAAATTCACGGCAAGTTTTTCAGTGATAGTTCAACAAATTTTAATGAAGTTTGCTTAAACTACATTTAAAATTTGACGTAGATAAGTTTCCTTAAAAGGTAGATATTTTTTAACCTCACATATGTATGTATGTACATAGGTTAGAAATACTTAGCGGAAATTGGTAAAGATTTATTAAACACTCTGTTTTAGTTTTTTATTGTTGATTTTTATTAATTAAATCGGCTTTAACTAACAGAAAAAATCGTACCCACAAACTTACATAAAAAAAAAAGAAAATTTTAGCTCCAATATCTCGAAAAAGTTATAGTTTTTCAGTTTATCATAACATTTGATCCTAATTTTTTGGTGGCATCTGGGCACATAACAGTTAGAATGTATGTATGTAAACTTGATCCTTTTTTGCACGGTTGACTAGAAGAGCCAATTATGTATTTGTGCAAAAAAGATACATTTTTATCGTAAACTTTTTTTAAATAAATCCAAAAAAAAAGAAGAAAACGTGCAAAGAGGTATTATTTTACATGCAAGTCTTCATATTCAGAAATTGAAAATGTATACATGTAATTAAAAAAAATGTAAATATTTACGTCTACATACATATGTATATCTAATTTATATCTATCCTTTTTTTGCCACAAAAATACATACATAGGTCATATACAAGATTGATAAATAATCTATTGCGCCTTGCGCAGGTCCGTACCTTTTTGCTTTACGATATTGGCATTCAGCTGTTCAAAATGACGTCACATCGGCAAAGTTTCTTTAAAACTCCAACACGAGTGAAGTGACTATTTGGTGTTCTATAATTTTAAAGGTTTATTTGAAGTTTTTAATTAAAGTTTTATATTATTCGAACTTATAAAGCAATTCTGCAATCAAAATAAGAATACGTGTGACGTACATGCGCAGATCGTAAATTATTTTTGTTAGCTGTTGGCGCAATCACTTCTATATCAATCTTGGTTCATATACATAATGAATAATGTTGTTCACGCAAGAATTCTATTGCCTACTTTATCGGGTGTTGAAAACTTGTAGATCGTTCTTCTTTTGGTTCACTTTCAATACATAATTTTCTACTTCATTCACCATTTTTGTAGCATTGACAGTGGTATCGATTGAAATAAAGCTGATTTTAATATAACATGTTTTGTCGCACGCATGTTATTTCGATGTTATTGTAAAAAAAACCTATATGCAGTTTAAATGAAAAAATCCTTTTAAAATTGTAACTGGGAGCTGTAGAAAACACCGTGTATAAAATCCGTTCAAAAACCACCGTATAAAAAGAGGCCCACGTGCACATATGTACATACAAATATACATTCGCACTTATGAACCTACATACATACAAATATAAATGTATCTATCAAGTTTTTGTACCGATAATTGTTTTTGATAAACGTATACAAAATAAACATAAAAATATACTTAAGTTAAAATAGTAGCACTTGGATATGTCCTATTTATGTAGTTAAAAATACAGACGTAAAGTATAAAATAAGAATGAAAATTGACACAACGCCGATGGCGGAAAAGCATTCCAAAATGTATAGTATAAAATAAAATAAGTTTCTGTTTTTTAATCACATTAATGAATTACTTATTGGTAAAATATGTTATTGTTTTGGATGGATGTTCACGATTACATATATGCAAACATGCATACTCGTATGTACCGATTAAAATTTTTAGTTCAAATGTTTCATTATTGCCTCTGTTCATTGTTTGCCTATCAAAATTCTCTTATAACTTTAAGGCTCGTCATTCTTTTATGCTGCCAAATTTAGCTTTATTATAAAGAAAAGCGTTTGCCATTATGTTTTAAAAATTATTTCAGGCAAGTGAATGCCGCGGCTGACTCAAATAAATTCCAGTCGAGAGATCCATTTTTCGACCACTTCTTGCAGCAATTGCGGCCGTATGTCAGCAATAACTTGTCGAATATTCTCTTCCAAAGCGTCAATCGTATCTGCGGTGTTAAATCGCATGATCTTGGAGGCCACGCCAAAGGCCCACGACGCGAGGTAGATAATGTGCTCACCAAAAGTTTCCTTCAATAAATTGATTGTTTCGTTGGCTTTATGGCATGTAGCGCCGTCTTGTTGGAACCAAAGGTCGTCCACATCAACATCCTACAATTCAGGCACGAACAAGTCATTAATTATGGCTCTATAGCGATCCCTATTGACTGTAACATTATGGACCGATGATTCTGTCTGCCCATAGAGTACATCAACTCCGAAAAAAGTATTGCTTCATGGAAAACCTCACGTCAAAAAGAAACACCCTTTATAAAGTCAAGATTGAATCGAGATGTATTCCATATGTATACTTTGATTTTGCTTTACGACGTGATCTACACGTGACTCAATATTTCCAAGCACTTTATTTTTTCTTTTAGCATTTTGACAATCGACGCCATAAAAGCAGAAACAAATGCAAATTCGGCGAAAAGAAAATTGGTCCGACACAACGGTATAGAATACGCCATCAATATTTCCTTAGGAGCAGAGATAAAATAAAATAAAAAATTGTTTAAATAGGCGAGAAACCTCAAGTCCTCTATAGAACTGAAATTTGTTTAATAAAAGCATCGTTTTTATTCAGCTTTGCATTCACAAACGCAGACACAAAAGAACCTTTGAATAAAATAAACAAGAACAAGATTCGACAAAAAATCGGAAACGGAAATAACGAAGATATTCTTTCAGATTTCAATCGTTACGTGCATCGGAGATGTATCTCGCGCTATGTAAGTAATGTTTATCAAAAAAGAATGTATGTACATATGTATGTATGTATGTGCATACATATTTCACTAGTAGGAAGAGTTAGATGAGAGTTCTTATATTCTTTTTCTGATATCGTAATATATTTGAACATATCGCCGTAAAATACTTTTACTCTGATATATTTTTTTATGTGCATGTATGTTCATACATATGTATATGTATGTATGTAAGTAAGTAAGAAAACATACCAATTGAAAACGAATATGATTACAATGATCCGCTGCCATAGCAACCTAATCTATACGGTATAACTCTCCATTTATGTATATCTTAAACTGGAGTGAACTAAAAAAAAAGTAAAAAAGTAAATTCAGCTACGCACTCAGTTCTTACGGAAGTTCCTTATCTCACCTTGGTCCAACATATGTATGTTCATATGTATAGGCATTTTTCTAGGAAAGAGAGAGAAGAGAGAGTTTGAAAGTGACCGAAATATTTAGTTCTATTTAACAGTGTACAATTTTATTTTGAGCGCAATTTGTATATAATTTGTAAAGAGGCTGTTAGTGTTTTGCACTTACAGGAAATACATGCATACTCGTACATTTTTATACATATGTACATGCAAACATATACACATGCATGTGTATATAGGCATGTCTATACTTACGCGCATTTAGGTGTGTTCCTATCGGAAAATTCTGAACTAATGAAACATTTTAGTTTTTAATTTAGCAAAACTAGAAGTTATTTGATATGCTTTTAAAGTACTATCAAAACCAAGGCGAATTGATTTAAGGTGGCAGCGATTCTATAAAAGCAACCCTTTGGTGGGTTATTGTCAAACTTTATCTCCTTTGTATTTAACTTTCGCGAAATAATTTTTAAACTATTAGGGTCACCGCAAAAAGTTATAGTGAACCATATGTTGAAATTTCCTGTAGTTAAAGGGTACACTTGATTATTTGCAACTAAACAATTGATTTTGACAACTAACCACCAATAAGCTGATTGATTAACACCACCTTTAATGAATTCGCCTTGATCAAAACATTTCGTTCAAAAGCAAAGTTGATCACCAACATCTGAGAAAAACCATTTTCTCTTACATGGCGGCACTGAAAGTTTTGGAAGTTTTTTGACAACATGTTAAGTCTGTTCGTGTAAAAGTCCAGCAAGAATTATCCAGCGACGAAATTTCTCAGATTTTTGGATTATTCTCTCGCAAAGAGAGATGCTTGCAAATTTTTACGCGAACTCAAAATTAGCATAAACTTGCAAGTTTAACGAATAGCTGATTGAATTCCTGTCCGCATCCAAATATGCATAATGAAAAACATTGCATTAGCGTTTTCCTGAAACCGAACGAACATTTACCTGTATCTTGTATGTTTAACACTCATATTTTATAATTTTCATCTTTAAAAATCTTAAACAAAAATTTCGTATTTATCCAAATTGCAATCAGCTGCTTTTGATCAGCTGTTTTCTTGCTTGCAAATTTGTGCTGGGTAAAATTTGTCCAGCAAAATAATTTGCAACTTCCCCTCAAATGAAATGTCATTTTGCGCTCTCAATTTCCCCTTCCTTGCAAATTTTTTGGTCACCGCGAACGCGATTTGTCATAAATCGTGATATTTCGTAACAATTCGTAACAATTATCAGCACCGCGATAAAGTATACAAATGTATCTATGAATTAGGATCTTATTATAACAATCCCGGTATTAGTTCTGAAATTTAGCTATCCATTATTTTGAAAAAAATTAACCCAAATTATTTGAGAATCTCCAACAAATAAAAAACAAATGAAGTTTAAATAAACTTTTTTATTTAAAATGTTAAACATTAGTTCAGTTTTGCAAAATCATGCATCACTATATCCCGGCCTATCCCCGGTATCCTTGAAGTTTAAATAAACTTTTTTATTTAAAATGTTAAACACTTTATTAGTTCAGTTTTTGCAAAATCATGCATTACTATGTAGTATATCCCGGCATATCCCCGGTATCCTTGGATTGTACCTATAAAAATCCCAGATCGTAAAAATCGAAAAATGTACATCCTTAACAACTGTGCAAAAAGCAAGCTAAATACATCAAAAATCCACTTTGTACGAGTATACTCCAGTCGATCGCCCTACAGGGGTACACTTATACATACATACATATGTATGTATGTATATACATGTGCAAATATCTGTCACCTGTGTTATCAAATGAATGCTATGTATGTATACATACAATATTTGTTAAATTTTGCCGCCGTTTTTTATAAACATATTTGTATTAGATACATACTAAATACATGCACATGTACATATGTACATACATATACTCGTACATACGTTATATCTTAAGAGTAATTTTTAATATTTTTTGCAGTTGGGAATTAGAGTCGTTATTTCGCCGCGTTGGCGTCTAGACCACGTATTTGGACCGAAAGAAGTTCCAGGTTTTGATTAAAAAAATTGCAAATAAGCATTGACAAAAAAAAAAAAAAATGCGTCGCCGCAATATGAAATGGATTCTAAAGGCAGCTACGCTGTTAACTTTAGCGTTAATAGTGTTTCTCTTACTTACAAGCTGGATCTCTTCGAGTCCTTATCGCAATAAATTGCCCATTTTGAAGTCAAACCATGCAGAAAATTTGCGAGCGCACAAAAAAATTTCTGATAATAATTTGGACAAGAGTGAAGAAGGCAATGCTCCAAAACTGCCACACGCAATAAGAGAATTGGAACCTGAAGATAATCAGCTGTTGGCATCAAATAATCTCAAAAAAGATTGGCATAATTACATTAGTATGGCCTATGATTATGGACGAGTAGGTCTCGGCGAACAGGGCAAACGGGCTGAGCTAAACGACGAATCACAGAAAGAATTAGAGCAAAAAATGTCTTTGGAAAATGGTTTCAATGCCTTACTTTCCGACTCAATTTCCGTAAACCGTTCCCTGCCCGATATTCGCTATGAAGGGTGAGTTGATTGATTACTTAATTTTATTGCAATATATGTACATATATATATACAAATAATATTAAAATATTTATATTTGTTATGCTAGTTGTCTTAAAAAAAGGTATCTTGCCAAATTGCTCACAGTCAGCGTCGTTATACCATTCTATAACGAGCATTTGGGTGTACTTCTGCGTTCCGTACACAGCTTGGTAAATCGTTCGCCACCTGAATTGCTAAAAGAAGTCATCTTAGTGGACGATTTTAGTGATCGCGATTATCTATTTCAACAACTTGAACAATATGTGGCTGAAAACTTTCCTATGGTACAAATTGTGCGTCTGAAAAAACGTTCAGGACTGATTGGAGCGCGAATGGCTGGCGCGCGACGCGCCACTGCCGAAGTACTGATCTTTTTGGACTCACACATTGAAGCAAACTACAATTGGTTGCCACCACTGTTGGAACCAATAGCAATGAATAAACGAACTTCGGTTTGTCCATTTATCGACGTTATTGATCACAGCAATTTTGAGTATAGATCACAAGACGAAGGGGCACGGGGCGCTTTTGATTGGGAATTTTATTACAAACGCTTACCCCTCTTGCCGGAAGATTTATTGGATAGCACTAAGCCGTTTAGAAATCCCATTATGGCTGGTGGACTATTCGCTATATCTAGTGAATTCTTTTGGGAGTTGGGTGGCTACGATGAAGGTCTCGATATTTGGGGTGGTGAACAATACGAACTGAGTTTCAAGATTTGGATGTGTGGCGGTGAGCTTTTGGATGCGCCATGCTCCCGAATTGGGCATATCTATAGAGGTCCACGCAATTCAAAGCCCAGCCCACGAAAAGGGGACTACCTGCATAGGGTAAGTTCTTTGTATATGAGATACTTAGTATATATAAAAAAAAAGTTCAAATTGACGCAGGAGAGGGATTTAAACAGTCATACTTTTTTGTTAGGTCGAATACTCGATACGTTTTAATGAATTTGATATTTTAACGAAACTCAGTAAATATGTACAAACATGCATGCATACCATCGAAAGTATGGTGGCACCGCACACGATCGCAATTCACACATATGTACATAAATGTTCAAAACTTCTCGCATTAATGCCCGAATTCAGTAAGCAGTATCAGTCTCTAATCCATAGAGACAAAAGTCATAATTTTAGGCCAGTTGACTTCAATAAGTCTCAAAATAAAGTCTATAGTTTCAAAATAAAATCTCTAAATTATGACCTGGTGATGAGCAGGTAACAAAAAATTAAAATAAAAACAAAAGAGAAAAACATGAAAGGTAAGAAAGGCAATCGACGTTATCGTGGGTTTCGCCCGAAAAAAATTTCACCCTAAATTTATACTCATAGCACAAGGTAAACGATTTCAGGCGATTTTGAAACTCACGATAAGAGTGAATAATCTTTAGCTTTTTATCTCAAATTTTGAGACTTGAGGTTATCCCAAGTTACTGAATTCGGGAATAAGAGCAACCACGAGATTTGACAAGAGTGAAGCACTTTTTTTAAATTTATTTTACTTATATACATTTTTTGTTATAAAAGTATAGTTAAACAATAAAATCGAAATAAATCGATGAACATATAATATATTTTTAAAATTTAAATTGAGCATTCGAAATCACGTACACGCTGCTACTTAATCTGATGACAGGAAGTCGAAGGCTCAATCACCATCTTAGCAGTAAATAAAAATGTGTTATAAAAGGTTTTTAATATTAAACTATTATTTTATGTACATATTTTTTTATATTTATGCTTAGTAATTGAAAAAAAAAACCTGCGATGTTTAAAACGTAAGCAGACAAAAATAACTTTGAATCAGGAAAATACTTAGAAAAATGGTGGCAAACGCAAATAAAAGCGTTTTTGAAACATATCCATTTTTGAACATACGCAAATGTACTTTGCTTATTTTCACTTTTGTTGTAAAAGATTAATTTAACCCCATTTAATATAATTTTGAAAGTGTTAGAAATACTAAGCTGTGCGAATTTTAATCAATTATCTTTGATTTGTTGTAGAATTACAAACGTGTCGCAGAAGTTTGGATGGATGAGTATAAAACGTATTTATATGATCATGGACAAGGTGTTTATGAGAATATTGATCCAGGCGATTTAAGCGCACAAAAGGCTATACGCGAAAACCTCCACTGTAAATCATTCAAATGGTTCATTGAAAATGTGGCCTTCGATCTGATTAAAAAGTATCCGCCTGTTGAGCCATCTGATTATGCTTATGGTGCGATACAAAGCGTAGGGGAACCAACACTTTGTATTGATACATTAAGCAGACCACGCCATTCTAAAATCGGTCTTTATCCGTGTGCGTCAAATTTGAAACAACCGCAACGAAATCAAAATTGGGCCATAAGCTGGCACAAAGATTTACGTTTACGTTGGAAAAGTGATTGCTTGGATGTACAACAACGGCCACCGAATGCACCCGTGTGGCTATGGGATTGCCATGGTCAAGGAGGTAATCAATTTTGGTTCTATGATCGCGAGCAGAAATGGCTCATTACTGGCAAGGATAGTGATCGTTGCTTAGAAGCACAACCCAATCGAAACGCTATTCACGTTAACCGTTGCGACCCGGAAAATATATATATGAAATGGAACTTTGGAAATGTAAACGATACGGCCTTGGACTTATTTTCTGAACAGGAACCGCTTAACTTATAGTCACACCAACAATCTTACTTAACTTGCCATTTTTAATACTAAGATAAAAAAACTTACATACACTTAAAGACATTTTATGGTATATAGAAAATCTCGTATGTAAATTAGTTATAGTTTAAGGTAAAACACTTAATATTTGACTAGTTTATAGTTATGTATCTA
The DNA here is from genome assembly GCA_963971545.1 of Philophylla caesio. Classification (NCBI taxonomy): domain Eukaryota; kingdom Metazoa; phylum Arthropoda; class Insecta; order Diptera; family Tephritidae; genus Philophylla; species Philophylla caesio. Next base: position 93,109,456 of record OZ020608.1, on the reverse strand, counting down.
CATAGTATTTGAATGTGTGCACAGAAAAAAATCCCACTAGTTGGTGAGTACAGCTAAAAATGTACTACGTATTTATACTTACATAAATAAAATATACATACTCGAACATATATGTAAATGCTGTGTTTATATAAATCCCATAACTAAGTTAAAATTTAATTTAGCCAATAGTATATTACAATCAATAATAATAGTTCATATACGAGTATATGTATATGCATGCATGTATGTATGCTTATAATCAATTAGCTTGTAAATATTGAAAAGTGACACTGCTTACAGTCAAAAACGAAGAACGACACTACCCATTCTTATACTAAGTCAACCAAAAATTTACAATTTTTGTATCTGTTCTTTAATTATGGAGATATTTCAAATACACCGTTTTAGTTTATTCAAGTGATATGTACTGACTTTGAAAAACTGTGTGTACTCGTAAAATGCAATGACATAGGAATGTGCGAATTCCTTTAAGGTGTGACAATTTAAAAATATTTATGTACATATATATATAAATTATGTATTTTAATAATATGCCTATTGTATGCCTGTACTGCTCGCATGAATGTACTGAAATATACACTTATTTGTAATTTGTACCTATGTTTATAAGTATTAATATTTAAAAAAAATAAACAGTCGTCTTTTATTTCAAGTAAAAATATAATTTTAACATTTATGTATATTTTTAATATTTTAAACAGCAGCCCAAAAATTCGAATCAGTTTATAACAGTTCGGATGGCTATTTGAATCAGGGGCGGGTCTACAGGGACGAAAATTTCCTTCCCCCCAAAAAAAAAAATGCAGATCAGTTGGAAAATCCGAGTGAAAGGATTTGTACTTCACACGTGGACAAATTTATAATAATATATTCATTGTTTTCAGACAATATTAATTCTGGAATAATTTGATATCTACGAGATGTACATTTTTGATTAATAAACACTGCGTTACAAAAACTAGCTTTAGTTTTGTCCTATAAATTAAATATACTTATTCGGAAAGGGAAGAAAATATAAAAATACACGTGTATCGGCGTATTTTATGTACACGTCAGATTTTTTTTTTAAATTTTTTTGAAAATCTGAGAATTGATAAAAATCTATTTTTTTTTAATTTGACGTGATACAGACATTTCCACGGATCACGGAAAAAGGGTTAAAAATCGGTTAAAAGGGTAAAAAGAGTTAAAAAAAAAAAAAAAATTTCAAAGAATACTATTTAAATTGGTAATATATTTAATGAACTAACTGATTTCAGGAATAGTGCGTGCTAAAAAACCAGCTGTAGGTATTTACTTGACAAAAATACGTGTCTTTATAAATGAACGGCGAGAAATTATCAAACGTAATTTTTGGAAATATGTAATGAATTTTCTACTATTAAAATTCAAATGACATTTAATGACTTATGGTACTCGTACCAAATGAATTTTATCTTACAACTTGAAAGATGTTTTTAAAAAATATAAAATATGTGTAAAATGTGTTCGAACCAAAATAAAATATGAAAACTTTGATATCTATGTAGACCCGAAAATTATTTGACACAGAGTTCCTAACCCCAAAATCAAACTCACGATTCGCCCCTGATTTGAATACACATGTTGCAACAACAGTAAGTACATACATACATATGTAGTATGTATTTCCTATGTCTGCAGCAGGAAGCATTTTCTGCGAATAATTATTGAAATTAAATAATATATTTAAAAAGTTTCTCTTATTTAAGTATTCAATAAATTTTTTATTTTCATAATATTTTTCGTGACAAATATTTTTCGTAAATTTACAAAAACAAATTAAATTACAACTATGTTTGTAAATTAAAGTTTTAAACTTTTTACGAAATTTTCAAAATTCTTATCAAAGCAAAAAAGTATGACGTCAAAATTTCAACCTTGTTACTCTCCGAGCTTTTAGAAAACTTTCGGTAATGTAGTATTTTAGCACTTTCCATTTTATTATGGTTAAGCCTTACCACTAATTTTTGAATTATTTTGCCGAGGATGTTGCGTGCTTTATTCCACATATGACAATTTAATCAGTAGGGTTACTGCGATTAACAATTGCGAACCTTAAATTATAATCCACAAAGGTATTTTGATGTTTTATCTTGGCATTTTTTGGTTAGCAAAATTTCGTTTTTAACTTATCAACTAATTTGCGCATTACAAAAATCAGCTTTTATAAAAAAATTTTCAACTTCTTGTTGGTTTTTACGTTTTCGTACTATTTTGCACTACTAACTAACTAATACTAAGAGCAAAAGTTATTAAATTCTGAAAAGTTTAGTACTGGCAAGGGACTGTATATTTTTTAAATTTGTGTAGGTGTTTAAAAATGTTAAAAAAAAATTTACAAAATCGGCTAAATATTTTTAAATATAAATAGTTAAATATCATTAACGTGGCGCTGTGGTCGAGTGTGTAGCGGTGCGTGCTTCAACTCGATATGCCGCTGAGGTCCAGGTTTGAATCTCAGCCAAGGAAAATAAAATCTATTTTTTGTGGGATAATATAAAGACGCACACATCGATAGCACATCAATTCAGGTGCAATTTTAAAAAAGGTTAATAACAACGTTTCCAATTCGTGTATCTCTTGCGGCAACGCGACGCTTTTTGCAAAAAAAATATTTCTTTCATTTAATTCACAAATTTATTTAGTTTTAAGAAAAACGCCGACACTGCTTGCCTTCGCCCAAAATTTGTTAATATATAACTCCCTTCGAAAGAGAATATTTAATTAGAAAATTAAAGCACTCCAAATAAATTTTTTTAACGCGGTAAAGAATATTTTTTATTTGTGGTTTTCGTTAATTTTCTTAATGGAAATGGAAAAGAAGGGAACAATAAATTTCGTGGATCTGACATTAAGATAGACAAAATTGCCCAAAAACTTGACTACGAAATTTACAGAAAACCGACAGCTACAGACACATAACACATCCAATCATCCTCAAGAGCACAAATACGCCGCTATAAGACAACTAACAAACAGACTTGAACGAATACCTCTATCGCCAGGGGCATACGGAAAGGAACTAAACACAATATACAACAAAGCAACAAACAACGGATATAAAAAGAAGCTCGTGGATAAATTCAGAAAAATTTATGCAATTCAAAAAAGAAGCGACAGAGAGCTAGACGAAAAAACTTGGACAGCAATGACTTATACAGGAAAAATGACATACAAACTTGCAAATTTTTTCTGAAAGTATAATATCGACACGGCGTTCAAAACTGGAAACGACCTGGGAAGGATACTTAAAAGCAGCACGAATGAAGAAGACCCATTAAACAAACAAGGCGTGTATAAACTGACCTGTGAGTGTCAATATAGCTATATAGGGCAAACAGGACGCAAGGTAAGAACAAGATTCCGTGAACACATAAGGGACTACAACAAAAGGATACGAAAACCCACGGCAATACCTGAATCTAATTTTGCAAACCATTTGGTAAACGCAAAATGTTCACCCGCAAACATAAAGAAATCCGTGAAGGTACTGCACGTACAACAAAAAGGACGGCGCCTAAATGCTCTTGAAAACATGGAAATATATAAACAAAAAACATTTGATGGGAGGATAATAAACGAACAAATAAAGAGCAACTCTGATGCGATATTTGCACCATTAAGGATTGTTTACAAAAAAAAAATAAAAACGTAGGTAAAATGACAAACAAATTTATTTTAAATTAATATTTTACAATTTAATTGAGCTCAAGGCCAGTTTATGGAAGATTTTTTTTGTGAAAAAACAACAGTTTTTAATGGTTGAAGTTATAGTACTATTTCAGAAATCACCACATTTCCTCATCATTCCATAAGCTGGCCTTGAGCTCAATTAAATTGTAAAATATTAACATTTACTAGGCTAACAGCAATATGAAAAACATTTTTTTTAAATTTATATGCAAGTGACTAAAGTTAAATGTTCTGTCAAAAATTTCTTGACAATGCGTTCACAATTTCACAGGATTTAAAAGTTTTCTAAACTCGATTTGATCGCGTATACTATACACAAATTAAATGTACATATAAATACATACATATGTATGTATACAGAAATGCAAATTGATAGAGGTGGAAGAAAAGTTTAAAATAATCTATAAAAATGGTTCTTTGACTGCCAATGTTTGATTGACATAGTTTCTATTCAGAATTGTATGTATTTGTATTTTCGTTAAATTATTCACTTGTACTCGTATTTTTCGGTATCAACCTATGTACATACATACATACATAAATATCTACTTGCATGTTTGCATGCATAAACGTATACATATTTAAATATACTTTTGCTACTCCATAGCTGGTAGCTTTCGTTTTATATTACTTGTCAGAAAGCGATCATTGCGATTTTATTTGACTAATTTTATGTTTTATAGTAAATGAACTAAAATTATTTTGAAAACATACTATGCGAATTTACTACTTTTTGAAGCGTATGCATCATTTAATATTTAATTAGAAGTTTTGTCTTTCCCTGTTATTGTGTTATTTTTTCAGGTGAAAATAAGATAAACCAGTATAACAGATGGTAAACTTCTGGAATTGAGGTTGAGCCAACTTAGAAATTGGAATGTTTTTGAGTTGAACGTAAACTGTTTGCTCGTTGAGTCCATTTAAGTTTTAGTTTTTCATGTGAATCAATCGCAATTTGGGAGTAATGCGTGCCATAAATTTCAAAAATATCGTGCAACTGGTGTATATTTTTGTAATTGTTTGCCTTATTATAATTCTCATAACGCAATGGATCGTAATACAACATGCCCTCGAAGAAAAGCGCGCCGAAGAAATTGATAGATTACCCTTTTGGCAGCGAAATGTTGAAAGACTGGAGAATTATAGTACTTCACTTAAGGATTGGCATGATAATGAGGCCATTTCAAGAGAAGCAATCCGTGTAGGAATTGGAGAGCATGGTTTGAAGGCATATATTAGAGATCCGACATATCTTAAGATGAAACGGAAATTGGAAAAAGCCAATGGTTTTAATGCTTTATTATCGGATAGGATTTCGGTGAATCGTTCGGTGCCGGATATACGTTATCAAGGGTAAGTGGAATTCTTCAATATAACTACATTCATACAGACAGAGAGATATACGAGTATGCATGTAGGTAACTGTCAAGTGGCGGCATAGAAAAGAAGACAAGGGAGAACTAAGTGCGAGAGAATAATAACACTCTTTGAAGTTGTGACATTCAATATCCTTAGCAAGTCCAATGAATTTAAGCTACTTAATTCTATTCAACAATCAAAGATAAGGTTGTTGGCAAGAGTTATTCTTAGCTTCATCTTCCAGCAAACATTGTTCTGACATTTATCTACAAATCACCTGTTTGATCCCTACCAATTCGAATGAATTCGCCTTTTACGAATGACAAATTTTGTCTTACGTGTCCGCTTCTTTTTCTTCCTTGGTTTCTTTCTGAACTGATGTCATACGCTTGAGTTCGACACAATTTTGCTGTTGAAAGCCACTGCAAATATTTCCGAATATGAATTTATTGTAAAGACTTTTCTTTTCAGTTGTCAAACAAAAAAATATTTCGCTGATTTGCCAACCGTAAGCATTATAATTCCCTTCTATAATGAACACTTTAGCGCTTTGGTGCGATCTCTGCACAGTCTGGTTAATCGTTCTCCACCCGAGTTGTTAAGAGAAATAATACTCATCGATGATTTTAGCAATCGGATCGAATTGCAGAGTCAACTTGACGAATATGTGAAATTATATTTTCCAAAAGTACAAATCAAGCGATTTCGTAAACGTCAAGGACTAATCGCGGCACGTCTGTCTGGCGCCATTAACGCTGTCGGAGATGTTTTGGTTTTTATGGATTCACACATTGAGGCGAACTACAATTGGCTGCCACCATTGCTGCATCCAATTGCGCTGGATAAGCGAACAGTTGTATGTCCCTTGATCGATGTGATTGATGATGCCACGTTCGAGTATAGTGCTCAGGATGACGGTGCACGCGGCGCATTCGATTGGATCCTTGACTACAAAAGACTACCACTATTAGAACGAGATCTAAAAGATAAAACCAAACCATTTGAGAACCCAGTCATGTCGGGTGGGTTGTTTGCCATTTCACGAGAATGGTTTTGGGAGTTGGGGGGATATGATGAGAATTTAGATATTTGGGGTGGAGAACAGTACGAATTAAGTTTTAAGATTTGGATGTGTGGTGGGCGTTTATTGGATGCGCCGTGTTCGCGTGTAGGACACATTTTCCGAAACGACAAATGGGAGGGTGTGCCGAGTGATCGCAAAGACGACTACTTACGTAAGGTAAGCGAAACAAATATGTAGCAGTTAGAAGTGATTTCATGCCTAAATGCAATTTTTGTTTTTTCGTAGAACTATAAACGCGTTGCGGAGGTGTGGATGGACAATTACAAGAACTATCTTTACCAACATACACACGGCGTGTACGACAAAATTGACGCCGGAGATCTAACGGAGCAAATAGCTTTACGCCAAAGGTTGCGCTGTAAGTCGTTTAAATGGTTTATGGAAAATGTGGCCTTTGACTTGGTGAAATACTATCCACCAAAAGGCAACACCGATTTCGCGTTTGGTCAAGTGCGTAGTGTTGGTGCACCGAATCTTTGTCTCGATTCATTGGGTTCACCTGACTACAACGCGATTGGACTTGCTGCATGTGAGCCTGAAGAATTGTTTCCCAGTCGTAGCCAAGACTGGTCACTTAGTGAAAGTCATGATTTGCGCATCCGTGGCGAAGACTATTGCTTACAGCCCAATCAAAGAGAATCCAAATCGATGGTATCGCTCTATGATTGTCACATTGGTAGCGAATTTCAATTGTGGTATTACAATCGCAAAACGCAGTGGCTGGTTTATGGCAAAAAACGGAATTTTTGCTTGGAAGCTCGTCCAGATTTGGAAGAAGTGATAATCAATAGATGCCAAATGCATAATGATTTTATGAAATGGACTTTTGTTCACGTTAATGACGATTTGCTCGACCGATATTTTGAAACTGCGCCATAATAGATGACACAAGTGATGAGTATAATGTTATATAAGTATGTAAATATGACTGTAGTTGCAAAAAAAGCAAAAATAATTAAAGAATTCACAAAGTTTCTACGTTATAAGTTTGTTATCTCTATATAGTACCTACCATACATTGGCAACCAATACCGGATCCACTTGCAAGATATTTGCTAAATTTGCGAGATTAAAAGACTCATACTTATTCTTTTCGTATGCTTTTCATATAAGTATGTTTTATATAGTGCATACATACGTAAACAGAAACAAATAATTCTAGTGTGAACAAGTCTAACTAGACTACGAGTAGGTTAAGGGGAAATGCTCGTTCTAGGAGTCTAATTACGAGTTCCATCTACAGAAGTGCAACTTCCAAGCATCTGCAGCGCGTGTTCACCAGTAGATGTATCGGATAAAAAGAACAACGAAACATTTCTTAATAAACGACAAATTTATTGAGCTCCAGGCCAGTTTATTGAAGAATTTGTTTGGAAAAACTACAACAGTTTTTAAATGTAAGAAGTTATAGTACTATTTCGGAAATCACCACATTTCCTCCTCAGAATTCTTTTTATAAAACTAATTAAATTTATTTTTCATAACCACTTTCCCAGGCTTTGAACCCGGGATTTCGGAGTTGCAGAGCCAATACGCTACATATTGTGCTACGCTAGCCGAGTGGACTGTTGTGTTTATTCCATCTTCCTTAAACAAACCAACTACAAAAAAGGGCATCTGATCTGCCGCTATTAAACTTGCTTGTGTGGTTGTTGTTTGGGTTTTTTGCAATTCTGTCTTACTTAGTTATTTTACTAATTTTTCGAATGCATTTAAAGTGTGCTCATCCTTGCATATATCAATTTTTGTTATTTATTGGCCTTATAAATATTTAATAATAGACAAATTTATTGAGAAGTCTGATGAGGAAATGTGGTGATTTCCGAAATAGTACTATAACTTCTACCATTTAAAAACTGTTGTTGTTTTTCCGAATGAAATCTTCAATAAACTGGCTTCGAGCACAATAAATTTGCCAACTACACTGCGTTACAAAAACGAGCTTTAGTTCTGTCCTATGAACCAAATATACTTTTTCGGACAGGGGAGAAAAAATAAAAATACACGTGTATCGGCGATTTTCATGTAAAGTCAGAATTTTTTTTTATGTATAAAGAATATATAGAAAAAATACTTTATACATAAAAAAAAAATTCTGACGTTTACATGAAAATCGCGTATTTTTTATTTTTTCTCCCCTTTCCGAAAAAGTATATTTGGTTCATAGGACAGAATGTGTGTAACGCGGTGTTTGTAACGCAGTGTTATAAAACATTTATAAAGGCCAATAAATAACAAAATTTTATATCTTAATAAACTATTTAAGAGAATATAATTTACTTGAATCAAGTTATATAGTGGTACAAAGTGGTAATTGACATAAGGTATGTTTCCGGTGTCTTGAACGTGCGTACTACTCGTATCTCACCTACTACCATCAGCTTGTACTTCGTGCTAAATATACACTTTCACTTATGTGATTTGGCCAGCAAAATATTATTTAGGGATGGAGTTACATTTACATGATAACAAGTGTTCCAAGTTTTTGATTACTTTTCACCATTGAGGTATTTCATGACTATATTTGTTAAAATTTAATTAGATTTCTGATTTGCAAACTATTTTAGACTTATCAAATATCTGTTTAAATGCGAGTATATACGATATAAACACCTGACAGCGATAGGCAACTTCAACGGCTAATCCTGTCTTGAAGATAAGGAGATGGCGGTACACTGCCTGTACATAGGTACGAGACATTCGGCAGCGTTGTGTTGAGAGACGAACGAACACCTTAGCACTTTGACACCCAATAATATGCTCCGATTTTACTAGTTATGGCCACAACATACATATTTGGGGTATTCGGGATTTGTTTTATTTGTATTAATATTTACTATTTTTACAACGAATTCGGAATTACACAAGTAAATCGCGAAATATCTGTCTTCGTGTCATTGTAAAATTTCCCGAACGGCTGATTTACGAGTTCATATGTGTGTGCCACCAACAAATAAACAAAGGCGAAAAAACGAAAATATTAGATTTTTTTACTTAATAATAAGTAGAAATCAAATTGCTAAGATAAACTTTAATACACACAAATAAATATCTATTTATGCGACAAATGTATTTGTAGATGATTCGACGATTCATCTTTTTTGTTGTGATCGGCTGTGAGAAATTTACAAAAGAAAAACCACATTTACAGCAGAGTCCAGCCATTGTATTTGCTTGCACTCTTGCATTTGAAGTGAATCGTATATTTTATTGTTGAATTTTTACTATATTTGCTATAAAAAGCACAGAAACCACGAATTCAAAATACAATGGCAAATACACCAGATCCCGAATACCCCTACTAATTGTTATCATTTTCATCGTTAAAGCTATGTTGCACGAATTATGTTTATTAGTTAAATCGCAGCCTTAATGAGCATCAGCATTTGCGCAATTCTATATTCCCGCCACAATGAAAAAAAAACTTTTTTTTTTGTATTCAATTTCATTAAAAATACATTTATTTTTCATTTGTTTCTGTTTATGCATATAAAAACTGAGAAATGAAATTAATCATGAAATATAGGCCAATAGAAATTTAATAATAATAATAATAATAATAATAATAATAGTTATAATTATAATTATAGTAATATATATAAGTATGTATTATCAATATTTAAATATTTATAAGTATATATGCTTTCAGTATGTGTGAATGCAAATATGCATATTTATTTTTAGCTTAGAAAGAGTGTTGCATGTTGCCGCATGCTTGCAACATAATATACCGTCTAAGTGTTTTCTTTTTATTTTTTTTTATGTCTGTATGTACGAGTATATATGTATTTTTGTGTATATATTATACTTATATGTAAATATGTTTATATGTTATGTGCAGTTGCTTTACAATTTATTATATGTATTATAATTTTTTTTAGCATTAAATTTTTATGCTCGCTTTTAACTCGACTCACTTGACGCTTTCTCACACGTTTTTTTGTTGTTGTTAATTTTTGGATTTGTTTTGCACGTGTTTACTTAATTAATACATACATATTTTATTTTATAACTATGCAATCAACAAAATAAATTTCGGCGATAGTCAGTGCGCATCGTTTTGCAAACAACTCAAATTAAGTATTTTAAATATATATATATATTGTATATATATACTCGTATGCATGTGTGTATGCATTGAAACTGAGTGATACCTACATATGTATATATAAATGTTTATGTATGTATGTATTAAAAAATAAGAATTGAAAATTACAACTACAAAATTACCTAATTGAAATGCAATAACGCTGTCTAATAAATATTTATAATAATGCGCATTCATACGAATTTTTTTATTTATGTATTTCACATTTTTTTGTTTGTTAATTCATACTTAATTTAAGGAAAACAGGGTGGGGGAGTGTTTGTTTGAAATTAAGAAGTTGATAAAAGAGAATAATAAAATAGTAAAAATATAATATTATTTTTGTTTTTAATAATTTGCATAAATCAGTAAAACTATTTTGATTTTGTTTGTTTTCATTTTTGTTGCTTCTTACTCAACGTTCTTACAATATATGTAGTATGTATTGTATGCTTGCCTGCTTTGTTGCGCTCGTGCGATGGCGTTTTTGTAACAAAAAAAGAGAAAGAAAATTCGAAAAAATTGCATTTATGCAGTGACACATACACATTGCAAGGTTGGTTGTGTTTATGCATCGTATGCACATACATATTTCTGTAAAGGTATATGTATAATATAATGCATACAAATCGCAAAAGAGTCATAACACAAAAATCGAACCAGAAAATAAATATTTCGCCACCTTAATGTTGAAGGTCCCTAACTTATTTTCATTCCGAAGCCGGATTTAAAAAAAATTTTTCAAGCAGCTGACAAATTTTTGCGATAGGCATATTGAAAACAAATATAAGAGCAAAGGACACAAATATTGGTGCGCAGTAATAGTCGAAATAAAATCGACTCTAACGTTAGAAAAAGTCACTTTATTTTGACTTTAACTGCGCGGCAATGTTTTTAATAGAAATCAGCACCTCGACGAAATTCGAAACTGTAGAACTTTACATTTTTTTTGGTAAATTTTCAAACAACGTTTGGAAGAACAAAAATATAAGATAGGGCTTTTCTATATTAAGGTTACAGGTTTATATTACTTTTACGGTTCTTCTCGAGTTAACAAAATTCAAAGAAAACAGGAATAAAGATGAAGAGTTTTTGCTGAAGCATCCAATTATGAAAAAAAAATTAAAATTTAAAAGCATAGTTATTTAATGATTGTGTAATTTGATTTATGTCTGCAAAACAATTTGACGCAAAACAATGTGGAGTTGTGACTTTTTTGTATGGCTTAGTATGTCTGTGCTTTGTATGCAAATATGTATGCAAATGCTTTAACGAAATTCATCGCATAAATTAATATATTTAATACGTGGCTATCATTTTGTGTGTGTTGTTGTTGTTCTTCATTTTGTTCTCCTTCCTTATCATCTTGGTTGACTTATGTGCTTTTATGTAAATTACTGTATTTGCATTTAATCATTACCCTATTTTCGCCTTCTTTTTTGCATTAATTAATACATATGTACATACACACTACATGCGCACTAGTATGTTTGTATTCACTTTATTAATTTTATTCTTAACTTTTGATTTACTTTTTTTTTTATTAACGTGCTTGACTTTGTTTTTTTTTTTTTATTAAAAACCAATTCAAGTGTATACTCACACAATATATGTACATATGTATGTTTCGTTACGTACTTAATACTTTGCTGGTTTCGAGTCTTAATTTTTTTTGTTTCATTTTTAATTTTACATCCAATTTTACATTTTCTTGTACACGCTGTTGTTATTTTATTGTGTTTAGTTTTGTTTGCTTCTTCTTTGCGTAACATTTTATTATGTAATTCAATTTCTTTGCCTGCCATACTCTTACAAAATCAAAAAACGCATTCTACATTTCATCGCTTGTCTGCTAAATAAATTGCTTACATACAAATGCATCTTTGTATACATACATATATGTTAATATGTATATTCAAATTAATCCTTACAATAGTTACTTCGCTTTACTTTTGAAAGCTTTCGTTTTGTTCTTTTTCTTCTTTTTTTCTCTGTACGTACATAAATAAATATATATTTTATATGTATGTATGTAGCGTATTTTATGCATTTTAATATTTATAAGTTTAGTCTAATATTCATAATATTTATAATAATAAATTTCCCTTTTTTCTTGCTTTTGTTTAGTTTTGTAATTTTAATTTTCCCCAAAATTTCTAATATTTGTTTTGCTTTGCTTAAAACTATGCATGTAGAATACTTAGAATTTGATTTTATGCACGCAATTAAAAAGTGAAAGTATAAAAAAAAAATAAACAAAATTAATAAAATTTTTTTTTTAAAAGTGCTTGCTCTTTTTGCAAGTTTTTGGCGCGAACTCTCATTTTTCGCGGTTAACTTTTCCAACCCTTTTTGCATACGTTAAAGTCTAATCATTCTCATAACTTAATAATTATTATTTTATTTTAGCATTTCCATGCTTTGTTTTTTTTTTTATTTTGTCTTCCATTTGTTTAATGCTAACTTATTGTTTGCGTGTTTTGTTTGAAATAAAAATTAATAAACTTTGTTCATATCATTTAAGCAAACAACTCCTTTCAGTTTGTCTAAATTTTAATTTTAACTGCGCAAAACACGCATTTTTTCTACCTTGCGTTATCTTATTTATTTCTTTATGTTCTTATTTAAAATATTTTTCTTGTCCTATTTATTTTGATGTCTTTCGCTGCCTACAAACTAACTATGCATGCAAATATTTGTAAAAGTATTTCTCTACAAGTACTTGCACTTTGCAACATTTTTTTCTTTGAAAATAAATATGATCTACATTTGCTTGTATGCAGATTATTTTTTATTATGTAATATTAAAATTTTTTTTTTACAAATTTTTACAAACCTTTTAGATTTTTGTTGTTCATCAAATTTGGCAAGGATTAAAATGTGTGTGTGAAATGTTTTTTTTTTCTTTTGTTTTGCACTCAAGTATAAATTAAAAGTCGCAAATGCCTAATTGTGAAAAATTGTGCATGAAAAATCAGGGTGTAATATTGATTTAAAAATAGTTGAAAACTGTTTTTGAGTTCGTTTTTAAGAAGTCAATAGTCAATTATACGAGAAAATTCGAAGGGAAAACTTACCACTATAGAAGCCGTGAAAAATTGTTCATTACATTCATTAAATTTAATTTTTTTTTAACTTTTCATAAAGATATTCAAGCTTCGGTCAGTTTGTTGAAATGGTTTGCTCGCAGCTTTTCAACCACTTGTTGCATTAAAAATGTGTTTGGGCGAGTCTGCAAAGAAGAGTTAAGCTAATATCGCCAATATTATCGAAATAATTATTATTATACTTCATTCTATTTATTTCATATTTGTCGATCTTCAATACAATTAGTATTTATTGATACTCAATCTATATGTTTATCGGCAATTAAAAGTAACGAAAGTTAACATAGTCAATATTAACGATGCATGAAGATGAACATGCATCGATATTTGCCGACATAAATATTTCAATATATCAAAAATGATCGATAATAAATTATATTTATATCTTTCAATAGTAAATACTAATGATATTTATCGATTATCGTTGTTAGTAAAACTTTCTACGTATAATCTGAAGAGATTTTCATAAATCGCAAAATTTGTCATCTAAAAATTGTACTCTACTTTAATAAAAATTTGTGCTTTATATATTGTGGTGGGAAAGTTATTAGCTTATCGAAAGGGGCTGTAAATTTTACGAAAGGCGGTAGTTATGCTCAGAATAGTATAACGTCTGTTGCTAAAGATTTTACAGTGGACCCCGAAAATCGACCGGATGACCTGCCACACAACGGGGCATCTTAACAGAGAATTTTCGTGAAACATTTGACAGATAGTGCGTCATGAATTTGGCAGCTCTTTCACGCTTAAAGAAGTGACAAATAAGAAATTGATTACTTTATCGAAATATCGAAAACTTTCTACTAAAATGGCGACAGACTTTTTAGTTAAAAATATATCTTTGAATCAAGCCAAGATGACGTCTTAAAAAGTGAAATCAGTATTTTTGTAATGACTATTGACATTCGCATATCGATGCTCTTGCGCTTCCGTAAAGGAGGCAACTTTTTTGAAATATATTAAATTAAAAAAACAAAAACAATATTGTGTTATATTTTCGAAGAGAAACCAATTGATGACCGACACTATCATGAAGTCATTTTATAACTATGCGCGGGCTTGTGCTATGAGGATGTTTTTTTCATTAATATCTAAGTGTGTATGCGTTAACTTTATACGTATGTATATATGTATGTATGTACGTATGTATGAAAGTGTGTTAGTAGTTGATGATTGCAGCTGACAAATCACTATTGAAAATGTTTAATCAAAATTTGTATAACTGCAATTAATTTATACTGCTTTTGCCTATAGGTTTGTAGCACAAGCAATTTTCTGTGGCATTTTACTTTACTAAATATTTAATTTTTAGTTTTTTGCTTAAGTTGTGTTCATTTGTTGCTAAGCTGTTACATTATGTGCATTTCTATGTATGTATGTATTTTTTCAGTAAAAATTATTCTTTTATTTAATATTTAAGTTATTTTCCTTTTTTGTATGCTTTGCGTGTGTACTCGAGTAGTGAAATTTTGTGCTACTTAATATTCTTATTAAAAACGGGTTTATTTTCTTTGTACTTTTGGCAATGTTCTTTTTCTAACAGTAATTTTTTTCATGATGATATTTATTTGTTTAAATTTGTTTGTTGTTTGGTTCACTTAAATTTTACTTAGTTAATATGTATATTTTTGAAATGTGGCTTTTTCTTTATAAAAAAAATTCTTGTTTTTGCAACTACATACATACACATACATAATTATGTATGTTTCTGATCTATATTTTTTTTTTTAAAGAATTTATGTTTGCACATTTTACTGCTTTGGTAGTCTTTATTGATTTGTTATTTAATGCGTATGAATAAAATTAATTTAATTCAATGTGAAGTAACCATGTGTGATAAGTTGTAGTTACTGCTATAGTAAATTATCTTATGTTGGCTTGTCTAAATAGTTTAATACTTTAGCATTCTCAAATTCATTAAACTGTATATAGTAGTAGTAGCTTATTCAAAATTTATCTTAATCAAAAGGCGAGAAAAAACTTTTTGATCTAACGGTTTAGTTGTGGGTCAAAAAAAATTTTAAAAATATTTATATATATATGTATATGGGTTAATAGTTATTCCAATCAAATAATTAGAGGAGTGATACATTTACATTTGAGAATGATTTGAATTCAAGGCAATTTCTCAAATGTGAAACGTTCGAAAATGATTTAATAATGATTTCAAAATTACTGCTTACTCAATGAACTATATATACATTTATTTCAAAAAATTTAAACACGTATACGTATTTCCGCTATTTAATTATTCAAGATATGATTATTAGAAAAATAAATTTAATCTGTTTTTAAATATTGATTTTTTTATTAAATATGTATGAAAACGCAAAATTTAAAAATGTACAACGTATTTTCGTATTTAAAGTAAATAAGTCATGCTTCTTTATGAACTTCTGCTGTTGTGGATGAAATATTTCACTGTACCAAATCGTGGACAAAAAAAAAATAAAAATAATTCGATTAGAAGAAATGAATTAAAGAAATATAAAACTTTTTATTCATTAAAAAAGCAAAATTAAATCCCTCTTTGGAAATGGTTGATGCTCAAATCCATTGCAAAAAGGTTTTATCAAATATATTTCAAATGTATCTTGTTTATTCAAATCAGTCTCAAATGAATTTCAAACGTTAAATCTTAAACTTGTTTTCGTTTTTAGAATCATTTTAGAAAAACAATTAACACCAAATTGAGAAATTAATTTTTCTGAAACTTTGGAAAGCGTGTTTACTGGGTTTGGGTGAGAAGTTTAAAACGCTATTAGCAAACTTTTTATTGTAAGTAAGTTCAGTATAAAAAAATAGTTTAGCAGTTCTTTTTTTCTTAAAATCTAAATCAATAACTTCTGTATGTATGTACCTATGTAGATATGTATACGTACATATAAATGAGTGACCGTAGAATAAAACTTGTCTTGGTTTCTTTAAATTGCTGTTTTTGATAATTACTTATAACTGCCCCTTTGACTTAAATTCAATGAATTTTTACGTATGTATGTATGTATGTTTGATTGAACTCATAAATCCCAAAATGGCTATGCCGCGCATACGTGTAGACTTGACTATTAATTTTTAATTAATTTCCTCTAAAACAATATTTTTTTCAGTTACATACATTCAAAAGGAAAAAAGATAAATACATAATATGGCACCCAACGAGTTCAGAAGTATGTAACATACATACATATATGCTTCGCCAGTTCCCGGCAGAGTTTTGAACAAACGTCTGTATGTACATATGCGCGAATACGATTAAATAACAGCTCGACCGAACATTGCCTTCGGTCATGTGCGACGAAAGAAGCGCAGCCCAATGCGGCTGCGAACACCAAAAGTGATGTTCGTCTCTAATTTAAAACTATTTCTAAGTTAGCGTTAAAAAAACAAATAAAGTTTCAGCTTAATAAATAGTTAGAACATTTGCAACTAACCTAATGCTCGAATCACACACGTTGAGCAGCGCACCTGTTTTGACTCCTTGCAACTTCCACTTTGTGGATTTCACCTCTATGGACTTATGCTGACAGCTGTTGTTGTTGTTGTTGTTGTAGCAGCTGTTGTTGTTGTTGCTGCTGTTGCTGCTGCTGCAGTAGCTGATGCTGTTGTTGTTGTTGCATTTCCTGCTGCTGCTGCTGCTGCTGTTGTTGTTGTGCTGCTGCTGCATTTGTCGGACTAGTGTTGCCCTCCTGGTAGGGTCCCGTAACCACACACGGATGCATAGGGAAGAGGGTCGTCCATGATGTTGTTGTTAATGTTGGCGCGTGGAGCGCAACTTTCTCGTTTTTTGCCTGCTCAACGGAAGAAGCACAATTCTCCTTAGCAATTTCGTTCACATTTGCATTTGAGTTTGTATTCTTCTTACCCGAATCCTTTTTCTTTTTGCTAGCCGTAGCACCACCATTGCCGCTGCTCTTCGCAGTTGTTGCCGGTGTCGTCGCCGATATGGTCGCCGGCGTTGTGGATGTCTCTGCTGACGCTGCACCACAACCATTGCCATTGGTCGCATTGGGAGTATCCTTCTTACCGCCGCTGTTGATCGCGCCTTGCACTGTGCCATTGGTGAGTGGACCATCGCCCTTGTTGTTGTCGTCATGTTCTTCACCACCATCGCCACCACCTTCACGCTCCTTCTTCAACTTCTCACGTTCTTCTTTGGCTTTATTATCGAGGTCCGTGTTGATCTTCTTCACGCGCATCTTCTCCTCCCACTCGTCGATACCGTGGCGGGGACGATTTAGATTACGATGCTGATAGAATATGAGGGTCATGCGCGTTGGCTCGTGCCGATTGGGATTGCGTAATGCACTGGTCGCATGCAGTTCATGCTTGGCACACTCGATCAGTACGCTGCCGTGATTGAGCGCTATGGCCACACCGCCCATTTGCGGATCACCGAACGCTTCGTAATTGTCATTAATCTCTGTTACTTCCCCAATGGGTTCCAACTTATTCGGATTGGAGGTGGTCGCTACAGCAGTTGACGTGGTGCTGGTTGTCGTTGTTGTTGTGCCCGCGTTGGTTGCTCCACCCTGCACCCCATTTGCACCATTTGTCTCGGTCGTGGACGCACTCGTTGCTGTGGGATTGCTGTTGTCATTACTGTTACTGGTGCTGTTGTTGCTGCAACTGTCATTGTTCATGGCGGTTATGGGCGTTGCAACGGTGACATTTGCGCCGTTTGGCGAAGTAACATTGGCTGTAACATCAGTTATTGGGTTTGCGTTGGCGAGCTCCACATTCAAGGGTGTCGGTTGAACGTTGGTGTTGTTGAGGTCAGGCAGCAACGTTTGCGTTGGCACCAATGACGGCAACTGCGTTTGACTTTGCAGTTGGGTTTGCGTCTGCAGTTGGGTTTGTGATTGTAGCTGTGTCTGCGCCTGAGCTTGCAACTGTTGTGCGTCGGATATTGGCATTATTTGTGTCACCGGCGTGGGTTGTGTTGGCTTCAGATTGCCATTAGAGAGTGGTATTTGCGTTTGAACCAACTGTGGTGCGACGGTGGCCAATGATGAATGCTGATGGCCGCCACCGTTCGCCGGCAGAACTGTGGTGGCATATGCAGCCGGAGAGGCAGTGCTCTGATGATGACCGTACATGTTCCAATTGGGCGATGGTGGTGGTGGCGTGGGCGGCGGTGTTTGCTGTGGATACATGCTATAGGGTGAGTACGCCTGATGGTAACCATAGTTGTAGTTCATATTCTGATACGCGTCGTATGCCGAGTATGCCGAATGTGGTGGCGGATACATTTGATAGTTGCTCGGGTATTGTGTATACTGATAGTCTGCTGTTGGTGGTTTCGGTTTAACGAAGCCTTCTTCGATGGGCGCAGCATGGTGGTGAGGATGATGATGGTGTTGAGTTAGATTAGTCATTGGTGTCAATGGAGTGAGTGTGGTCAACTTACTTTCAACTAAAGTATTATTCACTATGGTAGTGGAATCGGGATTCTCCTCACTGCCGCGGCTCTTGACATCTCCGCGCACATCATGCACTTGCGTCAGTTGTTGGCTGCCAGCTGTTGGAAGATTATTGTAGTTGTTGCCGTAAGTGGTGTTCGTTTCGTGGTGCGGCGTTAGTGGTGCGGTGGTGATCTGGTGCACATTGCCTTGCGGCGGCGCCATTGGTGTTGTCGCGCCAGCACCTGGAGCTGCACCCATGCCAACGGCGTGTGTGGCATGTGTGGCATGCGTGGCGTGCGTGGCGTGCGTTGCATGCGGCGGTGGCCAGTTACCATAGTAGTTTCGAGAATCTATATAGGAACCAGTCTGATAATCATACGAATAAGGCGAATCGAGCACCGTACTTGAGATCTGATTGGATTGCAATTGTGCATCTGTGAAGGTATCAATCATAGTCGCCATATTCATTAGACTGGAGTTGGACGACATCAGTTGATTGGTTGGATTACCTCCTCCTCCGGCCGCATTATTCACGGGGGGGTTCATGTGCGCATTGTTGGTGTTGTTGACTGGCGGCGTTGTAAAAGCACTGCCAGCTGGACTGGGATTGTTGGTCACTGGCGTTTGACATCGTGGCGAAGGTGTCGTTGGCGGTGCCGACGATGGCGTTGTGGCGGCTGTATTACCACCGCCTGCACCCGCTTTCGATTTGGACTTCGATTTGCCATTGCCACCACCTTCCTTCTTGCCATTGATTGTTGTTGTGGTGTTATTACCAGCGACGTTGGATACCACACCATTGGTATTGTTGACATTAGCACCGGCATTGATTGTTGGTTGCGGTGTAGCAGCGGGCGTTGGCGTTGTGGGCGTAGAAGCGGTAGTTGTGGCAACAGCCTCTGCTTCCGGTGTGGCATTTTCATCTTCTTTGCGCTTTTTACCATGACGTCGACAAGGTATCAGTGGTGTGGAGCGTACACGTACTTCGCAAGAAAATCTGGAAAAACCAAGAGAATCAACATGATGTTATCGGGTGCTCATATTAAGTAAGCGTTTTTTCATTGGCAACTATTAAAACTCAACACTACACTCACTTGTCCAATACTTGTACCGCGCCGGTGCGATGCTTTTCACGTTGGCCTTCCATGCTTTCGAATTCGTCCGTTGTGTCCATGGTGTAGAGCGGCAGCACGTGCAACTGTTCATCGTCGGGCGGTCGCCCGTCTCGGTTGGAAGGTTTCAGCAGCGCCACCTGCACCGTACAGCCATCCTGCATATTATGCAAATCTCTATGAGCATGTGCACAAAAATCCAGGCAGGCAGTAACGCCCGAAAAAGGTCTACCAGTTTCCAGACCCAGGCGGCAGTCAGTTGCTTCCTTCTCGTACTTGGTTTGATTGATATAAGAACGAGGGCATACTTGCTTGAAGAGTGGCGCCAGCACCGTGGCCAAAAGATTCATATGATCCTCGATGGCAGATTCTTCACTTTTAACGGAGAGTCTGAATTTACGCACCGTCTTCGATCGGGCATATTTACAACCGTTGTAATACATGGACCAAGAACAGCCAAAACTATAGGAAGCAGCTGAAGTTTCAGGATCAAGGCCTGCCGAAAGGAAATTGGAATGAGTATTGATACTTTTATGTCTTTCCAAAAAAAAAAATAGTTTTTTGTAAAATAAACTCCAATTCAAATGTGTACAAGTTGTTTTGGTGTGATGTAGTAACCTATCTGAGTTTATGAGATTCGGTTCTTTTCAACCAAAAAGTGGTGATCTTAATATCAATCAACTGAAGAGCTTTAACACATCTCTATTTTACGAATTGATTTTTTTTATATAAATTAGTTTTTAAAAGTTCATGTAGTGCGGTAAAATTGCTACCATATTTCTATAACGAGTAGCGGAACAGTACGACATTTTTTTTAGTTAACGTCGGTAAAATTCTGAGTTTTGCGGTCAAAAGGCAACCAGAGAGATGATTGGGCCATATTAGATACTAATATCAATCCATGTTCGTTATAATTGTTTTAGTATAGAGAAAAAGCTAGCATAACTTCTTTGCTAGATACTGTGCCGGCCTAACTCCACATTAGATAATCTCAATAAACGAATTCAAATTAATTTTTATGCGGAGAAATGAGCCATTTCTCGAGTATTTTTTTTTAGAAAAGATGCTCCTTTAATTTTAAAGATATTCGGTTTCTTGCGACAAAAATTAAACAGTTTAACTCGAATCTTTATTAACTTAAATGATTTCAATTTGTTGCGGCGAAGTTAGTTGAAAATTTTTGTGAGAGGAACGGAACGGGTCACTTAGACGATATCTCCAAACAAAAAAACCAAACAAACAAAATACATACCTTGACACGCGCATGTGCGACTTTCGTTTGTGGCACAACGACGCGTTGTTGGAAGTCCGAATTTATTGAGCTTTGGTATTAAATTTTTATAAGCATTATCCGCCTCCAGACGTGGCATACCATCCCAAGCAACCATGCATATAATAATGAAAGCAGCTGCACACCTGTCAATCCAAATTTCGAATATATTAAAAAAACTAGAGAGTTGAAGAATTAATTGGCAACTAACCTGTGGCCAGGTCGCTTCTTTACAACAACCAAAATCTTTTCTTCGGGATCAGCGCGTCTGATAACCCATTTAGCTAGTGGACAACCTTGTGTGGTTTTACCTTCCTTGCCCGTATAGATGATTTTCTCAATACGTAGCTGCCTACCAGATATTTGACAACGTTCTTCGAATTCTCTACGCAACTCGGCCAGAGTCGAAGCAGTACCTAGAATAAAAAAGCGAGGTTTAGCGTTTTATGTCATTAACATTGTCTGGCCTCACTTTACGACTCACCGAGATGGGTATAGTAGGTTCCTGGTTCGGGCGGATTTTTATCGGAATTAAAGCAATCACATTCTGGTATCTCCGTCTTATTGCCTTTTTCTAGTCTATCTGAGGTATCGAACAATGGATTGATTTTTTCGTGTTTAACCATAAGTTCATTATCTTCTTGTTTCGCGCCCTTCTTTTTCGGTTTGGCTCCAGTATTTATTTCAGGCTCCTCTACCGCTTCCTCCATGATTTCATCCTTGGTCTGCATACCAGCACAAGGGCCTTCCTTGAGGTGTTCAGCGGTGGGGGTGCGTGTGCTACCCTGACGGCAACATGAAAAGCCACTACTATTTTTAATGCCTACTGGCCCACCTTCGCCTAAAAAGGGATAGCCGGTATTGTGTGATAGTACACCCATATCTTCGATTTTAGGCTCAATCATCGTGTGCCCTAGATGTGATGGCGCCGGACCCAGCGGATATCGGTGCGGTGGTATGGGATAAGCGTGCGCTGGTATGTCTTTTTCATAGTTCGTCGGCAATGGTATGATGCTATTGGTATCCGGTTTACGGTCAATATCCATTAAATGATTATTGTGATGATGCAAACCGGCGCTATTACTGGACTTCATAAGCGGTCCATTTGATGCTTTTAAGTGGCTAGAGTGGCCAAGAGAGCCTGAATGATGCGGATGCATGCCGTGCGTGCTGCCATAACCCATGCCCCCCGACGAATGCTGATAGCCGGGCACGAAGTTCTGTTGATAACTCTGTTGAAATGAGCTGGAACTGCCGTAGTATGGTGAGTTGTGATAGTTAGCATAGTCCTGCTGGTTTTGGTGGTGTTGCTGTTGTGAGGGCATGCCTTGTACCTCGTTCTGGCAAAAATCCGCATATTGTATAAAGTTTTGATAGTTGCGTTCATAGCCCTCCATTTTGGTGTGTTGGGCGGGCAAGAGGCCGGGTTCGGTCTTAATATATGGCGTGTGGTCATACGGATGCTGTGGCGGTGGATAGCCATGCGAAGGCGGGTAGCCAGTCTTTTCTAGTGACTTTAAACTGTGTGAACCATGTAAGGGACCATGCAGTCCACCACCAGGATCATTGCTATTCTTATCGAGTTCGGCTGCTTCTGCTGCTGCCGCACGACTTTTACTTTTGCGGCTCGACTTTTTTGTTGGTTGCGGTTCAGTGTGTGCAATGGTGGTGTGCCCACCATGACTGGTTGTTGTATGCTGCTGCTGTTGTTGTTGTTGTTGTTGTTGCTGCTGATGGTGGTGTTCGGATGTTGGAAAACTGCTTGCCACAGGCTTTTTGAATGAGTTAGAATGGTGTGGCTTCCATATTTGATCGCCACCACCTCCTATTGGTTCCGGTGCTAATGTGCCGCCGTGTCCGGTTGTCAGACCGACGCTGTTGGACGTTTGAATGCCCTGCATTTGCTGCTGCTGTTGCTGCTGCTGTGAAGATTGTGAGGCAGACACATTAGAACCAGTCGAACCATTGGCGTTCATCACTGAATCGCCGCGGAGATGGTGGCTATACGATAAAAAATGACCGGCCTGTGATTGTTGCGTTGCGCCAAGGGCGTTAGCGCCTGAGCCAAGTGTTCCTGGACTGCTGGACATGTGAAGATCGCTTGGGGCACTCGAGAGCGGATCTTTGGGATCGTTCTTGCGTAGTATCATCGATTTTATGCGCGTATTGAGATTCACACGTTCACCTTGCTGGTAAGGGTCGCTGGCTGCGCCGACGGCAGATGCCTGCTGCTGTTGTTGACTGCTCCAATTCCAGTCCTGTTGCATCTGTTGCTGCTGCTGTTGCTGTTGTTGCGATTGTGGTGGCGATGCAATATGATTCTGCGTTTGCTGCTGTTGCATGGAATTATGATGTGGCGACGGTGGAATGTTGGTGCCGTAAGTTTGCTGAGCCGTAGGCATATTGCCGTTGGGTGATTGTGGAATATGGTTCGGCGACTGAGACACATGGCGGGGCTGATGCTGTTGTTGCTGTTGCTGCTGCTGCTGTTGTTGTTGTTGTTGTTGTTGTTGTTGTTGTTGCTGCTGCTGCTGCTGCTGCTGCATCAGACTACGCGTAGGTGATTGTGGCACAGCTGGGATGCTAGGCGGTTGCATTGGTGATGCATCGGTTGGTGCTGATGCCGGTGCTGCTGTAGTCGGACCGCCATTGAGTGGTTGCGTGCTCGAGTTGCTGGCGGCAAGTGTTGCCCCTGCTACCGTAGTTGAACTGTTGCTTGCTGCAGTTGTTTGCTGTTGTTGACTTGAACCGCTGTAGTCGCCTGAATACCCGTTACAGTTGAGTGAGCGCGGCGGCACGCTGCTCACTCGCGGATATCCAGGCGTGTCGTTTCCCGACATCGTCTTATTCAAATCCCCAGACACACCCAAGTGCTGCTGTTGTTGCAAGCCTACTGCGGGCGGTGCGGGCGCTGTCGACACCTGACCGGCGTATGTAACAGCGGCCGGACTGAAGCCAACACCTTGCAGGCCGACTTGATTGATGGGCGCAGTCGACAGTTGTTGGCTCTGGAAGTCATAACGCTGTACGGGCGCACCATATGGTGAACGTCCATAATTCGGATCGAATCCGAGGCCAGTTTGCACATAACCATTTGATGGGTAGGCATATGACTGCGTTTGGAAATCCAATGAGTTCAGCGATGTGATGGGTGGGGTATTTTGTGGAATTTGTTGGATAAATTGATTTTGCCAGCCCTGCGAGGGATCAGCCTGCCATGTGGGATAGAAGGCCATTGGCGCCTAAAAAGAAATAGGCACAATGTCGAAATGTTAGTATGTAATTAGACATATGTACATGTATGGGATAATTTGAAATTGCTTTAAGTGATGGACAACAGTGAAGAATGTTTAAATGATAATCAACAGTATTTAACAATGTAATAAAATATACGTAGATATATATGTATGTATGTTACATAAGCACATATGTGCATATATACGTGCATGTATTTAACAAATATTACCTTCAGAGATTTGCAAATTAAAAAATGTGTGTTCATAAATATTTACTCAATTAAACCAGTCATATTTCATTTTTTAATGCTACCCTAGGCGGTTTCAAACGTTGCCGCCAAAACTGCGAATCATAAATGCCGAAAATTTAAGCATCTGCACGAAAATAAACAAACTCTGAGTGAAAGGGTGAGTTTTAAAATTATTCGCTGTGATATACACCCCGGAACTGATAGATAACAGTTGGCAACAGTAGAAGTGGCAAGATGCATTAGTGTCGGATGAAGGTTCGAAAAAAGGTAAATACATTTACATATATGCATATATATGTACATACGAGTATAATCGTAAGTAATAAAGGAATTTATATACATTAAAAATACGCATTGAAATGCTAATAAATTCTAATCTGTCTGCATACATATGTACATACTTACATATATACAACATACATACATATGCCGCAAAAGGGTTAGTTTATTAGAAGATATTTGATATATACGTATACATACATATATGTTTATATATTGTACATATGCTATAAACATTTATGTTGAATATGAATTTGAGATGAATTTGAACTTAGTCCTTTTCTCATACCTACACACTTTTAAATATGGAATTTTAAGTTTTTTCAAGTTGACAAATTTGAATTCCCCAATTTTTCTTAAATTTCAGCATGGAATCCATTTACTCTAATTAAAATATTTGTACAGAGTTGCCAATTATACAAAAAATCCTAGATTTTATGTTGACATTTTGCGTGGCGGAACGTTATACAAAACTTTTTTATCAACGCATTTTTAAATTGAAAATTTATAATTGAGATAAAATTGAGGAAATGTTATTTTTATAGTTAGTTCTGTAACAGAAACCATATAAGTAGTAAAAGTAAAAGGTTCCAATTTTGAACAAAACACACAAAAATGTAGGAAATTTCAAAAAGTTGTAATGGACAATTAAGATTGATTATTGGTTTTAAAGGCTCCTGAAGAGAACTTGACTTCTTTGTTTGAAAAATATATACTCGTATTTGAATTTCTTCTTTACAATTTCTAAATTGTTTTTCCTCTATATAAATTACACTAAAAACTTTGAGTGATTTCAGCAAACTTAAAATTTTTTTGATTAGAAAAAAAATTTTGGAATGTATTTTTTTTATACTAAAAAATTTCGATTTTACTGTTTTCATCACATGCATTTTAGACCATGCTAATATATGTTAGCATTTGGCCATATAACTATTTTATTTGAATTGTTTATAAGCTTTAAAGGCGATTTGTTTTTGGGGAAAAAAAACCAAAACACTCAAAGAGGAAGTAGTTATTGCAAATATCTGCTCATCACACTTTTTTCCCTTCAAAGCTTCCGTGGGATTCGAACCAAAATCGCATAATCGCGCTGAGCTAAGCTTACGCTGTGTGAGCTGTTGTTATTTTCCCTTCACAACTTACTCCAATCAAGTGAGGCTTTTCAGCCACTTTTCTACTTGACTGTGTAAATGTTGTTTGTACAATTTCTATTTTTTATTTGTAGATCTATTTTATTCATTTTCGTATATTTTTTTGACAATACTATGCATTTAAAAAAAAAACACCTTCACTTTGAGTGCGAAAAATTGTGGCTTGGTTTGGTTGCATATAAATGTACATATGTGTGCTGTTCGAACAAATTTATGTATGTAGATTTGATGGAAGATATATGTACATAGGACTGGTAGCAACTTGTATGCACAAAGTTAATTTTGGAAATTTTCAGGTTGTAAAACGAGCCTGAAATGCGTAAAAACAACGATCTAGGAACGGTTGGCATCGCAGCCAGCTCATGTATAAGTACACACTTGTACAAAACAACTCAATTAAAAATATTTTTGCTTTATTAATGCTAAATTTTCATTTAACATTAAACAGCCGAAATGGCAATGAAAATGCTTGAATATACCAAATAACCTATAATAAAAGGCACTAATAATTTTTAAATATGACTCAAAACACTCAAACACTTCGAAAAACAAAAAAACAGGAGAGCGCGAAAAATAACCAATTTACAAAATTAAGCGACATTTTGGATTCCTATCTTAGATTTCTTCAGCATGAATTAAAAAATGGCTCCCTAAAAGCTTAAATAGTCGGAAAATAAATTTCAGTCTGGGAACGCAGCAATCTTCATTGGTAGCCAGGTTGGATTAAAATAAGTATGCAATCATCAAAGATTCTGTTTAATTCAAACCAATTATATTTCTGATGCCTGCTTTTTGACTTGTGCCTCTTTTGTGCTTTTAGATCGTAATATAGACGTAAAGCATACACATTTATTTTATGGAACATAAATATTTTACGGAAACAAATTTTTAAAATTCTTGTACAGTAATGACGTTGTTCTTGATGGTACACCGGTGAATGATAAATAAAATTAACGAGCGACATCATTATCAACCACAAAAATGCTAGCTCCAAATGGTATATGAATGTATGTAAGTATATAAATATATGTATGACTGTGTAAATTTGCATACAAACACATAGTATATAGTAGATATATACTTTTATGCGGGCGGTTTATTTTCATAAATAAAATATGTTGAGGTGAAGATCAGAAGGTGGTAGTGAGTAGAAGAGCAGGAGTTATGAGTAATTGCGACTTTTAATGGAATTTTTATGAGCATCAAAATGTCAAGAAAAATGCAGCATGTAATCAAGTAGATATGTATTTAATATGTACATATGTACTTTAAGCATGAACGAAAATGTTGAGTGTAAAAGTAAGTTTTTTTAGTACAAGCTAAAAATAGGTAATTCGGTTCTTTTTTGCTATAATTTTCCTATTTTACTGTGTGTGAAACTGTGAGTGAAGATTCTTCTACAACAAGGTCAAAAGACTCAGTATTTTAGTAAGTCAATAAATATCCGTCTTAACTGGTACCAAACCAACAAGTTTTCAAGGCTTAATCCTTTCATGAGCGAGAACTTTTCGACGACATAGAGATTTAAAAATTCGGAGATCAAATAAAAAAATTGGAGGTAAAATGGTAAATGGTAAGTTTATTTCCGACTGATAAAATCTAAAATATTATGGCATATGTCTTTCTAGGTGTCCAATTATATTGGTTCTTATTCCTACCAGTCGGCTTATAGCAAGCTTTTCGCCTCTTCGTGAAACGAAGAAACAATTTCTTAGTATACAAAAATGTATATTTAATTAAGAATTGTATGCAATTATTTCGTAACTGGGCAATTGTTGTGGCCCTATTCAAGGCAACATTGTAAATAAATTTATACATACATACATATGTCTATGTACCTCGATTTATTTTACATTCAAATGAGTAGTTAAAAATTTAAACAAAGTTGTTTCGCCTTTCACGTGCTTTGCATTCATCATTTATTTGTATTGCACTCAACAACTCAAAAATTGATTGCAATGCGCAATTGCTTGTGCGCGATTCTATTGATAAAATTCGTGGTGGCTCAAGAGTAAGTATAAATAAAAGAAAGTTCATAAGAAGAATGAGAAGCAAGCGATGAAGGAACGGCAAGAAATCATCCCTTGAAAACATACTTACGTACGTACAAAGCAATAGGACGACGAAGAAGACGGCAATAAAGTGAGGGTATAATAAAATGTGAAATGTTGGGGTGAGAATTTACTAACGACCTCCTGGTGGCAGGTGGGGTTTTCTCATAGGAAGAAGTCGTGATTTTTTGCGTTTATGTGTTTATTGACCTTGTAGGGAAATACTCATATTGAATAAATTAGATTCTGGTGTTCGTTTGCCTAACAACCGATTTTAAAAGCAATTTCAAATATAATTAAAAATTTTATTTTCTCTCAGTTTTCATATAAAATTAAAAAAATTAAAGTCACTTTCGATTTTTTGTGAAACCGGTAGTAAACCATATTTCTAAAGTTTAAATCAAGAAACTGGAATTTAAATTTGGCAAATTACTTCCTTAATTTTTCCTACAGAGACTCCAGAGGGTTGTGTACGCGTATAAAACGATGCTACTTTTTTTTTATCCTGTCACGAAAATGATAAACGTGGCAATTGTCTTGACAGTGGGTGGTGGTAAGGTAGACACATTAAATTGCTTTTAAAGCACAATCGCGATAAGGTAAATTATTTATAAAATACTCGTATGTATGTATGTTTGTATGCCTGGAAGAGTCGATGGGTGGTGGAGCGCATTCAGATAGCGAGCTGACAGCGGAAGTGACTTGTAAATCGTTGGTTGCTCTTCTTCAAGATTTAACACTGAGATACATTTTAAATTTAAAAAATATGCGAAAAACGTGGCACCCATTAGCTAAATCGATAAAAGTGAATAAATGCAGGAGAAATAATAGACATAACTGAATGAGCACTTTGTAACTGGTGCGGCGAAGAACTCAACGAACAAAGGATGCCAAAATGTAACGTTGCCATAAATAAACTGGCTCATATTTTTAAATTATTTTAATCAGCTGAGTTGTTTCAGTTGCACACATAGAATATTGTCGTTGTTGTACAATGAAAACAGAGAGCAGGTGGCAGGTAAAGCGACGAACCGAGCGACCAAACCTAATCAAAATATTTAGAACACATTTTTTAAAATGCTTATTTATTTGTCCGATGTCCGGTAAACAAATTTTTCAATCGATTTATATCCAACTTCCCGAAAAGTTAGAGACTTGAGCGTCTCAAGTTATCTCAAATATCGATAAGAGTACAACATGAAGACAAAGTTGATTTGCGAGCTGGCGCAGGAGTTGAGATTTTTTTGGGAAACCAAAAATTTATCAATCTATTTGTTTAATTTCCTAAATATAGAATGCTTTATTAAACTGAGCCGATAGGTGGCGCAAGGTAGAGATACCAACGTTCCTATTCGTTTCATATACAGAATATAGCTTAATTTTATTTATTCTTCAGTTTTACCTGAATCGCATCACAAGCCGATAGTACGTAGTAGCTGAAAAGGGCTCTAATGCCTACCAGAAAGAATATTTCTATATATCGTTGAATGCCTCTATAAAGGGCGGCATATTTACACAGTCGCTGAAGAAAATAAAATTGCAAAAAAATCGCAAAAAAAATTGTTTTGGTAAAAAGGAAAAATATGTGTCTCCTTAAATTGACCCAAAAACAACATATTAAAATTTTGTTAAAATCTAAAATCACGATCCCTACCGGACGTTTTGAAATGAAAAGGGTCTAAAGAGATCAGCGGAAGGACACCATAATTTTTGAATTTATTGTTGAAGGCTTTAGTGCTTTAATAGCAGCCCGACTATTAATAAAAAGCCACCATTAAGCAGAAGCGTTTACTTGAAATTCTCTGTGGTAGTCTAACAACCTGTCAACCTTGAGGAGAGATTTTGAGTAGGATCTTTATATCTTCTACAAACTCCTCCCCATAGAGAATCAAACTATTTTCAAAATCGCACAAGTATCTTTTCTACTCAGAAGAAAGCAACATACATACATACTTTGATTTTCTTCTGATTATCCGACAGTGTGGATATTTGATGTTTATTTTTATCGGCCACTTCTCGTCAAATTCTGTGAATGTGTTAGTAAAAGATATTCATCAAAAATTTATGTGGTCTTCAAAGAAATCGCCTAATATTTTTCTTCCAAAAGAAATTACTTCATTTCTTCAATTTCTTGCAGAATACCGGCTGCATTCGAGGCAAGTGATTCAAGGAAACTTATGCCAAACACGTCGGTTTTGCCCTGTCATTGGCAACTCCAAAAAAATCAAAAGTATCCACCAAGTATTATTTACCAAATATGTTCAATAATGTTTTAAAATCGAAATAATGCACTGCAGAGCAATCTCTTCTGAAACACGTTTCTTTTGGTGGCGCTAACATATTTTTTACTCGGTTCTCCTGTCTTAAACGGCATGCGATTAGCAAAATATGCTTTACTGAATAGTCAGTCTCATATTTACGAGTATATGTTGATATATACATATGTACATATGCAAGTGGGAAAACCTTTACAAACATCCTGACGGCAAACCCAAGAGTACGTATCCATACTATATGTGTATGTGTGTATATACCTTGCGAATCCAGGTGGGTGCGACTTCCTTAAAAGTATGTAAACAAGATTGCATTTATCGGCTGTGATGTAGTTGTGAAAAGTTGTGTAATTTCTTCCTTCTTGCATTTTATTTTTTTTATTTATTTTGTTTTCCGTTCGTAACAATTTTTAATTTAATTTTGTATGTTGTAAAGCATTTTCGGTGCTTTCAACTACAAAACTCTTTCGCAAGTGCGCATAGCTTTTTTCAAGTAAACGCTCTCACAATACATGCAACAAAACACAAGTATGGATGTGTGTATCTTTCCAGCAGGAAATTAATACAACTTGATTTGTATTCAACTAAAAATCAATCAGTGGTTAACTTTTAATTTTTCAAATAAAATTCTAGAGTTTATCTCCGGTTGTGAGGCAACACCTCGCTGTAAAATGTTCATAAATAGCTAATACGCTCTCGGTTAGAACCCTCTAGCATGCCTTTTCAACAAGTTTCATGTTAACTTTTTGTAGCTAATTTGTTTGAACTGCGCTAATTTGCGTTCGTAATTTCTGTAAGAAAATTATTTTCTGCAGGGCTGGTAGTAGCTTGGATTATGTTGCGAACAGCTGTTGAGGTGTTGCGTATGTGGATGCCTAAAAATGTTCACATGTGTTTGTGCGCTTCCGCCAGCAAAACTTTTGCAAAAGTTTGATTTTTAATATAATTTGCAGAAAGTTTTTTTTTTGGTTTAGTTTGTGTTCAGTTTTCCTTTCTTTGTAGCAGGTTGAGATAATGTACATACATATGATATAATAGAATTAATAAAACCAAAAGAGCTATGATGAAATACTCGTATATATAATTTTGGCGCTTACACTATATAGCTTAGTGTTTGGCCGAGCTTCTTCTACCATTTGTGGTGTGCGTCTTTTATATTAATACCACAAATGGAGGGACCTACAGTTTTGTGCCGACTCCGAACGGCAGATGTATTTAATGAGAAGCTTTTTCATGGCAGAAATACCCTCGGAGATTTGCCATTGTCTGCCGATGGATGATCGCTATTCGAAAAAAACTTTTTCTATGATTAAGATTTTGCTCACTGGCATATCGAGTTATAGCACGCACCGCTATCAACTCGACCACAGCGGCCACACGAAATACTCGTATATCATAAAAAAAAAAACCAAAAAATAGGGTGTAGAACGCAAAACATTATGCGAAATAAATAAAATTTTTCTGTAGTTATGTAAAAACTGAACTTATTAAAAAAATAAGTAAGTAGATTGCGCTTTGGCTAACAATTGTGAAGCTTTCCAAATCTACGTATTTGTTGGCCTCAGTATTGTAGTTGGCCTTTTTCTGCCGTGCTTCAGATATGTATGTAGGTGTTGGCCTACCCTAAAAGCCATGTACCAGTTAATTAAAAGGGTTTAGGAAAATGTTTAACAACAAAATGAAGTCGGTAGAGCCTTTTTCACGCATTCCGGTTTTGGTGAGTGCAAAGAATTTCTGTAACATTCTTACACTTAAAAGCGAGTTTTTTTTTTTAAATACATTTTTTATTCGACAACTCTGCAAGATATCGAACATATTTTGCACTCCAAAGGATACTCACCATCGGTTGTTGCGGTTGATCTTTCATGGTTTGTATTTGTGCAGTTATTTGATGTTGTTGCAATTGATGTTGTTGCTGTTGTTGTTGGTGCTGATGCTGTTGCTGCGTCAGCTGTTGTTGATGGTGTTGATGTTGTTGCTGCTGCTGCTGCTGCTGCTGTTGTTGATGTTGCTGCTGTAGCTGTTGCCCGGATTGCACCTGCTGCACTTGCTGCTGATTATGTTGCTGCAGTTGCAAATGCTGTTGTTGTTGTTGTTGATGTTGTTGCTGCAACGTATTCAATTGCTGGTGCTGCTGCTGATTAACACCCAAAAGTGTATTATTCTGTGTGGCACTAGTATTTGGCGATTGATGTGGCACAACAGTGGCTATCGTTTGCGCCGATGGACTTAAAGCCGAATTGGCTGCGGTCACAGTCGCTGGTGCTTGACGGGGCGATAAAGCGGCTGCTGTGGCGATAGCAGCGGCACCGTTAGCGGCATTTAATTTATTTGACTTGGCGGTTGAGGTTTTGCGACCGCGTGCCTGCAATGATAAAGAGGTGAAATTTGAGAATAATTTAAGGAAAAATCAAGCATAAAAATTAAATGCACACATATGTATGTACACTTTTACGCACATCATCTTAAATTCATACATAAAACAAAAAATAAATAAACATGGGCAAATTGCTAAAAGCCTGCGCTTGACGCTCTTGCTGCCTCCAAACATTTTGGCAATTTATGTCGAATTTATTTTATATTAAAATCTCAAATTAACCAAATGTCAAATATAATTGCTAAAGTAATAAAAGCAAAACCAAAACATTTATTTACTAAAATTTGCCATTTTAGTTGTAGCTAAAATCATTTTGTGCCTTTGTTATTGTGTATATTTGTAAGTGGTTTTTATTGTTGACCGATAAATTGTATACGTTTACAAATTGCATGCCATAAATTCCAGCTTAATTATCATTGGTTTTGTTGGTTGGTGGCGTTGTTGTTGCGACGTTTTTGAGGCGGTGCATGCAGTTTACAAACTTATTATTAATATTTGTGTTCTCACATTGGTATAAGTACGTATGTATGTATGTAGATTACCTCTATACATTTGAATTAATATGGGTGTGCCCACATATTGTTGTGGGTGCAATTGATTGACCTTTGCGGTATTGGCTTGCGGTGTGCCCTCTGGTGACTGGCGATGGTCACCGCGCGCTGCCTGCTTTGCACACGTAATTTTCATATTTTATGAATTAAATATCGCAATTAAAATGCAATTGAACAGCACAGATGGTCATACAAAAAAGGCAAAAATTTAAATAAATATGTATGTATATAAACAGAAGAATCGTAAAAGCTTGGCAAATACATATATGCACATACATACATGGGGCTAGTTGTAAACTCATGCGCTCACACACACGCTCACACACACTTAAACGTTAGGGTGTATGTCCTTTGCATTTGCCATCAGCTCGCATAAACCATTTTATTTTGTTCACTTTGCGTTCTCTAATACACTAATACTACATAAACTTATTAAAGCAAAATTAGTTTTGCTGATAAAATTATTTTCTATTCGCTTTTTTTATTCTTTTTGCTAACGAGACAGCAAATTTAGCATTTCAGATGCAATTTTAATTGCTAATATAGGAATTTAACGCGCCGTCACACCAATTGAAATTAATTAATCCCATATTCCAGGCTGTGCACGCCGATTTAAGCGCAACTGAAAATGCATTTAAATGCAAATGACATGAAGAGAGAACGAGAGAGAAAGAGAGTGTATTAAAAAAAAAATACTTAGACTACAAAACTTTCCAATTATAAAATGAAACACACTATGACTTAACGCAGATAATTTGTTGATTTTCAGTTTCAAACCCCTTTAAAATGCATAGCGGCACAAATAGAACAAAGCATAGAGGCCAGAGTTATTAAGTCATGTTCCATGAATTAAACTTATGATATTCTGTGTCAACTAGCTTAAAAAAACTTAACCCGGAGACCGAAGCAATACGCCCAATGCGGAGTGTTTGAAAAGTCCCTAGAAACCAAGTATCTCTCGCTGAATTACAGAAAAGAAACTTTCAGAGAAAATTTCCAACTAAACAGCTAGGGAAGCAAACTCGGAGTAATGAAGGAGAGCGCATCGACGGGTTTAAAATAAAATGATGTCTCTCTCTCTCTTATTTCTGCTACTGAACTTTGTTAGTTTCCTCCAAAAAGAAATGGTGTGGATTGATCAGATCTTCTCAAGATATTAAAATAAAACGGTGTAGAGGCATAAAACTTAATGGGGTGTGTCCCGAAATCCCATAGGCATTGATTTCGCATCATTTTAAATTTCCGACTCGCCTTTTGAAAGGAGTTTACCAATTCTTACGAAATTTCGAAATTCGCATAGAATCCAAATCTTATGCGAACTGTTCAAAAGAAAAAGCTGTGAAATTGAACAAAATTTATTTGTGTATTTATTTCTTTTAAAAATTTTCAATTAAAATTTAGTTCTATCTCTAACATAAACTACATACATCTAAGTTTAAAGCTTTTTTTATTGTAGTTTGAATTTTTTCTCATATCCAAATAAATGTAGCTTATTCGTTATGTGGAAGCAAATGCGAAAAAAAATCCTAATAATTTAACGGTAATTCCTACAAGCCACTTGCAACTTTCACAATGTTAATAAAACTGAATGGACTATGAAACTGCGTACTCAAAAAAAATCTAATACTTCTGCGAAAAAATTCAAAATATCTATATGAAAATTTATTAAATATTTTTTTCAAAGTTTCAATTTTAGTTTATTTTATATAATAACCTGAATTTTAATTGAAAATTCTTAGAAATAAATAAATGAAAATAAGCGTTAAACTATGCGATTTTGAAATAAATAAAGAATTTATGCATAGAAACTAAAAAAAAAAGAATGATTTAATTGATGGATTTTGGAACGAATTTTCATCATCCCTTGTCAAGTTTGGTTGTGCCATTTTCAGTGTAATTTTTTTAAAGGATTTAGTTCTTTAGTATTTTTTTATTTATTGCCCTCTTTCAATCTATAAACAAGTAGTTTTTAAAAATATAACGAATACAATTTTTTATACTTTAATTTCTTATTTGCATATACATTTCAAATAAACGTTGAATTTATTCGATTAAGATTTCTGACAAATCGAAATACGGAATACAAAATTCGCGGGTACAACTTTTAAGATATTTAATTCCATATCATGCCCACCGACGTTAAATCTGCCAACTCTACTTCTTAATCAAACCTCCTTTTGATACTAACAAAAAAATATGTATCTTTAAATAGTGGTGGTAGAAAATTAGTTTTTTTTGTGGTTAGAATCGTTCAAAATTATTGCAAATAAAATCGGCTAACTTCAAAAAAGTATATGATATTCTAATGTCTTTTTTCATTTATAAATATAAACTTTGGATAAACAAATTTTTTTTAAAGTTAAGTAATAATGTGCCCAAAGGGTTTCAAATGGAGCTCCAAAGGTATCAGAACGCAGTCCAAGCAATTTACTATCATCTAAGGGTTGCAAAAGGGGATATTAAAATCTTAAATAGAAATAAAAAAGAAATACAAATAGGTTATTTGTCACAATTTTTAATATTCAATGCGCTAAAGGCGTTGCAATTGAATTTAGTTATAACTAACAGCAGCAGCAATAATTTCAACTTCAAAATTTTCTCACAAAAACATATTCTCGTACATTCTCCATTTTGTCAATTAACTAAGCAAATTCATTGTGAGCTTTGTTCATAATACAATTTCTACGCACATTTGTTTATTCGCTTCTAGTACTTATAAATACTTACATATGTATGTATGTATGTCCACATTTTCGCCGACCACAAGCAATTAAGCTTTACTTCAACTGTAATTGGCAGCACTGCAGGATATTTGTATAAGTAGTTATGTAGTAATACTCGTATTATTGTTTTTTTCTACTTTACGTTCTAGCCACAATCGCATGGAGGAGTAACACCTGCCAAGCATGTTGCAATGTGGCAGCTGTGATAAGTTTTTGCTTTGGCCATTCAATCGCTAGCTCGCTTACTCACCGACTACACATAATAGCAATATGAGTATTACGGTGGGTCGCTACTTTAATTATTTATTTATTTATTAACACATTTTTGAAAAAAGTACGCGAATGAGAAACAGTCAGAAACTGAACAGCTAATTGCATTTATTTTTATTTTGTTGTTTTTTTTCATTATTTGTTTTTAATGAGCTATAGGTCAATTTTTATAGGAAAATTTTATGGCGGAAAAAAAAAACAACACCCAAAGCGGTACAAGTTATAGTACTATTTCGGAGATCACCACATCTCCTCATCAGACTACGTTCTTCACGGCTTCCGCAGGAGTCGAACCCGCGCCACCACGCAAGCTTAACTTAGCCAACATCTAAACAGGCTCAGCTAAGTTTACGCTGTGTGAGCTGTTGTTATTATCTCAATTTCGTTTACAACTCACTACAATCAATTTTGTTCTTATCGAAGTTGTAAAAGGTAGAACTCGAAAATTTAAAAAACAGTGCGCCATTTTAAAAATATCAAAACAAATTGCAATAATTTCAATGCATAACTGGAAAAAAAAACTTTTAATTGAACAACCATTAGCGAAAATTTGAAGTGTACTCTGCCAACTCAAATTTCATTAAAAAATAAAAAATACCAACCAAACCTAATGTATGCATATGCATGTATATGTATGTACGTATGTATGTTTGTATGTACTTTTGTAAGTAGTTTGCACGTTTTTACGCCGTCTGCTGTCGTTTTCATCTTGAAATATTAAACACCATAAAATGCCGTCATAAATTTGCATTTACGCTAAATGTGTTAGCGTTGGTGGGTAGCAGTTTTTCGTTCACGACACTCCTCCAAACACATACAAGCATACATATATATGTATATAGAAATATTTATACATTTGTACAATCATACTTTCTAATGAATCTAAGAATTGTCTTATTATTCTATGCTTGGTACTTCCCTTCAGTAAATGTAAATAGTTACTTATATGTAAGTTGCATTTAAATTTACATACATACATACATATACATACATACATACATGTGTACGTCGGCACACGCTGGAAAATTTCAAGAATTTCGTACTTAAATCTAGCATTTTATTCGGAAATGACGAACATTATTTTTTTTAAGCTTTAAATACACATTTTAAAAACACGTTTCTCGATCGAAAATTGTTCACATTTATTACTAGAATGGAAAAGAATAAATTTAATACTCGTATTAGTCGGACTTATTTTAAGTGCGAACATTTTCGTTGAGTGTATGCATTTTGGAGTTGGCAAACTAAGTTCGGCGTATAATTAATTACACCTTCTACTCATAAGTATATATACATAATTATGCCAAAACTCCAACGCCCACTTCTAAATAATAACAGGAGTACCAAGACCAATGGAATCTATTTAAGAGCAAAAGGGATTATTGTAAGTAATTACAAATGTATGTATGTATGTGCGTATGCGCGGTAAATTTAAGGTCATATAAATAATTTATAGCCTTTTCTTATTGCTTATGCCATAAATTGTTTGTGGCAGCTGCTAATGTTGTCAAGCTGGCCTCCTGTAGGCTCCATTTTTCTTAAAGCTACCAATTACACACGTGTATGTACATATGTATAAACATACATATTTACTTTAATTGGGTTGAAACTTTTTTATAGTTAATACGAGGGTTTACTTATTTATAACTGCATATTCTTCGAAATGCAATTTTAGACATTTTTAAGTTGCTTTTACTAAAACAGATTTCCCTCAAAAATATTTTTGCCACAACTTTAAACGCCATGAGTGTATTGAAAAGTTTTAAACCGCTTTATGCACAGAATTGTGTGAGTTGATTCCTTAAAAAAAAATTAAAAATGTCAAATAAGGGTTTCCAACTTTTCATCACGGTTATAGAAATTGTAAAACTTAAACAAACTTGCTTTTTAAATCGAAAATCTATAATCGGCTTGATTTAGAAAATTTAAGGCTTAGGATATGATATTAAAACCAGTTGTAAACATAGTTTATGCTAACTTATACCTCTATTATTAAATACACAATTTTTTTCATTAAAACCTACCAAAATCAACTTTTAATGTCAGTTGATTGTAAATAATTTTATTTTCAGAGCTTGCTGGAGATAATTGCTATAAGCGTTAAGGAAACTTAAAAAAATAGCATACATTTTAATATATGTATGTATATGCTTTATAGGAACATTCTACATAGTTTTAAAAATATAAAACTTATGTAAATAAAAGTAGCTTTGAGGGTAATATTTGAGATTATAAAATTTTCAATGCAATTTTTGAGTAATTATTTTATATTATTCATGTGACCAAGTTTATCGACAACTGCTTTACTGCAAAAAAATTTTACAGGCTGATAATATGAAAACCACTACTATTATTAAAAATTATAAAATAACGAAATCGAAACAGCAAAGATTTTAATAATTAACTATCAATGATAGCAGAGCTTAGTTTGGAAATATTTATATAAATGGTTTTGAATTAAAAACTTAACGCAAATGAAATCAAAGATTCAAATGCATCTTTTGCAGATTTTTCTTTTCTTTTCCTGCCGATTTTAGGTTCTGCACAAGAATACGATATCCTATCGAAAGTATCGATACGATATTTATTTAACGCGTTGCTTTAAAAAAAAAATCGGTTGTATCAAATTAAGACGGCGCAACACCCAAAATATCGATGCAAAATTTAAAGATTTATTTGCCGCTATTTCCAAAAAACAATAAATGAAGTGTTTGCACATGTTAATAAATTATGAAAATCTATTTTAAATTTCTTGTCTATATAGTGGCAAGTGCATTTTTAACTAAATAAACAATTTTACATTGAAAAACATTTTACTTGATCAAGACCAATTTCTATATTCGCTTCGAATTTATTGGTTAAACAGTTTAAAATATACAACAGCTTAATAAACAGAGGCCTTAATAAAAGACGAAAACAAAATAACTATTTAATACACTTTTTTCGAATAATTAGGGAAAACGAAAAGAAGTGCAAATGTGTTTAACATTTTTTTTGTTGTAAAAATGAACTAATTTATGCCTATTATGTATGGCGACTAGCAGGAGACTAGTAGCCGTTGGGTAAGTATACTAGAATTTCCATTACGCAAGGCAACCCGCTACTGGCTATCGTCTACTGAAAGTATGTAAATGTTTCCCTTTTGAAACGATATTTATATTTTTTAAGTTAATTCTCATTCACATTTAAACAAAGTTCCCTTTTACTTCCAAATGTACTTGTCAAAAATGTTCAATCCGTATAAAATAAGTATAATGCGATCAATCGCCATACCTAATACGAAGAACGGTTTTAGTAGCCATGGTTAGTAGACCGGCACTTATACACTAGACTTCACACATATTAGTGGCATTCAACAGAAAACTACTCACGATCTTCTGATAACTAGACAATGTGCCACGCCAAAGAATATTTACTATGTAGTTATGACAGCTGTCCAGCCCGAGAGCTCGCTTTTTTTTATGAGTTTACTATAAAAAATTAAGTTTAAATGCACTTTTGCTTTATTTAAGACTCTTCGTTAGTCAATTTAAGGTATACGAGTATGTGCGTATGAATGTACATATGTACATACATACATATATGTTTAGGTATTCATATGAGTCCATTTGCCTTCTATATAGTTTGGTT
Organism: Philophylla caesio; assembly: GCA_963971545.1. Lineage (NCBI taxonomy): Eukaryota > Metazoa > Arthropoda > Insecta > Diptera > Tephritidae > Philophylla > Philophylla caesio. Next base: position 93,069,526 of record OZ020608.1, on the reverse strand, counting down.
CGCACGACACTCAGCCTGACCAGGCAATAAAACACACAGTAATGAAAGTGAAATAAATGCTATTAAAAAGGCGCACAAGTGCCAATTCAAACCAAAATATACATACACATGTATATACATAAATACAAACATATCCACTAAAATGAAGCAAACTCTTATATTCACAAATGCCATAAACATCCATATGTATGTATGTACATCTAAACATGCATACATACATAAAAGGTAGCACACTGCGTTGCAGCTTATACAAGGAAAGACATAAATCCCGAAAAGAAATCCATTAAATTTGCAGATTCCCATAAAAATGAGCAGCAGCAGCAGCAGCAACAACAATAACAACAACAGGTGTAAACTAAGCGCAAAGGTGGAATTGAAGGCACAAGCAACAACAGCAGCGGGCATGGAAAGCAACAACGCTAGTTGGTTAGGTTGACCGCCACCTCGACTGCCTTGTAAGGTATTCAATTATCCTATCGAGAAACAGCATGCAGCGGCAGCATATAAATAGACATAAAAATTTATTTGATTTATGCAAAGTCAAATACATACAACAATAGGAAAAACAACAAATAAACCAAAAAAAAAACAACAGTAAAAGAGCAAAAAAAAAAAGGAAAATAACGAAAAGGTGCAAATAATAAGGAAATATATGCAGCTGTGTGGGGGAGGGAACTCCAATTGCAGGAATGAAGGAGTCGACATGGAGGCGCACAGTGTGCCAGCAAGAAACCAAACGAACGAAGTTTGAAGTTTGAAGTTGCAGAAGTGCATAGATTTAGCTATTATGTAGGTGCACGTCAAGGAAAGTGTACAGAAAGCTGTTAAAAAGCTATTAAAAAAAAAGTGTTGAAAATGGAAACTGCAATTGGATAGAGAGAATTGGACAACTTCACCGAGCTATTGTGCTTCCATACATGGCAGCATATTGTCAAACATTCGTATACACATCCAGATATTTATGTATGTATATATGTATGTACACACATATTCATACATATGTATTTAGAGTAAGAGTCCAAACTAGAAATGCAGCTTACACTAAGTCATCCATTCACCTCTCTTCGAGTGCTGTTTGAGGGTCAGAAAACAAAATAAAAATGGGGAATCGGACATTATTTTGTATGCCTGGAGTCGGTCGTTCTTATTAATCGATCTTAAACACAAAAGTTATTGGTCGTCATCTGTGGCAATGAGTAGGCAAATTGTGTATGTACAGTGTTGTGGAATTGAAGAAACAAGAAAAATTGTAAACAACCACAATGCTGATGCAACTGGTCATGATTTAAGCACTGGTTTTTTTTATATACCAGTGCCTGTGTTGTTTAATTTAAGGTGCACTATTACCAATTTTTGTGAAATCCATGTGGAACCGATTTGCCCTTTTCGTTATAGTCGGTTCTACATTATGGCAAAATTATTTCCGGCCAATAAATATTCTCTCAGCACCGTACCCTAAAAACCTGTGAAACACATTTTAGAATGTTAAAAAACAACAACAAATAAATATCAAATTTTAACGTGTTCATAACTCCTTCTCGTTGTTGGCATGCCGTTTTTATTCTCTCGGTACTAGTGTTTTGTAAGTAAAAAATTATGGTTCGAATCTTAAAAGAAGAACTTGGAAAACGAATTTAAATCTTTTTGTTATAGTTCATCTTCGAAAAACTTCTTTAACAACGTCATCAATGAATTCATGCATAACCCGTCTTGAGGGCGTATGAGTGCTACAAATCATTTCTTTTTACACATCTCCAGAGCTGGAATTTGTAAGTGCAATCATTTAACAGAATTCCTTTAATTCCATTGCGAATCACATACGTTTAATTTTCGATAGTTTTGCAGTTAATTATGATAAAATATGTTGAACGTATTTCTAGAAATCTATTTTGATATTAATTTTTTGTTTTCTATTCGAGAAACTTATTCTTCACGTCAACTTTACGTACATCTCAGCCTCGAAATCGCTTCCATCGATATCAATATCGTTTTTAATATCCTTAGCATTATTTGTTTTTTATGATTTTCGTTCATTATCATGATCGTTGTATAATCTATTGTTGTTGAAAGATGTATTTTAAATTTAAATTGATATAATTATATTAATACTCTTATTGTTATATCTAATATCTAATTAATAGATTTATCGTTATCGTGGTGTAATTTATCGGTGTTGGACCAGTTTTCGATCTTATTAATATTAAAGTAAGATGTATTTGATATTATAGTTATATCATTATCGATGCCCTTATAATCGTTTGCACTGTAATCATATTCGTTTATCGTTTATCTGCATACTTATCGCTAATAAAATCAACTAACAAACGTGTTTGATCCTTTTGATAAGTTACTGACAAATCGAACCACCCCAATGTAAGCTTTCATGCAAATATATTAGAAAACCATATATATGTATATGTATGTACATATTCCCAGTTGAGCACTAAACTTCAGCAAATTGATTGCTGGCAACTGAAATTAAAGTACCAGGAAAATTTTATGAGGTGCTTGAGAGTGATTAGGAAAATTGAAATAAAAAGAATAAGAGAAGGCAATAAAAACTACTTATACAAGTGCAAAAACATGAATGAATTATGAATGGAAGAAAGCGCAAATGCAATTCATTTGATCAACAAAGGAAATAATTTATTACTGTTTATAAATCATTTTCTAAAATAACAAATATTTTTCACTTGCCGCTAGATGAAAGCAGTGTAAAAAAAAAACGCCCTCTGGCAAGCGAAAAGCCATTAGTTATACAAATAAAATATAGTCAATGTACGATAGTAAGTTGGTGAGGACGATGTCTGCTGCGTAAAAAGTATAAGAATTTGAGAAAAAAAATGTAAATAGGAAAATTTCACTAAAAAGCATTTAAAGTTCTTCGCACACCAACTGAATTCACAGCACAAACTGTACAGTAAACTAACACAAACTGAAGTACTCCTGTGGGAATAAGTTTAACTAATCAGTTATATTTGTGAATTGAAATCTGCATTAATCTCTGGAAACCATTTACAAGTCTCTACTCGAACATCTAAATCAACTAAAACCGTTTCAGATATAGTGATTTTTCTTCAGGGTTTATACAATCAGCGAGAGAATTATAGCACTTCCACATATTGATACAATAGTACAATTTTTTTTTCTCATTTATTTAAAAATAATTTAATTATTAAAAAATAATTTTTCATTTAAAATACTGTTCATCCTCTAACAAAACCCGCAAAAAACCCATTTATTAATTATAAAACAAAATTAACAATAATTTAACAAAATTTCGAATTAAAAAAAAAATAATTCAAGAATTTTTTTGAGTATGCAGTTTTGTAGCTCATTCAATTATAGTCTGAGAAAGTACAAGTTTCAAATATATACAAGTTATCGCTGATTTTTTTAAATTTTTTTACTGACGCTCTTTCGCAACTTCTTGCATCAGTGATAATTTTTATATAATTGGAAGTTGCATTTTTTCAGACTAAAATTGAATGAGCCAAAAAATTGCATTCTCAAAAAATTCTGAAAACAATTTTTAAAAAGTTCGAAATTTTGATGATTTTTTTTTAATTATTGTTAAGTTTTTTATTATATTAAATGAGAGGATTTACAGCATTTAAAAAAAAATCATGATTAATAATTGGAGGATAATAAATTGTCCAAATGCGTCAATATGTGTAAGTGTTATAATTCTTTCGCTGACTGTATTAACCTGGTCAGGAAAAATTGAAAGAAAACACTTTAAATACCGTACAGGGTTACACACAGAGATAGCATCTGCCACTGTATGGATTTGCAAAGTACGATGGGTGGGTGGTTGTCACTAAGCACGTATACATACATGTGCTTGTATTAGTAAAGCAACTGTACGTATGTAAATGCGAGCGTGTGTGTGTGCTTATTTAGTTGCCTGTGAGATGAGTAGAAGTTAAGGCCAAGTCGCTTCTCTGGAAGTTATCTTAATTTACTGAAATTGTTTACATACCTTGCAGTCATTTGAATGCAATTCAACAAAATAAATACAAATACATTTTAATGTAACTGAAATAGCACAAAGCATACTCTCAGGCGCTCAAATATACGTACACATCCGCACACCAAGGTATTTGCTTATGAATATCGAACAATTAAGAGGAAAATTTAAGCTAAATTCAACAACAAATAACAAGTAAGTAATTAAAGTATAAATTAAATGTTTCGTAATTGTATTGGAATTGCTGGTGGCAAACGAAATTTTATTTATTTATTTACGAGCATGTATTTGCAATTGAAATCATTTGAAGAAGCGTACTTATGCGTAAGTATGTACCAATTTATTGCTACAATAAGATACATTTTAAAACGGAAAAGTAAATTATAGTTTAACATAGCCGTTCATAAATATCTTCTCAAGTTTAGCTATTTTCGGCCACATAGAACAATTTATTTTACCTTTCATTTTGAGAATTCCTTATGTTTTTAAATTGCTAGCTAAAAACATAAATATTCTAGAAAGTCATACTGGACAAATGTTTCGTCTCAGAAAAACCGTACCATCCCTACGCTTCTGATAAAAAAACTCATCGTTTCGTTGTGCGCCTAAAACTATGCGCCAAAAACTTGAATTGAAGGAAATGCAAATTTGCATAAATAAATGGTGACTTTTGCCTTTGACTATTTTTCAATACAAAAAATTTATATTTGAAAAAATTTAAGTAAAGGCATAAATATTAGATGAATGCATATACGAATACAAATACATATATACATAAGTGTGAAAGTAATCGCAATCACTTTCATTTTTAAATATTCACTAGCAAGTGTAATTAATGCTCCGCTCAATCTTCGACACCTTTTAAAGACTTAGGGCCAGTTTTTCAGTGCTGGTTAAAACTCAGTTTAAACTAAGTTTAGTTAAACTCAGTTTAAATTTAAACTTAGTTTTCTTGCGCTCAATTAAATTTGTTGCAACCAAAACGAAATAGTCAGCACGCAGCTGATAAGTTAAACTAAGTTTAACTGTGCGCAATCGGCCGTTTAAACTCAGTTTAAACTCCGTTTAAAGTTGACTGAAAAACTGCATACTGAGTTTAAACTTAGTTTAAACGACAAACAGAGTTCAACTTGCACTGAAAAACTGGCCCTTAGTAGAGCAACTGTTAGTTTAAAAGCATAACAATTTGGTCATGAACACCTTGTCCCAACTTTCATTCCTTCACCCTTTTTTAAACATACATACATACGTACAGACGTCTCTTAATATATAATATATGTATATATATATGAATATTCATATGTATGTAGGTTGCTGTTGACCGTACATTAGCACAATAACTTTGCATGTGTGTGTGTGTGCATATACATATGTATATATGTTTTGCATCTTTTGTGTTACATAAATTACACAACTTTTTGTAAATCCTTTCAAGTGTACTTATCGTAAAACTTTTTAATTGCCTGCACGTCCTCCAGCGTCAACAATAACGGCAACAACGGCAACAAAAACTATAGCAATAACAGCAACAGCGTTGGTTGAGTAAAAGCTAACAAGGAAAATTTCGTTAGCATGAGTGATATATGTGTGTGTGTGTGTATGTAAGAATGCATGTATGTATGTATGTATTGGTGGTGCGTGAGTAAATTGAGTTGGACCACCAGCGGTATAAGTCAGCATCGGTTAGATCGAAATATAAGTACAAACACATACATATGTATGTACATGTGTATGCATTCCTGTGAATGTTTGCATGTTCATGTGAAAGTGTAAGCATACATACATATGTATGTACATAGTTGTGCAGAAACTTGTACGATTGTAAAAATAATATATGCATTTAAATACATTTGCGTCAAAGAAATTAAAAATTTAATATTTTTTTTAATTAATTTTGCCGCTCATACAACGAATTTTTGCGCAAATGTTTGTAAAATATCACAATAAATTAAAGACATTATATGAAGCGAACAAGCTGTTAGTCAACATTTTTAATTTTTGGAAACATATTGAATTTTTTTTTGGGTGTTTACGTGCATGGATGAGGTTCTCCACTGCCAATTCAAGCAAATTTTATATATAAATATATGTATATTAAATTGTATTATAGATTTTCGTTTTTGAGTTATAGTTAAAAAAAAAAAAAAAACGCTCACCTTTCTTGCAAGAAGTGTACAAAAGTTAAAAAAAAAAATTTTTAGCAAAAAATTTAAAACAAAATTTGTTTTATTTGCACAGCTAAAATGATCTACACAGTGATAATAAATGCAGTTTTTCGACTCTTTATTTTTTTCAATCCAAAAGAAATTGAAATACTACACTTTACACTACACCATAGATCTGTTTTTACACGTATTTAAAGTTTGTGATTTTTAGGGTACCGTGTATGTGCGACAAATTTTAAAAAATTACATCAAATAAAATCTACCCTCCCCCATTAGTGCTTTATCAGTTCCATACCAGAGCCAATCAGTATCGATAAGTGATACCAGTTGACACACACATATTCGTAGTATGCCATCTGTTGCTTTTAGTAAAGTATAGTTCAATGAAGAAAATGAACTTACTTTACTTATGATAAATTGGAAATTATTGCTATAGCTCTAGACTAATACCAAAAAATAACTATTTGCCTTCTAGTTTTAGTTTTAAGCCCGCTATCTATACATTTTTTTGAAGATAACGTTAGCTCGTCAGTGAAATACACAAAAATATCGTTGCCGACTTATTTAAAAAAATCGAAACGAACATTGAAGAAGCAATGACGATAAAAAACGGCACTGTGTCGGACATATCTGAATAACTCTATTGGAAATCCGAATAAAGAACTTATATTTTTCACTGACTAAGGGATCTGATACGGAACTGTTGTGTGTGGATAAACTTATAATGTTCTGTTACGCAGTTCTTCTAGGAAAGTTATGGTACACTAATTGGTTTTTGCGGCTTAGGATCAAAATACATTTATAGGCTAAAATTCCGTTCGTGAACTTTTTAATTTGAATTACTTAAAGTTCCATCAGATACGTAGAATCTATATATTGTCTGCAATTATTGCTAGTCAAAAACAAGCTTTTGTTTTCCAAGCAAAAAAATTTAACTCAGACGAACACCATTTTTTTATAAGTAATTAATTAATTTGGCCTGAAAAAATTTACTTAAATTTTCCAGTAAAAATTTTAATTTCATATAATAATTTTTATTTTTGCAGCAAAGAACCAAACTCGAAAAACTAGAATCTAAATTTTGTGAGCAATACAAAAAACTTTGAAAACAGTTACTTCTTGCGTTAAAGTAATAACCGTTGCCGTCTTTGGAAATGTTTATGTGTTAAAATCGAGTGGTTTCAAATTTTCAAAACCTCCTTAGCCACTGCTGCTTCATCAGTGTATGCTGCTACACCTACCCTATCATTAGGTACGTACATTTGTATGTATGTATAGCGAAATTAGAAGGCGCATTCAAACATACAAAGCTCGCAATTTAGAAACCATTGTTCAAAACAGTAAACGAATCAGAACATGTCTATATGTATATATATACACTCAGATAAATTTCACAGTAAGTTTCACAGTTCACGAGTGTTTGCTTAAAAGTCGTTTAATCAACAATTTTTCGATACACCTAACATATTTTTAGTTTGTTGAAATACTGAAAACGGAACTGACGCACCCATCAAATTCATCTGTTGTTTCGAAAGAAATTGCACTGACATTTTATTAGAAGTCGACATTCCATTTCTACTGTGCGCAAATATAGTTTTGTACTTCACCGACCTTCGGCACTCAAACATATTTATTTTGGGAATTCACAAGGAGTCGTAAAGTGTCTGCTATTTTTTGCAATTTTAGATTCTAAAAATTATAAAAATTTTTTGCTGCTAAGACTAAGAAGAGACTAAGAAGCCGCGAGACTAAGAATAATAGGAAAATAAAAAATAGTAATATTCAGGAAGGAATGAGAGAGTTTCTTATAAAAACTATTCAGCGATTCATTCAACGGAACTACTTATTCATATAATCTTGATCGATTATAATTTCCGCTGAGGGGAGTTGTGGTAAATAAAAAATAGTAAAGTTATCATAAAATATGTGGAAAATAACACTCATCACAGTTAATCTGTCAATAAAAATATATTTTTATTTTTTGCCTTAGATAAGAACTATAGCAAACTTACTCAAATTAAAAAAAAAAAGTGGTGCAATATTAGTTCGTATAATGTAGCTCGACTAAAATCTAGTTTTTTCATAAATAGTTCCTACAATTTTATTTATATGTTCATTTTTTTGATAAATTATGAATCATAGCATTCAAATTATTGTTTTCGCAGACATGACTTAAACTTCTCCATACGTTTCGGCTATACACAGCAGGAGTATATAAATACTCGTATATTCATAAAATCATTCCTACGTACCTACTAAATACGACTAGTAAGGATTCGAGTACACGCCTAGGCTTTACCGAACACAAACACACACATCTGCACATTTGTCGGAGATCAACTCACTGGGCTACTTGCAAGTTTATATTATATTGATGCGTGCATTTATTTAAGTTAAATTCTAATTCAACTCTATTGTCCTTTTCAGCATGCTCACTCGAGCAAATATTGCTGCTGTGAAATTTCATTAGATGCACTACAAATATGTAAATTATTTTAATTAGCAGTTGTTTAGGTTAGCATGTAAGCAAGTAAAGCCAGGTATTGCATAATTTTCTGCTAAAATAATAATATTGTATTGCAAGCCAATTAAGTTCGAAATGTCTTTGTAATGTTCTAAGACAAGGAGTTGGTCATTTTTGTTTAACAAATAAGCAAACTGGAAGTTGTTAAACAATTGCAACAAATCATAGGAAATATTATGTAGATTTTTTTTGAATCTGACAGTCATTTTATTTTATGTTTTCTAAAAAGTGTGTATATTTCGAAAATAAAAGGATGTATCTCCTTAAATAGCGTTTCAATGCAACCACGCTTAAAGAGCTAAGCTGTGGAGATGGGACTCTTAAGTAGCAAGAGAAAGAGAGAAAGTAAGAGAGTCGATTTAACACTACCGGACATCAAGAATGATAGAGAAGTAGATTGCGCCTTCCTGGGTACCGTTACTCAAAACTTTTATGATTTGACAGTTGAGTGACGTCAAGAAAGTGACAGCGTTGTCACAAAGATTTTAATTTAATACCAAAACTCTAAAAAAAAAATTACCAAACCCATAATAATATTACCAAAAGTCGTTTAACTCGTCAAGATCTTCAATTTTTTTATTTTTTAATGTTAATCTCCATTAGGGTGCAACCACATATGTATGTACATGTCGCTCATTTACTAAGGGCCGGTTTTACAGTGCAAGTTTAACTTTGATTGTCGTTTAAGCTGAGTATAAGCTTAGTATGCTGATGTTTAGTCATCTTTAAACGGCCGATATTGAAGGGCTAACTTTAATCTAACCTATAAGCGGTTTGCTGACTACTTTGTTTTGAGCTTAATTGAACTGAGTATAACTTAACTTATTTTAAACGCAGTATCCAACTCATAAAATACAATAATCGATTTGGGTATGCAGAAATGCTCAATACAACAAAAAGTATTACATTTTACTAAGGGAGTAACATATATGCAAATTCAAAACTTCCCAGGAGTTTTTCTTTTACATTTTTTAGTAGTAACTTAATATTTAATACTCAAAAGAAAATTTTTTGAACAAATTTCCAAATTGAAAAAAAAATGTCCAGTTTTAGTAAACAATTACCAAAGTGTGAAGGCTGGTCTGCGGCCTCTCTTACCTTCTTACGTCTTTAGGGCAGGCACAATCTTGTCCGGACATCCATGTTTCGAGTCGTGGCAGTCTCTTCACCTCAGTTGAGATGCCGAAGAAACTTGGTTCGACGCGGATTGTGGCATAAGGCTAATGTCAGCCTTAGTCTTATCAATCATTTCAACCAGCTGATTGTAGGCATTTTCTGGCTTGAAATTTATTCTTTATATACTTTCAAATGCATCCTTAATAGACTTTTCCATTTGAACTATCTATCTATAAGAGCACATCTTTCAAAAATCTATTTTCATAATTGTAATTAAGTAAATTTAAAGTAAGTTTTTGTCCTTTGAACAAAATGACTTTCGAAGTAATGGCGCACATTCCTTCTGAAGCCCATTCAATGGCAACTACCATCTCACTCTCTTTGAAAAATCCTTGTCATTCCTTATTTTTCACTCGCTCTTGTAGTGACACAAATATTTATGTACATACTCCATACACCATATATTCACAAGCCAACCTGAATGTTAAGCTCGATAATTTTATTTGCGCTTTAGTTGATTTTTTAAAAGCTTCACATCAAGTGAAGTTTCTGATTTCATTAATGTTAATTTTGTAGCATATTAAACGAGAAATTGTATTACGAAACTCATGCAAGGATACTCAAGGGAAAATATTCATTTTCTGCGACAAATAAATACACAAACTGGAACCACTTTGTCGAAGGACTTTTTTTAAGGTTTAATAAATATCTAAAATAAATTAAAAAAAATTGTTCACATTTTATTTTCGGAGAGACAATACTTTAAAACCAAAAATAAATGCTCGCTTTCGATGTGTAGCAATGTCTTTCATTCCGATTCCGAACAACTCGAAATTCAAAATAGGCCTGTTAATGCTTTCGCCGAAAAGTGTGAAACATATGTATGTATGTTTTGCTGAGAAAATAAGCAATTTCATTTAATTTTATTCGATTAAAAATAATAAATTTTTTTTATCCCAATTTATATCGCTTTTCATTTTATTCCATTTTATTTCATTAGATTTAATTTTTGAACTGAGCACTGCTCGACATTTCTTTTTATTTTATTTGATTTTGATTCACTTTCTCCATTATTTTAATAATACTCGTTTAATTTTTTTACTTTCACTTGATTTACTTTAAGTTCCGGCAGGTTTTTGCGATCTCATTTTATTATATATTGATTCGTTATTATTTAATTTCATCACATTTTATATAATTTCATTCCATTTCATTTCATTTCTTTAAAATATTTTTTATTTATTTATATTTCATTTCATTTCAGTGCCTATCTTTTTTATTTAATTTAATTTTAAACTATTTAATCTTAATTCCCTTCATTAAATATTATTTCGGTTTGTATTTTATAGTTTCTTATATTTTTTTTCTTTTCTTTCAATAATTTTTCTTCTGTTTAAATTCAGTTATTTAGTTAATATTTTTTTATTTTCCCTAGCATAAATTTCAGTTGACTTCAGTCAAGCTCTTCATTTCCACTTGTTTCCTTTCATTCCATTTTATTTCGTTTTATTTTAAGTAAACCTATGTCACGTTTTTCATTTCCTTTTATTTTATCTGACTTGAATTCAATTATTTTTATCTGTTTGCCATGCATTTCATAAACCTTTATTTTATTTCATTTCATTTCGATTCTTATTCATTCCTCTCATTTCGCCTTAGCTCAGTTCTTTTCAAGTTGTTTCGTTTTTATTTATGTCAATCTATATTGTTTCATTTCACTTAGTTACGATCCAATCTAAAGTAGCCCCTGCACGCAAAGATTGCTAATGTTAATTTTAAAACTTAAACACATGCCATTAAAACTTCTTCGTTATTTATGGATGTAACAAGTTATATAAAATTAAAATTGGTATTTAAATTTTACCAACTTTGCTGCCTTGGTTGTACTAGTAAAAGCAAGCTAGCAAGTTCGCATCCTTTCGTCGCATACTTTAGTTCTTCTTGTTATTGCTTTTTATGTGAATATTTTAGTTGTTGTTATTGCCAAGTCTGCGCAATTTCGTGTGCAATAAATTTGCTCCAAGTAATATGTGCAATATTACGAAAAGTTGGTTGGTTGGCATGTTTTGTCGCCGGTAGTTGGACGGAGCGATGTGCGAAGGTGGGCATGGACGGTTGGTTGGATAATTGGGTGGCGGATTTAGGGTAGAATGGTTGCAATTGCGTTGTCCTGCAGCTTTACTGTGCAGTGAAAATGAATGAATGGTTGGCTGATTAATTTAATTTAATAAGAATTTTAATGGAAGAATTTTTAATTAGTTTATTTACATATTCGATTCATATTTAATTATACGCAGCAAACTATGCAAGAAGAGAAGGTAAATTGTTAATTGAAAGCGAAATTTAAACTTAAAATATTCTCCTTTATTTTATAAAGAGAAATGAAAACATGGAAAATGTGATAAGAAAATAGATGTTAGGTTTTTTTTTTTGCAAATTCCACTTTAGTATGTTAATTTTCCATAGTTAAAAAAACACAAAAAATCGAAATATTTTCTTACAAGTCGGGTTACCATCTCTTAAAAAATCCTGTTAATTGTATAACAGCAACTAAATTACTTGAAAAGTAAAAAATATTGGAGTTAAATAAGAAATTTAGAAAACGGGTTGCTATCGTTAGTGCTGTTAATTAGTAAGCTCATCACTGTAATCGGGAATGCATCGGTTGTTCATAACAGTCTTAGTAAGAGAAGAAAAAAAAAACACTAGCAACAAAGGATGTTCAACTAAATGTATGTTTGAATAATAATAACCAGGAAACCATACAATTAAATATGGTTGCCACCTTTCTTTAGAAATGCTCGCAATACTTCAAAAAATGGTTGCTTGAGGGACTTGAAAATTTGATGAAGTTTTTGAATACAGAAATATTTTAATATTAAAGAAGATAACAGTGACAACTTAAGTTGGCGATAACGACAACCATATCGATTACAATATTGATATACATACTTACATGGTAAATAGTAAATAGACACGAGCGAAAAATACGAAAATGTATTAATTAATTGAATAACGAAACGATATTGATTGTAATAATGAAAATGTGGTATATTTCGACAACGTACAATAAAGCGTATTGATGTCGATAATTGGATGGAGGGCAATATCGATAGTGATTAAGTATCGACAAGTCATAATTAAACGATGACTTAAAAGAAAGTACATTTAAATCGATAGGTATATAGGGCTCGATATCAAGAACGATAAAATAGCGATGATAAAAATTTTATTGATATCGAACACGAATTAAAATTCAAACCTGATCCCGAATTTCAGCATTTGTTTGAATTGCAAACGAAAAAAATATATAAATACGTATGTGTGTATGTACTATGTCCGTTTGAATTTATACTACATATTAATTTAGCTATCAAAAGTCAACCGCTTTCAAAGTAAATTAGGCATCATGTTTCATATCAAGGTCTGTATCGTTAGTGCTTAACACACACATATGCTCATTTGATTTTTTTTAGCACAGTCTTATTACTTACTATTCCTTCAATCAATATAATTATAATCTTGTGTGGCATACGAAATTGTAATTAATGTTTCCTCAGCAGACACAGGGTAGACATTCAAAGAAAACGAATTTAAGTCAAAATAAAAGAGTTAATGAACTAAAATTTTCAACAATGACAAAGAAAACAACAACCAAATAGTATACAAATGTGTTTTTTTTTTACATTTAAATAACCTCGAAGCAAATAAAAAGTGATTTACTTTTGCAGAAACATCAAAAATGCAGAGAATTAAAATGGAGGCAAGTGATAAAAAATTTAATCTAAATAGCAAACAAAAAAATGACTTAACATAGAATTATAAAAAAAGTATAGAAATAATAAAAAAAACATACATATGTATATACATATTTACTACAATGTACAACGCATATCGTAAACAATAATAGCATGGAATGAGAGAAACATAAAGCAGCTAAAAAGCAATATAAACAAATACAGCGAAAAATTAAACTGAAAAAAGAGAAAATGGTTTTGAAAAAAAAAACAGGAATTCGTTAACGACATGACATGCCGAAATTAATGGCATGTCTGACAATAATTAAACAACAAAGAACACTCAAGACTCCGCGGCGTCGACAACGATAAATATAACAAATACAATAACAACAGAGCAGCAACAGCAACAGCAACATGTGCAACAATAAGAAGAGTGACAGCATAGAATTCGCATGCGCGCCATCTGAACGAGAATTTATCTCAGCGTCTCATGCTCCAGCAGAAGGTACAAGTTTTGTGTACATATGTACGTCTTTACATATCTAAATATGTATGTATATATATGAATATACATACATACATATATGTATGTAAATAGCCTGGTAACTGGTGGATCGGTCAGAGCAGGCAAGAAGCAAAGTACCAAAAGCGATACGAATATGTTGCAACAAGCAACCGGCGGCAGGCAACAACAAATTGACAATCAACTTTTGCTGAAACGAATTTGGAGCGCAAAATAAACAATTTCGCATTTTAAATGGAACGTAAATGCAGCATCAGCGGAATGGGAAACTTCTTGCTTTTCTGCTCTTGTTGTTGTTAAGTCAAATTCGCACAACTCGAAAGGATCAGATCAAACAGCGAGATCTGTTTATGTTGAAATGTGTGTATATGTATGTATGCATGTACATATGTATGTTAGCCAGCATACAGTCAGAATATATAGTTGTGTACATGTATGCACATAGAGCTTTTCGTGTTAGTTATTAAATTTTTGCTTTGCACATTTGTTGCAGGAATACCAAGTAAATGTTGAAAGATGACGAGAAACAAATAAATTAGTTTGCGTTTACACACATACCTACGTATGTATGTATACGTCTTTGTATATCAACTTTAGTTTTAATTAAGGGATAATAACGAAATTTCTTGGGAAAGTGTAATTTATCGCTGTTTGTACATACATACATATGTGTCTCGCATTAGCTGTCTAATAACATCAACGCATATGTGGAATTAGCCAGCGGAAGAAAAGGTTTTCGCATCTGGTGTGCATATGTACATACATACATATGTATGTATGTATGTATGTAGCTAACTAGAAGTAGAATGCCTTATAAAAGATCTAAATAAAAAAAAAGATCTAAGTCTAATCGACTTCCCACGAAAGCTTCACATTTCCCGTCCTCGATGGGAATCGAAATCCACTTTTATCAGCGAAACTAATACATACATATGTATGTACATAGCTCGTGCCCAGCTGTGTTGGTTAAATAATCAAAAAATTACGCTCGCAAACTTAAAACTCATTCCAACTCCTGCTTTCTGCAGAAACTGTTCCACAAAAAAAAAACGTGGGTAATAGGCGCATATTTCCACAATTTTCAAGCATACACTGAAGAAGTTATACTCGAACTTGAATTAAAAATCGTTCACATTAAAAAAACCACAGCATAACCAACTACAGCGGAAGTGATATTAAACTCTAAATATTCTAAAAAAAAAACACACTCTACATTTTGCGATGGTCATTCGCTATTTTACAAACAAGCTTCCGACGCTTACATTCCATATTAAAAGAAGTCTCAATTGTCTTACCTCGAATATCTTCTCAGAAAAGACTGCTTACGTCTGCGTATGCTTATATATTTTCCTCTGACCAATTACATTTTTCATGGTACAATCCACGACAAAAAAAAGATCAGTTTTCGGGTTGAGTACCTTACTTAGAATTTATTTGCGGAGTAGACCGCAAACTAGGAATTTATTAAGGTGTTCTTGGGAAATTTTCGACAGTTTCGTTCATCTTAAGGCTCAAGCCTTGATTTTTACGATTAAGTAACAACATAGAATATGCGGAAAGATAAAGGCTATTATTTTTTATAATTTCGGGTACTAAGGATTTCTTGCTGGGCTATGAAACTAAAAACTCATACTCATTCTAAGAATTGTGAAGACAAAGTTCAATATCTATATAAAACTGTGTTGAATTTTTTTTTTGTTTTCTACAAAGTTTTAATCTTAAATTTATATAGTTTAAGTTAGAGAATGAACGGAATTTTAATTGAAATTCTTACAAATAAATTAAAGAATATTAAAGGCAAACTATGTCATTTTGAATGGGGTGGTTAATTATATGACAAACACCGTATGTAGTTGGTTTCTCGTCACTTCAATTAAAAATATAATAAATGGCAATACTTTTCACTTTCTAGTTGCATTCTTCTCCATTTTGTTTAAAATATCTGAAGTATTTAACACATTTTTCTTCAATTATATACATACATGTGCATACGTGTATGTATGTATGTTGATATTTTTTTGTTTTTTAGACACCATTAATTTTTTGGCATTTTTTTTATCAGACTTGGAATACAACACTTTTCTAAAACTAATTGGGGTAAAATACTCCAAGTGGCATGCAATTATTTATAAGTAGGTATTTTTTGTTTTTTTTTTTTGTTTTTCCTTTTTTCCGCAACGACGAAAACGTCATGCATACTGGCAAATATAACGAAAACAAAAACAAAACTAAATATAAATAAATAAACGAAGGAGAAAAAAAACAAAAACAGCAAAAATAAAATAATAATACAACAACATTGGCAAAGATACGACTTAGTTGCTAGTATTCGCAACAACAACAACCACGAACGCTTCACTGCAGTTAGTGTTGGTTGGTTGGTTGGTTTGTTGGAAGAGTTACTCGGTGGTGCTTCATGGCAATATGCATCCGCTTATCCATTAGTTGGTTACAGCGAGCGTTTGCATTGCATGGTAACTTGCCGATCGCTGCAGAATGGCAAATGCACAATGCAACCACTACACATACATACATACATACGTATGAATGTACGTGCATACAGTGAGTGTCACTGAAAAACTAACTAATTTTTGCAATTTTTTATTTTTTATTATTTTTTATATCAACATAATTGTAGCTAAAAAAAGTTGAAAAAGCTAAAAATTTCAACTCTGTAAAAACTTTGAAAAATTTCAATAAATTGTTTATCAAATCTCCAATTCCTTTATTCACCCTTATCGTGAGTTTCGCCCGAAAAAAAATCCACCCGAAATTTTTTCATTGTCCGGATTTAATCCGTGGAATAATGGAAACATTGAAATTACAACTCTGAAACGTTATACTTGAACTGTAAAATTATTAAAAAATTCAAATTGAATAGTAATTTGACAAAATTTATAAATTTTCCAGATCTTTGAAATATAACAGTCCGTGAAGAAGTATTTATTAGATCTGTGCTAACCTCTTCAATACCACCAGCACGACTACAATTTGCTATTCCGCCATTTGGGAGGCGTGCCTGCGATTTTTCGCAGAAGGTGGATATTGAAAAGGCTACATTTTCCTTGTTTTCTTTGACAAGTCCTCTTGCAATATCCAGCTTATTCTGCATTCTACCTAATATTATCCCTCTTTGAACTTTGTTTACTGTTTTGTTCCTGGAATAGGCGATCTTATGTAAAAAAATTTAAATAAAATTACTTACATTTTGGATCCGTAAAATTTTTCGCCTCTCAAAATATAATGAACAAATTCAACTAATCCGCCAACTATTTCCGCCCGAAATAAGTGTTGCCGATAAGGGGAAACAATGTTCGAAAGCGGAAAATTTCCGCACGAAATTTATAATAAGCGAACAGTGAAAAGTGAACTAAATATTTCGGGGGAAAACGAAACTCACAATAAGGGTGATTACGAATTTTCAGAAGTTTTGTTTAGTATGAATGTACAAAGTTTCTTTAAAGATTAATTTCCAGTGTCATAAATTGCTAACACAGTCGTCAAAAAATAAAAAAAAATAATAATACTTAAAAATTTTCTGCAATTTTTTTAAAACAAATATCGAAATTGTGTTTAGAAAACTTATTTCAATATTCTTTATTTTCCACACCATGTGGAATTTTGGATATGCAACATGCAGTTTTGTGGTTGAAAAATTTAACATAAAAAATATTGCAAACATTACAAAAAATTAGATGGCCCTTTTTCACGGTCAGCCACTGTATGTTTACTTGGAAATATGCCTGACTGGATGCTTGTAAATTTGTTTGTATGTTTGTATGTGTACTATTATTTATAGTTCGCTGGTGTCTGTTAAATATACATATACAGTATACTTACATCCATACATACATATGTACCTACATATATAAACACACACATATGTATGTACGTACAAGTGTGTATGAGAACGTTTTGAGTGCATTGTGCTGCAAACTGTTGACATGACTATCAATGAGCGGAGATCATTTCATTTTGTTTTAATTAAAGCAGCTTAATTCGCAAAAAAGAAAAAAAACAAAAAAAAAAAGAAGGAAAACAGCAGTAAAATAGTATTAGCGAGCGTAGAAATATAAATAAACACAAAACCTGTTCTGAATTTTTTGAATTTTTAGTAACCAAGACGAAAAATGAGCTGGAAAAATAGCAAAACTAATTGTTTTAATTGCGGATGCTTAGGTAAAAAGATAATAAAGAATATTGAATACACATGCAATAAAAATATTGCTGATTGTTTTAAATAATTATTATTATTTTAATTTTTTTTAAATTTAATAGGTTGCTCGAAGTAGACATGTTTATTTAGCAGCATACCCATTTGGAACTATATATAAAAAAAAAAATGTAACAAAAGTAATAATAATTAAAAATACTATTTCTCTAACAGAAAAACTAGCACAAGCTACAAGACATTTGTAAATGTACACACGTTTCAAGAATTCTGAAAGCAATTTAAAAAGCAGCGAGTGCAAAGCAGCCGGGCATAGAAACTTCTTTCGCTAACGAAGCAGCAATTCAGCAGAAGTTGTAGTGCGTAAAGTACACTCAAAATTAATTTTTATACTTTTGTCACAAGTTTTTGGCACTGAATGATTCCCACAAATCAAATTCTAAAAGAACATAATGATGCAATAACGATCGATATCAATTCTGATCCAGTTGACAGTTACATTTAATGAAAGGCCTAATTTTTATTTATATTTTTATTTTTTCTGGCCTGCCAATCAACTGATGAAAATTTAGAGAGTTTACCACTAATTAATGACAATTCAACTAAAAAATTAGATCTTTATACTAAGTAGGTTCATGTAAATTAGAGACTGACTGAATTGCGGTATTAAGATTCAACTTTGTTAGTTAAAGCAAGGAAATTTCAATCTAATACACTTAAAGAAAATTCCACAATTTTTTATTGATCGAATTTCCTTCATGTATCTACATACATATGTATATATGTACATATGCAGGCAAGTAAGCAACTTTACCCCAAGTGTCTGAATTAAAATCGATAAAAACTTTGAACGAACAAATACTCCTCTCCTTGCTCGATGTGCCGTAATGCAATTATGCGGGGCTTCTTTTTAATTTATATGCAAATAAAATACTTCATGCAAAAATAGAGTTTAAAATAAAACTAAACAAGAAGCCAAAACGAAGTATACATATGTACAACAAAGCATACAAACATATTCAACTAGTACAATACATATTTATGTGTGTAAAGAAGAAAAATGGCGTCACGAAAATGCAAAATTCAAAATGGAAAACGGAAAATGCAAAATACAAAATGTAAAATTTTCGGAATATGGAAAATTAGTGAGGCGCAAATTTATATACATACATACATACATATATTTATATATGTAGTATGTAGAGAGAGAGAGAGTGTGGGTATAGGGATACTTTGTATGAGGAGGTTGAATTTGCGAGTCAGCACAAACGGGAAATGTTGTGGCCTGTGTGTGTTGCTGTTGTACATACTTATGTATGCATGTATGTACACATGTTGCTTTTGGGGTCATATTTTGTTGTGTTGCATTTTATTTAGCATAATTGTATGATCATAAATTTCAAGTTGATTTTGTTTGGTTTTTGTTGTTACTATGGTGGGGTCATAAATAAACTAGCAACAACAGCAGCGATTGTAATCATAATCATAATAATAATAACAGCAACAAAACAAGTAACGAAAATGTTGAAATATTCCAAACAAAATTATACAAAACAAAATGTGTTTAGCCGGTACCTTAATATGTACATACAAAAGGGGAAATACTTGTACGTACATACTCGTACATAAATAACAAAACTTCGATTTATGACAACATAAATACATACCTATAAATGTGTGCGGGTGTTTGTATTGTCTATGTAGTGGTGACAAAATCTGCGAGCGAAAAACACCACTTAGATTCACCACCATAAATTATAATTTATTATAACATGATTTTAATTAAAAACTAACTCGACAATAAACAAAAGTGATTTGTAGGCAGTTTCCAAGGAAGCTAAACAGACGGGGAGTTATTTGTTTTTTTTAAATGTTTTTTTAAGTATTGCAAGGGGTAATAAATATATGCATAGAGAGATAGTAAACTATTTGAACACAAGCGTACGTATATATGTATGAATCGCTAGGGCTATTGGGAAAGGAGTAAGCATGAATGATTTATTTTTTATTTTGGAACAGATTATTGAGTCGTGATTTGGAAGAAACAATTTACTCGAACATATTAGTGTCGTCAGTAAAGCGATACAAAAAATTTTTATTTAATAAAAAAATGTTTAAAATAATATTTTTAGTTTTTCAATCATTTTTTAAAAGCTTTAAATTCAGTTTTTGCGGCATATTTTTAGGTCTTTATGCCAGGCGAAATATTGCATTTAGGATTTATTCTCAACGAGTTGCAACAACACAGACATTTTTATTTTAGCCTACACATAATTTATATTTACTTACTCAGACCGTCTCTTTTTTTAATTTTTAATGTTCAAAACTTACCTGAAAATAAAGAAGAAATATTTTTTTTTAAAACATGTATAAGTTTTAGGTTAAAAATTAAGAAAAGTTAAAAATTATTTAAGGCGTTATAAGCATTTTGATTAAATTATTTTTAGGTAGCATGCCCAGTAAAATGTTTCTGATAGCGCTTTTAAGACAATTTATTTAAAAAAAAAATATATATATTTAAAGTGACGTCATAAAATAAATATAAAACAGTAACAAAATATATTTCAATTTATACCCACAATGGAATATTTTACACGGTGAGCTAAATTAAATAATTAATGCAAGTTAACGTTGACGTGTGTATTATAGATTTCGCGACAAACATCGGAGCCGAATGCATATCACTCGGCTAAAGTGGGACGAGAAAAACGATGTACGCACCAAAATATAAATATTGATTTTATGATGATTAATACTATTTTTAAATAAACATCTGCAACATCTTGCTATATTTACTACAAGTTCACTTCCTTATTTTGTTTTCGCGGCATAGTCGTGTCGTGTCCCATCGACATTTCGTATCAACGCTTGAGGAACGCCATTAGAATCGTTATGTACGAATATGAAGGAATTGCAACATTTCGTTGCTAATGACAACCGAAAAATAATTAATGTGGTGCTTGCATGTTTAAATAGTGGCACAAGAGCCAACAACAGCAACAAAATTAAAACTTCGTTTCAAACTCCCCTTCATAGTGGTAATTTATTTTAGTAGTCTGTCTGCTACGGACTCACCTCCTTCCACCACCACCTCCTCCTCATCCACCTCCCTTGCGAGCGGGGATGACTGTCCTAAAAAGTAATAATAAATGGCTAAAATAAAGAACATTTAACATTCACGCGACTTCCAAGCGCAACAACAAAAACAACGCGATCAACGCAGTTCATTGCTGGTGGTTAGTTTGGTTTTTGAATTTTTGTGTTGCACAAACAAAAAAATGTAATTAACTTTTGTCACGTTTTTGTTAAATAGCAAATGGGTGAGTTTTCGAATTAATAGCCTTCCGAGTTTTTAATGTTTCTAGATTATATTGGATTTTTTAAATGTTTCGGATAATACAATTTTTAAACTTTTGTTTTGTTTTTGTTATTGAAGATCCGTTTCTTTTGTATAATGCGTTCGACGATTAAAACACAACTACATATTGCAAAAGTTATACAAAATAATTTCAGTGTCTACATATCACAGTTTATTAAAAGAACTGAAGATCATTCAGAATTATTTTTATATAAAAAAGCCGATGGTTTGCAAAACAAATAAGCGGTAATTTGTAGCTTCTTGAAACCTGCATTGTTTTAATTAAGATACTAGTACACTTTAGAGGGCCAAAAATAGGCATATTTTCAAGAATTTTTTTCACAGCCCCTTTATTAAATATGAACATGAAACTTTTTACACATAAATATTTAAGTTTTCGAGAGTACAAAGTAGCCAAAGTCGAGTCCTCGAAAAAAGTTGTTCCGATTGCGGACAGTTAATCTCAGGTTTGGGGTCTCTGAAACAAAGAAAGCGAATGGCATTTGAAAAAGAAAGGTTTCCAATGTGACAATTTACCACTGTTAGTGAAAAATTCCTTAAAAAAATGGCGGAAATTAAAATAAAAAAAAAAAAAATTGCCTTTTTTTCTTTTGTTTTTCATGGTTAAAAAATATTTTTAATTTTGGTCAAATTATGATAAATTCTTTCCGGCAACAGCGCGAGCACCTTGAGAGCGCCGAAAACGCGAATGGGCTTAAGACCGATATAGAAAATTTTAATTTTCGAATTTCACCAAAATATTTTAAGAACTTATTTTTGAATTTATAAGGAATTAAAAAACGCAAAAAAAATTCGATTTTTTGAAAATTATGATATTAGTGAACAAATTTGTACTCGAAATGGGTGTAAAAAATATTTATATTGGATTCACCTGTTCAAAATAATAGTTGCTAAATACATTTAAAAAAATTAAAAGAATATTTAATACAGTTTAAAAAAATATATATTTTGGTATGTAAATCCCATTGATCGAACTACCTAAAGCTTCAGCGCTAAAACTAATGAGAAACTGAGTTAATACGTTTAAAAATATGCATTCATACTTTTGGTACCGATATAAAATATACCAAAAGTAGCATTTTTTTCTTTTAAACCAGGTTTATATGAATTTTTCTGGCAATTTCATTCTCGTAAATCATTCGGACTTGCTTGCGTGGAAGGCATGAGAAGGTACCCATTGGGGAAGTGCATTTTTCTCTACAAATATACATAAAAAATGCGTACATCGGATCCAAATAATTTTATACTGAAAATCCCCGTTTGAGGTGAGGCATTATAAAATTTAAGATCAGGTTCGTAAAAGCTATTCTTTAAAGAACAAAAAATATATATATGTACATATGTACATTTATACGTATGAAGTATGTTTAGTTAGTTACATACATATGTATGTATGTATGTATGTACGCTTGTACTTTTGTTAATTATTTTAACCTGTCATTTGTCAAAATAATGACTCAAATATGTTTATTGTCTACAATTTCTGCAACAATTTCGTTTCGCTCAGCTGATGCAGGAAATGCCAAAGCAACTTTAAAGTTGAGTCATTTTATAATGGCCCAATATAATTTATGTCGGTGAAGAGAATAACACACGAGGGAGGTGTGTGTGTATAGCAATGGGTTAAAGAGACAATTTGCGCGCCAAAAAAATTCTATAAATTCTTATTTGCTATTCAGTTTGACTACTTAATTAATTCTGCCTTCACCTTTTTTAGACACACACACATACATATATATGTATGTACATATGTATGTAGGTACATAAATATTTATGCATTTATATGTCCGCATAATGGTATGCTGATTCGTATGGTGTTTTTTTTAGACGTGTGGTATTCAATGAGGCAATATTTTTTCGGAGTTGGTATTTTTGACAGGTTTTACTTGACTTATACTCAGTTTAGTTTGCCATGTCAAGACGCCTTGGAAGAGAATATTCGGCGCGATATTACTGACATACGACCACAATTGCTGTAAAAAGTGGTCGAAAATTCGGCCCTTTCGGCTGGAATTTATTCGAACCAGCCATTGCGTCACTTGCTTGAAATAATATTTAGAACATAATGTCAAACCCGTATATTTATAATAAAGCTAAATTCTTAGCCAGAGCATTCAATTATATGACTTTTATTTCATTTAAAAACCACATGCCTGAAAAAAACACCCTTTACTTAAATATATATACATATGTATGTCTGTATGTAAGTACGAGTACATAAAAAAAGCTGATTTATTGTGAGTTGCTTTTTACTCTAAATTTTTTTTTTTTCAATTAGCTTTTTCGACTGATTTTGGTGTTAATTATAAATTTGGAACACCTGCACCAACGATTATGACGATATCAGACATATGTATATGTTGTATATATGTATGTATACTTAATTCATACATGACAACGACAAAACGTTTTAAATATGTTGACAATACGCGCGCGAAAAAAAGTTGCTGGTTTAGTGCATTTTTCATGTTGTTTTTCCGAATGTTTTGCTATGTTGTTTGTTTGAGCGCAGCAATGTGACAGAAAATAATAGCAATAAATTGCAAAAGAGTGTTTCAAATATAAACATATGTACATATGTATGTATATATTGTGTTATTTGTTGTGCAAAAAAGCCCGTTCGATATTTTTTTTTTGCTGCAATTAAATAACAAAAGCTTAAAACAATTGAGTTCATTGCTTAAATTCGGATTAAAATGTAAATGCAAAGTGAAAGCAGTGCCGTAATCGTTTGATCAGATGTATTTCCTAAGGGACATTACTGTCTCTTCGCTACTAGTAGGTATGTTTAATAATAATCGATAAGATTATCGTTAACGATAAAAATAACGGATTTGTAAGTGTTATCTATAACATCTAAATATATTCTTTAATTGATAATTAAAATGGTTTACATATCGAGATTGAATAGGCTATCGAAAACGTTACGATTACGGAAGAAAAAAGGAAAGTAAAATTTAGAAAATGCTGCAAGTTTTTTTACCAAGTGTACGAACATTACATATGTAGGAATTAAAGACGTATCAAGATATCGAATTAGGTATAGGCTAGGCAAATCATGCTGCTATAAAAGGACCTTTGCAATTTTAAACAGAAAGGCTTACAGTCCTGCAAAAGATTTAATAATTATTCGATTCGAGATCTGTTTGCATATTTACATATGTACATAAATGCTGCTAATAATTTTTTTAAAATCAACACTCGCTTTCACTGTATACAGGAAAAGTTGGTTAAAGCTTTAACGAATAAACAAGAGATAAAGAATCTTCAGCTGTAGTTTAAATTTTTTTTTGGGATTGGTACTGGTGATCGAAAATTTGTGCTTTATTCTAAGCCTAATTCTATTAACTTCAGTTTCCTATCTAGTGCTTCTCAAACATTGGCCGAAGCGCGATGTTTTGACACTTTCATCAGGCTTTTTTTGAAATCAGGAGCTGATAGAGACACAAAATGCCTTGAAATTTTCCGCATGGAAATTAGGTTTGCCTTGTGGAATAAGTAATTTGGTCCAGACAGGTTATGCATATTTTATGGAGTTAATCGATTTGTGTACTAAATTGCTTATCAAATGGCGTTCCGGTAGATGTCGCACCACAAACATATGTACTTAGTCGTCAACATATCGTTGGAAAAAGGTTGTAATCAATTCATCAACATTTTCAGAATCACCGGTTAGGCGAAATATTTACACGTGGCAACTATTTGTCAGAAAACGTAGAAAAGATTCTACTTATAACATATTATGATTATTTTTTATGTACATTTATACTGACTTTTAATCAGTCACAGAAATTGTCTCCAATTTTTTTGTCAGTTTAATAGCAGTCTAATTTAAATGTTTTAAATTCGGACAAATTATATTAATATTAAATTATAGTGAGTTTTGCTAACATTTGTATATTTTCTTTTGCTGTTACTAGCTGGTTAACGATAAGTGTTTTGTGGTGGTTTTTCCATTTAACAACCTTCCGTGTTGCCGAATATAAGCTTGCATTCAGTTAAATAGCAGCGGTTAATTTTAACAAATTTGTTATTTGATTTAAATTTTTTACAACTCAAATACAGTTCATTCATTCATAATAAAATTTGCATTAAAAGTCCAAACTTTTTTTTCACTCACTTTGGAAAGTTTTTTAAGTATACAGTAGTTTGGGCTAGAAACCATTCAAATCGTCTATTAAAATGAAGTTTATAAATTTTTTACGTTTTAAGTTTATACAAATAACAGCTGATATTTTTTTACATGCCCTCTTGCTTCCATTCAACGTTTGAACCTAATTTATTATTATATGAAAATAAAACGCGTAACACCCTTAACAAAAAAAAAAACAATACCCAAAAATTAAAAACACTTTTTAGTCCCTCAAAACTTGCATATTTATATACTCATATTACATTTTCTACATATTCATTCTAAAGTTTCTGCAAAAAAAAGTTTCGAAATTTTGATGAACATTTTTAAAACGATTTTGTGTGATTTTTGTTAGTCTTATTAGAAGAAATGCAAAGTAAATTGTTAAAATTTGTCAGCTGCTATTATATTTAACACAGGTGTATCTACATTCGTTGTTACTTTTGCATTCATTGCCGCTTCATTTGTTGTTTTATGTACGTCACTTTGGGGCTTGTTGCTGCTCTTCATTGACGTTTGTGTTTGCTTTGGTGTTTGCATGTACGATACACTCGTACGTACATAGTTATGTGCAAATGTATGTGTGAGCGTTTGCAATTTTGCGTCGGATATTGAACTCGTGAGAAGGGTTAACTGACCTCGTACTAAATGCAGTATGAAAAAACAAAAACATGTAAAACAAGAAAAGTGTAAAGAAAAGCAAAAACACTAACAAAAATTTAACAAACACAAAAAATTATGATAATTTTTTTTATAAAACAAAACATATTGTTGGCTGGATATGGCTATGGGCATACACATGTACATACATCTGTATGTAAACGCATATATGTAAATGCAAATATGTAAAATACATTGATCAAAAAAATTTAAAAGTGGACAAGGTCAGAAATACGCGAAATCAAAAAAAAAACTATATTTTTGTTTAACACAGCTGCCGAGGCTTTATGTGGTACGCATGCTCAAATACTTTTACATATGTATATATGAGTACATAACATATATGTATATAGGTATATACATATGTACATTTGTATTTCCATGAAGATATGAAGTACCAGTTATATAGCGAACTTAGCGATTGTTCAAATATATTTCTTTGTACTTACTACTTGCGAGTTACATACACGTGTATGTACAAATGTAGGCCCCCACACGAGTGTGCTTATTTTATCACACTTTTCAAAATAAAGCTTTTGTGACTTGACAACATCAGCCATATAGCAATATAGAAATGAGGGTGTTCACTGTGTCTAAATCAACAATATATTTTTGTATTCTTTATATAAATGTATGTGAGCGTACATACCGAGTTGGATAGTTATGTATAAAGCACCAACATCTTAAATGATATTTTTTATCACTTATTTTATTTAAAATGTACATAGAAACTTTTTAAATAAAATTTACAATATTTGTACAAGTTAATAATGTTATGGGAAATTCTTGAAATCACCATCGCAATATAAAATTTTCCGAAAACCTTTTTAGGAAATGTGCTGTTTACTAGTCCATACAAAATCGTTGCTTAACAACCCCTTCCAAAGTGGGCTCTACCACGACTGCCAATTAAAAAGAAGATCGCTTTAAATCAGCTTTTGATTGAATTTGCCTGGTGGTATGGCAGTTGGGTTCCATAGTCCACCTGGTCCTCATCTACTTGACGAGTTCGGTTTTTGAGAGGTTAGAGATATGTATGTCCTCGTCATTAACAGATTTGAGAAATAACACTTTGCTTAGAGACTCATACAACAAGTAGAATTTAGAGGCCAGAACGTGTAAAATCCTTCTGCATTCTGTCAGAATAAATAAATAAATAAATAAATAAAGGGTCTCGTTGTAGAGACGAGCAGCAACAGTGGTCTGGAAAGCGAAGACTCAGTCTTCGATCATGAAAAGTCATTATGTACATATGTTGCTTACGCTTTCGTTAAGCCTTGAGCCAATTTTTCGCTATTTGGAATGATTATGGATAAATTATTTATAGGAGTAGTACGAGTATAGTCAAGTTTTCGTTAAATATTCGGCAAAGTTTCCAAAACCTGAAGTCTCTCCGTGGCTGGATTGCAAAAAGACATGCTGTCATAAGGTTTAAAATTATCTCTGATTTAAATTAACTTCGCTGTACTCGGTTCAACTTGGCTCGGAATAAAATCTTGCAAAGCGTCAATTTTTATCTACATACAAAATAAAATAATAAAAAAGAATAAACAATCTGGCTGCTAATGATTTTTTTAACATTAATTTATATGAATTGCTTTTTTGTCGCTAAGATTAAAATTGATTTAAATTTTTATAATCATTTTAAAAATATTATTTCATAAAATTTTAATTTATTAAAAAGTAATTACTTTTTTTTATCTACATAAAAATATACATATATTTATATTGAAAGGTTTTAAGTGTAAGCGCAAACTTTTCCTAATACATAAATACATATTTTTGTTTACTTTTGGGGTAGCCTACCAATTCACCCAGTTAGTCAACTAAATTGATTTGTCTCTTCCTCTTTTCCTCTTCCTCCCAGTCTAGTTATATTTCTCTATATATACACACATATTTATACTTAACGAATATATACATATGCACATATTTATAAACATTATTCATATGAATATGTGCAAATAATTATAATGAAAGCAAGAAATTAATGAGCGAATTTCGTAAGCTTTATTATTTTCAGCGTCCATTCATCGATCATTCAGTTTATGAGTAAACATACAATCCACATACATACATACATACATACATAAGCATGCATACATGTAGTGGCTGTGTAAACACATAAAAGCCAGTAGCCGACATACTGTTTGCCTTACGCCTTTTTTGATATTTATATTAATTTATAAGGCACACCTGGTAACAGCACAAAAGACGCAAATTTTTGATAAGCAGCCAAATAAAGTTTTGTGCGCGTTAAGTTTTGTGAAATACCCTTAAGTCTTCTTTTATACGGTTTTTTTTTATTGTGGTTGTAAATTTATGAGGATTTTGAAAAAAATTTGTTTGCCTAAGGCCCGAATTCCGTAACTTGGTATATTTAGTTTATATATTAAATTTTTGTGACCTGCTCATCACCAGGTCACTATTTTGAGACTTTATTTTGAAATTAAAGGCTTTGTTTTGCGTCTAACGGATGCTAACTGGTCTAAAATTGTGACTTTTGTCTCTATTAGAGACTGAGACTGCTTACTCTTACTGAATACAAATTTTCTTCTATAAAAATTTCTTAAATCATTCTAAAGCTCTCAAGAAAAATATGCTCGTATGTTTAATTCTTCAAGCTCGTTTTCAGCAACGGCAAAGTACTTTTTCAAGCAACAGAAAAAATAAAAATAACTCTTTTGTTTTTTCTTTAGAGCTTTATTCAAGCCTTTAAGCGATTTTTTATAGAGTTTTTTGGGTCTTTTACATCTAAATTAAGTTGAAGCTTTGAGCGGAATCAATTTCTGCTACCAAAAACCATAATTAATGCCGAGTTTCCGTGTTATGATGTATTAAAATTTGACACTTTGTATTACTTTATTATTTAATATTTTGTCAGCCGGCCGCACAAGCTGATTTTTATTTTAAGACTTGGAAATTAAAAATAATAAAAAATTTTTTTTTTCAATTATTAGAGGCTGATTACTGTAATTATTGTTGCATAATGACTTCCACGGATAGTTGAATAAAATATAATAAATTCCTTCGATTTTAATTTATTTTATAAATTTATTCGAGCTCATGGAGGATGCATTATTAGCTTCAATAAATATTGTTCAATTATCAAGTGATAAACATAATGTTAAGATGATTAGTATATCTTTGCAGTAAGGTAAGGATATCAATAATGATAACGAAATCAGTAAATAAACCAATTAAATTATTTCTATAGTCTATAACAAAAAAAAATATAAAACACTATTCGCCATATCGTTACTTTTCTCTCGCGTAGACACCTTTTGTACCGAAAGCTTCTTGACCAGAACTACTTCATTGCGTTACTCATCATTTCAAAAGGTTGTTTTTGTCATCTTGGATGCCGCCTTTTTACATTATTCGTCATATGTTTGGCTTTTTTAGCCGGATCTTGGAGTACGATATTTCGATATCTTTTTCTTGAGCAGACTTATGTATGTATGTATATGTTATGTATCTTAAGGTCTGACCAATAAAGGCTGAATATAGGATGCAAAGTGTTCAAACGCGACCACTGGGATGATCAAACAATTTAGCAATTAAAAATTGCGACAATTCCGATAAAAAGTTTACGCAAATTTTGCTGCATATATATTTTAAAAATTGAAAAACACCACATAAAACAGGAGGTGACTGACATTAGTTCACATTTAACTAAAACGATATATTTTTTTTTAATTCTTATGTACGTCACCCTACCCAATTAACGTACAATATGAAGTGCAGGCGTATGAATAAACTGCGGGTAATTACTTTTCCGTGTCATATATGACGGTTTCACTGATAACTGAGGTGCAGGCAGTTAAGAGAGTTCGATGTTTAAGACACATGCATACTACATGAATACGTATGTGTGTGTGTGGAAAATGAAAAATAATTTTTTAAAGACAAATTACCATCCACATAATTTTATATTTTCAGTTCATTGAACTGCAGTTAATGGTAAATTTTTGCATGTAAGTTATTATCTCATTTGTCGTGTAAAACTTTTATAAGCGTTTATTACAACTACATTTCTAAACCTAATACAATTTGTTTATTTCTTAATTATCCAAATAGTATAAGAAGCTTTAGTCGAGCTGATGTAAATTTTATAAAAATATATGGCGTGTTATCTGGAAAATATCATGCTATTTAAATTAAATATAAGTACCGAACTTAAAAAAAAAAATTGTTTTTAAATATAAATATGTATTATTAGTAATAGCCAATATACATATATAAACGAGTACACACGTGTACATTTATCCAAGACATAATCGTCGATTTGTATCTGCAATTTGACATATTAGCTTGTCAGCATGACAATTATTGTCATTTATTTTGCCATTAAATTTAATACTCAGCCACTTAAGTATAATTACCAACGGAATGATTGTCTTGAAGGAATGTTGCATGAATGCATTCAAAACGATTTGTAATTTACTAAATTACGCATATAAATACGTACACACATACACACAAATGTAAGAAGTGAAATTAAAAAAAAGAAATATGTATATTTCAAATCTTCAATAAAATAAATAATTCCAAAAATTTAAAATTAAATTTTAGTAAGCCAAAAAAAAAGTACCAAAGGAAAAGTTAATATAAATAATTTATTTTTATCTAATCGATACAAATCTACTTCAAACTGAACCCTAAGCAATCTCTTGATGATGGTTGGTTGAATTCACAAATAAGAAAGGAACGCATGTTTACAATGCTTGTTTTTGGTTAATTGTAACTTGGTTACACTTACAGTTGACAAAAAGATTAAAATTACAAATTTATATAATTTCTAGTAAATAAGAAATTTTGGTCCATTTTCAGTCTAAAGTGAACTCAATCCGAAAGGAACTTTAAAGGACGAATTTCGATCTTAACAGAAGTCGAAGCTGAGGCCTGGTCAATTTCTATTAACAATGACTTTTTAACAAAACATTCAACAGTAGCGTTTGTTAACAACAACTATATAACCACCTAAAAGTATTTTACTAATTTACCGAAAAGTTACAAAAATAGTTCCGAAATCGTCTTCGAATTGACATAACAGGTAAGGAAAAGTCCTCGTAATTAACAAATTACAAACTTCTACAAGTTGAGTTACAGAAAAATGGGGAGTTGAGACTCAATAATTTCTTTTAAAAGCGCGTCACGGTAGGAAAAATATCTCATCCTTCGAACTGAAAACTAAAGGAAAAGTTTACACTTAAAAAATATTTCTTGTATGTAAGTAAACAACCAGCCGTAATTTGGTTGTTAAAATTTAAAATAAAGAAGAGAAAGATAATTCCAACATTTTTTTCTTGTAATTTCTACATAAGCAATATAAACATAATACGAAAGTTTAAAGCAAATTCCTTTCAAAAATTATTGTCTCCATTTCTAACTCCCTTCAATACCTACTCCGTGAAAGTTTAGTTGTTAATGAGTCGATTTTTCAATCTACAATGCAGAATGCAAGCGGCAATATTGTGGCATGAAAATGAAGAAATTTATATTTTTGTTTCGTTATTAGTTTTGATTAGCTTGTGCTAAAAGAGATTGAAAAATGGCACTTAGATTGGAAAGTTTGTATTATTTGCTCTTGATATTCTTAAAACTTAAATTCAATGCATCAGATATTGATAACATCTTTTGTACGTGTACTTATTTGTTTTATCTACTTTTGATATCGGTGCATTAAAGATTTATTTTCGTTGTCTATTTCCTTGTTTTCCTCGCATTTGTATTCTTTACAAACGAGTGAATTTCTTGCAGCTGCCTGGTTCGGTTTGCGATAACAGCAAATTTATACACAAAAACACTTACTGCAACTATCTCCCTTGAACGTGCACATGTTCATATATGTACATAAATATATTTAAATATTTCAAAACACAAAAAAAGCTTTTAATCGGCTGGATAAAATTCTCTTGCGTCAGTGTTCCATTTTTGTTCCGTCAGGCTAGTAGTTTTCATGAGTCTTTTTAACAAATATTTTTTAGTATATTTTTTAAAAATAAATTTAAGAATTTCCATACTTCACCAATTGAGTTTACTCTGTGATAAAAAGTAGTGTAATAATATTGAAGAAATTTGAGTTGAATACTCATATTCAATATCTATGAAGACAAATATAACTTATCATCATACTACCACGTCGTAGTACTTCTTTTAGAAAGTAAACATTAAACAAATTATAATAATAATATCAATAATTTATGTACAGTAAATTTGCACAAAACTATCCTCATTAGCACATCAAAGCATGGTTTTTTTTTATTAGTGTTACTTCAATAGAAGAACCATTCTCAATGTTTTTAATAAAATGGTAATAATCAATAGGGAAAAGAAGCGACCACTTCATTATTAATATCATTAGCTATGGAGCCTAATTGGTAATGCAAAATATGATAGCATAAACGTAGAAATCATACAAATCACTAAATTATACAATCAACAGCAAGCCAATCAAAATTCAGTCTCAACGCTTTGCCCAAAAGTGCGCGTTTGTATGTACCATATGTACATATGTATGTATGTGAAAGGAACCAGCATGAAAAAGAGATAAGTGAAAGATATTATTAGCATTTTAAAATTGAAGCTACGAATTTTGAATATAAAATTAATGACCCTTTTACTGAAGTCGCGAATGTCGTAATTAATTTTTTTTTGAATGCTTTATGTTTTTTTGTTTCTCACTCAAAGTGCCTGTCGTTATTTGTTATTCATTATTAATAATTCACTGCATGCTACTATTTTAAATCTAGTTTTGTTTTAATGAACCTAAAATAAATGAGAAAAGATTGTAGTTAGTTAAGATTTCATTCATAATCAGTGCTATCCTAGATTCTGTGAAACATTCGATTTTTTAGAACTCAACGAAAATGGCATCACTAAACTCGAATAGTTAAGTTTTATATACCTTTATAAACTCTTAGAATTATGTACAGATTTTTTAGAAGTTTATGCTAACAATATAAGCCAATTCATGAAATAACAAATCTCAATTCAGTGACTTTGTACCAACTGATTTTGATACATCAGAAGTCGTATTTTAATATTGTGAAGGACATTCATTTTTATACCAAAAGTTTAAGTTAAAGAAACTGAATTCTTGATAACATCGTGAGATTTCCTTAAAATTGTTTACCATGTACAAGTACATTGTTGCTTTGGTATTCCGATTTTTTTTTTACGTCGAAAATTACCTGTTTTATTTGTAGTTTTCGAAATGATACTGGTCATCAATGTGGTTTTCAATGAGGCAATACTTTTTTTGTTGGTCTTTTTGACAGCTGTTACTTGATTTATACTCAGTTTGGTTTGCCATTTCAAGACGCCTTGGAAGAGAATATTCGGCGCATTATTGCTCAAGTACGGCCCCAACTGCTGCAAAAAGTGGTCGAAAATTGGTCCACTCGGCTGGAATTTAGTTTAAAACACAATGGCAAACCCTTATCTTTGTAATAAAGCTAAAGTCTTGGCCATAGCATGAAATTATATGAGTTTTTTTTTTCTTCTTAAAAACCACATGTCTAAAAAGAACACAACCTTTATATCGGCAGGTCAAAATGATGCTATTTATAAAAATACTATCTAACAACGCACACAAAATTGATGCCAGTGGAACACCGCGCGTATAATAGGAATTGTTTCGGAGGTTCCTGAGTCCAGCTTTACACGCTGGCTTTTAGCTTTCATAAGTGCTAGTGCAGTTTAATCAAATCCGAAATATTATAAATGTTTAGAGCAGAGTAGTGTATGATATATGGAGTCAAATGCTTTGAAAAACACAAGTAGCCACATGAGGGTGATAAAATTTGCTTATACATTTGGGACTCCATCACTTTCGATAGGGCAAGCTACAAACTAATTGCACGGAAATCTCAAAGTAAGCAGGCACGTTTATTTTTAACAGCACTGGACTTTGCATATTTTAGAAAAGATTTGCCATTCTATTTCAAAGATCTCGCTTAGTGTTTTGTTAAAAGAAAAACACCTATGATTTATAACTCGATAATGACTTTAGTGATATCTCACTTTAGAAAGGTGGTAAAATGCGATATGTCGAAATATCTTTTTTTTTTTATATTTTTGAGTGCATATTTACTTGTATTTATATTCTTACTGAAAAAAAATCATTGCCATGAATTAATTTAGTCAATTTACTACATAATAAATCTAAGAATGTCCAATAAATCTTTATAAAGTGCTACCCCTTGGAGGAGGAGGCATCCCGCACTGTACCAATCAGTTTCCACCATCATTGCCAACATAACAGTCCATTAGCGGATGGCCCAGATTCGTTGCTCTCAAAACGTGAAACAGCCTCGAATGGAGGCCAGTTGACTACAAAAACAAGTAAAAGAAAAAAAAGTGTCACAACTGCAACAACAACAAGAGCATAGCAATCGCAACATTTTAACATTTCATGCACCTACAACCGCAGATGCCATTATCTTAAGCAGTATGTACGCCAGCGCGACTAAATCACTGTACGTGCATGTGTACTCGAAAAGATGCGGAGCGCAAACTACGAGAAAGGTGCAATCTACAACTCAGCCAACAAATACTAAATAAACGTGCAAACGTGAGACGCATTCCGTAGCGTAAGTTCCTCGTACAGTAAGTTGGTGGACTTTTGATCGCCCCCCTCAACCCCCCCTATCCATTTCTTCTTCTTCTTCTTCTTCTTTCTCCTCTTATGTCCCACTTTGAATAATTAACGCGGAGGTAAGGTAACTAAAGCAAGAGAAATCTGCAAAAGATGCAATTTATGTACGTGTCAGCGTTGTTGTTGTACTTGTTGTTATTATTATTATTATCTCGCTGCTGTTCTAAAACCAAAAGATATGGATGAACGACTAAGTAACAACACGAACAAGTATCTCCGGCTGTTTGGGGGGTAAACAGAGCGGGATGGCGCAAAGGTAAGCAGCCACTGTGGTTTGATTCACCTATCGACCGCCAAGCTGGCAGCTAAGTCGATGCCAATAAGATGGGCGACTTTGCTTGGAAGTGAATAAAATAAAATGAGATGTGTGCAGCATAAAATAAATTCAACACTTAAAATAGATTTAATTACTTAAGTGCAAATAAGGTTAATTAACAACAATTAATGCAATTATGAAGAGCAGCGAACGGGACTGTGCCATAAAAGAAAAGTATAGTATGAAAAAATGGCAGCGGCGCGAAGACCGCCTGACAGCATTAGAATTGTGAGTATAGAACTTTCGTGAAATTAAAAAAAAAGTGTGTTGAAATCAAGAAAAAGACCTGGTGAAAGGAACTGTGAAAATCTGTGGAACAAATCCAAGCGCTAAGCGGGTAAAGCGATTTCGGTATTGAATGCTATTGAAGGTCACGTGACAAAACGCGACAAAAAAAGAAAAATCTTTCAGATATAAAAAACAGCTAAGACGATGCATGACTTAGGAGAAAGAGTAAGCGTTCTGGTCATCTCAGATATAATGCCCACTTGGGAAATCTCTGTTCTAAAATATCTAAAATGTGTTTATATATGCCATATATATGTACATATATAGGTTTGATGAGATTAAGGTAATTGCCTCAACACTGGAGCGCAACGACGTTTTGCAAGAAACTGATATTGATTTCAGAGAGCTCCTCCGAATTACTTAAGAAGCAATTTAGCAAACGATGAACAATCTCGGCGGAAAGTCTAGACGGAAGTGTTGGAACGACACCATCTCCGCGAACTCGAGACAATTGCGATAAAACGTATCAGTTCGATGTTTAGCCTGTCCGCATGAGTTCCAATCGGACAATGAATTCCGCAACAAACCCTCCATCAAGCCGATTTGTAAACTTATAGAGCTTTCAAGACCGAGCCAGAATGTTCTTTTAGTTGCACATGTTTTGGTTTTCAATTAACGCGCGTTAAAGTTACCTGAAACCAATCTGTCTAAGTAAAAGTAGACGATACGACGTCAGCGAAGTCGCCATTTGCTTCTTTTTACTTACACTATTTATTGGAATGCCACTTTGGAAAAATACTCAAATTATTCTGAAGCGAGTTTCAGGCGCTTAGTAGCCGATCGTTAATCAGAGTTTATACATATATACTTCATTAAAGGACAACACTGACTTGAACAGCCAATCAGCTGTTTATTTTAAGGCAACCGCCTCTACCTGAAACCCACGAGAAGGGCCTGATGGCAAGTTCCTGACTGAAGACACTGAGACCACTGATCGCTTCGTTCCGTATGTGTAGAATTTCAATGCATTCTTAGCTCAACAGTGGGTCTGTTTTAACAGGTACAAAATAGTGTTCTTACTAACGTCGTTTTCTCGAAGATCGTTACAAACTTGACTATGGTTTTATATAGCCTAGGGCTAATCGCTGTAATTAGCTTATTCTCAGCAAACCGAATGTCGTCAATTGAGCAAATCTTCGCTAAGGAGACTTTGAATTTTCTAACAAATACAAAAAGTGCTGTCTTTCTTAAAGAAACAGCAATTCTACAGTTGATTTCTGTGTGCTGATTTTTCGTATAATTGTTTTACGCGTTGAAAGAGTTCTTCATTTCCAATGTCTGATTACACCTTAATTACTATGTACTCGTACATTGGCTAATTTAATTTTAATTCCCTCAAAATTATCTACATTGTACGAAGTATGTCAGCCGCTTAATTTATTGTGTTTCAATTGTTTAAACCTTATGGCTTAACTTCCTCATTCATGTTGATAAAATAAATTAGACAAAATGTTTGTAAGCCACAAAACTAACAAAACCAAAGAAAGATACTAATTAACATGAGTGTGACTACCATTCAACAAAATAAAAAAATATAATACAAATCACTAAAAATAAAAGCAAAAAAAAAACTCAAATGAACAAAATTTATTTACATGCGTAATCAACGCAAAAAGTTCATTGAACTTAATTATGGCAAATAAAATAAAGAGGAGAACTAATGAATTCAAAGATTTTAGTATGAATGTATTAGTTGGTAGAATTGCGAAGAATAAATAATTAAAGATTTGAAAATAAACAAGAACGGCTGAGAAAATAATTTATGTATTTGTGTTTTTTCTTTGTTTTTAACTTTATACGCTTATTTGTATGTGTAATTAATGCTAATTTCAGGCAATCTGTATTTTTTATTGGTTTTATCTTTAATCTACAGCAGCTGATGTTTAAATTCGGGAGAATTTAAAAATGTATTTT
Organism: Philophylla caesio; assembly: GCA_963971545.1. Classification (NCBI taxonomy): domain Eukaryota; kingdom Metazoa; phylum Arthropoda; class Insecta; order Diptera; family Tephritidae; genus Philophylla; species Philophylla caesio. The sequence goes on along the minus strand of OZ020608.1, from coordinate 93,031,966 downwards.
TTTTATAACAATCCTAAGCAAAAATTTGAAAAGTTTTTATCTCTCGATATGTTTGAAGAAGTTCATGGTGAAAAATTCAAAAAAAAATCTCATATTTCCTCGTTTATTTAAGGGTATAAAAAATGTTGTTTATTGTTTTTTTCTCAGTTTTGATTTAATAATTAATTGTTATTTATTTGAAAAATAATGGAAATAATGGAAATGGATATCTTATTTAACAGCTACGGTTGACTGAGTACCTAATATGGCAAGAAAAATGGTACCAAAAGTGGCGCCAATTTGTGGTGGTGACCAATTTGAGTTTTACAAAGCCGTGAAATACAAAGGAAAAAATTTGTTTTCAGTAATTCAATTTTAAATTTTCGCTCTTTAATTTAAAGTATAAACCGTATGTTTTTGGCTCAGTTTTGTGTAAACGAAAATAACAAACATTTTTTAACGCTAACATTATTGTAAATTAAAGTAAGTAATGTAGTTAAAAGTATAGTATTTAAGGCCTTAAAATACACATGAAATTTTAAAATACGCATCAACATACAATTTTTACTAGATGGGTAAAATTTTACCCAAAAAACTTTAGCGCCAGAAATTTTAAAGATCTGATGAAGGTTAAATAATATTTGGAAATCGAATCATACGTTTTCTTAATATTAAAGTATGCACATACATTTTAAAATATGTAAAAAATTTTTTGAAATTCGTTAGAGCCAAGCAACGATTTTGCCATCGAAAGTTCTAGCAGCTGCAGTTACTTAATATTTAATTTTCTGCTGTCGGCCCAAGTTCGTGCTGCTCCCAATGTCACCCTTCTAATAAAACTACACTGAATGACTTTTGTAAATATTTAAACAATTTAATTTGCTTTATATTAATTTTATTTTTGAAAATTATGCCAAGTTCTGAATGAATCATTCTCAAGAAACGGCAAGTGAATCAGAGGCAAATGAATGAAGAAAAAAATTAAAACGAAAAATTGAACAAATTACTTTGCGAAGCGGAAGTGCTTTAACCGAAAGAGGGACATCGTTTATATACATACATACATACATGTTCGAGAAGTTGTAAAATCAAATTAATAAAATGAAAAGCAAAGTGAGAACCATTTGGTATAACTATGTGGTTAGATTTAGATTAAATGCATATTTTATTAATAAATATACTAAAAACAAATAAAACCAAATGTTTAGAAGGCGCTAAATATATTTTTGGCATTGAACTTAAGACATTTGCCACTTACCAACACCTTTATTTATTTTTATTTTTAAATAATTTAACTTTAAAACAGGATGCTCGTTAAGACTTACCTGCAAAGAAAAATATAAAAAACAGTTAGCGAGTTGCAAGTATTATAGAATATATGAAAAGTAATAAAGTTTTAAAAGGTTACCCTTAACTACTGTTTTTTTTAATGCAATTAAATATTATCTATATTGGCCGGTGTGTTCCATTGGGTAGCGGTGCGTGCTATAACTCGATATGCCGCTGAGTTCGAGGTTCAAAACTCAGTCAAGGCAGGTAAAATCGTAATCATAGAAAAAGTTATTTTCTAACAGCGGTCACCCCTCGGCAGGCAATTGCAAACCTACTAGGGTATTTCCACCATGAAAAAGCTTCTCATAAAATACAACTGCCGTTCGGAGTCGGCACAAAACTGTAGTGGATTGACCAAAATATGTGGTAAAATATGAAGACGCACACCACAAATGGTAGGAGAAGTCCGGCCAAATACTGAGCTACATAGTGTAAGCGCCAAATTATTATAATTATTAAATATAAAATAACATATTTTTTCTGTATTCTGTAAGACTGAATTCTGTAAGACTGTGCGAGAAAATTTGTAAGTGTTGTGCAAAAATTTAGCATCATCATTGCAAGAGTGCTTAGCGTTGTTACTATTTTTGCGCTTCCTAAAGTCTTAAGCATTTTTGTCGCCGGTGAAACAAAATATTTGAAATTATCTCCCCGCCTGTGCCACTTCACCGCCTTGCAGTGCATAGCTTGCGAACAGAGTGGCGCGAGGGTTGCTGCTGTTGCGTTTTTTGCTTATCTGTTTCGCGTTGTTTTTTTTTTTTTACTTTTTCGAATTCATTTAAAACTCATAAATTTTTAATAAAGGCGAACGGAAATGGCAGGTAAAAATGAAGTACATAAAACTAAAATTAATTCAAAAAAGGAATGAAAACAGTTTTTAAATCTACAGCGAAGCCAAGAAATGGCATGACAAACAAAAAAGAAACAGCAGAAGTGTGTAGCGCAACACGGATTGAGGAATGATAATAAAAATGCAGACAAATATAAAAAAAAATGTAACAAACAAGCAAATAAAAGTAAATTACTAAAATGAAGTAAACTCGTAAGAAAATAAAATTTTGAGAATTTCATACGAAATGCGTTAAAGCAAGAGAGCAATAAAAATGGTAATGATGGTGTTAGGTAAAAAAGGGAGCGTAAATTTAATTAGTTTTTGGAAAATAGAAAAAAAGACGCAAATTAAAAATAATAAGTGCCTGTAAAAAGTTACTTGAACGCAGAAAACTACATTACTGGTATTTAGTTCACCATTTTTAAATATCTAAAAAATAAATGTGAAGTAAAAATTTGACGAAATTAAAAGTTATTTCTACATCCTGAATATGAAGAGCAGATAAATCACACTTTTCATGACGTGGCCCTAAGCAAGGCGAATTCATAGAAGGTGAATTAAGTGGTTAGAAGATATTCAAACTAAACTTCCGGATACTTTTGAGCTTTGCTAAAGTGAAGTGATAAGACGAACATTTTTTAATTTTTAACCGATTTTATATATCTATGAAAGTAACCTTTCTGTGACGCTGTGAATATTTGTGCCAAAGCTCATGCTCGTGACCCGACATTGCTGTAGCAACACCATAAAAGTTATGAAAGTGCTTGCGAGGAAACAAAAAAGCCGACCGTTCAGGTAGACCTGATTATCGTAACGTTATCGCTACTTGACTCGAGTATCGCCCTTTTATCACTGGACAGAAACTAATATAACTTCTTAGGGTCAGACATTGAGTAAACAAAATCAAATTGAAAATTTAAAATTTAAAGAAAATTTAAAAAGAACGAGTTCGAACACACACACACACACAAAACGCCAGCAATAATAAACAAATAATCGTATTAAGAGCAAACCAAAAAAAAATAGTAATATAAATTCGGTATGTCTACTTTTACCGCTGAAATGGCAGCAATAGCAAGCCATGTTGCAAGCGAAACAATGGAAAAAGCAGCAACAGACAATGCCAAGCCAACGCCATTGCCGATGGGGCAAAAGGACGATGGTGTCGCGGGGGCAGCGCTGATCAATTCAATGCGGCCAGTCGCGGTTCGGCGCGGCTGTCGAATTAAAATTAATGCGAGGCGAGAGTTAATCGAGTTTTGCTGCTGTTGCTGTTGCTCCTGTACGGCTTGTTGTTGCCACCACTCAAGCTATAAATGTATGTATGTATGTATGTACACTCATTGCTGGTGTTGTTATTGTTTAAGAATAATAATAATTTTTTGCAACGCTTTAGTTTGTATGCATACAAATGTTCATTTGAAAGTGTATGTTCTTGTATGTTCTCGTGTGTGTGTGTGTGTGTGCATAAACAACCCTGTCGGAAATGAAAGTACTTTAAAATGATATTTAAAAAGTACTTTTCTTCCAACTACAAGTGATTTAAATTTTTCTTTTTTTCATGTAATCAACTAACTTTATTAACATGGCGATGTCCTAGGAGGAAGTCCTAGGAAGAAAGGTGGAATTAAAAAATTAAGAACTAAATATTCGCACGCTGCATTTGTTTCAAAGTAGTTGGTTAATTTTTCAGACTGTCTGCTTTTTCCGACAGGGAAATATTTAAACACTCGCACAATGCTTTCAATTTTATTTGTTGCGAATTGTTGTTGCTCTCTTTCCGCCCCATTCATTGCGATATTTTCACTTATTGCTGCTTTTGTTATTGATGTTGCTGTTATTTATTTTAATCGCAAATTGTTTCAGGCCCACAACGTCGTTCGTTGATTTTTATCTGAAATCTTGTTTACCTTTCTGTCTGAAGAGAAAATGGCAAGCGAATGCACGCGGTCACCTATTAGCGTTGCTAGGTGGAGTTGGAAGGAGTCCGATGCCCGCGTATGCTGCTGCCATTGCACTACTTCAAGGATATCTAGTGCCTGTCGTTGCTTCATTGAAGGCTATGCAACTGGTTTAACGACTACGCGGGTGGAGCGTTTTGCTGCGTACACTTCTGTGTTGTTTTTGCTTTATAAATATTCCGTTTGTTGTTGTTGTTGATGTTATTCATTATAGTATCTATAACTGAGGTGTATCGACCAGTCTGAAGGCTGACGCAGAATCAATCCACTTTAAAGCGAAAGTATTCTGTGGTCAGGTCTTCTAGCTCGTTATTGTTCTTTCTATAACTCTTGAGAATTCCGTAAAAATTGTGGGATCCCGCGATTACAATTATTCGCTCACAAAATTCTGGCATTATATTAAAACTTCGAAAGTTAATGCTCTAATAAATGAGTACATATGTAGATATACATACATATGTATGTATGTTAATGTATAATATACCGTATCGAAAAGTGATTTATATTTATTTCCCTCTAATTCAGACAGTAAATGTGAAAGTTGGTTTAAAACAAGTAAAAACGATAGTCTTCAGCTATGACGGACATACAGACGGACATGGCTAAATCGACTCAGCTCATCATCCAGATTATTTCGGTATACTTTTTGATGGATCAAACTCTTGTCCATCTGGTACTAACAAACATCGGACTAAACTTTATATACCATTTCTATGAAAGGTATAAAAAGCATTCCGTGGGAAAAGGCAAATTTTGGCGGTAAAATGAACGCTCTCAATGTAAATGTTTAAAAATCGATAAAAAAAATGTACTGACAAACATTAGCATGTATTCTAAAAAAAATGTTTGCCAGCATTGTCAACATAAAAATTTTTGATAAAAAAATTACATTAAAAATAAAAGCATAAAAACATGTAAAAATTGAAGACTTATTATTAAACTGAGTAAAGAGTAGTTCTAAATCCTTTAATCAAATTTTTTAATGCTTCTTTTTAGTATTTCTTTTTAGCCTTACCGATCAAGTAGTTGAGCGGATCTAAATTTCTGTGCTGAACATAATTATGATTTAATTGATAATATTTAAAATTTTCGATTTCAGAAGATATTCAAAGTTACCACCCTATGAGGTGAGTCAGCAGCTGCAAATGTTTTTATACATACATATGAGTTCATGTATGATATGTATGTATATCTTATTTCCATCAGTTTGAAATCCAGCCCCTTCAAGATCACTCTTGCTAATTACACTACAGCAACATCTCTCTATGCAAATGGTTCACTTGATTGGCTTCCATTAACTGATAATTTCGATTAATTAAAAATAAGAATTAAAAAAAAAACGTTCGTTCACCAGAAAGATCCATATAATAATGATGAGTAAGTTTGTACTCTGTAGACTTTCAAACGAAGGATGCAAGTTGAAGGTTGATCTCGTACGTTGTCCTTTTCCATACGTTGCGAGATGCAAATGCGCAAATATGACAATACAATGCTGAAATAACTTAACAGACAAGAACAACAATAAACTAATTGAAATACGAAATTAAATTTTAGTACCACATATGCATCCATGTAACTATGGACATTTGTATTTATGTATGTAAATTTGTATGCATACTTTTATAGGCTTCTTTTGTATACCAATTGGAATGATGTAAAAAACGAAAAATTACGGTCAGGCTTTTGTGTACTTAATAAGCGTGATTTTAAGTTGAATTGTGGAGATTACGATTTTTTTTATGGGGAACTAAAATTTCAGAATATTGGGGCAACGGATGTCAAAAGATTATATTCATAAACATATATACATATGTACAAAGAAGCATTGGGTGTTCAGTATTTTTTCATCCGTTGAACTTTACCTATAGAGTGAGGTTCGCCCAGGCAGATGCACACTTGAAATTTCCTGAAATGCGAGTGTATTCAGTCATAAAAAGTTATTTGTAATTTTGACTTCTTTGTGTTTAGATTTTCCCGGACTTGTGATCATAATTTTTTGTCTTAAGGGTCTTCGTGAATAATTTAAAAATATTATATTGATGTAAGCTTAGGCATCTCTTACAGAAAACCGGGGGGCATGAAAATTGAAATGAAATTTCTGGTGTATGATGTAATCGATATGAAAGGCAATGAAGTTAGCAGTAATGATAAAAATGGTTTCTATCGATATCTATAGAACAAAAAATAACAATATTTTTATTTATATACATATGTATATGCATAAGAATAATTTTTAATTGATTTTTAGCGTATTTAAGTGATGACAAGTTCAATTATGTACAATATTAGAAATCATAAAAAATATGTAGTGATATATCGATGTTTGTATATCTTAAAAGAACGATATCTGTTAAAATTACATCATGATTAACAAGTACTCTAACGATATTTATCGCAAAAATCATGAAAATAATGAAGTTTTTAACGATGACCAAATCGATAGTAATATTCGACTACTAAATTCATTTATTGCACTTTACATAATGAAGTAATCATCAATTTTAGATATAAATATATAGATATATTTATCGATAACATAACGAGAACGAAAACAGTGTCAATATCTATGACAAAATTCCTAAAAATTACGATTTTGATAACTACACCTTGAAACTTAACGATTACGATGGCGATAATGCTGTCGATAACAAAAATATTTCATTACCTTTTCATGATAAGTTTTTAATCGATTACAGATAGAAGTTCTTTATATTGTTTAAGGCTTTCAATCGTTAACTGCATATCAAAACTTGCAATTTAAAATTACTGACTAAAATTTAAATAAAATTTTTTTTAAAATCAATGGCTATAAGCAAATCAAAATATTTCTAAAAGCTTATAAATTAGATTTTTCGGAAATTTAATGGAACCTAAACTCTTTAAAAATCTTCTTTTAATCCGATGGTATTTTTTATGCTCATTGGGCAAATTGGAAAAAATTTGCAGAACAGAAATTGGCGTCCCGTTAGGTAATAGGAGAACACATAGCTATAATTGCAATTAGCCACACTTACTTATAGAAACGTTAACAGATTTTACGATGCACTTGGATTTTCACTTATTTGAACATTTATGAGCTGTGAAATAAACTCACACACTAGCTAAGAATTTGTGAATGGAAGTCAAATCGAGGGGATGCAACACAGATGCTTTTCCGATTTGTTAATTACATAGAAGTAGCCGAATGGAAAATGTGTGAATGCACATATGACTAAATACATGCACACATACATAAATACGAGTACATATGTATATTACATATGTATGTGTGTTTGAGTGTGTTTTAGTGCATTTGATTGCATTTGTGTTTTTGTTTATGACTTTTGCCTTTTTGCTTTGCCGCCAGGCTTATAGCGCATTGATAATTTTATGTGGAAATATGAGTCATAAAAGTGTGATAGTAAATGCGACTCATCGTCGCGTCATCGTCATCGTCGTCATCTCCGTCGTCGTCAGAGTATGGCAAACTAATTGGCCGCCAGGCAGACGTTTGTTTGAACACTTGTTTTTTTTTTTGAGAAAATTGTTATTGCACGTTCATGTGTATGCACATTTGTAAATATGCATTTATGTATGTGTGTAAGTGCCTTGTATTATTGCTATTGCATGGGAAATTGTAGAGTGAATGTGATTTTAACTACTGCCTGGCGAAGTGCTGCCGCTGCAGGTGCTGCTTTTACTTTCGCAGCGTGCGCGTAGGCTGTGGCCAATAGTTGGGCAAGGGCAAAGCGATGCGGGTAGAGGTGGCAGATGGCACATTTGTTTAAATGACTGCCGTGTTACTCGAAGTAGCATCTATTAAAAATTGCCTCGTAATTTAGAGTGCAATTAAGTGGAAATTACGCTCAATAAAAGCCGCAGGCGAAATAGCCAACATGCCGTTTTTATGGGCCAACAAGCGCCTCTTAAATGAATTACAAGTCTACTAACTTCAGCTAAGATATTCTGTTTTCCTTCTTTCATTTAGCAATTTGTTGTTGTTGCCACCAAGTGTTTGTTACGAATTTTTATTAGCCATTTCAGGCTCTACTTTTTTGGTGAGAGAGCGAGTCAAAGAGATGTTTGACAGAGAGAGAATGAGAAAGAGTCGCACAGTGTACCATTTTATACGTATTATTGTCAAAATTATAGAAGTAGCCCGATTTTAATTAAATGTTATTATTACGCTGAAATAAAAAATTAATAAAAATATATATAAAACATATTAAATAAGTAGTTTTTAAATAACTTAATAATACACGTCTAAATAATAGATTTTTTGGAGAAATGTGTTTTTGCCTGACCCACTTTTTTAAATTTATTTTTTCTTTAGAAAAATTATTAAACTTTGTAAAATTTTCTTTTACAGAATTATAAATTAATTTTTGGCAAATGTTTTCACTATTCATGTGTTGTAAAAAATTATTCCATTAAACATTTTTAGAGTAAAATGCCTACGTTTGGTACAAACAATTTTTTAATTTTTGCCCATCGACGGCGCACTGTGCGTCTCGCCGTTTGTGGACAGGACCTGCAGTAGTTTTGTCTGAATTAATTGCCGCAGGAGGCTGATTCTTGCTAAAATTGCACATTTAAAAACAATAATTACATTTAATTGCCGCCATTTAAAATGGTTTATTAGCCAACGCTGAGTAAGAGATTAAAAGGGAAGAGCAGATATATTACAAAAATGTGAAAATTCTAAGAGAGTGTAAAAACAAAAAACCAAAAATCCATTAGAGAATCGTGTACAGTTGAAAGTGCCGCAAAGGAAGAAATGTCTCATTAGAATAACAATGCGATGACGGCGCGCGGAGAAACAACAACCACTCAACGTCCGCCGCCATCGACAACACAAACGTGTTGGGCAATTAAATTTCGCATAACACATAAAAAACTGATTACTCTTGCAACGCCAGCACGTCGCTCAAGTGCCACATGCAACGTACATGTGTAGTATGTACGTACTACGTACAACCTGCGAGCAACTTGCAACGCGCGCACTCTGTCTTTGATTTGCGCCACGGCAGGCAGATGCTATCGGAAAGTATCAATTAAGCGCAAATAAAATTTCAAAGCGGCAGCTGAACAAACAAACCCACACACATGTACACGCACACACACACAAACAAGCACGCATATATGCAACAAATAAAGAAAAATAAATATATTGTACAGCGAAAAATGATGTTGCATGTACGTGTTGTGTGAGAGAGAATGCCTCATGTCGAAATGAAAGAATCAAAAACGAAATAGGCACGCAACATTCGCACGTATGCACATACATACATACATACATACATACTTTTGTACATATACAAACACATTTGCAGAGAAAATTGACCTGCCACACATAAATAACGATAATTTGCTCGTAATTGCATACAATTTATTATTATTGGCAAAATTGTATTCGTTCGGTGTAATAAAGGAAATGAGGTAAGTACGTGACCCCATGAACGAGCGAGTAGAAATTGTGACAGTTAGAGCGGGTGTTCTTCAAAAATTAGTTTACTCAAAACTTTCAAGTTTTTACATTGTCTGCAAAAAATATTCCAAATTCACTAACTGATCATTTCAGCGCAGGTCGAATAATTTTTTATGTAGTAGTTTGCAAAATCATATCTACATACCTATGTATTTCCCTTTAATTATACAATTAACACGCTGTGGTCGGGTGTGTAGCGGTGATTGCTATACATCGCTATGCCGCTAAGTTCGTGGATCGAATCTCAGCCAGGACAAATAAAATCTAAATCAAAGAAAAAGTTTTTTTTCTAATAGCGGTCACCTCTCGGATGGCAACGGCAAACCTCTGAGCGTATTTCTGCCAAGTCGGCACAAAACTGTAGGTCGCTTCATTTCTGATTGAATATAAAAGACGCACACCACAAATGGTAGGAAAAGTTCGGCCAAACACTGAGTCTTACAGTATAAGCGTCAAATTATTATTATTTTAGTGTTTTTGTAATACAACATCAGTCCAGAGGCAATATTTCATTACAACATGCTGCACCTTTTTGTAAGTACTGGGATTTTGTAATTTTTGCTGTGTCAAAAGTAACTAAAAATTTTCTATTATTTTAAAATATAGATTGCGATTAGAATTTTCTTTTTATTATTTAAGTACACAGTGCGCTTCACACATAAAATTAATTTTTTCTTCTATTTCTTTTCCATTGTTTTTCCATTTATTGCACAAAACTTTTTCCTCAGGTTATTTTACATTTTTTTGAGTATCACTTTGGTTTTATTTAATAAGGGGCCAGTTTGTTGTAGCTTAGGTTACTATTAATATTTGACATTTTGTATACATAAATTTTGTTCGTGCAATTTCAAAAAATATTTGTTTTCTGGGGTTTCATAGAAAAAAAAAGTTGTTCGTCCAATTTAAAAAATATTTGTTTGCTGGGGTTTCAAAGAAATAATAAAATTTCTTCTTTCATAATTTTCTTTTATACAGATGCGCACATTACCATTGTGAGAACAGAGAAGGCCGCCAGAAAAACGTGCTTTTGTTATTTCACTAGAATAGCGAACAATGACTATTTGTTATCAAAGTGACAGCAGTGATACTTGGGAAATATTTGTCAAAATTAGAGATGGACACGCAACTAATTATGAACTTAATCGCGAACAAGTTTTAAAGGAAATTTTATGCAATGAAAATTAATTTAATTTAATTATAATGATAGATATAAACCCAGTTTACATTAATAAGAACGTAAGTATACTTAAAAAAAAACATTGGTTCTTTTTTTTTCTAAAAATACAGCACAATGAAAATTTTAAAGTAGTCTCTGTTCAAAAATGTTGCAGATAAAGAGAAAACCCTTTCAAAAGCTGCAGAGTTGCATGGAATGTTTATAAATTTTTTTAAGTTTTTAGAAAAAGCAGTTCTGTATATTTTTTTTCAAAATTTTAAAAAATTAATTTTTATATCATTTTATGGAGAATTTAAATGGGATTTTCTGTTATGATTTTAATGAAAAATGTCTTTCGTAAATTTTATTATAAAAATGTTGTTTAAAAATTCTAAAAAAAATTGAGTGAGCCATTTGTATTAACAGTTTTATAACATAAATAATTGTTAATTTGTAATGATTTTTGGGAACTTTATAAAAAAAACTAGAAGACCCGACGAACTTCCTCCCGGCCAAAATTCGTTCGAAGTAAAATAAACAACTTTTTAACTCTGTTGTACACGTATTTTATGCGGAAAATGAAACTGCCGGCTATATTTCGCATTCGCTTTCGTAGCTCCAAGTTTTATTTATACTTTTGGCATATTTTCCAAGTTAATGCAGGTTTGATGAATGTAAAAGCAATATTTCGTAGTCCCACTTAAGATGTATGTATATTCTTCTGTGTATCTCGACTCCAGCGCTACCAAGCAACATAATTTTTGGCAAACCTCTTTTTTCATCATGCAAGTATAATGCAACATGAGTTTCATCAAAATTTGTTCAGAAATATGACTTTTATAAATAACTCGACTCCAGCGCCACCTATCTGATACATTTTTTTGCAGATATGTTTTTCTTCCCCTTACCAATACATAAATAGAATATTAGAGAAATCGGACTATAAATACATGTTTATACCAGCGCCACCTATCGAGGTTTTCTCTCCGTCGCAATTTCCTTGGACAAAGAAAATCACAACTAAAAAAAGACTTCATAAATCGAACAACCCATTCTCGATTTATAATATATAATATAACAGTAAACATATTTTTTAGTACGCCGTTAATAACTTATCAACTGATGTAATACTTTAGATACCCGGATCGAAGAATATTATTGATTCTGTGACATATGCACAAATTTACTTTAATCTTAAAAAGGTGTTTCACATCATAAATTAATTAAAATGAAATCCTTCGAATACCTGCGTAAGTATGCATTCAGATGTGTGTGTAGGTATGTACGAGTATTATAAGTAGTATGTACATAAATGACTTTTGCTTTTATTTCATTTTAATAGCTCCACTTCAAATTAAATCCATTTGCCGGAACTGCGAGCGTGTGAAGTTTTAGCAAGCTACATCTACATACATTTACAGCTTTTACAAAATCTACAAATCTGCATGTCATTAAATGTAAAAGCGGATGTGAACCGCAGTTATTAGATATGCATAGATAGTACAGCATCTTTGCGATGTCATAATATTTAATTGCATATTAACGTAAGTACATACTTATGTATGTATGTATGTATGTATGTACATAAATAGGTATGCCGTGCTTAAGTGAATTTGTATGCAACTTGCAGAAGTTAGTAGAAAAGTTGAAACTGGCATTACTACCACCAACAACAATTGTAAAAAAATATTAAACATCATGGCTATCTACATACATACATACATATTTTTGCTATGCCAGTCAATAAGCGAGTCAAATCATTGCAACCTATGTACATATGTATATGCATATAAACATTCTAACACTTGTATAACGCTCGAGAAGTATTTATGTAAGTGAAGTGGCTTGTGTGCATTTACAATTACAATGTTAACAATTTGCTCTTGTTTGGGTGTGTTGAGGGTGATTGGAGTATTTTTTTTTTTTTTATATTTTTTTCTTTTTGCGCTATTTCATTATTGTTTAAATATGTGCACAAATTAATTATATGCATACATTTTGTAAACAGATTTGTATATGCAAGTATGCAATATATGTAAATATTTCACTTACATTGAGCTCAATAAAAAGAAAAAGGAAACGAGCAAAAAACAGTGTGACTTGTCGAAGACGGTATTTAAATGTTTTTTCTCATATGTTTTGTCCATATGTTGCATGAAAAAAAAAAAATTTTAAATTAAATAACGAAATTTTCAATCATTCACCCTGTAGATCGTGCGAAGAAAATCACTTGCCAATAGGTGTTAGTTTGAGCTCAGTAGGCGATTGAAAAGCAGAGCTTCTTCTTGACGAATAAAACTATTGGAGAGCTTTCGATAGAGGCGATTGGCGAAGGTTTTGGGGCTCTGCCATAGCCGATAAATGGTTACTGAGCCACATGAGATGAAGAATTTTTTAAATGCATTGGAAACTACATATTTGAACTAAATTATGTTTTTGATTACACAAATTTTATGTTCGAGAGAGGTTTTTTATTTTTAAGGCAATTAAAAAAAAATTTATGTTTATATTTTTGAAAACGCCAAAAGAAAGTGTATTAAATTTTGAAATGTTAGCATTTCTTTTTTAAAAAATCGCTATTCATAGAATATCTACAGAAGAAACAAAAGTTAAACAAAATCGCTAGAATTTTGACGGTGAAAATGATTTTGAACAAACAAAAGTAAGTAGTACTTGGACACGCATTTGACTTTACGAAATATAATATTATGATTTATTATCTGTGCTATTATTTTATAAGAACTTTATGAATGCTTATAAATATCTTAAAAAGAAATATTATGAATTAAAATTATAATTTTGTTTGGAATTTTATAAGGAATGAAATGAGATAAATAAGAATTAGTGATTTATATGAGCAGCCAATGAGATTTATACCCATAAAAATATAAAAAAAACAATTTATTTTTCTCGCTTCGTTAGATTTTGTTGGCTATATTTGACGGAAGTGCTGAATATTTAATGGGTAAATTATAAAATATGCATCAGCCATGCAATTGAAATAACACAAATATGAAACTGTAAAACGTTTTTAATAAAAAAAAAAAACTTTGAAAAACAGTTTTCTCTAACGAGTAAACTTCAAAATTTCGAATTCCAGTACACCTGAAATTTCGTTTTAAACGATTATAATCGGTCTCTCTCAACATTTTATTTGTATAAAAAATAGATAATTTGAAAATTGATGTTTGGTAAATCGATTTTTTTGCATTTCCAGTAGAGTGCTACAATCATGAGTTCGATTAGATTTTAAATTTCAAAGAACTTTCGAAGTAATTCCGCCCCAGTTGCATTATTTGAAAATCTTTACTCATGATTCCGACATACGAAAAATCTAAACTGCTGTGGTTCCAGCAATTTTATGACACAGTGTATGCACATACATATGTATCTATACATATACAAATTGCAGTGCATATGTATTTTATTTGTTGTAATTAATATTAATATTGTAGCTGCTTATCTGTGCACGGATTTGCAATTAAGATTAAATTGCGAAGCACATAAATCTGTAAATATGTACATATGCATGTATGTTAATATATGTACATATTTACACACTTGATTATGACATATGCAACCAGTTATATGCAAATTCGTACATACATATGTATGTACATATGTATGCATATAGACTCTGTTCACAAATTATAGCACAACTACGTATTGACAGATTTGGGCACTTTCTTCTAATAAATTAAAATTATTTTTTTCAAGTAAAATGTGGTTCGTTCTCTAACAAAAACCTTAACACCCATTTTGTAAACTATTTACAAAATGTACAATGATTTAACAAAATTTCATTAATATTTCGAAGTATTTAAAAAAAAAAAGTTAATATAACTAAAAAACAATGCGTGCATGCTATTTTTTGGCTTATTCAATTTTAGTGTGAGAAAGTGGAAGTTTTAAGTGTCTAAAAGTTATCACTGATTTTTCACAAATTTTTTTCTGGCAGTTTTGTCCAAACAACGTAAAAAATGTTTTGTTTTTTATATCGAAGGAAATGCTAAAGAGCGTCAGAAAAAAAATTGTCAAAAATTAGTGGTATAGCGTAGTCACTAAAAACTTACACTTTGTTTTACTAAAATTGAATGAGCTACATATCACCATACCCAAAAAATTAAAAAAAAAAATTGTTTGAAGAAGTTCGAAATTTTAATAAATGTTTCCAATATTTTTTATATAAATTAAAAAATTGTTTTTAATGTCGTTTCTTAGAGAATTATTGAAAACTAATTTTAAATAACGCTGTGTTACAAAAAATTGGACGAACATCTCAAGTGACATAGTGGAGGCTGTAGATGTGGTTGGGTAGAACACAAAATCGTCATCAGAATTTTTCCAACACCTTAAAATTTTTAACTTATGTCCCAAAAACTGAATTTTAATGTTTTTGGTTTTTTTTAACGAATTTTTAGTTTAAAAAAAAAATTTTAAAGTAGAACGTTAGTGCTTTCAGAATATTCACGCTATTTTTTCATCCAACATCGATAATATTACATTTTTTTTGCTTCAATCTGTTTAAATAAATCACATATGTACAGATTTCTTTTATAAAATCTGATAAAAATTGTCAAAGCTTTTTTGCCGATTTCTCAACTATCAGATGTCAGTAGAAGTACCAATTATTTTCTTTGGTAACATGTATCTCAAATACCGTCAAACTTAATTATCATTCTGTCAGTCTTATCGGAGATGTCTGTTTGCATCTAAATGTAAACATGAAGTTGTAAACAATGTAAACAAGAAAGCATGTCACTGCGTAATTGTATAGTAATCGTTTAGTCAATTTGTACATATGTATGTATGGTTCGAAAACAACTAAATATGTATGAGAATTAAGGCAAAAATCGAAAACTATAAAATTCACTAAGAAAATTATGTTCTTTATTCAATCAATTGTGCTTTTGTATTACAATTTCTACTTTTGTTAAAAATGTTTACTTGTAAGAAAGGTCGGCAGTTTCACGTTTGAGCGACCAGCAGTAATTGGCGAGCATTCTGACATTCGTCGCTGACTTCACCAAGATTTTCTGGAAAAAATTTCAGTTGGGAATGCAAAAAATGAACTTTGATTGACATGTTGCATCCCATTACTCTATAAGCCTCTAGAAATTAATATACCACGGTGACGTAGTTATCACTCTTTTTGTTTTCTAAAAATTTCTTACACAAAGAAATGAAACCAAACCATGCCCTTTTTTTAAGTGGGGTAAATTTTTTAGTGATTTCTTTATCAATCATGAGCTTTCGAATTTTTGGCCCAACAAAAAATACCTGTAAATTTTCATGAAAGCATTCAATTCAGTTTGATTATTTTTCAACTGTCACTTAATTTCGGAAATACTGATTTCAAGTGTAAAAAAGCATTACTTTCTTTGTCAAGTCTCTTCACAAACTACTTCATGTAACCCAACTTCAAGTGCAATAATGGCAATATTATATTGTCTGTTTTTATTAATTGGATGTTGAGAACATTTTTTTCCAATCTGAAAATACTTTCTTGGTGGCCAGTTGGCCACTTTCGCACGACTGTCCCATTCCCAAAGAGAGCAGGAATGTTTTGTGTAGCCTCCTTGCATTTCAAGAAGAGGTCGGGGACAATTTTCCATTTACATTTATCGTAATTAATTAGACGGAAAACTTTCTTAATTGCTTCATATGTTTCTTTCATATTGTTCATTTAAATTGTGTTTGGGAGAAAATTCGTAACTTTGACAATTTTTATCAGATTTTAATAAATGGATGTTCATTTTACTCATCAATAAATTAATAACTGAATATATGTGATTTATTTATGCATTTTGTTGACAAAAAATTGCGAATATTAAAATTGGCAAAAATAAGGGTGTTGGGAAAATTCTCAGCGCGATTTCGTGTTCTACCCAACCACATCTAAAACCTCTACTATGTCACTTCAGGGGTTCATATTCTCTGTAACACCGTGAAAGTGGAGGACAAATAAATTGTCGAAATGTGTCAATAAGCGTTTGTGCTATAATTTGTGAGCAGAGTGTACATATGTATATATGTATCACATAGAAATATAGCGTGGGCATCCAGATGCACTTGAGGTTATCTGCTTTTATAATATTTTTAATTACAAACACACGTAATTACATATTTATGCCCTTCTTCTGGTTGTCTTACAGTTTTTTAATTTTTCTTTTCTTGTTTACTTGAATTTTTCATTGTAATTAAATTATAGAAAAACTGAATAACATGCAAATTTGTAATGCATATGCAAGCAGTTTGCGCAAATTTGTTTGCTCAATGATTTTTCCATTTTTCAATGTAATATGCTTTAAGAAAATGGCGCGAATATTTATTCAGCTTTGTTAGCATAGTGATTGTTAACTTTTGTTGGCAAACGAATTAGAGAGTTTTATAGAAAACATACTATTGTGCAAGTGTGAATGCGCCAGCGTCCATTTTCAGGTGCAAAATCATAAAAAATGTGCAAATCCGTAGGGACAGCTGTTGCAACTTCAAGTTTCGCCGGAATGCAGAATTTCAAATTTTGATTGGTCGTTTTTCGCCTACAAACGATGCTACGTAAATATTGTTCCGATGTATTTTTTTAGCCATTAAATTTGCATTTTTTTGTTTTACTTACACGCAGATGACTATTCAGCTTAGCATTTTTTTCTTCAGATTTGCTCCAATGCGATAAGCTAGACTGACCTAAGGTAGGAGAAGGCGTAGGCATCTCCGACGATGCGTTGAGTCCTCACTACTTGCGTGTGCCAAGCGGCATTGAGTGGGGTAGTCGGGGATGGTGTGGGGCTGAGTCTTGGCATGTTTGCATTTCGTTTTCTTCTGCGTTTGTTCGGTTCTTTTATGTTATGTAAATATTGACATTCGTTTATTAAAATTCACAGTGAAATTCAACAACGACAATCTACTATGTACAAGATATATAAAAAAAAACAATAATAGTAACAAGAACAAGAATAAGAAGAAGAACAAGAACAACAACTAAAACAACGACCATGGAC
The DNA here is from genome assembly GCA_963971545.1 of Philophylla caesio. Lineage (NCBI taxonomy): Eukaryota > Metazoa > Arthropoda > Insecta > Diptera > Tephritidae > Philophylla > Philophylla caesio. Next base: position 93,014,238 of record OZ020608.1, on the reverse strand, counting down.
AAGCCGATGAACGACAATGGCGACGGGCGATACTGCCAAGGAAGCTTGTAGAAAAGAATAGGGTGGTTCAAAAATGTTTGGAAAAAAATTATATACGGAATTTAAATGCTCGCAGTCCACATTTTAATTTGGAAAGAAAGCAACGTTTAGTGGTCGCTCAAGGCGCTCGAAATTTATCATGTAATTTTAAAAAATTATATACGAAGAAAAAGTATTACAACTATGAAGATGCAAAAAACTTCAATCTGAAAAGTCAGCTTCTCTTTAAGAAACTTCAAAACCTATTAATAATAATATTAATTTGGCGCTTACACTATATACATAGCTCAGTGTTTGGCCGAGCTTCTCATACCATTTGAGGTGTGCGTCTTTTATATTATCCCACAATTTTATGTGCAGATGTATTTTATGAGAAGCTTTTTCATGGCAGAAATACCCTCAGAGGTTTGCCATTGCCTGCCGGCATATCGAGTTATAGTACGCACCTATTACCTATTATTTATTTAACTATTTTTTTTAAATTTATATTTGTTCTGCATTTCGATTACGAAAAATACCGTCGGAGTCGAAACGGAAAGCAATTCCATATCTTGCCATATACTTTTTTTTTTGCTTTTAAAGTATTGTCTCTGATTTCAAGGAAAAATATTACTGAACAAGTAATATCAAATCGAAGAAAAAGAATTTGTACATTGCGATTTATTTAGACCAAATTTTTCAGAATTGTAATGCAGAATCGCTCTCAATACTGTGCTCATGAGCAATAACCACGATATCATATTTTGCAGAACTATTCTTGTGTATACTGGTACGATATCACTATCTCGCAAATGGTGTTTTTTTTAAATGATGGTTTGGTAAAGGCTAACATTATAATCCAAATATTTTAAAACTTTTTTTAATGAATTCATTTTTTGGCTCAGGCAGTTATTGTTGCTTCTTTGCTTCAGACCACCCTATTGTAGCGTAAGAAGTGTGCATGGCCTCGTACATACGTATGTACATACATATGCATATAAATATGTATGTATGTGCGTTTTTACAGTGACTCAATTTTTTACAATATTCGCAATGTTTTTCATGACGAATTTTATTTATCGTTTCGAAAATGTGACTCACAAGCTACTCGATGGATTTCGTATGCATGTGGTCATATTATTATTTTATCCGATAGATGGCGCTGCATTCGAGATGCTTGCAAATACCATATTTGTGTTCTGATTTAGCTCTGATTGCAATTGTTATTTAGTATGTGTAATTAGTTTCATAACTAATGATGAATATTTTTATTAAAATAAGATATTTTATGTAGCATAAAAGTTAAAGAATAGCTAGGGAAATCCTTGACGCAGGTCAGGAGAAGCTGCAGTCGAAATCTTTGGAAACTTATTTATATTCAATATTTAGAACGCATATTAACCAAATGGAAAAGAAGAAAGCGAAAAATTTGCACAAATCGACATATAGTTTGAAAATCTCATTTAAGAGTTTTTTTTATTTTTTTTCCTTTTGTATAAAAAATTATTGCTTTTGATCATTTGCTTGAGTCACTGTAGATATGTGCTATATGCATAAGTAATGGCGCAAAATATATGTACATTTTTAGTCCCTCTACAGCAATTACTTTTCTCTCTCTTTCCGTTCGCCACTCGCCCTTACCGTGTATTTGTATTTATTTCTTGTATTTCAGCGTGTAAGCATGTACGAAGGTCGATCAATAAGGCCATGGAAAACGAGAAAAAGTTTGAGCGAGTATTTGACTTCGAAAATAAGAAAATTTCTAAAGGCTTAAAAACTGATATTTATTGATTCTTCAATTGACTCAAATCTTCTACCGCTGAGTCGTTTCTTAATACATTTATCCTTACAATGTACGTTTTATAATAAAAAAACCCTGGATAAGGGAGAGATTCGGAAAGCGACCCATTTTTCTTTTTAACCGACTTTAAAAAGAGGAGGAGGAGATTAGCAATTCGTCGAAATATTTTTTTGTATGTATGTTACTTCATGACTTTGGACCTTGATAAACCATCGGAGAGGTAGAGTTTAGTTCAGTTCCAGTCATTGGATCCATATGGTTAAAAACATATAACCACTGAAGTCAGTTTTGTTTCTGTTAAAAATTACTTGTTTATAATACATAATACATACATAAATTATTAGTTTTTTTTATCTCTTTAAATTAAGGCACCTTAATGTGTCGAGTGTCAAGTATTATATTATAATTTTAATCTTACAATTTGGCTGACCAGCCCTTTTGAGATACTTTAGCGAAGATTTACTTTTAAAAATCGAGTTCACTGAGCACACAAAATTCATCTTTTTCCCAAATTTACAAAACCTAAGCTCTTTGAAATGCTCTTTTGGAAAAACGAAATTTTATTTCTTCAATCAAGCAAAATTTTGAATTTCAATGATGTAAAGGGACTTGTCGATCCACCCTGTATATTTATCAGTGTTTATGCACATCTGGGTTGCTCTTGCTTTGCATATCATGTATGTACAATGTAATACAAATGTATTCGTATTTATGTATGAATTGTATGTACATATGTGCATGTAAGCAAAAATGTCGTTTCTTCTTATAGCTATGTAAGTAAGTATTTGTGCGCTAATATTTGCTTTTAATTTTTGCTTTGTTTAATCTGCAGTTTAATTTCATTTTCTGGCATTATTCTTTAGGCCCCTTATTCGCTTTTAACTATTCCGACAACTTTTGAATTTTCAAAACAAACATAAAAAAAAAAATAAGAAACTTACGCAAAGGTATTTTAAAATGCCAATAAAAGATCATCAAGTTGGGGCACAATTTTATTTTAAAATACCTAAGACAACTTGCATAAATATTCAATTGGAACACAAACAAAGAAAGTTGGAAATTTTGCTGATTTCGTTGACGAAATTAGGAAATTTTTGAAAATCTTTGTCTAAAGGCGAAAAGTTTTAAGTGCTAAATAAGTGAAAAGATGTTTGATGAGCTGACAGCTATGTAAGTGTACTCATATTATATTTGTACATACATACATACATATGTATGTATGTATGCATGTTTCTTATTTACGCACTTAACGCAATTAATTTTGAAGCGCAAATTTAATTAGTTTTATCTTGGTTTTTTTTTTCTTAGCATAATTAGAAAAAAAAACGCTTACATCACTAAATTACAAAGTTAATAACCTTTTTAATCACTTCATTTTTGTGTATTCATTTTGTCTTTATTTTTGTAAGTGTATACATTACAAATCCGGTTTTCAATTAATTTGAAAAGAGAAAACTATTTAAAAATATTTTCTCGGACAAATACGTATACGTTTTAACAAACTGCGAGTCGAGCAGATTTAATCAAGCAGTAGTAGGCAATCTTTTTAATATTTTTAATAAAAAAAAACGCGATGCGTGAATTCGAATTTTTTTGTGAATTAGAAAGAAACAAAGAGCAAGGCTTTATAGTTTTATTACTTTGACATTGCGCGAATGGAGTTCTGTCGTTGTTCTCGTATTGTTATTATTTTTCGTACTACTATCGATATCGTAAACTCAATCGAATTTTTTCTTCTTCTATTTAAAAGGCACTACAACCATGTGTCGATAGTATAAAGTAATTAAACGTTGCCAATATTTCTTGAAAAGTTTGCCATTCCCCTTCGATACCGCTGTATAGATCGTGATTTCATTGGCTATAAAATATCATTGTTAGATATCGTTATCGAAAGTGATTATAAACTTTTCTCTCGCTATAGTGTTGTTATCGATATCGCCATGTCTGTGGTTATATTTTTCGGTGCAGTTTTCCTAAATTATTCACGCAATATAGTTGTTTCATACAATTTGTTTTTGTTTTTAGGTTGAAAAAATAATGATAATTTTAATTTATTTAGTTTAAAATAAACCAAATCTATTGAAAATATTAAATCTACAAAAGGAGAACTTGTGGTAAAAATTAATATTATCGAAATCATTAGAATTTAGCGTTAGAATGTGACTCGAAAATTAAGCTTTTCTTGATAACGTTAACTACGTTTGTACTCAATGATCTCCTATGATCCTCAACAGTTTTCGACGAGATCTTCTAAACCTCTAACTCAGGGAAATACATTAGCATTATCTTCATTTCCTAAAAATTCGCTTATCTGAACATTTGCTAAGATATTAATGAAATTTATCTCTTAGCATGAATATGTAAAAATGAAAAATACACAACTTTGTAAGCTTCATCGTTAACGCACTCAAGCCAACATCCTCGCTATTTTACATAATTTTCCCTCACACTCCACCTATCTCTGTAAGTAACTTTGCTCGCCTTTTTTCATTATTTTTACTGTCAATCATCAAATTCAAATCAAATTTAATTGACACATTTCGCATTGCAATTAAATTGAAAAATTCAAAGCAAAAGAAACAAAAAATTAAATCAACACATAAATTTCCTCATTGCATTAAAAAGTCGCAATGTATGCGCGTTTGTTTGTAAGCAGAATAAATAAGCTAAGTAAAATAAACAAGCAACCATTTTATATATCTACGAGTTAATGTACATATGGCTGTGTTTTACATACAGACACATATGAACGTATCTACGTACGTACATTAGTAGCGCACAAGGTTTAGTAGCTTGAGACGTTTTCCCTGTAGGGACAAGTGATGCTATTATTTCATCGATTGACGAACGACGTAAACCGATTAATCGAAGCTTGCAAAATTGGTTTAAATGAAATGTTTGATTTTCGAAGCGATTCCTGAAAAATGTGTGCAGCTTACAGTCGACACCAGAGCTTATTTACCGATAATAAGAAACGAAATTATAATTTAAAAAAAAACTTCACTCCATATAATTAATGTAATTTTTTTTATTATTATCGCAAGAAAAATATGTCTGACATTATTTTTCTTCAATTCCCTAGAAGGATGCTTGCACATAAATCGTTCAACAAGTATACTACGCGCGTTCATGTATAGGGCCCCTGTTGGAAAATCAACTACATACTTCAAACGCAATTTAAGTAATTATTATGAAGGATAAGATTTTGAAGTTGTCACTTTGTTCTTGCAAGCAACTGCCTTTCAAAATATTTATAAATCAAAAACTGCAACGTGTGCTGCGTTTTTTTGCAAAGTAGCTAACTTCAAATACATTTCCAATGGCTTGATTTTTGAGGCTGTCTACTTTATTCCGACAGGGCATATGTGTATGTAACATATGTATGTATGTTCATCTGTGCATTTGTGGTAAAATGGGAATGCTGCCGCTGCAGTTTGGCTTGCATTCTTCTGCATTCATACACGCATATTACAGCCACGCTTGACTCGCATGCTAGTAAATATCTGAGCTGAAAGAAAGACGCGCTAAATCGACAAACAAATAATAGAAAAAAAAAACAAGAAATAAAAGTAAATATAAAAAATTCTTCAAGAGAAATGAATTTAATTTAATGCTAACAAGAATAGATACTGAGCTCTGCGGTTCGAATAGAGGCATATGTACGAGTATGTATGCATATGTAAGTATGTATGTAAGGCCAATCAGATACTTTGATGAATTTTTTATTTATTAAATAAATTGTCTAAAAAATTCCTAAACATTCATTTGAAAGAAATAGTCTGTGCTAAAAAATCAGATTGCTTCTTTTCGGGCAAAGGTTTAGATGTAATTTTTATGAAAATTTGTATTACTTCACTCTACATACATAAGTATGTAGTTAATGATTTCAAACTGATGAAAAAAATAACTTCGGTGTGTAGTTCTTTAGGAGAATATGTTCGACACATTTTACTATCAACTGAATGCGATTTTATGATGCTAATTTTTAAAATGGATATAATAATTTATTAGGACTTTCGATCTAGAAAATGGTTCTTGAGAAAAGAATTTTATACTTCGTATATGAATTTTTTATGTTAACAAACTCTTACAATTATGACCAACATAAGTAATAAAATTTGCTTTTGTTAATGACGAAAAATTTGCAGCTGCTCTATTGTTGCGTTGCTGAATGTTGCTGCTGGCAAATGGGGTTAACTAAACACGTTTAATTAAAATAAGTAACTGCGTCGAATCAAAAAAAAATTAACGGCGTAGAAATATTCGTTTATTAATTAAAAAAAAAATAAGGTTATGAAATTCAGAGATCTCCTACTTTACTTCTTATAGCTCATATTTTTGAAAACAAATCTGGATCTACATACTCGTACATTCATATTTATATGATTAAGAATTTTTTGTGGTATTGCTTCAACTTTATAAATTAGCCATTTTTAGAGATGACACTTTATTCTGAGATAATTTTCGATCAAAAAATGGTGTTTTACAAATGAGTTTATTTTTGAATATAATTACATTTACATTATTACAATAGAAATACATTTCAAGTTTTAAATTATTCAAAAACTATCAAAAAACCACATAAATTCGGTTCATAAATAAGAGTTTTTCATTAAGTGTAACACCTACATACTAGCCCATTTTTTGTGATGTCGATTTTCATAACTACAAAATATTCCAAATAGATATGTACCAAATCAAGTGGTTTTCTTAATGTCTAGATTGTGTTGCCAACTAAGTCATTGGAAAGTTTAACGTTTAAAATTTGTTACTCAACACAAAAAAATACTTTCAAAAATGGTAAGTCTGACTGGATATTAATTTAAGCTCTTTCTTTCTTTTGTGACAAATATTTTTGATTATATCTTGCTTGAAATATATTAATCGAAAGTGTTTATGGCTAAACTGACAAGAACGTAAGGGAGTTGAGAAACTAAAAATGAATCAACTTTTCGGGCGCTTCTTCGTATTTTTTCCTTCTTAATAAAGCGTTCTAGGTCGATAGTTATGATGAAGCGAGAGCGAAAAGGCGCGAGTCCATATTCCATTCTCTTACCTGCATTTTTTTTATTCTCTTTAACAAATACATTCCATTCGCAACTCATAATAAAGCCCATCAAATAAAAGCCTTACAAAGTTTTTTTTTTCAAACATTCGAAAAATAAGTTTATCGACTACACAATCGAGCTGTTTTCAGTTTTTTTTTTTATATTTTTGTACTCACCACCTTATCGTATGTATGTCGATATAAAAGTTTTACATTAAACTTACCTGTAAAGATATAAAGATAAAGAAAATCATTAGAAAATGGTAAAATTAATTAAATATACAAATTGATTTAGTGTATGTATGCAACAGAAGCTTTTATATTCGCTTTAATGTTCGCTTTTCATAAAAGCTTAAGCCAAATTTGATTGATTATGCTTGGTTTTCATTATGTCAAAATCACTGAAACTGTCTCAACTGACGTCGATGTTGCGGTGATTGTTATCGGCAAATTTAAGGCAACATTTGAGGTACACCTTTTCTTAATGAAAACCAGATATAACCGTTGAACCTCGCCGTGTTTATTAATGATTTTTTTTTCAGAAAACTTCTCACCAGGCCTATGGTTTGACTAGAATTTAAAGTAAGTATTTTTTCTTTATTTAAAATTCAAAGAGGAGTTCTGGATCTGAAGATTTATACAAACAAAAGGCTGAAAGTGATCAGCTATATGTTATATGTTTAACGGTTTAAAACCAATAAATAGCTGAGGTAAAAAAACACTTCAAGATAAAAAAAAATTTGCGACGCTTTAGGCTTCGAATTTATAATAGAGCGAAAATTTTCTGTGGTATATAAATAGTAAAAATTTGTAAATTAAAATTTTTATATAAGGATGCCGAAGAAAATAACATTAAAAATTGCTGCTTAATGTGCCTTTCATCGAAAATGTTAGTATGCAAAAAAAAGCTTATCACATTTGGCAAAAGCTAACATTTTTAGAGCTTTGGTGATTTTCAAAGTCTCAAGTACCTACTGCTACAAGGATTTAAGGTGTAAAATTACAAACTTTCATCTTTTTATTATGGATATGTTTTCGATCTTAGGTGCTCTTCTAAAGTATAGGTCTGTATATCGTGTGGAAAAATTGATTTTATAACATACTTAGAAATGTACGCCTGTACGTGTGAAAATACATACATACATATATTCATGTACATGTGTATTAGTAATTCATTCCGGCATCTAACAGAAGTGAACACACTTGTAAGTTGAGTGGTTGTGGCAGGCAGCCAGCCAGCCACCTTCGTTGCAACAAATTGCGCCGTCAGCGAAAGAGGTGGGATAAGTCGCGGCTAAGGCGATTAAAGCATGAAAAATTTATGCATATGGATGTGGACTTATATAGATATTTACATACATATACATATATATTTATATATATATATATAAATGATAGAGATTAAGAGATGTAGAGTGAAGCGCTCCATATGTAAATATGTAAGTAGATGCCCGGTGGTGCAAACTTTAAGCTACGATGTCGATAACTAATGTTTTTTCGTCATATGCGCAGCAGTTAGGCAGCTTTTACAATTTTCGTAAAGTGATCAATATTTTCTTACAATACCAACTTGAAGAAGACACCCTTTAATAGACGATTAGGAAAACGAAAGCCAGTACATACATAAAAACGAAATATGAGCGTCTATTAAACTATGTTAATAATTAAAATATCGATAAAGGTTGATGTTTGTAAAGTAAACTGGAGAAAATTACTGGTCTTGGCCCGAACCCATTAGCGGTTGTTGACAGGGACCCGGACTTTAATAACATTTAATAAAAAAGTCGCTAGAAAAAAAATTATTTTGGACTTTTATTTTATTTGAAATAAAATAATCGGCAAACACAGACTTTCATTTAGTCCGAAAATATTAGTTAGACTTGGTTCAATACTTTTCAAGGCCGATATAAAAGTCCTTTCGTAATAATAAACAAATCGCTTATGCAAATTAAACAAATTTGTTAACATTTTTGATATTATATTTACAGGTGTATACAAAAGTCAACAACAAAACCAACAAAGAATACGAATAAACGCATGAAAATTTGTAAACGAACCAAAAAATTATCGCTTGTTTTTCGACCCTGTCACTGCAAAAGGCTATATAGTAGACCACTAATTCAAAACTAGTAGATTTGCCTGCCGGGCAGAAGCTTTTGAGTGCATGTATGTATACATATGTATGTATACATATGTAAATATGTGTGTGCGAATTTGTTTAGCAAAGCGACGCGTTGCAAATGCACTTTTTCGTTTCGCGCGTCAATATGTCAAAATGATAAAAATTATTGCAAAGTGAGTGGCAGTGGCCGAAGCAAAGTACTTAAAAAAACCTAAAATAAAAACAATTAAGTATTAAAAATAAAAAATAAATAAAATTACAAAATGTTTGCATGTTCATATGTATATATATACATATGTACATACATATGTATGTGTTGTGGCGTACACGTCTTGCGGGCAATTCATCGTTGGCAGGGGTGCAACATAAACTGTCTATAAATAGCTAAGAAAGTTTCGGGTAGCAAGAGACGGAAGGGGAAAAGTTCAAAACTCTATGTATGTATGTATGTACTCGTATATTGCTTAGGTGCCAAAGTCTTTTTTCTAGATTGTGCTAAGTGTAAGAATTTGCATGCGAAGTGAAAAGTGCTAACTAACAGTGCGTGTCCATAGAGTTGTATGAGTACGTACGCGCGGATACCGAGCAGCGGACGGACGTACGGATGGCAACGCTGGCAGTAATGCATGCAAATATGCAGATTTTATGCAGCGTAAAGTGCGTCATCACATAACAAAAAGAAATTTAGCAACAATATTAGGTTTAGAATATGCTTACTCGTACATTTGTATTAGTTTGAATTAACCGACTTGAACGTCAAAAGAACTTAGTGTATGTGTGTGTGTAGATACCCTGTCGGAAAAAAGCAGACAGTCTGAAAAATTAACAAATTTTAAAGTAGTTGGAAATCAACTGCTTTGAAACAAATGCAGCTGCGAGTCTTTAATTCTTCGTACTCGTATATTTATATGAGCGTAATACAAAATAATTTAAAAACATTTGTAGTGAAGAGAAACTAGTATAGTATACTATACATATGTATGTGTATAATATGGTGGGGTGTCAAAAAGCCATAGGACATAAGGCCATAATGGCTTTATGTCTCAATTCAAACGGACATAAAGCCATAATTTTGATATGACCTTAAGTCTCATATCAATTTTAGTGGAATGGGACATAAAACCATAATGTGATGTTTTGCGTTACAAATGCTTTATTTCACTTAATTTCTAGGCTCCAGGAATTAAAGCTACAAACATTTTGTAAAAGGAAAAACTAATAGTTTTCCACTAGAATTATCGCTTTTACGGAATGTTTACTTCTGTAAAATAAAATATAAAATATATACACAAGCTTTAAGATTATATAATTTTTTTTTATTATTGTTTTTGAAACTTAAGCATAATTCTTATAAATGGAATTAACAACAAAAAGTAAAAAAAAAATTTTCCTTTAACTGAATGTTAACAAAAACAATTAAATGAATTATATATAACTTTTAAGAAAAAATTAACAGAACATCCTTTATTATTGTCCGACAAATTGGACATAACGTTTTATTTCCTTTTGCTGATAGCAAGGCTGGCATTTTTTACATGAAATAGGGTGACATGCGATCATTATCAAAAATATGGCTTTATGTCTCATTTTGGGAAAAAAATTTATGGCGGTAAGTCCCATTTCATTGAGACATAAGGGCATATGGGACTTGACGCCATATGGCTTTATGTCCTATGGCTTTTTGACACCCCACCGTATAGTATAGACATACACTGTACTCATAAAAACTCTCATCCGACAGCAGAAGGCTGTTGTGTCATTCACTAACAATTTCCAATAAAAACAGATGACGAATTGTCAGCCGTTGTCGAAAATATTCACGAAGAAAACAAAACAATTTACGTGAGAAGCTAATACATATTATCATAAAATTCTAAATATCTATCTAAAGCTTTTTTCCATATATTCCATAGCTTGATGGAATGGAGTCCCTAATGAAAGGAAAACCTAAAAAGATGCTTTTGGCTCTTTTGTCCAAGAACGTTGTAATTATTTTCATCCTCGATGGAACTCACGAAAAAAAAAGATTAAAAGCTTTTGTTAATTTCTATCCGCTTTTGAAAAGTAAGACAGTGGGCGAGCCCATAAAATGCGTGATTCTTAAAATATTTAAATTTTTTTTATCATTATTAACATAGATGCCTTTTGTATCGAAAATCGTGACCCAGAGGAAGTTACTCGGAAAGCCATTCAGGTGTAAAAAAACAATGTTTTTACGAAGTATGTACGCAGAAGAAACTAGATTAAATTTTATTTAAAACGGGTAATTGAAATGAATTCCTTACTTAGTTTAAACAAAAATACATATGTAAATATATTTTATAAAAACTAAACTAAAATGCGTTTTTAAAAAGTTAGAAAAGAGTAGGTATAAAATAAAGAAGTTTAAAAACAAATCGAGTTTAAAATAGTTGTAAAAAAGGCAGTTTTAAAGTAGCTGGAAATAAATACATACATTTTATTGCAGTTGCAAAAAAAGTAATTTTAATGTTCTTTCTTTCAAATATATTTGAAAGTGGTTGAAATCAAATGCAGAGTCGGATAATTGACTTGCTTCTAGGACATCGCCATGTTAAAAAAGTTAGTTGATGATAAGAAAATAGAATGAATTTAAACCACTGGTGGTTAGAAAAAAAAAAAAATTTTAACTTGCTTTTAAAGTACTTTGATTTCCGACAGGTTAGTGTGCATATAAATACTGTTCCTAGGTCAATGCGGCGTGCAATAGTTAAACGTGGCGTTGAAGCGCAATATCTTAATATTAGTTATACAGCAACAATAATAATAATAATAATAAAGCATCATCATAAAAATAATAATTTAGTAACTCGTTTTTAGTTACAGCTGCAAAATTTGTGTCAACAGTTTTTATTTTATTCGCATATTCGCTCGTTTTCCACACTCAATTAGTCACGCCCTGCCCTCAACTCACTTTCAACTTTCACCCACATTCTGTCTAAGTGCATTTTATATGCACACAAAATTTACGCGCGCACACAGCTTGAAACTAAATTGCAAAAATAAGTAAAGAAAAAAGAAAAAATAAAACGCTACTCAATTAAAGTAAGTGCAATAAATTTTCTTTAAAATTTCATTTCCTGTTCGCCAAGCTAGTCACCACGACGTTAGCCGCAATATACTGTACGAGTACAGTGACACGACAGCGTTAAAAAAATAGTAAAATTTAAGTGGATAAATTCGAAAAAAATTTTATACTCAACGTATGTATGTAAGTAAAATCACGTCTTTCCTGTATATCGATACTTTTTTTTTAAGTATAAAAAATACCCTTTCTCTTTCGTTTCGCTTCAGTGGTTTTTGTTTTCGTTAAGCTGGTAATGTTTTTTCCGTTTCTAGGAATGATGACCGATGCTTTAATTTCCTTTCCTCAAGGGCGCCTAGCGAAGTCAACAGATACAAGATTGATAAATAATTGATTGTGCCTTACGCAGGGCCGTTACTTTTTTGCTTTACGATATTGGCAATAAGCTGCTCAAAATGACGGCACATCGGCAAAGTTTCTTTAAAATTCCAACACGAGTGAAGTGAATATTTGCTGTTCTATTATTTTAAAGTTTTAATTTAAGTTTTTTGTGACGTACAACGCGATTTTATTATATTATTCGAACTTATAAAGCAATTCTCAAATCAAAATGAGAATACGTTATTGATGGTGTGACGTATATGCCTAGATCGTAAACAATTTTTGTTAACTGTCAGCAATCTCTTCTATATCAATCTTGATCAGACATACATTTGGCGTATTCAGATGCAAGCGAGAGTGAAATTAGGAAATGGATCCGATCCGATCGTTTATGAGCGCACTGACAGTTCGCCTAGGGCTTTCATTGCCGCTTGCCTTTTGTTGAAGATACAGCAAATCAACTGCTTCTTCAAAGGCGGACACTTGACTTTGAATTTATTGTAGTAATATGTATACCATATTTTCATTTTGATGGAGAGTTCCTTACTTACATAAGTCCCTTTTTGACTGAACTAATTTCTATATTTGTCGGTTACTGCTGCGATTAGCCTTTTTTAATAGGCCATAACTTGTTTTTCTATGAAATCAATTTCGCTCATTTATTGCGCAACAATCTCCAACTTTAAATACTAACTTCCAATTTTTTTTTAATACAATTTTTTATAGGAGCGCGTTCTACTGTGCAACGCCTCCATGCCACTAACTTTTGCGAAATATATTTCATTCGCTTGTTGTTATTGCATTTTAGTGCTTTCTTGCAAACTTATTACTTGCATACGCTTGTTGGTTTAGTTGGTTCATTGTTCTTGTTATTGCTAGCCTGAGTTTCGAGGCACCACACACTTGGTATGCTTTGCAATAGTTTTTAATTTTTTATGTATTTCTTTTACACTTTTATTTAAATATTTATTTATTTTCTTGCTTTTTATTTGCATTCGCCTTTTTTGTTGTTACACTCGTATGTATGTACATAAATTTACTTAGTTCAGGTTCATTTGCTCGCCTCGAAGCGGGAATTTAATTCGCCCCAACGGTTTGATGAGCTTGTCTGATCCACACAAGTCGCGCTCCAAAGCGTTCTAATTCGCTTCGTTAGTGTACTAATTTAAGCAATTCCTCTCGGTGCTTAATACATACAACTAAATATTTACATATGTTACATAAGTACATAAGCACTGTACTAACATTTGTATGAATTGAGATATGCGTCGGTGGTGCTTAAATATGTATTTGCAGTTTATCAAGCTTAGTTTATAATGCACGAGTTCCATAGCTTGGATAGTGTCGAGATGAACAATTTATTTTAAGAACAACATGAGTTCTGCTTTGATTTTTTTTAGAATTAAATACATAAATATAATAATAAAGTAATATAGTGTTAAGATCCCAGAACTAATTAAATTATCATTCAGCAGCTCTAAAAAATATATACTACTTATAATCTATTTAGCTCGCAAACGCTTTTCTGTTATGATTTTTTAGCATTAACTTTTATATTTTTTTTTAAAAGCGTTGGTGGAAAGTTGGTGTTATAAATACTGATATTGTTACAATTTTGCGTTCATCACAACGCCAGAAGCGGTTTGCCTATAAAGCAAATTTGGCGAGGGGTAGCGGAAAATTGTTTGTATTACAGCAACTTCAAAATGGCTTTATGGTCCTCTTCTCTATTCACCTTACCTCAAACGAAAGCGGGATGGGGTGGAGCTACAAGAGAAAAAGGCTGTAAAATGAGGGTAAGTTTATGCCCAGAACTGCTGTTCTGTGTTTCAGGCAGAAGTGGATTCCATTATAAAAACGGTTAACTCACTGCTCAAGAGTGCGACGATAGTTAGTAGGATGGGAGCATATATTCCGTGAGCCAAGCAGCTTTCAGGGCACTGAGTTTAGCGAAGCTACACTCAAAGCTTCTAACGGTATTTCTGACCTCTCTATTGCATCGAAATACTTTTGTACATAAAATGCTCGCAACGAATGACGAAAAGCATCATTGAAATAATATCGCGGGATAGGTACCGGATCGCCAGCGATGCGCTCATTTATTGAGTTGGAATAGCGGTTTATAATTTTTTTTTTGTATCACCGAGGATTGTTCCATCATGCCTAAGTATTCCCCAAAATTTTGTGAAACCTATCTTCTCTTTATAAACTCTTTACAGTGTATGAGGTACATTCTGCCAGAAAATAAAAAAAAACAAATTTTTTTTCTATTTATTTACTTTGATGTTGGCAATACGCATATTTAAAAAAAAACTTTACTCAACTGTTTCTTGAATATATTGATCGAATATGCACTTTTGCTGCATAGCTTGCGAAAACTGAAAAATTGCAAGATCTATACTCCTTAACTTTTAATACAACTTACCCGTACATACAAATTAAATTTATCCTATTTATAGTGTAAAAGACAAGAAATTTAATTCTATACGCATATATTTGTATGTTTGTACATAGATACATACATACATACATATGTATGCAGCTATGAGTTCATTTATATGTATATAAGTGCACATGCCGCATTACAATTTCAAATGTTTAAATGCTCAAATGTAGGAAATCCTTAAGTGCAATAAATTTAAAATAATTACCCATTATATTTTGTGTAACGTTAGCGACCTCGCGTAACTGCTTAGTGTACTCTGCTAGGCAAGTGTGTTTATGTGTGTGCGTGTGTTAGTGAGTGAGTGTGTTTTAATAAATGTGATATCACGCCGGTCATATCATGCTATCGTTACTATCGCATTTGCTTGCTTGGCTTTTGTTTATCTAGGCAACGAATAGATATTTTTGTAACTATGTAGATATTAAGATGTATGTAATCTTTACATACAGTGACTCAAGCAATTGTCCACATGAAGTGCGTTTTTTTTGCCATAGCGGATTTGTTTCATCAGACAACGCATGAACGAAATTTATTTTTATATGAAAAATGCCCTCCGTGAAAACACATTTTCTTAAATTCAACGGTAGCTCGGGTTTAAGATTTTGTGTTACCAAGTTTTTCAATAGTTCGTGCAAATTTCCAAACAGTGTGGCCACATGCAGGCTCGAAAAGGGTTTGTGTCTCATAAAAAACATATAAAAGAGGTGTTTTAGGTGAGTTAAAGAAAAAGTACATAATATTATTCAATGCTGAATAACAAAAAGGGCAATAAACTCGAGTTTGTGGCGCAATGTGTATGTACTATTCGTCACCGTAAACGAGCGCAATGCCATACTAAAATTAACTACTTCATATTTAAAAATTATTTGGTTAAAAGTTCTGATTAAAAAATTTTTATATTTTAAGGAATATTGGCAATTTTCTTCCAATCTTGTTTAAAGCTTCAAAGTTTGATTCACGTAATTTTTGTTTAATTATGAAAGGTTCAGCCCTAAGTGATGGCGCCAAAATTTTTATAAAAAAAATAAGAAACAATTTTGTCATGAGGTACATTTCCGCCTTTGTAAAAAGTCAAGTTGTGTAAAATTTTTTGAGTAACTGTAAATGCACATGCATTTGCAGCAAAGAAATACTCATACACGCACTTCAAACATTCGTTTGCACGCTCACTCACTCAGCCAGCGTAATAAACGAAGCAAGTTAGCAACGAATATTGCGGCTATATATTATAATGTCCTAGATTGCATTAAAATTGTTTTATTTATTATTTTTTTTTTTTTTTTATTAGTTATCTGTTTTCACATGAACTCCGTTTTATACTTTTATTATGTTGATATACATATGTATGTATGCATATGTACTTAAGTATTAAAGTAAGTAGGCTTAGGTTATTGTTTTTCATGGCTGTTAGTAATGGTTATAGTTGCTCCAACTTACAACTTTTGCGATAAATTTTAAAGCGAAACTTTTTTAACTTTGCAGAAATATTCATGAAATATTGATTTTGATTGTAATAAAATTAGTTTAGTTTTATTTTTTTTTTTAGTATTTCGGTAGATACAAAGTGACAAAATAGATGAGTGTCAGGCAAGTACTCGTAGTTTGTAGTATGAACAGCTTTTATTAAAAGAATTTTATTCAGACTTGCTTTAAGTTTTTGTTTCTGTAAACCATCACATCACATTGATCAGGGCTGCCACAATTTGTAAAGCAAACATTTATTTATATGTAACATATAAAAATGAAGCTATCAAATCGCAAAAAATGGTATCCAATCGAAAAAATTTGAACGGGGTTGGCACCATCCCAAAAAAAATATATGTATATAAGAAAAGTTTATAAAATATTACTATAAATTAATTCACATATTTTTGAAATGGCTTGCCAATTTTCTGAAGACGATAGTATCAAAAAAAATGTGTCACTCTTTTCACAAAAAAAAAAAACACAGCTACAAAGTCAAAAATATTTGCAACCGAAAACAAAATTTTAATAGGTTAAACTAAAATTTTTAAAATAAATAATGGACGACCTTTGGTTCCAACAAGACGGCGCTACATGCCATACAGCCAACGACACAACCAATTTATTGAAGGAAACTTTTGGTAAGCGCATTACCTCGCATCGTGGGCCTGTGGCGTGGTCTCCAAGATCATGCGATTTAACACCGCTGGACTATTTTTTGTGGGGTTATGTGAAGTCGCTTGTCTACGCAGATAAGATTGACGTTTTGGAAGAGAATATTCGGCGCGATATTACTGACATTCGGCCACAATTGCTGCAAAAAGTGGTCGAAAATTGGGCTTCTCGGCTGGAATTTATTCGAGCCAGCCGCGGCGGTCACTTGCTCGAAATCATTTTTAAAACATAATGGCAAACCCTTATCTTTATAATAAATCTAAATTATTGGCAATGCCATTAAATTATATGCGTTTTATTTATTCTTAAAAACTATCTTAGTAAAAATTGTATTCCAAAAATAAATTTTAAATGTCAGTACTTGGGGCTTATGAACCAAATATCAAAAGTGCTTATACGCTTCACAAGCATACACATTAAAAATAAGTACACTTTTCAAACAACTCCTCAAGTGATTTCCATTTTTAACTGCTACGAATTAAATCAGATATTAAAAAAACGCATTCGACGATGAGACATTTTCTCTTCCTTTCTATAAACTGAAAATTTGTTTTTTTTGATACTCGCCATTTCATGTTTATAAAGGACATAAGTCAAAGACTATTTTATGTTTCAAAAATTATAACACTTGCCTTTTTTTTTAAACAAATTTATTTTCGCTTCAGTTCATCAGCGGTATTATTCATATAAATGTGCTCACATCATAATGCAGGAATATTTATGTAACCGAAATTTTAACGCTGTAACAAATAAATTTATTCACATTAGACAAACTACAATATGCAATACTCATTGCTGCGCCTCGCTATTCCCCTCACCCCACCTCGTCCCATCGCATGATTACATGAAGTCACTTCACTACAACTTTTTACAACTTCAGCTTTTACTGCGGCCGTTAGACCGAATTGTTTCTTGTTATTGCAATTGCTGATATCTTAGAGCCATAAATTTAAAAGCAAACAAAAGCCGCAATAAAAACCGAAAACTAAACAGCCAACAAATAGGCATACCGCACAACAACAAGCTAAACGAAATGATAAGTAAATAAATAAAAGTAGAAAAAAATAAAAATTAAACAAAAATGTGAAAATTGCAGGAAAATAAACAAAAAAGGAAAAAATTAATCTTAAACAAACAAAAATAAGAAAAAAGTGAAAATAAAAATAGAAATGAATTTCACAAATATTACAAAAAAATGCACACACTACAAACATAATACTCGTACTTACATATGTACATACGAAATTTATTGGTTAAAGCCGGCTAAAGTCTGGATTTTATTGAGACACTTGCGAAACTCTGAAACTGGTCGCTGCAACTTTCTACCGCACATTACACATTTTCTCTTCCTTGTTTACCAGTTATTTTCTATTTGCTTACAATTTATTTTTGTACATACATACATTCATACATATGTATATCAATGACTGTTGATTTTTTTTACATTTTATTTTATTTTGTTTTTCATCCAAACCTTTTTGCCTGCATATTCATTGTTAATTTTATTCACTCAAAAAAATGTTTGCCTAATCAAAAAATGTGAAAACCAATAACGTTAGTAAATTGTGAAATAGGCTTATGAAACAGAAGATTAATTTTATACTCAGATTTATATTTATAATATTTCACAGATGCGTTTTACAAATATTTGGCAGTGTTAAAATATATATATTTAATTACATATCTACGTATATGTATGGTGTTTTTTTTTTAAATTGAGCTTTATTATAATGATCAGAGTTTGCCATTATGTTTTAAAAATCATTTCGGGCAAGTGACCGCCGCGGCTGGCTCAAATAAATTTCAGCCAAGAGGCCCAATTTTCGACCACTTTTTGCAGCAATAACGCGCCGAATAATCTCTTCCAAGGCGTCTTGAAATGGAAACCAAACTGAGTATAAATCAAGTAACAGCTGTTAAAAAGACCAACTGCGAAAAAAGAATTGGCTCATGCAAAAACACACATTTAAAAAATATTTGATTAGCGTCATCTGTCCTTCAAAAAGTCGAAGTGAAATAATACAATTATTGGAAGTGAATACAATGGTGGGGGAAAGAAAATTTAAAATGCGATACTTTGACCAGTTTTGACAATTAATTTTTCTCTTATCTAGTTTATAAAATTTTTTTTTTTTAAATTCAGTTCATTCTCTAAAGAGTAACCGCAAAATTAAGATTTTGTACAAAGTTTATTATTTTCTATGAAATATTATAAGTTTAAAATTATTAAAAATTTGACTAACGAAAATTATAAAGTTAACAACTGACAAAATGTCCGAGTCCAATCATTTTTGCCACGAGTGTACAAAACAGTGCGGTTAACAAAAATTTTACTGTTTTGTTTTTTTAAATTTGGCAATTTGTTCTTCGTTTTTTCGTTTAGATATTTTTTAAAAATAAAATACAGATGTAACAAAACAGTCTTTGTGCAGACTCCAAATTGCAAAATTTTCATTCGGTATTTTGTTTAGAAATTTTTTGAAAACGCAGTTTTACAGAAAATTCAATTTCCTACTCTTTTTTTTTTGCTCTATATTTGGGAGGAACAATTTCACATATGTAATGCGCATTTGCTAATGCGATGCCTTACACAGAAGGTTGACATGATTTTGCCATTTACAATAACCATTTTCACTTGGTTATTGCTATGTACCGCGACTCATTAAAAATTCATAATTTTTATTTTTACCTAATCCTCTGTAATCTACTTGTGATTTGATATTTAGAGAAGGCAAACAATACGAGTATGTAGAAGGAGGCAACTCTTAATTAACTGCAAAACACTAATGAAATAATAATTATTTTAAATAAAGTTATCAGCAAATGTCGATCGGCATATGCATGGGTGGTAAAAGTCTCAAGGCATTCACATTAATTTGTTATGTTAGCGAATATTTATTTTCGTTAAGAGTTCCGTTTTGCTTTGATTCTGCGATTGCTTTTTGTATGCTTGTTTTTTCAGCAATCGTTTATATGAATATGTAGGGGTAATAGTAAAAATACCCAGATGTAAGTCGTATAGTGGTATTGGGCTAAATTTCCACGGCCCACCCACATGAAGATGGTTGTCACATAAAATATTATACTGAGCCTAGTTCGAAAGAAAAAAAAATTGAAACTATGCACAAATGCACCTACAGGCAAACAAACACAATGGTTCAAATTGCTGCGTCATCTCATATTGACAAAATTGATAATCTTTTTTTTTTATAAAATAAAGTTCACCCCCAAACAAAAGATATATATAGTTTCAAACTCTGTACAAAATTTAAAAAAAAAAATCACTTTTTTTCAAAATTACAAACTTTTAATCTTTATTTTGAACAAAGAATTTAAATTATTTTCGTTTTGTAATCTATTCAATAATGATTGATTATTTAAATGGAAAACTTGCAGTTTATGAGATTAAAAATAACGCTGCTATAAAAATGCTTATTGAAGTTTTTTTTATATATTTATTAAAAACATTTAAAAATATTGTGGGAGGATTGTTGAGCTATTTTGTTTTTAATTTTGGTGTATTTATTAATTGTGTTTATAAATATATATTTGAAAGATAAAATAATTTCAAAAAATCGTAGTGAGAATATCGAACTCTTTATTCAGACTTTTAGAAAATGTTTAAACATTCTGTTTGTGGCCCATCTAATTAAACTTTAAGTTTTAAGTCTCAAAAGTTGATCAGTTATTTTGCCAACATTGCAATGCATTGCTCATTTTCAGGCATATAATGAAGAAGAAAACAATATACAATTGAAGCTTTTTCTCACATATAAAAAACTTTTTTTTTTTAATTTCTTTAAAGTTGAAAAGACCTCGGCAAAAGAAATTCCAAAAATGAACTTTATAAACTTATGTGTATTTTAGCAAGCTTAGACTATTATTTGTTTAATAAAATTTTAATAGTATTTTTTTTTTTAAAATTTGAAAAAAAAATTTCAAAAGTAATTTTTTTTAAATTATGTAAGTACAAAGTCGAAAATGTATATGGTTTGGCATTAACTGCAGTTTCGCAAAAAATTAATACAATTACATAAAGAAAATGAAAACAACTAGAAATTTGTCAAAAAGCGTCACACATATTTCTTTGTGCGCGAGTGTACATACATATGTATGTATGTTTGTGTTAGTACCAGCTTACGATATGTTGCAACAGCATGCAACATTGCAAGCAATTAACTGTGCAAATACGACAGCAGTAACAACAACAACAAACAAAATATATAGCGAGTAGTGGCAGACAAATCACCAACAAACGCCAACCAACCCAAACAGCCCCACCAAGCCAAGCCAACCAACCAACCAAGCCAACCAGCCAGCCAAACTAAACGACCCAACCGAACCGAAATGAATTTGCATGGCAGTGCTGCATTTCTCCTATTTTAAATTATTTTAAAATCCGTCATCTCCGCTCTTACGGCCGTCATCTTCATCCTCCATCTTTATCCTCGCTGTCGTTGTTGTTGCAGCTGCAGCTGCAGCTGATGTTGACGTTGTTGTTTTTTTTTGCTGCCCTTCTTTCATTGCAAGTTGGCATTTATTTATTTTTCTTTTATTTTCAATTCTTTGCTTGGGCGACTGGCAAGTAAATTAAAATTAATGAGCGAATGTCATTTTCTCGTAATTATAATTGAAATTCAAATTGCCGATGTTGCATGAGTGCGTGTGCATGTGTGTATGTGTGTGTGTGTGCACTTTAATTTGCACTAAATTTATATACATATAAAAGTTTTCTTGCGTATGGGAGCGTATGAGACAGTGCTTCCTTTGCTGTAAACAAAATGTAAATATCTCTATAAAATCCATTTTTAAGAACGTACTCAAAGATACATATGTATATTTGAAATAAGTATCGCTCTACTTTTTAGTTATTTAATTAATTTCTGTTTAGTTGTGGAAAGGTGCCAAATGTGTATTTTAGCAATTAGTCTGATACCCGTATTTATGTAAATACTTTACTTACGTTCTTATTATTATTTTTTTATGTCCACTTATTTCTTTAATAAATAGCTACTCAAGAATATTTTCGTAAAATTAAAAAGCTTTTGAACTTACGAAAAGATATTCCAGCACTAAATAGTCGAGCATGTGCTGCCATCTCCGCCGTGGCTTAAACTATAAAGACGACATTTGCAATCAGAATAATTTATTTATTTCTTTTACTTTAAAAACATCGATTTACTAAGTCATTGTTGATCCAAATTTTGAAAAATTCTTCGTTGTGCCAATGATATATTTTCTTTTCTCGTTGCAGATAACAACGTGCGGCGTAAATAATCCAGAATGCTTCAAAACACCAGAGAAAATCAATTACCGCTTACGTCAAAGATGAGCGCAACAAAGACAGGATGACAGATATTTTGCGAGCCAATTGATGAAAATTTTGATAATCGACATGCCGTTAATGGTTTATACCAACAAACTGAAGATTTTTGATTCTTTATGGTAGTGACCAGTTTGATTATGATTAGATAATTTATTGTAATTTATTTTTATTTAATGTTCAATGTAAAATCATCCTTTACTTTAAAACAATACAGAGTATTTTCTCCCATTAATATAAGTGAGTGAGAAATTGAATTCTAATAAGGCGTTAAGCAGATTACCGATAAGTTGTTGAAGATTATGAGACTTTCAAACAATGGGTACATATTTTGTGCAAAGAAAAAAAAAATAATATATAAAAAAAATTTCTTTGTTTTTAACGACCAAAGGAAATAACGCCATATGGATCTATTTTACTACACTTTTGGAAATAAGGCCACATTTTACGTTTTTGCTTAATTCGCACTTTGAAAGTGAAAATTAGCACAATTGTTAATTTTTTGTGTAATATTCATCTAGTGCATGTGTTAACAATATTAAAATCAGTTTTCTAACAAACCCACGTAAATAAAATATTGTTTTTTTATTGAACAAAATTGAAATTTAAAGTTTTCTCACTCTTTTTGATTTTGATGAGTCTTCCAAAAAAACATTTTTTTTATGGAAAAGCGTTTAACCCATGTAGAGTGCAAAGGTCTTGCCTGACTTCAAAGCCAACGCAAATGGCATCTAAACGGACAAAAATTTATTTCTTGTTGGTCTTATTTCTCAATTCGAAGTAAATAATATATAATAATAATAATTTGGCGCTTATAATATATAGCTCAGTGTTTCACCGAGCTTTTCCTACCATTTGTGGTGTGCGTCTTTTATATTTAATCACCATTGGAGGGACCTACAATTTTATGTCGCCTCCGAACGGCAGATGTATTTAATGAGAAGCTTTTTCATGGCAGAAATACCCTCGGAGGTTTGCCATTGTCTGCCGAGGGGTGACCGCTATTAGAAACAACGATTTCTATGATTAAGATTTTGCCTGCCCTGACTGAGATTCGAACCTCGAACTCAGCGGCATATCGAATTATAAAGGCTTTCTTTCATAGCTCAGCGCCATATTTGACTTCTGTTTCGAAAAATTTAACATTCAATGAAAAAAAAGAGATTAGTAATAGTAAATTTTTAGTAATAGCATAATTTTTTTTTCTCCATATAAAATAAAATCTGGTAGTGTTTGAAAATGTTTAAATTTAACAAATATTTAATTAATGAATTCAAGAGGTGATAATTTAGAAAAAAAAAACTAAGAACAAACACTAGCAAAGTGCAATATTTGCATTTGGAGCGTTACGCCACGTTCAGCTGGCGGACAACTGATTTACATACATACGTGTGCTTGTGCGCGTGAAGCAGAAAGAGTGAAACATACGAGTATTTACATATATGTGCATTTTCGTATGCATTCTATTTACATATGTAGGTATTCGCTGAGCAAATAGGATTTACTTAAATTTTTCTTTAAGATCTTATAAAGTTACATACACGTACACATACATACATGCATAATTATTTAAAAGTTTAATGCTTGCATTTTTTGCAAGAAATTTGCTGCAACATAAATTTATTGTTGGCTGTGCCCAAAAACAAAAAACAAAGAACAACAAAAACTACATTAAAAATTGTTGTATTTATTTATAAGACTTATTTTGTTGTTGTTATTTCTTGCGGGGCTCGTTTGCAGTTGTTGTTCAACGCGCAGTTTTTACAACTTTTTGAGGCTAATTGCTAAAAGGCATGCCAACATACACAATTTGCTGTTATTGTTATTGTTGTGATTGTTTTTAAGTCAATATATTTTTGTTTTTTAAATTCCTACTTAATGCATTTTGTGCATTTTCTTCCTCGTAACGTCAAAGAGCACAGGTGAATAGTGTTTTTTGGTAAAAACTAAAAGAAAAATAATAGAAAAAAATTTAAATAAAAAATCAACAAAAAAGAAAAGAACTACAATGTAAAAATTTAGTTTAAAAAAAAAAAAATAACAACAAAAATAGCGCTTCGCCACACGACAACAAACTATTGCATTGCTATCATGTTGAAAAATTCAGGAAAATTGCAAAAACTAGCCAATAACAACAACAAGTGGATTCACAACAACTACAAATCTACATACTAGACCAATTCAATTGCCGTATTTCTGTTGCTGTTGCTGTTGCGGTTGCAGTGGCAGCGCATAATAATAATAAATGCAAAAAACAAACAACGAGAAAAAGAAACAGTAATAATGATCGGCACGAAGTTGGCTTTAATTTATGTATAAAAATGTTTGCTGCTTGTTGTTGTTGCTATAACGCTATTTGTTGTTGTGATTTTGTCTGCAGCTGCAATTTTTACTTAACTTGCTACTTTTTCTCTAAACATATTTTGTATGCATTGTTTGTTGTTTGTTTATTTTAATTTTGTATGCAGACAAATGAGCAAACTAAAGGAAAAACAAAGGATAAAAAAAAATAAAAATAAAATAAATATTAAGTTTATATCAACATGGCAACATTTTACAAATTCAATGTGAAAATTTTATTTCTACTTTGTCTTATTTTGGGCTTTGCAAATAAATTCGCTGCTTTAATAATAATTATAACAACAAAAAAAGCACACATTATTTATGTAGCTATGCTATGTATAGATGTGTGTACGTATAAATACTATGTAGTACATGAAAGAAATGTTGAGAAATTGCACAAAATTATTCAAATCAGGGGTGAGAGTGCTGAGAAATATATTTTTTTTTTATAAAACTGTTTACATAATTTTTAATTAAATTTTTTTTGCCAAATTTTACGCAAACTCAAAAATTTGTTTTGCTTATTTGTTGCATATATGGATGCATGCACACATACATATGGGCTTGTAAGTTTGTATTTGTGCTTATTTAAAATGTACATTTATGATGGGAAAGTTGTTAATGCGTAATAATATTCATTTAAGTGTACGTTTACCAATTATACATTTGTATATACAGTTGTGGGCAAAGTAGGAGAAATGCTTCGAAATTTGGAAAATTATTTTTCTTTTTTATATGTATATGTAACAATATGTACAAATAAGTAATTTCTTATATTTTTCAATTATATAACGAAATCCAGAAACGCACTTTGTCATGGACTACTCCTTCTTAAGTTCTCTATTTCTCCAGAAACTGCGAATATTCTAATAGATTTGCAGCTCAAAAATCCTATGACTTGATTACCGAGAGTTCTTTCCTAGCTATGTATTCTAACGAATAATATAATTACAGTTTAAAAAACTTATTCGCGCGAAGTTCACATATTGGATAATAGTACGGATGAGCCTAAGAACCAGAAGAATGCAACTTCTGACAGCAAGTTAGCTTTGGGCACTTACTTTTTCTTCTAATTAATTAAAATTATTGTTCAAGTAAAATATGATTTATTCCCTAGGAAAAACCATCAACACAAATTTTTTAGACTATTTACAAAATGTAAACAAATTTAGAATTTTTTCGAGTATAAAATTTTTTGGTTTATTAAATTTTAGTGTGAGAAAGTGCAAGTTACAAGAGTCTACAAGTTATCACTGATTTTTGAATTTTTTTTTTACTAGCAGTTTCCTCCATATAACGCAAAACCGCGATTATTTTTTTTATGCCAGGAATTGCGAAAAAGCGTGAGTAAAAAATTGTCAAATAGTGGTAATTCGTAGCCAATAAAAACTTACACCTTTTAGTACTAATATTGAATGAGCTACATATCTGCATACCCCGAAAAGATTTAAAATTTTCAGTTTTTTAAAAGGTCGAAATTTTTAAAAATGTTTTCAACATACATATTTTATTAAATTTAACAGATTGTTTATATTGGTGTCCCTTAGAGATTCAATGATTTTTTAATTGAAAAATTATTTTAAATAATTGAAAAATTAATGAATTCTGTGCACTGCATTTTTTAGAAAATTGTGAAAATTTTACGTCTACAAAACCTTTTTGTTATTATTTCAAAGCAAGTGTTTAACAGAAAACTAACTTTGAATAAAACATAGTAAAAATTATTGGAAGTTCGCGGAAAATCCCTGCTTTACGAGTTATCTGGATGAGACGATATTTTAATCGGGATCTTGATTGAACGATAAAACTTGGAGCTGTATTTTTTTGTTAGAGAGACTCTAGAACTCACTTTGTCGACAACATGGATTTTTCTTAAATGTTCTAAAGAACGCCTTGAAAAACTTCTATTGTAAGTTTCTTCGCTAACACCGATGAACGTCTAATGTTGAGCAAAGTAGTAAGTGGTTTCTACCCGGGTAATTTTATTTTTATGAGCCTATTTAGGCTGAGAAGCAAATCTTATTATAAAGGCGTACACTTTTCCATAAATTTTATATTCATGTCCTGGACCATGAATTAGGTTTTGTGGCTCCTCCATTATACGAGGACGTACATATCTTTAAATGTGTGTTTATTAAAATTTGTACCGCCATGCATATGAGTAAAAAATGCAACTCGGCATATTCCTTTTCTACTTAAAAATAGTTCAAAAAGCTTTGCTTTTTTTTACAAAAGTAAAATGCGAAAAATACTAACAAAATTGAAGAAGTAAAACAAAATTATTACTAAAAAGTATCCTGCAATTTATTTTGTAAGAAAAAAAATGCTAAATTGCAAAATGTGAAATGTATGAAATGCATGAAAAAATAAACTTTTCGCTCTGTTACATACAAAATTTATGACAGTTTTGCAAAGTTGTAAGAAAGACAAACAAAAACTACCAGAACGATGAGATTGAAAAACATACCTAACTACTTGAGACTGGACCGAAGATGAAACACAAACTCCGGCGTGGGCAGATATGTAAGAAAAAAAAAATGTACAACTAAGCAGAAAGAAAACGAAGGTCGGAGTAAAGAATAATTTAGCAACTACTACGTAAGTACATATGTACATACATATGTACTACACATACATACATACATACACATGTACTACACATACATACAAAAGTACACAAACTGTATGTAAGTGGGTGGGTGGCGGACTTTGTAAGTGAAGCTGGTTAGGAGGCCATTGCGCGAATGCAAATGAAAAACTGACCTGTGCTACAAAAAATTATTTTTCCTATGCAAACTGAGAAGAAATTTAAAAAGGCAACACGAATGTTTATTCGAATGTAACACAAAGTATTCATTTATTTAACTGTGTATGTTTGTATGCGAATTAAAGAGAGTAACGTGAGCTGGTTAGCGCATCTTTTAGTGCAGAGCGGTGTGGCAAGCGAGAGGATGGTTCAAGCAGCTGAGAAGTAGTAAGTTTTATGAATTGCATTGCATAAATCACTTAGAAACAGATGGATGGGCTGAAAAAGTTTTGGATGCTTGAAATATTGCACTAGTTTATAGTAATAACCAAAGTGCATACTTACAAACGCTTACGTATCTCTTTTCTCATATCAAATTATGCTTCGGGGGCGGTCAGTGGGGCGAAGATTTCATTCGAAAGTGATAAATGGTTAAAAATTTTGTTGATTGTAAATTTATAATGGAGGTTAAGTGTCGTTTTATTCCATATTTCATTACAACTGTTTGTTGGCTAGGGTTTACTTATTTATGTATATAAGCATTTGTGTATATCTACCATACATACAAATGTTATGTATGTAATGAGTTCAAGTTTTCACTTTGATTGCTCACAATCTCAATAACTTTTCTATTAAATACATAATAGGCATTTTTCAATTTAAATTAAAACGAATTTTGAGTTTTAGAAAGTTCTCCCTTCGTAATATAAAACCGATTACGAAGTACCTATAGAAAATTATGTTGATTCAATTTCCGACTGGTGTATAGACAAAAAAACCAAGTTATAAAAAAATATTTTTTCCTAATTCGGTATTTTACTTTTTCTTGGTTTTCTTAAATTTGGTTTTTATGACAGTAATCATGTTATGATTGACAGAAATTATGTTATGATTAAGTGCATAGCTTCTGCGCTTACAAAAATACCTATCATAAACTCTTAAAACAAAGTTTTTGTCGTACAGTTATCGGCGCGCTTGTCAGGACAATAGTAAACGAGTAGTTTTTCCTTACCAAAAATGTATGCAAATCATTTAAAAACATTGCTAGGAAAAGTCTTTCCAAGTTTTTCTGTCCATCTTTGTGTCATTTGTCTAAAACTAGCAAAATAGTGGCAGCATTTTTCTACCGGTGTTTAATAATCACTTTAATAAATACTGCGCCTAAAACTAAGCAACAAAGATGGAGTAAAATCATCAATCGAGCTATATAGTGTAAACGCCAAATTATTATTATTATATGGAGTCATGAAAGGGATTAAAATCGTATTGATAGTCTGAAGTTGGTAATACTCAAAATATTAAACAATTTCGTGAAAAGAAAATATTTTGTCAAACATGGAACGCGTAACACTTTTGGAAAAAATACGCTTTAGGTGGCGTTGGGGTTGAAATTTCGCTTAAAATTATATCTATGGTCCGTTTTGGCTCTGGTTTTCTCTTATCAACATTAACTTTCAAAATATATGTATGTATTTGCATAAATTGGTAAATAAAAGATAAATTTCTGCGAATTATTTATCATCGATTCCCATAGATATTAGTTATAATATAATTTTGGCGAGTACACTATATAGCTCAGTGTTTGGCCGAGCTTCTCCTACCATTTGTGGTGTGCGTCTTTATATTATACCACAAATGGAGGGACCTACAGTTTTGTGCCGACTCCGAACGGCAGATGTATAAAATGAGAAGCTTTTTAATGGCAGAAATACCTTCGGAGGTTTGCCATTGCCTTTCGAGGGGTGACCGCTATTAGAAAAAACCTTTTCTATTATTAAGATTTTGCCTGCCCTGACTGAGATTCGAACCTCGAACTCACCGGCATATCAAGTTATAGCATGCACCGCTACCAATTCGATCACATCGGTCACTTAGATTATAGTTAAGGGAGAATAAATGTGTGTTTTCGGAAATTATTCGCTAGGTGGCGATGTGTAGTAGGTACATATTTATTTATTTAATTAAGTCTATGAAATACATTTCTTACAGACTATGATGAACATAAATTTAGAACTTAAAACTAATGATCTTAAGAACATTAACAACGATAATTTGAAAATCGAAATATTAATATGCATACATATAAGAGATTAAGAAATTATATTACAAAATGGAATTCAAAATGTTCAAAAATTCATTTTTCGAAACTGAAAAGTCAAGGAAGACAGAATTTGAGATCTTGTTAATTTCATTGATAGCGCGGGCTATAGGAGCATTGCGGCCATAATCAGTTTTAAGATTTTCTTCATAGAAAGGCAAAACAAAGCGTAAAGAGCGGTTAGGAACATTGAAGTTAATCCGTTCCAAAAGAGATGGACAATCCACTTCACCACTGATAACTCCGAAAATAAAACTCAGGGAGAGCAGAACTCGCCTACTTTCCAAAGACTTTAAGTTTATTAATAGTAAACGTGAACTATATGAAGGCAGCGGCTCAGAAAAATTTAAAGAACGTAATGCGAATTTAAGGAATACTTTTTGCACCCGTTCAATTCTATTTATGGCTGAACTATGATGCGGCCTCCAAATAATAGCTCCGTATTCCAAGTTCGAACGAACAAATGCTGTATACAAAAATTTTAGTGTATAGGGGTCACCGAACTTAACGCAGTTACGCCTAACAAATCCCAAAACCGAATAACCTTTGCTAATAATATTACTAATATGACTATTAAAATTAAAATTCGAACTAAAAATAATGCCGAGATCTTTAACTTCCTCTACTGATTCTAATACAGAACTAGAGATCAAGTAACGGGTTGGTAAGATGTTTTGAATTTTCGCGTAGGTAATCTTAAAGCACTTTTTAATATTCAATGATAGGCGAGAATTCATGCACCAGAGATGCAAGTTATCTATATCTGCTTGAAGCTTAATCACATCAGAGGGACTTTTTATTATTGAAAAAATTTTTAAGTCATCGGCATAAAGTAAATATTTAGCAAAAGAAAAGCAATTTTTAATATCGTTAATGAATAATACAAAAAGCAATGGGCCTAAAATACTGCCTTGGGGAACTCCAGAATAGGCAGTAAATGGTCTAGAGTAAACCCCGTCAATAGAGACCACGCAGCACCTATTTAATAAGTAAGACCTGATCCAATTAAGAAATTCAGAATGGAATCCAAGAAGAGCTAATTTCTTAACCAGCATCGTATGGGAAACTGTGTCGAACGCTTTGGAGAAGTCAGTATATATGCAATCGACCTGAAATCCTCCGATAAAAGACGCAATGCAATATTCACTAAACTCCGTTAAGTTCGTAATTGTGGAACGATGGGGTACAAAGCCGTGCTGATTTGGTATTATCACGCTTTTCGTTGCAAAATATATTTTTTCTTTCACTATGGATTCAAAGAGCTTAGAGACTGTAGATAACTTCGAAATAGGTCGATAATTGCCAACATTATTTTTATTACCACTTTTAAAAATAGGAGTAATGCAAGTAAATTTCCAATCATCCACAAAAACACCTGAAGCCAGCGACTTATTAAAGATAAGCTTTAAGGGGTGTATTAACGCAGGAACTTTTTTCAGCAACGTCGCAGAAAAACCATCAGTATCTGTCTTGTCAGACGGTTTTAGCTTGGTTACTCCATTTAAAACATCCTCGGACGAGAGACTGAGAAAACCAAAACTGAGGGATGCGTTATCAAAAACGTCTAACCTGTCTTGAGAAAAACTATCCTCTTGTAGAAAGTTTGAGCAGAAAAATTCCGCAAACAAATTTGCAACATCAGAGGAGTTAGAAGCAGATCTGTTCTCCAAAAAAACGGCAGACGGAATATTACAGCTGGTTTTTTTTGACTTTATAAAATTCCAAAAAGATTTTGGATTAGATTTAATACTTGACTCAACATTCAGTATGTAATTCCTATAAAGAAATTTGTCTAGACAATTAAACTCTTTCAAGTATTTCTGATACAAGGCAAAGAAAATATCATTATCTGAAGTCTTATATCTTTTAAAAAACTTATTTCTAAGATTCTTTAACTTTTTCAGGCGGTGGTTGTACCAAGGTAGTTTATATGGTTTTTTCTTAAAAACAGGTATGTTTTTTATACAGGTTTCGGATAAAATACATTTGAAAGTTTGATAACATTCTGAAACATCAAGAGAGGAAAGTAAATCGTCCCAGTTACGCTCCGATAAAAGCGAGTTTATTTTTGAAAAATCGCAGACCCTAAAATTAAACGAGGTGTGGTGAACAGGATAACTTGTTGAAAAATTATAAAACTCAAATTTTAAATCAAGGGTTAGATGGTGCATATCAGATGGTGACAGTGGTGCATGGCATTTTTCAATAGAACAATTAACATTATCACTGATAAAAACAAGATCTAGAATTCTGTCTAACTTGTTAGCAAATCTATTGATTTGCAATAAGTTTAGGCTTAAAAGATTGTCAATGAGAATTGATTCATGAGTCTTAGATATATTTAAAGGCGTAAGACCAAAGTTTGAGTTTGAAAAGGATTTGGACCACCGCACATTACCCAGGTTGAAATCCCCCAATACACAAACATGGTTATCACCCATTTTACTTAAAACTAACGAAGTGATATTATCACAATGAGCACGATAAATATGATCATTACTATTAGGCGGGATATAGGAAACAATAAAGAACAGAGAGCTAAGAGGCGATGACCCTCTTACGCAAACACAAAGTTGGTCAAGTAGAGAATCACTATTCTCAAGTGTGACTAAGTAAGAGTGAAATTTTCTTTGCACCGCGATGAGAACCCCACCCCCTCTTGTACATCCTGTCTTTAAAGCATCCCTATCCTTCCGATATACGTTATACAGGTTTGAATCAAAATATTCATTGTCAAAGAAATCCTTTGACAGCCAAGTTTCAACGATAACAAATACATCATAGTCCAATCGAGAGCTAAAAATGCGAACTAATTCTGCTTTAGTTCGAAGGCCAGATATATTCTGAAAATACACATTCAGATCGCATCCATTACCAGCACGCTTACCAATGTCTACACAATTTGTTGTTGTTGAGTCTCGGTTTTTTGAAAAAAACGAAACGGGCGCAATCTGACATTAGCTGGCCAGAGATCTGGTGAGATCAGCTTTTCGTAGAAAGCCACAGAGACACCGAGTTTGAAATTAATACTGCTTGCTTTAACAGGCGGTGTTTGTTGCTTGACCAGAGCGAAACAGGCTAAGTGCTTTTTATCTATTCCGGCATGCTTCACTACATAATCAACAATATGAGTCGCAGTGACTGTAGGTAAAAACGAAGATACATGTAACCACTTCTTACGGACAGCTACTTCTAGCTCCGAGTTAGAGTTTAAACCAAACACCCTCAGATCTTGACGTCTTTTTTTCTTTTCAACAGAAGCCGGAAACTGGAATTTCTCACCACCAGAAGTAGAAAAACCATCAGCAGAACCCACATTTCCACCAGTAACAGCATGCGAGTAAGATGTATAAGAGTTTGAAGATGCATTGACAGTACGAGAATTAGCAGGAACATGAAGAGCAGGGACAGCGACGTCAACTGCATCAGAGTGAACGGCCCCAGCTTCAGAGACGACTGTAGTGGCAGGAGAAGCATAGGCCGTAGTAGTAGTAGTAGTAGTAGTAGAAGTAGTGCTAAAGGCTGTTGCTTTACAGACAGAGTCAGCATTAGAGTTAGCACTAGTATTGGCTTTATTATGCGGGACGGAAGGCAGTGGCAAAACATTTGCCGATGAAATTGTCGTCGTCACACATATGTATGATACGTTTTGATAAATTTGGATGCTTATTGCTTATTAACTTAAATTTAGTTAGACTCAGCCACAGCATTCAATTCTGAAATTTCGTAATCCTTGTAACCCATAAACAAGTTACTATTTCAAACCCCTGACAACCTTGATGAAATCAACTTTTTCAAAAGTTTAATACACATATTAAAATTTAAAATTTTAACATAATAACATTGGGTATTAATTTTCAAAAAATACATTAATGCATTAACTAATCTCAGCTCATTTCGTTTCGACATGCATCCTCCTTCAATTACACACTATCCCTTGTCTGACAGCGCAACGTTCCCAAGAGCAGACAATGGAGATTATATTGTAAATCTTATTTATCTTTTTACTTCAAAACCTTTTTTTCACATTTTACTTTATGTTGTTGTTGTAATTTAATTTTTTAAGCATGGAAATTAATTTGGTTTGCTGTGCTGTGCTGTTCACTTTATATGGTAATTTATTTCATTTTATTGCTTTTTGTCGATATGAGTGTGTAAAATGAGAACTGCGCAAGTATGCGTGTGTGTGTGTGTTTGTAAGGGTATTTGCAGCCATTAATCTTTGTTATTGCACACATACATACAGAGCTACAAAGCGAAGGGAAAAAGGAGCAATGCCGCCGCTGAATAACTTGCAATGTAGAGGTACAAAAACTACTATTTATTTGTGTGTGTGTGTGTGTACGTGTGTTTGACGTAGCGTAAAGCAAAAATAAAAGGAGCAGCTTCGAAAACTATGCGTTGTTCCATGGTGAGTTTGCTTGTGTCTGCGAAGGGCAGGAGAGCTGCTAGTTGCCACCATTATCCTGTCTTCTCGCTAGCACTTTGTTCGCTCTGCTACTTGAATACACACACACAAACACACACACATACATGTATATGGAGCGAGTATTGCATACGATGGCATTGCACTCTCTACGATGTCGACCTCCACTGCCACTTCGACTAAAACGTAATTCTTGTACTCCTTTTTATCCACTTCATATACGCTATTTGCCGATCTCTTCATGCTTTAAATTTATCTGTTGTTTTCTTTTAAGTCAGCAGAAAGGCGATAAGAAAAAAGGAAAAAAAAAAATGAATACATTTATAGAATCGAGCAGGTAAGTGACTCGAAGCGGCAGGCATGAAGTAATATTTGCGTCTGTGTGCACACACTCTAACACACACACATATACAAATAATTGTGTAAGTGCAAACATTGATAAATATGAAATTGTAGACAGTCTACGAACTACAATAAATAACCCCTGTGACTGGCAGGCGCAGGGAGCACATTGAAGTCACAGGATGAGTTTGTCGTCGCTCGCTAGCAGCAAGGAGGTGAGTGAGTAAACCACGAGAAAGTAAACAAATTTAATTGCGAAGATAAATTTACGTAACGCACACTCAAACATACATTTTGCTTATCTACGTTAAAGGTAAGTGGTAAATGGAAATTCTTGCTTACACAAATACACGTAAAAGTTAATATGAAAACACCTTTACGTGCCTATCAGCAAAAAAAAAAAAAATAAATGCATGGTTAAGTGCGTCGGTACATCGAAGTAAGTATGTGAGTGTATGTTTGTTTGCGTACTATTTACTTATCAATAAGAAGAAAATGTTTATTGACTTTATTCAAAAGTCTTTTGCCAGTAGAGCAGCAGGCAAAATAAAGAGCTGACACTTTGGCCGAGGTAATGGTCTTACAAACTAGTTTGCTTCCTAAATTGTATTTATGCATTTAAACATACTTACATATATGCACACACACACACACATATATATCTCTTTGCATATTTACGTGTGTTCACTAGATGTTTAATTATGTGGCATACTTGTGGTTCTTTAACTACTCTCGTATAAAGTGCGCTCGATAAAGTAGTTAAGTTTAGATGTCATAATTGCATTTTCATCTTGAAAACTAATTGGCGCAGAGTGAAAGTTAGTTTTTTTTAAGTGGCAATAAAAGTTTCTTATGAATTTATAATTACGACGATGTCAAAATACTTGGGAGTAATCCTTGATTGAGAGACTACTTTGAAATTCCCACCACAGACAAAACCATTTGTAAATCCATCCGAACTATGTGGATTTGTAGAAGACCTTTCGGTGGGACCTAA
This sequence comes from Philophylla caesio, assembly GCA_963971545.1. NCBI lineage: Eukaryota > Metazoa > Arthropoda > Insecta > Diptera > Tephritidae > Philophylla > Philophylla caesio. The sequence continues at coordinate 92,978,966 of OZ020608.1, read as the reverse complement.
GGTCTGAATTCTAAGTTAATGAATAACTTGAACGTACGCTTATTCATCGTATTTGTGCGTGTACTTCAAAGACTGGCGTTAGAAAAATTCGACCATTTGCAAAAATAAATATGTACTTACTTATAAATAAATATGTGCTTGCAGGAAACTCAACGCCGAAATTCCGATTCAAAAGTTCTGATCAACGAATTGATCACAGATATACACATTGGCATAGCGAAGGATCTAGGATGGAGGGTAGAACAGGTACAGGTGTCTTTGGAACTATTTCCTTGTCGAGGTTCTGACATTTTAAGTTTCTTTTCAAGAGTATGATCACTTTCAGGCTCGTGAGAGAATGCTATGACATTCTTCAACTCTTAGCCAAGAGAAATATGGACACATTTATGCTGGGTCTTATAAGGTTCTTTTGGAGTCTAAGTCGCTGAATGTTTAAACTGAAATCGCAGTATGTGTTGGGGAGTGTTAGGGAGCCTGAGACAGGCCAAATTATTTGGATATCTTTTTGGTAGGAGGGACATAAGTCTTTTTAATAGAGCCAGCGATAGCTTGGCTATCTGAACGATCATAACAATCAGCTTTTCCACATTTACCAGATAAACCTCTCCGTTGAGATGGAAACATGTTTTGGAATTGCGGATGAGGTAACGTCGAGGCACATTATCTGCACTGGTCAGACTTCAGGCACTCGTTTATCAATTTGTTATATATTTCCATTAGAGATGTTGATGGTATCTTGATACATGTGGGTGAGTAGAATCTCTGAGAGTTGCTGTACAGTTCCGCCCCAACGGAATATTCGCCAACATACACGTATGTACCTAAATGCTCAGATTAGAGTTCTTTATAAATATCTACATAGTTTATATATCATTGATTTTGAGATGATTCTACACTTAATGTTATATTTTTTGTAATTTAATTTCGCATTTAAACATTATGAAATCTCTGCTGCTGTTGGTATAAAAAAATATACACATACGAGTATATTTATTTGTTTATTTATACGTAGTTAAACAGATGTTTCAATATATTCCATTAATTGAGTATATTACGAGAAGATATTTAAAATTATATCTGGGTAAATATATTTTTTCTTACTATTTTTTTATATTTTTTATATTTAACTTTTCTATGATATTTTAATAAAATACTTTCCGCTAGAATCTATCACGCAGGTGGCACAATCGGCCCTTAGAGAAACTTGTGAATATCTTAAATATAAGGTCATATACAATTATAATAAATTGGTATTTTTTACATTGATTCTCGTATTTGGCAGTAATGAGGGAATACTGTAATATTTTTCAAAATACATATTTTTTTTCTTACAATTTAGTATGCTATTTATGAAGCACTTCTCTCCTTTAGCTTCGATTACTCTACAAGGAAACTTAAAAAAATGTCTACAAAATAATTTATATAAAATTCCAGGACGTAATTATTTCACAAAATAAAAATATTTCCTTTCGGTTGGAACTCCCGTGGGAGACAAGCGCCTGCGATATATTTAATCAATAATGTACATTTTTAAAGACTACATACATATGTACATATGTAGAAAAACACCTGGATTATAAATATAATAAATTTGAAAAGTTTAAAGTGTATGCAAACGCAAAATATATACGAGTATATACAAATTTCATAAAAACCATACCGAATACTGCTCAAAACTGCAGAAGAATCATAACATTTGAGCGCAGAGAAGTTAAAAATTAAAGATGAAAATTGTAGACAAAGGCGAGATTATAGTTCAAGAGGAGCGGACAAAAAGGCAAAGATCTAATAAGTCAAAGAAGGAAACAGCATACGTCATACAAATAAGTATATGTATGCATATATATATATGTACATATATGTATGTATGTATGTGTATAAGTAGTATATAAATATGTGCGTATGTACATTGGTACACATATAACTATGAGCCCGAATGTCATATACATATATGTATGTATATAGATAACAACAACAAAGCAACACAGACATCTGCTATAGAAGACGAATGTGAGGTAGAGAAACACTAAATAAAAGGAAGAACACGAATAAGAATACGAGTACAATGAGTTGGAATTAATTGTCTTCTTTTGCTCTGCTATGCTCTTTCTTCGGCATTTAAATGCAGACAATCCAACATGCCTGTTTGGTTATTCGTATTTATAAATATATGTATACATTCATACATACAAATATGTGCATATATATTTATATATTATACAAATTCCAAAGAACACTACGAAGATATCGAGATATGCTTGCGGTGGATTGTGGCAGCCAAAGGATACGAGAGAACGAGAACGCTTACCTGATACCTGCTTGCGATTTCTAGTTGGAAATAATAGGAAATTTTTTAAATATAATTTAAGAAGGTTTAGTGAGTTTGACTTTTAATCAAATTAATTTAGCACTCTATGACAGCTTATGGCGCGTGACAGTAAAGAAATGGCTGAAGAATAATAAGTTGAAACATCTGATAGTGCTTTTTTAAATGAAATTATTCCCTGATATAACTTTTAGATATCAAAAGATTCATTTGATAAGAGTTTTTCAAATAAAATTTTTAACTCATTTTAAACCATATTCACTAGCTATTTTTAACAAATTAAAGTTTTAAGTAAATAAATAATTACTTTTAATTTGCAAACAAAGCGGACAGCTCGCAAAAAAGAACAGTAAATGCAAATTAATAAAAAAATAATTACATAAAATCATGTTTCTTTATTTTTTTTCTTTTTTCACATACTAACAAGCTTCTCACTCTTTTCTACTTATACGAGTATTTAGTTACACTTTTTGGCGGACTGAGGAAATTCGAAGCATGTATGAATGGGCAATGGAAATGTGAAATGTGAAATACGGAAATGCCATTACTGTTTTGTCAGCTATTTTGATGAGCGCTTGAAATTGGACTTTTTTCACAGCTGTGTCTGTCGTCTTACATTTAATCATTTTACCTAAATGTTGACTTCTCCGAATGCAAAGTTTTAACAACGAAAGAAAAAAGAACAAACGTTTGGTAATTGTAATATTTACACGTACTCGTTGCGGAAGATATACGAAAAATGAAAGAAATATGACTTATCAGGTGACCAGCTGCATGTGATTGCGTAATGTTGCGATGCAACGTGATTTTTGTAAATTTTGTTTTGATATTCAAGAAGTATAAACTCATACTGAGGAAACTGAAATTTCAAAAAAAAAAAAAGTACAGTTGTTTTATCTTAAGCTGTCAATAATTTAATATTTTTGTTTTGGCTCTTCTATAATCAAATAATATGTTTGGATAGCGATTTTTTTTATATATAAGTAGCACAGCGAGTTTAATAATATTAAATTGCATTTCAAAACACATCAGCTTTCATATAACATTGAATATTTTTTAAATTAAAAAACACTGTGTATAAAGTTTCCAACAATGTTTTATATGATTAATTTAAGACTGGGCTGTATTTTACTCAAACCCGTATTTATGTAAACCAAGTTTAGAGTTGTCTTAACGTACCACTTCTATTAAAATGAACTCAACCTACTTTCTAAAAAGTATGTTCTTCAGTTTGGAAAGTACGGCTATCTTTAACGACAAACGAACAATATAATCAACAAAATCTTAAGCTCTGATCTTATATAAAACTGTTAACAAAAATTAGCAGTTGGACAGTGGCACCATTTTCGGTAATTTAATAAATCTCTAATGGCTCTATGCTAGTGCATTCAGAAAACTCACCACACTCAGTGTTGCATGTTTTTTTTTATACTACGATGATTTTTTTCTCAGTAGGCGAGAATTTAGAAGCTCACAATTGTCAGAAAATTCACGATATTGTAATAAAAAAAACTAGTTTTGTATGAGATACGATGGTAGATAGAAACTTAACTTTTATAAAGACAATTAAATAACGCACAGTTATAAATTAACTAATTTCCAAGACTTGAATGCATTTTTAAATAGTTTTGTATTTTACTGATTTGAGATAACCAAAAAATAAAATTTTTAAATAAAAAAAAAATTATGTCATCATAATAAAATGCGATATAACAAGAAAAATAATTGCTAATATATTTCGACATATGTATGTATGTATATATATATATATTTTTTTTTTAAATAAGGGGTGTTTTTGCTGGCTCGAGGTCAGGTTTTTATAGTAATAAAACAAACAATTTTATTCCTTTTGTCGATATATTTCGATTGAACTCCGGCAATCGTCTTCAGGGCAAAAATTATTTAACACGTCCGCTCCTTTTGACGTGGAGTTGTATACATTACTATAAAAACTTGACCTCGAGCCAGCAAAAAAAACCCTTATTTAAAATGGAAAGTTCGCCAAAATCAATGTTATTATTTTTTTTTACAATAGGACGTTCCAAAAATATGTGTATGTGAAAACTGTAATAACGGATCTTTAACCTTCTTTTTATAATTTTGAAAAAAAAAATAAATATTTATGGTTTGCTCAAATAATTTCCCTTATAATTTATGTGGATTTGGTGAAAATGTATTGGAAAAATTTAAAAAAAAAGAAAGTCAGTAAGTTTTCGGAAAACTTTAACACTAATATTCTATAATTTATTTAAACATTTTTTTTTTGGTTAATTATTAGTTATAAACTATTTAATCTAATTGAATATTAACGAATATTTGTTTTTATTAAAAAATTATTACATAAACAATTCACTAAATATTATATTTCGTCTTCTGAAGAGAAACTAGTTTTGCTGAAATAAATATATTTTGTTTTCAAGGATTTTATATTAATTATACGACAATTTTTACTTGACTCTAAAATACGTATTTCGATTTTCTACAAACATTTGTTTGTCTTTTATAACCAAAGGAAATAAAAAATATATGCCTAAGGTTTGGGTGCGATTTTTAGTTTATTACCTTTTTAATAGATAATCAAAAAAGCTATAATTTCAATAAGCAATTTATAAAGAATTTCAATAAAATTTATTGTCGATTTCTATCAAAGAGTGGCACTTAAATATTTATAATTAAAATAAGCAAATATTTGTTTTATCAAAACGCGCCCACGCATATTTTTCTGTATTTTTATTGTTAATTTGCTCAGTGAGCGGCGAGTTATCTATTCCAAATACATTTTTTTTTTATCAAATACGAGTATATGGTTTTGTGTTTTTTTGTAAAAATATTTTTTACGACGCTGGCTGGATTTGTTTGTTTAATTTTTGCTGATATTCGATAAGCGACAATGTCCATGAAGTAAATTCAGTGTATTTGCTGGCCTTGTAAATTTCATATCTATTCCTTGATTCATATGAAATAAATAATGATAAAAAATGTTTCTGGTATTGAAAGAAGCAGTAGTTACCATACTGTTTACTACAGCGGAATTTTTTTTTTTAATAGTAGGTGCAGTATGATTGGAATATAATACATTTTTATTATGAAGAAAAAAAAGGAATATGATTTTTAGAGACAGCGAGAACGCGATAGAAAATCGAACGTAATCGAAAAAATGGCTTTAAAAAAATGTAAACACGCTATATAAAAGAATCTTCCAAAGCCTTTGCGTGATTGAAGTGATTTTGACAGAAATTTTTTGGAGCAATAAAATGAAAACAGAACGAAAGAAACGTTCGTCTTGAATTTTGCTACTCTTTCTTTTTTCATAAAAACGACAAAATGTGTTATGTATATTTAAAACATTTGTAGTTTTTAAAATTGTTTGAGATACTTGTATTAATGTACATATTTAATTTAAGGTCGGAAATAACTTTTAAATACTTGTAAAAAGTTGTTGAAGTGTAAGTCATAAAATTACTGAAAACAAGTAACGCAGTTTTATTTTTGATTTAAAATGCCTAAGTAACAGACTGAAAAGGTTAAAAGTGTTTGCCTAAAAATTTCAAAACAAATTTCACTCATTTTTGTTAAAAATCTAAATTTTCGAGAATGTGTTTATATGTATAAGTTTCACTTTCAATTCAATCACCCTTATGTAGTCTTATCAAGCAAACTGTGATTAAAGAACACAGCTGAAGCCGAAAATTAATCAAGTATTTAGTACAGTCAGTAGTACAATTTGCAGAGTAGCTTTTAGCATTTAAATTCCAAATGCTGAAATGAACTACAATAAAGTAACATTTGGGTGGGGAAATTTGTATAAATATATGTCTATGTGTATTGCATTTAAATGCACATTTGTTTGTTGACCATAAGCTATAAATCTCACTTCGGTAGCACAAACTGAAAAGCAAACTGACCTCAAGGAGTCACGAGTTTTCAGGGTATAATAAAATATTACTTTCCTAATTTTCGGGAAGTTGAATTTAATTTAATTAACTCTCAGTTTTATTTAAAAATTCTTGAGAACATTCAAACATAAAATTTTTATTTATATTTTTAATAGAATATTTTTGTTTTTAAACCTCCCAATATTTTACATTTTAAAATTACTTACACTTTTTTAGTTCATTAAAAATGCTTAAAATTGTTTGTGTTTCCAACAAGATTTTTCAGGTGTATCATTTACGTCAATGGAGAAACTTAGTTGTGTTCTACTAATTTATATTAAAAATATATATCAGGCAGTGCTTTATTCAAATTTTTTGGAGAACGAAAAATGCCACTGAAGATGACCCAACGCCGAAACCGGTTTGTCTTAAAACCAAATTTGACAAGGGATGACGAAAATTCGTTCCAAAACCAATCAAATTTTTGTGTTTTTTTGGTATACGAGTTCACGCAGCTCAAATAATTTGTCAACTTCCAGTAAATAATTGAAATAACTATCTGTCTGTTGTACTTTGCATGGCAGTATGTATCTATTAAAACATCTGCGCTGTGCTTTCAAATTTGGAATTTTTCATTGAATATTCCTCTCAGTTTTGTTTTCATACTTTATTGCCCATCAAGCGTAATTATAATTACTTTAAGTATGACTTAACTAATTACACTGTGCAACAATGGTTTTTATCACATAAATGTTTAGCAAAAGAAACTCACTTTTTATTGGTAGTAAAAAGAGATCGCTGCCTTATTTTACTGCTCGCCGCACGTTGCGCTGCACTCTTGTATCCTTGACCAACTTAAAGGCCACAAATCAGTCAGCAAAGCTAAGCTATAAAAAGTTTCGACACAATTTTGTATTGTTTTTTTGTTTTTTTTTATTTCACTTTTGATAATTTGGATTTTTTGACTCATTTATTACCTTAGCAACTGTGAGCACAAAAATTGTTATCTTGTCTTTTTATTATTATTATTTTTTTTTTTTTTTGATTTTGGTGAAGCGCGCTCATTTAAACAAATTTAAAATTCTTCGTTTGTTTATTTGTAATTGATTGTTTAAATTGTATTATATTTGAAATTTGTGTTGTGCTTTTGCTCACAAATTCAACGAAATTGGTACGTAATTTTCTTTAATTGCAATGAAAATATTTCTTTGTTTAATTTTTTTTTTTGCTCACTTTTTCGTTTATTTTTGCATACTTCCACGAAATTATTTATCAATTATGTTTTTGTTTACATAAGAAATTTTGTTTTGTATTACTTTAATAGCGAGTTGCACACACTGCTTTTTTTTTTAATAATTATTATTATTTCTTCTTTATACTATGGGTTTATTTCAAAAATGAATTGCACGTTGTAAATATTTTTAATATTTAATATGTTTGATAATTAAATGTAATAGTGCTAGCAGAAGCAAAAGAAAAATAGAAAACTTATTATTATTATTTAACACAAAATGTATGGCCTTTTGGTTTGGTCTTTTTTAGTTTGTTTTTTATATATTTCAGTCGAGTTTTCGCAGTTTTCTTATTGGCTTTGTTTATTCTTTGAACTGTTATTATTTTCTTAGAATTGAAGTTATTTTTGATTTTAATTTTATTTTATATCTGACTCACAACACTTAAATGCAATTAAATTGCCGCCATTTATTTATTTTAGTTTAAATCTATTTACAACGTTTTTACGTTGTTCGCTAATTAAATTTATTTCAGTTTAATTTCTGCATCTTCTCAAATTTTCTCTGCTGTAGCTGTGCGTTGCGTTTATAAGCTTTAACTTTTGCGCGTTCTTCGCTGCGTAATACATCATTGCTGGCACTGTTGTAGAGCGCAGCTAATTTCGATTAAAGCAAATATGCTATTTTTGGACTTTTTTAAGTTGATCTTTAGCTGCACTGCAAAATTATCTTCAATTCAATTTTTGCACGCGACTATCATTGAAAATTCTTTTTTTTTTGCAATGTTTCTGTGCAACAATGTAGCGTGATAAGATCTATTGACAGTCAGCATTAAATTTTTAAATTTCTACTTTTACTACTTTTACAAATTTTTTTTTTTGTAAACTTTCAACAAAGTATTTAGGTATTGATAACGCTAGACGTCGGGCGTTTGTAATGTTTCATTTATGTTTTGTTGATATTTTTGTTGCTTCCCATGTGCTTACTGATAAGTGTGTACGAGTACAATGAAAAAGTAAAAAAATAACAAAAAAAACCATCCTCTAAAAAACCGGCCTTACAATTTCCGTCTGCACGATTGCGCTCAAGTTGACTTTTACAAATTGATTGAGAGTTTTGGGTGCTTTATAATTTATTTTTTTTTGCAATTTGTTTTTATGCCGCTTGTAAATTTTGTCTGGTTTTTTGTTGATTTGATTTTGTTAATGTAGCACGCATGCTAGTAGGCTGATATGCGCCCATTCACACACACACACACATACACACATACAAAAATATATGTACAATGTATATTTGTACATACACTCGATTTTGCTTGTTGTTTACCTCCTCTTCTGAGGGGGTGGGTGTTTTTCGGGCCACTGGTTGTCAAGCGGAAATCGTGCTATTTCGTCGTAGTATTTTGCATTTATTGCAGCATTTCCGCGGCGCTTGCTTTCACTGTTTTAGCACGCGAATTCGCCTAAATATATACACTGGCGGCTAGTTAGCATGCATACAGGCATACGCACAAATGCATACACACACACAACCACACACACACACACACATATAAATTACGCGCGCGCACACACACTCCGTAAGCTGGTAGGGTACACGTGAGTGCGGCGACTTCCGCTCACAAGCCGTAGAAATATCAATTGTAGATTTCGTTGTTTTTGTTTTTGTTTTTTGTTTCTAATAAGCAATTTTGGTGCGGAATTGCAAACAAATTGCTCGTACGCTATTGTTTTTGCTGTTGTAACATGTAGTAAATGTGCATTTGTATGTATGCATGTGCGTTTTATTATTGTCTGAAAGCCGGCAATCAGTTTTCGTTGCTCTGGCGCTGCAGTTGAAATACTCACTTCCAAGTTTTAGTCACTTTTACACTTTCATTTCAAATTAAATTGAGATCTATTTTTATTTCTTTACTACTCATTAATTTTCTTTACACTTTTTCCAACTTATTTACTACACTGCACTTCGACTTCTTTGTTTGCTTATTATGTATTTGATATGAATCAAAAACTAATTTTACATTCCTTATTTTATTTACTTTTTTTTCAATTACACTTTTTCTTCTGCTTCGCAATTCTTTAATTTTCAGCACAAAATACAAAAATCTGCGCTTTGCGTTTTTGTTAGTGTACTACTGTAGAGGTTAGTTTGTTGTTTAGTCGGCTCGGCTGGCTAGTTGGTTGATTGGTGGTCTGTGCTGCTACTTCTAGTACAACAATACAATAACTAATAGTATGACGCGCACACCGACTACCTTTTTTGCGTTACGTCCTCGAGGAATCGCAGAATGAATCTGAACGTGCCGTCACCGCTGTGCCAGCGCCAAGCGAAGCCAAGTGTACACGAACGAATGCTAAAGTAAAGTTGTATGGCGTTGAGCGCTTGCACATGCACACATCCATATACACAATTCATAAGTTTGTTTGTTGTATTCACTTCGATTGTGTGTATTGTATCTTGGCGTTGGCTCTGCTGCGCTGCGCTTCGTTAGCTACATATATGTGGTACAAGTGTGAATGTATGTATGTACGTTTGCTCGTATGTATGTATGTATGTATGTGTGTTTACTTATATCAGTTAGCCTGTCCCCGTCTATCTTTATACTGCTTCGTAGCTAGTTGGCTTGGTATGTTGTTGCTACTGTTGTTGTTAAAGGCTCTGCGCGCGTCGCGCTGTGTGTTGATTGTGTGGTGGTAGCGTGGCAGCGATAGAGGCAATGATAGTGGCGTCGCAGTGCGCGGCAATGGCTGAGGTGGCAAAGAGACGCCGCGAAAAATACGCTCGCTTCCCCAACATAGTAATCAAGGCACAGTGGTACCAATTGTTGGGAAAGAAAGCTAGAAGATGCGAACTGTTTGGAATAGTGCAAAACGGGGTTTTGTTTTTAGAGATAATCACATACATACATATGTATCTATTGCTAGTCAATGGCAAAAACTTATGTGAAATTTCAATTTTCCAATAGTCCTACTACAGCGAAAATAAACGTATTGGTATCTAATAAATACTGTTTATAAAGAAATATGGAAATTTCTTAACTAAGGAAAACCGAAAAAATTATCGATATAAAAAATTTTTTGTGTCGTAATATATAATATTTTTTAATACAACACCAGAGAAAATACTTGATTTTTTTTAAATTTAACGTCATAATTTGAGAGAAAAAATTGGTGCATTTCGTTTATAGCTTCAGACTCGCTGGGAGTCGAATTCTGTTAAATAACTGAAGATCACTTTCTCTTATGTTACGTAGTTTAATAAGTGTATCGTAAATTTTTTTTTTCATCAGCTTATTTTATCAAATGGGAATGGGAAACGAATGTGTTTGTAAAATGTACAGGTGCAGTGCTCTTTGAAAAGAGAGAGAGATTTCATTGTTATTGTACATACATCTTTGGTCATATTAGTTTGCAAAAAAAAAAAGATTTTAGTCTAATATATAATTTGGGTTTAAATTTGGCTGTTGTAGCAGAATAACACATTTTTGCCCGAATTCAGTAACTTCCTATCATCTCAAGTCTCAAAATGAGCTAGAGATAATTGTTTTTCCTCGCTTTCTCGTTTTATTCTTTTGTTTTTATTTGAATTTTTTGTGACCTGCTCATCACCAGGTCAGTATTTAGACACTTTATTTTGAGACTAGAGGCCTTATTTTGAAAATAAAGAATGCCAACTGGTCTATCATTGTGACTTTTGTCTCTATTAGAGTCTGATACTGCTTACTGAATTCGAGTATTTGTCGAATGCTGCAGAGAAGGCAGTTTATGGTCGTGTCGCCTTGGTAAACGAGACTCGATGGCCATGGAAACAATTTTAAATCGCCTGCTGTTGACAACACAGAGGAAGTTTTAACTACAATTACAAAAACTAATCGCAAAAAGGCTTGGCATTACTTTTGCTTTCTCAATCACACTTTACAAGAATAAACGCAGAGTGCAGCGAATTAAAATCCAATGCCTTCGCTGGATAGTTAAATTCCTACGAATTAATGCAACCGCACCAGTCCTGAAAGTACCGCGGTACCTGCAAGCTGTTGGTGGCTTCTAATTGACATCAGTTGGTGAAAAACAGGATTAGCAGCCACGTTATGTTGATCTCGGCCAAAAACGACTAGTGCATCTTTAGCAATTAAGTAATGGACTCTGTTTACCTACATATCTTTTATCCGTGCAGTGCGAGTGAGACTTAAATTAAGTAAAATATTTCTAAAATATAATGAACTGCCAAAAATTCGATGCTTACCATGCAACGACAAAAATATTTTAAAATCTACCTTTATCGCACCACTGTCTGCGGCACATGTTTTGTTGCTGCGACAAAGTACTGAGGTTGTTGCTGGGTTCGGTAATGGTGTGTGTGTGAATTTCGTACTCATTGTGAGTAAATTTTGGTAAACAGCAACGGCAGCGGCAATGGTTGCTAACAACATTGACTGCTGCCACACCGACGACGACGGCGACGACGACGACGACGACCGCAACGACCCATACAAACAAATGAAAGTGGTGAGTGTGTGGTGTGGCCTAACTGCATCAACAAAAATACCTGTTTAATGCTGAGTGTGTGAGTGTAAGTGCGCATACATGGTTTGTTGACATTCTCTGGTACCGCTCTCGAGAGCTCGCGCAAGTCGAAGAAGGCGACAGCAAGCAATGAAACTAAAGAGAGCACTAAAATTAAAGACATCCAGGTGGTGGTGGTGGCAGCGCTGCGGTGGCGAAGCGGCCAGAGTGAGAGCATTGTGAAGACTGACTGAGAGCCAGTTGTGCGCACCCCAAACACAAAGGCAACAACAGCCACTGAGTATGGACCCCCACTTGCGCTAGTGTTGGTCGCTCCAGTTTGGCTATCAGGTGAAATGTGGACAGTCGAGGGGGCTGTCGGGAGCGGCGTGCAATGATATTTCTTTGTTGGTGTTAATGTTGGCGGTGGCCTCTGCGTTGAAGATTCTGCAAAACACCAGGATGACATCGAGTGAGAGTGCATGTGTGAGTACGTGTATGTATGTATACATATATGTATGTTATGTGTGTATGATTGTATGTTTAGTATGTAAGTGCATCAGGGCCAGCCATCTAAGTGACGGCGTTTCAATAACAACAGCAACAACAATAATGTAGCGAAATCCAATAAGAAGAACAAACATGTAGTAAATACTTGCAGTATGAAGGCAGGCAGGCAGGCAGCAGTAGAGTCTGCAGGAACAACAACAACGGCATTAAGGATGCTCATTGCAGGCGGCGTCGCTCGCGCAAGTCGCAGAAGATGGTGGGAAAGAAAAATGAACGCAAATAGGTAGAAAGCGAAACAAAACGGAGCAAAATCGTTGCCGAGAATTTTAAAGCGCAACGTATTGCTTGCCACAAATAATGCTCGGTGCAACACGTTTTGTTGCACATTTCGGCACGGCAACTTAAAGAATTCGTGCATGCAAGAAATTTTCTTTAAATGTGCTGTGCGTTTTGGAAGTTTTTTATGCGATGTTTTCAAGCACAAACATATGTACATAAGTATGTATGTACATATGTATTCTTATAAATTTAAAACTTACATGGCTTTCATACAAAGTGACGGTTTTGGCCGTTTTAGGTGAACAAGTTGAAAAACTTACCTGCAAATATAAGAAAGAAAATTTAGATTAATTTCGATGATCAAAAATGTGTTCATGGGTGTAGTGAGAACTTATTGGAGGGATGTGTTGGGGGTTTCCTATTTAAAAAAAGTTTCCCGAAAACACTTATTTCTTCATATTTTAAGTATATTTAAAATTTAGATGCAACAAAACTCATAGCTATTCTTCGACGACGATAATATTGTTTTTTCAATCTATGAATTATGGTAAACATAAACTTGATTTAGATAAAATTTCGAAAAAGTGATTTCTTGGGAGCAACTTCGTCTTGATTTGATACGTAGGGGCGATTCCACCATTTGCCTCCCACAAACCGCTATTCGATTTCAGAAAATTTGACATAATCATCTGTGTATGCTACGTCACAAACGCGATTGGTTTTGTTTGTATGTTTGTAAGCATACAATTGTTTATGCTTAAATTCAATGCTATACCTAAATTGATTTTATTTAAAATAGTTAAAGTTATTAACCATGAAGTGCGCAGTCTTAAGTGGTAAATCGATCTATGAATGATACGGGGCTATAAAACTTGCTAAAAATGATGTAAAGGTGTAGCTGCACACTTGGTTGCAAGTTAAGCTTCTTCTGCAGTGTTTTTATTAAAGGTCTCCAAGTTATTTAAATATAAATATGTTGCATAAAGTGCCTAAATTTCAAAAAAAAATTTAAAATTTACAAATCTTAGCAGAACCGAACCTCACATTTTTGTTAGCAATTTCTTCCGATTCTCAGTGTATCCATGTTCGTGATGTTGCACGCATTTTGCTTCATATCATTTTTCGTAGAGAAGGAAAATAATTATTAAACCAATTCAATATATTTAGTCCTTATTTAAACGTGAACCAACTGCTCAATGTCTCTGGTGTTGATTTAAATTTTTATTATATTATTTTATTAAAGCAGTTTAACTACAATGATGCCTCTCAATGTTAAAACAGAAGTCTAAAAATTTATATTAAATATTTTATTGCAACAAAATACATTTTTGGTTTTTAAAAATGAGCAAGTTATATTTATAAAAAAACGTTGGCTTTTTAAAAAAAATGTTTTTTGTACATATTTACATATGATCTCGTAGGAACATATATGTATGTATACAATAAAAAATCGAGGATATAATAGCAGATGTATTCATAGAGCAGCGGAATTGTTGATCACATGAAAAAATCGATAGATGCATGGAAAGAAGATATATAAACATGAAAAAAATAAAAGAAAACAATTAGGGCTTGCAGCAAAAAAAAAAAATTATAAAAAATAAAAGAAGAATGCGAAATTTCCTTACTTACAAACCATATGTATGTATTTATATGGATATGTATTTCTGTACAAATGTATAAGTATGTTTCTGCTCTGCCGCACAGAACTTCATTTTAAATTACAGATATTTATATATATTCTCTTTGCTTTTGTTTTGTGTTTTTGTGCTTTTTGTACATCAAATGTTTATTCAGCCCCTCCCACTCGCTTGCGTTCAGTGGAGCGTCGTCGCCATCGTCGTCGTTGCTGCTTCATTACAATTTTTCAATTTTGTTTTATTATTATTTTGCTTATTTACTTTTATTGCTATTATTTTGCCCTCATTCCACTATGTATTGCTTGTGCGCATTCTCATAACTTTGTATGGATACTCACTCACTCACTCGCTGCGGACTTACACGCTCCTTCGTCGCCTGGCACATAGTCCTGTCAATGTCTTCGTCGTTCAACGCTTGATTACTCTCTTGTGTTTGTTTTAATTTAGTTTCTTGTCTATTATTATAAATATTTTTAATTGAAAATACATATGTATGTATGTATGTTGAAACCATATTGGCAAGACACTGCTGACGGGTTTTTATTACTCCTCTGTATATGTTCTATACCCGACTGATTTTAATTTATTTATTTTATGTAAGTTTTAATAGTTTTCAAAATATTCTTTCCTCAAGTTTTACGTACTTACTTTTTATTTATTTATTTTTTCTTTGCTTGCAAACTTGTATTTATTTTTTCTGTGCAGTATTTTCCTATCGTTCCATTTCGTATTTTCTCTGCTCTGAGCATATTCGCATTTTATTTTTCGAATAATATTATTTTTCTACGCTGATTGCTTCTGTTTCAACTGCTCTTTTAATTTTTGTTTATTTTACTTATTCTCATTCCTTTTTTATTCCAATTTTTTATTCCTCTTCTCGCCCCCTTTCGCTGTATTTTCTTGTGGTGGTAAATTTAAAAAAACTTCGCAGTTTAATAAATATGTATGTCCATATGTATAGATGTATGTGTTATGCTGCAAGCATTTATCAAGACAAGCCAACAGGCAGGCTATTTACCCCCTCGTATTTCTCTTCAGGTTGGTTTTTGTTTTTCGCTCAGCTGGCGTACACCACCCACCATCTACCTCTTTTCTCAATAAAACGTTTTGCGCGTTGCCGGCTTTTTAACACACACATACATGCAAACATCCTTATAAGAATGTGATAAACCCCGGCAGGAAAATGTGGAAAATTCGTTAAAAGAAAGCGAAATTTGTGATTCTCTCGGCAAAAGAAAATTTACCGAAAATGAACAGAAAAAATTTAACGCGTAACGAAAGTGTCTCTAAAACATACCAAAAATGTATCTACCTAAAATGCAACGGAAAAGTTACGAAAAGAACCTTAAATGTACCGAAGTAGTACCTAAAATGCACCGAAAATACATCGAAAAGTACCGAACTTGTACCAAAATTCTCGAAATTATTCTTCTTACTCTTTTCTCTCTCTATTATGAGAATACTTTTGTTACATGGATGTAGATATGAATGGATATGTGAGTCACAAAATGAAAGCTCTTGAAGACCTAAAATATTTATCCCGCAGATAATTATTTTGGAAAAACTTGTATAAGTCAATAGTTATCGATTTTTTATTTTAGTAATTATTATCGAATTTTTTAAGGCTCAACTTTAAATAATTATTAATCTTAGTTTCTAAAAATTACACAATTTAAAAGCTTAATGTCCTTACTAATAAGAAATTTGATTAATAAAAAATTTTTTTGAGTGAAGTGATAAAGTAACGATACCTTAGCCAGTACTATTTCTAGCAGGGACATTTTAACTTATAGCACGCTATTATTTTTGTAGTTAAGTCGCAGTGCGATCTGCCATTTGTTGGTGGAAATGCTAAAATGAAAAAAACAATACTAATAATAATAATAATAATAAAAGCAACAAAAACAAAAGCCAGGCGTTGCCCATAATAATGACAAAAGCAAAACAAAAAATAAAATAAAAACACCAAAAGACTGCAATTACAACATTAAAAGCCATAAGCAGCGACTGAGGCCGAGACAGCAGCAAGCCTTGGGGTCATTATTCTCTTCGCTGTAGCAGCAGCAACTACACCACTCTCACAGCAACAACGCATCGCCATCGCTCGCTGCCCCATACGCCAACACTGCAGCCACAGTCAGAGTCACAGTCATAGTCCCAGCCCCTTTCTATTACTTCTCTGCTCACATTGTTGGTTGTTTGTGGGCGCACAAGCAGGTAGGGGAGTTAATACGCGCGCGCGCAAAAAAACCCAACGCTGTTGACTCCGCTGACGTTACTAACGTTACTGAATTGTCGTGGCGGCGGCCAGCAGCACCAGCACTGGCACTGGCACTGGCACTACCCCACCGACTCTCCCCCAAACAATGTAATAAAATTCAATTATTCTGCTATGCGCCTCGCACGTTCTTTCGTCTTTTGTTCGCTGGTGGCGCACGCACGCGTCCGTCGTGCTCCCATCGTCGTCCTCCATTCCTCTTTACCAACATCTTCAGACGTGCAAGGCTTAGCAATGCGTAGTAGCTGTTGGTACGATGCGGCGTCAAACGGTAGGACGGCAAGCAAGCAATCGATGGCGAATATGCAGCAAAGAAGAATGAGTTGCTTGACGATGGCTGGGGGAGGCACTGTTGAGGCATTCGCCTTGCATTTTCTTGCCATTCCTTATTCCGTTCGTTGCTGCTTGCTTGCAATTTGGCGTCTCCCGCACAGCAACGATAAGAATAATAACAGCAGCACACAAATTGGCAACAACAAATGCGGCGCGCAGCGGAAGTTGATGAGGGATAAGAGGTGGAAGAAAATGAAAAGGGCGTATGAGTTGATTTTGAGCTTCAGGCGTGCGCTCTTGCTCTTGTGCTGCAGATGCAGTAAACCTTACACTTACCTCACTTTACCCACCATCGGGTAATGTGGTTATTTATGAATTTTCTGTGTTTTTGTTTAATTTTGCTATCTCAAAACCCTACATTACATACATACATTTATATTGAAGTGCATTTCTGATACGCATTCTTTTGACGCAATGTTATCGAACTTTTACCTTGATTATACAGGTGACTATATGGAAAGCCTCGATAGCCGAGACCGTTGCATATATCCAGAGTTCATCTCTATGCGAGGAACCCAGAGATAAATTCTTAACATAGAGACTACCTCAGGCTATTCCCGCCATTCTCGGCTATCGGTTGTGTGTTATCCTCTGCCAGAAACATTGTTACAAAATTTTACCAACGGATCCTTACAAATAAAATACGTATGGTCTTCTCGAAGGTACTTATTACGATGCATATATATATTTTTTTAAATTTTCTAAACACTAAAATCAAAATGGTCCTTACTAGTTAAATCAAGTTTTGTTTGTAAATGCCGTCCACTGTCGACGTGTCTAATCTACTTTAGTGTCATTGGTCCCTGTATAACCGAATACATAATATATAATGAAAATTAGCGCGAGAATATTCACGATTCACAATTCCAGGCTTACGCAGATCCTCAGCACTTCTACAGGGATAATTATATTCACAAGTGGAAGGAGAAAACTTTTCGTAAACGTCTACCCATTATATTCTGAACAGCTTATAAGAAGTTTTCAAGTCATATTTCTCAAAGTATTTCGTTTTGCAAGCTTGTACGAACTTTGCAAAAATTCAAATTCGTATATTATACCGATACGTTTTTTAGTTTTGTTTCAAAAATTACGTTTTTTAGTCCATGGTGCCACGCGCTTTACTCCTTTCTTTATGAATTTGTACTCACCATATAGCAGCTGGCTACTGTCCTCTCTTTTTCAAACAACAACAAATAAACTGATAAAACGAAATTTTCTACCATCTTACGAGTATGCATGAAGTGCAAAATCGCAAGAATGCAAAAGGAAATGCACAGAAGAGAGTTCCAATGCTCCGCACACCATCACCAATGACTTCGGCAAAGGGCAGCAAAACACGAAGTATACACAAACACACATACACGAGTATGTACGTATATACGAGTATATGTTCCTTTGTCGCTATGTGTGTTGGTCGGCTTTTATGCAGAGCAGTCTGTGTTTTTTATTGCAGCAGCCAGCAGCAGCAGCAGTAGGAAGTCGGCAGTTGTCAGTCGGCGTAGTGGGCAGCAACAAGAGCAAAATATATTTTGTATGTGTGAGTAACAAATTGCTCTCACTTTTTTGCGTATACATATGTACATATGTAATTGTGTTTGCGAGAGCGCCAAAATGTTGGAGCAAATTTACAGGCGTCACCTCCTTCTCCTCCTCCCACACACTCACACACACACACAAACTCGCACCATTCGAAATGTTTTTGTATGAATGCAAAAACGTAAAACTAAAATGGAAATTACGATAAAAACAGAAAAACGATAGAGAACAACGACAGCAGAAGTAGCAGGCAGCAACGGCAACAGCAGCAGCAACGGAAACGGAATGTTGGTGGCAATAATTTTTAATATGTAATTTTCAAATAAATTTACATAAAATAATCATTTCGAAATTGTAGCAGCAATTGAAGCGAAAAGTACAAATTTTGTTTAGATAGTTTAGCTACATCAGTATCTTTGGTATACAAATCACATTAAACATTTTGAGTCTTATATAATTTAAATTTATAGTGACTAGAGTTTAAACTTATTGGTAGCTATAAATACACTTGCAAACCTTCCTAACAATAAAAAAATATTTTTTTTCATTAATTAAATATCGACAAGCCACCAAAATTGACAATTTATTTATTAAATTTTAATAGAAATAGCGGCAGTACAGCCGCACTTGATTGGAGTAAGTTGTGAAAGGAAAGCAGGAAAAATAACAACAGCTCACACAGCGTAAGCTTAGCTAAATGCGTTTAGCTGCCGGCTTAAGTATTGCGCATGTTGTTGCGGGTTCGAATCCCGCAGAAGCCAAGAAGAAAAAAGTCTGATGAGGAAATGTGGTGATTTCCAAAATACTACTATAACTTCTAACGCTTTGAGTATTGTTGTTTATTCCTAATAATTTTCCAAATAAACCAATCGGCCTTAAAGCTCAAAAATATTAAAAAATTATTTATTTTTTTGTTTGCTTTTTTATAACTTTGAACCGCGTGAATAGATTGTAGAAAGCCAATATTGAAGGTTTTATGGTGAATCCTCATGGGTGGTCATTTTAATCTGACTCATTTCCAATCATTGGATAATAAGGAAATATCGCAGTCGGTTTAATTTTTTATATCAAAATTAACTTTTTAAGGAAATTGTTGAGAATGGCACCAAGCGTCTACTTTGAATTAGTTCGGGACCAGTTGGGCTTTTTTTATATCATTTCGGGAATCGTAAGGGACTAGTCCAAGATCAGCTTAGGACTATCTAAAGACCAGTTAGGAACAGTTTCAGCACTCGTTCGGGACTAGTCCAAAACCAATTCGGAATAAAATCAGAAATAATTACGAACTGGTCCCGACTCGAAAAATTATTAATAATTATTGATTGACTTTTATTCTTTTCTTTTATAATAGTTAATTAGTAATCATTTACCGATAATAACTAGAAAGAATAAGTTTAATCGGTTAAAATATGGTTTAATAATTAAGGTACTCACAATATACGGCAAACTTTCTGGCTCTTTAGTATTGTCCGTATTCATACGAGGAGTTCTTTTTTAATGAAAGAGAAGGCACATTAAATAGATAGCAGAAGCAGAGTTGATATTTTGTTTTTTTTTTCATTTAAAGAAATTCGAAGTGGTCCTACACATGTCAAAGTTTGTTTAATTTTTTTTGTTTATTTATATTTTGTAAAATATTGGATTGAAAATAAATACATACTATATATGTATAAGTAATGTAAAAATGTGATTTTATTCAAAATATTCATATCAGAAATGGTAAAGTGATATTTGTGCTACAAGAGGCGAGGAATAGGTGGACATATTTTTAAAGTTCCACAAGATCAATGGCGAAGATCCAATAGGAACATTGCTTGTGTTATAAAGTTGTGTTTAAATGGATGGGTTTGTTCCGATCTCTATTCAGAGTCGGATATTTTTGTAGAAGCGCAAAGAACAAACTTAATGCCCAACTCTGTTCCCTCGTTATATATTCAATCGCTTTTTATGTGAGTGTTCTGTATGTATATTTGTATATGTTCATAAACAGTGTTGTTTAAATAGTGTTGTAACCGAATCTGTGCCGGAGCCGGAACTAAATGCTAATGGACGACTTTTTTTTTTTTAATTTGCGATGGTACGGGATAATTTGGTGTTTCCGGAGTGTAAAATTAGATTTAAAAACGTATTGGCAAATGCTTCGATGGGCTATTGAGCCTTTGTTAAATAAATTTTAACGACTTTTGATACAATTTGTATTTTTAGAAATTATTTTGTATTTCTCTACTTTCAATTGTCATACAGCCAAATTTGACAATTCTTGTTTGACATATCATGGACCAAACACAATAACAAACAACATGACAGGGTTGTATTTTCTCCATTCTGCCATTACCTTGTTAATATGCTTTGGGTAGTATGAAACATATTTTCAAGATTTGAACATTCTTGACGATTGTTTGAATCATTTTAAAAATTAATGCACTCGTACATACATTAGGGTGCGCCTTATTTCTCAATTTGTTTTCTTGGTTTTCGCCTTAAAACAAATAAACGAACAAGAAAGACTCTAGTTTTTCAATGAAATTGTGCCCAAATTACAGTTAATTTATTAAGAGAGAAAAAGAAAATATCTAAAAAATCAGTTTCAAATATGAACACTAGCAAGCCGTATATAATACAAATCGCTGAAGTATATTAGTAATAGAAATTGCAAAAGTTGCTAACTAATATTGAAAAATCTTTTTTTTTTTAATTTTTATTTCATATTCATAACAATTTCGCTGTCAAAGTAAAAAGTTCCAAGTTTAATATCGAACAAACTTTAGAGGGATAAATTGAATTGAAAGCTCTACAATTCTCTTTAAATATATAAACTAATTATCGGTGAAAGAAATTAAAATCTTTTATAATTGGTATGGTAAATGAAAAGTTATTTTGGCAAGATTTAATTTATGCATGTGTACATATGTATGTATTTCGTAATGTAATCAAACTTTCCTCACCGCACTGACATTATTTAATATGCATTGTTTTGTTTAATTTAAGCACCATTCAGCGCTATCTCCTAAATGCCGACATTTGATTTAAGTTGCTGTCTTAAATGTCAAATGCAAGATATTCCTTCAACTAGATATTTGTGTACATACATACATATGTACATACATACTCGTCTGTAAGTGCGTATGTATGTGTAAGTGCTTTTCAAGTTCCAAAGTGTTTTACCTTCGTTCGTTTTACATAATTCTGTGGGACTTTTGCGTTCATTTCGTATTTCGTGTGTCCATCGCTTAAAGCGATTTCGTAAATTACATTTCCGGCAATAAATTTGCATACCTCTGGCATCTTTCTAAATTGCTATCGTTTGTAACATGCGCTGCCACCACGAACACCACCACGAACACCACCACCAACACCACTCTGCCACCATCACCATTATCATTTCTCCTACCGCCCCTCTCGCTGGGCCAAAGTCTAAATAAATACGAGTACGATATTTCTTGCCTTCAAGCGCCCTTCATGTCATTCTAATGTGCGTCTCAAACACACACACACACACACACACACACTAATGCCCTCTTCTTCTTGCTGTCTTCTTGCACATTTGTTGTTATTGGCTGAAAGATGCGCTTGTCTTTTGCTTTATTGTTCTGAGCAATTTCTTTGTTATATTTTGTGTGCTCTTTTTATTTTTGTTACTCCTACCATTTTTGTTATTGTTGTTTCGATTTCGTAAGCTCACTTCTTATGCACAACAATGCTTCCTTTCCATTCCATCGCGTTGCCCCCTCTCGTTTATCGGCCACAGCATCACACAACTACATACAACCGCAAACACAACAATAATTTCATTATCCACCTTCGCACGCTTTCGCGCCTCTTAAAAGCCTTCGAACTGCTATGCGACAACTACCTTTGTAAGTAAGTAAGTAAGTAAGTGTGTGTGTGTTTGTGTGTAAGAAAACGAAATTCGACCTAAAATTTGCTTTTCTCTGTTCACTTTTTTCCCATTCAAGCACTTAGTATGCCATCTTCGGCTGTAAGCTCGAATTATGCATTACACGAAAATATGCAGATAGATTTTTTTTATGGGTGGGGGCGTACATATTTCTGTGTCAAAGTATTTCTACTATTGCGGGAATGCGTGTGTTAGTTTGTTTAGTGGGCGAATTTATTCCAATTTACGTAATAATGGGAAACTTTCTTAAATAGTTTTTTGATTATATTTTCTGATATAGGCGTAAAAGCGTGAACGGAAATGTGTTGCTTTAAATTAACTCCTGAGATTTAAGAGGGTTTTAAAAATCTTGTGATGTTCGTGACAATTATTTTTAGACAAATTATTTAATTTATATATTCAGAATATGTTTCTTTGAACGCCATTATTTAATTTTTGCAAAAAGTCAACGTTTGACTAAGTGAGGTTAGGTCAAGGAGGCGCGTATCGCCTTCAATATTTTTACTCGGAGACATAGCTGTCTTCTGCGAATGCTCTCGTTTGCGAATGTTTGGAGCAGATCTATTCTCCTAGTTCGGATTCTCATTCAAAGGAATATGAAGATATTTTTTAGGACGTTGTTTTTCTGAACCTATAGCTATTCCAGATGAAACCGACAAGAGCCAAGTTTTACACACACAATATCTCGTCGGTCTATTTTAAGTGCTTGCCACTCTTGGACTGTTAGCCTCGACAGCGACAGAGAAATAAGGCAATTGTCTAATCATCACCTTAATCAAATCAACTTCTCCTGGAAGTATTTGATGGTATATGGAAATATCTACAGACTGCTAGACCAGCTGACGATGCAATTCTGCCAAAGGATGGCAACCTTCTCCATAGTGCTCTATAGCTTGAAAAAAATGCAGTTAAAAAGGAATGGTTAATTTGTAGAATATTTGAGCAGAATACCGCTCGGGTACCTTCTTCATGTACGAATTATCGTTGAAATTGCATCCATTCTGCATTCATGCCATAACATGTAAATTCCTTCCTGAGTATAAAAGCATTGGCAATACCCGCGTAGTGAGATTTCTCAAGAACTTTGTTACAATTCGGCACACACAAAAGTTTAGTGCTTCTTTCCAAAGATTTCCGGTGACAAATTTTGCAATGTTTTCTTTATAATTAAGCTCATTGTTTGAGCATTTTACACGAATTAAACAGTTCGGTCACGCAGCGAGCTTCTTAATGTGGGTTCGTCTAGTGAATAAATTATCCGATCAGATGGCTTTTTAATGTGCCCAAAAACATTTAGGTCATGAATGGTCTGATTTGGTGCACCTACGATGCGTAAACGAAGCTGCAGCGGAAGTTCGTCTTTAAAATATGATAACTGCAAAGATACCATAAAGCTCGTAAAATAGTCATCAATATCATTGCAACCTTAAGGTCTATTGTGCGCTCTACTTGGATTAAGGAATTTCCTTTAGTCCAACCTCCTCCCACCTTAGTATTGAACGTTTGTGCTTGAATGCGGGGCACTTCTCCCGGTCGTGTTTAGAAGTTTCCAGTTTATTTAGGTGATAGTTCTGTAAGGATTCCTGTGATTATTCTCAAGTGGTTCTTTGACAAGCCCATGCTTTCCCTGAATCTTGTTTGGTTGTAGCTACCCAGAAGGGATTTGGAGCGCTCCAGCCCTGGCAGATTGTGACAGTGTGCTTTACTGAGGGCTTCCTCCTCTTTCCTCGTTGAGGCTGATAATGCCACTTTCCCTAATCCTGAGTAGGGTTCGGGATCTATAAATGGAGTTGATGTCCCCTTTTTAGCGAGCATGTCCGCCATCTAATTTTCAAAGATACCAGCGTGACCTGGTACCCAAAGAACCCAAACCTGGTTCGTAAGACCAAGTGTGTTTAGCTTATCAAGACATTCCATTACCAGTTTTGAGGTTACCTGGTGAGATTTGAGGGCCTTGATGGCTGCTTGGCTGTCCGATAGAATAGCAATATTCCGGTCCCGATAGTTACGCTTGAGGTTAAACACCGCGCACCTTTCTATAGCATAAATTTCTGCTTGGAAAATGGACATCTGTGTCACCATCGATTTCGAGTACTTTGTCCTTGGTCCATACACACCGATTCCGGTATCCTGTTCGGTTAGCGAGCCGTCCGTGTACCAGGTAATCATGTGTTGGTTTATGTTGTAGGTTTCCGAGAAACCCACACAACTTCTTTTGTTGCTCAATTCAGTTTTGAATCTTTTGTGAGGTTTAACTCTGGTTTCATGGCATCTCTCGGTATAGCTACTTCGGAATATCGTTCAGTTAGAGTGTTGGGCTTACTCCTACTTAAGAACCCCTCAGTTCGGTGTATGTGCGTCTAATTGGAGCAGGGATAATGTTATCTTGTTCGTTAAAACAACAACCAAACCAGTAAGGGAGTGTATGCATTTTGCACGATTTTCAGTTGACCTTTTTTTTTCAAAGGATAATCATTTTATTTGCGAGATTTGAGTGCTAAGCATGACTTTAAATAAAATCCCTCCACATTTGACTGCTCAATCGACGCGACAGCCTTTTCAACGCCCACTTCCTGACACATTTTGCTCTCTTTCCGGCATTTGTTGCATTGACTGACGCTACATCAAAATTCCATGTGATTTGTATCCCAGCATAGTTAGAGAGCTATGTATTTATGAAACATTTTTATGCACTCGTATTTATGCATGTGTGTATGTAGGTGTGTGTGCGCAGCACATGTTTAAGCAGAAAACTTTGCAGCCACTGCCTAGCGTTTCCATTCAAACCCTCAACGAAAGCTCTTTTATTTTCCAGCTGCAACTTCGTGATCCCAAATACCTGCCGGGGGATTTTCCCACGCAACACTTAAAGCGAGTAGCAAACAAATCGCATTTGTATGCGTTTTGATGCCGGCAACACAAAGCCGGCGCTGGTTGGTGTCGAAGTCAGATGTGGAGCTGCAGGCCGGAGCCGGCATGTTGCATCAACAGGTTGCTGCATTTTACGAGTGTGTGACGCGTCGCGCGATGTTCAAATGATTGTTTTGTGTGTGTTTTTGTTTGTTTTCACAACAGCTGAGGGGATGCCAGGCATTTACGTATTGTTGCACTATTGTTGATTTGCTTTTGCTGCGGTTGTCTTGTTGTTGTTGCTGTTTGCTTTTGTTTCGACTGCCATATAAAAACTATAAAAAATGAGCGCCGCGCATAGTGCAGCATTTGTAAAAATATGGGTCGGCAAATAGTGCAAGGAAACTTTTTACCGTTACAATGCGCGCGACAACACAGTTAAAGGAGTACGCTTTGTATGTACGTACATAAGTAGTTAATGTTTACTCGTGTGTGCGTAACTGGTGCAAAAATCTGTGTATGTTTGTCACGGATCCTGCATCGCTGAGAGTAGGTGTGGGGTGTTTTATGATGTTGCGACAGCGTGCGAGTGGTTTATGGCGTTGCATGCCACGTAATAGGCAGTCAAGAGCTTGCTGCAGCGCGTGTCAGGCAATTCACACACATACACACACACACACAAACTAATACGCCATTGTAATCGGGCAGCTTTGGTTTGAATTCATGTTGTTTGTTTGCGCACGTGTTTTAGCGACATGCCGCCGATCGCCGCTGAAAACAAAAGTCAAAACTACGAAATTCTACATTTTGCACCAAACAGCAATGAGTCGCGCGAAAAATGCGGCTTGACGGCGCACAGAATGTCGAAGTTCGAATTTTGTTTTGGGAATATCGCAAAATGAAGTTTTTAAGTTTGACTTCTTTCGCTCGCCTGATTATGATTATCTCTGGAAGCCCCTGAGCGAGCGCCTTTCCGGAGTTATATTTATTTAAGCTTTAGCCGCTCGAACTCTTCCTCGATAAATTAGAAAACCAAAATATTTTTTGCTTTTTTTGCGAGTTACAGACGATCGTAGCCAATTCTCCACTCACCCTTCAAGCATTTGCAGTTAATGCTCGTTAAATCGGTAGTAAATATTTTTGAATGTCATAAGCATCAGCGTGGGCTTTTGCGAATATAATTTTGTGAATATCATCAGAAGGTAGAAGATGACGGACTCGAAGGCTTTGGAGAAGTCGAGCCAACACAATAATATCATCGAATCAAGGGGCTCGAAATAGGGGCTTGAAGAATATGTGGAATTTCAAATTTTTCGGCTATCTAAGCCAACATCGCCACTCCGACAAGGCGGCTATAAACTAATTATTTACTTTTTTTTTTTTTTTTAAATATTTTTGAGCTTTAAGGCCGATTGGTTTATTGGAAATTATTAGGAAAAAAACAACAATACTCAAAGCGGTAGAAGATATAGTACTATTTCGGAAATCACCACATTTCCTCATCAGACTTCTTTCTTCTTGGCTTCTGCGGGAGTCGAACCCGCAACAACATGCGCCTTAAAGCTCAAAAATATTTAAAATAAAATAGTGAAATGGCCAAACAATAACTAATTATTTACCTATTTTTTCATACACGTTCTTGCTTTGAGGGCGATATGATTTTAATTTAAGGTCACTGTAGTAAAACCACAAATTTTTAGTATCCTCAGTCCAAAAAATAAGTTTTGAATTATTGACATCAGTGCTTCGTTGTTTTTTTTTTTTTCTACTAATATAAACTGATTCTCACAGAAATCTCTTCTCGCTTGGAGTCCGCATTACAGATTTACGATTTTATTTTTAATGCCCAACTTGTTCGCATACTTGCTCAGTGTGCGGCAGTGATTTAATAAATGCAGGGCAAACTTTTTGGAAGGTTTCTGTCGATGTCATTTTTGGCTGTGAACGATGTGCCAATGACCGCGCTTTTGGTTGGTAGCAAAGTCGGTAATTGACTAAAAAGTCGTCGGAGTGTGTGTCAGTGTGTGAGCGCATGGAGTTCGCGTTTGCTGTGCCATTCACTACTTGCAACAAAATAACATTGCAAATTGTTTGCCTAGAAGTGGCGGCTGTGGCGCGATTGCGGATGCGGATATGCGCGCTACAATGCCGCCTGCAACAATTTGAGCCACCACGTTGCACGGCACACACACACACGTACTCACAAGTATTTGTTTTGCACCACTCACTGATGCCGATAACAAATCAATTGCAACTGCAATGGCAATTGTAAATGAATGACGGCATTGAAGAGCACTGAAGCGCAGCTATTGAAATGGTGGCACCACGTTTTTCCAACGCATTTGACCTGAATTCCAGCGCAGTAGCGCGACGCTTAGGGCAAACGCCGTTTGGACTGCAGTATAAAAATGCAAAAATGCGGTAGTAAAAACGGCAGCAGAAAGTGTTGCAGTTGCACGCGAATTCGAACGTAGTGTGGGCAACAACAAAAACATAAAAAAAAACAAAAAAACAAAACAGAAAAATAGAAAAAAACCAAATGTAGACAAGTCTGCGCCGGGTGCTTGTGGCGGTTTACCAATGTCGCGTCTGTGGCAAGCGATTTTGCAATGATAGGGGGAGGGTTGGGCGAGAGCAGTGGCTGTGCGCGCGCTCTTGACTGCCGCTGGCAACCGAAAAGTGTGCCGCCGTCTTTTGTGCTAACGCTGTTGGCTTGTTGTTGCAACTTTTTTGTTATGTTACTTTTAGTTGTTGTTGTTGTTGTTGTGTTTGTTGTTTTTGATGTTGTTAGTTTTGTAAGCAAAGCGCGTCTGCATTTCATGTGTCTGGTTGCACGCCTGCACGCTTGTTTGGCGCACTGACGACGACACAAACACACTGCCGCGCTCACTCGTTGGGATTCCACAGCTCCTCGAGAATGTTTTTGTTACGACCACCCGGTCGTCGTCAACAACATCAGAGTCATTTCCATTGCCAATGCCATTGCCAATGCTATTGCCGCAGCTGCCATTGTCGACTGGCGCTATTTTGCCATTGCTCTGGCTGTTGAGTCAATTCCACGTTAGCACAAGTCCCTTGGCGTAGTTGCTGGCAACAAACAGCTGCTGCTGCTGTCTGCTGGCTTTTCCCCTTTCAACTCAACTCGAACACTTCGCTTTGGCAAGTGCGAATGAAAAGAAACAAAAAAAAAAAATATTTCTAGTCAAGTGTGTAAAAACGCATTTCATGAATGAGATTCACACATACAAACACACGCTTACTTAGGTACATTCATGCTCGTCCTACGCCATTCAAACGAGCTAAATATACAGTGCAGTACTAAAGTATGTACATTGGGGTGGTTTGATCAGACGAGCCAAAATAAGTAAAGAGTCTGACACATTTTTTTTATATCAAATAGCAAACGGAAATGCGCGAAGCTTTAGAAAGAACCGAGATGGAGAAGTGGAGTTACCGATTTAATACTCTTTTTTCGAGCTCCAAACGCGGCAACTAATGCATTTTCACCAGTCTAGTAGCGTTAGCGTATAGAGATGACCGATTTTCTCGAACCTATCTTAGTTATTAATTGGTTAAAATAGAAGAATCAAGACGATTACGATAATATATGTAAGTTGAATGTGCTTACAACTGGCAATAACAGAGGACAACCCAGCATCTTGGCCTGAAATAAGAAGAAGTGCGCCCGTGAGATGTTAATTCTTATTTAAGATATTCAAAACAATCTACGAATAAGTGATTCAAAATTATACCGATATTATATATGGAGACCGCTGTGGTCGAGTGGGTAGAGGTGCGTGCTATTACTCGATATGCCGCTGGGTTCGAGGTTCGAATCTCAGCCAGGGCAAGCGAAATCTAAATCATAGAAACGTTTTTTTCTAATAGCGGTCAACCCTCGGCAGGCAATGGCAAGCCTCCGATGATATTTCTGCCATGAAAAAGCTTCTCATAAAATACATTTGCCGCTCGGAGTCGTCACAAAATTGTAGGTCCCTCCATTTGTGGTAGAATATAAAAGACGCACACCTCAAATAGTAGGAGAAGCTTGGCCAAACACTGAGCTATGTAGTGTAAGCGCCAAAAAAAATTGTGATGTATGGAGACTAGCAGCAGACTACTAGCCGCTAGGCAACTATACCAGAATTCCCATTACGCAAGGCAACCCTTTACTGGCAATCGGCTGCTAAAAATATGTAAATGTTTCCCTTTTAAAACGATCTTTATATTTTTTCACTATTTCTTCAAAATATACTTGTCAAAAAAGTAAAATTGGAGATGTCGTCTGCGCTTTTCTGTATACTAAGATCAATCGCCATTTATAATACGAAGAACGAAAATTGACACTGAAGATGGCACAACGCCGAAACCGGTTTGTATCCAAACCAAACTTGACAAGGGATGACGGAAAATCGTTCCAACAAATATCAACAGTACGGTTTTAGTAGCCGTGGCTTGTAGACCGGAAACTATAATCTCTTCTTCATACATAATAATGGCATTAGTGTCCTTTGCGTATTTTCTGAGAATAATTATGAACAATCCGAAACATCGTAGATTTGCTTCGACAAAAAAAAAATCAGCAAGCTCTGAGGCATAGTATTAGACGCATTTCTATTAAGAATAGACAAGCGATGACAACACTTTTGACAAATGCATGGAAATCGAACTAAAGTTTCGAGTATATAACCAACAAAATGTCTGATTGTATGTAGACTTTAGTACTTTACTGTAGAAACAAACATACGCGCAAGGCATACTTTCAGGCAGTGGCGTTTCCATTTCAATTGTATGCCGGCGTTGTGACCTTCAAGCCGCTGCCCAGAGCAGCCGACCTGGCTCGGTCTTGCAAACTGCCAATCTTACAGTAAAATCAACCCAATGTATCCAACTTTTCAAGTTCAAAATATCAACACAGATTGTTGCAAGCGGATTTTTTTTCGTCTCCTTACTATCTCCTTACCATTTCGCTTTGAATTGCCGCGGTGCGTCGAGTCGCTACAGTGGCGTGTTTTTTTTTTTTTTTCTTCTAATCAACTGACTCAATGATTGTTTCACTTTATTGTTGTTACACAGACTATTGTTACTGTTAACATGAACATGCTTGTAGTTGTTGTTGCTTTTGTTGCAGGAAATAATGTTTGTAGCAATACCAAGTCTACTGCTGCCGTCTAACGACAACTCGCCGCCACCCTCTTTGCTAATGCATTTTGCTCAAGGCGTTGGCTGCTGGCAGCAGCCGTGCTTAACACGCTTACTAGGACATGCATGCATAGCATAGGGAAATACAGCAGACATATGTAAGAATGTACATACATACTTACACTAAAAAAATAGTAATTTTTTATACGAAAAAAAGGTATTTTTTCATCCTTTGTCCGGGTCTGGGGCACGTGCTGTTTTCGAAATGCTGCTGCTTAAAGTTTTTCTTTCGTGCCAAGTTCTACTTTTCCTGTACAACATTACTTGCTCGCTCATCTTCTGCCTTACTCAACCACAACTTACACAACACACCTTCGCATAAATATGTTTGTATGTTATGTATGTACATCCTACTGTGTCCGGATTTCCCTTTGTGTGGCAAATGCTACTTTAGCTTGTTTTGTCTCTTTTAGCCGCCTGCAGGCTGCCTTTTTTCACCTTTCTCTGTACTTTTTCTATGTCTCACTTTCTGCAATATGATTGCGCAACCTTTTTTTTCCAAGCAGCACTTAAAGAGTCGTGTAGCAAAAAGGAAGTGTAGGTTGGAAAAAAAAGTTTCTGTCTGCATTAGAGTTGAGGTTCATCGAATTGTGGCAGGAAATCCCTGGCAAGCCGGAAAAATGTAGCAACTTTGTCTGCGTATGGATTTGATGTTCGAATGCAGCAATTTGATTTAAAAAAACAACAAGTGTTGAATACAGTAAAAGGGGTGTGAAGGAGTGAAGCAAATGGGAAGGACAAAGTAATTCAGTTGGCTTGTAGAAAGTTTAAGTTGTTTGATTGTACACTGGGCCAAGTTACAATGAGTGCAGAACAAGATGGATGAGAAATAGAAAAAGTAAGGGAAAGAAATAGAAGAAATTCAGGAACGATTTTTAGAAAAACTTGGTATCTAATACTAATCGCCTATAGTTCATCAAGAATGTAGAAAACATTGCTTGGAAATCTTTATTTTGTCACGTCTGCGATGCGATGTGGTATTATTTTAAGGTCTTCCATTACAGATTAAAAAAAGTAACACAAGCAAAAATATTTGGGTTTAAAAGTGAACAAAACGTAGCCCATCCAGCGGCTTAAAGTATGGCCCACTGTTGTTTTAAAACTAAGCCAACCTAAATGTTCCTATTTTATCGATTTCATTGAGCAAAAAAAGTATGAATTTGTTTAAAATAATTTTTAAACTTTACTTTGCATTTAAATTTTCCTTTTAATTTCCTTTTAAAATTTACACACGTATTTTCCATGAACGTATTGGTTGGATTGAACAAAAAAAAATGTTAGCTATTGACTAATTTGTGCATTGTTTCGGAAGCACCCATACAAACATATACATATGTACTTACAATCACACTCAGCTGTACATGTGTGTGTGTGTGTGTGTGTGTATGTGCATAACACTCTTTCAAGTTCAACCAAGTTCAGTCAAGTTCAACTTTGTTTTCATTTCGTATTTTCCGCTTTGGATTTGTGCCTACAGCAGAGCTTTATGCCGTTCGAAGGACCTTTCTCAAAAATAGACAGTAGACGCTTGTAAATAGTAGCTAACCAGAAATATCTACATACATGCATACGTACATACATACATACGTGCGATTATATACACATAAATATAAATCGGAAATCAGACGATATTAACAACATCAAAACAATAATAATAACAACAACCAACAGCGCACAAGCAACACAACAATAGGTGAAAAGATTGCCAAAATAGCAACAAGATTGCAAAGGCAGACAAAGAAGTTTTGTCCTGTGGCAATGATTTGCACAAAATATGAGTGGCAGCTCAGACGAGCTCAAACTGAACGAAACCATACCAAAATTGTATACAAAAACCCAAGCAGCCAAGAAAATGGTAAGGTAAGGTAAGGTAAGGTAAGGTAAGGTAAGGTAAGGCAATGTAAGTCAAATCAAGTCAATTCAAGTTACTTCTACCAAGTTTGGTATTGGTTCTGCTTAAGAGCGTTGCTGGGCATCCATTTTGGTGTTGTTGTAGCTTTTGTAGCTGTTGTTGTGATTCACGCTGTCGTGCTAAATGCTCCCCAAGGAGCAGAGCAGACATGATGAGCACGTGTTATATTTACTAATTTTAGATATTTTTCGGCAAGTATTCGAAATAGGAAATTATTTTCGTATATTTTTGGTTTGTTATATATGTTTGTATGTATGTATGTGTATGTGTTGGTCGGTGTTTCCTCATTCATTTGGAAAAGTGCGTAAATGGGCGAGCATATATTTGCCTTTAAAACAGGAATGAAATGTAAATGATTGATAGATGCTCATACATACTCACATTTATATTACGAGTATATCTTTGAGGAAGGTAAAATTATATAAGTTGATACAACTGTGGTTGCAATTGAAATAAATGAATGAATTTGTTAAATCCAGTAGACGCTTTCTTTCATTTCTGTACAAATATATTTTGTGTTTGTGCTTTAAAATCTCAAATCTGTCATAGTTGCTATGTGACGATTTGATTGTTATGTCTGCAGACTTTTGAGTTGAGTTGAGTTGTGTTCTTTACGTCTCCTCCTACGGCATTTGTGTGTGCGGCTTTTGCACAAATGTCCTTTGTTGTGCTTTTGCTTTGTTCAGCATTTTGTGAGTCATCACTTCACTTGTACATTTCCGTTTCCGGTCAATTATGTCTACTTCCGTTAACAGAAAATGCTTTTGAATTAGAAATTGTTGCGGAATTTCGAACGTTTTCGCAGCGAAAGAAGGAATTTAAAACAAAAGATCGGTGTGCGAAACCGAAGAAGGATAAAATAGATGGTAGGCTAGTACAAAGATGTGCACACTTTCCCCTCCCCCCCAACGACATTAAAGTCTATTGACCATTGATATGGAAAATTCTTAGTTTGTGTAGGGTCTGTAAAATTAACAAGTAAATACAAAAAAAAAAGGGTTTACAAATTTTATTAAACTAGAAGTTTGTTCTGAAAGAAGCAACGACTGAATAGTAAGTTATCATTATAACGCTTAAATAATGCTATCGATAACTATACCAAAATTATCGACAAAAAAAGTACCTTACTAAAAATAAATCGTAAGTTATATTATAACATTTACGATAAAAAATGATGTTAACTTTAAAGTTAAAGTTAAGCGACATAGACGAATATATTGATAACGAATATTTTACTCATACACTCTGACGATAAAAATTATTATTTGAATACCGATATCGAACTCGAAAATGATAAAAATCAAAATAATGATGCATTTAGCGACATATTTGATATCAATAACGATTTTAAAAAAAATTTATTCATACCACTAAAATATACAGTCACTGTTGGCATAAGTCTATTTGAGATTTAGCGAAGCTTGGCTTTGGAATGTACCTACTTTTCAATTTAAAAAAAAAATAAAGGTTATAATTTCAAGGTGTCGGCTATTTGTATCTGATTAGGAAATTAACATGTATATTGCGGGAAATTTTAAAGCCTGCATATGTATATGATTCCATAACATCTGTAATTTGCAAGAGAGTCAAAAACTTAAATTGAAATTAATTTAAAATTTTGAAATTCGGTGAATGTACGAGTAAAAAGTTGAACGAAGAATATCGATTAATTTTTTTTCATTATTCTTGCAGAGTTACTATTTAGACAACTGGTCATAGAGACATTCCAGGCAACTGCCTGGCTGACGAGCTAGCAAGAAAAGGGGCGAAATTAACTACTGTTAACTTAACGGTATACCTCTGGCATCAGATATTAAGATCTGAACTTATAGAGAAGGTGGAATCCAGGTGGGCTTTGGAACCAACCTGCCCTATTACCAGACAAATTTGGCCAGTCGTCGATGTGAAGCGTTCTATAGCAATAACCGGACACTGCCTTATGAGCACGCATGGGGAGAGGCAAGGTTACCCTAAAATGACTTCTGACGCAGCTGTCGGAATGAGGAGGAGGGGGAGAGTATTGAACACTACCTTTGCCATGGCTAAGTGTGCCGCCGTGATCTCTGCGCGGTTGACAGCCACTCTAACCTAACCTAACCTAACATATTTATACAACTGATGGGCATGTTCGTGACTTCAGCCAGGTACATTTGGTTAAAGATTTCCAATTAATTGAAATAATAATCAATTTATATATTTTTTATATGTCCTTACGAAGTTTCTGTGGTAGTGTAGAAATACATTTTTAAGAGGCGAACGGCACCTTTAAACTTAAACTGTCTTTAGTTTTAAACAAGTTAAAAACAAAATGTATATAATGAAAGAAATTTTAAAATCCGAAAAAAAAACTCTACGTTTATTGTAAAAGTTAACACTACTAACGACTTAGTGAAAATACATGTTTCTTCTCGCTCTAAACAAAACCTTATTGCGAAATTTATGTAACCTTCAATTTTTACTTTACGCTTGCTAATTAACAACTTTGTTCT
Source organism: Philophylla caesio (assembly GCA_963971545.1). NCBI lineage: Eukaryota > Metazoa > Arthropoda > Insecta > Diptera > Tephritidae > Philophylla > Philophylla caesio. Next base: position 92,944,104 of record OZ020608.1, on the reverse strand, counting down.
TAAACATCTTTGCACTTGCAAATGTCTATAATTAACGCAACGAGTACAACACAAAAATCACAAGAAATACATGCACACATACATGCATACATGTGTATGTGAACTAATGTAAGGATGTGTGTATATTCAAAAATCCTTTTTGTAATTTTAGACCAGGCTATATTCCATTTTACCCTTACTAACAGGCATTGCCTAATATCGTTAAATTGTTTTTGTATGTATCTGTATGGTATGCACAAACAAATATGTATGTAAACATATAAAGTTGGTCTTGGCATTTCGATTCTGCTCTCGTAGACGTTACCAAACCCAAACGACAGTGTCAGGTTCGTGTGGACCAAATGGCGTCGTTCGTTTTCGCACAGTGGCGCACCTAGGACGTATTAGAGTCATAAAAAGTATAAGTGATTTTCTTGAAAATATGTTATGCATCATTTACATTTAAAATAATACAAACCCAAGGTCATGAATAATTGCGAATTTAGGGTTATAAATTTCGATAATGTTAACAAAATCGTAAAAAAAACCTAAATTTATAACTCACACAATAACAATAATGATGTAAATATTTTAGAATATAAATTTTCTGGATACTACGGCCATATTTTTTAATTACAAAAACTTCGAAAGCGGAATTAAAATAAATATATGGTTTTTCGATTGGCATACTATACGAGAAGGTGTTACTTCAGTAGAGGCGAGTGCTTATATTTTAAAAGATTTTTATGCGAAAAATTCAAAAGATTCAAAGGTTGTGAAGCGAAGATATTAATAATGCTGGAAATATACAGCAACTAAAATATCGATAATGAAATATATAACCTTTTCAATATTGGTGCCTTTTACCAAAACGATATCAATTATTATCACAATACCGATAGTAAGATCTGAAAGAAAAGAAATATTTATGATATTTCAGATATCTATAACTCAAGCGAGAACATGCTATTGGGAACAATTTATTTATCTAGAAAGTTAACCTGAGGATATCGCCAAATACACCGATAATTATAATGAAAAAAGTAATGATGACGATAACAATAACAATATCCATAATAATGGAGGAAAGATTATCCATAACACTAATGGCAAAAATTACAAAATTTATCGAAATTACGATAATGACAAATATGAGATTGAACATTTCTCTATGACAACGGAACCAGTATTGAATCAGATATTATTTGAAATCGATATATAAATATAATGAAAATAACAATATCAATAATAAGAAAATGATTTCAAAAATAGTAATAATCTTGAGTCGAACTGAGTGTTTTTTGTGAAAATTGGAACAAATTGATTATCGAGATGTCATTAAATTTTGGTTTTTGAAAGGCAATGAGCCTACGCAAATCAAAAAAGAGTTGAACTCTGTGTATGTAAATGAACATTTCCAACGCTCTGTTAGTGCAAATTAGTCCCAATATAGTCCGAATTATGACCCACAAACGGTGACTACAAATATAAAACTGTTAAACATGGAGGCAATTACCATCGTGAAGAATTATTTTGCAGATAAAGATGCCGAGTACTATTTGGACGGGTAAGAGAGATGGAAATATCGCTGGGAGAAGTGTAAAGACTTACAAGGACACTACGTAAAAAAAAAATTGTAATGTCGGCTATTATTACATAATATGTTTTGCCAAATTTTAATGATAAAGTCTACGGTTTTTGTAACGATATGTACATTTTTCCATAGTGGAAGTATTGGCTGCGCTCGGCTGGTTGCAAATGTTTTTGAGACAAAAACATTATTGACATTTTTTATTTGAAATCTTATAATACCAACTATAATAGTTCTTTTATTTATTCCCATTGTTTAACTGATATTGTTTTATTTAATGACAGAAGTAAAAGAAAGAAGTTTTCAGTCTGTCTTTGAGGTGTTCCAATTTGTATTGGTGGTCTTGTGTCTTAAATTGAATGGTAAGAGTTAGCATACAACGAAATTGAAGAGGATTTGAGGAGTGATTTCTTAATATTAAACACGAACAAATGGAAAGTGAAAATACACTACAGTGCCCGTAACTTTACTCAGCATACAGTGAACTTCCCTTTTTTCACCAAAGAGCCAATGCCAGCAAAACAGCTCGATATTCGACCAGCCAGCAAGGCAACTTGGCAGGCGGGCAGGCGGGCAGGCATTCAGGCAACATTGAGCGGCTAAAAGAAGCTGGTACGTGCGAGCGCGGCGGAAGTGCAAGGCACAGAAAATCGATATGCCTCAGACGTAAACCGCCCCAAAAGTGCCACTGACAGCTTATTGCTATCCATGGTCATAAGGGTCTCTGTGCTGACTCGTGGTGGCTGTGGGCTGCGTTGGTTGCGCGTTCGTGTGTGGCGGAGAGCGAGCGCTCGCCTGCTAGCTGGGCATACATACGAGTATGTGTGCGATAGAGACAAACAGTAACTGACATTTTCAAACTGTTGTACTATGTACGGATAAGTGTATATGTGAATGTCGCTGTCATCGTCACATTCCATTTTGCAGGGCGTTCGTGTTGAGGCGCTGCCGCTTGCCTTGCATCGCTTTGCTCGGCGACCTTTCCTTGCGCGATTTTTCTTTTTGTTTGTTTTTAACTCTTTAGTGGAGCTGAACTTCAGTTTCACTTTGCTATTTCGTTGTCTCGCATTGCCATATTTTGGGTTCTCGCGCACTTTGCCACTTCATTTTCGGGGAGTTTCTTTGTGCAATATTCCTACATACATACAAAGAAGTTATAGAGCTTGGTCGCCGGGAGTCACCAGGTCGTTTGGGTTGCGTCGCATCTTTGCCCCCGACAATGTCGTTTGGCCGCTCAACTACTCAATGTACTCAGTTAAAATTGTCCTTCGCTTGGAGCTTCTTCAATTTTACCAAATCGTTTGCAGTGCTCTCTTTAGCGCATTGATTTCTTGGGAGAGCGAGTGGCGTTGTCCGCTCTATGGCGCATAACTGCGGTTTTCGCGCACTTTTCTTTGTTTTCCGTTTTACTGGCTCCTTTGAAATTGTAGGGTTGCTAGCGTGCTAGCTGGTTGACTGGCATTTGATCGTCGTGATGGTTCGTGAAGCGGACTTCGTGTTGTTTTTTAAAATTTTTTTTTATTTTTATATCGAAAGCTTTCGGTGTGCTCTTTTAATTTGTTATTAATGGGAAAGTTTCAGATTCGCGCTCAGTTCAAATGCATTTGCAAATTAAGGAAATTTTTTTTAAGTTGAACATCAATAGATTCATTTTGGTGCTACTTTGTTTTGTCCTGCCTTTTTGAAACAAGTAATTTTGTTTGAGCTGCGTGTGTATTAATATTTTTATTTAATTTTTAGTTGTTTTTATTTTAGTTTTCTTCATTTTCTTGGTCCGTCCCACTTAGCTAGTTCCGTGAATTTCATGATTTTACGTTTTATACACGCAGCGCATTTTGATGGTACGTTTTTTTTTTGCTATCGTCGCCTTGGAACTTTTCATTGCGATTTTTTTATTTTGTTCCTGATTTTCTTGCAGATATTGTTTGTATACGTACATGAGGAACATATACCTACACATACATGTACGAGTACATACATATGTTAAGCATTATGTGCTGTTATTAGTTGCTGGTCGCTTAAAATGGGCGCACAGGGCGTATGAGCGACTTTCTACAGGAGCTCTGTCTTTCTGTTCGATACTTGCAGTGGCTTATGATTCCCCCATTTTTTTGTTGTTTGTTTTTGTCGACGCTGTATTTTTCATGCTTTCCTTCATTTCTTTCACTTCCATTGCTTACGTGTATTCGTTAAATATTATAACGGCTGCCACTGTCGGTTTTAATTTCGCCGCTTTCTCATTGCATGACGCCACCTTCAAACTTTAATTTCCACCCCATCCATGTTGCAGCAGCGCCGAGTCGCGCGGTTGAGTCGTAATTGAAATTTGTGGCTGCATCAATATTTGCCATTTTCATTTTTATTGCTTCTGTCAGGTAATTAAAAAATTTTCCAAAGTCGCATGTAAAATTTATAGTGCTGCAGTTTTATAATTAAATTTCTCATATCAAATTTGTGCAGAAATATAGTGTATAGACTGCATTTCAGTTGGTTTTCATTAATTATGAAGTACTTGGTTTCTTCAGTAAAATGTGGAAAGCTGTACTGGAAAGTAATTTGCTATAATATTTTTACTACTGAAAAAAAAAATGTATAGAACATCACGTTTTCTGACAATGTAGGTGTCTATGTTAAACAAGTTATCATCATAAAATAAAATATAAAAGACTAGAAGACCCGGCGATTTGTCCCGCCCAAAATTGATTTAAAGTAAATCAAACACTTTTTGAACTTTGTTGTACACGTATTTAATGCAGTAAATGAAACTGCCACATAAATTTCGCACGCGTTTTCGTATCTCCTTACATTTTCTTGTATACTTATGTCAGATTTTTCAAGTTAAAAATGCTGCAGTTTTGATAAATATAAAAGCACTATTTCGTCGTCTCAATTAAGATGTATAGTTTTCTGTATATCTCCCCATTTTTCATCATGCAAGTAAAATATATGTAAGTACGTACAACATGAATTTTATCAAAATCGGTTTAGAAATGGGAATATTATAAATAACTCGAATAAAAGTCTACTTATGGTGATTCGGACAATCCATTATCGAGTTATGGGCGTTTAGCAACTTACTTTCATATGTTGTATATAGAGATAAGCAATAAATATAGCTCCCATACAACCGATCGTTCAGATAGAACGATTTTGGAGTGTAGCTGTAATTGTGAATGGATAGTCCGTCGACCAATATTTCCTTGTCGTCTACGAAGACGTGGCATTGTTTTAGTTACGTAACTCATATGTGAATGTAATACACTTAATATTCACTGAAAATGCGACAACAAAAATATCCAAAGACACAGTACAAAAAAATTTAAATGTGAAAATAACAAAAAATTTATTCAGTGACATACACACGTACAGTAGAATTATATACCTAAAGAATATTTGTATGGGAGGTACCACGCGTCTTTAACAAATCCTGCCTATATTTGCAGCAGAACTTAAAATATCTTCACTCAACCGAAATACCAAATTCTGTTTAAATACTGTTAGCAGGAGCAGAAATAACAGATTTTTAATTTGTGGTTTGTATGGGAGGTACCACGCCCCATTGTCCACTTGAACCGAATTGTAAATCTAAACCACCCGGGGCGCCACCCAAACGCATATAAAAAAATTTATGCAAATCGGTCCAGCCGTTTATGAGGAGTTCAGTCACAACACACGTACAGTAGAATTATATATATAAAGATAAAAAAAAAATTTTTAATTTACAACTGCGAACAAAACTAATTTATTTATGTATAATGCATTAATTAGTAAGCACTTAACACATTTCTTTTTCTCAGTGAGACTCCTTTTGGTAAATTTTCGCTTGTCGGGAGCATCGGGAAGGTCTCTTTGAAGCGTCCAACAGTAGTCTGCCATCATTGAAACGCTCCATCTCCCTGGTATCTTTTTTCCATCTCCTTAATATCTTGGTGAAATCGTTCACCTTGCTCTTCACTCACGTCTCCTAAATTTTCTGGAAAGAAGTCGAAGTGGTAATGAAGAAAATGTACTTTTAAACTCATCAAGCAACCTAAAGCTTAAAATGCTTTTAACTTTCTTTTGACGATTTGTTTGTAGTTAGGATCTTTGTTATTGCCTAAAAATTTCTTTATGACCTCTTTAAAGGCAAACCACCCTTCTCTTTGAGGATTCGTCATGGTTGTGTGGATCTGCAATAAGCCGTAAAATATCTGGTTCAACGAAAACAACTTCCTTCAACTTTGGCCAACACTTTTTGTTCCAGTGATTTGTTCAAACCGCCGTTGTGAAGCAGAACTGCTTTAAGGCTTCTTTTTGAAGAATCTATGAAAATATGTCACTCTGCTGGGTCGAATGTGATCTTAAATGTATCCATCAAACCTTCAATATTGGTACAATGAATCAACTCGTCCTTTTGGGCAAAGTACGAAGTAAACATGTTTATGTTTGTTAATGCAGCTCACACAGATTGTTCCTTATTTAGAAATTAATGATAGTTATGGTAAACATTTAAAAACAGTAATCAAAATAAAATTATACCTATTATTAATGCCTACAAGTTAGACCAAAAAAACCCTTTTTTATAATAAAATTATGTGTCTTGTAGAATAACCTTACGTTCTGGAAATTTTCGAGTATTATTTTAGTTTTTAGAATACCTAAATACATAGAAATCAGTTGGAAATATCCATTTTTGTTGCAGACCTGTGTAATTGTTGTACCATTAGCTTCACAAAAATGCCTTTGGCCAACTCTCAAGGGGAGGACATCGACTTATCCTTAAATATCCCCATAATTCTCTTCTCCCAATTACCCGGCCAAACCGGTCTTTCCTCAACTGTTTATAGCTATTTCTGCTGCGCAGTAATCAGTTCGCTTAGGGTTGCATTTGAAGCCCTGTAAATTATCACAGTGACAGTAGTCCGCAGCGCTTCCTTTCTGACAATTAAAACAGCTTAGCCAGTGCATTTTTCTGCAGTGAGTCCCGCCAGACAAGGGCTCTATAAATTTTAACAGGCCTAACTATGGATACATGAAGTTCCTTAGCGTACAGCTGCCCCCCAATATTCCGCAACAATTCAGTCTTAAATGAAGCTATCAATAAACTTGGGTAGGTTGGATTTACTTCCGAGTTTAAATAGAAATTTAGTTTTTCCCTCTGGCAGAACATTATTGAATGCGACCTCGACGTTAAGAAAGGCGTCTACCGCAAAGTTTTTGTGGGAGACGGCGACTGAAGGCTGGAAATAAGGCAGCGAAGAATAAAAGCAATTGACTTGAAGGGATATCTTCGAGCTGAATTAAGGAGAACATGGAAGTATTCCTGGACACATGCGATCTACTTTTTTTTGAAATTATTGCGTAGTTATTCCCCTTTGAGGTTAGAGGACAGTGAAGGAAGCCAAAGTAAATTGTCAGCTATTTATGATTTTTCAAGTTTTAGCAGGTCTTTTATTGTTTGATTCAAACATATTTGGTGCAACATCCCATTCTAGTAGTCAAGCTGTGTGAAGGACGATGAGTTCGTAGTATTTCGGTACCAACGTCCAGTCCAGCACTTGCATAAGAGCGGTAAGGTCATCTGGTATCAATATTCACTATCCGAACTTTAGGTGTACCACAAAAGTTAGCCATACTACAATATGCAGCCTTCAACCTAGACCAAGCAACGAACTTGACTTTACTAAACTCAGTAAACCGATAAATGATTGGATATATACCAATTAATTGTTTTCAGCATTGGTTTTGAAAAAGTATTTGCCTTTATTGATATTTCTTATATTTTTTGATAATTCTTATAATTAATTTAGTACATAAACATAATCATTCTAAGATAAGTTTTAATTAAAAGCGACAAAAGTTTTACATTGGCAAACGAACCGTAAGAAAAACGAAAAAATATTGTGAGGAAAAATTGAAAAGAAATCAGAAAGCGAGACAAAAGCAAAAACAAAAGTGCAAACTATAAAAAGTGATGGTCACATTTGTTTTTATATCGCCCTAATGCCTTGGGGGGAAGCAAAGTCTAAATGCAATGTGTTCACAAATTCGAAGTGCCGCTGTGAAAGAAGAAGAAGTGCTGTTCGAAGATGTTGCAGCTCGTTATCAGTCAGTAAAGTAGCAAGTAAAAAAGAAGTGGCAGCAGCAGCAGCGGCGAAAATAATCATTCATCAATCGATGTCGCAGCAAGTTCATTGTAGCAGCCATGGCCGGTATGGTGTGTACAACAACAAAAACAGCAACAATAAAAGAATGGCGACTACAAAATAATCACTTTTAATGACATATTGTTGTTGCAGCAGCGTTGTTGACTCGTGCTGCACAAACAAATGGACTGCAGCAATAGGCGGCAGAGCAAAAGAGAAATAAGTTAAAAAATATAAAATAAATATATATGTAAATGTGTACATATATATGTATATACTGGCGGTAATATTAATAGGACACGGGCATTTTGTTAAGTTTTGAATAATTTTTTTTTTGTTTTGGCTAATTTTTAATATTTTCCTATTAACATTCAGCTTATTCTCTAGCAAAAGCCATGGTTAGTAAAATTTAAAACTTAAAAAAAAAAATACATAAATATTTCATTGGATTTTCGAACTATAAAAATAAATAAATTTTTTGTCGTATTTATTTCCAAATAACAGTTTATTTTTATGATCTACAAAACTGCATACTCAAACATTCTACTTTATTTTTTAATGTTTAACATTTTAATGAAATTTTGTAAAATTGTTATTAATTATGTAGAATATTAAATATTTGGGTGCCATGAAAAGAATTTTATTGTCAAAATATTAGCAATTAAATGAAAAAACTACTAACGTAGTCAAAATTGCACGAAATATCGCGGTCCATTTATTTTTGCCACCAACGTACGAAATTAAATGCAAACATAAACAATTGCCGGTTTTGTGGAAAAAACATTTCACAATTTTTTTTCATTCCATTTTCTTTAATACGCTATTGCTTATAATTATTAAATAAATAATTTATTTGTGTATGCGCCGTAAACAAAACAACGCTGCAGATTGCTCATTGCAATTTAGTAATTGCAATCAATCATCTCTGTTGTCTGCCTAGCTCGGCTTGGCTGATTGCAAGTAAGCGCGCAGGCAGCAGAGAAATAAGTAAGGTAACTGAGATAAAGAGTAACTGGAGTTTTGGCAAAGGATGCCGAAGAGTAAAGAGATGCAGCGAGGCTGAGAGGGTGGTGGACGTGTAGTTCGTTGGCAGGCTATGATGCTTGGTTGAATTGCTGGCGGAGGGAATTGATTGAATGATTGATGATTAATGCATTTTGCTTGCAAATTCGACGAACCAAACAGCCAACCAATCAAGAATGAAGGCAGCGAACCAACCAACCAAACGACGAACTAACTAAACTACATTGTAAGCAATAAGCCAAGTTCAAGCGATAAGAATAGAATGGAGTGAAGTTGGCAGCCAGCGCAAGGATGTGCGGTAACTGCACGCCGAGGTGCACGAAGATGAAAATGTCCAGTCAGCAAATGCGCAGAAATGGCGCTTAAGATATGCAGCCGCATTGTTCTTGAACTACGCCATACATACATACATACATACATACATATATATAAGAGCCTAGTTATTACTATGGCAACCAAGAAGATGCCTGTTGATATTGGCTAGAATTGTTATTGTTGGATGATTGTTGTTGCTGCCTCTGGCTAACATTTGCCTGCTTAAATATGCATTTTCAATTAAGCGCAATTTCGATGCAGCGCACATTCGCCACATTCGCCACCTTCGCAAGAACCAGCTACCAACAGCAACAACAACAACAACAGCAACGAGCTAAGCAGCAGCATTCAACGCGACTTCACGACGTTGCTAGCAGCAATCAGTTATGAGAAGAGGCATGGAAGTGGCGAGGGTTTGGAATCGGTTGAAGGTTGCTATTAGGTTGCGCCTTCAGAATTTCGTGTTTACCAAAGTTGCAAAACAAGCGAGCACAAGAAGTAAGCAAGCAGCTTTTTGATTGTTTTACATTTGTTGTTGTTGTTTGTTGTGGTTGTACAACCAATTTTGCTAGCAACGCATTCTTACTAACAGCATCAATCGTCTAACGTAATTGGAGAAATATTTATGAGTTGAAAAATGTTTGCGCTGCAGTAAAGTCGCAAAGTGATTTCATTATGAAAAATGTTTTGATCTCTTTGGCACTTCATAGTTATTTGATGGTAACCCTAATACATAAATATATTTCAAATGAAAAAAATTTAAATAAATCATATGTCACGACGTGCAGATAAGAACATTTCTGAAAAAAAAAATTTTTAAGTTAGAACACTACTTTTCGAAAAATACGTTACCAAAGATCTTGCGTTCGCTCTTTCTTAAACAAATTTGTACTGATTAATAGCAAACCATTGTGCTCTTATAAATGTTTTAAACAAATTGAACCAGAATTTTTCAAATTATTTTTTGAAAGGTGCACATTTAGGATCACTTTCTCTTCGTCGGAAACTTCTTCTTCAAATATTTCCAAGCGTGTTTTTAATGGCTCGAATCATCCAAACCTAAATTTTCCGCATCTTAATCAGTATTTTTTATTTTTAAACAAATTCAACTTTTTCGCAATTCAAATCCTCAGCTTAGCCAACAATTTCTAACCTCCATTTCCGCCCAATCGACGCGTGAGCCGCTTCCGCATGACGCACGGATTTAATTTTTTTTTGTTTTTTGTTTTGCATATGCTTTGCAGAGTCATGAGCGCTGTTCAGATACAAAACAAAAGTTCATCAGCTGATTTTAAATTTAAATTATTTTGGATAGTAAAAATTGTTTTAAAGTATTGTATTCTTTATGTAAGAAAGTGAGTCGGAAATATCAAAGGAACCGAAGTGAAAGTTAGAGTCCTGTCATAAACTATGGAGTGGCTCGTTTAATTCGAAATTATTTTTGCAAGGTTTCAGAAAAAGAGGCCGGAAATGCCTGGAAACTCAGGAGAGAACGTTCCACTTCACTTTGGCCAGAAGCGGTGGGCTAGAAGTCAAGCTTGGCAGTAACTTGACTAAAAATATTATGCCTTACATTTCTCTGCGACTAACAAGCGTAAAAAGATTAATAAGTTTTAAACGATTAATATAAGATGGCAGGTGTTAGTACTGGGAATCCCAGCGAAAATTTCTTAAAGCAAAAAACAGACACTGTTTTTGAATTGATTCTATCCGGCCAGAATGAACTTCATCGTGCGGGTTACCAACGATGAAACCATATTCGACTATTGGCCTCACTAACGTTGTGAAAAGAGCCTTTGTAATGAATTCTTTTGACCATCGCTTTACAAACGCAAAAACACCCTTAGCTTTGTTGAGTGTAGCATTGATATGAAGATTAAAGTTAAGTTTTGGGTCCATTGTGATACCTAGGTCAACTAAGTTAAATACTTGTTCAAGGTTATAGTTACTTCTGTCATAAGAAGCTGGTTGAACCGCGCTGCGAGAAAAGCCCATTACTTTACATTTTTTAAGGTTCAGTGGTATACTATTTACTTCACATCAATTAGATATCCTATTTAAGTCCGCTTGTAGTAGGTATTATCGTCAACAGTGTTAAGTTATCTAAAAAGCTTTACATCATCCGCATACATACATTTTTTTTTGAATATTTCACAACAGAAGATATTTTGTTTATAAAAAGATAGAACAGAATCGGACCAAGGTGACATATCCAACGCTGAAGATTAGGTTGAAAACCAAGGATATCGAGTTTATGGACAAGTAAGGAATGCTTTACTAAAAATGGTGTATATAACATCGGTATGCAAAATTTATCTAAATCCGCAAGATGTATTTCTGAGGAAAAGTGGCATTTATTTTACTCTAATTTTATTTTGAGTTCCAACTGTATTACGTATTTTATTTTGGCAAGCATCATTGTTGAACCCTGCATGCTTAATTTTTTCTTCAATTATTTTTGAAATATGATAACAAAATTTTTGTAAATATTTCTTGATAGAATTTTGTTTGAACTCAAGGCGTAGTTTCAGATCTGACTCTAAGAAGTCTTAATATTGGTTCGACTAATACAACTGGCGTGATTCAAGGAATATATATCAGATCATATGCAAATTACATACATACAAATTGAATGGCTAATTATAGTTTTTGTATAAAACATATAGTTGTTTGTGTTACCTGCACCTAATGGCTGTTTATACGTCAAAACTTACCTGAAATAGAAAGAGAAGAATATTATTAGTGTTATTTATGCTCTGAGAATAATAAAGAAATATGCGGTTTCTTATTAATTTTTTTTATTAAAAATATTTATTTTTAATGAATTGCTTTCCCTTCCGATCTGCATATTGTAAGTCCAAGCATATTGTGGGATTTTACTGCAGTTAAAAAAAATACTAAAATCATGCCACTATCGAGGCGTCATTTTTAAACAATTTTTACTTTTTATGATAAATTCGTAAACTTTATTTTGTTCTTCTTAAAATTGTACACTAAGGAAATTAAGTGTCACACCTATTCAACAGTGTACAATTAAAGAATTGTATGCAGTATTTTCCATTTTAATATATATTTTATATTAAAAGTTCTCAATTGTTTACTTTGTTCAACAAAAAATTGGAAGCAAAAGTCTCAGTGAGAGTAAGCGATTTAACAGATATCTCAATATTTGTCAAACATTCGATTATTTACTTTCAAAGTCGGTAGGTAAAATTCGTTTTTTTCGAATTTTTAGTTTCTTTAATAAAAAATGAAAATGGCGTTAAGTTTAAAACGATAACTTAAGCGGAGAAAGAGATGAATCTATGTATATTTTAATCTATCCGTTTCTATTAATTTTGTTGACCTTCTCTGCTTCGTTGAGAGAGCCACATGAGGTAGTAAATTAAGATGAGGTGAAATCTTATAATGAGTAAACACGCTGAAACCGTTTTTTAAACACTTTGTACAATGATTTGAATGCTTATTTAGTATAACATTTGTATATATAAGATCTCGTACTTCATTTTTCTTTAAATTTTTAAAAACCTCCGATTTCTTCCGTATCAAATAAGTGCGCAAGTCATAGCGAAATGTATTTAATTAACTATACAATTAACAGCCCATTATAGTAGCAAGCGTACATATATGTACCTCCCTACGGGACAACTTTACTTTTAAAACAAAAATAACTGACTCCAAATGCTATTGCGCTCGAAAATCCTATAACAGCGTTTTATTATTAGCGTCAAGTTATCAAATTTGTAATTCCCATTTTGTTATCCGACAGAACTTTTGTTTTATTTTGATTCTCCATGAAAACGCTCTCATTGGAAACGTTCCCGAAAGAATTGTTCTCATTCTGCTCTTCTTGAGAGTTTTGTTCTCATTTTATTCATTTTGAAAATATTGCTAAAAATAATATTCTTATGTTCTGTTTTTTTTTACAACGTTTCCAAAAGATTTGTCTTCATTTTGTTTCTTTTGAAAACGTTTGCGAGAGTTTGACTCTCATTTTGTTCTTTTTGAGAACGTTCTAGAGAGTTTGGATAGTATATTTTGTTCTCGTACAGAACGAGTTCTCAATCTTCGGTTTTAATAAAACTTTATTAATTTTTTTCCCTCTGCCGAAAGATCTAATATTGGTAGAAACAAACGATTGCTTTCTCTAAAACACTTTCTTTAGCAGTTTGATTTTTTGCGTATTCAATAATAGTACGATAAATTGAAAATTAAGTTTTTAGTGCCCAAAAACTACCCTCCGATTTTTGACAGTTTTTTTTATTGAGGATGTTGTGCATTTTTCCTATAAAAATATTATTTATTTCTTTAATCAACTTTAATATTTACTCTTTACTTTTGCACTTTTTTTTTTAATTTTTTGGGTTACAAACATCTATACCTACTCATAAAAATTCTAGAAATTGTGAAAGAAAGGTCTGAAATGTTGATGTATTTTAAAAAACAACAACAGTTTTTAATGGTAGAAGTTATAGTACTATTTCGGAAATCACCACATTTCCTCATCAGACTTCTTTTTATTAAATTAATTAAATTTATTTTTCATAATTACTTCTCCCAGGCTTTGAACCCGGGAGCTCGGAGTTGCAGAGCCAATGCGCTACATATTGTGCTACGCTAGCCGAGTTGGCTGTTGTGTTTATTTCTTCTTTATTAATTTTCTTCTTTTTCTTTTTGAATTTAAATTCATGAATGAGAATGAACTAAAATGCAGATGATAAATAATTAAAATTTTATAAGCAAGAAATTGTCAAAATTTTTTAATAATTGAAACGGTTTATGCAAACAGAATTTGTGACGGGAATCTTTGAAAAGTTAAATATATGATCATTTTTAAATTTACGACTGGATTTACTACTATGTATATCTTCATGTGAATAACCTAAGTTTATGAAGACTAATATAAGTGTAGAAAAAATAACCTTCGTGTCATATCCATTGAAAAAATATAGTCAATTAAGATTGGTCCATTCGGTTTGTACTACCTTCAACATATCTATGTACATATGGACATATATTTTTGGCATTCAAGTTAAAACATACACTTTTTGTAAATAGGATATAATAAGAATAATTATGGAAGATAAAAAAAAATATTTCACGAATAAAATAAATAAATACGTAGTCGTAGCCACTGCGAATCTGGCTCTTTGACTGACAGATGAGTTGGCAACACTGCTGCAGTAAAGAACATTGGAATGTACATACAAACATACATATACATACATACATACATATGTATGTGCATGTATGGCGCGGCAATACAAACAATCAAGCAGAAATCGGCTGCAGTGGAAATAAATAAACAAGCGAATGGAAGAAATGAAGAGTTAAAAATAATAAACACACACAAAAAAGGAAAAATATAAAGCAATGCAAAAATATACATATATGCAACATTTTTGAAATTAAAAAAAAAAAAAGGAAAAAAGAAAACATTACGCGCATTGTTGTTGTTATAACTTTTGTGCGGCAAATACCACAAGTGCGGACGATGCAAAGCAAATGTTTTTTCGCAGATGCTGCTGCTGCTACTCTTGGCTGTTGGTTGTTGGGCTGGAGCATTGCCGCTGCGATTCTAGCTTTTGTATGTATACGCTGACGTTCCTTTTTTGTGTTTGTTATTTTTTATGCTTTGCGCCTTTGCAACTTCGCACATGCAACAAAAAGCAATAAAAAAAACGCTTTAAAAGGAAGAAAAACTCGAAACACTCGCCATAAAACGTGACCGGCCATTTTTCAATGTCAGACGAAAATGTTTGTGCTCGCCCTCGTCGCTTGCCTCTCTTATGCTACAACCTCTGCTACTATTCTACCCTTCTACCAATACATTCACACATACATACATATATTTATAATACTTATTCGTTTGCACCGCACCATTACGCCCGATATGCTTTGCTGCTACTGCTTTTTGTGTATTTTTAGAGTTCTGGATTTTAGCGTTTTATTTTGTTTTTTGTTTTCTTACTTTTATATTATTTCAGTTGTTTCTACTGCCTCAGTAAAGCAAAAACGAAAAAAGGGGTACAGAAGATGGGATGAAAAGGGAATTTCTAGATTTTTTTTCGTTTCAGTTTTATTTAGCTTTTCTTGTTTTTAATTTGAGGCGTTGAAATTTTGCTTTTTACATTTTGTTGCGAAAGCATATACATTTTTGAAAATCTGTGTATTTGTATATATGTTCATACATTTTATTTAGATATATTTAAGTGTACTTATATACATTATGAGTAGAAATAATTCAGAATTTTTAGTTCACTGAACAGCGACTTTGCAAAGTTTTTACGCTGAAATTCTAACTGTATAAAATTTATATTATTTCTTCACTTAAATTTGCTCATTATGAACTAAATAACTGCTCTTCTTTTACACTAGTCACAGCAGTTATCGCTAATGTGCGGCAATTCAATTTAAAGTAACCACCAAAATTTAAAGTTTAAACCATTTTGGAGTACTTACATTTGTTTCATGAGTTTTGCTCTCTATTCACGTGCGGAATTTTTAAGAAAAAACATAAACAATGTGGCGAAATGTAATAAAAATAAACAAACATTCCAAGGCAACAATAACGTGCGCATTCGCCTCAAAATATGCAACATAAAAGTTTATATGTCCGCTTTTTTATATTCGTACGCCAGCAATTTACTTGATAAATATCAAAACTTCATAAGCACGCACTTACAATATATGTACATATTTACATATTAATGTATGTATATACTTTCTTATATATATTTTTGTTTGTACAAAAACGCGCGGTTGCCCATAAAAACTTACGCTACATAAAATTTAATAATTTTATTTGTGTATATCTGGCACTGGTGCAGGTATAATATACTTTTAGGCGCTATAACGGCAGCGAGACGACAGTAAGACCTTTAGAATTTATTGTATTAAACAGTAAACTAAAGAAAAAGTAGCAGAAATATGGCAGTGAGGGAGCAAAATAGTTTCCTTTATGTAGTTATGTATGTATGTATATACAAATAACAATGTATGTAGATATGTAAGTAGGTAAACGATCATATATTTTCATTTTTCTTTTCATATTCGCTTCGCATGCGCTTAATGGCGCATAAAAATTTATGAAAAATCAATTTCAACTGCAATGTCTAATAAGCAGCACGCGATAGTAAGCAACAACGCGGCATACTTTGCGGGGCAAGGCGATTAAATAGCGCCGCAGAGTCTACGCTTTTGGCAAAAAAAAATTGTATTTTATTTCTACATCCATACAATAAAATGGCTGAAAGAAACTACTTTTATTTAAGTTCAATTGGGAATGAAATGGTTCTTCGGTTGGCCATTTTTTGTTAGGGATGATGTAACTTAACTGTTTAGAAAATATCGATAAATCCACTCTTTATATCATGTGAAGGAGAACTAAGCACTCTTTTTACCATACATAGCTTACATCGAAGGTTCGACTGCGCATCTATTAGTCGAGATATGCAAATAAATTAATCGATTTTATCAATTGTATAATATTAATCGGTACCGAAATCTAAAAAAGTAAAATTAGTTTGTAATTAAATAAATTAATGTGTCGATTATACATTTGCGGTCAAAATCGGTTCGTGAATTAAGCTATACAGTTACAGAACGAAATCGATTTGTTTAGTTATAATAAGAAAAATGTCAACTGTCCGATTGTTTCTTCAAAATTATCATTGCATTTTCAACACTTCCAAATGTGGGAGGATAATTATCCTTAACGGGAAAAATCGATAAAAAGATGGTTTCTTAAAAGTAGAAATATGGCAACAGAATATAAAGAGTAATTGCTTATTTTGTCATTCATTACATCAACGAAACGATTCTAAATTTACTGAAAATGTATCGTAATCCATTGCTTCTTTAAATAAAATATTTATGACACTCAAAATGAAAATAAATTAATAATAACCTTTCGTAAATCAAAACAGTAATCGATGATTGATTTATAGAACAAATAGATTCGTAAATTATTCTTAAGAGAGTAAGTCGATTACTTCTAAATACTTGTTTTGATTAAACAAAAATTTTTTAATTCGAAAATGATCGATTGAAGTTAATTTTTTCTTAAACTTATTGCTAAAAAGCTTTTTTCTTTCATATGTTGTATATTTTCAGGCGCATATTTGATGCGATTTAACGGTAACTTGCAACATAATTCTTTCCTGCACAGTTGGGATGTAATACAGATTACTATCTGTAGAGCAAAAATTAATATGATTAAATTTGACTTTTTGGTTTTTTGTACATAGAAGACGATTTTCGCCAAAAAAAAAGAGGGAAAACTGACAGTCCTACAGATAATAATGTCCATGAAAATGTGGCGTCGCCTAGAAAGTTAATTGTCCTTACAATCAAAAGTAGTTATACATAACTCTTCATTATTTTAATATGTTTTTGTTTGAGTGCACACGCTTTATCATCCGCTGTAAGTATAGTAAGTATGTACGAATATGTGTGCACTTGGTGTTGGTCATGCTGGCGCTCACTCACGCGTTAACTTATTGCAAAATGTGATATCGAAGGCATTTAAGCGCAATCATTGTATTAATTCAAGTGGACGGCAGTTAATTGAATTGCAACTGCTGCGACAGCAATCGAATTATGCGACAAGCAGCATTGGGATTGGACGACACCCAGCCACCCGCGCCGCAGCAGCAAAACGTTGGTATATGTATGCATGCATGTACATACATAAGTGTGAGTGTGTGACTTTTTCTTTCTCTTTCATCTCCTTCCTGCACGCTTGCTGCGCTTACTTCGGCGGCTAATTGCATTAGCGGCGGTATTTACATGGATGTACATGTAAATGCAAGCTTGGATAAATGTACTTATGCATGTGTGAGTGTGTGTATGTGTGTGTGTGTGTGTGTGTGTATGGCTACATTAAAGGGCTTAAGGACTTTGCCTTGCATACTGTCAGGCGGCCCTAGCTGATAATCTGACAGAGTTGATATGCAAAACCTATGAGTATGCACTTCGAAGGCATGCCAGCAAGAGCTACAGGCTTACTTTATTCGTATCGAAATTCATTATACATATTTCTTTAAAAATAAATAAATTGAAAATACATTTTTTTTTATATGTTTTTTGTGTTTACTCAAATTCACAAAAACCTTGGTACTAACAGACATTTTCCTAAACACTTATGTACATTAAATGTTTTGGTGTGTGCCACGTGAAGCCAATAAGTTTGCTCGTCTACAACTCCATTGTTGCTAATTTAAAGCCTAACTGAATCTACAATACATAAGTGAACATCGTAAAAAACCAAAATCTTTTGCAATACAAAGGCAGTTGACGTCTTCTTAAAGACATTAACGAGTACAATTTCAATTGAAGCTTATCGAACGCCTAAGAGTATGCTAGGATGCTTTGAAAAATGTCAAAATTCATATCTATTACAACAAACGTTTGATTATAATACTAGCTGGGGCCTATAATACTATTTTAAGCCTATCTAATGCAATTCAGTCTCATTTTGACATTCAAAAGTATGCTATGAAATAAAAAAATAAAAAAAATCAACTCTATCGTATTTTTCTGTAGATTCAAAATTATAAAATTTTCAAGACAAATGCATATTAAAATTTTGCAACGATAATCCGTCATCGGTTTTTCGAACAACGACACTGAAGATGGCACAACGCTGAAACCGGTTTATCTTAAAACCAAACTTAACATGGGATGACGGAAAATCGTTCCAAAATTCAATAAATACCTACGCTGTCGGAAACTTCAACAATAACAAAAAATAACATATGTATATAAAAATTTGACTGGCTGGCCTCTTTTTAAAAACTCGAATCTGTACAATTTCATTTAAAGCCACTTTGATACCAAAAAGGAAAGCTTAAATATTTGCACAACTTATACAATTTATTTTTTCTAAAAAAATATATACATACATACATACATATAACAAACAAATATTCTTCGCACAAAAAATGAGTTTAGTAAGGTTATTCGAATGCCACAAATATGCTTAGATGAAGGAAATTCGATAAAATTTTTAGCAAAATATGATTTTTATTTATACCCCTACCATGGTTTACAACATCGTTCAGTGTTGTGTTGTTCTTTCAAATTTCGTACTTTCGAAAACAACACAACACGTTATGCGATCAGCTGTTGTTGTGTATGTACTTCATGCTGTACTATAGAACACAAAACTATTTTTGTTGTGTTGTTAAAATGACAAAACAAGACAACAGCTGCTCATGTGTTGTTTTATCGGTTTTCGTTTGGGCAAAATGGATAAAACTTTGTAAGTATGAATAAAATGTGCAAAAAAAATAATTGATGTACTGGTTAAAAATCGTTATACTCGTGTTAGGAAATAATTGGAGGAATAGCCGAAGCTCGTCGTGAATGTCTAAATAGACTTTCCGTCTCGTTCAAAAGATAGCTGAAGGCATCTTTATTTAGACGGAAGTAACTAATAAATCTGGAATATACATATGTTAATTTTATCAAATTGTAAATATTTTCGCAAAATACACATTACTTACTTCGCATTAGGAAGCTCCATTGGATTGGATGCATCGCGTAAGCTTTTTCTTATGCGTGCAACATTAATACATGTTTTTTGTTTTAATTTTTGGTTTTCATTTTTTTGTTGAAAAACAACTGTCACAGTCTTTCAAATTTGAATGTTGACAATACTCATTACTAGACAACATGAAACTGCTGTAGACTATAGTACCAAATAAAATTGATGTTGTGTGGTTTTCAATACTACACAACATGCATGTGTAGGGGTGGGGGTATTAATTGACGAAAGTGAAAATTTTGCTGAGCTACAAAAGGTTCGAAATAAATAAAGTTTTGACAGTGTTCCTTGACGCCAAAAGATTTTTGAGTGTTTTAATTTTTCTTAGTTGCTTACCCTTTTGACGCCCAAAAGTATGTTTAACAGAAAAATAATCTCAGAAACTTTAATCTTGCCAGTGCTTTCTCAACACTATTTTGCATTTTTAAGTTTATTTTTATAAAGAGCTATATATTTTCCAATAAGTTAAAGTTTTAGATAAGAATTCGAAATTAAAAAGTGTCTTGTTTTAAGCTCTATCTATTTTAATTCTTCATTAATATTTGATACTCATTCAGTGTTGAAGGCAAGCCATTTCATTGCGCTCAAATGTATGTTTTAAACACAAATTCCTTGCAGCAAAAACTTAAATACAAATGCTCGACAACAAAGCGCAAAAATACGATGTCAGACACTAATCTCTTGTGCCATAACCTTCAATGAACAAGCTCAATTTTACACACGCATACATACCATTTGATGCAGATTTGTGAATGAATTGGCGAGATGCAAAAGACAAAAAAAAAAACGCAGCTCAATTGACACGTTTCAGTGTCAATAGCAACATAAAAAGTGCATAAAAATATGTACGCACTCGTTGAACTATCACACACACACACACACACGCACACACTACCATTCGCACTACTAGAAGTTGAAACGAAATTTGAAGGCCAATAAAGCCATAGCAAATAAACACCTACAAAACTGCGTGTATGAATGTATGTATGCAAGTTGATTTGTGCATTCGTAAAAGTGCAGCCGCAAAAATTGCATTCACCAGGCTGATAGTTGTAGCTCAAATATGCCAAACGTGCGGTCAAATTCACTTTCATTTCTGCACACCGTTATATAAGTGGTACATGTATGCACATATGTAGTTATATAGTAGTTAGGCCGAGTGATGCTGCAGCAAAGCAAATAAAAAATAAAAAAGTTTTTTAATTGAAAATCATATTAAAAGGTAGAACAAGTTTGGTTATAAAAAGCGAAATTGAGCATAAAAATCAAAAGTGTAAAAATGTAGTAAACATAATGACGGGAAAAAGCATAAAATGGCGGTTGCTATACTAAATAAATGTTCACATGCATACGAGTATATACTCGATTGTATGTATGTACAACATACATATGTATGTAGGATGGAGCATGTAAATGAAATGGAATAATGCCGCCGCGAGCATACAAAATTCATTATTTTTCCACTTAATTAAAAAATATTGCAGCCAATTGCCAAATGCCATAGTAGTATTTCTTAATGTAGATACACTTACACATGTGTATATGCGGCTATTTTTTTTAACCCAACAAACATTTCGTTTTGGCTGTTTTCAAAGGTTTCTATTAAAAAAAAATTTTTTTTTTCTAACAGAATATTTTTGATAAATGAAAAATTGCATTTGATATTTATAATTTCAACTGGCTTAATACTTTTCCACCTGTATATTTTGCTCAGCGCCTTCTAATGCAACATTTAGGTGAAGCGCGTCAACAAACAACAAAATTGAATGATTTGAAAATAACTACATTTATATCATGATTCAATTTTTTTTATAATTATAAAAGGTTAGGCTAATAATGGCATTCAAATCTTGACACTCTCTTATAAAGGGTTATTTTACGTAGTATGGAAAACGGGTTAGAATTTGTTTCCCTTTGTTAAAAAGTAAATATTTAGTAGTAAACTGTTTCGAAGGTATTATTTATTTAATTTTGTTCAGCGAATAAATTTTCAATTTATTTACCGCATGAACTAAACGAAAAATAATTACGATTGATCATAAAACACTATCTTGAAATATTTAAGTTATTTATTCGCTTTATTCCTTTACATTTACATACATACCATTAACATCAGGCTTGTTCTTAATATTATGATGAACCCCTGGACGGCGAAAACCATAATAATTCGAAATTTATAAAAGAGAAAATTTATATATTACAAGAAAAATAAATCAAACTTCATAACTCGAAAATTAAGTTCTTACAAATTCATGTTTTCGGAAGATTATTATGTCACATTATTTTAAATTTATTTACATCTGTTCCTTCTAGAAATCACAAAACTTTCCACTCCGACCTATCGAATTTATATGCGTGCAAAAAGCATTCAATGGAAAAGCGCGTCATTTATACACATTTGCATGAAATATTTACGATACGGGGTCAGTTTTGTAAAAAAAAAAAAAAAAGCTGTCTTTAGAAAGCGTATTTGAACTTACCGTTTACGCGAACAAAAGAAACAAAAAGTGTTGCTTGTTAGTTTTTGGTATTAAAAAGTTTTTAGGTTACTACTATTTTTATTTTTAAGAAGCAACACGGTTTGGATGCTAAGGGAGCCGTTTGACATAAAGTGAGGGAGCTAGCTGCTTAGTTAACAAACCTTTAATAATTTAATCATTCATTTAAGTATATGAAAATTAACATATTTGTATATTAGAAATTGTTATTGAATATTATATTTTGTAATATATTCATAAGAACATAACATATTTATAAACTTCAATGGAGCGCAAGGAGCGGACTAACATTTTATTAAAAAAAAGGTAACATTACATTTTATTATAAGTGCGGAGCAGAAATTATAACAGTCTTACGGTAAAATTGAAATCCTCACAAAGTAATAAACTGTGGTAGCAATGCCAAAGGGTTTAGTAGAAATTCAGTTTATGAAAAAGTATTGAGTGTCCATTATTGAAGTCAGTGGAATACTCCGTAAAAAAGGTGCAATTAAAAATTGTAAAGCCACACTCCGTGGGACGATCGGCCTTAAAGTCATAGGCTTTCCTCGTACTTTATGTTCAGTTTTAGCTACGAATGTTCTTCTCTGCTCATACCTTGCACTAGGAACACTTTCTTGGTTGCGACAAAATTCAATACAAGTGCTCCATCAATCAAAACTTGAAGCTTTCAGATTATATTGGTTAGCTTCAGTTAAAGATCAGAGTGGTAACATATATGGCATTTCGCCAGGTTTCTTTTTATTAGGTTAATATAAGACTACAATTAGCGAAGATCGAAATCGATCGCCAAATAGTTGATTTATTTTTCGATCGCTTCTGAATATTTACCGATTTCCTGATTTGGGTGCCGGGGCATAAAAACATTGCGAGAAACTGCAATGCTGATGAGCTAACTGGTTAGGAATAGGGTGAATTTTCCATTAGACGTAAGTGTAATACTCAAGTTTCCACGTAATCAAAGGACTCACAAAAATTTTCAAAAGATAATGCGGTATAAGAATTTTTTTTTTTTTTTTTAATATTACGAACATTAGTTTCACTATTGCCATTAGTGACTTTCTGTGAGTTAATTAGAAAAAGTTATGCAAAAGCAGAACTCACTTGGCAATCCTGCCATATTCCTGTTTATGTCTGTAAAACGCTTCACTCCTTCGTCGCATTTGCCGTAGTCTGTAAATTTGAACATTTTTTATGTTTCATAGTACTTTGCTTTTTTTTTTGGTTTTTTGACCAGCTAGAATGAGTTTTTCTGTTGTTGATTGCATTTTATTTGATTTTAGCTTACTTTCGTTTGCCACTCGTATCGTTGCCGGTCGTTGTATTGCGACGGTGGTCAGCTTGTTTGTACATCCTCCTCAAAATTGTTGCGCTCAACGCTGTTGCTGTACCAGCTAAAATAAGTTAGCAAAAAACGAGCTGCAAGAACAATTCCATTTTGGCTTGCTATTCGCATTTAACGACACATAATTCGCCTACTCCAATACACATGCAAAAAACATTATTTACAAAAAAAAAAAGATAGAAAAACTCACAGAATGCACATCGACATGTGTTAATTCTTTTTTTTTTATTTTAGCTTTTTTGCCACGGCCTGCCCTTGCCCTCAGCGTGCTCAGCATCAATCGCCAGCGCTGACTAGTTGCATTCTATTTTTGTATTTTTACTTTGTTTTATTTTTGTGAGCGTATTTTGTTCGTTTTGTAAATTATTTTATGTCTTTTGTAATGGTGTGTTTTTATATGTAACTGGTTTTTTATAGGCACTGCGTTGTAACATGTTTTTTCGCTTTGTTGTAATTGTAAATTTTTATAGTAGCAGCAGCGGCAGCAGCAGCAGCCGCGGTGGCGGCGGCGCCGATTGTGGCTGCGTTGTAAAATCCTTTCGCTTTCATGCACGAATTGCAGGGAAAAAATATATACGGCAAGCATAGCAGCAGCAATAGTAAATACAGCGCAAACAAATAAATACAATAAATGTAGTAAAATAAACTAATAACGAACTGAGAAGGGAAACGATAGGATCGGTGTACAGAGAAGCGTCGATTTTAGTGGTTTGCGCAAACGTATGCGTTGCCGAGCGTCATCTCTGCAGGAGAATAGAAAAAGGTAGTTGGGTTTGGCAGAGCCTGCTCGTAACAATAGAGACGAAACAATTTTATGCGCACAAAAAGTTAAACAGAGGACACGCAAGCAAACATTGATAGGTTGAAGAGGATACTCGTACATTAAGTATTAAATGTGCTTAGATGAATGTAGGGTTGTAAATTAACATAGTAGGGTTATTGAGAAATTCAAGTTTTTATAAAAATATATTTTGAAGAAATTTTGTATTGTGGAAAAATCTGTAAGTTTACTGATATTCATATTTTTCAGTGTCGCTCACTCAGTCTGAACAAATATTTGCATTCTAAAATGTTATTAATTAAAGTAAGTTTCAGTTTCTGTAGAAAGCTTTCGAGCCAAATTTAACAATTAATACAATGCTTTGAACAACTTTTATACAGCGTGTTTTTGAAGACGTTATTTTGGAACTATAAATACGATTTTTTTAAAATCTCGAAATCGAATATTTTAGCGGCGACAGCAAATTGAACAGTAGTCAATTGTGAATGCTACGGTTCTCTCTGTAAAAGAAATGGTGCACACCAATATGGAAGGGTCGACGACCACTACTTCTTTTGCTCACCATATCTGAATTCGCGACATTTTAATTCACCATACCTGATCTCAGCACACCTAATTTCCACACACTTAACCCGTTTAATACCCGAATTCTGTAACTCAGTCTCATCTCAAGTCTCAAAAAGAGCTAGAGATTATTGCTTTTCCTCGCTTTGCCATTTTTTGCTCTTGTTTTTATTTGAACTTTTCGTGACCTGTTCACAGGTTGTTGACAGGTCACAATTTATAGGCTTTAGTTTGAGACTAGAGGCTTTATATCGGTGGTATATATAATAAGCTATGTTATATTTTGTCAAATTTTGCTATAATATGCTATTATGTTACGTTATTTTATGCTATCTGTTGTTATGTTATGCTCTTTGAAAAATCAATATGGTGAATGCGATGTAAATTGTGCTGGCGGGAATTGTGTACCCACGAAATGGTTGGAGCGAGGAACAATTGCTTCCACTTCTCACCATACCTAAACTCTCCACACCAAAACTCCTCACACCAAACTCACCACACACAAACTCACCACACTTAAACTCAAATTATGTTTTTTTTTTTTTACTTTTTTTACCTAATATTCTTAAAAAAAAGGAAATTTTAAAACTTCATTCACATCCTTTTTCGTTTATATTTTCGTTTAAGCCATATAATTTATAATTATTTATTTAATAAATACTAGTTGAAATTTTGTGATGCTTTAAAAAAAAATTTACCTGCTGGTGAAAAGCTGATTTTATACCTTTGATTTCTATATAAAATCTTTCTATACTTTTGTATATGGTATGTACTTAGAAGACAACCAACAAGCTAGTAAATTGGTTGCACATATATACATACATATGTGTACATCTGAACGCCGCATAAACAATATACCACCAACATATTCCATACATACACATTTATACATAATAACAATGTAGAAAACAACGACTAACGTAATTGCCTGTTTGTATGCATAACAGGGTAGCCCGTAAATGTGTGGGTAAAAAAGTAAAGCTCTTAGCACATAGAATTGTTGTACATACATATATAGAAATTTGATATCAATAATCAAAAATATTTAGAGGTTTCTCAGGCGCTCAAAGTTTTCGATGCATTTTATAATGAGGGGGAATAGGTGAAACAATTTTTCGGGAAAATAAAATGGAATCTACCCACATGAGTATCAACATTTTTTAATCGACGTGCTCTGTCTCTCTCACGTTTTCAAAGAAACATACCCAGTTATTGAGTACCGGTTTTTCAAAAAATAGGTAAGAAATATTATTGTAAAATCTTTTTGTATTTTTGATTTTTTTTTTGGTTTTTGGGGAAACTTTTGAGTGCTTGTTTTGGAATAGTGTTGACTTATAAAATAATATTGAATTTCAAAGACTCGGATATCATTCTTAAAAATTTTATTTTATTTTTTCTATATAAAGTACATGAAAAATTTGAACTTCTCAAATTATAAGGTGTGCCAGCCTTAAAACTCCGGCTTTCATTTTTCATTTCATTTTGTTTTTGTGCCACCCTAATTAATAAGCGTATGACTTTGGACACTCTGGTGCCATTATTGCAGAAATTTTGCATTTTTAATGGCAAATTGTTGTTTCCAGCTTTTTGAAGCTTTGTTTTTTGTTTTTGCTTTTCAACCCCACATATTCTGGTTAAATATATGTATATATGGAGGAAAGTATATGACTATGTAGCTTTTGTTTGCTTGCTTGTCTGCTGGCTTTGTTGTCGACTCGCCGCCAATTGTTTGCCGTCGATGCACAACATTTTTGCTAATATTTTACGCTACGTTCATCTGTACAACTTAAAGGCAAATTTAATGCTGCAGAATTACTTCGTGGATAATTTTTTTTTAATTTTAAAGAGCTAGAAATGGTGAAAGTGATTTTTAGTTTGAGGTTTTTTTTCCACACATTACAACTTTAGAAATTCTGCTAATTGCTTGTGGGTGCTGGGATTTATGTAGAATGACCGATAGATTTATTTTTTACTTTTAGGTTTTTGTATTATCGCCGAAAAAATAGTTTTAATCACGCTATTGGGTGCTATCTTGTTTAGTTAGTGCGGAAATACGGACAGAATTTTCTGAAGTTGGTTGGTAGTAGCTGCAAAATTGCCAAAACAAATTGTGTTGAATCGAATGATTCTCAGAAATACATTTGTCTACCGATGTCAAATATAAGAACATACGAGTACATACATACATACAATTATATGAATGTATTTATATAAATTCCCTTTTCTTTGAATTTTTCTAATTTCAAAGCGGAGTCTAATTTGTACGAGTACGAGTATAAAAACTAGTTTTGCATTGCCCATTTTTTTGTTAAAGTGACTTCACATACTTACATACACATATAATTGCATACCCTGCAGAAAATGTTTATCAATTGCAAAAAATAATCACTCCTAAAAGAAGATTTCTTGCAGGAGTACCGAAAACAGTCGAAATACTCACTAGCTTCAAAAGACGAAGTTGACGCATTCTCTTCGCTACCTTCTCGCGCTTTATAACCGACATTGAAATTGTCCTATTTCGTATAAGCCACCACTGACTAGAAGAAGTTAGTTAGACGTTAGTTGTCAAGCATTACTTTTTGGTTGTTGAATTTTCGGACAGGATTGGAACGTTTCTCCCTCATCCTTTGTAAATTTTGGTTTCTATGCAGAGACAAAACAGCGCAGATTATTTTGCTGCCATCGCCATAGAAGAGTGGTGAGTATACTTCGAAGAAAATATCTTTACTGATAAATGTGAGCTTTTCAAAGCAACTGCAAGTTGTTTCTACCCTAAAGTTATTTCCTGCAGGGTATGCCTTCACTTATATGTATATGTACATACCTGCGCATATACGCACCAAATAAATGTAGTTAAATGTTGGTATGTTTGTATGTCCACTTGAGGATATATCAGCAGCAGCAACTTCAGTTTGCCGGAAGAACGTAATAGAAACAATAAATAACCCGAAAGACATGCTAAAAACAATAAAAATTGCAACAACAGACACAATAACTATAAAAACTTCTGTGAGAGCGGCCAAAAGGAGACTTATTCAACAAAACAGGAATCCAAAAATGAAAACATCATATTAAGAGTCTAAAAAGCAACAACAACAAAAAAACCCCATACAAAAAAAAATAGCTACGAAGGTAAAAGCAACAACATAAAAAAACAAGCATGTGGAGGCCTGCGAAGCATTAACAGAATAAAGCAATTTATGAGCTTTTTGTCTTTTAAGGGTAATATTTCAACACGCCAACAGTGAGTCGACATTTGCAGATAAAACCAAAAAAAAAAAAAAATAAAAATAAAAAAAAAACACTAAAAGTAATAATGGCAATTGCGGTAACAAATAAAAGCCATGTACGTAAATAAAAATGAATGCATATGAATGTGATAACATTTTGTGAGAGGGGGTATTGAAGCGTGGGAGGCGGTTTATGGTGAAAATAATCTTAAATGTATGTGCTTATAAAATATATGAGCTCGGCAGTCTCGCGACAACAGTCATAAAAGGTATATAAATTCAACTTAAAACTGAGTTTTGCGTGAATCTGCTTTCGAAGCTGGTAAGGCAACTTTTTTTTTTAGAAAAAATAAAATGATGAAACAAACTAATCTTTTCGAATTAAATGTTACTTGGCGAGCTAGTAGTATTTCTTTTCAAATTACTTTTACCAAGAAATGCTGAAACAAGTGTGAAGCAGTGAAAATTTAGGCACCTTCAATAAGTTTCGCCGATGGGCAATGATTGCAATCCCCGAGTGGCCAAAATATCCATTGATATGATTGGCTTTATTGAGTTTAATCAAGAGCGATAAAGAAACGAAGTTCTGAACTTCGGTTGACTTAGGTTTTCGGCAGAATTGTCTCAGCTTGTGGCAACCATTTAGAACGATTCAGGAACTCTCACGTAGAAAAGAATACCCTTAAAAACGGTGTAAATAAAAAGCGAAAGCTTTGTGGGGTAGACGCTTGTATGAAATCGTCTTTCGTATATAATGGTAATTGCAATCGCAATCATAAATGTAAAATGTAAAGTTAATCTAACATTATAATAGTGATGAATGCGTATACAATTGAGGGAATTTAAATACTTAATATTGAGTATCATTATGCCCACGGTCATTGCAATGGTAATAATAATGGAAATGGTAATAATAATGCAATATATGATAATTTCCATTACCAAACATTGTCGTATCTTCTCTTTTACTTCATTTCATTGGGCGTTTCCGCTAGCTTCCTATTTTCCACTATTTGCTATACAATTTCTTTTCTAATTTCGTATTTCCGACTACAAAGTTTTCCTCTTTGTTTATATTTTGCTTATTTAAATTTCGTGTTTTTAACAATGGTCGTTATTCGTATTCCAAACTACTTGATTTTATGTCATTGCGTTGCGCAAAAATACAGCACAATTGTTTTAAGCAAAATTTACCTTGCACTCCAGCGAATTGCAGCAGCCACAAAGGGCAAACTACCTGATCCTTATAAATTTTACACCATTGCTACATACACAACATATACATATGTATGTATGTACATATGTATGTGTTTATGTAGGAGAACTTTTTTATACTCATATCTTCTTTGCTCTCGTTCAGTTGGCTCGCTTACTCTTTCTTACAATTTTCGCCAATTCACTTTATTCGTTTTCGTTGACCCGCCAGAAGGCTATGCCCCAGCATTATAACCAAAACCATTTTAGCCAGGTTAGTTAGTTGCCGCTGTGTGACTCAGATCGTTTTCTTCACTTCTCTCTCTCACCTTTCAGTTTATATACCTTTGCTGTGCATCATTTTATTGCATTTTCCCTTTTTTTCATCTCCTGTGCTTTTCATCATCTCGGCAGACAGCCTGCGCCATTAAATATTCACAAAGGCTATAAATCATTTAGGTTATGTTGCAATTTCGACAACGCTTTTTTGTTATTTTTTTGTTATTTTTTTCCATTTTCATTTTCATTTTCATTTCCATTTTAATTTTTGTTTTCGGTTTTTTATTTCTATTTGTGTTTGAGTGGCGCGGCACAGGACCAGGTTTGTGTGTATGAAGGAGTAGCAGCAGCAAATTTCTTGACAAGATTTCTTGTTGATGGGCGTTATTTTTGGGTTTTCGTTTTTTATTTTGGTTGTACCATAAAGCTGCGGGTAGGTCTCGTTCGGGCATATATAAAATATTTAGTAACACAGGCAAAAAAAAAATACATATGTATATACAAAAATGCTGTATATGTGAAATAGTATGCCTACAAGCAATTCCCCCAGAAGTTTCGGAATAGTTAACAGTTCTCCGGAATTTTTAATTTTAAAATTTTCTATTTTGAAAAACTGCTTAAGTAGGAGCTATGTACATATATATTTTTTACTATTACTTTCGACTGCGATATAGTAATGGTTGCGCAAACCGCTTTCAGCTGTCATAATTTCCTTCTCGTGTAATGAAACAGGGCAGTAAGACGTGGATGGTTTACGAAAATTCAGACAAATTTTTTTACGGCACACATTAGCACAATTATCAATTGTTGATCTGCGAATTATTTTTATTTGCAATATTATTGATTGTACTTTTGTTTGTTTCTGTACAAACAAACAACTCATTTGCAACACATTTTGTACTTTGCTAGTTTATTACCATGTCCGGCGACCCATATAAAACACACCTGACGTGTCTGTTAGCCAGCTCCTTTAAAATTTTCTTGCGCTCAACCGTTACGGTCAATGTTTTCTCGCTGCTATTGAGCATTTTATTGCAGCTTAGCTTTACAAGAAATTCTTATTTTTTACTGATTGAATGTTGAAATTATTAATATACGAGGTGTCCGTGATCTTTTACAGCACTATGTTTTAAAAAATAAATACTTTAATTTACTTTGGAATTGAAACTTCTTCAGCGGCGGTAGTTAACTATAAAATCAATATAGCAAAAAAGACGTGGAGTGCGCCTCTACTTCTGTTCATTGAGCGCTAAACTAAACTCACAACAACTGAATTTTCTTACAACACATTACATGAATTTAGCTAAAGTTTTGTTATTTTATGTTAAGTTATGTTATGTTAAGGTATGCTAAGTTACGTTGAGCTAAGTTAAGTTAAGTTACGTTAATTTAAATTAAGTAGCGTTAAGTTAAATTAAGTAAGCAAAAATTATGTGCAGTCGAATTTTGCTAGAAATTATTGAAAGTAAATTTATTATTTAAAAGTCCATTTCACAAAATGCATTACTGAATTTTTCATGCATTAAGAAATTAATCAAGAGAAATTTCACTTTCATATCCTTGCCCAGGCGCACTCTTTGTTTTTATACCAATTTAGAAAAGTAAGCCACAAAAAAAATGGTTAATAACACACGTATTTTTGAATCAAGTTAAAGATTGCCTCCGTTTTTAATAAGAATGTGTGAAAACCTCTTTTAGAGACATAAAATATGTTTGACTATCCATACATTTGAATGGAAGTGTAGCTGAGGACTGTTAAAATGGCATCACTGGTTGCTAGACACAAAATGCATTTAAACTATTGGATATTCTTATATAAAACATCTAAACTCTATTTTTCAAGACTAAGGAGTTTTTCATTCTCAAATATGCGTATGTTGTTTATATAATATACGTATAAATTCTTTAGATGTTGATGCAATTGTGTCGATGAAATTTTATAAAATTGTCAAGAAAATTAATTGTTAAGAGCTTGAATAGAGCTCTCAATAAAAATCACAAGAAATATTTGTATGGTTTCTGTTGCTTGAAAAAGAACCTTGCCGTTGCTGTATATTTTCTGAAGATATCAATAAACCAACAAATTTTTTTTCTTGAAAGTTTTAGACTGATTTAAGAAAATTGTATATAAGGAAATTTTGTTCTTATTTCTTTAGTGTAATTTTTTCGATTTTCTTAAGAGTTGTGTACTAATCTTAAGCTGGAAATTAGTATTTTATTTACGAAATGGTCCAAAACTAGAACGAGAAGTTCTATACATTGTAATTCTCTTTATGTATTGACGGTTTAATTTTTAAATTACAGTATTCCAATGTAATTTGGTTTCTTTGTAAATACTACACGCTCGTACTTTGTTAATACATACATATTGCATTCCTCGCTAATTAGAAATAATGTTGGCACATTTGGCCACGTTCAATGGCGCCCACTCACTTCATACACACAAGTACATATGTACATACATACGTACCGTGCGCATGCGCGTAGGCAGCATAAATTGCATATGCATACACGTATTTATGTATCATTAATGCCATTTTAGTTGTGGCATGCCACAAATTGCTATACGACTATTTGCGTTTTTTTACACATATGCCCGTGAGCGTGCAATTATTTTAATAACTTTTTTGTAAACAATAGAAAAAATGTAAATTATTGGCAAATTTTAGACTGCAAATTGTTGGAGTTGTTTTTTTTAATTTTATTTCGATGAAGATTATGATAGCCTAGAGGTGATTATGTATAATGTTTTACTTATTAAAAAAATTAAATTAGTTGAACTATTTCTAAATCAACCTCTTCCCTGTCAAGCAGTTGCCACAATTTATGGTGTGAAACTTTATTATTTTTCTCAGAAATTGAAAACTAATTTTGCAAATTGAAACTTCTAAATTATTTTAATAAAATTGATTACTCAAAAAATGTTAACCCTTCTGAGAAGAATGTTTTAAATTTTGTTGAAAATTAGCTAATTAAAATGTCATTGAATATTTCAAAATCGATCAAAAATCCAAAGCAGGTTTTCTTAAATGTTTTTTTGATATATTTGTACAATAATTTCACAATTCCCTAAACAATTCTTTTTCATTATAACAATCGAAAACATATCTTTCAGGTGTATATTCGTGTATGAGTACACACATTTATAGGTAAGCAAATTTGGAAAAGAATAAGATACAAAAATAAACGAAGGATTCCAGAATATGTGTGGGATATGTCTATAATGTGTTAAAACTTTAAAGAATATTTTTATAATTTAATTGGTTCGCAAATGATTAACAATACCAAAAAGTATATAACATACATACATATTTGTGTAGAAATGAACATGCCATGATTTTAAATTAAAAATGCCTTAGAACACTTTAAAATCAAGCAAAAAAAAAAACAAAGTCACAAAAAAATAACAACATACATATTTTGTAAAGGAATAACATTTAGCTTTGCATAACACATATGCACTATGCACGTGTTTATTGCTTTCTAATATTTTCAAATCAATTTAGTTTGCTATCCTTTCATTTCTCAACTATGTATATAAGTACTATTAAATGTATTGCCTCATCTACATACAATTGCCTTCAACTGATTTGATCCCCTTTCATTTCAAATTCACTTGAAGGTTTTGCGATTTATAGTCAAAAAAAACCTTTTTCACAAAACTCGTTCTCTCCGTGTTATAGCAACCAAAAATAAAAAATAAAATAAAAAAATCACGTCTAAGTTAGAGTTTAAATGTCTTGTGAATCTAATTTGATTTGTTGCTTTCAAAAAATTGCTAACTACATCCATGCACTTGGAAGTAAAAATCAATTTAAAAATTAGCTTTCACTAAAAACAAAACAAAAAATTATTCTGAGCACAAGCAACCATTGTACTTTCAAAGTTAAAATCATCATCTTTGGTATGCTGACACATTTTGAAAGAAATTTTAATGAAAGTACAGATATTAAATTCTACAAAATGTACATATTTGTAATAAATATTTTTACATAAGCCCATGATACTAGTATCTTTCTTCTGCTCATTGTTTTACTTCAAGGTTGTTTAAGGGCCTTTCAAGTTATGCGAAATAAATTTTATTACCGATTAACTTTCAGAACTAAGAGCAATCAAAAACGTAACAACAATATAATACAATAACGAAATAAGTTTCAAAGTATGCATACGTTTGCGTCCCACTTTATTGCGTGTGTGTGTGTGTGTGTAGGTAAGTGTGTATTGAACAGCGCTCTAACAACATAGCATGCTATTAGGCGCACAACATCGTAATTGCGTTTTTAATGAAATTTTCAGTTGCTTTCATATAGATTTATAAAAAGAAGCAAGATACCATTAATTTGCTGCTTCTTTTATTTTTTGTTTTTGTTCCTGTTGTAGTAATTAGTGCTCTTGTGAAGTTTCAAACATTTTTGATTAGATTAAAAATCCAATGTTTATAATTAGTGCTGCAATTTAATTGGATTTGCACTTGCATTACAAGCAAGAAGTGGAATAAATTAAAATGTTAAATTTGTTAAAATTTAATGCTGTAAAGTAATTTAGGGGTAGAGCACTATTGCTTAAGATTTTATATATTCGTATATTTTTATTTTTGCTTGGTTTTTTGAAATCATACATTTTTGCATACATTTGGTATTAAAAAATTCAACTTCAAGCAATTGTCCCCTGAGCAGTAAGTAACATGACATGCTTCTTAGTTACCTTCCATGAGTTTTCGTATTATCAAAAGAAATAGGTTGTTCGGCGATGGAAATTGACTCTCTGAAACCTATGGATGATAATAGATCATATACGAGAGCCATCACAAATTGAGTATGGACTTCGGGCACATCTGTACATGAAAAGCATAATTCGCGCCTAAAACTATGCCACAAAAAGTCGTGTTTTTTATTTTTTGAAAAAAAAAAATCAGCTTTCCGTCTGGAGATCATTTGACTTGATACATAAATAATTTGGTAAAAAATTCAGAATTTCTAAAAGTTCATTTTCGAACTGTTACATAAGACAATTGTCTTCAAAATATTTTAGCATTTTTATTATCCAAAGTGAAGCTAAGTAGTAGTATAGCTTTTGAAAAAGGAGCTCTTCTTTGATAAATTTTAAGGTCCGGATGCTAAGCGCTGTTTCTAGAATTCTATAAGCTATTTGGAAATAGTTTTTGTAATTAACTCCACTTAGCGAAAACATATAAATGTGACAGCTGATATAATCATGTGATTGGACATCTTTATTTTATTTTGGCTGACACAGTCCGCAGAAGGCAGATTGATACACTTAGATATATTTGTTTTGATAATTTTGATACAAAGTTAGCGAATTCTCACGCTGTTTGTTCTTCTCACGAAAACCTAGCGCTTTCTTTTTAATGACATGCATATAAATTTTTTTTTTTATTTTCACGTCGTTTCTGGTTAAGGGTCCCATTCTTGCTGAACCTTTTTTGCTTTTCGATATCGTTATCTTATAGACTATTTTGATAGTTAAACTATTTAATTATAGTTATCGTTATCCAAATGGCTATTTATTTATTTATTCAGTCTACAGAAAGATATTTTCTTTCAAACTTTGATGCTTTCATATGTTAGAAATAGGATTTTGTAGTTTAGTTGTATTGTGTTTGCTTAATAGCTTGCAACTGATTTTCTTATCCCAATAGGACCGCCATTAAAAAAATACAGTCGATGAAACATTTTTAACGCTAACAACAGAGAATCGTTAAATAGATAAGAAAAAATAGCGAATAAAGCACCACGGCTTTAAATCCCGAGAATCCGTTCGCTTTTCCTTGCTCTAAAATTCCAGCGTTTTAACTACGGAATTCATAAACTTTTACTAATTTATTTTCTAATTCTGGCCTGTGCTACAATCGGAGTAAAAGTGAAATTAAAAATTAAACAATTAGAAAAGGTTTACGAATATAATCAAAAATAAAGGACACCAAAATTTTTATTCAGTGTGAGGAACTGTGGCCCCTATTATGAGTTGCATTCGATCTTCGATATTCGCTGGTTATCGAAAATCGAAGATCGAATGTCAAATTCGTATTATGAGCTGTGCAACCCTGTCGAAATTTTCGCTGAGCATCGAAACTTGAGTCGAACAGAATTTTCCTTTCGACAGCATAGCGAAGCGTTTGAAATTTTGTGAAAATGGAAGTTTTTGGAGCTTATTTATTGCTTTATGGTAAAAGATTAATAATATGATATTATTTTTGTTAATTGTATGCAGGTCGAAAGTCGTGAGTACCAAACAGCAGTTAGAAATCCCAGTTGCATTGATGGAAGAAAATTCACAATTTGCTAAAGCGATTTGCACAAAAGTACAGGCGGCAAAAGCACAGGCTGTGCAAGCCCAAGCATGTTTTCATTCCCTATACTAAGCTGATACGAACCCTGAGCACAAAATCGTAAAGTTGTTGCCAATTTTAGAATATTGGGAATAGATTTCGCTCGGATGCATCGCTGCAGCAGCTCTTCTGTAGTGAACAGCAAGTCCACAAACGCCTCTTTGGATAAACGGAAGTTTTTTGTAAATCTGCAAACAAAACTTCTTAAATGTTGAACATGCCGAAACCTCTAAGAAATAGCATTATAATTACGTAGCGGAATCCATTTCCAGAGGGTTGGAAGCGTCCCGTAGCTTCTTTCTGTTTCTGGCCAATTCCAGCAAACTTTCATCCTCCTCTAAAGAGTCGTCAAACCACTACTCAGTCGTACTCATATTTTTTTTAAACTTCTATTATCTTTATTTATAAAATATTTGTTATATTTACTTTCTCAAATCCTATTTCTTTTCGACACCATCTGTGTCATAATACCAAATGAAAATTCGTTCGATCAGCATTTTCGATCGCTGTCGAAGATCGAATGCAACTCATAATAGGGGCCTGTATAAAATCGAAAATTTTGGTAGAATTTTAAAACAAAAAATAAAATTTTGCAGTGTGGCATAGTTCCAGAAAATGTATAAAATATATACCAATGCATTTCACGTTTGGTCTTATTTGATATAAAAACAGTAAATTTTACGCTTCTCGATATTTCGATCGTAAAAATACTTGGGAATTGAGCTAGACCTTATTTAAGTTCTATAGTAATTACAGTTATCGATATACTAATTAATTTTATTGTAATTATTGACTTTGTCAAAATGGCTATGGTTATCGGTATTACCGAAGTTATCGATATCGTTAGCGCAGCAAAAACTTTAAACATTAAAATAATTGTTATTACCGCCGATAACGTTGAAATAGACGATAATTTTATCATTATATTTTTCAATTTCGTTGGCAATTCGTATACACAAGTGATCGTCTTGGTTTTTTTTTAAATTTATATTCATCATTACGTCGCAATCCTGTTCGTATTTCAACGCGTATTTGTATTTATATGCGTATTCGTGTTTCCAAATGCCAAACGAAAACACAAAGATGTCAAACAATGAAATTCATATACGAGTACTACATTTACATATATTTACAAAATATTTTTTTTTTTAATTCTGCATTATAGCGATTGCCTACCAACTCTCTTTACAATTTCATGCTGCACTTTTAATAATCAGCATTCGATTTAAAATGCCTTTTCCTCTCAAAGAACAATCCGGCCATGAGCATCGCAAGGTTTTGAATTTTTCTTCCACTTCTTCACTCGCTGTTTTCTTTTGCGAAACGCCCAAATAATCTACTTTTTTCAACGTCTCCATACACGTCCTCACATACATATCTACATAAACGTTCAGCTCGCTTATTGTTATTTACCGATGCACAACTTATTTGCTAGGCATAATCATTGCCGCCCACGTTTCACCTTTCCGCAAATTTAATTTGCTCATTTTCTCATTTCTCGCTATATTCTTATTGTACTTTTATAAAAGAAAAAAGTGGAATGCATTCGGCCCATTAACCAGACTTATTGTAAATGGCGAACATTGAGGCTGAAAAGAACTGTCAAACTGATTTATTGAGAAGGTGAACGTAATTTCACATTAAAAAGGTCATGGCCAACTTTATCTGCAGCCCAGCCAAGCCAAGCAAGCAGCCAGCGGGTTGTGCGCTCCCAGGAAACCACCGAAAGCCGAAACGTTGCACCGACGAATGGCATGGAATGAAAGATGAACCATTAAACGAGAAGCGTATTCGTAGTAGCGTAGAGATGATGCAGCAGCATTTATTGTCTGGCTTTCTTGGCAAAGTTGCAGCGCGCGCAATTTACTATGCTGTACTTGTGTTTTTCTTTTTATCAATTTTATTGTGGCGTTCTTAAGTGTATGCAACTTTTTGTAAAATGCAAGACACAAATCCAGTTGCATGTTAAGTGTAGTGTGGTGAAGTGAAGTGAGTAGCCGTGAAGCTGCTTCTTCTCACACGCTTCATACTCTTACTTGTGCTTAAATATTCGTTCGTTTCTTCTGCGCAATCGCGACTAAGTCAAGCTGGTTTCATGAGTTTTTGCGTTTGATATTTACTTTTTATATGCATTTTCGAATTCCTCTTCGGGCAACATTCGTTTTGTTTATTTGCTTTTTTTTGTAGTTTTTTTAGCTTTTAAGTTAACTGACGAAGCACTTTTGTGCTGACTTTGTGAAGGCGTTGCATTCGCATTGCAGCTGGTGTGCTAATTGTTTTCACAGAATACTTTTTCGCCATTTTTTGCCTTTTTCTCTTACATACACGTATTCGTGTATTGTCATTTTAAAATATGCATTAAATATTTAAGTTATAATTGCGTAGTATTTTACTGAAGTAGTATTCGTTTGGGAGGAGATCGAATCAAATCAGCAATTTATTGAATAAAGGTTTTTCTGCTTAATACTAGACGATCGTTATTATCATTAAAACTGTAAAAAAAATTTAGTCCACTTTTAAAAAATGCTGATAATTTTATAAAAAATTCTACTAAGTAAATCCCTATAAAAGCATACTTTTTTTTTAGATAACCTGATATACGTTTCAGTGCTGGAATTGTGATTCCGAGCATGGAGAAGCAGTGCAGGGAGCAAATTATGGATTTAGCTTGCCGAAAAGGCGCTGCGCTGAATATCTCAGAGTCTGAAGAAGTACGGATCGTCTTAAGGACCTGACTTTTCATAACAAAAAGCCTTGATTGTATGTGCTAGCAAGGATCACCGTTAAGAAAAAGTATTTATTCCTGTAGAGCCATAATTAATACTTTTTTTGGAAGAGAGTTTCATATCAATACATTTAGTAAAATCATTTAACTGTCCTGATTTCACCTTTTTAATTAATGTATTAACGCGCTTCAAGTGTGGAAGGAGTGAATGGTGGTGTGTGCAAAATTTTTTATCACGCTGGCAAAAAGGACCTGTCGTTTATCTGTCCAAAATGCTAGAGATTTCGTATTGCATCGGTGAGAAGTTCTAAATTTTATGTGAAACAGATTTATACTTTAATAAGAATTGACAGCAAACGCTTGTCAAAACTCCTTCTAGCAAATGGTTATAGCCAAACTCACCAATGAGCGCTGCATTACGATCCAACAAAGAACATCTTTAGTTGCAATATTGTGAATACTCAGTCATTTTGCGATCCAAAAATCCTTCGAACTGACTTGAAGAAAATCAGCAAACACTTTCATGCTTCCAGTAGAATTTGTGTTCTTAAAGAATAATCTCCTGTACCATATTTGGGGCATAAGATGAAATTTTCACTAAATTTGTAAACTATTTCATCATGACCAAATATTAAAATTTGATAAAGGGTCGAAAAAAAAATTCGCGAACGGCAATATTTTTTTGATATAAATTTTGATATGTTTACAACTATCTCTTGGCGAGGCAAAGTTACTCAACCATTTTATTAAACAAAACATTTAAAGAATTCAATAATAACACAGCGCTACAATAAATAACGAAATGGAAATGCCTGGAAATTAATGCCAAATTAGTTTATCATCTTTTTATTTTAAGTTTTCACCTTTTTCTACATTGACGGCATTATTTATAAAGAAACTATATTAGTCTTCATTTTAATATGAAAATACATTTAATATCGAGTAAAATAAATGTTGCTTATCAACAACTTTTTTAAAATTGTCGTAGTTATTCAAATTTGTGTTAAAAGTGTTTCTTTTGAAAATTTTAAAGTTCTTAAGTATGATTTTTGTACCAATCACTTGTAGAAGTTGGTTTTAGTATATTTGAGATTTAGGACAGTGAACATGTATGTAATAAAATATCTCAATCATATCAAATTTTTTTTGGTTTTCATTAATTAATCTTTATTCTTCACTGCAATCCAATGCGATATAAGTACAGAATGATTTGTGGTTTCTAATATAACATTGTACAATTTTTTCTACTATTATCACGGCTAAGGATATAAATTAAAGTTCTGTGGGAGCATCCAAATTAAACATTTAACATTTCACGTAACAAATGCAAACAAGTCAGTGCCAGCCTAGAAAATGAGGCAAGTAATATTTGAATTTTATTCGCGCAATAATAGACCTCAGTTTAAGAAATTAAGTAGGGGACTTATGAAAATAACGTAAATCTATGTATAGGTCCAAAAAAATGCTAAATATTGTTAATTCCTTAGCACCAACCCTTATTGCATTTGTGTTGAAAAATTCCACTTTTTATGCAACACCACTCTTTTCATTCAGCGTACTAATTCACTACAAAATTTACTGCTTAATTCCATTTTATTTATTTTACTATGACTAAATAATACAAATTAATCCTCGCTCCAGCTTTATTTTTATGTTTTAAATGGCGCGGAAGTAGGAAATTTATACGAAATGGCAGGCAATCAAGCCGCAAGTAAGCAGAAGTGGGCGAATGCGGTGAGTAAAACAGACAGCGAAGGGGTTGAGGGAGTGAGCAGAAGAAAATGTACACGAAAATTGCGATTTTAATTAAATGATATGAAAATTGAATAGTCGAAGTGATGGCGGCAGCGGCAGCGGCAAGCAAAGGGAGCGGCAAGTGCACGAGAGTGGAATGGTAGAAAAGGAATAGGCGCAAGCGCGGAAAATGGGTGTGCTTCAAACAATTTAAGAAGATAAGCGCAGTTCAAGCAGTTTTGGCTGAATTGTGAGCATTTTTTTTTTATTTAGTTTCAAATTCTTCTCACATCTATGCTGTGCTTGCTTCACTTTCGTATTATGTATATATTTTGATATTAAAACGATGCCGCCACTAAATTACACAAATGGGTAAATACTTAAGGCGAATGCCTAAAATACACTTAAGAAAATAATTTATATAAAAGAAAAATTGTATGTTTACGAGTATATGTGCGCATACATAGATATGCACTTTTATATACATAAATGTAAGTATATGAATGCACAATGTCTTCAGCGCACCAAAAATATATAAAAATAATATAAAATTTTAGTGCAGCACACTTTGCGACGCCGGCAGTCATAAAAATAAATGAAGCGGGACTATAAATGGCCAATACCTTGAAAGAAGAATGCAACAAAAAAGGTAAAATGAAAAAACAAAAATACATGAAAATGAAAATAAATAACTTGAGCTCATTTTTATGACCAAACATGGCGCGCGTAGCATACTGTTTTCTACTGCAAACCTCACCCCTGAAGTATTCCACTCTCTTTTTCTTGCACTGCACATTATTTAAAAATGAAGTTTTTAAAGTAACTTTTGAAAAGTTTGCTTTTATTTATAATGAGTACTGCATTTAAAGTGTGTACACACATATTTCGTAAAATTGCGGCTAGTGTAGCAAGTCAATGAAAAAACTTTCTAACTAACTGTTAGGAAGCAGCAACAGTTTTTCCTTTGGCAACACATGACAATAATGTTCTTTTGGCCAGTTATCCAAGCCATCGAAAACACGCGTGCCTTGCCGTCCAATGCTCATTAAAAACACACACCAAGTAGCTAGTCGAAACGCATAGTGGGGCCGAGTAAATTGGTCAGAGAGAGAGAGATTAAATTTTAATCACAAATTTTCTATATTTAATAACTTTGAGCGACTTACATGTACATTTTCATTCATCATGCATATATTTCAATTTTTTTTTCGTACAAAGTATTATCGCCATTAAAAATTACTTTATTAACGAAGAAAAAACATTTTACTGTTTTATTTAATTATTAAACTATTCAATTTTCTATTAGCGCTCATCTCTGTTCTTCACTTTATTGTTATATATTTGATATTAGCCTAAGGCTTGTGATGCTATGGCTTCTCAGCTAAATTATCATTTTATATTGTAATATTAGCTTTTAATAATAATAATAATAATAATATATTTGATAGCACGTGAATATGACTTAAGTAGCAGCCAATACTAAATCGAAGAGAAAATTTAAAATACAGCCATTTAAATATAAGAGAAAACTATTATTCTAAAGTAAATTCGCCTGCAAAAAGAATTAACATTTTTCTTTCTTTAAATTGTATAAATAATTCTGTTTTAAATATTCTAAGAATAAGATTTTTCAACAGCACTGTACATGTGTGAACAAAATTCTTGATTTAAATTAAAAAAGATTAAAGTTTTTAAGTGAAAGGAAAGCGTACTCGTACGAGTTTGGCTGTGCGGGCTTTGGTTTGATACCAGAAATTCAAGAAGGTTGACTACGAAGGACTTTTTTTTCTTTTTCATTGTTTACAAAAAACTTATCTGAAGATTTGTAAATAAAATCCAAAGAAAAATAAAATATCAGAGCAGCCGTAACACAGAGTGAAAATTGCCTTATTTCTCAGAAATGTGAAAATGAGCGCGTCATATCAGCGGTTTTTTTTATTCATTATTAACATCAATGTTAAATGAAAAACCGTTCAAGAAAAAATTAGCATAAATCCATATGGCATAAGCATAAAGTAAATGACCGAAACGTTTGATATCAAACCAAAGATGATTGGATGGAGGATTTGTACATTTTCTTTTTACAAAAAATCTTTGCAAAAATTTTAAAAATTTATTATTGAAAAATAAAAACTTTTATTGAAATACAAACAACTCAAAGAAGTTTTTAAAATTTTTTGACAATGATTGTATTTTTTTACTTGATATCATATAAGTATATTTAGGAATTTTTTCAAATCGGGGTCCATTTTAAAACTTTGATAGCCTATAATGACAACGAAATCCCGGAAAAATTATCTTTTTCGGTTGTTTTTTTTTATCTTTAATGTTTTGGGGTGGCCGCTGTGGTCGAGTGTCTAGCGAAGGGTGCTATAATTCGATATGCTGGTGAATTCGGAGAATCAGCATATAATTGTAGATACCTCCATTTGTGACATAAAACAAAGACGCACACCACAAATGGTAACAGAAACTAGCCCAAACACTAAGCTCTATAGTGTCAGCGCTTTATATTAAAATTATGAAGCTTTAAAAATAATTGTCCCGAGAGCATTAAAGGATATTTATTGTTGAAATGCAAGTAAGCTTCCGTAGTATTTAAATATAATTTAAATTAAATTAGTATCGTTTTTTGTAATCCAAAAAGGGGGCTTCTAAAAGCCAGTTTCACCAGCACTTAAATTGCAAATTTTATTGTTTGTTTCAGTTTTCATATAAAATTAAAATAATTTTTCATTTTAATTGCCAACGTGGAACTAGCTGTTAGTCCTTTGTCTGCTTATTTAGCGTCCTTCGGAACTAAAAAACTGCTTACGTAATATGCACCCAGTCGGAAATTTTTAGTTAGAAAAAATATGATCGAGTCTGGCTTCACTCTGGTTTCGTTTATAGATGAAGCCAAAGCAAAATCCTTGATACACACGAAATTCCATGCAAATTTCAATAAGAAATGACTTAACGATCGCGCAGGAGAAGCTTATAGCATTCCAGCAACAATAAAAGGTCATCCAAGAGGTCATTTTATTCGTTATATTACCCACCGGATGTGTATGTTTGCATGTATGTATGTATGTATATTACTACATATCCACAACATCTACATTTAGTTATCAACTTAATTACTGTCAATATTAATTAGCATTGTATAAAAGCTGGCGATACGTGGCTTTGGCGACGTTAATTTAGTATGCATCTACATACACACATACATACGAGTATATATGCACATATGTATGTATTGTGTAGTATGCAAAATATATATTTTTTTACAAGTATTTTAGTGTACTCAGTGTGGTCTGTTTACATTTTGCATATCTAATTTCTGTCAACTTTGACATAACAATGACTAAACAAACTCAGCAAACTCAACGGGTCAGAGTGCCAACAAATACATAGAGGGAAGGTAGCTTCGCACAAATGTTATACTTATGAACATGTGAATATACGTGCTTGTATGTACGTGTTTTCACTTGGCCAACCACTTGCGAGAGATAACATGAAGGGTAAGCAAGCTGTAACTAAAATATGATGGCAGCTTACAGCATCAGCACTCTCTTCTGAAAATATATAGAGAAATTTACGAGAATCCTTCAAAAAGTGCATCGAGTAGGAGAGACATTTCGAGCTGAAGCCTTTTAAATTATGTGCTTTTGAAACTTTTTCTAAACGAATTATAGAAGAGGACTGCACGTAGTTTTCAGATTCTCAAGCGATCAACAAATGATCGTAAGCTAGGAGCGCCAAAATGTTTGATTAGTTGATAATGTTGACTCAGCCATTTGTAGACATCTTCCATATGCAACGATAAGTTCTGTTTGTGGAAAAAGAGGACAACTAGAGAGAATTTTTAATAGTTCAACACATCTGTAACGCTGCAGTAAAGTAAACCTATTTTTCAAAATATTTATAAATTAGACCTTGAAGACGCATTCAAATATAGATAAACTACATTTGAAGTTTGGTTCTATCTCGTAACTTTTTTGAGAGATGAAATTTCTTTTTACTAAATTGGATGGAATATCTTTTTTTATAAATCAAAGCTTCTTTTTAATTTTTAGTACTTCATTTATTTGAGGATAACTTCGTTTTTGAAAGCGCTCGAAAATATATCTTTACAAGTGCCTTTAAATATGAAAATATACGTTGTTTTGGAAAGAGTTTCCAACAACGAGACTGTAGATGCCACAGCGCCGAAACTAGTTTGTCATCAAAAGAATATTTGAAAAAAGATTACAGAAACTTGTTGCAAAAAACAACACTATCAACTCGTTTTAAGGGAAAATAACGTTGTTAAAGTAGAAAACTGGCAATATTATTTAATGAAGAACTTGTGTTTTTGCGGATTACGAGTATAAGTACTTTTTAAAAGTCACCGTTTGAGAAACCAATGAAATTCTTTTAGTCTAGAAAATGAGTTGTCGTATTTAGCATGTACAACTGGTATAAAAGTGTGACAGAGACTACATAATGCTGGAACTGGAAGCAGTCT
Source organism: Philophylla caesio (assembly GCA_963971545.1). NCBI lineage: Eukaryota > Metazoa > Arthropoda > Insecta > Diptera > Tephritidae > Philophylla > Philophylla caesio. Next base: position 92,899,334 of record OZ020608.1, on the reverse strand, counting down.
TATATCCGAATTCAGTAACTTGGTATATTCTCAAGTCTCAAAATTTGAGACTATGAGCTAGAGAGTTTTGCTATTCCTCGCTTTCACGCATTTGTTTTCCTTTTTTTTTTGGATTTTTTGTGACCTGCCCATCACCAGGTCAAAATTCATGGTCAAATTCGGTAAGCAGTCTCTAATAGAGACAATAGTCACAATTTTAGACCAGTTGTCATTCGTTAGTTTCAAAATAAACCAAAGGAAAAAAAACGTGAAAGCGAGGCTAATCAATAATCTCAAGCACATTTTAAGACTTAGGATTGTACCAAGTTACTAAATTCGGGCATAGAGGTTTTATTTTGAGTCTAATAAATGCTGGTCTAAAATTGTGACTTTTGTCTTTGACTAACACGCGAATTCAGTAACTTCGTATCATCACAAGTCTCAAAATGAGCTAGATATTAATGGTTTTTCTCGCTTTAACGTTTGATGCATTTGTTTTTATTTAAATTTTTTGTGACCTGCTCATCACCAGGTCACAATTTAGTGACTTTATTTTAAGAGTAGAAGCCTTATTTTGAAACAAAAGAGTGCCAAATGGTCTAAAATTGTGACTTTGGTCTTTGACTGAGACTGCTTACTGAATTCGGGTATTAGTCTCAAATTGAGATAGAAGTTACAATTTTATACCAGTTGACTTTAAGTAGCCTTAAAATTAAGACTTTAATTTCAAATTAATGGACTTCGTGATGAACAGGTCACAAAAAAAAAACAAGAATATAATCCATAAGAGCGAAGAAATGTTCGAAAGGAGAAATAATTAAAGAATTGTTCCACTAGAAACTGCCCAACCTTGACTTAGCCAATTATGTTGAACTAAGACAATTAAATTTGAATTACTGTCCACAAAAGTAATTTAAGGATCTATTGAACGATTCTTGTTCGCACAAGTTCGGCCAAAATTATATACTTATATGAGCTTGAGAAGAATAAAAACAACAACAAAAAACATAACTCACCTTTGTCTGCGAGGCACAAAATTTTACGTACGCTGTGTGTGCGACAATATTTTCGTTGTCAGGTTAGTTAGCGTACTTCGTTATAATTTCTGCAAATCCTTTATGCGTGTTTACATACGCATGCATGTGTATATATTCGTATGTACATACATGTTTACAATGCATATCAAATATACACAAGTTTGTAATTATGAATGTAGTTGGTTGCTGCCAACAGTGAATGTAAAGAAATATTTGACTTCATTTAGCTTCTGCTGCTGTTGTGGCACTTCATAAATTTACCTCCACGCCATGTTGACAAGTGTAAATTAATGAATGCTTCCCCGCGGCCATCATCACACACACACACGCACGCATACATGTTAAAAACGAATAAAGCATTCGACATGGACATATATGTATGTATGTATAGATATTCATTAATACACATCTACATAGAAACATATAGCAACAGCTTAGCTCGAGTAATTCACAGCTTTTATTTTCGTCATACAATGGTAATTTGCTATTACAGATGCCCCACTCCAAGGCCATGACAGTTGTAAGTTGTGTTAAAAAAAAAAGGCTTAAGAAAATATTAATTAGCAGTCGGCAATAAAAAAAAATACTTTATGTGTTCTGTATACACTCGCACGAGAGTGGTGTGTGTGTGTAAGTGTGCATAATTGCAGGTGCACCAAGTCACTGTGGTCACCTTGCAACATCATTTGCGCATACAATCAAGTATAGTATTGTTCTGCTAACCCATCTTCTGCCTTCGTCCATAATTAGCTGTGCAAGTCGAGTAGTTTAGTGAATCCCGGCTCCTAATATTCAATAATCGCCTGACTAATTGCAACCGGCAATTAAATTTTGCAACAGACAATACAGATTTGGCCATGAACGTGCCGAGCTGAGGATCCTCCTAAGTTAAATCTTATGTAAAAGCCAATAGGTATTATTGGTGTTGCTGTATGTGTCTGTACTTATATAAGCTTCTCAGATTGAATTATTCAATTATAAACATCACTTTCATTTCAATCAGTATGTGATTGTTCAAGGTTTTCGATTTTTTACAGCAATTTTGCTACACTTTAAAATTTTACTTTTTCTTTCTAGTCGACAGTTCTACAAGGACATCACTTTTTATTTTCATTTAACTTGTTAAGTAAAAGAATGCAGATGGTTAATTTATCACTTCAGGCAAGTAAAAAATATAAATGTTAAACACAGTTCAGAAACTATAGCATACCAACATTTTTTTTCTTATTAATTAAAATTATTTGCAAGTAAAATGTGGTTCATTCTCTAAGAAAACCCATAAATACCCATTTTTAAAACTATATACAAAAAGAACAATGATTTTACAAAATTTCAGCTAAAGTTCGAACTTTTTAAAACAAGTTTTAGATTTGTTTTTAAGTATGCAGTGTTTTGTCTAATTAAATTTTAGTCTGAGAGAGTGCAAGTTTAAATTGTCTACAAAGTATACCTAATTTTTAAAAATTAGTTTATTAGCAGTTTCCTCCATACAACAGAAACCCGTGATTATTTCTTATATGCAAAGAATTTCAAAGGAGCGTCAGTAAACTTTTTCTCAAAAATCAGTGGTAATTCGTAGATAAAACTGAATGAGCTACCTATCTGCGTACCCCAAAAATTTAAACTTTTTTTAAAGGTCAAAATTTTGGTGAAATTTATGAAAATGTTTTCTTCATTTATATAAATATTAAAAAACTTGCTTTTAAGGTTGTTAGTAAGAGAATTAAGGATATTTTAATTAAAAATACATTTTAAATTATTGGGGGATTAATAAATATTTAATATGTAGCAATATGTTTTGGTGCTATAATTTGCGAACAGAGTGTATGAGTGTAGATATACTTATTTATATTTATATATATATATATACATATGTACACTTATATTTATAGGTACCAGTATATATTGCCTTTAGCTCAATGGATATTATTAAGTATAACAAAACTTAATTCGAGTACCGAAGAAATTTTCCACCAATAAATATATGAATGTAGTTTTAAAATAATTTCAGAATATATATAAATATATTTATAATTATAATATTTTTTGTATAAATTGAAACGAGCTTCACAAACATTGTCTAGAGAATTCCATTCTAGGCTCTGTCAAACGAATAGAAAAAAAAATGCCCTAGCCCTGAGAGTAACCGATGCACCGCCCTCTGCTCATAGATGTATCAGAAAAAGAGTAAGGTCTCTTCTGCGTTGAAAAGAAAGAAAGCATTTTGGGTTTCAAATTGCCGCCATTAAGCTTGAGCGACGTCAAATTATTTAGAGCGTCAAAAAAAAAATGATTTCTTTCATGTTGTTTTCACATAACTGTTGATGAATACAGGAGCGCATACGAGGCAAATAAAATTATATTATATTATATATTATTATATATTATATTATATATTATATATTATATATTATATATTATATATATTATAAAGTGTAATTGAGATAAATTTAAATTAGTTAAACTTAATTTTTAATTATTTAAATATATTTTAATTAAGAAAGTCTGAAAATATTATCACCAACAAATGGATTTTTACGACCTTAAAAATAGGGAAAAAGTCAAAATAAAACAATAAATTGGGCAAGAAAATGCAACAACATAAGGTAAATAACAAGAAAGGCATTTATTTTAGAATCTTGTATTTTAAAAATAAAACGGCAAAAACTTTTAAGTAGTTTCAATTTTGAACTTTGAATGAGGCTTAGAGACTTCAGTGGTCCCAAATTTATGCACACAATTTGCCAGCCATTTTATACAAGTTGAGCCCAATTGAAATATTAAACGTCCGATGTTTTGAAAATATTGTAAAAGACGACTATTTTGTCAATATCTCTTATGGTCTCTAGTTTGAAAGAAGGTCCCTGCGCTTTTATAAGCGGCCTTAAAAAAGTATCAAATTTTATTATTTAACATATACTTTTAAATATAGGAGCAAAAAGACAAAATAAGCTGTCAATATTTGGATATAGTATGTACATATGTACATAAAAATGCCAACAGTTCGAATGGGTTCTAATAAAAACTTGATTAATAAGAAAGTAGTATTTTCATAATTAAACTTTTCAGTATTTTTTTTTCTTAATGAACAAGCAATTTGGTCTGATCTAATATCTAATACAATATGCACCATTATACATGTATATATGCTTAAATATACACTTTTGTAATTGTGTTTGTGTTTTGTCATGTGCACTGTTGCGTGTAAAAGCATATAACAGTACCTACATGTATACATATGTATGTATGTATGTGCATAAGTACATAAGAAATGGTGTGTATGTGTTTATTTAGTTAAATTGCAAAATTTGCATAAAATACTAATTTAGTTACTAACTGGAAAGGTAGCGCGCTGCTACCTTTTGCTCTTCTACGCTTTTTAAATTCTTTTCACATTTTCACATTTACAGTAGGAACATAGTACGACTATGTACATGCGTATACATAAATATATATATACATATATATGAACCAATGTGTATGTACGAATTTGCGTTAGAATAATGCCCAGATAACCAAGTACAAAAATAATGATTTTGAAAAATATAAAACTTGAAAAGAAGTTACATTCTATATCTTTTAATTCCTTAACTAGAATAGAAATATTTTAGAAAAACAGTCTGATAGAGCCGAAAACAAAGCAAATTAATTAAGTCAACGGAGATTAAACAAAACGAATATAACATTTCTAATTTAGAACTATTACTACTTTTGTGATTGCGGACTAGTTTGAAGGCGAAACAAAAATTTAAGAATTTATTAGTTTGTCGAGCTCCCTAAAAGGAGTTTCAACAAGCTCCTAGTAAAATTTTCTGTTGGTTTGATAATATTTATTGTTTTATGTAAATAAGATAACTGCCGATGATATATCCATTTAATTTCTTTTTTCTATTTTGGGAAGACAAAACCCGGCAGATAGGACAATAGGCGACCCCCTTTGATTCCTTCGCGATACATTGACATATGTTTTAGGTTGATAATAACGAAGTTTGAAGCACTTTCTAAAAACAAATTATTTGCTAAGTCAGCTATAATAGTCTGGTCACAATCGTTTTAAAAATTCTACAAATGCTCTGCAATTTTCTGTACGTTTTCGGGGCTAGTAGATACAGTTTGAAGTGCTTTCTTCCATCTACACTTTCAAGTCTACAATTTATTCACAATAAAGTTCTTGATTGCTTTAGCAACGTAAATTAGGAGGCCGACGCGTTTCAAGCAATAAAAACTAAGCTCTTCTTAACTGAACAATTTTTCGAAAACTTTAAGGAAGCAAAGCGAATCATGATTAATGATGATTTTGATTAAATTCATATAAACGACAGTGAAATTTAATGAACATATCAGACCACATGTATAATTTTCCCGGAATTGTCGCAGTTATCAGTTCAGAAGACGGATCATTGTTGAAATGTTTAACGATGACTAATCAACGCGTAACTTTTAATACCGAATTCACGACCCTTTTTAGTAAAAGTAACCCTTTTTTTATTTGCTTGTTTAATAGTTATTCCTGGAATAAGCAACAAAAATCATTCATCGGAAACTGGAAATTTTCGTAATGGCTCTCTTGCTAAGGAAATACATTTCTTAAGCAAATATATAATAATATAATATATATATAAAGATTTTGAACTTTCTCGGTAATTTGAAAAAGAAAAGAGAACCGGGAGGACGATAAGCGTGAAAGGCAGCCAATAAAATTCAAAGTGAGAAAGGCGATGTCGAAATTTGCAGCTACCGGCATGTTATAAGTTCAGACACGTGAGGCATTTATGCAAAAGAGACACCTACAGACGAAACTTGGTTGACCCTCATACATTTTTCTTTTTGGAAGCTACTGAATGCAAGACTTTCATCTCCTTACAGAATTATTGCATTGCAAACAAACAAAAAAAAATTTAAAAATAACGCTTTTGATTGCTAAGTGCCTCAACCGCACCTAGCGATATCCCATTTCCAAATCTCTTTACACCGCAACACGCTCCATGTATTGTAAATTTTTCTTAATGCTGAAATTTATATATTTGATTTGCAGTTTTCCTTAAATTTATTTAAAGTAAAACTTTCTTAATTTTCCACTACGTCCACACGTATCAACAGTTTTCGCTTTACAGTCTTTTCGCAAGCCATTCTGCTGTTTCATTCTCCATTAAAATTTCTCCATATTTCTTACTTTTCTTGCTTCCTAAAACAATTTTTTGCTTCGACAGTGCTTTCCGTACGAAAGAGAATATTATTTATTTTTTAATATGGTTGCGTCAACATTATTTATATTTATTTGTTTTCTTTTTTTTTGTGTGATAGTTTATTCATGCAAATTGCGAAAATGTTCCTCGTCGCCATAGTCATTTACCATTTGTGAAAATAAATAGAAAACCAGTAAGAATATTTTTGCAAAATGCTACTAGCGCGCAAGTAACATTGAAGGAAATGAAAGCTACTATATATATGTACATACATACATCTCTATATATACACATACATAAGTATGAAGAATAGCAACGGCGTGTGTGAGGAATGGGCCAAGGGGTTGCACGATACCAAGCAATCGATAACTTGGGCTAATATCGTCGACGTGGGCACCGCTGCATGCATTATTTATGGCCACATTTTGCTGGTCTCTTCACCATTTAGCAGCTATGTTGTTCTTATTGTTATTTTTTTTGCCGTTATTGTTGTTGTTTTGTGCTTCTTGTCTATCTATGTTCTTTTTTTCTTCTTTATTGCAGTGAAAAGTTTACCACCCAACCCTCTTTGTAGTGATATGCATACAGTCACACATATTTGCCGTTAGTGGAGCATTCTCGTAGTACTCGTACTCGTACTTATATTGAATTTTAATACTCATACTCGTACTCGTACTCGTATGTCAGGCCTTCGCTTGTGGCTGGGCAACTTCCTCGTAGTAAGTATGAAAGCAAAACAAAGATGGGGGGCGGTGGTGGTGTGGCATTATGGAAAGACAAATGTAGTTAAGTGAAAAATTGTGAAATGGAAAGGCAGCTATAAATTTAGCTCGGACTCGAAAGTACATATTGCCATATGCTTCATTAAAAGTTCCCCGAACGCATATTGTCATTGATTAATATGATTTGTATTGAGAAAAAAAATTAAAAAAGAGAAGAATCGTATCGTAGTAGAGTAGACAATTTCTGCATAGTAAATTGAGTTGATGTTGGTATATTCGCGTTGCCGGAAACAGCAAAAACAATTTGCAGAAGTACTGTTAAAGCAAATATTAAACCTTGAAGAGTTCTTTCTTAAAAAACTGTTTGGAACAGACATACATAAATTAATGATTTTATATAGTTAAAACTCCCTCAAGGAACTACCATAAACATTCAAAAACAAGTTAGCTCTAAATGATTTTAAATGCTTGAAAAACTTTCAAGACAACTTAAAATGAAAACTTTATTCTCGTAAAAGCATGCAAAAGTGAGCTCAGCTGAGTTAAAAAATGTGCTCTCAATCTTATTCGAAAATAGTTGGATATCTGCCGTGGTCGCTGACATACATATTTTGATGGAGATAATCTGGTAAAGTTCTGCTGAAACCACATACTGATATTGGTCAAAAGACTCGCCGTTAATAGTGATGACTGCAAAAATATCATTAATAATTTTTCATACGAGTATCAGTAGCGTCACTTTGTCGTCACGTCCGATCTGTCAAACGCACCTTTCAGTGTAACATTCGTTCGTGCTGGTGAGTCCATTTAATTTACTATTTTTGACTGACACTTCTTGAAAGACGATGTGTATCGAAGCTGCGTTTGCATTAACCAATAATGCCTTATGGTACTTCTTATGGTAATAATGCCTTATCATTTGGACGTGCTTTTAGATACTAGACTAAGTTTAAGGGCTTCGCTGTCTGCCAAAATCTACCTGCGCCAATTGAACAAAAAACCTTTAAAACAACACCTGTAAAATTATCAATTCTCGACTAGTTCACTAGTTCAAACACAACCCATATTTCTTGAATTATTTGAAAATGCAATTAAATGTATTACTTTGAGCTTTCAGAATATTTCATTACTTACTACTTAGTTACTTTCCTTTTGATTATTTAGAAAATTTATTACTCGAAACTTACCTGAAAATAAAAAGAAAATTACATTAAATATAAATATATGTAAATATAAAAACATTGTAGAATATGTAGATCAATACATTTTTACTATAATTTTAAAATAGTATCTGGAATTATTTGTCACTTAATGGCAACAAGAAAAATTCAGAGATTCGAAAGTAATATATTTGATGTCCGCGTCGGAAGATGCAAACGCTCATTATTCAAAATCACATAATCATGCTCATCCAGCAATGCCAGTCTGGTGGACTTCCGATAGGCACACTAAATGACATTAGCAAAGTAATTAATACTTTCGTGTACTCTGACATCATTAGAGCCGTCATTGGTGTATAATGCCCTTCCATTGAATATTAAGAGATGGAGATTCCTCGGCCGACAGGCAGGTTAAAATTTTATACATTCTCTTATGTTCTGAACGTGTGGGCAATATGTCAAGAGACCTCAATGATAACATTCGATAGCTATGCGATTTCTACATTAATGCAGCTGTTACAACAACAATATTAGTAACACAGAGATAGAGCAAACAAGTCTATACATTTTCGTTAACATTGACTCCCGTAAAGTAGTTCGGATCCGCAAACATGGTCTGCGGGTTTATTAAAAAAGTTTCGGTATATTTGAACCACAAAAATTCATTAAAAATAATATAGTTTAAAGATGTTTTATAAGTAGAACAATGTTACTTGTCACTTTATAAAACTTTCCTAGCAAAAAATTGGAAACGATAATTCCACCACTTTCTAGAATAGCTTTTTTCCTCAAATGTAAGAATGAAATATGCTTAGCATTTCTTGCTTATCAAAGAAATGAATTCACTACAGTTGTGATAGAGTTTTAATTTCTTCAAACATAGTACTTCAAAGAAAAATAAAAGAAAACCTAAAATTCTTTAATATTATGGTAAGTATTTATTTGATTTCCAATGATTTTTAACGATTTCTATGAAAAATGGTTTTTCCTCAAATTAAATGCATTGAAAATTTTAAGCACATCAAACAAACATCAATTATTTTTTCACTTTAGAAAGCAAAAGTTATTGTTTTTCGATAAACAACAATCCAATGATGTAAGAACATTGAAATTTCCACTTAACTTTTTTCCTCCGTTCATACAAATGTGCTTCACTCTAATACACATTTGTATATACTTAAATATCTAGAGTGTAGTAGCCCATGTCATATTCCTTTTTTTCTTGTTTATAGGTAAAAAAAAGTCGTCGAATTAGTGACAAAAATATTTTATCACGTCCTTTAATATGACACTCCCATTAATTGACCCAAAAGGTCTTCAAATATTGTGTTTCTTATTTTGTTGTCGCAGCGGCATAAATGCATACATACATACATACATAAGTATGTACATGTATATAAAGTTTGTTGGTAATAAAAAAATATAAATTCCTGATATCCAGACAGACGAAACGAGACTTCAAAACAAACAAAAACAATAACAATAAATTGCAATAGCAAAAAAAGAAAAGAGCTTAAAAAAAGCAAACATCGCGACAAAATGTTTGTGGAGCACAGCAACGCTGAAGTATATGTACAAGTATGTATGTATGTATGTATGTAACTTCAGAATCGCACGTTCCTACTTACTTATATCTATGTATGTATGTATGTGTCTTTCTAAGTGTTCATATACATATGTATGTATGAATGTGGGTATTCCGAGCGAAACCCATAAATAATAACTCGCAAAAATGATAAATTGCAAACTGCACATAATTATGCAATTAAAGTTTGTTCGACGTATGGCCAAATGCGGCTGGCTGGCTGGCTGGCTGACTGCCTGGTGAGGTGGCTACGGCCTCGGTATCTCGACGTTGGCTTCGCCTTTGGCCACGGCTGCAATTTTGGTTCCTGCCTTATTGTTGTCATAAACTGCTGCTTGTTGTTTGCTACACTACACACTGTACGTTTAGAAGAAATTACTGCGATGCAATTGTTGTTGGCCGCTTGTATGCGTCTGCTTGTTTGTTTGTTTGGTTGTCTGTCGCAATATTGGTGGCTCTCGCCTGACACCGTTTTCTGGTTTGTTACTTTTGCTAAAATTTAATTTTTGCTTTTCTGTTTCATTTTCATTTCTTTTCCTAAATATCCTATTATCATAATTATATTGCTAGTGTAATTTATGATGATTTTTTTGTTTTGTTTTTATAAGTTTGTTCATTTATTATTTTATTATTATTATTTTTATTATTATTAGGGCATACTAGTGGCGCGACTTAAGTGGTTCAATTGTGTTAACTCTTTAAATTGTCACTCAAATCCTGGGCTATTTACGAAATAAATCACCTTATACTTAAGAAGGAGATGATGTTTATCCAAGGTGTATGCGTCTAAGGCCATTTATACGCGAGCATTCACTCGACATATACTCAGAACTTTCTTTCTCCTTCCAACAAGAGTGGAAGCAGTCGATCAGAGACTAGTCAGTACAGGTACCTTTTTCTATTATTTTATATTTCTTTATATTTTTTTAGCGTTTAATAAGGTAAACTTTGATAACATTGAACCTGCTAGTTTAACTATGGCATTACATGGATTAACTACGAGGGCGATTTAATAAGTCCGTTCCGCGCATAAACTTAAAATTCATCACTGCCACCTGAAATTCCATCTATTAATAGACTACTGTGAAATTTTGAGCAAGACGAGTTATTTAGTTGTATGCTTTACAGCCATTGAAAGCATATAACTTCTAAACTTTTAACAAAAATGGAAAAAAGTCAATTTAGTGTTGAGGCTTGATGATCATACTATGGCGACACTGCTCCATCAATTTCAATGGTTAAGAAGTGGTTTACTGAATTCCGTTGTGGTCGTATCAGCACAAGTGACGCCGCACCTTCAGGTCGCCTAAAAGAGGTCGTTACACTATAAATCGTCGATAAAATCCATGGAATGACATTGGATAACCGGAGAATGAAAGTGGGTGAGGTCGCTGAGGTTGTAGGCATCTCAACTGAGCCGGTACATCGCATTTTAATTGAAAATTTGAATATGAGAAATCGAATGGTGCGATGTTAGCCGCGATTGCTCACACTCGAGGTTTGGGTCAAATGAAGTGGTCATCACAGAAGCAAACGCCTATTTTGAAAGCATTGAGAAAAGGTATTATTTCGAATGAATAAAAAATTAAAAAAAAAAAAACGCTGGGCTAAGTGTTTTGAATTAAAAGGAGATTGTGTGGGGAAATAGAACGCCTTTTCACCGAAAACAATATATTTTACTGTATTGTAGAACAAGTAAAGGTTCTCTGAAGTTAACATTTTTAAAGATTAGGCAGTCTGAAAGAACTGTTAAAAGTCTGCATTTCAATCAATGTGGTCGGAGGTGATTTATCCGTGATGATTACAAGCGCCTAATTTCTACGTATTTTCCGAGATGTCCACAAACTATGGAGTTTTTTATACCCGAGCGTACTTGTACACAAGATAACGAGATAAATATAGACAAATATATACTAAAATGATCAGAATGAAAAAAAGGAATCGATTTAGCCCTGACTGTCTGTCCGTCCGTCTGTCCGTCAGTCCGTGGTTACAATAACTTGGGTAAAAATTGAGATATCTCAATAAAATTTGGTACATACATTGCTCATTGGACAGGGTAGGTTGGTATTGAAAATGGCCAGGATCGGCCAATAACCACGCCCATCTCCCTTATAACGACAATTTTTGAAATCGGATCGTAACCACGCCCACCTCCCATATAACGGATGTTTTGGAAAATGCAAAAACTTCAGTTTTTCGGTATCTATTAAACCAAATTGAGTGAAATACGGAATTTGGAGCGATTTTGAACTAAGAAATTAGGTATTTATTAAATTTTGAAAAATTAGCATTACCGTCAAAACTTTTTGAAATCGGACCATAACCACGTCCAACTTGCATATAACGGAAATTTTGAAAAATGCAAAAAACTTCGTTTTTCAGTATTTATTGGAACAAATTGAGTAAAGTTTAGAACTAGCTGAATACTAGATTTAGTACTAGTTCTAGATTTGAATAAGCAGCTGCAACTTCAAGCGAGTCATTAACGCTGAGTCTGCCTGATGGACTGCAGCTCTTTTTCTATTGGCGGTTATCGGTCCATAACTTCCTTCAGTTCGTCCATTCGTTCACCCTAAAGGTTAAGATTAAGTGTACTCCTATTGGGATGCAGCTCACTGTGCACTTCTACCGGTAACTATTCACTTAATTAAGGTCAGTGCTGATGTTCGTATAAATCTACGAGGATATTCAAAATAATCACAAACGGTTCTAATGCAAAATCTAGTTTCTCGGAAAACGAATTACATTGTAATTGGGCACTATAACTTTCATGATTTTATCGAAATTTCAGATAATTGACCAAGATCGTGGGATTTATCAATTGAAAAAAAAAACTGAACGCTATTGGAGAATCAGAAAAATTAAGTGCTAGGCAAATTTTCACTCAAACAAAATAAATGGCAAATCATTCTTTCGATGATATTGCAGTGTTTTTGATTTTGTTTATTCTTTTTCGTTTCCATTTTAAAAAAAACATTACGCCATGCTTTCTCTCTATGTATATATGTATATATGTATGTATGAGTATGCATGTGTAGATATTTTAAGAATTAAATATTTTAATATTTGTGCCGCACAAATCACTTTTCAAGTCATTCAACTTGCACAAGTGTATTTTTACAAGACATAATTTTACAGGCGTGATTTCATTTTGTTGCACTTACCTATGTACCTGTCGTTTGCTGCACACAGAATCTCTTGTATACATGTATGTAGATAGTAAGTACGAAACAGCAACAACAAGAAAAAATCAACAAAATTTATATGAAAAAATGAGGAAAATTGCAACAAAATTATGCCAATTTATGTGCGCATCCTGTCAAAGGCAGCAACAACATCAAGCAACCAACAGCAATGGCATCAGCAATGAAAATAACGAGAAAATAAAATATTTACAACAAAAACTAAAGCTTTGCAATATTATCAGCGACATGAGCATGAAGCAGCCGTTGCCAACAGCCGCGACAACATTTGCAAAGAGTGCACTGGCGACGACGACGACGACGACAACAACGACAACAGCGACAACGGCGACAACGGCAGCGACAGCGATGACGATGACGATGGCGAATGTCGATGTCGATGGCCACGTCGCAACGTCATTGGCAGCGCGTAATTGCAACGTTGCAGCGTTGTATGTTGTGGTAATTGCATATTTACCTCGAAAATTGCATTTAATTGAGCTTTTTGCGCGCATTTCTCCCCATTATAAATATAACTATATATATATACTATAAATAAGTATGTATGTGCATTTTTGTGTATATATTTTGTACACTTTATAGATAAATATATAGTTCGTTACTTCTTTTCATGTTCTTTACACACATGGTAGTTGCTATGTATGTGTATGTGTGTGTCGCTGTTGCGCCTTGTTTCAATTTAAAATTATTGCAATGCTCCACGAATTGAATTAAGTATTTGCTTTAGTTGTTCGTGTTGCTGTTATTTTAACTTTTGTTGCTGTTATTGTTGAGCTGCTGCTTTTCTGATAAATATTAAATATTCCTTTTAATTGTAATGACATTGCAAAATGTTTGGTATGCTTTTGTCTCCAAGCAGTCTCTGTCGATCAGACGAATTCATACTGGCAAATACAACAAATATTCTAGTTATCCCAACAGAACTTGATGGGAGATCTTTCGATGTAAATATTTTTTGAATTTTTAGTCCGCTTTTATTCATTTAGCAGCACCCAACCAGATTGCCCAAAGCGAGAAATGTAGGAGTATCCGCTTTTGGCATGTTTTGCGAGCAATAAGACCTTTCGTGTTGCAAAGAAATTTGATATGTACACAATTTTTTTTTTTTTTTTGAAGACATGAATGGATGTTTGTGAAATTATGTCAAATTCTTATATTTTCACTATCAACCGCAACGCTGCTTCAAACTATTTTAAAATAAAAATAACTAACTACACGGTCTTGAATAACTCAACATGTTTAGGCAAAACTTTCAACTTAATTTTCTTAAAACTCTTATTTTGCGACATATTAAAACAAGCTTCAGATATTTCTTTTGTATTAGAAACAACTGTCAAGCATTTACATTGGGGTGTTTGACAAAATGCAGGTTTAACAGCAGTTCTGTCAAATTTCCTAATATAGGGATATAATTTGCTACGGTGCGGGAAAATATAGTCACAACAATGGACTGTACGTTAATTATCAAAATAGCTCATAAGCTCTAGACTAAACAAAGACTACGCAGGCACAAGACGAATATTTTAGAAAACATACAATAATAAATTGACTAACGAATACAATTTTTTTTTTTCAATTTGAAATTCGATTAGTTCCTTACTATTTGCTTGGAAAGTTTGAGGGAGTTCTCCCACATCGTTCGCATTGAAGGTACATTTTCGTAATATTCTGTGAATACGCCTACTTTGCTCTGTTTGGAGGTGAGGTAAAAGGTAGTGTAGAGATCAATCGGGGCAAAAGTATACTCACTGGGGAGTATTCCGGGAGCAATTAAAGAATAATTCCAATTGCTGCTGGGTTTTGGCAAGTAAAATTAATACATTTTATGAAAAACATTAATTTTAATATGAACTTTATTTATTTATATGTATTAAATATTTTCCATTTTTACCTACATACATTCATACTTGTGAACACAAAAATATGTTTAATGCAATAAACTCATATCACATTCCCTTTGTCCGACGTTTTTCTTTTTTACATAATTTTTTTTTCGGTTTTGTGGCTTGTGGAAAATATATGCCTTAATGGTAAACAGATGCCTCAAGGTATGTACGAATGTAATAATACGAAAATTCTACATGCAAAGAATTTAAGAGCGATATCAAAATACTTTGGCTTAATTCAAGGTTTTTCGTGGACTTAACTGTATTTAAAAAAAAAAAATTTTAGGAACCAATTTTTGATAACAAAAATCCCACAAAATATATTTTTTTATTAGATAATGTTTAAAATATATTCATTTTTACAATTTTTGTATTTATTCTTTTTTTAGCAAAAAACGCAAAATGTGAACATTAAATAACTTTTAAATAAATTTTCATCAAATGGAATATATATATGTACTTAAATCTTTTTAATGGAAATTTAAACCAAAAAATAAAAAAATTAAATAAAGCTTGATTGGAGTAAGTTGTGAAGGGAAAGCAGGAAAAATAACAACAGCTCACACAGCGCGAGCTTAGCTGAATGCGTTTAGCTGCCGGCTTAAGTAATGCGCATGTTGTTGCGGGTTCGACTCTCGCAGAAGCCAACAAGAAAGAAGTCTGATGAGGAAATGTGGTGATTTCCAAAATATTACTATAACTTCTAACGCTTTGAGTATTGTGGTTTTTTCCTAATAATTTTCCTTAATAAGCCGATCGGCCTTAAAGCTCAAAAATATTTAAAATAAAATATATGTAGCTACTTTAAAATGAATTTATCAAGTCGGACTTCTAAAATGTTTAATACATGATCTGAAGCTTTACAAACCATATTAAATATACTCCCGATTGTTATTGCTGGAAAACAATTTGCTGCGAATGCCGCTCTAAGACTGCGTGAGTTGCCTGGATGGAAGTAAAGCCAAGGTGGCCACGCAACAATCGTTAATAAACTAGGCTCACACAATACAGACTACTGCATCCCATTCAGAGCTTTACTAAGAGGTGCAAAATGCTTATACCTCAAAGAGATTGGTGAGTCACTTAAGCAACACTTTCCAAACAACGCATCAATGAAATTTCATTTCGTTTGGAAAAAGTGCGCAGATAAATGCACAAAACTCGTTATATTAAATTTATATGGGTTGGACAACTGCATAACCATAATTTTTACAAAAAGTTTCGAACAAGAGTTCTTCAAATTTGTAAAGTATTTCTGAAATCTCTGGGGACTTTGAAATATGTGATTTAAGTAATACCTTCAAAATTAACGAAAAATATGTATAATTCAAAACATTGCTAATATTGTAGAAAAATTTACTAAAAACAAGCTTCCGCGGCCCACTGTGCACGCATAGATCCGCTCTATAAGCATAATTCATGTCCAACATATGTACATACATGCGTATGTAGGTAGATAGGAGAGTGCTTTCAAAGGCTGTAATGTTATTTTATGTTTAATTCACTCATTCACACTCACATTTCACTGCACATATGTACATTTTTTTTTTTTTTTTTTTTTTCAGGGGCGTTGTGGTAGCGCACTACCCTCAAGTGGCCCTTTGAAACCAGGATGAACCTGTTTTCGTCGAAATTTCGCTCCCCACGGGACTGCCGTCAAGCATTACATCATGGGGGGGAAAGGCGGTTAGTCGCCGCTGCTACGCTTTTGTCGGTTGAGAGTTCTCAAACTCTTCATTTCTTCTGCTATTGCCTCACAAGCTTTCTTCCATTTTTCGCTACTGCTAAAGGAGGCCGTCGGAACGGACGGGGTTCCAAGCAGCAACTTCCCTGGGTAATCTGGGGGCTGTCGGAATAAACAAGATTCCGAGCAGCCTGGTAGTGAGGGATGTCGGAACGGACGGGGTTCCGAGCATCATACGCTGTTTTCTTGAGCTGTCGGAATGGACGAGATTCCGAGCTTAATGGTTCGAACGCCGCTGTCTCTTCAGACCTGTTTGAAGATCCAGGGCACCAGTTTGACGACTACTTGGGTGTAGTTTTCTCCCAAAAATTTTTTTTTTTTTGGTGTACTTTTCGCCCGATGTGCACTAGGTGGCATTTATTTATATCTGCATCCCACGTCTATATAACTGTTTAATAGTAAGACACTCATGTTTTCTAAGAGCTGTCGGAACGGACGAGGTTCCGAGCAGCACCTTCCCTGGTTTATCTGGGGGCTGTCGGAATGGACGAGATTCCGAGCAGCCTGATAGTGAGCTTCACATTTTGAAGGATGTCGGAACGGACGGGGTTCCGAGCATCGTTCGCTGGTTTCTTGAGCTGTCGGGGTAGACGAGATTTCGAGCTTAATGTTTGCAGTTCTTTATTTTGTTTAGAAACGGTTAATTTCCACTGCGACGCCGCTGCAGCTCTAATATTCTAAGCTGCTTCAAAATCGAGGCAATTATGTCGCTTATTGCCGTCCATTCCTTTTCTCCTTTAAGCATGCAGTTTACTACCGAAGGTGGTGAAGAGTTTTCGCCCACCGCAGCTTTCAATTTATCTCTTTGTAGGATGAACCTTGGGCATTCGAAGAATACGTGGTAAACATCTTCATCAACACCGTCTCCGCAATCATCGCAGAAGGGGTCGACATCGTGCTTAAACTTGTATAAATATGACTTGAAGCACCCGTGCCCACTTAGAAATTGGCATAGGTAAAAATCTACTTCACCATGTTTTCTTTTTATCCAAGTATCAAGTCTTTGGATACATCTATGTGTCCAGCGCCCTTTCGATGCATTATCCCAGTGGTTTTGCCATTCAGCTGTATAGCTCTCCCTTGCCAGCTTTCTGTCGCTTTCTTTTGTTGGGCGTGGACCAGCCCAGAGTTCAGCCGCTTCTTTGGCCAGTAGATAAACGGGTGGCATGCTGGAGATGACAAGAGCTGCCTCGTCTGACACCGTTCTAAAAGCGCTACATACTCTGAGAGCGCACAGGCGGTACGTTGAATTTAATCCCCGACAAAAAGAAGGACATTCCATTGCGCTTGCCCAGATGGGGGCTCCATATAGGATTTGGCTAGTTACAACGCTGGCTAGAAGTCGCCGCCGCTTCTGCTTAGGACCTCGAGTGTTCAGCATTATTCTCGATAAAGCCGTGACTGTTGCCGCTGCTTTGTTCCTTGCATATTCCAAATGTGCTTTGAAGGTCAACCTCTTGTCTAGAATCACTCCTAGGTATTTAATGGAGGACTTGGTATTCACTATGTGGCCGCCAACATTTACAACCACTTCTTTCGGCTTTTTCCTACTAGAAATAACCATTGCTTCTGTCTTGTGGTCTGCAAGACGCAGACCGGACGCTTTTAGCCATTCTTTTATTATGCTGACTGATATGTCCGCCTTAACTTTTATGTCACTGAGATGCTTTGCGGTGACTACTATCGCGATATCGTCCGCAAAACCAGTTATGCTTGAACCTTCGGGCAATTTTACTCTCAGAACTCCATCATACATGATATTCCAAAGCATTGGGCCTAGAACGGATCCCTGTGGGACGCCACCGGTGACCTCCGTGTGTTTCCTGCCCTCTTCCGTTTCGTACAGTAGCATACGATTACTAAAGTAACTGCGAACTATTCTGCGAAGATAGTAAGAAACACTAATCTGTTCTAGTCTGTCGAGAATTTTCGCCCAGCTAGCGGTGTTAAAGGCGTTTTTGACGTCAAGCGTTACGACAAGGCTATACTCTTTCTCTCCTCCTAGCCATCGGGTGCCACTAATTGCCTCTCTTGCTATGTCAACCACTCTTGATACGGCATCAATTGTAGATTTCCCCTTTCTAAAGCCAAACTGGTTTGCCGAGATACCTTCCCTTTCTTGAACTTCAAGCTCTAATCGCTTTGAGATCATGTGCTCCAGGACTTTGCCTGCTGAGTCTAGCAAGCATATAGGCCTAAGACTAGAAGGATCATCTAGTGGTTTACCCGGCTTAGGGATTAAGATCAATTTCTGTATTTTCCAGACTTGTGGGAAAACACCTTCTTTAAAACATAAGTTGTACAGTTTTACAAACTCTGGCATAAGATAGCGCATCGCGAGTTTAAGAGCCTTGTTTGGTACCTCATCGGGCCCGGGGGCTTTTTTATCTTCTAGTTTATTAACGGCCAGTAAAACCTCATCCGATTGAAAGGGCTCGAAAGAGCACTGTACCCCCCAATTCATATTCGAAACTAAGCACCGTTGGGGAGGAAACAAGGTATCAACAGCCACTTTCAAATCCCTAGCGCTTCTCGGCGACATAACATTGCTTTTTAGCTTTTTGGTAACAATTTTGTATGCTGTGCCCCAGGGGTTTCGATCTGCGTCGTCGCATAGTTCCAAAAAACATCTTCGCTTGCTGCATTTGATAGCTTTTTTTAAATCGTCGCGTGCACTTTTATAGGCTTCTCTGTATTGAGGGAAGCAAGGGTTGCCCCTTGCGCGTTGGTATTTTCGCCTTGCTTTTAAGCATAGCTTTCTTAACTCTCCGATCTCATATGTCCACCAATAAGCGGGTTTATGATGTGCTTTTAAGACTTTTCTAGCCATTGATGCGTCACATGCGGTACTTATGTCGGCCATGATCTCTTTGGCCATACTATTTGCGGATCCATTGTATTGACGAGATGGCAGCATTGCAATGAATAGGTCCGGGTCCAGAGTGCGCGCTTTCCAACCTCGAGCTATGCTGGTTTGTTGGAATTTGTTTGGGGTACTTCTGTTTCTATTAATCGTGCAGGTAATTGCATAATGATCGCTTTGTGTAAAGCGAGAACTTATCTTCCAGTCCACTGATCTGTATAATGTGGCGCTTACGAAGGTCAGGTCGATTATTGACCCAAACCCGTTTCGACTAAAGGTATGTTCGGTGCCGGTGTTTAGAAGTGCGACATCGAGGCTTGCCAGGGCCTCTAAAAGTGCTCTACCCTTGGGACGTGTGCTCGGGCAACCCCACTCTTGCGCCCAAGCATTAAAATCGCCCGCTATAAGAACATTTGTTCTGCCTCTTGCATCGATGGCGAGCTTTCCGACAATCTGTTCAAATACTTGCACAGTGGTGCTAGGGGGTATATAGCAACTATAGATGTATAGATCTCTTATACTTGCACCCACAAAGCCAGTTTCAGATACGACATCGTACATCCAGCTAGCGGGGTTGCCGCATGTCCATATGGCTGCTTTGTCGCTCTTATCGTGTGCCCAACATTGTGACCGTTTCACTTTATAGGGTTCGCTGAGTATCGCGACATCCACGTTTTCCTCACTGATGGTTTGCGACAGGAGGTCCTGCGCAGCTTGACAGTGGTTTAGGTTGAGTTGCAGTATCTTCATTTTGTCTTATATTTTCTGAGAGCTGCTTGATAGGTAGGGCACTTGAAAACTCCGGTTATGTGGTCAGTAGCGAGCACGCCGCGTTTCGCACATACCAAGCACTTGGGGGGGTTGCTACAGTCCTTTGCCATGTGTCCAGGGCCACCACACTTAAAGCAGGATTTTGTGAAGTCTTCACTGCTCCGACAGTTCATAGACACGTGGCCGAACTCTAGGCATTTGTAGCAACGTCTTGGCTGTTCTTTACCTCGGATGCGACAGATCACCCAGCCGATTCTAATTTTGCCTAGTGAGAGCACCTTATTGACACTACTCGCCGGTAGAAGCAACAACGCGATTTGAGTGCCTCCGTAAGCTTTACGCATGGATCGTATGTCCGACTCTTGGACCTTGATGGAATCAAGCTTTGCATTTAAAGCTAAGCACACTTCTCCGCGAGTTGTGACTTCGTCTATGTCGTGGATTTCCAGGAAGCATTGCTGTGTTAGGGTTCTAACTTCCGCTTTACCCGATAGCATTTCTCCCACCGCGGCTTGCAGTTTGGCGGTATTTGTGCTCTCTGCCTTGTTGAGCTGGAACAAGAGGTCTCCTTTGGCAGTTTTCCTAATCTTGCGGACGTTTTCACCTAGGTCCCTCAGTCTCTCGTCACTTTTGACAAGTTTGAGGATTTCCGCATACGAGCACTCCCCGGAGGACTTGATTACGATTGCGTCCGGACGAGGGGCTTTTTTCCTTTGGCGCTTTACGTTCGACACTGTAGTCCACGCTGCTTCTTGAGTTGCGGGAATGCCGGTATTACTAAAAGATTGCTCTTTTCCCTTTTCTAGGGCCGCGCGGTCAATCGGTTTCTCCCGGTCGCTCTTCGAGTATTGCTGCTCGGGTCGCCGATCTTGCATTCCCGGTGAGTGGACTCTTGTACGCTTCCCCAGTGGCTGACAGTTGTTCGATGCAGTGGTATCACCTCCGTTGTTTGGTCTACCCCGCTTTCCTTGCGTGACCTCCTTAGGTGGCGATGCAGTCTGCGTAGCTTTTGATGAGAAGCTCGCTCTCTTTGACCCTGCATCACTATTTTCGATTTCCTCAAAAAGTTTACAGATACTTGTCAGCATGCTCTTCATCTGCTGGTTTACGTGCCGTTGACTGTCCATCATCCTTCTCATTTCGCTTAGTTTTCCGCCCATCATGCGGACAGCTTCTTTGTATCTGTTGCCAGAGAACACGAACGGTTGAATACTGCGTGGCTCTTCTGTACTCGTATTGTTCATCGGTGACGCCGGTGAGGACATGATCTCCACCAAGCCATCAGCTTGAACTAGGACTTCTCTTTCGCTTTGCGGTCCCTTAGGTAAGGGCGCACTACGCACTGGAGAACGCTGGGTCCTGACACTTTTTTGGAAAGGGCTTCCGGAGCTATAGCCTTGGTTTTTGTTGACTTCTGACATGTTCCTTGCTGCCAGAAATCAGAATTAATTTAGTTTATTTAGGGTATTATCATATTATAAATGTTACGTTTCGTTTTTATTTATTTAATTTAATTTTTTATTTATCTATTATTAATGTGGTTTATTAAACTTTGTATATATTTATATTTATTATTGTTTTATATTTATTTATTTTATTTATTTATTTATTTTATTTATTTATTTATTTTATTTATTTATTTATTTTATTTATTTATTTATTTAATTTTTGAGTTTTATTTATATTATTATAGATGTAAATAAATATTTATTCTTTTTTCAGTTTAGTTTGTACAGTGTTGATTGAATATTTTCATATTATTATTTATTATTATTTATAAATCTTTTTTATTTAATTTATTTGAGTTATATTTATATTATTATAGATGCAAATATTTATTCTTATTTCAGTTTAGTTTGTACAATGTTTCTTGAATATTTTTATATTATTATTTTTATTAATCTTTATTTATTTATTTAATTGTTTATTTTTATTTTATTATAGATATTTTTTTTAGTATTATTATTATTTAAGTTTAATTATTTACTTTATATTGTTTTATTTGATTTATATTATTATTGATTGCTTTTATTTTATTTGTGATTTTTATTTGTACATATTTAAGCAATGAAGCTATAAAAGTGTAAAGTGTGCACCCCACGTAAGACCACTTTGATGGGTTTGGGACTACACTAAGTGGGGTCACTTACTGCAGTCAGATTTGCAAAGCAGATCTGTTCCCACTTTCGGGAGAGGAGATCAGCTGCTGATGGCAGGGTTTGCTACAATCGCGCGACTTGATTCTATCTCCCTCGCTTGCTACTTCCAGTAAAAATATAGAAAAGTTATAATTTCCTTTAATATAAAGAAGTTAAAATTATGAAAAGTGAGGAAAAAGAGCCTGCACTGGACGACGCCAACATGGAACGGACTCACCGAACTCCTTCAGGATTTGACTATCGCCTTTTGGTTTGTAAACACCAGGTATTTTCGTAGGTTTTTGGTGTTTTTCCTTCCCTTATGAAGAGCTGCGTCCACTCACTTGTATATACACTCACTTGCACATATGTACATATGTATAAACATACATACAAATATGATATAAAATGCATATTCATATCCTTCATATACATACAATATTCTTCTACACTCACCCACACACACAAACCTATATACATACATTTATGCATGTGTGCGTGTATGCTTTGTAATTGTGTGTGTCCGTATGAATTATTAAATTTAATTTTCTGCATTTTCGCTCTATGGCGCGTTCATTTGCCCTGCACCTATTACATTTCTTGCCACACACCTCATCGCCTCCGCCCTCGCGCACTTCCTCTTTGGTGCACAGTAATGTGCTGTCTGCCATGCTCTGCAACAGCTACATACATACATACACCGCAACTCATCTCCGCACTCCTACCACTGCACATTGGCAACCTCAATGCAAGCGGTGGGTGTTGGACGGCCCATTTTTATGAGGCATCGCTTATACAAAATAATAATTTACTCGTACAAACAACTATAAAACTTGCAACACCATATATATGTATGTACGAATGTTCGTGTGTTTGGATGTATGTATGTATGTATATTTGTATTTTCAAATGGTCTCGATTGTGGTTTGTGGCATGGCGATCCTTTTGTGTCTGGCAATTAATTTTAAATTGGGTGTAGTTTCTTGTGCGTAAAATAACAGAATTCTGAGTGTATTTTTAATTATTAATATTTCTTTTAGGTATGCATAAATGCATCTGCAACACACTCACACACGCACGCGCTGAACAGCAACAAATAGCAAATAAAACGAAATGAAAAATGCAATTTGTTGGTGGTGACAAAAAAAAAATTATTGCCTTATGCCATATGCATATGTATCTGAAGTAATTAAGGCACAAACAAAGAAACTTATAATCAACACAAGAAAAAAGCAATTTTGATTGCAAATTGCATGGCAAAAAAACAATTATTATACTTATTACAATTATAGAATGCAAAGAGCTAAAAAAAGAAGCTGAAATCCACTAAATGTAGTTGCGATCACATTTCTTCGACATGTTTTTGATTCCATTTTATGAAAGTGTAATGTTATTAGAATAAGATTTAAAAATTAAAAATGTTCTCCGTTCTAACTTAAATTATAATTTGTTTGAATGTAGTTTGGCTTTTAACGTGCACTAGCTTTTGTAGTTGGCAGCCCTGCTGAAACATTGTATCAATCTTCTTAGTTTATTTTATATTATAAAAAGTTTTACTTTACACTCAGATATCACTTTTTCTTATTTAAACGCAATTTTGCAGAAAGTATGAAAATACTCGCAATAGAGAGTGAAAAATATTGAAAACAGTAGACATCGGTTGTGGGCAATATTGTTATATACTTACGTCATTTAATTAACTAAAACTTCTTGACAATCGGCCACAAAGTTTAATAATTAGTATAAAATGAAAAAGTTTAAGCCGTTTCCTCTTCTAAAACATATTAACTACTATTCTCTCTCTCAACTTTTTGGGTTATTGAACGCTTTTTCAGTAAAAACTTTCAAACTTTTCTAAGTCAAATCAGTAAGTGAGTTAATCTGTGGCTTTCTAACTTTTTTATAGATTTCATTGAGGTAGTGAAATTTTCACATACTTGCTGATACACAACGACAGGATAGACAGACTTTCAAAATCTCTTCTTAGTTAATTTTAAACTTTTAAATGACAGCCAAAAGGCCATGCTCCAAACAATCGGAGGTCAGCTACAAATGACATTGACATTTATATGAATTGTTCAAACGTTTCACCATCCTGGTAGTCTAAACAGACAATCATATTAGTCATATTTGTGAAGGCATCATTTATGTCCGGTGAGGATTTTGGTATTCTTCAGGCAGTCCTACTCTTAGAATTAACGTCACCCCTAAGTTAAAGGTAGCCAACAATCATTCCTTGATTTAGGCTACTTATCAAATTTTGATGATAGAAATTACCTTAACAGCCTTTTATCAATTGAGATTTGAAGTTACAGCTTTAAATATAAAATGTTTTCTGTATCAGCATAAAACCTTTGGAAAATTCTGTAAAAATTTATTGGCCTTCAACACCAGGATGTTAGAAAATATGAAGCGTTTGATTTCTGTTATCGCTTGAACGCGTATATGTGATTCGTTGTCATTATAATCAGCATATTTTTTGAGCTTTTGTTTCAAGAACAAAATCATGAAGTATTGAGAGTGCATTAACACCTTTAATAATCGATTAGACACCAATCTAAATATTGTACTTAAAAATTTAATACAATTATGTCAAGTTGATTTTTACACAGCCAAGTGGAATCTGAAAACAAATTTTGAGAATGAGTCAGAGGGCTGATCAACTTAGTAAACTATTAGGGGCGTCAATGGTATGTACGTATACAAGTTAAAATATTTAATTATATGAAGAAGTTGGGTTAACTCCACACTGTTTAATTATCCTTTATATATACGAGTACATATAATGAAGAAGTATTTGTGCAGTCTGTTTATATTAAGAAACTAAACAAATTGTGCCAAACCAAATGATATTTTTTGCCAATATAATCCTAGCGATATATTGCACAGCATCAGAAATGAAGTGCCATTTCCGTTTCCCATAGCGACAGCTGTTTGTAATTGCAACAAAAACGTGCGCGAGCTTAATGCACCATTAATATGTATGTATGTATACATTTATGAATATTTTATTTTTTATACTACATTCATGGACAACATGTACATAGTATGTATGTATGTATATATTTTGATTGGTGCAATCTTGGAGATAAATTAAAACTGCTGACGCTATGTTTCGCTCTTAGGCGCTCTCCCGACTTAAAATGCCAATTAAACTACATACATTCATAGTAAGCAGATCTGTATGTAGGTGCATGCATACAAATATAAATATTCGCCCATGGGATGTGAGTAATGCTGTTGTCTAGCGTCAAAGGAGCGTTATGTGTGCGAAGGGCAGCAACCCGGCGGATTCCTATAAGCGCACTCAAAGCACAAACACAGTCATGCTTTCACTTGCAGACAGGCAGACATGTGCAGTTTGATGTATACATTCGCGTATACGTACATATGTACATATACGCTGGTGGCAGTAATAATAGCGCCACAAAGCTTGACAAGATTCAACAATTATTGTTTAAGATTAAATTTACACTTATTTTTCGAAAAATTTAACTAATTTCAAAACATTATTTCAGTTTTTGTTTTAAAAAATAATTGTTGCAAATATAATTCGTACCATATAATTAATATTAATATTAATATGAAGACAATAAAATTTAAATTTAAATATAGAAAGAAAAAAAAAATTCAATTTAAATTAATATTAAAATTAAAATAAAATAAAATTGAAATTTCATTTTAAATTGTTATTGCAATTTTAAATTAAAATTAAAAATTAAATTAAGATTAAAATTAAAAGTATAATTGAAATTAAAATTAAAGTTAAAATTCAAATGTAAATTTAAATTAATTTATAAATAAACTTAAAATTAAAATTAAAAATAAAAGTAAATTTTGTATTAAAATTGTAGTAAAAATTTAAATCAAAATTTAATTTAGAATTAAAATTAAAATTATTATTAAAATTGCAATTGTAATTAAATTGTAATTAGTACTAACATTAAAATAAAAATTGTTATAATTAAACTTGAATTTAATATTAATATAAAAATTAAAATTTTGGTGAAAATTATAATGATGATGGAAACGAAAACAGATTTTTAAGCAAAAATAAATTAAAATTAAAACGAAAACAAACTTGACTTCGGAAATGAGTCGGGAAACAAAAACGAAAATACAAATTAAATTCGAAATGAAATTAAAATTGATTTAAGCTGCCGATCTATTATTCTATTATTTCTACCTCCACTGTTTGTATGTGATATGTGTGTTTCAAAACATTGACAACAAGGCTCAGAAAAGGAAATACTCTGCTAATAAAAACGAGAAAAAAAATTAAAGAAAAATTTGAAAAATCAACTGCGAAGCTTTAGATTAAGTCCAGCTACATATGAACATGCATAAACATACATACGTACATAGTACATACACATGCATCTGTTACTTTTGGCAATAGCTGCTTAAATCGACTTTAAACAACTCGTGGACAATATATTTATGTAATAAAATTAGATACAACTTTGAATTAAGACTTTTGTTAAAACATTTTGTTAAAAAAACTTATCTCAATGTATACATATAATTTTCTCTTGGTAGCAATATTGACATCCCCAACAATATGTTAACAATAAATTAAATACATAATTGCAGTTTCAGAAGATCTTTAAAGAGAAAATAAAAGTATTCATCTTTTTATGGAGCAACTGATAACTTTAGTTTTAAGGCAAAACTTGAATTTTAAACTAAAAGTCAAACCTGAAATAGGAACTTGG
The DNA here is from genome assembly GCA_963971545.1 of Philophylla caesio. Taxonomy (NCBI): domain Eukaryota; kingdom Metazoa; phylum Arthropoda; class Insecta; order Diptera; family Tephritidae; genus Philophylla; species Philophylla caesio. Next base: position 92,872,342 of record OZ020608.1, on the reverse strand, counting down.
CTGTTTTAACTGACGGACCAAATAATATTCGCCTTCATACTTTCGTATGTATGTATGTATGTATGTATATATGATATATTCATGTTTATACTATGTTTGCTGCCAGGGAGGCCCACAACTGAGCTGCATTTGTATGTATTTATGTGAAGAATTCGCGGGTGGATAGGTATTTGCTGTTTGCCACACGATGGGTACGCCAAGGTGGAAGGAAGCGGTGTAAGGAAGCTTTCATACAAACTTACACGCATACGCACATATACCTACATCTGCACATATTAATACAAAAATGGCTTTTTAAGGGTTGAACTAACTAATAATGTATGAGTTTTATATGTACATACATATATATGTGCGCGTGTGTGCGATAGTAGCTTGAAGTGGAACGGCATGTGAGTTGTTGGACGAATGACGATGGAAAAGCGAATTGATAAAAGTTGGCAGTGTTGGCAAAATTCACGTAATTCTCGTCAAAAACAAAAAGCTGGTTAAAAGATATTGGAAAATGTTGAGCACGAGGAGCTGTGGAAATGTTTACATACATATGTACATATACATACATACATATATGCATGTACATATGTATATATAAATAAGTGTGCACATTTATATGTATATAAGTAAGTATATAAAATAACTGCTTAATACTTGTAAGAGATCGCAAGGGCGTCATTCGTTCAGAAATAAATACCAATCATCGATGAAAATAACAAAACATAAGAACAGATAAAAAGCGCGAATGATAAGTTGCGTACGTTGCAGCAAAATGAGCTTACCGATAAGTGATATACTCGTATGTAGATGTGTATGTCCACGTTTTAAGCTTAAGTTTTAATAAAAATAATATATGTCGATATATTTACATGTATGTATGCCCTTGATAAGTCGCATAAATTTCGTATATGGAAATGCAAACTTCCGCATTTATACTTTTTTAAATTTTTACCAAAAATAATATATGTCGATATGTTCTCACGTATGTATGTAAGCTCTAAGTCGCAGATGAATGTAAATGCAAAAATTTTGTATATGCAAATAGTATAAAATTCCGCATTTATAGATCATTTTTTTTTAATCAGAATTTACAATTTCTGTTTGTTATTGTTATCAACTTCAGCAGGCCCGTAGCGTATCTCAGTTTGCAGGGGAGGCCCAGCCTTAGGCACGTTACGTGACCTATTTTGTAGACCGATTATAGTTATTTACGCCAATTATAGGAATGTTCAATTATTCTTATTCTAGACATGAATGTGAAATTTCAAGATAAACATAAGTTATTTAATATATAATTAAACAATTAAATGATGATTACTAAAAAAAAATGTATGGAAATAAAAGCTTTTATTATAATCAAGGACGAATATCTTCATTATGTAATACGCAAGAATTATATTCAATAATTTTGCAGTGAATTATGATTTTTATTATATTATATTGGAAAATTGTCGATTCCGAAAAATTTTTCCTCCTCTAGCCTCATTGACGCTACGGGCCTGAATTTCAGTGTCATTTTGAGATTATAAATTTTAGTTTGAATTCGACGAAATCGATTCGTGATTGTATTAATAGAACAAAATATCTTGCACATAAACAAACATTATTTTATGGTTTTTTTTTTAAATCTAGTCAAGTAAATATTTTATAATGTTAATAAACCAAACAAAAAGCCAAACATAACTTTTAAACTTAAAAAAAAAAAATATTGTTCAGGTATTATATTTAGTTGATTAAAATAATCGAAAACATTTTTAACTGAAGGAAATTTGTACTCCGTCGGAAAGGAATAAACATATCTATAAGTGACAGAGAATGATAAAAGTATATGCGGAAATCGGCTTTAAAGTTAAGAAGTAAATATTAACATTTTTTGACTTGAAACTCCTTACTACGGGGTTTCGCGTCTCTGAATACAAATCTGGAATAATATTTTTAAAATTCCAAATGTCTGATCCAATATTGCGGACGAATTATTAAAAAAGTAGATTTTCAAAATTCAAAATTGTGGGGAGCGTAGCATGCCTATTACCTTTCTTGTCACATATTAGGACTACTTTGAAGTTTGATTGACGTTAGTTCTAATGTATAATGAAAAATCTAGCATGTAAGTTTGTATAAATTCATTCTGCGATTTGGTGAAATTTGCTGCATTTCCTAATCAAAATTTTAAAGTTATCAATATTTTCGATCTCTTTTTTGGAATACCGATTAAGAGCATCGGTAGTAAATTATTTAATTTTACTGGCATTCATTTTTATAACTTTAAGAAAAGAACAGAAAGAAGGACTATTAAAATAATAACGCACAATTTTCAGCAGCCTTAAGTGTAGTCCATCTTTTGACACCGAACTTACGAATCAACTAAAAGAAATAAAATCAACAACTCTTTACCGAACCTTCGATGTGTTACTACATTAACACCTATTTTTAGTTTTGACCTCATCAAGATTTCACATCATTACAAAATTGTTTTTAGTGCATTTATTAAGCAAAAATTAGGTAATTTTATGTCTTTAATTTGCTTTGCCAATCTTCGCTTGAATTGCTTAAAAAAACAATGTTATAAATTTACTCTGCACAAAACGTAAAGAAAAATAATTTGCTGGCATAAGAAAATGGCGGCATAAATATACATTTACGATTACATATGAATATGCATATATAATGGCATAAATCAGCGCACACATATTAATTTACATAACTAACAGCACATAACTAAGTATGTACATACACAGATGAGTAGGAAAGTATGTGCCATGCGAGAAATTGAATTGTTCAGTGTTCATACTTAAATAATTCTTTTTCGAGCAGTTTAAGTGCGCAAGCCTCAAGCAAAATTTTACGAGGCACCACAATAACAATGGCTACTATAGTCAATATTTAGTTTCAGATGGCTTGGAATCTGAGGTATCTTGAGTTCTGTAGTTTGATCAGTTTTTGGTGGGATGGCTATTGCGAAAATCGGTTATCTAAATTTACTTGCTTGTTCTGTGATGGCAAAGCATTTTAATGACAACATTTAAGTTTTTTTGAATTCAAATCTTTGCAAACTTTATTGCAATCGAATCGATTTAACATTTCTTCTACTTCAAATCAGACAAGATAGCAGAAAATGTTGATATTGAAATCAACGAAAGATTCTGATTGTTTGGAATTATTGAAGAACTAATTTAAAATCACCATTGCCTGATGAGTTTCCACTTGGGTAGCTATGCATCCCTGAAAATATGCAACACACATATATACATATACATATGAGAGGGTGGAAATTGCTAAATTGTGAAAATGAGAATATTAAAAAGGGGATGATGGGTGGTGGGCGAGTGCGCGTTCGAACCACAGACATATATTATGTGCATACATTTGTGTGTTGTTATAAATTCAGTACATGCATAGGTATACGTACATATGTATGTACATATAAGAATGATTTTAAATGTGCTGTACACGCACACATTTACATAGCCTCGTATGTATGTAGTGATATAAATATCTACTATATGCAGGGTGTTCAGGGTGTTCAGGAGGATATGCATAGTCCTTTAATTGCCAAAAATGTCACATTATGGTACACCAATTAAAAAGATATAACCCTGGAAGAGTATCATAGTTTTTCGAGGTATTTGGCATATTTTATTATTTTGAAAAATCTTTACTTTTGGTCGGGTTTCCATGCCGTTTCTATAAAGGAAACAAATCTAAGTTGGAAATTTTTTAATTTCATCATAAATTATGCGTTAAAATAAATTAAACATTTAATCAATTCACCTAAATCATTGAAATGCTAATAACTATAAAAATTTACTAGACTAATACGCATTCTAAAATAGAGTTAAATTTTAATCTCTTTATCAGGGGTTTGTGTTGTTATATTTATTTTTATCGAAACAGAAATTGCCGTCAAAATGTTAAACTTAAAAATATGAAAATTATTACGCTCTTTAAGTACTTATGGTGTTCTATAGCCCAATTAGTTTTAGAATAAATTACAAATTATTTTTCGATTTTTATAATGGCGCTTTCCGTACGCTTTTCATGTACGCCCGAGTTCTTTTTATGAAAAAAATTGCTTAACACCGTCAATCAGATTTTTTTTAATCAGCAGTAATTTGTAATCGTTTCAAACTTTCACTTGATTAAATTAAAAATTAAATTAAAATATGAAATTGTTAACTCAAAAAAATTCTTAACTTTTTTAGTTTTAAAATGTTGATGAAAACATTTTTTCGATTCAAATCTTAACAACAGTGGAGAGCAAACCAAAGAGGTTATAGCTTTTATATCATTTTGAAATTCTTATTAAGCAAAGAAGTGTTTAAGATAATTGCTATAACTTGTTGGGTATACAATTTTTGTACAACGATTGGTCAAACACCTGAAAAAGTTTGTATTATAGAACCGGTAGGGGAAAACAGACCGAAGGTCACAAAAGGTCACTCACTGGCAATTAAAGGATTATCCATGACTTCTAGGACACCTGGTATATATGTACATATAAATATATATATTTATATAAATGTGTAAGTGCAACACATTTACCAAATAGCGCGCCGAAAGAAGCACATAAAATAAATTGAAAATGAAAAAGCCAAAAATAAAATAATATAATGAAAATGCAAGAAATTAACGAGCACACAAAATAAGCGCAAAACGAAAAATTAAAAATGGAAATAATGAAAACAAAAAAAAAGTTCGCAAAAAATTAAAATAAAAAAAGAACACAAAGAAGAAAATTGTATGAAGTTGCTGCGCTTAAAGCACTTAATACCCGCAAAATTTGCTGGCGTGCGAGAAAATGCGCAAGCCGTGTGCAATAAATGTTCATAGAAGGAAAATACATACACACAAAACATATATGTGTTTGTGTATTAACACACATACGTATGTAAATGTATATGCGCTCGGATTACTGTGATTAAGTTGGACTGAATTCGAGGCACATTAATAACACACGCGCAAGATAATCTATATGTTCCATACTGTATATGTATATGTATGTGTATATGTGTATGTGCTTTTATATATTATAAAGAAATATACATGCATACATACATGCTAGTATATGTGTGCTCATTTGTATGTACATACGTATATACATATATGTATATGTAAGTGTGCTATTTGTATGCGTGCCGATGTTAATTTGGAAAATGTTTTAAAATGACATGTTTCGAAAGTCTCAACAATTTATGTTCATTTTAAATTGAATTTAAAATTTATAGCTGCAATTTCGTTGTCGTGAAGCGAATAATGGCATAAACGAGAGCAACAACAATAAGCACAGCAACTAAGCTGGCAAGTAGCGGAGTCTTAACTCCAATGGTGGCTTTCGAAATTGCCAAGTGCGTCATATACATACATATGTATGTACATATGTATGTATGTAAGTATATATCGTTGAGTGGATGTGTATGTGTAGGTCTTATTAAGAAAATAGCAACTCTGCGGGTCGTAAGTGAAGAAACTTCGAAAACAAAATTACACACTAACGCGTATATGTATGTAGAATTGTTTCTTGAGTGCCATCGTAGAGTCACTTGATATTCGTATTTACAGCAATTTTATTTCAATTCCTAATACATAAATTTTAAATGATGTTGATTTTTGTAATTTAATACATCTAATCATAACGTTTTAATAGCTTTACGCATGCTATGCCAAAGTTTTAACAGCGCTTATGTTTGTATGTATGTATGTGATGATAAATACAACCCTGCAAAAAATGCGATTAGTCTAGGATGAGTCCGGGAATAGTCGCAAGGAAATATGCGACTACTTAATACAACTTCTGATCTCTTTATATGGAATGAACTGTTCCCTTTTGTTCGAGCATGTCCTATGAATAGACTAATAGACCTCTTCTATATTCGAATGGGTATAAATGAGGACCAGTCTATTTATAAAAATAAAAATAAATGGATTTACTTCGACTTAGAATCGAACCAGCGTCCCGAGGGTTGCTGAGCGTATCCTCTCGTTACATGCCAACGACGTGCATGAAATTTTATTGCCTAAGTGCGTACATATACCAATGAATCGTTTATCATACCCGAAAGAGATGAATACAGGACTAATCTACAATTACATATACCCGTTTGAGACTTGTTGCGACTAATTAATGCCCAGTTGTACCCGATAGGGACTAATCCCGGAATAGTGTCTTTAGAGATTAGTCGCTAGATTTTTTTGCAGGGTAAAGCATGCTGTTTGCTATTTGCGTGTGTGTTGGCAGACACGGCGTATGCGCTACGTCCGAGCGTAAGCGTTTGAACAGTTGAAATCGTAAATATTTTATGCCTATTAAAATACCACAATTGATCAATTCCTAAATTGTTGAGAAGTATTAAATTAAATGGTGCTAAACTAGTTGACTATGCAGAACAAGACAGTTCATACTTAATTTCAGCAAATTTATGCTTATGTACATACTATTGTCGAAAATTTACAAAATTTAATTTTAACAAAATTATTTGCATACGCACAGACTAACTACACTCATCGCTTGACTATTTTCAATACTATTGCGTGTTAAAATATCACAACAAATTTGTGTTTGGCAATACACAAAAAATTTTCAAAAATTTCAAGATGGGAAGTTTATTGAGGATGGTTTGTTGTAAATAGCTTCTGAGTTAATGCCTAACACGCATTTGGAAAAGAACTAAATAGGAACGTACTACGCCAGAGTTTCACAAAAAATCACTACAACGAATAAAAACGAAAAGCCCTTTAACTCTATGATCTGCGCAAACTCCGACACCTCTAGAAGGCTAAGGCTGCCAATACCACCCTACAGGAAAGTTAAAAGGCTTATCAGACTAGCTGACCTCTCTGCTAAGCAGGGAGTATCAGTATCAGTTGTTATGCCCAATATGGCTTGTTAAACGTAGTATGTCTCCCGAAAACGTCGAACCTGTAATTTGTGCCAACTGCCACGCCAAATTTTTTTTTTATTTTAAAGAAATATATAATTCTACTGTCAATGTACTGAGTGGAAGTGGCAGTTTTTAACCTGGGAAATTCGAGCGAAATTCTTCAGAAATGGGAAGTTCCCTTCCGATTCGTCTCGAAATCTAAAAAAGTATTACTTTGGACTGAGTAGGCAAAGGGGCATTTAAGTAATCTTTTGACGAATTAAAATCACAATTAGTTAATCTCTCCATATATCTGTCATATTGTATGGCGCAGGTTTTTGATACACATTATTTTTGTTTAAATTGTGATAAGAGCATAAATAGATTAAAATGTGACAAATTAAACACTAAAAGTCGGATTTTCTTTAACTATTCTAAAGAAAATATTTAAACTAATATATGTTTTAAAAATTTTAAATATCTAACAATTTAAAGTATGATTTAAAGCTTCTTTTATACTATTGAAATTTTTAGCACATTTTAAATGGTTTCTTATTACGATATGTATGACTTTTTGGAATTTTTTGTTTGCCGCCTCACAATTTAACCGACGAAATTTCAAGGTCATTGACTTCGCAGAAAATATTATTATTATCCCCAGAGTAAAGTACCTTTTTTATTTGCAAACAATACTCTTTTCATGCAACCAAAAATAGCAAAATTGCGCTGAAGGCACATTGGAAAAGTAGGGCAGCGCAACCCACGAAGGGATTCACATGCGACTGAGCAAACAACCGCCAGTTACAATAAAAACCAACGATTAATAACAAACAGTTTTTTTTTCTTCTTTTGAATGGAGTGAAAAAGTGGCAAAGAAACCGTAAACATAAAAATATTCTGCAAGTGAATGCGGGTCAAAGCGCATATTTTTTTACACAATCATCAAGAATATCCTTGACAGCCTGTTGCTGTGACACAACTGCCGCACTTCACCAAAGCAAACACAACCGCACATATACGATAATGTGAGGCAATGGAAAAGGTCAAAGAACCGAAAGGTTTACATGATGTTTCCTAAGAAAAAGTTAAGAAACTTAAAACGCAAGCAACAACAACAAGAATAACGAAAAAATTCAAAACACGCCACACGAGTTTGCGAGGATTCAATAGAGCAAGCAAATTAGAAGAACGGACTAGACGGCAAGCAGACATAGCAAATGTAGCCAGCTAGATACATAAATACGAGTATTGTGTGGCAAGGGGGAAATGTACGCCTTCGGCTTTGACAACAATTGCTGTGAACCCAAATCGTGCGCTGGTGGAATGAAAAAAAAAGCAATTCTATATGAACGTGAATGGTAAAAATGTGATGGGAAAAAATCATGCAAATAATAGAATAAGGCGCAACAATGGCGAAGGTTATAATATGAAAAAAATATCAAAAATAAAAAATGCAATATAATAAAAGCATGCCAAGAAAGTCAAAAGAAAGTTGCTGAAACTAGCAACACTTCTCAATGGCAGAAGCAAGCCATACAATACATACAATACAAAAATATATAGTATAAAAAAATATCGGCTGCGGAAACTGTGTCGTCCACAAGCGCAATGAGGAAGCACTTTTGTGTAAAGAATGTGCCATTCAGTTGTTGGTAGGCAAAAGAGAAAAATGTCAGGTAAAGCATTCGCCGAGCAATGTTTAAGGGTGATTATTGAGATGTTGGCATGCAAGAATATTTTTTGGGTTACACAATGGCAAAGTACAGCAAATGAACAGCAGGACTCGAAAGGATATTGCTAAACCAATTATCGCAGTTGAGTGGCATTGCCGTCGAGCACCGTAGCACTGCTATCAAATACCAGGGAGAACGAACCACAAAGAAAGTGTCTTTGAGAAATAATGCAAAAAAAATCCGGAAAATTGAGGCTGAAAAAAAAATTTGCTACACTTATGGTCATAATAATAAGTGCTTACAACTTTTTATATTTTTTAATCAATGATAATAAAAAAGTCTATTTAAATTTTTCTTTTTTAAAACAAATAGGGTTATAAAAAAAAATAACATCACTAATTTATTTTCAATTATTTTTTACTTAAAAACTTAAGCCTTAAATTTCACGACATCGATTTACAAATACATATATTCCATCGAATTTACACACCTATTTATCTTTGATCAGACATACAGTTACCATCCCACATAGCTTTTGTCGTCTTAAGTCATTTATTTACACTGTTGAACTTTGTGACTTTTTTTCAAAAATCAAATACAATATTATATTTTTATGCCCTATTTTTTTAAATCTGTTGTTTTGCAACTTGCTTAAAATCAAAATCAAATAACAAGTTATTTTAGTAGCGGTCGCCCCTCCGAGGGTATTTCTGCCATGAAAAAAACTTCTCTGCCGTTCGGAGTCATCTTAAAAATGTAGGTTCCTCAGTTTTTGGTATCAAAGTTAAAGTACCAAATAATTATTGTTATATTTATTCACGTTTAATTACTATCAGTGACTTAGTGGTAAGTTCAGCAACTAAATAATTTCATAGCCAAAGGAAAGTGGGTTCTAGGTCAATAATAAAACTTCTTTTAACTGACCTTAAATGAAAGCATAATTATTGTTGGAGTTTTAAAATAAATTCTGTATGAGATTTCAATTAACAGACAGACAAAAATACTGGACGATAAATAATGTGTTTTGAGAGATTACAACATCCCCGAAGAAATTGAAAAGATTATTGAATTTCGGCTAAACACTGAGTTATGTATTTGATGTAAATACTTGCCAAGTAATTTTATTATTATAAAATAGTTTTTATTTAACAAAATTCTATAAGAAATCAAATATAATATGGGAAAATAAGTGATGTAATTATTATTTTGTCGGTATGTGTACAAACATAAGGTAGATATTGAAATTAAATAACACAGAGGGTGAATGCTAAATTGACTTTAGTTTTCTGCGAATTTCACAAAAGAAAAGGGTTAAAAAAAGGAAAGTCGCTACATCAAAAGGCTTGCGTAAACGGTCGACGAAGTGGCTACACAATCACTCTCTGACGATTGCGCGCTGGTAGACAGTAAAAGGATCATTGTTGCAGAAAAAAGGGTCACAAGGGTTCAATTTTTTATGTTAAATGAATCAAATAAAAGGACACTTATTCACACTTCAACGCCTCACACTTAAGCAAACTGGCAACAGCCAATTGCCAACAGCCACTCAGAGGACGGCAGTGGTTAGCGTGACGCGTGCTTTCGACCCAACGGAAGATACACGCCAGACCGACGGACAACCTTGACCCAGAAATGTCAGCATTAGCCAGCGGGAGTTTTCGCAGACGGACGCAGAAAATCACATGAAAAGAAGCAACAACAAGAACAATGTAATAAATACTTTTAAAAGCAACAGCAGAGATTTGCTACAACTCATTGTCTAGCCAGAAAATGTGGCAATTTGATAGGAAAAATAAAAGGAAGACCTTGGCCCTGAACTTGAACGGGCAGTGCTGCTGCTGTTGGCCATGGCGGCTAACTCAAACAGTTAAAGTAACGGTATGACAGCCAAGCAGGCAATAAAACAAAAAACAGCTTATGCGCAACAAGTCACTGATTTGCTCCATAGCAATGGTGAAGGTTGTTGCTACTGCTGCTGTTAGTTTGGGACACCAATAGGCGGTCGACAAAGTGTTAGTGTTGGTCATGGTTTTGGATAGCCATCGGTTCAGATTTGGTTACGCGATTTTGTTGTCAAGCTTTATTGTTGCTTTTTTTTTCTCAATGTGTAGCGTTTTTGGGGTTTGTTTTCTTACTTTTGCGCCGCATCAACAAACCCAAATCGGATCGACCCAGATTGCCAGACCAAACCACCAGCCAACGACATGGTTGTTTTGAAGCGCCTGCGGTACTATAAGCATTGTGATGACAGCTTGTGAATGCAACAAAAACAATAACCACCATAACAACTGCTATAAAAGCAATGGAAAAAATGTTTTTGAAAGAGCGCACAGCAGAAAAAAAAAACAAACGTTAACCCAGACAACGGCACTTCAGCGCCGTAGCACGTTAGCTAAACGTATAGCGTACGTAAGCTGCTGGCAACGGTTATTTAAGTGGAGTTATATAAGCTAGTCGGTTGTCCGCCAGCAGACCAAAGACCAAGTGCAACTCTACTTCGTACTGAGGCGTTGGTTGGTGTGCTTGCACTGGCTGATTGGCTTGTTAGCTGGCTGGCTGGTTGGTTGGTTGGTTGGTTGGTTGGTTGCCTGGCACTTTGTGGACATTTGCGGGCCTAACGTGACCGTATCACTCATGCCGATTGCGACCGACGCCGTCTGGATGGCTGCATGCGAACACCCAACAACAACTGACTACTTGGCTTTGAGCCGCAAATGAATGAATGAACGAATGCAATGGAGGCACGCACATTACGCTGCGCATTGAGATCAACCACACGCCACCGCCAGCAATCGGTGGACTCGCCACATAAATGACGTGAGCGTCTGGCATGAAGAAATGTACAAATATGTACAGTGAGACCAAACGACGACCGCCACTGTTCACACCAGACACGGCCGCAAAGAGACGAGCCTCCAAAAACTAAATGGCAGTTGGTGTCGAGTGTCATTGGAATGCGCGCGCGTTGCCACCTTGAAATGGATGAATGTGGAAGGGGGGATTGAAGAGCTGCTCGTCGACAGACACGACAACCAGTGGCAGCTGTCATGACGGTGATTGTGGCGCTAACACGCACGCACGCACATGACACAAACGACAGGTAGAGCTGTTGTTATTATCGGTGCTGCTGGTAGCTTTAACGACGTACACGTTGCCGCAACAGCGTGTACGCAGCAGGCCAAAAAGTCTCAATTACGGCGCCTAGCAACGCACTTTCGGGTGAAATCAAGTCGCGCGGTGCGTCGTTTGTTTTGATTGCTAGCATTTACATTTCTTGTTGTTATTGTTTTTTTTTTTTAATTTTTTTTTTTACATTGTGATCAACATGACAAGCATCACACTGACTGACTACCAGTCAACAAGTTGCCTTTGTGACCGGGCACGCGTGTGGCGAGTAAGCGCTGCATGACGCGACGCGTCAAGTGGCCTCGCAGCAGCAAAACTGTGTTAGCACCCAAGAGCGAAAACAGAGGAAACAACAATATAAAGTGTGGCCATGAAACGACGGTGGCATAGCGTAAAATCGTAAATGTCAAACGCCTTAGCCTTGCTGCCACTTGCCGTCTCTAGCGGATGACTCGAGCATGGTGTTGCTGACAGCAAAAATGAGGTGTGCGGCCAAAACGCATGCAAACGCTTTTAGCGGAAGTCGGAATGTGCATGTTGCAACTGTCAGTAGTGAGTGGTAGCACGTTACACACGCGTTGTTTGACTTTCATTTTGTTTGTTTTTTTACATGCACTTAGTAGTCGCTTGACGGACAACATGCGATTTAATCGGCGCGCGTTACTTTGAGAGAAAAAATTGCAATTGTCTGATTGTACCTGAGCTGGGCAGACAGTTTGACGGCTAACTTAAATGTATGTATGTATACATTAGGAAGGTTCTGTTATGATAAAACTAACGCCGCTTGTATATAGCAAGCTAGATTAGGAGACGACATTTGCCAAACCATGGCAGAGTTAAAGTAAACATTTAATGAAGCATTTTAAACAGAAATGAAGGTGGTCTAATATACAGCAGGATTTATTTTATACTGCTGACAGACGGGCAATGTTATCTTGATAAGTAGCCTTGATTTGAATTAACTCATGCGTAATCCTCTTCCAAATGCGCCTAAGCACTCGTATAAATGCACGAAAATTATGTGCATAAGTACTGCATATTATGATTTCAATATGGCAATGCTGCCACTTTTGACTGAAAAATACTATTGTGAACTTGCAAAATGTCTACAGCTGCTGTCAAAAGTGTTTACTATTAAAAAATAGCTGCAAATATTAGCAAATTAAACCAAATTATAAATTAAAATGCAATTTCTTGTGGGTTTGGAGGATAGGAATTCATGCAATCCGTAAGATTTTCGCAAACTGCTTAGCAAGAAAACAACAAAAATTTCACCTACATACAGTACTGCATTCTATAGACTTGCAAAAGTTCTATATTCCAAAGCGAACAATGAGATAGCCACTATTTTATGAAGTGCATTACATTGCCTCATATTGCTGTTCACCTTTTCAATGCGCTCAACTTTTCCACATATTTTGCGAAATGCATTTCTCTTGAAATGAAAACTTTCTTTGAATCGATTTTCGTCCTTTGAACGTTCGTCTCGTTCCCAAAAGTAGCTGTAGCGCTCATACATGGAATAAATAGTATGCATGTGTATACATTATTTATACCGTTACAGCAAATAAAATCTACGCACACATTTTTGCACAACTTCCTTTCTCTAATCTCGAGAAGTGTAACCACGCAAGGCTTTAGCATCCTGCTAAGAATTTCGTAAGTGCCAATGTATTGCATATTTTTATTTTATTAAGCAACTTTAAGATATTAATTTTAACCTTTTTTTGAATACGTAATGATTTTTTGCCATTTAATTAGCTGCCAATCTTATTTTCCTTACTTTCCATTTACAGCTCAATTTCGTTTGTCAAAACAGCTGATGGCGAAATGCTGATAAGAGTCGTCTGTCAGGCCTAAAATATTATGCAGATATATGAGCTCGTTTGTTTGCATAAGAGCTCCCGTCTGTCAGCCATTTTAAATAGCGTTACCTCTAAAACTGTCTTTGTTTCTAATATTGTTTATTAGTCCTTCAATCACTTTAGTCAACCTTAATTAGGGACGATAAAAGTCTCAGCTATTGCGGAATCATTTATGTCGGGTCCACTGGTTGCTTAATATATGTCCGTATATCAATCGTTGCAAAATGTAGCAGGTAGATGGGCGGACTGTAACAAAATGTCTAGTCGGGTGCTCCGACAAATAATTCCTCGTTGAGCATCTCTACGGGCAGCACGACGGCCTTATGTTGAAGTTGTCAAGTAATTCTGCCACTGATCATAAAAAGTACATTAGTTTTTTGTTCCAAACAAATTTCTAACGCACACACTAATGTGTTCACGCAATTCTCTTATTGTTAGTATGTATCAAATTCACACGAGCAGACACAAAAATGCAACATTTGTGATCTATGGATTAACGCATGTGCCACCTTGTAAATTCAACCGACCGGCCGATGTGAACACTTCGCTTTGCGGTAAATTAAAAAAATCTATCGGCTGTGATTAGTCACGCGCAATCAGTCACTCAGCCAATCGGTGAAGCGCATAAGCCTAAGCCGACAAGGCACAACAGATAGACGATTTGCTTTCGTTTCGATATTGACAGTTATTGTCATTCGATAGTTTTGTGGCGCACGTGGGGCAACTACGGATTGCACAAGCCTCAGCTGTACATTTGTATATTCGTATATTTTTATCGAAGCAGTGGACAGTGTTTTTTGGTATGCAATGAATATTTTGTGGTGTTTTTTTTTTTGGTGTCATTGCAGCTTAGTTAATAAATAATTGCCGTCAGCTGGTCGTTTTACGAGATTTGATAGCAATTGCATATAACTTTTAGATGGGGTTAGTTTTTTTATTTTCTTGTGAGTTGAAGTTGTAATGTTATGGAGTAGACACTAAACAAGTTTTTCTTGCCGCGGCTCAAAAAAGGAATTTAAATACAAATTTTAGTCCAGTGTTGTCAATTTAGTCCAGAGATAGATTTCGTTTTAACTTTTAGAGTAACAGTAGAGCGTAGAGCAAATTGGAGTGAGTTTGAACGAGTTTGAACGAGAAAAGCGGAAAAGTAAACTAACTTTTTTATATAGAGCCGCTCAAAGTGAAGAGCTGCTCATTCAACTAACCTCCGCTTATATATTGATAGAATCGTACTTACAAAAAAAAAAAAAAAAAATACGTAAGCTTTGGAATTAAAATGATGAAATTATTTAATTTTTCTTAGGAAGGATATATCTCAGGTTTTTCTCAACCAACAAGCAACCTAAAGAAACCTGTAGAAATGCGCTTCTTGCTAAGCAGCAATTTTTAATTTCATTCTGGCCGCAGGAGTTTCGACTACGATTCTTTAAAGGAATAACTATTTTAATGAGTCTGAACTTTTTGCAATTTCAGATGTTTCCGAGTTTCTTGAGAAGGTGTCAAGAGAAAATATGGAGGTGAGAGGACCTATTAATTTCATATTACTCGTTAAATATCCTTCAGCTAACTTTAGAATCTTCTTATAGCTAGAAATATTATTTTTAAATAATAATAATAAGAGTTCTGAATGTTTTTCTTGAAAAAGATGACTCTGAAGTGACACCAATCGATCCAAATCCAGAATTAATTCTAATCATTTATTATTATTATTATTTTAATTAAAGAAAATGAAGCGGGCCAAGGCTTCTTTACCAGATAAAAGAGCACTAGTATATGCGCCTTCTGCTCTTCTTATCATAAGTTACCCAATGTAGCAGACTAAAGAAGTAAAGTCAATATTAATACAGATACACAATCTACATTCAGCTTCCCACAGTGATATGTATATAATAAAAAAAGGCAAAGCGCCTAAATGTATACTCAGGTTGGCACTGATGCAGTTTCAAAGGATATCATCGCGCTCGTGACATGGCAAAACTGCTAAAAAAAATCTCAAAAGCAAGGTACAAAGCTGCAACACACCAAATTGCTGCGATACGATAGACATTGCAACAAATAAATCCAGATATGGAGCAATGACTAAGCGCGATGATTGCGTAGTGTTTGGCGCTCTTTTTTCGAATATAAAATTACTACAACGAGTCGTACGAGTAGTACGTGCCACAGATTGGCAGCACAGTAGCAACAGCGATAACATTATTTGGCTGTGTGTAAGGGAAAACATAAATAAACAACACTTTCGCGCCTAGGTGAGAGACTCCGGCCAAAACAAGCAGTGCCGCCGGTGGACTGTGTTGGCAATATGAAATTTTCAGCATTCAAGTTAGCTGTTGCACCGAATTCTTTGTATTGTTTTTTTTTTTGGGTGTTGTTTTTCACAATCCTGTATCTGCGTATGTAAGCAAACACGCGGTGTGTTGCATCCACTGAAGGTCAGCAGCGATGTATTGCATTGCTTTGCACCACAAAATCGCTTGCAGGCCAAAATCCAAAACTGGAGCAAAGTGTCTGGCGCACAAAAAAAAAAAAAAACAACGAAACAAAAGCATCTGCACATTCTAAGCTTCCTATCCGACCATCGGCGATCCTCTGCTGCCTCTTTATTGTTGCCTACTGTGCCACTGACTATATTGAGAAGTTGCAACACTGCGCTGTTGCCAATAAACGAGTGCACCAGTCAGCCAATGTGACATGCAGTTAGTTGGTCGATTGGTCGTTTGGTTGCTCCTTTACCGTGCTGCCCTAGTAGGATTGCTTGGTTGTATGCACAAAAAAACAAAAAAAAAGCATTGAACAACAATGGTTTTATGGGAATTTGTGGCAAGTGGAAAATTTCATTTTCATTCATACAAGAGGCGACAGAAATTGGAGCAACGGAGCCGCAGTAACAATGTGCCGGGGTCGGTCGAACGGATTGCATGTGCTCAAGCCAAAATAGTCTCTTGCTCATTTCGTCATAAAACATGCACACTCGTGTCGGTGCTCTTTTTTGTAACAGTAAAAACTTTGCAGCCAAAGTATTTGGTTGACAATTCTATGCTGCTGCTGCTGCTGTCTTCATGCGACTCTTGAAAGTTTCGCAACTAAGGCAATGTTGCATACACCATTTGGCGCCAAGTGTGACGAAAAAGTTGCCGCAAACACGATCTGCTAAGTGAAAGCAAATTCTTGTGCACCGAAGGTAAGTTGTAAGAGCAGCAATTGAAGGAATGCAATATTTGTGTAAGGAGGAAAAGTTGAATGCAGTAGAGTTTAGCTGCTAAAAGGGTGCGCGATGTGTAATTGAGTGAATACATTAAATTACTTTCGACTTATCAAGATAAGCAACGATGTCAAAAATGGTATCTGAGAAGAATAAAGAAACGACTTCAAAAAATGAAACGACTTTGGCGGAAATGATTTATTTTCAAATAAGCCAGACAATGATCCACCACCTGAATTGGTGATCACACGGGTCATATTTATAGCACACTCCGTCACTCTTAACAAAACTTCCCGCTATAGGTTCTCACAACCTCGGCGGACTTTTTCTTTGAGCTTTCAAGAGTTTAAATAAGAGATTTGTTGACTCGGAAATTTCGCTTCCAACATTTCAGTTATATCTCGGTGTCTAATGTGTTGTTGCTTCATCATTTGCGGTATCCATATGCTCTCCACATTTATTCAATTGAGGAAGAAAAAAAATTTATTTAAGCGCTGCTAGGTCTCACGTTCGCTGTCCACAGAAATCGCTTTATCCCCAACATTTCCGGCCGATTAAGTATCCACAGAATACAACAAGGTATGTACGAAATTTAATTCTCATATCATTTAAGATGAACGCGTGTCTCGTCGCGCATGATAAACAGTGTTTTCTCGTCGCCGAGGTTCACGACGGCTTGAGTGAAGGTGGCATACGTTTGGTCGTCAATAACTTTTACACACTCTGCACTTGGAAAGAGAATATCTTGATGTCTTTCCTCTGTAAGAGCCGCCTACTACGAGCTGGAGGGGACAAACGCAGAAACCACTAAATAAATCGCTACTTCATGCGACCCAAATCCAAGCAAGTTGCCCTTGCTACTAATAAACGAGACTATAAACACATTTCCGCGTTACACCTAGGTCAAAGCCAGCCACGGATGATTGTCAAAGAAATGTGGGGAAAACGTTTGGGGCACGTGTAAGATGATAGAAAAATACGCGAGCATTGCTAGACTGGCTTGTCTGAATGCTCCAAACAAAAAAAAAAAAAAAAAAATAACATAAAAAATAGCAAGCACGCGCTCTACGTCTGGCCACTTTTGGCAAACGTCAAAAGCATTCACACAATGGGAACATGCCAAGCCAGAGACGACGATGACGACGACAACAGCTAACTTGCCAAGGGTTCTTATTACCGCTACAAAGTGAATACATCACGTGCGGCATTGTGGCACACTGTTTCCCCATCAACAGACGACGACTGCTGGGAATACCCACGCGTAATAAAGTCACTGACAGCCGGCAGTCGGCAGTCAGCAGCCGTCAACTAGCAACTGGCAACCGGCAAATGCTGAGCATACACACAAGCATTGGCAAGCTGCGACCATAATAAACTAAGACCGAGGCAAACTAAGTATGTATGCTCGTATACAAAGAGGGTCGCTACCGCAAAGATTCTCCGCATGGTGAATGTGAATGCGAGCTGACTATCACAGACATTCAACCTTCCCGTCAGCGTGGTAGCCAACAAAGCAGAAAGCAGTTAAAGTGTAAAGAAACAGCAGAAGATGGCTACGCTACAATGTAGGAGAGGCTTCTCGCCAACAAGCCGAATGCTCATACCGTGGCACAGTGTCAATGACAAGTGCAAATGCGACTTCACCGACTTCAGCGACTTCAGCGACTTCAGCAACGACAACGAAACTGACAATGGCGTTGGTAAGCATGTGGCGCACAAGTGACTCTTGAGGCAGTACACCGCTTACGGTTTGTTAGACAGTTCTGCTCATATTGAACGCCATGGAACTGCTACACTACTATGTTTGTGCATTTGTATGTTCACTCAGCTGCTGCTGCTGCTTGGGGAACCCTTGACAAAATCGTGGCGTCAATGAAATCTGTGTTAGCGCGCGCCCTGGCCTTTAGCTGTGCCGCCTGGTGTGTGACTTGGTCTGTTTGCGCGTCTACTCAAATGGGCTTGCTGGAACTATTTGTTTCTTTTTTTTTTTTGTTTTCCAATTTTTATCGTCTGCGCAATCAACACACACCGTGTTGTCATCGTTGGCATTGACATTGTCGTCGTTGGCGCTATTGGCCTTGTTGTTGGTGTGTCTTCATTCATGTGATCATCATCATGCGTGCACATAATACACTTTTTTCATTCTATTGCCCTCGCTTTTGGTGTAAATATGCGTGCCGCCAGCTGTGACTTTGCTTGCTGTCGTCCGTCCACAAAAGGGATTTGCTTAGTTTTGCTTGCATGAGGAAAAAAATCAAAGCAGCAGCCAAGGTAAATGAGTGGATATGCGAGAAGGGTATGCTTGTGTGTGTGTGTGTGTGTGATAAGCAGTTGTCGTGCAGTTAAACGGTGGAACCCCCGGTGCCCAGACATAATGTCTGCCAGTCTGCTGGTCTGGTAGTCTGAAAAATGCTACGTGCTTGGTTGTTTGGTTAGTTGGTTGGTTGCTGGGGCAGCTCAAGTGTTGCTCGCTTGGGAAACCGACATTAGCTTTAGTGGCCGTAAAGATGTTGGTGCCGACAATAAAAACGGTTAAGGTAATGGCGAATTACGCGACCAGCAAGTGAAACAAGTAGCTTAAGTGTTGTGTCGTAACGAACAGTCAATTGCCTTGACAATTTTGCTACCGGGTACCTGTTGTCATCTAAGAGCATGGAAAGGCACTGTGGGACAATTGCGGCGAAGTGGTGAAAAAAAAATCAATAGCAAGTTGATTTTAAATGTTAATTTTTTTTTAAATTTTTGTTGCAGATTCAGTGGTTGCCCCATCAAAATCAAGATTTAGGGCTTAGCCATTTCGAAGCCTATTTGTGGTCAGATTTGAATTGAAAAAAGAGATTCAATCGGCCTTGTAGTTTGGATTTGCTCTCAATTTATCAATTTTAGTCGCCATTGATGAGGTTAGAGTTCCAG
The DNA here is from genome assembly GCA_963971545.1 of Philophylla caesio. Classification (NCBI taxonomy): domain Eukaryota; kingdom Metazoa; phylum Arthropoda; class Insecta; order Diptera; family Tephritidae; genus Philophylla; species Philophylla caesio. The sequence goes on along the minus strand of OZ020608.1, from coordinate 92,852,715 downwards.
TATTCATATGAAAGATTTCTAAATGTTTGATGAAAAAACTTACTGTCTTAAAAATAAAATTGGGTAGGTTTGTGTGCTAGTTAGATGACTTCTATTTAGTTAAAGGAGTTTCAGTTATGCTACTACTTTAGTGAAAATTGCACACAAATTTTACATATCTCTCTCTCTCTCGGCTATAGGTCGCCGGAACGAGGCAATTGTCACTTCAGCATCGCTCCATAAAGTTTAAGGAAAGGTTTAATATCCTTTCAGGAAAAAAAAAATTATTTTTATGTGACACCGGTAAGTACTCTACTAATGTACATATATAATTACCAAATAAATGCATCGCTCTTAAACGGATTTTTAAGAGCTTTCGGTTTATTTTGGAAAATGTGAACATTAAAAAACACAGAAGTTAATAAAATAATTTAAAATTGAGTCAAAGATTTTTCTAAAAAAAAACCAATTAAAACCTTCTATTTTCTTGTCATCATTAAAGATAGTTAATAAAAAAAAAAAACAAATCAAATTTTTTCGCTAAATTTCATTTTCATAAGGTAGTCTCTCTCGCTGTTTAGCTTCTGTGGAGGGAGACGAAAGTGATTAAAAAAAATCAAGAATTAACCTATATACAAATCGCACTTAACCCTAAATTGGGTATGAAGCTATACTTGGAATTCAAGAGCTTTAAGTTACACGAGAAGCGCGTATGAAAACGGTCTACCTGAGAAATTGTTTTCAAAAAAACTTTTGTAATTGAAAGCACTACAGCTCTATAAAAAATTAAACAAATTAACATTTTAATACTTTTTTATTAAATTTTACTAGAGAATTATTGCATCTAATGGAAATTTTTCTATTTTATTGAACAACTAAACTTTTAAAAAGTGACTTTCATATTTTCCAGACTTTTCAATTGCAAAATTGCAAACAATAACATCGTAGATTCAGTCCAACTATCCCTTGGTATATAAAAATTAATTTGTTCGAAAAGCTTAACAAATTCTGCCATTATGTATGTACAAATGTAGTAGGGATGTCAATTTATGGCATTTTGTTGATCCAGGGATTTTCGAGATTTGAAAACGAAATTCCGAGACAATTCCGGGATCACGAATTTCACAAAATTTTGATTTGTAATTTTTAATTCGCCAAAAAATTTAACACGTCTGTAATCGTTGTATTATAGAAGCATACAAAATAACATAGCCTTCATTGCCTCATTACAAAAACTATCAATTTCTTTAACCAAGCCATCTGATAAATTTTATGCCTTTCGATTATTGGACAATTGCAATCTGCTTGTTAAAACTTGATGCAAAATATCTTTAAGACTTTCTGCCTTATCCACTTCAGGCACCTCGTTGTTAGTTCTCTTAACATCGCTTTCATATTGATGCTCTATTTCATTGGGGAGTTAACAAGCTGTGTTATTTGTCGATTGTGAACTCTCTAAAACGCTTTGTTTTATACTTGAAAGGGAAATTTTTAAGAATGATACAAAATTTTCTACATATCTGGAATTTGATTAGACTTATTCCGGGATATTCGGGAGCTAAAAAAGGCCGGGATCCCAGGATACCGGGATTGACATGCCTAGTATGCCAGTATGTAGGTATATAAGACCGTCTAACCTCACAGAAACGGAAAGAAAGAAAAATGTCGCCGAATCTTAAATGTTAAATCCCTTATTATCTCACACTAATTTCAAAATCATGCACAGAAACTTTATGAACAATAAAATCCAACTAAATACACTGTAGCAATAACTCTGCCTTTCCTTAGAGTGTCTTAGCTTTCCACTTTCAAACGGCATTGCTAAAAGGCATCCGCATTAAGACATCAACGGCAACATACGAGTATGCACGAGCACGCGCTCTGTCTGTAAAAATGCTTTCAGACGTAGACCGCGGATGCCAAGTCTCAACCCAACCTACTTAGGCCAAAGTCAATGCAGCGATAGTAAGTGGAGCAAGTGAATGTGGCAAGACCACAAACAACTGGGTGAATGGGCGAATGGGCATTAAATGGGAATGGCTGTGGCAAGTGGCAGCTAACGCCATAGCAAGTGCCACCAACAATTTGTAAAGCGTCATGTGACGGCATTTCTTTTGTCACAAAGGAAAACTGAGTCAATGCCATGCGTGAGTATGAGAATACATACGAGTATGAATGAACGTTTGCAACCAGCGTGGCTGAATGCTAAAATGGCACGATGAACCAACGAACGAAGGAGCGAGCAAAACGGATGGGGCGGCGGCGGCGTTCGCATTCACATAAAGCATCAAATGACACTGTGTTGGGAAAGGGGGAGGGGAATGATTTAAAAAGACACCAAGCGCTCGCCCAAGTTAAGTGAAGTGTTGGCGCGTGTAGTTGCCGCCCGTCCGTGCGTCTGTGCGTCCGTCCATAATTTGACTCATGCAAGCATGGCGTTGCGCTTCAGATTGCTTGGACGATTGGTTGCTATGCTGATTGTTTTGTGTTTTTTTGTTTTTTGACAGCAGCTTGTTCATTGTTGCTAAATGTCGCAGTGACATTCAAGATTAGTGCTGCGACGGTTAAGCCCCAAAGGCGTTAGCGTGGAAAGATTGCGACGCGCTGCCACGACCGGATTACAAAAGGAGTTGGTCGCAACATTGATATGAGGATAGCAAATGCACAAACACAATGGCGAGTGTATCAGTATATTTTTGTTTATGTCTCCTGTGCTCATACGCTTAAGCGTATGTGAACTCAAAAAGAATGCGCATGTGAATGCGAGTGTGTGTGTGTGTCGCATAAAATTTGCAGAAAACTGCACGTGGTGGTGGATGCAGCATCGAAGCTTGCACCGATGTTGCCGGTTCGAGCGTTTCTTACCAAAATTTGGCTTTTTTTTTTGTAGGTTCAGACATGGTGGCATTACACACTAAGTTTATTAGAAAAGCGACCATAAAAAATTGTATTTACATTTTGTCTCAACACAAGGTTTTACTTGAGCGGTATTAGCCTGAGTAAACTGAGTAAAACAGTCCAAAATGTTCGAGGAAACTTCAAATTTTTTTTAATATTTGTAAATTTTCTACAAAGTTTGAAATTTTAATTAAAAAATTTTTTGTTATTATATAAACTATTTATTAAAAACAACGAAAAAATTTTGACCAATAGAAAAACAAAAATAAAAATTGTTCAAAACTTATAGCACAACCACATTTTGACCGATTTGGGCACTTAATTTTTCTTATTAATTAAAATTATTTTTCGAGTAATATATGATTCATTCTCTAAGAAAAATTATTAACACCAATTTTTTAAACTATTTACAAAAAGTATGCAGTTTTTTGGCGTATTGAATTTTAGTTTTATAAAGTGCAAGTTTCAAGTGTCTAAAAGTTATCAGTGATTTTTGTCCAATTTTTTTACTGGCAGTTTCCTCCATACAACGCAAAACGAGAAAGAAGGAGTTGCAGAAGTGTGTCTGTATAAAAATTGCCTAAAATCATTGGTAATTCGTAGCCACTATAAGTATACACACTTTTGTATTAAAATTAAATGAGCTATGTACATACATACATATGTATGTATCTGCATACTCGAAAAAATCCAAATTTTTTTTTTTTAAGTTCGAATTTTTTTTGACATTTTAATAAAGGTTTTCAATTTTGAATGAGAGTATTAAAAGCCTTAAAATATTATAGGGAATTTTTTTTATTTCGAAAACTTAGAATAACTTTTTTGCTAGTACAATTAGCGTAGGTTTAGGTGGTTGTCTTTGGAAAAACTCGCTTTCAGCCCATATTATATGGTAACTTGTGAAAAAGTTAATATGAAACCAAAACAATTAAGCTTCATGCTCGCAAAAGATAGACAGCTAAGTAGAAAATATTAGTTTGCTTATAGCACCACATCATCCTTTTAAAATAGCCAGTGAAATGCTTCTTTAATAATGAACCTCTGCTGAAATACACTTATGTAAATATTCTAGTGATCTAAATGTATCCATGTTTAATAAGGAGGAATCTTCAGATTGTATACATTGCTTCCACCTCTTCGAATCGTCCATAAAGCAATTCACCGAAAAAGATTCTCAATTTCAACAAATATTTTGTAAGCTAATAAGTTTGCATTGAGTGGCAACCTTGCGTGCAGCAGCAGATAAGAGAGGTGGGTGTTTACGCGCATGCACACAAATAATTCAAAAACACGCAATGATCTAACACATAAAATCTGTACATATGTACATTTGTATGTACATGAATATAAGTATGTACGTTTGTAGGTTTGAGTGCGTATTCATTTGTGCGTCTTCCTTTGCTTTGCTATGGATTTGTCTACTGTCATTTGCCGGCAACTCACTCGGCAACTCGGCAACATGTATTTCTGCGTGCAAACGAGAGCAACAAACAAATTGTTATGCTGGTGTCAATGGTCGCCGGCTTTTGTTGATGAATAGCACTCGCAACTGCAGCCGCAGCAGCAGACGCACACCAGACACTTTGTTAGACAAATCGAAACGGTGAACAAAGTTTTGCTGTCGTCAACTTACAGTACATACATACATAAACACATATCTACGAGTAAATATATATGTACATATATACATATGTATGTACATATGTAGTTGAAAGTGTGGTGTAGCAGAAAAGTTTATTGTTGTCTTAGCAATCATTGTTGTGCGTTGACGACGTTGACGATGAATGGCATCGCCTTGACATTGCCAACGTCATTGTCACCAAGAGGCAATGTACGCATCTACTACTTATGTACATACGTTTGTATACACATAATTATGTACATACTCGTATGTATGTGTTCATATACATACATACATTAATAAAATGATATAGCATAGCATAGCAATTCAGTTAGGCAGCTACCAACCACAACTTGGAATTGATGTCGATATTTTATCTATGCGGTAACTACATACATATGTAGGTACTTTGACTTTCGTTAATATGGCTGTGCTAGCACTTTTCTGTTTTCAATGGCAAAGCATTTGGGAATTCATTGTTGACGCACAGTATCAAAACGAATGTACATACATAGTTGTTAAACGTCATCATTAGCTGCCGTAAAAAGCAAGTAATCCAGGCAATGACAATGTCGATGTCACTTATAACATACTAAGTTTAAGAGCAAATAGAAAAAATAAAATTAAATCAAAATTACTGAACATTTTCTTACTTGCCTCTTAAATGGCATCATAAATGCCTAGACGATTTTGGCCGAGCTAAACATTATACGCCAGCTTTTGTTTAACTCTCTGTAATTGGCGCCAATTGAAACACCAACTGCACTAAGTTATTTACCTCTGGAACTAGCCAACGCAGAGGAGGTCTACATTTTTATCTGCCACCATTCAAACAACAGTCACAATAAAAGAAAGTGTTTAATTGAAAACGAGTCCGAGCTCTTAACGAAGTTTTTATAAGCGAAAATTTTATGCCAATACTAAATATGTATGTATGTATGTAGGTTATTAGATGAAATGGTACACACAATGGATTGACGACCATTTGAATCGATCTGTCAATCTTTATCATTGAACTTCACGACTTGAAACAACCGGTTTGGTATACATACATACGTTGCCTGTAATGTTCTAGAATTCGTAGTGACATTAAATGATAAATCGATCAACAGAATTAGCATGCATATATCTGCGTTGGTTATGCTTCACAATTGCTAGTCTATGATGGAAGCATTGCTCCATTAAAATTACTTGACCAGAAATACTCACGTTTAACTGACATGTTTGATAAATATGTTTGTCCTTTATTGAGTAGTTCTGAGAGTACTCTTCCTAAAAGTCTAGTAACACATTGAGGAAGTGATCCGAGGCGCTCTATTCGATCCAATACAGGCGACCTAGTTGGTTGGCTAACGTAGCCTTCCCTAGAGCATTCCAAGTTTTAAATACACATCAGCCACACACCAATTTGAGGATTTAGCCTTTTGCACTCTTTTTTCAATGTCTAAATAAATTTTTATGAAAATCGGAACGTTTGTAATCGACGTTATAAAGTGCCCTGAGACTCCGAGCGATAAATATCTCTTTCGTATCCCTGAGGATTCTTCTCAACAAACAACTACATGGTTAGGTCATCTATTCAGCCCCCAAGAAATGTAAAATCTTCATAAAAAAAATAATGAAGAACTGTTCTAGAAAATGTTTGGAATTAAATTTTTTTTGTTTGCTTTTAAAAAAATTACTTCAATATTAACTGCAAGAAATCACAACGCAATTTGGGTTTCAATGATAAATGAATGTTTTCTTATTATTTCTTATATCGCATTCATTCGGAGCAACTTTAAATGTACATTTACACATGCAAACTTCTCTTATAAGTGAAACTAAATACCGAAACAAATTTGCATTAAGGAAATTGACAGACAGAGCCCTAATTGAGTCAATTACCAAAATGTCTTCGTTAATTTTGAGTAGAAAAAATATACAAATTGAATCAATTAAGCGCTGTCTGAAAGCCGAATAATACCAAAGCAACTCTGAAATGTTGTACGAATCAAACGAAAACTGTACTATTTTGCATACTTTTAGGCAGTTTTAAGCTACCAAATGTACATTTTAACTGTAGCATGAACATCGAATTAAGCAGTGCTTAGCCATCCTTTACGTATATGGAGACTCAAAAAATAGTTAAACATTTAGGAACATTTTCATAAAAATTTTCGGTTTATAAGAATTTTGTTAATTTTTCTATTTTTTAAATAAATTTGGGTGTTAAAACTATCAATTCTTATAATATAAAATAGAAAATTTCATAAAGGACGTATTTTAAATCAATTTATTTAAATTAATTGTTTTCTATTAATACAATTTTTCACTTACCCCAGTTGTTGGTGTACCATTGCCTGCGCTTGTACGCGCTTTGCCGCGCCCACGTTTTTCCGAACGAATCGGTTGTCCATCAGCACCATAGGCTATCTAAAAATAATAAAAGGGGAATACTTATTAGTCAGAGACAATAGATACAATACAACATTAGAAAAAATAAAAAAAAAATAAAGTAATAGAAATCAACTCTTCCGGTAAAAGTCCTATTTTATAATTTCTATGCATTCATCTCTCACTGTTCTCGTTTAGTGGTCTGCTCTAGTATGGTGAATATTTGCACATAACCGAAGGCAGAGAACGTACAATAATTATTATACGTTCTCTGGTTGAAGTATTCGCTACTATAAAATAAAAGTAATTATAGCAGCAAAGGAAGACAGGTTGTGTTCTTGGCTTTTATGGTTTCGGATACTATTTCAGACACAAACCAGCCAGTAAAATTCAACATTCGTTGCTTTAACTATAACCAGCCTGTTTCATTTCACCACTGCAGCATTTTTCAGCCATAACAAAATACTTTTTTATCTGTTCAGAGTTTAAACACTAACCGGAAATGCATTCATTTGCATGGGAATAGTTTCACGTTAATGTGTATAAGGAGTTTATATTGTATGTATGTACATTGAAAAATTGCATGCATGTAGAAAATATATGAGAAAATATTCATATGTAGATATGAGCAAGAATGATAAATTAGAAGATTGCGACACTTTCGTCCCGTTATCTTTTTTGTTTTGGCTTGACAGCTGTGTAACGTCATAGCATACTAGAAAATCGAGTCAAAAGAGAAAAGAAACAGAAAATTCATATTCGCGTGCAAAACTATGAAGCAGTTTATTAAAGGTATACAATGGCAAATTGTAGTAACGGCAACATGAAACCATTGCATTTTCACTTTATTTTTATATCAAAGTGCTTAAACAAAATTCTTTTCCACTTTTCGAAAATTGTTCAAATACAAGCTAAACTAAGTCAACAACCCCAGAATATCACAATTTCTCATATTTTAATGTACCAATTGCTGTATATTCGCTAAATTACCGCTGTTTTTGATCAAAAACTGATTTTTTGGTTGTTAACGAGCATAGAACACAACATTTGTATAAAATGCTTCACAATTGCACACTGGTGTGAGCGCGTTTGTTTACGATTTCGTCGCCATGTTGGTATTTTCATTTCGCTTCATACTCATATTCCGTACGCTATGACGTAGAAATGTCGCAATCTTCTTATTTATCATTCTTCAGATACATTGAGTATAACGCAAGAGTACTTAGAACATGCTAAATATGGATAATAATTTATGTATGTATTTTGTTTTACATATGTTGTAAATAATTAAATTTTTAAAAGCCCTTTAATTTTTATTTTAATTAAAATCTTAAAATAGTTGGTCCAGCCTAATGTTGCATAAGATAGCAGTTGTATGATAAATATATCTCACACTAAGTATTGTGCAATTGATCATTAATTGAAGACTGTTTAGTTGGATCTTGATTTTCTTCTGATTTTCCGACAGGAAGGAAATATGATGTATATTGGAACGATTTTCCGTTCATCCCTTGTCAAATTTCGTTCTCAAAAACGACACTGAAGATGACACAACGCCGAAACCGGTATGTCACAGAAAACAAATTTGACAAGGAATGAGGGAAAAACGTTCCAATATACATCGATTGTTTATTTATTGATTTCATCCATACGGAGATTGTTTAGAAACCGATTAGTTCCTCAACTAGTTCCATATAAGAGTAGATTCACATTGGGGACAATTTTTAGTACATTAATTACCCTTCGACTAAGTCATTCCAGGTTAAATAAATAATCTTAGACTAATTGCTTACGGAAACATTTGCATGGGTGATTAGTCCACAATAAAGTTTTCAGAAATGTGTCCACTAATCAATTCCCAACTAAACTCTCATGGGTAAATTAGGAAACGATTTAAACTTTGAATAATCCTTTAAGTCCTTGTGTCCGACTAATTTAATTGCAAATTGATTAGTTCACAACTTAACTTTTTAGTGATTTGAAGTACATTTAAGACATTGACTTTTTACCTACTGGTGCAATTGGAGGTTGATAAGTACACGACTAAAATTTGTAGAGCTTTTTTCAAAATGTAATTTTTATTTACTTAACAAGCAAAAATCATCGATTGAAGTCAGTTTTATTTGGAAAATTTGGTTATTTAAAAATCAATTGAGAAAAGAAAAAGCAAAAAAAAAATACGTGAATATCTTCAATTCGAAATTAAGAAACTGTGCTCGAAGGGTTTACCGTAAAGCCACGCGTCTAAATTTTTATATAATTTCAAGTTTAAAAATTTGAGGGCTTTATTCGCATTCTCGTTTTTTTTGTTTGACCTGCTAATCGCTTTTGTGGCTAATGAAGGCCAACATTTCTGTCACATTAGACTTTCTAACTACCAGAGAATATAAACCATTAACTAAATTCCCGCAGCATTTTTTTCAAGAGAGATTTTCGAATAGAAACGAATAGTGGCTTTGTCTCATTTCTATGTACTTTTAAACAAAATCGTGTATGTACATACATACATATATGTTTGTATGTATACACAAGTAAATATTTAGTCATATTTGCGCCACATGTTCGCATCGCGAACATCGAACATGGACTCGAATTGCCGTTACACTACCACGGCTGCTACGGCTGTTAAGGCGTTGCGACGCGCGCGATTAAAAATAGCCGCTAACCTTTACCCGTCGTCCGCCAACCGCGTGTGCGCACAGCCCCCCAACGTCAAAAGTGGCGATTGCTTTAAAAATAATTAGCCGACAGTTAAATGCATACTTCTCATTTGGCTTCGCAGGAGTGCCACAAGAATGTGCAACATGCAGCAGCCAGTTGAACAGAACAACAAGCGGCGCAATAAAAATAGGCATAGACAGTTGATGATGTGGCCCCGGATGAAAGGCTGCTAGAATGGTGGGAATGCAATACAAACGCAAGCGGCAGCAGTCGTCGTCGTCGCTGTCTGTCGTTGGCGCAACTTTGAATGTCAACATTTTTGTGTTGCCTGCAAAGGAGGCGCAAACGAAGGGGCAAAAGCGCGATATGGCATTGGGTGTACTGACACTGACATAGTAAGAAAGCGTGTACATATGTACATACTTATATAGCTGTGTGTGTATGTAAGTTTGTATGTAGATGTACATATATGCAGCTTCTTCGAGCCGCCACGAAGTACAAGGCTATACAACGGTAAGTGCTTATGCGTGTGCAGCGTTTTTATTTTTATTTTCATTGTTCATATTTTTCTTTTCATTTTTTTTTTGTTGTACTGAAATCAGAGAGCGCCCACAGTATGTTGTTGCCGATTGTGGCACACATGCGCGCAGCTGTTAATTGTTGTTGTTGCTATTGTTATTGTTATTGTATTTGCTGCTTTGTTAATGGCGCTGCTGTCAGGCTGCGTTTGTTTGCAACAATTTGAAGCGACACGTAATGTGTGCTGGCGCGCCAACAGCGGTTGCCATGCAGGTCCGCTCCAGCCGCCGCCGCCGCCGCCGCCGGGCTGGGTTGGCAGTTGACGATTGGTTGGCACGCGTGCGCACATATGCCGCTAGCGAAACGCATACAAATCATGAACCGGATGAAAATATAATTTACTTAATGCACCATTTGTTATTGCTCTGTTTTCGGTGTTGTTGCTACTCTGAGTATTTGTGGCAGATGGAGAGGAGGTGCAGGCCTCAGGATTACTCTTAAGACGGAATGAAAGTGAAAAATCATGTCAGAAACAAATGAAAACAGATTTTACTGGCAAAAGGCAACGAACTGTGAGCGATCTGCTTTTTGTTGGCGGATAATTTACAAAATTTTTCTTATATGGAAAAATTCTTCCACATACAAACATAGTTGTTTATGCATGTTTTTGTTTGTGTACACATATTATTATATGAATATTAAGTTGTGCCATGCTGCTTAAAAAAAATGGAAAAGCCAAATTTGCTGTACTTTGGGATTGATAATCGCTTTTACGTGTTCTCTATCATGTTCGATATGCATAAAAGTATTTTTTTTGGTTACGAAAAAATTAATTTTCTTTCTTGGTTTTGCAATCGTTTGTCGCATGAGACAAAAAGAAAGTTATGGTGTTTTCTTTTCTCGCAATTTTGTTGCCGCGTTTGGTTTTTCTCAGTACTTTCAAGGCGTTGCGTGTGCCCATTATCCACTTTACTGGTCTCTGACCAATCAAACTTGCAATGATTTCTATTAACATACAATTTTTAAAGAATTACAGATAGCGTAATACAAAAGTTGCAACATTATTTTCAGGTAAAGAAAACGCAATTAGTTTTGTTAAAAAATTTAGACGTTTAATAATTTTTCTTTGAAGTTTCATAAATTATGAAAATTATCATCACAGGGCAAGTTCGGTAAGGCAATACTAAAACAATACGTTGGAGAGTTTTTCTACCGTATTGTTAGCAATGCAAATTTAAATTTATAATCGTTACATACATAATTTTTTACACTGGCGTGTTTCGCACCATTTTGTTTAAAAACATTTGGTATTTCTTTCTCTTATTTTATATTAAAAATCTCGTAATAAGTATGCAATGAATATTTAATTTTCTTATGTTCACAAACTTTTTTGTTTTTCTTTTTATCAGCCTTAGGGCTTAAAAATATTTTTCTAAGAAAAGTTTTTTTAAATAAAATATTTTTCTAAAAAAAAGTTTTTTTTATTAAAAAATTTTTGTTGAAAATGTTTTTTTTTTAATTTAAAATTTTGCGTACGTCTTAACGTTAAATTTTTTTATACAATTTTGGAAATATAAATTCACCAGATCTCTAGTGACTAACAAATTCTGAATTCAAAATATTTTCCGATAATTTTGTTCACTTTCTTATGCGCCTTAAATCGGAGTCCTTATGTATTCAACTAAATGTGGTTTCGAACTATAGAAAAAAGGCTTCAGGCGCAGTAATATGGACAATCAGCGCGCTTATCAAATAAGTGGAGATAAGCCTTCTACCAAAGTAAATATGATATTTTGGCTAATTTCTAATAAAAATTAAAATTTCTTGTGATCAACCTTAATATAGATATACACACATAAAATATCTATATGCATGTATACAAGTATTTCTAACATAACGAAAAGTAAAAGTCGTTGCATTCTAAACGCGAAGCAGCTTCCCGCTTCAGATCTATGAAAGCAAATCTGCCAGCAAGCAATATCTTTGTTCTCTTCCTGCCACGGTGCACTGTTGACATTCGGAAGCAATTATTTTAATGCCACAGCCCCCCAACGGTGTGCCGAACATTTGCTATTGTTGTTGTTATGCGCATACTAGCGCTATACGAGGATGTAGTAACGAATAAATTTTTATAATTCCTGTGACAGTCGGCGTATTTAGTGTTGCAACGCCAAAATGGCTTTTCATTTTTGTTCTTTTTTTTTTGTTCATTGCATGTACATACATATATGTATGTGTAGTATTTATAAGTATATACATGTGGGATTAGAAATCTGAACATTTACAACTTAAATTTTTATATGATTTTGAGTTGCTCTATTTTTAGTTACCCCCAATGAATTGACAAATGGCACCTCGGTGCAACACCAAATGATGGCTGCAGCTAAGGTGAACTATACAATCGTTCCTTCATATACATACATACATACATATGCATAAGAAGGTGACTCCTCTGTACAATCACTTTAAAATGTGGAGCTTAGTTTTTCTATTTTAAATTTCCATGTGAAAAGTGTTTGTTATTTATAAGTGGCATGGGAGGAGCTCTACTATATTCCAACAACTTTTATGCATATACTCGTAGAATTTTTGAGTATGTTTACAGAAACTACAACTTAGGGAAAGAATGGGTGAGGGACACTGAGCTGTCGCTTTCGTATGAATAGAGTGTGGAGCGATGAGGAGGCGTTGCGTTTGCGCGCATCGCCTAAGTGTGCCGAGTGTACAGTCGCGCTGAAACCAGGTGCAGGTAAATCAGATCTCTTTCTTTCGGAGATACTATGAGAAGCTTACATGAAACGCTGTACTGAAGTGCCCATTTTGCATAAGAAATAATCTTCAGAGCCTGAAATTGTCAGGGTTTTTGTCATTAGTTTCTTTTTAACTATTAAATGAAATAATGCTAAGAAAAATATTAATGTGAAATCAAGTTTCACGAAGGTTTCATCATCCATTATTATACACCCGTTAAATTTAGTCAAAATGTTATAGTACAACAAACGCGCGCGTCTTTTGGCTATTCAATTTTGTTTATCAGATCGATTAGGATATTTAATGGCTCGATACGATTTTAGTCTTGCTTTAACACGTATTCGCCTAGCAGTACATAAACTAGTTCTGAATTTTTTAGCGCGATCACTTTTGGACAGGCATGGATTTCTACGAATTGAAGTCAGAACACTTATTTGCAGCTTTGAGTCACATGTTGGTTTTTGCTTTACGGTTTTTTTCTTTCTTTCGAAACGTAATGTTTCTTTATACCGTTTAACCCTTTCAGTGGAAAAAATAATTTGTGGTGGAAAAAAAATCTACAAACAGTAGTTTTTGGCAATTTTAGCACTTTAGCAATTTTTGATCCTGACCATGTTGGATTTGTCATTAAGCATTTGAGTACGCTAGGTCTGGTGGTTGGTGTCGGTGCTGTGACCAGGCCAAGATTCACTGTACTAAAATTTGAGTTGGTCAGGATAATTAAAAAATTCTTCATACTATCAGCCTCAACCGTATAAAGAAGTACCCTCAAAAATTGAGTGGATCCAAGGCGGAGTGTTTTGAAAGAGTTGTGTTTCTGCTGAGAAGTCTACATAAACCACAGAATTAGTGTATTTCAGTTCCCCGAAAATGATTTTTTCGCAACTTTGGAACGTTGCAATTGATTTTATTGCTTATATGTTAGTTGAATTGAACGTGACTTTTTTGATTACTTATCAGACTAATGTATGATTACAAAAAGTTCTTGGATTAATTTTTCTTTGTAAAGTTTATTGGGAGACAAACTCAAAATAGTTCGATAGAAGATGTTTTTAATGTCAATTAACAAACGCCAAATTCGTTCTCGTGGATATATTGAAATAAGCCAAGATTATGTTTTAGCGAAACGTAGCGAGACTTACAGCATCTTTGTAACCAACACTCTTTGGTATCAGCGGCGTAGTTGCAAATATCAGAGTGATTTTTTTCTTAGTTTACCCATTAAAGCTGATTTACCCTTTGCCGAAGCTCCTATTTATGTTTTTTTTTAATATAGAATTCGACCTGTCTTAAATGGTCATTTAGTGAATGTTTCTATTTTTCTAAGCTTATAGCCACTTAACCAAAGGCTTGTTATTTAAAAAAAAAAACAAGCTTTACAGCTGTCTCAGCAAAACACAAAGGACGCCACTAAATTCATAAATTAATTAACTGCCATTAACTTGCTATGAGGAAAGTCATCGGCGGTTTTTTTTTTGTGGTTTGCGTGACAAAAACGACAGCAAATGTTTAAGTATTTAGTAACTTGAATAAGTTTTTCCTCGAAATTTACACACGCACACACACTCATTATATATGATCACACCCTTCGACGCCTGGTCTGGCAATGTTTTGCAAATACTTAGAGAGAGTTGTAAATGGGCCATAATCAATGGCGGCGGCTATGAAAAGCACCTGTCCACTTAAATAGCACGCACACAGGCATCACATAAAAAAAGGTAGCAACAAAAGTCAAATAAACATTGCCAAGCTAGCAAATATGCTGAATGAACAACAAAAACAACATATAACACGAAGCAGACTAAGCAGACGAACAACGGAGCAACGGACAAACGACCAATCCATCAAATTAAGTGCAACAGGTTGTAAGTCAGCTCAGGGTAAATTGTTGTAGGGACCATTGTTGTGGTTAGCTGTGGGTTATATATATATTCCATACATAATAACAGTTGATTTGCAAAACGGGAGCACATTACCCAAAAACAACAACAACAATATACAAACAGTAATAACTAGCGTCGTTTAACAAAAGCGAGTCAAAACGAATAGACATTGCATGCCTAATAAAAATAAACCCAGCAAACATAAAAAACAAATATTATACAACCTTCGCTAAATTCTTAGTTCCCAACTACAGTTTTAGCACTACATACTTGAAAAAGTAGAATACTTTACTAGTAGTGTTTCTCTTGTCAACGAGTGCTACTTCAAACTGAGTAGACAATTGAACAAAGAATTTATCACTCGGCGAACCATAAGTCTCTCACTTTTCATACCCTTTTGTATGACGCAGATGATAGCATGCTGGGAGTGTCCGAGAGAAAGGTTCTCGGTTTTATAGACCATTGCGTCTTTTCAGATAATGAAATGATAAACTCAACGAGCTCTATTTGGACATCGACATCGTGCAGTGAATTAAGAACCAGCGTCTTCGCTGGCGAATGGACGAAAGCGCCCCACCCCTGAAAGTAATCGCTATGGTCCCAGCTGGACGTCGCACAGGAAGAAGGGGGGCGTCTTCTGTATTGGAAGTAAAGTATTATTTTATGAGAAGCCTTTTTCATGGCAGAAATACCCTAGGAGAAAAAAAATCACTTTTTCTCTAATTGAGATTTTACTTGTCCTAGTTGAAATTCGAACCTCGAATTCAGCGGCATATCGAGTTATAGTACGCACCGCTAATCATTTCGGTTTACTTTTTGAGAGGCCCATTTCTCTGCTTCTTGCACTTATGTAATCGTACAAGAACCGGACCTAAATTATAATACCTTTGCATTTTCAAGAAAGGAATAGAAAGTGCCATTATACTTCGCAAAGAATTGACGTTGGATATTCGAAGAAGATATGTACTATGTATATCATATCGAATGCTTTTTAAGTTAATATCAAACAAAAAAGGTTTACTGGGAAGGCGCACACACAGCGACGAACGCATACACCTTCAGCTTGCTAAGTATAGGAAGACAGGCATTTTCGACGGTTGGCTGGCAAACTTGTTGCTCGACTGGTTTGCTTTGTAGGCGCGCTTTTGGCCCAGAAACCGAATTGAAAGCGACAACGCTAAGCACAGCGGCTCACTCACTCACTCACTCACTCACTCACTAACTCACTCACTAACTGCCAATGAGAGATAACGACTTGGTAAACCACAAAAACGCAACCTTAACCCACAACGCAAGCGACGTAACGCAACTCAAACAAAGGCAAACACGCACACAATTACACACAAACATACATATACACAAACACACACGAACGCACTCATACAAAGGCAAAAAAAAAATTGCTAATACTCAGTACAACGAAAATGTTGGCAACATTTTGATGCGAACCGCTTTGCACGAAGATGAATTTCGCAAAGCAACAACATAAACGACAACTAAAGCAAGCGAGCAGCAGCAGCTGATGACGCTAATGGCGAAGAAGACAGTAGAGGCACTCGTTGGCTTGGCAATGGTTGTACGTATTGTTAATGTTGGTTAGTGGCCGGTGGCAGTGTGGTTTCGAAGGCGAAACCTGACCTATGCCAAGTGAAATTTCGGTGGCTAGCGCCTACCACAACAGCAAATGTGCTACCATCCTTATGTACATATGTACATATGTATATATGCACTTATGTGAGTGGTATTGGCGCCAACTTCGAGTTGCGTGCGAGCACTGGTAATGTGTGTGTGTGCCAAAGTATGAATGAGCCTACGAAGCTTGCGAGTGGAGCATATGTAGGCGCGGAGATGCCCAAACGGCGTCCGGTTACGCACGCAAAGCTCATAAAATAGACGATGTGTGGTTTGAGGTAGCAATAAGTATACATATAAACATACTTACATACGTACGTAAGTAAGTTAACCTTTATGAATGTTTAGGTCATCAAAAAATTAACATAAACACATACAACATTAAAGAATTTTTTAGCGCGAAGCTCTCTTAAGGCAACATGGTAATGTGGTAATTATTTAGATTGTCTGTGTTGCCACATGTTTTGCCTTTTTCGAAATTCGTTTATAAATCTTTATAATTGATTTTGAAACTGCATGGGTCCCGCTTAAGTAAAATTCTGGCCATCATTTTTTTATTTTGCAAATTGTAAAATTTGTGCAACGATTTGTGAAAATTTTAAATTTTCACGTAATTTTTTGTCATATTAGAGGCACTAAAAATAGAACAAAATAAAATGTTGCAAATCGTACTCGGGAAAACTTAGCAGTATATTCAGTGAATATTATTCACTGAATAATTCAATAACAAAATATTTGAAATCGGATACTTTTATGAAAAGTCTTACTCGGCAGCTAAAAAAAACACTACTTTCGGGAAAACGAGTTTAAAGATAAATTACGGTGTATAACTTGATGGAGATGGGGAAACTTCACGGAGCCCAGAAGCATGCAAAGGAATGTGATTTCTACGAAATCCTCACTGTGGCGTATTATTGCATACTTATAGATTAAAATTAAATATATTAAATATAAAAAAAATCAATTTTTTGAAACCACGAGAGTAGAGAACCCCCTTAAATGAAGTCGGATGAGGAGATGAGGTGATCTCTGATATAGCGGCTATAACTTCTACCACTAAAACGCTTGTTGTTTTTTTCTAAATAAAAATCTTTCACAATCTGTCCTCGAGCTCAATAAAAATGACATTTATTAATAATTTCAAGCCAATAAAAAAACTTAACAAAGAGTATTTTTCTTTTGAAAACAGATCTGTAAATTTCTTATATGGACTCTTGCTGCCTTAATATCTGAATTCGTGGACTATTGGATTTTCGATTAGGTAATGAGATCAAAATAAATGCAAACAATGTTGCCATCAATGAACACCACAATTTGGTATTACTGTGCAAGAAAGTACTCGTAATTGTTTGATTTCTCCTCTTATCTTACATATTTATTTTGCATACATACATACATAAATAAAATGTCAATTCTCATTCTTAGCCGTTAAAAATTTTTATTTTACTATTGGGTATAACTCAATGTTTGACCGAGCTTCTCTTTGTTTGTCGTGAGCGGCTTTATATGTATTATATTTACTACAAATGGAGGGACCCTACAATTTTGTGCCAACTCCGAACGGCAGATGTATTTTTATGAGAAGCTTTTTCATGGCAGAAATACCCTCGGAGGTTTGTCATTGCCTGCCGTGGGGTGACCACTATTAGAAAAAAACTGTTCAATGATTTAGATTTTAATTGTACTGGCTAAGCATTAAATGAAACTTAAATCAAAATATTTTTATAGGAAATTAATTTTATAATTTCTCTAAACACAACAAATATCGCGAATTCGTGCCTGGCAACACTGTACGTATTTTGTTTAAACACAACTGTTGGGTGCTCATAAAGTTTCATTCGATAAAAAATACTCAAATACAGAACTAATGTTTGCTTCAGGCATAATCACACTTCTGCCTCATTTCGGTATTAATTTTTTTTTGTATTGCACACAATTTTCGACTATCTACAATTGCAGCTGCTTTATTCAAATTTTCCTCAGTTCATCGACCTCAAAAAGGTATCCTGTAGTTTTACAGCATAAATTTTTTGTCACTTAAAAAAGTAGAATGCTCATACTTAAATGAAAGTAGTCGAAATTAAAAAAAAAATCTTCTTTCTTCATACATTCTTACATTTTCTTCAATCGGCTCTCTTTGAATCACTCAATGGGTGACTGCTGTTTTTGATTGGGCGACGATTGAGGGCATGCACAATTTATATATTATTAACAAAGTATATAAATACATATAACATATGTATGTATGTATATGCATAACTACACACTTATACATATACATATATTATTATATATAATGTAACATTTTTCTTTTTAGGTTCGCTTTCGCCTTCAACAGAAATGTGGCAGGCAGCAAAGATGTTCGGCACAATACAAAGCTTGTTGGGCATTTTGCCAAGTTAGAAATTTTACGCCACACGCATACATACAAATTCGCAATATATTATACATTTCACTTTCGTTTGTTAACTTTTACTTTCCTTTATTTTGTATATTCGATCGGCAACGCGATGGTTAGTAGTTTTGTTAAGACTTTGAGGGTCACGTTTGTATACTTTTACACATATTCGTTTTTTATTTATGTATGTCTCTCTGTATTTACATATAGTACTTTTAAGTAGTTCATAAATTCGTGAGTTCTAAAAAGGGAATTTTGGCGCCAATTGATATATGAAATCAAAGAAAATAATTCTACATTTGTGGTAGAATATAAAGACGCACACTACAAATGGTAGGAGAAGTTCGGCCAAACACTGAGCTAACTTATATATTGCAAGCGCCAAAATATTATTATTATTATAAATTCTTGTTGCTCTTTTAATTACGCGACAGGGTGGAAATTTGAGTATATTGGAAAATCGTTGCCGTCATCCCTTGTCAAATTTGGTTTTGCGATTAACTGATTTTCGGTGAAAGAAGAAAAGTTAAAATAGCTGCAATCGCTAAAGATATGTAAATGGCTTGGTTGAAGGAATACAAAATTAACCAATTGCCGCCGGGATATTTTAATGATGTATGTGAAGTTTATGCCAAATTGAGGTAATAGTGCAGTTTTACCAAACTATTTCAGACCGAGAAATGGAGCATATTTTTCTTGAATGTGCTTGGTCCCAAACGCTTGACTGACTAAAGTTTAGTTAGTCTGAACGATGCCTCACATACGACCATTTTAAATATTATTTGGATGCATTAAACATTAGAAAAAATATTGTCGTAACCCCGCGGAAAATGCACATTAATTGTGAAACTCGTCTGAACTTAAAGTTAGATTATTTGCTGTAATTCCGAAAGCTATCGAAATTCTAATTAGCTTTTAGTTGAAGAATTTCGGCCATCGTTATATATAAATGTAGATAGTTTTTTCCAAAGAAAATATTTAGATAAAAGTGACTTTAAGTTTATTTCAATTAATTGAATATTGAATTCATTTTCATTAAAATGTTGTGAAACGTTAAAAAAAGGGTCTCATATCGACGCTCGAATAAATAAATGTTGTATGTCAAAATTGTACCAAATTCAGTTATACAAGAAATTGTGTTATTTCATTAAAATATTTAGAATACGGCCTCTTCCGCAATTCGAAAATTGGAAATCGGCTCGAGTTTTTCAAGATTTTTAGAAAAAAAAGACCCTGTACATTTTTTTTAAATTTATAGCTCATGTCTGTTTCAAAATATATTTATGTATGTATACGTGGTCGCTGTGGTCGAGTTGGTAGCGGTGCGTGCTATAACTTGATACGCTGGGGGGTTCGAGGTTCGAATCTCAGTCAGGGCAAGCAAAATCTTAATCATAGAAAAAGTTGTTTCTAAGAGCGGTCACCCCTCGGCAGGCAATGGCAAACCTCCGAGGGTATTTCTGCCATGAAAAAGCTTCTCATTAAATACATCTGCCATTCGGAGTCGGCACAAAACTGTAGGTCCCTCCATTTGTGGTATAATATAAAGACGTACATCACAAATGGTAGGAGAAGCTCGGCCAAACACTGAGCTATATAGTGTACGCGCCAAAATTATATATACATATATATGTATACATGTATAAAATATCTGGTCTTTTATTATTTATAATCAATGTTTTACATACGATTTCTGGAAAACTTTCCATTATAATTTTTATAACATAATTAGAGGAAAATTCAATAATATACGTACCATTTTTAAATGGGTGAATTTAAACTTTAAGATGGCATTATTCATGAATATTAGATTTTATATTTTAAATGGTAAATAAAGATCTTTAACGATATAATTTGCATTGAAATAGTTATAGGTACTGAGAAGTAGACAAACAATTGACACGTTTTCTAATATTTAAAATCTAAGTTATTTATTATCTTTTTTTAATTTTGTTATTTTTCTATCGAACTAATAAATGTTAAATAATTGACAATTTTATTGAGCTCGAGGCCAGTATATGCAAGATTTTATTTGAAAAAAAAACAATAGTTTTTTAATGGTAGAAGTGATTTCCGAAATAGAACTATAACTTGTTATTTTTTTTTTTAAATAAAATCTTCCGTAAACTGGCCTCGAGCTGAATAAAATTATCAATTATAATCTTTTTTTTTTAAACAATGCCTTAAATATACTTTTAAAAGATAGCTGTCTAATACCCCCATTATGTATGGAGACTAGCAGGAGAGTAGTAGCCGCTAGGCAATTATACTTGAATTTCCATTACGCAAAGCAACCCGCTCTAGCTATCGGCTACTGAAAGTTTACATACTTTTGTTTCCCTCTTAAAACGATATTTATATTTTTTCACTTTTTCTTCAAAATGTCCTTGTCAAACAAGTAAAATCAGCGATGAGCTTTTTTGTATACTGAGATCAATCGCCATACGTAATACGAAGACGGTTTTAAGTAGTAGCCATGGCTAGTAGACCGAAAACTTAACACAAGTCTCCATACATAATAGGGGCAAGCATTTCAAAAAGGCTCACAAAATTTTACTTTTATAATTTTGAAACATCCTAAAGAAAAATTTTCTAATTCATTTTTTCTATATATTTTGTGATTATCTTCCAATTTTTTTATTTATTTACTTATAACAGAGAAAAATATACATAAATTCTTATTTTACTTTAAAGCTGCGGAACATATTTTGATGAAAATATAAAACTTACATCAAGTATCAGGTAGGTTTAGATTATTGAACAAATTTTTAAATTTTTATGTAGAACCCTTCAAAAAAATTATTGTAAATATATATATACATAGATATTAACTTCCATGCACTTAACTTTTTTATGAAAATAGTTTAAATTATTCTTCTACTAAGGCACGATTAATTTCTTTTTTAATAAAACAATGTATGTACACAAAAGTTGTAAGGTTTCATCGCACTTTTATAAAAAAAAAGTCCTCTTTCGTTGAATTTTTATAATTTGTTTGAGAATGCAGAGTTGAGTTTGGTCTAATGAAGTGTCAGTTTGAATTAGCTACAAATCGCGGTTGATTAATGGCTATGACGCTGTGTAAATTTACAAGGGAGCTTAGAGACTATGATCTAGAAATTTTAGTTTTTAAATCCTTTTTTAAAGAATTTACCGCTTTAAAAACGTGCACCTTCAACAAATTGTTTGATTAGGCAGTTGAACCTAAATTGAATACATTCGGATGTTATTTTTACAAACTAAGCTGTATTGTTTCGTTAAATTATCAAGACGACATGTGCAAATAAGTTGTTTAAAAACATATATGTATAAAACGAATCCAATCAATTAAATAAGCAGTAAGTATTGGCACAAATAACAGATGTAGCGTTAACAAAAGAAACTCTGCACAATTTGTGATATTGTTTAATGATTCAAGTACTTACTTCATTTCAAAACAAATTAATTCCACATTACCTTCTATGTAGCTTGTTTTATACTTCGGTTATGTATGTATGTATGTATGTGCATACAAAAATTTACATAATGAATCAGAAAATTTGCGCCAGCTTGGTTACCGTTGAAAATAATTAAAATGTAGCAGTTACATTCACAGCATGCAGCCCAAAAGTAGCCTCAACCCCTTCATGCCAGCCAGCTAACCACCCAAGCAGCCCTTTCACAAATTTCACCTCATACACAGCAGCAGTGCAATTAGTAGCAGAAAAATCAAATAAGTGAAAAAAGAAAAGCTTTTGTATGCTGTTGTGTATGTTTGTGTATGTGTGTGTATGTATAGAGCTTGTTTTTTTCCTTCTTGTGATTACAATTGTAAGCGTGAATGGGTAAGTGAATGTCCTTGACCTCGATTTGTAGAAGAATACGCACACAGATACTACTGCATATGTATGTATATGTACGAGTATATACGTACATATGTATATGTTTTTCTATAATCAGCCTCATAGCATCGAGCGTAGGCGGGTCGGTTGCTTCCACTGCACGCTGGTTGGTTGGTCGGTTGGTTGGTTGGGGGCACTTGCCGGACTTTTGTTGACTGGTTGAAAATATCCAAGTGAATGATTTGTAAACATTTTTGAGTGCATCTAACAAAAACGAAAATATACATATGCATGTACACTAAGCTGCTTAACTACTAGTGGGTAAACAGTAACAAAATGCACGGCGTGTAAAATTTTTGTTACCCCTCTAACCACTTGCATGTTTTATAAATGATTTTTTTTTTTAATAAAAATTAATGTGGCATTTGGTGGCGCTGATATTTCGACACAATTAAACACGAGTAACGAGAGAGAAAACGGGTTTGAAATCACGAAATAGGGTGCGAAATAATCGTTAGTGAGAAGGGGAGGATTAGGATGTTTGACTGGTGGTTTTCACGCTCGCGCCTTCACTCACGCATTAAACATTCGACGGGCGATGCGATTATCTCGTCGCTAAACATACATACATACATACATATACTATACTCTTAGATTGTCGGACTACCCGCTGCGTAAAATTATTTTCATACACGTATTTATACACACATCTTCGTCGTTTTTATGGACACTTAAAATTTCATTCATTCAAGGTTAGCAGCGATTAAAATTATGTTGAGTTAGCGTGAAGTCGCTTTCGTTGCCAACGCTCACATGTTCTTGTTGCTACGAAACGCAACTTCTTCGCTCGCTTATTTGCGTTCGCATTGAAAGGGTCGCATTAGTTTTACTGTTATTGCTTGCATAGCGATTGCACTTGTTAATGTAATACATACAAATATATATCCATAGATGCATACATATGTTACATACATACATACATACATGTGTGCTTTCTCGTAGGTCTTCAATAGTGTGTGTGACAGTAAATTCGCATTGCTGGCTGTTGCTTGTTAACTAATCTCAAGAGCTTAGAAGTTTACACAGGTCAACAAAAATTTCAAAACCTATTGATCACCTAGCAGTTGCAGTTATTTCTATGATTTCTATTTTATATATCCTTTCGAAACGAAATTTGATATCTAAAATATTGAACTTTCCTGGATATTTTCTCGAAAATTTAAATTCAAAATATTAAAATCGAATTTAAACTGCTTTGTTAATATTATCCGATATAAAATATCACCATATTTATATTAATACCGTAGAAGCTTTTTAACTTTCCCTATCATAACATATTTTGGAAACGTCTACTTTCGCCGTTTCTTCTTTTTATTTATTTTTTTTTTATCTATTTTGACTATTTTTAAGATCCATGGTAGGAGATCCCACATTCAGTGATTTTTTATTTCTTTGTCTCATTTTACTTTGTCTCATTTTTATATTACATAAGTTCAAAAAAGGCCAAATAAACGTTTTTTTTTTTATTTCAAATCCTTGTATTTTTCTGTAATTTACATTCCTAGTTTTAAAAGAATCTGTTGGCTTTGTTGAACTATAAGAATTTGTTGGCTGATGTTATCTTGTACATTGAAAAATTTTAAAATAATAAAAAAATAACAAAAATGCATTGATGAAAAACTTTTAGAAAATTGTGCATGCTCGCCCTCTCAGACAA
This sequence comes from Philophylla caesio, assembly GCA_963971545.1. Lineage (NCBI taxonomy): Eukaryota > Metazoa > Arthropoda > Insecta > Diptera > Tephritidae > Philophylla > Philophylla caesio. The sequence continues at coordinate 92,828,459 of OZ020608.1, read as the reverse complement.
CACAATTTCTACATCACAAATATTTGCAGCTAAGTTTAAAATGCGTTTTATTTTTGTTTACATAAATTTATTAGCGATTGTCCTTGAAATGCGAAAATTGCATAAATTTTATGATCCCCAAAAGTAGAGCACGCAACGTCGGACTTTTCCCGCAAGTGTTAATTTTGGCGCGACAGTTATAAATCTGTATGTATGTATGTGCGTGTAAGAGTGTACATATCAGCAAGTATTTATTAGTTGGACCCACGCCATTCCATTCCATTCAAAATACGTCAGCGGGTATTTCCTCATTTATGATTCATATTCCATTCATGAATAAAGACAGTCAGCAAGGGAGAGAACTGACTTAACATTTTGTCTTTGCGTAACGCGTAAATTTGCCATTTTGATGCGGTTCCACCTCTACGCCTGCCGATTTATTCCTCAACACGCCGCACAGGGTGTTTTGGTGTAATGCAATTATTTGTTTGCTTTTATTTAAGTCAATGTGTTTGAGTGTGCGGCTTTCCACCCTAAAACTTCAACATTTCTATGGTTTTGTCGATAAGGGTAGCTTCTTAAATTTGTTTTGGGATATTTCATGCGTGCCATCGTATTTATTCGTACATATTCACAATTTTCATCGCATATGTGGCGTTGTTGTGTTGCATGTGTGTGTGTGTGTGGGTGTGTGTGTGTGTGTGGCAGGTTTGCGCCTCGTTAAACTCATCACCATTCTGCCACAGTCGCCCTAAGTAATCATTGTTTTGCTCTCTATTTCAATGTCAACTGAACGAGGGAACATTGAAAGCCCAATTTCTTCTTTCTCCTGTTCGAATCATGCTTTATTTTCCCTATTTGCTGTACAAACTTATACACATACATAGCATAGTGTGTGTGTGTATATTCATTTATGAACGCGCATTCGTTTATTAGCCACATTGAAATTGGTTGTAACACAAATTTTTGGTGTCGTAGGTACGTTGAGGGTTTGTGTAATTGCGAGTTTTTGTTTGTGGCGGAAAAGCTCTTCAATGACTCAAGGTCAAGTTCAACTGTTGCTCAACGTCACGAATGTAGCACGAGACTTTTTCGTATACACACACACACACACACACATATACATTTAAATAGCTATGGATTTATTTGTGATTTTCACGTTCACATTGAAAAGGGTTCAACCGCAATACAACACACCCAAGTGCTTTCAATTAGAGGGAAAAGCTTATTTGGGAATTCCCTGATTATACGTACTCGTATATACATATGTATGTACAAATGTATGTGCGTAGATACTTAATTGCTAAATGACGAATTTGTTGCCTTTAATGACGTTTAGTTACGGCCCATCAATTTCTTTTTTAACACTAACGGGGTGTAAAGGATATTGCCCTAGAAATTTTATACCTCATTAATTGGAGAACTCATTCGTACTGCATGTGCTTGCTTTGCTAATTCTTAAATAATTGTATCGAATTTAATAATTTAAACTTGATAAGTCACCGGCATGCGAGAATTTTGATATAAAATAATTTTTTTTAAATGGCTTATTAATTTAATTTTAGTTTATATCAAAATGAAGAGCTGAGTGTGTTTGTACAGCAACCGGTGGTTCCTTGATTTAAACCCGGAAAACGGTGACGAAGGAGAAATGGATAAGTTTGAAAGAGAGCTGTGGCGGTCTCCGAAAAAGTAGCTATAATTTTTTACCAACAAAACTGTTTTTTTTTTTTGTTCAAAATTAAAAATCTTTCACAAACTGGCCCCGAGCTCAATAAAATAGCAATTATTAAACAGCTTTTCGTTTAAAGTTGAACAAATTCTCAAAACTTCACATTTTGTCCAAGCAGTTATTTTACTCATCTGATGCTTAAAATTTTTCAAATAATTCGATCACTTTTTTCTGGGCAATCCACGAACAAAGATCTGTTGGAATATTTTGTAGTTGCCGATACAACAACAACAAATTAAATCCCCATAAGTATGCACATATTTGCCAATGTTGCCCGGAAGTAGTTCTTGGTGTTCATATGAGAAAAAAAAACGATATTAAAGAGTGCCAAAAGGACAACTGGCGTTAATTCAGCGCATATATGTATATCTGTGTACCTTGATTTCATAACTTTAAAATCGTAAATATTTTATTCAATGTTATAAAGAGCAGTTAAGTATATATAAAGATGAAAAAAAAAAAAATTCTCCATTTTAGGTGTAAATAAAATTCATTAGCATGAATACTTTTAAAAATCATATTTCCCTCACCCTAAATATAAATACCTCCGGGGAAAATTTCTAGTTCTGAACTGGCGCGATTCTAGTTCAATTAGAACCACTCGCAGTTTTGTATCCAAACAACTTTTATTTTTTTATAATCTAGAAAACACAAGGATTCAGACAATTTAATTATTTAGTTAAAACTTAAAGCTGTATTTTTTTTAAAGAAAAATCAAATGCACAAGAATTTTAGGTCCTTAAGATGGAAGAGCTGGAAACATACATAAGTTGTTGTTGTTGACGCGCCAATGCCTAAGGAAATAGAGACTGCCTTTCGTTGCATCCAATTTTCTAAAGTTCCGAACCAGCTCAAAAATTCGACAATTGTGAACCATTTCGAAATTTGAAGTTCACAGCTATGCGACGCAATTGCCGATTGTTAAGAGTATTAAACCCACTTTACTAATGAGTAGCTTAGAGCAAAAACGAAGAATTTCTTAAGGTTTTGTCATTGAAATGGTTCGTTTTTTCTCTAAGCTCATGATTTGTAAATGGCTCCGTGGTTTCAGTGAGGAAACACTTTTTTAATTTCCTTCTTTTACTATTCACTATTTACTTGCGCCAGCTGTCCCTCTCTTATTCTAACTGGCGCCAATTGGAAATTCCAAGTATAGCCAAGCCTTTTTCCACTTGGTCTTTTCAACGCAGAGGAGGTCTTACTTTTCCTCTGCTACCACCAGCGGGTACCGCATCAAAAACCTTCAGGACTGGGCTATTTCATTCATTCGAACGAAGTAGCCTAGCCAGAGCCGCTGGTTCCTTATCCGCTGCACTATGTCTATGTTCTTGTACAGCATCGTTCCATCGTGCGCGTTATTCGCCATCACAAATAAATAAATCTTTCATATAATGTTTTTGTCGTACACTCCAAGAGCCCTCTCATCTGATGTTGTTATCGTCCATGCTTCTGCGCCTTACAATAGGACAGGCATGATGAGAGACTTATAGAGTGTGGTTTTTGTCCGTTGAGAGAGGGCTTTACTGTGCGATTGCCTACTCAGTCCGAAGTAGCACTTGTTGGCAAGAGAGATTCTGCGTTGGATTTCAAGGCTGACGCTGTTATTGGTGTTAATGCTGGTTCCTAAGTAAACGAAGGCTTCTTCTTCGTCAAAGTTATAACTGTCAACAGTGATGTTAGATCCCAGCAGATACTTCGTCTTGCCCTCGTTCACCTCCAGATCCATTCGCTTTGCTTCTCTATCCAGTTTGGAGAAGGCAGAACTAACTGCACGTTTGTTAAGGCTGATGATGTCAACGTCATCGGCGTACGCCAGCCGCTGCAAAGAGTCACCCTGTCTAAAACCTCGTTTGGTATCAAACAGCTGGGAGAGGTCATTCCCAATCCTGACGGAGCTGGTGGTGTTGCTCAACGTCATTTTACATAGCCGTATAAGTATTAAGAATACTTTTCCCGCTATAATTGGCGCAAACTGCAGGATCACCCTTCTTGTGGATTGAGTGGAGCACACTTAAATTTTAATCAGCAGCCTGGCGCTCTTCCGACCATATTCTAGAGATGAGTTCGTGTATGCACTTAACCTCTCCGCCGTACTTGAATAACTCAGCTGGAAACCCTCGGGTGCTTTGTTGTTCTTCAGCCGTGCTTTAGCTTTACGAATTTCGTCATAGTCGGGTGATGGTACATCGAGTCCATCATCATTGATTGGGGATTCGGGTTCATCATCTTCTCCTGCTTTCATTAAGCAGTGTGGAGAAGTGCACCCTTCGTAATTTAAGTATGCTGTGGACATCAGTCACCAGGTCGTTTTATTTAGCCTTTATTTCAATTAAATTACCCCATACAATTAATTTGATTTCATTTTTGCATAATGTAAGCTACAGCGATGCTTCGCTCGTCATGATAGCTGACTCTTTTCGTGGGAAGTTGAAATGAAATTATTAAAAATGGCCAAAGTCGTACTCTTTTCGAACCAAAAATTCGTTTCACTACATCGGCGATATCCTTGCAGGGATATGACTGACACTTAAATAAAAATATGTGTTGGTATACTCTATGTACATACATACATAGAAACATTGGCATGGAGGTTAAGTAAATAAATATAAAAATTTAATCAAGTCAATTTGGCATTTTCCAAGCGCATCTGTAACAATTTTTTTTGTTTTATACCAACACATTCAAACCTGGTTTGACGCATCTACCCCCGCTCTCTATCACTCACTCGCTCATTACTTTTCTGGCATGCCAAACCTTCTAGTTTTCTGTGCACAAGTATGAATGCAATGCTATGGATGCAATAGGAAAAAATTTATGGCAAACGAAAAGAATGATTTCAAATGAAGAGAGAGAGAGAGAATTAAAAAGTTTATATGTATGTATGCAAGTATTTGTTAAGCGAAAGAAATATTGAAGTGAAGACTGAAGAAAAAAATTTAATTTGAAATTCCATTTCGTAGATTTAATTGAGTTGAAATCAAATTAAAAGCAATTTATTTTCAACCCCCATTTGTGCAGACCCATCTATGTACATATCTATATTATTGTTGTTGTGGCCGAGTTGAAGTAAATGCGAATTTTTTTGCAATACACAAAAGTGCGTTAGCTACCTAGTTGCGAGTAACTAGAATGAAGCACAAGTAGAGAATTGCCAACGCATGTGCGTACGCATAAATAAAACTGACTATGTAGACATATAAAGGAATAGGATTTTTTTTTTAATTTATACATACTCGTAAATAGACACAGCAGCCTATTTAGTTTTTGCTTTGTAAAAAAAAAAAAATACATATTTTCTTTCTGCTGATTTTTTCCTCAATTTGAGCTGCCATAAAAGTGCGTAGCCGGCGAAGGATTTCTAAAGGATAATACGCCCTTACTTAGAAACAGGCTTGTAAGTGCAGATATATATACTTACATATATGTATATATGTATGTATGTAGGTATATGAGCATATGTATATGTGAGCGTTAGTTGACTGCGGCTTAAAATAAAATATATATACATATATATATATATGCCTCCCATACAACAATATTGTCTGGCAGTTTTGTAGATATGCATGAGCTGGTATAATCTCCAGACAAACGCTTTGCTTGAGGCAGAGCACAATCGGAACTAGAAGCGTGCGTTCGAGTATTATAGCACAAAAGATGGCGCATTTTATAACGATACATTCATACCTACATACACATGTATGTATGTGTGTGATTTATAGTTGCACGCACCCAAGCCGCTTGCCAAACAAAAGTCACCACCACGCGGAAAGTACCCAGCACAAGCAGACTCATATTAATGGCGGTTAGTCGATAATAGACGGCAAATCAATAATGCTAAATTGATTTAACATAAACGAAACAATTGTTGCTTGCAAGTAAAAGTAAGAATGGTTCGATTTGTTTAATGTGGTCGTCCCAGGAAGGATAAACTCAAATGTCGTTGTGATAAAATGTTTTAACTTTAAGTGGTCACGTTCATGTGAGAAAAGGAGCTGCCTGCTCTTTATAAAAAAAAAACCCAAAAAAGTGGCCTGCCGAGTTGCAAATAATTGGACGCTTTAACTTTGTCATCCTACAAACAGGTGCGACAGAGCCTCTCGGGTAGTCACGCGTCTCTTCTCGCACTTCCCTCTCTAGCAACAAAGTAAAAAAGTTGCTGAATAACTCTATATCATAATCTCCGGAATCTAGAAGGCTAATTATATAGCTAAGATCAGAGCACTCTTTGATGAATCCGAATCAGCGGTAATTATTATCTCGCTTTGATTTGTCCAAGGGGAACAGCCTTCAAACCTGCGAAACCGCGAGAAACTTATGGTTGCACTACGACAAATTAAAAAATGATGAACTTCCAAAGAGGTTAAGGAAATAAAACATAGTCTGGTTAACCATAAAAATAACGAGACAGTGGCTAATAGACGATCAATCAAATAAAATGTACCTTCCGTAAAATCCACAGAGACGTAGCTTTAATTTCAAAAGAAGTAGGCAAACTACCCTTGAGAGTGCCAAGTATAATCACATGACATAAAACAAAAACGGAGAGCATTTTCATAAATGCGTCAGGTGTTCTTGGCAAAGTAAATTTACTTTTAGATTTTCTTTATTGCCAACCCCTTCTGGATAGACAATGGCCAAGTGTTTGAATTAGAAACATATTGCTTTTGTACTTAAGTAGTTGATTTATGGTGTTTAAAAAAAAAAAAGAATAATTAATTTTTAATATTTCAATTTGTTTCACAGTGCAAAGCATTCGCTTAAAATATTTCATTTAGTAACCATATTATGCTTTCGTAGTACAATCAGCAAATTACTGGGCGTACATTCACGTGCAATGATTTGCATTTTTACGCAACACAAAGCAATCATAAAAGCAAAAGAGGGTGATATAAACGCGTTGAGGCGCTGTGACAATCATTCAACTAACCAAGAATGTCATAGTAAATACCCTTACGCTTGCATCTGCATACATATGTACATATGTAACACTTGAAGAGTTCTTTTAAATCACATTCAACGCGAAAGGACAATGCTGGCATTATAGTAGCAGTCGGCGTTGATGCAGAGCGATGCTGCTTAATGTAACACTTGCAGAGGCTGTTGTTGGGGATTAAGTGTAAGTTGAATGAAAGATAAACTGCATTTACTTATTGTTTTCATAATTCAATCTCTCTGAAAGGTGAAAAAATTGCTTAAGTTTGCAAGTTAATTAACTAATTATCAACTTTTACATATCAAACAATTGTGTGTATACTCCTCACACCGAAGTCAATTTAACATTTTGTATGTTGTTACAGATGGATAGATGGCACGAAATCTTATTTTATGGTTTCATAAAAATCTACTGCGATTTAAAAGTGCAAATATTTTCGTTGGTAACTATAACAGATTCCAAATTGAAAATAAAAGAAACCGTTTCTTAACGAAATAGAAAATTTCGACGAATGCAAAAACTCGAACAGAAGAAAAACAAGCTCGGACAATCTATTTGCATAAATTTTTATAGCGAGTGGTTAATTGAAACTAAGTCAACCTCGGCCCAGAATACATGGAATGCCATAAATATCTAAAGAGGCTGTGGCCACAAGAACATATTTCATTAAACTCCTAGAGAATGCATATGAATTTTTTTGTCTGATAAAGAATTTTCCCTGCAAGGTTTGAATGCTGACTACATCTGATAAATCTTCAATGTATAGAAGATTTTTTGGATATTTATTTTTCATCCAAAAATTAAACGCTGTGCCCAAGACCCTTCAAGCAGGTAGCCGCAGCATAAAAAATTATTTTAATATAAATTTAGATGAGAATGCTTTCAGTACCATTCAAGATATTTGATAAAATATGTTTGAAACTTTAATTTATAAAAGCAAAATCAAAGCTTTTTTATTTTTTTTTATTTAAAATTTCTACCGCTGCTGCCTATTAAATACGCCTTGACTGCTTCTGATTTATAATATTGTTCGATGATAATCGCCCCTATTACGGTTGTCGTCGTCGATGTCGTCGTGACTTTTCAGTCAACATCACATCGTGTCGACGTCGACGTCACATCGACGCACAATTGGTATTGGCTAAACGTATTGAGACGATGTCGACAGTTTATCGATAAAATCAATGTAGAAATACCATATTTGTCATTTCTGCATGAGCTGTTTCATTTTGTTTACAATTTTTCTGCAAAAAATTTCATTGTTCGAATTCGTCGGGCTATTTTAATTGAATATTTTCTCAGAAAAATGTTCGTTGTTTTTGTTAAAGCGAGCAAAAAATAGCTTGCAGCAAAAAGAAAAATTATAAGGTAGAATTCAGATGTATTTAGTTTGCCAGATAACAAGTAAGAGTTACAATTTAAATTCGTGGATAAGGCTTTTGGATTTTTACTTGATAGTTGTTAAAATATTTTTTTCCAGATTTGAAGAATATTTTTGACTTAACAAAACTACGATGATGTACATACATATGTATGTGTTGGAAAACATATGTTTCCAGAAGAGTTTCAAATTGTTCTGCACTTGTAATTTTCATTTCTAAATCAATAAAGATACACATGTAATAATTCAATTTAAATATTTGTTTGTTAATAAAAATTAATTTCTTAAAAAATATACAATTATACCTTCAAATTTTATTCTAGTCGTCAGTATCAACGGTGTCGACTGAAATGGCGTCGCTTGAACTCAACGTCGACAGCTGTCAATAGTTATCGATAACGACTACGCCAATACCGATTTTAACAAGTCGTCGTCGTTTAGTGTCGACGACGACAACCGTAATAGGGGGGAATGACTTTTGTTGATTTTTACATTTTTTTACTCAGCTATCATAATTATTTTGTAATTTTATTTTAAAATTTTTTTTTGGGGTTTCTAAAATTTCTGATAATGAATGGTTTAAAACTCCACACATACATATGTACTTAAAAGCTAATTTTTCTTGACTGACAAAATAAAAATATCTACTAAAACATCCGCGTAACTGGCCGAAAAATAAATATCACAACCGAATAATTTTTTTTCGAGAAAAGAGATAATTAAAATCGAAATACAATTGTTACTATCGATTGCAAACTTTGTAATCATTAATTAATTTATATTTCTAAGCGAAAGGATAAGAATGAATTATAATTATAAGTAAGTATTTGTAAGGACAATTTATAATTATTAATTGAAATAAAAAAATTTAATTTAATTGCAATAAAAAATAAATAAAATCGATATAATAAAACTAATTTAATGTTGGTAAACTTGATGTATATTCGGTTAACCTTCTGACGGGATTTCCGATCAAATATTTGGACATATTTCAATTAAATAAAAAAAAAAATTTGAGGAGCCGCAAAGTTTAGTTCTCAAAAATATTGAGACATGACTGAGCGAGCGTTTATAAATTGATGTGTATTTGTACCATAAAACCATTTGCCTAGTCTTAGTGCGATACACAACTATTTATTAAATAAAATATTTTACCGAGTCAATAATATAATAATATTTCTAAACTCAGTTAGTACATTAAAGTAAATACATAATTAAAAACTTCCACATTCTTTGAATCGATTCAAGAATCGAAACGTGCAGAAACTCGATTCTAAAAATCTCTCTCTAAAATATCGCCTCTAGCAAATATACGAAGTTTATAGCCCGCAGACTATTAAGCGGTTAAATTTGCGCCCATTCAGACCCTTCGATTACTCGCTACAACAATTCGCAAACATAGATGTATACGTAAATACATACATACATATTTGCACAAAATGCTTTAAGCCACACTTTGGCAGCCTTCACATAAACTCAAAGGACAACTGCAGCGTGTAGCAAATTCACTTATCTCAAACACCCAACCATGTCACAAGCATACAAAAGTAAACCTAAGCGCTGCGACTACAAAGCATTTTACTTTGGAGTAAAGAAGTTACAAAAAGGAAAACAAAAAATCGGTGGAAAAGTTTTCTTTAATTTATGCAAAAATTAAATGCAGCGCGCCAATGCGAGCGTATAAAAATTAATGTGCCGGTGATGCTTGCGGCAAAGTCAATGCAAAGCACGCAGCAATGCCAACACACTGCAACATGCGAACACATACACTTACATATGTACATACGTTTGTATGAATGTGTGTCTGTATTGAGTTGGTAGTGAATTTAAGCAAGCAAAAAAGTTACAGCTGCAAAAAACATCCTTGCTCTTACGCGTTCCACGCCTGTCCGCTTGCTTGAGCATTTCCTTTCTACAACCAAATGGGAAACTCTTGCACAGCACACTTTAAAATGGGATGCTTCACTCGAACTAACGAAATTTTATTTAATCTACGTTGCAATTGCAACTACCACGTTCACATCTCGAACGCCAATTACAATACTTGACAGCTGTTGGCAACCGCGTAGCTAGCTGCACGATTGCTTTGTTGCAAGCCAAATGTTGCACATACAAACATACATGCATACATACATAGATTTGCGCTGTGGTCCTGACAGCCTCAACTATGCAATGTTACATAACACCATCTCTAAACGTCAACTCCAACTCGAAATGGAGCGCTTCCACTACCCGCAAGCATCACGAAGAGTTTGTTAATTTTTTATATGTTTGTATGTTTGTATGTATGTAGCTTTTGAATTTACGCGCTTCTGCGCTTTCACTCCGTGCCGCACGTTCCAAATTCAACTTTGTGCACCAAACGTTGCTGCTTCACTTCGTTTTGTTAATTTGCGTGCGGCGTCACACAACTGAACTCCTTTCCATTCAAATGCGCTCGCTCTCCTTTAGCATGATTTTTGCTTTCCACTTTTCCCTTAGATAAAAAAGTTATCAAGCAAAATAAGAAAAAGCAAATGCATATAAATAAAGCGTAGCGAAGAAGCCAAAGTTAACTTGAAAAGTGGCTTTTGTACGTGCATTGACCTACCAACACAAAAAAATTGCTTTGTTCCACAAAAAGGACGAAGTAGAATGCAAAAAAACGGAGCATAAAAGAAGCAACTACATATGTACATACATATATATACATATATATATACAAACGTACTACTCATAACGGCAAATAATAGCAAAAAGTAAGAGAAAAAAGTTATGCGAAAAACAAGCACAGTAAACTAAAAAACAGCAAAAGTATACAAAAGAGAGAAAATACAAAAAAAGATTAAATGAAGTTGCAAAAGCACTACGCCGAATGCAACGTGTAGAATATGAAAGTGAAAGAGCGAAATGCTTGCGAAAGTGGGTGGAATGATGGCAAAGACCGCACTTGGTAACATACATACAAACATACATACATTCAGCTAGAAAACTGCGTTACATTGCAGTGGTAGCAAGTTGTGGCAGTTACAGCTGGTGTTCGAGTGGTTGCTGCAAGCGAATGCCACCCTCTGAAATCAACTGAAAAAAAAAACAGCAATGCCATTCTGCTAAGTGTGCAAGTGTGTGTGTGTGTGTGTGTGCAAGAAGGACGAAAGCAAAGCAAAAATTAGCACAATCTTCTATGAAAAATTGAAAGAGTGAAATTTAAAGCTAAATTTTAGCGAACGAATGCAAAAGAATTCGAGGTATTAAGTTCGTATTTTACTAACTAATTGAAGTTGGTATCGGTTCTTGTTTTAAATTCACGTACTTTGATTTTATATTTGCTTGAACTACACGAAGTTCGAATTTCCCAAAAGGCACTGCTGTAGTGCGTTTACGCAATTGTTGAATGAAAGCTTCTAGCAATTTTTGTGCAATGCCGTCTCTAAGATCAGCAGCGGAAGTACAGCAGGGCAGTCATATTAAACCACGGATTGCGCAAATGTCTAACAGTTGGCATACTTATATCTCACAACCATACTCGTATTCCACAGTAAATCTAAATTTGTTAAAATATACGTATACATTATAGCGATCAGTGAGTCTTTAATGGGATCAGGGTTTTGACATAATAACTTAATACTTTAAAAACAACTGGGAACTCTTAAAAAAGTAAACATTGAGTATTTGTCTCGAGGCAAGAAGAGCTTAAAGGCAACGATATGATTGAAAGTCACGCAAAATGTGAAATTCGAATACCTTTGCTTGATATCGAGTTTGAGCCCTGTTCAAATCCGCCAAATACTGAGAGGAATCTGAAATTGCTGTTCATTTCCCGCCTTTAAAGGGATGCGCAATTAAAGGAACACATAACTTCTTCGTCGCAGAACTGCGATTGGATTAAATCGCAAATTACTCTTTAAGTACCAACATGATAATTTCGGTGTGAATCTGTTTGAATTTCGCACGAATACTGAATCCATGAGAATTTCTAGGTTGAGCTCAATCCCTGGGAGAGAATTATTTTATAGCGCAATCCTCGACTAGCAGTCCTAAAAGACTGCCACCAGAATTAGACTACTTTAGAATTTCTGATGCCATTACTAAGAAACCCAAAGCAGTTTGTCTCCAAACCGAACTTTGTATTTAAGAGATGGTTCTATCCCGTTTGGAAAAGCAAGAGGAGATGAAAAACCGATACTACACGATTACTTTAGATTGATTATTGTTATACTGACAAATCGAAAGAGGACGAGGGAACAGATGCAAAAATTTATGGATAAGTGACCAAGCTTTTTAATTCGAATGTCCAAAGGTGCAGAATGTGTCGACGTTCTAGCAAATGTGCCGTGCATAAAAAAGAGTTCTTACTCAACCACACATTTCATTGAATTACAAGATTTCTACACTGTAGACATCAATATTTTAACGATTAGGTGGTTATGACAATAAGCTATTCCTTTATTATCTAGTCTAGTAGAGCCACGTTAGCAGCAGTAGCGTTGCTACTTAGGAGGCAAGAGTCCAATGAACTTACTCTGGGGGGACGGTTAGAATTCGAATGAATTATTGGTGTAGGCGAGCTAACTCAGCGGCAATAAGGGCCTGAAGCTCATTGAAAGTGTATAAAAAAAATAACTCGAATAATGTCTGCTTTCTCTAATAATTACGTCTACACATTTTTGTAACAGGCTGATTAGGAAATATGATGTTATTTGATAAGAAGTGATGAAAAACGATTAAGTGTCACATACGATCGCAAGCTGTTTGAAAGAGCATAAGACAAGCTTTCACCACGCAGTTACCATCTAGCGAGAGCCAACTTAATAGTTATGTATGTCTCCGTATTGTAGTTCGGATTTTACAAAAATTTCTCGTTTAAATTAGCAATGCACTCACAGGTTTCTCAATAGATAGATACACTGCATGCCTTTACTTTACTCCCATATTTTATTTTATAAAATAAGTGCAATATATTTTTATTTCTTTATCGCAATTTTCTGACATTTTTTACAACTCTACTACGCTCCAAACATCTAAGACAGCTAATGTCAGCGTGAACTTGCTGACTTTGCCGCCAAAAGGATACATCGCCACACTGCGTACTAATACACTTGCATTTAACAAAACAACAACAAACGCTTAGTACACCAAAAGCCAGTACGACAAATAATGAGCTCTTTCGGCAACACGTTTTCATTGCAACCAACAGCATGCAATAACAACAACAAATAGAGATGTACACAGGATGATGGTGCCTCGTACGGCAAGCAGCAAGGAAGTGAAGCGGAAACCTCGATTTCAGTTTTCTGTGCCAGCAGCTCTTTATTATCATAGCTAGCATCTTCTGCATGCTTATCTACGCAATTTCTTACATTCTGCTGCAAGGACTTGGGCAACTTTTGCATTACGCCATACATGCATACAAAGCGAAAGAATCAAGTTTATGCTTGAGATGAATGTTTGTAGGTACGTGCTGTAACGCTTCAATGCTTCAGTGGCTAAGTTGAAAACTTTTGGCAAGGAGAGAAGCGAAAGCAACTGATTGTTGCAAGTGCACAAGGGCATTTGAATATATGTATGTATGTATGCACATAGTTTATACTCACACCTAAATACATACATACATACATATGTATGTACATGTGCACAATGAAATATATACAATGGTAAAGCAGCTCGCATGGCTAGAATATGAGGACGTCAACGTCACCATTCACTCGTTCCTTGGCTGTCATTGCCAATAGCGCCAGTTGCTGTACTTAGCAGCGGTTGTTATTTATGCTTTTGTTTGCCAGTATGTATCAACGGATGTACTTAATCCTCACATCACTTACTTGCCCCTTTGTAAATGAAAAATGCAACAATTCGCCTGTTCGCTTCCTTTCTTGCTCCACACGAATGGAACTTCTACATACTTTCCCAAATTGATTCACGTCAAGTTTGTTGCACTTGTTACTTGCTTTGTATTTGTATCTTGATACCGTTATTGTGAAAGAAAAGAAACTACAACGTTTTCCGCTTTCGTTTCGAAATAGTTGCAACAACAGTTGATGCACAAGCACTGTTGTTCCTGATACGTCGTATCGCTTTGAGTTGAGACATTACTACAATTTTTTGTTAAACATAATTATACTTTGGACAACAATCTTTGTACTGTATACAGATGGAGTTTAACTGCATAATTTTTTAATTATATAACTTTGGTCTCGAGTTATTAAGGGTTCGAAATTCGAAGACACCTATAACATTCTCGCGAATCGTGGAGCCCAAATACGTTTGCATGAGCCAAAATGAAACGAACAAAACCAACAAAGCAGAACTACTTAGACACTAGGAAAGGTTGAATGAGCTTCTTCAAGAAGGAAGATCGAAAGAGTTTTTGAGCGCAATCGGAACGAGTTTAGAACTCTAAATGGCAACCTAAGAGACATGGCAAGTTTAATACAAAATTATTTTTACAAGGTTTTAGAAAAACTCGGGAGGGAACGTTCTCTAGAAGTCAAGCCTGTCAGTAACTTGACCAAAAAGCAGTATGCTTAACATTTCTCTGCGACTAGCAGGTTATACTGGGGATTGCAGCGTAACTCCCTTAGGTCATAGACTTAAGGAATAGACTCTGCGGGTTTTAAACCATATTCGAGTATTGGCGTCACTAACGTTGTGAAAACAGTCTTCGTAATGTGAGGACCACTGAATTCTTATGACCATCGTTTTACAAACGCAAAAACACATTCAGCTTTGCTGACTGTTGCATTGATGTGAAGATTAAAGTTGAGTTTTGCTTCCATTGCAATTCCAAGATCAACAAAGTTAAATACTTGGTCGTTGTTATGGTTACATACTCGTATATCATTCGAAGCCGATTAAACCGCCCTTCGAGAAGAGCACATTACTTTATATTTCTTAAGGTTTAGTGGCATATCATTTACTTCATAACTTTTATCTAACACTGTTGATTGGCCTAAAGTTAATCTACCATCTTAGCACAAATATGGATTATGTTTAAGGTGGATCGCGGGTAGAGGTTGGAGCTACAAGTTCTGTTAGGATTACAGGAGAAAATATACTCATCTCATTTGGCTGAATGTATGAGAATAGTAAATATAATATTTTATGTCTCTTCTGGCAGCGTTTTGACAGACAGATTTTGCGCATATTTGAGTAAGATGAGCGGTGCTCAAGAAGTTATACCTCAACCACAATAGCGATCCTTATAGATACTCGTAGATAAGATCTTTAAAATGCAATGCATGTAGGATGTTCTGAAAGGTATTTACTCTGGAACAACATTATTCAATGTAGCGAAAATAAAACACATTCCAATATCTACGTCACAACTTTTGTAGATTAGTGAAAGAGTGAAATTCCAGAAAATGAGTTTTAGTAACTTTACAAATATTTAAATAGTTTCTTAACCATCGTCTAGGTTATGAAAAAAAAAATTAAGACGCAATTATTTTCAGGGAGATTTCGCGTTATTATGAACTAATTTAGCTGCACTGCAATGTCCTCACAAGAATGCAATCCCAAGTAAAACTGAAGTGCAAGTAGAAGGAGAAAAAAAATATAATTGTCCCAAAGCTGTAGGGACCCGTCACAGTCACAAAACAAAAATAACTAACGATAGAAAAACATAGAGATGCTAAAAATAAATCTAAAAGTAAAATGTGCTAAATTCCACAAGATACTCAAACTCAACAGTGCAACTTACACAGTTTCTAGAGATACAAAAAAAAAAAAACAAAAAAACACAAAAAATGTGAAGGTTGGAGTAACTACGCGGACAAATATTGCGGCAACAGAGGGTTGAATGCAAAATCAAGCAGCATTGAAGGCGGAAAGCAAGCCGGTAGGACGGGCAGATGGCTAGTATGGTATGAGTGGTAAGCAGGAAACGGCGATGTGTCTGTACGAACAAAGTTATATTCAAATGAAGCGATCTTCCCATGCTTGCAATTGAAAATAAGTCGCAAGTATGTACTACAAAACATTAAAAAGTTAAAAGAAGAAAAATGCAATAGAAAAGAATGCTACAAAAATCAAACGAGCAATGGGTTTGCAACGTGCAGGACAAAGGAAAAAGTTGCTAAAAATTGAGCAGGAAAAAAACATTAAATACAAAAAGTAAGGAAATGAAAAGAAACTTTTTATTTCGCATATTATTTCTTTTTTTTTTTTTTGTAAAAAAAAACAAAAACTGAGAAGCTACAAAAGTCCTTGCCAAGGGTAAAAGCACAGTGCAACTTTCATATATGCATACATTGATGTTCGTACGTATATGTATGTATATGTATGTATGTAAATATTCGTTGTATATTTAACCCACTATTAAAAGTGTCAAGTTCTCAACTCACATCAGCGGACAAACTAGCCAACGTCATACCAGTTGTAAAATCGAACTTATAAGATATAAATTTTGCGGAGAGCCTCGTTGATTGATGCGTCTAACACCGCACGGGCTTAAGTCGCAATCGACCTGATAAAAAAGGAATGTTAAAAGAAAAGATGAATTACATTTTTCACTGGAACGAATCAGATCCAACGCATGCTGTTCCAAAAACCTAATAAAGTTTCAACAACCTTAATCAAATCTCCTGCACAGCTATGTATGTAGCTGTAGAGAAGATTATATAGCCATTATTTCTCGCCCGGTAAGCAAATGGTGCTTTGTTTTAGTTTCAATTTCGCAGCGGGAAATCTTGCCTCAAGTGTTTTGAAGCTTGTGGCAACTTTTCAGGTCACCAAGATGGCCAGGATTCGCTGTGGACATTGCCATTTGCAAGCGAGGCTTAGAAGCCAGATCTGGCCAAATCATAGTCGCACTGGTATAGCTAGCACTAATTAAATACCAGTTTATAAACTATATTATTTGCTGACCAGAATAAGTTTGCACCGCAGGGCAGATTATTACATGCCAACACACATCGAACTCCATGCACTCACCCTTGGAAATACATACATTCAAATGAGTGGACATCTTCTACTCGCACCAGCAAAGTCGACAGCGGAAACTACTTACTCATACATAGTCATCTGAAGGTATGTTTGTATATATTTACATTCGAGCGTTTGCATGCATTTGAAGAGTAAGTTCATTTTTCTTTACCGAAGTTGGAAAGCAAAGTCAGTGCAGGAAAAAAATATCTTCTTATTTCTCATTTTGTTTAGTTGCACAACAAGACATCCGAGCATGAATTGCAGGTAAAATGACAAATCTAAAAGAATATTAATTCCTTTTGCTGACTCCCTCTCAAAGGCGATTTAGAAAATGAAATGAGAGCTCAACGAAGGCGGTAAAACTACAAAAGGAGTCCTTAAAGATCAGGTACATTGGTATGTACGACTATATTGAACGTTGAAATCCCGCTGTGTTAGAGCTAAGGACCATTTCGAAAAATAGTATCAGAGATATGCCAAATATGGATGGAAAAAGTGAAGGAGAGAAGACATTCAGAAAAAAGTAGGAAGGATAAATTAGATATAAAAATGCTGAAAATGGAAGCAGCGAGAGTTAAATAAGCCTAGAGTATATGGAAAAGTAGAAATTGTGAAACACAAAATCTTTGCATTCCTTGTTCCATATTTTGTATATATTCGATTTGTTTCTTTTTACTTTGATATGTAAATGGATCGCTCTAAGTTATTGTGCACTTGCAAGTCCCAAATTTCCAGGGTGCATTTGTCTACATGCAGAGTTCATTTGGCATACGAGGAACACAGAAGTTATTTAAGCTCTAATAGAAAACCAAGTGACTATTTGCGGGAATATAGTAAATGATATAAGAATCATGGGGCCTATGAATAACGGATAAAAATTTTTATATAAGGCTTACTTACGATATGAAAATGTGACAAGAGACATA
The DNA here is from genome assembly GCA_963971545.1 of Philophylla caesio. Taxonomy (NCBI): domain Eukaryota; kingdom Metazoa; phylum Arthropoda; class Insecta; order Diptera; family Tephritidae; genus Philophylla; species Philophylla caesio. The sequence goes on along the minus strand of OZ020608.1, from coordinate 92,810,604 downwards.
AGTGCATTAAATCGTTTTATTATTTTGAATGATACCTTTTATTAGAACATACAATTAAAAGAAATCATAGATGCGAACATTGCAATGCGTCGAGGTATCCATCGTTCAATATCTTTGGATTTACATAGGTGCAAATTATTGACCCTGTTATGTATGGAGACTAGTGTATTGTTGGTGGTCTACTAGCCACTTCTACTTAAATCGTTCAGTCGTGTTATATATGGCGATTGATCTCAGTATTCAGAAAAGCTCCGACAACATCGCTGATATTGCTTTGTTGACAAGTACATTTTAAAGAAATAGTGAAATAATGGAGTATGGTTCCATAGTTTGGAATCCTCGTTATCAGGTCCACTCAGACCAACTAGAGTCAATACAAAAACAATTCTTACTTTTTGCTTTGAGAAATCTTCGATGAGATTCGCCATACAATCTTCCCCCTTACACTAGTCGTTTAAAACTTATTAATCTTCCTACTCTTTCGAGTCGCAGAGAAATGTTAGGTATAATATTTCTGGTAAAGTTAGTCAATGGATGGATCTCAAGTTCATTTCTTCTAGAGCAAATTAAATTTAATGTACCCTCCCGTGCAACGAGAAACTTTAAACCACTTTTCTTGAAACTATGCAGAACTAACTTTGAGTTGAATGAACCGTTTCGGGGTTTATGCCAAGACTTTAACAATCATTCCAGCACCTTTGATGTATCGGACTCACTTTTTATAATTAAAATAACTGTTCTATCCTCTCTTAATAACAGCTAACGATCCAATTTTCTTACTTTGCATTTCTCTAACTTTGTATTCGGCTGATGAATTCTTATTCTGTAGCTGAGCAGCTTGGGATCTCGACGCTTAACAAACTTTCTTCTGTCACGACTCGGCACCTAAGATTTGTATATTTAAAAAACATCCGTACGTTATGCGGATTGAGCCCCTCGTGCCGGTTGGGCGGGAAAGTGGGTTTCCGTTGGGTTATAATAAATATAATAATCGTTTTAAAAGGGAAACATTTGAATACTTTCAGTAGCCGCTAACCAGTAGCGGGTTGCTATGCTTAATGAAAATTCTAGTATAGTTGCCTAGCGGCTACTAGTCTCCTGCTAGTCTCCATACATAATTGGGATATACATTTTGATTACGTGGTGTTGGTTCCAACTAGAAATTATTTAAGGCACTACCCTAGGAATATACAAACGGAAATATACTGAAAACTTGTTTATGATTATTTAGAAATTAAAACATAAATAAAACTCGCCCTTCCCTAAATTGGCGTTAGATTTACCTTCACTGAATAAAATAAAGAAACTTGCCTCTCCATAAAATGATCCGAAGCCCTTCTGTCAGTTATCATCCAACACAGTTAGAAGTTTAAAGCATATCATAAATCCGCTTTCGACGCCCAGACACTTGCATTAGGACCAAATCTATGTAACTGGAGAAGAACATTAAACGGTCATAAGTTATCCTCAGTACGAATTACCAGCTCGCTGAAGATGGGAAATAATTCATAAGCTATGGGTTCTTCAAAGAACTAGGTAGCATAACAAAGGTAGTACAAGAATCCCAGCAACTAAGGGTTGGGGAATTAACACGAGGTTAGGGTAGGAGATATCGTCTCACGCACAACAACGCGAAAATGATTACTTTAATTTGATTTCGAATAACACAGCCTACCGACATTTTTCCCACTTTTATAAAAATTTTGTACAGTAATCATGGCTTTTCTGGTTAATATCACTCGCTCTCCCTCCTTTGACCGCAGCTAGAATGGTAGATGAAAACAACTCCATTTTATCTTATGGAAAAAAATCGTTGCTCGAGGCGACATAATAATTTTAATAGAAATTGTGTATAATATGCTCACGGTTATACTGATTTCAGCTTATATTACTAATATTCAGTAATCGCAAATATCTTTAAATTTATCGATTAAATGAGTAGTGGCTGATTTTGTCAGTTATCCGCAAATATGTTAGCAACATACATTAGAAGAACGTATAATCTCAATTGAAACTCTAAAGAGGTTCCTACGTCTATCCTCCCGGTCAACACGAAAATACGACGGTGCTGATTTTGCATTTACAAGACGCTCTTATAAGATAGGTTGTGACGGCTGACATGTTCGGCATTTTTACATTGGTTGTTTACTGTACTATAAGCATTCAGAATTCCCCTTCAGATAAGGTAAAGCCTGCTATAATCACTTCTGTGGCATCATTGTTATTTTGAACAAAAAAAAAAAAACTTTGTTAAGTTCGAGATAAGGATTTCTTAGAATTAGCAACGCAGAACTCTATTGACCGTATATTGAATCTGTAGACATCCTCAGACAATATAAAATACAGTGACTCCACTGACTAGGCTAAATTTTTCGAACAGATACCAACACCGCAACCGTTGAAGTATTGAAATTAGCAGTCGCTGGTGTGAATAAAAGCATCCCCCTTCGTATTGGAATAACTTTAAATTTACTACTTATCAAGAGTGCGCCATAAATCTTAGATTTTAAGCTGGCATACGCATGAAACAATATTTTTCGCAAATTTATGAAAGTATTTAAGCCACTGCACTGTTGCTAAGCGCTAACGACTCTAAGGGATTCAAGAAACCAACTCTATTGGGGGAGGGGGCCTAAGTTCGAAAGGGCGACGTACGGCTTTCACCCTTTTTGCAGCAAAGAGAACGCATATTTTTTACGCATTTTTATGCTCGTATATATTACATATGTATATGCAACAACAAGATGAAAAGCAGAAAATAACGCATTTTAATTTTATGATGCACAGTTTGTTTTTCACCAAGCTATATATTTTTTCAAGCCCACTGCTGGCGACAATACGCGTACCTCACACTATTCAAATAGTCGTTCAGCCAGCAAGCAAGCCATTCGAGGCATGCTGATTGAATTGAGGAAAACGGGCGGCAGTCAACATAGCAGCAGTCAGGTCTAAAGAAGAAACAAAATCAACAAAGAGCTGGAGCAGAAGCTCTTGGCTTTCAAAAGTGCGTATGACTCAAGAGCTCGTACACAAACATATTTACTCGGAAGCAAGCGAACTGTTAAGGATATGCTACTTGAAAAGCAAAGCACTGCTTGGTCGTACGCATTTCTTCTTGTTGCTTGCCTCTGTGGCGTCAACTGCCCACCTGCGTGTTGCCACACGTCACGCGCCCTTCCTCATTCGTTTGGCCAAGCAATTGTACGCAGTAACTTTTTTTGTACTCATTCAAGCACATCTGCACACACATATATACACAAACACACATACACACACACAAACAAATGCAAACGTGCAGGAAACAGTCATCTTTTGTATGCTGACTTGCGACTACAACTTCTTTTGCATTTGACTTAACATTTTCTTATCCTTACGTTGGTCCTGCCACAAGTGAAAACTGCGGCGCAATAAAGTTGTGCGGTGGTGGCGCAACAGCAGTGACAGCAGTGGCAGCATCAGTAGAAACTTTACTATTGGCTGCGTGCAACGCACGAAGCTGCAAAAAGAAGGGAGGGGTGGGAGTTGAGCGGCGCACAGTTGTTGACTCTTAGCGCCCTCTTACTTAGGGCACTTTTGTTTTTGTTGTTGTTGTTTTAGTTGATTTAGTTGTTGCGACGCTGCTGCGCGATTGCAAAAGTAGTTGTGTTTGCCAAAGTCGTTTCCTCAACGCTCCTCAAACTCCATTGCAGCTACCCTGCCACTTGCCACTTCCGTTCGTTTGATGCTACGCACTTCCCACTTATTTGATGTTGTAAGTTGGCGCGGGCGCGCTGTGGCAGGAAAAACTTTATTTCTTTTGAAGCGCGCAGAAAAATGCGAAAACGAAAAACAGCTGCCATTGCAGCCAGCGCTGAGCTGTTACAAATGCTAAAGGGGAGCAAAGAAAACGACGCTGTACGACAGGAAGGAATAAACAAGCATAGTTCAAGTGAAAGAAGAAGAAGCAGTATAAGAATATTACGACGTTTCAAAGAAATTGTGTAAAAGTTGTTGTGGCAGGTTGCTAAAATATACGTTGCATGCAACGGTACAAATAAAGTGCAGCCTTGTGTTTATGCGTTGTAGGAACGCACCGCATAGCAACTGGCGGCAACTTGCAACGCGCGTTCAAGCGTACGGCACACAATAGCCAGAGAAAAAACGGAAGAAAGCGAGGCAGAGCAGCAGCAGCAGATATTGGCTTGAGTAATTGCAAGAGGGCGCGAGCGTGTCAAAGATGCACCCCAACAACAGCAATTGGCAAATATGTACTTTTACGTAGCTGTGCTGGGCGCGCTGTTGGTAACTGCTGTTGCAGTTGTGCCTTGCCGCCGCCACCGGTGAAACACGAGCAGCGTAGCACCCTCGCTCGCGATTGGCCAGCATGGAGGGAAATAACGGTCGAAGGTGCGCGGCGCGTTGGTAGGAATGTCGGTGACAAGCTCAAGGCATTTGCCGCAACGCTCGCATGTCGAATCCACATTTTGCCAAAGACACCATTACAGCGCTATTTGCAACCTGCCGCAATGCGTTCACAATTATTGCGCTACTTTTGCGATTGTTGTCCCTGTTGTTGCTTTTGCAGTGTAATATAAACGGCGGCGGCACGATAAACAAGCTGACGTAAATTTAACTGCCAACCGCCAGCCGTTTTGGCAGCCAACATGCCACCTGCCATTTGCCACATTGGCACAAACGAATGCAGCCAACGCAGCAGCGCGTCTTCAAGATGCTGACAGCTGATAAGCTACCATGCGGTGTAGAAAGTGCAACCAGCAAGCCAACAGCAGGAGGGTGGCGCTCGAAAAAGTGTACGAAGATAGTGATATTTTAATTTGATAATGCCAGATGTTGCAAGTAGCAACAAGCAAATATTTACTCCGAGCACTTTTATATAATAATGTTGCAAGTGCTAGTGTAAAATGTAAACTTTACATTGCCTTGACGTGGGGGAAACAAATAAATTTACAATTATCTATATCAGGGAAGAAATTTGCATATATTCTTTTGTGTGAAGAGGAAGGGGAATTGCATAGATATCTTATGCATAAAGCAAGAATATGCAAACAAAAGTTAAGAGTTAGTAAAGCTACTTTATTTTTCTAAGGCTTTTATTTTCCGACTTCAGTAGGTGTGGTTGGTATAGGTTAATTTTGAATGACGTAAGGATAATAAGGCTCGTATAAACAAAGGAGAGAAGCACGCTTGTTATGATGACTGATGCCGTCTCCGTTCCTTCACAATATTGCAAAATTCGTTCAGAAGCTTTGGCAATCCAATGAACTTGTTTCTTGCCTGGTTCACTTATCTGTGACGCCTCGTAAGTTAGAAAACTTTATACGCCCCAAATCGTAGGAGCATAAACGTACATCTGTATATTTTGGTAGACCCATCAATTGCATTACAAACACACAACCATGCGATGAAAAAATAATGGGAAACGGTTTGAATAACATTTGAGCAAAATACCCGGAGGAATCGACTGATGGCTGAAACATAATGTCGACGTACAACGAACTTTTCGTCGCAAATGTTCGTCATGAAAAATAGAACACATCACCGTATATGAGAATGCGCACAACCAAAACGCACGACGAAATTCGTCCGACGTCTATTCGCGGCAATAGATTTATTTTTATTGTCGTCACTGGCAGCAGCGGCAAAATGTGAACCATTGTGACCATATGTTAAATATGGTCTTAAAATCGAAGTAAAAAAAAATTTTTTTTAGTTTTTTCTAAAAAAGTATTAATTCTGTTACTTGTAAAAATTTAACTTTAGTAAAGGTTATTTTCAACATTTTCTGTTTTTGTTAAATATCCTTTCTCTCGCTGTAGTCATTCTATGTTCTAAAAGTTTTATCTGCTCAATATGGTCACTCTATCAGCTGACATACAACTTGGCATAATCAGCTGATGTCGTTGTAGCCGTTATTATGTTTTAGTAAGCGAAATTTTCGGACCAACGTCGCTGAGGATATCGCTTTGCTTGGCGAAATTTCGGCCGTACGTAGGCTTTGTGTTTCAGTCATGATAATTAAAAAATGATCGGGACACAGAAAACAGGAAACACTTTTGCGAAACGCTCTTGTATGTAGTGATTTCTGACCGGAAGGAAAAGCTGGATAAGAAACTGAAACTAATATTCGAAACAGAAGACCGAGTCATTTTGATACAAAAAATGCATCAAACTGGAATTCTTGAAACGAAATTAAATGTTTCAAATGTTATTTAAAAGATATACAAGAAATCTGTGTAAGATTCCTATCGAATGAAGTTCTAAATCACGCTTTATTGAACATAAGTGCTACGAATTTAGCGATCTTACTTCCAAATATACAAAGCGTTCTCAATACACTATATAAATGGCTATCTAGAAATAGACTTTAGTTTCTTTCAAAAATTATGCCAATATTGACACCATAAGGGCAACACTTCATTTCCACAGCTCATTGGCCATCTGATACACCACAGTCAATCCATAAGACTATTAATAAATAATGGTACATTCTAGGGGCTATGACTTGCACTACTCGAAATAAATTAAATACTACTAGTGTTATGCTTCACATACCAATCTCAATGTATGAGGTGGTGATGAGTTGCCAAAGCCGACTCAGCGCTATTGAAAGTTCTAAAGCTAAGCCGCTGGGGCTTAAGGGCTGTTCACATAAGACTTTTGCTTTGCTTTGCTTCAGAGTTTCGCTTTGACAGATAAGTTGAAGACCTTAATACAATGCGAGAAAAGTAAAGCAAAGCAAAACGAAGCAAATTCATGGCGACCTCTCAACTTTTGTACACTTTGACCACCAACTGTTTACATTTCCATTTTATTTCTGCGCGCATATGCACGCGGGTTAAAAAATTCACTTGTATTTCATATTTCATGAGAGTATATTTACTTTTAAAAAACGTACTTTACATTAATATAATAATATGGAGAAAAGATTAATTGAAGCGATTAAGCGTCACAATGTCCAGTTTAATAAAACACGCCCATTTGAAAAAAGAAGTGGTGAGTACAATCAAGTGCTAATATCTGCTGTTAAAAGCACATGTATATAAGTTTAATATTATTGTTGCAATATCAAGCTTTTGCCTTATGCAAGCGTGATGAACAATCAGTATTTTCCTACTGTCGGTGGTTCATTCGAATCTTTTGTCAATCCTTCCTAAACAAGTCCAAATAGCAAATGAAACACATCTTTATTAACCACCCTCACCGTTTTCTTAAACTCGCTTTGATCGTTTTTTATTTTTTTTTTTCGAAAGATGCTACAAAAAGACCTTCTACATTGCGGTCTTAATAAAGTTTATTACACTCGCGGAATTCAAACTTTAGTAGCATAACTACTACTTGCTTAATTATATCAGTAAAGCTCATTTCTTATTCTCTTATTAAATAAAATACTCGGAATAACCACAAATCGCAATTCAAAATAAACAACTAGCGCAGAATCTGTCAAAGCGTTTTGTGTAGCAAACCTTCTACACCTCATGCTTCGTTGTTAAATTTCGAATTGTCAAGTAAAGCGAGGAAAGTTGTATGTGTACGGCCGTTTACGGTGCGACCAGACCCTGGAGTAGGTACCATTGTGAACTCAGGCACTCTTGTGGTTGATTTTTATTTACTATCTTATCATACATTTTTCTGGTAATCCTCAAATATATCACGATCTGAAATAAAATTTAAATACCATAGCACTACACAAAATCTTTAGGTTTTAATTGTTCCAAGTATTTTCAAACGATTAGATATACCATAAATTCAGAAAAAGGTCCTTTAAGTTAAATTCAATACACCTTTTAGTCCTATTTCTAATTCTACAGCTGCGGTCTAAACATTTTGTATATTTATTTTCTGTGGCAACTTTCCACGAGCTCACTACTGCTAGTTGACTGCTGCAGAGAATTTAAAACGAATAAATTTAAAAATATCTTTAACTAGAAGCATGCAGCAATTTGTCAGCTATGATGACTCCATTTGGCAACGTAGAAGGGTAAACTTGTGGTTTTTTTTGTTTTGGCAACGTATTGTAATGTATAACAGTTGTGTATTAAGTACTACGCTGGGTGTTCCATAACTTTACTTTTTTTGGAATTTTATATTTTATTGATCGAAAATGTGTATCTTTTTCGCATTGAAAATTGTATTTGAACTTCGAGGACGGCTTACTCCCGTTGAGATATTTATGACTAATCATAATTTTTTCCTTCCAAACAGTTGAGACATATCAGACAAATCGAAGCTGTGATTGATTACCTGACTAAAATATCTTGACGGAATAATCGCATTTGGTCAGAATTAACACTCTTTAAAAGTTACGCAAGTTTTGAAACACTCTGTATACGTGCACATTTTTGTATTTAAGCTCAATTTTGTATTCGTTTGTATATAATAAAAAGTTGTACAAACTACAAACCGTGTATATACATATATGTACAAGTCTTTGTAGTGGGTAGGCAAAGAGCAAGTGCCCCAAAAGTTTCGTTCGAGTAACTCGACCATTGATTGTAGAGTATGTCAGCAGCGGCAGCAAAGTGAAAATCAACAGCAATCGCGTGAGAGGTGGTCAAAATCCGTTGTAATCGCCGTAGCCATCGCGATATTTTTTTAAACTTTTGTTTTAACTTTTTTTTTTACATATATTCAGGGTATTTGGGTTATTTGTTTGCAATAGTGAGGACTCAGCTGAGCTCAGTGTTGGCAAGTGTAAACGATGAATAAAAACATTTGGACGAGCGCGCATTTATACATTTACACTCCCATTTACATATTTTGTGTGACACGTACGAAAGTATTTTTATTATTTTATAATTATTGGCGAAAATGTTCGCACATTGCTATGGACGTACTCCACCAATTCGTAACTGAAAGTTATCGTTATTTTGAATTTTCGGATAAAAAAATTCATTTGGTAGAGGTCATTCTGTGATCTCCTCCATTTGGAAAAGTTACTTGTTTATGAAATTGTATTTGTCATATTTTCAATCAACCGGTATTCTCGTATGTTTTGCTAATACTGTGCAAATGAATAACGCCGTCAAACTTTCTGCACCCTCTTTTCAATTCGACATGTTCGGAAACCACAAAAAAATTGGTAATAATAGGTTTGAATGTCATGTAAAAACTACTAATTTACTTGGATTAATTAATTTTGATTTGATAAAAGCCTAATAAAAAGTGCAAAATGATAATTTCTAAAGTACACTTGATAACTCCAAAACATATTTCACGACTTATAAATTGCAATTTAGTTTACGTTTTCCAAAATCAAATATTCGAAATTACAATTGGCGAAGGTGTAGTTACATTTCCTACAGGGTTCATTTTCTATTTAGGTGCATGGCAAATAAGCAACAGCATTTCTTTTTTTTGTCTCTACTCAGCTGCTGCGTTTATGTTGGTAGTATTTATGTATTTCGCCAAGAGCAAAGTCCTATGGCACTGTCATTGTGACTGTTCCTGCTGCTGTTGCTGTTGCTACTGCGAATACGAGCACCAGAGCTACAACGGGCTGCCATTTCTGTTGCAAGGACCTTTTGTTATGCGTTCGTTCACTCGTTCGTTTGCAGCGTTTTGGCCATTGCTACGCCATCAGCACTCACTGTGGTTTTTATTGCTTTGGTATGCATTTGTTTTTTTTTTTTTTGTTGCAGCAGCAGTAAAGCGTTTTAAAAATGTGTTTTGTTTATGTTAGAATGCGCGTTGTACGAGTAAGTACAAACGAGTTGTAGTAAATTTTTTCCGTGCTGCTCTTAATTTCTTCACGCTTTCAGGCTGTTTGTAAAATACTTTTGCTGGGCCCAGTTCTTTCCTCCCACAAACTCTTTTTTCTCCGTATTAAAGCAGGCCTAAGTATTTTTTTTTCAACGCTTTGTTGCTTTCTAAAAAATCCAACCCCATATTTAAGATTAAATGTTGACAGCAACATGCAACACTGCTATCTTGCGCCGCATTTCATCACTGCTGGCATCGTCCTTTCTACTTTAGTTCAAACTTTAACCAGATCTTTTTTGACTTAAAAAGTAAATTTCTTAATAAACTAATTTTATAAAATTTATTTTCTATGATAGTAGAATTACGATTATCGCTTAGATATAACGTGCGAACTTGGCTTTATTTATTCATTAAAGGAGCGTCCAAATTCTCTTTAGAGCTCCCAATTGGTATGACTGTTTAACTTTACTCTTTCAGTGTTTTTGCTGAAGAAATACTATCCCGTTTATTTAGGAGCTTCATGATAGAAAACTCACTTCGTAACATATAATTTAAAAACAATAATTGGGTCAACTGTCGAATGGGATCCGTACGATAAGTCGAAAGTAAAAATGTCGAAACAGAAATATCAAAATTCAACAATTTTTTTAAATTTAGTTATCTAAACGATTAATGTCGAGTTCGTATTTTACCGAAATGGAAAATGAGGAAAAAACTTGGAACTCGTTAAATTTTAAAAATCGTTTTAATATTTATTTATTGCTTTGAACGAGTGATAAATAATTTAAGTCTCTTAAGATGGATTATTAAATAACTTTCACAATTTACCAGTTTTTAATTGTCTAAATAAAGTTTCAATTTTAAAAAATCAGGTAGATGAGACCTGTAGTGTTTTGGACACAAAATATGAAAATATTGTAAAAACGTTAGGCTTTTTTGGAACCTGAGGAAATACCTCAATACTCCGAAAAAAATAGCTTGTTAATAATTTAAATAAAAAGCAGGAGTATTCTAAAAAAAAACTTTTAACAAATTTTGCATATTATACTTCGCTAGCTTAAGTACTAAAGTAATAATTAAATTTAAATTTTCAGATGTTGATGTATTCATAAGTTTGTTCCTTAACCTGTATCAAATTGTTTATTTTCGAATATTGTGTGTATATTACATATACGAGTCGAAAAAACGTAATAAACGCTGTGTAAAATTCGCATGATTTTTTTTTTGTTTGACATTTTTATTTTCGATATGATAGTCTTCTAAAAATATTTTTTTTTAATTTTAAATTTCTTCATATCGTACCAGATCCCTGCCGAAATTTCAATTAGTTAGCATTAGTTAGCGGTAGTCTACGAACCGAGTCTTTATCAAATAATTATCAACTGTTATTTTTATTGTTCTATCATTGAGGTAAGTGAAAATTGTCAGAGAGAAAAACTCCAATTGATCAATTATGAAATGCTTAAAATTAAAAACATTTGTAAGTCACCACTATTCATAGCTAAGGTACTTAGTTTTGGGTAACTTTGAACGGAAGTCGGAAGTTGTTAAAGAACAAACTATTTTGTTAACCTTTTCTGCAGCATCTACAAAGGTTATGTCGAATTCAGTATCAATCAAAGGGTGTGGCGCGCAAACTTACTCGTGAACTGCGCTTGCTTACGACTACACCTTTTCCAACAGTATTTTAGAAAAACACAAATGTATTTCAGAAAAGATCAATTGTAATTCAGAAAAACGCAAATGTATTTCAGAAAAGGCCAAATGTATTTCAGAAAAACGTTAATGTATTTCAGAAAAACACAAATGTATTTCAGAATAGGCCAAACGTATTTCAGAAAAGCACAAATGTATTTCAGAAAAGAGGAAATTAATACATTTGTGGTTTTCTCAAATACGTTTGTGCTTTTCTGAAATACATTTGCGTTTTTCTGAAATACATTTGTGTTTTTCTGAAATACTGTTGGAAAAGGTGTAGAAAGCTCTACTCTATAACTTATAAACTCTGCTTACACATTTTTCAACTTATTTGAAAGCGTTTAAGAAATGATTACGAAACAGAAAAATATGATTTATATTTTACATTTGTAAATATAATCTGATTTCAGGTCATTTTTATCAAGCACAATTGCAATGATCGAAACTTGATACTGCCAGAGTTTGTTGTAAGTGGTTGGAAGTACTAAAGAAATAATTATTTACGAATATTTGGTGGCGTTTTAGTTATAATACACTACATTTCAAGACAGTTTTCCTTCTTTTTAAAATCCTAACAGAACGTTATTAATTTCTTCCTTAAAATAGGAACAATGTCGTTTTCAATTTTAATTTTTTCCACATTTGGCTTAACAATTTTACTTGAAATATAAGTCAAAGAAATTTACCACTTTAAAGCTGAAGTTTACCAAATCATAACCATCTTACACAATACACATACATACAGCACACACATACATACATATGTACATAATCGTGAAATTCCCCGCCCAAAAGCGCCAAAAGTTACAAGTCTGCAGCTGCTTTTACATTGTTATTTGCACGCCTTTTTCTTGCGCAGAAAAACAACAGCAACAACAAAAACCACACAATACTCGCTTGCAATCAAAAATGAATTATTTTTTCAATTTCCTCAGCGAGAAATGCGCTGTTAAACAATTGATTTTCTATGTTTTTTCCCAAAAAATAAAAACAAAAACTAAAAAACTCGCGCCCGTTGACTTGTAAGTACGAGTAGGTACAGTAAAATAAACTTACGTGCCAAGCTCGCGCAAAAGGCGCTGACTCTGCAACTTCTTCTAAGTTCAACCACCCACCCCCACCCCCTCTGGGCTTTGCTGGGCCTCCCTGTGTGTTTGTGTACGTCTTCTTGACTTCGAGCGACTTGTCTTCGCTGTGACTTTTTCATCCACCAAATTTGGCAAAGTGAATTGGAAAACTCATCTCGGCAGAAGGCGACAGCTTAAACGGAAAATCAGGAAAAAATAAATAAATAAATAGAAAGAAATCTTAAGAAAAGTCTCAACCATCGGCTGTCGACGATGGAAAGCGCAAACTTCATTTAGATTTTTTTTTTCTTCCAGTTTTTGATTGCTATCGTTGTGTCTGTATGTTTTTGTTTAAAGCGAATTTATTTAATAATAAACAAAATGTCAAGCAAGCGAAATGAAAATATACACAATATGTATGAATATATTTATGTTTGAATGTGTGATTGTATTCGTAGTAGCAGTGAGATATTTTAGGAAGAGATAACATAATTTCTCTATATTATACATTCACTTATTTATGGCATTGTATTTTTTCGGTGTCTATATGTACTTATGTACGAGTATATATCCTTTTTAGGTGAGATTACTCGGAAATTCAATTTAAGCAAATAAAAATAAAAAGTGAAATATACTTACAGCTACTTGCATACTAACATACATAATACACGTATAAATAACAGCGAAATCGATTTAGAGATGAAAATGAAATATTTTCAAATTTCATTTGAAAGCAACGTTTATTTGTCGAATAGCAAAAAAAAAAAAATAAAAACATATCTGGTATAAGCAGCGAGTCGAGTGGCACAGGAGTAGTATTGCGCTTGCAGCATTTCCGTGCTCTCTGTGCTGTGAAAACCGACGATTGACTAAATGAAATTGCAAATTCCACTGCCTGACCATTCACCACGTTTCAGTTTGCAACTTTCACTTCTGTCAGTTACTTTTGAACTCTACTACTCTACATACTCTTGACTGTTGTTTGCCTAAGGATTTTCAAAGATAATATTCTCGATTGCCATAGACTGGGCAGAGAACAATGCAATAAGCGAGTACCCAGCAAACAAATGATTTCGATTTTTAAATGCATCATTTGCCATTTAGTTTTCTTACTAAGCGATCGCTGAATAATCCTTATTTTTTTGGTTAACGTAGATAGAAAATTGCCGTTTCCATGGAAACCGATAAAGGCAAATCGTTTCAAAGCATATTTGATGACAATTCATTAATTCGAATAGTCCGTCTAGAAGAAATTATATTTAGGTCCTATGAAATCATTCTGAAATCAAACTGAAATCATTTCACTGCCTCTCTGGTGCTATTAATATAATAATAATTTGCTTATTCCATATAAGCGACATTTTATACAAATATGAAATAAGCATTGATATCAATAAAATAAAAAAAAGATAACACTAAGCGATTTTAGTATTTCTTTTGCCGACTGTGATGGCTTGCTGGGTATACATAGAAAAGATTGCATTGTCATAGCCATTTATACACTAAAGCTCTGACTGTAATCTGCTTTACTAGTCTTTCGAAATGTTGTTTTTTTTTTGATTTTTGTAAAATTGTATTGGGTTTTGTTTGCTCTGTCGGTTTGCATTTGCTTTGCATGCGTACGTTTATTTTGAGTTTATAACTTCACAATGCAAATATGTACATACAGTTAATACTTTCTTGATTTGATTTTTAAGTTTTTCTATTGCTCTGAAGGAAAAATTTCGATATTCTTTTTCGGTTTTTTTTGGTCGATGTGTGCGTTCAGTTGTGAATTCGTTTGATGATTTGACTAATTTTGTTACTAATTTTTATTTTTGAAACGAAAAAAAAAACAAATAAAACTATAGAATTCAGGTTCGCTGTTTACCACTAAACTTTAAGCAGTCAGATATGTTAAAAATGGAGGAAAAATTTAAACCAAATTCATTTGCAAATTTAAATACAAGGAACGTATGTATGTATGTACTTAATGTACCTACATATGTATACTAGCGTGTCTTATATTTTCAGCGTTTTTTTTTTTGTTTGTTGCCACCTCATCAATTCTTAAGCTTATTTAATTCGAAAATTAACAGCCGTTCTCCCAGTTTCACATTTCAATTCCGCAATGTGATTTTAAAAATTTTCTGTGAAAGTGAATTTGTGTGCTCCCAATTTCACACACTTCTTCGCATATCAGGTCATCCCTGTCACACATAACGGTTATCGTTGTGGCAATTCACAAACAGCTGTTCTTAAAATTTCCCTCTCGGATTCAGCTATGTATGCTTCTTTGAGCAGCCATTAGCAAAACACTTAAATATACGCATATTTCAATGAATAACTAGTACAGAAATGTCATAAATGGATTCTACCAACATCAAAGAATATTTAAAATTTATTCAAATCGAAAATAATTAAACATTCACACACTTTTTGTCATTTACTTTTGATTTCATATACAACCAAGCATTCGGATTCAATTCACAAAAATTTATGTGAATGTGAAATTGGGAGCACCAAACATGTGAATTTAAACCGAATCCACGATAAAATTATAGCAGTTGTAGTCCTTACATTCAGATTTTCAAATATTCCTTTTTTTTTAAATCCGCATAGCTCAGAGAGTGAACACAACTATTCTTACAAAATACTTGAAATTGAAAATTTAATTTTTTTTTTTGATTATATTTGGATTTCTTTTTTCAAAAGCTTTTAATATCGGGAGATATATAAGATATTTATTATCATCAATCAACTCGTTGTAGAGGTGTGAAGACGAAGATCTGATCCTTGGAGAAATTTAAGCTACATTATTTGAGAAAGTTAAAACAAATCAAAAATAACTTAAGCATAATATTATCAACTGAAAGGGGTTTAGAAAACTTTAAGCTTAGAATATAGCACTCAACAAAAAACACAAGAAGTATTTTGCATTATTTTTGTTGCTGGAATAAGTACTTTGCCGTTGCTGTACATTTTCTTGAAGAAATAAATATGTGAGCATTTTTTTTTCCAGAGAGCTTCTGAATGGTTTAAGAAATTTGTATAGAATAAAATTTTCTTTTCATTTCTTAAGTGTCATTTTATATCAGTTTTTCGATATTCTTGAGAGTTCTATTCTAAGTTTTAAATTAGAAATTTTGTATTTATGTTATATACAGACATCCATACTTAATATGTATTAAAATAGGGTTGTCCTCTCTGAATGGCCGATAATATCTGCCGCTGAGCCTCAACTGATGAATATCTCACCAATTCTGACCCAGACTAGGCAAAGAATAACTCATTGGCCCTATTACTTGGCATTGTCACGAATATATTAAAACTTTCTGAAGTAGCGCATAAATATAATTTTTTAATATTTTATTTTTAATACGACTAAAAAAAGTGGTAGCATTAGTTAAAATTCGTATAAAAAAAACATGGTTAACCATTCATTATTAATTTCTTAAAGTATTCCAAGCTCCAATTTAAGCATTTCATACAAAAATGTTGCACGAAATTCATTTTTTTTTTCAGCTTTAAATTCAAACTAATGCATTCAATTACACCCTTTCCTATACATATACATACTTACTCGTATGTTGTTGTTATTGTTTAGAGGTACTTAACAAAGCTTAAATTGAATAATAAAACAAATCAAAACTGTGTCTGCGCAATTTAGTTCAACACTGTCCGCCGTGGCTAGTTTTATGGATGGATTGAATTGTTGTTGTCCGCCAGTGAGTATGTTGTTGCTCATTTTTTCTAGACAATTTAAATAGGCAAATGCAGAGGAACAAATCATTCAACCATTCAAGCGCTAATCCGTTCTGTCTAAATGCCGCAAGGTTTGACTAAACGATCAAGCGACCGAATGGCTGGCTATTCTGTTCTGCATTTCAATTATGTACATAACATACATACATACATACATACATACATACATTCGTATTAACATACATACATACATACATATTTATGTGTTTATGTATATTGCTGTTCCGCTGGTGTTGTTGATGTTGCTGTTGGCAAGTTATGCTCTTGGGAACAGCACCATCATCAGCAGCAGCAGCAGCACCAGCAGCAGCACTAGCAACAGCTCAGTCATTATTATTTGTTGCTATCAAATATGATTATTGTGCGTTTTGTTAAATCAGAAATAATTTCCACATCCTTGTTAGCATTCAATTGAAAATAGTTGTTGTCTCTCACACTTTCATTGTCGTTCTTGTTGCTGTTTGCTGACTAGCAACGCTAGTTGTGAATTTGCAAGCGAATGGAAATGAAAATTTTGTGATGCTTCCGAACCAAATGAATGAAAAAAAAAAAAAAAAAAATTAATACAAAGTGGAAAATACGCGCTTACATAACCGTTTAAAACTTTTATGAATTACATGCAAAACTCACATACACGCACCCAAACGCATACATTTGTACATACGAGTATATCGAGATTTAAGCGACGCCAACACAAAATAAGTAATGTGGAATAATTTCACTACACATTCTTTTGCTAATGTTGCCAATATCCTACACCTTCTACCCCCCCTTAATTTGACTATTTGCCGCAAATATGCAAAAATCAAATTCGCTGTGTCCTTGTGCGATCTGTGTAGCCCGAAAACTTGCATTTTAAATTCATCGATGATGTTTTTATAGTTCGCACTCTGTGCAACATTGCAAAATTGCAGCTGTGCATGTGTAAAACATAAATTCCACGCTGACATACAAAGTTGGCTAGAAGGAGATGAAGATGTGAGCGCGATTTGCATTTTTGCTACCATCAAACTGACTGCAGTGAAGGACACAATCTGCGGGTAAGGACGCTACAGATTGCTGCTCTAGCGGCAGGGACAATAGCAGCGAAATAGCAAATACAAAATGTAGCGTAGAAAAAACAACAGCGGTAAACAAAAACCAAAATGGTTTCTGTGTTGCACACCACTCGCAATTCGATGTTGCAAAAAGTTTCAAAGCTGAAAGTAAGTATATTTTCTGCCGCTACCTATCCTTATTCCTATTTACTTTTTTTCTTCTGATTTGCTTTATGAAAAGGGTTTCTTCTTTTTTTTTTGCCTGACTACTGTCGATTATTACTTCGCCGTGTTGACTCCAGATACTCGGCCGATTGAAAGGCTGGAAACTTGCTGCAGAAGAGTGATATTAAACAGCGAGAAAACTAATCCGGGCTATTTAAGAAAAGTTATGACTTGCCTTAAGTTTTGCCGACGCTTAACATATATGTAGGAAGAAGTACTGCGATGATTCCACCTCTTCATTCTTTTTAAAAACTGCAACAGAATGAATCTGATAATATGGCGCTTATCCCATATAGCTCAGTGTTTGTCCGATATTCTCCTACCATTTGTGGTGTGCGTCTTTCTGTTATACCACAAAAGGAGGGTCCTACAGTTTTGTGCCGACCCCGAAAGGCAAAAGTTTTTTATGAGAACCTTTTTTATGGCAGAAATATCTTCGGTGGTTTGCTATTAGAGAAATGCTTTTTTCTGTGATTAATATCTTACTTGCTCTAGCTGAGATTCGAACCTCGAACTCAGCGGCATAGTGAGTTATAGTACACACAAATACATACTCGACCACAACCGCCACCTATTTCTTTTCCAATCCAAAATCAATTACAAATACACGGTTGCTTGATTGCGTGTTCTGTAGTAATTGGTTTATGAGTCTACTGAGGCATTCGCCAAATAGTTTTTGGAGCACCATTATTGAGCCCATGTGTGTCGACTGTTTCCCTCAGCTCTGCCTGGAAAACCCTGCGGCATTCTGGAAGTTTTAAATTGATTGAGATCTTTTCAATTACCCTTACGTCAAGCTTTGCCACGTCTGTGTAAAAGTTTGTCGTTGCCTCCATTCAGTCGCTGCACCGCCAATCATTTATCCTTTAATGAGGTCACCGTGAAGTAGCCAGCCCAGAAACGCATATTAGTAACTTTATAGCTTCCGGAAATACTGAAATGGTCAGCCTCCTACTCAGATAAACATAAAAATCAACCGTCGGGTATTAAATTTGAAATATTGGTGCTGTTGGTTTCAAGGCTTTAAAAGTAAAATTTCAGCGACGCTAGGCCCACGACCGCACCGTTTGAATATTTTCTCGAAAGAATGCAAATATAAATTCAACTTTCCTTCCTGGAACTGACAAGAGGCAAATGATCACGGAATTGTTGTTTAAGTGTGCACGCTTTTTGACTCTCGATTTGCAATACTGTGCGAGTTATTTGGGAACTTGTCGATATTCGTATATACATATACTCGTACAGTTGCGAAACTCGAGATTTGGTGTGTAATTAATTGAACGAACTATATTTCGTTTTATTCCTAAAAATTCATTCAACCAAGAGTATAAGGTCCGCGCTAATGAGACAAATGTTTGCTAAATAGATTTGCAAGGATAAGGCATGAAATTTGTATTATAATCTTACAAAAATGTTCAATTTCTAGTTAATTCTGACAAACTAGAACGAGACAGTTTTTAAACCTTTTTCAGACGAAAATATCTTACGTATATACTCGTACAGCGTAATTAAGGCAAAAAGCTAGATATGATTTTAAATAAACAAAAAATAGATATACATGTACATATATACATACATATATATATATATCTAAATTTATGAATTTATACATATGCACTTGTATTAAGTGTGTAATATATGTATGTATGTAGATATTCCTCTTGAATGCAGGTTACTGAACTCAAAGGTGCAACAGATGAAAATAAAAACAATATTTCCAGTTGTAGCGGAACGCTTTAAAAACCAATTAAAAGTAAAACATCTGCCACAAACTGTGTCTTTGTCATTCGTTTACGTATACACATACTTATGTACATATACATATATCAATGAACATATGTTTGTAAGTAGCAAATCTTGCGTCTGTTTGTAAATGTAGAATATAAAGTATGTTAAGAGAAATTCATCTTCCGAATGCCATTGAACCAAGAAAATACATGAAACAGGATGACGCAACTGAGTCTGAGTTAAATAACCCACGATTGAATACAAGTAGTTGCTTGATTATAAGTATGCACAATTATTATTAGTATAATGAGTATGTGTATGAGCATTTAAATTTTCTTTGACATATTAACTTATTCGGTTTACATCGGAAGAATTAAGTTAGATTCTTCATAAACAAACTAAAAATATTTTAATGCGATATATAAATGAAGATGACATCTTAAGTACTGTTGTAAAAATGACTGTACCTCAGAAACGACTGTCAAAAATTAATGAACATTTATTTATTTGTGTGTAGGAAAATTGATCAAAATATCTGCTTTGCTTCACGCGCTTGATGCACTTTTGAATTTTTATTGGCACTTTAGTAAAAGTAAGCGATCGCAAATTTTGCACACAAACTAATAGAAATACTCGATAAACTAGAGCGAAGATGTTCGACGACTACAAAGACTACACCCCTTAGACTTGCCGTTTATATCCTAAGCCATTTAAAAAAAAAAAACTATGTTAGCTTATACACGATGTTTCCATATTCGTCAAGGTTAACCTATAAAATACGTGAATTTTAATGTAACTTCAATTCCATAAAACCTTTAACATATTTAAAGGAGTAATTGTACTTAAAGTATCAACGTTAATAATATATACTTTTTCCATTTACTTATTGTCAACCGACAGATTGTAAATAAAGATGTTGAGAGAAAAAAAAAAAAAAAAAAATACCAATTAACAAATGAATTCTAGGAAACTGAATTTTTTGTGAGTACAAACATGAATTGTTATTAAAAAACACGTTTTAAAGAAAATTCTAAGGCACATTCGATTTACTTTTCGGTATCAAATAAAAGACAAATAGCAGACGTTCATTGTTAATCTTTCAAAGCAAGTTTCTCCGTTTTTTTGGAAAGATTATAGGAAAGAGTATACGAGTATGCCTAAAATATAAATCTAGACGTCGGAGAGAACAACTCAAAACGCGCTTTTATTATAAAGGGTGTTTTTTTAGTTGTGTGGTTTTCAATGAGTGAATACTTTTTTCGGAGTTGGAATTTTTGACAGCTGTTACATGATTTACACTCAGTTTGATTTGCCATTTCAAGATGCCTTGAAAGAGAATATTCGGCGCGAATATTAATGACATACGGTCCCAATGCGGCGGTCACTTGCCCGAAATCAATTTTAAAACATAATGGCAAACCCTTATCTTTATAATAGAGCTAAATTCTTGCCCATATCATTAAGTTATATGCGTTTTATTTCCGCTTAAAAAACACCCTTTATTTGACCCCAAGATTCATAAATATGTAGTTTTTTCATGTGTTTTGAAATTTTTTAATTTTTGTTGCGCCATATAATAAAGGTTACATATAAAAATTATTTTCGCTTACGCCAGAAGGTTTTATTAAGATGGGGGGAAAACCACTTCTTATTTTTATATATTTAAAATCTGGAAATAGCAAAAATGTACCGGAATCTGTGTTTCTTATTTGTGTAATTATTATTTTTTTAGTACTGAACCCATTCTAATCGATTTTAAAGAGGAAGGTTTTTGGAAAATCAAGAGAAAAAAACATGCATACGTACTTGTTTGGCTTTGGGTTCCTGGAAATAAAAAATAAAAAATGAAAGTAGGATTAGATGGTGTGCCAAAATATATACAATACATAATCTAAATAAACTCTAGAAAATTTTAAATCAGCCAAATATACTTATAATATGCAATATCACAAAAGAAATAAAATGTTTTAAGGGTATATTTATATAAATAAAAAATTTTATTTACGCTATTGTTATATGGACAAACTGTGCTTATGTATATCAAGGTGAATATCAAAAATCTTGCAATGCAGGTAATACTTTCCTAAATTTCATTTATTCCGATTAAAAATTAGTTGACCAGGCCTATGAAATCATCCATTAAGGTTTTAACAGTCAACCCTTTTCGATCATTTACTGAATTTTCTAATGAGGTGGACTGCGATTTTTTGAGTTATCACATCCACTCTCATTGTTCTTAAACAAAATGGTTGTTATATCTTTTTGGAGCTCTCTCTCTCTCGGAGGGTGAGCGAATTTTCATTTACTCGGGCATGCTAAATAAAATCAGTGAAATACTCTAAAGAGTATTCAAATCGGATGAATTCGATGCGTTTTATGGCTTCTTTCTAATTTTGATTGAATTTCAGAGGTTCTTGAGAATCAAATTTGAACATTTCTAAGCGATTTGGCTCTCTGCTTGGCTTGCCGAGGTAAGTTCTTAACTTCTCACTAAATTAATCTTCCAAATCAGTTTAATGTCTTTCTCGGATTCCTAAGCAGTTTTTAATTTTATTAGTTATGGTATTCATTTTTATATCAAACTTCGAGTGAATATGATAAACATACTACTTCTAAATACATATATGCATACTGGAACAATATTTTATTTTTATTATTTGCGATATCACACAAAATAAGCTTTCCGCCTAAATTATATTTACTTTACAGTCTGTGTCACCGCAGAGAGTTCCAATATATGTATGTATTTAAATGCAACGAAAAAAATTTTAGATTCTCGCGAATATTTCCCGCAAGGTTTTCAGATAAACTCCGACTTCGAGAAATTGTAAATTGGATGGCTATCCCTTCTCCCTTAAATCCCTTGTAAATAAACTGAATAATTCGATTCTTAACTTTTGGTTTTTTTAGATCGTAAAAACGCTTTTACAACAGACAGAAAGTAAAATAACTTAGCCAATAATATCAAGTGAGCAATGCCAAAAGATATGGAAATTGTCAGCAAAAAAGTGAAGTTTGAAAAAATGAATTATACGAGTATTGAAAAAGACAAAGGCCTAGAGTGTGTGGCAAAAAACTCAAGACATAGAAACAGTGTGCAAAAGGCAGTATGTAGATTGAGAGCAGCGAACGTCCAACAAACCAAAGATGCAGCAACAACAACAAATACACCATCACCAAAAAAAAAGGAACGTCTACAAAATTAAGTTTAATGGTTTGAGTGATTGACTTCATTTGACGCTATTGTCCTAAGGATATTTTCTCAAGTGTACATTGCTCGTGATTTTTTGTACTTTTTCTATCACTCCGCAAAGAGTCGCTGCTACCTTTCTTAGTTTCATTTATTGCTTGATATTTGTTCTACAAAATCTTACTGCAGTCTCTTGCTGTCATTTGGTTTTTTTTTTCCTATATTTTTCTCTCGATTTTTTATGACCCACCACTCTGCACACATTTTATTTTGTCTTCGTTTTATTTTTTTAGATTTTGGTTGCGTCATTATAGTCAGTTGCCGTTACAAGTCAGCTTTTGCTAGCAACAACATTCAACTGCTGATGAAGCCGAGCGTATCAAAAAAATCATTAGCAACATAACACCTGACCATGCCACAAATCGTGGCAAACTTGTCGTTCTGCTGCAAGGAAGCGGCAGTCGCTTAGCTCATTGGTTGGCGGCTGTTGGTTTATTTGACTGCGTGGTCATGTTGCAGTGATTTTTTGCTTGCCACACAGGAAATGCGGTAGAAAGAAGTGTAACGAAGAAAAAAAAATTCTTAAGAAGCAGCTGAAGAATTTCTTGAGTACAATTGCAAAGGAAAAAAACCCAATAAAAAATATTTCATAAAACTGTGCAACTTGGTATGCGGTAACGGCATGATGCATAAAAAATGATATAAATGTGGTATAAGTGTTCGTTTGCCAACCACGAGAATGGACAGGCGATTGAAAGTCATTGCTGAAAAAATAAAAGTGATAAAGCGAAAATCACAGAAAAATACAAAATGAGTTGAGCAATTTTTTGGTAGTCTGATTGCAGATGAACGAAAAGTAGTTTGTGGTTGGGCAGGTTGATGGATTTTAAAAGTGCTATGTGCAAATAAAACTCTTTTGATAAGAAAAAAATTTGAGCAATTTCAAGTGATTAAGCAACGGTGAAGCTGAAAATACAGGGTGATCCTGGAAAAAAATTAATTTACAATCATCACAAGTGGCACGTAAATTTCTGGGCACTCGTCCATCTCGCGAAGATGTAATATCCCCAGTACGGTCGGGGTCCTAATACAGGAGACTGTTTTCAATAAAAAGTATTCTGTAAGTCCCCCGCCAATCGCAAATACACACATTTTTTAAGCCGATGCTGCTATAAAAAATGTCGGCGATATCGTCAGGGGATACTCGCCGCAACAATTCGGCCATTAAAACAGAGCCGACGACAATCTTATCGATGCTTCCTTATATCTTATATTCTCTTTTTTCGTTTTATTAATAATAACACTTTTGTTTTGGTAATAATAGTAGTGTTCTCGAAGTCAATTGTATGTAACAATTGTTACAAACTATCACGTTTTGGCGTTCTTGTACGCAAATACTTGCAAAGTAGGGTAAATGCAGAGAGCGATGTTTGCCAGCAAAAACTTGCAAGTAATAAAAACAGCTGATCAATAACAGGAAGTTTTTGTTTAGGTATTTTAAATTTGAAAATTATTAAATATCAGTGTTAAACATACAAGAAGCAAGTAAATGTTAGTTCCATTAATTTTCCTTAGTATCATGTTTCAAGAAAACACTAATGCAATGTTTTGCATTTTGGATATTTGGATGCGGACAAGAATTCAGTCAGCTGTTTGTCAAGCTTGCAAGTTTTTACTGGTTTTGCGTTCTTGTAATTTTTGGGATATTTTTCGCTCTTAGAGCGAATGTTGTCAAATTCTAGAAATTTCTTAACTGAATAAATCTTACTGTTTACTGGAAAAGTTCGCGTACAGACCTAATATGTTGATTACGGCAGCGGAAAAGCTTAAAATAAATTCATTATATCCGAATTTTGTCGGACGAATTTTACAAAGTTTGCGCAGCGGTTTGAGGTGGTTTTAAAATTATTATCGCAGATGTCAATGTTGCCATCGGATACCCGTTTCCCACACACAACTACCTGATTTGACGCTACGATGGTACTCATGACTTATCACGCCTAAATCATTAGACATTTTTTCAACAATGATCGTTTTTGCGAATACATACATATGTACATTTGTAGGAATGTATTTTCGTTTGTAATATAAAGGTAAATATATTATTGTTTACTGTTTACGCAACTAGTCTGACCACTGCAACCAATGAAGGAAGGAACAAGTAATTTCGTGTAGCGGACATTTTGACAAACATTGATTTTAATCTTATGAAAATATCCGGCAGCTTTTCCACACACTTTTACATTGCTTTACCTTTACCGCAATGTTTTCCTAAGCTTTTTAATGAATTTGCTTTTAGCTGCAGGAAATTGAGGCAATAAGAAATGCATAATAAACAAGGAAATGCCAATTAAAATTTCGTCCTTTGATAGCCTACAAAAAGCTGTGAGTGTAATGATGTGCATTAAAATAGGAAAACTACAGTTCATATGCAAATGTGATTCCTGTAGAATTATTTACTCACTTATTTATGCCAAATAAATTTGCTGTGAATGTTATGCCGTGAATGACATTGAAACAAATTTCAACTTTTTTATATATATAATTTATGTAAACAAATTCTAATTTATTTTACATACATTTTTTTATGATCGTAAACATGTTTTTATCGTAACTTAATACGAATCTAATGAATCTTCTTCGCCAGTTAGAAACTCAAGTACTCAAATTTATTTTCAATATTCTGAATGAGAATTAAAGTTACCAAAAATATGACCATAAGAATAAGTAAGACTTTTCATATTATTTTCAAAAACATTTTAAGGGAAATATAAACTCAACATCTTAATCACTTATAATCATATAAGAAGATTCGGTGATATTTGCAGGTTATTTGAGAAAATATCCTGGTTTAAATAGTTATTAATTTTATGTAAATTTTTAAAAAAATAAATAAATAAATTTCCTCAGTTAATGAATTCATCAAGTGGTGAACTAAAAGTTGAAAACAAAATGCAAATATATCATTTACCAAACCACTTTCAACTTGTTTTATAAATATTTACAACAAATGTATAAACAGACATACATATGTATTCGTACATATGCAACAAAGATAACGGCGCATTCAGACGTGGTCATGAAAGCTTTTTTTATAATAAGATTACCCACATTTAAAACCCCTATTATGTATGTATACTAGCAGGAGACTAGTATCCGCCAGGCAACTATACTAAAATTTCCATTACGCACGGCAACCCGCTCCTGGCTTTCGGCTACTGAAAGTATGTAAATGCTTCTCTTTTAAAACGATCTTTATATTTTTGCACTATATCTTCAAAATGTACTGCTCAAAAAAAAAAATCAGAGATGTCGTCTGCGCTTTTCTGTATACTGAGATCAATCGCTATATATAATACGAAGTACGGTTTTAGTAGCCGTGGCTAGTAGACCGGAAACTATACCCTATTCTTCATAGTACCCGCGAATCCGAGATCGTAACTCGCAACTTTTCTAACGCCATCTATCGGATTCATCTTTCCTAATAGTTGTCTCTTCTACCTTCATTAAAATCTTATTATCAATACAGATTCTCTGGATATATCGAGAATAAGTGCCTCCAAGCGTTTAAAAAGAAAATGGACATTTTTTGAAACCACAAATAGCAGGAATACACTTCTGGACCTTAGCGTAGTTAAGAGACATTTTGAATGATTGGTTTTGGAACGAATTTTCGGCATCCCTTGTCAACGGGGTTCCTAAATAAACTTTTATTTAATGTCACGTAAGTAGTATTTATACATTTAATCGGACAATAAATAGGGGTTTCCAAATATGTTGACACTGACCGGGCCAATTTTTTTAGATATATTTACTATTTGTTAAGCTTAATACTTTTGGAATTTTAACCAGATTGCATCATAAACACACTTTCTAAATATCTTGACTCTAGCGCTATCTATCGAGCATATTTTTTGCAAAGATTATGTTTTTATACAATCTTCAATCCAGATTGGACGATTCATACGTCTCTTATACAAAACTGAACTTTCATATAAATTTTAAGTTTGAACAAAATTTGTTGTATATTATAAATGACCTCTTTAAATACCTCGGGTCCAGAGCCAGATATGTGGTAATTTAGTAGACAATTCTTAAATCGTTTAGATCTTGCGTAATTTCCAGCAGACTTTTTATAATAATATCAATGTTATAATAATATGTTTTATTACAGGGGATTGCGGTAAGTTGAAATTGCTGTGCTACGACCTATTCTTGCTTTATTTAAGAACAACTCAATAACGTTTAGTTTTAGGTTGTGGCCTTAAGCTCTGCGTTGTCATATGAAATTATTGCAGTAAAGTGTTAGGTTAGAACGATTCGAATAGTAAAATGATTAATCGATACGATAAGAAAGCGACATTAATGTTCTAAATACATAGGCGATGAACGATAAATATCGCTGGTACGCTGGCTTTCACTTTGAAAAACTGAACCTTATCAATTTACTTAGCTTTAGAAACTTCAGTTTGACTGGTTCTAATAAAGCTCTTTCATTGCAATGCCTGACGATAACTTAATGGCATATTATTCGTATGCACATTTATTAGCACTCAGATAAATTCAAATGTGTATATCCGTGAAATTTTATTGAAAATATATGTATGTATGTACATATGCGTATGTATTGGTGCATGAAGTGCAATGCTCGTTTAAAATGTCATTCGTGGCATACTCTACTCTCGATATGCCCTGTGTGCAACTGTGCCACAGCTACACACTTTTTTGTATTTGTTGTCAATATTGTTTTTCGGATTTATTATGAATACTGCACAATATCCTTGATGCTATTGCTGTTTTTTTTCTTCTTGATGTTGTTGCTATTGTTGTTGTGCACTTTTATTCATACATCCTCCACTCAAGTGGATCGCTTGGCATGGCAAACTTGGTGCAGAGTGCACGTGATAGTATTTTATAGAAATATAAATGTATACACATGTACATATACAAACATATTTACATATTTACACACGAGCACAACGAGTGCGAAAAATCCGAAACAGCATTATAAAAACACGTACGATAGCTTTAATTCAAATGAGATATTTCAACAAGCAAAAATACAAACGTAAATTCATGCATAGTACGTATGTATGTGCATAGTACGCATGTATGTGTGTATAGATGTACATATGTATGTGTGTTTTTCAAAACTAAATCGAACCGGCTTGAATATGCATTGCTCTGAATAAATTGGTGAGCAAATGAAACCAGGATAATTCATCCAGGTCCATGTCACAGTCACAGTCGGTTACAGTGTTTAATAAGACGAAATTTTGCTTTATTTTTACAATTTATTTATTTTTTATAATTTTCAATTTCATAAAATTTCACACGGAAAGAGCTCGAAGAAAAAAGAAAAAAAAGCGGCAACATATTTCTACGACAAATAACAACCCATCGAACAGATACCGCCAATATTTTGAAAATTTTCATATGACGTTATAAAAAAATAGCCTGTTGCTCAAAAACACAGCACAAATTGAAAAATAAGAACTTCAGTGGGTTGTTTTGAGTTTTTTTCTTTGTTTTTTTTTAAATTAGAAAGTTAATAAGTATTTTTACATTGTAGAAGAATGTCCTTAAGAATCTCCTCCTCGAAGATAACAATTAACTTTAAAATTATTTAAAACCAAAAAAAATTAGAATAGTGAAATTGAATTCAAATATATACACGAGTGCAAAAATATGTATGTACGCGGTAATTTTAGAGCATTTCAAAATAAATTTTTTTGCTTTTTAAATTTTAAATATGTATATTAAATTAATTGGCGTGATGAATATAAACGTGGTGACCAGAAACTTTTGTCAGGCACTCGCTGAAAACAATTGGAAGCATGCCGAAACTATAGTTGTCTCCAACTAGAATTCGTCGAAAGTTCGGAAACGAAATTCATTTTAAAATAAATTTAACTTATGCTGCGAAAAAAATTCCTTGCTCCTTGAGAATAAATTGTTAATTTTTCAAATTTTTTGGTAACCAGTTTTCAGTTTATCATTTAAAAGTTATTGTCTGTTTAGCCAGCTTCTTAAAATTCAAGATTCGTGCCTGTTATTAAGTGATGATATATACCTCAATTGCTTTCTATTTTGAAAAAAAAGGAAACAGAAATTCTATTAAGACATTGGTAATATTAAAAAAAAATAACTGCTTTTCAAGAAATAAAAAAAAAAAATAAAAAATTAGTAGTCAAATTTGCTTCCAACCAACACACTGTACCTCAATGTTTTATGCCTAGAATGTGTATACGAGTAAGTGTATGTATGTGACATGCATTGCGGATAGGCTCACTAAGGACTTTGCCATTGCAATCTGATACATTAATGTATGCAGGAATACTCACACATTCATATGTACATCGCATTTGTAAATGTATTTACATAAGAATGTTATTGCATTGATGACGTGTGGCGTATGTGTTAACAGCTCATTGGTAAGCATCAGAAAGGTGGTAAAAGAACACTGCAGAGAAAGCTAAAAGCACACTGGCAGGCTCTGCCGATTTCGAAGAAGATATTTTTTTAAGTTAATATATATATTTTTAAGTCATGGTACACGCTAACGTCGGACGCATAATAATCTCCGCCGAAAACTGAACAGTTCAAATTTCGTTAGTTGTTTTTTCTTCTGGTGACTTACATGAGAAAACTATGTATAAGAATCAAAATCGAAAATGTATAAAGGCGCAACTGTTCGGAACGAGTTGGCTTTCCTTTGTGATTTGTGGGTATTGCTGTTGTGGTAAATACAAATTTTGTAGTAGCATTTAAAACTAGCACTTTGTCTATGTGTATGTAAAAGTAGCAAACGCTTTTGCAGAAACTAAATTCTCCACTGTAATGACAGCAGCAACACACACAAAGCATGTATGGTATGTACATAGCTCTGAATCCGAAGGAGTTTGCAAATTTTTGTGCTTTTAATTCTTCTTACAGTAAACGAAGAAAATAT
Organism: Philophylla caesio; assembly: GCA_963971545.1. Taxonomy (NCBI): domain Eukaryota; kingdom Metazoa; phylum Arthropoda; class Insecta; order Diptera; family Tephritidae; genus Philophylla; species Philophylla caesio. The sequence goes on along the minus strand of OZ020608.1, from coordinate 92,781,264 downwards.
TGCATTTTTGTTTCATTATTATTTTCCTATGTAAGTTTATTTATTTTTCCAACAAAATCTAATAACAAAATAAATTCAAACCGGTTTGCGTAAGAAAACAAATCAAATCTTTGAACTTAATTAAGATACGGTATGCAAACGTTATAATCATTTAAATTCAAATGCAAATATTCATAAGCAGGTATACATATACAAACACTTGTAAATACATATATATTCATATTAGACTGTGTCATATAAAATTGCTTTTTTTTTCTTGTCCCGTGTAAAAATTTTGTTATTGGTCACCAAACAAAATTTGAGAAAATTTTATTTTTATGAACAAATCAAAATTTTTAAGTGTACATTTCACCATTGCATCTCATAAAAACCCCAAATCAACGGTAATTTGTAGTCATTTAAAATTTGCATTACATTGAATGAGCTAAAAAAATGCATGGCAGCGGAACACAGTTTTGCAGCAAACGCTAATTAAAAATTTCCCCAAATTTTCTTGTATGTGTGACAAATAAGAACATTCTCAACTGAGATTAAAACATTTTCATTATATTTGGCGCAGTCTAATGTTCAAACGTACATACTACATACCTACACCTTTGCATTGATTTACTCGTACTAATATCAGTATTATTGCTTTCCGATATCGCTACTTAACAATCTAAATGCTAACAAAAAATCTGAAATTTTAATGCATTGGATTTTATTGCATATTTATTGCCATCTATTGGTGCTTTTGATAAGCAATAATGAAAATCTATTTAGTTTTGAATTACGTTTACTTACATATTTGCTGAAGCACTACTGAAAGCTTACTAATCGACCAGAATATTTGCAAATAAACAAATGGAATGCAAATGTGATTTGCGAGCAGAATATAATATATGTATATATATTCCGAATACTTTTTAATAAAACCAATTTAATTGGAATTATGATAAGTACTAAGGTAATGAAATATAAATCTTCTTTAAGCAAAATCGCAAATAGCCGAAAACATATATTAACAAATGTGTACATGAATCTATTTCGGTCATTCCAAGCAAAATGTACAACTAAAAAATTTTTCCATTCCAATAATTTCCTCTAACGTCCTGATACAACTTAAGAAACTCACTCTTCACCCCCACAACATCACATCTGACACGCTGTGGCTTTCGCTAAACGAAGAAGCTAAGCACGGAATAATCATCTATTGACTACTCAGATGAATATGTAGACCCATAAGGATTGGAAACCTTATAAAATTCGTATATCAATCCGTAAATAGTCTCCTGTCGCATCAGAAATGGTACTGTGCAAAAGAAAATCTGCTACGAACAGACGTCTAAACTTACATAATATCCGCCTTAACCGCAAACGCAAATATATCTTCATTTGTGATCAAGGAAGCTTTAGCAATCACTTTTCAATCTAATTTATTAACTTAAAGTGAAGAAATTATTGCAAAAACGAAATATTTCAATGAAAACCGCTTAAGAATTCGTCGCTTTGCTCTGAACACGTCAAATATTTACATGTATCGTGGACTTTGTGAATATGTTGGTCCTTTAGAGAAATACTGCACCGCCATCCATGCGAAATTTATTTGGCTAGGTATTTTGTTATCAAAAATTTAGTTAGTTAGTTATTTTTTAAATACATTTATAGTTTTACATATTCGAGTATGAAGCATAAGTTAGTTCGAGTTGAAATGTTGATGGTGCATATTTTACAGACGAAACTTGTATTGAGTCTGGATTGGACTTAAGTGTAGCCTCCTAAGAGTTTTCTTAACCGGCTAGTATTTATTTATTTATTTATTTTTTCTATCAAGTAATAAAAAACCGCTTTTAAGAAATAATCATTGTTCAAATATAAACAGATATTTTGTTGCGTACGTGCGAACATAATATTCAATTGAAAATAAGCCACAAAATTCATATTTAAGCCTTAAATTTTTTCTTGCAAACAGCATATCGTTATGTGGCAGGATGTAAGTATATAAAAAAAAAATGAATCCTTGCATTCAATTTGCATGTTTGAACAACTCAGCTCATAGAAAATATGAACCAATTATAAAAAAACGTGTTTAGCACTGCAGTGGTCTATAGTTCGCTCAGCGTCTTAAGCGTGAATCGCTAAATATATTAATTTTCTAAACGTTTTTGTTAATTCCACTCTCCTTGTGATGCCTATCAAGTTTAAACCCGTTTATTTAAATAAACCTAAAGCGAATTCCATCAGCTTTACAACAAAATTAAACCAATATGGACCATGGCTTTAAAGAATATTTACACGAAAAATGTTGACCGACCCGACGCTCGGAGTTCTGAATAGAACTGACTTCTTTTTCATCCTAACTGCACTTGCATAATTTTTTGAAGTCACACGTTCGTTTTTAGAGCCTTTAGCAAGCCCCATCTAGTATGGCCCAAAATGAGTGCAATCATGGTAGTCCATTGAGTTCAATTGCTGTACGCAATGGAACTAAAATTATTCTACTTTGAGTTAAGGAACGACATATCAGCTTAGATTAAAGACATTTGTTTAGGTCTGGAACGCACTTGAGCTATTACAGTTGTCTCTTGTTATATCAGGACGGTAACTGTTATATGAATTGGAGCAGAGCTTCGTGGTAGAAAAACGTTTAGCCAGGGACAATGTGTTTTACCTAGGGTCTCGGGATCCACACCACAAATTTCAATAGTTTAACAAAAAACGCAAGTTGTGACTTTGAGCACCTAAGCCCCTTCCTGGATCGTCTGCAACTTACAGTGGATCAGAAAAAAATTGCGGCTTCTATCGTTCTGGTTCCCACGAGACCCCACCATCTAAAAGTACAACGCATTCTTCCACAAACACTCTTATTTTCATTTTGATTTGCCTGTTTGTCCAGAAGATAGCCATCATAGGCAACTCTTCTATGAGCTATGCTTAGTGTTTTCCACAGATCCTAAAAATTCATTAACAAGCTGACTCGGTTCCGAAAATATTTGTTCTTTCGGCCGTTTTATTAGGTTGGTCGAGAAAAAATGGAACTAATCATCAGAATTATTTATTTCCCCAGCGTTTCTCCGTTTTTAAATTGGTCATTTTGTTAGATATTCAATGGTTATCGAAGTGATTATCCTTACGACCACAAATAGAGTATCATCCTTTTTCCTGCAAGTAAGTTCTTCATTCAAACATACATACGTACGTACTTATAATTCGTATGTACTCGTATAATAGAAATGAAATGAATGCCGTTTGCAATGTATTCGAAATCCCTGTTGTTCTTGTTACTGAGTCCTGCTCATCTGTTTTGGTTGTTGTTGTTGCTTTTGTAGTAGGCTTGTTGCCTGACACAAAAGTAGGAGGTCAATGCACGTTTTTTACCCTCTTTTTTTCGTTCCACTTCCTTTTGGTTTCTTCCCACATTCCTTTTTGTTGATTTACTTCTTTTGATTCCTTTCGCCTTTCGCCTTTTTTCATTTTTATTTAACATATTTCTTTGTTCTTCATTTTATGTTTGCTAGCTGTGCGCTGTCACATTCGACTCGCTTCACTTCACTTCACTCGTATTCGCTTTCCAGCCGGTTCAGTGAGTTGCTTGCCCCAACTGTTGGATGCGCGCTTTACAGTTTTTCGTTATGCCACTTTGAATTCTCAATTCTGCTTTTAGCACTTATTCCACCAGCTGCTCTTCAACAAACACCTTCTTTGATTACACACACCAACACACACACACACACTCATACAAATCTACTCGCATTTGCACATCGGCAGTTTTAAATCATCTTCATCTTCCGCCGTTCGGCTCTTCAAATGCATTCATCTGCATCTGCTGCTTCGAATTCAACAGGCTCTCCTGTTGTTGCCTGTTGTTACACTGGTTTATTTTTTTTTTCTACGGCTGCTGTTGTTGTTCGGCATCACCGGCTGGTGGCTTCCTTTCGTACACTAAGTTGTCACCATCGTGCGGATTTATTTTCATTGCCTGGCTTTGAGCGATCCGCTGACCGGCTGGACGATGCCACTCATTTAATAATTACATAAATCTCATCTCACTTCCACACTTCTTTCGTTTCCTTTACTTACGTCCGCTTTCCGTTCATTCAATTTATTTGTGTATATGAAAATTGGTGCCTGTGGTGAGGGGAAAGTTTATATTGAATAAAATAAAAAAATAATAATCAAAAAATATCCTGGCCATTCGTTCGCACCTGTCGCGTGTGTAGTGTTGCTCATACGCACATATAAATTCTGCGGTTTTCAGTTATTGCCAGTATTTCCATTAAATAATTTTTAATTATAATGAAGTCAGTTTATGCATGCATGAATGCCAACAAATACAAATGTGCACAACGTTCTTGAAAAAAAAAATGTATAACTGCCAAGGTAAATATGGCGTGCGCTTTCACTGATCCTTTTTAGAGCAGTCGCGTTTCGTACTTTATTTAAAAGAGAGAAAATTGTGACCACTTTGAACAAAAATTATGATTTAAAAACTATAATAAAAAAACAGGTTTTATGCTCTATTTTATAGCCTTTTACTAAAAAAAACTTGTTCAACCTCTTCAGTGCAATGTTTTACAAATAAAAAGAAACATCTATTCAAATTATCAATTATCAAATCCTTAATTTAAATTTAAAGGTGGACATACCTGAAGACGTTTTGTTTTACATTTTATTTTTAAAAGGCCATCCTTTTCAATAAACATATATACTCCGTCTGAATGTTACTTGTAAAATATTGATGTTTCTTACATTTTTTTTCCTTTATTTTAATTTCGACTCGAACTTATTCGAAACTCAATACGAAAAGAAAGGAAGGAAAAAATGTATACATAAATTTGGTTTTTGAAAAGAAATGGTAATGCAGAACAAAATCAAATACTTTTTTCGAAATGAAAACAAAAAGCAATGCATATCTCTCATAAAACATATGTTTCGAAAATAGCTTAAGATCTAGAGGATCGGCAATGGAAATGCATCTTTCATTAAGATCAAAAATGCTAAGTCCAAAATGGCCCATTCTAATTTTTGGTACTCTATCTTTGCAGGAGACTGAAAAGTTGTTTACACTACTATGTAGGAGTATATTTATGTACAAGTTTCATCAGCAATTATATTTACTAAATCAAAGTTTAAGTATATAAGGCATGAGATATAACTAATGTATGAAAACTTTGTTAAAAAAATACCTTAGATATATACGAGGGCGGGTCAATAAGTCAGTGACTTTTTGAATTTCTTGCCTCTTTACTGACTCCTGTCAAAATTTGAACAAGCTGCGGCATTAAGTTTGTGTTTGACAGCCATTCATACCAGACTACCGCGTGATTTAAGAAGAAAATGGAAACCGATGAATTTTGTGTGCTCATTAAGCATTATTTATTGCAGAAAAAGCCCATCACTCAAACCAAAGCTTAGCTTGATATATACTATGGGGACTCTTCACCTTCAATTTCAATGGTAAAAAAGTGGTTTAATGAATTTCGTTGTGGTCGTACACGCACGGAAGATGCCAAACGTTCTGGACGCCCAATTGACGTCTCAACACCCGAAACAGTTGAAAAAATTCACGATAAAGCGTTGGCCGATCGGATATTAAAGTGCGAGAGATTGTGGAAGCCTTTAGGCATGTCACATGGCTCAGTGGTTTCAATTTTAAATGATTATTTGGGTATGAGAAAGCTTCCGACCACAAACGCAAACGCACCCAAGTGTAGTTTCCATGACAAAAATTCATGAAATGAGATACGAATTACTTCCTCATCCGCCCTATTCTCCGGATTTAGCCCCCAGTGACTATTTTTTATTTCCAAATATGAAGAAATGTCTCGGCGGAAAGAGATTTCACTCCAACGATGAAATCATCTCTGCCTATTTTGATGAAATTGGAGAAACGTTGGACAAAGTGTATAGAACTCAAAGGAGACTATGTTGAAAAATAAAATTTTTGTTTATCCAAAAACTTGTGTTTCATTCAAAAAGTAACGGACTTATTCACCCGCCCTGGTATGTACGTATATTCCAAACATTTGCTATGCTACCCAGTAAGATACAAGTGAAATTTTGTATAATACAATGTATACAACTCCAATTAAAAACTATTTTTTCTTCCACCTATTATATTAAAGTACTTTAAAAGTATTTCATTTCCGGCAGGGTTGGCGTTCCCATATACACACGAGTATATATGTGTAAGCATATTAAAATTTATTTCTATGCTTATTTAAATGCAAACCTTTAGTTTTGAAATTTTTCGCGTTACATTAAAATGTGCTTTATGAGTTCGACAACAATTGTAACATACATACATACATTTGTATTTACTTATATTTTAAGCCGCTTAAGTAATCAATAGCAACAGCAAACAACTGTTCATGCCGCGGCCATTGCGTAATTGTTGTTGCTTTGCTGTTGCATCAATGCGAGCTCTGCGCAGACAGTCCCAATGGTTTATTTTTTTGTTTTGCCTATGAATGCTTTATTAATTTATTATTCGTACTTATCATTGCTTCTGTTCTGTTGGTGATGTTGTTGATTATGTTGTTGTTATTGTGACAGAATGTATTTTATTGGTCATTGCGTTTGATTGCCTACGTTAAAATAGCAGGTACTGGCTGATTAAATAATTTTTAATGGTCGATAGATTTAGCAGCGAAATGTGGAACATACGAGTACGTATGCACTTAAGAATATGTGTTTCAGAGATGTTTAATTGAAAAAAGTAACTTTTCGTACTCTCAGTGACAATTCAACAATTTGGTTGGTGTTTTGTTTTCAGGGCAATAATTGTCACCATCGTTTCGATCTCATGAAATGCTAAAGAAGTGGCAAAATTATCGTTGTCGAATTTTCAAATTGTCGATGACAAAATTGTCGGCAGTCATACATGTTCATTTTTTTTGGTAAACATCATTTATTTGTTTTAAACCATCGTTGTAATGGTAAATGTTTGCGCAATTCCCATAAAAAAAATGTACATATATAATGGAAAAACTTTCCGACGGATCTATTCACTGACAATTATCAAGATTTTTGTGTGACAATATTTCAGTATGTCACTTTTTTGCCTGAAGCGTCAATGCATGACTTTTATAACCTAAAAATTCTTATTTCTCTTTTCATTTTATACTTCCGTATTATTTACTCGCACGTTAAAATAAAATAACGACACCGATAGATATTGTTAAAAGCATCAATGTTGACAGCAGAAACAACATCGATTGCGAATTTCGGTACGAATATCGATAAAGATAATTAAATCATAACGATTGCAATCGAAGCACTGATTTGGATTTAAAAAAGAAACTATCGCCCCTATTACGGTTGTCGTCGTCGCTTTTCAGTCGAAATCACATCGTGTCGACGTCGACGTCACATCGACGCACAATTGGTATTGGCTAAACGTATTGAGACGACGTCGACAGTTTATCGATAAAATCAATGTAGAAATACCATCTTTGTCAATTTTGCATGAGCTGTTTCATTTTGTTTAAAATTTTTATGCAAAAAAAAAAATTTCATTGTTCGAATTCGTCGGGCTATTTTAATTGAATATTTCCTCAGAAAAATGTTCGTTGTTTTTGTTCAAGCGAGCAAAAAATAGCTTGCAGCAAAAAGAAAAATTATAAGGTAGAATTCAGATGTATTTAGTTTGCCAGATAACAAGTAAGAGTTACAATTTAAATTCGTGGATAAGGCTTTTGGATGTTTACATGATAGTTGTTAAAAAATTTTTTTCCAGATTTGAAGAATATTTTTGACTCAACAAAACTACGATTATGTACATACATATGTGTTGGAAAACATATGTTTCCAGAAGAGTTTCAAATTGTTCTGCACTTGTAATTTTCATTTCTAAATCAATACAGATACACATGTAATAATTCAATTTAAATATTTGTTTGTTAATAAAAATTAATTTCTTGAAAAATATACAATTATACCTTCAAATTTTCTTCTAGTCGCCAGTAAACACGGTGTCGACTGAAATGGCGTCGATTGAACTCAACGTCGACAGGAATTTTGCTTAGACAATACCGAATGTGTGTCAATAGCTGTCAATAGTTATCGATAACGACTACGCCAATACCGATTTTAACAAGTCGTTGTCGTTTAGTGTCGACGACGACAACCGTAATAGGGGGGTATAACAACAAAAGTAACGCAATTAAAATTTTGTTATCAATATAAAGATAACTTTATCAAATATCGATAACAATAACAATTTATAATTATGGCGAACACGAAAACTAAAATGGTGGAAATAGCAATAAGGAACTTAGTATGGATATCGATTTAGAAAACGAATCAGTCGAAGATCGGACATTAAAAGGGTAAAAAAAGAAATATCTCATGTTCTTTAGGTAGACAATCTGGTTCCGAACGTAATTTTGTGAACATTTCGTTTTTTTCTATCAACCTACACATATCTAATTATTACCCAAAACGCCCTAACACAAAATTTCTGTGGTAAATCGAATATCGATAATAAGAATTTTCTTGTTTCCAAAGCTTAAAGTTTGTATTGCGAGTTTTTATTTTACCAACGTGTTTCCTCTTTCCATTTCCTTGGCAGTTATCAAAAACAGAAAGAAACATGCAAGCGAAGAATGCAAATGGGAACACACCTTTTCACTGCAACAGGCACAGGTTCAAATGTCATCGTTCGCGCTTATCGATCAATTTAGAACCAGAACCAAATAACAGTTCTTCGAAATACAGTTACCGAAAAATTTGCAGCTGCCGATGTAAAAATCCTCAAAATTCAATTGCTATAAAACGAGTTATAAAAAACACCAAAAATATGCAACAAAAAGAAAATAAATTGGAATGACAAAAGAAATCAATAAAGGCTTGAGGAAGACTGATCACCACAGGCGATCGTAAATTAAGACAAAAGCGGTCAAGGCATAAACATAAAAAAGGGCATGCAACCAACGCCAAAAATTGCAATTGGAAAGATAAAGCAGAAAAAATAAAACAAACAAAAAAATCAATAAACACAAGCAATGCATAGCGGCTTAAAAATTACGTCAATATTCATTGATAGCGCGGTCCTAAAATACAAAATTAAAAGCAAAAAGAAAATTGAAAAACAAGAAAAATGGCGAGTGATTGAGTTAAAATCAATGCGCGGACTATGAAGGAGACCTTTTTATTGCAACGTCGCGCCAGCTGAAACATGTGTAGCAACAGTGTAAATTGCAACAAAACGCGCTACAACTGCTGCTGGTAATTTTGAATTTTTTTTTATTTTGCCTTATTGAAGCTGGCTATGTAGCTGTCTTGTCCGGTTTTTGCGCATGCGCAGCGCTCAACTTGTACACTTGGCGAGTTCGAATGTGAATGAATCGGTGCGTCAGCCGGCAGCTGTGTTTTGCAAACAGCGCACAATTTTTCACGCCTGCAACAACAACAACAACAACAACAATAACAAGAACTAAAGATGCAGTAAATGCAAAAAGTATGCATACAAATAGATACATACATACATACAAACATATATACGTACGTACGTACGTACTTATATACATATATAGAGCAGTTAAAAACAAAAAATTGCATACATATAAAATTAATGACAAAATATTTGTCTTGCGTTCCACTTGTCGGTTGTTCACTTGGCCGTTACTTCGGAAGTTGTTGGCCATTGTCGCTTGGTTCTTGTGAGCCTTTCCGTTTCGCCAAACACTTTGCGCCAAACATCAACTTTGCTACATGAGTTGAGTCGCGCCAATTTTTTAATTCGTTCGAATTTTTTTCCGCTTGCCTGCCTTTCAATTTTTGCATTGGCGCATTAATATGTATATAAATATGTGTGTATGGATTTGTGTAAGCATTGCGAACACACACGTGCATATATATGGTCTATATGTTCATTGTCTTGTCTGTCGATGGTCTCTACTCGTTGTTTGCTTGATTTGACTTGTACAAGGACTGTCTTTAAAGTCCTGCGTCTAATAAAAAAAAGAGACTAGTAGATCAATGAAAATGATCTTATTGTTCCTCAAAATATAAGAGTTTAAAGATGCATTGGTTTTAGCTGAAGTGTGGGAGCGCTCTTTGTCGCGATGGAGACCGATTTTTCTAACGAAAAATGACCAGCTATAAGCAGTTCTAGTTACATACGCTGCAAGATCGGGACGTCCTTCGTTGGTTGTAGTCATGCTCAAATAACGGCTGGCATGAAATGTGCGAGTTCATGTGAATATGTCGATGTCGTTCCAAAATCATTCATTTTGGCAAACATTTTCTGAAGTTAATTTTGCTGCGATTTAAGTTTGCTAAGAAGGGATGGAGGTTTTGAACCCACTAATGGAATTAGCAAATTAAGAATTGGCGCTGAAATTTGTAATCTAGCTGCATGTATATGTAGTTTCAAATATAACGGTACAACGTGGGATCCAGTGGTTGTTGATGTATGTACCTTGCAATGTGCGAATCTTCGTTCGTTACTTTATGTACACGTTCTGGGACGTACCTTGGAGGTAATTCAGCAAGCTGATGACTTTTCGGGTGCACAATGAAAACTCTGTTCCATCTGTGTGCGATTGTTTCTGGAAAGGAAAGAAGACTTTCGAGTGTGATGCCCAGAATTTTCGTGTCGTATCAACGGTAGGAATTGTGGCACCGTTGGCGAGAATGTTTAGACCGTGCTTGCACTTCTTCATGTTAAATGACTGTATGATTAGCTGATGGTTTTTCAGCACTTCACATCGCCTACCGACGCAAGTCTTTTTTTGAGCAACGCCCAATTTATAGCCTATCCAAAATGAGAAAATCGTGCTGCTGCCTAAGTTTCAATTCCCTAAGATGCCTACATTTCTTGGATTGAAATTTTATTTACGAAAAAAATTGTATGAATACGATTCACTTCTTTTCATATACGTTAAATGAGTTTGAAAGGGAAAAATTGCCATGTTTTTGAGTATATAAGGATCGTGTGGAGGGATTATGTATATGTATGTTAAAAGGGACTGACTATGTAATTCTCATTTGCCCACGGGTGGCGGTTTAAACTCCCAAAGCCACCCCATGCGTAAGGCCCTGGCCAAGCTTATAGATATGTCTCGAAATTCATCTGACAAGACTTTAAAGGCAGACCTCGTATTTTGTTGCTTTGATCGCTAAGTCAAAAACACAAAAGTCTAGATACGAGTATATACAAAAATCTACAACGTACGTTCATAAATATGTACACATTTCCTTACACACATACCTACATACATACATGTACAGACATACATAGGTAGTACTACGAGTATATCGGTCTTTTCGACTGCACCAGCTGAATGAAGCCTTTGTGTGTTTGCGCTCATGGCGGCCAGTTGTCGTTTTCCGCCACTAAACGAGTCGTATGTAAACCGCTTGTACATATGTGTTTGTGTGTGTTTATCTGCTTTTTTTTCGGTTTTTTTTTTGTTTTTGTGTTTGCTTGCAACTTGTGAACATCTGCTCGTCGGTTTGGCCAACAGTTTTTGTTGTTATTGTGGGCATTATTTTCTTTCTTTCGCCGCTTCAGCTTTCCTGTTGTTATTACTAGGCTTTGTTGTGAACATTTTATAGTTGTTATTGTTGTTGCATTTGTATTTATTTTAATTTGTGTTATTATAATACTTTGAAGCGTTTGCTTTGTTGTTATTGTTGTAGCATGACTGAACTTTTTGATAAATGTTTGGTTTAGTTGCTTTATAGACGTATCGTTTTTTTGTCTTTGCTCCATTTTTTTGACTTTTTTTTTAATAAAAAAAAGGAAATAAAAAAAGAAACCTTTACGATTTCCGTGATCTCGATTTCAGACCAAGAACTTATTTTTTTTTTACTTTGACATATGCACTCAATTGTCATCGCTAACCAATTCCTAATGGCTTTAAAACTTCTAAATTTTTTAATAAAAAATTGCTTTATGCTGTTAGCTAGTTGTGGCTAATAGGTACTCCTACAGGTACAGGTTGTCAATGTTATCGGTTATTAAGTCGATTATTATTGGAGTTTATCATTATCAACATCACCAAGCGTTGATTGATTTGCGTTGTAGTAATGATAAACAATATTTTTTCATCTATATAAGAGTTTACAAAAAACAATTAGTTAGATTATCGTCTTAGTTAATTTGGTTATAATTACTTCGGTTGCCGTTGTTATGTTTATTGTTATCGCTATCGGTATTGTAATCGTTATTCTTACTATTCTAATTGTAGCCATAGGTATTGTCATCGATGTCTTATGATCAGTGTAGTCGTAATTTCTATTGCTATCGATATCGCAATTGTCCTCAATATCACTTGGATAATCGCTATACCTAATGCCTTATCGGGATGGTAATCAGCCCGTTGACACAATAATTTAAGCCAATAAAGTGCAACGCTGATTTCACTTGTCAATAGCGGCCTTCACTGATCTCGTTGAAATTGTTTCCTCTTCTATACTTAAATTTCTATAGAAACAAGAGCGAAAACCAATATCTACATCGCCTTTACTTGCAGAAGGTTGAATATAAATTAAGTTTTTATGACGCACAGTGTTGTCTGGCAAAAAGTTTCGTTATAAATCAGAATTATTTTGTAAACTGGTGCTTAAATAACATATCGAAAGTGAAACTACTAAAAGTTTGGGTTTATGTAAACCTAATATAAGAGTGATTTACTTTTAGTTTAGTCATTTTGGATGAAGTGTTGACTTATATTACGGACTGCTAATTTTTTAAGAAGATTCGAAAGTTCATCATGAAATAGCGGGTCTCTCAAACAGGAGTCCTATGAATTTCACATGACATTCATTTATAAATTTTACAAAGATCAATTTAAAGCATGTATTAAAGGCACACAATCTAGCTGCAGCTTTTAGCTTGAGATTAAATTCTAGCTGAATAATAAGTTACAAGTCTTTACTAACCTTCTTCTCAGTGAGCTTCTCGCAACGTCGCTGCTTGCAGATTTGATGACTTTTGTCATTGCGGCAGGGCGCACATTCGCCACAATTATCCTTGCGCTGACAGCCGATGCATTCGCCGCAGCGTTTGCGTTTTTTCTTCGACTGAAAAACAGAAGTCTAAATTTAGGCGATAAGCAACCCGAGTTCCGCATTTCTTTGTCACATAAGGACTTAATGCGAAAACTAAACACTTACCTGTTTCTCGCTGTTGGTATCGTTGCTATCGCCCATGCCCAGCGCGCTAAGTGGACTCTTGAAATTAGCCGTACTCGAGACCGCATCCACTTGTCCGGGATTGCTGGGATCCACATCCATAGCACTTGCCTCAGACTCGGCGCTTGACTCGAGCGAATTCGCCCGATTTTTCCGTCGTTCTTTTTTGCGCGCATCCAAACGCGCAATCGGCGAATTCAACACCTTCTCCACCTTGATTTGGGTGGTGGTGGTGGATGGAGTGGGCGTATGCGGTTGTGTCGTGTGCGGTGTATGTGGACCACCAGCACCCGTACCGCTCGAGCTACCAGTATGCGTAGAGTGTGGCGTGTGATAGGCCGAAGCACCATTTGATGTATCCATCATAGTGACACCACCGCCAACACTACCTACGTCGATATACGAAGGCGTGGTCGGTGTATGCATTCCCATTGGTGTAACATTGTCATTAGCTGTATTGATAGTCGCCGTACTTAGTGTGAGGCCGCCGACGCCGTTCGCGTTATTGAGATCAAATGTTTGAGTAGCATCTTTTTTGCCAATACCGCCCAGCGCACCGCCTATGCCACCGAGGCCACCCAATCCACCCAGTCCACCGAGCGCGGAGTGTTGCGTGGAGAGAGACGCAAGCGCACCAGGCGTCGTTGACGTTGCATAAGTGGGTGTAAGTGACTGATATAAAGGCAGATGATGACGTCCGTCGTCCAGTGCACCACTCGAACTGTAGCTACCCATAGTGGCGGTATTTGTTGGCATTAGTGGCGCATAGCTGGCACCGCCCCTATGATGTCCATGCGTATTTACCGCACCCAAATGATGGAATGCATTTGGCGGCGGCGGTGGTGGTGCGGCAAGTGGCGCAAACGATGTCGCAGCTGAGGCGACCGAAGGTGGCGTAATGCTCGCTTGCAGACCGGATAGTTGAGTCAATGGCGACCCGATGCTTACCATACCCGGCGAGCTGACAGAAATGCTGGCGGGCGACATGGCGACCGTCTGCAGTGAGGACATCGACGGCGGCAACACTGCCGAAGCCATGGGCGTAATGCCGTCGGGCATGAGTGGGTCATTGTACCCGTGAAATTGACTTTGGAAAGAGGGCAATTTGGAGAAGGGCTCAAAGCCGATGATGCTGCTAAGACTGCCATTGCCGTTACCGGCGCCATTGGCATTGCCGCTGCCGTTACCGTTGCCGTTACCGTTACCGTTACCGAGGCCGCCACTACTCTTCAATGTACTGCTATGGCTGTGATGGTCCTTGGTCTCCATTTCCCAAGGACGCGTATAATTATTGTTGCTATTGGAATTAGCGGCGTTGCTGTTGCTTGTATTGCTGCTACTGCCGCTATTGACGTTGCCGTTCGTTTGAGAGCTTACAGCCGAGTGCTGCTGCTGCTGTTGCTGTTGCTGTTGTTGGTGTTGCTGATCATTATTGCTATTACTGTTGTGGTTGCTTCTGCTGGTGGCGGCATTGGTGGTTGTGGTGGCGGATTGCTGCTGCTGCTGCAGATGCCGTTGAGGATTGGACCGAGCAGGCGAAGGCTGAGGAGGTGGCAGCTGCTGCTGTTGTTGTTGTTGTTGTGATTGTTGTTGCTGACTCGCTTGTAGCTGTTGCAATTGCTGTTGGCGTGCATAATAATCCCAGTGATGCTGTTGTTCGGCAACAAGCTGTTGCTGCTGCTGTTGCTGCCCTTGCTGTTGCTGTTGTTGTTGGTGATGATACAGGAATTGTTGCTGCTGATGCTGTTGCTGCTGCTGTTGCTGCAGTGTATGCGACAGCTGCTGGTGTGGCAAATATGCGTGCGCGTAATGTTGTTGCAATCCGTGTCCGAAGTGACCCAAATGACCCGCCGATATCGTTGCCGGTGTAGTTGTAGCAGTTGCTGTTGCTGTTGCTGACGTTTCTGCTGTGCCGCCGCTGGTCTGCGCAATTATTGAAGACGCCATTTAAGCCCCCCTTTCGGCATGGCGGGAGCCGGATTTGCTGCGGTTAGCGCGGCCACGCGATATTAACGAAAGTGGAAACTAACTGTGCCGCCGATGGGCCCAACGAATGTCGTGTCTAATGAACTACCTGAAGTCGGGTGAGAGTGCGCGTGAGCAGAAAAGAGATTAATGCATGCGAGAGCGCCAATCCTTAGATATATATAAATTTATTGAAAAGTTCGTTTCACACAAATTGGTTTTGCGCCACGAACGTTTTGTGGTTTTTTAATTATTCTTACTTAAGCGCAATTGCTTAATAAATCGTTTTTTTTTTTTTTATTTCATTTGTAATACTTTTGTACACTGGGTTTTGTGCTATTTTTGTTTTGTAAATTTTCTCTCAAAAATTTCGATTATTATTAGTATGTTTTGAAATTGCTTAGGGAAGTTTTTTGTGATATTTTTCGTACCTTTTTTGGTTTTGTTCTGTTTTTTTTTTGTATTTTTGTTTTGCTTTTGTACACTTGAAATTTCGATTTGAGGTAGTTTATCCTTTTTATTTTGTATTTTTCTTTTTCTCTATGTAAACTGCTTTGAACTACGCGTCGGTTTTTATGTATTTTCTCTAAACAATTTGAACTTTTTCTCACTGGTTGGGTTGCAGATTTGCTTGTGTGTGTGTGTGTGTGTCTATGTTTGTATTTATTTATTTAAACTATTAACGTGATTATTCTGTGGTTTTAAGCACTAACTCCTTCCAACTGTGTTTGCATTGATTTTTCCTCTTTTTTTGGGCAACAAATACAATTACGAAATTTATATTTGTATTACTACCTTGTAAAGTTACTTACTTTCAAAAGTACATATTTATTTATTATTGGCTTGTATAGTTTCTTGTTTCGTGATTGATTAAGTTGTGAACTAACTGGTTTTGCTATTTTGCTTTACTTACTAATATTTGTATTGATATTTCCATTATATTGCTATATATGTTTGTATGTATATTTTATATATTTTTTTTAAGTGCGAAAATTCGAAATTTGTTCGTTTGTAACTATTTACGTACGTACGTTTATATGTATAATGCAAAATTTGCAAGAATTTATGCGCTCTTTTGTACTTTGAAGATTTGTAAGATATTTTTTCTATGGATTATAGATTTATTTGTTGTTGTAGCTAAAACTGATTTTCCAGCTACTGAACTGCTTTTGTAATTGATGCGTATTTATTTTGTTTTGTTTTACTTTTTGCTATTATTATTATTATTTTTTTTCAATTGAATAATTGTTGAATATGCTTACTGTAAACTGCAATTGCTATTTAAAATTTGTATTTGTGTTTGTCGCTTTAATATTTGTGTTTTCCATAGCAATTATTGCTGGTTTTTGTTTTCATTTCACTATATTTATTAATGCATATCTTGGGGTTTTTTTTTTCTTTGTTATAGCTTAAAGTGTTTGTTTGTTAAGTTTCAAAAGAAAAACGTTGTTGCTTTTTACAATATACATATATGTATCTAAGATATTATTATTTTTAATTATTTGGTTATTTTTCAGACTTTTCAAAATTTTGTAAATTTGTTTTCGTTAA
This sequence comes from Philophylla caesio, assembly GCA_963971545.1. Lineage (NCBI taxonomy): Eukaryota > Metazoa > Arthropoda > Insecta > Diptera > Tephritidae > Philophylla > Philophylla caesio. The sequence goes on along the minus strand of OZ020608.1, from coordinate 92,764,626 downwards.
ATTTTACTATTAACAATTTGTTGAATTTCTTTGAATCAATAAAATTGTATTTTATATTTTGGTATTTATGTAAGAAGTATGTATGTATTTATACATGTATGTATGTATTTTGTTGATTAGCGGCTATTGCGTTGCGAAATTTGTTGTGAATTTTTGTACTTTTTGGTTTAACTTGCTTGTCGATTTGTTGCTCTTTTGGGGGACTTATTGAAAAAATATGTATGTATAGAAATTCAACTGCACGCAAAATTTGTTCACTTTGTATATTTTGCTTTATTTTTTTGTAGGTATGCGGCTAAGTTATATTATTTTTAATTGTGATGCGTTATTATCCATTCGTAGTTGTTGTAATTTTTATATGTAATAATATTTACTTAAGATTATTTAAAAAAGATGTATTTTGTCTTCCACTGGTTTGTTTGCTTTGCTTAAAATTGCTTTAAATACGTTATGCTAATTTTGCTTAAAATTATTTTCTAACAGTTTAATTACATATTTGTTAAATTTTCATTAACGGTGTTATGAAAATTTAAAAATTTTCACTCTTGCTCTTTATTGAGTTATAAGATTTGTTTTTTGGTTTTATTTGGGTGTTTTGCTTCATTAGAATTCACACGTTTTTATTTAAATAATGAATAAGTTAAATTTGTTTATAGGACTAAATAAATTTTGGTTGCTTTTGATTTTTTTCGAGGATCAATTTGTGATTTATTAATTTTTTTTTCGAACTCCTATGCTTGATGCGGCAATTTATCTGAAATTAGAAGAGAAGAAGAAAATTGTATTACGAATAAACGAATTTTTTATTGCAGATGAAGATGAAGAAGCTATTTTTTTCGAAGATAATCTTAATACGTTCATATATGTATATATGTATGTATGTATGTATGTATGTATGTATGTATATGTATGGCAAAATACAAAAACACTTGTGTATTTTTTTTTTTGGAAAAACTAATTCTAAAAAAACACCTGAAATTTTTTTTTTTAAATAATTGTTATAAATATATTTTAAAACATTTTTTTTTAAATATAAATAAAATATAAATTCATACGTATGCGACGATATTTTCTTTTATTCTTTGAAAATTATATAAAATATTAAATGTTGTTAAACAAAAATAGGTTACAATTAAAAACCCCATTCAGTTTGAAAAATTCAAAAATTTAAAAAAAAAAATTATAAAATGCAATTTTTTGTAATGAAAGTATAATTAAATTGTTAATGGTTTTTAAGAAGATTTGTAATACAGTACAGAAATTAAAATTTTGTTCTAATTTACATAGAAATGTTAAATTCTGAAATCCGATTTTTTGAAAATTTAATATTATGAATAACAAATAAGGGGTAAATCACAAATTAAAAAAATTAACAATCCAAAAGTTATTGTAAGAACAAAAATTAAATTGAAAATGGCACAACGCCGAAACTGGTATGTCACAAAACTAAATTTGACTAGGGATGACGGAAAAGCGTTCTAATATACATACATTTTTTGTAAGATATTTTTTTCAAAGAAATTACTCAAACCAATTAAATGGTAAGTAGCTCCAAATAAAAATGTTGTAAATGAAAAAAGAACACTAGAAAAGCTTGAATTCATTTAAGGTTTTCTATTAGCCAGAGTTTGCCAGAGTACAAGATTTCGAATAGCAGCTGATCAAGGCTTAGTCTGCACTGTAATGTTATTAACAGAATAAATACGAAATTTGAAATCAACTAGAAATAGGAAAAAAAGTAGAAATTAAAAAAAGCAACTTGCAAATGAGACCACAAAGAGAATATCAAACACTTCACAAAACCCGCGCACACCTGTGCTTATATATGTACCTACAGATATGTACATACATATGGTATACGTATGTACGAGGAAAATATGTCGATATAGGCACAGTTGAACATAAAAATATTTACGTTTGTATAAATCGAGCGCGAAAAAACGTGCAACAATAGAAAGGAAACTATAACTTTAAGGAAACATCACACAAATACATACATACACACATACAAATTGGCGTACATAATTATTTTAATAGCGTATCATTCCTTTTTGTTCATTTGGCGCGACTTAGTAAATTTGTTTTTGTTTGTACACCTTTTCGCATTCGCAGGCAAGGTTAACGCGCCAACAATGACTCCAACCACTAACAATCTGTCGTATTGCTGCAAAGCGCTGACATATCCTGCTGCCGTTTGCCTCAGCGTGAAATAAAGGGTGTTTTTTTTTAGACGTGTGGCTTTCAATGAGTCAATACTTTTTTCGGAGTTGGACTTTTCGACAGCTGTTTTTTGAGTTGTACTCAGTTTGGTTTGCCATTTCAAGACGCTTTGGAAGAGAATATTCGGCGCGTTATTACAGACATACGGTCGAAAATTGGGTCTCCAATGCTGCCCGAAATCATTTCTAAAACATACTGGCAAACCCTTATTTTTATAATAAAGCTAAATTCTTGGCCATAGCATTAAACTAAAACCGTTTTTTTAAATTTTTTTTTTATATAAATTTTTTTTAGCTTAAGGCCGATCGGTTTATTGGGAAAATTATTAGGAAAAAGCAAGAATATTCAAAGCAGTAAAAGTTATGGTACTATTTCGGAAATCACCACATTTCCTCATCAGACTTCTTTCTCCTTGGCTTCTGCGAAGTCGAACCCGCAACAACGTTTATTTCGATTTATTTCGTCTTAAAAACCACATGTCTATAAAAAACACCCTTTACATATCAACATATATGCAATTTATTGCGATACATACATACATACAAATCTACACTTGCGTACACTTTAACTCTCATTTTGCGATAGCATCGGATGGCAAGAAGGATTGTAATTACAATAACTATATGTTGAAAATGTTAAAAATATGCAGCAAGGCGAATTCATAGAAGGTTGCTAGCATATACATATGAACATGCATAAATATACATACATATAAGCAAAAAAATTTAATCTATTTTGTTTTTGCTCTTGAGTTGTGAGAATGTCAGAGAAAGTAATAAGGCGAAGAAAGAACAATCATTCTGCTGAAGGGAAGGTACCGCCTTCTATGTATTCAACTTCATAAGCAGAAAGTAAATGACAGAACGGAGAGTTGACACAAAACTGCAAGCACCTCAAATTATGGAAAAAACGGATGATGTTTTTGCAAATTTTTTTTTTATTTTTGGTAGCTCTTTGTGGAATGACCAATAGCGGGCACTTTTTCGGTGTATTTCTTGTGGTGTTCATATCATTGCGTCTCTGTAGGAGAGTATTCTCCATAGACCTAAAGAATAAGCACAAAAGAATATATTTTGATTAGAAAAATATTGTAATATATTCGCCGTTCTTCTTTACTCATAACTACGACGATCGCTCTGAAAACTAAACTAATTTCTATGAGAATTCGTCTAAACGAGCGTGAAAAAGTCAGTAAGTGCTAAAGCTTCGTCTTTTATTCGCACGTCGCTAAATTGCAGGCGAATGAAAAACAGCGATTGCCCGGTAAGCATCAAAAATAAAGCCGAGTTTTGTTTAAAAAAAAAAATAATTTTTTTTAAGGTTGCAGGTCGATTGGATTTCAAAATGAAAAGACAATTTTGTAATTTTTTTTTTCTTTTAAGTGAGTTCTAAAATATTTCAAACAAACGAATTTCGTATAAAGAACAAAAAATACAACCAAAGGCACTGGCTTTTTATTGACTAAAGGTTGCAAATGAAAACTGTTTCGTTTTTAAAATGAATGACAAAAAGTGGCAACAGCAAACCTTTGAATAATTGAAATAAGTAAAAAAAAATGTGAAATTTATTTGCCTACACATACAGTCAGCTTGAATTGAACAGTTACAGTAATTGTGAGGAAAAAAAAGGTTTAAATCTTAACTTCCAACCTTCGAAAATAAAAACTTGCATTGGTCTCATTTTAAAGAGTCTTCAATTCTGAATAAATTTGAAAAAAAAAAATTAAAGTGTACTTTGTATTGTATTGTTATTCGCATTTTAATCGAACCATTTCTAAAATTTGCTTTAAATTTTGAGACACTTTCGCATAGGTTGTACTCAAAGGGTTCTTCGTAGGGCCTATTATAAACGGATTGCACAATTTTGAAATTTATAAATTGTGGAAATTTCTTAAATGAAATGTACATTTGTATATGTAAATTGGTGCGTTAATATTTAAGACTTAAACAAATCACATGCAGTTGCTAATTTTCCTTTATGTTGAGGTAGTAAGCGTACTTTTATATTCTGGTTTTTTGTAGACCAAAACAAGGGTATAAATATAATTGAAGTAGCAATTGAAACAAAAATCTGTTCATACTCGTATATATGATACCATAGTATAACGCAAATATTATGGCAGCTGCTCTAATATATAAACCACTCCAGTGAAATTTGCATCTTTTATAGTTCCGGCAGCAGCCAACGCATATTGTAATAGAAAACTTGGCTTAAACAAACTGAAAATGTATTGCAAACTCATACACACTTATGTATGTATATGAAGTATGTGTGGACGTATGCCTGAGGCCGAAATACAAATTAAAAAAAAAGAACGTAACCTTGTTTTCTTTTATTCAAATGCAAAAAACTAGAATGAATGAAAAATTTTATTTTTCCACGCTAAAAGAGAGAAAACAGTGTACAAACGTAAAATATTATGCAACTCTGTGGTATTAAACTAAATAAGTAACGAAAAAAAAAATTAAATAAACACTTTTGCCTTTTTTTATTTAATTTTTTTTCAATTAATTTAGGAAGAATAAAACCAAATTAAATTGTAAGTTTGGTGGATTGAAATTTCAAGCCTCTGTAAAAGTTTAAATAAATTACAATGAAACGAAAATTAAATAAAAACCGTATTCGTATATGCATCAAGCTAAAACATCAGTATCTCCTATGGTTTGATGAATTTTCGAACTGTAGCAAAATCAAACAAAATTCAAATTTGAAATAAGAAGTATAACATAAAGAATAAAACCTTAACGAAAAACAAAATAATTTAAATTATTATAATATTAAATACAATAAAATGAAAATAAACTCAAATAAAAAATAGCTCAAAAAGAGCAAATTAATAAAACGGAATGACTTAAAATTAAAAAAAAAGCACAAATCATAAATTGTAAAAAAATTAATAAAATAAAACAAAAAGTTACAAATCTTGTAAAATTAGAAGTATTTAATAACTTGTATCTTAAGACGTATAAAATAAAAACCAAAATAAATTTTTATTGGTAGATTATTTTAATAAAAATCAAAAATAATAGTTATCTTGGATTTATAAAATAAAAAAAAATAACTGTTATTTTTTTTTAATTTTGCATAAAAGTTACAAAAAAAATTATTGTAAAATTTGAAATCGATTGGTAAATTTTATTTCGCTGTAGAACATTTTCATAGTGAAATTTTTAATGACAGTTTTCATATATATTGGCTTTAAAGTAAGGTCTGTGAATCCCCGAAAAGAAAATAATAAATTGTGATTTTCACAGAACTGAAGAAACCAACAACAAATCGGGGAGAAAAGATTTATACATTCCGAGTCTGAGCGAATTTTTCGAAATCGAAATGCACAACAGGACTGTAAATTTTAAAACCATCTGATTGAAGATATACAAATTTTAAAGAACTCTATAGTCCTGACCGCTCGGTTAACAAACATATTCATATCTCACACGTAATTGCCGTTGCGTGAATCAAAAATATTTAATTCGCCAATGATAAGAAATGAAGATAAAAATTGGCATTCTAACGTACTCATCCAAACGGAATATACCTTTTCCAATTACAAACTACCTACCTACTCGTATATACCTAAATAATAAATTTAAAATTATACGCGAATAAGTTATATTTATATAGAGGGTGTACAAGAAGTATGCGTCTATTGGATGAAAGAATTTGAAGACGAAAGTTCATTTCTAAAACTGCTGTCAGAGGTACCTACATAAGTACTCTTGAGAGAATTGCTGTGGGAACTCTGCTAATTATATTCAATTAATTAAAAGTTTTCTTGTGAGCAAAAGTTAAAGTTTGATATTTTGAATATTTATCCTACTATTTCCACCAAAAAAAGTAAGATGCACAGCTCAGGTACACTCTGTATTTTAATAGAACAAATTTAAAGGTATTGCTTGTATCAGTATTTGGTCGCATATATGTGTGTGTATAATCACATGTATTGGTGTGAAAATATAAAACTGTTGCTTAGCATTTGTTGATCTTCTACTTCAGCTCGCTTTTTGGTTATCTTATCAGCGCTAAGCAAATGTCTGTAGATATTTAAGCTTCGTTAAAATCAACTACTTCACTTTTCAATTTAGCAAAACCAGCAGAGACCAACAGCAAGCAATGCCGTTAGCAAAGATACGAGGACCCACATACCTAGATATACATATGTATAATAAAAAGCAAATTTTTCTACTTCACGCTTTCATAGTTTTGATAGTTGCTTTTTTGTATTAGTGAATACACAGTGAAAATTGATGCAGAATATTTAAATTGATTAAAATAAAGCGTGGGCATTGGACGCAAAGAACACAAACAAAAATTGAACAGAATCCAGCATAAAGATTATCTGGTAAGAAGGAACAAGTATCCCAAAAAGACCGATTTCTGAACCTTTGATATCCAGAAGTAAGTATCAAAAACGCATACATATTTGGATAATTCAAAGATAGATGAGGGAAATACACACAACTTTCCCACACAAGATTTAAATGGTTCACAAATTTGTTCATTATCTTTGGCCGGTCAATGTTTGCATATTTGCCAGCTTTTAAGTTTTGAAGATCGATAGCCCTCAACTTAAATTGTACTGAAAATGCTCGCTTCAACTGCTTGCAAATTTATTGCCATAAAGTTTCGAAGAGTATTTTAGTGTTTTTGCAAGAAGAAATGTTCCCAAATGCCAATAGACTGAACAACGTGAAAAATAAAACTTACGTTATCCGTTCAAAAGCGTGTAGTTGGTTGATAGAAACGTTGTTCAAGACAATGGAACGGAACCCAACTAACGCTGAGAGCACCATTTTCATATGCTTTCTATGGTACCTACTATGATGCTATCAATTATGTTGTCAGTTTTGTGAAACTTTTTGGATTTTCGGATGAACCTATTTATGTTTGCGATGGAGTGCTTTGAGATATGCACGAGGCTTTAGGTGAAGCCTCATTCTAGTATTTCATTTCGTAAGTGTGAGGTAATCATTATGCTCTCTTTATTCGATATCTCAGAAATTATAATGCTTTGCATTAGCGCCACATAAAACAGATCTTATTGCAATTTTTTCACTTCCACGAAACGTTCAATCGCGTGCAAATATTTTTCTGAGTGTACTACAACGCGGATTTATTGTTTTATATCGGTTGAATAGATAAGACCGGTTATATGGTGGATAAGATAGTGATGTAAATATGTATATGTACACACAAAAAAGGCATTTTGTAAAAACTCACTGCAGTGAAATGCTAAACTTTTTCCGAATCATGCTAGTGCTTGAACTGGTATTGACAGGGTTGATTTGTTAGAATTATAAATAAACTTTCAGGAGTAATTTCTATGTACGAAAGACTGGATTAGAGGTTTCGTGAGAGATCAAAAATTGTCGAGAACCTTGTGAGCACTTGTTGCCTCCTTCTCGTTCAGATTATTTTACTTCGCTGCTTACTTCCTAACTCAAATAGTAGACATCTAGCAAGTTTTGTAAGCATTGGATAATAACGAGAAAAAGCAAGTTGATATTCAGACGAGCAGCTCAACCATAATGTCTTTTCACGCTAACACAAAGCGGCTAAAGACGCTGTTCTCCATTTTTTCTCTGATTGCCTGTCATTGGCACAAAAAGGTTATCAAAAAATAGGGTACTTCTCAACAGAAGGTGTGTCTTAGCAATCCAATTGTAGAATTACTAACTTAAATAGGTTCTTCGAAAAAGTGAAATAGATCAAACTAATCATGACAATTTGGCAAACTTGGCATTACGTGACGGCTATACATATTTGACGCGCGAACTACTGCTTTGGAACTTGATAAATTGACTGCTAGGCTACCGCGTAAATGCAGAATCACTTCCATTCAAATACATTCAAACAAAGCAAATTTGTGCAAGTATCTGTGTGTGTATCAAAAACTTGGCCACATGCATGCAAAACAAATAAACATTTGGAACAATGAACGCAATTGAATAGTAAATTTTAAGTCAGCTACGCCAACAGCGCGCCAGGAATCGCCTCAGCAACTGCACTACGAATAGTTGTTACCTCGAGAGGAATGACTATGACTATTCGTTCAACGGCCATGGCAACGGTCGCAGCAAATTCGTTTGTATGCGATTTTTTATGAATTTACAAAAAAAAAAAACCAAAAAGAGTATGCAAAAAACGTAGAAAATCATTTGCAAAAAAAAAGTCAATTAAAAACATGCATACCAACCCGAGGGAATATGACAAGAGGGGAGACAACGTGAGTAAAGTAAATAAGGCAGGTAAATACTCGTAGTAAGCGAAGCGGGTACGGCAAGAGGGCGAGAGAGAGCTGCGGGGCGTGCCTGTAGCGAATGAAAAATAGGTGACTACGAACTTGCAAATAATTGAGCGGACAATGGCGGTGGCGTAAGGGCGAGGGCGCTGATGGCGGGGTTGGGGCGTACAGAGCGCGCATCGCTGAACGCAAGGGCTGCAATGCGCAGTCGCATGCTGCCGCAACGACGAGGTGGCAAATACCGCTGCACTTGTACGTTGCCAGGTACAACTGCAACGTAATGCAAAAGAAAAAATATGTATCAGTAATTGAAGGGGTGTTAATAAGAGGAGAGGAGAGGCGAATTTTTGTGCGCGCGAGTGATGACGACAGCGGGTTTTCTTACGCTAGAGGGCCTGGTGGTTGTGTGCAACGGTGCGGATGGAGGCCAGCAGCAAATAATTGTGCTGGAACATTCACGAACACACACACGCACACAAACATACATATTTATGCATAAAACCATGCGGACAACAAGGCGTTGTGCGCCATGCATACAGTTTGTTCCCTTTTTTTATTAGCGCTGCTGTTGTTTCTAGGCACAACTGTTGGCCACGACTTGGCATTTCGCGTGTGCATTTTTTTTTTTTTTTAATTTTTACGGGAATAACCGTTGTCGCTAACTTACTCCAGCATATACGAGTAGCAAAGCGAAAAGTAAAAGGGATTGCTGCTGCAGTTCTACGGCGATTCAAGTGCAACATTGAGTGGGGGCGCGGGAAAGCTGCTTTTAGGTTGTTATACTTTTGGAAGTACCCTAGCTCGTTTGGCAGTTGCCTACGTATGTAGTTGGAACCCTAGCAACGAACTTCATCGATTTACATCGCGCAACAGCAACAGCAGCAGTAACTACGACAGCAGCGAGGGCAGCTATGCGTTGATGTGGCCCTCGCGCTAAACCGTTCTACGTTGAAACCATTTTTATTTTTTCAGTTTCACCTAGAGTCTTAACACTCTTTTGAAGTTTACACTTCTCTTTCGTTTATATTTTGTTCATTTTCCTACAATCATTTACCACTATGCCAGGTTTGCTGTCAGCGCATTTCCTGCTGCTCCTACCTGTGAGTAACCGAAGTGCAACGAAGTTCCCTTTTCTCTGCCAAGCTACCACTGTAGTACATAATTTTGTTTTTTCCCCCTTTTAGCTTCTTTTCGTTTGCATATTCGTTGCTTAGTTATTGTTGTTGATGTGAATTTTTTGCACTTTTCAGCTACACGCTTCGGTAGTTTTAGGTGAAGGCAACCCACCTTGCACGTGCACATAGCTATGCAACCCTGCGCGGGTGTTCACAAATACAAAAAAAAAACATACATACATGCACATTTGTATACTTGCATGTGTGTGTATTTGTTCTTATTTACATACAACTCTGGATTGTAGAACATTTGATTCCCGAATTGGGTGAGCATGTCAAAGGCATTGTTAGTTGATTCCAGCGCATACAACTAAAAATGATTCCCTACATGTATTATAGATATTTACATATATTTTTTCTAAATTGTCCATTCCTTACTAAATTTTCTGTCCATAAAGGGATCATTTGTTATTTAAAAAAAAAACATAGCCAATGTTTTATTATATTCGATTTCTATGAATTTTTACGAATTCAACAATAGCTAAACATTTTCCAGGGGCAGAAAGTATGAATGACTTTTATAAAAGTGTATTTAATACAATTCATATACGATTGTGTAGTGTTTTAATTCCCAGTTTTTCAATTCCCAGTTTTTGAACATTTGATTTTTATTTCAATGCCGAATGTATACTAAAAGCTTTGCGCCTGCGTCGCTCTAAACTAATATATTTAGCCTTTCTATTACGCTAGAGCACAAAGGGATATTCATTTTTAAGGTAGTTATTTAAACTTAACTTGTTCGTTTGAGGGTGCTCGCCTTGGGTACAGTTGTGCTCACATAACTAGAGCATTTTTCTTTTTTTGAATGCTGATCGGTTTGCTGTTTTTCGATTTTCTCGCTATAATTTTTATTATCGTTCTCGATAATTTTATGCATCGTACAATAAGAAACTGTAAAATAATAGTGTTTAAAGCATTAATGCTAACACCCGGTTTTGATACAGTGCAGATGTAAAATTACCACAAAGGCGATCAGACGATTAAAATGACCATTTTTGCGAATTCGCGAATTAGAAAGTAGTCAATTTCAGCCAACTGCCTTTACGGATCTAAAACCAGTACTTTTAGACTGGAACTTGCTCAATACGGCAACACTCAAAATGCTAGAGTCTTACCTCGCTCAGTCTTACTATGCTCATTGAATCGAACGTAATCAAGAAGCAGAACCTACATTAAGACGAAGGAAGATCAGCAAGCGAGCATCAGACAGTAATGCAATGACCTTAAAAGCAACGAAAGGTTTAAGTATAAATTAGCGAATAAGCGACAAATGAAGTGTTAAGAAGAAGCCAGATATGCAAAAAGTTCCATATCAGAAGTGAGAAGAAGTTGTACGGAGAAACAACACAAGAACGTGGGCGGCGACGAATTGATTAGAATGTTTTTCCAATCAAAAAAAATTATCAGCAGTGGAATTTATTTACACCGACAAATTTGTGTTGGTTAGGCTTTTGATTATTTTTCCAGGCATAAAAAAAATATTTAAGGTAATATTTGTTGTAAAAAAATTATTAGTTTTTGACTAGTTGAATACGCGTTCTTTGCTGCGGTTGAGAGCAAAAATCGACAGTATATAAAATAGCTGTCTTTTTTTCCTAAATTACCGCCATCTCTTGTCGATATACATATCACCTTATAACCTGTGGGATGAAGCAAACACGGATAATAAATTTGGTATGAGCAAAGGTTTTCTAAGGACTTGATTGCCAATTCAAAAAAAAAAAATTGTATAGTAGGCCCGTTGTCAGGCTTTAACTCAACTTCTGAGTATGGATAGCACAGTCTTTTCTAATCCGGTCTTATGTCCAGTCTTTCTTTGTGGATACTCACGAATTAAAACCAACATTGTTAAGCCAATTTAATGTTGTTGTCGGAATATCCCACTTGCATTGAGTTTTCAATTGGAAAATGATATAAACAACTTCATCGTGGTTCACGAAAGTGAAACAAAATTGTCTTTCTCAGAAAAGTTTTGCTATCATCTCGTTGTCTGGTATTCCGCAAGTGAGAAAAATTCTATAATACTAAAAATGCAGCTATCATCATAGAAACTGGAGAGACAGAAATTAAAATTTGTGACTGGCCAAAGAATGAAGACATGGTTTCATGTGGCCAATCAGAAACAAAAGAAACAACGCCGATAACGTTTTGTCTTGAAACCAAACTTGACAAGGTATGACGGAAAATCGTTCCGAAATTCATTAAATTTTCAACGCTTCATCACCACTTACACTCCCTGCGTTTTATATTTTCCGCCATAAATCGGCAAGAATTTCAACTGCCGAATAAATGTAAACTCGCGTTGAAAAAACAGTTATCGAAGCGTTTAAGTTTATTTAAAAAATCTTTTTTTGCACATTCGAAAATAAAAATATAAAATTCTGGTTTTGTAAGAGACTCAATTTCAGTATAACAAGTATACTTAATGTGCAAAAATCAAGTAGAGCAACACCAACGACTAAATAATTTCCATTCTTTTTTACTCTGCAGTTAACATCAATATCGCAATAACTTCTCCATGGCCAACTCAAATATTTATACCTTAAAATATAATTTTTACACCAATTTAAATCAAGTAGCAGCTTTAAAAAAAATTGTTTTTATCGATATTCCAATACGAGTATCAATAAAGTAAGAAATTTATTTCATTTCATTTTCGTAAAAGGAAATAAAATGGAATAAACTCACGACCGCCACTGTGTCCATTTAGATATAAGTAATAAATATGTAAGAAAGATGAGTGGATGGGCGTACGGCAAGTGCGTGGATGCATTACTTTTCGAAGTCACATTCCCAAGTAGACTGTAACACATACTTACACACATACATCCAAGCATACGCAGGATTTCCATGTGCGAGTATGTGTACGTGCCCGTTGTCGCTAGCATAATGTATCGGTGGGACATTTGTTTACTTTTGGCTCATTCATAAATTGGGTATTCGGTGACGGCAAAAGCTATTGGTTTCGCCTTAGTTGTGGGTCATGAGTTTGAGGCACCAACGTGTGGAGCATATAACAACAGCAATAGAAACAAAAACAACCGGCACCCAAACCAAAAGCAGTAAACCAAACAAAAACCGAAGGCCAACAATTGTAATGAAGTTAAGAAGGTAAGGTGAAGATGGTTGCATTAAGGTTTGACCTAGTATCAGTTGAAATTTGTTGAGTGTTGCGCCGCAACAACGAACACGAGTGCCACAGATGTGACTGAGTGGATGGGCGGCTGGTCGGGTATTGCTTAAATATGTAGGTGTATTGTATAGAATGGCAGATACTCGCGTACATTGTGCGTTTCACTTGAAACGGATGTGAATTTATATATGTATGTGTGTATGTGGGTGTGTGTGTGTGTGTTAATGAATGCTTGTTATGGAGTGATGTGGATGTGATTTCGAGCGCTTTTCGTGCCTGCTAGCTTGGAAACACACACATACAGACATGTCTAGCGTTTTGTTTTTGTCACGTTTTTCGGTTTCATATAAGACAGATTTTCACATACACAAGGATATGAATAGCGGTGATAAAATAAAATATACAAAAATGTATAAACATTGTTGGCGGCGCTTTTTACCCGGTACGTGCCACATGCCGCATACCACATGCTGCTGCCGCTACTGTCAATCGTTATGTGATTCATTAATTTTAAACGGATTTTCAAGCGATGGCATTCGCACACTTGCATACACATATATGTACATATGCCATATGTCTTTGTATTTTGTGGCAAAAGCATTTTTATTGATACACTCTGTTGCAATGCGCGTGCTTTGTGTATGTGTGTGTGTGTGTGAGTTTTGAGTAGCGCAAGCTTGTGTTGGTGTAACACATATTTTGTGGCATAATTAAGGCATTTTAATTTAACACTTCGAGTGCGAACTTCCTTCCATGCAACAACCATCCAACAACCAGCCCAATTTGTTTAAGCGCCCGCGGCCTAATGCGGGTGTTGCACATTGTCACACTTGCCATACACACACGCACACACACACTCTTCTTGAATAACTTATGTATGTATGTATGTGCGTTGCTGCTGATAGAATGCAAAAACAAACAAGGGAGAAGGATGATTGAACAACCAGAATATACACATACATACATACATATGTACATGCACACGTATACATACATACATATCTACGCATCCTGCTTGAACTGACACGCAGCCAAATCTCTGTACTTCACAAAAGGGACATGCAGGACTGCTGCACGTTGGCATACAAAGGACCCTGCATTGGCACTTGTGCGTGCCTTAACCCTCTTTACATAGCTAAATTATGTGTATCACTTTCGAGAAGTGTATGTATTTATGTGTTTGTATGTGCATAAAAAATATGTTGTGGGTCTCTGCTGTTGATTGGCAGCAACTGAAATTGGGGGCATTAAGGCATCAGGCACACTAATGGCTTGAAATATATGTATGTATGTATGTATATGCATACTATATAGGTAGGTAGGTAAGTGAGTACTTTGGTGCCATGCAACGTAGTTAGTAGCTTATTGCTATTGCTGTGTAGAGTTTATTATATCGTAGTGCTATGTACACCTAAATTGAGTTCCATTGGCCATTGTTCCATTCAACTGTAACACTTTTGATTAAACACCATTTAAAAAAGCAATTTCGTGGCTTTATAGCGCAGCTCGTTTTTAAAACAGCAATGCTAATGTGTCGAAGTTGATGGATCTGCGGTTATTATTATCAGTCGATTAAATGGGAGCGACCATCTCGCTGGCGGTTGGGTTTTACGATCCACGGTTTATTAATAATAACAACATTCACTGGTCTCTCACTTACGGCGATCAGCTGATATTTACTATATTTAATTTTAATTTTCACATAATTGTTACAGTTAACAAAGCCAAAGGTGTTTTTGCATTTGTACAACGATAGTCAAAAGAATTCAATGACCCTTACATCACGAAGGCTCTGTTCACAACGTTAGTGAGGCCCATACTGGAATATGGATTTGTTGTTTGGAACCCGCGCTATCTAGTTGATTCCGACCGGATAGAGTCAATTCAAAAACAATTTCTGCTTTTTGCTTTAAGAAATTTTCGTTGGGATTCTCAGTATAACCTGCCGCCATATATACATAAATCATTTAAAAGTGATGAATCTTCCTACACTTGCTAGTTCCAGAGAAATGCTAGGCATAGTATTTTTGGTGAAGTTACTGACAGGCTTGATCTATAGCCCATCTCTCCTTTGCGAAATAAAACTAAACATTCCCTCCCGAATTTCAAGACATTTCCGGCCTCTTTTTCTGAAGCCATGTATAAGTAATTTTGAGTTAAATGAGCCTCTCCGTAGTTGGTGTCAGGACTTTAACACTCACTCCGGTTCTTTTGATATTTCAGACTCACTTTTTTACGTAAAGAATAACTATACTCAATGCTCTCAATAATTGATACATACATATGTACATACATATATAATACTATTCGATAAGCTGATAAGCATTTGTTCTGTAGCTGGACAGTTTTAGATCTCGACACTTAACAAACTTCTGCCTTTCATGAAAAAAAAATGAACTTTTTATTTAAACTAACGTTTAGAAACACATTGTCAAAAGAGATGACAGCATTATTGATACTTTAATTTTCACCAAGTAGATGCTTACAGTTTGGACTAAGAGATTAAGAGATGTTTGAAATCCGCTTCTATTGCAGCACATATTTTATTAGCATAGTGTTATATTTTACGACAGCCCAATGTTATCCGCTAAACCCTTGACCAGAGAGTTTAAGTTGAAACAATGGCGTAACAGAGTTTGACTACGAAGAATCTGTTACTAGGTGGTGTTCATTTTTCAAGTTCGGGAGCTCATCATCGTTTCAAGACTCGTCTTATCTCGTTAATCTGATTTTCGGTTTCGTTTTTTTACTTAAGTGGTTACCAGTGTCATATTTCCCTTATAAGGATTTCTGTTCCGCTAAATATTCCCTAGATCTCCGTGGGCTTTGCTATTCTGTTAACTATTCAGTAACCTATGAATCCTTTTTTAAACTTTGAATACAGCTGTAGCCTCATATACATAGATATTCTATGAGAAAAACTCGTTGTAATTCGATCGCCGATCGTTCAGACATGCGAGGGGAAAATTGAGCGAAGTGTAAGTCTGTTAAAAATGAGCAAAATACAGCGTTAGGATCTGATAAGACTTGTACATATTTTATCGGTAAAGGACCTAGTCAGACGCATTTACATGTGGCTTCACATCAGCTTCTGTCCGTTGGCTAACTTCATCAAAACAAGTAAGAATCTACGTACCTCATTTTAACTATAAAATAGTCTCCCTATTTTCAGCGTGAAAAGTGAACAAGAAAAATTGGCAGCCCTCAGCTAAAAAAAACTGATTAACGGATGACAGCCCTTTTCTGAATGTGAGCTGTGTGGTATCCATGCTAACATAATTAAATATACATTTTTTATTTTAATTTTGGTAGTTCATAACTCGCTCCCATATAAGGCTAAAAAGAGATATGAACTCATGCTTAGTTGCACAATTTTTTTGGCTTCACTTTTGTCGCAGTTTTTTTTTTTTACCTTTCACAGAAATGGTATACTAACTTTGGTTCGATGTCTGCAAGTACCAAAATAATAAGAGTTAGACCCATCAAAAAGTATACAGATATGATCAGGGTGACGAGCCTAGTCGATTTAGACATGTTCGTCTGTCTGTCCATCTGTCCATCTGTTTGAACGCAAACTAGTCCCTCAGTTTTTGTGCTATTTGGATGAGGTGCCTTTTGATAATTTATTTGACATTTGTCGGGACCGGTCAGATCGGACGACTATAACGTATATATGAGCCGATTGTTCTGATATGATATTTTGCTTCATAACTCCTTAGTTTAAGCAGCTAGAGGTTTGAAGTTGCAAGAAGGTCTGCTTTCATAAGCTCTATAGAAGTTGTGAAAATCATAAAGATCAAAAGAGATATAACATACAGCTCCCATACAACCGATTGTTTAGATATTGCAATTGGCACGAATACCCCTCCGTTTTAGGAGATAATTTTGTACAATTAAAAGCTATTATGAAAACTAGTTTAGCAGTGAAAATCATTGAAATCGAATAAATAGAACATACAGCTAACATACAACCGATTGTTTAGATATTGCATTTTGGGCCATAACTCTCTCATTTAATCAGCTAACGACTTGAAATTTCGGACAAACATTAATTATTATTGGTACTATTGAAGCAGTCAAATATTGTCATTAATATTGATTAAATATATCATATGAATCCTGTGCAATTCTTCCATACATTAAAGGAATGAACCCTTCGGTATAGCCGAAGACAGCTATTTTTTTTTTTAATTTAAACACCTGCAATTTACTCTCACATCAACACTCCCCACGACATGCCAAACAGAGTATACTATCGTCTATATATTCGATCTAATTCAGCGGCTCGTGCTACTTATTTTCAGTACCAACATGCGATTTATAAACTGTAGCTGGCTTTGTGTTGCGACATTGTATGCATTCCTGCTGTCAATATAAAGTCCCTCGCTTGCAACATAGTCGTTACAATGCTGCTTGCGCTTGCGCCGCGGTTTTTGCAACGTTGCCATTTCGAGGCCATTTCTAGGTATGTACGAGTGTTTACAAACAAACTCGGTTGTGTACGAGTGGCTACGCCATTTTCAATTTACTTGTCGCGTGAAATTTAAGGCTTCCTTTATACATACAAACAAACATACATACATATGTACACATTTCCTTAAGTTTTCTTTTTGTTTTTGTTCAATGCCTGCCGTTATTTAGAGTTGAAAAATTTGCATTTAAAATATGTACCAGAAGGGGGCGCGCGCTACTACATCGTTTTATATTTTAGCCACAAATATAGTTGTAACAATGGCCAATTGCAATTGTTGCAATAATTTAAAACCATTTATTCTACTTTGTAGTGGTTGCTTCCGCTTTGAGTTCACTCTCATTTTCATATGTAAGTATGTACAAATTCAGTCACTGTTTCTTTAGCTCATGTGTACGTTGTTCGATTATCTTGCTGCAAACGAAGTGGTGAGTTTTTTTTTTTTGTCGTCTTGCTCGAACGCATTGCCTTTAGACTTTAGTTATGGCTTCCAAGTCAGATGTAGGCTTTTACATTTCAAACATCGTGAAAAATGTGATATTGAAAAACACTTTAAATAATATGTGTGCGTCCACGTGAAAAGGGCCCCACTTCGGCGGTATTGGAGTTATGTATGTAGGCGTCTTCCTGGTTGATTTCCGAACATTTTCAGACAAATTAGACCATCCTAACTGGAGAATTGAGGGAAATATAAAACTTTGATGGTAAATATCCGAAAAATTACTAATTGAGAAAAATTAATTTGAAGTTGAAAGTTCGATTTTTTCATTTCTACTCAGACGTTAAATGGGTGTTTCTATGAATCGAACAGGAACATTGTCAGCATGAGAAAAAATACTATTAGATCATTTTTCAATCATAATTCTATGTGAAACAACTAATTAACATCAACTCGACAAATATTTGCTTTTTCAACTAATTCAACCGATGATCACAGAAAATTATGGATGGGTTAACGTTTGACCAATAATAAAATTAATTACTTCTATTATACCTAGGAAGCTAAATTTGGTGTCATTCGACGCGTAAATGTATATAGTTTCATAATAAACCATAATAAAAAATTACGAAATTCGATCAATGTATCGAAAAATCTATATATGTATCTCGGAAATTAGATGCGACAAAGTGGGCCCTTTTCACGTGAATGCACACATATGAATTATTTAATTAATTTCCGAACGCTGACTGTATGAAGTGAAGAACTCGACTTGAAATATTTTCAATGCTGGGCATCTAAGTATATCGGCAACCTTTGACGACTAATTTTTCTCGAACGTTCCATGGACTTCCAGTTTCCATGTAACTATCAGACATCCGCAACAAGAGACTCATAAATGGCGCAAACAAACATAAATGAAAGCATATTAACAACAGGAAATTCGCGTGAGCCACTTACATATGAGCTACTCGTTGCGTATATCTGGCCTATAAGTCGTCCTATGTGCTTCCTGTCGCTGTCAGCTAAACTCCACGGTATTAATTTGCAAGATAGAATGCATACACCAGTCACCTTGGTAAGTTACAAGACATATTCGGACTTCTGACCTCAGACGCAAGGTCGACGGCTATCAAGAATAAACCTTTGCATCAGACTTAGTTCGCTGAAGTTTCTACCAGTTGAGTTTCCATATTGATCCGTGCTTGTGATCTGAAGCGAATTTACACTTTTGCAAAAGCCCATTCAGTCATCGCTACCAGGTATTTCGATATGCCAAGAAACATGATTCACTTCATCACATCGAAACGTTCTTCTACCAAAGAAAATATCTCTAATGTGAGCCATAGAAGGAGACGGTCTGAGACGTTTGCATACTCTCTAAAGTAGCACTTCGAAGCTAACCAAATTTCCTATCTAAATTCTGGTTTCTTGTACTTTTTCACAACGATAGTTTATTTGTATATCTTAAGAATCGCAACAAGAATATGCTGCCTGATGTTATGATGGCGAATGATAATTCGTATAACAGATCAATACGCCGCTTCGTTATCTAGTTTGGAAAAGACAGAACAAAGGTTGTTGAGGTCGTTTACACTTATTAAAGATGGCGTCTGAGCAAAATAATTATCTGACTCAAATTATATGTTCTATCTTTCTCCGATGTTATATCCATCCGTTTTTATTCAGAGTCCTTCACAATTAATTGCGCTGGTACATAAGGAGCCAAGACCCAATGAATCTAATCTCGTATTAATTTTTGAGCTCTTCAAATTATTCAAACACATCTGGGTGATTTAAGAAAATTTTATGTTTTCGAAAGCCGAAAATTGTAACTATGTTGTGAGCCTTAACTGACATTATTTGGTGGTAATTTATGTAATGTTTTTATGTACTCGGCTTTTGAGAGACGGCTAAACATCTAATAAAGATCGATAACCTACAAACATCAAAAGCAAACGAAAAATCCTGTGAACGCTCGTTAGGCGTCAATTGATAAAATTACGAAAACATACATAACTGTACCCTACACTACTCGACCTCTTCGCTTGTTCACTTTTTGAAAAATTTCCCAAACTTTACAGCCCCAACAAACTGTCAGCCCAAGAATTAAGTATGTAAGTACACCTTGACAAAAAAATAATGCAACCACAGTTGAGATCCGCCATTTCGAAAATATCATCCTCTCACTCCCACTCCAATGCGTACCTTCGATTGCTTTGATTGTCTGAGTGTGTGAGAAGTAGACACATTTGCGTTCGAAAATTTTCTGAAGTGGAGGTGTTTATTTTTAGAGTTATGCACCGTTACTCCATGCCCATAATATGCCGCACGCACCAAAAACATAAATTCCATTGGGGATGACCAAGAAAACAGAAAAGTGGGGTGCATCAAATGTGTAGTATAGAGAATATTTGTGCATACACTCGATTGCATAGCGCAACATAGTCACAATCTGCATGCGTGTTTGTATGTATGTAAGTATGTATTTTTTTTTTTTTTTTTTTTTACGGACGTTGGGATAGCGCGCTATCCATCAAGAGGCCCGTATGAATCTCTGGTGAAGCCACCTCCCCGGGACTACTCACGCATTTCATCAGGGAGGGGCTATGGCATAAATATGCCTGACTTCCATGACGCCGTTTCCATAGTCCCCCATCCACGTAAGGTGATTAGGGGTTCAGGAGCGTTCTACTACGACTTCACCTGTGAAAGATACAAGCAAATAAAAGATTAAACATATTCAGGACTAACTTAATCGCGTTGCTAAACGACGGCGTTGTTCGCGTATTCTGAGCTCAGTCATTATCTCTTTACAGATGTTTTTAACTGTATTCCAAACTGCTTTATCATTAATCATATAGGATATCAGATTTTCTGGCCTTGGATCTACCTTCATAATGATTCTTAATTTCTCCCGCTCAAATGAAAACGAAGGACAAGAAAACAGTATGTGTTCTGCGTTCTCCGCCACAGTCTCACACGAGGCACAAACCATTGTATTATCATGACCATATTTACATAAGTATTCTCTGAAACAACCGTGCCCACTTAGCACCTGGGTCATATAAAAGTCTATTTCGCCATGCGATCTGCCTAGCCAAGCCTCGATACTCGGGATGAGTCGGAAAGTCCAGCGTCCCTTTGTCGACGTGGCCCAGCGTTGTTGCCATTGGGTTAGGCTTTTATGGCGTTCGGCCGCTGTCTCTTGTACTGAGAGGGCTGTGCCTTTATCTCGGGCCGTCTGATAGGTTCGCTGGATTTCGTTAGCCAGCAGATCGGCAGGCATTATGCCAGCAATTACACAGGCCGCCTCATATGAAACAGTGCGGAAAGCGCTACAAACGCGTAGTGCACTAAGTCGAAATATGGAATTCACATTTTTTGCATATGACGTATGCTGAAGCGCGTGGCCCCATACAGGGGCCGCGTACATAACCACTGATTGTGTGACCTTAGTTAGCATCTTCCTGCGATTTTGACCAGGTCCACCTATATTTGCCATTAATCTAGCTAGAGAACTATGGACTGTTGCGGCTTTTTGTGTCACAGTTTCTATATGTAGTTTAAATGACAGCCTGGCATCTATCATAACACCTAAATACCGTACTGCAGGCATAGTTTCGAATACATACCCATTGATGTCTAGACGTGTAGTTTCCTTTTTCTTTCTGCTTGTTATAAGCACCCCTTCGGTTTTGTGAGCTGCCAATTGGAGCCCTTTGGTCTTGAGCCAGTCATCGATTAATATAGCCGTGTCTTTCGTGGCCAATTGAATTTTTTCTATGTCTTTCGCTACAATGATAACCGCAATATCATCTGCGTATCCGATTACCTTCACTCCTTTTGGAACAGGTAGACGCAGGACTCCATCGTAAGCAATAATCCACAAAACTGGGCCGAGAACTGAGCCTTGGGGAACTCCTCTGCTGACGTCATATCTATTTCTACCTAGATCAGTATTATAAAACAGAACTCTATCAGTAAGATAGCTATCTACTATATTTATAAGATAAGGTGGAGTATTTATTGCCTTTAATGCATTAATAATGTGCGACCATTTTAATGAGTTAAACGCGTTTTTTACGTCTAAGGTTACTACTGCGCAGTATTCTTTCGAACCGTACTTCCAGCGCTTGCCTGATATTGCTTCTTCCGCTATTTCAGTGACGCGACAAATAGCATCGACTGTGGATCTTCCCTTTCGAAACCCGTACTGGGCTTCCGACAAACATTGATAGGTGTCAATGTGTTTCAATAAGCGATCGCAAATTACACGTTCCAGCAATTTGCCTAAAGAATCTATCATACAAAGCGGTCTGTAAGAACCTGGATCACCTGGAGGCTTGTTGGGCTTTGGAAGCAACACTAACTTCTGCTTTTTCCACCTCCTCGGGAAAACGCCATTTTGCAGGCATATATTAACGACATGTGAGAAGGCCATAGGGGAATCAGCTACTGCCGCTCTGATGGCAATGTTCGGTATACCATCGGGTCCCGGAGCCTTGCCGTTTTTTTAGCCGTTCAGCTGCAGCTAGAATTTCATCCTGTATAACAGGTGGACAAATTGTCAATGTATTGTTATTCACAGGCCTCATTTGGGGGCTATCTTTGGGAAAAAGCGTTTCGACTATTTGCTTGAGCAGAGTGGGACATGTTGGCATCTGCTTTTGGCTACTTTTAAACTTTTTCATAACAATTTTATAGGCGCCACCCCAAGGGTACTCGTCAATCTCACTACAAAGCTCTTTGAAACAAGATTTTTTGCTTGCCTTTATTGCATTTTTTAATTGTTTACGCAAGCATTTAAATTCATCTCTCAGAATATCAGATCTGTTTCTTTGGTATTTTCTTCTGGCTTTGTTGCATTCAGACCGCAAGTCTGCGATTTCAGCATTCCACCAATAAACAGGGTTGCGGCTATTTTTGCGCACTTTTCTATTCATAGATGCATCACAAGCCCTAGCTAATACTTTATAAAGTTCATCGGATAGACTTTCTGCATTGGCCTGCATTTGTGTTACGCTTTTCATACCATCCAGTACCAACTTAAACATATCGGGATCAAATGAATTAGTGCACCAGGCCTTTGCGTCGTTCTTCACATATCCACGAGCCCTACTTCTCATGTAATCAACATCGATTATTACAGCCAAGTGATCGCTATGTGTGTAAATATCGCTTAATTGCCAGGAAACTTTTGCCATCATTGATTCACTACAGAAAGCAATATCGATAATGGAACCTCTTCCATTTTTTTCGAAAGTATTTTTGTTTCCTCTATTCAAGAGAAGCAAGTCTAATGGTGCAAAGGCTTTAAGAAGAGCGCGTCCTCGCTGATTTGTCCTGCTGCTGCCCCATTCTAGAGCCCACGCATTAAAATCTCCGGCTATTATTTTGGGAGAGCACAAAACCGCATCTTCAACGAGTCTATCCAGCAGAAGTTCAAATTCTTGCTGGCTAAGACTAGGGGGTGCATAACAGCTGTATATATAAGTACCGTCAATTTTGGTCCTTACAAAGAACTCATGGCTGTAAGGCTTTTCGGTAATGCATTTTTGCCCACATACCCATATTGCTGCTTTGCCTTTGTTATCAGGAATCCAAGTTCCTTTCTCAGACTTCTTATACTGCTCGCTCAAAATGGCAATGTCAATTTTTTCTTCGATTATTGTTTGATCCAATAGCTGCTGAGCAGCTTCACAGTGATTCAAATTCAGCTGCAGTATCTTCATATTTTTGATTTAGATTTTTGTATGGCGCGTTGGAAAAAGGGGCACAGTTTGCTCCCAGCAATATGGTTTTTTTCCGCCTGATTGCTAGCTTTACAAAGAATGCATAGTGCCGTCTTGTTGCATTGTTTAGCGTTATGACCTTTTTCTCCGCACTTAAAACAGCAGCCACTGCGGTCTTCATTTGTACAAGCCTTTGCTTGATGACCAAACTCCAAGCATCTGTAGCATCTTGTCAGAATACTTTTTTCCCGAATGCGACACACCGACCATCCAATCTTAAGTTTTTTGGCTGCAATGATTTTCTGTGCTACGAGCTGAGGTAAGCCAAGCAGCGCTATTTGGGTCCCTGGATAACCTTTTCTGATCGTTTTAATCCAGTTTAGCTCAAAGTTTTGGTTTAAAACTTTTGCCTCTGATATGGCTACAACTATATCTTCTTTAGTTGTGATCTCATCGAGATCATGTATCTCTATATAGGTCTGCTTAGATAGAGCTGTAATTTCGGCTTCATTACCTAAGAGACTTTGTACACCGTTTTTGAAAAGTTCTGTTTTTTCCTCATGCACATGGTTGAGCTCGAGAAGTATTTCTCCTTTCTGGGTCTTGCGTACTCTTTTGACCTGTTCACCCATTTTGCTTAAATTAGCGCTGGTTTTCACCGATTTAAGCATATCGCTATATGACATGTCACCTGTCTTCTTAATGACAATGTATGTGTGTCTGCAATTGTGTACATCTCGAAGATGCATGCATCTGATATTTTGTGTGCAACATTATTTTCTATTTGCCCATCAGCCCCAAATGTGATCGCAAGTACGAGTAGCGCAGCATAGATTGGTTTATATGTATGTATGTATGTAGGTGTATGCGCGCCACATTTGCTACTAAAAATAGTTGCCAACAAAATGGAGTAAGTTGCCTGCAGTGAAGTAGTGAAGTGCAACTGCACTCTCATTGGATGGAACAGTAAAGTTTCAACATTGAAATTGTAGTCATTTATGCGACAGACAAATTGTGGCAGCGCGCGTTCTTGTGGCACTTATTTGCCGTATTTATGTTGGGCTTGTGGCATGTGGCACATGTATGTCTGTTATGTTTGTGTTGCGGAAAAGCAGTTGCTGCTAAAGAAGCACTGAAATATAAAAATTCTTGGCAACTTTTAAGATACTGAAGTAGAGTGTTAGCAGTCTGAGTCATTTTGTAACAGAAATTATGTGGAATATTTGCAAATAGTTCAAGATGACGGAAAATATACAAACACATTTACATACCTAGAAAGGATTTGCTTTTATTATTGTTGGAATGTATGGAGAAAATTGTTTGGTTTTACTTGAATGTGTTTACAAGGCAACGATCGGCAATGCGTTCAGCGTTGAAGTAAATGTGTTCTGTGGTAGAATCCTACACAGTTGAACTTGAACTTCAAATCGTTTTCTACGCTAATTATATGTATTTGATTATAGATAATATAGCACATACAAATATACTTTTCTGGTTTGATTTTATTTTATATGTAGTCACATTCGGTCAAGTTCAATACAATGTTTTTTCACAATTACTATTATAAACTCTAACATGTTCTACTACATTTTATATTTGGACTTTCATATTTTATATGAAAGCATTTGCTGTATTGTAGCATTTTCAGAGAATTTTTGTTCTCTCTTTTGGTATAAATTAAAGGACACATCAGTGAAGTGTGTGTCCAGCGGAGGCTCTGCATTCACTGAAAAAATATTCTGAATATTCTGTATTCATTTGCTTGTTTCACTAAAACCTTCAAGTGACCACTCATGCTCTCCAATCAAAAAGAAAAGTCTATCACTGTGACTTAGGTAGTTATCCCCAGCCGGGATGCCCACTCATTTTTTTTCTCGCCTTTGTAAGCCCCGAACTTTCATGATTTTACAAAAAACTAATTCCCACACTGTTTTAAATTCAAATTACATATAAATATTTGTTTTTAATTCGTACGTTTTAATTTATAAACAAATATTTATTTGTTTAGAACTCCAATCAGTTCTGAGCTTTCTAAGAAAATGTAGAAGTTTCATGGTGTTACTATTGCGAAATCGTCAGAGTTACATTTGCTAATATAAAATTAAAATGGTAAACAAGTACTCGTATTTTGCGCACTTCTTCGGAATAAAAATTCAAAGGTATGCTGTTCGCCCGCTAAACGGGGAATTCCCCTTAAGTTGGCATCGCTGTTTCCTTCCAACCCACTAAGATAATCGTAGTTCGTATTAATTAAGAAGCTCTATGCAAATATGACAATATTTAAAGCTTATTCTTTGAATTTTCAATTCTTGTCATTTGATCAGATTTCTTTTTTGCCCTTTCTTCTCTTTTTCTTACAATACATACTTACACAAACATTTATATGTTCATTAAATACATGAAAAGGTGGTAAGACAATCGCGCGTAAGGCTTCTCTTCTGCCCACTGCGTTTCTTACAACTTGGATTACGCATAGTACTGTTATTTTATAAATACACATACACTTTGTGGGAGCACATACACGTTTCATGCACGTTTTCACAAAAGTGTATACATACTACATAAGTAAATATGTATGTATATAGACCTACATTAAGTCCTCTTTATGCGTCTTGCTTTTACTTGGTATATTCAATGATGTATCTTTACAGTTCTTTCATACTTTTATGACAACAACAGGCAGCAACAACATTCATACATTTTTACGCGCCGACTGGACATCAACAATGGTTCGTCATCGATAAGATACAGAAATTTGCGCATACAAATACATTAGGTTGCGTCATAAAATTTAACGACTAGCTACTTATTTTTTCTTCTTCAATCGCATATGAAAATTTCATTCATTAAGCCTAGAATACAGCTCTCAAGAAAAATCACAAGAAATATTTTACACATTTTCTGTTGCTTGTAAAACTACTTTGCAGTTACTGTAAATTTTTCTGAAGAAATAAATAATCGAGCACTACTTTCGTGAGAGCTTCAGACTGATTTAAGAAATTTGTATAGAAGAAAATTTCTTTTTTATTTCTTGAGTATCATTTTATATGAATTTTTCGATTTTTGTGAGAGATTTATACTAAGCTTTAGTCACATAAGAAAATCTTTGGTAAAATGTGCGCCATCTATCTTCTACATTCAGCGCTCGCAAAAATAAGAATTTTTATAAAAGAAATAAAATAATTGCCGCTTCTTATTAGAAATAAATAAATAATAATTAAGTTTTATCGCACATTAAATTTTAGTAAATAAAGTGTAAGTTTAAAGTTCTTCTGCAAAAGGGTATTAGTAAAAAAATCAACGCTAAAATTAAGTCACTTAAGGCTTCCACTAGACGTCATTCAAATTTAATTGGATCCAAAACTGCTCTTATTAAAAAACTTTTTTATACTTTTTTTTTAAATTTTTTATAGAAAATGTAGCGTTGGAAATTGTCTCAGTGAAAATTCTTATTTACGAGCGCTAACTGGAAAATGAAAATAGCCAAATTTTTTGTTATTTTTTTTATGTGACCAACAACTTTTTTGACACAGTCTAATGTATGTACATACATACGAGTACATCTTTTTGCTTAGCTTCGGCACTTCTTTTACGCCAAAAGTGCAATACAAAGTTAGAGCTGACAGCTTCTGACGAAGGGGCAGTGCGGGTGGATACACGAATACTACAGACAATGGCGTTCTCAGTTAACTGCCTTTCTAGTTGATATTTCACTGTCAGCAATGTCATTATTATTGTTTTTGTGCGTAAAATGTATTTTAGATTTTTTCCTCATATTTTAGAGTGTATGTACAAATGTTTGTGTGTGTGAATATGTGTCTGTAATATTGCTGCCGTTGTCGTTGCGGTTACTCAGTTTTATTATTGCCTTTATGAAGAGCAGCTAGCTAGCAAGTACCCATACAACATCGATGAGTACAATTTTTCTCGTCGTTTTCATCTTTCTCTTATTTTTATTCTTCATTTTAGTGCGCCTTGTCCTTTGTCATCAACGTCATTAACAAGAAGGCAACCGGCGGCGGTGCGCAAGCTCACTCACATTTATTCAAGAAACGGTAGCAAATTGTTTGATTATCTTTAAGTTGCAGTTGTTTCATGTTTTATGTTGTGTTTCATTTTTTTTTTTTCTCCTAAATACATATTTTTTGACTTTTTTGCTCCTTATTTGGCTTTCGCCTTCGCTTTAGTTTTGCTATTGCTCCGAAACGGTTTGCTTTCAGTTTCCTCTTCCTGTGCTCGAAATGTTGCGGCACTACAATCTTTTCCGCTTTTTTACTTCTTGCGTTTTTTTTTGTTTTTTTTTTTGTTTTTGTGACTTTTATACTTTTTTGTGCTTTTTTCCTCAACTTACTTTTATTTTTTAATTTTTCACTGAAGTACTACTATTTGTTCTTGTTATTGCTTTTTTTATTGGTTTTTGTTGTATTATATTTTTTGTTGTGCTACTCTTCTGTCGTTGGCTTCACATTATTCTGCGGCTCGTTTTTGTATTTTTTTTTTTTGAATTGCGCCAACGCATGCGAACAGGCGCTCGTTCGTTCCTCAAGAGGCCACTCAGCTCAGCGCTGGAGCTTTAATTTTTTGATTTTTGGTTGTCTTTGTTTTTTTTTTGTTTATAAGTTATTTGTTTATTTTATTTTTCATGATGTATAAAGTACATATGTATGTATGTAAATACATACAAATAGTGGCTGTTGTTGCTTTTTCTGTCCGAAATGTGACTTTGATTGTTGCTTCAACTGCCTCGCACACAGCTACAGACGAGGAGTGCGCGCTTTTTTATTTGCATGTATTTTTGTATGTACGAGTATTTGTGAATATCTGCCGGCAGCTGCTTTCCTGGATGCCTCTCATATTATAAACATATGTACATACTTATGGCTAAATATACATACATACTTCATAGATACATTAGTGTGTGTGTGTGTAATTATATGCAAGTTTAAATGTGTCATATTATTTATTTTGGTATGATTTAATTCTTTTGTCTCATTAAAAGTATTTTTATTTTGCGGAAATTCTTGTTACATTTTTTACCGAGTTCTAAGTGGGCACTTTGATTCTCCGAAAACAGGATACTGTATATTTATTAGTCCTTCGAATTACTAAGGATTATTATTTGTTTTTTTCTTCTTTTCAGTTATTTTTTTTTACATTTGAACATGCGACGAGGAGACAGTGATCGGATTCTTGTTGCTTTTCGCAGCTGGTAATTTTAGCTTACCAAAGAAATGGATTTGTCTCTAAATCTCTCAGATATTTATATATTGAAACAAAAAAATATTTGTATTATCCGCCAAACCGAAGCTTGCCAATTTGTCTAAATTCAAACCACTCAAAAAAAAGTCAAACGTTTTTGACGGTCCTCTAATTAATTTATATACATATATATCTTAAACTATCGAATTCGAACGAGTTTTATAAGGAACCGAGCTATAGACGCGATTTTGATTTTTATTTCAAGTTTTAACAATTAAATTTTAGGTTAAAGGCCAATTTTTGTTGGAAAAATTTGAGAAAAAACAACTACACCCAAAGCGGTAGAAGTTATAGTATTATTTCGGAGATCACCACATCTTTCTTTCTTTACGGCTTCAGCGGGAGTCGAACCCACGCTACCACATAATACTGAGCTAAGTTTACGCTGTGTGAGCTGTTGTTATTTTCTTATTTTCCTTTACAACTCACTACAATCAAGTGCGACTGTTCCGACGCTTTTTCAACTTGACTGTAAAGAAAGAAGTCTAATGAGGACAAGCCGTGAAGAAAGAAGTATGATGAGGAGATGTGGTGAATTTCGAAATAATATCTACTATCACGCTTTGGGTGTTGCTGTTTTTTCTCTAATTTTTCTAATTTGCTTATTTATAAATAAACAATTAAATCTTAATGTTTGAAACAACTTTTGTTAATAATACATTCTTAATGCTTCATAGTTTTCACTTAAACTATTCCGGACAGTCGCACGAAAATTTACGATTTCGGAACATGCCATTTTTTATATATTTTTATTTTAAAGAATTTGTATATGCATTTTTTGGACTTTAAGTAAAATGTTTAGCTTTTCAATCGATGTCATTTATAACGAGAAAGAATGATTGCCACTTTGGTAGTTCCTTACCAAAATCTATTTGGTAAATTTTCAGAGATGTAATTTAATGCAATTTTGCTGTGAATGGAAATAACTAAGTAATTGTTGGTATGGTTATATCAAAAATAGTTTAAAATATTATAATTGCGTTATAAAATATGAACGAGCCTGTCGAAAAAATTGGCATTAAAGAAAACACAAAAAGCAGCTAACAATTTTTATTTGTTTATGTTTCCCCTTCAGTCAAAAATCACGATATCTTAACAAAAATTTTTAACAGAATCAGATTATTTTAAAACTTCTGCCGCAGAGTTTCGCGCAAACTCGATATCTTTTGAAAAAGCGTATCCTTAAAGAGGTTAGAAAAATAATTTAGATTTTTTCAGATTTTTAGTTTTTCATATTCCCGGCGAATTTTTTTTATAAAAAAATGAATGTTTATGAATGTATGTTAATAATGAAATCGAAATTGTGTAATGCCACTTTGCATTTTCATAATTGAAAAGCTGTCAAAAATCTGCCTTTTAAATAATATAATTGGGAAATTATTAATTTACAATTTTATTGAGCTCGAGGCCAGTTTATGGAAAATTTTTGTGAAAAAACACCAGTTTTTAATGGTTGAAGTTATAGTACTATTTCGGAAATCACCACATTTTCTCATCAAACTTCTTTTTAATAAATTAATTAAATGAATTTATTTTTCATAACCACTTCTCGCAGGCTTTGAACCCGGGAGCTCGGAGTTGCAGAGCCAATACGCTACCTATTGTGCAACGCTAGCCGAGTGGGCTGTTGTGTTTATTTCATCTTCCTTAAACAAACCAACTACAAACAAGAGCAACTGATCTGCCGCACAATAGGTAGCGTATTGGCTCTGGAACTTCAATTAAAAATTAATTTAATTTAATAATAAAAAGAAGTCTGATGAGGAAATGTGGTGATTTCCGAAATAGTACTATAACTTCAACCCAAACCTGTTAAGTTTTGATTACTAATCGTAATCATTAGTAATCTGATTACTTTGTATTTAAGAGTGAAATAATTGATTACATTACGATTATCTTGGTCCCAACTAGATTACGTAATAATTACGATTACAAATAATCAAAAAATAATCATGATTACTCTAGATTACTAAAAAGAATCAAAAATAATCAAAATAAATAATTGATTCTTTTCAGCGATTCTTTTTGATTCTTTTTGATTCTTTTCAATCCAAAACCACAAACAACTTTTCTCTTTTTGCTTTTTTTAATTTTTAATAAATTTTTTTACGTAAGCGTACTAACAAGTTAACAACCGTTCTTGAATTCTAACACTACTCGCTTCAGCATTGTTGGTTTTCATAAAGGTGTAAATATCAGCTACGCTCATTGAAGCTTATTCTGATGATCAGAACTGGGAACTTTCGCGATGCATATATCTTAGAATCTGAGACTCAGATTATACAAAAAACAATTTAAAAAATTTTAATAAAAAAATGTCTTAAAATTTAAAGAGAAAAGTTGTTTGGTATTTTGGATTGAAAATAATCAAAAAGAATTAAAAATAATCAAAAAGAATCCTGCATATAATCAATTATTTATTTTGATTCTTTTTGATTATTTTTGATTCTTTTTAGTAATCTAGAGTAATCCTGATTATTTTTTGATTATTTGTAATCGTAATCATTACGTAATCCCAATATTTGAAAGGCACAATTAAATAATAATTACAATTCTTTTTTGAAAATAATCTAACCGATTACTAATCGTAATCATAATTTAACAGCTATGTGTTGGCATCATATTTAACTTAAAAAAAAATTTTAATGGAAAACTAACAAAAGTAAATGAAGCTAAAAAATTCGGTTAATAATCTACTTGGTGAACGTGAAGTTAGAAACGTCTTAAAAAATTTGAAAATTTCGGGTTTTAAATATTACTTTCCTGCTGTTATTTGTTCCACATGCTTTGATACATATGTACATATATGGTATATTATATATTTTGCGTTAACTAATCAAATATAAATATAATTTGTTGTTTGCAAACTTTAAGAAACATACACATGTATGTACATATTTATTGTAATTTATATTGTATCTAGTAAAAATATGCTGCAAAAAAATGTACTTACAAACATACATACAAGCAAATTAAATTTGTACATATATTAAATATTTATAATGAATCAAAATTGAAATTATGTTTTCTCATTGTGTTTTTTACGTTTCATGTTAAGCTCCTCAAATCTGTGTATTCCAACATATAAAAATGAATTTAAAAAATTCAGAAAATTTGCGTTTAAATTCTAAATTATAATACAATTTTAGCTAGTCACTCCACCAATACCTACACCAAAAGATTAGCACTTATCAAATTTCTTAACTAGTCAGTCGATGTGTTGCGCGTCAATTGAGTGCTAACTTCATTATTATCTGTTCGTTGACAAATTGTTAACGAACTATTACCGATTTTTTTACCTCAAGTCCCTATATTCCGAGTTCCGAACAGTCTTGGAATCAAATTCATTACGCATGAAATAGATTTCAAAAGGTTGTCGAGCTACAATTTAAATGATAAAGGTTTTAGCTCTCAAGAAAAATACGAAAGATCGTTTATTTATTTCGTAAAAAAAATAACAGCCACCGACAAAGCACTTTTTCAAGAAAAAGAAATAGTGAAAAATATTTATTGTGATTTTACTTGAAAGCTGTATTCTACGCTTATGGGGGTTAATTGAAACGAGGTCGCACATACAGAAAGCATATTGGAGCCGTATTATAAAGAAACTTGTAAATTTGCCGATCGGATTTGATCTACGGATTTTTTTTAGCATCCAGACAAATATTTAAATGGGTGTTTTTTCTATACTTTCTGTATTTTATTTTAGGTTTTCATTTACATTAAAGGTATTTATTAAAGACACATTTTGGCGATAGAAACCATTAAACACAAAAAGAGAACATATTTAACCAGACTGTATATCCATCAGCCCGATCGCGCGATAACTTGAGTAAAAATTATCAAAAGTCTTATTGAAAATTAATACGAGCATTTAAAATGTTCCACGCCCAAGGTATTGGAGGTTGAAACGAACTGGGTCCATCTACTTAAGGTGAAATACCGTACCTGCGGAATCGAATCACCAATCTTTACTTAACTAAAAAATGGGGAGAAAAATTTCGAAATCGTACGTCTATCTTTCATACATACAACGGTTCATGAGAAGAATTCAATATTTTTGTACATTTTTAAATAAATTTACTCGAAATTATAATTTGGAGTAAAGTATTAATGAAGATTTGAGGTTTTATTTAACAAAAATAAAGAGTGGTAAGATTTTTGTATTTTCCGAAACGGTTAAACTCCTTAAACAATATTCATATGCATACATAGTACATACATAAGAGTTCATCACGGCGAGAAACATTTGAAGAATATGGCCAAACTTGAAGTTCGCGTTTCTTATGCAAATAATGTAAATGCATGTGTATGAAGTTAGACTGAATGAAATTTTAAACTTTGAAATATAATAAATCTATAAAAATTTGCGTAAGAAATTTTTAAAGTTTTTTTTGCTTTCCATTATTTACTTGCTGCAGTTTTGGAAAACTTTCGAAAACTTATACACACCTTAGTTAATCCGTTTAATGTTCAGTGGCAGCATTGCATAATTTTCATTATTCTGCGTGTTAGTGTTTGTCTAATTTCCTTTTTTTTTTTGGTTTCAACAAAATTTTGGTTTTTTTTTCCGAAATCATTAATAGGTCAAAAACGATATTTTCAAAATAAACGAAGAGGGGAGAAGGGGAAAACTTGAACACCGCTTTATTTGCTACTTTTTATGCACTTATCGATTGATTTTTCTATTTTCAAAATATTTTTCTTAAATTGTATACAATCAAATAAAATATAAAAACTTTGGCAGTCTTTTGCTGCTTTGCACTTTTGTTTTCTGTGTGTTATCCTTCGGTTTGTAAATTGATTTTGTTGATGTTTTGGTTATACAAACGACGAACACTTTCAGTTTTTGTTTTTGAATTTCCCAAAAACTCCCAATTTAATGCACTATCACTAATCTGTATGTACAAATGTATGTTTGTATGTATGAATGTATGCACGCAGGCTTATATGAAATTTTCACAATTTCGCAATTCATTTATGGAGATATTTGCACATACACAATTTCAAATAAATTTTTTTTCTTTTTAAATTTTATTTTTGCCTTTTTTCGTTACAGTAGATAACACTGTACAAAATTTGCAGCGTGGAACTTTTAACACAAAAAACACACACAAATATAAAAAAAAAATATTTAAATATATTTGTAACAGTTTCAATTTACATATTTATTTCTTTGTTTATAAAAATAGTAGACGAGAGTATTTTTTTTGGATTTTTATTTTAAGTTCGTAACTATGTTTATTTATGTGTGTGCGCGCGAGAGAGAGTGAGGAGTATGAACGGCGGCAATTGTTATTAAAAAATTCAAATTCAAAAATCGACGGGCCGCTTCATTTGTACGGTGCAAAAGTGTATGGAAAACAACTTTTCACCCCTTCGAAGGATACACTACAACTGTCCGTAGCAAAAGGTTGCACGCCGAAACCAACCCCTGTTCCACATATGCCACATTGTGTCGCCAGCAGCAACAGCAGCAACAGCAGCAGCAGCGGTGAAACACGTCACAACCACATAGCCAATTCGGCAAACTGAGGACGAACATGTGTTGTAGTTGCCGCATGTTGTGTGTTGCATACAGTGCAGTGTTGCACTCAACCATTCCTTAATTTCCTTACTATTCCAACCATTCACGCATTCGTCTTCATTTCTCTTTAAGTGTATTTATGTCCTCCCTTTGTTTCATTTTCACTTCGTTCTTTGGCACAATAGAAAAGTATGAAATACTCATGCAGTTAAGCCCACTGTGCGTCAGCGAACATGTTCGCTTAAATGCATCCCGATTGTGCAACATGTTGAGAAGCGGTTTGATATGTTGTGAAACATTTGAAACATTGGTTCACTTGCATACTCTATCAATCCCGTTCCACATTTGCGGATGTATGCGCTTGTGCATGTACAAACATACCCATACATGTGTATGTACGAATAAGCATGTGTTTATATGTATGTAGTATGTATTTGCCTTTGCTGTTTTTGTTACGTTTTCGTTGGTTTTATTTATGACGATTTTGTTGTGCATTTGTTCTTGTTCTAGATTGCCAAGCAGCAGTTGGCGCGTTCAATTGGTGCACTGTGTCTTATTTTGAATTTTACTATATATTTACAAAAAAATAACGTATAAGTAAAAAGAGGTTAGATTTATAAATGTTTTGTTACATCCTTGAGTATACTGCTTTTTTAATTTTTGATTGGGTCTTAGGAATTATAAAGGCATTTCGAAGAACATTCAGTCGACTATTCGAGTAATACGAGTACATTGATTCACATATCTATCTGTTGTTGTTGTTAAATATAAATATTTCATATCAAACGTGAATTGAACTTGCATAGCCATAGATCATTTTGACCTGGGTAAATTCATGGAGAATTTTCCTTTAGGAGGTTAATTTGGTAAGAAATTCTACTTTGATCCAGTACATTCCTTCGGCTACATACATATGTATTTAGTTCTTCCAAACATGCATATCTCACGTTGTTGGGCGGGAGAGATTTGTTTGGAAGGATCAATTTATATTAACAAAACGAAGTTCATTTCGAGGGTACGATAAATCGTATATACTCATTGGTTTTGGGACGAATTTTCGTCATCACTTGTCAAGTTTGGTTTTAAGACAGACCGGTTTCGGCGTTGTGCCATCTTCAGTGTCATTTTTCGTTCTCTCTGACGAAAATTCGTTCCAAAACCAATCACTTCACACTCTGTCGGAAGCAACAATAAGAAAAGATCCGTATATACTCAATTTAAAATTAATTATTTTATAAGAAACTTGTTAACTGGATATATTTACCAATAATGACAACAAATCAAATAATTACTACTTTCACGAGTATGAAGCTTTGAAAGCCTTACTTCAAAGGCTTCATTGTAAGACTCAAATTCTTTTGTTCATATTTGTCGGTATAAATTAATAAATTTAAAAAGATAAATAACGCTACACTCGATTTAAACATTATAACTTATCAAAAGGCTTTTTTTGTGTTAGAAAAGCCTATGAAAAACGATGTTACCACAAGGAAAGATGATATGAAATGCGAAAATGGCTGTCAAACTACAAAGATGACAGTTGGAAGCAAGCAAGCGCTCGCTTACCGATCGGATTGCGAAAATGGCTGTCAAACTACAAAGATGACAGTTGGAAGGAAGCAAGCGCTCGCTTACCGATCGGATTGCGAAAAGAAGCATACTTTTTACTTTTTGCGGTTTTCACGTGCGACATCTCACTTACTACCAGAATTAAGCGAGGATTGAAAGCTTGAAGACCCGGTGTATTTCTACTATTGCGCTAAATATTGCTTATACCCCTTTTATGTATGGATACTAGGAGGAAAGTAGTCGCCGCTAAGCAACTATACTAGAATTTATATTACGCAAGGCAACCTGCTACTGGCTATCGACTACTGAAAGTATATAAGTAAATGTTTCCCTGTGGCCGCTGTGGTCGAGTTGGTAGCGGTGCGTGCTATAACTCGATATGCCGATGAGTTCGAGGCTCGAATCTCAGTCAGGGGAAGCAAAATATTAATCATAGAAAAAGTTTTTTCTAATAGCGGCCACCCCTCGGCAGGCAATCGCAAACCTCCGAGGGTATTTCTGCCATGAAAGAGCTTCTCATTAAATACATCTGCCGTTCGGAGTCGGCACAAAACTGTAGGTCCCTCCATTTGTGGTATAATATAAAGACGCACACCACAAATGGTAGAAGAAGCTCGGCCAAACACTGAGCTATATAGTGTAAGCACCAAAATTATTATTATTATTTATTTTTTCAATATTCCGTCAAAATGTACTTGTCAAAAAAATATAATTACAAATGTTGTTTGAGCTTTTTTGTATACTGAGATCAATCGCCACCCGAGGAACGGGTTTAGTAGCCGTGGGTAGTACACCGGTAACTATACACTAGTCTCCATACATAATAGGGGCATTAGTATAAATTAGATCGGTACATCATAATACGACAAGAATATAGAGTGAAAGGGACCAAGGAGGAGAAAACGATATTAGTGGTGTTGAAGAGTCAGCTGTTTTTTTGCTTTGCTGGACTGAATGTCAATTTGATAAAAAATATAAAAATTATTTAATATAACAATAAGATCCAATTAATTTTTCCATTTAAAATTCAATTTTTTTGTTTTCCAAATATGAAGTTTCCTTTGTAGATATCTCCAAAATCTTGCTGAAAGAACTTCAACGTATTTTTAAAACATGTGTTCAGGAAAATTTATTTAATATAATTTAACCATTCGTTTAAATTATCCAGAAATAAAATCGAAATGCGCATCACATAACATTCGATTTTCGCGCTTGCTCCTGCAAAACAACCCACTGTGTCCAGTTACTTCATCTGCACGCCAATTCGTTGGTTTATTATTGTGTATTGCATGCATATGCATGTACCGTATGTATGTATGTATGTACATATATATGTACATAAGTACGTCGGTGTGGCCTGTTCCATTTTTTCTTTCTCTTTCGCCATTCGCATCCCGCTTTGTTCCCATTCCAGCTTATACGACACAGTTCCCAATACGCCATCACCGCTCGCACACAATCATATTTGCCGGTGGGCAAAGTTGTGTTGGTTCGTTTGCTGTTCGGTTGTACGGTTCGGTGGAAGTTTGGTTGCTCGGTTCGAACAGCATACACGCCAATTCAAAATACATATGTACATACTACATACTCTTCACATGTCCATTCGTACATACATACATACATACATACAAATGTACATGTATTGACATGCATGTGTGGGGATCACCGATATTGGTGTCATCGTTGTTTGGCTTGCTCGATAGTTTTTCGAGTTTGTTAAAGTTGCGTTGCGTTTATGTTGGTGTTAGTGT
The DNA here is from genome assembly GCA_963971545.1 of Philophylla caesio. NCBI lineage: Eukaryota > Metazoa > Arthropoda > Insecta > Diptera > Tephritidae > Philophylla > Philophylla caesio. The sequence continues at coordinate 92,727,103 of OZ020608.1, read as the reverse complement.
TGGTATTGACGTACATAAGTATAGTAGTAGAAGCTGCCTCACTCTTACTGTACAGTTGTTCCAATTAAGTAATTTTTGTTTGTTTGTTGCAATAGTTTGTGTTTACTTCTTTCATTATCCCATATTCGTTATCGCAAACATTAATATTTATTGTCTCTCTCGTAGTTTCGCACCACTTCAGTTTTTTTTTGTTTTTTTAACTTTGTAATAATTTTGCAAACCAAACGATTCAAGCAACCTCATTTGCTTTCCGATTATTCCTATTTTGAAACTTTTGCTCCTCTAGAACTAGTGAATGTTGTCAAATTTATGCATTCTCCATTCATTTATTTGGCTCTTTCAATTTCAATTACTAAGACCGTTGTTGCAAAAATGCACTAGAACTGCAAATACCTACCCTCTATTTTCTATTATTTTGCTTTTGCATCGGTTTCATCCCTTCCAGCAAAGCTATTATTCCTATTACCACGGCAAGCATGGTATTTTTGTTGTTGCATATTTTTTTGACGATATTTGAATTTTCCATTTTATTCTTCATTTTATTTTGCTCGTTTCCTTTGCATCTATGTATGCATGCAGTTTGTGTTGGTTTGTATGCTTTGCAGTTGTAGCTCTCTTCGCCCGCAATATTGGTGCATATGTACATATGTACGTACATAAAATTATGTATGTATATATGTATATACATATGTATACATACATACATATGCATGTATGTATGTATGTGCATCACCAATTGGCTATTTAATGTTCGTATTTTTTTGCAACGTTCATACAGTTGCAATTTTTTCGTTTCTTGTGGGCGTGTTGGAATAAGTTTCGAACTGTAAAATTATAATTTATTTGCCTAATTTCAAGGATTTTTATGCGAAATTCAGTAAAAAGGAGCAGTTGAAACAAATCTATGAAAGGTCTCTGCAAGTAACTCGATCCATGTGTCCGTATTGTCATCGGTGATAAGTTCGACAGTAAAGATCAATGGACGCCGCTCGAGATTAGTTGAAGTTATTGTCAGGCCCATATAATCTGCAAATTCAAATTATTTCTATTGGAAATATATGTATGTATGTACATACATACATACTCGTATATTCGAGTACATAAAGTTGCATACGAGTAGGCCAAGTGTGAATCATTTTGTAATCCCTCTGCGAATAAAAAACTTACAAAAGCTACTAATTGACACAGAAGAAAAGTTAAAATCGTTCACCACAGTAAAAATCTAATTCACCTTAGGACTTGTCTACCAATTGGCAAATGATCTTAGTACTTCGTTTTAAGTAAAACATCTCTGGACATCCATTATTAGTAGTGCATCCTTGCTAAGCTGTCAAACTCGATATTGAAATCATTTTTTTAACTTCAAGAGTTCCTTAGCTAAAACGCAGAATTATTTGAATTATGTCAATCGAAGACTACTGGCATGTCGATACAAATTCATTTTCTTCTGCGAATGACGTGAGTCAGTTGCAAATCATTCTTTTAGAGACTCCACATAACGTGGATAGCAAGACAGTTGTGTTCGAGGACTATTCACGAAATGATTTACTTCCTTTAGGTGATAATGCGAGAGTTGCGCTCTCTAACTCTTCGTAAAAGTACAAGACTCGTGTTGATTACGTTATCTAATACGTCTAAGCGCTTGAAGAAAGCTAGAAATTGGTGCTACAGCCTAACTTATGACATCTAACAAATACAACAAAGGGTTGAAAATCAAAAAATAAACAAGGAAGAGATGTGAGTCACTTTGTATGCCTCGCTTTCATGACTCATGCTTTCATGCGCATTCGTACCGTTAATAAAAGGTTTTAAAAGGATTAATATTTTCTTGTTTTTTTGGTTAAAATAATTACTTATAGCGTATAGATATATGTAAGCATGTTTAAATATGCACACAAGTGTGGGCAGTGACTCACACAAGTATTTCCATGATGTTTTTGCGAAAGGGGAAATTGATTTCATGACCAATTTTTTCTTAATTTTTTTATTACAATATTGTTCTTTATACAACAAATAAAAGATATCTAAATCAAAGCTTCAAGACTTTAACACCATTTTGAATACTTTTTAAAGCTAAATTTCGAAGTTTTCAAAAAAAGTTGGGTTACCAGTTTTATAGTCCTTAAAATTAGGACTTTTAAAAATGTTTATTCCCTCATAATAAATGAAATTACTTCTATTAGACATATGGTTTTTAAGAAGAAATAAAATGCATATAATTTAATGTTATGGCCAAGAATTTAGCTTTATTATAAAGATAAGGATTTGCCATTATGTTTAAAAAATTATTTGGGGCAAATAATCGCCGCGGATGGCTCGAATGAATTCCAGCCGAGAGGCTCAATTTTCTTCCAAGGCGTCAATCGTCTCAGGCTTATCTGCGTAGACAAGCGACTTCACATAACCCCACAAAAATAGGCCAGCGGTGTTAAATCGCATGATCTTGGAAGCCACGCCACAGGCCCACGACGCGAGGTAATGCGCTCACCAAAAGTTTTCTCCAATAAATTGATTACGTCATTGGCTGTGTGGCATGTAGCGCCGTCTTGTTGGAACCAAAGGTCGTCCACATCAACATCCTCCAATTCAGGCATGAAAAAGTCATTAATCATGGCTCTATAGCGTTCCCCATTGACTATAACATTATGGCCGGCTTCATTTTTGAAGAAATATTGACCAATGACTCCATCTACCCCTTGAGCACACAAAACAGTGAATTTTTGAGAATGTAACGGCGTCTCAACAATGGCTTGTGGATTATCATCACTACAAATTCGACAATCTTGTTTTGGTAATAAATTTGCACGATTTGCAAACGTTGTTCCGAAGTAAGTCTATTTATTATGAAATGTCAAACCAAACTGAGTATAAATCGTGTAACATCTGTCAAAAAGACCAACTCAGAAAAAATTATTGCCTCATTGAAAAAACAACATGTCTAAAAACAAATACTCTTTATAAGCCTCAAAATAATTGTTTTTAAAGATTCAATAATATTAATTTCAAACTTACTTAAAAATTGTGTATCTATTATAGTAACTTTTGATTAAATTTTATAATTTTTTTATTTAATAGCCATGTCTCTGGTTAAGGAATACAAAAAAGAATGCAATTACTCGTATTTAAAAAAATCCAGAAACATATTCTCACACTCACTTCACTGTTGTTCCATTTCTACAATCAACTTAAAAGATTGTAAAGATGTAATTGTAGGTTGATATAAAAACTTGTATATTTAAGAAATCTTTTTAAAATAAATAGAAGCCTGCTGCTCGAAGAGTTTAATTATGTTTAATAAAACTTAAATCCAAATGCATTAATATAAATGTTAAGGAAAGAAGGCCAAAAATAAGTTCATTTTGAAAATAATAAATAAGTGGAAACAAATGTAGCAATAATCAAGTTAATTGAAATATATTTGATAATTAATTATATAAAAATAAAATACTTTTAAAGTGAATTGTCACATGTTGAAGATTAATAAGTTAAAGAAATTAAGAGCTGTTTGAAAAATTTTGAATAGAAATTCCACCTGTTTAAATAGATTTGTGATGGTTTAAACTTAGTTTAAATTAAGTTAAAACTAAGTTCAGTTAAACTCAGTTAAAACTTAAAGAAAGTTTCCTTGCGCTCTATTAAAATTGTTGCAACCGAAACGAAGTAGTCAGCAAACAGCTGATAAGTTAAACCAAGTTTAACCGTGCGCGATCGGCTGTTTAAATATAGTTTAAACTCAGTTTAAAGTTGACTGAAAAACTTAGTTTAAACGACAAACAGAGTTCAACTTGCACTGAAAAACTGCTCCTTAAGCGAACGAAACCGGAATAAAAAGCTAGTAAATACTTACTACAAAGAAAAATATTTACTTTATAGCTCCTGGCTAAGTTCACAAAGTCGCAGTACATTTTCATACACATGCATGTACCAACCCTTTTTGCGATTTTTCGCTGAAGGGAGATTCTTAAAAGGTGTAGGTAATATTTTTAAAATTGGGCTAGCGCAATCATCTTTTAGTCAGAATATGCTGGAAGACATACCGCTTTTGGCCAGTCCAAGTCTATTTTGCATACACATTTTTATTTTTTGCGCACATTTAAGTTATAAATTGTTTACTTTATTTCTATTTGGACTCATTTTTTATTGCAGGCCCCAAACTATTTAGCTCCTTTCATAGCAGTTTTCATAACTTAGCTACATTTTCCTTGTTTCCTTTGACAAATCCTCTTGCAATATCCGGCTTTTCCTGCTTTCTACCTAATATTATTCCTCTTTGAACTTAGTTTACTGTTTTGTTTCTGGAATAGGTGATCTTATATAAAAAATTAAATTTAAATTACTTACATTTTGAAACCACGAAATTTTTCGCCTCTCAAAAAATAGTGAACAAATGCAACTAATCCGCCAAATATTTGCGCCTGAAATTAGTGTTGCCTATCAGGTGAAACAATGTTCGAAATCGGAAAATTCCGCCCGAAATTTGTTATAAGCGAACAATGTAAAAGTGAACTATTTCGTGCGAAAATGATCCTTACAATAAGGGTAAATTTCTTTGACCACTCCAGAGATCTTTAGAAATTACTTCGACATTTACACGTAGTCAGATCGTCAAGTGATATATATCGATGTTTCCTTCTCCTCCAGAGTATAATATATTGAGACATGGCAAGTTTATATTCGCCTTCCAAACATCCTTTAGTTAGGTTGGTGTACGGCAAACATTTTTCGTTGGCGCGGTCTAATGTTTGAATTATAACTTTTCCGTATGTCTTGAAACATTTCTTATTCACCATTTATAATTTATTATATGCAAGCATATTGTATGTATGTATGTATGTATATATGAATATTTGAATGAGCATATGTATTTATATATGTACGTATGCAGAAGATATCGATGAAGCGTTGTAATGTGATCCTCAAAGGCATAAACTCCTGAGCCACTTAAACTTAAGAATACATAAAAATGTATGTAGGTGCATATACACCTAATATGTACATACGTGTGTGCATACGTACAACAATAACAAAACAGCATGCAATATGGTTTTACAACAAAATGTTGGATGCACACACCAAATACTTAAGTAAGTGAAGTAAATGTTCGAAGTACTCCTGTAGTCATGAGAAAAAATACTTTACTCTCCGATCAAATTGTCCTGCGAAAAGGACATTCACATTGCCAGTTCAAATAACAAGCAGATGCGCACAAATGCCACATACCGCATGTAAATACAATTCGTACGTTTGTGTGCAAGTAAAATGAGTAAGTTTGTATGTATGTATGTATGTTGATATTTAGGTGCAGGGACATCTATGTAAACTTGCCTTGACTATTTGTTGGGCAAACACAAATGTGTACACATAAGAACAGATGCAAATGCATTCTTGTTTGTGTGTATAAAAGTACATAAATATATACAGCTGCGAGCAGTGAAATAGTAGTGTGGTTAACATTTCTTGAAATTACAGGGAAACTAAAATAATAGATGCATTATTTTTATTGCAAAACTGAAGGAAGATTTCATTACTAAATGTAGGACCAAAAGAGTTTTATTTATAATAAATAAAAAAAATGTAATCCAAGTAGAATGTATTTTTTGTGGCCGCTGTGGTCGGTAGCGGTGCGTGCAATAACTCAATATACCTAACACTGAGTTCGAGGTTCGAATCTCAGCCAGGACAAGTAAAATCTAAATCATAGAAAAGTTTATTTTAATAGCGGCCACCCCTCAGCAGGCAATGGCAAAACTTTGGGAGTATTTTTGCCATGAAAAAGCTTCTCATAAAAATACATCTGCCGTTCGGGCTTGGCGCAAAACTGTAGGTCTCTCCAGTCGTGGTATAATATAATGACGCATACCACAAATGGTAGCAGAAGTTCGGCCAAACACTGAGCTATTTAGTGTAAGCGCCAAATTACTATTATTTTTAAGATGTCTTTTTTATGCGAAACTCTTGCTAACAGCAAAATAGTAGTGTATAACAGAAAAACATAAATATTTACGTATTAAATTCTTAATATTAATACTTAAATTTAGCACAGGTATTTAGTGTTTGGTAGAATGACCAATACTTTGTATCACTACTGCAGAATGGTTCCTCATAGAGTCTACGAGGCGTTCGAGATTTTGCTTGTGCGATTGATTGACATGCCTTAAGAACCGCAGCCCACAGTTTGTTATTATTTTTCGATATTTCATGACATACGGATTTTTTAAGGTCCGTCCAAAAGTTTTATTTAAGGTTAAGGTCAGGAGATTGAGCTTGCCACTAGATAAACTCAATTCCGTTGTATCGAAACCACAATTTTTCCAGCATACGTATGCTTCGGATCGTTATGCTGTTGTGGAACCCATTTTAGTGGCATTTTTTTTCAGCGAATGTAAACACATCATTTTTCATTACTTTTACGTACTCATTCGGGTCAATAATAGTTTTTTTTTTCAAAATATATAGAGCCCACACCATGATATGAGAAGCCGCCCTATACTATAATACAGGGGACCCTATGCTTCAACGTCCTCGCAGTGTACTTTGGATTATATTCCATATTAAAGAGACGTCTCATGATCTACCGAGAACCTTTACTACCGTACAGAAAAATTTTTTACTCATCCGTCCACAAAATGTTCCGCCAACAGAGGGGGGCTTTTTTTTGTCAAAATCTAGTCTGTGTGCTTTTTTTCAAAAGAGGGCCCTTACGTGACCTTCTTGCCTAAAGGTTGTGTTCTCGGGGAAGTCTTACAGTATGTACATATACTAAATGTTAACTTTAGGTTATCTAACAACAAAAAATACAATTCCTGAAGCTTACATACGAAAAAATAAACGACCAACATTTTTAACACAAAATAATAGTTAAGATTTCATATTCATTTTTGGTATTTTTATATTTTTTTAACTTTACATAAAAATTTAAGGGCCATCTACCGGAGAGAAAAAGTGTGTTCTTAATAAAAAAAATCCAAATTTAATTACCTTTTCAAAACTGGCTCAAGCATTAAAATTGGTTCACCCATTCTGTTTTTATAGAACTTTTTATAATACTCTTAGTATTACATTAGATGTGAACCTCCACGGTCCTTTGAAGCTTAAAAATCGATTTTCTCAAAATTTTGACGTGCTACAGCAAAACGCCGGGACACGTATTTCTTTATTTTAAGCCTGTTTTCATATTATGTTAACATTTCTCATGTGTACAAACCACTGTCGTACTGTGTAATAAGCCAAGTCATAAAACTTACTTTTTATTCGAAAAAATAAAATATTTTCACTTGAAGTTTAATATTGTGACTTTTGTTGTTCCGCGCCACTATTTCACTGTTCGCCTAAAATGATGTTCACAACAGAGCCCAACTCTTAAAAATTTAAACCATAAATGTTGAACGGTTGAAAATTTTCATGAAGTTAAATCATAAGCTAGAGATGATAATTAAAAAAAAAAAATACAATTTTAGTGATCGCAACTGTATGTACTATATACAAACATACATATATAGTTCGTCCTTTGAGTACTTGTAGGTCGCGCGCGCCTATAAGAAAGAACTCTTACGTGAACATACTTGCTTGCATACAAACATATGTACATACATACATAGACATTTATCTATCATCGAAGGAGTGTTATAAAATTAAAGAAGCAGCGTCGAGAAAGCGAAGCCCAAATACTTGCGCACTTAAATAAACACCTACCAACAAATGTGCTTAAATAAATAAAATACTTGAGCCGGGAGTTGAATGTACGCACGACTTCATTTGGCATAGGCTCAGACTCTCACAGGCGCAGTCGCAATCACACACACACACACACAGCCACAGCCGCAGCCGCAGGAATAGTCAGAGGCAGAGGTTCAAAGGCGAAAAGTTCTCAGCGCATCGGTGCTGGCTGGTGCAGTCAGTTTGTTCGTAACGCTCGATTGTGCTGCTAACCGATAAACAACAAAAACGTTGACAACAAGAGATATTCGTGCCATCGAAGGCTCTGACGCACGCACACAAACAAACAAAAAGGTATTTCAGGCATACACTTTAGTATGCCAGCGATGCAAATGTTGTAGCTAGCGAAATGCAGTGGTGCGATGGGAAGTGAAGAGAAATTAAATACCAAAACAGCAGTAACAACGAACACTGTATTTGGTTTTACAGTCGCGGTCATGAATTTCATACACTTAAATAAGTTTTAATTTTTAAAATGTTAGGAAAATGAATCTCTTCTAAGGCATAAAATAATTTAATAACCTTAAAAAGAATATCTAAAACAAATTCTACAAAATCTATAAAATTGTATACTTCGGAATGCAACTGATTGCTTCTCTTGTGTATCTGAACCTTCGTTAGGCTCATAACCATTTGCAAAACTGCACTGGCGCTACTTAATTTGCCAAGTAACTCTGAAACCCCTCTCATATTTCGAAATAATTTTGTTTGGTTTCTATCCTATCAGATTCACTCCAGATATCTTTTTAGCTACTGATGAACAGGACTAGTAGATCTTACATTGAATTCTTTTGGAATTTATTAATTATCAATTGGACTCCATCTAACAGCTTACTCATGAGTTGTGGGGAGTGTCTTTCGCCTGGCCCGGAGGCTTGTCGCAATGACCGGAGATCAAAATGCTACACGGAAAATGGGCCAAGTATCTCTTCAAAATATTAGCGGAATACCGAGGCAGTCCTTGGTGTCAGTAATATTTGTCGAGGAATTTGAAAGCCAGATGGAAATCTATTTAAATAAATACTTCATGACCAAAAATCGAGTCACACTATAAAAGTAATTGATCTTTTCATATTGCCCTCAGCTCCGGCAAGAACATATTCCATTAAACAAGGAGAAAAACATTGGGAAACCTTTTTAATTATTCCGAAAGTATCCAAATCCCAACTCTACCGTCAAGGATGGAACCATACATGTCAATATGAATTTAGCTGATTCACCCTTTTAGGCAGTTGGGTTATGAAAAAAGCTTTTATCATTGAAAATTTTCAAGTCAGCTGCACGGATTGTAGATCCCTATGGCCATGCGACATATTTATATAGACATACTGCTGTCGTTATTTTACGGAACAAACCATCTGACGATGGTATAGTTCCCCAATTCCTTTTTAAATTATAATTCTGCACAGGAGCTGTCCACTTTAACATTTGAGCACGATAAATACGTCTATTGTAAAAGAATAAATACTATATTTCGATGATGCGAGCAGACTTTGTTGACTGTCATTCACCGTCGTAACTTTTGGGCTTGAAAGGCTGTGATTACTTGAAGTCAACGATAGGGTAACCTAATTGCTGATGATAAGGACCGCAAATTGTATGCCTCGCGCACTCAGAAATTGTTGGAAAATGACTGGACTCTTTCGGTCGCAGGTCCGGGAAACCTTACATTAAACTATAAGACTCTGAAGAAGCGCAAGTCGGGCATTCATGGAGAGCAAAATTTGATGAATTGTAAAATTTGTCCGATCAAAGGTATCCCCTCCCCCCTCGTTCTTTGGTTGTTCAATCGAAACTGACCTATGGTAAGAGGGCAAAAGATCTGCTGTACTAAGTTTGTGACTATAACTGTACATATATCGTACACGTGCATACATTCATGTACATATACATATGTATATGTGTGCGTGTGCATCAGAGCGTTGCTGTGCACACCGTTGCCAACGAAATACTTACTTGCATTAATAAAACGACCTTTATTGTTGTTTTTGCCGTCGCTGCTGCTACTCATTGTTGTGTTTTTGAGTTTTCAGCTTTTCCGAAATCATGAAAGGAGCAGATGTTAAATTTTTTTTCCATTGTTATTGTTCCTGCTTGGTGGCTGGCTGACTGAATGGATGGATGAATGACTGCTTGCAGCTTGCTGTACTTGTTGTTGTTGTTGGTGTTATTCTTATTCGCGGTGCGTCTGTTTCGTTGCGTGTTTTTGTATGTGTGGTGTTTTTGTTGTTGCAGCTATTAGAGCTGCTGCTGTTGCTTCCTTTCGCGAGCTGATCGAATGAACATTTGTGCGCCGCCTAGTGGCTTTGTAACTCGCTGCTGGCTGCTGGCTGTTGCTGTTTTTTTCTGTTGTTTTTTTTTTGTTGTAGTCATCTTATCGCCGCTTGCGTCGACTTTCTTATTGCTACTGCTGCTGTTGTTGTTGCATACCTACTAGTATAGTTACTATATAAAGTTGTTAGTGTTGCGTCTTTGTTTTTGTTTGCTGTCATATTTATTTGACTGCTTATGCGATTACTCGGCTTGACATGTGCATTGTTATTGTTGTTGTTGTTGTTGTTGTTGTTGGTACTTGTTGGCATTGGCTTTCGCGCTGCGCAATGCAGTTGTTACTGTCGCAAAATAAACTTAATGACGTTCTTAATGATAGTGTCAATGCTATCGTTTGTTGTTGCTCCTGTCGCTGCCACTTCGGCTATGGCAGTTAATTATCTGCATTGTAATAATGAGCAATCGCACTTATGTACGAGTACATACATATGTACATTTTTAAATTTTATTTATATATACTTAGTTGTTTGTATGTATGTATGTACATCCGCACAAAAATATATATGTACATACATACATAAGTATGTGTGCATCTGTGTGTGCACATCCGCTTGCAGCAGTAGTTTTTGCCCTTAATTATCTCTGTTACGGCGAATGAATACTTGAGTGCATAATTTGAGAGTTGTTACTCCTTCTTTTGCATTTAAATACATTCATACATACATTCACACATACATACATACATACAATGTAGAAACATACACACATAGTTGTATTTTTTATTGTCTTTTTGCTGTTAACGATATTCGCACACTTAATGATGAAGCCATTCAACGCTTCGATGTACCAATATCCTTGAAGGGAAATTAAAAGGCACAAAACACATATTTCTATATACAAACATACATACATACATACTCGTACAACTTTTGCAGCAGCAAGTAAATATGCGCTTATTGTATATATTTACATCGAGCCAACAATAAGAATATACACATCTAATTGGAAAATGTAGTACATATTTCCAAAATGAAAAATCTACGACTCTGCCAAAAGTAGCGTTTGACTTTATTTTCCTCAAATCTTCCAACCACATAATGGATATACCACTTTGTAGTTTTTTTAACAACAAAGCTTTCAATTTGCTGCTCTACTGAAAGAGTTTTAAACAATTTTTGATTAGCTTAATTTTCTGTGTGGATCGCGAAAGATGCGCCATGAAAAAGTTCCCTCGTAAGGTCGATAAGTTTTCGCAATTGACGACCTCTTCGGAGCTAGAAGAAATAATTGCGTTTCACTTTAAAAAATGTTTGTTGGGTACAATAATAAACAGGCACATACATACGTATATACATACATAATTACATATTAAGATATACTTGTGTATTGCAGTAAACAGGAATACTGGTAACATGTGAAAAGGCAAAAGGACTTCCTAACAGGAACTTTTATGCAATACATACTTGCTTTATTAATGAAATGCTATTTTGTAAGTTGTAAACATTTTTAATATTGACTTGTTAGAATGTAAAATAAAAGGGATTATTTTTTATTTAATTCTTACAAGATATATTTCGCGCAAAGGGTGTGAGATGAATTAAATATTAATACTGATATGGAAAATTGTATTTCAGGCATTCAAAAAGTTTTGAAAACTTTCAAATTATGCATACATATGTAAGTAGGTACACGAATGTATGAATGCTTGAACGAATATAGATATGAACATAGTTGTAGGTATTACACAACACAATAATTTATTATTTTGCGCGCAAGGCCAAGGAATATAATAATTGCATACTCGTAAATACACTCTTTTAATAAATTTCTCTTGTTGAGCGCTTATTCATAAAGTAAGAACCTACGATTATTAATATTCGTCTTCTTTTATGGCGTTACAACCGCTTGTCGGTTTGGGGTAGGTTAAGCCAATTATTCACACCAAGTGAAGATAGGTCCTTCTGCACTTGGTCCTTTCAGTGTATTCGTGGACGCCCTTTCCTCCATTGTCCACCCATGGGTGCCGATTTGAAAGACTTTTTCACCGGAGCATCATCATCCATACGAACGACATTGCCAAGCTATCGCAGTCGATGAATTCCTCTTGACTATGTCCATATCATTTCACAGCTCATACAGTTCATCATTCCATCTTCTTCGGTGCACGTCGCTCACGCGAACAGGACCATAAATATTGCGTAGCACATTTCTCTCGAAAGCTCTCAAAGCCTTCTCATCGCTGTTCAGCATCGTCCATGTTTCTGCGCCATATAAGAGGACGGGCATGATGAGAGATTTGTAGAGCGAGATTTTCGTTCGTCGAGAAGGGACTCTGCTTTTCAATTGCCAACCGAGTCCAAAGTACCACCTGTTAGCAAGTGTTATTCTTCGCTTGAGCTCGAGGCTGACATTATTGGTGTTGTTAATGCTGGATCCAAGGTTTATAAAATCCTTGACTACTTCAAAGTTGTAAATGACGTAGGTTCCAATTTTTTTTCTTTGTTGCTACAAGGTACTTTCTTTTGTCCTCGTTCACTGGAAGACCAACCTCTTTTGCTTCTACTTTTGCTATATATAGCGCCACTGCAATTCAGATTGGCAGCTCTTACTAATATTACGGCAAATAAATGCTGACAGGGATATCATAGCAAGTTGTTTAACATGACTTCAAATAACTCGACATTGCAACATAACATAACGCAACACAACATAAAATGATATAAACTAACATTTCATAACATAACTTAACAAACATAACATGACATAGCATAACTTATGTAACGTATGAAAACTTAACAAAACATACTAAAACTTAATAAACTTAAAATTTAGGAGCCAAATCGAATTATAAATACGATTTTAATAATCAGTAAACGCCATATGGTGTTTTTCGTTTTATTCGCACGAAATTACACGCAACGGGCGCGTAAGCTCCACTTCGAAAATTCATACATGGTAAAATAATGATGAAAATGTCTTTATTGTATCTCAATATATTCTTCTTAAAAATCAAAAAACTTCTGCATTCGCTTGAACTAATTTTCAAAGTACTTTTGCCACATAAAAGTGGATACTTCCAAAATGAGCCGTTAAGTGGCTTCAACTGCTTCTGCATGCGTTTAAAAACTTTGACATATCAATTTATTTTTGATGTTCGTAAACAAACAGTAAAAATTGAATTTCTTTCAGATCGGTCAATATTGCGCTGTGTACAATGTGAAGATGGATTCGATTCCCAGATGTAATAAGTCTGAAGGCTGTGGTGCATGCATTTTTACAGTAGTATGCACCTTGACGGTCATCGTTTTTATATAATACCTAGAAATTGATTGGTTACCAGACTTAGCACAAAAATATTATGATTTTAATACTTCTATAGCTTAGCACAAATAGTGAAAATGAGTATTTAAATTCATAAAATTGAGTATCAACTTACTGGTTTCAGAGGTACAGAGTCTGTTGATAGCGCCATTGGGTCACTTGTGTCGAAGACAACCCCCGCTATAATTTACTTTCTGCGCATTAGGTTACATTCGACGCATTGTTCTTGTAAACAGTTTACTTGTAGGCCTGGACCTGTTGCTGAAACAGAATGAATGCTATTCACGCCCACCATCAAACGGTCAGCGCGAAAATTTGAAGATCGTTATTGATAACTAGTGCAGAATGGTCTTTGCGTAAGAAATGGGAAAAAATTTTAATGGACTCTATTTCTATCTCCAGTTGCACATAAGTTCACCTACTTTTAAAAGATAAAAATATTCTACAGTAACTGGACTTTTCAGTTGAATAAATTCTTATAATATTTACTTATGTACATACCTCGTACAAATAATTATATGTGCATCAACTTTTTGTAAAAAAAAGAAAAGATTACAAAATTGCAAAATATTTCTGGGTATGCAGGTTTTTTATTATTATTATATAAGATATAAAAAAACAAAAAAAAAACAAATTTAAAAGTTTTTTTAAACTAAAAAAACAAAATTTAAGTTTATGCTTATAGTAAATATTTATATGTGCATTTTCCTTTTTTTGCCTGTAAAACTTATTAATTTGAGTTCAACTAAAATACATCTTTATTTTAATAGTCAATAGGTTTGCCCTTATTTTTTAAAACTAAATTAAGCCGCTTTGGCATAGAATTAACTAATGACTGTAGAATAGTTATGTCAATATTGGCCCATTCTTGCTCTATGGCTAATTTAAGGTGACGTACTGTCTCAAACTGCCTTCCGTTTTGGAAAACACGTGCAGAGAGGATCCCCCACAGATCTTCGATCGGATTTAGGTCCGGACTCAATGCTGACCACTGTAATACGGGAATTTTCCTGTCATTAAAGAAGTTCTTCGTGACCTGTGCCGTGTGGATTGAAGCATTATCCTGCTGATATGTCCAGTTATCGCCATAAATATTGCCAGAAAATTCTATCAACTCACTGTCCAAAAGATTTACATACATACTAGCATTCATTTTAGTAGATATAAAGCATATAGGTGTCTTTCCATTAAAGCAGAATGCAGACCATACCATCAAGGTACCGCCTCCAAAGCCTCGCTTGTAGCAGGACCGTCGTTCCTGACGCAAATCTCTCCAATATTTCTTGCAATAGTCTGGGCCGTCCAAATTGAATTTTTTTTCGTCACTAAAGACTATATTCCGCCACTCTTCAGCCCAGAATTGGTATTTATTTGCAAACTGCAAACGTGCTATAATGTGTCTTTGCAAGAGCTTTGGTTTAGGTACCATGGAGGTGTATTTAAGAAACTTATTTTCATGTATAATTTGAACAATTCTATTTCTTGTTATTTGCAGTCTTAATTTGGTCCGTATTTGACCGCTGCTCATCAAATCCGCTACTGCTAGCCGTCGAATCATCCGTTTGCACCGATCATCAATGTTGGTTTTCCGTCCGCTGCGTCGCACTGTACCATAATTAGTGGGGTTTTTAACATATTTTGATATACAGTTTCGATGTCGCTTCAGTCTAGATGCAATCTCGGATATTTTGGAACCGCTTTCATGCATTCCTATGATTAGTCCTTGTTCCTTGGCTGACAAACTAGTACACCAGGCATTTAGGCTTAAAGTTAAATAAATGTATTATAATTTAGAATAATTCATTAAGTTAATACACTTACAATAGTTTTGAAAACAAATTTTCACGCAAAAAGGTTTAGCCGCGACACTATCAGCAAGAAAGATCAGCTAGACTGATTTTGCACATATAAATATTTACTACGCAATACCCAATGCACAAGCACATTTTTAATATAACGGTACAACGAACAAGAAAAGAATGAAAGAATTTTCGTTGCATAGTAACGGCAACATATCAACCGTTTATTCTACATTCACTGAAATTCAAAAAATACGACTGAACAAGAAATATAAACAAAAGCAAAAATGCACATATAATTATTTGTACGAGGTATATACCCCACAAATATCAGACTTGCACTTAAGGTGGATCTTAATACAATTTAAATTTTTTTAAAACTTCACTTTAGGTCTTTTGATTTATAAAATATGCCATATTATTTTAAATTTGAAACAAGGACTAAATATTTGTCTTAAATTTTACTCCATCGCTACCCAAGATGTTTCACATTAATATGTATATATTTAACATATGGAAAAAATATATTATATTTTTTGCATTTACAATAATCGTTGGGTATATTCACTCATTCCTGATGCATATTACAAAATGACAAATATATATTAAGTACATACATACATAAATAACGAGTAAATTAATTCGTTTGTACGATTGTATGAACTGGTAAAGAATACTCAGCAGGATGCCTTAGAATTCTAATTGTGTTCAAGCAATTTTGTATTTGTTCATCTACCTGATACTGTAACGATCATAAAAGCAAATGTTCATTGTTCTTACCTGGGTTCATATATTTTATGATGCTGTGGTCCTGTCGCATAAGCAAGCGCATGCGTACATACATACATATTTACTAAGGGTGAGTTCTCTCAAACTGAGTTCAAAGCGAGGTATACGTAATGAAAAAAGTCCGTAAATTTTTTTGCGTTAGTAGATACCAATTTTTTTCATGTTGCATTTTTTTCATACATTTTTTTATTAGTTAGTTTCATAATTCAATAAAAGTCTGAAATTACTTAAAACTTTTATTGATCTTTACATTATCTCTCAGGGACTTACGCAATATTTTCGCACCAAGTATTTTATTAATAACTTGAACGATTTTTTTTCTAATTAAAATTAATATTTTTTCTGAATGAAAGGTTTGAAATTATGTTGTAAACTTGTCGATTTGTGTTATGTTTGAAACTTTGCTTCACCCAACCTGGAATAAATTATAAATAAAGAACGTATTTTCTGTTTGATTTCGTTCGAAATATTTATTTTTCGTGCGTAATCGATGTTTTTCCCAAAATAATTTTTCTACTATAAAATTTAGTTTTAGTTTAGCTTATTTAATTTATTTG
Source organism: Philophylla caesio (assembly GCA_963971545.1). Taxonomy (NCBI): domain Eukaryota; kingdom Metazoa; phylum Arthropoda; class Insecta; order Diptera; family Tephritidae; genus Philophylla; species Philophylla caesio. The sequence continues at coordinate 92,710,650 of OZ020608.1, read as the reverse complement.
GGAGTTGAATGAAAAGATCTTTTACTAGACCAACTTCTGGGAAAACGAGAAACATTAATTTTTAAAGTAAGCTCCTGTCACAGCTAATTGGTTATGAGGAGGAAAAGAGATCTTTCATAGTTTTAATAACATTGGGTAAAAGTTATGCTAAGCCTTTAGCCTTGCATTGCCACAAAAAATGCTAATTACGCAGCAATGTAAGGTGGCTTCGTCGACGTTTTTAAGTGCCAAAATGACTCTTATTATTTCAAGTGAAATTATAAATTTAACAAAAGTTGGCAACTCCATTTGAAAATATTTTCCTTTCCTTTTTAAACATCTTTTGTTTATAAAATTAGGTTGAACTGAAACATTCGATATATTTTTTAACAAAAAACTACTTTTTACATAATTCGAATGAGCCGTTTGGTCAGACAGCGTCGCCAAACGAAAATATATTGCTTTCTGTTTTTTTTTTTTATCGTGTGACTATATATACAAGTTCACAAGTTATAACAAAAACACATATTGACGCATTTGGACAATTAATTTATCCTCCAATTATTTAAAATTATTTTTCAATTCAAACACTAATAATTCTCTAACAAACTCTATTAAAAGCATTTTTTCTTTAATTTTATAAAAATTGTAGAAAACATTTATTAAATTTCATTAAAATTTCGAACTTTTTAAGAAAAATTTTTAGAACATTTTTTAGGGTAAGGTGGTAGGTAGCTCATACAATTTTAGTACCGCAAAGTGCACGAATCACCACTGATTTTTGACAATTTTTGTACTGGCGCTCTTTTGCAACTCTTTCCAAGTTTGCAAAAAGTTATCGCGTTTTTTAGTTGTATGGAGGAAACTGCCAGTAAAAAATTGGCAAAAATTAGTGAGCCAACAAATTAAATGAGGCAAAAAACATGATTAAAAAAATACCAAAAACTTATTTTAAATTATCAAAAAAATTCCATAATCAGAAAAACTTTTTTTTTCGAAATTTTTATAAAATTTTGTTAAATCACAAAAATAAATAGGCACATACATACGTATATATGTACATATGTACATTATTTTGTTAAATCACAAAAAAGGGGTGTTTATGGGTTTTCTTAGAGAATGAACCATATTTTACTCGAAAAATAATTTTAATTCATTAGATGAAAAAAAAGTGCGCAAATATGTCAATATTTGGTTGTGCTATAATTAGTAAACATAGTATTTTTTCTTTTTCCTTAATAACTTGACAACTAAACGCATTTTCACATTATTTCGATGTGAAATTAGATAAATACACATATATACTATATTTTTTTTTCAAAACTTTTATTTAATATTACGAGAACAATTCGTTGAAAATGTTTTAATGTTTAATGATTTTTAAATTTACATACTTTTCATGCTGTCATTTACGAAATTCCATATAAACTACTTTAGTCTCCATAAATTAATCAATGAATGCATACAAATTTACATTTTCAGTATATTCCTATACACCATTCCACTGACAAAGCCGGTCGCAGCCGCAGCCGCATCATCCTTTACGGCACTTCGCTACGCGCTCAATTTGCGGCTATCGTGCAAACGCAACAGCTCGGAAACCAAAAGGAGTCCGTATAGAGATTCTGACCGTTGGCCTGCAATGCAATCAGACGTTTCTGTACAAATTTCTGTTCGCATCTGGAGTTGTAACCGTTGGGCAGTTGGCAGAGATTCGAGCAGGTGTTTGAGCTGTGAAGACGAATGAGTAAATGCGAAATGAAATGAGAAAAATACAAATGAAAAACAAGGGCAAACACATAAAAAATAAATAATAAAATATGCAAGAGCAACAACAGCAAGTGCAGGTACATACTTACATACATACATACATACATACAAATGTAGATAAGTAAGAAATTGCACAGACACTTGAAAGGTGCAATAATAATAAAAATAAAAATAAAATAAAAAGATAAGGTAGAGGAGAAAATGCTGAATGTGGAACAACAAAATGCATGCTGGGATCGTTTAGTGTGTATCCTGCGAAGGTTTACACGCAATTTTTGCCTGCAACGATGCGTTATTTATACATACATACATACAAATTAAAATACATATATCTACAAATGTGAGTATGTATGTATGTATGTATGTACCGACAAATACCCACGCTGGCATGTTGATGTTGTTGAACGGGCCGTAACAAGTGTTTGTTTAATTAAAAGTTGTAAGCATCTAAGGCATTTCGCATGGCTACCCAAATGTGTAGGGAAGATTTTTAGCGGTTCGCAAACAAATATCTATGCATGTACGGGTATGTATGTATGTATGTAGATCATGCAGGATACACGCGTAACTTCCCCTCGCTCTTGCATACCAACACTTTTCATCGTCCTCCTTTGTGGAACGTTCCCTTATTGTTTGGTTGTTCGCGTGGCTATCGCCTTTATTTGTCCCCTAGCAAATCATCTTGTTTGAAATACCCCCTTCTGGTTCAAAGTCACTTTGTACGCAGTTTTTTTTTTCCAGTTAGGGGAACCTTTCAAACACATACATACATATGTACATATGTACACACTAAGCATAAAATGCACTAGCATACTTTGAAAAAGTCATGCAACCAATCATATACGCATACTTACTAATCCATATACTCTAATTTGCACACACACACACACTATCGAGCAGGACCTTAGTTAGCGCCGCCAGGAGAGTAATTGCGCACGCGCATTCTTTTTCTTTGCATTGACCCCATTTTTTCAAGTTATTTTTGAGCATTTTTATTTTTTTTATTTTAAATTTCGTTTTCCACTTTGTTTGAGGTGTTAAAATGTATTTAACCGCAATTATTGTATTCTACTGTGAAAATAAGTAATCATAAAATATTCCTTCAAAAAAACCTTATAAAAATGCAACAAAAAAGGAATACTGTGCGCTCTATGAGTTTATATTCGTACATACATACTTATGTACATTTGCACATACATAATAACATTCAAATTGAAATTGAAACTATGCATGCAGCAGCAAAACAATGCTTTGCTACTGCATTCCGTCAGCGAGTGTCCCTGTGTGCGGAGGGTAAAAAACCGAAAGCTTGCATGCAGCTAATTTGTTCCCCTGATTGATTGTTTGTTTGAGGGTTAAGACTGTGGCAGCTTGCTTTTGTTGTAGTCTTTTCTTACATTTTTTTTTAAGGATATATTATTTATGTGTCAATAAGTGTGGCCAGTAGTGCGGAAAGAGTTGAAAGGGTGATTTCTTTTTTGCCAAACAGTTCACGGAGTACCAATTATAATTTATTTAGTTCAACAAAAGTCAAAAGTTTGTAAACATTGGGGGTTTCGAGCAAGAATGTGCAGGAATTTTGCTTATTTTCAAACTAATACACTTTTATTTAAGTAAAATTTAAGATTCGAAAACGGGAGCCATAAGCAACAGGGCATCTAATAGACTGCATACATATGTACATATGTAAGTGAGAATGTATGTCCGAGTTTTGAAAGGATCAGAAACGGAAGATCAAAGGCCTATCATTCAAAGTGGTAAACAGTCTGCATAACTTAAAGTTGAATAGAAAAAGTATATTGAAGAATCAAGTTTGCAATTCAGAGTCCTTTAGAGTTTCCCAAATACAATCGTTAGTTGCGCAAAAGGCTAGAACGGTGGAACTGGCAGTTTTTTGTGCACATTTCGAGTTATTAGGCACAAAGGCGAACTTCTAAAAAATTATGTTAACGGGTCGCTAGAACATTGGTTTCATGGTCGCCGGGTTAAGTGCTTCGCATATTAATTTCCATATAGCCTGCAGAGACGAGAGAGAGATAGGCAGAATTCTTTAAGTTTATTTCTTATTATTAAGCAACACTTTCAGGTACGCGCATAAATTTGCTTGAGCTCCACTTAAAAAAAAAAAAAAAAACATAAGTATTATTTAAATGTAATATGAACGTTGCGATGGAGTTTTGAGAAGTCCTTACGAGCAGAATTTTAAAGCATAAATATTATTTTTTATTCCCTAAATATATATAATGCAACTTAACTCTCAAGAGAAAAGGAAATATCATAGTGCCCAAGAGGAAAAATTGTAGTGTCGAAATTCTACTAGACAAATTTATCTAACGCTGCGGAATTTATGTAAATATCCCATGCGATGAGTGGCGTAAGTCCAATTATTGGAGAAGCTATTTAAACACTCTTGAAATCATCGACTTCGTTCCTAAAGTTCCGAATCGTTGTTCTTTTCACCTTTCCATGGAAAAGTCGAAGTTTGAAGGAAATGTGGGGGATGGCACTTTTTAGGATGTTTTTCTAAAAAGGGACAAATAAGATATGTTCCTATGGGTGTCTGTGGACTGCAGCTCGAAAGACTGATTATATCGACTTTTAAGTACTGCGCTACGTTATAGGAAATTGTGTTTTCTTTTTGTTCTGTTTTTAAGATAGTAATTACTTTTGTTACTAGTTAAGATTTTTGGCCGGACAGTCCCTAATATTTCATATGACGTCTTTTGTCACAAGTGTTTAAAAGTTGGTGAGGTGTAACTATCCAATTTTATTATTTTCACCTATTCAGCTTTCGTTAGCTCAAAGTTTGAAGCACCATGAGTATAATTCCATTAATATCCCTGAGAAGCTCTCCTATATGGTTATTAAATAGTTGTTGCGAAATATTCTTCTGGCACGCAGCTTTTCCCTACTTAATCGCTTTCGTCTTGAATTGAAGTGATTCAGCCTCGGAATTAATTGTTTGCGTGAGAAGTCAAGAACACTATATTTATAAATAGAGCATGCAAAAAGAACGGAATATGTCTCATTACATTTTTGGTAGTTTCATAGTGCTTTTTTATTTCGATTACTCCGACAACTATCAAGGGTCCTTTGATGGGTTTTTCAAAATGGTATCATGCGGATACCGCGTCGAAAACCTTCAGGGCTGGAGCTATTTCATCCATTCGAAGGACTTGCCATAACCAGCGCAGCGGCTTTGTATCACTATGTCCATGTCTTTGTAAATCTTGTACATCGTCTGCGGTATTCGCCATCTCAAAGGCGTAAAGATCCATAGAAGAAGTTTTCTCTCGAAGAATCCTGCCGTGAATGTGCTGACTGCCTGTTTGAAGACAAGAGATACTTCGTCTTGGTATCGTTCACCTCCAAACCCATTCGCTTCGCTTCTCTATCCCATTTTGAAAAGGCAGAAGTAACAGCATTAGTTGAAAGAAATCGAACGCCATAGAATCACTCGGTCTAAAATCTCCTTTGGTATCAAACGGCTAGTGAAGGTCCTTCCTAATTTTGACGGAGCTGGTGGTGTTGCTCAAAGTTTTTTTACATAGCCGTATAAGTGTTGCGGGATACCAAATTCAGACATTGCGACAAGAAAATTCTTTGGGGACTTATTTCATATCTGTCGTACTAAAGACAAACTGATAAGGTGAAATCAGGCTCTAGGCTTTCACATAAGACGTTCAACACAACCATATATGCGATATAAGGAAGACTGATACTGCCATAATTGGCGCGAATTGCAGGATGGATTGATATTTGGTTGGCAATGAAATGTTTTTTAAAATTTTGCACAAAATTTAAAATTTGGACTCGGTTATGTAAGATAATAAACAAAAAGAAAATAGCCAAAATATGCTAAAATGTCCTGCCTGACCCTATTATATTTTTCCACACTGTATATACATATGTACATATGTACGTGTGTATGCGAAGAATACCTTCCTCATATATTTTCGAACTCTTCCCAATTCACATTTCCGTTGCTAGCACATACAGAAACCATTCATTCCTGTTTATATTCATTTTTCATACTCTGTTTGCATATTCACCACATTAATACCGCCCTGTGCAAGAACACCCTGTACTTCTCATAAAGTTATAGCAAACTTACGCGCACAATTCTGCTTTCACCATTTGACGTGCTGTGCTCGGCTCATTCACCACGAACATCCAGTTTCCTACAAAAATTTGCAAACAAATGCTATATAACTAAAATCACCATACAAAACAGTGAACTCACCTTTATTGTTGAGCGCCGCTTGGGGTGTTATGAATTGCGAGGTGGTCTTGCAAAGCGTTTCCCGACCGGGACTTTGACGTTTTGTACGCGATTTGGCGCCATTATCGGCACCAACAATGTCCAAGAGATCCATATTGAGTGAAACGTCCCTCGACAGTTTCGATGAGTATAATGAGCTGTGAGAGGATGAAGAAATGCTAAAGAAGGATGCAGAACGCTATCAAATACAAAATTAAAAGGAAAAAGGGTTGCCCATACACACCTGCGTTTCGCACGGCTAACTGTGAGTGGTGCCGTTGCATCTGTGTCGAATGATGACAATGCCGCGGTGAAATTTCCACCTAACTCTACGCCCACCACACCGTCGGTATTGCGTGAAATGCGCTTTAGCCAAAAGGCTGGACTGTTCGACGAAACCTTGTGGCCGCTGCCGGGCGCACCAACATTTTCACCTAAATTAAAGCTGCTCAGCTGGTTTTTGTTGAGGCGCTGACCAGCGGAGGTGTAGAACAGAAATCTGGAAGGAAAATGACAAAGATGAAATTTTATGTCGTATCGAGCAGTCGATTTTATAAAATATTAAAGAACGTCTTTATTCATTTTATTGCACTTACGTTGGCGTCTCTGTAGTTTGTGATTTTGTTATGATAAATGTATTTTCACTACCGCTCGCCGCTCCTACTCCAACTCTCGCTGGATTTCCACCACTATTGCCGCCATCAGCACCTGGAGTGCCATACTTGTAGCCATTGAAGTCATCACCGCCCCCGGGACCTCCATTTCCGCCCCCATTATATGGCCGATGATGTGAAAAAATGAAGGCTGGATCATAGAAGACGGGAGTTTCGTGCCACGTCAGCGCACTGAAGTCATCCCACGACTCATCGACGAGCAAGTTTTTGGCCTCATAACCCCATTTGTGAACGAGATGCTTGATGAGATAACTGTGATAGAGATTAGAGAAATTACATTTTTCGATTGTTTGATTTTATTTTTTATTCTTTCGCAATTCACTGACAAAAATCAGCAAGCATTTAATCAAAACGTTTACCAGAAAACCATTCGTTGTGAAGCCATTTGATGATTCCGTCGACAGTTGTATGCGAATTGTTCGTATTCAATATATATTCAAATTAAATATTTTCGCCCAAATTCCGGCCCAACCAGTTGAATCATTTCACATACGATATTAATTGAGAAAAAAATTTTAAAAAATGCTAAGAATTCGGTTTCATTAAAAGAAATATTGAAGTAATTTCATTGAAATATTAGAAAATGGAAATTTTCAATCTAAAATATAATTAAATTCTGATCTGCAAAAGCTTATACACACTCGAATTCTACTCAACCAAAATAAATTGACGTGTCTCTGCGTGTAGAGCTTATATTTCAAAAGTTGAAGACGATACAACATCATTCGTTAAAGTAATTTAAATGTATTAAAAAATAATTAAAAGAGACTGAAAAATTACATTACCGATAGCAGAACACCGAAGCCAATTTGTCTTCCAACCAAATTTGGCAAGGCATGAAGAAAAATGGATTTAATTTTGGAAGGAATATTTTCAAAGTATTCTGGTTCCATATAGAGCTCCAAGAAATCAAACCAATTTATCACTGACAGAAGTATTTTTCAAAATGCAATTTTTTCTTGGAAAGTTAGTGTAATTACTTTTCATAAAATCAATCCCTAACTTAAATAATCAAAAAAAATATATTAATACGTGAATACTTCTGACTTTACTTTAACAATGTTGTAAAAATGGAGTTCAGTAAATAAAAGTTTTTACATTCAAATCAAAACGGAAAATATACATTTGTATTGGTTTTGATTTAACAAGATTTCTCCAAAAAAAAACTAATCATTTTGAGAGATAATCAAAACAAAGATAAATCAATTTATTGAATTTTGGAACGATTTTCCGTCATCCCTTGTCAAGTTTGTTTTTAAGACAAACCGGTTTCAGCGTTGTGACATCTTCAGTGTCGTTTTTCGTTCTGAAGATGGCACAGCGTAGTCTCGAAACCAAACTTGACAAGTTATGAAGGAAAATCGTTCCAAAATTCAATAGATTCCTACCCTTTCGGAAACTACAACAACAACAAAAAATAAAATAAATCAATTTCTTAATAAAACAAATTTTTCGATTCAACGAATTCGGGTTTATCGGTTAGAAAAATTCCACTTATTAAATGTGTTTACAGTTAATCACATAAATTCTAAGCCTAACAACATAATAGTGCCACCCTTTAGTTTGACCCAAATCTCTTGCCGATTATAAAATATATAAAATAAAAATTAACACTGTAAGTATTATCACTTGATTTAAACAAAAACAAAAAAATTTGTAAAATTCTCCATCGAGCTTTCGTATATTATACGAATGTACTTATTAGGGTTTTTGACTCGGTTTTATTTTTTTAATTATTGTACGGTTTTTTTGAAATACTAATTTTACAAATATCTAATAAATTTGGTTTTTTTGTAGTTGTGAAGATATAGCTTTTGATAAAAATATGGCAACACATCGACTAATTTTATATCCGATATATTTTTATTAAAACAGCAACCACAAGTGCTTATCAATTAGATAAGACAATGGTCTTATTCGAAATACAAATAATTTGTAGAAAGAAATCAGCAAATGTATTTTAGAATATTTTATATATTTAGACAAATGTCATAGGAAGACGGTAACACCTTGAAAAATCGTACAACGCTTTTTGACAACAACTCATTCGAGCTCGCTCAATTTGCTCAATGTGAAATTAAGCAATTTGGTATAATCTAAAGTTTTAAAATTTGAGATTATTGCCTCTCCTCGCTTTTACATTTTTATTTTTAATGTTTTGTCTCAATTTTTGTGACCTGCTGGTCAAAATATAAGACCAGAGGCTTTGTTTTACGATCAATTAATGCCAACTGGTCTAAAATTGTGACTTTTGTCTATTAGAGAATGATACTGCTTACTTAATTGCCTACTTAATAAAACTACATTTAATTTTCCCAAGATTTCATTCATAGAAATAATAGCATTTAGTAACATATAATCTGCACATTGATATTGATTTTTTTTACTTGGAACAAAAACGGGTTTATTCGGGTTTTTCTTGATTTAAAAACTAAGAACCGGTTTTTTTCAAATTACCATTTTTCAAATAATTCGAATAATCGAACACCCTATTACATACGTATGTATGTATGTATGGTAAATATGTTGTAACTTAGCATTTGAATCGATTGCGTCAACAACTGGCTTTGTAAAATTCATTCAAAACTCGCCAGCAAAGTAAATGGATATCGCTTTCAAGTCACGTGCCATCAAAAATGTAGAAAACGGTAAAAGGGTGCGAGCTCAACATACCAAAACAATAAAAATTAAGCGAATCAAAAGGTAGGCAATCCATCAGTTCATTTTGTTTGTGCCAAAAAGACAACGCCATTAATTGGGACAATAAAACAGGTATTTTCACTGAAATATTATATTTAAAAAAAAAAGGAAAAAACTACAAGCATCAGTTAAAAAGTAGATAAACAAAAAGTTGTATAACTGGCCTTCGGCCAAATTACATTACAACAGAAGCAATGGTACGGGCTTGTATGTAGGTATGTTTTTATACACATAAATATAATTGAAATTAATTCATGCTAGAGTGTTTTTCTTTAATTCAACGTTTCGGTTCAGTAGAAGTATTTCCCTAGCGTTCTTGTTTATAATACAATTACTTATGTACATACTTAGGTGAATTGGCGATGACTTTGACATTGTTAACGGCTATTAAGACACGCATCTTTAATCTGGTTAGATTGTATTCAACTATTTTTCTGGTTAGGTCAAATATTTTTTTTTAATGTCCATCTGGATATAAGAATATATAATTGCGAAAGGATGCCCTGGATATTAGACAAGAACCCGAAGTTAAAACCAAGCCGCCTTTGAAGCACTGGAAAATTCGCTGGCTCTTAAACATTTAATCAGGGGTAAAATAAAATTTAATATTAATTCATATTTTTTGGTATCTTCTTAGCAACTAAGGCTTTTTGGGTAACGACATAAAACTAGAACCCAATATAAATCCATGCCGAGTAAGTAATCACTTAAAAACAGGGACCGAAAATAATTGTTATATTTTTCTTTCAGAAGAAAAGGTTACGCGAAAATTCCCTTGATATGTTTTAGGGAATTTTTAACCATTATCGTAAGAGGAATTTTATTTTGGTCATCGTAACCAATATAAATGAGAGATATATTTTTTGGTTACGAATAACCATTAAGTCAACCAAACATTTTTTTGGTTACCAATAACCAATATCGCAAGTAATATAATTTTTTGGTTATCGGTGACCCACTCGACAGCAAACTATTTTTTCTGGATTCAATGAACTTATTCTTGTCAATTTCGAAGAAAAAGCGTAAAAGCAATTGTACACAATTTACCGTTACTTATTTCTGAGCATGTACACATGTTTTAGTATACATATTTTGTTTTTGGAAATCCATTCTCTATCTCGAAAATATTGTATAAAGCGTTCCAACTACAGGGAAACCTCGTTTATGAGAATATCGGTAACAGTACGAAATTATGTATTTAAATAAACATTTGTCTACAAACCTTTGAATAATTAAAAACTTCAAATCATAAAAGCAGAATAAATCAGGTAAATTGCAGACGTTTTTGTAACTAATCCAACAAGTTTAGTAAATTTTAAAAGTCCCATTACTCGAAAATTGTATATGTATCTCAATTACTTTTCGCTATCCATTGAAGGGTTCGACGATACTTCACTGTAGTTGTGTTCGTGTGGTTGTTCATGTGCATTTGTAAAGTGATTGTGACCGATTATAGTGCACTTTAGGAACGCGGAAAATTAGATTGGTTTATTGTTCAAAATTAAAATAATATGGGTAGAAATTGCAGCGAGAGCAACTGGTTATGGGCGATTCTTACAAAGCTTGGTTTGAGCTGAAGGTGAAATTGGAAAGTTTAAACACCGAGGCATCAGTAATTGTTGCGGATTGTATAAAAAGGAGAGAGCCAGATTTGCTTAACGCCGACGTCCTTAACGCTGCAATATTTTTGGATCCACGCTTTCGTCGTTTGCTTCCAGCAAATAAAAAGGAAGAAGCGAGAGTTCACCTGAAGAAGTTGGCGACACAAGTTAATGAATTGAATCAGGTTTGTGGGCGCCGATACTTAACTTTGCTTTATACTTTAATGATACTTATGTTCTATTTTAGGGCGATAGACATCTTCCTCTAGCAACGCAGTGCCCTTCAGAAAGTAATGTGTTCATTGACGAACGTCAAATACTAGCACTTCGTCTTTAGTTCGTCAGACTTTAAGAAGCTTGGAAGTTGACTCGTCGTCAGAGGATGAGACGGCAAGCGTGGTTTCACAAACACTGGTAAAAACCTTTGCGGAAATCGACACCTACCGGGAGGGAAGAGTTGATGTCGATGCCAACCTTCTGCAATACTGGGAGGAGAAAAAATATTCACTCCCATTCCCCAAGGAACTGGCAGACATTGTTCATGCCGCTCCAGCAACTCAAGTTAGCGTCGAACGAGCATTCTCTGCATTGAGGCTGGTACTAAGTGATCTTAGATGTAACCTCTCAGATGATTCATTGCGATCGCTAATGTTCGTTAAACTAAATAATAAGTCCTAGTGCCATAGAGAAAATATCGTATAAACACTTTTCTATTGTTCGGATTTTTATGATAAAATGAATTTAAGAGTTTTTAACTCTTTTTTTTTGCTATGGATAACCAAAAAATTATATTACTTGCGATAATGGTTATTGTTAACCAAAAAAATATTTTGGTTGACTTAATGGTTATTCGTAACCAAAAAAATTGTCTCTCATTTAAAATGGTTATGGTGACCAATATAAAGTATCTCTGACGGTAATGGTTAATTATAACCAATATTTGAATACATCAGTACTAATGGTTAAATGAGACCTTTTTATCATTTTTCTTATAACAGTTACGTCCCTGCTTAAAAATGTTTATCCTACTGCTAATCAAGGAACTGAGACCAGCGGTCATTGTATACACTCTGTTCACAAATTATAGTACCAACACATATTGCCACATTTTGACAATATATTTATCCTTCAATTATTAAAAAAAAAATGTTCAATTAAAAATCGTTAATTCTCTAAAAAAATACCATTAAATTCTACGATTTTCATTTACCGAACCATTTTCACCACATTTGGATTCCCGGCCATAGGTCATAAGGAGCTCAGTACGAGCAAGGGGGCGGACACTGTCTTTACATTTTTGGTAATATTGGCGAAATGGTGGATCACAGTTAAAATGCCAAGCGAAAAACTTGTCGCGTTAGATTCATGTATTCTAAATCACCCCTTAAAATTAAGAACATATACATATATATACATATACATATGAGCATATGTTCTGTACGTATTTTTTTTTATTGTAGGTCAGTTCCTCAACTGGCTACCAACGATCAGATTAATGTCAACTCGATATAATCTGCGATTACAAACTTCGCTATGTGTACATACATACTTACGAGTATGTAGGTATGTAAAAAGCACAGACAGCCATAACAATAAAAATTTAAAAACAGATTTTAAGCATAAATCGAAATAAGCGGATTTTAGTATCAGGAAATCTGTATGAAGGGACATGTCGATTTTTTTTTACATATAAACGGCAGATTTTTCGACTTGGGAATGTGTTAATTCAATAAAATATGTCACAGCTTGTTATTTGTTTTTACAATGAATGGCTGCCTTTGTTTTGATAGTTTTCAGAAAAATTTACTACTTTGTTGTTGGGCAATTTGACTTGTCGGCGCCACTGGATGTTAAATATAATTTATTGCACTTAAATTGGACTTAATATTTTAATCATTAGCAATCATATACCGGTACGTAATACTAGTTCGAAAATTTGTAAACTTTGAAAAAACTACGCACAAACGAATGAGTTTAGGTATTTTTTGTAATATTTATGAAAACAGAAAAAACAGATTTACAATCTTATTTAGTTATTAAAATTAAGATAAGAAAATGTTTATTTTTTTGTGTCAGGTAGCAAAACTCTTAAAACGAAATCTGGCGCCAAGACCGTGACCGCCTACCGATATTACTAAACTGCCACAAAAAAAAAAAGATTTTAAAGTGGTTTTACTAGAAATTTAGCACATTTTAGTTAACCTTCGGTTAATTAACTTGATATAGGCAAAAAAAAATTTGCCAGCCCAATCAAATAGAAATAGAAGCGAAGAGAAGTTACTATACATACATATGTATATGTATTTATATATTTTAAGGTTCACATACAAATGTACATATTAATTGTATTCATATTAAAATGCGATGAATAAAAAATATAATTTTGTATTTGGTATGCAAATCGAACTTCATGTAGAAAAATTTTTGTCATCACATGACAAGAAAATTTATAATTTTTGTAAAACCTATTAAAATTTGTTAAATAAGGGTGATTTATTTCTAGTTTTATTTTTGGTGAATTAGCCTCTTTATATTTTATATAAAAGACTCTCTTTTATTCTCACTTGAAGTGCCAAACAAATTTTTACTTGAAGTCATAGTACGAGTACAAAGTGTTTGAATATATCTTTGTAATTTACGATACAAAGGATCGATCACAGTTTTTCTTGATTTTATAAATTATTGATTTTCAGAGAATTAAAAGAATTTAATCCATCAAAATTGGTCTATAATTTCAAACACGAAATATTCATTTAATAATAAGCCAATAACAGCAAGTATAGACACCTGCACAACAAATTTCTTTATAATAGCAGTGATTTATATTCATAAATTTTTACTAAATAATTGTCCTTGTTCCTTTATTCAATTTTGAATATTTTTCATAAAAGTTTATATAATTCTCTAAAAAAATACCAAAAACAAAAGTATATTTGAGTGCCATTAAAATTACAAAAATAATTAATTTTTAATCAGAATTAAATAAAAATGTGAGTATGCAGTTTTGTAGCTTTTTCTGATTCGGTCGCTTAAATATGCCGTATGATTTTTGAGATTTTTTTTTTCGCTTAGCATGCTGCTCATTTATCGCACACAACGCACGAATGAAGATTTATCTGAACTTTAATTAAAAAAGTGTCAAAAACTAATAAGCGAATAACTAATTTCCAAATTTGAAAATATAAATAAGTGCTAAAAAATTTTCCGCCACTGTACTTAAAAAGTTACCTTCAAGTTTTTGTGATTTTTTAATTTCGAAAATAGGTATTACCGCTGCTACAAATTTATGTTTAAAATTTGACTTACGTTGGATAATTGTCCACGTGCTCGCAATAAGTTCTGCCCGGTCGAGCACAAGATGGCGTTTGTCCCGGCGGCGCTGGTACGAATTGACACGGTGGCGCTCCATATAAACCGCACGATGGTACACTTTGCGCAGATGTTGTATATACTAGTATCTGCGAATCAAAAAAAATAAATATTGTGATTCAAATTGGAGACAGAAAGCAAAGAAAATCCGTAGTTTAATTTTATCGTATCATTTTAGATTGAATATTCCCTAGGATTCTCAATCGGCTAATGGCTGAAACACAAAGCCGACGTACGGCCGAAATTTTGACCAGCAAAGCGACATCCTCAGCGACGTTTGCCCGGAAATTTCACTGACTAAAATATAATTACGGCTACAACGAAATCAGCTGATTATGCCAAGTTGTATGTCAGCTGATAGAGTGACCATATTGAGCAGATAAAACTTTTAGAACATAGAATGAATAGAAGGCAATTTAACAAAAACAGAAAATGTTGAAAATAACTTAATAATACTTAATAAATTAATACTTTTTAAGAAAAAACTAAACAATTTTTTTTTACTTCGATTTTAAGACCTTAGAATATTTAACATATGATCACAATGGTTCACATTTTGCCGCTGCTGCCAGTGACGACAATAAAAATAAATCTATTGCCGCGAATAGATGTCGGACGAATTTGGTCGTGCGCTTTGGTTGTGCGCATTCTCATATACGATGGTGTGTTCTATTTTTCACGACGAACATTCGCGAAAATTTGTCGTACGTCGGCATTGTGTTTCAGCCCATAGTCAGTTAATACTGAATATTAACTCCCGGGGAATTTTTCTCCCTTTCCCATGGTAAAGCAATGGGAGAAGTGAAAATCCCCGGGAGTTTGTATGTAGAATAGGGCTGATAGCAAACTCAGGATATTTCGAACCAATTATGATGATTATACGTTGATTATTTTGGAAGTTATTCATTTGTTTCTAGCTAGGTATATACTTATGTCTGTATATCCTTATCAACGACCTCTACTACCTAGAATCGCTAAACATAAATAACAAACAAAAAATCTCATAACATTTTTAGTATAAACGCGAGGAAAAACCGTATCTATAAGTAACCAAAGATTCTCATAGCAATTGGAATTTGGTCGTTCACGGGCTCGATGCTATATGATCGTCTGATTATATATGTGTATACTTTTAATATTTATAAAATTTTTTGCATTTTTTCCACAGGAAGAATAATGCAATTTCTTTATCGAGTGATCTGAACGCAATTATGTAGGAATTTTTGGAAACTCTATGCATCTGCGTGCCTGCACACTTGTCCTTATTTCATTCGGATCATTAAATATTATACTCGTTTGTACGTATGCTAGTTAACAGAAGAGATTGGCTTTCATGTGTCAAAAATATTATCAAACTTACACGCAAGACTTTGCAGCAAAATAATTTACATTACTCAACAAATACACTGTTTATGCCGAAAACAAATGGAAATTGCAAAATTGAAAACAAACGCCTGTATAAACATACAGAGTGGCGCATAAGTGGTCACTTGCGGATGCACTATTTTATCTTCAAGTATTTCGTCAAAATTCTCTATAGAAACTGTCGATTGATGCCAAACGGCGTGATGGGGTCGGTATTCCGGAGTACGCGGCGATATACTCAACAGAACGATTGCTCGCAATATTTCACGTTGTCTCATACTATTCAAAGGATGCGGCTAGTTGGGGTCGGATGCGCCTTACTTACTACACACGGCATTCTTAAGGAGTACACAGAATCATGTCTTGCTGATGAGTACTTTGTAAATGTTAACTACACAAATGACATGAAATACCAATCGCAAATATCGGTACACCTTTTGATAAGAGGATAATTTTTGCGCCACCTTGTTTGTACTCGTAAAACTGCTTGCAAATTATTTGCAAGCTACAGACTTATTTATGTATATAAAAAATGCGTCCACAGATTTTAACTTACCACATAAATAAAACTAAGGCCGTAATTACTATAGAAGCGAGAAATAATACTCTTCATTGTGACATAGATGTGAAGTTGTTATCTACGAGTTGTTTATGCATTTGTGTGTGTTGAAACGTGTTGCAGGCGGAAAACAGCTGAAAAGAAGAAACATTAAAAACAACGAAACTCTTTGTTAGTAAATAGGTTGGCAAACAATTTGTTGGTTGTTAACAATTAACACGAATATGTGATAAAAGATGTGCAGAGGCAATACAAATACATATAGTAAGTATGTATACATATAAATAAATGTTTAATTATGTTTGTCTGTATGTAAAGCATTTGTATATGTACATACATATGTGTAATTTCATATAGGTTGAGGAATTTATTGATGAATTCAGATAAATGGATATGTATGAAAACGCTTGAAGGGAATCATGTTTTGCAAAAAAAACACGAAAATCAGTACTCGGGTGGTCCAAAAATGTGTGTAGAAAGTAAAATTAAATTTATAATGATCTCGTAACTTATAATAGCTTATTATCAAAAAAAATATAGCGCTCAAAGTATCCCAAGAATTTTAAAATTTTTTCGAAGATGTTGTATAGAATACTGGAATATATTTATTTTGATATCGGAAAACTCTGTTTCTCTTCAAAGTCGTGCAGGGATTATAAAAAAAACGTGAATCGCTTCTTATTTATTTTATTTTTTTTTTTGTGGTTTTGGGAAGCCTAGAAAAATATTTACTATTAAGAAATTGTTCAATAAATAATTTGGCATGATTTAAGCTTTGAAAAGAAAATTAGTTCGCCGATTAAAAGAAAAACTAACTTGCAAGGATTCGTTAGGCTTTCTTCGGAAAAAAAAACCGATTTTTTTCCATATTAAATATTTTGGGAACTTTAAGTGACGCTTTTTCCAATATAAATTAGGGTGAGAACATTTAAATTCTGACACTTTTCGGATCACTCTAATACATGCATTTGATTATAACTAAAAAAAAGTGATTGATTTAAACAAAATTTAAATACGACATAAATATGATTATATAAGTACACTTCATGGCTGATTTTCACATCACAAAATGAAGCGCTAATAGACACTTCATTAATCATGAAATGCGAGCGGCGTGTGGCCATAGTGAAAGTGAAATTTCCGTAAGCGAAATATCGTTGTAAAGACATTAAAACCATAAATATATTATGAATTGTGCAACGAATTGATTGATTGGGAATTTTCAATTTAATATGTTGAAGTTGTAATTATTAATGTACCTGTAGTTTCATTACATAACCGCAGCACTCGCTCTTAACGGCGGGATTACTTAATTTTTCAATCTGGTATCATTTAGCTTGTATATTGCGTACAAATCGATTTCCTCATGTGTGAGAAAAACATTTAAATTTGTCACACTGTGTTTCAATCTTCCTTCATTCCCCCTTCCAGTTCATTAAATAATTAATAATTTTAATGGAGGGACCTACAGTTTTGTGCCGACTCCGAACGGCAGATGTATTTAATGAGAAGCTTTT